>CM060990.1:520029670-522529670 GCA_030765065.1 Deroplatys truncata | reverse complement strand
TAGTACATCGCATAACAGTTCCATCAGTGTTCATGAAATCTTGTTTTAATTCCTCAGCCAGAACAATAAATCGAGCACTGGACACCTTTGGCATGGTAAAATCTAGTACTAGTACACTCGTTTGGAGAGCTAACACTAGTTCACTTGCTAACACAATGCAGCTGTCACACAACTCACTCTTGCGCCTATTCACTGTCCACATTCTCTTATAACACCGTGACAATTACCGGAATGTTCTCATTTATGCTGGAACTTCAGTCTCAGTGGTTTATAGTAGTTTCGTGCAGAACTCAGTCTTAATAATTCTCAAAACTGCGCGTGTGAGGTTACTGCCGTCTCTGCGTGCCCAGCCTTCACCTCCACGCAAACAGATGACGTCTCTCACAGTAACAAACTCACATTCACGAACAGCAGGCTACTGATTCTGCTGGGCTAGAATCACTCATTGCCAATTGCCTTATTGCGGGCTACTTTATAGCAGTAAAGCGAGAATAAGAGGTTTTCGTCGAACACACAATTATTTTCCATTGTTGCGGGTGCGGTTTCAATTCCCGCGCGGCGTTTACTGAAACAGGTAGGCTTACTATTCTCACGTACACAGCAAGCTGAGGAGACGTTAATTGAAAGTTAAAGAATAAATTGGAATGAAACTTAAAAAAGGGGGAGAAAGGGGATTATGGGCATGGTTGGGGGAAAATGGGATAAAGGTGCCAAAAAGGGGTAAAGGTCCCAAAAAATGGAAAAAGTTGCTAGAAAAAATACCTCTTTTTGCAACCAGAAACAAAATTTCACACTGTAATATCTTTCCGCACAGCTTTAGTTTACCCTAAGAAAAAAGGTGCGCGCCTAAAAATCCTAAACCTGGATATCATCATTAACACCTTGTTGCCTTTGTCGTCCTCCGTGGTGTAGTGGCTGTCATGCTAGCTTGTACTTCCCAAGGTTGCGGGTTCAAACCCGGCGGAGGGTGATGGATTTTCTTCGGGCATAAAAGTCCTTAGAATGCCTTCCTTCGGAAGAGAAGTAATGTCGGTAGTCCCGTGTTTTTGGGCACGTAAAAAACAACAAGCCTGATAAAGAGACCTCTGAGCAAAATTACCGGTGATTCACGCCCAATAACAATGAGACGCTAAGGACCCTAGCAGTTAAAGAATGTCCATAAATAAAACACAATTTAATTTTTTACAGCTCCATCTCTCTCCCTCTCCCTACCTCCGCTCTCAACTAAACCACCCCCCTGCTTAACGACGGACTGCCGCATGGCGATCCAAAGTGTGGGGCACAGCGTTGCCAACTCGGAAATAATTATTCCGTTAAACTGAAATTGAAATTCCGCTAAAATCCGCTAAAATCCGCTAAACCTTATTATTGTTGTTATTGTTTGCCCTCTTAAAAGTGAAATTTAAATACCTATACGGGTGACTTAGAAAGAAATATTTTCGTCATCATGGTACGTTATTGTTATTGTTATTATTATTATTATTATTATTATTATTAAAAGTTTAGATACCACTCACCATATTAATGTATTTCAAGCCACAGCATTTCATTTTCCCCCTCATCCTGCATTAGGGTGTCTTCTATTTCTACTGCTGAATTACTGGGGCAGGCTGGAGAAATGTCTGTGGCGTATGCTCTCATGGTGCCGATTTCTCGGAGAACATCCTCTGGCAGCTCCTAATCATGTCAACACTTGCCCAGACGATTAAGACCAGCTCTTATGGCAACTATGGCGTTCACTATAAAAGTAGTTAGTCTGTTGCGCAATTATGTATTTATCAAGTTTAACTGGCTAAATGCTCTTTCCACGTCTGCATTAGACCATGGTAAAACCAAAAGCATTATAGCCAAATCCGAAAGCTCCTGGAAAGGATTTAAGCCGCTAGCATCCTTATATGACCTGACTTCATTTCAGAACGCCCCGGTGTTGTGTATTTCTTTCCACTGCACGGTAGTGACCTTCGACCACTGAAAGTCAATTTTGGTTGCTGTACTGTCGGACAAGCCCATTTCCTTGACCAACGATACTATCGGTTCTTTTATCACTCGCAAGCATTCTCTCGAAGCAATTAAGGACACGTTTTGCAACACCTTTATATTTTTGGGCAAGCGGCGTTGCAGCTCAGAAGCAAGAGAAACAAGAAAATGTTCACATCTTTGTCTTATGATATTTTCAACCTGAGGTGAAATTTTCTTGGTGTTGTTCATATCTTGCAGCAAGACTTCGACTTCATGACCTAAGTATATTCTTGGTGACTTATGTTTACGAACATCAGCTGTTAAAAGATCACCTCTGTACCCTGGTACAACAATTCTTCTAACGAGCCCGCTCATTAGTAAAACAACATCGTTTGGAAGCCGTGATTGGTCTGCAAAATTTGACTGAAATGCCATAATTACCAGCTGACATTCATCCAAATAAGGTTTCAGAAAAGTGAGGTAAATTTTGTTTATGTCATCACTGTACATATTATAAAGAAGTTGATTGGTATAGCATTTCTAATCAAGTGCTGCTATTTCAAAGTGCGCTTTTAGTTCAAACCACTGAGACAGCCTCTAAAATAGACATCCTACGTGTGTTGCACTTCTAAACTATTTTAAGTGGATTAGGTTCGTCATTTATTGCACTGAATAACTTTCTGTAAGCAATTTGATGAGGCGAAGACTTGCAAAACCAAGAATACGTTTTCGACAGCAAGAACTCCAAATTTCGGGGCAAAGATTCCGCTGCCGCAGAGGATACCGCCAGCTGCACGGAATGACAGACACAAGGAATTAAGACAAGATGAGGTACTTCCCTTTTCAAATTCTGATACACACCATTATTGCAGCCTACTGCATTATCAGTGCCCAAACCGCGCATTAAAAGAATGTTCAAGCCATACTCATTAAGCAAAGATTTCAAACCACTGGTTATTGCCACTGCATTGCCTTCTTCTAACTCTACCACCCCCAAGAATGTGGAAACAATGCGATCTTGGCCTTCAGAAAAGTACACCACACACGCAGCTAACAATTTGCTGACACTAATGTCCGTGGATTCGTCTAAAAGTACACTGAAATATCCGTCTCCTATGTCTTTTTTCAGACTGGCCTTGAAGTGTGGATAAAGAATGTTTTTAATCACACCACTACACTTACTTCTATGCAAACGCATCTGAGAGATATGGTCAGCACCCTTAAAACACCTTTTTGAGAGACTGCAGAGGTGTTCCGCAGAACTTATTGCGCAATGGTTAGCCACAAATAAACTTAATGCCGCGTCTGTAATAGAAATTTCATTGGTATGCCTGACTACGTGTGAATCCAAACTGTCCCTGTGAAGAAAATGGCGCTTCAGCTTTTACATGCTTTTTGCTTTTTGAATGATTCAACAAATCCGACAGACGCGAACTTAAATTGCACTGACAAAATCGACAACGCGCACTAGCAGGTTTGGCGGGAATCTCAACAAGCCAGTCTTTTAATTGTTTGTTGCTAAGCCACTCTTTTCTAAACTTTTGGGTGTATTTTTTGTCCTTTTATTTTGACATTTTGACGCAACTAATAACAAAATAAAGAAAACCACTGATTTCAGCACGGTCAACTGCACCATACAGATATACAATTTAAACACTATGTACTGTACCGACAAACTAGGAAAGATTTTTCTGCTCAGGCAGGGGAAACACTACATCGAAATGAGATTATTAAGCATCACCCATGTACAATAAACACATAATGATATGGAAGCAGGGGGGATGCTGAATTGCATTCTCATAACTTACACGTAAGAGGTAATCGGAGAGTGAAAGCCAAGCAGCACTGATTCATTTGTTATATTCTGGCCTTACGGACTCTCGAGGTTTGAGGAAGTGGGGAGAGGAAAGTATAGGTAATGGTATCTTAGAAAATATACAACAAGGTTGGGCACATTCGATAACACCGTAAAGCAATAACATCTACTCAGATACACGTTATTTTTCAATAGCGTTATAATTTTGGCCGACTCATATTGCGATAATCACGTGTATATGTTTATCTCATTATATATAAACACATTTCTCGCAGGGCATGAATGTATACATAGATATCATGTTTCATATGGTATTGTGCAATATGCACGTTTCATCACTTACTGTAGACTGAAATGGATGTGTGGGAAGAGGAAAGATTAAGTTGCAATTTCGACTAGGATTTTCCCCACTAAATCTGGTCTCTAATTATATAATTGAAACTTTGAATTAAACAGAAAAATATTATTGCAGACAACAGTCCATATATCCGTTAGAAAATCCGGTGACCGCTAAATGTAAAATTTCACCCGTTGGTGATTTGTAAAATCCGTCAAATTTAGCGGAAATTCCGCCAAATTGGCAACCCTGGTGGGGCACGTTTGCGACGAAACGACACCAACACTGAGGCAAAATTCCTGTGAGAGTAACGACAAGACCAACGCCTGATACAATTCAGCAAAAGCAGAGCAGCCCTGAATATGCAGCTTAAGGATGAGACCAAACACCGGAGATGGTTCAGCAAAAGCAGAGCAACCCTGAACACGCAGCATAATGACATAGCTACAGTAGACGGAAACGGCGATGCAACGCTCGAAAACAACAACACCACGCAGCTATTATCAACCCCTTGTGCAATGTTATTTCTTTTTCTTTTTTGTATAGATGTGAGCAATGAAGTGAGAAGAAAGTCAACAACATTACGACATTCAACACCAACAAGTAGTCTATCAAAAATTATAACAATGCAAATCATAGCCAATATATTAAATACAGAACAACTAGAAAACACTATACAGAGAAACCCTAGCCAACGAGGAACAGTACAAATAACTTGCTGCAAAGTTGAATAACCAGTCAAAGTCAACAGCTAGAGCAGAGAATTGCAAATCAGAGGGAACTGTTCCAACAGCAATTAGAGCAAAAAATCGCAAGTCAGAGTGAGTCTTTACTATTGATTGAATCTAGAATCATAGAACAACAAATTCAGTTACGAAATAGGTTGCAGAACCGTATGTCAGGTCTACTGAATGAAATTAAAGCAGGACAGAGTTCTATGCAAGAGGAAGTACAGTTAGTGTATAATGAGTTGCTGTTAACACAAAACGTAGAACAAATAAAGCAGCAGAAAACAACCGAAGTACAGAGGCAGAGGCTACTTGTGTTGAACTGGCAAACTGCTAAAAGGCATTAGAGTCACAAGTGCATGGGGAGCTAAGGACTATAAAGTCAGTAGTTGAGGGACATCAAAACGT
Organism: Deroplatys truncata; assembly: GCA_030765065.1. NCBI lineage: Eukaryota > Metazoa > Arthropoda > Insecta > Mantodea > Mantidae > Deroplatys > Deroplatys truncata. Next base: position 522,524,422 of record CM060990.1, on the reverse strand, counting down.
GCAATTACGTGAGAACACAGAACTTGGGGAAACGCTAGCAGAAGTCGCCTCTGTCCAAATGGAAACGGCTGCTACATTAGGGTCAAAATGTGGGGAGATGGAAGGCATGTGATAAACTGTAAGCAGGGTACAGTCAGGTCAAATGGAAATTAACGCTCCCGTACCTGCCAGTAGAAATGTAAACATGAGCAGAGAGGAAAGGGCGCGTGACAATGCTGCTGCTCCCCCGGCCACACTTCATGTAGATTTAAGCTCATGTGAATGTAATATAACTGTTAGCTTACAACAAGCTCCCATCCCAGCGTCAATTTTAATGAGATCCCGCTTCCGGCGTTTGATAGCTCTCGCGATAACGCGAAAGGTACATCGATGACTTAAATTCATAATTTGCTTTAAGGGGAATTCCAGAACGGTACAAAATGGCATTAGTACCTCCAGCTCTGTTAGCTCAGTCTCTGAGTAGGATCAGATTGACAATCAGCGATCACGCATTGTATGAACATTTCAGGGCGGCATTCCTAGATAAATTGTGGTCTGGAAATACTGAGTTCAGAGTGCGAAATGAGATAAATAAATATAAGATACCTGCCTAACATGCAAGAGTCAATGGTAGACTATTTCCTACGATTCGCGCAATTGATCCAATTAGAACCACCGATGCCGGAGGCAAACTCATAGCTTTGATGGCGCACCATTTTCCCTATAATATAACACATCATCTCGTAGTTGCTAGACCAAGAACACTAAGCGAAGCACTATAATTAATGACAGCAACGTCACTGAGACACGGGCATCGAGGCACGATTTGGTTATAGAAAACAGACGTCATGGGAGACGCTCAGACGGGACGAGGGCACCCAACCATCAAAACATGTATATGGGGAAAAAGCGCGAATGTCAGGCAACGATATCAGAATTTGTTCCCGAGGAACAGGGAAGCATATAACAGGCAAGGGGAAAGCTGAGGACAATACGAAGGCAGACAAACCCCTAGAGAGTACAATGAACAAGCTATTCAATTTATGAGATTTTTCCCGCGTAAGAGGAGGAAATAGCTTAGGAATAGCTACGAAAAATCAGGTCACCTCAACCATCTAGTAGATCACCACCCAGAGATAACCGAAGGGAGTGGATACCTAGATCACCATGTAGGCGTAACCCGGCGTACGAAAACGTACAGCCGCCACGCCCAAGAACCCCGAATAATGCTGTAATAGGGCAAGTAAACGTAAATCAGGCCACTGATCAACGTGCTAATAGCACATCACGAAACCAGGAAAGCTAATGCAGGGTAGGATAGTAGCGTCCCCGTAGCCAGCCCCGGAATATACTTATGAGACTTCAAATGCACGGGGGATGAACAAATAAACATACTGCATAACAGTGAAGTCAGTTTAAGTAATGTCACAAACCCACAAGAAGTCACAGAGGCACCGCGAGTCAGAATAAACATTGCAGGCAAAACGTATCATGTGACAGTTGATACTGGAACATCAAAGAAAAGAGTGTATGCAGCTTAGAAGTATTTGAACATATCAAAACAAAAAATAAAAAAATGCAAACATTCCCAGTAAAGGATACATATTGTATAATGTCCTTCGGCCGAGATAAGCAAAACATTACGCAACAAGTGCGATAGCTACCACAGTAAACAATATCACCATCGAATTTCTGTTTAGAAACTACTCAACTTACAAAAGATATAATAGTAAGCAATGACCTGCTAACCTCGCTTAATGCCTTCATCTATTATCAAAACTCTCAGGTAACGCTTAGAGAGGCGAATGCTGAAGCTACAGTTCCATTCATAAGTAGCAGGAACGAGGAAGATAACCGTATGGAGGAAACAGAGGCGCAACTAGAAAATGAATTCTTTATAGAATGTGTACAAATTGGAGATTGCGCGAAAATAATTAAGTTGTTTACACTCCAAGTTGACGTGGAAATTGACACGCGCGAAAACTGAAATTGAGTTTTATTTATGGCGATAACTGCTATGGTTCTTAGTGCCCCATTCTATATTGGGCGTGAAAGACTGCAAATTCTGCTCAGAGGTAACTTTATCACGCTTGAGATTCTTTTAAGTGCGACACGGGACCACCGGCTTCACTTCCCTTCCGAAGGAAGCCATGCTAAAGACTTTTGCTCCCGAAAAAATTCATTGCCCTCCTCCGGGGTTTGAAACCGCAACCTCGGAAACTAGAGGCTAGCATGGGTCCAATTGACAACGGAGGACGACAATACGCGCGAAGAAATTACAGGGTAGTCAGCTGCTAAGGATAACGAGCTGATACATTATATTACGGTTTCAGCTTAGAAAGAGACGGAGTATATCGAGAGGAAACTAGTTTTGGAACACAGACAGAAAGTAACTGGCAGTCACTGATGAGAAAGCTAGGAAACAAGGTCAAGTCCATTGAACATCTAGACACAACACAGAAGGAGGAACGTTTTCGCATATTAACGAAATACCGTGACATGTTTAAAAACAGAACAGGATTATGCAATATATTTAAATTGATCCTAAAATGTCCATCACAACGTTCTATATATAAAACACAACTAATGGCATTTACTTTCACCCACAATATCAGTCACTTTTATCCAAGACATTTCTTTCTACAACGCTTAGTTTTGAAGATATTCTACAGTCTCAGCTTAAATGGTCCATCCTGTATATATTCATTCGAAATTAAAAATGTCCCACCCTACAGATATAAATGTAGATTAACATCCCCTGAATTACGGGAAGCAGTCAATTTGAAGATTGAAGAAATGTTGCGAGATACAATAATTGAAGTATTGGGCTCAAAATATGTCAATGTTTTATGAATAGCTTTTGAGAGAATATGTTCATCAATGAAATTCATGCAACAGGATTCAAGTTATATAATTCAAGTTATTACCACCCACAATCAAGAGGGGAGAGGATCATGAAGGAACTCTGGGTGTATTTCCTTGTGGTAGCGAACACCTGTCAACCAGCTGGCTAGAATACATAGCATATATTCAATGGGTTACGAACCACAGCAGAAACTGCAATACAAATTATGCACTGGTACAGAAGGCTCCAAATGTTTTCCGATGTACCAGGGGATGTAGAGGAAGAGAGGGAAGGAATGACTTCTCGACCAGTCACGCCTGTATATAGCCGACAGTAAGTGCCAACTTAAACATCACATTTGTTTTTGTGTATACTCGTATAATTCAGCGACCTGGCTCTAAGAAGAAAGATGACGAGACTAAATACTTTTCTCTTTATTAGATCTATTCAAGCAAAATAAATTAACATTTTCTTTATATAATATGTTGTTTAGAAATCAAATATTGCACTGCTTATGCGGGTGCTTCAGAAGTTTAAGATGCATTATTTAATGATTTTCTTGAGAAACAAGGTGCATATAATGTATTTATACCTTGTTTTTAAAGTATGTTGCTAATAATAATAATAATAATAATAATAATAATAATAATCGTTTCATAATTACCACCAATAGACTGTTCTACGCGCACTTTGAAGGAGAGGGTATTTATTATATTGAATATCAGTTTTTCTTTCTTTTTAATTTTCATAGCCATTGATCACAACCTTTAGCATTAACTGTGTAGTTCCATACAGTTGGCATATTCAGTTCTGATTATATTCAGGTAACGTTTTAAAAATACGGAAGCAAAAGTAATATTAATGTCAAACTGTTGAAGCAGTTCGAGCGCAATTAAGTGCAACTTTAAATTTTCTTAAAAGAAGATAAATTTTGCGATTGTTACTGATAAACTAATATAGATTGTTTTATTTGAAACGTAATTCCCCCTTCACACTCACAAGACAAAGGAAGGAAAACCATGCCAACAGTATAGTGGACATACAGTAAAAACAGTTATTGTATCTAAAAGGAGAAAATGCTAATCGATACGAGGAAACAACGTTTAGCGCAAAACATGCAGTTTCTATTATAGCTGTTTTATTCGTTTAGGATAACCTATACGCTACATTTTCAAAATAGTGACCCGAAAGTGTTAATGCATAACGATTGATGTGCTTTTGTTGAAAATTAAATCGTTTTCAAAAGTAAACTTGCTTTCAAATTACAAATTTGAAGAAATAAAAAAAGATACTTTGTATTATGATTCACGTTCTGAATTCTTAAAATGCTGCTCTTCCCTGGCCTGAAATGGAATGGGATGTGTAACGGAGGGGACTCGACCCCCCTCCAGTGAAGAAGGATACTATGCTTGTGCCCTCGAGGATGCGCCCCCAGGAGGGAGGGAGGGAGGGAGGGACGAGGCGAGAGACACCGAGATACCGGACGGCCGGAACCAGCAGGGACGACACAACAATGACAAGGTTCCTAAAGTTTCCAGATTGAGACGCCCCGATAGTCGGGCGGGCAAACCGGGTACCCCACCTCACATAGAAGGTCCAAAGTCCCCCAAGAGGCGGTCCGTGTACCCCGGTAAACAGCCGAAGACCAAGAGACGGATAAGGTTCCACAGAGAGCATCCTTTTTCCCACCACGCAGCACGGAGCACCACCGACACTTCCAACTTTGGAACAGACCTAACCGGGTTAAGGATGAATGAAATGAGGAATGGAACGATATTCGAGGGTTGAGAGAAAGCACATCAGCATTCGCCTGGCGAGCCGGGAAAACACCCCCCTAAAAAAACCTGTGGGTCAGAGTGGGCGGTCGCCGGAAAGCGAACTAGGGATCTCCCGAATGCGAGTCGCACGCGTTACTGCGGCGCCACCTGAACGGAAACTGGAAGATCCGTAGTTCAAATCTCGGTTATGACATTGAATTTTTCAATCTGATTCTATGTTTCCAACCTTGTCCTACACACGGCTTGAGTGAAGGAGTCTTCTTGTTAATTGAGCTGAACTGCCATTACAAACTTCATTGTAGGTATAAGAAAAGTATTCAAACCAAAAACAAAAAATATCTGGGAAATAGTGTGACATTTGGTTAGGGTAATGTTTGTTCGTTGGTTGGGGAAACGTATGTACTAGTGTTTGGGTTGGTAACAGACCGGATTAAGGTCATAGTGCGGGAAGCCGGTTCGTTTAATAGCAAGCGTCTGTTGCTCAGTGTCTCTTGGAACATAGCAACAGGACAGTGGGGCCGCATCATGGTCGGCTCGCCGCCGAGGGCAAGCAAGGTAACGCTTGTATCAATTTATATCTAATATACTTCCATTCATCTAAACTTTTGGCATGTAAATTAATTATGTAGCTAGTTCCTTCTTTCCTTCCCTATCATGCTTTAGATATATTTTAGGAAATTTCAAATATTTAGGGACTTCTATTAGCTCGCCCCGTCGGACCTCGTGTAGTTTGTGATATGTTAGATTCCTGATACCTATTGAGCTAAATAATGAAGAGGTTACGACTATTGGTGTGAGGCGCCGAGTAATTGGCGTGAATCGCCGAGAATAATGTGATATTTTGTAGCAATTTTTTTTCTTTTAGCCTGAAATGTAGCGTGTTTTGTCATCCACGTGTTCGTTGGAACATGTAACTCTTTAGTTTTGCCTTAATGGTAAGGGTTTCTATTTGAAAACTGTGGTTTTGTGCTCTAAATTCCTTTGAAAGTATTTCTCTGAAAGTCCCGTCTTTATATCTTTGTTTTCGGCTCACTTTAATATTTTTTCCATTGTATGGCTGTTGGCGTAGCGTCGGTAATTCTTGGCTTCATTTTCCCCTTACCATTACGTAAATTCTGTTAAATTCTGTTTGTATGAAGGTTGTTTGCACTGTTCTTCTAAACTTCTTGTTTTTTGTGAATTGTGGAAAATTGGGCGATATTTGCAACGTAATAATGTGGTTGCCGCGTGTTAGCTGGTGTTGCGTCATCTTTACGTGTTTTGCAATTCATTAACGACTCTAGAATGTGAAGCAAATCTTTTACAATACGTGCTTCGAGTATCAAGTTGCGTGTGTATAAAAAGTGAGGTGCATTTATGTATATAAATAAAACAAAAAAAGGTCAAGAGCATATATTCAAAATTTCATATTTGTGCATCGTACGTTCGCCGTGAACGCTTAGTAATAGTACTACGAATAATTTTGCCTCACCGTTTTCATATTTGGTTTTAACTAGTTACGCAATTATTTTTTGGAAAGTATTTCAAATGACTCATTTAAGTGAAAGTTTCAGCTACCACCAGCTGTGCCAGTATCTTCACCTATATAGGTTTAACGAGCATCCAATATGAACCAGCAGGATTTATTCACCCCCATTGGATGTCGATGGTGCAGTTAGATGTGTGTTACCAGAATTTGGGAAGTTGCACTGCAATTTTGTGGTAAAAGGAAAGAAAAAAACAAACAACCTGTATGTATGTGCACATGGTGTGTACCAAAGTGTGGTATGTATATTTCGAACGACTCAAAACTTTGAGATTGCAGACAGGTATGCTAAATTTTTATTTTGTTTCACTGACAAATGCTTAATTAAGCTTTGCTTTTCAGGAATAAAATGTGGTATATATGTCTCTGCTAAATTGAAGGTTTTGTCACCATTTTGTGTAATGGCAATTTTGGATTCTATTTTGGGTAATGGAAATTATTTGGTTTGTTATGTTATGCTGCAGTGTAATTGCCTGATGTGTACTGTGTGTAATTACCTTTGACTTCCAGGAATGATATATGGAAGTGTTAATTTGGTAATGATGTGCTTTGTTCTGTTGCATTTCTTTTTGGTTTGATTTTGTGTTACATTATGATGCTGTGATCCCTATTTGCAGAAGTTGTTGCATAAATTTGTGTATGTGTGTGAGGTTATGTGAGTAGTATATGGAAGATTTGCCTCGGTGGGAGTGCCAAAGAGTAACCCCGATGGTGGTAGTGAGATGTGATGAGTTAATGTCAGCTTTGATGGGATAGCTATAATGTACCCTTGAAGTTTGAATGTTTGAGTTTTCAGGAGGGCTAACATGTACTTGGAAATTTGTGGTGATAAGTTGAGAAATGTTTTGCTTATTGGTGTTGCTGAAACGTGCCCAGTATAGCGTGTGTGATGTGTTCACAATAGAGAGTAAATGCAATGCATTGAATGTAATGAGAATAATTATTTTGTGAGTTTATGCAACAAGTTTTAGTACCATCTTATATAACAAGTGTTAATACCATCTTATATTGTCGCGTGCCTCACATTTTGTAATTAATTATTTAACTTCAGTGGTGGGCAACTCGCTTGCGAGAGGGATCGTTATTCAAACAAAGGAAACTTTAATTTAAGAGGCACCGACAAAGGGACGCAGCTAAAGTTAAATTCGCAACATAATTTACACTAATATAATTCCTGGCTGAAGGGAGAGGCAAGGATTCTATTCTACCATAATAAAAGCTGGAAGGAAGAGTGACAAATAGATTTATTTAACAAAGACTTACCCCATGTGTCTGCCGAGCGAGGACGCCATGTCGTAGAGCAGCTATCCGTTCACCTGACTCAAAGACTAGTAACAGACTGACTGAGAAAACCCCTTAAGCTTGGCGTCACTAACGCCATCCCCACCAATGAGACTGTTTCCCCTTAAACACCCCTCCTCAGATAAACTGCCAACCTTCAACTTGGGTAACTAGAGGGCGCATTACCAATATATAGTCTGTGCACATGCCACATCTCCCCCTGGCCACCGAAGTCGACGTCCTCGTCGACAGAAAGAACATGAATACAATAAATAGGAAAAAAAACAAAAAAACAGAGACATAGCAAAACAAATGACATACAAATGTGTGATGTAAAATAAAACAGTAATAAATATGTGTGGTAGCACCCAGCCGACGACAGAATATTGCTGGGCGATGACGAGAAGCGAGGAACATAAGTGCTGTCGACTTAGTATTGTTAATGCACTTAGCTGTAGCATCCCGCACACGCACACACCACGCTGCCTTAGTTCACAGGCACACTACACTGCGCAAAAGGGTGATGAACTGCCGTAACTGTTTGTGGGTGATTTAGACAGTGCCCACAACGACGATTTGTCCTGGTGTAGAATTAGCACCGCAGGTCTCTGGTGATGACAACAGGGTGGGCAGTCGCTGGCTTGGACTGCCCCCCGACATGGTGGCTCCTTATGCCACGGCAGTGTAGTGGCTGCCCGACAGCTTCCCTGTGGTGTTTCTTGACTTCTGGTGTGCCCTGGGGATGCTGATGCACCTTCTCGCTCTCTGCCACAGCACAATACTAAAACAAAACCACCACACAATAAACAGGATGCTCCCACAAATAATCACACATAAAAGAAGGGTATGTCATTTACAATTAAAGATTTTAAAGTTTGACAAATATACACTAAAAATTCTTTTGACATGGGGCAAAGAAAGAGGAAATTGGCATAAGAAAGAAATTTTACAGAGTTGCCATCCAAAGTGTAACTTACAATGCTTCATAATCCAAATAACAGTAAAACAGACTCAAAGTACATAAACATGACAGAAATGAAACATAACCTTATCTTGGGATCCCAATATTACATCTTAATAACCAGCTGGTATCACTAACAAAAGAAAGTAAGTGCACTTACAAGACAGTCACACATGACGAGGAAATGAACTCATTCACACTGACCATGGCCCCAAATTACACACAACACTGACTTAACTATCTACTCAAACTAGTGTATGCATCACTACAAACTACATCCACAATACATTTCTAAGCTACGCCACGTGACATGCTTTCAACTACTAGTGTCCTACTCTTGTCACCAATATAACTTCTCAACCACATCACTATCCTTCTCATCGCAGTGTGAGCATTAACTCAATTATAATCATCATCAACATCAGCAGTAATAGTGCAATCTCGATCATTACTTCAATCATCATCATCTTTCAATTTTCTCTCCAAAACAAAACATCTGCACTTACGTGTCTCATTTAGCATGCTGCAAATTCAAAACATCTGACATAGGCATAACCTTCAAGAAATCACATTAACAATTCAGGAATTACACAAATAACATGACATTATAATGTTGCATCTACATCCTCAAAATGAAATAAGCTGGAAAACAGGTGGTATTAAAATTTGCTATCTAAGATGGTAATAAACTTGTTGCATAAACAGAGAAAAAAAAATTATTTTCATTACATTCACTTCCATCTATATAATCTCTTGTGTGAATTCATCACACACGCTATACTGGGCACGTTACAGCAACACCAATAAGCAAAATCTCTGAAAACAGACAACTATCGGGGTTACACTGTGGCACTTCCACCGAAGCTGACATCATCTCATCTCTTCTCATCTCTCCTCATCAACACCGTCGGGGTTACTCTTTGGCACTTCCACCGAGGCAAATCTCAACTCTTATTTCTCACATAACCTCACACTACGCCATCGGGGTTACTCTTTGGCACTCCCACCGAGGCAAATCTCACCTATATCACATAACCTCAAATACACACATACATACAAACACTATTCATGCAACAAATTTCTGCAAATAAAGATCACAGCATCATTATGAAAATCAAATAGAGTCAAAATCAAATCATATCAAATCAAATCGAATGCAACAAAACAACATCACATCATTACTCAAAACAATATTGTCACATAACATTCCTGAAAATGAAAGCTCAATTAAGCACATTGTACACCTAAAACACATTCCTGCAGCATAATACAACAAAACAAATGATTTGCAGTTATCAAAACACAATTCAAAATTTAAATTACACCCAAAATAACAATATACTTGTAATTTAGCAGAGACATTCATAGCACATTATTCCTGAAAAACAAAGCTTAATTAAGCATCAGTCAGTGAAACAATAAAAATTTAGCATACCTGTGTGAGTCGTAAAACTGTTTCATTCATCCAAACTTTAGCACTCACAATGATTACATACTTACGGGTGATTTTTTTCTTTTCTCTTACTCGTTTACCACAAAATTCCCTTGCAAATTGTCCAAAATCTGGTAACACACGTACAGCTGGTTCATCAACATCCACATCGAACTGGTCCATATTAAAAGCACATCAAACCTAATTAGGTGCAGATACTGGCAAGGTTGGTAGCTCCTGAAACTTTTACTTACATAAGTAACTGCGAAAGATTTTCCCTTAAAAATATGCATTGCGGAATTAAACCAAACTTGGCAACGGTAAAGCAAAATTATCATCATTCTCAGAGCGGCCAATAGCAGGAGTAGCCAACATTGCAAAATTCTAAAATAACTCATACGGCGACAACTCGTTGGAATGCTCCACGTGAGAGGGGTCAATGACCGGCGGCAGACAGCTGATTGCTTTGCAACAGGCGTACCAACACTGGACAAATTCCACCACACTGTGCTCGCCAACTGGAGCAATTGCTATATCAACTTTCTGTGCAGGACGTCGCTTATGCATGATTGCAGCACAAAAGAGAACGCAACCAATAAACAAACAGTAGCACCAAGCAATTCAGATTACACCAAACTAAACACTTATAGCAACACATGAATGTAAGTAGCAAGAGTAGAACATAACCAAATAAAACAGTTGCAGAAAGAACACAATTAAGGCGCCCGCGGCGAAATATCAGAAAATTATACGAACAGACGGCTACACAAGCCACTTGGACACAATACCAAGATTTTTAATCAGAATGAACACATGGAAGAAAACAAAATGATAGCTTCAGTGAGAAACCTCGAACTGGAAGTTAAAAAAAACTACGTCACACTTACTGTGACCACCGCGAAGATTCTCAAAAGGAGCAGAATACAAACTTGTAATTTATACGAGCACACAAAACTTCTCTTTTTTTCCTAAATCAAATGTATATAATCTGATATGCACACGCAAATAAACGCGCCAAAACACGTGCTGAGGAAGACTGGTTTCACAAGCTAAAAATTATTGCTGAAATGCATGACCACGCGGGAATTACACAACACACGTGCGTACATAAAAGTTACACGAAGAATGATCCAGAAAAGTGCAGTAAATAGCTAGAAATCACAATCACTGGAATATAAAGTTATACATTTCCAAACCACTGCTAATAAGCACAAAAAACAAGATTTGCAAACAGATAGCCAACACGTGACGAGCACATTTTGAAACAACAACTATATCGCTCGTTTCTTCTCAAATTTCACAAAAACATTTTTTTTGAAAACAACCAGCACAAAGAACGGAACACAGTGATACAATTTAAAGGAAATGAAGCCAAAACAAGGGGAAAATGGAGTCAGAAGTTTTAGCGTCACCCGGCAGACAATGGGAAAAAATGCAAAAATGAACTCAAAATTGAAATTTCGACACCAGACTTTCAGAAATGATGGAAACAAAATTTAGAAGAAGAGAATCACAAATAAAAGTATAAAAATCCTTACCCTTTAGCCAGAAAGAACTTTACATTTTTCAGGACCACGTGTAGCAGAAACCGTTAAATTTGGAGGGAAGAAAAAAATTTTGCACTTAAAATCTCAAAACAAATCAAACCAATTTCTCGGCGCCTCCGCGAATTACCCGGCGACTCACGCCAATTTGTCGCGTGCCTCACATTTTGTAATTAATTATTTAACTTCAGTGGTGGGCAACTCGCTTGCGAGAGGGATCGTTATTCAAACAAAGGAAACTTTAATTTAAGAGGCACCGACAAAGGGACGCAGCTAAAGTTAAATTCACAACATAATTTACACTAATATAATTCCTGGCTGAAGGGAGAGGCAAGGATTCTATTCTACCATAATAAAAGCTGGAAGGAAGAGTGACAAATAGATTTATTTAACAAAGACTTACCCCATGTGTCTGCCGAGCGAGGACGCCATGTCGTAGAGCAGCTATCCGTTCACCTGACTCAAAGACTAGTAACAGACTGACTGAGAAAACCCGTTAAGCTTGGCGTCACTAACGCCATCCCCACCAATGAGACTGTTTCCCCTTAAACACCCCTCCTCAGATAAACTGCCAACCATCAACTTGGGTAACCAGAGGGCGCATTACCAATATATAATCTGTGCACATGCCACAATATAACAAGTTTTAGTACCATCTTATATAACAAGTGTTAGTAACCATCTTATACAAGTTTTTATACCATCTATTTTCCAGCTTAATCTTGATTCGGTAGATGTGGATGCAACAGTGTAATGCTATGTTATTTGTTTTATTCCTGAAATGTTAATGTGATTTGTTCAGTTTATGCCTATGTCATGTATCTTTGATTTTGCAGCTAGTTGAATGAGACATGTCGGTGAAGATATTTATTTTCTCAGTAATTACTGTGGATGACGATGATAGAAATGATGATAATGATCATAACAAGGAGGATATGATAGTAATGAGAATGAGAATTTCTGTTATTGCAAGTAAAGCATGAGTATTTGTAGTTGAAAGCATGTGACGAGGTGTTGATTTTCAAGCATGTAGTAATGTTTACAGTAGCTTTGGTAGTTATTCAAGTGAATGTTTTATATCTTATGTGAGCCATTGTTAGTATGAATGATTTTGTTTTATTGTCATGAATGTATGAAAGGTAAGTGCACTTATTCATTTTGTAGTTAGTTGTACCAGCTGGTCAGATTAATATTTGGATCCCAAAAATAATTTGCTATCTTTGTGTTGTGTTATTAAGTGTAAACAATGGATGTAATTGACATACTATTCATGTATTCTGGCCCTTTCATGTCTCCTTACTTTGATTCTTAAGCAGTTATTGTAAAACTTTGGATTGCTACCCTTTGGAAAATTCAGTTTTTATGTCAATCTGTAAGCATTTTTTTTCTTTTCTCAGTACTAAATTTGAATGTTTGTAAATTTTTTCAAAATTTGTGGCATCTTCTGTTTATATTCTTTCTAATGACATACTATTCTCTTCCTTTATGTATAATGATCTTTTGAGAGCATAAATTATACCTGTTTATTATCACGTTTTAATGCTTTGCTGGTTTGGGAGCTTGAGTGTCCAGAGGACTGGCCCCGCTGTTCAGCACCATACCAGAGGCTGCACATATACACACCATGGAGAGCTGCTGACAGCTCACTAAACTGCAGGTGGCAAAAGGAGCCATTGTTATGGGGACTTTCCAAGCCAGCGATTGCCCCCATCATCAGCATTGTCCAACAGTAACAACTCTGCGGCTGATATTTCGTCGTTGTGGGTGTTGTGATACTTCCATCCACAAACAGTTACGTCGAGACTTAGTGCAGTGTAGTGCAGGTGTAATCGTGGCAGCAAGGTGTAATGTGCGTGTGCGGGGTACACTTAACTAGTCCACACATCTTCATTAATATCGTCGGTGGCACTCGAGACTCCATGTTCGTATTAGCTTCATATTAATTTGATAACAGGTACTGACATTTACATCTTCTTCTTCGACAGACATTCGGCTCCGTCTTGTTTTTGTAAATATCCAAATATTGCTTTAATCAGTTTTGTAAAGTATGTCATTTATATGTTTCTTCTTTCTGTAATGTCTCTGTAAAACAAAAACAAAAATCCTTCTTGCCTCGACGGGGACGTCGATCTGGGTAGCCAGGGGGAGATGTGACATTTGGTTAGGGTAATGTTTGTTCGTTGGTTGGGGAAATGTATGTACTAGTGTTTGAGTTGGCAACACAGACCGGATTGACGTCATTGTGGGGGAAACCGGTTCGTTTAATAGCAAGCGTCTGTTGCTCAGTGTCTCTTGGAACATAGCAACAGAACAGTGAGGCCGCATCATGGTCGGCTTGCCGCCGAGGGCAAGCAAGGTAACATTTGTATCAATTTGTATCTAATATACTTCCATTCATCTAAACTTTTGGCATGTAAATTAATTATGTAGCTAGTTCCTTCTTTCCTTCCCTATCATGCTTTAGATATATTTTAGGAAATTTCAAGTATTTAGGGACTTCTATTAGCTCGCCCCGTCGTACCTCGTGTAATTTGTGATATGTTAGATTCCTGATACCTATTGCTCTACCCCCATTGAGCTAAATAATGAAGAGGTTACGACAATAGTTAATATCATAAATCATGTCTGACAAACTGCGTACTTTTCTTGTGTAGCAAAACTTTGTCCATCTTTTACAGTTTACCAGTTATACAATAGTCATTCACAATGAAGAAGACTTGAGAAGCTCTTCTCAGCAAATTCAATATATATATATAGTTTGTCATGAAAATGTCTTAAAAGAGAGTATTTTAATAAAACTCTTTAGCACTATTTTTGAGAAAATAACAAATTTCAAAACTTTTCCATGTAAAGGATTGTTCGTGTTGCAGATTTTCTTGAAAATCTTTGTGTTCACGTCTTTAAAAGGTGCTGAACTTAAATATCCAGTTTGGTATTTAACCGATTTTTCGTTTTGGAGGTATGTTGTTCACAGACAGACATGTGGAGCTTTGGCTATAAAATATATGTTGTACTCACATGACTTTCTCTAATCACTCTTTTACAAACTATTCTTACAAATCTTATTCTCGCATCTATTTCATGTTAATACAGATAAACCTTCATCCCTTATTTACACAATACGTTGTAAGTATAAGTAAAACACATTAAGCTAAAACGATAACCAAACTCCTCAAAGCTGATTAATATTAGATAGCTTTGCATGGGTTGGATACGGAGGGGGCTCGACACTGATCCATATAGTGGATATTGCGGGGCGCAAGGGGGATCCCCGGGAGGAAGGATGAGGCAAGAGGAGACACCGCGCAGCCGGAACCAGGAGTGACGACACAGGAATGGCAGGATCCCTAAGTTTTCAGATACAGACTCCCCGTCAGACGGATAGGCATACCGCGGAACTCACCCAGCACATAAGGGATCCAATACCCTTCAAGGAAGTTACAATACTCCCGACAGCCAGCCGAATACCGAAGGACGTAGAGTCACAAAAAACATCCTTTTCCCCTGCCACACTGTACCAAAACGCCGTCGCCGACACTTACAACCTTGGAAGAGACCATCGGATGAAAGATGAAGGGAAGTGAGATTGGAGATGTAATGGAGGGACAGGACATTCGGCGATGTAAGAATCCTTCCCAGCATTCGCCTGGCGACCCGGGAAAAACTCCCGAATAAAATAATGGGTCCGGAAGGTCGGCCACAGGAATGGAACTCACGGCCTCCCGAATGCGAGCCACTGACATGATAGCTTTGAAATTCTGTTCTCGTTGTGTGAACACGCTAAAGAAAGAAAGAAACAAAAACAATAGCTATTTCCATTTGAGAGAAGTATAAAGTATTTGAAAATGTAAATTAATAACAAAGAATATTTTAGAATGGGTAAAATATGAAAATGTTATTTGACATAAAAATAAAAATGTTATTCTATATAAATTTTATGCTTAACAAGATCTACATTTGTTGTGCAGTAAGATTTTGTCTGTCATTACGATTTATTAATTATCAAAAGTGATTCACAATAAAAACGAATATACAGACTTCTCCTGGAAAATTAAAGATATACTTTTATTTACCATGAAAATAGCATAAACATGTGTATTTTAATCAAAATCCTTAGAATCATTTTTGAATGAATAAAATCTTTCGAAAAATTTTCAATGTTAAAGGTAGTTTTGAGTGGGGATTCTCTTAAAAAAGATGTCGCCCTCCGTCGCGTAGTGGTTGCCATGCTAGCCTCTAGTTCCCGAGGTCGCGGGTTCAAAACCGGCGGAAGGCGATGGAGTGTTTCGGATGCAAAATTCCTTAGCATGGCTCCCTTCGGAAGGGAAGTAAAGCCGGTGGTCCTGTTTCATAGATTTACGGCACGTAAATGACCTCAAGGTTGATAAAGGGGCCCCAGAGCAAAATTTCCGGTCTTTCACGCCCAATATAGCAAGCGACGCTAAGGACCATAGCAGTTAAAGAGCGTCCATAAATAAAGCTCAATTTTTAATTCTCTTTAAAATCTCCGTGTCGCATTCTTGGAAGAAGTTGAACTTAAATACTAAGTTCACACACACACACACACACACACACACACACACACACACACACACACACTTGGACCTTTATCTAAAAATACGTTCATTGGATTCAGGTAGTCACAACGACATTGAATCTTTAGGTGTAACACAAGACTTTCACTACTTACTGTAGCTACAAAATAGAGAAAGTAAAAATGCCTACTTTGGGTTCAGGGGGTCTCAAAACAGGTATTTCCAGTGAATCTCGTCATTAAGTTTTCGGGTGCAATACAATACTTGCTCTACTTATTGTAACTACGCAGTAGAGAAAGTAAAATGCTTTCTTTGGATTCAGAGGGTCTCAAAACGTGTATTTGCGGTGAACCTCGTTATTCAATTTTTGGATGGAATACAATCCTTCTCTACCTCCTGTAGCTATTTAGTAGAGAAAGTAAAAAAACTTTCTTTGATGTCAGGGACTCTCAAAATGTGTATTCCCGAGGAATCTCGTTATTCGATTTTTGGGAGGAACACAATACTTTCCCTAGTTGCTGTAGCTACGTAGTAGAGGATGTAAAAATGCTTACTTTGAATGGGTCCCAAAACATGTATTTCCGGTGAATCTCGTTATTCAAGTTTTGGGTGAAACACAATAATTTCTCTATTTACTGCAGCTACGTAATACAGAAAGTAAAAATGCTTACTTTGAATTGGTCTGAAAACGTGTATTTCGTTGAATCTCGTTATTGAATTTTTCGGTGGAATACAATACTTTCTCTACTTCCTGTAGCTACGTAGTAGAGAAAGTAAAAACGCCTTCTTCGGTTTCACGGAGTCTCAAAACATGTATTTGCGGTGAATCTCGTTATTCAATTTTTGGTGGAATACAATACTTGCTCTACTTACTGTAACTACGTAGTAGAGAAAGCAAAAATGCTTTCTTTGGTTTCAGGGAGTCTCAAAACGTGTATTTTCGGTGAATCTCTTTATTGAGTTTTTGGGTGGAATACAATACTTTCTCTACCTCCTGTACCTACGTAGTAAAGAAAGTAAAAACGTTTTCTTTGGTTTTAGGGAGTCTCAAAACGAGATTCCGGTGAATCTCGTTATTCAATTTTTGAGCGGAATACAATACTTCCTTTACCTCCTGTAGCTACGTAGTAGAGAACTAAAAATGATTTCTTCGGATTCTGGGGGTCTCAAAACGTGTATTTCCAGTGAATCTCGTTATTGAGTTTTTCGATGGAGTACAATAGTTTCCCTACTTATGGTAGGTAAGTAGTAGAGAGAGTAAAAAGAAGAGTTGTGTTATAGATTAGTGCGGCTGTTTGTCGTTACGGCATCTTGTATGCAATCAGATAGGGAAAAGTGTAACTTAAACTGCAACTTGAAATAATTTCGGGCCCTAATTGTTGTCACGATTAATGCAAAGTGCACAGAAAAATCATACTTCATAAGGACACTAAGATAAATAAGCAACAAGTATGTTAGTTGATAATGGGTAGAGAAAGTAGTGAATATTGAAAACCAAACAATTTTGTTTTAAAGCTCACTTATTACAGAATGAGATGATGCCTCTAATTCCTAAAAATTAATTTGTATACTGGTTATGTCACTGTGCTGTAATGTTATTGCTGCTTTCTTTTCACAGTTATTACTTTCTTATAGCCAAGTCTAAGGGAAATGTGTTGGGATGATATTTTCTTAGCACTATTACGTACAATCCCTTACCTTGGAGAGCAAGTATGAGCTAAGGCACGTGGCATAACCTCTCGATAAGACACCCCACTTACCCCCTACATGTAGAACGGAAAACATTTGGAGCCGTCTGGACAATTGCATGGGAATACACAGCCGGATGAAATAATCCCAGGGATGCCGAGCGCAAAACTAACGGTAAGTGAAACCGAAGCTAAGCGGATTCAACAGACCTGTCAAAGTCTATAACGACGCGCGGAGATCAGAAATTAAAAAAAGAGGAGACATAGACATGAATGGTTTCCAAGATAGGGAGACAAGCTACTTGTCAGAAACTGCGGCATATCATCTTTAGTTAAGAAAATATAGAAGCGCATGAACTTGACCTAAAAAGGACCTTACGTAGCTGTGGAACAACTCGGAGACCGAACTCACACGCTTCGCGATCCTAGGACGGGCAAATTAGTTAGCAAATAGCCTATGTTTCTTACAGCCATATAAGGAGCTGTGTAGAATCAATAGTGTCGTTGAAAGTACAGTTGCGTACGTATCGGAGGTTAACGACGCAGGGCCGTTAGGAACAAGGCGAACGCGCTTAGTTTATAACGATAGTGGTCCTCAGAAATATCATTATACATAATATGTATGTATATATATCAATAGCCCTTGGCAAACAAACGAAATTTGTACCTATGAATGCTGAAACATGAGTCAAACATGGGACTAGAGAACCATCAATATGACAACAGTGATTCCGTTAGTTTGTTTGAAGTGTATAATTACGTATCAAAGTGTATTTCATTTACAGGTAAATTTTGTAAGGATATGCTCAGGCAAGGAAACACCTGCGGTCAATGTCGTCCTCCGTGGACTGGTGGTACCGTGCTAGCCTCTAGTTCCCAAGGTCGCGGGTTCAAACCCGGCGGAGGGCGATGGATTTTTTCGGGCGTAAAAATCGTTAGCACGGCTTCCTTCGGAAGGGAAGTAAAGCCGGTGGTCCCGTGTCGTAGATTTACGGCACGTAAAAGAACCTCAAGCCTGATAAAGAGGCCTCTGAGCAAAATTACAGGTGTTTCACGCCCAATATAGAATGGGACGCTAAGAACCATAGTAGTTAAAGAGCGTCCATAAATAAAACTCAATTTATTTTATTTACACCTGCGGTCAAAAAAACAAAGTTCCTTTTTTAACAGATAGTGAAATATAAGCATGTAACTAACACAAGTAAGATGTCGCCACAAACCACCGTTCGCCAACTCAAAACAAAACGTTAGGGAATAAAATATCAAAGCATGTATAACGTAGGGGAAAAAAAGCACTAATGAATAAACAAAGAATGAGTGTGACACCAAATAAAGTCGTCAGACCGTACTTTACGTGGGTACTCTGGTCAGATTTTGTGAATTGACGGAGTTTTCTACTTGAGGGCATATGCAGGTGATCATTTGCATGTCAGTAATTAATCAATGAATAATACGCGCCATGAATGTAATAACTATTACGTAAAGTATCAGACATTTAAAATGATATTAATATGATATTTATAAGTAAAATATACTGCGAATATCAAAGTATGCTAATTTCAGATAAAATTTGAAATACCTTAGAAGCCGAAACGAAGAGTTGAGTACACGTCCCGTTAAGGCAGGTTCTTAACTTAGGGTAACAAAAGAGTTGGATGCCAGACGCCCGGGCAGTGACTATGGGTGGAATGCATAAAGTCAAGCATAAGCTTTACCTTGCTAATTTTCAAGTGTAATCTTGGCTTTTGATGCATAAAACAGCTTCGACTTGACTTAAGTCTAGCATTTGCTTTGGAGCCAGCTAGCTGCCTAGCTATAGCATGAATTTTCCAGCAACGACTTGACTTTAAGTGCAAATCCGATGCATAAAACAAGCGAAAGCTTCACTTCCTCTAGATTAATCTTGACTTTTTTCAAGCTACATCAGTAGGTGACTTGATTCATACAAGAGAAGTCTTAAGAGTTGTTTTATCACACAAAATGGCACAGTTCATGAATATCCGTCAAAGAAAAGTGTATCAAGGGAAGCGACAGTGCAGAGAATGTGTGTACAAGTCATTTTATAGGTTCAATGAGGACAATTGATGGCAATCTTAAACTTTATACATACAAATGCAAATGTTATGCAGCTCTGAGTGAAATATAAATAAATACATACCATCTGTAGTGTTTAACATGCTTATCGGATATAGTTACAGGTTCTGAATAAAATTTTATCCCTGTACTTCTATTACTGGAAGCACGCTCTGTTTGTTTAATATCTCCTCCTGCTGCATGCGTATCCGTTTTAATTGTTCTAAGAGTACCAATCTTTGCAGTTCATGCGTAGTCAGGTGTTTTGTTTCAGGGGTCTCAGGTAATTTAGATTTATTTGATTGCGTACCCTTTTCATTAGCGTTCTTATTGGGATTTAGGGCAATGCTCTCATTAGTTGTAGATCCAGATTCAACTTCAACTTGCTCCATTGCATCATTTGGTAGCTGTTCTTCCAAACCTTCCCCACCCACAGCACATCCACCTAAACAGTAACCAGAAAACCAAATAAACTAGGCGTAAGGGAGTCAAAAGGACAACTAGTTTATTTAGTTAGTGATATATTATACTGTTTGGATTTGATGACGCTGTAAGGTATTACATTACTTTCCTGGAAATACATTGTCGTTCAGCTGTGGCCTAATTATTGCTGACTGCTCTGCTGCCAGTGCTACAAGGTCGTGTTTACAGATTAAGCTGATCCCCATGTTATTAGTAAGCCCCGGATTTTTAGGTTCTAAAAAGTTAAAATTAGGTTCTATGTATCAGTGTATTAGGATTTTATAGGATCTTATATGTGGAATTTAGGAATTAATAAGATCCTTGGCATATATATATATATATATATATATATATATATATTCATGTAAATCACTGGACACTTTGTTTAAAACACTAACTTTAAATTGTAAAAAGTTAAATTAACTAACTTTAGTATGTATTTGAAAGTACCAAATTCAAAAATGTCGTGTTAGAAGCTCCCTATAACGGAAGAAGCAATAATGCATACTACTCAACAGCGCTATTAAAATGTTTGCCTCTAGTTTTCACCTATTATTGCGCCATGTAAACATCTCACGTTTCAGAAATGCCGCGTGCCACTAACCACCTCCTTCGACTATAGCTAGAAAATGATAACTGAAGGCGGCGAACGTTTTAATTACTTTATTATTGTGGCGGACGGTTTAATTAAAGTTTATTATTGTAAGGTACTGGGCAAGATTTCACAATCTAATTATTTAATAGTTTCCTTATTCGGTCTCCCTTCGTTTTAAAAATACTTTTATATTCATAAGTCTACTGTCATTTGCTTAAATAACTGAATTAGGCAGTTTTAGGTTCTATCACGAAAAATAGGTTTTATTAGGTCCTAACGTAAAATTAGGTCAATTTAGGCTCTATAAAATTGAAGTATATTACTCGTTGGTAACTAAAACATTAATATAAACCGAAGTTTGGAGTGTAGGAGGTCAGGAATAAAATAGGTCAGAACCTAAGAATCCGGGGCTTAGTTATTAGTAATGTAACCTTCATTAGATTATTCAGAGGTGAGCCTAAAAGTGAAATTTCTTCAGTAGCAGAGGGATACAGATGATGTCAATTGTCATTGTTCTTTCCATAATTAACATCTTACGTATAAATGCTGAGATTACTTTTGCTCATAATAACTTCAAATCTCAATGAAAATGAGAAATTTCTTGAGAGAAATTAGTTATAAACTGGTAAAACTAGCTCCATCAAACAAGAGCTATAGACAGTTACATTTTGGAACTCTTCGAACTAGAGGAACCACAATAGAAAAGAAAGATTTTCCAATAAAACTTATAGAAATGGTAAACTCAGCAACGTCCAGTTGTTAACCAGAAATAAAGGCAACTAAAATAAGCAATTTTAGTGTTGTTTACAGGAAAGTCATGTGTTTGAAAACTGTCTTGAAGAACCTGATAAAATTCATAATGAAGCAAAAAAAGAATTTGAAACTGTCCTTTTTTGCCAAAGTAGTATCATATTGTTACGTACTTTATCATTCGCTGTAATTTTCCGATATATTTATATTTTATAGCAGTTAGTATAACATGTATCACATTACAGAATACGTTTTAAATTGCATTTGATACTATAAACCAAAGCAAAAAAAAAATTACACAGAAACTTCTAAATAATTGGCTCCTGAGATCGACTTGCATTCTTACCTGGAATCCTACCAATGGTTGGGTTGCTTTCGCCATCAAGCAGCTGCAGAAATTCTTCTTCCCACCTTTTTAACCTTATTTTCTGATTTCCCGTGGCCTTACGGTCAGTTTTTCTTTTTAATTCAGTCTTCATAGTCTGAATCTTTTTCTGCACCTGCTGTGGAGTGAATTTTCTGCCTAAAATTTCTTCCAGTTTGATGCAGGTGGTTTGCAAAGCGTTCACTTTCTCTTCTTTGATGCTCGGGATTTGCGATTTATTCAACAGTATTGGAAACTGCTTAAGAATTGCTAGAAAGGTATTCTGAATATTCACTTCGTCTGCCATTACGCATGTAACTTCGATATAGGTTAGGTACCGTATTCGCAAAACACTTCTGTACTCGTCACATGAGACAATAGTTATTAGCCGCATTTGGCAGACGACAGCTGCGCGCGCAACGTAATTCAAGCGTTTGCTGGAAAAACGTCTAGCGAAAGCTTGCTAGATTAAGATTCTTTTTATGCATGAGTTGAACAAGCCAAAGCTTAATCTTGTAGAGTAATCTTAAAGATTTCGCTTTAACTTAAAGACTAATCTTCAAGGCAAAGCTTGGATTTTATGCATTCCACCCTTATATATCCTCGTCTGAGGCTAAGGCGGTCGACAGTTTATCGGGAAACAAAGTCTTTCAAAACTGCGATGTACGTGTGTATGAAACGGTTAGGAAGATTATGGCAATGAACCTGAACGTCGAAACATACCTGTCTTACCTTTAAATCTCAGCGAAAGCACGAGAACGTGCTTCTGAAAATCTAACGGTACAGAATCGAAACAGAAGAACTATGAATCGTGAACTACCAATCTCAATTTTCCAAAACATTTTAAACAACGCATAGGAAATAAAATAGAACTCCTATGACTAAGAAATAATCACATGATCACGAAAGAGTGGGGCATACTCAGCATGGAAGAAGCTCCGAAGTAGCGTGAACATGACTTGCAAACTAACTCACAAAGTAGCAACCTCGTGGGTCGGAACGCCAAAGGGGCAGACGGCGGAGGTTACGCTGTAAATCTCAGACTTGTAAAAACTTCACCGTCGAGCAAAGTATAACAGTTGCCCATTGTAACTAAATGTGCCGCGAACCGCACTGCAGCAGAGTAATACAACGGGATAACTAGAGCCAGTGAAAGTGCGAGTAAGTGCACATAAGAGTATACATTGCAATGTGCCGAACGAGAAACTTAGGCGTCCACTAGGCAGGAATGATTTGTGGCAAGATTACGAAGTATTGAAGAAAGATTAAATGTAATAAATTGGATATTTATTCTGAAGACGGAATCAAGGAGTTTTTTCTATTTTCGTCAACACCCACACAACCTGAAATTAAGATTTCATCGCTCCCAGTAGAAGGGACATCACCATTCACACTTCCATCCCTCGCCCTCTTCCTTACTTCCGCTCTCCACTAAACCACCGCCCTGCTTATCGACGGACCGTCGCAACTTCTTTTTTAATGTACCTACCGGCATATTAGGTATACGTGTGAGGGTACGTAATAATTCATTTAAGTGTCCTCGTACTTTATAGTTGTTACTCAGAGATGTTTGTTCCATTTTCCTCTCATATTAAACATTACTCGTAAATAGGAGAAATGTTTAACATTTTGTATTTATAGCCCCTAGTAATGTCATTTGTCATCCCTGCCACACACATAGCCATTTTAAGGCCATTGTTTTCGTTTTATTAATGTTTACCACCAAACCCCATGATTTACAATATTCTTCTAACCTATTAATACCTTTCTGTAAGCCTTATATAGTCAATGACAATAGTGTCATGTCATCCACGTATAAAAGTACAGGAATGCAGCAATCGTCTACTTTTGGGTCATTCATTTCCCCTACTGTTAACACGTCTGCTATATCGTCTATGAATAAATTGAGCAACAGGGGCAATAAAATATATCATTGACGAACTCCTCTGCTGGCCGATTTAGATTCGGTTGAATTTTGGTCCATTTTAGTGCTGAAATTCACATTATTGTAAATTTGCATCTGAACTTTCACCATTTTGCCAGAGAGCCCTTCGTAGTGAAACAGTTTAATTCAGCCCGATAAAATATTTGGCGATGCATTTGCATCTATACATATACTCCAATGCT
Source organism: Deroplatys truncata (assembly GCA_030765065.1). NCBI lineage: Eukaryota > Metazoa > Arthropoda > Insecta > Mantodea > Mantidae > Deroplatys > Deroplatys truncata. The sequence continues at coordinate 522,500,483 of CM060990.1, read as the reverse complement.
AATACCGAGAAGTTTTTCGTTAACTGCCCTACGTCTAGAAGTATAAATTGAGGCCCAGAAAGCGATAGTCTTCTATGCCGTACTAATCAGAAGTTTAGTATTCTGAGTTTTGTATAATACTCCGAAGCGATATGACCTAATATACGTTTTACCCCTTCCTAATTTAACATACATCGTGAAAATAAGCAGCTACATTTTATTCACATGTTTAACTACTTAAAATGCATATGTAAGCCATAACCTGAAAATATATTTATCTATGTTGCCATTTGATTTAGTTTCAATACAAGAAATCAAAAAATTGAGTTAAGGCTTAGCTTTTAAATACAATAGGTGAGACTAAGAAGGATATTATTCCATAGATAATCAGGAGACACACACACTCTTACACGAGAGAGTGAGAAGGTGGGAGAGAGAGAGAGAGAGAGAGAGAGAGAGATGGAGTGTGTGTGTGTGTGTGTGTGTGTGTGTGTGTGTGTGTGATTTTATATACAGTTCATTTTCTTTCTAAGACGCTTTACAGGAAAATGTAGGTCAATAAACCTGTATTTCAAAGTATCGACAGTCCGTTTGCAGTAGATTTTTAACACTAGACATGGTATTAGCACTGACAGACTGCTCTACTGAGTTTCCCTTCAGTGGAAAGGCATCGAGCATACATCCGCGCCTACAATACACGATGGAAGGAGTGTAGATCCCATCATTTATACCGGAGAGAGATCTGCAGGAGTAGTGGTTAAAAAAATTAGAAGCACTTTAATTCCATCTTTAATGTTTTTTTATTTATTTATATTTTTAGGTCACGTTTACCTCACACCGGTAACCGCGGTGAAGTTCCAAAAGTGGCTGAGTCCACGTTACAATGATATTAATATTTGCTTGTAGTATTTAGTCCACTTTCTTCGTGACTCTGCAGCGAATCAATAATTAGAGCATTAACTTAAACCTTCATTTATATGCTCTTAAAGTAGAAACAAAATAGGAAAAATAAATTAAATAATTCATTCACCTGATTTACCTAACAAATATAAAATTACGTTTTAATTCCTAACATATGCGATTACAATAAATGAAATATAATTATGTGATTTTCACTGTACTGCAATAGGTGGGAACTAACCATATTTATTTTACGCAAGCTTATCAGCAAAAGAAATAACAAGCACACAATGCAAAGTGATGGGTATGTTTTCCGTACAGACTGGTACATACAACTAGTGTCTAGATCGGGCGCTAAGTCATGGTAGCACAAGAGCTAAACACGTAATTGCTACCTAAGGATAATTATGATTTATAAATAACAAAATTTAAATTGGGGCGGAACTCAGGACTTGGAAATAAAGTTTTGATAACAAAATATGTAGATCAGCTGCTCTACTGTCATTTACCTCAAAACGATTTTCCTTAATTACTCCGTATTGAAATTAGACTGTCAGGAAGAAATGTGCAGAATTTCCATTATTTGAATCCTAAGTGCATATCTAACATTGCAGGTAAGAAAAGCGAACAAACGAACGCTGACCACTGTGGATATTTCCGTATCCTAATAGTTTATTATAATATTGTATAAAACATTTCAAAATAGAGATACTCTGAACCCACAATTAAAATCTGAATCAAGGTTACGAGTAGAACTATCCAATTCGCCTGTATTTTGCGAATCGCAGCTTTGATCATCGACCGTAGTGGTCATTTAGTGGTCGATAATGCAAATACAAGGTGTAATAAAAATGTACTACTAAAATTGCAGGACACATTCCTCACGCCTAGACGAAGAAACCATGTTATATGACCATAGGTCAGGAAACGCTTTGTTTTCATGTTACAGCTCATTTTCTCCAACTCATCAATCATGGGATATACACAAGAATAGCACGTATAAGCATATCACATGCAACTCTTTCTCACAGGAGATGTTCAATATGCCCTCCGTGAGCATTGATACATGCATCAACCCGCCGTAGTAGTAAATCCCGCATGCGCTGATGCACCCCGGAGTACTGCGTATGGTTTCGCAGCCTTCCATAATATGGGCACGGAGACTCTGAATATCAGGTATTGGGGTTCGATACGCAAGAGCTTTCAAATGCCCCCACAATTAAAAGCCCGGTGGGTTTAGGTCCGGGGAGGACAGGCAAATGGTTCACTTCTACTCATCCATCTGTCGCCGAATCTGTTATTTAGAAGCCGACGGATATTAACACTAAAATAAGGAGGTGCTCCATCGTGCATGAAGTACATGTTTTGTCGCACAGCTAAAGGCACATCTGCTAACAGATCAGGTATAACATTCTCTACGAAATTATGGTAGCTTTGACCGTTAAGCCTGGGTTGAAGAACGTGAGGCCCTACCAAACAGTCACCAACAATGCCGGCTCAAACATTGACAGAAAATCTTTGTTGATGACTTGCTTCAACAGTTGCGTGAGGATTGACGTCAGTCCATTCATGCCGATTGTGATAATTTAAATCTGATCTTGTTTAAACGACACCTCATCTGTGAACAGCACCGTTGCACTAAAATTAGGGTTCACACTTTGTTGCATAAACCATTCGCAGAAGCGTACTCATGCAGGAAACCCAGCTGCTGATAGTGCCAGCACAAGCTGTAAATGGTATGGATACAGCCGGACCTCGTGTAACACTCGCCAGACAGTCATGTGGTCAACATTTATTGTTGCAGCTACTTGTCTTGTACTGACACTAGGGTCGTCGTCAACTGCCTGAAGAGTTGCCGCTCCCATTGCGGTGTCCTCGTCCTTCTAGGCCTCCCCTGATCGTGAGTATCAGGCTGAAATGCCCCATGTTCCCTAAGACGACGATCAATGGCTTCAAACGTTTTCCTGTCGGGGCACCTTCGTCCTGGAAATCTCCCCTGGTACAAACGTTGAGCTCAAGAGCCATTGTAGTCCGCTAATCCATGCATCAAATGGGCATCTGCCATCTCTACATTTGTATACACTGCCATTACAGGAGCCAAGTCTGTGATCAACCCTACTAGTACGTAGTAATCCGTGTGTTTGCCGAGGTCGTACTGCTCACTAGTACAGTTGATGTTACCTGTAAACAAGCAATGACGTAAGTCGCATGGCAACAGGGACATGTAAAACAAAACACTGGCGGTGCACCTACGATAATGACAACGTAACCACACGTAACCGAGAGTGAATTCCCCAGGGTTCTAACGTTCTGTTTGTGTCTGTTTCCCATGATTAAGGTGTTGAAGAAAATGAGTTGTAACATGGAAACAAAGGGTTTCCAGACCCATGCTCATATAACATAATTTCTTCGTCTACGTGTGAGGAATGTGTCCTGCAATTTGTGCCTTACGTTTTTGTTACAGACTGTATAGGCTGCTAATGGAATGCCATGTCAAAGTAGTGACAGTAAAGATCAGGACGTTGAAGTGACAGTTTTCTGTTCTGTGTTTGTGCTGTTTACGTAGAATTAAGTAAGGAATTCCATCTTTAAATGAAGAAAATGCTGGCAATTGTATTGTGAAAGAATTGAAGTCGGCACATTTCAGGAGAAAGCGACAATGGATGATATTGTCGGTAGCTAAGGAATCGGACACAGACGATGGCAGTATTCAATGAAGGACTTTGATTGCAGCATTAGTTGACCATATTACCATATTGCTTGGAGTTCCTAACTGACGAAGAGCCAACAATTTAAAAGCAAGACATAGTCTTGACATTATAGAGGTGATTCATCATGAAATATGGGATTAAGGCTTATTGTGATTGGGAGCAGAAGGAAGATATATACGGGATTCTGATTATGAGGATAGCGTCATAAGATAAACAACACATGCAAGTACATCAGACGCTTCATTTCAACCATGATCAGAACGCAAGAAAGGCGAATTACTTTCTAATAAAAAGGAAAACAAATTCTTGGCTGCAAAGCACCCAAACCATGTTAGGTAAATAGTGCGTGTCCACCCTGTTTAGCATTAATCATATGTATAGAACGTGTTGTTAGGAAAAATCAATGATAACTATCACAGGAAGGCAAGGCTTCACTTTTACTAACCAGTGTACACAACATATTTATACAGGTAAGTGAATAACTGTTGCAAAACATTTCGGACGCGATCTGCAAACATTAACATGGCAAGCGCGTAGTGATATAGGATATGCCGGTTTCAAAGCCTCTGACACCTGGCTATTGAGCTTCAAGCGACTTTGCAATATAGGACTAGGAAATGTTACAGTGTTCGAAAGGAAAGTTAAACGTTAAACGTAGCCAGACTACGTAATGCATACTACCGAAGACTGTGATAGTGACCTACGTTTGATTACAAATGTCTATAACGTTGACCAAAGAGGTTTTCAGGCTGAAATGCATCGCACAGTACTCCGAATGTATAAGGCAGAAGGAAAATTGAAGCCGTTTGCCATGAACGTAAATAATATGACTCATTCCTATACGGTAATGCCTTTAATTAGTTTACTGACAGCTTTTGTTGTTAAGCTCTTAATTTGTCCTAAAACAAAAGGTGGAATAGTACCCGTCGTATTACAGAAATAATTTAATGCACTAGTACACAGACTGGACAGTCGACTAGGCTTCAACATCCGTTAAAATGGGAGTGCCACAACTGCGGGAATGGTACATTAATTGCTACTAGTCAAATGCAGGTAGTGGAGATGTACTTATAGTGAATAGCTGGACATCCTTTAACAACAAACAAATGCGAAATATCACAAGGGACAACCGGTAGATCGAAAGCTTTTAAGCGTCCTCTTTTACATACAATACAACACATATTGAAGGACTATCGGACCATTTTCATTAAAAATTCCATGACCGAGATACAAGTTCAGGATAGAAATTCAGCATTGTACTTCGATAATTCCGGTAACCTAAACCCTACACGAGTTTTGAACCCCTAAACGAGATTGAAACCTATCGGAAGATTCTTCAAATCACGTAGAACAAACAAAGATATCAGAATTTAAATTTTTGAATTGCGCTTACCTATGTCTGCAAATTCTCTTATAAAACTCGCTGGTATAGGGTAATGTTCAAAACGAGTACATTAAATGGAACTCAGTCTGTCATTTTCCTCTCCTTGAAATCATCCTTTACATCTGCATACCACGGGACACTGAAGTTGCAGTCTTGCACTTTTAGAACTTCTATTCGATTCCAAACACTGATGTTGCAAATAACCCATTTCATAATATTACCAACAGTGAATGTACAGTTATTGAGATTCTTTCTGGAAAATATGAGATTGCTGACATGAATACATTCATCAAGAATCAACTTGAATTTTATTTATCTTTACTTTTATATTTTCCTTCTTGGATTCCTTCGTGTATGGGATAATTTTGTCTATAGTGACAGAGGATCACAGATGAAAAACAGTATTTGTTCATCGAAGATGCTCTTCTTGTTGTTTGGCTACTTCTTCTGCTACTTCACGTTTCTGTAACGATAAGATTACATTTCTTAGAAACGAATTTAAACTGTGAGTACCTAGTGATATATATTTATCCCTTGTACCCTGTCTGGAGGCATTCCTGACCCCATCGATACTACAAAATTAATTAATATCCACTATTCTGTTAATAGAATCTTCACGGTGTATATATGCCTTTCTGAATTACTTTTACGTCATTTAAATAAATAATCATGTTTTAAACAATGATGCTTTTATAATAAACAAAGAATTATTGATATGTTGTCATAAAATACACCTTAAAATATATACGATGCATTCTTACTCTTAAACTTCTTTTAATCAGAATTTGTGATGTTTTAGATTTATTCAGGTGATAACACTGCTATTTTCATATATGAACATGGAGATTGTTGTGCATTCACCAGACCATTGCTGGTGGTATTGTGTATTGTTGGTGATATTCAGTCCTTATAATTTTCTGCTCAAAAATATGGTTCTTCGAAATGATGTTAGATACGCTAAACGTTATAGTTAGAAGTAAATACTGGAAAAAGCATTAAAAGAAGAAGAATTTACTGAGAGTGATGCAAGTGATGCAGAAAGTGATAATATTGAAAGTGAGGAAGAGCTCTCTGATATCATTGACTCTGAAAACAGCCGCGATTACATTGCAATTGCGGACACGTTACTTACGAGCAGAAATGGTAATATAATTTTCAGTACTGTTCAACGAAAAGTTAGGAAGCGGGATTCCAGAAGTATTTTGAGACACAGTGCTTCAGTATCTCCAAGAATAAGAGAAAACTGACGCCAAGAAAACCTGCGTTTTTGTGTTTCATTACCGAGGACAGGAGAAGAATTATGTGTGATCAAACTAATAACCGTGCAGAAGTACCGACAGAAAAGTAGTCCTATCTTCAAAGATGGCGAGAAACAGATAATACTGGATAATAGGTTTCCTGTTCAGAGAGGCAATGCTAAGTCTCTTCACGAGTTCTTGTTTCCAGAATTTGAAATCCCATTGCTTCATGCAGCCGTGAGTAGGTCTGGAATTTAAGATGTTGCGTTAGATTCGACGATAGAACAACACGAGAAGCAAAACATTGAATTCCTCACAATAAAGTCGAAGCTATAAGAACACTCTTTGACATGTTGACTGAAGGCTATATTTCATCATACATACCAGATGCCAATATTACTGTAGACGAGTATTTGTGCACATTTAAAGGAGGATGTGGCTTCAAAGTCTACATACCTTCAAATCTGGGAAGCTACGCCATCAAAATGTGGGATACTGTGAACTGTGAGGCACAGTTTCTAGTAAATGCACAAGTATATACAAGTCAAGTAGGCAACATTGGAGAGTCCCATAAGCGCAAGAGAGTTGTTTGAGTGGTAGTGGAAGAAATATCACAACCGACAACTTCTTCACCAATTTTGAGCTTGCCCAAGCGCTGGAAAGGCAGCATCACAACCTTGTTGGTACCCTCCCTTCCATTTGTAGTGAAATTCCAAAGAAAATACTGTCATCCAAAACTAGAAAAAGTTTTCCAGCACATTCCAAGGAAAATTAAATCCGTCATTCTAATATCTACACTTCATGAAGTATTTGACACCAGTCAGTGCGAGAAGAAAAACCAGAAGTGATATTATTCTACAACAGCATAAAGTCCGAGGTGGATACGGTTGACATGGTGGCAAGGCAATATTCAAGTAAACGTGCTAAGAGGGGATGGCCTTGTGCTGTATTTTATGATACGATAGATATTGCAGCAATGAATGCACATGCTCTGTATAGGAACATAATCCCTTCACAAGAAAAACAGAACAGAGAAAGGAGACAGTTTGTAGTAGACCCTGCTAAACAAATGGCAGAACGTGAAATAAGAAGAATACTTCAAACTTCCCAGAAAAGAGCCAAAACCATAAGAGATGCAGTAAATGGAACTGGAGTGCAATACCTCAGATAACCGTGGCAGGAATTGTAACACCGAAGGAAACGAAGAGATACAGATGTGCCTCATATTCACGTGAGAAAAAGAGAAAAAGAAATGAAACCCGTAATGACTGCGGTAATCTTGTATACAGAGAACACATGACAAAAACACTGTGTAGTAAATGTAACTAATCATTCTTTGAGATGAGCTAATTCTGTTTCTGCTTTTTTTAAATGCTGGCCAGTGCAATGGCAAAACGTTTCATGACTCCAGTAATATTTTATAGCTTTTGAGTTTTTGTTAATAGTTTGCGTTTTTATTTCTTTGGTTTCTTCTTATACATTGTGTTTTATAACATAAAGTAATAAGAGCTGAATATTTTCACGTTTAATAATTTTTAATATATCATGTTCGCTTTTAAAAAGGAAAAGTAGATTGGACAGATTATATGTGATTCTGGAAGAAAGAGATCACAACAGTTATTTATTTTAGGATTTATATTCCTGTGCTAACGTATGTTCACTTCTCTTTTCCAATGTAGAGAGACTAGATCTCTGTATCGGGACATTCTATCTCTGTGGAAGCATGAACTTCAAGCATTTCTGTGAAACGTCTGTAATAAAAAGAAGAATATTTCACGTTTTATTAAATCTGTAGGTATGTTTATTTACTTATTTATTTATCCATTGAGATGTAATAGTAAATTTTATTTATTACCCACGATTTTACCCTTTTTGTACATATCGTAATTCTCCATATATACAGAGTACGAAGACAACTCTTTGTGAGGAGGCGAATCCGTGCAGGTGATGGAATCCATCCTTCCTTTGCAGTACTTCATAGTGTTCCCAATAATGTGTCCTCGATTCTTCATAATGAGCAAAACCTCAGGCCTCATCGTCAAAATTTGTAAAACAAGCAGCCATCTCTAACTATGTTTCCAATAAGAACATGGCCATTTCTATGCGCTTAAGTCTCCTCCCATCTTGATTACATTCCTAAGGTGAAGTTTGTTTCTTGTCTATCTAACAATCATGTTGACGCCACAGTAGATTTTATATCGATAAATAAACAGAAAGTAAATGAATCCATATATGAGTAATCCAGCTTTATTTAAAACATAAATTTATTAATTTCAGTCACTTTCACTAATTAAAATATAACGGGCATCCACTTCACAAGTGAACTTTTTAATGTACAGACAACTGAAAAATTCAATGCCAGAGCCGGAATTTGAACACCTATCTCCCACGCTCCGTGCGGTTGCTCTAACCATTGAGCTACTGTAACAACATGCCATTGGGGCATTGAATTTTGGGTCAACTGGGGAATTATGAAAACAACCGGTATGTCCCTGCGAGATTCTACATCGATAACTGGATTTTATTTACGTTAATCTAATATTAATATTTGCAGTTTGTACCTAACAACGTACTCTAGGATCATTTTTAGATTACGCTGTTTAAGAAGAACTGATTTTTACATATTTTACACACGGCGGGATTTGGACAACATCCTAAACTGCATTTCTTATCAAATTGTTATTGACATTATATATAAATGTACAGAGAGAGCCAAAGAACTACGAACCGGCAGCGCGGTGTTTTCCTGTCCGCGTCCTCGGCGCTCGTTGCTGTCTGCCGCTATCATAGAAAGGTGGGGATGAAACCATACAACATTTTTAAAACTACTTTTAAAGGCTTTACTTACCAACCTTATGAAAGGAAATGCTGAAACCGGCCACCGTCGTTGTCCATACATTTTTGGCACCTCCTTAGGAAACTATCCATCACTCGCCGTAGTTCACGTTGAGAAATGCTGACAATTTCCTGGAGGATATTTTGTTTTAATTCTTCCAGGGTGTGTAGGTTTTGTCTTGTACACTCTGTTTTAAGTTACCCCAGAGATAGAAATTGCAGGAAGTTGGGGCGGGGGACCGAGGGACCCACAAATCTCTACTAATAATTCTGTCCTCAAACGCACTTTCAATTGTTCTCATCGAAATATTGGCTGTATAATGTGTTGCAAAGTATTGTTGAAAAAAGGCAAAATCACCTTCCCTGTCTGTTAATTCTCTAAAAATATAGGGGGCAAAATTGTATTCAATATGTACGGGCGTCAACTGTTGACTCGAAAAAAATTGGCCCTATAACTTTTTCTCCACTCTTGGCTACCATACACCAATTTTTTCGTCATGAAGGGGTATTTCATGATCAATATTACCGGCTGCGCGGTGTTTTTCCACTGGACGTGTGGAAACATGATAGCACACTGCTGCTATAAACAAAATCACGCTGTTGACGTGGTTTTGCTCTGCAGTGTGAACTGCAGTATTGAGTTGAAAGTGATGTGATGTAGTTCAGTTATTACGTGTTGTTTATTATTTTGTTCTGTACTTAGTCACAAAGTATGTTATGGCTAAGTATATACTTTCTACTGCACAGCATGTTTACATTTATGATTCGTATGCGTTAACTCAGTCAGCTCGCCAAGTGAAAGCACGATTTGCAGAAAGATTTCCAGGTGTAAAAGTTCCAGGCCGTACAACAATTCATGAACTTTACAATAAATATTCTGGCCACAGGAAGTGTTCAGGCTAAGAAATCTAAAAGACGGCAAAAGAATTATAGGGCTAATTTTTTTTGTGCCAGTAGGTGAAGCCCGTGCATACGTGAATACAATTTTGCCACCTGTTTTTAGAGAATTAACAGACATGGAGAATGATTTTGCCTTTTTCAACAAGACTCTGCAACAACTCATATGGCCAACATTTTGATGAAAATAATTGAAAGTGTGTTTGAGGACAGAATTATTAGTAGAGATTTGTGACCCCCTTGCTCCCCCGATCTATCCCTCTGCGATTTCCATCTCTAAGGTAACTTAAAACATACAGTGTACAAGACAAGCCCACACACTCTGGAAGAATTAAAACAAAATATTCGCCAGGAAACTGCCAGCATTTCTCAACGTGAACTACGGCGAGTGATGGATAGTTTCCTAAAGAGGTGCCAAAAATGTATGGACAACGACGGGGGCCGGTTTCAGTATTTCCTTTCATAAGTAAAGCTGGTAAGTAAAGCCTTTAAAAGTAGTTTTAAAAATGTTGTAGGGTTTCATCCGCGCCTTTCTATGATAGCGGCAGACGACAACGAGCGCCGAGGACGCGGACAGGAAAAACACCACGCAGCCGGTTCGTAGCATTTTGGCTCTCCCTGTATATGTATATAATTTCATTATTCTAGCATTATTTCTTGCATTGTATACAATACAGAAACTCCAACAAAATGTTGGAGGAACACGCCTCTGTGTAGGCTAATTGGAATATAGTTTGCAATTTACTTCATATTTCTAAAGCATATACTTTAGAAGTTACACAACTTTGCATGTCATTTCACATTTTAAACATTACATACATAACAGGACTCGCAAAAGTACAGAGCGTCTACTGATGTGCATTTTTCTGTATCAAAATTAATATACATTTTTAAAATTTATTCCATCTTGCTAACTCAAGTAATTATTCAAAGTTTACACCTTCTTAATCAAGCCCGGAGTCGAATCAAATGTTACACAGAATTCGGAGACACGCAGCTGCGATAGATTCGTAATCCTATGAAAAATTTAACATTATTTCATATGGCACATGGAAAGGGCTTAAGAACGGATTAAAATCACTACGCGGAGCATGGGGATTAATCAACAATTAATTGAGGATTTCATATACTGTGTTTCAACGGACGTTTATTTCCCACTTACACTGTTAATTAAAGCTACTCTTAACCGTTTTGCGGTAAGTTATATTTCTTAGTAGAGCAAAATAAGTACAGAAATAGGTAGAATTGTCAGCGTTTAGGTACACAATCATGATCTTCTTTACACTGAGGTTCATCATTTTGATGTGTAAACTTAAAATACACATAGTTCATTCAATGAAAGTGGTAATCTAAGCCCACCTAAAATGTACGCATATATATACGGAGGGCTGTTCACGATCTATGGTAACAATATCAGACGAGCACAATAGCTCCGCACTGAAGCATGTGGAACCGAATGAAAGTTCAGCAGTATGAGTGTATCACTGTGTTTGCTCAATTTTGTGCTCTTGTTCTTGCTGAATCAAATGGCGCCAAAACTACAATCATTCTGATAAGGGTACATTACTGCCCCTTCCGATGCAAATACTTGTAATGTAACATTATTAAGCAGTGCAAGAGGCGTCTTTTACCACATTCAAGAAAGTTATCTCAAGTGCACTCAACAAAAAAGGTAAGGCCACATCAGGACTTATTCCAAAGGGCAAGAAACATGGAAATCCACGACCGGCCATCAGTCCCACCCCGGAGATAATTTGGAACGTGAAGGCTCATGCTTCTGGACCAAATCCTGCAACTCAGAGGGCCATTGCACTGTAGCTATGGATCTCTGTTACTACTGTGGACACCATAATCAACCAGGATTTGATCTAGAAAAGCGTCATAAGTGCCGTGGCTATAAGCTGTTGCCTAAAAACTTTGCAGAACGTGCCACTAACACCAGAAAGCTTTATGAATGACACCTAACTCGTGAAAAGTGGATGCTTGTTGTCTTTTTAAATGAGGCATACGTTTATCTAGGTGACTACAACAAACCCTGGCCTATACATTACCGACTAAGGGCATAAAAAATTTAAAATTAATAGAAGAAAACTAACGAAAATTGTCCCAATGTTTTCATGTAACAGCAATGTATAGTTACAATGGAAAATTAACCATTCGTCGTGTACATAAAAATGTGAAAATCAACTTGGCATATTATCAGACTAACGTCATGATACCAAATTTCCGTATAGAAATCCCTGTTCCCTATGGTGCAGATGTAAATAAAGTCTGGTTGCATCAAGCCACACGTCTGCTTCAACCTGCAATTTTTTGGAGAACATAGTTAGAGAAATGGGAATACATACCATACCTTTCAGTGACATCCGTGTTAAGCGTCTGATGCATCACTGATGGAGTTTTGTGCATTTGGGTTACTGAAAGGAATCCTTGGAAGCAGACGGCCGCGAACTTTGGATGGTCTCTGGAAATCTGCCAGGAAGAATAGAATAAACTGGACATCCAGTATTTCGTAGCAGTTTGCTCCACTGGAAGCTATGCTGCAGATTGATAGAGGCTGCAAGATAGAACATCACTGCCGGTGGAGGCATCGTTTTTCATAAGATAAGGGGGGTCTAAAGTTTGTTACTATAGATTACGACCAACCCTCTGTATTTATTTTGAAACCTTTAGTGGAGAGACGAAAGAGTTGTAAATTGTTTGTCCTGTGGTGACCTTAATAATGGACACCATAATTAATGATTTGCAAGTTTTAATTAAATTAATGTTCCTGAATACTTTGTTCTTTGCTCAGCTGTAAGGAAACAAGAACACTCTTCAGCACATTCAGCATACCACTACACTCTTTTACTCTAAGAACAAACGTAAAAGTACTTGCGGAGCGCCTATATGAATGAACTATTTTTAGGTCATATGCCATGATAAGCACAAATCTTCTCCATGCTTTTAGATCAATATTTTGTAGTTTCAAATATCTTGAAAAGAAATGATACCTTTTATCTGATTGAACCTGTCTCTAGGACTGATTGCTGCAAAATATGGTCAAAGCAATTTTTGTGTTATCAGATATTTAGACTTCAAATATTGGAATTGGCAACAAGTATAAAAATGCACGTGTAACTAAATTCACAAAATCTATTGCTAAATCGTAACGGAATATATACACTTTGTTCCACGGGGAGGCATTTAGGCATCCTTTATTGATATGCTTACAGCGAGTAACCTATTTTGATTTTCCTTCTTATATAAACTTCTGAAAATACAGAAAGAGATAAAGCATGCATACAGAACTAACACCACACACACATCATAAGTATGTCTTCAGTTAGTTGGTAAGTCATTAAGAAAGTTTATCCCTTTACATTGTGGAAGTCTCGTTCTATAGGGGAACTTGTAGGGTTATTCAATACAACATACGGCAGAGTGAACTTAAATTCAGTGTTCTGTTGCAGACTTTAGAAAGGTAGTTTACTGGTGGTTTTCAAAAAAGACACAACCACAGTGGTCTAAAAATTTAACAAATCAATGCACCAAGTGAAATAAAGTCGCGCATCCGAATTCACAGACTTTCATGCGTGAACGAATTAAGGCCACAGCACAGCGCCGATGAATCGAAGCCCAAAACTGCATGTTACAGAGCAGTATAGCTTAAACTGTAGCGAATCTATAAAACTACTAATATATTATGTTAGTGTCAAAAGTTTTCTTCCTAAAAGATATGTGTAACAGTATGTAAGATACCGCCAATTGCACATCTGCTTAAAGCTTGGAATGTCCTCTACAAGTTTATGATTTATTTGTCCACTTAGTCGTCTTCTCTGTCAAAACACACACACATACCAATAATGAACAAGCTTTCTCATATCATTGTCGAGGAAAGCAGGAAACTGATTAGCCACCGCTGCCTGCGCTTCTTCATCAGAGAAATGAAACGTTGGTATATGTTATTGCTATACCAATGTATTATTTTGTACTTGGCTGCTTTAAATTGCTTCAAATCGATTAAGGCACTGAGGAAATGAAATAACGAGCATATCAGCATTAATATGGAAAACTTAAGACATACTTAACATACTACTGGTGGATTTTCAACCTCCGTTTTCATTCAAAAGCGTTCTGTTGTGATTGTTATGGTGGAAGCGATAAATTTGACAGTATCCTAAGTACCTCGCTCAGGAACTGCCAGCTGTTGATGCCAACTATTTGTCAGCACCAGAAGTTTTAAAGTTTTAGCATTTCTTATCTGAGGTACGTGGTAGAAAGAGAAACGCTACAGTTTAATATTTAATTATATGACTCACCAATCTTTCTTTTCACTGCATACCTATCGATTCAGGAGTGCGATGGCTCTATTCCAATGCAGGACAATGATTAATGTTTCCGTACACACCCAGCACGGCGCAACATACTGTTTGTGTTCCTATCTCCTTCACAATCGTCCCAAGTTAAACAAATCAATCACCGCTTGACAACATACGGTAACACAAACCATGCGCAGTGAATCAAGTTCTATCAATACACAAAGTTTCACTGCTGCCAAATCTGCTCCTTCGTTTGGGACAAAATATCTCCAAAAATGAATACTTGCATTTGAAGGAGCATTGTCCAAAGTTCATTTATGCTTTCAGCAGTGTTCTGCTATTGTTGAATTTCTAAATGATGTTCAGGTTATTGAAGCCTAAGACAACTGCCATGATACCTACTTTAAATACATTTGACAAGTAATTTTTCGAAATTCGAGCATTTAATGACGGTTCACTACACATGTAGTGAACACATCAACATGCATAAGCAAATCAATTAGTACTTTGGGTCGCTATAAACTATAAGTTTGGACACTGCGGCATTTCTGTGCGGATGTAGCCTGGTTTGGTAACAGAATCAAAACCATTAGTCACGAGTGATTGTGAAAATCTGTTAGTGTATTGCTGAGTTCACTTAACAAATTAAGAAGTACAACCAATTCTGTTGGGGAAGTATGAGAAATCATCTGGAACAGGAGATAATTTTGCAAACCGTGTCTAACATAATGGAGTGAACCTTTCCTGGATTTTTAGAAAGAAGTCCTTGTTGTAGGAAATTTGCATTTTTTGTTGTAAAAATGAACATAGCTCTATTTGATACTTACTCATTCCACCATATACAGATCCTAGCTGAGAGGAAAACTCTATAGAAGATAGATAATATAAGAGCTGCTTCGAAGAATTACTCAATGAATATTAAATAACAATGTGATACCACAACACACGCAAACAATCCCTGATCAGTTACGGGCTAGAAGTCAACACCAGCAACGTTTAAAAGCTACCTTGAGGTGATAAAATCGTATAATTCGTTTTGTTAACTCGAAATAAACCTAAACACGAAACATGCCTCTGTTCACTTCTAGTCCCAAAGAAAAGTTGTTTTATTTCAGCTAATTCAACAATAAGTTACAGCGTTTCTAAGAAACGGCTGAAAAACTATTTACTAGATAAAAAGTAGTATCAGACCCAAAACTCCACTACCATACATGAAGATCCGTGGTTCAAAACCAGACTATGGCATTCCATTTCTTCAGTCTGGTTCTACTTACAGAACTTAGCTTACATACGGCATGTGTGAAAGAACAATTAATTATAGAGATGTGTATTTCTTGCTTTGGAATATATATTTATTTGAAAGAGAATCTCTCCGTATATTATAAGTTGTAAAGTTTGAAATAATCAGGCCATGATTTTTTCAAACAATTATAATAATTATAAAGCATCTGAATACCGGCATGCTGAAAGCGCATTCTGTGAGGAGATAACGAGATATAAAGGAGATAATGGCTTGCATCTCTGTTACAGATTTTGCAGATCTAAGCGGTAGAATGAACAAAGCAATGGGGTAGGTGACAACAGAAATGCTGTCACGCGTGTAGCAGAACATTTAATGTTGTTTCGACATAGTCCGTTTGAAAAGACTTAGTCACACATACCACAGGCAACATTTTTAAAAGCGCTTCTATGAAAATGTGCACTCTGAGCAATGAATACAACTCACTGTGAGGTGAGGTTTTTAACACTTCTTTACCCGACATTCTAAATACAGTTTGTTGTCTTTGCGAGAATGGGTGAAAATACAGAGCCTTCGACGCGTGGCGTAATATGGGAATTCCTTGAACTGCTCTCTCTCCATGTGGCGGCTAATTATTGACGCGAAGCGTTTGTGTAGGGTTTGATACATTGCGAGACCGTTTGTTTCAGCGTTATAATGAGCTAGTGCTCTTATAAGGCCAAAAATTCCGTATACTTTAGCACAGTATAATTCCTATGTAACGGCGATTTATAGACAGATTACCTTGCTGTTCATGCGCCTCACAGAGAAGCGGATCGTAATGTTGTGAACGAATTTGAGGAATGGGATCTATTCTTGATATAAAACCGAGTAGATCGCCTGTTCTTACAGAGGAAAAACTCCATGTCATCAAAGAAAAGTTAGAATGCAGGTCAAATAAATCTCTGAGAAGGCTAGCACCGCAATCAGGAATTTCGCAAAACTCGGCTTGGAATGCCATAGAACTTTTGAAATTAAAACGCAATTAGATAACTGTAGTTCTGGAATTACAATCACGCGATTGTGTGAAGGGAGATGTTTGCATTTGGGTGTTGGATAAGCTTAATCATTCCTCTGCTGACCCACGTTTAACTGTTTTTACGGATGAAGCATGATTTTTTGTACCTGGCCATGAAGTATTAATAAGTGTTAATGCAAATTTTCTTAAAAGGTGTGAGAAATACGTGGCGGCATTAGGACCTTGTTTCCAACATCTTCTAATACGAAGATATGGGGTTACTGTAGTTGTATTTTGTATATGGGATCCATGCCCTTAGATTTAAGGGACCAGTCGTATCCGACTCTGCTGGCAAATGGCGTGCTTTCCGGTGCCAAGCAAATTCCTGTTAGGCCGCCCATACGTCCAAACAAAGAATGCATGGAAGAAAGCAGTAGTTTTAGCTATATACCTAACTACACAAAGCACTGGTTTATAAGTGGTTCAAGAAATAAGTTTCACTTAGTTTATAACATGAACACAACTTGAATGCTGCAGTCCAGAATTAAAGAAGACTCTTATAACTGCGTATGCATACGTGGTTGCAAGGCTAAGCTTCCCCACTAATAAACGAAAGTTTGCCATTACGGAAGGAATGTGATGCAAATAAGCTCGCACAAGCTACATTTAAAGGATGTACAGTAACGCAACTGCAGCGATTTCAGTCACTTATAAAACAACTGGAACTAAACTCAAATGTTTTCCTAATTTGTAAACATACCTCCAGAAAGTAACGATAATGAATTTGTTCAAAGTGTCTCTTCTGTGGCTATACCTGAAGTAATATCAGGCTCATAGTTTTACATTCCCTAGAGCAGCTGAGGTGAACAAAGCAAAATACGAGGTTTGTTTTTAGTGTGGAATTCTCGATTTTTTTCGCATTATTTTGGAAATTTTAGGTCGATAGAGACCAGAAAAGTACACACTACTTATGTATCTATGGATATCACAGAAGTGAGGGTGGACGCGTTCCCTCGGAGTTTTTAAGTTTTTAATGTATTTAATAGTGTCCGTATGTATATACTATTTATCATTAACTTTGTTAGATTTTGGAACTGGGATCGGCATTATTTTCTAATCTTTTGGCCCGATCAACGTCAATAATTACATTCGTAAATATTTTAAAACTTAACTGCATATCTTTCATTGTTTTAGTAGTAATATGAAAGGGTTATATGAGTGCATTTTAATTTGAGGAAACTAACATTTAATGCAAATTAAACTCATTATATTGCAATGCAGCTGCAAGGCTCCCTCACTATAGTCACTAGTGTGCTACTCTCTTAAGTTTTAACATGCCTGAGATGCCTATGGTGGGCCTGATCTAGAAAAGCTGTTCCATATTTGTTTCTTGTTAATTACAGTCGCCCAGAATGTCCCACAGCAGAATAGAAAATCAAAGCTCTCTTAATTTGTAAACAGGCATTTGGCCTTAGTGTATGTAGTTAATAATGATAAATCTGTTGACAGTTTCACGTCCCTTATACTGAATATCTAATGTCAGTAGAGATAACGAAGATGACGCGACGATGATGATGATAATGATGATGATGTTCCGAGTTTAATATAAAACTGTTTGATTCTGCTTGTGCACACTGCCATGAAAACTTCCACATGAAGAACAAGAGTGTTCGTCAGTGTCAAATAACTGTAAGCTCTGAGGCGTCACAAGGCATGTGTCTTCTTGCTCCCGGCTCTCAGCTAAGAACTGAGAAGTACCGGTTGATTAAGCCAAAGGGAAATGCAAAGTCGCCCTTAGCGAAGGACTAGTATGTTATACTTTGTAGCAAACCGATTGTAGGATGCAAAATTTACCCTTCCCTCCCCTCCGCACCCCTTGCGTTCGAATTCCTGAAACGGTTTCCTGACAAACGTCGTACATAATGAGTTAACTGACAAATGCATGTAAAACATTATTCTATACGATGTGAAGCTGTTTATTACTTACATATTTACTTAGGTTTTCTTTTTTATAAAAGAAAGAAGTTCTCAAAAGCGTGTGCTTGGACATTATAAACCACTCGGAGAGCACTGAACAGATCATTACGCGAAATGCTTCCATGTGGAATTCTGTGAGCTAATGAATAGAGGCAGTGGGTGATGATAAATAATGCTGCGAGGTTTCTCTGCCTGAACAACGAGGGAAGGGTGGACTGAGGAAGTCGATTATCCTGTCGAGAGAATACCCCGTTACATTAAAATAATGACACTTTTTACGGTAACATTTTTTCACTCTTTGGCAAACAATTTTAGGAAATATTTTGTTAAAATAATTATTGTATCAATGACAAGGCTTCAGCTTGCATATTTAGAGTCGCCACAAGGAGGAAAGAAAGGAAGGAAGGGAAAACAGAAGCATAACAGATGGAAGCAACGCAAAAACAATTCAAGGGGAAAAAGTGCAACGCGATTAAAGGCGAGAAAGTGCTTCAACTCCTTATACGATATAAACTTATTCAAATTAAGCTCAAAGAAATATACAATATTGTGTATGAAAGGTATAATCAACAGAATATCGTGTTTTGTTTTGATGATTTGGAAATGCAGGTTAAAGTAGAATGCATGACGATTATAGGCTTTTACAAAAGCTATTGTTATGTGTTTCAACAACTTGTTTTTCACACTGGCTGCGCATAGGCTTCAGTTGGAAAGTGAACAAATTCAGTGCCCATGCACGGTCAGTATGAAAAGCAATTATAAAAACCAATCTAGCTTCAGTAGTGATTCACTGTAATGCCTAAAAATTCAAAATACCACTTGCAAAATTTTAGTACGATATCTCGATGCATTTGCGATCTTCTTGAAGGTTTAACAATAAATTTTAATCCATATTCGGGCATCTCTCGATGGAAGCTCAATGGATTAACATCATCACGGAAACCGAAAATCCATGGCTCGAGTCCAGGCACTAACATTGAATTTTTCAAGTGTGATTTAGCTTACTGTATTTTTATGTGTTGCGTAGTTTAACATCTGAGCCACGCAAAATCTAATTTCATACCTTTATGATCCTAGTTCATAGCTAGATTCCTTAAACATCGCCATTTTGAAAACAATGCAACCGTGAAGTGCCAATTGAACCCCAACCAAAGATTGTCTACTATGCATATTAAAATACCCTATACATCTGATTCTATAAATCCAATATTGATTTACATACATTTTACATATATTTGTACTTAATGACTGTTACATATTTTTATTAAAATTTCCCCAAAAGGCGAATTATTGTAGTGGTTGTTTAACTGAGCAAGAAACAATTTAATGTGGAGCGCTCAACAGGCTTTCTCTAAAAATTACAATTCCACCAATACCGCTTTGACATTATTTCGCTCTTATAAAACTATTCTTCTGTGCATGTTACATAATTCATGATAAATGCTTTCCTAAAACTGTTTCAAAGTTATTCATATAGATTTAGTTACACTCAGAAACATCATTTAGCATACTATGACAAGTCCGTTTTTGTTAGTAACGATCTCATATGAAGGAATATAAGGAAGAAAGAAAGAAAGAAAGAAGGAAAAGAGAAAGAAAGTTAGAAGCGTAGAAAGAAGTTATTCTAAGTTTTCAAAATTCTTTCGTCAATTGACGTTAATCAAGTTCAAAAACTGTAAACGTACAATTACGTACTATTTCGGAACGGTCTAATGCAACTAAACGTTATCTGATTCAAACTTATAGTTAATGACCTCTACATCTTTCTTTGCAAACTTTTTGTCCATTCCTTATGGTTTTCAGTTATATAAAATTCACTTCGAATGAAGAGAACTTTACAAGATGTTCATATCAAATTCAAAATATCCACTTCATTGACGATGCAAATGACTAGACAATTATCTTTCTTAGCACTTCAAATTTCAACATTAGTTGAACAAAATAAAGAGGAATGCGGGAAGCAAGTTGTATCGTGGATTCATTAAGCGACGTCTGGCATTTCCCTTGGGTTATGCTCAAACAACTAGTATCCCAAGAAAGCTGAAGGTTTTATCAAAGAAACGCAAACGTTTTTTTTTTTTTTTTCCAAAACTAAAGGAACTAATGGATAAACTAATGGAATTTCATTCCCTCCAAGGAGAATCTTCAACTGCGAAGAAGCTGGTGTGAACGTGATGCATTCTATCAAATTAGAAGTTCTGTCTTTCACCTTGCTTGCTCACTTACCTATGACCAGAAGCAAGTGAGTGAGCTCATGTCGGTGAACGTAGGAGGAACATTCCAGTGTTCCTCTGTATGAATGTTGTACGGGTTTGTTTCTCCGTATTTTTGTATTTCCTAGAATTCGAATGCATCCAAAGTTAATAAAGGACGCCCCTGATGGAAGCATATTTGGCGTTAATGAATGTGGTCGGATCACAGAATTGCTAAAATTTCTGAAATGGTCGAAAGCATTTGTCAACAAAATCAATCCAACATAAGAAAATCCAAAGTTTCTCACTAGAATGGCCACATTTCTCATAAAGGTCTAAGTGTCACACATATGTGTGAGCGTCGTAGGAAATAACTTGAATGTTTCACCAGACGTGAATCAAACCTCTATTTTCATAATAACTGAGTAACTTTTCCTTGAGTATTGACGTTGAGAACTGAGACAGTATTTCTGACCTAAAATTATTGTCTTTTTTATAATAGAATCAAATAATAGCCCGCATATAAATCATTAATAATGTATATCACTTATATATCACAATCACTATGTAAGATATTGTGCTGAAATGTATTTTTTGTTTTAGTAACACTGGAGCTGTAAGTGCTAGGAATGAGAAGTTTGTGCAGGAAAACAGAGTCATAAGCTCAAGAAGCCTGGGGTGGCAGACAACACTATATCCTTGGTGTAGCCGTACAATAACTTAGAAGCTTGGTGAAGGTTTTCAACAGTCAATGGAAAAGTACGGTAGTAACGTCCAGAGTTTGTAAATAATCACGTGTGTAAAAAAAAACCAATGCAAGGCAAACCAACAGTATTCTGTTAGTGAAACTTGAGCCAATCAGAATATAAAAGTAGCAGATTTAATATTTTAAAGTTGTGGACGCTAAGAAGTGGAGTGCCCAAACTAAGTCAGTCACTGTAGAAGATTCGTGGTGTATAGACGTAAAAATGCTGCTAGTGAAGTGAGAAAGAGAAATATTTAATTACCGCTTTAAAAAATGTAATTACTAACAGATAAACACTACGAAATTCAAATATTTTTTAAAATAATCACTGGGATAAACACGTACGTTATTTAATTGTATTTGGCAACTCAGATAAAGAACTTAGGAAATTCATCGTTGACTTCAGATCGTTAACGAACATAAAGAAAAGTATTAACTATCTTACAGCTTCAATCTTCAGTATCTCTGTAATTATAAAAAGCAATATATATACACGCCGTTTGGGAAAATTGCAACACCAAGAAAGAATTTCCCGAATAACTCCAAACTTGGTGGAAGTGTAGAAGGGTGTGCAAGCAATAAGTGATTAGGTTTGCAGAGAGATGGGATACACGTAGGCCGAGCAGAGCCCTCTAGTGTCGGTCCGACAAGGTCAGTGTTGCGCCCAGTGTAGCCAGTGTAGAGCTGTCAAATAAGGTGGAAACAATAAAGATGGTGCCAGTATGCCTCGTCGACGTCAAAGGGAGCCATATTGGCATGTGAGTGAGTTTAAACGGGGCAGAATGATCGGTCTCCGGGAAGCGGGTTTGTCATACCGTGACATTTCGGCTCGTACAGAGCAAGCTGCTACGACAATGATGCGTGTGTGGAAGCAGTAGATAGATGAAGGATGTACGCAGCAAAGAGCGGGTACTGGACCACGGAGCATGACCACAGTACGGGATGACCGTCATCTTGTCCGCATGACCATAACGGACGTACAGCTTCATCCATAGTGTTGACTCGACGCTGGAGCACTGCAACGGGTGTGAACTTGTCTGCAACAATGTTTCGTCGCCGTTTGCTGCAGGTTGGACTGGTTGCATGTATGCCATTACGTCGGCTTCCATTGTCCAGAACCCACAAGCTCCTCCGACTGCAACGGGCACGTGAACACCGTCACTAGAGTGCTGAGTGGCAAAATGTAATCTTTTCGGACGAGTCCCGCTTCAACGTGTCCTACAGTGATGGCCGCATACGTGTCCGACGGTACCGTGGTGAGCGCAACCTAGAGAACTGCATTGATGAACAGCATAGCGGACAAACACCGGGTGTGATGGTTTGGGGCGCCATTGTTTGCAACAAACGATCTCGCCTTCTACGAATTGAGGGCACTTTGAACAGTAACCAGTACCTAAGGGTAGTTGTAGAGCCTGAGGTACTCGCCCTGCTTCAGGGATCTCCACAGGCCACATTTCAACAGGACAATGCCCGGCCACAAATTGCGAGGAATGTACAAGCCTTATTCGAAGAGCGACGGGTACCATTGCTTCCCTGGCCTGCACGTTCACCTGACACATCGCCCATCGAACATGTCTGGGATATGGTTGGTCGGTACCTGGTGCGTCACGGTCCTCCAGTAACCAGTTACACGGATTTTTGGGCTCGAATACAACCTGCGTAGAGGGAAATCCCTCAGGAGGTTATGCAGAACCTTTTTGAATCCATGCCACGGCGTATAGCAGCTCTAATTTCCGCGCATGGAGGCCACACCAAATACTGAATATTAGGGCTCAAAGGTCACGTATAGATTTAAAAAGTTTATCATTTGTTACTTGTCATGTACCTAAGATGTGGTATTAAATTCATTGAATTCATGCGTTTCCTTCTTGGTGTTGCAATTTACACAAACTGCAGTGTGCGTATATACATAAGCTTTTTTTTCTTGCTGAACAAACCGGTGTATATTGTAGGTTAGTAATTTTTCCTATAGCCGCATCACTACTTGAAAAGAGATGTGCTCTACCGTCATAACTGTTGTTGCAGCCGAGACTTAATTAATTTCAAATTATAAAAAAAAATTAAATGAACCCAGAGAGTAAGATACTTTATAAACTTTTATATCGCCCAATATAAACATTCAAAACGCAACCTCCGAAGGTTTTTTGCCCAGTCGTAGAGCGTGAATGGGCAAAAATTGGCGAGAATCGGCGAAAATAGACCAATCAGGGCGTGAGGAACGAAGAGAGCTATGTCGTAGAGAAAGAAGATAGACAACGGAGCAAGATCGAAGGACATCGTAGATATATGAGAAGCAGCAGAACTGCGGGGACTTCCAGGAACTTCTAAACCGGCAACAACATTCAACGACATCAAGGTAATTCTTGCAGTAGTACGGAGCACACAGGCAATACTACATCTTAAAACTACGTGGGAGAACCGAAGCAAAATAAGGTCACTAACACAGCCAAGGATCAGAAAAATCCTATCTTTATGTATATTTATAAGGGTAAATAGAAAATTGTATGTATAGAGTTAGGTAATGTGAGTACATGTTGTTAAGGAATGGAAAACTAATGATTATAAAATCTAATTTAGATGTACCAGTAAACAAAATCAAAATATTATAATGTATAGAGAAAGTAATGTAGATATGGATATAGGAAACAATGTCTCCGATGTAGCTGATTTTAGTGATAATTTGCAGCAGAGTTAGTAGAAGTAACAAATATGTTGGAGGCACGTGAACAGGCAACCTCAGGTTTACAGTTAGACGTAGAAAAGGATAACAGTAACAGTATGACAGGTCAATCACCCATAAATATCGTATTCCAGGGAACAATAGCATAAAATAAACCCTGTCTCTCAGACATCTTACCAACAAGTGAAAGACAATACTGCAAAATCAGATATAATTGCATTCATTAAGTTATTTCAGAGCTGAGAAAAGATTTAAACAACAAGCTAGAGGAAGCTAATAGTAAACTAGATAGTAGCAAAAATGAGTTAGCAAAGTTAATAGAAAATTGTAAGAGAGAAAACAAAGCTGAAAGTAGGAAATTAGAAAATAAGATATAGAAATCTCACAAGGCTTTACAGGCAGATATACACTTTAAGGTAAATAAAGGCTGCAAGCAGTTTGAACAGAAATTATCACCTCATATAAATCTAACTGAAATTGAACTAAAGCTTCCTAATACTATACAGGTATATGTAATAAGTTAGATAAGCAGGGTGAGGACTTAAAAATCATGGTTGAGAACACTAATACAGATCTTGTGCAAGTTCATGAGGATTTAATAGGGGAAATCTGTAAAATACGGAAATTGCTAAAACAAATGCAAATGCCATAAAAGAAACACAATCAGGTCAAGGACAAGTGATGTCAATGATAGATAACATTAAAGATGCAGTACAAGAGAGTATTAATGAAATAGATAAACTCATAAATAATTTAGAGGTCTTACGTAACAACATCCCAAGGGTAGATGCAAATGTATATCGTTCTACAATTGCTAGTCGTGTGCATGAAGTATAAGTACTCACAGAGGTGCATCACCTTCAATGAGTAACCATACAAGAGGAGCAACTGTTTTTTCCATAGCTTCAGCTTCTCAGACACAAAGCAATACTGATGACACACATACTCATGTACCAAATCACATAAACAGTTATCATTCGATACGGAATGAATTGCATTTACCATATTTTAACGCTTCCTCAGGTCCGCTGAAATTTATTAATGATTTAGGAATATTTTAAACTGAGGAATGTGCCTGAAGCACTAAAGATGATCGTGGTAAGAAAATGCTTAGATAACAAAACGTTGGAATAGTTTCACATGATAGTAGATGGTGAGGTGACTTTCGAAACATTTAGAGTGTTATTCATCAACAAACTCTGGGATTTCACCGTGGAGCATAAGATTAGAGATAGTTTAAGTCATGGCAGTACGATAAGAATGACAACTTATCAATGACAAACTATCTTATCAAATATGCAGGCATGTGCGCTACTTAACTCCCGCAAAACATGAGGAAGATTTTATCAGTTTAATGACAAGACCTATCCTCTCAATATACAAAACTACGTTTTGATTGCCAGACTTAAAATTAGCTACGAAATTACAGAGCTAATCTCCTCTTTAGAACACCAAGAACATGAAGGTAGTAACAGAATTTTAAGTCCACATCGACGAGACAGACATATCAGACATCATAGACGAAACGACATGCCTTACAATGCACGTTATCACCGAGAGAATGGAAGAATTAATCAATTCCAGGGACACAACAGATTTAATCAAAATCATCAAAACTGCCGTAAACCCAGACAGCAAGGGAGACAGGAGCATATAAATTACGTAAAGATGAAAAGACTGAATCAACAAAAATCTACATCACCTAGCGGAAACAGGTATTAACATCGAGGAAATATACAGAATAGGGCAAATTACCATACATACGATCACTCACACAACGAAGGCACCGAAACATATGCACGGGGAGGACACAATAACCGTAATGGCAGAACAAGAGCTAAAGGGCGTGGCTCGTATAGAAACTCAAATGATCATGAAATCACAGTAACTACAGTACGCAATGGCAGTCCTGTATTTACAGGCAATACACGGCAGGAAAACTGAATTACGTGTCGCTTGGGGTGGCTTCTTGTGATAGGATACCATCGCCTTTATATAGTAAAGCGAGTAATATACCTACACAAATAAACTGTTGCCGTCTGAAAACAAATATAGAGAATTGTGACAACAGATATGAGTCTTCATATATCAAAGTTTTTTATCGCAGGAAGATAAATGTTGCCATCGACTGAAGGTCATCGACCTCTGTCTGTTCTAAAGCTTTCTAAACTCAAATGTTAAACGAAGGCGTAAAGATAATGTCAACTTCAGTGCGCAATCTTATATGTAGGGTAGCCATAGGTACAGTAGCGCAAACAATTAAGACACAGTTGTTAATACCTATACGAATCGAAGATATTACATTTGAGGTCATGTTTCGAGTCGTTACTAATTTAGTGTGTGAAGTTGTACTTCGATGTGATATATTATAAGAGTTCTTAGCTGTAATTAATTTTGAAAACGATAAACTAATACTACATAAATAGGATAGGAGTAGGTTATTTAACAGAAATCGAGCACAGAAATACGTTTATATGGGAGAGATAGGGAAAACAAGGGTAGATGGTAGGTCGAGAGAGCGTTCAAGGAGGAAAATGCGTTTATATGGGAGAGATAGGGAATACGAAGGGAGATCCTAGGTACAGCATGGCATGAAGGAGGGGGAATGCACTTCATATGAGAGAGGTAAGAAATACGCGGAGAGGTGCTAGGCTAGACAGAGGTTGAGGAGTAGCGTATGGCTTATATGAGAAAAATAGGGAAAACTGGGAGATATGCTAGGTTGGACAGAGGTTGAAGGAGGGAAATGCGCCTTATATGAGAGAGGTAGGGAATACGCAAAGAGGTGCTAGGCTAGACAGAGTTTGAGGAGTAGAGTATGGTTTATGTGGGAAAGATAGGGAAAACGGGTTGAGATGCTAGGTTAAAAAGAGGCTGACAGAGGGGAAATGCGCTTTATACGAGGGAGGTAGGGAATACGCAGGGAGGTGCTAGGCAGGCAGATGTTGAAGGGTAGAGTATGCGTTTATATGAGAGATATAGGAAAACGATGAGAGATGCTAGTTAAGTTGAAGGGTAGAATATGCCTTTCATATGCTAAATATAGGAAAAATTATGAGAGATGCTAGGTTGAGAGAGCGTTCAAGGAGGAAAATGCGTTTATATCGGAGACTTAGGGAAAACGAGGAGACCTCCCAGGTAGAGCAGGCCTGAAGGAGGCAATGAGCTTTATATGATAGAGGTGGGGAATACGACGAGAAGTTCTAGGCTAGGCAGAGGATGAGCAGTAGAGTATACGCTTATGTGGGAAAGGCACGGAAAACGGGGAGAGATGCTAGGCTAGACAGAGGCTGAAAGAGGGGAATGCGCTTTATACGAGAGAGGTAGGGAATATGCAGAGAGGTGCTAGGCAGACAGATGTTGAGAAGTAGAGCATGCATTTATACGGGAAAATAGGGAAAACAGGAGGGATGCTAGGCTAGACAGAGGTTGAAGGAGTAGAGTATGTTTATATGAGAAAGATAGGAAACCGAGGAGAAGTGTTAAGCTTTCGGGGTAGGAGACTAGAAAACATATTACCATGGCTGCGATAGGGGATACGCGGAGAGATGCTAGGCTAGATTGGTTTAAAAGGTGGAATATATGTTTTATATGGAAGGGATAGCAAACCGAGGTGAGGTATTAGGTTAGGAGGGGATGAATGGTAGGGTATGCGTTTATATGGGAGAGACAGAGGAAACGCAGAGAGATCCTATGCTACGAGAGGGTTGAAGAATGGGGGAATGTGTTTATATGGGAGAGATAATGAAAACAAGGATAGCTTCTAGGGAGGCTAGCGTTACCGCATGTACAACGTTCAGTCTTCTCCAGATTAGCGCAATCCAGGATTCAGCAGGAGAGCATATCTCACGTTTTGAGTGCATCATGGTTGTGTATGGTTTCATCGCTAATTCAGGTAGTATGGTAGGTATTTAGGCTAATTCAGCTAGTATCGCAGGAGGAACGATTCAAATGTTTAGGTATGTATACTTCCGTATGATTTCACAGTTACTTCAGGTAGCATCAAAGGTATGTGAGTAATTTTAACAGGTAACTCAGGTAGTATTGTTGATATTTAGGGTAATCTATGTAGTATCACAGGTATTAAGTCATTTTAGCAGGTAATTCAAATAGTAACACAGGTATTTATGGTAATAAATATATTAATGCAATTCTTTATAAACATTTCTTATCCAATGTTATAGCACTTTTATTTACTTTTTTCCTAAATCTTATAAACTCTTATACGTTAGACAGTAAGTGTGTGAGACGGAGAGAGCTTATCTGTGTACAGGATTACTTTGAGGGTATATAGAAATAGTATAAACTAACCCATCAGCATGGTTGAGAAGAATTTATTACGTTTTAGTTAGTTTTGTATGGTTACATTTTTTGTCTACGTGTACATCTTAATCAGTTAATCTATGTATGAATAGACAAGAATTGTAAGGGTAGGCGTCCCTCCCCTTTATCTAGGGTTGAGACTAGCACTAGAATTTTCTCCTAAAGGCAGGATTAACGATTCCTTTCACGTGTTATTCATCTTCTTTCTTCATCAGGTGTCTGTTAGGTGTATATGCAGCACATCGGTAAACTTCACCTTTTTTGGAATTGTAGACTCGCGCAGAAATTCATCATCTTCAGGTTACAGTCTCTTAGACCCTGTTTGTAATACATCCTCGGCCGTAACTGGTTTATAGTCAAAAGGAGCCAATGTGATTTTATTCACTTGCACTGTGGTAACAGCATGATCTCGTGACAGGATCAGATTCATGGTCGTTCTTATTATTTCTAGGGTTTTAAGACAGTCTGTATAGCTGTCAAATACAATGTACTGCTTAATAGCACTACGTTATATGCCTTTAACTTTTTTGCCAATGAACCTTGGATATCTAGCGCATACATCTTAAGTCGTAGTCCGACAAAGCGCAGGATAATTTTGCCGTTAGACTCATCTTTAAATTTTCCCAATAACCGTTTCTTCTGAGTGGAGTGGCATATATGGTTGAAAGGATAATTAGTTGTATCTAGATCATCAAGAAAACGTAGCTTGTCCTGGTACACATTTTCAGTTGTCACCCGATGAATGAATGAATCAGTGTCCATATAGATGAGCTTCAGGTTTTCAGGTACAAATTATGGCAACAACACATCGTAATGATAGTGATACATTAGTGCTCCAGAGATGTCCAACACACTCATTCCAATATATATATAAGCTTGTTGAATACAGTCTGTCGAGGGGCCATATGCACACCAAGTAAATTAGCAGCATATATTGTCCTATTGATAAACGTAGGTGTGTCGATCAACTTTACCAGCGTTTTCTCATTAAAAGTCAGCCGTATATCCACACGATTAGGCAGGTTATCCATAGTTTTTCCAAACATGGCGATGTTAAAGTTTGTAGAGGTCCTTCTCGAAATCATTTCCAGCCTGTTGTCATAGTCAGTTGTTAAATCCCACATAAGGTTTCAACCACTGAGACTGTCGGAACTGTAGCACACGATGGATTTTACTTAAGCGTAACCCATGATCAAGAGCTTGCTTCAAAGTCATGTAATGTACTACATACTTCTTCCGAGGTCCAAGATGGGGTATCAGTTTCTTTGTAGATGACTCCTTAGGCTTCATACACTCAGGTAGGCAAGGTGGATCGTTACGTTCTACAGGATACTCGATGTCTACTTCTAATGTATATCAATGAGGATCATCTTGTAGTGTTTCTAAGTTGATTTCACTCAAATCTCCCATAAGGTAGGGCGTGACACATTGCCCAACTATATTGATTATTTGCATCCTCATAGGTGATAAATTGGGTTGGTTCCGACGGATCATACTTATCCATCTAGGCATTGTTTCCTTCGGTATACCGGAGAGAAACTTTGCATAAACCTTCTCTTATACAGGATTCTATTATGAGTAGTTGATCATAATTCTGTAGCAATTCAAGCTGAATTTCAGTATACAGCAACATGGCGTCCCAGGTAATTCCTGGAGAGGCGAAAATGATGGACGGGTTCGATTTTATGAGTTTTCAGGGTCTGATCTCTAAATGTCTCGATCAGCCAGAAGAACATCTAAGGTTAAGCACAGGTCACTGTACACACCCAGGTTTCTCACATTAAACGGTTTCCATGCTTTCTAGCACGATTGTAGTCAGCATCACTATTTTATTCTTCATTTAACCTTTGTAGAAGTAGATGGAG
Source organism: Deroplatys truncata (assembly GCA_030765065.1). Classification (NCBI taxonomy): domain Eukaryota; kingdom Metazoa; phylum Arthropoda; class Insecta; order Mantodea; family Mantidae; genus Deroplatys; species Deroplatys truncata. Next base: position 522,470,219 of record CM060990.1, on the reverse strand, counting down.
TCCTTAGAAGACATGCAGGTTTCGTGCAAAACCAGATAATAACTGCTGTTTAGTAGGTTCAAATCTGATTTTCTTCCCAGTTATGCTTATTTCACATATATCTTCATGCCGCTACAATGTTTACATTTGAAGAGCCGTTTGCATCCCATCTTATGCCTTCTCTTATCATAAACTCGCAGGAATTTCTTCCCGCATTTACTACAAACGTATCCAGTGACGTTTGGAATGATATACTTATACACAGAGTTATTCATATTTATTCTTGATGTAATAATGTATTAATCCTTCAAGGAAATGTAGACCTCTTCACCTCGATAGCACATTTGAAAGCCGATTATTCTTGCAGAGAACACAATGTTACCACCTCAAGATAATTAGCACAATGAAGTCCAATGCCCGAGGTCACCCTATTTATAGAAAGGGGGTGGAACTTTTAGATCTATTATATACTGAATTTTAATAATAAAGCGGTGATTTAGCGTATAAACTCTAAAAATTATATTTCAATACGTGTTTACACAGATGTTCGGGCGTGTCCGTAGGTCCTCGTGCAGGTTCGTGTGCTTGGAGGCAGTGTTAAATTATGTTGAGGGTGTATATCTACGTGTTCGGAAGTGTTCGTAGGTCTTCGTGCATGTTCACGTGTTTAGAGAGGTGTTCAGAGGTGTTATTTTGATTGTGTGTGTGCGTATGTAAGTGAGCGGTGATGGGTGTGTGGGTACCTGAGTGTGTACGTGTGTATGTAAGTGAGCGGGTGTATGTGTGTGCCTGTGTGTGCGCGCGTGTGTAAGTGCGAAGGGCATGTGTGTACGCGTGTGGTGTGCGGGCGTAGGCGTACATGCGTATGCTGTAAGTGTGTACATTTGGTTGCGTGTGTGTGTAAGTGTGCGGGTGTATGTGTGTGTGGGCGACTGCGTGTTCCATGCGTGTGCTATGAGTGTTATGTGTGTGCGTGTGTATATCTACGTGCCTGTGTGTACCTGCGTGTGCCGTGTGTATGTGAACGCGTCTGCTTTGTATGTGTGCGCGCGTGTGTATGCGTGCGTTTGCTTTGTGTTTGAGCGCGTCTGCTTTGTGTGTGTATTTGCGATGTGTGTATGCGTGTGTTGGCATGTGAGTGAGATTATGTGTGTGTGTTTGTGTATGTGTGCCTGCGTGTGCATGAACCCCATTAATATGGAGTGTATGAAGTGTATAAAAAACTACGATAGTTAGTAATGGCTGTGATGCAAAAAAATCTTCCCAGGTCATTAGGAACGAGAGCATTCATCTTAATGTCAAACATGAAAAACATATGCTCTGGCCAGATATAAGCAAACCTGAAACTCAAGTGTTATGAAACCAGTGCGCGCAATAGAAATAGTACAAGTTAAAATATACCGAGTGATATAAATTCTTTTTTAATTTTTCAGGAGAATTTAAGAAAATATTTAAAATTTAAAAGATAAAGGAAACAAACAAAATTTTAAATACTTTTAAAGGGGGCAATTTAAGGCAGTATTTCTGACCTAAAATTATTATAATTCTTATAATATAATCAAATAGTAGTTCACCTATAAATAATTAGCCCTTTCGATCCCAGCGTCCATTGGAATGGACATTACAAGCTATATAATGAATTTAAAAGCTGCAGGTACTATTTATGCTGCTTGTAAATGTAAACTGTTATGTTTTTGAAGCTTTAATGGTACGTGCTGCTATCTGTTGACAAGTTCACAATTTCTAGAAGTTGTTGTTCCAAGATGGACAGGAAGATTATGAGTTAGACAGGTAAGCACGTCGTTTTAGTGTTATTTATTTTAATGCAACTGTATTACAGGCATTAAAATTGCATTAAATGTAAAGATAACATAATAAAGCAACAGCTCATAATATAACCATTGAGTTCTGTTGATATATACTTATAAATGGGTTTTTGAATGCGATGTCCACGTGGATGGACATCAGGTTTTAATCGTAGTTAAAGGGAGTTGTAACATAACCTCCAATGAAAGAGCAAGCTTTCACTTATATAAAGTTATGCATATAGTTTTTGCTATAGATTAAACTAGGTGTATATGAAATCATTTGTGCATGCATCATTAATGAGTTCCAGCTGAGTTTTAAAAATATATACTTATTTGTTTGCTGTTGATACGTAAGCGATTACTGTGTTCTTATTTACAAAACACAAGAAACATCTAGATATACGATATCGTATCAAATCCAGCTGATGCAGCAATATTTGACATTTCGGAGAATGGGATTATCAGATTTCTCAGATTTTGATGACGATAATGACAATGATTACAATGCTGAAGAAATTCAGTCTACTCTTTGTGCTAGTAGATCAGTTCGATTAGGTAAGTAGCATGATAACATATTGCTTTTATAAAGGTAATGTGAATTATTACCATGAAATTATTTTCGTATACTTTATTATCTAAAGAATACAAAATGCTAACATCAGAATGCCAAACTTTGTTCTAAGAGCTGACAAAGTGAAGTATTCAGAAGAACTGTCTTCAAAAGTAGAATATCTTGAAAAGGTTGAGGAAGATTTTGGAAAAGCAGAACCTGACTGCAGTGTTGCCCTAACAGAAGTGAAAGTGGATGCTACAGCGATCTGTTTCAGATTATCAGCTAAGAAGGACATAAGATGGAGAAGAAAGTGTTTCGCGCCTCTAGATAAGTAATCTAAGGAAAACAGCGAAGCAGGAGATGATGTATAATTGACACTATGTTGAAGCCGGAATTATAAAGGCAATAATTATCATAATAATCTGAGAAGGATAGTGATATGAAATAAGTAATAATATATTTAAAATCAGTGTATGTATAAAAAGGAGAAGCATTGTGAAAATTCTTGACTGTAAAAGCGACAGAAAGACAAGACAGGCACAGCTTTGTTAATTAGGGACCAGCCTCAGGTAGAAAGGGTAAATACCATTGAAGCAAGTGTTTCCTGGTAACTAGCCGAGTACATCTGCACTTAACCTGGTGAAGGCCACTCTCTAACATCATGACGCTAATTTTGGTGACGAGCGTTTGAGGGGAGAGAGGGGAAGTTTAGGCGTTGGTTTTCTTTGTATTAGCGTGAGTAGATCAGTCTGTCCTGAGTGTCTGGTGAGGACGGGACGACACTCTCGTCGAGTTTTGAACATTGGCGGCGAACATGCTAGAGGATAGAACGCTTAGCTGTAGTTAATATTCTTCGGCCTTGGTAAAGACAAAGTATCATCGTAAGCATTTAAAAGTGATCGGCAAACCTAAAGTATTATTTTAAATAGTGAATAACAGTGTTCCAAGACAGCGCTTGTGTGTTTCTCTGTACACACCCACGCATACCCTGAGGTTAAGATTTCATGCTGGAGCAGCCGTGGAAAAAGAAGAAAAAATGGTATGACAACACATTTGTCATTCTTGGTTCCAACTTTGTATGAATGAATAGGAAAACAGGACGGGGTACAAAGATGGGATAAGCAAAACAATAAATATGTAGATATTGATTGACCTGAGGTAGATAGGCTATACAATCAAGGAATGGAAAAGCTTGTAGACAAGCTTGATCAGCTTGCTTACAAAATATTTATTAAGTCCAGAAAATGATATTACAATGATATTTCACGCTGTGGATATAGCTATAGTGAATAGTTGGCTTCAGTATCGTTCTGAAGGTAAAATTGTAGAATTTTCCCCCAAAACAAATGGCTTTACTCAGTTTTTGAATTAGACTGGCAGAAACTTTAATGTCATGGAAAAAGCAATAACTAAGAACAGTGTCAGACCAAACAGTGAAGAACATTTCGAAGTTCAACCATATCACAAGAAACATATAACAGAAAGGAGGCCAATGAAAGAAATACAAACTGATAAAGTAGATCACATGCCAGAGTTTGATGATCACAAACAGGCAACCAGATGTAAAGTAGTTGGCTGCAAAGGTAAAGCACATGTTTATTGTGAAAAGTGTAAGGTTCAGTTGTGCTTTGTAAAAAATAAGAACTGTTTCAAAATATTTCATATGTAGGAAATTTGCGCTGGTAATAGTTATATTTATGCATGTAATTCATTATGAAAAACTGAATTTTCATCTTATATACAGTTAATAAATATTTCTTGTTTACCTCATTTTCTTATGTTGTTTTAGCATTATATGCACATTTCACAAAGGATTTTCAAATATCAAATCACATTTGTGTCAGTGTACATTATTCTGTATGTGTTACCCAGTTAACCATTGAGACCGAATGCCCATTCAAATGGACATGATAACAAACTGATTAAAAACGTAAATATTTTAATGAAACTGTGTGAATTCATTATGCATGCATATTTAAGTCCATAAAAGCTAACAGATAATTATTTTCAATTAAACATAAAAAGTTGGGTCTGAAAGGGTTAATAATGTATATAAATTATATATCACAAGTATTATTTAATATATACTTTTTGGAAGTATGTATAAGATATTGTGCAGAAATATTGGAGCTGTAAGTGCTAGAAATGAGGAGTTTGTGCAAGAAAACACAGTCATAAACCCAAAAACCCTAGCGTGGCAGAACAATAACTTAGAAGCTTGGTGAAAGTTTTCAACAGTACGAAAATGTACGGTAGTAACGTCCAGTTTTGTAAATAATCACGTGTGAACAGAAAATCAATGGAAGGAAAACCAACGTGTTCTGCTAGCGAAACTTCAGCCAATCAGAATATAAAAGTAGTAGATTTAAAATTTTAAAGAAAATTATTGATCACTGGAATGAGTACGAAGGATTACGCGATCATACACCATTCATAAAATGAAAGACGCTATAAAGGTGTTTAAATCTCCAAGGGAATGCTTTTCAACACATATAAAATCATTTCCGGCAATATGTTACTTGTACTAAGCAGTTATTTCTTGCGTTAAACGAATAGTGTTAAGTTTTGAACTTCAATCTCTTAAGCTGCTTTAGAATGACCTGTACTTTATATTTCCGATTCAATAACATGTTAACGTCTATTTATATATGGTTGTAGAAATATAATAAATGATTTGTATTAACCAGAACTAGACACTCTTGTATTATTGGTGATTCATATTTATTTAAACATAGAAGCATTTTACTGTGATTAGCAGTTTATCACTTCATTCCCGTTGTAGTGCAAACATCACAAACAAGTTTATTTGGTTTTCATACACCGTAGTATTGATGACAATGCTTAGCAATTTGACTGTTAGCGACCGATATATCTGTTGCAATACGGTGATAACGATCAATATACTGGTCATGGGAATTCTGGACAAGCATCATTAATGAATCTTATATGGGTTCCTCTTTAATGATCAACAGTTTCTCTTTTCTTAATCTTTTCTTTCGTGGAAACCACTCCTGCGTGCTTTGGGGTGTGCTCTCTGCCCTTTGAATGACCAATGTTAACAGCTTTGGCATTCTTATGGTGGTTAATTTAGATGCGGATGTTATTTTAGATCCAGTTATTTACATATAACGTATCCGTGTTCATATGCATTATATGCAGATTGTCTAGTTTAATTTTATAACACTGCTGTTATTGGCTTTCTGTGAATGCATGTTGGGACTCTCAGTGAGGGTATTAGGGATAAGTTTCTTTAAGTAGCCGAGTCAGCAACACGTGTTCGCTGTGTTATGACAGCCAAAAATATAATAACATACGGCTAGCTAATTGTTACACCTCCTCTTATCGCCTATGGGCAGGCTAGGGAAGCGCAATATAAGTCAACCAATTATACGAGCCATAAATGTCAGCTTGAATACATACATGGTTCACGTGCTTCAATTACGTTAAGGTACGAGGCGTATTCCAGAATTAAGGTGCGGTAAACAATATCTAACGGATGATATGCCTAAATGACATTTCACGCCTGTAGCACTGTCTACCGACTCCTAAGGAACCTACCGCAGTTTTGGTGTGACACTGTAGGCCAGTCGGTGAGAGCTGTTCGCAATGGCCGCGACAATAGTAGATCCCGACAGCTGTGCAGTGCCCGGTGTGATTAGATTTTTGCTGACAAAAGGATCATCAGCTGTGGACATCCATTGTGAGTTATGCCTCGTTTATGGACCGGACATAATGAGTGAAAACAGGTTCGACACTGGTGTCGGGAATTTCTAAATGGCCGCACAAATGTGCACGATGAACAGCGGACTGGTAGGCCCAGTATTCGGACCGACGACATCGTTGAGCAAGTGAACCAAAAATTTCGAAGTGATCGGCGTTTGAAGATTAGTGGTCTGATGAATTCCCGAATGTTGCTCGAATCTCACTCTACAGGATTGTCACCAAACAGCTTGGATATCGGGAAATTTGTGCGAAGTGGGTGCCAAAATTGCTCACCGGTCAGCAAAAATACCGACGAATGCATAGTGCACGACAGTTTTTGGAGCGCTATAGACAAGATGGAGATAGTTTGTTTTCCCACATTGTTACGGGTGACGAGATATGGATAGCGTATACAAACACAGAATCGAAACAACAGTTAATGCAGTAGTACCGTTCTGGTTCACCCAAACCAAAAACGGTGTAACCAACCGCTCTACAGTAATCACAAAATTATGGCTTCCGTGTGTTGGGGCGAAAATGGCGCCCTTTTGATTGATTTCATGGACCGTGAGTCAACAATTACAACTGGCATGTACTGTGCAACGCTTACCAAACTGAAACATGCGATCCAAAATAGATGCCGCCGGAAACTGTCGTCTGGCATCATCCTCCTGCACGACAACGCACGCCCTCACACCGCTGCCACAACCAAAGCGAAGATTCAAGGGTTTCGTTGGGAAATCTTTGACCACCCTCCGTACAGTCCCGACCTGGCACCAAGAAACTATTTCCTCTTCTTGCATTTGAAACGGTGGCTGGGTGGACAACGATTTCAAAGCGGCGATGAATTCAAGACGAGCGTTACCAACTGGTTCAAGTCCCAGGCGGCACACTTCTATGCCCAAGGGTTAAACAAGCTGGTGCAGCTTTATAGCAAGTGTATAGATCTGAACGGCGTTTATTGTAAAAGTAAAGTCTATATGTAGGCACATATTACTATCAATAAAAACCTCGTCTCATGAGCGATGCTGTTATTATGACCAAACGGACCTTAGTTTTGGAATACATCAATAACTAAATTGAAGTTAATAAGAACAGTATTGTCTCCCATGCAGAGGAGCAGGATTTTGGGCTCTAGGCGCACCAAAGTTCTTAATTTAAAGTTATTTTCCAATAACACATTCAGTGTAGAGGAGATACCCTCAGGAATAAGGAAATCGTTAAAGAGGTCGTGATACTTTAGCCAGGCAAAATATGTGATACCTAATTTCCAATCCATACAGCTTTAGGAATGCAACTGAGATAACAAAATTTGTTTTTCGAGAAAAAATAAAGAAAGAAATAGATTATTGAAGCTATATAATGTGATCACAAATACCAATGTATCAGCTATTATCCCTCCAGTCTTAGAACTGCACTTGATGTAAACAAAGCATTTGTATCCTTCCACGTTAGCCTCGCGTTCGTATCTGCTATAAAGAACAAACATAAATAAATGCATCGTGAAAACATGTTTCGTGTTTATAATTCGATAGAACGGCATACCCTTTTAATAATAATAATTATAATAATAATAATAATATAATTAAAATAATAACACTGAGAACAAACCGTACTTGAAATTAAATACAGCATAACTGACGCAAACCCCGCGTTAATCTGTAGCAGCATCACTGTGGGGAATAGATGTAAAATCTGAACTTCAGTCAAATTTTATCTTCTCCGTCAATAATTACATTTATTTTATAGCTCTTCATAAACCTAAATCCAGTTTGTAACAATAATTTATGAAAGGTGAATGGCTTAAAAGAAGACACTGTAGGATAATTTTTGACAGAGTTTAAGACTTTGTCTAACGTTGGCAGTTTCTTAAAAGTAAACCTCGTATACTTCCCTTCGGATGGCACATTTGGTAAAGTTATATGATTGCTTTCTAATTATGACCTATTTCAGTCTGCTTTCTTTCTTTGCGCTTTTTTATTTACAAAACATCGATCAACAATAATGTTTTTAGATCTGGTATTACAGCACACAAGAAGTAAAGAACAGCTACGATTAATGTGCAGAGGCCAACTACATTAATGTAGCTCCTGGAGCGCAACAAACAGCATGTCCCACAATAGGCTATTGGGCAGTAGCACAATAGATCACAGGTACAATGCAACTACGGAGCTGAACAATCTGTAAGAAAGTATGTTTCGGAGTCTTCGGAGACAGAAATAGATAATATATTATCCTGAGGCAGGTTTATCTTCAGGCTCGTTAGCCGGCGTTTTCGGACGCTTAGGATGATACTCCATAGCTCCAGGAACCCCTTGCAGGCGGAAGAAGAAACGGTGTGCTCTTTGGGGCATGAACTGCTGCATAGGGAGAGGGCGCAGTTGCCGGAATAGCTGATGGCTTCTAACAAATCAGGGATCACTGGTGGCGTGCCGCATCACTTTGTTTTGAACTGCAAACGATAGAGGTGCAATTTGTAAGTTCCGCCCCAGATCGGAACAGCGTAGGTTAGAATAAGCCAAATGAGGGAAACGTATAACAACAGAAAGGAAACAAGCCCAAGAGATGTGTGTCCATTAGTAGCGGGTACAGCTTAACAAAGTCGGGCTAAAGCCAGGGTAACAGAAACCGAGGTGGATGACACAGGCAGTGACTCGCATTTGGGAGGACGTGGGTTTGATTTCCGTGGCCGACCTAGGATTCTCACATCCCCCGAATTTCCTGTCCCTCCATTTCATCTCCATTCACATTTCACTTCCTCTTTCATCCTTTGGTCTCTTTCAGGGTTGGAAGTGTCGACAATGGTGTTTCCGTGCAGTGTGACAGCGGAAAAGTATGTTCTTTGTGACTCTCTCCGTTCCTGGGCTTTGGCTGGCTGCCGGGAGTATCCGAACCCCCTTGAGGGGCATTGGACACCCTCTTTGCTAGGTGAGATTCACGGTTTTCCTTTCTGTTTGCCGGGAGTCTGTACCTGGAAACTTAGGAGCCCTGCCATTCCTGTGCCATTACTCCTAGTTCCGGCCGCCCGGTTTATCCTCTCACCTCATTCTTCCTCCCAATGACGCCCTATGTGGCCAATGGTACAATAACTCCTATGTGGATCAATGCCGAGTCCCCTTCGTAGCCAATCAAATCCAGGGTAACAGCACGGTTGACATGTGAGCGCCAAATAAGCATGGTATCCAATAACGCTCCAAAATACGTTATGAACACGAGAAGGTAACCAGAGAATTCATTTGTTGTAGATATACAAGGACAGGGAAAATCGGACCGTATGGGGAGAGAAACATTTTGGCTGTCTTGTGTTCCTTGGCGTTCGCAGTGCTCCCGCTTCCTATAGTTCTTTACGCGCACATCCAACGCTCCAATAGAAAGCACCCGTAGAAGCTACAGTTAGTTTAGCAATCCTAATTACAACTTAGATAGATTGTCCTGCGACATTAGTTTGTTATAACATTAAACACAATTCGCTTCTCGCCGTATTTAACAACTTAGCTTCAGAACGCTTCACAATTTCACTTCTTTTGCCACTCACCAAGGTAACAGCACTTGTATAAGCAGTCATATTAAACGCTTACCGACTGCTCATCATTATCGAAAGAATGCGGTTGAGGGGACGAACAACATCACAGGGAATTAAACGGAATCTATAACCTTCTTCAGCTTTTGCTATTCATATCATTTTGTAATTAATGTTAATCAAAATTTTCGAACTTAGTATCACTAACATACTTCTTGAAACCTCATAAATAATCGCGCATATTCGGATGCTATATGTTACGATGTGCTTTGGTTTCCAGCGTATCACGTACTAGTTAATGACGTCATGTGCTACCATAAAGTTTGAATCTACGAGTGGAGAATTTATAGTAGTAAATTGCTATGCAAGTTCTCAGAATACAAGCAAATCTTGCTGTTTCGCTGCAAAACAAGAGGCCTGTAAGATGGGTACACCAAAAGGCAGGCGATATTTTTCACTTCAGTTTACCAAAATGGAGATAAAGCATTACAATACGAACAGTAGAATCGATATGCGTTTTTTTAAATAGAGAATCATGAATAGAGTATAGGCACGTGGAAGACCCCCGTAATCCAGAACTTATAAGTAGCAAACATGCATCGGGGTTATGAGTACAAAGTCGTTTCGTATCTGAACAAAGCCAAACGGTAATCTCCCTTTTATTTCCCGTAACAAACCTCTATAAATTTTGCCTCGAACTTCCTCTGTAAAACTATAAGTGTCTCAAACGAATTTCCTCTAATCATATTTACCAATTATCTTAGTGGGTGTTTTTATTTCCTCTCTGTTTCCTAATTAATCTGCTTAACTCTGAATCTATTATGGAAAGATTAATGGCGCTCTCCCGCCAATGTTACGTTTGCTAACTTTATGGCCCTTTATCTCAGAACCATTTAAGACATCAGCCTGAAATATTCATAGAATGCAGATGCATATCTTCTTAGTTCACTAATGTACTTTTATCCAATTAGTTTGTTTGTTAACAAAGACAGGATTAGTTTCTCAAATTATAACGTCCTTGATTCAAACTTTTATCCAACTACTTGTTTTAAAAATAACCAACCTCATATTAACACCAAAGTAAAATACAAAGGAGCACATAGAGAATGTTTTATCATCCTTAAATTTAATTTAGCTATGTACAACGGTTTCTGAGAAAACGGGTCATTTATACCAGAAAACGCCATTTACAGAAAAAGCCGTTCAACCCAAAAATGGGAAAACATTCTCACATGTTTGCAAAGAAAGACACCACATGACTTGACCACACACAAGTTGTCATAACAGTAATACCAATTTTAGAGCAAAACCTCCCCTAAATGATGGGTTTAAGCTTAATTCTGTACGCCAAAGCGCATAGGAGTTATGATTTTTATCTGTGAGGTGGTGAATAGCTGACTGTACAAGTGGCAGATGTACCGTTTTAAAAACATAGATATATTTAAATTACCAATATTGCGCCTACAATGATAAAATATTGTGAAATTAAAGAGGGAATTTCAATTTATGAGACTGTAAAATGCAATTTTTATGTAAATTTGTCATTTGGCGTTGAATTCTTCAGTTTTTATAACATGCACATCACAAAAGTAACCGCTTCACTAACAAATTACATAACTTATCTTCAGATACCAGGTTACGTTCTAGTTTCTATCTACATTCCAAAGCTGTATGGGACAGAAGGTAGACAAAAATAAACTATATATGGTGTGTTTGTAAACACAAATGTTCGTTTAAATTATTTAGAAAATGATTGTTTTCCTTTATATGCCGATCACAAAACAAACAAAGTAAATAGCTCTGAGTCAACTACATGACTTATTATTTCTTTCATGTTTACCTGCTCAATTTCATGACTTTATTGTGTGTTTCATGTATGGAAGAACCTGCGAATATAGGTGTTCTCAACAGAATTTCAAAATAGTTTGCTATGCTAGTTAACTAATAATTGCATATTTACCACACGACCAAAGTATCTTGTTTAGAATGATAATGTTGGATTTCTAGCTAACCAAACCTACGAAACGACATTTTCCTGGAGGACTTCCGTAGCCTTTGATGGTAAAGGGAAGGTAATGTGAGAAACTAAGGCATTCCAAAGTAGTCTATAATCTTTTTCACTCAATCTTTCCATGGAACGTCTGGGAAGTCTCTGCACTTACCTGAGAAATAAGTGCCTTCAAAATTTAAAAAGGCGGAATAAAATGGAGAGTATGACATTAAGGCAAACTAAAGCACTATCCTTCTTAATTTATGCGCACCCATTGCAGCGGCATACATATGTGTCCAAATAATTAATACACCCGTGAAATTAGCGTATATATACATACAGGCAGTAAGTAAATAACACCGCAAGAATTCCACTGGCAGTAAATGGTTCGTAGTCAATCACTTTGAGACAAGAAACCAATTGTCTACGAAGCCAAGTTACTGAGTTATGTATATTCAAATTAATTAATGACTGGGATCAATTAAACAAAATCTGAACCAAAATTTGCAGGCAGTCGTATTAGAAACAAGTACAGCTCGTTAGGGACTTAGTTAAATCTGTGTTTGAGCTCTCTAAATATGAATTTCTAGCTTTTACCGTTACCAAAATCGCTGAAAGCATGGGCCTAATATATGGCTGCACGCCACTGCAATGGATACCAGTTTTGAGAGAAGGCTAAACAAGCATAGGAAGAATCCGATAACTGTACTGTGGCCGAGTGCTTAGTCGGATTGGCTGCGAACTAAAATAAGCAAGCGAGCTCAAGTTCAAATCTGGAATGGATGAACTCTTTTCTTACTCTCTTTCTTTCTTTCTTTCTTTCTTTCTTTCTTTCTTTCTTTCTTTCTTTCTTTCTTTCTTTCTTTCTTTCTTTCTTTCTTTCTTTCTTTCTTTCTTTCTTTCTTTCTTTCTTTCTATCCTTCCTTCTTTCTTTGCTTCTTTTCTTTTCTAATCGTGGGAACAATGTTATGCTCATCGGTTAAATAGGCAAAGCACCATCATGCGCAATACAGAAAGCATCACTTACTACTGCTACTCTTCTCACATCTAAGACTTGAGGGCTCTAAGCTGACTGTGGCTTGAATCGCTGAAAGCGTGAGCCTAACATATGTCTGTACGCCACTGCAATGGATAAAGTTTTTGGGGAGGGCTAAGCAAGCGTAGGAAGACACCGATAGCCGTACTGCGGCCGAGCGTTTAGTCGGATTGACTGCGAACTAAAATAAGCAAGCGAGCACAAGTAAGAATCTGGAATGGGTGAACTCCTTGCGTATGAGGTCTTGCACAACGAGCAGCTCTTCCCCTTCCATCTGCTAAACTTGCAAGCATTTACTCCAAGGGATTTTAATTTAGACCTGCTGTTTTGAGCTTTAAGGCGGCCACCGGAATTGTTTTCATTGGTGTTCTTCACATCTGAGATCGCGTTTACCAGGGATGGGCGGATTCTAATCTCCAGTAACAGTAATATATGGGCATTGGAAAATCCCTAAGCTACTATACAAAAGAGCCACTAACAGCAGTTTATGGTGAACATAGTCACTGGCATTGTTTCTGACCATGTCATTGGAATATACCCCTTCCTCCTCCACTGCGTGGTGATACCTATAAAAATGTCTGGAGTATGTATTGCCAACCCGTTTAGAAGTGTCGCTTGATGTTCGCCCTCAATTCCATTTTAACACTATGGAGCTACTGCGCATTATGCTATAAACGTACGGGAGCATCTAAATTCAGTCTTCTCAATCGCTAGATCGGTAGAAGCAGTCCTGCCGTGATATGGCCACATCCATTTCCTGATCTGAGTCCCATGGATTTCTTTTTGTGGGATCATTTTCAGACTATCGTGTATTCATCACCGATTAATTCTGAAAAGGTACTGGTTGCCCTCTACATTTAGTTGTAGATGTCGCCTATGCATTGATGTAGGGGTTGCTATTATAAGCAATTTCCTTTAAAGCAGTGCGCTCGTATGTTCTTCGTCTAGTTATCTTTATTCTTTTTATACCTATCTACTGTACTACAACCTTAATATTCCGAAAACATATTTTTGTAATAATTCAGTCACAACTGCATATTTTAAATACTTATAAATTTACATTTGTGTTAGTCGTTATTTGTGTAGACCGAGCAAAATGACCCCACGGTAAATTTGCGACTTGCATTTGGGAAGTCCCTGATTTAAACCCCCTGGGCCGACCAATCTCAATGAAGGTTCTATTGCGGTTTTCCTCGGTCGCTAGGTGAATGCTGGGTTGGGTAATTTGATCCGCGAATTTTGCTATCATTCCTCTCATCACTACATTTAATTCTCTTCTTCACCGCTATACCAGACACTAGACTGATTACCCCTCTAGGATATGCTGATCCAGGATTTGCTTACTGCTTGACAGGCTACTGACCCAAGGTATTGAATTGTAAGTCCTTGGGATGGTACGTCCTTCAAAGAGGACGGTAATCCGTTAAAGCAGACGGCATTTTTGTGTAGACTTTTACCAGCTCATTTAACATTATTGCACGTATTTGCTTTTCAGTGTGTAATATTTAGGCCACGAATATAAATAGAATTGGAAGAATTTTAAATTAAAAGATTCAGTATTGGTTAAGTTAAAATAATAGTTATACAACATAGATGTTTCCTGAAAAATAACTTGAACTAAGTGTGAGCTTACAATCAAAGGAAGACAGCAAAAATACAGAAAACAAAAACCATAACGCGGCCAGGGGGATTCGAAACTGAAATTCAAATGTGTAACGTTCAGGTCACATACCCATTGCGCTAAATACGCAAACACCGATTGGATCCACTTCTTTTCCTATCATACCTTAAAGTTGAAGTAGAAGTGATCAGTGTCGTCCAGACTACCTGGCAATTTTAAAGCATAACTCAATAATTTGCTCTCGTAGACCATAGGTTTACTATCTCAAATTCATTGTTTATGAACCGTCTATTATCATTAAAATTTGTGCTGCAGTATGAATTTACATCCGGCATTTAACACATCAATACAAGGTTTGCAAAGGTAGAAGATGAACAAAAAAAAAAAAAAAGCAAATAAACCATACACTGGAGATAAATGAAAGCTACGCTTCTTCGGCCTCATACAGAGGCCCTCCTTCCGCTATCGACGTTTCACGCATCTGTGTTACCCTCTCTCCAGTAGTAAAACCCGCCTATAAGGGCGAGGAGTGGTGAAAAGTATCAGCTTATATATGCTGTCCTTGAAAGTATGGAATTCTTCAGTCCACAAAAAGATTTAGGATTACCGTAGCGGAACAAACACGGTGATTTGTATGCATGTAGAATAGTACATTACACCTTCGTACATGTCGAAACCAAATATGTCCCAAATCTGACGCTAAATAGAAAAGAACATAGATGTGTAATATTCTCATAGGGACCTACTCGCATTCCATATCGCTGAAGAGCACTGTTAAAAAATAACCCCCAAAACATTAATATGTAACCATCAGTGTGCACACGGATAGTTTGCTAAATTATTCAAATACGTTTTATGATTCTGGTTTATCTCCAAAATTGTTTCACTGCCTCTTGACATGAAGAGCTGTTAAGTAAACCCCGCTGTGTGTTTGCGTACCTTTCGGATACAGTTATAGAGAAAACAATTCCACTAATGCAATTTCAGTAATCTGGCTCTAAAGCAGTATCGATTGACAGCTAGAAAGTCTGAAAAGGACTGGGCGAGGTTGACTGCACTTTGTTGCAGGAGTATTAACTGTAAAAATATCCTAGAACCGATAAATACCAAATCTGAAATACGGTCAGATTTGTCAAAGATTTATTTTTCATGTCACAGCCTTCTAGCAGGTCAGAGAGCCGCACGCGCCAGCGACAATATTCCGTTCCTTGCTCAAACAGCTACAGATTATCGTAGGCGGAAGAAGCGCAGGGCTCAATTATTTATCCTTGAGAGCCATTTTCGACACCAGATAGCCTCATGGAAGCCCAAACAATTAAACCGCAATGCGAGGGACAACGAACAGTATCAATGATTAAGCAAGTCGCGTTTTACCTGAGAGTAAAGCAAACGAGGCGTACTTGGATGGTAAGCTGTTTCGGCATAACTCTTCCAGTAGAACCATTACCAAAAAGCTTCTGATGTAATAAAAAATGGAACAAATCCTATCATAGTAATGGTTTAACTTATGGAACATAAGAAGGTCCACATAATTGTGTTATTTGTTTGCATACGATGAAGAAATGAACATTTTCGCCTATATGAAAACAAATCAGTCGGACTGGACTTATATAATTTTTGGAGTAAAAAGAAGGTCTATAAAATATGCTTCTTCATAGATCTATAGAGAAAAACATATAGAATAATTGAAATTCATACTTAATTACATCTAGGTTGTAGGATTAAGATTCCAAATGACAAAGTTGTACACTGCCACTTGGAAAGTTTACAACATTCGGTGTATAAAGTACTATAAGCACTGCCATTAACAATCTCAGGATATTCCGGAGCCTATTTTAAAATGGGAAGGGAATATACTACAGTAACAGGTTGAAGCTTAAATTGTTTACCCCATTAAAATATATGTTGATACATTTAATGATTTTAGCAATGTTCTTTTAACCACTGAATCATCTAAATTTGGGACAAACTAATATTGCAATAGTTTTTCGCACTGTTTTTTTTTTAAATGCGGTCGAAGCTGACTGCGTTGTCATCTTTCAGAATCGTGACTTAGTGCTCAAAAACGCGCAGACAAACACACAGCCAGACAGACAAAAGGATAACGTATAGTATATTGATAAACTGGAGAAAACATGTGAAAACCACAATATAAATAGTACCACGTTTCAGAGAGCTGCTCGGGAGAAGCATACAAAAGGGCTACAGTAGGAAAGATAGACTGGGTTTGCACTCACGTGCTGCAAGGTGCAACATACATTCCCCTGGCCCCACTAGTTCATGACCTGTCAGCAAATTCGCCGTGTACTTTGTAGTCCTAAAAAGATGCTTAGATGAATAAAAAGCTTAAATTAGAATCCCGTAAATATAAATATTAGGGAATTACTTTACACCTGCGGTGCACAAGGGCTCTTGTAGCCTGACTTACAGAACCGTCTAAGAACAGATCTAGCTACCTCCTAAATTACACCCGTCATCCTGAAATATCCCATTCCATCACTAAGCGCTAAGCACTAATAAGAGTAGGTACACTTTATACATTCTTTCAGGCTGCCTCAGTCTACCAATTGTCGTTTGGATTGGACATCAAGACACTCTTTTTCGAGACTTCGCAACAGGAACATGAGTCTCTCCAGAAAAATGGCTGACAAGGAGAGGCTCAGTTCCTTGCTTACCGCTGCAACTCGCTGGCCCCGCCTCTCCTTCGGATGCGGACCAGCCGCCAGCTAACCTCAGTCGCTCTAGCGTGGTCACAGCCAGGTTGTCCTGGGACCTGCCGGCACGATTTTTGCTAGATTCATTGCAGGAACAAGGTCACTCAAATCACCTCCGCCCGGGGTTCAACGCCGCTGATTCGTCTGCAGCTGCCCAGCTGCACGGACCAGGAAGTTGCCTTGGCACCAGCTTCCCATTGCTGGGGCGGTTGTTATGTTTCGGGGCCAGCAGACTTAACATGCCACCGTTACTATTCCTATGGCCACACAGAGGCAATGTTTGCGTCGCCGCGTCCACCAGCGTGCAAGCAGCGCGATGTCCACTGCCACCGCCATTTTTGTGCCATGTGTGAAAGTTGCTCACCCTTCAGAGGAAAAGGCAGCTGCTCCCGCATCCTCGATTCAGGAAGGCACAAAAGTGACAACAACAGCGGACGCCGTCACCACAGCCGACGTAGACAACCTAAGTCATCACGGCACACAGCTCCAGGCAGGAAATCCAAGACCTAAGCGACACCGTCCGGGACCTCGACGAAATTTGGATTTCCACAGAGTTCTAGAAACTAACGACTAAGCTGGGAGTCCGGGAATACTTCATCTGGGAACTCCAGACTTCAAATGATTCATCACTTAAGCATCACCATGCCACAAACCAGAGAACTCCACACCAACTGGAATCAATGGTCTAGATCCCTCGGGTTCTGGACAACAGCTTTTCAGAATTCCGGGCACAATTCCGCCAGCAGGGCGCTTATACTACTCGATGGAGTACTACCGAACTAAGAAGAATCACAGTTAAGGAGTTCGAGACCAGGATGCAAAAGTGACAATGTCTTCGCATTTACAATGCAACTCTCCACTGTCAACCTCTAAACTTTCTTCATCCTTATTGCCACCTTCAAACCTCTAGGCTACTGTTTGGGTTGCTTGTCATGGCTGTAGCTTAGAACCTATTGGGCCGCAGCATTCTATCTCTAGTCAGAATAAATGCGGGTGCTATGCCGGACCACGCTATCTTTACCTTAAAACTCCTTTCTTATCCTTCATCCTATCCGGTGGAGCAGTATTAGTGAGCATGGCCAAGTACTGGCGAGTTCCACATTCTCACCTTCGCCTGGGATAAGTTCGTAACTGCAATACCTCTCCGCTCAAAATAAATAAGTTATTAGCGAAATGGCTTTTAGATGGTGGAAGGCAGCAACAGTGAGAGGTTCTACGCAGCGAGAGCAGCAGCGGTAAGAGTCGAAGCGGTCTGAGTAGCGGAGAAGGCGACGGACGTCCCGGACTCTTGCTGAGCATCCACGAAGCCAACGAGCGAGCAGCCAGCAGTGCTATCGCTATAGTAGTGCTGGCAGTCTAACAGCTTAGCTGAGTAGGGGAACACGACCGCAGCCAACAGTCTCCTGACGGTAATCTAAGCGCTTTCGGCCATTCCTCTATTCTTTGAACTCTTTGGCGTCCACTAACTATTCTTTTTCCTTTCACTTCTTCTAACTTCCTTTCTATCTAGCTTTAATGTCCGTGCTAATTCACAATTAATAGGCTTATTATACCGTTTTTTACTCTTCTAGCTTAATTTAGTTACTCTGACAAAAGCTAAATTCCAACGTGTTGATATTCCTACTCCTATTGCTTCAATCAGTATCCATAAAAAGTGTAAGGAAAGTCTCTTAACCCTAGAGAGATGGCGCGGGGTATTTTCTGACCCCAGTCAGTTTTATTTGAAGTTATATATAATGATTTCGGATACCTGAACCCTGCCTTTCCCTTACCTTTCGCTGCATTCCTTGGCTTTTGTTAGAGGTTATTAGCATTGAAATACAGGTCATACATTCCTAGAATATAGGCTATTTGTGTACTTCAGCTGAAATGAGGACGGGAAATACCCCACGCCACCTCTCCCGTTGCCTGTTATGTGTCTCGTCTGCATGTTGTTTCTGTAGTTACAATGTGTTTTCAGCTGAACCTTCGAGAAGTTATAATATTTATGTATTTTTAGTCTTAAACGTAGTGCTGTTTTTATATGAATATGTGTTAGGAACATCAGGCAAGGTTATTAGCCCTAATAAGGGAAGTGGAAGAAGAGGAAGCATTAGGTGGTGAAGGCAGCGAAACCGAAGATGAACTTGAAATACTGAGTTCAAAAAGTGAAAGTGAGCAAAGTGCAGAAGAGGATCGAGTTATGGCATGGTAAATGGTTCAGCCTCCTCAAAATTAACGTACTCGTTCCCACAAGATAGTGACTCACTTACCAGGTGTAAAATCTGCAGCTAAAAATGCAAAATCTCCTATAGAATTATTGCTTGAGAAAATATGACATTTTATAAATGCAGCACAACCAGAAAATCAAGAACAGGAATTGCCAGTGAAAAAAAGAATGAGGTGTGATGTGTGTCCGAGAATGCAGACAGAAAGACAAAACTTTCGTGTGTAAAATGCAAGCAGCAGGTGTGCAAAGACCATAGTGTAGGTGTGTAGAAGCTGTGTGTGAATTATACATCAACATATGTGAGCATCAACATATGTTCTTACTGTCGAGATGAAAAAAAAAACACATTAACTGTGATACTTTATGATTATGAGTGAAGTGAACATTTAAATATATTTTTTGTGCTGCGCATCAGTCCAAATTGCAAGGAACTGTCAATTCCAAGTTTTTGTTTTATTTTTTAAAGTAGATTTCTACAACCAACAGTTATTTTAATATATAATGTATTACTCGGTATATGTAAGCAATAATTAGATAAATTTATTAATTCGGTCCATTTACAATAATCATTTTATTCCTGGGGTCGCGAGTGACCCCGCGCCACCACTAATGTAATACATACATGCGCCACCTGTCTGGGGTTAATGTGAGTTCTCCTTTGGAATTGCGACCAGGGGAAAGGCCAGCAGAAGGAACCTGGACTACGTCGTCCAGCCCATTCAATCCCACACGGATTACGTCCTCCACTACCCTAACCACCACCCTCAAACCTTCCCCAACTCCTACCTTACACACTCCAGGTGAAGCCCCGGATAGTAAGCGATGCAGTCGCGACGTCACCGCTGTATCCTTCACCTTACTGTATTGCCCTCAACACTCCTCTCCTTCGATCCCGTTTCCTTCGATCTCCTTCGATCCTCCTCTTCCTCTGTCCTGACTCTGTCCCAAACTCTTCTTCTGTCCTCTCCCCCTCCTTTCAATTCCACCGTCCGCAAATTACCTCGACCCAATTCCTATTGCTCCTCGCCCCCTCGTCCTAATCCTAATGCTATAACCTTTGCCCCAACTTGGTCCCTCTCCAGAACTGATCCGCTGCTCATCACTTTCATACCCCTCTCGAACCTGTGCTAATGCCCTGAACGTTGTGATGCAAACGCCCATCTACATTACACGTAATATGTCGAATTTTTGTGTTGATATAGCATTTCGACTCCGACTGTCCTGAGCAAGGTCGCGTTCCTTCGGAAGCGACAAATCGTGTTTTAACTGACTGTGCAGATGCAAAAAGCCGTTTCGGACGGTGGTGAAGAACGTTCACTCTGACAGGGCCTAGGAAGCCGAGCAAAGGAGCTTATGAAGGCGCAATCGTCGGTGCTATCAGAGGTAAGTGGTGCTAGCATATGCAGCAAGGAGGTGCACGGTTTCGGTTCCGGTGGGATGAAAGTGCTTTAGGCCCGTGTGTTCCTCCACCCGCGAGGAGGTAGGCTCATTGATACGGATTGTGCCATGGGTCCCGCTATCGGCATGCCCAGAGTACGTTGCCCTTTTGCGGGATCTAGGTGATGATGCTATGCAGAACGGGAGGAAGGTGGCTGAGCGCCTGTCACAGACAGCCATTCAGGTAGTCTGATTCAGACCTGCGGCTGCAGAAGCAAGCCATGCGTGGGCTATGGTTGAACTTGCACCGTATTGCGGGAGCAGGACCAGGAAGGAGTAGCCCGAGCCACTCAGGAACGGAAGGCGGCACACGCGGTGAACAGAGCCCTCGAGGATCTACGAAAACTCACGACGAACGTACAAGAGCAAGATGTACCAGGAAGTACTCCAGCGCCGCACGAGTGGAGATTACTTGAGGGAGACTTGCCCCCATGTGCTCCGTCATCTCGTCGAGAGGCTTTCGGAGACCCGCTCTGTGCTGCATAGCTTTGCTGATTTCTTCCAGCTCCTAACCACTCCTGATTTCTTCAGGATTCTATTCCTTAGAATACAAATTGTGAATGCCAGAGGCTTGCACAGATGAAAGACGGAATTAGCAGACTTTCTAAATACAAACAACATCCACTTGGCACTTATCACATTAAGACATCTAAGCTCTAGCATTAGATTCGGCATACCAGAGTAAATTTCTCTTAGGAAGCAATGAAACAACGGACAGGGGGAACTGCACTACTTCAACACGAAAGGAATTCCGATTACATAATTAACTTTCTCAATGAGCCCATTTAAATGCTCTTCTCCAAAGATCAGGGCTCAGACATCCTTGGATATAGGAATCATCAGGCGCATAAACTAACGAGTTAGCTTACAAACTTGAAACGAACTGTCGTCTGACCATCTTCCAGTGATCATTTCCTTAGAGTAATCAATAACGCAGGTGTTACGGAGGCAAACTGGAGAAATTAGAGATCAGTATAAGCAAAAATCTCACGAATGCACGAATGAACTCCAAAGCAGATCTTCATTCAATAAAGGAGATTGAAGGTGCAATTAAGGTGGCAACCTTCACTGTAGTTCCAGCACAGGTACAAAAACCACATCACACGAGACTCCTAGTGGACCTTAATGCGCTTGCAGTGGAACGAAATAGACCAAGGCGGAAATGGCAGCGTACAAGACACAGCCAATTACAAAGCCTTCCAAAATCTGAAAGATCTAGTTGGGCAGAGAACATCGAATTACACATAGCAAGAATGGCAAAGCACCCTAGATCACGATGACAAAGTACTTAGATCAGGAAAGTAACACAGAGTGGCACATAGGAGTAGCTTGACAGAAGACAAGGTATGCATACCCTCACATGCTCTTCAAGACACACTATCTCCGAACGAAGTTCCCGCTTGTCCACAAATTACTGCAGATACAGAGATGGAAACGCAAGACTTTGAAAAAAGCTAAGCCCATAAAATGGTTTAGAAAACTTGTTCCTCGAAATCAAATGGACAGTCAAACTCTTACACAAAGAAAAAGCCCTAGAACCTGATAAAACTGGCAATGTCGCCACCACAAACACTTATCTGATGATGCAATACGACTAGTAGCGACAATTGCTAACAAAATGTTAACACCACGGCTGTTGTCTGAAAGCTTGAGAATTGCCCACATACCTCACATCCCGAAGAAGCAGAGAAACCTCTCCAATTTTAACAAATATTGCCCAATCAGTTAGTTAGCGTATTAGGTAAACCATTGGAAAGCTTCATATTAAAACGAGTGAATGCAACCATTATGAAGCACGACATCCTCACCTCTCACCACTCTGGCTGCCGGGCCAAACAATCCAGGACCCTGCAACTATTAAGTATCACAGCGAACACTACCTACGAGTTTAATATATGAAAGTCAACAGAAGCGTTACTTCTAGATGTTGAGTGGGTTTTCGACAAAGTGTATCATGCGGGCACACTAAAAAAGCTAGCCGCGTTAGGCATTCCTGACTCGGTAATAAAAGTATGACTATGCACCTGAAAGAAAGGAAAATTTTATCCTCAGTCAACAACAGGCAATCCAACGTTAGACCCATTAAAGCTGGCGTCCCTCAAGGCAGTTCGCTAGGATGAAAGCTATTCAATCCATACATAAATGAGATGTCAAAAACAACGAGAACTGCACTATATGTGTATGTGGACGACACCACAATATTGACGCAATAGTTCAAGCAACAATTAATGCTTATCTGCCTCCAGAGCGCCCTGAGCACACTGACGATTTTCACAAAACAGATAAATCATAGATTCCAAAGACACAAAAGCGCTAATCGTGTTCGGTGAGAACATAAATTGGACCGCGAATGCTTAAAATTCATCAGGGAGTAACATGAAAAGGCCAAATAAACCAAGTTAATTGGAAGGTAAGCGCTCAATTGGCAAGCTATCTCCACTTGTAAACTTAATTAACTAAACATCTAATTAGATCTAACACTATATAAAGCACTAATATGCCACATACTAACATATGTAGCTCCTGTGTGGGGATACGCCGCAAAAATTCACATTAAGAGACTCCAAACACTCCAAAACAAACTCTAACGCTTAGCATCCAAAGTGCCAGTAGTAGCACCTATCGGACATAATGCTCAATGTACTAAAATGCATAAACATCAAGGAATGTATTTACACACCTTCATTTACAGACCCAAACAGTTTACTACACCTCACAACTCTTAAACGTATGACAGAAACCAACAATCACAAGCGACCACTTTGTTTATTTAATAGATCTCTTGAAGGACACGGCAGAGCCTAACATCTTAGAATTCCTAACAACCTCTTAAGATATCTCTAATTGACTAAGACATAACTACTTACATGAACTTCTCACTGTTATAGATTTACATTCCACACAGAAGCCTTCGAAGTCCTTGCGCTAAACAACCAAGGCGGCCCCGAGAAATGAAGGCATCCCCGTTTGACATACTCATGTAGCTGCGCCAAAATGGGTTGGCTGCTTATCTGTGTGCTCACAATGAACGGCATACAATTACGGACCATGATCTGATCAGTAAGGAATCCCTGTAAAAAAAAACCTAGGATAATCCCTACGTCTTAGGAGAATTTTTCTAGGAAGTCAACCATCATAAAACACGTTATACTATCAGGAGAAGAAAACCGACAGACCTAAAAAAGTCGATGGCTAACGCTAAGAATCTCTTGTAACTAACCTCAAATAGACAAGTACTTACTTATTAAAGTAGGTGCATAAGCACTATACGTAGGCAAATGCAAGACACGTAATGTATTTATCTAATGGAGACATTTGCTCTAACTACAAGAATACAATAGGAATGATGATTATAACCTAGGCATTTGCAATTTTTAACTGCAAGGATAACATGCGACCAACCACGGATAATTGCTCAGGCCATATATAATGTATAATCCTGGGTAATTAACACTTGACGCGCTCGCATGCAATACATGCCAGGCTCTTTCTTTTGTAGACTAACCGGAGGGCTATGCGGGGTCCCACGAATATGTATGAAAAGCGCAACCACCAATGTGCACTAACATGTGGAGTGGCTCTGGTGGGTAGGCGCATTCTCTGATAGCGAGGCGCACATTATCAGCTTCTCTGGGGTAAGTATGTAAACCAAGCATCTTGCTCAGATATTGGGGTCCAACAGAAGTGATCAAGGCAGGTTAGAGCTCCGCAATGGCCGCTACAATTCGAGTGTGCATGGTACCTTAATTGACAATGTTTTGAGACTGGCATAAAAAAGCAAGCAAATTGACCCACCAGTGGGGAAAAGGAAGGTAATTGCACTGTTCGCAAATCACTTTGAACCACAAATTATGAATGGGCCCATGTTTGCACGCCGCTAACAGCAAATTATGTTGGAGTTAATTACGGATTTTGACCAAAGTCCCAGT
The DNA here is from genome assembly GCA_030765065.1 of Deroplatys truncata. Classification (NCBI taxonomy): domain Eukaryota; kingdom Metazoa; phylum Arthropoda; class Insecta; order Mantodea; family Mantidae; genus Deroplatys; species Deroplatys truncata. The sequence continues at coordinate 522,445,721 of CM060990.1, read as the reverse complement.
ACGGTTAACCCACAGCAGGCACGACCAAGGGAAAGTACATTTTCACAAGACAGCCGGCAACCGTCACATTTTATGGGGACAGGGGCACAGAGCCCTATATTTAACAATGAGCGCCCAAAATTCCCCAAGTGAAAGACGCAGACACCAGGCGCATAGATCAAACAAGAGGCAAAAAACACACTATGGCGACAGGCAACAGAGACAGCACAGAAGGGAAGCCATAATTAATAATATCCATTACACGGGGCGCAACAATGCTTACAATTACAATTTAAACAATAACCGTAGGAACTTCTCGGGTAGTCAAAGTCAACTTCATGGAAACGCAAACCAATACGCAGGAAACAACAACCATTACCGGTATCGGAGAAACTCCAATACCTCTGTAAGAAATAGCCCAGTAAACTTCCAGACTATAGAAATACAAACAATGGGAGGAGATGTGGTCGAACACGGAGTTAAATACAGAAAACTAAGTCCATACTATTGCACAGAATTTAGGAAACCAGGCCATGGTGTTTGTAGGGGCCAGGCGAACACCTCAACCACATGTGACAAAATCAACTCCTCCAATTTAGGGCCCATTTCGATTACTAATAAATGTACAAATGTAAAAAATTACAACAATGCATATACAATGCCTGCATGCATAGATATTAATGAGCCACCGATGATGGCTGTAGAAATTATGGATATAATGACAGATGTATTAATACATACGGGTGCAAATGTTTCTGCATCTTCCGAGGAATATGCTTAAAAATTATTAATTAGGGAAGTTAAAATAATGTTCTTGTACATTAAAAATGTACACTGCAGGGCAGCAATTTCCAAAAGCAAGAAAGGGTGAAAAAATAGGCAATGTTTTCAATAAGGATAGGAAATACTACATTTCAGATGAGCTTTTTGATTATCCCACACTTACAAGAAGAAGTAATTATCGGATTATATTGTTTTAATACATGGGAAGCTAACATTAATTTTTAGGAAAAATGCTTAACTTTGGATAAAGGAATAATAATAGTACTATTTACAGGGGGACAAAGAAGTCAGCAAAACATCCCTAAAGAAGGCGAGCAACAGATAGCATAAGAAACATTCTATGTTGAATCCATCACTTTTAATGAGGGACCAATGATAGATATAACAAATGCTGACGAGGGACAAGAGCAATGTAACTTTGAAAACGAGGGCCAGAATTTAGATAAGGAACTTTTCTATATCAAACAGCCACGAGATTTGCGGTGTTTTAGATCGCGTGGAGCTATTTACAGTCAATACCAGTAAGGAGAGCCAGGTACGCGAGAACGTTTTCGGTACTTTAGAGGGACGGTATTAGTGATCAGGCGATAAAATTCAAGTAAAGTTCACCGCAGATATAAGATAATGCTACAAAGTTATACTTAAACTAGTAAAGATGTGTACATAAATGATGTTGTGGATGAGAAAACCAAATATTATTGCAGGTATTAAATATATCATAGAGTGTTAATGAACGTTGGAAAGATTTAACATAATGATTACAAATATAAATAAATGGCCTTAAAGAGATTTTTGTACACATAATTAGACGACCGGTGGAAAGAAAGATTATAAGATGTAATATAAAATTACAAATGGATGAATTCAGTAAGAAATAAACAAATCAGATTCTTGGAGCAAAAATTATCTTCGGATGAACTTATTTAGTAAAGAACCGGCGGTGGAAGATACACATATATTTTACTGCCAAAGAATAATGTTTGTAACACATTTTGAAGAACGCTACTGTTTGATAAAGGCACCTAATTATTTGAGAGGTTAACATTTATTGGCAATAATGCAGTTGTTAAGGACACTTAATTTTTAGAAAATAATTATACATCGTTACAATTGTTCATTGAAGACATATAACATTTAGAATTTTAACACACCGTCATAATTTGTATATTGAGGTTTCTTCATAATAATAATATTTGTTATACTGGAGCAGGGAAAACCTAAATTGCTCTCATTGCAGTGTAGATAATGAGTCCTTTGCATCTAACTTAATTAAAACGTGAATTCAAGGAGAGAATATTTTCTTTCATTAATACATTATGCGGTATTTATGGTGCATATTTAACAATCCAGGCGGCGGCGTGGCCGAGTGGTTAGACCGCTCGCCTCCCACCGAGGCGGCCCGGGTTCAATCCCAGGGACCTGCATGTGGGATTTGTGGTGGACGAAGCGGCGTCTGGGCGGGTTTTCTCCGGGTTCTCTAGTTTCCCCCGCCATTCATTCCACCAACTGCTCCACCATCACCTTTCCTGTCATCCATTTCACCAACATTTCGTTTCATCTACTTCCTTCATCCCATACCAGGCATCGGGCTGATCCCCCATCCTGGATGTTCTGTCTGATCCATGAGTGTCTGCTCCTCGACGGGCCTCTGACCCCAGGCACCCGCCTGTAAGTCCTGGGGGGTGTAAGTCCTACATAAGAGGAGGGTAAACAGATAATGAATGAATGAATGAATTTAACAATCCAGAGAGAGGTGGTTACCGCTGAAGAACATTACAGCATCAATTATTTTCCTTGTAATTAAATTTAAGCAGTGAAACCAACTACGAGTGAAGTTGCCTGAGAAAACAGGTACAAGAGCAAATTCAGAAGTAATAAAAAGCACAAAGTGTTTCCGGAAGGTTGGGACCGTCTACAGTGGCACCAACACAGGAAAACAACAAAGTGATTAGTGATTTTTTTCTCGCATTCATCAGTACGAAGTCAATCTAGTTGCGCTAAAACAACTCACAGACAGCACAAACTGCAAATAAAACAAGCACAATAATTATGAATGTCATGTACATCTCATGCAAATATCCTTTAAATAATTGTACCCTAATTTATTGTTCATTCCATTTTATTGTACATTTATTGTATTGCTTTAATATTGTGTACATACGTTTTTGTGGGAGCTATCAACTACGTCCTAAAAGTATTAAGATCACATTTCTTGCACGTAACTGAGGAGCGTTTGTAAGGGGACGTATACCCAATAGAGTAGAATATTGTAGTAAACGAATAACCATTAATGTAAAATAATAATGACAGATACCTTTACTGTAAAATAACTTGTACCTCAGAATGTGATTAATGTGGAGGCAAGCATGTAAGGAACAGAGTAACTAGTAACTACCAGGCAAGAGAGCAGCAGGGGTAAAGTCCACAGGCACATACACGCAAATGCACACTGAGTTTAGTTAAAGTCACAGAAAATAGAAATAGAGAGGTCGGAGATTAGAGTGAGACAGAGATAGTGGTCCAATTCCTGGGACACAAGGGATTTGGAAAAACAAAAAGAGAAACGATAATTGGAAAGTGAGACGGAGATAGTGCGTTTTACCAGAGAAGTCAAAGGGAAGTATGAGTGCTAAAACTGGAACGTTTTATTTTCATAGCACGCTAAGTAGGTAACCAATGAGAATAGTTGGTACATATAAAGGCACGTCATAGTAGGAAGGTATAAAATGAGCAGAGGCCTTAAGTTACACACTCCCTGAGTTTACTCTGACGATGTAACACGTGAATCCGGCGGAATATTTTGTGCGTGTTTATGGGTGGGAAAGTATCGTATGACACAGTTAGATAGGTCCACGTAAAGAATTAACAATAGTGGGAAGGTAAAAATGTACAGCTTTTGTATCATTTTGGGTTAAGCAAGGGAAAGTTGGTAGCCGCCTAAATGAACATTGCATTTTGAATAACCTAAGCTGTATAAGGGAAAGTCTGTTTATTATTTGCCTTCATCTACATAAAATCCTGAGAAATATTAAGTTAGCTAGCTAGGATAGGAATCCCTACTCGGCTCTAGGACAAGCAGAGATCTACAAGGGACTTCGAAGATACGAGACATCTACCTGAGATAGCACGTGGTACCCACGTGTGAGCACATACCCCACTGCAGCGGGAATACTTCAAAATAATGACCATCTATCCTTTGATGGTGACTAACAACTATAAAATTTAGTATTTATCCTAATCTTCCTTTTTGAGTTATGCTGTTGATACACACACACATACAGTCCTTGTATATGCTTTATTTAGGGAACTTCAAAACGCACATTTCAGGTAAAATCTCAACTCAAGTTTTTGGTAAGAATGATATTCTTCTTAGCTACCTAATCGAAGTAGAGAAAGCGAAACTTGTATTTGAATGAACTTAGATTGCACAAATTCTACCGTAATCGCAGCAACCTAAGCGCTTCGTTTATATGTCTGGAAATGTTATAGCTTGGCTGCACAAGACAATTACCATTCTTGTACAGATATTTTTCCAGCACATGGATTAGCACTGGTGAAGTGTCACGGCTTAAAATACTATACTTTAGCTGTGGAATTCCTGTTTCACATTCTGCATGAACGAAAGCTCCATGCAGGGGTAGACTTTTTTGTAACCTACAATATTCCTTTACAAAAAGCATAAGCTGTAAACTAACCTCTGTGCAGTAAACTGCCCTCTAGCTAAGCAAGAAAACCGTCGCCTTCATCTGTCATTGTACTCGCGTTCTAGGGATTTTCCCCAGACACTGCATCATTTTTCTAGCTGTTGGTGAAGAGGGTTTGGTTGTGTGAGTTGCGGGGAGGTTTCCGGAGGAGGAAAGGGGTCGAACACTGCTGGAATATTGAGTGTATTCTCCATCTTTGTCAGGGAGGGTGTGAAAATATGGCGGCAACATTTTTTGAAGGATTGTCATCGTCGACGTGGGAACTGGAAAGACGGGGTCGATCTTGAAGAATATTGGGAAGAGTTCAACGTACGTCAGGCTAAGCAGGGGACGAGACACATCGATAGCAAGAATCCTGTGTTCTCCAGCAACACCAACACAAAACCTATGGCCTACAGAGGTGTTCGTAAGGTAGCCTCCACTGGCGGATTCAGCAACATATGCAAATATCATCTGGAAAGACCAATCTCAAGATTTAAGCTGTTGTACACCTAGCGGAATGGTTTTCTATGTTTTATGCTATGAAAGTATTTATATACTCTCTATTAGTGTTTCTCAAGAGTTGCACATCTGTATTTTTCTATAAAACCAATTCCTATAAATTGTTTCCTTTGAATTTAAAGTAACGCACTGGCACGGGTGGCAAAGTTTGTTAAATCATGAGCTTATGAACGGGAGGCTCGTGGTTCAATCCCGCCAGGGCAGTTCTTCCTTCCCGAGGCTTTTTACAGATTTACCTCAGCCCTTACAACTGGCAAATATCAGAAGATACCGCAAACTTAGGCCTGGAACGCTTCCTTCCCCAATTATCATTTCATTTTATGCATCACCAGTGTCCACCACTTGTGATCTCGTATGCAGTAAGAGGCAGCGTTAAAGGCTACAAAAAGAACAAAAGCGATAGTTGCGTTCTCTGTAACGAATCATCAGTTTATCCGCCATGCGTTGGTCGCATGAATTAACTATGGACCCGCTGCAAATACCGAGTAACAATCTGAAGGAAGATCTATTCGGTACTCTTAAAACCTTGCTGAAAGCTGAAGAAAAAAAGAGATGTGTAGGCGTCCTTAGAATTTACTATTTTAGAGGAACAGCTCTAAATAATTAACTAAAGTTATGTATATAAGAACTTCAAGAAGTTGTGCTTATCATTTTGTTGTTCTTATTGCTCTTTATTTATAGTTGCTACACTTCTTGCTACCTGTAACCGTAAATACATTATAATAATGCACTATGTACATTACATTGTTTGGAGAAATATTTTGAATGCTGAAAATTACAAACCTGTTTGACATTATTAAAAGATGAACAGTGTCAGAAGAGTATAAACTACTGCACATATATACATATATCTTATTTCATGTATTATATTTAAGTCTTGCTGAATATTTCTATGCATTTTAATAAAATGATGACATTTAAATTTCCATAACATCTGGTATAAAGTTATGTGTGGTTCACATGTAGAGCCACCTACAAATGTATACTTTTTTTGGCGAACGGCAACACATACAAATTTGAAATTTTATCGGTAGAAAAAAAGTGTAGCTTATAAGGAGAGAGAACTTAACCGAAATACACATAATCGTAACTTTTAGTAATGCTGAGGCATTATAGACGTCTCAAAGCGAACAGATCTAAACATCTAATTTATGATTTTGTTTTAAAAACTGCTACAGTACTTCACTTCGTATATTAGGGAAAAGTAATACAAATTCAGAAAGGAGTTAAAAAAGGAAAATTGCAGCTTTTAAGAAACCAACTTGTGGTTTTGTTTTGGAGCATTCGTAACATGTAGTAAATAAGCATAACATTATACTAAATATTGATGAGATGTATATAAAGAGCCTTAAATTTATAAGTAAAAATAAGAATGCCTTACTATGGTAAAAACTTTCACATATATCACTAAGGCGCCTTTAATTTTCCTGGTTTGCATTTGTGAACTTAGTCTTTTTCCGCCATAACGATCATTTTCCGCAAACTCATGATCGGCACAGCAAGTGCATAACTTGTAGTGTACCATCGTATGGATATCACTGCTCAGAATAATCTCTTGTGATTATGTGCTTAGAGACCAAGGGAGGTTAGTAGGGAGGCAAGACTTTCGATAAAACTTTAAAGTTTCATCAATATATAGAATACGAACTTTAGCAAATCCTTGCATCTTATCAACGTTAATCGCGACCTTTTAGCTGAAGGTAAATCTTAAATTACTTTTTACAGGCGATGTGATATATATATTTACCTAATATGTGTAATTTTCACTGTACTGTCTATTCACTGTACTGCCTTGCATTGCATGTCAATAAGAATTGAGAAACCATTTTGTTAAAAATGTATAAATGAAGTCTTAAACGACTAATTGTCTACCGCAAACAATTACAGTATGTGTAATTTGCTACATACATTTCTTACTAATAATGCAGTAAATTCAATAAATTTTTTTACACATTTCAAAAGTACAAAATCGTGTAAAAGTAACTGTAATCTAAGTTAATTCAATGGAAGTACGTTTCCTATGCTGATACTTTCGCTTATCTCGCTTGCCATTAGATGCACATTGATTAGTTATGTATCACTACTTCGTGCATAGAAATTTTCATTAGCGACCGTCATAGAACATAATGTAGTGGCTCTTTAATCTAAGTCATAACTTTTATTCAAAAAATAAGTAAGTAAAGGTGCATACTATCGTAAATTTTCTTTTAGATGCTTTAAGCTTCACAATGCCACCTTGCAGGGAACTGAAAGGGGCATAATATTAAATACCTTGGCTCTACCACACAATGGGAAGGGATTTGTGAAGAATGATGCCGGGTAAACACGATGCTGTAAAATAAATCACTTATTAGATAATTGCCTTAATCCATGTCCTGGCTCTAAGCCAGTTGGAAAGCATGTTCTCCAAATAATCAGTTCGATAGTCTCGTAGAGTTGTTGGACTATTAAAACTAGGATCATCCCTTACCAAACTTCTACCCATAGACAGATGTTACCGGGGAATAAGACAATCGTTCCATAAATTTACTTAAGTCCACTGCTATAAGCATCGTATTGGAGAATATCAATATATCCTGCCCCTGTACGTATCCCAACGGAAACCACAGCTCAACTTTGTTTTTGTCCTCATGGTGGGCAAAACTAGAAGTAGAAAGCTTATAAACCATAGCTTTACCATTTGCGTAATTCTCCTATAATGTGACAATTTTTAAAACTTGGTTACTACAGGTACATTATCTGCAAGTTTTCAGAATCTCAGAGTTATGTATTCTTCAAAAAGGTCATAATCGCGAGTTCAGTGAGAGTCAAAATTTAGGTCTTAATGATACAAAAGCAAATCAAATTAAATTCAGCTTTAATAATATAAGATAGAATTACTAACTCCAATGAGGTAGCTTTCAAGCCATTGGAGTACAATAGTAGTTGTGTCAGTCTGCCAACGCAAACAACAAATATTCTGAAACGCATAATAAATCTGTTGTTTGTGATTCTCTACCCACTTTTATTTTTGATATATTTGTCCAAAAATATAATATAATTTGATACTTCCAAAAGAATGTGATGGGGTATGCAATATATCAGAAAAATTCTGTCATATCTGATATAAGAGTACTTTGTCTCAAGTAATCAAAATCTATAGCTAAATTAAAGTGCTTTAATAGTGTTTAACGCCTGCTCTTACCACATAGGGCACTATAGACTAAAGTGGACTAATAAACGTTATATGTCCTACATTTATTGTAGTACCTAAAGTAAATTCTGCTTTTAAAAGATTAGTAGAGTAAAACAGCTTTAATAAAGGTGAAAGTATTACTGGAATTGATGTTCGCTATAATGAATGCTGTTTTTCTTTCAAATAATGCTAGAAGAATGTGTTTTGTAAACTTTAAGCTGTGTTCTTACCTGAGGTGAAAGAATATTCATATATTTTAATGCCAAAATGAACCCAATTCGAAATTCAACCCCCGATAGCAGTAAATGAAGAAATTCATTATTTAAAGCCACACTGGGGTTGAATTTATTAATAAGTTGACGACGCATTCTTCATGACAGTAGGCAGGTAATACAGAGGTTGTGCGCAAACTATAGTAACAAATTTAAGATCCCTTTACCTCCACTAGCAGTGTCGTTCTATCTGGCAGCCTTTAGCTTGAGCTATCATTCTGTAGCACAGCTACGACTGGAGCAAACTGCTATGAAATACAGGGATGTCTAGCTTATTCCATTCCTCCTGGCAGCTTTCCAGAGACCATCCAAAGTATGCGGTCGTCTACTTCCAAGGGCTCTTTTGTGTAACCCAAATGCACAAAACTCCATCCGATGACTAACACGGATGACGCTGAAAGGTGTGGAATGTATTCCCATTTCTCCCTCTAAGTTATCCAAAATTTGCAGTTTCAAGCAGACATATGGCTTGATGCCTCATCCCAATGCAACCAGACTTATTTACATCTGCACCATAGAGAACAAGGGATTTCCGTATGGAAAATTTATATCATGAGAGTAGTGTAATAATGTTCCTTCTAGCACAAGACTGACAAAAGGGACAATTTGAAAAACAGGGCTTAGTGGAAAAGCGACCTAAATAACATGTACGTTCTGACACAGGTCACGTGATCTTTGGTATTGGAAGGGGCTTTAATTGGTTTTAATTGGGTTTAATTGGTCTTTCAAGCAAAGGAGAAATAAACGACACCTTCCTTCTAGCACAAGAACCGACACAAGGGACAATTTGTAAAATGGGCTTAGTGGAAAAGCGACCTAAATAACATGTACGTTCTGGCACAGGTCACGTGATCTTTGGTAATGGAAGGGGTTATATTTGGTTTAATTGGTTTTAATTGGTTTTAATTGGTCCTTAGAGGAAAGGGGACCTAAAGTACATGAGCGTTCTGGCACAAGAACGACCTAAGGGACAATTTCCCTTCCACGTGCCGGCTTTTAGAGGAAGACGCGACCTAAACGACACGTATGTTCACCATCAAAGCAAGGATACTGGTGGAATTGGTAATTGTGAGGGTCGTTTACAGGACCACGTGGTGGCTTTTAGTGATAGAAACACTTAAAAGTCGCGTCCCTCCTCAAGCAAAGTACTGGCTTTGGGTGGGGGAGGTAATCAAAATAATGTCTGCATTTTCAGCCAGGTATGAGACATGGTTCAGCGACCGTAAAGTACACAGCGTTAATTATAATCACGCAACTCATATACAGCACATAAAAATACCAGCTTCAATTTCTGTCGCACACACGCCTAACGAAGGAAAATGTTTTAAAAATCAAAAGGTTTCATTTTCACCATGTAAGAGTTTATTGCCGCCAGTTGTTGCTTTGTACGGGTCGAATAACACGATAGAGGAGAGTTCCGAAAGGCATCTTAGGATGGCTAGTATACGGTGTTCGGTAACTAAAGTATGCCACTTTATTACGTGAGACGAGCTTCAATTTTTGTTGCGAACACGCCTAACGAAGGAAAACGTTTTAAAAATCAAAAGGTTTAACTTTCACAAAACCGTGTGTGTATACGAGCGAGGTCTCCCTCCATGTGTAAGTTTAAAAGACGATTGCCCGACTCTTCTGTCGCGCCCCTATGTCTGGGAGTTTCAATCATGGAGGTATAGTGTATCCCGAAAGACGTTCACCCTACTATGGATAAAGAGTACACGGTTATCAAAAATATATATGTATTGAGTATCTGTTGCGAGTAGCTCTACCTCCCATGAGTTAGTGTTTAGAGGTTACGACAATATATCGCCTCTCTCGCTCAAGCACACATATACACACACATACCCACTCATAATCAGTCTTAACACGCTACAACAGTATATGTATAGCAATTTTTGGGACAGACAGTCCCCTATAATGCCGGTGATTAAGGCTATTGACTCACTCTTCGTATAAGGGCGGCGGGAAGACGGGCATCTATTGTATAGACCCGTCCCAAACTAAAAGTTCACCTTATTTACGGCAGAGGCCAGAAGGCTACAGAACTAACACTTGTAATCCATATCTGGCAGTAAAGATACCGACAGTATCCAGTCTGCTATTGATTTTTATTTGAAATCTGCATGAGAGTCAAACACATATTAACTTATAATGAAAAAAATGCTTCTTTATAGAGATAGCTAATTACATTGTTACAAGCTGTATATACAATGAAATAAAAAACGAATCACATTTAAAAGAATTCTCATATGTTACACTCACATGACTTTCTCTACTCTCGTACAAACTTTTTTTTTTACAAACGCTTATTCTCCTTTGCTTCTTGTAGGTGCAAGAGGAATATGGTAGGCTTTAAGCATTAGTCAAATCGTTTATGAGCTGGTTGCTATGTGACGCATTCCATTCTCTTTGCATGTCTAGGACATAAAAAATGAATAACGAATTCGAGAAAAATATAATTATTGGAAAATTTAACGGAATAACAAGCAATATCTCGAAAATAGTTCTCAATAAAACAGGGGCCTCAAAACATAAATATCCGGTGAAATCTTGTTATCGAATTTTTGGGTGGAATACAATACTTCCCTTACTTACTCTACATAGTAGAGAAATTTAAAATACTTAGTTATAACAGCGGGAAAGGTGACTATCTTTTTCCCACGAGGTGTATGATTCATACAAGGTAATTGAACACTGCCTTTATTATTTCATTAATAGTACACCAAAAGGCAGCTGCAATCATCAAAAAGTTCCCACCATTAAGTTACTTAAGTTCATGAAGATTTACAATTTCCTGTCTAAGGGTAATTTATCTTAACATTTCTCATACAGATGTATGATTCATACATTAAAGAGTAATTGAACACTTCCTGTTTTATTTCAATAAGAGTCTATGAAGTTATATTAGAGGCAGCTGCAACCATCAATAAGTCACCTCCCTTAAACTACTTAAATTCAAGAAGATTTACAGTTTTCTGTCTAAGGGCAATTTAGCTTAACATTTCTCACACAGATGTATGATTCATACAATAAAGAGTAATTGAACACTTCTTTTATTATTTCATTAACAGTACACGAGAATATATTACTTAAGACACGGTGTCAAATACATTTATAACTTCACCAGATGTGATTAAAGATCCTGGGAAAAGAAACGTGAATCATTAGACAAGGATAGATTTAGCCAGCTAATATTGTTTAACCAATCAAAACACTGGATTACGGAGTGGATTCTTCTGCGCATTCTTTCTGGGAGAGAGAATAAACTTCAAAGTCGATATAAGAAGAAAGCAGGAGAGCTAAAGTTCATTCTTAAAGGAATAACTTCAGTGATTGTGATAGCGTGTGTTAGTGCAAAGATCTTCAACTACCTAATTCATCTTAGAATTCAATTCGCAAGGTAAGTGCATATAATAGATTTCATTCAGGATATTCGTGTGATTTATTCTCAAAAAGTCGAGTGAAGATAGTGAATGTCAAAATCGCATTTAAAAAAAACGTGTAATCACCTAGGTTCGTAAAGTTTGTCTTGCAATAGTGTAGCAGGGTCAGTGTCTAGATGTATTATTTAAACTTATGTATCACTAACCAACGTCTAAAAATCACACAAAAAACTTTAAACACAGAAAATAAAAAATACTGTAACAAAAATAACGAGCTTAAGCGAGCTAAAACATAATACATTCTATCTGAACAAGCTCTTACGTAAATATTCAGTTTTCAGAACGCTAAAGTGCGATTAAAAAGGAATATATACCTTAAAATCAAGTTCCATTTCCACGCAAATTAAAAAAAATACAGAACACGAAAATCAGAAGAAAATACAAAAGTAGGGTAAAATGATCCTTCAAACACAACTAGTAGAAGTTATTTTGGGTCTTGAATTACTTTCAAATGCAACTTATTTTAACTCCAGCAACCTTAACGCAGGTCTTCTATTAGCTAATTTTATAATTATTAAAACAATTAATGTCTGACAATACTTCATTAACATACTAATTAACAAAAATTAACATAACTCTGAACTTTTCGTTGAAACTCTGTAATCTGCTATAAAATAGCTTGCATAATATATAAAAAATTACTCTTACGATATACAAAACGTTTAACATACTTAAAGCTTAATGTCAAAAACTGAAGGGAAAAAAGTTGAAAGTATGCTAGAAAATGAAGTATAGAATATAGGGAAATTATCCTTTTCTTCATTCATCAAGTTTACATGCCTAAAATTATTATTTTCCAGTGAAGATGCCTATGAAGTCGCACACAAGCAAATTGAGTCTGGCAGGACGTGTCCGCCGCTCACCTGTCCCGGCATAGGACGCTCCTGGGCCCAGCACTCTACCGTCACCACCACCACTATCACCATTGCTAGACGACGGGACAGCTGCGTGGCTTGATGCTGATAATGCGGGGGACTTAATCATCCCACCTCCGCCAGGTTTCGGAGATGATATTGAGGATTCAAGCGCCGCCCAAAATAACGACAGGGAGGATCCACCAATGGAGGGAGTTTGTACCTGAACTAACTGCGGGTACAAGACCGCGCTCATCGAGTTGCTTCAGTCTTGGCAAGGTAAGTCTTTCACTTCTTTTAACGTTAATATTGATGCAATTTATTCCCAAGTCTTCAACTAGACCATTGCCTGTTTGATTTGTCACAGATGCTAACAATGTGATGGTTCTATTGTAGCAGATCTTGAACCTCTACACCCTGAGCCAGAGCCTCAGGCAAATGGGGCTTTGAGAAAAGGTGTCAAGAGACTTCGTGAAGCAAAAGAGGAGCGTGGTTCTGAAGAAGGAATGTGCAGCAGCCAACCTTCACACGAATTGAACCAGCAGGAGTACGCATCACATGTAAACGGAGCCGTATCAACATCTTCCAGACCAGTCCGGACAACTGATTCATCCTCCCCAGCACCGGCAAAAAGGGTATGTCGAAATCATTACGATGACCTAGATTGTAGGGTAATAGATTCTGCATTTAAAGGTCGTATTTTCAATACCAAAATTGAAAATACGGCTGGAATAATTGACCCCAGCGAGTTTCTCGAGGCATGCAGGGGTCTTGTCATTAAGGAAATCGAATCCACTCTAAAGAAGAGTATGTCTGGGATAAAGATGAGTTGTTCATTGAACGTCTCATACTTAATCCAGACACCAGATCATGAAAAAGCGGAATCGATATTCCTCAATTTCAAGACAAAGAAGATACAGCAATCATCTAACCTCGACGTCGTCTTTCATGCAATGAAGCACGAAATTTTAGAAAACCTAGCCTGTTTTGAAGGCCAATCTAGTTCAAAGACACTGTTCGCAATCCACTCGCTGATAAATAGCGCAGCAAACTATAATCCCCTCCATGCTTCAGGATACATACAGTTGCCTGCATGCATCAAGCGAAAGAAGGCAGTTGTAAATATTCAGAATACCGATGATTTCTGTTTCGCTTGGTGTATGCTAGCTTCCAGATACCCTGCACAACATAATAGCCAACGTCCATCATTATATCCTAGAGAACTGCTTCTTAATGAATTCAATTATGACGGAATTACTTTCCCGTTTTCCCTCGATCAAAGTGAGCTCTTTGACAAGCAGAATCCAGATATATCTATAGCTGTATTTGCCCTGAATGCCAACGACTCAGTGGAGTCCATTCGCAAACCATCTGAGAGGAAGGCTAGACAAGTAAACCTCTTAATTGTCGAAGAGGATGACAAGTCTCACTACTGCCTCATCACCAACTTATCGAGGCTTATTAGAAGTCAGATAACAAGTTCTCGCAGCAAAATGTGGCTATGTGAGGCATGCCTGACAAGGTGTTCTAATGAGGATGCCTTGAGAGTGCATAAACTGAAATGCAATAAATGTCAGATCCTCAAAATGCCAAATCAGAATGAGGTTCTGGAATTTAATGCATATTCAAAGTTTGTCCCTGTACCGTTTGTGATTTATGCAGATATCGAATCTGTTCTGAGGAAGGTCCACTCATGTGAACCCTCTGACGCAGAGAGCTGGACCGGACCCATACAGGAACACGAGGCGATTTCGATAGCTTTGAAGGTCATATGTAGACATGATCACTCCTTGTCGAGATTCAAGCTCTTCAGAGGTGACAATGCACTCAATGACTTCTTTGGCGAACTTAGAAAGATTGCTGATGAAGTTATTGAGATATATGGGCGAATACAGCCCATGCATATGTCGCCTCAGGATGTCATGGATTTCAACAATGCTGATCACTGTCACATATGGAGAAGAGAGTTTGCTATAGACGAGTTTAGGGCGAGGGACCATTGTCATATCAATGGAGCATATCTTGGAGCGTCTCATAATGCTTGCAATTTGAATAGAAAATGCTGAATTTTATTCCAATTTTCTTTCATTGCTTAAGCAATTATGACAGTCACTTTTTGATCAGGCACATGGCATATGATAAGGCTCCTATTTTATATATATTACAATCATCTGAACGTTATCTGGCATTAACAAACGGTACAAGGGCATTAATTTCAGGTTTCTCGACAGCTACAAGTTTCTTGATGACAGGTTATCTAGCTTGGCAGACTTGCTGAGCGCTGATGACTTCAAGGTCAATAATGCCGAGTATTTTAATTCCCTATACATACCTGGATACCATCGAGAAGCTCCAAGAAGAGGAGCTCCCGCCGATAGAGCTTTTCGACAGTGTCACAGAGGAGGAATATGCTCATGCACTTAAGGTATGAAGCACATTGAACATAAAGAATTTCGGGGAATATTGTGCCCTTTACCTAAAGACAGATACTCCGCTTTTAGCAGATGTATTCGAGAAGTTTAGAGACTTGTCGCTGGGGATGTATAACCTGGACCCAGCATGGTACTACACTCTGCCATCACTAGCCCTTGACGCCATGCTTAAGACAGCGAAAGCAAGGCTCCAGCTAATAAGCGATCCCAGCACGATAGAATTTTTCGAGGAAGGTATTCGCGGCGGGCTTTGCACGGTATCAAAGCGGTACTCCAAAGCCAACCACGAATATCTTGCAGACTACAAATCTGATGACCCTCGAAACTTTTAATCGTACTGGGACATCAACAACTTGTACGGCAAGAGCATGGCGTCCCCAATGCCGTACGGGAACCTCAGATAGGGATGAAATAGACACCATCGGCTTCGCTGCGATCTCTGTGGACTCCAAGACAGGATATGTCCTAGAGGTGGATTTAGGGTATGCTGACCATCTCCATGATACGCACAATGATCTACCTCTCTGTCTTAGGAGCGAGATACCACCCGGCAGCCAATTCAAGAAACTGATTGCAAGTCTTGGGAACAAAAGCAAATATGTCTTGCATTATAAAATCTTGCAACATTGCCAAGATCTGGGAGTGTTATTGAGACATATTCATCGTGTCGTATTGTATGACCAAGCTCAATGGCTTAAGGTCTATATTGACCTTAACGCCGAGAAGCGAGCCAGGGAAGCTTCCAAGTTTGGTCAAAACCTCTGGAAGAAAATGAACAACGCTGTGTATGGTAAGTTCATTGAAAATGTTCGCAAGTGTAGAGATTTCCGTATTGTGCCTACCTGGGAGCAAGAACGTAAATTGACGGCTCGACCAACATATGTATGCAGCCACATTTTTGATGAAAACTTGGTCGGCATAGAGTTGGCTCGAGAGGAGATGCTCATGAACAAACCAATCTATATTGGCCATGCAATTCTCGATGTATCAAAATTTATTATGTAGGATTTTTTTATAAAGTAATGAAACCCCAACTGAATGATTTGGTCCTGAATTATATGGATACAGATTCATTCATTTTCGAAACTTCTTCAGACATTTACAAATTCATGAAAACCAATCCCCAGCATTTTGACACATTAAATTACAACAAAAATAATGTATATGGCATAACACAGGCCAACAAGAAAGTGATTGGATTGTTTAAAGATGAGTTGGGTGGCATGGTGATGACTGAGTACGTTGGACTTAGAGCAAAGCTCTACAGCTATAAATATAACAACAGCACCATCATGAAAGCGAGGGGGATTACGAAAGTTGGAATGCGAGCAATCACCTTTGAGAAATATTTCCAGTGTCTAAAAGATTTAAATAAAAAATTTTTGGCTAAACAAATTTGCTTCAGAAGTACAAAACATAAAGTCTCGACTGTGGAAATTAAAAAAATTGCATTGCATTGAGGAGACACGAAGCGCAAGATGATTGATGGCTCTCATGCAACTCTCGCGTGGGGCCATTATTCACTTAGGGTCTCGTAATCCATTCACACTTCCCTGGATGTCTCATCCCCATCTCATGTATTATATTGTATATAGATTATTTATTGTCTAATTTCTTAATTGTATATATTGTATTTAATTATTTTTACTGTTTTTAATTATTTTCCATTTTATATAATACAACGTTATGGGACATTTTCCAGCTCAATGTATCAAGGGGGAAAAGAATCAAATTACTATAAATAAAACAAGAGGTACTGCATTTAAGACTCTTTATTTCAGTATTAGCTACAATAAATCCTTTCCATCAATCCATTGGCTATTAGGGAATCCATATTATTTCACTAGAATCCTCTCTTCTTGCCTACGCAAAATCTTCTCTCCTAAATAAGTGTTAGGGAATGGTGTAGAATGCAGTTCATGCCCATAAAATGCTCCTTTTATCTGCTCTCCATCCTTATCCTTTATGATGTAGGTGGTAGGACTGGTTCGTTTCACATGAGCCACTTGGAAAACTTCAACACTCCAGTTGGGTTCAAAACCCTTTTCGAAATGTCGTTTATTCTTAGATATCCTCACATAATCGCCGACGCTAAACCCCTTGCACTCCTCTTCTCTCTTTTGGGATGGTTATACTTGTAAACAGACAGAAGAAGGTCATTGTTCCTCACTTCACTGGGTTTAATTGTGATGGTTGAGTGGTAAGTGTCATTGTACTCTGCAACGATTCTAGGTAGAAGATCTAGCCACTTGTATGATCCTTGAGCTAGAAACTCCCTATACATCATATTCTTTAAAGTTCTGATTAAACGCTCAACAGCTGCAGCCTTCACATTAGTATAGGTACTGTAGTTATTCACATTATACTTTGCCATTAGAATTTTAAAGTGCTTGTTTTAAAATTCTTGTCCATTATCACTCTGTATATTCTTGGGTAGCGTTTCCATGTTCTTTAGTATATCTTCCATAGCTTTTGCAACCTATAGTCCTGACTTGTCCTTTAATGGCCTTGCAGAGGCTATTTCAGAGTAGAAGTTGACTGCAATCAGGATATATTTGAAATTCTTGTTGAGCTTTGCATGGCGGACCATCTCAACCAAGTCAATTTGCATCCGATCATACAGACCTTTGCTAACAAGCTTTCGACGCAAGAAGTTTCTTCGGGCGGGAGCATGGAGCTCTCCTGCTATATCCTGTTTCACCGTCATGCTATAATCCTAGCTGATTTCAGTTCTTGAATAATTTCTTCAATTTCTTGTGTGTGATTATTATTTCCGGCATCTCTGGATGCAATGAGAAGCCTCAGGCGATTCACCAGGTCACTAGGGTCGTTCCAATAGATGTAGTCTTGTCTTGTATCAGGGCGATGCTCCTTCCACTGGAAACCTAAACCCTTGTGTTTCGTAGCCAAAGACCGTATAATGCTTTTATACTTGTAGGAATTGCCTGATCTCAGTTTCCCGAGTCTGCTGTAATTTCTACGATGAACCTGGCTTGCTTTCAATATTCTGCTATACGTATCCAGATCCCCTTCTGTATATATATATATATATATATATATATATGTTCCTGTATGGTTTGGGTCCAAGTCTCTGCGTCAGAGGGTTCACATGAGTGGACCTTCCTCAGAACAGATTCGATATCTGCATAAATCACAAACGGTACAGGGACAAACTTTGAATATGCATTAAATTCCAGAACCTCATTCTGATTTGGCATTTTGAGGATCTGACATTTATTGCATTTCAGTTTATGCACACTCAAGGCATCCTCATTAGAACACCTTGTCATGCATGCCTCACATAGCCACATTTTGCTGCGAGAACTTGTTATCTGGCTTCTAATAATTATTTCCGGCATCTCTGGATGCAATGAGAAGTTGGTGATGAGGCAGTAGTGAGACTTGTCATCCTCTTCGACAATTAAGAGGTTTACTTGTCTAGCCATCCTCTCAGATGGTTTGCGAATGGACTCCACTGAGTCGTTGGCATTCAGGGCAAATACAGCTATAGATATATCTGGATTCTGCTTCTCAAAGAGCTCACTTTGATCGAGGGAAAACGGGAAAGTAATTCCGGCATAATTGAATTCCTTAAGAAGCAGTTCTCTAGGATATGATGATGGACGTTGGCTATTATGTTGTGCAGGGTATCTGGAAGCTAGCATACACCAAGCGAAACAGAAATCATCGGTATTCTGAATATTTACAGCTGTCTTCTTTCGCTTGATGCATGCAGGCAACTGTATGTATCCTGAAGCACGGAGGGGATTATAGTTTACTGCGCTATTTATCAGCGAGTGGATTGCGAACAGTGTCTTTGAACTAGATTGGCCTTCAAAACAGGCTAGGTTTTCTAAAATTTCGTGCTTCATTGCATGAAAGATGACGTCGAGGTTAGGTGATTGCTGTATCTCCTTTGTCTTGGAATTGAGGAATATCGATTCCACTTTTTCATGATCTGGTGTCTGGATTAAGTATGAGACGTTCAATGAACAACTCATCTTTATCCCAGACATACTCTTCTTTAGAGTGGATTCGATTTCCTTAATGACAAGACCCCTGCACAACTCGAGAAACCCGCTGGGGTCAATTATTCCAGCCGTATTTTCAATTTTGGTATTGAAAATACGACCTTTAAATGCAGATTCTATTACCCTACATTCTAGGTCATCGTAATCATTTCTACATACCCTTTTTGCTGGTGATGGGGAGGATGAATCAGTTGTCTGGACTGGTCTGGAAGATGTTGCTACGGCTCCGTTTACATGTGATGCGTACTCCTGCTGGTTCAATTCGTGTGAGGGTTGGCTGCTGCACATTCCTTCTTCAGAACCACGCTCCTCTTCTGCTTCACGAAGTCTCTTGACACCTCTTCTCAAAGCCCCATTTGCCTGAGGCTCTGGCTCAGGGTGTAGAGGTTCAAGATCTGCTACAATAGAACCATCACATTGTTAGCATCTGTGACAAATCAAACAGGCAATGGTCTAGTAGAAGACCTGGGAATAAATTGAATCAATATTAATGTTAAAAGAAGTGAAAGACTTACCTCGCCATGACTGAAGCAACTCGATGAGCGCGGTCTTGTACCCGCAGTTAGTTCAGGTACAAACTCCCTCCATTGGTGGATCCTCCCTGTCGTTATTTTGGGCGGCGCTTGAATCCTCAATATCATCTCCGAAACCTGGCGGAGGTGGGATGATAAAGTCCCCCGCATTATCAGCATCAAGCCACGCAGCTGCCACGTCGTCTAGCAATGGTGATAGTGGTGGTGGTGACGGTAGAGTGCTGGGCCCAGGAGCGTCCTGTGTCGGGACAGGTGAGCGGCGGACACGTCCTGCCAGACTCAATTTGCTTGTGTGCGACTTCATAGGCATCTTCACTGGAAAATAATAATTTTAGGCATGTAAACTTGATGAATGAAGAAAAGGATAATTTCCCTATATTCTATACTTCATTTTCTAGCATATTACCGCTTTTCAACTTTTTTTCCTTCAGTTTTTGACATTAGAGGTTAAGCTTTAAGTATGTTAAACGTTTTGTTTGTCGTAAGAGTAATTTGTTATATATTATGCAAGCTATTTTATAGCAGATTACAGATTTTCAACGAAAAGTTCAGAGTTATGTTAATTTTTGTTAATTAGTATGTTAATGAAGTATTGTCAGACATTAATTGTTTTAATAATTATAGAATTAGCTATTAGAAGACCTGCCTTAAGGTTGCTGGAGTTAAAATAAGTTGCATTTGAAAGTAATTTCGTACTTTAGGGTTCTGAAAACTGAATATTTACGTAGGAGCTTGTTCAGATAGAATGTATTATGTTTTAGCTCGCTTAAGCTCGTTATTTTTGTTACAGTATTTTTTATTTTCTGTGTTTAAAGTTTTTTGTGTGATTTTTAGACGTTGGTTAGTGATACATAAGTTTAAATAATACATCTAGACACTGACCCTGCTACATTATTGCAAGTCAAACTTTACGAACCTAGGTGATTACTTGTTTTTTTTAATCGGATTTTGACGTTTACTATCTTCACTCGACTTTTTAAGAATAAATCACACGAATTTCCTGTATGTAATCTATTATATGCACTTACCTTGCGAATTGAATTCTAAGATGAATTAGGTAGTTGAGGATCTTTGCGCTAACACACGCTATCACAATCACTGAAGTTATTCCTTTAAGAATGAACTTTAGCTCTCCTGCTTTCTTCTTATATCGACTTTGAAGTTCATTCTCCCTCTCCCAGAAAGAATGCGCAGAAGAATCCACTCCGTAATCCAGTGTTTTGATTAGTTAAACAATATTAGTTGGCTAAATCTATCCTTGTCTAATGATTCACGTTTCTTTTCCCAGGATCTTTAATTACATCTGGTTAAGTTATAAATGTATTTGACCCGTGTCTTAAGTAATATATTCTCGTGTACTGTTAATGAAATAATAAAAGAAGTGTTCAATTACTCTTTATTGTATGAATCATACATCTGTGTGAGAAATGTTAAGCTAAATTGCCCTTAGACAGGAAACTGTAAATCTTCTTGAATTTAAGTAATTTAAGGGAGGGAACTTATTGATGGTTGCAGCTGCCTCTCATATAATTTCATAGACTCTTATTGAAATAAAACAGGTAGTGTTCAATTACTCTTTATTGTATGAAACATACAACTCTGTGAGAAATGTTAAGATAAATTACCCTTAGACAGGAAATTGTAAATCTTCATGAACTTAAGTAACTTAATGGTGGGAACTTTTTGATGATTGCAGCTGCCTTTTGGTGTACTATTAATGAAATAATAAAGGCAGTGTTCAATTACCTTGTATGAATCATACACCTCGTGGGAAAAAGATAGTCACCTTTCCCGCTGTTGTAACTAAGTTCTTTAAATTTCTCTACTATGTAGAGTAAGTAAGGGAAGTATTGTATTCCACCCAAAAATTCGATAACAAGATTTCACCGGATATTTATGTTTTGAGGCCCCTGTTTTATTGAGAACTATTTTCGAGATATTGCTTGTTATTCCGTTAAATTTTCCAATAATTATATTTTTCTCGAATTCGTTATTCATTTTTTATGTCCTAGACATGCAAAGAGAATGGAATGCGTCACATAGCAAACAGCTCATAAAAGATTTGACTAATGCTTAAAGCGTACCATATTCCTCTTGCAGCTACAAGAAGCAAAGGAGAATAAGCGTTTGTAAAAAAAAAGTTTGTACGAGAGTAGAGAAAGTCATGTGAGTGTAACATATGAGAATTCTTTTAAATGTGATTCTTTTTTATTTCATTTTATATACAGCTTGTAACAATGTCATTAGCTATCTCTATAAAGAAGCATTTTTTTCATTATAATTTAATATGTGTTTGACTCTCATGCAGTTTTCAATTAAAACTCAATAGCAGACTGGATACTGTCGGTATCTATACTGCCAGATATGAATTACAAGTGTTAGTTCTGTAGCCTTCTGGCCTCTGCCGTGGATAAGGTGAACTTATAGTAGGGGACGCGTCTATACAATAGATACCCGTCTCCCCGCCGCCCTTATACGCCTCCCAAAATTTGCTATACATATACTGTTGTAGCGTGTTAAGACTGATTATGAGTGGGTATGTGCGTATATGTGTGTGCATGAGAGAAAGAGGCAATATATTGTCGTAACCTCTAAACACTAACTCATGGGAGGTAGAGCTACTCGCAACAGATACTTAATACATAACTATTTTTGATAACTGTGTACTCTTTATCCATAGTAGGGTGAACGTTCTTTCGGGATACACTATACCTCCATGATTGAAACTCCCAGACATAGGGGCACGACTGAAGAGTCGGGCAATCTTCTTTTAAACTTACACATGGAGGGAGACCTCGCTCGTATACACACGGTTTTGTGAAAATTAAACCTTTTGATTTTTAAAAATTTTCCTTCGTTAGGCGTGTTCGCAACAAAAATTGAAGCTCGTCTCACGTAATAAAGTGGCATACTTTTGTTACCGAACACCGTATACTAGCCATCCTAAGATGCCTTTCGGAACTCTCCTCTATCGTGTTATTCGACCCGTACAAAGCAACAACTGTCGGCAATAAACTCTTGCATGGTGAAAATGAAACCTTTTGATTTTTAAAACATTTTCCTTCGTTAGGCGTGTTTGCGACAGAAATTGAAACTGGCATTTTTATGTGCTTTATTTGAGTTGCGTGATTATATTTAACGCTGTGTACTTTATGGTGGCTGAACCATGTCTCATAGCTGGCTGGAAATGCAGACATTATTTTGATTACCTCCTCCACCCAAAGCCAGTACTTTGCTTGAGGAGGGACGCGACTTTTAGGTGTTTCTTCCACTAAAAGCCACCACGTGGTCATGTAAACGACCCTCACAATTACCAATTCCACCAGTATCCTTGATTTGATGGTGAACATACGTGTGGTTTAGGTCGGGTCTTCCTCTAAAAGCCGGCACGTGGAAGGGAAATTGTCCCTTAGGTCGGTTGTTGTGCCAGAACGCTCATGTACTTTAGGTCCCCTTTCCTCTAAGGACCAATTAAACCCAATTAAAACCAATTAAAGCCCCTTCCAATACCAAAGATCACGTGACCTGTGCCAGAACGTCCATGTTATTTAGGTCGCTTTTCTACAAAGCCCTGTTTTACAAATTGTTCCTTGTGGCGATTCTCGTGCTAGAAGGAACATTATTACACTACTCATGACGTTAGTCTGATAATATGCGGAGTATATTTTCACATTTTTATGTATACGTCGGCGCCGTGGCCGAGTGGTTCGACCGCTCGCCTCCCACCGAGGCGGACCGGGTTCACTCCCAGGGACCTGCATGTGGGATTTGTGGTGGACGAAGCGGCGTCTGGGCGGGTTTTCTCCGGGTTCTCCGGTTTCCCCCGCCATTCATTCCACCAACTGCTCCATCATCACCTTTCCTTTCATCCATTTCACCCACATTTCGCTTCATCTACTTCCTTCATCCCATACCAGGCATCGGGCTGATCACCCATCCTGGATGCTCTGTCCGATCCATGAGTGTCTGTTCCTCGACGGGCCTCTGACCCCAGGCACCCGCTTGTAAGTCCTGGGGGGTGTAAGTCCTACATAAGAGGAGGGTAAACAGATAATGAATGAATGAAAGAATTTTTATGTATACGATGAATGGTTAATTTGCCAATGTGAATGTACCTTGCTATTACCATGAAAACATTGGGAAAATTTTCTGAAGTTTTTTTTTTACTGAATTTCAATTTTTTTCTCCTCTTGGTCGGTAATATATAGCCCAGAGTTTGTTGTAGTCGCTTAGATAGACATATGCCTCATCTAAAACGACAACAAACATCCGTTTTTCAGGAGGTAGGTATAGTTCATACAGTTTTTTGTTGTTAGTGGCACGTTCTGCAACTTGTTTAGGCAACAGCTTATATCCCCGACTCCTATGGCACTTTTCTATATTCAAATCTTGGTTGGTTATGGTGTCCACAGTAGTAACAGATGTTCCTAATTACAGTTCAATGGCCCTCTGAGTTGCAGAATTTGGCCCAGAGGCATAAGCCTTCACGTTCCAAATTATATCCGTGGTGGGACCGGTAGCCGGTCGTGGATTTCCATGTATCTTTCGCTTTGGAATAAGTCCTGATGTGGTCTTACGTTTTCTGTTGAGTACACATGAGATCACTTTCTTGGATATGGTAAAACTGCGCCTCTTGCACAGTGTAATCTTAGAATACAAGTATTTGCATTGGAAAGGGCAATATGTACCCCAATTAGAATGGTTATATTTTTGGCGCCATTTGATTCAGCAAGAACAAGAGCACACAACTGAGCAAACGCAGTGATACCCCGCATACCGCTGAACTTCCATTCGGTTACAAGTTTCAGCGTGTAGATTTTGTGTTCGTCTGATGTTGTTACCATAGATCTTAAATAAACCCCTGTGTTTAGAACCGATAAAATGTGTTGTAGTACTTTTAGGTTACCAACTCGTTTGAAGTTGTGTGTGTATGTATGTGAGAGAGAGAGTAGAAAAAGCAGTGAGCCGGGTTTTATATCCCGAACTAATGTCAACTTCTGTTTTCTGGTACCAATATTGCAACCTAGTGATACCTAACAGAAACTCAACAATTTGGCATAATAGTTACTTTTCAAGAAATTCCATACTTCATACATGATTATATACAACGTTGATGATTCTTTGTAGACAGCTTAAACATAAAACTTAGGAAACATCAAAGTTATTCTAACTTTGTGAGTCTGGAAGAATAACAGAGTTATTATATCTTAATCGTGTCTTTACTTAATTAGTTGTTAAGCTCATTGTCAGATTTTTCAATAAAATACATAACTGTCCTTTTTCAAAAACAATATCAATAAAAAATGATAATGGCTTATTTTGCATGATGCGCTTAATTAAAATTTGGACTAAGATAGCTGCGACAGGAGCAGTATATATACCGGATACAAATGAACAACCGGACAAATCTTACTGATAACACACGGTTCATAGCCTATCAAATTGACATCGCAAACCTATGGTCTAAGAGGACAAAATTACTGAGTTATGCCTTAAAATTTCTGGGGAGTTTTCAGGCCACTGGTCACCTCCACTTCAACTGTAAAGTATAGTAGCAAAAGAAGTGAAGGAATTTGGAGCGTTCATCTTTAGCGCACTTGAAGTGTTACCAGAAAGACAGAGGTAAACAGAATTTGAATTTCGGGTTTTAATCCCAATGGCCTCTTTGTTTTTGTGTATGTTTGTTTCTTTCTTTATAGGTACGTGTTCAGTTTAATTTGATTATATTTACAGGAAGCAACTGTGTTGTGTAGTATAATTTTCAACTTAACCATTCTCAAATCTTTAATTTCAATTTCATTTAGTTTCATTTACCCTTTCGTGACCTAAATGGTACACACTCAAAACTAAATATGTACAATATGTTAAATGAAATCATACAAGTCTACACAAATATCGACTAAGAAAAATGTGAATTTATAAGTACTTAAACGATCTAAGTGTGACTGAATTGTTATAAAAAAAATCTGATGTGTTACACTCACATGACTTTCTCTACTCTTGTACAATCTATTTTTACAAATGCTTAATCTCCATACGCTTCATGTTAATCGAGATATCGAGATGTAATCTTATTGGTAATTTTCTTGTAGATGTAAGGGGAATATGGTAGCTTTTAAGCGATAGTCAAATATTTTAAGCGTTGGTTGCTATGTGGCGCATTATATTCTCTTTATGTCCAGGACATAAAAAATCTGATGTGTTACACTCACATGACTTTCCCTACTCTTGTACAAACTATTTTTACAAACGCTTATTCTCCATATGCTTCATGTTAATGGAGATATCGAGATGTCAATCTTATTGATAATTTTCTTGTAGATGCAAGGGGAATATGGTAGGTTTTAAGCGATAGTCAAATATTTTAACGCTGGTTGCTATGTGGCGCATTCCATTCTCTTTGCATGTCCAGGACATAAAAAAATCTGATGTGTTACACTCACATGACTTTCTCTACTCTTGTATACACTATTTTTACAAACGCTTATTCTCCATCTACTTCATTTTAAATGAGAAAAACATTAGCAGAGTCTATCTTATTGCTAATTTTCTTGTAGATGTAAGGGGAATATATATTTACAAGGGCAATATAGAAATACAGTAGCCTTTAAGCACATACATATCTCTTTATAGCTGGTTGCTAGGTGCAGCACCATTCCCTTTGCCACATATTAATACTCATTGCATTTACAAGACAAAAAAAAATGAATAACGAATTTGAGAAAAAGTATAAGTATTGGAAAATTTAAGGGAATAACAAGCAATATCTCGCAAACGGTTCACTCAACAAAAGAAATGTATATGACATAAATTGTGTATTTTAACGCGATCTACATTTTTTGTGTAGTAAAATTTTGTCTATCTCTTATGGTTTACCAGTTATGAAAAAGTCGTTCATAATAAAGAATACTTTTGGAGACATTCCCAGAAAATTCGAGATATACATTTTAATTATCATGACAATATCTTAAACATATGATATTTTAATCAAAATCGTTAGAGCCGTTTTTGAGAAAATTAAAATTTTCGAAAAATGTTCCATGTAAAGGGTAGTCTGGGGTGGGGGGATTTTCTTGAAAACCTTCGTGTCGCATCTCTGGAAGATACTGAACCTAAATACCAAGTTTGGTGTTTATCCGACTCTTCGTTTTTGAGTTATGCTGTTCACAGACACACAGACACACAGACACACAGACAGACACACAGACACACAGACACACAGACAGACACACACACGGACATGTTTCCAAAAATGCTTTTTTTGGATTCAGTGAGTCTCAAAACATGTATTTCCGGTGAAATCTCGGTATCGAATTTTTGGGTGGAATGCAATACTTCCCCTACTTACTATACGTAGTAGAGAAAGTAAAAATCTGATGTGTTACACTCACATAACTTTCTCTACTCTTGTACAATCTAATTTTACAAACGCCTATTCTCCATATGCTTCATGTTAATCGAGATATCGAGATGTCAATCTTATTGGTAATTTTCTTGTAGATGCAAGGGGAATATGGTAGGTTTTAAGCGATAGTCAAATATTTTAACGCTGGTTGCTATGTGGCGAATTCCATTCTCTTTGCATGTTCAGGACATAAAAAAATGAATAACGAATTTGAGAAAAAGTATAAGTATTGGAAAATTTAAGGAAATAACAAGCAATATCTCGAAAACGGTTCACTCAACAAAAGAAACGTATATGACATAAGTTGTGTATTTTAACGCGATCTACATTTTTTTGTGTAGTAAAATTTTGTCTATCTCTTATGGTTTACCAGTTATGCAAAAGTCGTTCACAATGAAGAATATTTTTGGAGACATTCCCAGAAAATTCGAGATATACATTTTATTTGTCATGACAATATCTTAAACATATGATATTTTAATCAAAATCGTTAGAGCCGTTTTTGAGAAAATTAAAATTTTCGAAAAATGTTCCATGTAAAGGGTAGTCTGGGGTGGGGGGATTTTCTTGAAAACCTTCGTGTCGCATCTCTGGAAGATACTGAACCTAAATACCAAGTTTGGTGTTTATCCGACTGTTCGTTTTTGAGTTATGCTGTTCACAGACACACAGACACACACACACACAGACACACACACGGACATGTTTCCAAAAATGCTTTTTTTGGATTCAGTGATTCTCAAAACATGTATTTCCCGTGAAATCTCGGTATCGAATTTTTGGGTGGAATGCAATACTTCCCCTACTTACTATACGTAGTAGAGAAAGTAATAAGTTGTCTCGATGTTAACGTTACAATACAATAGAGAGGAACAACAAAAATTAAGATAACAAAAAAAATCAAGAAAATGCAATGTTTTCAAAGGAATTATTCAAAATGGTGACCTCTAATATCAGCGAATAGGCGAAATCCACGCAGAAATAATTTCCGAACCAAGTTGAGCATCCTAGAGCGTAATGAACCTCATCACTGCAAGCAATAATGCGGGCAAACAGTACCTTTCAGAATCAATCGCTGATGCATAAACTATAGTCTGAATATCTCGCAAGAAAACGAAATCCATGGAATTGAGATCCAGAGAACGAGGTGGCCAGGGCACGGTAGGACTTTCTCTTACGATTCAACTGATAGGGAAGACTCGATTTGAATGCTCCCGTACGTTTATAGCATAATGCGTAGGAGCTTCACCGTGTTAGACATCCAGTTGAGCCCCAACACAAGCGTCGCTTCTTACAAACGGACTGGCAATGCATACCCCATAATTGTATTATAATTATTACCACGCAATCGAGGTGGAAGAAAGTACGTATGTTCCAAGAGGTGGTTAGAAACATTTCCAGGACATAGGTTCAGCATAAACTACTGCTGGTAGCTCTTTGCACAGTAGCATTGGGATTTTCATATGTCCATATATGGCTGTTCTTTGTGTTTAGAATCCGCCCATCCCTGATAAACGTGGCTCCATTGGTGAATAATACTAATGAAAGCAATTTCGGTGGCTGCTATAAGGCACATGCATAAAATCGCAGGCGTAAATTAAAATTCTTCGGAGTTAAGGCATGCACCCTTTGCAGATGGTAGAGTTAGGGCTACTCCTGGTGCAAGACCTTCCACACACTTGAATCTGCAACACCATTGGTGCCGATTGTCGGTTGCTCTTCCAGTGTACGCAGTATGGTTTCTTCAAACTTCGGAATGTGATAGCTCCGTCGCGCATCGCCAACTGGTATATACGGCACCACAGAACCACCATCTTGCAAACGTAGATTTACAGACTGAAAATAAACCCATTGGAATGCCGTGTGTTAGGATATCTTTCGCTGTAAATCCGTGGAGCTACTGAAGCACGACCTTCTACTTCTCTTTGTACAAGGAGTATATCCAAGAGTTCAGAAAAAGTGTACTTTTCCCCATGTTCCCCAAGTGTTTAGCTGCTTCAACGTGCCGGCCCCTCATAGCCGTTGTCGCTGGAGTGTATAGCTCCGGCGCTCCGCCAAGGAGGGTCGCGGGTTCGAGTTTCGCCATGGGCATGGTTGTTGTGTGGTGTCTATGTGTTGTGTAATGGCGGTGATAAGCGGTAACGAAAACAGTAAAAACACAGTATAAACTGGGTAAAACAAGGGAACTTAAAAAAACAACGTAGTGTTCGTTACTGTGTTGGAGAAAACAGCGGGTTACTTATGACTTGTGTAAGAAATAACCATACTGAATGGCAGTGTTAGTGTTTTGACAGGGATCATTGTCGCCTATTGATGGCAATAATAGGTATACTTTAAGCTATCGCATTCTCAGCGCCTGTTTTGGGGAGTCATAGTACTTTGTGCTGTTGTTTGTATCAAAGATGAGTGGATTTGTTCCACCTGATTAACTCTTAGATTCAAATTGACCTTATTAACCTCACGCGCAAACATCACCAACCGAAAACTTCAAGCCAGTGTCCAGTTACAGCCCTCCAGTCTACGCAGGAGTAAGTTATACCTTGTGCATTGCTCATTGTAGTTCACAGCCAGTCGCTTAATCGGTCGGCCACAGTACAGCTACCGAGATCTTTTTAAGCTGTTTTAGCCGTTCCCACAACCTGCTATCCATTGCAGTAGCCTTCAGTCACATGTTAGGTCCACAATGTCAGCGATTTTGGCAACGGAAAAATTTAAAAGGCTTATTCAGAGAGTGAAAGGACAGGTTTAACTAAATCACTAACGGGCTGTACTTCATTTCAATACTATTTATATGTTTTGGTTCTGATTTTGATTTATTTAATCCATTCTTTAATTTCTCTGAATACACTTAACTCGGTACCCGATTTCTTGGACCATTGGTTTCTTATCTCAAATTGATTCACTATGAACCATCTACTGTCAGTAAAATCCGAGCGGTGTCATTTATTTACAACCTATATATACGATATGCAAGGCCCACTCACCGCCTAGTTATTCTACTATAAGTTTAAAATGAATGAAAGAAGTATCTAAAGAGGCCTCAAGTGTACCTTGTATGTTACAGCCCACAAGAGATAATTTTACTGTGTTTGATAGAAAACTCGGTTATCAGTGTCTCAAAGTGCGTCATGAAAAGCTTCAATGAAGTCTTCAGAGCCTGAAGGGTAGAGTTATTAAATCTTCGGGAAGTTTTATTCTTACAAAATTTATCAGGTGCATTTTCATAACTCACTTCTCGTTCATGTATATAGGTATGCGTATTTTATTACATGCAGTTTTTAAACGTCCTCTGCTCTAAGGTATATATACTGAAAGATGAAAGAAAAACAGTAAGTTCCTAAAATAAATTTCACATTCTGTGATTTCTTCAGTTTTCTAAGAAACAGTAACTACAGATGACTGACAAAGCTGCATACACGCATTCTACGAGTCCTCTGGAATACAAGTGGATGTTCGGAGTTAAAACAAACCAGAGGCCCCTGCGTAGCCGCGGTTGCTGGAGCGTCTGACTTCGGTACCCTGTAGCCAAAGGAGTCGCGGTTTCGAATCCCGCCAGGGGCATGAGTATTTCTGTCCGGTAGTTTCCATACTGGGTGAAAAGGACTTGTACTGTTTGACGTGTGATGGTCGCTGAATCCTATGAAGTCCCTCAGCGTACTCTACTCTATTACACCGAATTAATTAACTTAGCCTGAAAATATGATAGAGAATTTATAGTTTTTCAAAAGAGGTGCGTGTAGCTTGAAACTGAACTTATGCCGCTTTTGTGCTATTTATTTCAGCCGGCACGACGCTTCGTGTTTGATTCTCTCAGCAGAACCTCCTACTAATGGACTATGTATGGACATACAACTTGGATAAGGAACACTACATTTGACTTCTACTGGATGCTAAATCCGAGACTGCGTGAAACTAAAATTTTAAAAGCTTACAGTCTCAAAACGCATTGGCTAGTGACACAAAGTCCATTAGTTACCTAGGCAACGGTAATACAGGAATGCCTCTTTGAACAAAGAATAAAACGTAATTTAGGGCAAGGGAAACGTAAACACTCTCCGTTATCTCTGTACGAAACTGTTTCATTACAATAGTGTTATACATATGCATTAGAGGTTTTGAAATAATAATAATAATAATAATAATAATAATAATAATAATAATAATAACAACAATCAATTTTAAGTACAACACGATAGACTTCTGAAATAGAAGGATGTGGGTGTAGACTAGCACTGGGTGTAAGTGGTAGAGACACCATAAGCTTAGAAAGTGATGTAATCACACAGAGAAGTTAAAAGCTATAACACCAATTTACTCCTTTAATACTTAATTCAGTAAGAAAAATAAATATTGCACATTATTGGTTGTGCCATAATTCAGAAAGGGAATATTACGCTATGCCTTATTGAAATATAGATATGATACGTTGGTAGCTATGCACATCTTTTTACTTTCACTTTCTTCATTAGGTGTCTCGTTTCATCACAATGAAGCAATGCCCTTTAATGCATTTATTGTGGCCAAGCTAAGGCCATTGGCCTTCTCTTCCACTCAACCATATAGAAAGATCCTATGTGCAATATCCTGAACAATGATGATACGGGTAAACTATATACAAAGGAATACAAACAGATATAACACAAATATTAGCATAACAATACTCGACGAAAGAAGTATAAGAAATGTAACGTGTATGGGGCTAAGTATGTGTATCTGACCATCACGTGCCGCCTCGAGTACCATGGCGACGTCGGTGGGAAACGTGTCAAATTTATTGGCTGAAAGATAGGAACTGCCCTGTGTGTCCTGACTTGCGGGAAGTCACAGAATTATTTACTTCCTTCATCTCCGACTTTGTTTTTCGTCCTCCACAGTCTGCATTTCACCCTGGGTTTATTATTTATTTAGCTGAGAGCTAACGACTCCCCAACCTGAACTATTTAGCATCTACTCCAAATTTCCAAGATAGTAATAACCTTATTTCCTTTAACCTTGGTTGTATTGCTTAGATGTTCCTATCATGATCATAACTATAGTCAGTAAACCCAACACGCAGTTTCACATAAATTTATTCCCACAATGCCAAGCAACATTAGATTGAACTGCAAACGCCGTTGCTCTCAGTAGGTGCATGAGCTAGACTACCGCAGTGCCTAGCCCTTCAACAGGATAAATGCTAAGACTTAGTCTAATGACTGCCAGTTGCTTCATTCAACATAAGCTGTATTTTTTTCATTTTGTTTGGTACAATTATTTCAAAGTTTATCAATTATAGGCATTGTCTATAAGTATGACCCCTATTGTTGTAATTATTAGCGCTTGCATAATAATTTACGGTTATGTAACATACTTGCCAAAATTGTGAATACAAAATCCATAGATGAATATTATCATCAAGATAATTTTTACGTTAAAATACTTATATGCAGTGTTAGAAGCAAATTACCGATTAAGGTCTTAATTTTCATTTCGATTGATTTTATATTAGCTACAAAATAGTAGGATTAACTTCTACTATTTTGTATTTCAACTAAACTATATATTATCTCATCCCGCTGACGGTGAAGAAACTATCATTAAGAGAAATCACACCCGAACAGCAGTAAGCATATAAAATGTGCTAAGGTACTATTTTATACATTTTCAATCATTTAAATAGAAGTTCAGATTACTTCAATCCTCGGGTAGGAACCGATCGATATTATTACCTAGTACAATTTCTTCTTGGATAATCCTGATCTTCCATGCGCTAAAGTGGTTTTACAAACCGAATATAATTTTCTGTCTATTTATCAACTATGATTTGCTTCTCCTAATGTAGTGAATAGCATGGCTATATTAATTATAGGCTGTTTTATGGGAATTCTTTTCCATTTCAGTTTGCATTTCTGACCAAAGTGCTGTCTCATATTTCTTTCGTGACAAGGGATTTAGGATGCTCTCTTACATGGATAGCATATGTTTTTAAAGTATACCTTTCGTTTTCATTGTCAATAATTCAAAGCAGATCCTGAGTTTCGTTGAGAGATATCATTTATTAACATATTGAGAGAGAATCTGAAAGTTTTTCATAGCGTGTGACTACAAGAGAACATGAGAAGGATTTACTTTCCTACAAAATAAAGTGTTGTTTACGGTTCACGGGTTTATGAGGATTAGGATATATATATATATATATATATATATATATATATATATATATATATATGTGTGTGTGTGTGTGTGTGTGAACATGCGTATGTGTTTTGTTGCGAGCACCCCAAGCAGCCTAATGTAGCAAAATGAGGCGATTTGTTCCTAATTCCTCAGGCCGCAGTTTGTGATTTAAAGAAAGACATTCTAACTCTCTTAGTTCAATGTGTTTGTTTCAGTCATGGTTATGAGCTAATGACGTTCAAAATTCCGGATTTGAACGATATGGTACAAAAACAACCATATCCAATTAATGCAACCACTCCTCGTTACGAAAAGGAAGAGTTAACTGAAAATCCTCTTTGTTTTCTGCATTGAATTGAATTGAGTTTTATTTATGGACGCTCTTTAACTGCCGTGGTCCTTAGCGTCCCATTCTATATTGGGCGTGAAAGACCGGAAATTTTGCTCAGAGGCTTCTTTATCAGGTTTGAGGTTTTTTACGTGCCGTAAATCTAGGACACGGGACCACCGGCTTTACTTCCCTTCCGAAGGAAGATGCTATGGTTTTTTACGCACGAAAAAATCCATTGCCCTCCGCCGGGTTTGAACCCGCGACCTCGGGAACTAGACGCTAGCAGATAGTTATTTGTATGTAAGTCCGGAAGCTTACACCTAGTTCACTAAGGCATAAATAAATATTATTCAACACATCTTACTATAGCATACACAATATTAGCAGCGATACTCAGTTACCTGAAGCTAAAATATATCAAAAAAGCTTATTACCCTAACACATTTAACTAGTGTAGAGCATATTACGATGAAACTTTGTGAACCTTCCCGACCTCCATTACCTAGTTACGTTAGCTGGAATAAAGCTCTTGCTGGGAGAAATAAGCACGTTATCCTTATAGAAAAACTTAGCGGAAGTTCAGGTAACAACATCTTCCTCTCACCTTGCGAGAATTCCATCAGTTGGCAATCTCCGGTTTGTATGCCACTTTCTTTACAGCGTCTCATTTCCGGCGCGGATGACATCATTTCCTTTCCTGCTGGACCTACCACACGCTGTCCCGCCAAATTACAGCGCTGCCAACCTTATAATTTTTATAAAAGGTGCTCAAGCTCAAGATGAGTATCAACCGCAGGTGACATGATAAACATTAACAAATAATGAGGCAAGATTTTAATCTGTGTCTGAGAAAGACTCTTTTGAATAAATTTCGTACTTTATGCAACTATCAGAAATTATAATGTGCATTATGCTTTGTGTAACAATATATACTGAAATATACCATATATTGCAGCAGAAGACGCCTATAGGTTAGGGTTACTAGAAGACAGTTTACAGAATGACATTTAAAGTGAAGCTGTAGGAGAAATCTGAGGAGGAAGACTACCTTCCACTTGCGTTAAACATATTAAATAAAATAATGGTCCCTGCAGTCAGCCAAGTAGCAGCTGCATTAATGTTATGACGAGGAAACCGTTGGATTCTTATCCCCAATACTGAGGCCTGCCGCGAAGTGGAGGGTCTGAAGTTACAAGAAATTACAAAGCTTCTGAAAGTTTAGGTAAACCATACACACTAGAAGGAGAAACGTGGGGAACCTGTAGCACGTATACAGGCTGCCATCACATTAGAGGCGTTTGTATGGAAGTAGAATTAAGGATAGAACATATTGACAGACGAGACATTTTTGGCAGTACAAGACAGAAAACCTCCTTTTAGGATATATAGGGAAATAAAAACAGTATGGGAGAGGGAAAATTACATAGAGACATGCAAAAAATTAGGGTGAGAACAAGAGTTAGAAACTTGAAAGGCATAAGGCATGGCGAAGATATAGGAAAATGTCCATTATGCGGTGAAGTGAACACGAATTTCCACTGTATGGTATATTGCAATCAAACAAAGACATGGAGAAAATAAGTTTGGCAACAAAAATGGAAAAACTTGGAGGGGGAAGTATTAATAAGGAAGATTATGATTGTAAAAGGGGATATAAATATAAAAGCTATGAGAAACTATTTGGGTAAGATTAAAGATAAATGGTTAAGAATGACTCCAAAGAAGATGGGACTAAATGCAGACGAAATAAACAAAATATAGTGTAAGCAAGTAGACAGTGGGTCATCAATACACGGAAAACCAGGATTTGTATTATTGAGGTCGTAAAGTAGTATAAGCAAGCAACCAAGAAGTGAATTTATAGCATAAATAGCTTAATATTTTCAAATGTTGTTATAATCTAAAGGTTATGCAATTTAATTAAGTAATTTTGAGTGTTAAGAAATAAATATTCGTTCATTCATTGTTTGTTTCATTCATACAGGCTGCCAGAAAGATGTGAGTCGAATGCTCCGTGTTACGTTGTATGGAGTACTGTTCCGATAACTTAACCACTCACGGTGTCACGTGGAAGGAGTGATTTTTAAACCGGGTATGGGTTAAGGTTGAACAGAAATGTAAACACCACAGGTGTGTATAACACTAAATTTATCTACTCCACATACACAATGTATGAACCAAGCACACTGCTGTTCCTTGTCACTCACTACTAGGTGTCTGGGAGGTGCTGCCCTCTGAAGACGTGCCCACCTTTGAAGCTGCTTAGAAGTAGCCGCTGTTCGGTGTGGTGGTTGAGCACGATAAATTATTAAAAAATAAGGTTTGGGAAGTGCGATTTTTGATACATTTCAGGTGTAAAAACGTTAAAAAAAGACAGAAAAGCTCCATGCACTAAAACATTGGGTACTTCAACAGTATCACAGCCACATTGTTCACCTTAGCAATAAATATCTAAGAAGATGATTTTATATTCTGTAGAAATGAATATAAAACGGTATTAATATGGCATGTTTAGCGTTAATTAAATTCTCACCTCCATAACCATGGCATTAAGCAATAGACTGTTGAGTTTATTTTTTTCTTTTGTTTTAACAACTGGGATCTATAGAGACAATGTATAAAATGGTCCTAAAATAAGATCAAGGTCGAATGAAGTAAGGATAAGGAAAAAATTCAAAATAAACCTTTTACAGCCTACTCAAACAGAGATTCGAACTCGGGTCTTTCAAATAAAAAGGTACGCACGCTATCTATTATACCACGAAGGTGATGCAGATGTACGGTATACGATCTACCGCATTGGTATTTGTTCGCATATTGTCTTGTCTTCCATACTTTGTGAAGCGCTGTTTATGCTAAGAAATGTTTTGTAGATTCGAATACTAACACCCCCTTAGTGTTATCTGCACTTTAGTTTTAATGTTGACAAAACTGCCATGAACTCTGAACTACACTCATTTTCAGTGCGGCATTCTTTAAAACATACTTTGTTAAAATGTCCTAGATATTTAGCAGTTTATATTTCCTACAGTTTATCTTAAGCAATTAACGCTAATCAAAACAAAAAGCACAACCTGTAAATATGAGTACAGTTTTATAATATTTAATATAATCGATCGTAGCTGTTATTTTCAAATATAACTTTCCACTTTCGCATTTTAAAATAAGACACACGCACGCACCGCTGCTGATCATAGCTGATCTTGAAAATTATTATCTTAAACAAATAAGAAAGAGAACAATTCTACTCCAAATTCCTATAATGCTAAGAGTTACTCTTATGACGTCGTTGTCGTCCTCTTATAAGTGAAAAGCCAGGAATGCATATAATTTCAAAATGTTTCCGTATGTAGCTTGCAGAATAAAAGAGAAACGTCCTCATTTCTACGGATCGATTATGACCCCGTTATAAATATAACGCAAATTCAAGCGAGTACTAGTTTTTAACGACAAAACCAGCATAAATATATCACAAAGCTGCTGTTTAGTATTTGCTTAGTAACTCGGAGATTCTTCTGTTTTGTACATGAAATAACTTCCCCTGGAACTTGTGGATTAAATAGGAAATCTGACGGTTCACTTAAAAAATAACTCCGCTCCCATAATTTTTCACATCATGACAACCACCCGCCATAGGACATGATGGGTAATTCTATGTATATTTCAAACTTTTTCGATCATAGTCTTTATTTATTGTTACTCCAAAAACAAATTATGTCACGCAGAAGGTAGCGTCACTGTCAGTCAAGTTCACACACGTACTGCTCCGGAATTCGTAAACATCCGTTCTGGAGTTGGGCGATAACTATAATTACAGGGCAACATGCACAAAGATAAGCGGAAATGAGGTAAATCACTTAATGGTCCAATCAACGTCAGTACACCCAAGGCATGTTAATTATGTTAACAGAATGCAGCTCATCTGATTAGATCGAGGCGACATCTTGGGACCACCTTGTCTGGATCACGGCCTCGACCCCTGCATGTGTCTTAATCATGAGTAGCCACATCAAATAGACCGCCTGTTTTAACCTTAACAGATAGGGCAATGTCCAACTTGTACTGAAATCCAAAATATTACTTGTTTTCTCAATACCTTAGTAGACAATTCCTAAAAGTGCTAAGCTGACAGTGTGGATGAAACCATGGATAATACAAAAGTAGCTTCCGTTTAATAGAACAGACTATTCCTTTATATGCTTACAGAAATTCTAATGTAAGAAATTCCAAGAGATTATGTAAATTATTTGTTATATTAGCTGAGATTTCTAATTCAAACGCTCCTCTTGTAATCGATTCCATGCAGTGAGATAACAAGATCACTAGACGGAATAAAGAAACTCAACTTATTACTTCAAAGTATATATTCCTCAACACACACAAGAACAACTCAAATGTCAGACACTCTTTAGCCATACTGTCCTTAACTCTTAAACTGGGATATCGAACTGTGAGACTTTTATAATGCCGCAAGCGTATTACAACAGCAGCTTGGAGCTGTGTCTTGTACAATACGTTTGCACAGATCAGTTATGTGCATCTGTTATTTCTCCGTCTCTGCATGCCTTCTGAAGCAAACATTAACTTGTGAAAACATGCTGGGCTCTCCGACTGATGTGTAAAGATCCTAGTTCTAATTTTTATGTTTTATTATATTCATAAGTTAATCTTAATAAGGTAATGTCAGCATAGATTGTTGGTATTACTCGTGCATATTACTTTGTAATGGTGAGGTTTGGAACCACGTCAGTAAATAGTAATTCCTTCCTATGAACAAAAGCAGTACCCTGGTGGTACGACCACGCTAAAATAATAAAGTATGTCGTGTCAAAAGAAGAGACTGATATATTTTGTTCTTAAAATGATAATTGGATACCAATATCTGCTATGAATACCGCATTAGTACAGAAGATCGAATTGTAAATACAATAATGTGGAATAGACTGCTTCAGTTACAGCTAGTACCCATATGCGTCTGCTTATAACAGTGGGGTATGCGCTGAATACCTGAATGCAAATAATTGACCCATATACGGAATGTAATATAAACGTACGACACAAATTGCAGAACACATTCCTCACACGTAGACGCAGAAATTATTTTATGTTAACATGGGTCGGGAAACGCTTTGTTATCATGTTACAATCATTTTCTACATCTCATTAATCATGGGAAACATTCAAGAATAGAACGTATCAGCATACCACATGCAACTCTTTCTCACAGGAGATGTGCAATATGCCCTCCGTAAGCATTCATACATGCTCAACCCGCCGTCGTAGTGAATCCCGGATGCGCTGATGTATCCATAGAGTTTTGCGTATGATTTCGCAGCCTTCCATAATGCGGGCACCTGGTCCTGAACTTCTGGTCCTGGGGTTCGATACACAAGAGCTTTCAAATGCCCCTACAAATAAAAGTCCTGTGGGTTTAGGTTCGGGGAGCATGGAGGCCAGGAAATTGGTTCACCTCTATCTATCCATCTGTCACCGAATCTGTTATTTAGAAGCCGACGGTTATTAACACTAAAATGAGGAGGTGCTCCATCGTGCATGCAGTACATGCTATGTCGCACAGCTAAAGGCACATCTGCTTACAGATCAGGTAGAATATTCTCTACAAAATTATGGTAACTTTTCCCAATGAGCCTGGGTGGAAGAACGTGAGACCCTACCAAACAGTCACCAATAATGCCGGCCGAAACATTGACAGAAAATCTTTGTTGATGACTTGCTTCAACACTTGCGGGAGGAATGACGTCAGCCCATACCTGCCGATTGCGATAATTTACAATCTGATCTCGTTGAAACGACGCCTCATCTGTGAAAAGCACCGTTGCACTAAAATCAGGTTTGACAGTTTGATGCATAATCCATTCGCAGAAGCGTACCCGTGCAGGAAAATCAACTTCTAGTGCCTGCACACGCTGTAAATGGTATGGATACAGCCGGACCTCGCGTAACACTCGCCAGACAGTCATGCGGTCAACATTCATTATTGCAGCTACTTGTCTTGTACTGACACTAGGGTCGTCGTCAACTGCCTGATGAATTGTCGCCTCCCGTTGTGGTGTCCTCGTCCTTCTAGTCCTCCCCCGGTCGCGAGTATCAGGCTGAAATGCCCCATATTCCCTAAAACGACGATCAATGGCTTCAAACGTTTTCCTGTCGAGGCACCTTCGTCCTGGAAATCTCTCCCGTTACAAACGTTGAGCGCAAGCACCATTGCCGTCGGTTAATCAATACATCAAATGGGCATCTGCCATCTCTGCACTTCTGTACACTGCCATTGCAGGAGGCAGTGATCAACTCTACTAGTACGTAGTAACCCGTGTGTTTGCCAAGGTCGTACTGCTCACTGGAACAGTTGATGTTATCTGTAATTAAGCAATGACGTAAGTCGCATGGCAACAGGGACATGTAAAACAAAACACTGGCAGTTCACCTAAGATAATGACAACGTAACCAGGAGTGCATGTTCCCCATGATTCTCACGTTCTGTTCGTGTGTGTTTCCCATGATTAATGAGTTGTAACATGGAAACAAAGTGTTTCCAGGCGCATGTTCATATAACATAATTTCTTCGTCTACGTGTGAGGAATGTGTTCTGCAATTAGTGACGTACATTTTTGTTACAGCCTGTATAAGCCTGGACTTTATAAAATCTAAGTTTACATCTCTATATGTAAATTATTGTACATTCGAACGTTATGATACAAAATACAGAATTATACTGACCTTAAGGAGAATGGTTATTCTGTATATGCATCTTGATTCTTCAGACATTGTTGACACCAGTCTGAACGGACAGTTACAGGGACTGTTAACATCAGGACTGAAATTCGGCATCTCCAAATAAACGGACAGATATATTTTTGTTTAATCATACATGAAATTTTGCTTATAGAACAAACATGCGGTATACAAAAACTTCACTTTCTACACCATGCATGACTAACTCTTTAACTACAGGCCATCATCCTATTCACTGTAGGCTTAGTTTCATGGAATGTTATAGCAGCTTAGTAGGTTTTTTTTAATTAATTGGAGATGTGCACTTTAACACAGCTTTATTTATTTTATTATACATTTACATAATTTTCCTATTTACTCTAGTAGTAAGATATTGAATTCTTAGCTTTGTGTAGAAGGAGGATGCAAGAATATGTGTATAACTAAACCGGAGGTTTTCAGTATTGATGGCGTATTTGTTTTGTAATATGTTGTGTTTCCAAAGAAACCGCAATTAATTTATATATTTTGTTTTTGGACATACTGCACTTCCCAGTATATTTTTGAATTGATTCCTTTAGTGGCATTACTGTGCCATCACACCGCGAAGTTGATCAAATATGTATTAAGATTATAACATGACTGACAAAGATGACGACACTATTGAGTACGGTTATGTTTGCTGCTGCCCGAAATGAAGTAGTGCTTTACGCCGTGAATACGAATGGCGACGTGCTTCCATATCGACGTGGATATGACACGGTATAAAAGGCAGCTGATATCCTTAGACAAAGTATGAGGTAAGTTTGTGGCCCGGTCTCGTACTCCTCGTCAAGTTCGGCGATCGAGATGGGTCAATTATTTAATTAGTCAATTAATCCCAGTTCATTTCCGTGTATAGGTGTGATCAATATGCACTAATTTTTATCTGTATTGGTGAGCGTATACACCGTTCAAATGAAGTCACTGGTCCGTCGCCAGCGCGGTAGGCACATCCTCCAATAGACTTTCGCATCAGGAAGTAGTGTAGAAAGATGTTGGCCATCTGAATATCCTATAAGTGGACTTGATGTGATCCCAGAGAATTTCCTGTACTGCGTTAAGACATGAGTGACCTTAGACTTTCGGATTTAGTAAAAGGATTTTCCCACTAGTTCATGGATACTATATCCCTTGATAGTTCTATCATTGAAGAACGTATCATTGTCACCCCGAAAGATACGCCATATTTTTTTGGGATTCCCGTTTAGAATACTGAAAATCTCGGTGCTGTACCGATGTCTCCTTTCGAAGCCATCCTCAAGAATTTCCAATAATGAAGACAAATAGTATTGTTAGAAGTGCGGTGCTCGACTACTTGGAGTAATATATACGTATTTGAAATTAATTCAGCTATTTGACAATTCGATTACAGATATCGCCATATGATGAAAAGAGAGTGATTGGAGATTATGCCATGGAATATCTACAAACGGTTATGGACATTCCAGCATTATGAGTAGTGCAAGGACAGTGCCATATAAATTATGGCATATTGGTTTCCTCTGCGAGTTTACGGATGGGAAATGCTATTTTACCACAACAGCCCTCACAGGTAAGATGCAAAAAGAAGAAATAGGGGAAAAAAGTAGAAGGGTTGCAACTCTGACACTTGCAGTGCCTTCTAACACAAGTATTAATCGCAGATAAAGGAGAGAAATTAATAAATCTGTTTAAACCTCGAAATGATACCAACAAAAATATTTAGGCTTATGTAAGTTGTAATAAAAAACTAAAAATAACACGAACTATTTCAAAACATCCCGAATTACTTGAATTAAATTATAAATAATTCGAAATAAACCATAACTATAACCAAATAAATTTGAAAAACTCTAATAATACATCAAAAGGATTTCTAGGTTAGGTTCGTTGTATCTGCATGATACTCCACTCAGAAAGATTGTAAGGCTTATTATGCCTACCCTCTCACCTCATATATTGCAATTTGAACATGCAGAGTTTCTACAAAAAGTGTAACAAATTATTGTAACTGTGTGTCTACTTACTGTACGACTGTAAAAAATTATTGTAATATATACAGCGCTTAGTCTATCACCTAGTTATCTATTAGCTAAGCTGATACAGCTAATTATCTAAAACAGAGTTTATTCAACCGGTTACTCCAACTCATCCACAGTGCTGTATGTGACACAGTTTTCACAGACATGTAGAAGAACAACTTTTTTTTCTGCCGCAGGTGACACAGAGACTCTTTACTCTGTTTGGAGGCATTTCCGGGTCTCGGGGTTTTAACAATTTATGAGATGCGAAAAATATTCTGAGATCATTTGGAACTCTTGGAATTTGGAATCTTATAATGAAGTTAGCTGTCATAAGTTGCTGGGACAACTGTTTCAGAGATACCCACCTTGGCTTTCTGGGATTTTTCGCGATGGACTGAAACAATATTTTGGTTGTGATACCAACAATACAAGCTAAACCGAACTGAACAGCCACTATGCACTTCCTCGTTACTCGAGCAATGGAGTGTTTGCTGCACATATGATCAACTATATCAACACTTTCCTTTGTCATGTTGTAGTCCATGATACTGTGCGATATGTTGGTTTCTTCATCAATTGTGCGTTCACTCTGTGTGCTACTAAGACGAAAACATATTTATATCTTTTGGGCGCGGATGATACCAATGTTAAAATCTCTCCCAACCGTATTTATCTTTACAATTATCGAAAAATCTTCCAAGTACGACCTTACTGATGCTATCTTATCTTTCTCACACCTGTCTTCTTGTCAACTTATCACCAAATTTCACACTTCTAAGGGGAAATAAGAACCTTGTGTATTATACACACGCTCTAAGAATTATCATACCATTGCCATCTCCAATGCTCTTAAACGCTGGTTTTGATTCCACTCTTCAAGCCAATCAAAATGATGCTTCAATAAGAGCAAAGTTTTCTTCCTTAAACGTTTTCTTTAGATACCTCTACATAGAATAGTTCTTT
Organism: Deroplatys truncata; assembly: GCA_030765065.1. Classification (NCBI taxonomy): domain Eukaryota; kingdom Metazoa; phylum Arthropoda; class Insecta; order Mantodea; family Mantidae; genus Deroplatys; species Deroplatys truncata. The sequence goes on along the minus strand of CM060990.1, from coordinate 522,402,385 downwards.
TGAGATACCCGGTTTCTCATATGCAAGTTGGTGTACTCCACAACTGAATCAATCGTATCCTCACTAACAGTCCTGTTGAAAGCTGTCACTTCTTGTGTAACACCTTTGGCAGATCCTTTTGGTCCAGGAGGAATTTTTATTACATTTTTACAGCGTTTTGCGGTTTCGGGCATTACACTTCCCTTGGTCTTCTCAATTTCACCACTTTTATCAACAAAATACCCCCAACTAAGAGTCAAATTGTGTTTTTCATGAATTTGCATTTTCTCTTCTTCAAGGCGTGTGTGGCCATTTCTCTCCAACGGATCCGCTTCTACTTGTGATTCACTGTTTTGATAACTAATTTGTATTTTAACTTTCCCCCATTAGACCAATCAAATTCAGGAAACACGCTGTCGTTCAGAACTTTCATTTAGAAGCCTTGCAATTTGATCCTCTGAAAATCGTTCTTTGAAAAGGGGCATAAAAAATAAATGTATATAAAATATAATTGTTAATGAAGGATTCTAATCCATAAAAACTATGGCATAAATAAAAACTGGCATACAAATTATACTTACATCCGGTCGAGTGGTTGACTCAATACACCAAATAGGGCGCCTGTGGTCGCTACAAATCCACTAACAATACTCATGATAGACAATGGTCCAACTTGAAGATAAGTGGGACCGCCAGCAATGCAACAATGAGCAATTTGAATTGAGAGCAATAAAACAAACTCTGGTTGACTCAGTCAACCAACGCGACCGCTCGAGTGTTAATGGACTGGAATTTCTTTCTTCAATAAAAAGTACTCCAATACTTAATATTATTTATTTTATTGCCAATATATCCGTTTTCACGTATAAGATTTAAAAGCAGTGGTACAGAGGGTAATAAGTTTGCATGGATTGGCTAATATTTTCCCTATACCAACTGATACAAAATCAGTTTTAAGGTATTCAAAAGGGTTATAATCTCCACCAGAATGGAGCGGTACATCTTGTATCGGCTTTGAGTGCCACGATTGAACAGTGCATCTTGTAGCATCTACACTTATGCATCACTTGAAAATTTTAAAAGCTACTGTGTGAATAGATTTGGGGCTGACGTTGAGGCACATTCATCGGGTGGTACCATATGACCAATCGGAATGATTAAGGATTTACGCCAATCTTAAAGTCGAGAAGTGTTCCAGAGAAGCACCTAAGTTTGGTCATAATCGCCGAAAAATGATAACCAATGCAGTGCAGGCCATGTTCATTGAAGATGTTTGCAAACACAGAAATTTGTTACCACCTGGAAGGAAGCCACACGGAACGCTTATGCATTAGAACAGCTCATTAGTCCATCATATTATATTTTGCCCTTATTACAGATACAGCAACTAAAGACTTCATTAGTTATGAGTAATTCAAATATGATCAGTATACCAGATTCGAACCATTTCGCCTGGAACTATGATTATATGAGTAGTGTTGCATTTAGAGCACATTGTTAGCAGAATTTTTCAACTGCTTCACAGTGAACAATCATTAGATTATCCATGTCCCTGAAGGATGTGATAAGAGATTGAATATTACATAAAGAAGTTGAGATTCTTAGGTTTTGAGGAGTTGAGGGCAGCTTCTATGTGAAATGATACTAACAAGCATCAGATTAAATCCCAAAATCACACCTCACTCGACATTTTAGCTCATTTTATCAAGCTAGTGTTTATCAACGAAAGCTGTGTTTAATTGGATTCAGAAATTTATCATGGGAAAGCGAAGCATCAGTGATGAGAAGCGTCCTGGTCGTCCTGCGGAGGTTTCAACACTATGACGCCTTGCGTGTCCCAAAACACGGTGAGCTAAACCTTGCGGGCTGATGGAATCGTGTTTAGCTTGTTTTTGTTGAGATATGGGATGTTTCCATTCCATGAAGGATCCTTTGGATTGCGGTTGAAAGTAGTGAACCCAAGACTCATCCCCTGTAACAATTTGTGCCATGACGTCACCTCATTGCTCAGTGTACACAGTGAGTTGTTGCAAGGACAGGTCCATTTCCCTTTTTTTGTGTTCCTCAGATATGTGGAGGGGCACCTACCGTGCAGAAACTATGCGAAACTTCAGATCTTCATGGAAGATATAGGCAGTTTCATGTGAACGATCTACAGCACGCGCTACGATATCGATCGCGCTCCTGTCGTTACGAATGATTTGTTCAACACACTGCGCTGTTGTTTCAGTTGATACCTCCGCAGCACGACCAAAATGATTTTGAGACTTTGTCTTTCCGCGTTAAACTTCTGAATCCAATTGAACACAGTTTTCTGCGACTAACTCTTCTCGGCATACACGGGACGCATTTTGCGATACACTTCTTCTCTGGACAGGAATTTTGTCCAAAAATTAACGCACAACCCCGCGCTGTTCTTCTCGTGTCCACTCCTGCAACACACTCACCACCTTCTTCTGGCTGCCACTGACTGACCAGATGCCTACGTGATGTCGTGCACCCACTACAAGCACACATATGCTGCTATCTGCTGGAAAATTACACACGTGTAATTCAAATATGTTATACGGCAAACTGACATTTGCGACTTCTTTATTGACACACCCTCGTATTAATTGAACATATGGTGTTCACCTGTGTGCAGACTAATACACAAACACACCTAAATAGCTTGCCTCGTGACAAGTTTGAACGGTATGCTTTGTATAATTATCTATGTCATACCATTAACACTAATTTACTATTATTACTGTTTATTGATTACAAATTATTTAAACTAGTGCTATCCTTTGTATACTGGTTAATGTTGAACTGTACGTTTGCTGCGCATATCCTACACTTTGTATGTTTGTGGAGTAATTCCTAAAGACATACACATTGTAATAAGCATGAAATATTTTTTCTTGCGAGATCGTGCAAATAGCTTCTAAATCCGAACTCTTCAATGCCAAAGCTCTAACGCAAAGCTACCGTATCTGTTTACCGTATGAATTATCACTCACTTCACACAACGATATTGTATTCAAAGAGAAATCCATTGGTGCCCTTATGGTTTAATGCATTCTTCAAAACTGAATTCAATCCTTTATAATAAAACATTTATTGTTATGTCTATGATGGAGCAATTTGTCTCTCTGTACAGTTTGATCCTTTCGTAAGTTACTATACCTATTAAAAAACTTTACACGACATTAACTTGATTTCAGGTTTTAATTGAACATATTCTCAGGGAACATAATTATTCACTATTGTGAACAGATATTTGTGGCATCTTTCTCTGCCGTTGAATCAAAGTAATTTATTGATACGGAGTTAACATGAACAGTGCAACTATTAAATAAGGGTGTGATATTCTAAACCTAAGTATCCGGAGCTTAAATCAATCACAGAGCAAACTAGCTGTTAATAGTGTTCACTTAATTACATTTTCAATGCAGTTTTGATAGCAGGATAAAGATTCAGGTTACAAAATTTAAAAGTGAGTTGCATTCTTCAGCTTTAACTAAATGTATATTTGGAACTCTAGATAAAAACTTTGATGTCGATAACTTTTACACACAACTTTTTCAATCAGGACCTAACCCACCTTTCGTCTTACGCCGTGGCGCTGTGGGCTGGAAGGTGCAGCCCTGGTCCCCGGTTATGGAATGCGCTCGAGTTCGAACTCATCCATAGGTGTGCGGATTTTAAGTCACGAGTATAGGACCGTGACGAAAGTGAGAAGCTGCTATAGGCAACGGTCCTGGCGTATTGATCCGAATTTTCGGCTGGGGAATGCGTGATTCTGACCACATTACCTCCCCGTATGGTTTGGATGATCGCCCAACTCTGCCGTATGTAGGTGGGCGTGAAGCGGCAGTTGGATGGCAGGTTCAGGCCCTTCGCGGGCTGTAGCGCCAGAGGATTTACCTTTAACCTGCTTTTCGATATGATGATCCGTTCTGAAGGTACTCAATGTTGAACCTAACAATATATTTATGTGATATATATATATATATATATATATATATGTACATGCGTACTTAAGCACGCATGTATGAAAGCATATATCTAGTAAAGAATTGTTTACTTGTATGCTATTCATTTGGTGTTGATTAGCCTGTTTTGCATAGCAAACGGTAGAATTGAAAATTGATCAGGATGTTTTATTTCTGAGTAAGCTTTAGAGTTATTTTTTATATGACAGGACTAACTCATCTCATTCTTTATATTTTACAATCTTATGCTTTAGATATTATGTTTACACGTGTCGAAAGCCAATTCAAGATTACTGCTTTCGTGAAAATATAACCCAGCACACTTATTTTATATACATGCCACTATTACAGAAAGCGAGATTTGAACAGCAAAACTCCAAAACATCCGTCTTGAATGATATGAGAAAGCCCTCTCAACTCAAAGTGAATCAAACCAAAAGCCAGACACAAGATAGGTGTCTAAGTCGGTATATAGCTTATTCCAATCCCTTGTCTTGTCAGCACTTTAGCTAGTGAATATTGTGTTAGAGTTACATTTTGCTTATGAGTATATTGCAGATCACACAGAATCACGTCAAAATACCCCTACTCAGAAGAATTGAGCCTATCTCATCGGAAATGGATTTCTCTAGTAATATACCCCACTACACTATGAAAAACCCAACCTGTCCATCACAGGGTTTTACAAGAGAAAGCAAAATAACATTTGTTAAAAATCACAACGCTGAGCTTGTAATTGCCCTAAAAGTTTATTGGGATTTTGAAATTATTTCAATATCATCAGTCAACGGCAAATACGTTAAACTCAGAGGAATGCCTTGTGTTCGTTCCGTGAGCATCAAATATATTGTTATTTGAAGCTCTAGCCAATCATATAACTCGTCTTCACTTCGATGTTGTGTAATCTCCCCAAATTGATAGTTCATGGGTAATTCATTATTTATTATAATTTTGTATCTTGGCTTCTCTGAAGTGTGCTGCCGGTCTGTCATAAGTTTATATATGCAGCAATTATTTAGGGAAAAGCTACAATGGTCCTCTTTAGAGCCATATTTCCCCTATCCTAATGCGGGTTTATTGCTTCATTAAATGCCTGGCATGAATTTGCCAAAGTATGTTAGACCCTGAGGTAAATACATCATTATTTTGTTTCAGTTTCTGTATACGCGGTCAATAGGGGTGTTGTTCAGAGGGTTTCTCCCATGACAATTATAATCTTATGCTAACACACAGATTAAGCAGATAACAAATGCATTTATACCTGTATTTTGTTGGTTAAAAACCTAAGCATATGAATTGCTTGATATCATTAATATGAGGTATCCCATCGTTATTTAAACAGATTCACCATCATCAATCAATGATGTTATGGCTCAAACACAGTACGCTAAGATCGTTTCAAGATATGGTAAATGACACAATGGGAATTAATGCTTTATTATATTTCACTCATTCTAATATAATATTATCCATGACAGGTTTCAAACCCAGTTACAGAAACTGTTATAAAACGTGGTAATTTCCTTAGGATAATTAAGGTTTTTAATTTTTTTTCATCAGTTTAACATAATTACTTAAAATGTTACAGATTTTATCTATATTAAGGTTGGAACAGAGTGACACAGACTTTGATTATGTTATGTCTATCTATTCTCCGCTTTATTGCATGAAATCTAGTGATTCCTTGTATCAACATCTTATACGAACGTTTCATTTAGGTGAGTCTTTACAGTTTCACACATAAAGGTTTTAACACTCTATGTCGAAAATAAATGGAATTTTCTTTGTCTCAAATTATATAATCCCTACTCAATTAGTCTTAACACCAATGTATGTATTATCCTGTCTTCGCCAGGAAACGGATTAAATACCACATTCACACAATGCGGTAACATATCAAATAATTAAATTTAAATAATTAGACCTATTATAAATATATTAAACCTAGTGAGTTAATTTATGATAATGTAACCAGCATTCATAGCCATCACCACTTACAAAAATAACAATAATAATATTATCACAACCCTAAGGGAGAGCGACAGGGCGACTAACTACAGAAAGTAGAACATTTAGGCTAACAGTTATTTATTATAATACAAGCAAATGAGTACAATCATTGTGACTGAATACCAGGAGGAGTTGATTAGAAAACATACATTGCTTATTACCTTTCGAGATCTGTGGATCAGATGCAGTTGCGACGGTGGCTGACTTTTGGAGACCTCCTATGTAATTTCAGCCTGATCTTGGTGATGCTTCTGCACCCCAGAAAACTACTAACAATTTCATCTAGCGTGTCACACGCACTACGCATCAGTGGAGGCAGTCTCTCAGAGTAGGCTTAAAGAGCGCCTAGCCCGACGTGCTATTTCCTTAAATAAGATTTGCAATCCTTAGAGGGATCTCTGGGTTATCACATCATCCTTACCATATATGGTGGGTTACACCCTGATTTTAAATTACAACAGCCAATGGATGAAAAGGGAAAAATCACGCGTCAGGAGATGTCATGACATACCTGTTAGTAACGGAAAGCCTGACATCGTGGTAAAGTTTGCAGGACGTGATAAAACACTCATTCTTAGCTTAATGCAATTCCAAGCTACTGCGAATTAAGGTTCTAAAGAAATCATAATTTACCAAATGAACTGCAGAAAATCATTACTAAATATTGTAATTGTTAATCCACCAAGCTCTGTCCTTGATATATCTCCAACAGAAGATAAGTCAGGCCTTCTGTGACACTATGAAACTAAATACATTAACTCCAAAAACAACGGATTACAATGTACATAAGTAAAATAGAAAATAAAAATCAGCCAACGCGTTACTATAAAGCCAGTAGGGCTGATTTCAGAGGTAATCAACACAAATCTAAATATGGATAAAAACGTAAATCCATACAAACAATGCATGTGACAGTTGACCTCAGCACTTGACTGCGAAGCCGCTGTAACTCGAAATGCATCTTCCAGATTGCTAAGGAGATCAATGTAAGTGCAAGCAAATATCGCATTATCATCTACATAAACCAATACTGTTTTATGCTTAAGATCATCTAATAAATTATTACCAAATTGAGAAAAATACCATGGGCATTTAAAAGACCAAAGGAGAGGCTGTTAAATTTGCATTGAGCTTCCGGTCTTATAAAAGAAGCATATAGTTTAGTTTTTTCAGCTATTTGGCACTTGATAATAAGCACTTAGTGATAAAACAAGCTTATAGTTTACTTCTTTTACCTATTGGTACTTGAAAATAAGCACTTAATAAATCCAAATTACAATACCATTTTGATTTTCCAGGTAGCTCAATACGTCATACAAGAGGGGCAACGGAAAGGATGGCGTCTCTTTTATTGCATTTCATTTATGATAATCTACATTAAATCTAAATTCAACATTGTTTTTTTTATACTAATACCACGGGGGCGATCCAGGGGCTACGTGATTCACGTATAAACCAGCATCTTTCATTTCTTTATCTCGCTGATTTATAATTTCGCGTTGCTGTTGCGACACCCGATAAGGTCTTTGTTTAATTAGTTTGGGGTCTGTCAGTTTAATTTCAAATTGCCCAATGCCTTTGCTTCCCGATTATATTCGGTAGTAAACATTTTTAGTATTTAGACAAAAGAAGTTATAATTTTGATCTTTTGCACTTGTGTGATATCATTATTTACTTGAAACCTGATATTATCCATTCCAAGGTCATTAAGCTCCTTAGTGTTCCAATTAGTATTAAAGCTACTTCATGAATATGAGCAAAGGTTGTATTAGCAAAACCGGTTTCTGGATATGATGTATTATTACCATGGTTAGGAGTTTTAGGTGCGCTCCTTTTTTCTTAGGGTAAGTTAAAGCTGTGCGGAAAGATATGACAATGTGAATTTTTTTTTCTAGTTGCGAAAATATGTATTTCATCTCGCACCTTTTTCCCTTTTTGGGACCTTTACCCCTTTTTGGCACCTTTATCCCATTTTCCATCAACCATGCCCACAATCCCCTTTTTCCCCCTTTTTTCTTTTAAGTTTCATTCCAATTTATTCTTTAACTTTCAATTAACGTCTCCTCAGCTTGCTGTGTACGTGCGAATAGTAAGCCTACCTCTTTCAGTAAACGCCGCGCGGGAATTGAAAGCACACCCGCAACAATGGAAAATACTTGTGTGTTCTACGAAAACCTCTTTCTCTCGCTTTACTGCTATAAAGTAGCCCGAAATAATGCAATTAACAATGAGTGATTCTACCCCAGCAGAATCAGTAGCCTGCTGTTCGTGAATGTGAGTTTGTTACTGTGAGAGACGTCATCTGTTTGCGTGGAGGCGAAGGCTGGGCACGCAGAGACGGCAGTAACCTCACATGCGCAGTTTCAAGAATTATTAAGACTGAGTTCTGCACGAAACTACTAGAAATCGCTTAGACTGAAGTTCCAGCATGAATGAGAACATTCCGGTAATTTTCGCGGTGTTATAAGAGAATGTGGACAGTGAATAGGCGCAAGAGTGAGTTGTGTGACAGTCGCATTGTGTTAGCAAATGAACTAGTGTTAGCTCTCCAGACGAGTGTACTAGTACTAGATTTTACCATGCCAAAAGTGTCCAGTGCTCGATTTATTGTTCTGGCTGAGGAATTCAAACAAGATTTCATGAACACTGATGGAACTGTTATGCGATGTACTATTTGTGATGCAAGATTTTTGTTAGATAAAACACCAGCGAGATATCTACAAACAACACATTTCCAGCTCTAAGCATCAAATAAACAATACTCTTCAAGCAAACAAATCACGGCAACCTCTATTACGAAATGCGTTTCAACAGAGTTCTTCAAAAAGCCAAAACTTGAAGGAATTAAACATTGATTTGTGTGCAGCTCTTACACAAGCAGGAATTCCACCAATAAGGTGAACCATCCAGCCTTCAAGGGATTTCTTGAAAAATGCACAAAGATGTCAATGCCCGATGAGAGTACTTTAAGAAAAAACTACATGGAGCCTGTTTACCAAGAAACCATAGAAAGAATCAAGGAGAAAGTGTCTGATTGCGATGTGGGAATCATTGTGGATGAAACCGTAGACTCAATGGAACGATATGTTTTGAACATTATAGTTTTTCCCATAGAGCGGAGAAAGTTAAGCCCATGCTGTTAAAAATGTACGAGCTGCAGAAAGGCAATGCCAGTACAGTAACGCAATCCATTATGGACTTCTGCCAAAAATTCTGGCCTACTGGTATCGAGTTTGAAAAACTTCTTCTTGTTGTTACGGACCTGGCTCCATATATGGTGTCAGCTGTTAACCAATTGAAACCTTTATTTCCTAACTTGAAGCAAGTGACATGGTTGGCTCATGCCCTTCACAGGGTTTGTGAATCCATAAGGAACGAATGCGACATCGCAAATCAATTCATCTCTGCCCTGAAGAAGGTTCTACTGAAAGCTCCTAGCCGTATGGTTTACTACTGGGAAATCACTGGCCGGCCCCTTCCAAATTTCCCGGTAATTACTCGCTGGGGATCTTGGATTGGGTATGCTGCTATGTTGTGTTGGAATTTTGACAAAATTAAAGAGTTTGTGTTTTCTTTGGATCCATCCGTTGCAGGTGCAATATCCAAGACACAGCAACTTCTGTTACCGGAGAAAATAGATAACTTGCAGACAGAACAATATTGTGTCCATAGTTACAAGTACCTGCCTGCAGCTATTAAACGATTGGAAGAACAAGGTCTGGAAAAGGAAAATCAATGGGATATTTTTACTTCCGTGAGAGAGCAGTTAGATGGCTTTGCCAAAGACAAACTTGAATCTAGTCTTCAGAAGAATCCAGACATTGAGGAATTCGCCACATCTGTAGAGTTGCCATTGCGAGTGAATACAAGGTTTGTCCCACTGGTTTCTGTGGATGTTGAAAGAAGCTTTAGCATCTACAAAGACATTCTATCTCCTAATAGAAACAGACTTACTTTTAAAAATGTGGAGATGCTTAATGTCTTGATGTACAACAGCTTCATGTTTTTTCCTTCTTTTGAGGAATGCTAATTTGATGTACTTGTTTGTAGTTCAATAAATTATAATAGAGGAAAGAGAAATCGTTGAATTAGTTAAGGGAATGCACAACTGAAATTAACCCAAAATATCAAAAAATCTAAAAAAAGAATATGTTCTCAAAAAACTCTCCAATGCTTGTAGTTTTAGAATCCACTTTTATTTTTGACATAGCGAATGTTTCAGGATCGTTACGAGACTTTTTAAATGCCCTTGCGCATTTGGTTGCTAGCTGTTTATATTTTTAAAACTTGATTTTAAGGTGTTTCTTATTTTCAGCATTTCTGCATACTCAAAATGTTCCACACGATGTAGTTTTCATCCATTCATATTGAAATTTTTATGCTCATTTCAAAAACCAAAATAAATAAAACTGTTATATAATTTTTCTATGTGATGAATAGTTTTTGCGCTACTAATTTTTGAAGATAACAATGTATACAAAAAACGAAAAAAATTGCAAATACAAAACTGCAAAACTTTCTTCTCTTAAACTAAGAATAGTAGAAAAAAATATATATGACAGATTTGTAGTTCGTTGATATAGAAGCAACATAACATTTGTTTTTGAAAAATGCATCATGTGTTGCGTTTTGCATATACCCATAACGTTATATCTTGAAAATTTATAACTTGAAAACTAATTAAGATTTTGGATTAAAATTCACAAAACAATTATATCTAAAGAAGACTGACATGTGGTTAAAATATCAGCTTAATTGAATTGACAGTTTAGAAAATAGCAATTTCAGTTGTGCATCCGCTTAAGTAAACCAGCACCTTATTGTCCCTTTTTTGCACCTTATTTGAGCACCTTTACTCTTCCTTCTTTCATCTAAACTTTGCACCTGAAGATCCTAACCCTGGTTATTACATATGGAAACTATGCGTTCTCCTTGGGTTTCACATAAATTGGTGACAATTGAAGTTGCTTTTTCTGCATTATTGCAGCTGAAGGGTCCAGCTTAATGAGACATGCAAACTCTTCAGTTGCTTCGAGACTTACTTTTAATAAAAAAAGGTGTGGCATTACATATCTAGTGAGAAGTATGCTTTAGAACCTCTTTCCTCATCATCTGGTTCTAATAATATGTGTGCTAAAGGGCAATCCACTTTTTCATTACAGTCCACATGTACTGGCGTGCAGTTTGGCATTTGAATTGAAATAGTCAACTGAGCTAAATTAAAGATGGCTTGATATCTTCTAAGAAAATCCATGCCTTAAGATGGTCGTACCGAAAATTTCTAATGATTAAAGGTTGTTCTGAAAAGTGGAAACCGTTTAGCTCAAATTTTATTACTGTTGAGTAACACACATACATCAGGTTAATTTAGCTGTTCTTAACATTAACTATTAGGCACTGGAAGCATAGATGTACACACATATCTATAGTTAACGCTGCTTACTGAACTACCAGTATCGAAAAATACATCAATCAACTCTTTATCTTCTATCATACACTTAGCGGTTAATACATTAACTGGGTTAATTATATTAGCTTGTGTACCCTTTTTGTGTGACATTGTCTTAGATTATTATAGAATGTGAGGATACCTTTTGCTTATCGAAACCTTAACTACCTATCTACCGGGGAGAATTATGATATTCCCGTGACTGTACTTGGCCGTTTTTGGAGTTTGATATCCTACAGTTAAGTACAATGTGTCCCGGTCTACCACGTCGGAAATAGATTGGACGCCCATCATAGGAGCGATCTCCCAATATTCTGGCTCTCCCGCGTACTCTTGGAGCACTGTTTACGCCTCGGAAATTTGCATTGAAATTCCCTCTGGCACACCCTGGTTCACGGTCCTGAGAGGCTGGGCTTGTACCAAACGTTGGGTCTGCGTTTTGTGACGCCTGTAAGCGCCGAAATTGCTGTTTAAGGCCTCTAATATATTTTTCTAAACTATATATGATATATGACGGAGGGATATTATTAACCAAGGAAACTACATTGGATGTCTGGCAGCTACCATGTCCAACATCTAATTAGATAAAAATATAGCGGTTTCAATACGTCTCACGAGATCAACAAGTTCACCAACCCAATTAGGATTAACAGGCATAACTTGTTCCAAAAGGGAGGGCTTAAGCCTCCACATTATGTTTATAATGAGAACACTTTCTGCCATTCTTAGAATTACTTGGCCACAAAGAGCAAATATGTCAGACATAATGTTCTCTGGGTTCAGAAATAGCTTATATTCTTTTGGCGGAGACGAATCTCCAAGACGTAATTTTTAGAATAAATTTTAGAACTGATACTTAATCTACAATTTATATTAAGCAGATAAAACTTGCAAAGTAACATATGGAAATGATTACAAGTGCATAACCTACAATGGCAAACTTAAAAGAGTCGTACGGGATCACACCGTACCGCTAAAACCTGGAAATAGTGGCCGGTTCTTTCACCATATGTCGCAGACGTAAGGGAATGCGACAGGGGTCATAACTGCAGAAGTAGAGAACTTAAGTTAATAACTATTTAATATAAGACAAGCAAATGAGCAAACATTGTGACTGAATATCATGGGGTGTTAATTAGAAAAAAATCCTTCCTGCCATGGATCAGTTGCAGCTTGCAGCTATGGCTGATTCTTGGAGACCTACTCTGTAATTTCAACCTGATCCTGGTGGCGCTTCTGCACCCCAGAAAACTTCTAACAATTGCACCTAGCGTGTGGACGCAGTCTATCAGACTAGGCTTGAAGAGCGGCTAGCCGTACGTGCTTTCTCCTTAAATAAGATTTGTAACTCCTTAGAGGGGTCTCTAGAGTATCACATCATCCTTACTATATATGCTGGGTTACACCTTGATTGTAAGTTATAATAGCCAGTGGATGAAAAGGGTAAAAATGACGTGCTTAGTCAGGAGATGTAATAAATTTCCTGTTATTAACGAAAAGCATGAGATTATGCTAAAGTTTGCAGGGCATGGAAAACTATTCATCATGAGTTTATACAATTCCAAGCCACTACAAATTTAAAGTTTTAAAGGAATCAGCATTTACCAAATGAACTGCAGAAGATGATTATTAAATTCTCCAATTATTAGTCCACCAAGCTGTGTTCCTAACAAAATAAAAAATTAAATAAATACACACGATTTCCAAATCTCCCTCTCAGTATCATATTGTAACGACCCTTAATGGGAATCGATCCACAACCGGGAAGCTGCATTAGGTTTCAAAAGTGTTGTAATTATAACAAACAAAGTAACGGGAACAACACTCTTTTGATCTGCCTTTCCGAAGAGTATTTATTGTCTACGTAAGTGGGTCAGAGTGTTCAAACCCTTAACTGCCTCATTGCCGCGTAAAATCCACGTGTCTATGTTAAACTTGAGTTACGAACCCCGATCTAAGGCAGTATGTTCTTATTAAACGAGTCAAGTCCTGTCAGATCTGTATCCAGGTAAGTCCTAGTGATGGGTGTTTAGCTCTTGCACCTCACGACCTGTTAGAGGACCCATAACCCGTAACTCGCTTAATTAAATCACTTGGACGATAGCTTATTATAGAACCTGGCATCGTTTTTATTTCACACACACGAGCTTTCCAATGGCATCCTTCAACCCCGATATTAACGGTCTTTTCCATCTGCAACTACCACCCTCCTATTGGTAGCAGCCCCTGGGGTTTTCTACTCCGAGGTTCGCTACAAAATTGGTACAGGCGCCGTGTAAAGTACCTACCCCCAAAATTGTTGAGATGCCGGCTAGTATGGAAAATAGGCGCCTGAGTATAGTTACCACCACAAATATGCGGCACCACCAAGTCACAACTTGGCATAGGCGAGGGGATGTTACCACTACTGAATGGTGTGGTTGCGGAGTGTGCCTCCCAGAATTTGTTTCTCCCATTCCAATATATCAAGTACAAATTCCACGATTTTCTTTCTCTCCCCCCCATTCTCCTCTACAGGTTGTAAGGAGAGGGGCACACCAGGTCCAAATACCTACAGTCTCGCTACCGCTGAGAAGCCACGTGTCTACGTTAAACTTGGATCTCGAACCTCGACCTAACACAGTATATTTTTACTAAGTGCGTTAACCCCTACCAGATCTGTATCCAGGTAAGTCTTGTCGATAGACACTTAACCTCTTGCCTTGCACCTGGGGGCTGTTAGAGTACCCAAAAAATTGAACGCACTTAATTAAATGACCTAACCGATAGCTTTTTTAAAACTCGACGTCGATGTTGATTCACACACCCTAACTTCCCAATGGCACCCATCAACACCGGCACCGACTACCTCTTCCATCTGAGACTACTACTTCCCATTGCTAGCAACCCCTGGGTTTATCCACCCCAAAGTTTGCTATAATACTGGGGTGCGGATTTAAAACTGATCTTTATCGAACGATTAATGGACACAGTGTCATGTGTGATAACTGAAGTTTTGTTTCACCAAATGTTAGATAATTTCGCGCTTGTGGTTAGTACTTAAACAGGTGGATTCTCTCCCACTTTTATTTTTATTGTTATAATAATACTCCTACTTGTATCAACCAAAATGTGTTAGACAATTTACCATTTAATTTAACTCAAAGACAGACATGAGGGACGCACATAATCAGATTCTTCTTCCACATAAAGAATTCATAATGTTAACATTATTGTTTCCAAAGGTAACATTATATGCAGCATAATGTAACCTAATGTATCCTAATTGCTTTACAGTAACAGGACACATTTCGCTGTAGAATTATTAAAACACATTTTAATACTTATTTTATCTTACTCATATATGCTTGAGAGGTTATACATCTTTACCCATGATGGGATTCAAACAATAGCCCAAATTCACCACCACAGATCCATAAAGTCATCAAATTCCTATTCTCCATCGAAAATTATAATAAAACATTGTATTTAGAGGGGACTAGCTATACATGCTACCAACTATTCCAATAGGATTAGCCAAAAATAAGGTTTATCTTTGAATAATTAACCTTTTTATATACTAGTATGTAGCTAATTACATGTATTATTATATCTATCTCATTCTATGCATCGGACTTTCCGTTTCTTATTTTCGTTTTATTTTTCGGATAATCACGTGAAGAAGCAAATGCGCGGATTTAGTACCTATTTTGCACCTTGTACATTCTGAGAAAGATTAAAAAAAAAGCATAGAAGGGATTCTAACTTGCCTCGATGCACCTTAATCTTGGAGCTAATGTTGTATGCACAGAAACGTTCACAAGAAATATACATCCATAGTTTGCGGAAGTTACACAACAGCACACCACATCTTCCCCAACACTCGTAGGCTAATACTGCTGAGAAAGGAACACGTGGTTTGCTGTTGACATGTCTGCTTCCAGAGCAGATTCGGTGAAAGTGCAGAGTCTATTCTGTTCCCAATCATAATGGATGGTGAGTGCAATATACAAATTTGCATATTTCTCAACCTATACTAAGCGTTTAAGTAGTTCTGATTTTTTGCTGTTAACTAAATTTGGCATGTATTTGGCTCACACTAGAAATAATTTCCTCTTCGAGTGCTTATTCTGCTCTGTTTTGGAATACTAAGGAATTGTTCTTTAAGTTACATACCAGACTGTTTTATTTCATTTTACGAAGAGACATATTGAATTGTAGGTATTATAAATCTAAGAAGAAAGATTATTGTTTCGGAGAAGAGGAGGTAATTTTGTACAATGAGTCAATATTAACGAAAAGCAGTTCATTAAGAAGAGAAAATGACACAACCCCGTTTATAATGGAGAAGAACAATCTATGCGCGTGCAGCAAATGTAATGGCGGGGAAAAATAACTATCCTTCCCTCAAAAGCAGGAAATAAAGTAAAATATATTGAAAACAGGTAAGTTTGAGCTCACACGCCTAAAGAACCCTAGGTTCATTGGCCACACATACGATAAAAGCATTCTTCAAAAAGCGAGTCGCCTCGAAAATAAAAGCAATATCACTAAATGTGATCTGGCACGTGGACTACCAGCCCTCGTTTCCATACATGCTTTTTTATAACTTCGCTATGGCGTCACTTGAAAGATGCAGGATGGTTTAAAATGTATATGTGCCGTCCTTATAGTATGATAGTATGATGCGTAGCTATTTGTAGTTGTAATCGTCTTAAGGGTTCATTAGTTTCTAACGTTTAATTTATACGCACACTAACGAGTGAATTCAAGCATACGATTATGTTAATCTGAGACGGTGACTGAGATGTATAAGATTAAGTAATATTGTAATTACTTTTTATCATCTGTAGATATTTTTGTAACGGAATTCCTCACCATAACAGTTTGAAGGCGTTAACGCTCGCAAAACTAAATCAAAATAGTTATGAATAAAATATCTATAGTAGTCCTGTTGGTAACTCAAGCCTATTAATAATATAACAGGATTACATTACAAATAAACAAGTATGGCAATTTCAGAAAGGAATAGATATATTTTGTTATGTATTTTTAATATAGTATTTGTAATAAGTGCTTAAAACATAGTAAAACTTATAGCCATTTCACTTGGGTTTTAAGAGCTTCACAGACATTTTACGAATAAGTAGCGATATTTGGGAACTCATATGTTTTAGTGCGGAGATAAGAGAATGATTTCAGGGTCTTGTGATATGCAGGAATCAGGAAAGCGTTCTTGGCTGCGTTGCTTCAGTAGTTTTTGGTCACGTGAGCTCCATTCAGGCTGAAAAGTTCATTTAAACTCTTTCGACGGAATTTGTTTATCCAGCTGTGAAATCATTACTAGGAATTGTAATTTCGTTGGTTTACCCCTATGGCTGTGTGTTGGAGTATCAGAAAGTCCGACATATTGACGTTCAATTGGATAACGTATTATTTTGCAACGCGGTGCAAAACGAATTTCATGTAATTCCAACGGTTTGCTCGTTAAAGCAATACATGGTTATTGGTCATTAAAATTCTGATAAAGACCACCGCAACACCTTTTTTTGTTAACTTTGTGCAAAATGATCAATATGGAGGGACTCATTAGTCACCAATGGGACATGCGGATCAGCGATCTCTCATTATCATTCACAGCAATATTTACAATTCTGGTGGAAGGCTAATCAAAATATTGCAATTCTCTACGAGACCTCCGGGAGTAAAATCGCAAACAAAATAATAATTAACCAGTGGAAATTATTGTGGCGGCTTCCCATGTGGCATAAACACAGGTTAGAATTCTTGCAAGGTTCTTTTGTTAGAATAATGAAAAAGCATGTTTTCAACATTCATGCAATAAGAATGGCAACTAAGTAAAATCGAAAATACGGAACTGAAGTGAACGCACAGAAGGCCAAATGGCTAGCAGCGTGTGGTAGGAGTGATGATAATTGTATTAGCGTTCGTGGTGGTGTGAAAAGCAGTAGTAGCAGCAACATGACAGGGTTACTAGACTGGGCACTATATCGCCGTTGGCACCATGTTATTTGTGTCATTCGTTGCGTGTCATTCTAGTGAAAATATATGTCTTATTAAAAAAGGTGATACTAACACAAGCCTCTACATTTGAATGATAAAACATTAATGAATATTCATTCATTCTTTATCTGTTTACGCTCCTCCTATGTATGACTTACACCCCCCAGGACTTACAGGCGGGTGCCTGTGGTCAGAGGCCCGTCGAGGAGCAGACACTCATGGATCAGACAGAACATCCAGGATGGGTGATTAGCCCGATGCCTGGTATGGGATGAAGGAAGTAGATGAAGCGAAATGATGGTGAAATGGATGAAAGGAAAGGTGATGATGGAGAAGTTGGTGGAATGAATGGTGGGGGAAACCGGAGAACCCGGAGGAAACCCGCCCAGACGCCGCTTCGTCCACCACAAATCCCACATGCAGGTCCCTGGGATTGAACCCGATCCGCCTCGGTGGGAGGCGAGCGGTCTAACCACTCGGCCACGGCGCCGCCCACAATAATGAATAAACTTCCTTAAATCTCTGTGAAAGTCTCTTTGTGAAATGTCGTTCCTAACAAAAGGCACGGATACCTGAGAGAATGTCCCCTCTCCCATCGCTGTGCGGCTGTATGGTTGGATCGGAATTTCCTTTATATAACATGGAGTCTTAACGAGCCCATTCTGAGGTATCTAACGGCTGACTTCAGCCCATAGTGTAACAAATCGCGTTTAACAAATATAATTATTTATATTAAAAACCTTTGTGTATACTTAGCCATCTCAAAGTTAAGGACCGATTTTTTTCTTTCTTCTTCTCTTTTTTCTTTCTTATTTCTCTCTATCTCCATCTTTCTTTCTTCTTGACCTGCGTACATCCAAGCACACATATATACACCCACACATACTCAGGCATGCACACCCACATAGACACATACGTACATTCATACATACAACATCGTACTTAGATCTAAACATTCCCACGTATACACAACCACTTATAAACACAAACGATCATCTAGGAAGATCTAGATACATGCATGTAACATGCTTAAAATTTCCCTCCAAGTACACGAAACTGCACGAAGACCTATAATACCTCCGGTAACAAAGATATATACGTATCTACAGAAACGTAAAAAACGTTAATAGGGACCGGCACTTTAACTTATAGCTGCGTCGCTATTATAACATAGCTTGATGTATGAGTGGCTATATTTTGGAGGCTGTATGTTGATGAATGTAGCATTGATGCTATTGAATGAGCAGCAGAATGAGTGAATTATGCTGTTAATGGAGTTGTGATAATTGTTTGTGGTGTTAATGTAAGTAATGGTGTTGGTACGAGCGGGATCGATTTCCGGTGAGTCGAGGTAGGAATTTTTGCTCTAGCCATGACTATTCCCATGAGTCTGGAAATATGAATGAGAGTGTAGATGTGTGTATGATCTAATGATTAAAAACGGTGCTAGAAACCCGGCGAAGAGAGTTTCACGAGTTAGCACCATTGCTAATAGGCAATAATTTCGAAAAAAAGGAAAAGTCGCCGATAAGACATATGTAGTTAAAGTTACTAAAAGAGTTTTAAAAATTCCATCCTTTAATAATGGATATCTCTGAAACGGCTTATGGCATAAAAATTTATTTTCAATAAGCTTGTATTTTGTTAACGTGACACATCCTAATTACCTGCTTCTTTCCGTACAAATCTTACAACTTACTCTTATTACACTATACTTTGATTTAATATACGGAAATTATTTATTACAATTATTTTACCTTAACATAATTTCCTTAACTTGTATATTCCGTCGATAATTATGGGTGGTGGTGGTGGTGGTGGTTGTGGTGGAGGTGATGGTGTTGGCTATAATAGTACTGAGTTATGCTGTAAATGCAATGATGGTTGCAGTAGTAACGGTGCTGTTGGTAATAAAGGCTCTTAGGGGTTATGGTGTTAATAGAGCTGTGATGGAGGGTGGTCACAGTGTAGAGTTATGCTGTAAATGTGAGTAATGCAGGTTGTGATGCTGATTATGACTAGTGGTAATGTTTAAATTGGGAGTTATGGTATCAATACAAGTAATGCACAGTAAACAATTACATACGAGCGGGCCTAGAGACAGTCGAATATGTACACAAGTCGCAAACGCACACTCATACCCCACGTACATACACTGGTATAAACATATACGTCATTCCTCCCCAACACCCGAATCTGTACGAAAACCTGCGAACATACTCAAGCACCTGTGCAACACGTATTGAAATATAACAGTTTAGACTCTTATTTACAGTTTTGTTATCAAATCCAATACATGAGTGAACTGAAAGGTGCGTGATCCCCCTATAAATAGGGCAACCTGAGCCCTGCCCTTCTTTGCGCTAGTTAGCCTCGAGGTGTCGACATCGTGTTCACTCTGAGAATAACGGCTTTCTAAAGTGTTATCAAGGTGAAGAGGTCTACATTTCCTTGAAGAAGGATTAATACGTTATTACATCAGGAGTAAAGATGAATAACTCTGCATATAAGGATTTCATCCCAAGCGCTACTGGATACGCTTGCGGTAAATGGGGAAAGAAATCCATGCGTCGTTATAATAAGAGAAGACTGAGATGACCTGTAGATTAAAAGAGTCAACATCTTCGAAGCAGTCACCTAGCTCTACCACCATCTGTCGGAGCAAGAAAAGCCTGCATAAACATCCAGAACTATACCGACGAGAAATGCTTCATGTATTCTGTATTAGCCAAATTCGTTGAGAAGGAGGAACAATGTGTGAGCAAATACGAGCTACTTAAAGATAAGTAGGACTTCAGCTGTGTTTTTTATCCTACTCCACTTTTTCAAATATCTGAGTTTGAGAAGATTCACAGGATGTCTATAAACGTTTTTGGGCTGAATGAGAAACAAGAAGTGTATCCAATAAAATTAGTTGATACTAAACTAAGTGAACACCGTGACCTGTTACTATTGAGCGATAGTACTGGAAAACATTACAATGCATATATAGACTTTTAATAAACCTATTCGACACCAGAAAACCAAGTATAAGGGGCGAGTGTGCGCTTGCAAGAGGTGATTGGCTCATTTTGATGATCGATATGGGCTAGGCGGTCTTGAAAACCTGGAGAAACATAAGAACTTGTGCATACATATGATATTACTATGGAGTATGATGGTTAGTAGGGATACACTGTGCAAAGATTACCGAAGTTAACTTCTGTTATATGTACTGTGTTTGAACGTATTCTCAAAAAAACCTTCAAAACTATTAAGAACATATTGTAGTGAAATAATAACAACGCTTATGAATCTAATTCTGTCGCGAGAGCATGCTGTTACCACAGTACAAGTTAATAAAACCGTGTTTACTCCTTTTCATGATAAAAGTTATTGTTGAGGATGGAATGAGAACATATGCATATGAACATCACAGTATTACAAACAGTGCTTAAGGCATGTAACCTGGATCTCAGGATGAAGATTTTCTCAGCGATTCTACAATCTTAAAAATGGAAATATACTCATGTGCTTTGTATACACCTAGCAGACAACTGGTGAAGAAAGAATAAGAAGATATAAGGCGTGGCGTTAACCCTTCCATAAGGAGCAAATCCTCGTGCTAGTCTAAAGCCTAGATAAAGGGGAGAGACGTCTATCCTTACAATCCTTATGTAATGGAGCAATGACTAACTGATAACGCTGCTACACTTGGATAAAACTGTATCCGTATAAAAAACAACAAATAATAGAACCGACTAAAACATTATAATATCTTCTCAACCATGTGGATGGGCTAGTTTGTGCTACTTCTGTATACACTCACTGTATCCTTATACACTGTTTAACCCTCTCCGTCTTACACACTAACTGTTTAACATATGAAAGTTTGCAAGTTTTAGAAAAAGAATTATATAAACATTGTTGTAACTTTAGGTAAGAAATGTTTATAAAGAATTTAATTACTTTCTATATTACGAATATAACCTGTGATACTATCTGAATTATCTGTTAAAATGGCTTAAATACCTGCTATGCTACCTGAATCATATGCAAATTGTCTTAAATAGCTCTGGTCTAGAAATTACCATGAAAACCTGTGATACTATCCGGTTTTTCATAAATACCAACGATACCATCTGAATTACTTCTAAAATTACTCAAACAGCTATGATACTATCTGATTCATCTGAAATGCTTTAAATAGCTGGGATATAAATCACTGATCGAAATTAACACGAACACCTGTGATACTACTCAGATTACCCCTAAATGACATCAAATACTAGCTGAATTACCTATGAAGTCGTGCGGAACTATTATGCACCCGACTCCTGAAATCTGCCTGTCGGTGATACTGAATTACCCTAAATACCTATGATATTACTTGAATTACCTGTGAAATCATACGGTGCTACACACGGCTACACCATGAAATCTATCCTCCTGTGATACTAACTGGATTATCCTAAATACCTACGATACTACCTGAACTAGCTGTGAATTCATACTGAGCTATACACATCTAAACTATGAAATCTACCCTCCTGTGATACTAACTGAATTATCTAAATACCTACGATACTACCGGAGCTAGTTGTTGAATCATACGGAGCTATACACACCTAAACTATGGAATCCACCTTCCTGTGATACTAACTGAATTACCCTAAATACCTACGATACTACCTGAACTAGCTGTGAAATCATACGGATCTACACATGGCTAAACCATGGAATCTATCCTCCTGTGATACTAACTGAATTACTCTAAACACATACGATATTACGTGAACCAGCTGTGAAATCATGCACAAGTATACTGCACCCAAACCGCGAAATATACTCGTCTGCTGAATGCTGGATGGAGCTATCCTGGAGAATATGCTACATTACACATGCGCCAACACTAACCTCCCTAACACCTGCCATCGTTTTCCCTACCTCTCCCTTATAAACACATTTTCCCCTCTTTCAACTCTCTCCTAGCATAGGATCTCTCTCCGTTTTCCCACCTCTCTCATATAAACGCATACTCTATCATTCAACCCTTCCTAGCCTAGTAGCTCCCATCGGTTTCCTATCTCTCTCATATAAAACACATTCCACCTTTAACTCTGCCTAGCTAGCATCTCTCCATGCTTTCCCTATCTTTCCCATATAAACGCATACTCTACGCCTCAATCTCTGTCTACCCTAGCACTTCTCCTCGTATTACCTACCTCTCACATAAAGCGTGCATTCCGCTCCTTCAGCCTCTGTCTATCCTAGCACTTCTCCTGGTATTTCCTATCTTTCCGAATAAGCGCATACTCTCGTCCCCAACCTCTGACTAGCTTAGCACATCTCGTATTCCTTACCTTTCTCATATAAAGCACATTCCGCTCCTTCATCCCCTGTCCAGCCTAATATAGGCCGTCGTATTCCCTATCTCTCATATAAACGTATTTCCCTCTTCTTCAACTCTCTCCTAGCACAGTATCTCTCTCCGTTTTCCCCGTCTCTCCATATAAACGCGTACTTTACCATTCAAACCCTCCTAGCTTAATAATCTTCACGGTTTGCTATCTCTCCCAAATAAAAGGCATATTCTACCCTTCAAGTCCTGTCTCGTCAAGCATCTCACCTCGTATTCCCTATCTTTTCTGTATATAAGTCCATATTCCTCCTCCTTCAGTATCTGTCTAGCCTAGCATTTCTCCTCGTATTCCCTACTCTCTCATATAAAACAATTCCCCCTCCTGACACTGTCTAGCCTAGCATCTACCCTCGTATTCCCTATCTCTCCTGTATAAGCCCATATTCCCCCTCCTTCAGCATCTGTCTAGCCTAGCACTTCTACTCGTATTCCCTATCTTTCCAGTATAACCTCATGTTCTACCCTTCAAGCCCTTGCTATTTTAGCATCCCTCCTCATATCACCTATCTCCCCCATGTAAACTCATTTTCCTCCATGAACGCCCCCATAGCCTAGCATCTCCCCTCGTTTTTCCTATCTTTTCCCATGTATGCTCAAAGGTGTGGCAGAAGCCCCCTATCTAAACTACTCCAGTCCAACGGGAATCAAACCCGACATCTCGAAAATGCGATACTACATCCTGAGCCATTCAGCTCTGCGGGCTATGACTGCACGCCACTGCATTGGTGAACAGCTGTGGTGAGCGGCTCAAAAAATGCATTGGGGCCTACGTGTCTGAATTTCACGGTAAAAAGCTGTAAATTTGTGTTCCCTTAGAGTATAGATTAAACTGGATTCCGCATTTTATGGTACCACTTACTGTAGTGTCCTCTGATATATAATTACTAGTAGGGGTAGTAATAGTAGGAAAAGTAGTAGTGGTAGAGGGACTTTTATTGTGAACAGTTTCAATCTCCACTTGTAAAATACAACAATCGCATGGGTCTCATTGCCGCACATATTCTTCCTGTCCCTGGAATCTACAATAAGTGTATAATACTAAAGTATATACTTTGGTAACTACTTACTATCATAATGGAGAAAAAAAAGAAAACAGAAAAAGTAATAAAGGAATTAAAATTTCAAACATAGCATCAAATGTACACAGTGCTCTTACATTTAAGAACTCGTTTTTATGTAGACACCCCCTCTTCTGTTCTCCAGGGTAATTAACCTCCTTTGTCGAATCTTAGATGAGACACTCAGTGTCCAACACTACATCCAGATTGGCCTCCATTCTCCTATTGGACTGCAGAAATTGTGGTGGTATATATGGTTTTCTTTGGAGTTCTGTTTCTCTGCATTAAGACCGAGAGGTTGTGTACCGAAACTGTGAGTGAGGAACACAACGCTTACATAGCAGCAACAAACCTTAGTGTATAGCAGTGATGTACACGAATAGCTTGTAATGCTTTCCGTGGAATGAGACAAATAGCTAACCTCAACAATCGACTATAATTTGAACCATACAATCATACGAAAAAGCCTTGGCTCTCCAAAACAGGCGTCTAAGATGCAGAGATTTGTTTTTATGACAATGTCACCTGTGGGTTAATACAGGTCGTCACCATTTTCAGAAATTCCTTTAAATCCAATGACATTTCTCACTTGCTTACCCGTATTTCTATTTTCGTAATTCGTTGTGCGTGGATTCTAACCAGTTCAATGAACATTATTGTGTTTAGTTTGTCTAGCACATGAAGTTGTAGACGCCAAACTATTCTTTAACCCTGAATAATTCTAGGGTTAAAAAAAAGGTGTTAACTATCAAAAGAGATTTGAAATAAAGAAAAAGTCTACATGCACCTGAGATTACAACACGAACTTCTTCCTTTCTGACTGCATTCCTGGAAACTTGTCCATTTGGCTAAATACTCGCGTTTCATTTCATTCCAGGTTTTGTTCGAATTACTTTCCAGTAATTGGAAGTTGCCAATAGCGTATTAAGTTTTCGTCAATTTTAAGCCATAAATTGAAATTAGGCATGTATTCACTTTTAAAAAGCCCCTTTTCCTAAAAAATTTAAACTTCGTTGTTTATTTTTTGAAATTGCAGTCCTTGCTGTTTATTGAAATACCCGGACTCTTAAGTGTTCTAAAATGGATTTAAATGGTACAATGCTCTTCCGGATTTCAGAAGCTGAGCGTGGCAGCATATTTTGAGCTATTTTGCTCCTTGTTCCTTTGCATTCCTGATTCTAATCTCTCTCCTTCAAGCTAGCATGGCCTCTGTAAACATTTCCGCATGCTTTTAACACATGAAACTAAGAGCAAATGCCATAGAGCTTGTATTTCAGGATTTATAGTGGTCCTGACATACTACTTCTTACAGGTATCGTATGCTTAAAAACCAATTTGAGGGCTATTAGCATTTTGTGAGTTAAAATGGGTAAAAAATCCAATGTTTGTTCACGAAAGAGGAAGTTTCACGGTAATGGACATACTAAACAGTGCAATGACAGCAATGAAAGTGTTCAGACAGGGGAATACTGATATACAGTTATTAGCTATAAACCTAGTACTTCTCTTTCTAAGATAGAATGGCTTGACAGTGCTAATTCTGACAGTAATGGTATTAATACTTAGTATTATCAAAACATAATAAGGCTCTTATATATCTTTTAATAAAAAATGCCTTTAGCATTTTAAACTTTTCAAGTAAGCGGATCTTCATACTGAATAACATCTTCATTTTTAAACCCATTTCCTCAAAAAATGAAAATGTCTACACTTTACAAACCTAGAAACAACAAAAGCTATACTAGACATTGGTCTAGTAACTTCATTCGTACATAAAATTAAAGCTTAAGAATCATGCTCTTTTTAGAACTAAAACTTTCAAATTGCAATGAAAAGCAGCACTGCTGTATATTTTTAAAACAATTTTGCTCAAAATGGTTATGAATTTAAGCATAAAATGTAACTGTATAACCGCTAACCAATATACCAAATATACTAGTTCACAAAATAAAGCTGATATAAGCCATTGGTTATTGCAAAACGTCTTGAAATGGTAATTAACTGCCAGAGCTAGAATGCTTTGAAAAATGGCATATTTTTAAAAATACTGATTTTGTTATCAAAACATTTAAACGTTGTACTATATAATGTTCTGAGTAAAACTTATTTGCTTTAACTGTAAACATTTCATAGACTGTTTATCAAAACTGTAGAATTTCTTTCCAGGCGTGAATGGATATTAATAAAAATACCTTAAATGCGTGAACCTAAAACTTCCTAACACGCATAATTTGGCTTAGACTGGTCTGTAATCAGTAGAATTCGCGTGGTTATTTATAACTATATTGTGAAGCCGAAACTATGAAGTCAATAATTATCATAATAATCTGAGAAGGATAGTGATATAAAGTAAATAATAAAATATTTATTTTCAGTGTATGTATAAAAAGGAGAAGCATTGTGAAAATTGTTGACTGTTAAAAGCGACAGAAAGACCAGACAGGCACAGTTATGCTAATTAGGGATCAGCCCCAAGTATAAAGAGTAAAATAGCTGAAGCCAGTTTCTCTAGGAATTAGTGGATGCAGTTGCACTGGCCGGGATGTGAAGGTCATTAGAGGCTTCATGACGCTAAGTTTGGAGAGCGTTTTGAGGGGAGAGAGGGGAAGTTAGAAGTTTTTCCTCTTTGTAGCGCGGTGGTGAAATTCATTCTGTCCTGAGCGATCGGTGAAAGCGGGACGACATTCTCGTCGAGTTGTGAACATTGACGGCGAACATGCAAGAGGGTAGAACGTTCAGCTGTAGTTAATAATCTTCGGTCTTGGTAAAGACACAGTAGCATCGTATGCATTTAAAAGTGATCGGCAAACCTTAAGTTTTATTTTAAATGGTGAAAATAAAAGTGTTCCAAGAAAGCGTTCGTGTTTCTCTGTACACATCCACGCATACCCAGTGATTAAGACCTCATGCTCGAGCAGCCGTGGCAAAGTATAAAAAAACAACTAGGAGGAGAAACGCAGCAATCGTGAGGCAAAGGTATTGCTTCATTGATGGAGGACGTAGCGTGGCTGCGTCAATTGTTGATTAATGTGTGCAATATTTTCCTGTAAATATTTTGTACACATTTTAAGCTTCCTCTGCTATACTGAATAGAATGAAGGAATGTTAAAATTTTCACGTGCTGTATACTTGAGATTGGAAAAAAGGACTATTACCCCGCCTTTTTTCCACTCACTCTTAAGAAAAGCTGGAGCTTTTGATATCATGTTTTTGATATGACTTAGAATAAGCTACATATGTTTCCCAGTCAATGAAGAAAATGTTGCAAAATTGTAAATAACCAAATATTTATTAATGTAAGTGAAACATACTTCCCCTTTAATTTCGGCTATGAACTTCACTTAATATTATTTCACAACCGAATATTTATTTTCATTTAAATATTCATTAGTTTGTATTGAATGCCGTCATAAAAATATAATCAGGTATATAGTATTACCTTTTAGGCAGAGTAGCTAAATCCAGTTGCAATAAGAATTTTGGAATATACGAAAAGAAAGAAATGATGTATCAGTTTTCAAATAAATAACGATACGGAATGTCCGTTTTTGTAAAAGGGAGACCTAATTAAATCCCTGTAAAAAACTGTAACTGCATTCGCAGTCTAAAGAAATACCTGATGAATTCTTGAAACAATAACTAAAACAGTTATCCTTCTGTACGATCCTATTTGGACTACTTTAGTAAAGTAGAACCTTAAAAGTCTAACATTTGTTAAACAATCTTGTGAATTATAGATTTCTATTTCAGTATCGTAATTTAATGCTTAACTCAATAACATGATTCCACGTACAGAAAAACTCAAGCTACTGAAATAAAACGTTGGTGCTCGCATTATAACCAAAGGAAAGCTCATCATCTGAATTATTACCATAACGACTGTAACAACAAATAATGTAACCTGGGAACGTTATATACTAACGGAATGCTCATATTGTGTTTTTGAAGGAATAGAAAAGTCACTGTGATGGAATATTTCCCGATGTAGCCTGGAACGTAGAAGTATATATCCTGGAACATTAAATGTGCCTACAACCGATGTAATGAGTAATGAACTGGCCAGTCTCCTGTTGTACGGCTAATCTAGCTTCACATGGGAGGAAGCAGCAACTAATTTTACTAGATGTTTCTGGCGTTAGGGGTGTGATGTTACGCGGAATAATTCAGATTCGGCACCCACATTACATTCTGTTAGGTGATGTAGTTTCATTTTCATCTTGAAGTAACTATTTCTTGTGTTTGACCATATTCCGTCATATTTCAGTAAATTAAAGACGAGAAAATAAATTTTAATGTTAGGAAAGTTCTCGATTCGAAACCATAAATTCCAACCTCGTTATTTGTTTGCGCATACATCTAAATCAGGTAAGTCAACATTAAAGCAGGGTCTTGTATGCATATAGCACTAACAGTGACCTATCTGGAGCAATATTTAACTCGCTGTAAACGGAATTGGTGAACAGCAATTCATAAGAGAGATGAAGCGCTTCCAGGAAGGAGGTTACAGCAATTAGCGAACAACATCACGGAAGCTTGTGCGAATGATAACAAACGGATTCCAGAATGATTTCCGACAGCTATGAGCGGTTTCACGTTAACTTTGTTATCCGTTTTGTATGCGCTGCATCTGTGGACCACATCATGCATATAACTCACCTTCATGTTGAGCTGAAAGCAAGAATGAAAGGCGGTGAGTTATTTTGTTGCATTAACCGGAAAGGCGATTCTCACGAGTTATGTTTCACACATCATTAACTTGCCCTCATTTATAATAACGGTTTGATTTTACATGCCAGAAAAAGGCGCTAATAATGAAGCAAATTTCAGTCTTCTACATGAAGGTAAATTTTAAGGAGAGTAATGCAGAAGCATATACGAACATATACCGGGTGATTCATGAGCAAATTTCACAAGGTGATCAATTTATGATCAGCTTCTATCAAATTAGTCATAACCTACCTATTTAAGTTTCCTTGAAAGGATGATGTATGGTAAAATGTCTGAGGATGTCTGAAGACATAACCACCAGCACCGTATTTGGAGTCGTTCAGCTAAGAGTGGTGATTCGTCAATGTATTTATTGCCAGCGATATGGAAATCAAGAGTGGTTATTATCCTTTCACGATTAAACAGAAAACAGTATAATTGGGGGATGCCATAAATGATCTTATTTTCTGTTACTACGGCTAGATGTCAGAATTTCGCCAAACATGCCATGTTTTGTTAACAGCTTGTAAAATTCCGGTCGATTCGTATTCTTGAAACATGCATTCACCTTACAACAATAAAAATAAAAATTCAAGAAGTCAGAAAGTAAATGATAGGGAAAACGCGCACAATTGCTTATCACCATTTTAATTCTTGCTGTCAACTTTGATCGAATACAGTTTGGTGACATCACATCCTAATTCTTGTTCTTTTCCAGTGACATTAAAAATAATCAAAATGGCAAATATTCGTTGTATTTGAATTATTTCAGCTTATCTGTGTATACATATTAGTATGCATGTTGTTTAGCTTTTAAATTGACCTCATATAATACAACAAGCTTTAGAAATTCGAGAAAGTTCATCTCCGTGAGTTGCCGAATTTATAATAAGCTAGTACCAAGTCCCTTAAAGGACGTATATTCTCCCTCTCGATGCCAAGAATATATGTGTGTGTGTGTGTTTGTGTGTTTATGTGACTGTTGATGTAGTTCATACCCTTTTAGATATTATTTCTTTCTTTGTGTCGATAGTTTTAATATTGCAGCTAATCCAGAAAGTTTGAGAAACAGGTTAGTGGAACTTATAAGCTACAAAGACCAAATGTCTGTTCACGGTTCACTGAATTTGCTTTTCACTCACGCATTTTAAATTTCAAGAGAGAGGTCCTTTTTAGTGAAAGTAGCTGCATACGCGAAAAGCTTTATAGTAATACTCCTTTTTAATTCCTTTATTCCTTATGACATTTAGGAAGTATCACGTTCGACAGAAATTTTCAAATCAATGTTTACAAGAAATACAGGAACATATTTAGAATAGTTTAGGTTTGTGTCTTTGCCTGCAAGGCACACAAATAAAAGTCCGTAAAGGTCAGAGTTAGTTTAAATCAATTAAAATCGTTTGAAAGCTAATGACAACATACAAAGAATATCCACACAAATAGTCTTAACGTTTTGTATTAACTATAAATGCTTGTGTATCCGGAAGCGCATCTCAGCTCCTCCTTTATTACTTCTGTTATTAAAGATTTAACAAGTTTGCATGAGGTCAGACAGAACTTCGAGATGAGAAGTCACAACAAGATGGAATCTTCAAGCTTCTCAACAACTTCATCAAAATCACCTTCCATCTCATACAACGAGAGCAGTAGCTAACACCTCAGCCAATATTGCCAGCATTCCAGCAATTAAGAGCACGTCACCCAGATTTACCTGGTCGGAATGCAAATTCCACAGTACCGGCTTTACCTGCGCCAAATATATGGCTTAGAAAGTTTGTAGCAAACTTTTGTAGTACGCTATTGATGAACGGCCGGTTTTTAGCTTCCTGCGTTGCCATGGACCCGGGATCGGCTGATCCCTAGGACGACAGCCATCAAAGTGGTGACCTTGCTCAATGCTACTTAACTTGAGCGACCACTTGCGTGACCATTAAGTTACCCACGTGTCAGCTAGAAGAAAAGACGACGGGAAACTATAGTAGAATTGGCGTACTACGCTAGGCAAGTGAGCATATCTCAGCTGTCCGCCTACCCATTCAGTCGTGAACACGCTCAAAGCTGTTCAACGTGGGGGTTTATGATAAATAGGAATGGCAGCCTTTCAGCCCAATAGTTCTAAGGCGTCCTTGTAGACAGTAACCTCTGGTTCTTCTGGGTGCTCTGTAGTGGTATTGAACCAGAGTATCCAGCAGCTGGTTAGGATGAATGACAATGTTTGAGTACAGTGGGTAGGTCCTCTTCTAAACCTGTTCACGATGTAGGGAAGGCCAAAATGGATATGGAGAATATGAGACGAGAAAGTACAATCAGTATCACAGATCAGCCACCGCCGTCAACATAGGAATGGGCTCAGCAACTCGCTGGCCACGCCTCATTGTCGGACGTGGGCCAACCGCAGGCAGCCGCTCTCCAGCCGCCACAAATCCGCAACTGCAGCAGCAGAAATGGCAGTCTGCAATTAAGGCAACTCTTATCACTTCCACCTGGGAACACACGCCGCTCGTCCTTTTGGAGTTGGCCAGCATACCTACGCTTTTAGGCGACTTTTTGCTATCGAGGTTACTGTGCCACTTGTGGAGCTGCTTTGGACTACACGGGCTCGTCTAATGCCCCCCTGGATCCTCGATGCAGGAAAATCCACAGCTGTCGCTTCAACTGGCATCTCTGCTGCAACTCCAATCTTCATCATAAACACAAAGGTACACCGATGATATGTCCAAGCAGGAAATCGAAGGCTTGCGCGATGCTGTGCAGGATCTACTTGCGGAGGGCCTGAATCTCATAAACCAGTTGGCAGCTCTCGAGGACTACCTTCAAGACATCAATAGTTTCATTCATCCAACCACACTACACTCTCACCGAGGCCGCCCAACAACCACTTTATACCATCGATTGTACATTCCGAGATGTGATCAACAACTTCGAACAAAGCCAAGCTTAAATACAGTAGCAAACCTTGTTCACTAAGGACGTGACCTCTCTATGCGGAAACGACCGAAACCTATATTATACTATGGCCAAAAACTTGTAGCCAAAATATCACATTAACGAGGTCTATGGAATGAACACAGTGGATGATTGTTCTCCACACTATTACCTTCAACCCCCCTGTAGGATCCTCGGTCAAGTCAGTAGCCAGGGGCTATACTTTACTCACTCCAAACCACTATTTGGCAGCTGCAATTAACGAATACTAACGGAAGTGCTTTGTGCGAAACCACCATTACTATCCTTTGAAATTTGTAATGAATTTCGTGCCTAAAGATACATCTTCCCTCCGCTCTCCCTTAATCATGCCTCTTATATTCCGGCAAAGTAAACCAACACTTCTATTGCCCTGCCCTTAAAAAGCTTAACAGTAAAGCGTAAAGTATTCCTAAACGGAAACAGGACTAAGCGGAAATGAGTAATGACATAGCTCTTTCATGACGGAGCGTCACAAGAAGAAGGAACTTCCAGCAGAGGAGTAATGTTACCAAAATTATGAACCATATCATCCAACGCAAAGAAAAATCAGTAACCACAGCGAAAACTTCATCTTAACAGCCAACTTGCCGAAGCACCGCAGCAAGTCGTTAGCTCCGGCACCTTGACTGACGCTGGCCAACAGCTGGCAGCCGCTCTCCAGCCGCTACCACACCGCAGCCGCTTCAGCGTGGTTATCGCTGGAGTACATCGGGACTGCGTGCATGATTCATTCTTACAGTAGCACAGCGGCAATGGCAGTCAGTAAAGAAAGCCACACACACTCACGCCGCTAGTGCGCTTAGAATTGGTCAGCCGCTTGGACTTAGAAGTTGCCTTGGCGTCCAGTTTGCCCTTATTAGGGCGGATGTTACGCGTCATGGTAAATCGGCAGGACTGACTATGTCCTTGCCACCGATGCTGTGCCTAAGGGGTACACGGAGACAACATGTACAGCGCAGACGAAGTGTCACTATTGTGGTGCCTCCTTCATCCCAGCGAACTTAAGTAGCACGACCGCTGCCGCCATCACTGCTAGTGTGCTATATGTGGTGTTACGTCGCACTTCACCGGCAAGCCTCATGGTCCCCTGCATTCTCGACACAGGAAATCGTCAACCGCACAGCCGCCACCACAGCTCGCTCTCTCTCTCTCTCACTCTCTCTCTCTCTATGGGAACTACACTATAACATAACGCCAAAAACAGTACAAGCAGAAATTTCAGGGTTTAAGTGGCGCCGCATTCCTGGAGGACAGCCTTCAATGCCTTCCGACAGTAACACCTTCATAAATCCAGCAACTCACTCTGAACGAAACCACACAACAGCATCTACATGCAATCGACTGGACACTTCAGGTTTTGGACAGGAATGATCCTCAAAGTCGAGATGCTGCATGGAGCAGCAAGTCTAGGACACAAAGTACGCGCCTAATACTCGGCGGAAAACACCGAAGTCCGTGCCATTTTACGCCCAACACTTTGAATCCTGAAAGGAATATATGACGGCGTCTTCAGACCGAATAAAAAGCATGAATGCCCTCAATACAAACACACATTTAACTCCCATGGACTGCTTTAAGGGCCTCGGCGATGTCAGTAGCCAGGAAAAACAATTTAACCCTTATAGACCATTAGTTGCCAGCTCCCAATTACGCGTTGACAAAAGCAGGTATTATGCTGGACTCCACATTCATCTGTTTGATTTTCCTATCTATTTCCTACGCATTTATTCATTTTCTCTCTCTTATCCTCTAGATATACTTTCTGATACCGGCTAAATAAACCGTTATATCATGTGCAAGCTTTTAATATATTCCCCTTTCTAAATGTCAAACTTAATGCAGTGCCAGTATGTTGCAGCTACAGCTCAAGCTGTCAAAGCAGCGCACGGTAAGCCGAAGAACAGAGGTTCAAACCGCTGCTAAAGCATTAAACGTTTCAGTGTAATTCTACCTTTTCTGCATTACGTATATTCCTAATAACTCTTGTTATATTAATCATTGTTGGAAGCATATGTAGGTCACGAATGTTGAAAATATGTAACACTTTGGAAATTAAGACGGAAGTCAAGACTTTTTGCTAGGCCCCTAAGCATGTCTGCTCAATTAGGAAGCTGCCTACGAATAAAATTTCTTAATACGTGACAGGCAGATATAAATAAAGAAGAGAGAGAGAGAGTGTGTGTGTGTGTGTGTGTGTGAGAGAGAGATGAGAATGAGTGTGTGTGTCCTCTTTTAGGTTTCAATTGTCAATTTTTCCGAAGCTCAATAAACACTATCATAAACTGAGTAATGGATACTGTTAAGGCTTTTTGATGTTCTAGATACTATATGGATATGTTTATACCTGAACAAAGCAAACTTTACATTCCTCCTTATTTGGTTTCCCTTTTATGAAAATACATGCTAACTAGTTGCTGAAAGCAGTGGAAGTTTCTCTCACTTAATGAATAATGTTCATACGACGTTTAATATTAACAGCATTTGTATTTTTCCATGTGAAATCAACATAGCCTTTGTATAAATTAGATTTTATTTGTTTAATGATACTAAATAACATTAGAGCTGCTTTCATTTAAAACTTGTGGTGTTAAACCAGGATCAAGCATCATTGCTTCAAGTGCGGCAGACTGAGTCATATATTCAGATAGAATTAAAGAGAGTACAATGAAAGCTAATAACATTTTCAAGAAAGAGCTACAGTTTCTTTTACAACCAGAATGTTTTTCGAAACGAGAAGTT
Source organism: Deroplatys truncata (assembly GCA_030765065.1). Lineage (NCBI taxonomy): Eukaryota > Metazoa > Arthropoda > Insecta > Mantodea > Mantidae > Deroplatys > Deroplatys truncata. The sequence goes on along the minus strand of CM060990.1, from coordinate 522,368,095 downwards.
GTAAAAATGAAAAACCTTGATGGAGGAGGAGGAGGAGAGGAATAATATATTTTGGTCCTGAAAATGCAAATGAGTTTTGTTTATGTACGCTCTTTAAGTACCCTGGTTCTTAGCGTCCCAATCTATACTAGGCGTGAAAAACCGGAAATTTTGCTAAGAGGCCTCTTTATTAGGCTTGAGATTCTTTTAAGTGCCTAAATCTATGTCACAGAACCACCGGCTTTACTTCCCCCCGAAGGAAGCCATGCTAAGAATTTCTACGCCCGAAAAATACCCTCTCTCTCCGCCAGGTTTGAACCCGCGACCTCGGGAACTAGAGGCTAGCATGGTACCTCTAGACCACATAGGACGACCTTTTTGGCCCTAATCCCAAATTAAGGGATATGTTTTTTATCTGCATCAGTAAATTTTGATTATTTGTATTACAGGCTGTTAGGCGAGAAAAAGATGCAGTCTTAACGCTTGATTGAATAAATAAATAAAATCATAGGATTACTTCTTAACACCAAAGTCCGTCTAACAAGGCTTCACATGGCATGCTTTCCGCCCGTAACTTTTTCAGACACGAGGTTTCAAATGGCCTTTCTTAACCCATAGCAGCATTTAGGTACATTATCCACCGTGGAGAAAAAATTAACATTTACGACCTTAAAAAGTGAGGTTTTCTTAGTTTAGTTGATAGAATGACATTTTGAATTTAAATGGATATGTACACAATTTACTAGTGCTAGTATCTCAAAAAACAACCAAAGTCAAAATTTCAAGGCGTTAGTGACCAGCTGATAAATTACTCGAGAAGCAGTACTATCCAAAAATAATTTCCTGTCTTTGCATTTAAGGTTTATTAGCAGGAATCCAGTTCTGTATACAAAATCAGAGTTTTTGGACATTTACAGCAACGTTTTGTATTCATCTTCATGGGGCTATTAGTTTACTCCTGTCTGATTACATTTTCCGACAAGGTTGTCAAGGTGAAGCAACGAGTAACGAGCTTGGATACAAGACAGCTCACATAATAGATAACTAGCGGGAGCAAATAACATCCCCCTTTTGAGTGAAACAGCACGCAGTATTATGTTCCTCCAGCAGACGAACTGAGTGTCGAGCAACATACTACAGTAACTACGTCTGCGCCACCGCCACCAGTAGCAAATCATGATACGCCTTCCCTATGCAGTTTTACGATATTCGTATTGCAATTGATAACATAAAATTGACGGTTTCGCAGGTAGCAGACAGTGTATAACATACAGAGTGGGGTTATTTAATTACTATCAGCCATTTCTTGTGGCTCCTTTCCTTTGCTGGTAGATAGAAGGGGCTATAATCCTCGGTTTCCAAAACATTAATAGCAGCACATCCAGTCACTTCTCGAATAATTTAGGCAAAATCTACACTAATCTAAATCGCCATACTACCACGCTTTAATGAGATTCAAGATGGGGTACCATGCAATTCATGGGATGAAGTGTATTATTTTTACTCAGTAGTGCGAGCCTGCATTTTTAACAGGATTGGAGACGGATTATCTGCAATAATAAACCAATCGCTTTAAGCTGGAAACCACTGAAACAATGGAATTTTGTTCACGAAACGAAACATTTTCAAGCATTTACTTCTTTGTGCTATTCATTTTATGAGTTAACATAATGCGACAAAATCAGGCAAATATATTAAAACTTAAAGCAAGCTAAAAAGCGTTACTGTTACTTTAACTGAAATTTCCACGAAATAATCTATTACTCTTGTATTATAACATTTGTCAAAGAACACCGAGTCTTATGAGCCCCAATTTCAAAGAAAATCATATGATATTTTTACAGAGAACATACAGAATCGAAATAATATACTTAAAATTGCAGGTGTTTTATTTTTTATTATCAGGAGTTATGCAGTACATCTTTCAAAAATAATGTAGAGGGTGCCTCAGTGGTCATATAAGCTCAAATTATTACAGGAAAGCTGCAAAAGAGCAATGTTGTTGTAGTTTGTAAATTTAGTTAGTTTTATCTTATTTTTCCAAAACCACAAGAGGTGCAGGAAACTGCAGTTAAGGGTTTTAAGAACGTGTGCTGACGTACATAGAATGCGGCTCATAATGGAACCCAGCTGTTTATGACGGTACTGAAAAAAATAACTCCGCCCTCTGCCAGCGGAGCAGAGCATCATTCTAGCCAATAGATTGGCAGGGTACTTTACCTCCCACAAAATATGGCGGAACTGCCGTAAGGTAACATCTTAACAACTTAAACTTTTTAATGCCACAGCACCGTTTTCTCAATATCGGATTTCTAATTGGCGGCAAATATTTTAGCCTTTGTGTCCATGTCGCTGATGAAAGCTCTCATATAAACGTCGTCTAGTTTATGCACAAACACAAATAATTCTTCACCCCTTCCTCTATAAGACTTAATTATGTTGAAATTGGTTTAGCCTGTCCTTGTGTATCAATAATGGATCATTTTACATCTATAACTTCATTCGTTGCTTCGTTTTTGTGTCACTGAATTGTTTTTCGACCGTAGAGTGAGACAGAATGTGCCGGAATTAACTTTATTATGTGGTAATTTATTTAGTGTTTAATTTGATATATAAATGATATATGTGTACAATGTGAACACCATGCAAATAGTCATTTTGTATAATGTAATATTTCTCTTGTACATAATGTTCCGGTTTAACTAAGTAAGAATTTCTTGAACTCTGCAGTTAGGGTAGAAATATGATGTTTGCATGTGCAGCGAAAACGGGATCTTATGTGTTAGAATCGAAGCGTAAGATTTTATGACTTTATTTGTTTCCGCTCCGGAAGTATGGAGTGAAGGAAAATAACACAGAACGTTAGTTTACCAAGAGAAGCCCGGGTAAAAGGTCACATGATATATACAAACTAGCCAATAGGAATCTATATAAATTGAATAATATTTAGCCACTCTGAGAGAACCGCGAAAATTCCTCCAATGAGAAATCAGATCCCAAAATTTTAGGTGGGAGATCGTGGTCTTTAAATAGTCGAGATTTACCACAAAAATTGAGAGTTGACTTGTAGATACACACAAGGAATCCACGCTTCTCCGTCAAACAAAGTTGGCGCGCAAATGGTGTTTTATATAAAGTGATAAGTAAACAGGAACATTATGTAGTGTTAGAGTGAAGTCACAATATAAATAGCGATAAACCAAACATTATGATGAGTAGTGAATTCACCTCTGAGCTCCTAGTACCACCACCGAGATCGACGAGCTTATTAGCAATCCTGATAGGCAAAGTTCATGCAGACATCGCCGCTGAGAACCAACTAGCCAGGGCAACAGCGAAAATTACCGTACAATTAAATCAACCAACCAGGACAAGACAAAGCCACGTCGGATGGAGAACATAAAGCAGGTACAGTGAATTCTACCATTACTCCTGTATATACCACTACACCGCATTTGACTCCAGCTCGCGCGGGCATCGAACCCGGGACTGCAACCAACGGGCGCAGTCTTCGAAGCATAGAGAGGCGAGGACTGACGCAAGAGAAATGACACTGGCTGAACGGAATCAAAGTTTGGTTACCTGAAGGTGGAACCCTTAAGGAGGGAAAAACACTATTGGAATTTAGAGGAATGGGGCGAATTTTATGCACGTCAGTGTACAACATTTTAATAAAGTTTTCATGATAATGATAATAATCATAACTACAGTCAATAATAACAACACAAGCCTGCTCCACATAAGCTTTTGTAATGTTTGCCCCAGTCCTGCCTGGCACAAATCCTTGCAGCGCTCTACTGCCTCACTCAAACGTTATCTCCAACTGAAGATTTTACACACATATCCCATATCTTTCTAAGGTGCTCCACTGACCCTTCTGCATACACGTTTGCATGCATTTTTCAGTTAAGCGAAAAGTAAGCTAAAATGACTATTAGCATGGCCATTTACTACTCCGATTTTGAATTTAAATGCACAATTTATTTTCTAAAACGTGAACCGCCCCCGTCATTAGAAACAGCCATAAACTGTTGTGTAGAATAATGCTTTAGCACATACCTAACAAGTTTCAAGTTTTGAAGAAGCTTTTCAAAATTTATGGGAGTAGAGACATTTTTACTTTGGCTTTCTACTGTAAAACATAACATCAATTATTTAGAACATCATTAACCCCTGACAATCCAACTTGATATGACCACAAGCATGAAGAACCTGTATATTTAATTTAAGGCATCAGGATTTCGCCATTTAAAATTTCCGAATTTCACTTGCGTCTCCCTTAATGTCATGATGGGTTTCAGTAGCTGACACAATTAAATGCTAATATTGCTGGAATTTGCTGGAGCATGAAAGCTGATCTTCATGCGATCTTTAATTTAATATTATTCTTATAGAAATCCACACCTGCTGTTAATAATAATATACTCAACAAGAGGAGTTTGGGCCTATATTCCTCTGCGTGGAAATAATGAAATTTTAACTTGGCGATAACTACCTCTAACGTGAGAGATTCATATTTTATTATATCCATTCCCTGGAACCTAGGATTTATTAAGAAAGAATGTCAGGAATAAAGCACTATTCGGCTAAGCGTACAGTGATATTGCAGGTAGTGGGAAAGGTTACGCATCCTGTTCTGCTAATACTAAGGAATTTCCTAACCCTGGATTGTTAACGTCAGTTTTAGGGGGGGTAGCGAGGTCAACCTGCTTAATCTAACAGCAAAACCATGGCAATTTTGTGGGAGTAGGTTACCACTCAGAGTAGTAGCATTTCCGTATGTTTGGGAGAGGGTATTAATGAGTAATTTTTTGTAATGCTTAATGAAACAGTAGCAGCCTGTAAATTATATATGCTATAGTTAGCCTAAATTGGGAACAAAATTAATTTACCTATGTATTGAACAGCAAAACCTAGCAATTTATTGGGAGAAGGCAACCTCGCAGGAAATTTATAATATGATGAGCGATCATGATATGATAATATGATGAGGTGGATGTCGAAGGTGCCCGCGCAACCCCTAATGAAACGGTAAACCTCTAATATGAAGCAGATTATAATATAATAGTTCTCATGTGTATTTACGTTATGCTACAAATGGGCTTTCCAGCATAGACAGGAACATCGTTAGGAACCAGTACTTTTACTATCGTTCATCAGTAAAGATGAAATCATTAATGAAGCAAGAAAGGTGTTTTCCGGAGGCCGTCTTTAGGTGCATTCGTTCGTTTCTGCGAACTGTAGGTCTGTACCTATGAAATAACTCAGAAATCGCTGCATGTGTAAAGTACTAATTTAATGTAAGAGTTAGAAGAAAAACTGTTGACTCATTTCAAATTTGATTGAAATTAAAGAATAGTTTATGTCCCATTATTCGTGTCCCAGCAGTAGCATAATTTGGAGACTTTTATCCTTAATCTTTTACTTTAATTTGTGTGCGAGTGTGGTACAAAAGACCAAAACGTTTTCGGAGAAGAAAGAGAACTCCAAGGAGCACAAAACCAATTGAAAGCTAATGTTCTCTCGTGAGTATCAATATCGGTGTAAAACATTAAATCCATCAAACAGGCCAACTTTAGACACAAGACAGGAATACAACTGCGGTAGCATTCGAAAAATATTATACTATGGAAGATTGGAGAATAATTCCTAAGAATCCTAATTTAATTTTCTATCAACTGTTTCAATTTGAAATTTGCAAACAAATTTTCTTTTAACCCTTACAACTGAAATTTCACATCCATACAAGCAAGCATTTGCTTGCATAGACTCGACGTATAAACTACTTGGAATTTTCATTAACTGAGTGATCTCTCATACTGCCGTATGTTGGCTAAGTTAGAAGGTTGAATGAAAACTGAAACATTTATTGCTGTGTACCCGTATTTATAATATGCACAAAAATGTGATGTGTTGCACTCAGATGACTCTCTACTCACTCTTCTACTAACTATTGCTACAAAAACGTATTCTTCTATCTACTTCCTGTTAATCGAGATACACTTTCAATTCACATTTACATATTTCGTTATAGATTATGGCAGATAAAGCGGTAGTCAGAGTTTTAAAGAGCGTGTCGCTATGTAATGGCTTTGAAATCTATGCTCTTTGCATGTGCACTGGGAAAAAAAAGAATAACGGCTTCCAATTTGGGATAATTACGAGTATTTGAAAATTCAAACCAATCACAAGATACAATCTCGGAGAAAATGTCATTACATAAAAATTGTGTACTTTAACGAGATCTACGTTATTTCTGTAGTAAGATGTCTATCTCTTAGAGTTTATCAAAATTAACTCAAAATGAAGAGGATTTCAGAGACATATCCCAAAAATTCCAGATATATATTTCATTTGCCATGAAAATATCTTAAACATATGGTATTGCAATCAAAATCGTTATAGCCACCTTTGAGAAAATCAAAACCTTCCAAAACATGTAAAGGGCACTTCGGGGAGAAAGGATTTTCTTGAAAATATTCATGTGGCATCCCTGGAAGATAAGAAACTTATATATGAACTTTGCTATTTAACTGACATTGCGTGTTTTGTAATAATTTGTACAGGCGCGTGCGCGCACACACACGCACGCACACACACATTTTTCTAAAAATGCTTTTTAGGGACTCTAGGAGTCTTAAAATGTGTACACATGGTGAAATCCCTGTATTGAATGTTTGGGTGGAATACAATACATCCTCTACTTACTACAGGTAAGCAACAGAGAAAGTGAAAAATTAATATAACTGTCAAATCGCATCACCACAGTAACCCTGTCATTCCTCAAAATGTTCATGCCTTGTGCCACATAGCGGTGACAATGGGTAAGCAGTAAGGAAGGTATTTTATTTGGAAGTACCGGGTGAATCAACTGCCTCTAGGTTTATGTAGTTATGCAACGCAGATTGTAACCTTGTCTAGAAACATCCCTCTTTTGCCAGAAAAATAGTACGCTTAGCGAAAGCTACGTTCTTGTGCTCTACCAGCATTAACCATTAAATTGTGTTCAGATGCAAATAAAGTACAGAGAGCACAAAGTGCAATAGTTTTGCGTAGACGTAAAAGAATCATACTGCAGAAATCCTACGTTACAACATCTCAGTTGAGCATCCGTGTGATCGAGTGGATTACCGCTCGGTCACAAAGGAGTGGGACTCAAAGAGTAAAGGTTCAAATCTCTTGCCATAATATTTATTTTCTATACACCGTACCTAATAGGCAGAGGAAGTATTGCATTCCACCCAAAAATTCGGTCTCGGAATTTCACCGAAAATATCTGGTCTGATACCCCAGAATAAAAACAGCATTTTTGAGAAAGGCCAGCGTTAGTGTTTTGAAGCGATTACTCAAAAGCTAAATATCCGATAATCACAAAATCTGTTTTTTAATTTCCGTATCTTGCTGAGTGAGGTGGCGCCGCGGTAACGTTTGCGACTGGAATTCGGGAGGTCCTGAGTTAAAATCTCCGGGGCCGATCAGCCTGACCGAAAGTTTTCCTCGTTGACTAAATGGATGCTATGTTGGATAATTAGATCTGTGAATTTTTCTGCCCTACTATTCATCATGACGTTTCATTTCCTTCTTCTTCACCGCATACCAAACATTAGGCTGATCACTCAGATATGAGATGATCCAGAGTTTGCTTCGTCCTTGACAGGCTACTGACACAAGGCATTGGCTTGTAAATCCTTGGAGGGGTAAGTCCTACACAGAAGAGAGTAATCCCTTAAAAAAGAAGAACGGAGGAAGTAACTTCCAGAGATACGACATGAAGATTATCAAGAAAATCCCCCACCGAATCTACTTTTTACGGGGGGGGGGGAATTTAGACATTTTATATTTTCTCGAAAATGACCAAGGATTTTTAATAAAATGCTACATATTTAGGATATTTACACAGGAAATGTATATCTTGGATTTTCTGGGAACAGCCTATGAACTCCTCTTCATTCAGAAGGAACAGTGTGTAATTTTGGATAACTGGTAAACCTCAACAGATAAGACAGAATTTGCTGCACAAAAAAATTAAATGTCTTTAAAACACACAATTTATCTTAAGTAACTTTTATGAGGTGTTAGCCATTTTAGAGATATACCTTGTTGTTAGTTTGAACTTTTTATTTAATGTCATGAAGTACTGCCAAACTTTATTGTTTGTCACGATGCCAGGGAAGATAATGACATTTTAAGACAGTATAACAGGTGATTCAGCTGTCCCTACCAAGTTTGCAAGGCAGGCCACCCTTCAAGCCGCAAATTGAGCTTTAGTCCGTTTTCTTCGCGTACGAGCTTACTAACCGACGTTTTTATATACAGGAAGGCTCAACCTTCAGCGGAAAAGCGGCTTAAGGGTCATAAGGTACTCCGAACTGAAGTACAATTACAAAAACATACGAGTCATTTATCCGCAGTCCGAGATTCCAGCAGATTACACAAGCCTTTGCGTTACAGTGTACATAGCTACTCAGATGATTATACCTCCCCCTGATAAAACGAACCAATCACATGTGTTTAAGACGGACTGCATCACGATGAGACGCCATTCTGTTTTTTCAAAGGCGCAATGGTGCCACAATTTTGAAGCAGTATACTTTACCTGCTTCTGATGTAGTTATCTCGTAGTTCGTTTTGTTGTCTTGTGCACCAGCTTCTCCAGTGGTAGAGCTATGAGTACTTTCTCAGGGTATGCGTGGGCGATTGTGAAAGGATAACATCAGTTTAAATTGACTGAGAAATTTAATGTGATCTGATACTTGAGATATTGAAGTTCGTTGCCGACCATGCCCACCGTGGTGTAGTGGCTAGCATGCTAGTTTCTAGCTCCCGAGATCTCGAGTTCAAACCCGGCGGAGGACAATGAATTTTTTCGGGTGTAGAAATCCTTAGCAGGGGTTCCTTCGGAAGGGAAGTAAAGCCGGTGGTTCCGTGTCGTAGTTTTAAGGCACGTAAAGGAGCCTCAAGCCTGATAAAGAGGCTCTGAACAAAATTACCGGTCTTTCACGCCTAATATAAAATGAGACACTAAGGACCATAGCAGTTGAAGAGCGTCCATAAATAAAAATCGATTTAATTTTATTTTCCGCGGTTTGAAAACAAAGAATGAAATTGATTATGAGTCGTAGCACTCGAAAATATAAGAAATGAATTACTATACCTGCTAACTCTTGTAGTATCAATTTTACGGTTTGAAATAACTTTTCGCAATAGCGAAACTATAAGCGTAGCTTTCTGCGAGTCACTAAAATGCTTAGCGGAAAAAAAAAAAAAGAAAGAAACCATCGGGATGGTCACTAAATCTTACTCACACCAAGCGCGTCACTGAGCGCTTAAAATAACACAGAGTCGTCACAGGTATTCAGACTGACGAAAGTATGCACGAATGTGTGCATAGAACGAGTACGGCACTAACGTGAGCGAGCGAAGAGGGATAACGTCCCTGTCAGTTAAGAGACACCAGAGCTATAGATAATATAGTGCTTAATATTTAGTGAGGATATTGAAATTAAAAAAAAAGTGCACGAACGAATGTGTCCACGCACGAATGTCGAACAGTACCTCTCTGATTAGAATGCACGGCTTTATATTACTTAAGCCCCGCCTCCTTAGAACTGCCACACCAACTTTACTTCTTGCGCTTAGCCAATCTTACAATTTTTACATGTGCGTCTGTTACATTGTTGCTATGGAGGCATGGCTAAACTCTCAGAAATATATATATTTCATTTCTCGTTTCCAGAGTTGTTGCATAGTCACTGTTCAAACATACTTAACTCTAAACTGCCTTAGAAGTATATTTAAGCTAATGCTTTCGCTCCTTTGGCTCTCGCTAAAGACTTTGCTTAACATGACACGCGAATTACCTTTACTTCAAACAAATCTTTCAACTCAAGCTTATTACACTATACATTGCTTTAATATAGAAACTATTTAATGTAATTATTTCTCTATCCTACTATTATTTTTTATTTCTTTATTTATATCTTCCCGTGAAGAATTGCATATCAAAATGTTCCGTTAAATTCCTTTATTATTCTCAATAGTAAAAGAGTGTACACATTTGCCCGAATAAATTTTAATTTTAAATTTATCTGATCCCCTGTGGGCAACTACTTCATTTTTCATACAATATTTTACAAATTTCTTCTTAAATTAAATTGAGTTTTATTTATGGACGCTCTTTAACTGCTGTGGTTCTTAGCGTCCCATTCTATGTTGGGCGTGAAGACCAGTAATTCTTCTCAGAGGCCTCTATCAGGTTTGATGTTCTTTTACGTGCCGTAAATCTGCGACACGAGACCACAGATTTTACATCTTCCGAAGGAAGCCATACTACGGATTTTTAAGCCCGAGAAAATCCATCGCCCTCCGCCGGTTTTAACCTATGACCTCGGGAACTAGATACTAGCATGGTAAACATTACAAATTTCTTCTCCTATATCACTTATGATTACATACAAATATCTCATTGACAGTTAATAATCCTCATATACATAAATACAATATCCTTTTTACTGTTTATACTATGCTATTTTTCTTTACATGGTTGGTTTCTCTTGTGAATTTATACACATTTCCAAGATTCTGTTTTCCTTGTATTTGCTTTTCAGTTTGTCTTTGAGTATTTTGGTTTAAGCACTGGTTCTAATTTTCTTAAGTCCACTGCACTTCACTTCTGCTTTTTTTTTGCATAAGACTAATTGTTGCACTTTTGTACTTATTACCCATACTTGGCTATCACTTATGCTTTCTGTCTTTCCTTTTGAACCTAGTTTATCTGCCTTTGTCTTAAATCTGTCACATGAAATTCTAGCCCTATCTTCCTCACTTTGTTAAACTCCGTCATGGTTTCTATTCCTATGAGACTGTGTACCTTGTCCGAAAAAATAAAAGTTTTCTTTCTGATTTCTTCCCTGATTTCTGCTATTTTGTTTGACTTGACCTGTATCATTACTTATTTCCTCTTTAATTTCTTCCTTGAATGTTTTTAATACTCTCAACTGTTTTTCCAACTTCTTTCCCGGCTCCTATTGCCCATTTTCTACCCACTCTCCTACACTTTTTTCTATTTTCGTTGCCATTTTTTTATTTTACACTCTAATTCTTTTCTAGCTACCTCCATAGCCTGATGTACTTCTTTGTTCTTTATTTCCCTTTTTGATTCAAGTTTCCTTGCTATTTCTTCCCTTAATTTTCTATTCTATATCTCAGATTTCCGCTGAAAAACTTAGCTGTTTAGCGCCCTTAAACCACATCACCACATCACGTCTCTGATTTCTCACAAACTTGTTTACAAAATTTCTTCTCCAATTTTTGTTTTCTTGGATAACTTCTTTCGTAACATTTTCTATTTATTTCCTAATTCACTTTTAGCTTTTCGTATTTTCCCTCTAATTTCATCCCTGAATTTTTCTAATGTAGGCTGTTGATTTTTTAGCTTCTTTTCTAATTTCTGTGGAGTATTTTGTAATTTCTGATATTTATGATCAATCTTTTCCTCTAACCTATTTCCTAGCTCTTTTGGACTATTTTCTAGCTGCTTTCCTAATTTCTGTCGAGTATTTTATAATTTGTCATTATTATTATTGTTATTATTATTATGAATGCTTCGGGAGGCATTTTACTAACCTCTTCAGTGGGCGTGTTTGTGTTAGGGAGGGGTGAGTCTGTCTTAGTTGCTCGACCCAGCAGTGGCGTGTGTTAGCTGAAGCTCAGGCGATATATGCAAATATTTTGGAGGTGCATAAGGGAAGAATTGTGGCTATGTGGGAAACCAATTTGCGATTTGAAGATATTGCTAAGGCAATTCCAACGCAGCATTAACACAGTTCAAAAGTGGATAAACGCCTGGCAAGCAGAAGGGGACTGAGGACCTCAAGGATCACGGAAAAAAGAAACCGACGGTCAAATAAAACCATGCTCGAAGAAGACGGCACCCTTATAGCAGTAGTAGTAAGAAACCAGTCTTTCCAGATCATGAAAGATACCGTGGCACAATTAGGTCTGCAAGTTAGTGTTCAAACAGCATGCCGGAGGCTGCACTTGGCACACATTCATTCATAGATCGCTGCACGGAAGGAGTTCCTCACCAGACGCCTTCGAATAGCTGTGCTTAGGATTTGCTCTGCAGGAACTTACAACTCCAGAAGCATAGAAACCACCATATGGATGGACGAAAAAGCTTTTTATTTCGAATCCAATCACCAAATGAAATGTTGGAGGCCTAATGGATCTCGAATGCTTTTAGAATTTCGAAAGGTGACTAGAAAATCCGGACGCATCACACGTTCACTCTTGCGGTGGGTAAGCGCTGCTGGTCCGTGTGAGCTCTTGGAGATCGCGGCCAATATGGACACTTAGGAGTATGTGACTACTGTTAGGGATGCTGTTAACCCTAGTGCGTGGACAGTCTATCCAGCAGATAAAGTGCCAGTTATTTTGTATAGTGCAGGATAAATTTCAGTACACAACTTCTACGTAGTTTGGAACTACTTTGCCGAGCACCCCCATATCCTCGTTCTTGATTGGCCACATAAGTCACCAGATCCCAACACCATCGAGAATGTTTGACAGGATGGTTCAACTTTGGCAACCTCTACAAAGAAGCAACCTTATTATTAAGGTTGGATAATGGTGGATGTCTTCTAAAAGCACTAGAGATATCAGCAAGCGAATTTGCGGTCAGAATCAGCAGGAAATGATCCAAAAAAGAAGAGAAAAGAAAGTGAAGTATTGAAAATTAGGATCATGGCTAAGCTTCAAATCACGGATTCATGTGATATTGGTGCACTTTACATGTATCTGCGACTCGGCGAAGGATATCATATTTGTCGGGATTATATTAAAACATATAAATTGGTAATGTTGACCGCAATATGTGTAATCAGTAATACAGCTTCCGCTACAAAATTCCGTAGGTTCTTCTTAAACATTAGAGATTGTATCAAATGCATTTTATTTTGAAGGAAACAAAGTGAGGATATCTTGGAAGTGAGCAGAGAGAAACATGCTTTATCCATTTATATCCATTTTTTTCTTTTTTGCGTTTATAGTGATCCCAAAACATCGCGAAAATTTTATTCCCTATATCTGTGGACAATAAGCCACAGCCTTGCTCCATCTGTATTATGTTTCCGATGGTAATCATTGATATTCCACTAACATCAGTGATCATTAATGGGCCGAGACCAGCCAACTCTGAGAAACACAAAATCGATGCTATAGTTAGCAAGTTTTGGAAACCATTGCGAACAAATATCTCTAATGCACATATGATAAATGTATTCTGTGTTCAAACTAGGGCATTATCGTTCCCCGATTCGTATGGAGCAACACAACGCTACATATAAAGAAAGCACATAAACCATGCAATGCGTTTAATTACTTTCCCTGTGGAAATGTTTGTTTACGCATCTTATGAATTCAAAGGGAAATAAAAAGAGCACACAACTGGGAAGATGCTCACAGCTGTAACTTGTCAGACTTTTGTTAGTCAGTGCCAGAAACATCAAAGGATGAAATGAAAACAGCCTGAGATCTATAAGATGAAACGAATTCAAGGCTCTTCATTTTTAAATTAAAGCGTAATCACATTAGAAAATACAAAGTGGGATTTTTTTAACAAATGCATCCATTACCTGCCCTTGCGGTTTTCCCTATGTTCTTTATTCACCCACTTAGTAGAATGGAGACATCTTAAAATGGAAGATCCGTAAAACTTTGTCACTGTTGTCAAGCATAAAAGGTAGTTTTTACACTCGTAGGTGGAGAATGTTTACTTTCGATTCGGCCAAGGTACTAGCACGCACAGCATATGCTCTAATCAGTTCTAAAACAATTTTAATCAAGTTATGTAATACATTCATGCCAGAATGTGACGTTCATCCTAGTGTGTTAGATGGGTCATGTTACTAATCGTTTAAATTCAAAAGCGAATCACACCTCTTGTTGTCTAGAGAACAGCGTTCTTTATTTCTTACTCTATTTATCGCTAAGATAGTAGTAACGTTGTATTTAATTGGAAGTTACATCGAAATTCTCAAACATGTCTTTGAGTGAGAAATTAAATTTCATTTAAACAACTTTGATATATTCATTTTGACATGACACATTTTAAATACTAAAATTCGAAAAACATATCTGAAATTATTTGTACGGCTGTTTTTAAATAATTAATGTCATAAAGCACTTTAAGTTTAGTTACATATTTACAAGAACCGTTCTACTTTTCTTTCTCTCCAAAAATAAGTCTCCGCATCATAACATCAGTCATCATAAAATCTTCATGATTTAACTTAAACTCTCCTCTTTGTAGGACTTACATTCCCAGAGACTTATAAGCCAATGCCTTGGGTTGCCGTGGAGCAAGCAAACTCTGGATCTTAGCATATCCAGGATGGGTGATTAGCCCAGTACCTGGTATGGCGGTGAAGAAGAAGGAAATGAAATTTTGCGATGAAAGGGATGATAGGAAATTTTGCGGATCAAATTATCCAACCCAGCATTTGACTTGCTACCGAGGAAAACCGCGAAAAAAAAACCTTCGGTCATATTGGTCGGTCCTTAGGGTTTGAACCAAGGACTTCTCGAATGCAGGCCACAGACGTTACCGTCTGAACCATTCGCTCGGTGACGGTACTTCACAACCCTAAATAAAATTTTTTTAACAATGAAAGGTAAAGCTCATAGCGAGAATGAAAAATGAAAACGGAATTTGAACAATTAGCTAATCAGTACGTTCAAAAATGTGTGTAAGAATTATTATCCATTCTATTTTTGTGTGTAATGTTGCTTAAACCTGCGTCTCTCTAATATTTTTGGCAGAATGTCATACGTTAATTCTTTCGTAGTGAATTAAAACATCTTTATTAGGGTTAATCTATATCTCTGACATACCCTGGATTCATTTATACCGTTATTGTTGATAGAGAAGGACCTGATCTCCTGAAACTTGTTGAAATTGCGAGAAGTTTCATTGGTTGTTTAGTCCGCTTCGCAGGTAGCAGCCGTCCTAACAGCTCAATCATCCGAGAAAATGAAGACAGCAGCAACGGAAGCTCCGCGTTTGTACGATTGGCTTTGTTGTTTCGATTGTAGCAGTAACATCTTATTTCCCACAGTAATGCCCCTAATATTCACAACTGAAACACTAGAAACATAATGAATTTTCAGAACTATATACATCAGAAGAACTCTCAACATATTCACCCTGAGGGAAAAGCGCAATGAACATTAGAATTTATATGAAAATGGCTGCAAAGGAAACTGCCGATGCGTCTTTAACATAGGCCATTCTGTTTCGTGATATGCATCTTACCGTTTAATATAATCTCTTTGATCCATGTAAAATTAAAGTAAATGTGTCCCTGTTACAATCACTGATTTCTGGAAACATGACCTACTCTGATCTAAATGCGCGAATTCATTTTCCTATTACTTCAATAAAGTGACCCATTTAGAATCAAGGGTAGAAGCACCTCGTCAGACAGAAATAGTGTATCCCTATGACTAAAGAAAAGCTTATTTATTTCGGTTTTATCTGGGGTCACTCACCTAGAATTACTATTACGGTCAAGTGAAATACTTGGGATTAACCAGCCTACACCTGTTCTATCTCTATTTGTTGTCCGATAAAAACAAAGTTGTAATAGCTATAACTAATAATAACTTCTACAAAAAATGATGAACTTTCTTTGTTTTTGCTCTAATAGCTTCACCAAAATTACATTTTAAGTATTCAATACGCATCGGTTTTTAACTCTCTTCATAATCCAGTAGTAAATCCCAGATTAAGGGCATTAAAGGCTTTATTCATATAAAGCCAAGTATTACTTCTGTTATATTAGATTACCTTAATTCTTCGTTTAGCACTATTAATATCAATACTGAAAATTACTATAGTTAAATGCGAGTTATTGACGTATTCCTCATTACTCTATAATTTAGTTTAGGAAATAACAACCTTTGGAAGGAAATAAAGATTCCCACACAGAAGATAATGAGTAACTCTGGTTAGGTGCAGAGATCTGCAGCTTCTTTAATCTGCAGTGACAAATAATAATAATAATAATAATAATAATCATAATAATAATAATAATAATAATAATTTATTACAACCTTTAAATACAGCGTACAATAAACACAATAGCCAAAGTCAATTTGGTGGTTACATATGGTCAAAATGTACAAGACATTCTACAAATTCATAAATGCTATATAATGGATTATAACGAAACCATGATTTCACTTTACATATTTCTATTCAGCTCTTTTACATGAGATGATACTCTGTTTTAAAATCTGATACTGTCAATTAAATCATTATTGTTAACTTTCTCTAATCTTGAATGTAGTACATTAAGATTGCATGTACTACTGCTACTGTTACTATGAAGATTACGTTCGGTGAATAATCGTCAATATTCTTGTGTATATACAACAGAAATTCAAGTATATAATGCTTGCATACTATTAAAATTCCCGTTGGTCTTAGCAGAGATTCAGAAGATGTTCTTGAAGATGCATTGGTAAAGCAAGTTTAGTCTTCTTTTCAAAAGTAAAATGTCCTTTGGTCATTGCCACCATTGCCATGAAACTATAAACCATACTTATAGATGCTTTCAAATAATGATGAATAAATTCACCAAAATTCTGTACTGAATACCTCTTAACAGATGTACTAATCGTCATAATCCTTTCCCACCATAACCCATGTGGTCATTCCAATTTAATTCATCGTCTAAAAAAGTTCCTAATAGCTTGACATTTTGATTAGCCAAACTTCCTGGAACATGTCTAAGGCTAAAAACAACTATTTTTATCGTATCTGTTTTTACCAAGAACACATTACAGTAAAAGTATATATTTATATCATTCATAGAGTCGCTACAATAATCATTAAGAGCACCAGTATCATTATGTGTCGTAACGAAAGTTGAGTCATTGGTATGTTTTAAGAGGTACATTACTAGGTAAATCATTTTTATCACAATAAGAAGCAGAGAAGGTTCCAGAATTAATTCTTGGAACGCTATACTTTGCGACAGTTTTTATAATATGGTCGTTGATTCAATTTTGATTTTAGTATTCTATGAGATCATACAGATATTGTCAAGGTGCGATGAAGGGAAAGGCTTTAATATGAGAATAATTCAAGTCTTTCTTGTTTCACAAATTGATTTTTCTTTACTTAGTAACTTTGGTTATTATTCACAATCATTTCGATGTTACAAAGGAAAAAAACTCACCGACTTACTTATGCATATGTCCAAAGTTAACGGATTGATGTGCTCACCCTGAGCTCTGATGGAAGTACCGATACTGATACCAGCACTACTAAAGTGTTATTAATTTCTCCTTGGCAATGATGTAACTAAGCTCTTTATTTTCATTGTCATAAAAATGAGAAATATACTTGGTTTTTTTATATTTCCATGGCAAGTTAAAGGAAATAATAGACACTTTCTTTATTTACACAGTGTCATACACAAATTAGCTTTATTTTAAGCCTTAATTTTGTACTTATGCATCTCAGTAAAACATACATTCGTAAATAAACAAGGAAATACAATGTCCACACCAATTATATAGAGTGTTTCAAAATAAAGGACATACATTCAGGTATGCATTCCCCACATATGGACAATAAAAAGTTATGTGTTCGGAAATGGTTGGTTTCTGAGTTATGGCCTTCAAAATAGTGATATTTACCGGAATGTTTTCATGGTAGGGTGGCTATATAAATTAACATTTACTTGACGTTTCACAAACTTCCAATCGGCTTTATATTTATTGTTTGCTCTGTCAATAAGGTTCCTATTATATTCCGATTTGATCGTTTTAATAGCGGTTTATATTCCTTCCTACATTGTCTATACAATTCTAATGTCTTAACAGACCCCGTCACTCTATACACTGTATTCTAAGACATGACTTTGTTTCTCATAAGTAGGGCTAGGATTTTTATGATAGGGCATATTTTTTTGGTAGGACTGACATGCTCCTTAAATACATATAAATGCTTCTTATGAAACAGCGAAATGAATTAACCTAGTTTGTTAAGTCATAGTTTTGCATATACGGCCATTTCTCTCTGATAGAGCATATTTTAGTAAGTAAATGGTCATATTCGTCATATTTTCACTCTTTCAAGAAGAAAAGAACTTTCTCATGCAATTTATTTATTCCGTGTTACATTTCCCAGAATTGCGCACCTCATTTTGTATCCTGGAAAATGGCAAGTATCTACATTCCTTCCCTGTTTCCTTTGAACTCACAATATGGACTTCACCCTTACGCATCAGTGAGTTTGTGTAAGCTATTGTTACTCTATGAACAGGTATCTGATTAAGTCATTCTGGACCCTGGACTGCAGACAAGTGTCTAATTCACTCATTGTGTTAGTCAGTCTTATTGAAGTTGTAAGTGTGTGCAGTACAGTTCAGAAGAAATGTCTAAAGTGAAGCAAAATGTTCAAGTAAAACTAAAAAAGTTTGTGTCTCAATATGGTGAGAAAGTATTTTCAAGTGATGGAAAAATACTCTATTGTAAACTGTGCGACGTAAGAGTAACTGCGGAGAAGTCATTTAATGTTCAGCAGCATGTGGCAACAGATAAACACAAACGTTGAGTACAACGGATTGAAAATGAAAACACATTACAGCAAATGCTCCTAGGGGAATCCCGCCAGTCTTATTCACCATTCTGCGAAGAACTTTGTACAGCTTTCCTTTGTGCTGATATTCTTTTAAGTAAACTAAACCATCCAAAATTTCGTGAATTCTTAGAAAAATACACAGGCAAACGTCTTCCTGATTCTTCCACATTAAGAAAGAACTTTGTCACCCGAAGCTACGAAAAAACAATATAACAAATCAGACAACAGCTCGTAAATAAAAAAATTTGGATATCAGTTGATGAAACTACAGACTCTATGGGAAGATATATTGCAAATGTCATTGTGGGAACTTTGAAAGAAGATGGTCCAGGCGAAAAGTTTCTAATAAACTGTGAACATTTATAAAAAGTAAATTTTTCCACCATTTCTAAGTTGTTCGACAGATCTATGGGTGCCATATGGCCCGAAGGTGTTAAGCATGACAATGTACTTCTCTTCGTAACGGATGCTGCACCTTATATGGTGAAAGCTGCCGATTCTCTAAAAAGCATTGTACAGTAATATGGTGCATGTGACTTGTTTAGCTCACGCCTTGCACCGAGTTGCAGAGGAGATTCGTAGTAAATTCAGTGACGTTGACAAATTTATTGGATGTGTCAAAAATATATTTTTGAAAGCCCCTTCACGTGTTGTAGCATTTAAGTTGTTAGCTCCAGACATTCCCTTGCCTCCATCTCCCATTTTCACAAGATGGGGTCCTGGGTTGATGCCTGCAACTATTACTGCCAGAACTTCAACGTTGTGAAAGGCATCATTGATTCATTCGATAGCAGTGAAGCTACTTCAGTTGGACTAGCTCACGAATTAATGTCTAATGGTGAAATTTCAGGCAAACGTTCATACATAAAATGAAATTTTGGATTTATTCCAGCTGTCATAACTGCTTTGGAGGGATCAGAAGTGCTACTGGTGAAGCAGATAGAACAAGTAAAAAAGTTGTGAATAAATTAGAGCGTGTTTGTGGTAAAGTGGGAAAAGAAGTGTCAAAGAAAATGGAAAAGGTGTTAGAAAAAAACGAAGGGTATCATACACTCTGTTCCATTTCAATGATTTTGTTGGTTGAAAAGTTTCCTCTTAATCATTCAGATTTAGATTCAAATGATATTGTTCATTTTAAATATGCTCCTCTTGTGTCAGCTGAAGTAGAAAGGAGCTTTTCAAAGTACAAGGCTTTGTTGGCTGACAATAGGAAATCTTTTTCATTTGAAAATTTGCACAAGGTATTCATTGTGCATTGCAACTCAGAACTTATATGAAGTAGAATGAGGATGTAAAAAGCACATAGGTTCCTATAATGTTAATAAAAATCATACTGGAATGTCAAGTTGCATAGTTTCGCTTGCTTCTCATGTGCATTTTATTCTCAAATAAATAGTTCATTATCAAAATTGACTTACTAATTCATTTTACAGTAGAAATTTTTCCTCATTTTAATATTGTTAGGTCATATTTATTATGTTATTGTGCATATTTTGGTAAATGTTTGGCCATAACAGCATATTCTTTTGTGCATATTATGGTGATTTTTAGGTCATAAATATCCTAGCCCTACTCATAAGTTTAATGCTAAGCTTAAACCATGATCTTCAAAGGGCCTTTTCATTCGCATTTTATTTAACGACAAATAGATAAAATTTCTTTAAAAAATACATTAAAAGCTTTGCCTGAATCGTATGATTAATTATACATTAGAAACTCGCCCCAATTTATAAAACACAAATAATAACTAATGTTTTCAGTATGATGTTTTGTACTTAATTTCCTATAGCTTAAATTAATGACATTATTTACCTCAGTCTTTGTAGTTTTCAATAATGATAGTAATACAGCAGAATGATGTGGTAGTGAAGCATCAAGTACTTCAGCCTTATATCCTTCTTAACTGATGTCTGTAATAAAATTATCAAGACATCTTGTTGTGGTCGTGTGAGAACAGTAACAGTTCAAATTTCTAAGCATATTGCACAAATTCAAATTATTGTTTAAGTTATTATGTTAAAGCGTCCGTTAATTATTAACCTTATATTCATTTTAAAAATGTAATACTGGAGATTCAACGTTATCCTCAAAATGTGTATGTCTGCAGTAGCTCACCAGTATACATTAATTACAATGATATTGTTTTCAGTCTTATATCTGCGGCCTCTTAACACAATATAATGAGGCGTCAATATGAATAAAATCACAGTAATTCACCACTATTTATCTTTACTGAATGACAAAAATTGGATGTTCTTACAAATCCAGTTATACCGTAATAATTAATTTCACCCGGTTTCAGCCAGTGTTCAGCTGGGTATCTATTGTTGTAATTTTTATCATGCAAATGTGCCTGAAGTTCATTTAATTTAGTTCGAATGTACTGAAAGTTAAAAAGGAAAATATCAAACATTTTAAGAGTAATCGTTATCACTGACTGCTTTGGTGCTAGATAAATTCAATTCAATGGGTTTTATTTAAGGACGTTCTTTAAATGCTATGGTTCTTAGCGTCCCATTCTGTATTGGGCGTGAAAGAGCCGAAACTTTGCTCAGAGGCCCCTTTATCAGGCTTGAGGATCTTTAACGTGCCGTAAATCTACGACACGAGACCACCGGCTTTACTTCCCTTCCGAAGGAAGCTATGCTAGGGATTTTTATGCCCCAAAAAATCCATTGCCCATTAGCAGCATTACTAATTACTGTTTGTCTGCCTGATGTTTTGGCTGAAAAAAGAAAGAAAAAAACAACGACGTACTCGTGTGTCTTTTGACGATATGCAAGGATATGCAGTCTCTAAATGCTGCTCTAAAACATCAATACGAAAAGAAGAGTAGAATTCAGGTTGCCTCGAATTCAGTTTTTCACAATGAATTCCTGGAAATTTGCCTTTGAGGGAATTTACATGTTCTATTTCAGTAGTTGGTGATAACCTGTACACACGCAATTACTCTAAATTCGGTACACTCTCAAGTTTTGTTACATCATTATTGGGCTGACTATTCACCACGACCACTTTTCTCTTTGATGTTGCTGTTAGTGCTTGAGCCCATGATTCACTCTGTACTCCATTCACTATTTACATTTTTCACCTTATTATCGCTGGTTTCCTGGAGTACCCTATTTTGATTCTTCCTTACAGTTTTGTATACATGCTGCCCTGAAGTTTGATGATAGCTAGCCTTACTATCCTGGTCTCTTGTGTTTTCATTTATAGAAGTGGATTCTAAATGATTACTTGTCCCACTTTCTTCAGACGTAAGCATACCCTTGGGTAATATTTGCGGTGAACAGAACTTTTAGGTGCTAAACTTCTTATTGTTTCTTTTAGTTCGTTAATGTTAGTATTTTCTGTTTATTTATGCATTAAAATGTGTCACTTATTGTGTTTATAGCTTCAAAGAAGACGCTATCTATATCATTAACCTCACCTTCGTCATCGAGTCGAATGTTGTCAAATTTTCGATAATGGCTACACCTCATATTATTATCTCTTATAAACTTCACATTTTCTCGCATTTTTGCACAGTGTTGAGGATGTGACTATTACATGCCACACATATATAACCCTCTACAACTTTATTTTTTCAGCGTTTGCAGTGAAATATTAGTGGATCACTAACAACCACATCCGATTCCTGTGCCGTCCTGAGTGCATAACACATTGTAAGGTTAAAAAACGCAGGTTCTGTGGATTTGTGAAAGCAGACGAGTGCTTAGCTGTTTTCGATCACCCTTACTATGCATTGTGTTCGATGAGTACTGTGTATCCCAGCTGAAAGAACGCTGTGTTTTTTACGTAAACACTAATGCTGAAAAATACTCAGTTGCATCCACCTCAAACTAATCTCAGATCGGTATCTCCATTTGGCAAGGAATTGCAAGAAAAAAAATTAAAATGGGATATTTTATTGTTGTCAACAAGAAAGCGAAGTCAGTTACCAGCCCTGCCTGGCTGCTTACGTTACCATTGCTTCAGAGAAGTAAGGGACAAAAACACCCTAAAATACTCAATATTTGTCCAGTACTGGGCCTTCAGCTCTCGGAAGACACGAATGTCGCCAGGCTAGTTCTGCACACATAAAACTCCCCTAACAAAGCGCAGCTTTCGAAGTGCGTGCGTTGAAATATATGCTGTGGACTTAAGACCATTAAATATGCGTAGCAGAGCACCTTTTACTGGTTTAAGTGAAATAACTGTTGATTTTGGAGCTAAATATGGATGGTTCGATTCTGCTGAGCTTCTAAGTGACCTTAGGTTTATTGATACCGGACCTGTAGTAATGCGGGAGGAATAATTCCAAAAATATTAAAATTGACAGAATATAACATGTATCTCCTACTGTTGATTTGTACCCAGCTGGATGACTCAGGCGGTAACGTTTGTGACCCGCATTCGGGAGGTACCGGTTTCCATTTCCGGTGACCGCCCACTCTGATCATGGGTTTCTTCGTGGTTTTCCCCTGGTCGCCTAGGCGAATGTCGGGATGGTGTACTGTACCACGATTTTTCCTTTTCCTCATTCCCTCTAGTTTCTGAACTCCAGGTGGCGTTGTCCCGCCCATTAGGGTCGCTTCGTCGACCTCTTGGATTCTTCGCTTCTAATGTTGCACGGATGTTCAAACTGAAAATATTAGGGACTTCTGCGTGTTTCTGTGGGCCTTTCTGCCTACTGATCTGGAACCTCCTACGGCTCCTTCACCTTATCCCTGCCTCCCGGGGGTATAGCTACAATAGATCAAGTTGGTCGCAGTGCGTCATGTGTATTCCTGCGATTAACACATCCTAAATCCTACTACTGATTTGTGGACAGAACATTAATACAAGGTTTTGCATAAAACGTTGGAAAGAAACTTAAGGCCCATCTTTCTCATATGACAGAGAGACTTATGTTGGCAATCTCAATGCTGTAATCATGAATACAAACTTCGATCACTTCAGCTAATTTAGAGTTAAGGTAAAGCTTCAGTAAATATTGACTTTATTTCATGTATTCAGCACTTTACTAGGATAAAATGCTTCATGACACAGATAAATTTTCATATACGAATAAATATCAACATTACAGTCTACATAATACGTTAGATTTACCATGTCAGTTTTAGAGTGGTGATGTCTGGCAATGACTTTGCTTATGTAGCCGATTGCTGCAAAAATGTACTACGTGCAATACGTCTCCTACATGAAACGAAGCCGATGATGATTATGATAATTATAGGTATGGAACTAAAAACAGTAAGGGTGCATTTCGATGAAAGAAATATGAGGTATCCGAAAAGAATTGTTGTTGATAAACAATGATGCCATACGTATACATTTATGCACTAGATAGACTGAAACGCTCAGCATCGTGATCTAAGCTGCTGCTAAAATCCTATCTCAACCAGGAGATAGATATTGATTAGGTTCTTATATTAGCATCAATCCGTTGCAACTTGTTTTATTAATGCTTTCACATGCAAACATAGGGCAGATTTTGGAAATCATTTACTTTAAGAGAGCTAACTTAGAGGCAACAATTTGAAAAGTATATTAAAATATTGTGTTGTATATTGTATAAATTGCTGCGTTCCCCTAAAACGCATATCTTCTTATAAGCGTATTTATACATGTAAACTTGTATCGTGTTACATTACAGCAGGGGACAAAGAAACTTCTAACCGCGGGTAATCGGACTACAGCAGTGCAGGGAGGGCGGAAACAACCCAACCATGCATAAAAAGAGTTCAAGAAAGCCGAGCCCCAAACACGGTTTAAGTCGCCATTTGCAGTCCTCTACCTCTAGGCGTTCCACCTCCTAAGTTAAGTCATCTGTCATGAACTGTCACGCTTGCACTCTGTGCATCCTATTGGCATTTGAGTTTGATATGCCTCTATGTTGTGGTATACGGGGTTCAGACCTGAATATGCGGAGTTTCGGAATTGGGGTCTAGTTGGAGAACTTTCCTCCCTCCTATATTCCTTCCGCGCCGACTGTGGTGAGCCTAGACCTCTCCTTCTCGGGGTGTGGGATTCGGAATAAGAATGAATTTGGGCACTACTAATTCTTTTCACAATGCTGCTTTTATCACACACTTTTCCCTGCTTACCCCTGCCGAAATCTCACACGCAACACAAGCATCCTCATCAGCTATCAGGCCTATCTCACCAGCTGCAGATGACTGAAATCGTCCTTATTTGAATTTATGGTTTGGTTTTGTCGATGTCATTAGCTTTTTATCCTTAGGCGCCTTTGTAGACAACAATTTGTGAAGCTTTCAGGATGCATCAGACGCACATTCATACGCGTTAACGGGTACAGTAGGATTTTTTTTGTCGTGACAGGCTTATCTGTATGCGCATTAGTTGGACAAGTCCATTTATCTTTTAGAAGGTGTGTTGGTTCAGTTGTAACAGAGTAGTACACATGGCGGTACACCAGGTGAGATAAGGTGACACCACCACGGTTCTAAGTGAGTGTTTGTTCCACGCAAGGGGAATATGAAAGCAGTTCTTCCCCCACCCTAAGCTATCTTCTCCTCTGCGCTTCTGCGTTTTCACAATGAAAAAAATCCACTGAGTCTCACCAGCATTTGGAATTAGTCAGTGGCACTTCACGGTAACGTTTTGACCGGTACTGTTCACGGGGTGTATCATTTTAATTCCGTTTGCTCAACGGGTATACCGGTGTATCTTTAAAGGTTTATAAGCTCAACGACTTAGCCTTTCTGAAAGTTTAAAAAAGCTTCAAACGTTTAATAAAGAGGCACATTCGCTTCTCCTGTACGGTCTTTTTCTTCCTTTGTTTTCTACAATTATATACGTATTATCTGTTCGGGCTTTACAAGGTCAAATGTGCTGTTTCATTTGTGAGAGTTGCTCCAAGATTCCCTCTCCAATGCCTTTGCACTTTCCAAGTCTAGCTTGTTTCTTGGCATTTACAAACGCAAACACACACACACACACACACACACACACACATATACATATGTGTATAGCCCATGTTATCCTAATATATACTATTTAGGGAAACAAACATCTCTGTCTAAGTTTTTTACCAATTCGTGTAAAACTACATCATGAGGTACATATCGAACAAATCTTTGAAAATGCCCAAGAGATGAAAAGTACTAAAATACATTTTGTAGAGCTCTTTGGTGAACCTTTATGGATAATTTTCTCAACACGATATTGCTGCCAACGGTTGTATTTGAGTTTACAGACTGAAGCTAGACACCATAATACAACAAACATTTGAAATATGCGTTAACACATTATTTTAATAGGTACATTGACGGTATTTTAATTATACTGATTTGGAAGACTATTCATAGAAAATAGATGTTACTGTATCATTCTATCTGGAATTTCATGCATTTTCACCTCCAAATCAGTGCGTCAAATTAAACTTCAGTTACATTCCGTGCTCCAGCAGTAACATATGAATATATTGTTCCCGCAATGAACATACGAAACATGACTGTGTTCAACATAATACGCAGTATAATATTTAAGCAATATATAAGGTATTTCGACATTGTGTGAAACAAATTATTATACGCAACTGCAGATAGGTAATTTTTTCAGAACTCGTTCGATACTCTAGTCTCAGCTGCGCTTCCAAGATAAACCTCTTACTCGTTCTGAAAAAATCTCACATTCCTATACACTAACGCAAACAACTATACCAGTAGCTTTTTATTCCTAGATGATCTGGAATTAATGAACAAAGGGCAACGGTGATCCAATATTAATATTTACGTAAGTCATTCCAATATTTGTCCTTTATGATTTTAAAACAACACAGGGGACTAAACTCATAGCCTTTAAAAGAAAACACCCAGTGAGGCCCAAGATGGTACTAACTGAACCGATTTTAGAAAGCGACTATTATTTTAAAAATGTAGTGTGATGTCATTCAGAGATAGAGAGATGCCATATCAATGTATGTCTTTGATTCTCACAGTCGTATATTTTATTACTGAAGTAACGCATGGCTAGCAAATATATAGGCGTCTGAGACGCATTAAAGTTGATATATCCTTTAAAAGGAGACAAAAAGGAATGTGTAGAGTTCATAACGAACGTAGTAGACTTACCATTTTAAGCTAATCCAGCTAAATTCTTTAAATTTGTTCTAACTAAAACTATCTGCAAACCAAGAACAGCAATCACTCAGAGATATTAAGAAATTTGGGAGGAAGAGATAACATACCTTAATGATACGTATTCTGAGAAACCTACATTGTATTTCCATTCTACGCAGTTGACCTTTGCTAAGGAAGAAAAATCAGAATCGGTTACAGAATGGATCCATAATATTCGAACCTTGTCTTCTAAGTTAAGAGAAAGCACGTTAATAGGCTTTAGCGAGAGATGTAGACCAGATGTTTTGTACTTTATTAATAGGTTAAGGACCAGTGGTCTCACATACTGTTTCTATTCAGATAAAATTAAAATGGTAGTTTGGTGTAGGTTCGAACTCGAGGATTTTGATAAAGCAGCCGAAGCGACACTTGAGTCTATGAAGTCTAAACGAGTGTCAGTAAATCAGCGAGGTAGATTAATCACATGTTAAAGTGTTCTAATTGTGGCAAACTGGGCACACAGTAAATAAGTATTATTTAAAGCAAACGGAATTTAAAGACATTTTAAGGTAAAACACTGTCCCTCAGAAAGTAAAGTGCACTTCAGAAAAGAAGTGGCATGCAATAGTTGCGAGAAAATGAGGCATTGGAAAGGAAATGCAAAAGGTCAAAGAACCCTTTCGTTGAAAATAAAGTGAACAGTACTCAAGAAGAAAAAGAGTGAGTTCTTTAGAGTACTAATTAGTAGGATACATCGGAGGTCAACGTGATGAGCGTAGACACGTTAATATATCCAGAAATAAGGGTAAACTGAAAATGCAGTTGACACAGGAGCAAACACAAGTTCAGTAAAGAACGCAGTCATGGCTGTTGGTTGACCATATGTTTCTAAGAGTGTTAAAATTAAAGCATTGAGGGTATGGTGGTTAATACTATAGGTATTGTGAGTGCATGCATTTTATTGGGCAAGAGCTGTTTATCAGTAGAACTGCAATTAGTTGACAAAAAGTATTCTGTTTTCCATTATGATGGAATTTTGTGAAGAGATTTATTGTAAATGATTAAGGCAAGAGTTTGTTACGAGCATAAGGGAGTTGAGTTGATGGAACATAAAATGAATATAGCGTGTAGCTTTGTAGCACGAGCCAACCTAAGTAGCGTAGAGGGAGAAGCGGCTACAGAAATAAAAGTTAATAGACCGCACTGAAACTATCGTTAGGCATCCAGTAAGGACCAAATTCCGGGAGGGGGAAGTAGAAATAATGGAAAAAAGTGTTTATGCGGAAACCATGCTGGTTCGACACTATGACTAAACCATGTTGACAAGGATTGTAAACTTTCTGAGGAGGATTTATACTTTGAAACCGCGATAGCTGATGGAGAAAATGTAGATTTCAACTCAGTAGATAAAGGGAAAATATTGCTGTTAGCAAATGACAAGATGTAAGATCCCAGTGAGAGTGAAAAGAAGGTAATTGAAGGTAAGATCATCTTGGTGAAGAGTAAAAGGAAACATTAACTAATATATGCACAGAGTGTAAAGAAGTGTTCCACTTAAATGCAGAGAAGCTAGATTGTATTATGCAGTTAATCATTGCATTGATTTAAATCCGAGACACAGCAGATAAATTCTAGACCATATAGTTTGCCAGAGGCATAGAAACAGGAGATTGATAAGCAAACTAAGAAGTTACTGGAGGAACATATCGCAGATGCAACTAAATCTCCTTGGAGTAGTCCTCTTCTAATTGTTCCTAAGAAATTAGATGTTAGTAGTGAGAAAATCCCGTCATGTGGTGGATTTCAGGAAGTTATATAGTAAGCGGATAGGAGATGTATATCTTTGCCGGATATAAATGAGAATTTAGATCAACTAGGACAGTCTAAACATTTTTCACATCTTGATGCTGACAAGGGTATCATCAAATAGCAATGGGAGCTGGTGAAACACATAAGACAGCTTTCAGCACGAAAGAGGGTCACTAACTGTTAAGAGAACGCCCTTTGGGTTAAATATTGCATCTACTATTCTTCAAAGATTAATGAACACTGTTTTGAGTGGGATGATCAGCAATTTTCGCTTTGTATTTCTATACGGTGTTATTTATGCTGGATTGGTAGAAGAGCTTTGCAATTAATTAGGGAAAGTTTTCTAGAGATTTATGCAATATTGTTTGAAATTGCAACCCGACAAAGGTTGTTTCTTAAGCAAAGAGGTGAATTATTTAGATAATTTATTTCAGAAAAAGGGATGCGACAAGATATGAAAATCTCGTAATGTTGTTAGGGAAATAAGAAGTTTCTTGGGAATTTATAGTTATTACTGGAGATTTGTGCCCACGTTTTCTATAACTGCAACTCATTTGCATGAATAGCTAAAGGAGGGGTGGGAATTTAAGCCAATGCAAAGTTGAATGGCGCAACCAGTGCTGAAGTATTCTAATTAGGACCAAAGCTTCATTTTAACCTCAGGTGCTAGTAACATGGAACTAGTTTGTTTATGCTGCAAGGAGAAATTGCCAAATCTTCGGTTGTAGCTTACGCAAATCGAAGTCTCTTCTCCGCTGCACATAATTACACTACTACAGAAGAAGAGCTACTGGCGAATGTTTAGGTCATCAAGTACTTTAGACCATACCTAAAAAGTTTCCTGCGGCCACACGACCACAAGTTATTAACATGGATTATGAATGGGAATGACACTGGAGTGAAGTTAATTAGATAGGGCATTAAGTTTTAGGAATATGACTCCGCACTGAATATAAAAAGAGAGTGCTGAACACTAACACACATACCTCGAGTAGGATAAATGTTTTTGTTGGCGATGAAAGGTAGTAAGTGAAGATGGTGGTGTTGATGATGACGACGACAATGATGTAAATGGGATACTAAAAATGCGTCAATGTGTAGCACTGTTTTGAATAAGGAAGGCTGAAACGCGGTTTTTTATTAATATTCTTCACTGAGAGGACACCAGGAAGTGAACCTTACTCACCAGGCCACAAAACAAAAGTGTTGATAGGACGGAAATGAGGTGATATATTATTGAATATAACAGAAATATCTGAAGTGACAGAAAAATAAGACAATAAAGCTAAAGAAGAAGGTTTCAATGTTAGTAACTAGTACCGCTAAATCTATTTTTGAATAATGTGCAGTAGACATTGTAGGTCGCCTTACAAAATAAGAATACGTATATTTGAAACTTTCAGATGGATTTCAGGAGATTGGTGTTGGGAACGTCTATCCTAAATCAAGAAGCAGAAACAGAGGCCACAACATCATAAAACAAAAACGTGATTTCAATATTTGGAGTGGCCGAAAGACAATTAACACACCAAGGTTAAAGTTTTCTAAATGAGATATATAAAAATGTTTGTAAGTTTTTGTGGATGTATAAGATTGAAATAATTGCCCTTTGCTCCTCCAATTCAAGTTGAGAATTGGAAAGCATTTATAGGGTTTTGGCCGAATATTCAAGGCATTACATTCAGGAGATTCGGAGTAACTGGGATTCATGGGAAGAGTACGCAGTGATTTTATGCAACAGTAAACACATCGAAAGGATATACAGCTTTCGAGTAAGTATTTAATAGGAAAGCCCTACTTCCTCATAAATTGTTAATTAATCCTGAGGTTGTGTATAATTTCGATGATAAAATTATTGTGTTTTATTTATGGACTCCTTAACTGCTATAGTTCTTAGCCTCCCATCCTATATTGGGCGTGAAAGATAGTAAATTTTGCTCAGAGACCTGTTTGTCAGGCTTAAGATTGTCTTACGTACCGCAAATCTATGACATGGGACCACAGGCTTTACTTCCCTTCCAAAAGAAGCCATGCTAAGGATTTTTACGCCCGAAAAAAACTCCATCGCCCTCCGCCGGGTTTGATTTCGATGATGATGCTATGGGACTCAGAAGTAAGTTCAGAACAGCACAGGAAATTGCAAAGCAACAATTAATTACGAGGAAATGGGCAAGGTGTGTTATGTGAATAAGTTGAAACCATGTATTTAAAATGTGACAAAGTATTACTGCATAATGAGGCCAATAGAAGGGGAGGATCTAAGTTCTCAACGTACAGGTGTTCATGAAATAATTCAGCAAACGAAGTCAGCTCCATTACAAAGAGGATGAAAACGCAAAAACTTCATGTGAATAGACTTAGGCCGCTTTTCTAGAGAAGTGATAGGATAACCAGGAGAACACAAGATATATTTTCTTTGCTGCAGGTCTCATTGTAGGAATCCGAGTGAAGACTATGTGAAGAATGTTCTTACTAATAAATGTTTGCTCATTTCCAGAGGACATCAAGGAAAATTTGTTAGGATTAAGATAGGAAAGCATGACGAACTTCATGGGTAGTATTGTGAGAACATATATACACTCAATTTATCCAATGACAGGTGAAATACAGTTGCCTGTGTAGATTTAGTGGAAATTGCTTTGGAGGTGAACACGCTGCGAGAATACGTCAGGCATGTTAACGAATTAAGCATAGTACCCTCATTGCGTAACTGGACTGATTGTGATCATTTCGGAAAAATAATTATGCACGGTTAAAACTTTTGTAAAATTCAAGATATCTGCTCAGAGAAACTGAATGTTGTAAAATGCAGAATTCGCGATATAACCGAGGTGCCCTAAACTTACTGGTGTGGTGAGTAAAATACAATGTTGAACGATGGACGAAAGTGATGCGTAGTACTACAATGGGTGAATTAACTCGTATGAAGAAAATGTGCATGGTATAACAAAAATGTGGTGAAAGAATAGGTGTAAGCCGTAAAGTATGTATATCTTAGGGTTTCAGAGTGAAACACATTTACAGATGTATTATGGGGAGCACACATTGCAGGAAAACAGTAAGAGCAATTACTGAAGCGGGTGGTTCAGGAAATGTAAATATAAAAATTCATGCAAACAAAGAGAGTCTGGCAAAAACGCAACAGGAGATAACTCTGAACTCCGTGGAGCAAGCAGAGGGTCGCCAAAAGGAAGAAGGCACACGTAAAGTAAGGAGATCGCAACGACTCCGAAGCTTTAAGAGTTACCACTGAATTTTTCATCAAGTTCAATTTAAGTGTTAATTGAGCTTCTGCTACGGGGGGAGGTGTTATATCCATACGTTTGTGATTCCTGTGTATTTTATTACTGAACTTCTTGGGAAACCATTTTACGTCTTTACCCACTTCGAGTACAGCTACATCGTTACATTTAAATTGCCAGGTGTTACTATTATACATATTACATGCACAGGATTAATTTATTTATTAGGATATCAAATATCTATTACTCATTTAACCCACTACTAGCTTATGTAGGTGCCAGAGAGGAACTAACTCATTGCAGCTCTGACTGGGGTATATTGTTATGCATTATCTGCAATAGGGGATCTTGAGAGGAGGGTGATAAAATAAGTTAATTCTGTAAGTGTACTACTTATTCGCAGTATTTTTGTAGATGTGAATGTTGGTGCTTAATTAGATGTCGTTGTATATCAGCGACAGAGTTGCGAGTAACTTGGTGCCTTATGCCAATGTGTGTATATTGTACAATTTATACTTGCCCATAATAATAATAATAATAATAATAATAATAATAATAATAATAATAATAATAATAATTCGTTCTTTAACAAATCGTATTACTTAAAGAACCTGGCCATCATCCGCCAACATCTCCCTTGTCTTCCCATAGTTATAACCTGCCAGCCAAAATAAATAACGAAATCACCCGGTTGAGTCTCCGATCTCCGAGATATGACGGACAGGGGAGTGGGAGGGAGAGAGGAAAAACTCTATTGTGTTATATTCACATGACTTTCTTTAGTCAGTACCGTTTATCTTTATACAGTTTTATATGGACTATTCTTACAAAAGCGTGTTTCTCTATCTACTTAATTTTAATGGGGACAAACGTTTGTAGAAATGGTTTCATTATACGTTTGATTATAGGAACAAAGGCCATCCAGGGGATTGAAGCAATAGTCATAGTTTAAAAACGGGTAGCTCTATGCTGGTCTTGAAATACATACTCTTTCTATGTAATTCCAGAAACAAATAAATGGAGGCAGTGCTTTTAAAGTTGATAAAGTATTAGTAAACTCAAACCAAATAAGAATTATCCAGCATATCACAGATCCCACAAAATATTATTTGAAATAAGTTATGACTTTAAATATAATATATATACTTTCTAGTAAGATTTTGCTATCTATTGGCAAATTTTTAAAGTAGATTCCTAATTCAGAGGACTTCACAGGCTTTTCATATGATATGTAAAACATATGTGTTTCATTTTTATGCAATTGGTTTTAAGTTCTCAGCATACTAATCAATATAGTTACAGTAATATTTAAGAAAACCAAAATTAAGGAAGAATTAACCATGTAAAGTGTACTTTGGAGTGGGGAATTTTCTTAACAATTTTCGTGTCGTATCCTTGAAACATAGTAAAATTAAAAACAGAATTTGATGTTTATCAGATTTTGCCTTCTGAGTCTCTCTCTTTTCTAAAAAGGCTTTTTTTTTGGTTCGGTGGAATTGCAATAGGTGGTCTACTACTAAATCTAGCTCTCAGAAAAAGCAATAAATAAGTTGATTTTGCTATTCAGAGTAATTCTGATTCAAAATCACATAAGAAATGAAATTGTATAAAGTAATGCCAGTTTCCACACAGCTTAATGCAAATGAAACGAGCTCCAAAACAAATAAAGAAAATCAGGCTGCAGTGATGAGGCAATAAAGAAGTCTCACTGGTTGAATAGACTGGACGGGATAAGAATGAGCACATAAGCAATGAATTAAAATATAACTTTCTATACAACAACCTGCTAAAATACAGCAGACTGAACTGTCTAAGCTGTAAGTGACATACCATGCCCTCAAGATGCAAAACTATTCTGTCTTCCAATACCCCTGCTTCAGCCGGTGTGTATGACTAAACTGAGTTTGTAATGTAGAAGTTCAAAGTCGACCCGTGGTTCTCTACAGTGTCAATGCATAATATGGGTTTCAATAGTGGCTTAATCATGACTCGGAAAGTAAACGATGTTGTTCTTCAGGTTAGCAAAGCACAATATTTCATGTGTCATAAGCCTACATAAGTTTCACCTTAAGAATATAACTCAGCACTTCTAGCTCCGGGGGTATAAAGCTGTGGCACTTAGGTGGTGAAAACGCAGTACCAATGCCCCTACGCAAGGCATTAATGCACCCCTATTGACACAAAATAACGTACATGATTACAGTTCAGAGTAACGAAATTAGGAAGTATGGCTATTTCTTCAATGTTCGTGCTGGTGTTTGTGGTGGTGATAGACGTGCTCAGTTTTATCAACTAAGTTTGCTAAGACTGTGGATGAAATGGATGGAAAAGGTATTCAAACTAGCCGGACCTATTAGCACTTGGAGTTTCCCGACAAAATACAGGGCAAAAGGAACGATTTACCTCCATATTAAAATCTGGGAGCTTCTGCATTAAAACAGAGGACAAAAACTTATCATTGTCAACATGGAAGAGTGTGTTATCGTTACTGAGGAAATGGTGCAGATACGAGATAACTAGAAACTTATATTTTTCTGATACTTTCAAATGTATGTATGTATGTATGTATGTATGTATGTATGTATGTATGTATGTATGTATGTATGTATGTATGTATGTATGTATGTATGTATGTGTGTATGCATGTGTATATGTATGCATGTGTGTATGTATGTATGTATGTATGTATGTTTGTGAGTATGCATGTATGTATGTGTGTATGTATGTGTTATGTATGTGTATATGTATGCATGAGTGTATGTATGTGTGTATGTATGTGTTATGTATGTGTATATGTATGCATGTGTGTATGTATGTATGTATGCATGCATGTGTGTATGCATGTATGTGTGTATGTATGTGTATGTGTATGCATGTGTGTATGCATGTATGTACTCGTACGTATGAACTGTATTCATTATTCCCAAATGTTTAAATCAAAGAAAAATGTTCGTTTATTTTTACTGAAAATTACAGGCATGTTGACTCTATGGAGCCGAAGAGGTACTGATAATTTTCTCTTTTTCATTGTAAACTTCTGTAACAAGGTTTTTCACTATGTGAGGTAGCTCAATGCTGAAAGAGACTCGCTAAGGCGAACGAAACCTGCCAGTCTCTACTCAATGACTGGTTTAGGCAATTGGTTTAGGTATTCAGATTCTTGGTGATTTCTTCTGTTTTACTTACCTTTAGCTTCCGACTGATGCGAGAGTTCTCTATTTCCGTAACTCGTGATTCCTTTGCAGTATTTCTTAAAAATTGATTTCTATCCAATATTTCCTTCATAAAGTAAAGAGTTTTGTATTACTTTATATTATATTTATATTCTGATGTAGCTACACATGGCTGGAAGTTCTGAAATTCCAAAGTGATTTGGTCGGTCCTCTTGGCCGCCTTACCTGCCTACTCCATTGGTGGCAGGGTTTGCTGGCACAATAACGGTGAGGTGGTGCTTACGCTATCAGAGGACGTTCCAGCCATTGATGTATCCAAGGTAAGCAAATAAATGCACTTGGGGATACGATTTTCAAGAAATGGTCCAATTTGAGAAATTCATGCAATCGGTGTTTTGTTTAGTATTGGTTAACGCCCATACTGCAAATACGGCACCAAAAATGATAGACACTGATGGTACAGGCAAAGAAATAGCAATTTGTGAAAGGAATACTGGAAAGTAAACGTCCCACGCTTACGTTTAGGGTTCCTCCGTGGCAGATGCCAGCTACGAGGACTGAGGAAAATCTGGAAAAAGCCTCAGTCAGGAAGCACGGTCATGGAGGAATTTCAACCACGGATCTCCCGAATACGAGCCTCACACGTAAACGTGTTATTGGGAGTTTCAGTTCCTATGCATCGGAGGTTTGCATGTAATTCTGCATAACAAATCTCAAGGCCCACTTAATTATAAATCTGAATGTGTTTCCAGCTTATATTTTAATACAATTTAAAGGAAATAAAAAATATAACATTATTAACATATATGAATATAAGAATGAGACTGTCAGATTTAATAAACCCTTTATATAAATACTGAAATCGAACTGTTTGAAGGTATTTACCCTGGCCTTTGAAAACAGGCAATATTTCACAAGAAAAACCGATCATAGTACATGTGACATCAGAGGAGAATGCGAATGCCAATAGCTAAGCTTTCAAGAAAGGTTTGCCAAATACTTAATTTTATCTTTTGCGCCATTTTCTCTGTATTGATATGAAACCTACCATTTGGTTATAATATGATACGGTCCATTACAGTTCAGTAATTAGTTAAAATATAACTAGATATAATCCAATACTGCAGTAATATAAATGATGGAATAAAGTGAAGTGATTGTAACCATGCAATGGCACTAATGAGGATAGAACATTTTGTATGTAGTATTTTAACTCGTATGGCAAAAATCTTCTATATATATATATATATATATATATATATATATATATATTGTAACTTGTGTGGGAGAAAATCGCGCTGGTCACCTGCAACCCTCGTTGGTACCGACGGTATTGAAACAGAAAAGCGAGAAAGCGACACGCAAAGTTTATGGACCGATTCCTTTCGAAGTAGAAGTGAGTGCCATCTACGACAAGTAAGGGAGTTTTAGTCGTAAAAGCACATACATGATATAGCTTAGATTCAACTCATTTTGAACCAAGGCCAAGGGAAAGAGAAAGTTAGGAATCCAAAGAAAAGCCTTTGAGACTATAATTTCAAAGTAAGGAATATGAACCGTCGAATGGAAAAACAGGAAACAGTCACGTGATTAAAAGTGAGCAATGTAATAATGAGACATATAAGGAGTGGGGATGAAATCCGATATGGCGAGATTTACAAATCGCAAGTAATTTCACTTCCCTGAATTATATTCTCACGTAAGGAAGTGCCGCGGCTATGCACGCCACGAAAGGCCGCTCTGCGACACTTTTAGAGAACTTAGAAAATTCGCCCTCTCAGAAATCACCACTATGTTAACTGCAAGTAAATTCACAGTATTAGGAATTGTGACGATCTAGGAGTTTGTATCGAATGACTAACGGAATGGTGGCACGCATTCCAGAATGAGCAGCAATAACTGCATAATAAAGTTAATATTACTTAGGTCGATGTTTCACTATAGCCACAGTAATTTACCTGCCACTGTAGACCTTGCAGAGTCAATATTGCTCAATCCTAGCTAGCCAAAGAAGGAAGAAGGCACCGGGAGAGCAATCATAAACCGAGTGATTCTGATTGGCACCCAGAACGCGGGTCAACTACAGTTAGCATAAATGTTCTGCGTAACAATTCCTCATTCATTTATTCATCAGTGAAGCTGTAATTTGAACTTCACTAAATAACCTTTCTCTGTACCAACTTAGAACAAGTTGGTACAAACTCGAGAATTGGCTGAAGCATTTGGAAAAATATCCATAATAATAACATTGCTTATTATTCTCTTTATACTTGATAGTATCGTGGCAGTAAACATTTCCCATGGCCACTTTGACATTTAAATAGCATCCTTTAAGAATTGAAAGCGAAGATTCTGAAGCACTTTTCCACCATAAATAGCCTTTTGGATGAAAAACGTATGTGAAATCCTACTCTTGGGATTTTGGTGTCCGCAAAATCGCATTAAATCCTCAAATTACGCATTTAAAATAAGCTGTTTATACTGAATTTTATAGGAACTATAAACCGCCTGTGCATTCATCATTCTTAATTAATTTTATGCAAATAGGAAACAATAAAAGACAGAAGCTTATAAAAAAAACACACGTCGCATTAAGATACATAATCTGCTGGCAAATAAAAACTATTTGCCATTCAGTCTCCAAAATATTCGGTGTTGTTTATTTCATTTTGCCAGAGTTTAAGAGTGAATCTTAAGTGGACATTTTTGTATTTCTCATCATTTACTACAAATTGTGCAAAATATATTAAATAGCATATCTCGGATTACATTTTAAACAATTGAGGGTATATCTACAGGAGAATGCTTATTTTCATAGTACTGCTTAACTAAAATTGTATGGATAGTGCCTATCATAATTATCAGGAACAGAAAAATAAGTTTCTTGGGATTTATAAAATAGGATTTGAAAATAAATATATGCAATTTGAGAAATCGTGTTGATTATGGCACACAAAGCACCACTTTTCATTATCATTTTTATGTATTCATTAATTTTAATACTACATTTTAGGCTTCCTTTCTTATATATGGCGCAGGTCAGAATCTATCCACGGAATCTGGCAATTTCGTTTTGTCTTCAACTATTTAATTTTATATTTAAGAAAGCATAAAATAATATCGTAGTTCAAGAATGTGCTAACAGAAAAGGAATTTATATAATTATGTATGCAAGCGAAAAGAAAGGCATAAATTAAATGCTATGAAGTTTCTATTACATCGTTTGTGGAATTTATCATGAAAGAAGAAGAATCATGAAAAAACATCAGCCCATTTTGTTGTATTTAGCATACATTAAAGGCTTTAATGCTTAAGTGTTTTGGTTGTTGTTGTTCACAGGGATAACCACACGAGTTTCAGTTTTTTAAACACTAAAACAACACATAGTTTAATGCAAGTAGGTATTGATGATGTCACTTCAATCTGCAGCCAGTCATAGTAGTCCGGTAATTGCTAATACCAGCTATCCGTAGCATACTTTGAAATCGGTGAAGTTCTAATAGTGTATAAAAACAATTTCTAGCGAAATTTGAACAGGTTTGTGGGAGGCGCATTTAGGATCAGGTCTACGAGATATTGGGATCTGCATATTGTGAAGGAACTTAAGGAGTTTTTCTGGTGTGTTCTACATTTTTACGGCTATTCTATATGAGACTTAACGATGTTTTGCTGTATCCAGTTCATCACATATACGGAGATAGGCGAGGAATTCAGGCAATGCCTGTGTTATTTACCTAATTTGGAATAATGCCATTAAAATAGCGGTAGACTGACTCGTTATACGTTTAGATGCTGCCCCAGTGCTTTCGGTAATACTGAACTATGGCATGGTGCTGCCCTGAAGCATAGCTTTGCCAATGTGAATCTACAAATGGTCTTCCTGGCCATACTTGGCTAAAGGTAAACTTGGAATAAAGAGGGCCTGATAGTTTTCCTGAACTGACAAAAGGTTAAGAACTCTCTTCACTGTAGGAAGGTGCAATTGCTGCCGGGGTAGTTTATAAAAATAACCTTTTCAGAAATACACACCCATAGCTCCCTACAATACAACAGCTTGTTTCAGTGGTTTGTGAAGCACCGAGTCAATTAGATACCATAGTTCTGACAGACAAAATACGTTTATATGCCACAAGTTCTGAAAAGGATTCAAGTTCATGCAGATAACTAAATATCGATGTCTTCTTTGTCCGAGTAACTATTACCCAATACAGAGCAGCCATAATCTTCCAGTTTCTCGAGATAATGCTCCTAAGGGTTTTGGCCTTATGGGAAGAAGGAACAGTTCTTACCATTTGCTTTTTTGGCTATTCTAATCCTGACAACAAAGATTTTTCTGTACTCCTCAAGTATCCCCAGAATAGTCAAAGAATCTTTTGTTCTTGCTATAAGATGACCATATCATCTGCATACGCCTGTAACGTGAAGAAAGTGTGTGATACACTGTGTATACGTGGACATTATATGTGCTATTCGTAGTAGTAGCGCCATGGTGGTAGATAGTTCAATATCCGTAGTAGTAGTAGTAGTAGTGCCACGGATTCCAAGCCTAAGGCAGAAAGCGTCATTAGCAGTGGACAACCTTACATTACTGAGGATTCTATGTAAACACGCTGACTTAAGTATTGGTTAACCAGTATGCGTGATTTGGCGCAAACGTAATGAGCTTTAATGGTTTTAATTATCTCCTATAGGAAAACACAAGGTCTCCAAAACGGAGAAGAGGTAGTAATGGCTCACTGAATCAAAAGTCTAATGCCAACAATGCACCGTTTTCTTCATCATGCTCTGATAAATATAGAACAATGTCTCTAAGAGCAGTAAGATTGTGCATGATCTTCTTTACGGGAATACCATACATCTTACCACAGGCATCACATAAAACTGATATGTCTATTCGCCAGTATTTTCGTAACTAGTTTATAGTCAGTGTTCAGGAGCATGATGTAGGGATATTTTTGAATAATGTGAGGGTGATGTTTCTTGAAAAGAATAATAATCAATGACGTGGTTAACTTTGTGTCATCAATATTTTGCTGTAGACAGGGGTGAGATAATCTTTAACAACACCCTAATATTCTTTATACAACTGATAGGTCAAACCATCAGTACCGGAAGCCGTTATCTTTCGCTTATCTTTTAGCGTTGTAAGCACTTCATCTTCAGTTATAGTTCGGCTTAATACCTGTTGATTTAATCTGACATGAGTTGTATGACCATCCATTATTATACATATGTGTTTTCCCTGAGGCGCCACTTTGGAAAAACAACGCGAAAATGTGTGCTCTGCCTTGCGCAAAACGCTGCCCGTGCTCTTGTCTCTGCTACAATCTTCCACTTCAAGCTCAGGTATTAATTTTAATTTATCCCTGTGTTCACCCTGAACAACATGAAACAATTCTGCTGGTTCATTTACTATAATGAAGGGCCGTTTCGAATGTACCAATACACCACTCATAGGTTGTTGATGTTTCTTACATAACAATGCTTTCAAAGTTGAAATCTCTCTCAGTACATAACGAGCTTGGTGGTGTTGGACATATAACTCTTGCTAGGACTGATAATAGAAGAGTAAATTTGCTTGCATGTTTTGTGCATGACAGTGACCTAAACCTTAAAAGAAGTTTTGGATGCCAGGTATAATAACTGTTAACCAGGCATATAGTGGAGAGGGACTAGTGTTTTGCATTTCAGTAACCAGCCATTCCCAAAGCGTTTGATGTTTTTCTTCAGTATCTGGCACATTCAGAATCTGTTCGTATTATTTCCAATATCCACGATCGTAAAGCGGCCAAAAAGTGCCTTCCTTCATCGTCTCTGTAGGGCAGTCGTGTTCCAAGAAGGGAAACGGTAGTACATGTGACCTTTGTATTGAAGTTTTCACGATATCAGAAATAAAGTTCTATTTAACCTCGAAGCAGAAATATACCTACGGAATGTATAATGTACATCAACAAGTGAATGTCCCCTCACATATCCTTCAGCTTAAAACCTGAGATGAGGATGTTCAGATCCATTTGACCTTTGGCACTACAAACGGAGTTCCAGTAACCGCCTATATTCAGCTGACAGTGATTATGCCTTAAGTAAAAAGGCAGTATTTCCACAATGACAGCCCCACGTTTCTTACGATGGTTGCTACCAGAGTGTAAATACGCATTTATAACGTGAACATTTTTGAGAAAGGAGAAAAATATACGCCACTAAAATAGCATTCAACGTGTTACGTATGAATACTAGAACGAAAAATAATCATTGCATTTCTGTTTTTGTAACCGGTGTTCACTACGCATAGTCGTAACAGAGACCTATGAAATCTATGTTATCAGCATTTACTTCTTTAAAAAACAGTACATCTGGATAAATTTGGCACAAAAAATCCGCAGCATTTCTTGTTGTGTTTACTGCATAAATAGTTGGTATTTATCATTGCACAATTTCTCACAATATCCATAAGACATAGGATAGAAAACAAAACGTAACAGGAAGTAAAAGGAGCCGAGTATAAGACGTGTGTGAAATTGACTGTCAACCTTATCAACTCTGCCACTTTTCAGATCCCTTTTTAGGAGAAATTCTGTCAGCTGTTTGGTAAGGACGAGTCTATATTATGGCTTTATTCCTGAAATTGTCATTTGCTACCTCCCACTGGTCACCTGCGTGGACTTGAAGTGAAGATTGCTGCGTGTAACTCTTTTATGGGTGTAGTCCTCATTTTTCAAGAGTTTCACAGTAGAAAACTTAGACGTGACTACATGTTCTGAGCACTTATCCACTTATCCTTCTGCTTCTGTCTCCTCTTTCTCTGCGTTGCATGGTCATCAACATGTATGTGTTATGCAATGTTTTGTTTAGTCTCTATAGTTGGTATTACTAGTATGTTAGTAATGTCTAAAATATCGTCAATCTCACGAGTTCGTACCCTCACAAATGTTGGAAGTTGCGAGGCGAATTTCTCACGAAGAGTGTGTGTCCCTCTTACGCCGTTTATAAGCTCACCATCGCTCGCTTCCCTGCGCTCTTCCATGCCAACAAAGGTGGCTGGGGAAGCAGTAACGACTGGCTCCAGTTGACTCTACTTACACGACAGAGAGTCATGTGCTGTTTGGAGGCGGCAGTTGTGTCGTTGTTGGTATGGTGCACTGTCCAGTATCTTAGTGAAAAGGTATGGTCTATGGAGATCTGGCACAGGAAATACAGTTTTCTAGGCGGACTTTTACATTTTAAATGAGTGTTTCCTAAGAGAGCAAGCACGCACGAACCTGATCAGAGTATACCACCTGTACTTGAACAGTGCTCATTTTAAGAAA
Organism: Deroplatys truncata; assembly: GCA_030765065.1. Lineage (NCBI taxonomy): Eukaryota > Metazoa > Arthropoda > Insecta > Mantodea > Mantidae > Deroplatys > Deroplatys truncata. The sequence goes on along the minus strand of CM060990.1, from coordinate 522,325,867 downwards.
TGAAGAAATATTTTTCTTACCCGCCATTTGGATTGTCCTTATGTCATTGTTTACAGGTACCGTACAGTGTGTAGTCCACGTTTCCCTTGTAATATCAAAAACTGTCCATAAGACACTTAACACGTTACTACCAGCATGAAGTAGAACCTCTGAAAGGAGATGAAATACCCTGACAGTAATGGATGTTTGATCCGTTGTTGTAATACTTATATTAGCCATGTCCCGGATTGAAATTGCAAGTATGTGGGTGTAGCATATTTTTTTAAGAATCTGCTCGTATTCAGTTGGTAAAATTGACTTAACGTAAACAGCACTTACTTGTAATTTAACTTAATATTGCCAACATGATCGTTCTTTACACCTACCTCTTGTGCCAGACATTGATGAATTTCCAAAGGAGAAGCACGGTGTCGATCACTTTAAACGTTTCTGTAAAAGTGTCATCTCATTGGTGTATACTTATTATCTCACTAGTTTAAACTTAATAGAAGTAATAGCTAAAACTGTATACACCGAGGAAAGAGCACAAGAACACTATGAGGCGTGTTTTTAAGGTAAGTACTAATAATTTTTTTAAAATAAGAGAACATCATTTTCCAAATACTTTATTATTTTTCATCACTTTAACCGTAAACTACTTCTCCACAAAGTCACCGCTATTATTCAGGCATTTGTAACGGGAAACCAGTTTTTCTATACCTTCGTCAAAGAATGATGTCACCTGTAATGAAAACCAAGTCTGCAACTCTTGTTTCACAACACCATCATCGCTGAAATGTTTTCCACGTAGGAATTTCTTCAGATGAAGAAACGGACAAAATTCGCTTTGTGCCAAACCAGATTGTAGGGAGGTTGGTCGAGTTTTTTACACCCAAATGATGCGACGAGACCATCAGTTTGTTTGGCTGTGTGTGGCCAGGGATTGTCATGAACCAAAAGGATTCCATGCGAATGCATTCCACGTATTTTGTTCTGTATTGCATGACGGAACTTTTGTGGTGTCCAATTAGACGTCTTTGTTGATTGTCGCATTCCTGTTTAGGAATTCAACCAGCAAATCATGTTGTCTGTCCCAGAAAACCATGCACATGATCTTGCGAGTGGATATTGTCTGTTTGAATTTCTTTTTCACTGGGAAAGTTGCGTGGTTTCACTCCGTGGATTGTTGCTTTGATTCAGGAGTGATGTGAGACACCCATGTTCATCACCTGTAACGATGTGCGTTAGCAAATCAACGCCTTCCTCAACATTTCACGTGGAAAAGTCAGTGAAGCGGCAGATTACTTGTTCCCTATGGTCATCACTAAAAACTTTGAGCATCCATCCTGAGCACAATTTCAGAAATCCTAAGCATTCTGTCTAATTGTTGTAGAGGATTGATCTTGAAATTTTGGGAAATGCGAAAACCGATATGGTGAAACGACGGTCCTCGCGAATATTTTGTTCCACAGCTTGCAGCAAATCATCCTTGACGGTCGGCCGCTCCGCGGCTCATCATTCACATTTTCACGTCCTTCGTTAAACTGTCTAATCCACTTCCTCCTTATTATTGTTTCCCCATAAACCTCACACAATTGGCGATGAATGTAACATTTCTGGCACTCAAAAGACGAATGGCTGATCTTACTGGACAGTCAGAGGGTCGTTCGATTGTTTTGTAAATTTCAAAACGTTTCTAATAACAGGAAAACACAAAGTGACTATCACTCACAGCGGCTTCCTAGTGAACAGAGGAAGTGATCGCGCATGTTTAAAATCGCGACTGCAGCGCTGCGCTGGCAAAATATTAGAGCGGTACTTACTATAAAAATACCCCTCGTACAAGTTGTAGCCTTGAGTAACGTGAAAACCTTTTAAAGTATACGTAAACACTCGTACACCCGTAGCTGCTATGAGGGCGGCGTAGCGGGAAGTGTGCACACGACCGCTGCTCGAAAACAACTGATTAGACCAATTATACAAAATATATGCTTTATTACATAGTTTAAACCCCTAACTTCATTTGCTTTATTCCTTCTCCGTTTGTGTATTTCTGCCACGAAATTGAAATTGGGTTTTATTTATGGACGCTTTTAACGTTCCATTTTGGGCGTGAAAGACTGGTAATTCTGCTCAGAGGCCTCTTTATCAGATTTGAGGTTCTTTTACGTACCCTGAATCCATGACTGGGGACCACTGGCTTTACTTCCCTTCCGAAGGAAATCCATGCTAAGGATTTTTACGCCCGAAAAAATCTATTGCTCTCCGCCAGGTTGGAACCCGCGACCTCGGGAACTAGAGGTTAGCATGGTAACCCTACACCACAGAGGACGACTATTTCTGCCACGTACAAGTTTTTCAATACATCAACTTCTGATATTTTATTTTGAAACTTTTCATCCACACCTTTTTACACCGGAATGGTATATTTTCAGGATACTATTTACTGTGTCTTTGTTCAAAGAACGTTGTTTCATTCAGAATTACAAAATATAGTGCTATTCGTAGAAATATTAATTGTTCAGATATCTATGATTTCTCTCTTCCTAACAGATAAGAGCACACAAAGGCGAGCCGTCTAATGTTTGGAATCACTCATTTGTATAAGTTATAAATCCTAAACACGTTAAACTGAAAGGTATGACAAAGTGGACCTTTATGTAAACCAATCATATGTTTTTCTCTTAAAGTTTTCCAAACAAAACACCCTATTTGGCAATTTGATTTGAACTGTTTGCCATCCCTAAAACTTTTAAAAGGATTGATTCAAATGGAAGTTCTTCAAATTTCACTTACGCGTTTCCTTGTATGGGATGCATACTTTTATGTTTTGAAGCTCGCTTCTTATACTTACGGGTGCTTGTGAATTTCTCATAGACGGCTTTCACCTCAGTGAGGTATGCACAGTAGCATGACGACGCAGAAATATAGTGGCTGATATAGAACAATTTACCAGGTAACGAGCGTACACTGAAACCTTCAACAACAACAACAATATATATATATATATATATATATATATATATATATATTTAAAACAGAGAAGAAGCGTTCCATACATGTTGCAGATTTTAGACAGCTTTGAACAGTCACACGTGCATAGCTTGGGCCATGAAGAGCCTTCGTGAATTCTTTTCTCGAAAGAGTAACGTCGTATGAAACACCTATGCATTTAAATCAAACATACATCGGTGCACTTCTACACACGAAACCAGAATTTTAGGAGTGCGGGAATAAATAGTCTGGACTTCTCAACCTCCTCTTTATAACTTGTCACCTAGCTGCTGAGCAGAGTGATGTGGATTTCTGCGAAGGTCACATGCATGTAATTTTCACAGCGTTAACTGCAATGCGTTATTTCTTAAGAACCAAGCTTGTTTGTGAGCCACACTTGACATGTAAGGAATGAAATTATCTATAAGACTAGTATTAATTATGGCAGTAAGATGTGTCAATAACTCATTATTCGTCGTTGTTCCTTCATGGATGAGGCAAAGAGTTTTCTCGCTAAGGAGAGATTGAATAGTAATTCTGTTCAAAACATTTGTACTAATCACGTACTAACTCTGATCTGTACTATTGTCCCTTCAAAACACAAAACTACTCGTATTCTCTTCAGTTCAGGTGGTTGTCTATATTTGCTTTCCAGCCGGCGCTAATGGATATATGGTGTTACTTTGAACTATTGTTAATTTCGAAGAAGAGTGCATTCATTTCCAGAAAGCTTTTTCATGCTTGAACTGAAGTGCGCAATGTGGAAAACATTAGACGAACAGTATTAGACAAACTAAATAACTTAACACATACGTGGGAAAAACAGGATAAGAAACATTGCTGAAATCGAACTGTGCATTAAGAGCATTACTAAAGACATCATTTTCCGTGAACTAAGGTGCTAGGTATCCTAAAATGTGCGGGATTTTCTGTGTTTCATGTTGTGAAAGCTAGTAAACTATTGCACTAATAGTGGGACATATTTTCTACTTACATTTAAGAAAAATAATTTTAATGTTCAAAATATTCCTTTAATATTTCAGGCGTTCTCCATATTTTTACCCTCCTACGTTATATAAAAGTGCATGCACATACTGTCGACAAACAATAAAAATCTCGAGATTTATGCTTCGCACTACAGAACTATGAACTGAAAATGGCTTTTTATTTGCCGAGACTAAATACAAGGCACATTTGACATCCCTGCGTTAAATGATCACAATAAAAATGAAAAAATTCAAGTAAAAGTAGTATAATTATTTCATATTAGTGTGACTGAAGAAACGTTACTGTACCCAATCCTATTTTAATTATCCTGCAAGTTGCATCTAGTTTTGCTATTATTTGGCTGATAGAATTGAAAAGTAGAAATGGAGATCCTTCTAAAAGAACAAAGCCCCCCCCCAAAAAGCATGCCTATGTCTGTGTTTGTATATCTTTATTAGGTTATTACTAATCCCATTTTTAATTTCCGAGAAACCCCTATATCTACTGAATGTTTATACGCTTCCTGTTTTATTTCTGCAACATTAGAGCGAGAAAAATAAGTCTAAGTTTGTTCCCATAAATCTGCATAACCTCGACCTTTCCTATATTATTATTGTTAAAATATGGTAAGCCTATTAGAGACTTATTTAGTTTTCTTAAGACATTTCTATTCATAGATTACAATATGTTAATCCTTAAATCCTTACCTTTATGCTCGTCCTTGAGCGCCACGTGTAGTATAAAATTCTGAAACAAAATGAATAAAACTGAGAAAAGTAGTTGCATCTTCAACTTTTTACATTGCAAGAAAAGTATTCTGAAACACTATAGTACAATGAAGCTTAAATAAAGCAAAGGGAAATAAATATGTATTACATGGTATACTTCCTTGAACCGTCTGGATTCAAGTTACTCTATAGCAATTAAAGAACGAACAAAAAGTGAGCTATTTTCACTCAAAAGAGTGGTGAGTAGACAATATAACATACACTCAGGTATTTCAGATTAGGTGTCTTGAGAAGTAACTTGAGTTACGTAAAGGGAATAGGAGGAAGGTGTGTCTGTTTCCTTAAGTGGTCTACATCCCCGTCTCTTGCTAATGCCTTGCGGTAAGGCAATATATTTCTCCCCCACGCAGCTGTTCAGCATCTTAGTGGAAGTATGCTCAGTAGTTTAGTTTGTCTAGCCTCAACATCTGAAGGGGCATACACTAAGGTAGACGCGAATTATTGAAACCCTGTTATAACTGTAAAATATTTTATATTATACTGCAGTGAAGTTTACATTACACTACCTGACATTCACAGATATAACGTGCTTATCGAAAGCGAACACATGTTTTACATCGTAATAACAGGGATTTTAATGCAATTCACTATGACATTTAAAAGAAAGCTTTCATAAGTCTTAATGTTATTTATTTAAATATATCCAATTTGGCATATGGTTTACTTTTTATAACCCAATGTAACACTCACCATGTAGGGGGTGCCTACGTATATTAATTGCAATGTCTGCATTTTCTACGTTTACTTTCACTTCGTTCTCAATAACCAAAGATTCACATATTCCATATGATGCAGTGTTATACTAATTCGTATAACATTTTACATATAACTTTAGCTTTTTATGTAAAATAAAATGACTATCTCCTCTCTATTATGCCATTAAATACAAAAAATAAAACTGAACTGTCCTCACTAGCCAAAGGTGACCTCCTAAGATAATGTTTTGTTCTTGTGTTAAAGAAGGAAAAAGAGATATAATACGCTATAAATTATTCCTGCCTTACGACTATAAGAAAACCTATGTGTAAAAAGCGATTTTTAAAACTGCATTTAGCGCGGACGGCATTATAAATTATTCCATGTGGAGTGCAAATAGTATAGGCAGGTAGACACCGCCAACAATTTATTGGTGCCAGGGATTCCCCCGTCCTTGAAAAGAGCCAATGATCTGTTGGCGGAGACCAGTGTAGAAGAGTGGCCTTTTTTTAATTATATTTTTTTGTTATAAGAATGTGACTATCAAAAATAAAATATGATATGAACTTTAATAATAATAATAATAATAATAATAATAATAATAATAAAACTACATAATATAACTGATGTAATTAATTTAAAGTAAAAATAATAAAAACAATAATTAGTATAGTTGTACACTAATAGCATTATATGTATAATTGATTTTCAGAACAATAATAACCAAAGAATGGAAAAAAGATGCCTACAGATATATAAAATGTCAATTCAGGTTACTGATTATCAATGTCAATAAACACTATTTTAATTTTTGTCGAGAACAGTGAACTGTTTATGCCACACACGTTTCTTCCTTCTTCATCTTATGTATTGTCCGAATCACTTTTATATAAAACTTTTCGAATGTAACTGTCTCTCTCTTTTAGTTCTCCAGTTTCGATTAAGTATCCTAGATGATAAAAGTTCTCGTGTATTTGTTGGTCTATTTTTGGAACGAATAACACCCCCACTAACTCATATTGATTATCGTAGTTGTCTTCTACTTTTAATATGTTGTGGTTCCCTCATCGTGTTATTACCTGATCCACACAGTAGGTATTGGTTTTTACTTCTACTCGAGCTTCTTCTGCCATCGGATCCGTTCTGGAAAATGTAAAATATACACTAAACATAACTGTTCTTTTTGTTTCATCGTATTCAAAGTAATTCCCCACTTTGATTTCAACTATTTTTTTTTATATTCTGTGATGGTAGTTGATGAAATTCTAAATCTTTATAGATTACGAAATGTACCACAAGGGTTAACAAAAAAATTAATCGATTAATTGTTATTCTTGCTAAAACGTTGTTTCCCAAATAGATAGATTCCGACGTGACAGACATTGTGGCAGGTGAGCATTATCAAAAAGTACCTGATTGCTTATAAGGTATCTATTTCTATTCTGCGCATGTGCTGCAAAAAGCGCACGCACATTTAAGTTTGTGTAATTTAAAAATACAGAACGTACTGCAGATACGTATTAGCAATATTAAGGACATATAAGCCAACAATAAAGTATCGTTTTTCATGGTTATAATAACGATTTTCATTGATTGCTTACCTTTGTTATTCAATTTTGGCAAATGTGTAGGTATCCCCTCCTTTGTAAATCGAACATTACTCCGTTTTATTTAAAAATCTTAAAGTATCTTCCGAGATTTCCTTAAAATTTGACGGCAGGAAGAAATCTCTTCCAATTATTTTTAGTATGGTTATTTTACCAAATCTTTTATTAACAGATCGAGCATCTTCGATTAAATATTTTCTCTTTAGTGATAAATCCCCTACGGATAGAGGCTTCGACTCCTTTCCTATTTCGTTGAGTTCTCCTAGCATTTTGCTTTCTGGGGTGTCCACTAAGGCTTGATTCTTGCTGAGGAATGGCGATTCGGTGTGTTTTTACATTGCTCTTTTATAGGATCATATTACGTTTTCACTACACGTGACCAATTGTTTCATCACTTGTTTCAACACGTTTTTCAATACACGTGACCAGATGTTTATGAAGAAAGAAACATTTCAGTATAGTTCCTAGGTGTGACGCATATAATGTATTCTGAGAAGCGTGAGCAAGACAAATTACTCATACCTTCTGGCGACTCTGCTGTGTCTTTTATACAATTACAGTATGCCATTATAAGGGTTTTTACTTCTTTAGATTCTTTCACTTTATAATACAATACGAGTGTGTCGTTTACAATACGAGAAAGGTTAGACAAACTTGTCCACTCCTCTTCAGTTAATGATAAGGCCATTTATTCATTGCTTTGATATTGCTTTAAAATTACATTTTGTGTACCAAATACCTATTTTGTAACTAAATACAGTTCATGTGTTAAATTACGCTAAAATTTAAATTCTCTTTTTTGGAATCGGGATCAGTACAACTTATGCAATGAATTGAAATTTTCCATTCGTTTTAGTCGTATACACCACGACGTTCGCCACGTTTGGAAATAATTATTTGTAAATAATAGGGAAATTCTGTAGAAAATCCCATACCTAAAATTTCTTTTTCTCCGTGATCCAAAAAGTAAATATCATTTTTTATACCTATTACAGACGTCTCGTAGTTGTTATGCTTGTTAGGGATTTGTCGTCTTCATCTTCGTTCTTTTCCTTTTTGTTTTTTAATGTCTGTAGACCTGAAAAATAAATAGAAAAAAGTTAATCAGATGTAGGAATGAAACCCACGCTCGTTTTTAAAAGAATCGTATCTTAAGTACGACGCCGTAATTGCTCGGCCAAACTGACCTGCTTTTACAAATCTACTTGTAATAGATACTATGTGTATAAAGAAAGAAGTAAGGAAATAAAGATAGAAAGAAAGAAAGAAGGAAGGAATGAAAGAAAGAAAGAAAGAAAGAAAGAAAGAAAGAAAAAGAATGGTACTTTACATCTTTTAATGCTTGATCAGGTTTCTGTTCTTAAGAGAGAAAAAGCCCATCCTACTACCATCGATGTTTGATTACCGAGGGATCAGTCCAAAACAGATCATTAACATACAGATCGTAAATTGTAGATTCGAAATTGATTGGATCGCGGTTCAAACCGGAGAGCAAACGTGATTCGTATGGTTTCGGGTCGCAAGGATAAACGTTACGTATATTAATAGCGTGCGAGTACCACAGGGAAATATTTATAATATTTCTTTGAGAACAATTATGAGCAGGTATTTTATTGCAAGAATGCATACATGGATATGCGTTAAATGTAGCAAACGATTCTTGATAATCATCAATTTCATCTGTATTTACTACACTACGTCCAGTTATTATTCGAAGAAATTTGACTCTTTCTTCTCGTTTGTAAACACTTCAGTAGAAATATAATGGCGACTTGAGCACACAGAGAGATGCCGACAGCTGATAAGGGTAATTACATGTGTTTTAACATATGTAAACATATGTAAACACGTGTAACCCGCTAATGACCGCCGCTAATGTCAAGTCTAATGGATATGTGTGGTAATACATATGTAAACATATGTAACCCGCTAATGATCGCCGGAGATGCCGACAGGTCCTACCCCCCTCCCCCAAGCGGTCTAGTCGCGTGCCGTGGCGTCCTGACTTGAGGGATTTGTTTTCTCGAGGCCTGCCGCCCCTCGGCAAATTAATTAGGTAATTTTCGTCAAACATTATTGAAAAAAAATAATTGACATTTTTATGACTACTAATACCATTGATTAATTAATTGTATATGAATTGATTCGAGCGCAAGTGGCAGTGTGTTTATAAGTAGCCTGCTCACGGGAACAGTCTGTAATGTAATGAAAACACTGGAGTCTTCTTCTATCTGGGGAAAGCGCTTGTCCATTAGCTGGCCATGTTAGACGCTTTCACCACATTAATAGACTTTTAAGTTTGCATTCCGGATCTGTTTACATACATTAGCGAACAACGACATACTTCTGCCTGGCGGTAACGGTGACCTCCATTAGCTGACCACGTTAGACGCTTTCACCACCTTAGCGAACAATGTCAGTAATTGTTTTCCTAAGTGCTCTGCATAACTCTCACCACTTCAGCTTTAGCGATGGAAATGATATAAAAAGCAGCAGCTTCTCCAATGAGTTCCAAGTTGACCGGGATGGCCGGGATCGAATCCTACGAGTCATTACAAATTCAGCTTCTAATAACTCAGAGACTAATTACGATAAAGACGTCAAATAAAGTTTATTACATTAATGTCATTAGATAGTTTCTTGTGAGTGTATATTTGGGTACATGGTGTCCAGGGTTCGAATACAATAAAATGTAATTTAATTATAAATTTAATAACTCCTAAACTAATTAAGATAAAGACGCCGAATAAACTTTATTGCGTTTACGTTATTAGGTAGTATCTTGTGGATGTATACTTGGGTACCTGGCGTTCTGGGTTCAATCCTTAATTTTTTAAAATCGTCATTATCTCAGAAACTAAGAGAGGTAGAGGAGTGAACCAAAGCATGATTGATAGCTCCTATAATTTGTAATTAATACTGTATATAATTTTCAATCAGTTGTCCTTATTTCGAATCACGATCTTTCAATCACTTACTTATTTTTCTCTATACTCTAGAATATATCTCTTAGATTGATGCTGTAACTGCATACAGCACCTTTAAACATATCAAACTAATATTGTAAATAATTTTGTTTCTGGTGTCCAGGATTCGAATACCGATAAAATGTAATTTAATTTAAATTTAATAACTCCTAAACTAATTAAGATAAAGACGCCAAATAAACTTTATTGCGTTTATGTTATTAGGTAGTATCTTGTGGATGTATACTTGGGTATCTGGCGTTCTGGGTTCAATCTTTAATTTTTTAAAATCGTCATTATCTCCGAAACTAAGAGAGGTAGAGGAATTGACTAAAGCATGATTGATAGCTCCTATGATGGGTAATTAATACTGTATATAATTTTCAATCAGTTGTCCTTATTTCGAATCCCGATCTTTCAATCACTTACTTACTTTTCTCTATACTCTAGAATATATCACTTAGATTGATACTGTAACTGCATACACCACCTTTAAACATATCAAACTAATATTGTAAATAATTTTGTTTCTGGTGTCCAGGGTTCGAATACCGATAAAATGTAATTTAATTATAAATTTAATAACGCGTAATCTAATTTAGATAGACATGTCAAGGTAAACGCAAACAGAGTATCTAGTCCTTAAATATCGTTATCATGACAAATATTACTTTAAAGTACTCAGATCGAATCCCGAAGGGATGATTTCATATATCTTCAAGCCTAGGGATCATATCAGGTTCTAATAAAGATCAAATGCTTAATGCTGATGTGGGGGAGCTAAAATACATTTATTAAAAGTATCACTCGGTTCGATTTAGAGCTTAGAATCTGTGTAACTATGGAAAAATTGCTTTTCTCGTGATTGTAGTTAAATGTAATGGGCTTTCTGTGAGAAGGTGGAAAGGAAGAATTGAAAAGGGAGTGAAAACATGAGATAATTAAGTAAATAAGGTGAAAATCTTCTCGTTACCTTTTAAGCTTTTACTTTAAGTATTGTGATAATGCAGCTGGAATTAACCTTGGTACAATACGTGCTGGTGGCGGTAGGCTTTGAATTTGAAATATATGTCTGAATGAGCGTGGGAGAATGCTTCTCTTGCTGGTGTGACAGCATAAGCAGATAGTTATGAGACGAGTTTAAACGGGTTTGATTGCTGTCAGACATCCTGTCTCTAGGTGTGACGTCATAAACATCATGCTTCTGGGCGTGAGGTTATATGACTGAGATTAATACACGTTGAGTGATCATATACAGCTGGTTATGGAGCAAGTTTATGATTGATCTAAAAGGTTCGTGCTCCCTCTATAAATATGTTATAGGGGAAAGGATGCTCTCCTAAACATTAGGTCTCTAGACAGAAATTGTTCACAGAGACGGAGACGTCAGGATGGATGGGTGCATCTTATATATGAGAGAGGTAGGGGAATATGAGGAGAAGTGCTAGTCTAGTCAGGAAGCTCTGAATGACAGAGTATACGTCTATATGGGAAAAGATAGGGAAAACGAAGGTAGGTGCTAGGTTGAGAGAGTCTTCAAGGAGGAAAATGCATTTATATGAGAGCGCTAGGGCATACGAGGAGAGGTGCTAGTCTAGACATGATTGAGGAGTAGAGTATACGTTTATATGGGAGAAATGTGGAAAACGGGAGAGATACAAGGATAGACAAGGTTGAAGGAGGAGGAATGTAGGTTTATACTGTAATATAGAGAGTAATTCGATTATAAAACTTTTCTCATCCAGCGTTACAACACTTTTATATACTTATTTTCTAAACCTTACAAACTTTATATATGTTAAACACTAGTGCGCGAGACGGAGAGGGACAAACTGTATATCGGTTTACAGTGAAGTATACGTTCTAACCTATTCCCACCTTGTTTGTTCTGGATCTTCTCATTCCTATCATCACCTAACGTAACAAGACGTAACACAACGTAACATAACAGCATGACAAGACGTCATACTAAGTAACATAACCACGCAACATCACGTGACATCTCGTAACCAGAAACGTTACGTGACATAGCAACTATGTAACCAAGTAACAAAACGTAAGAACTACACTCTATGTGAAGAGTCGCTCACTTTGTAGGACTACAGGCGATTATGAAAATGAAGACGATATAACACAGAAATACCATAAATGTCGAGTTCTTAAATTCTGCAAGTGTAATAAAACTACTTCCAAGTGCACTGTTTGTAAGAAAATGCACAAAGAAACCTGATTGTAAATGTGTCAATTGTGTAGAGTATGAACGAGCTAAAATTGCTGTAAACGTGAATAATTCAATTTTTTTCTATGCAATTAAAACTAAGTAAACTCCCTCATTTGCTTTCTCTTGTTCGGGTCTTATGGTTTCAACGAAATTTATTTATTTTTTAATAATTGATATTATTTGTGTTTTGTTGCTGAATTCACAATTCAGCATTTTAACTGGCATATAAATCATGTAAAAACATTAAAATATACTAATTGAATACAAATATAACTTTGAAATAATGATGCACAATGTTAATGTTATATGGTAGGGATCAAAATGATCTTCTGGTTGTTAGAGAGGGTAGGGAAAGGTCGGGCTGTCCTAGCGTTAATTGATAAATTAGAAAACTACAGTTCAGGGATTAACAAAGGCTTGAATCAATTCATATCTAAGAAACAGAACACAATGTATTGAAATAAATTATATAAATAAGAAAAAATGAAACAATGGAAAAAAACATAACACTTTACAAAAAGTAATTCAGACAACATTTATTTTATAAACATTCTCCTATTACATTCCTTCACAAAAAAACCATACATATTTCCTCAAGACAAAGGTGATAGTCTAGACATTCTAAACACTCAATTATATAATCATATACTTCACACAGAAAGAGATCTGCATTATCAGTAAAAAAACTAAACATCTCAAAAATGTCTGAATGATATATTTTATAAGTACAAGTTTTTGATATTTCAAAGTTCCTGTTAACCATGGCCGTAATTGATTAACACAATTTCCCGATCCTGTCATGCTATAACTTTAGAAGCTTTCAGCTTACTTATAATTTCCTCAATCTCTTGTGTGTGACTATTATTACCAGCGTCCCTCGACGCAATTAGTAACCTCAATATATTTACTAGTCTATTCGGATTTTCAAGCGTAGATATCACTGAATCGTCATCATATGAAGATTTCATATTCTCGTAACTTCCGATGTATTCAGATTTTTCACCAACAGTAGTCTCCAGTGAAGGACAGAGGCTTGATCCGGTATAACATTCCCCTCTATACATCTTCGGATCTTCAAGTGCAGGAGAGAGAGTCGATTCAGTATAACATGTTGCTCTATGAAACTTAAATCTTGACAAAGAACGATTCTTAAAAATCCGCCCGCATATACAGCATCTAATAACGCGTTTTCCTCCATGTGTAATGTATGAAAAATTGAGTTTCTCATTCGTTAGTTGCACAGATTTTCTCGGGCAGTAACTCATGCTAAAACTAAAAGAAATTAAATGAATACGTGAATGCTAACGCTCGAAGGAATTAAAGCGAATGAATGAATTCATAACATGCAACTATGTATATATCCAGGATGAGGACGACGGAGGGAATTGCGATCAATGCATTTCAGGGGGGAAGGATACTCTCTTGAAACATTAGTCATCTAGACAACTATTGTTCACGGAGCCCGTACACGTCAGGTTGAATGGGACAGACCTCAGGTTCAAATCTTTAAGGGTACGGACCCCCGCCTTTTGCCTGTCATGTCTACTAAACCATCCTACCAGAGTAACATTACGTTACAACGACACGTAACCAGAACATAGCGAGTGCGAGCAGGGAAAAAAGATGCTCTCTGGGAACATTCGTGGAAAAGGATGCTCTCTGGAAACACTAGTCATCCACACAACGGATTGTCCCTAACATTTCCAGATTTCGGACCGTTCTACATCGTGACGCGCTCCTGTCATCTACATTTCAACGAAATTTTACCTCCTGAATTAAAGTTTGGTGCTCTGTATAGAACTGCACAACTTGCATTACGCTGCGTGTCCCTAGCGTTTCCAGCTCCTGAATCGTTCCAGCTAGAGGAATGCCTCTACCATCTTTATGTCAACGATCTGTTACTCTGAATTAAAGTTTGGTGATCTGTATAGACCTGTACAACATGCATTACGCTATGTAACAGACTCATCACGCTATGTAACAACATGATCACGCTATGTAACAACCTGATCACGCTATGTAACAACATGATCACGTTATGTAACAACCTGATCACGCTATGCAACAAGCTGATCACACTATGTAACAACCTGATCACGCTATGTAACAACATGATCACGCTATGTAACATGATCACGCTATGTAACAACCTGATCACGCTATGTAACATGTTCACGCTATGTAACAACATGATCACGCTATGTAACAACCCGATCACGCTATGTAACAACATGATCACGCTATGTAACAACATGATCACGCTATGTAACAACATGATCACCCTATGTAACAGACTCATCACGCTTTGTAACAACATGATCACGCTATGTAACAACATGATCACGCTATGTAACAACCCGATCACGCTATGTAACAACATGATCACGCTATGTAACAACCCGATCACGCTATGTAACAACATGATCACGCTATGTAACAACATGATCACTCTATGCAACAGACTCATCACGCTATGTAACAACCTGAGCACGCTATGTAACAACATGATCACGCTATGTAACAACATGATCACCCTATGTAACAACATGATCATGCTATGTAACAACCTGAGCACGCTATGTAACAACATGATCACGCTATGTAACAACCTGAGCACGCTATGTAACAACATGATCACGCTATGTAACAACATGATCACCCTATGTAACATCATGATCACGCTATGTAACAACATGATCACGCTATGTAACAACCTGAGCACGCTATGTAACAACACGATCACGCTATGTAACAACATGTTCACGCGATGTAACAACATGTACACGCTATGTAACATTATGATCACGCTATGTAACAACCTGATCACGCCATGTAACAACATGATCATGCTATGTAACAACCTGAGCACGCTATGTAGCAACATGATCACGCTATGTAACAACATGTTCACGCTATGTAACAACAACGTCACGCTATGTAACAACATGATCACGCTATGTAACAACCTGATCACGCTATATAACAACATGATCACACTATGTAACAACATCATTACGCTTTGTAACAACCTGATCACGCTATGTAACAACCTGATCACGCTATGTAACAACATGATCACGCTATGTAACAACCTGATCACGCTATGTAACAACATGATCACGCTATGTAACAACCCGATCACGCTATGTAAATATGGTGGACCATTTAAGTTGAGGCTATACAATATATCCAAAACTAAGCGTTGTAGAAAGAAATGGCTTTAATAAAACTTGCTTGATATTATGAAGAAAGTAAATGCCGCAAGTCGTATTTTGTTTGGAGGACGTTATGAGGGTAATTTTGGGTCAATTTATTTTTTTAAATGGGAACCTACAATTAGGGTCAATTTAAAAAGACCCTGAAATGACCATCACAACGTCCTCCAAACAAAATACGGCTAGCGGCATTTACTTTCGTCATAATATCAAGCAACTTTTATTAAAGCCATTTCTTTCTACAACGCTTAGTTTTGGATATATTGTATAGCCTCAACTTAAATGGTGTACCCTATTTACATAGCGTGATCATCTTGTTACATGGCGTGATCGGGTTGTTACATAGCGTGATCATGTTGTTACATAGCGTGATCAGGTTGTTACATAGCATGATCATGTTGTTACATAGCGTGATCAGGTTGTTACATAGCGTGATCAGGTTGTTACATAGCGTGATCATGTTGTTACATAGCGTGATCAGGTTGTTACATAGCGTGATCAGGTTGTTACAAAGCGTGATCAAGTTGTTACACAGCGTGACGTTGTTGTTACATAGCGTGATCATGTTGTTACATAGCGTGATCATGTTGTTACATAGCGTGCTCAGGTTGTTACATAGCGTGATCATGTTGTTACATGGCGTGATCAGGTTGATACATAGCGTGATGATGTTGTTACATGGCGTGATCAGGTTGTTACATAGCGTGATCATGTTGTTACATAGCGTGATCATGTTGTTACATAGCATGATCATGTTGTTACATAGCGTGAACATGTTGTTACATCGCGTGAACATGTTGTTACATAGCGTGATCGTGTTGTTACATAGCGTGATCGTGTTGTTACATAGCGTGCTCAGGTTGTTACATAGCGTGATCATGTTGTTACATAGCGTGATCATATTGTTACATAGCGTGATCATGTTGTTACATAGCGTGATCATGTTGTTACATAGCGTGAACATGTTGCTACATAGCGTGATCGTGTTGTTACATAGCGTGATCGTGTTGTTACATAGCGTGATCTTGTTGTTACATAGCGTGATCATGTTGTTATTTTGCGTGATCATGTTGTTACATAGCGTGATCATGTTGTTACATAGCGTGCTCAGGTTGTTACATAGCGTGATCATGTTGTTACATAGGGTGATCAGGTTGTTACATAGCGTGATCATGTTGTTACATAGCGTGCTCAGGTTGTTACATAGCGTGATGAGTCTGTTACATAGGGTGATCATGTTGTTACATATCGTGATCATGTTGTTACATAGCGTGATCGGGTTGTTATTTTGCGTGATCATGTTGTTACATAGCGTGATCATGTTGTTACATAGCGTGCTCAGGTTGTTACATAGCGTGATCATGTTGTTACATAGGGTGATCAGGTTGTTACATAGCGTGATCATGTTGTTACATAGCGTGCTCAGGTTGTTACATAGCGTGATGAGTCTGTTACATAGGGTGATCATGTTGTTACATATCGTGATCATGTTGTTACATAGCGTGATCGGGTTGTTACATAGCGTGATCATGTTGTTACATAGCGTGATCGGGTTGTTACATAGCGTGATCATGTTGTTACATAGCGTGATCATGTTGTTACATAGCATGATGAGTCTGTTACATAGGGTGATCATGTTGTTACATAGCGTGATCATGTTGTTACATAGCGTGATGAGTCTGTTACATAGGGTGATCATGTTGTTACATAGCGTGATCATGTTGTTACATAGCGTGATCGGGTTGTTACATAGCGTGATCATGTTGTTACATAGCGTGAACATGTTGTTACATAGCGTGATCAGGTTGTTACATAGCGTGATCATGTTGTTACAAAGCGTGATCAGCTTGTTACATAGCGTGATCAGGTTTTAACATAACGTGATCATGTTGTTACATAGCGTGATCATGTTGTTACATAGCGTAATCATGTTGTTACATAGCGTGATGAGTCTGTTACATAGCGTAATGCAAGTTGTGCAGTTCTATACAGAGCACCAAACTTTAATTCAGGAGGTAAAATTTCGTAGAAATGTAGATGACAGGAGCGCGTCACGATGTTGAACGGTCCGAAATCCGGAAATGTTAGGGACAATCCGTTGTGTGGATGACTAGTGTTTCCAGAGAGCATCCTTTTCCACGAATGTTCCCAGAGAGCATCCTTTTTCCCTGCTCGTACTCGCTATGTTCTGGTTACGTGTCGTTGTAACGTAATGTTACGCTGTTAGGATGGTTTAGTAGACATGACAGGCAAAAGGCGGGGCTACGAACCCTTAAAGTTTTGAACCTGAGGTCTGTCCCATTCAACCTGACGTGTACGGGCTCCGTGAACAATAGTTGTCTAGATGACTAATGTTTCAAGAGAGTATCCTTCCCCCCTGAAATGCATTGATCGCAATTCCCTCCGTCGTCCTCATCCTGGATATATACATAGTTGCGTGTTATGAATTCATTCATTCGCTTTAATTCCTTCGAGCGTTAGCATTCACGTATTCATTTAATTTCTTTTAGTTTTAGCATGAGCTACTGCCCGAGAAAATCTGTGCAAGTAACGAATGAGAAACTCAATTTTTCATACATTACACATGGAGGAAAACGCGTTATTAGATGCTGTATATGCGGGCGGATTTTTAAGAATCGTTCTTTGTCAAGATTTAAGTTTCATAGAGCAACATGTTATACTGAATCGACTCTCTCTCCTGCACTTGAAGATCCGAAGATGTATAGAGGGGAATGTTATACCGGATCAAGCCTCTGTCCTTCACTGGAGACTACTGTTGGTGAAAAATCTGAATACATCGGAAGTTACGAGAATATGAAATCTTCATATGATGACGATTCAGTGATATCTACGCTTGAAAATCCGAATAGACTAGTAAATATATTGAGGTTACTAATTGCGTCGAGGGACGCTGGTAATAATAGTCACACACAAGAGATTGAGGAAATTATAAGTAAGCTGAAAGCTTCTAAAGTTATAGCATGACAGGATCGGGAAATTGTGTTAATCAATTACGGCCATGGTTAACAGGAACTTTGAAATATCAAAAACTTGTACTTATAAAATATATCATTCAGACATTTTTGAGATGTTAAGTTTTTTTACTGATAATGCAGATCTCTTTCTGTGTGAAGTATATGATTATATAATTGAGTGTTTAGAATGTCTAGACTATCACCTTTGTCTTCAGGAAATATGTATGGTTTTTTTTGTGAAGGAATGTAATAGGATAATGTTTATAAAAATAAATGTTGTCTGAATTACTTTTTGTAAAGTGTTATGTTTTTTTTCCATTGTTTCATTTTTTCTTATTTATATAACTTATTTCAATACATTGTGTTCTGTTTCTTAGATATGAATTGATTCAAGCCTTTGTTAATCCCTGAACTGCTAGTTTTCTAATTTATCAATTAACGCTAGGACAGCCCGACCTTTCCCTACCCTCTCTAACAACCAGAAGATCATTTTGATCCCTACCATATAACATTAACATTGTGCATCATTATTTCAAAGTTATATTTGTATTCAATTAGTATATTTTAATGTTTTTACATGATTTATATGCCAGTTAAAATGCTGAATTGTGAATTCTGCAACAAAACACAAATAATATCAATTATTAAAAAATAAATAAATTTCGTTGAAACCATAAAACCCGAACAAGAGAAAGCAAATGAGGGAGTTTACTTAGTTTTAATTGCATAGAAAAAAATTGAATTATTCACGTTTACAGCAATTTTAGCTCGTTCATACTCTACACAATTGACACATTTACAATCAGGTTTCTTTGTGCATTTTCTTACAAACAGTGCACTTGGAAGTAGTTTTATTACACTTGCAGAATTTAAGAACTCGACATTTATGGTATTTCTGTGTTATATCGTCTTCATTTTCATAATCGCCTGTAGTCCTACAAAGTGAGCGACTCTTCACATAGAGTGTAGTTCTTACGTTTTGTTACTTGGTTACATAGTTGCTATGTCACGTAACGTTTCTGGTTACGAGATGTCACGTGATGTTGCGTGGTTATGTTACTTAGTATGACGTCTTGTCATGCTGTTATGTTACGTTGTGTTACGTCTTGTTACGTTAGGTGATGATAGGAATGAGAAGATCCAGAACAAACAAGGTGGGAATAGGTTAGAACGTATACTTCACTGTAAACCGATATACAGTTTGTCCCTCTCCGTCTCGCGCACAGGTGTTTAACATATATAAAGTTTGTAAGGTTTAGAAAATAAGTATATAAAAGTGTTGTAACGCTGGATGAGAAAAGTTTTATAATCGAATTACTCTCTATATTACAGTATAAACCTACATTCCTCCTCCTTCAACCTTGTCTATCCTTGTATCTCTCCCGTTTTCCACATTTCTCCCATATAAACGTATACTCTACTCCTCAATCATGTCTAGACTAGCACCTCTCCTCGTATGCCCTAGCGCTCTCATATAAATGCATTTTCCTCCTTGAAAACTCTCTCAACCTAGCACCTAACTTCGTTTTCCCTATCTTTTCCCATATAGACGTATACTCTGTCATTCAGAGCTTCCTGACTAGACTAGCACTTCTACTCATATTCCCCTACCTCTCTCATATATAAGATGCACCCATCCATCCTGACGTCTCCGTCTCTGTGAACAATTTCTGTCTAGAGACCTAATGTTTCAGGAGAGCATCCTTTCCCCTACAAAATATTTATAGAGGGAGCACGAACCTTTTAGATCAATCATAAACTTGCTCCATAACCAGCTGTATATGATCACTCAACGTGTATTAATCTCAGTCATATAACCTCACGCCCAGAAGCATGATGTTTATGACGTCACACCTAGAGACAGGATGTCTGACAGCATCAAACCCGTTTAAACTCGTCTCATAACTATCTGCTTATGCTGTCACACCAGTAAGAGAAGCATTCTCCCACGCTCATACAGACATATATTTCAAATTCAAAGCCTACCGCCACCAGCACGTATTGTACCAAGGTTAATTCCAGCTGTATTATCACAATACTTAAAGGAAAAGCTTAAAAGGTAACGAGAAGATTTTCCCCTTATTTACTTAATTATCTCATGTTTTCATTCCCTTTTCAATTCTTCCTTTCCACCTTCTCACAGAAAGCCCATTACATTTAACTACAATCACGAGAAAAGCAATTTTTCCATAGTTACACAGATTCTAAGCTTCTAAATCGAACCGGGTGATACTTTTAATAAATGTATTTTAGCTCCCCCACATCAGCATTAAGCATTTAATCTTTATTAGAACCTGATATGATCCCTAGGCTTGAAGATATATGAAATCATCCCTTCGGGATTCGATCTGAGTACTTTAAAGTAATGTTTGTCATGATAACGATATTTAAGGACTAGATACTCTGTTTGCGTTTACCTTGACATGTCTATCTAAATTAGATTACGCGTTATTAAATTTATAATTAAATTACATTTTATCGGTATTTGAACCCTGGACACCAGAAACAAAATTATTTACAATATTAGTTTGATATGTTTAAAGGTGGTGTATGCAGTTACAGTATCAATCTAAGTGATATATTCTAGAGTATAGAGAAAAGTAAGTAAGTGATTGAAAGATCGGGATTCGAAATAAGGACAACTGATTGAAAATTATATTCAGTATTAATTGTCCATCATAGGAGCTATCAATCATGCTTTGGTCAACTCCTCTACCTCTCTTATTTTCTGAGATAATGACGATTTAAAAATCAGGATCGAACCCAGAACGTCAGGTATCTAACTACTCATTTACAAGATACTACCTAATAACCTAAACGCAATAAAGTTTATTTGGCGTCTTTATCTTAATTAGTTTAGAAGTTATTAAATTTATAATTAAATTACATTTTATCGGTATTCGAACCCTGGACACCAGAAACAAAATTATTTACAATATTAGTTTGATATGTTTAAAGGTGCTGTATGCAGTTACAGCATCAATCTAAGTGATATATTCTAGAGTATAGAGAAAAAATAAGTAAGTGATTGAAAGATAGGGATTCGAAATAAGGACAACTGATTGAAAATTATATACAGTATTAATTACCTATTATAGGAGCTAGCAATCATGCTTTGGTCAATTCCTCTACCTCTCTTAGTTTCTGAGATAATGACGATTTAAACATTAGGCTCGAACTCAGAACGTCAGGTATCTAATTACACATACACAATATACTACCTAATAACATAAACGCAATAATGTTTATTTGGCGTCTTTATCTTAATTAGTTTAGGAGTTATTAAATTTATAATTAAATTACATTTTATCGGTATTCGAACCCTGGACACCAGAAACAAAATTATTTACAATATTAGTTTGATATGTTTAAAGGTGCTGTATGCAGTTACAACATCAATCTAAGTGATATATTCTAGAGTATAGCGAAAAATAAGTAAGTGATTGAAAGATCGGGATTCGAAATAAGGACAACTGATTAAAAATTATATACAGTATTAATTACCCATCATAGGAGCTATCAATCATGCTTTGATCAATTTCTCTACCTCTCTTAGTTTCGGAGATAATGACGATTTTAAAAAATTAAAGATTGAACCCAGAACGCCAGATACCCAAGTATACATCCACAAGATACTACCTAATAACATAAACGCAATAAAGTTTATTTGGCGTCTTTATCTTAATTAGTTTAGGAGTTATTAAATTTAAA
This sequence comes from Deroplatys truncata, assembly GCA_030765065.1. Taxonomy (NCBI): domain Eukaryota; kingdom Metazoa; phylum Arthropoda; class Insecta; order Mantodea; family Mantidae; genus Deroplatys; species Deroplatys truncata. The sequence goes on along the minus strand of CM060990.1, from coordinate 522,303,728 downwards.
TTAAATTACATTTTATCGGTATTCGAATCCTGGACACCAGAAACAAAATTATTTACAATATTAGTTTGATATGTTTAAAGGTGCTGTATGCAGTTACAGCATCAATCTAAGAGATATATTCTAGAGTATAGAGAAAAATAAGTAAGTGATTGAAAGATCGTGATTCGAAATAAGGACAACTGATTGAAAATTATATACAGTATTAATTACAAATTATAGGAGCTATCAATCATGCTTTGGTTCACTCCTCTACCTCTCTTAGTTTCTGAGATAATGACGATTTTAAAAAATTAAGGATTGAACCCAGAACGCCAGGTACCCAAGTATACATCCACAAGATACTACCTAATAACGTAAACGCAATAAAGTTTATTCGGCGTCTTTATCTTAATTAGTTTAGGAGTTATTAAATTTATAATTAAATTACATTTTATTGTATTCGAACCCTGGACACCATGTACCCAAATATACACTCACAAGAAACTATCTAATGACATTAATGTAATAAACTTTATTTGACGTCTTTATCGTAATTAGTCTCTGAGTTATTAGAAGCTGAATTTGTAATGACTCGTAGGATTCGATCCCGGCCATCCCGGTCAACTTGGAACTCATTGGAGAAGCTGCTGCTTTTTATATCATTTCCATCGCTAAAGCTGAAGTGGTGAGAGTTATGCAGAGCACTTAGGAAAACAATTACTGACATTGTTCGCTAAGGTGGTGAAAGCGTCTAACGTGGTCAGCTAATGGAGGTCACCGTTACCGCCAGGCAGAAGTATGTCGTTGTTCGCTAATGTATGTAAACAGATCCGGAATGCAAACTTAAAAGTCTATTAATGTGGTGAAAGCGTCTAACATGGCCAGCTAATGGACAAGCGCTTTCCCCAGATAGAAGAAGACTCCAGTGTTTTCATTACATTACAGACTGTTCCCGTGAGCAGGCTACTTATAAACACACTGCCACTTGCGCTCGAATCAATTCATATACAATTAATTAATCAATGGTATTAGTAGTCATAAAAATGTCAATTATTTTTTTTCAATAATGTTTGACGAAAATTACCTAATTAATTTGCCGAGGGGCGGCAGGCCTCGAGAAAACAAATCCCTCAAGTCAGGACGCCACGGCACGCGACTAGACCGCTTGGGGGAGGGGGGTAGGACCTGTCGGCATCTCCGGCGATCATTAGCGGGTTACATATGTTTACATATGTATTACCACACATATCCATTAGACTTGACATTAGCGGCGGTCATTAGCGGGTTACACGTGTTTACATATGTTTACATATGTTAAAACACATGTAATTACCCTTATCAGCTGTCGGCATCTCTCTGTGTGCTCAAGTCGCCATTATATTTCTACTCACTTCCATGCACTTATTTAAGATGTATGGCAGCAAACCGTATTTTGCGACTCCGTCCTCTCACTTTAATCCGTGTACTTTAACAGTAATTTTGCCATTGGTCGATTCAACCAATTCGTTTAATGTGCGGCGTTCGTAAGGAGGAATAAATATCCACCACTGAACCTCACGATTTGAACCACATATGTAAAGTCCTTTAACTACGTATTCACGTTCATTGTAGATTAAAAATTAAAATATTACAATTCGTGCCCGTTGACCGGCTTCTACAATGAAAAATAAAAGGAAAATGAATGTAAAGACACATTTCACTCACCTTTTACTGGTTTAAATTTTTTATTTCTTTCCTTTTCCTTGCAGGAAGCATGAGGACAGCATATAATTTTAGTGATTACGTTGTTATTATATTTAAAAAAATTTTTTTCAAGTTTCGAAAAGAAACTCTTTTCTGATAGGTTAGAACATCTATGAAAAAGGTGCGCAATGACATAATGTCAATAAGTGGAACTATGAGATTTTTGCAAGCATCATCGATTTTAATCTCAATTTTTTCCGCAATGATATTGTAAAAAGTTTAGCATACTGGAATAAAAAGGAGCGTATCCCAAACATTCAAAATATTCTCCTATACCAGATTTAGATATAAAAATACATATTCAACGTGGTCCTGCTTTGTTACTAGGATCAGTATTTATTACCATGACAATCAGAAATTTTAACGTCTGTTTTTGTGGTATTTGATGACGTGCAAATACTCCAATAAAGTATGGACGAGTGTGTGGATTGTTCTATAAAAACGTATGTATTAGATTGGTATATACATACATATATGGTATATACATACATGGTATATATACATATATATACCGGGTGAGTCTTCTCAGCCTGTGGATTGAGAAGTTATGCAGTCCCGGTGATGTACACGTATACTGTAAACACCGTCCACTGCATCACTTCGTATCAATTTCGGCCGAAATGACTGCTTTGCGCCGCAGTGTACCTCTCTGGTTCCCAAAGTAGTGCATTTAACAGTGACAATGACATCATGCCGGACTATCAAACAGATAAACCTTTACAATTTACCAGTTTCCTCCATGTGGTTGTAATAGGTGTTGGAACTCAATACGGGACCGGGTCTGCCTACACAGAGACCACACCCTCGCTGGACCCAGGATTACTCGTGGGCCCTTTCCGTTAGGGGCGGTATCTATTTTATACACCGCCCCCTGCCTGGTCGGATCGGACTGGAAGTCCAGTCCGTCCTTCCAAACAGGGCCGGAAGTGGATATGCCACTTACGCGCGTGAGGCCAGCAGGGCGAACCCTAGTGGGGGAGACTACCGAACAACCTCGGTGGGGCCGACAGTTTCTAGCAACCGTCTACCAGCTATCCCTCATGGCTGGTGCCGGAGAGTCTCGAGGTGTCTCACAACCCCGCTTGGGCGGATAAACCTAGCCAAGCGTACCCAATCACCCATGGGTATCGGGAACCACTGCCCCGCCGAGTCCAACCCAATCCGAACAACTCCCTTTCGGCAGGGGCTCGAATGTTCGGCCCAGCGTACTTCTGGTAACGTCAGAAGTACCACGAGTGCTAAGGGTCCGGAGCGCCCGCACTACGGCATCTGAAGGGGTCGGAACCCCCCCCCCCTTAGGGGCGTTTTGGAATTGGCCACCATGCTGGCAGATGCAAAATCTTAGTCTAACCATCATCGCCAGCCTAACACGGAGTACATGGCCGATGTGATGTCACGGCCAGCTAAGATGATGCGTTCCCTAGGTGTTGAAGGGTCATTGGCCGCTCCTGGTACACGACATCTTTAACATAACCCCTTAAGAAAAAATCTAATGGGGTTAGATCTGTTGAGCGTGCGGGCCACCTTATTGGTCCATGCCGTGCGATCCATCGGTCAAAGTAGGCGGCATCGAGATAAGCCGTTACTGGACTGAATGAGCTGACGCCCTATGATGTTGGTACTACATAGCTAGTTGGTTTTACAATGGCGCTTCATGCAGTAGAGTAAGGCTGCTAGTGTTGTAGGAAGTGGATATAACGATTCCCAGTGAGTTGGCCATCATAAAAATACGAACCTATTAGATGATCACTGAATATACCAGTCCAAACATTGAAACCCATCGGACTTGTAAGGCCACTTTTCGCATCCAATGTGGGTTTACTGTGCTCCAGTAATGCATGTTGTGGCGATTTAAATGGCCTGTGCTGTGAAACACTGCTTCGTCTGTAAATAACACAGTTGCCAGAAAATGTGGATCTTATTCAGTTTGTGTATGATCCACCTAGAGAACACCACTCTCCATCCATGGTCCGGCTACAGTAGTTCCTGGTGTAGTTCAAGATAACAAGGGTGAAGCTATGCATGATGTAGTATTACCCACCCAGAAGATTGGCTAATATCGAAATACCCGTGAATGTCCCTTGTACTACAATGCGGATGCTGAATGACATAGTCACACGATTCGTCGTTGCTTGGTCAAAGACAGGATGATCTCTTCGTGGATGTGGTATCCTGTGCACATTTCCTGATTTCAGAAGGAGGTTCGCAACTCGCAAAAGCGTGTGATCTGTAGGAAGTGTTCTCTGTGGAAACCTATGTTGGTATAGACGACGTGCCTCCGTTGCATTCTGCCGCGCTTTCCCGTATGCTAACAAGATGTCCAGATAACCTCTGTTCGAGAACATTGTTCCATAGTGAGCACGAACGGCTGTAACTTATTATTTATAGGCAAATCCAGTGTAATGCATTCGGAAAAAGATCATGATTTACTAGAACGTTCTCGAAACATGAACAGAAATGACTAAAAAGCTCATTTATTGCCAGGCGGGGCTTGAACTTCCAGCCTTTACCATTTCCTTTCAGCATGTTAAGCATTGCGCTACTAGAACACGTTAGCAAAGAGCACACCGTAGCCCTAATTAGCGGGCTGGTGAATGCGGTGTCAGCACCTGCATTTTACATCCTCTGTAAAATGCAGGGTTGCCTAGTTACCAATCCGCAGAATTAGAAGGCTCAGGTAGTATATATACCGGGCGAGTCTTCTCAGCCAGCGAATTGAGAAGTTATGCAGTCCCCGCTCTGTATAGGCTATACCGTAAACACTGTCCACTGCATTGCGTCGCACCAATTTCTGCCGAAACGACTGCTTTGTACCGCTATGTGTGCACTGATTTGCACTCGTAATGCAACAGTGTGCGAGTTGGCCTTCAATGGTGAGGGTCTCAGTTTCAAATACTGGCACTTGAAGGTGCTTTTTATGATTAGTAAATTTTAAAAAAACTGATAGTTTAGCATGAAAGTGTCGTTTCACTTAATTGTTCAATTATGTGAATTTCATTAAAACACAATTTGTTAGTTGTTAGAATATGCTTTAATGAACATAATAAATAAATGCAAGAAATTAATAAAAAACTCATTTAATTGCAGGTATGATTTGATCTTACGAAATTCATCGTAGCTTTCCAGTCCGTTAGTATTTGCGCTACCAGAACACCTTCGCAATGAGCACCATCGTAGTCCTAATCAGCAGACTGGTGAATGCGGTGTCAGCACCTGTATTCCGTGTCGTGTTAAAATACAGGGTTGCCTAGTTACCAATGCGCAGGATGAGAAGTCTCACACTGTATATCTACTGGGTGGGTCTTCTCAGCCTGAGGATTTAGAGGTTTTGCAGTCCCGGCGTTGTACAGGCTATGCCTTAAACACTGTCCACTGCATCGCGTCGTATCAATTTCGGCCGAAATGACTGCTTTGCACCGCTCTGCGAGTATGCTGGCACTAGCAGTGCAACAGTATGCCCGTTGCTCTCCAATCATTTAGGCCCCAGGTTCAAATACTACCACTTGGAGGTACTTTTTATGTTTAGTAAATTTAACAGGAACTGATAGTTTTGGCATGGAAGTGTCGTTTCACTTAATTAGTTTATTTATGTGAATTTCATTAAAACACAAATTGTCAAATTGTTAGAATATGCAAATTCACTTTCTAGTGCAATCGGAAATAAATCATGATTTGCTAGAACGTTCTCGAAACATGAATAGAAGTTAAAAAAGACGCATTTATACGCAGGCGTAATTTGAACTTCTGATTTTCACCATGACTTTCCAGCATGTTAATCATTGCATTACTAGATAATGTTACAACGTGCACCGCCGTAACCCTAATCATTGGGCCGGTGAATGCTGTGTCAGCACCTGCATTTTGCACCGTCTGTAAAATGCAAGGTTGCCAAGTTACCAATCCGAGACTCATAGAAATATATATATATATATATATATATATATATATATATTTTAACAGTTCAACTACAACGTTTCTGAAGGCTACATTTATGGAAACTTTTCTGTGCTGTAGACCTGAAGTATATGCTTCATTAGCGCTCATATCTACTGTTAAATCAGAAACCAATATAGTATAACCGTTTGCATAGCGTTCTATAGGAATGGAGTATCCTCAATCACCGCAAAGAACGCCTAAGTCATCTTTTAACATTTGATAGCATCGTAAATATTTTCTTCCTTCGAAATCCGGAGTCAATGGCTGTAAAGGTATCGGTTGACCATTAACGAATGATTGACAAAAATTAATGTTAAAATGCATTAAACTCTAACGGTTTTAATTGAAAGCGCCGCTATTTGCTTTATTTATTTGTGTTAAAAGTTATTATGATTCTGTGAGGTACTTTACCTGCAAAAATATCGCTTATGCTTTTGCTTATATTTCCTTTTGGGAAGTTAGACTGTTAAAAATCTTGTCCAATTAAGTGATACTTTGCATTACTTTTTGTCAGTGCTTCTTGATGAGCTAACAGTATAGTGGGTGAGGGATATACGCGCTTTAGAGATAACCTTGCAGAAGTTATCAGAGTTTTTCCTTTTCCAATAAGATGGAATTCCGGAGTTGAAGGAGTTAGCTTAATTGTAACGGATACTTTATTTAATAGAAACTTATCCTGGTTGCATATTTTACTGTATAAACAACTCAACAATTCAAAACATTTACTTTCTTTGTAAATTCATATCGCCATTTTAGACGAGTAAATCCCTCGATATCATTCATTTTACCAGGATCATCTTGTTTCCAATGTGATAATTGTAACCATTTTTCCATAGTATCGGTAGAATAGTTTATCAAAGTTTCAAAATATGATTTATATGGCTATCCCGGTTGATATTGACATACTGTAACGTTATTTAAAGTGACCTCAATGTGTTGGAAAAGAGAATTTAAAGAATGTTTAACAACAGTAGATTTATCACTAACAGGAGCATGGGCAACAGGAGGTATAAAATTGTTACCAACTTCTTTTACTATTTTGCAACGTAAAAGTAATACGATATATGAAAGATTCAAATAAGTATCTGCGCTTCCTACGTAGTGAAATACTAACGGTGAATCATACGATATAGCATTTTGCGTATCAAGTTCGGTAGTATTAGTGTTTCCTACACCTGTTTGTATCGGTTGATCTTGAAATATTTAAACGCAAAATGTGTATAAACATTTGACATGTTTCTAAATGAATATATCTTTTCTCGTTTTTCTTGTTTTACTGTTTTTGTAGTGCGGTTTAACTGTAGAATGAACTTGATTTCTTTTTAACGTGATTTTATTCCAGGTCCTAACATGGAATCTGTACACTTAAGAGTTTCTCTTTTCAGATTTTTAGTACTTTCCTTTAATCTTTCATTAAGGGGGTGTTTAAATAGTTTCTGTTTGTTTCTACGGCAGTTAAAACATTTGAACCTAGGTTAAGAGCTTCTTTACCTACGGTTGTTTGCAGTACTTTTAAAAATTGGAGACTTGAATTTCCATTATCCTTTAAGCGCACAAAAAGGAAGGTGACCTCTTTGAAAACGTTTTCCTTTATCTACTACAAAATTTTTATTTTCTTCGCTACCTCTTCCTGCTTGATTTAAAATATATATAGCAAGCTCGTGATGATTCATTACTTCTGTTTGGTCTAAATGAAAGTACAACGGTTAAAGAAAATCCATTAACAAATGGTAAATATTTCCGTACCCTCTCTTAAATCTCTTTTTACACTGTTAAAATCATATTGAAGTAAAGGTACCCAATTTTGAAGAAAGAATCTTTTTTCACTGCCAGATTTTATTTATCGATATTTAGTTCTACTGCCATGCTCTCAATTATCTGAGCAAATGTATCACCAACCATTTCAGGATGTATTAGATTAAAATAAACAAACATTTCGTACGGAAAAGTTAGATATAGGTTTATCGGATACGATGCACGTGAAGTGTTTGCCACGTTGGTTCCAGATTTAAAACCTAGCTGCCTGTTTAAATCGGGTGACCAATACAAGTTGGGAATATAATGTTTATTCGTTTTTGCTTCGTGCGATTGTACCATTGTCGACCCATCTAATTGTGTTGCTTCCTTTTTTTTCGTTTTTGAAGTTGAAGCATCTTGGACAGCGTCTAGTTTCTTTGGTTTTGTAACTCCTTGTTCAGGTTTGATATGGTCAAAGTTTCGTTTCTTCGGTTTTGTATCCCCTTGTTCGGGTTTCTCTACTGCTTCGGAATTAACATTTATAAATCCTGTAATTAGGTTATATGTAAACAACGTTTTAACGAATGTATTTTTTCTAGAACGCGATTAAGTTCATTCAAAGGCGTTGCATTCTTAGTAATTGTAAATTCTACTAACTCGTAACGAAACCCGAAATAAATAATACCTGTTTTTGTTACGTGAACTCTATCCTTTTTTTAAAAATCTATCGATCTCTGTTTACAAACATCCCGGTATATCTTATTTTGGTTAGAGAAACCTCCGATTCTCCTAGCAAAGCCGTTCGCTGGGGTAACAGGTTGCAAACGCTCGGCGTGGTTTTTTTTAAGTGATCCATGGGTGATGATGATGACGACGATGATTATGATCATTTGTGTTTAAGGGCGTTCAATTGCTGCATTAGCACCCTGTGATCCATGGATCCGTTACTGGTAAGCGTAATGGAAAAAGCCTCTCTTCGCATCATTGTGTTATTATATCTTATTGTTTATCTAAACTTTGCCGGATATCTTTTTCCTCATCACCAGTGCCTCTTTACTGTTTTCTTTACCTATTTCGTCTAAAGTTTTGTCTACCTGAAAGACTCATTGAGGTTGAACCTCTTGTATTTCTTCTGTGTAAAAGATACCGTCTAAATCTTCTCCAGCTAAACCTTCTATTTTTATACAATAGGCATAACTTTAATTACTTCTCTATTTTTAAATATCTCATCAGTCCAATTTTGCACATAGGCTTTATCAAACTTCATTTTTAATTTAGATATACGAACATGATTGCATATCTTATATATTTGGGGTCTGAATGCCCTTTTCACGTAAACCCTTTCCATGTAAATTTTCATAAACTAATAACATTATTGTTTTTACATTTATGGGAGCCATTTTTATTTACCTATTATACGAACTATTATAAGATCTTAATAACTTAGGTAATATATCCCTATATTTATAAGTAACTTTATACAAAAGGTACTTCCAAATTTTTTCTTTTAGTGTTCTATTTAATCTCTCTACTACGTTAGCTTTTACATTATTTTTGTAGTGCAATGAATGACTCCACGAATTTTTAAAAGGGATTGAAATTGCTCGTTAGTTAATCCTCTACCTTTATAATTTGTAAAATGTTTGGAACACGTTTATATTGTTTAAGTGTGTGAATAAGAGCTTTAAATATTTCAGTTCCTGATTTAGATTTTAAAGGTACTGCTGATTCATATTTAGAAAACACATCGATAATACCTAAAATATAAATATAAGGTTTGTTGTAATTTTTAATGTTATTCAGCACATTGAAGTCACTTTCCCATAAATCCTCCATGTTCGTAACGTGATAATATTTAGTAGGAAACTGTTTTCTAACGCGTTTACGAAGATTACAAATGCCTTGCCATTCTTATTTATTTTTTGCATAGAAATGCCTGTAGCTTTATGAGGTTTACTAGCAGTTCCAAGACTAACACAATCGCCAAGCTTAGAATAGTATTTTTGAGGTATTGTTTTCTCTCTTTCGGTTAAAACTTCTGCTATTTTCAATTAACAGGATACAAGTTAAGAGGTTTACATCCTGCATCAAGAAGAAGTTCAGTTTTTATTCTTTTTGGTTGACTCTGCCCTTTTTGTTTTCTTTTTAACCTTCGCCTTAGGTTGAGCAGTTTCGCAATCGCTTTCTAAATTATCTTCTTCCAGTTCTTTTTTGTTAGATTCTTTCCATAATTATTCTACTGATTGTATGTTAGGCTTTTGAACCTTTGACAGGATATCGTGATCATTTATGAATTTATATTTAAGCAGTTTTCATTTTCATCGGGCAACATGGATCGGCTATGTTGTTAAATAAATTTTCTACGGTTTTATCGATAATTTTTTTTGAACTTTCAGGTTGAGGATAAAGTAACATAATTTTTTCCGTATTTCATGATTTTAAACCAACTTGAATACTAGAGCGCTTCATAATGCATCTGATACTGATATTATGAACGATGGTAAAAATCCTCCTTTTATATAATTATGTTTTGCTTTTTAAACAATTTTCCTTATCAACTAACTTTCTCCAGAATTTTATGCCTTCTTAATCGTTTCTTACACTTAATAGTAATTGGTAACTTTCCGTTACTGCCGCGTAGTACACATTTGAAACAGTTTTTACTAATTTCCGATGGCCTTGCTTAAAATTTTTTCCGTAAATTAGGTTCTGCTTTACTAAAAACTACTAGAGTACCACGCTGTTTTGCAACTGTGGGGGAAGATAATTACAGCCTTTTTTTAAAAAAACTTTTGGAGATATACTGTGTGTCAGTTTTCTTTTTCGAAATAAAAATGGCAGCACTTTGTCAGGTAATACCGGTTTTCAGAAACGAAACGTGACAGAAGTATGCTGTGTAAGTCTATCACAGAATATCCTTCTGGCATTGTAGTAGCCTTTTCAAACGCTTCTAAGTAAAATTTCAAACGTCTAGGCCCAAGCATTTTTTATTTATGGACGCTCTTTAACTGCCGCAGTCCTTAGCGTCCCATTCTATATTGGGCGTGAAAGACCGGTAATTTTTCTGAGAGGCCTCTTTGTCAGGTTTGAGGTACTTTTACGTACCGTAAATCTACGACACGGGACCACCGGCTTTACTTCCCTTCTGAAGGAAGCCATGCTAAGGATTTTTACGCCCTCCGCCGGGATTGAACCCGCGACCTCGGGAACTAGAGGCTAGCATGGTAACCACTGCATCACAGGGCGACTAGGCCCAAGCTGCTAAAATAATCTATCTATATATACACACTTAAGATTTCACGGCCGGCGTCAACATTATAAAAATGATTATTAAAATTCTTAACACAAACCGGGATTTTAGGCCGTGGTCTAAGCGATAAAACGTCGCCTGAGGTTTCGCCCGACATTCTGGCGGGCATCTTCAGAGGAAGCACTGAGCGGCTTCTATCACCAAACTGTTTATTATTTATTAGCCAACCTGCATTTATAGCAAGCACAGTACAACGCACACTAATCTGATTGGATGACGGCTAGTCATTGCTTTACCGGGCCTGGAATTTAGCGGTTAGAGCAGATGTATTTTGTGGTTTAATATGCAATTTCTTCAATGCCGGCAACCAGGAGTTATACAATCGGGCTAATTCTTCTTTATATTGAAGTTGCTACGATGTTTAAGGATTTCTATGGCCTTGCGATATAGCCTGACATGATAGTAAGGTATTTTGTTGATCACTTCTGCCTCGTTAAATCTGATATCATGGCCTTGTAACAGTGTGTGTTCTGCTATTGAAGACTTCTCTGTGTGATTTAATCTGCAGCAGGATTTATGCTCCTTTATTCTTGTATTGATACTACGTTTAGTAGTACCAACATAAACATGTCCTCAGCTGCAGGGTATGCGGTACACCCAGTGTGTGCAAAATGGTCTTGTTTATTATTTACTGTACGGAGACACGGTTTTAGTTTGGTATTTGGAACAAAGATGGGCTTAATGTTCAGTTTCTCTAAGAGTCTGCCTATTCTGTCCGTGATCTTATTTATGTAGGGGAGGAACGCTTTATATTGCTGTTTATATTCTGCTTCTTTTTAAGTATCCTTAGGTCCTCTTGGATGCGAAGCACGTTGTATTCCTTTTGGCTTATAACCATTTTTCTGAAATACTTCTCGTAAAGGTTATATTTGATTGTGGAAAGTGGTGGGCTCACAAATGCCTTTAGCTCGTTCAGTTAGTGTACGTTAAAAACGTTACATTAAAAAAAGTTTTAATCACCATCCCCGTCAAAAGCGAACTGCACATTAAATACATCCGCTCTAATTACCAAATTCCGGGCCCGGTAACGCCATGACTAGCCGTCATCCAATCACATTAGTACGCGTTGTAATGTGTCTGCTATAAATATAGGTTGGCTACTAAATAATAAACAGTTTCGTGACAGAAGACGCTCAGCGTATCCCCTGAAGATGCCCTCCGGAATGACGGGCGAAACGTCAGGCGATGTTTTATGGTTTAGACCACGGTCAAAAAGCCCGGTTTGTTTTAAGACTTTAAATAATAATGTTTATAATAATCTATTACTTGTAACTTATCTTTATTGTTATGAAACGCTTTAATAGAATTCAAATTAAGTGACATAGTTCGGAATTTTTTACCTTGTGAAAAATGTATTGTATTTATTAATTACTCCAACATTTTTATGATATGAGTCCTCAGTAAAAACAGGTGGATGTTATTTCTTACTGCTTCATACATTAATCGACTAATACTACTAAGTTGCCGGTCCTTACCATTCTAAATTGCTTCTCCTTCATGTATTCGGACATTAAACGTACAATTATTAAATTAACGTTCAGCGTTAGGAGGAGGTGTATGTGCGGAGGGATGACACAATAAGCATATTTTGATAGGCTCGCTAAACAACGCATCAGCATATCTAAAGAAATTTTTAACAAACCTAGATTTACCGCTACGTGAGGCATGTGCAACCTGCATCGGGCTAGGAAATTTAAACCTGGTTTTATTAGGTTCCACTGTTTCCGAAAGTATTTGATTTTCTAAACCATCGAAATTGGAAGACCATAGTTCCTACATTTCCACCTCATTACCAACATTGACCTTATCTTTTACAATTCTCACCAATGGCTTCCCCTTGAGTTAATTCTTTCATGTCTACGGATTGATCAGTATTAACTTTAAAAAAATTAATATTTACCGCTGAGGTAGATTTTTTATTTTCGCTTTTCACAAGCATTAACCTTGTATACTGTTTTAAACTTTGATCGACGCCTTCTTTTTGAGGTAAGCTTTCATGCCCCTATTTTTAAATGTTTCTTGTCAATTTTGTCTTGAATCAGATTATTTCTTGATCGTTTTTCAAAAATATTTTATTTTCAGTTATATCATTAGGTTTGTATCGTCTTTTTTGCATCGTTCTATATCTTTTTAACTTTTCTAATTCATGATTACGCATTTGATAGGAATTAACGGCGTTATCTAATTCTAATTCTGACGTTTTAAATGCAACAACTTCTTTCTCGTATAAGGAATAAAATTTGAATGTTTTAGTTTTGTTTTCCTTTTTGTGTTTAGAATCAAAGTGTGTGTTAATGTTTCTTTTTAAATCTTTTATACGCGGTGGTTCACTGCTATCTCTAAATGGGTAGTGTGAGCCAGATTTAAAGAGGACGTTAATTAAATCGGTTGCATGTGGCAATACATTTGGTTGAAATGGTTTAGAATCTGAAACCTTATCCCAATTTTTTTGTTCTTTTGTCATCTTTGAAGTTGATAGTTTGGGAACTTTATTAAAGAAGGAACATATTGAGACTATACTACATTTCTTTAGTTCGTTTAAAACCCGCAAATTAGGAACTTATATAAAAAACGAGATTCGTTGATCGGATCTCCGTTTAGATGGTAAGTGTAGAAGTTCAAAGTTACATAATCATCTGAAGCATAACCTGTGCAACCATCGTCTGATTATGAAGACATTTTTCCACTACTGAGGTTACTACTGATTAATTATCGCAATTTAATTAAAAATTACTTTCGTATTATTTTATATATCCATAAGGTATTCTATCAAAATTTGAAACTCCATTTTATTTGTTTGCTACTAAACGAAAGCTATTGACGCACGGTTCGTGAGGTTACTAATGTCCATAAAGGTTTTTTAGAAATTTGAGTACTGCATAATGTAATTGTCATATGTTATCATTTAGTACAATATCTCTCATTACGCTTTCGTTTATTTTCTCCAGATACTCAGAATTTAACATACTTTTACATATTGGTTTTATTTTCTCTCCAATTTTTATCCTAAATTCATATCTTTTAGGCACACTTGAAACAAATTTGCATATAAGCATATTTTCCCTGTTTTTCTTCTAATTCGTTGTTCATGCATAAAAAAGAACCTGGTTTATGTAACGCTATCACGTATTCCGTATCGAAATACAACACCCGTTCGTTTAATCTCTAAGATAAGAATAAAGCTCAAGACGAGCATGGGCTGTAGTGTAAGCAGCAATAACTGCATTAGTGGTAAGGTTTTTCTAAGGAATTTCCTTAACATTGCTCCAAACAACATAAATGACGTCGTCTGTTGCTGGAAGGTACGTATAAACCTCTAAGCTTAGATTCTCTAATAGTTCAATAAGAGGAGAATATCCTGTCACTAATTCGGTTATTGGTAAGTTATCTCTTTGCCCATATTTTTCACAAAACGAGCTAAGCAACATCTTACTTAATTCATGTCTGCCTGGTTTAAGAGCTGCCTTATCAGGATCTAATTTTTAATGCCTTTCTTTTCTTCAAAACTTACAATAAGCTACCTTCTTTCTTTCTCAGCATTACATTCTGAAAGCCATCGCGAATCTTATGATTTTATTTTTAAAAACTGATTTACATACTCTTCAAAAAGTCCCCCTATTTATGTTTTTAATCGTACTGAGACATTTGATATTCCCCAATTCCATAAATTTTAAAAATGTTATAACATTCATCGATAGCGGCTTTGGCCTCGTATGATACCCACGTTTCATTTAAACGTCTCACTTCTTTAGCATGATTGCACATTGTTTAATTGTCTAGTTGTGCACAACTAAACCATAAAGGAAATATGAACTTTGCATTTACGCGTAAAGGTATTACCGAAAGATACAGGTCTCCAGACGGTAAACCTTTGCAGTTTATAAGCCCTCCTTTGATTAGACTTATATCCGGAAGTTTATTTTGCTCGTACTATATTATTGGATGGCCCACAAGAAGGGTTTACTTTTGTTAACAAACGGATATATACTACGTACATCGTAGTAAAATCTTATTTTTTCATTTTCTTGTACTTCATAATATTACATAATGCAGTTTATCCACCCGCCGTAAAATGCATCTCTCGGTTCGAGACGTTCAGGAAGAGTACACGGAAAATCATACATAAAATTTTCGGCCACTTTACCAATTTCTATCATGGTTTTACATTGGCATTCCCATAATACCACAACATTATATAAAGCTTTGTTGTTTGACTTGTGATTCTTTCGATCGATTCATATCTGGAATTCATGGTTTCAGTGTGCAAACCGTAAATGTATGAAGATCTATCTGTAAAGCATTTTAAGAAACCATAATAAAAGCATCCACGAAGAAAGTAAACGGTTTTTCATCGTCTCTATATCCATATACTTTATGAATTAGGATTTTTTACCTCCCTATAATTCAATACATGTTGTATGAAAATACTCTCTTTTTTCTCCTACCAACTATGCCAAATCAACGCAATACGCGACTGTTTATCTCATAAACGATATCCTCCAAAAGGCAACACTGAAATTTTATCTACAGGCATAAAGCGTTTTATGTATACGTTCATGCAAGCATTAGCAATTGTTACGCAGTTTTTAAGAGGATCAATTCCGTTTCCATTTATAAATTTTTTCCTAAATTTAGAAGCGCCAACACATAATAACTGTACATCGATAAGTCGGTAATCTACAAGATCTTTTTGTATATCATAATGTAACGAAAGTCGTCCTCCGTGGTGTAGTTGTTTCATCTAGTTCCCGCGGTCACGGGTTCAAACCCAGCAGAGGGCGATGTATATTTTCAGGCGTAAAAATCTTTAGCATGGCTTCCTTCGGAAGGGAAGTAGAGCCGGTGGTTCTGTGTCGTAGGTTTACGACACGTTAAAGAACCTCAAGCCTTATAAAGACGCCTCTGAGTAAAATGACCGGTCTTTCACGGCCAATTTAGAATGGGACGCTAAGGACTATAATAGTTAAAGGACGTTCATGAATAAAACCCAATTTAATTTATGTAACCAGAGTTTTCTTTTTCAATATACTCCTTTGCAAGCTCTTTTTTATTCCGCGGACATTGGTTTGGGAGAAGTGTTTTCGATGAGGCATATTTTCAAAATTATTTTCAGTTTCTTTTGAATTAGTTATGAGGAAAATATCGCTTTGTTTCTTGTAATTGAAATGTTTTGGAAAATCTAGCCAAATATATTGGTGTTAAACTTAAAGAATCTCAAGAAGTTATATTTCTGTATCTTACTCTGTTATTCTCGTACCATTCATGATTAATTCGTGTGACCAACCTAAAGTATCAACCATATACTTCCGCAATATATGTCTGTCATAATATCTGAGATTATTAGCAATAACAGCTTTTTCTATGTATTTTACGTGGCTATGTAATACAATTTATTAATTGGAGTGCAGGATATTCTTTAAATATCAATTTCTTTACAACGCACTTGTGACGAATTTCCAGTTTTGCATAAGTATCAATGCATCCATCACAATCCTGATAAAGAACATGCAGATTTTGTTTCTGTTTAAGCTTATCGCTTTGTAAAAATGAAGATTTTTCCCTGAGTACACTCAAAATCAATAAAAACTATTATAAGATTCCTACTTAATTGTTTTTTCTTGTATGGTTGGATGTAACATAAAAGATTAGAAGTTACATATTTTTACATGCATGGCAAAAAATTTAACAACATACATGATGTACTTATCTTTTTCTTAAATTACAATATACAACAGCTATTAGAAACGTTTTCTATATCACAAACAGATATATTCCCTGGATAAAAGACCCCCTTTTTAAGTGATTTTGATAGCAAAGTTGACATTTAAATTGTGATTGCAATTTTGATAGTATACAATTCATCAAATATTTTATTCCATTGAAGATGACATCTTGATCAGGAAAAATTACAGTGCGTTTATATTTTTTATTTTTAAATTGAAAATTGCATTGCCTGTAATCATATCTGCACCTAAATGCCCTGTTTGTATTCACAATAACATTATTATTTCTTATTATTACTATTATTATTATTATTATTATTATTATTATTATTATTATTATAATATTACTATTATGTTGAAGTTAGGGTATATTTTTGTCACTGTTTATTGTAGATTTGTACAAAACGTTCTTTCCATCATGATTTCCTTACACGCTAAAGGAATATTTATATTTCAATTGTTTTTCTAAGCAAACTATATCGTCTACCCTAAATCGTGTTTTTTATTTTCAAGTGTACACAAATTCGTTGCTTGTTCTGTTTGATTTTTTCCGCGTTCCTTCATTGAAGCGAAATTTTTATCGTTATCAATTCTGGAAACTGATACAACAATCGATCTAGGAAGACACAAAAAGTCGTAATTTTCTATTGTTGTGATACCTTTATTTTTCGTGCACATTTGAGAAGTGCCAAAGCAATCTCCTGTGTGTATTTGTGTATAAACACATGCAAAATTTAGTGGATCGTGCAAGAAAAAATTCTGATTACTTTGAATGGCCCTTTCTAAAGCATTTAACATTGCTCACATGTTAATCTAATCAAATCTACTAACGCTTACGTGAAAACATTTAGGGGATCCTGCGAATTGGTCACAGACATGCCAACATAACTAGATTTATAATGCAACAGTTCTCAACTAAAAAATTCTAAAACCTCTTCAAATATTAAGTGCACTCACTCCATCGGATGAATTTTACCTTCATCATTCTCATCTACATTTATTGCGTATACTAATATACTAGATTCAGTATATGCTGAGTAAAACTTATACCACTTTCTTTGTCTCTAACTTAATATTAAAAATGTTCCATTATACTCACGTAGTCAGTAAAATTGTATGCCCTTCTATTATTTTTCTTCCTGCATCAAAGTGCATGCGACGGTTTAATTTATAACAGCAGACGTTATCCTTGCCGCGCTCCCAGATGATTCAATTTGTCCTTGGCATTTCCCCAGTGCAACACAACAACATGTATAACACGATGTCTTTGCCGCGAGCCGAGTTGCACTAATCTATCCTTGGTATTTTCCCTCAATGCAACAACAACGTATACAACACGACCTTATCCTTGAAGCGCTCTAAGTTGGATCAATTTGTCCTTGGCATTTCCCCAATGCAACACAACATTTCATATAACATGACCTCGTCCTTACCACGTGCCGAGTTGCACTAATCTGTTGTTGGTATTTTCCCCTCAATGCACAAACAACTTATATGACAAGACATTTTTGTTACTGCAGTACAACTTGCATTAATTTATCCTTGGTATTTTCCCCAATGCAACAACCTGTATAACATGGCGTTGTCCTTATTTAGTGCATCAGCATACCTTTGGTATTTTAATAACTCACGTATACAGCTCACACGATCAATCAGCTAGAGCACCAGTACGCAGTTATGAATCTTGTGGATATGATTTAATTAATCCTAAACCTGTAAACGTATTACCATGGAGCAGTATCATAATTGACACTAAAGCCTCCATAAAACTGCCAAAAGGTACTTATGGACTTACTGCAACTAGATCGAGCGCTGCAATAAAAACTTTCATGTATTAGATGGTGTAGTAAATAGAGATTACACTGTTATAATAAACGTTATGTTGTTTAACTTATCTAATAGTGATGTGAAAATTAAAAAATACAAATCTGTTGCACAATCAACTATTAACAAAATTGAAACAGAAATACAGAACAAGTTAGTCGTTTTATAATCAAAACATTAAGAGGAAATAAACAGTTTGCCTCAATTAATTAACACAGCACTGAATCTACAAAAGTTGTGCGTTGCCGCGATGTTAAAAACGATATTTATTGACGTATTTATGAGGAAATTAACAAATCTGCGTTAACTAGCGTGTTTAAAAACTGCAAAGGTCTATCATATTATGAAATACATATTTATCCTTTTTTAGAAAATATACTTGAAGATAAAATTCCGAACAATTCAATATTCTTTTCAGTTAACCTTTCAAATAATGTGATTAACAAATTTAATTAAAAAATTAATAGGGGTACTACTTCATTGTATAGACCTCTGGATGATGAATTCATTCTTGAGTTTCAAGAATACTTAAAACGGATCGATATATGTATACGACAAAGGTTATCCGAAAGGGTGATAAAAGACTGTGGAAGAACAGAGTATTTTATTCTGACATTGCTCGATATCAGCAGCTTTCAGAAGACTCTTGAAGAGATTACAAAGAAAGTTTTGATTGGGAAATATTACTGATGTAAAGTAATTAAAAGAAAGTGTTACAGTTAAAGCTTTTTAAAAATTCCAGAAGGAAGAAACGTATGTAAAGCATGTTATAATAAATTTGTAGAATGTGAGCATAACATTCATGCATTGGATAGTTTTATCTTTTTGTGTATTAAACACCTTTTCAATGTCTTAAGAAAAGAATTTGAAAATAATATTCAGTAACTAGAATGCAAAAACATTTATATTCATGTACTTCTTTTTTGAGAGCAGGTGATTGTTGTCCGAAAACTAACATATTGTACAAGTAGCATTAAAATAAAAATATACATAATTTTACATTTTTTACTTTGTTATATATAAACAATCCTGACTTCTATCTTCCCTCCTTTATTATTAATATATGAAAATTCTTCATCAGCTTTTTCAACTTATTCCTTTTCCTCTTCACTTCTTCTTCCTCCAGTCTCATGTTCTTTCTTTCCGCCTAGTTCCTCAATATCGTAGTTTAGACACATATCAGATTCCTCATCATCCCTCGCACCTGTACACACCCCCATTTTAGTTAGGCTTGAAATCAAAGCTTTTAATTCTTCAAACTGATCGCATATATGATATGAATTTCTCTTAATACTGTCAACCAAATCTTTGTGTCTACATAAATTAGGATTTAGAACCTCCAATTTGCTTTTCAAACCTGCTATCGCAGCGTTAGCTTTTACAAATTATCTTTTTATTTTTTACTTTCTTCGGTTAATAAATTAGTTTTTCGATTCAGATATTTCGTCTTTTCGTTGAATTCTCTTACAAGCTTCTGCTTAACTCTGCCAACGGAAGTTTTACATTTTAACACAACTCTTCTCAAATTTTCCACGGAGATGCGATCTCCAGATTCGGTAGATCTCGATCCACATTTTGACGTAATGTCAAACAAACCTTCCGCAGCCCACGTAGGTGTGGATCTTCTTGCCTTTCCCGTTATAACACTTTTGTTTCACATATTTAATTTACATTGGCCATTTCCACACTTTCCAAAGAGATATGTGAAGTTATCCGTAAAATAAGGGTTCATATCTTCAGTCATACTATATATAGTAATCAATTCGGTTTATTTCAACGTTAACTTCCAATCCATCCTATACCCCCTGGAAAATAAAATAAATGAATCAGTTCTCTGTAGTCTGCCATTTCAAACAATACCAACTTACTTTCGCTTGCAATCATGTTCACGGAAGTACCGTGGAAGTTACACCTCTCTTGATTTTCATGTGTAATCGTAATCTTAACGCACTCGTAAACCTCATTTATTATATACCACGTTTCTCACTGTACCTGTTCAACCGGTGAATTGGTACAATACATCCTACAACACATCTTTCCAGTCTGACATTTCGTTATCGGTTTTAGACAACTGTATACATTTTAATGCTTCTTACGTTCATGGATCTACAATTAAATGATATTCGCTATTTTTTATATACGCACGAACGATTTGACAATTTATAATCCTTGCCACACATCGTGGCGTTCTGTAAGTGTCTCGTGTCTCCGTCCACTTTAAACCGGCTTCTTCCAAAACTAACAAAACTCTCTCCTTCCTAACTAACACCTGCAAGCGCCAAAATCATCAATATAAATACACACATTTTGTTATTTCATACGCTTTGTTTTGCGCACGTTTAATGCAACACTATGAATGCAAACACTACAGTTTTCTTAATTACCTTTTTCATTACGTAATAATCCATGAATTTGCTTACGTCACTAAACGCACCATTTTGAAAATTTTGACTGCGTGTCCCTTGGAATGTGTAAGAGAATGTTGCAAAGATTAGGTATAACGTTATCAGATACCAAAATCCCAGACCCCGATTTGCTTTCAATTATTAATGCCCGGTCACATGTACAGTCGGCGGAAAAGGAATACTAACCTTGGTAATTTTGCTATCTTTTCCACGTTTCTAGAGCAGCTGCAGGATTTCGTGATCGTCCTCTTTCTACATTTTCTTCTATCACTATATGTGTAAAAATCTCTTTAATGGAACCGCTAAACATGGTATTTATAAAAAACTGAGAACACAAGTAGAACACGGTCCTTCGTTAAACTAAGCACAGAGCACAATACTACGGTGCAGGGTTAAGGGAGGTGAGAGAACTACCAATCCCTTATTGGTCGAAAAAGTGAGGAACAATTCTCACAATATCCAAGGGCTCGTGAGGCTTTTGACATTAACCAAGGAGTTTATCGCTTATTTTAAGAAGGATGAAGTGAAAATGAAACCAACTCTCTCCGGAATCGAATTCCACGCAGAAAACCGAATCATAATATATTGTTACCTTCATTTTGAATCTTTGTAATCATGTGAGCTATGACTAACCTGCTCATTTGCGTAACAACTAATGAGCAAGGCACCAAGCATACATATCTTTATGTTTTAGTAACATATTGGCCTACGAAGAATGAGGTGAAGTGAAATAACCTGCCTCTTTCATTGTCACGGAACAAATGGAAAGACAAATGATTTTAAGACGCCTCCTTTTTATGTGATGGACGGACGACAATGAATACGATGGATTTGTTTTTGCCACTACTGGAACCCTTAGAGATTGACTCTTCTGAATCCCGCTTGAAATCGAAGAGTAGATGGAATAAGTCCTTCTTTCAGAGTGGGCGCGATCATTTTTCCACAACTGTACATAAGCATTTCTACGCAAAAGCATAAGGATTGTATTATTTTAAAGTCTGAGTTTATTACTACAAATAAACGTATTATTAGTTATTTTGCTTTGAAGCTAAATAACTATATACATGATACAGAGGTTGGTTTTGTGTTAACAATTCCAGGTGGATTGGTTATAAAAATTTGCTTTAAAATGTTAAGATGTATATTTTATGGAAGCACTGCAAACACAGCATATTTTAAAATAAAATCTCAATGTTTTATTAGCTTTCATGCCGTATTCTAAAAGGGAATTGTTTGTTTCTATGTTCATTATTAATTTGTCAAGTCTTTGTGATCAGAATAAAGACAACACTTCAGTTTTATATTGTGTTTTATTTAAGACACAGGAGTTTTGTAAATATCAATATGAATGACTTTCAGCTTTTAATGATCCCACTGGTTGTAAAGGGAGCAAATGACTTACCTTGATATATTTTCTGCCTTCTGGTATACATTCCTCAACAAACCGGATATGTAATTTTTAAATTTGTTTTGTACCTATTTTATATATTATCGCATTAATTTATCTATTATTAAGTGAAGCAGTATATTTTGAGTAGTAAAAACTAAAATTAAGATCATAGGGAGAATACATATCAGTAACGGCGAGGATAGTATTAAATAAAACTGGCAAGCGAATGTTACTGTAAGTTGAAATAAGGGTAGAAAGTGCCATCAGCGACCGGAAACGGGTGGTTGTTCCCTCTATTGTTAAGCGTCCCGTTAGGCTGCTGGGAACGCAGGCTAGAAGAAAAGGGTCAATGTTCGCCAAAAGCCAGATAGCTTTAGGCCTCCAATGAAAGAAGCTAGGAATCAAGTGATGGTGGAATGAGGAGATATAGAACGTTTGAAACAGAAAAACGGAAGATTTTAGAATAGTCACTTGGTCGTGAGATTTGAGAATGAACACTTTGTCGTGAGATTTGAGAATGAACACTTGGTCATGAGATTTGAGAATGAACACTTGGTCGTGAGGTTTGAGAATGAACACTTGGTCGTGAGATTTGAGAATGAACACTTGGTCGTGAGATTTGAGAATGAACACTTGGTCGTGAGATTTGAGAATGAACACTTGGTTGTAGTAAGTCTGGGGAGATGCTTGTCAGAAAGGTTTAGGAAGCAGCGGATAGGCGCGATGATAAAAAGTGTAACAAATAGAAAAGCCGCGTGTGTGTGCCGAAGTAACAGCAGGAATCAAATGTAAAATGGTGACGGTAAATAAACGAGCAGAAAACCTACAGTCGTGTTCACCACTAACCCGAGATCCAAGATCCATGCAAAGAACCCTGAGCTAGTACCGAACCCGGTACCTTACCTAAAAATCCCGTACCGTAAAACAGAAATCCTACTGCAAAATTGGCTGCCAAACGTGGGGCCACAATCAACCAGAAGAAATATCATCGCAAAAGGCATTCCGCATCTGAAACATAATATCTCATATTATTTAGGGTTTTATTGCACTTTGTAAACTACAAGGAGACTACAATTGTTTGCTGTGCGTTAAAACACAGACGGACAGACGAATGGATGGCTTGGAGGGAGGGAGGGATGGCTGGATGCACTTTTATTAGCCACTGAACAAATACAATTTGAAGTAGGCTTTATCATACAGCACAAACACAACTCATGATAACAGATCTATAACAATTACAAATTACAACACTTGTTTAAATCATAAAACAGTTTTCAATTAAGAATTTCCTGAGATTGTTTTTAAAATTAAACCTACTTTTTAGGAAAGTAGGTAATTTGTTGTAAGTTTTCGATTAATACAAGCATGACTTTTCAATGACTTACTCAGTCTAAATGATGGTCTTAATGAGCAGGCAAAAGATGTTTAATAAGTAAACAGAGCAATCGTGTTACCGCACGGGTATAGGTGACGTCAGGTACTGTGACGGACACTCTCCTCCCTTTTCTATTCACAACAGCCGGCTTTCCTTGCGACTGTTCCATTTATTTGCTCCATATAAACCAGTGGAGAACTGTTGTGTTAGCCTAAAGTAAAGAAGAATCACACGCCAAAATCATCATAATTAGCATTCTTTGTGGTGGAATTTGGCAGGGAAAACTTAAGCAATATTGGCGAAACCATGTGGAATCAAAATATTGTGACAGTGTAGCTTTTCAACTGCGATTCTTCACTTGTTTCGTTGTCACTGTATTTTTATATCTAGTTCTGCTTCACTGAGGTGAACTAGCTCAGGTTTCCGTCACTTTATTTACTTCGTGACGTAGTCTCTTCTTCTGAACGGTTCATTCGCCGGGAGTCGAACATAAGAGTTCCAGTCTCTCCCTCCGCAGTAGCCTTCGCTGCATGTCTCAGCAGCCGTCACCTGCACCCTCAGAGAATAGCACCCGATATTGCACCACAAATGCTCTCACCAACTCGTTCGTTGCTATCCGACATAACAAAATTAACTGACCTACTTGCAACTGCCTACCTCCCGCGAGAGCGCTAGCTTATACAGTTAGTGTGTTTTTCCACAAGGTTTTTGAACATTCTAGAACTATTTCGACACAATGTCCAGAGGAAGGGGGAGAAGCAGCTTACAGAAGGTTCTAGTTATCTCCCGATGGCGCGCCCGGTGTTTAATTTTGTGAGTGGCAGTTATCCTTGTTTATTCCTACTGCCTGGCGCCGACCTCCCAATAGCCTTGGACCATAGCCTCTGCGTCACAATATTTAAGGGGACAGAACCTGGATTTCCCTTGGCACAGAACCATTTGTAACTCGGTGGGGGACATCGCTACAGACTGCAGTATTACCAAACTTAATATTAGGTCGGAACTGTTAACGTAATTCATCAGTTTCACGAGAGCAAAATTCCGCCATACGTGTAGTGAAGGAGATAATTTCACTAGCCTTGGTTTTAGATTTTTCATATATTCAGAATTATTTCAGTAATATTGCAACTACAATAACATACATTTTCAAACATATATATTAAAAATACCAGAGGCTCTTGAGGCAATAGAACAGGTTCCACAAACACCGAGTAAGATATAAAGCTGGAACTGTTAAAGAAAGGATGACAAAGAAACTTGAAGGTTTTCTATGGAAGATTCCAGGATACGCAGAGAAGCGTAAAACGAGGAACGCCTTACTAAGGCAGGGAATATCCACCAAGTCTGATACCTTGTTATTTGCTCCTACTACGTCAAGTGATGCAGAACATTGTTTTTCAAAAAATAATAACTGTCTAGTAGGTAATTGCATGTGATTTAAGTGACATGTATTTCGAAAATACATTATTGTACATTGCAAACTCTCTATGTAGCAGAAAAGTCAATGTAACTGAAATTTCCGTGTTACATTAATACCTTAATTAAATAATGGAGTAACTTTATTGCACACTACCAATTATTGCTAAACATATCTCTATGGGCCTCTTCAGATACTCGTAATCCTGTCTAATCTGCTTTCAAAGCAGGATGTAGTGCCTTCAATTGTTCATATTCGTTTACAGATAACACTGCAAGGTCATTTTCGCTTCAAAAAGTCCTCGCCACCAACCCACGGTACGTTCCAAACTTGATAGTTTGCTTATTAAAATTCCTCTGCCTGTTAATAAGTTACTGTACCCTCTTGTATGATGACTATGTGCATCGTTATGTAAAGTGTATGCATTAATATATTCATGAACATGCATACATTAATAGAGGGTCATAATAGCTCTTGAAAGCAATTTCTACATGTATCTCTCGAGGATATATTAGCAATGTTACGAATGGCTTCCTTTTGTAATAAAAACACATCCTTGTCTCCAATACTGTTGCCCCCAAAAATTACACCATAACTGAGCAGACTGAAAAATTCCTAATAATAGCATTTAGCAAGCTGGGAGTGGAAACATTTTGTTTCAATCTTCAAACAAATATATTATAAAAAGGTTCCGATATAAAGTGGTGGTGTGACAATTGCAAGTTATACTGCTATTGGTGCCAACTCTTAAAACTTTAACAGCATTATGGTTATTAGTCTTTCATTACTTGAAATCAATATGTTCTTTCTTGTTCTAGTTAAGGCTTAAACAGTTAGCATTGAGCCAATCCATCAGAGTATTAGTTATATCTTCATTGTTATCTCTTCCATAAAATAAAATAAGCAGTAGTATCCTCTGCATATTTATTTAACCAATAGGGCAAATCATTTCCTGCGACAATAACAAAATGCCAGAACAGGCCCTCAAGGAACTCCGATTGTTATAGATTTGGGTTAAGAACACTTACCATTCACTTCCGCTACTTGTGTTCGTTACTAAGATAGGAGGCAATAAATGCATCTTCTTTTCCAAATACAGCATAGTAGGCTATTTTTAACAAAGAATGTAATGGCAAATATTAAAAAGTCCTATAAAGAAGGTTTTTCTTTTGCTCAAAAGATTCAAAAATGTAAAATATTAATTGACAAACAACATAAACAGTCGATCTTCCTTTTCTAAAAACAAATGGTGTTCATGAAATAACCCATAACTTTCAAAAGAAACAGACAACTTAGGAACCACTAATAGTTGAAAGACTTTAAAAAATAAGCACGACAGAGAAGGGTCTATAGTTAATGACATCTTTTTAACTTTTCTTAAAAACTGGCATTGTTGTTTAAATCTAATGTGCTTATATAAAAAAAACTCACATTGGTATAACCATTTATATATAACCACAAGTTTATTAACCATAAATAACAATATTTTCTTCAACAGAATATTACCCAAACCATAATAATCATTTCTATTATAGTAATTGAGACCACTAATTGATTTGATTAGATAATCATGATCTACAGCATACCACTGAAATTAATATTTCACATAACCAGTGCTATGCATTATCTCCTCAGCTGATTTACAAGGAACACTTATATTAACGTGAATCTTTTTCAGACAATGAATACAATAATTATTAAAATATTCAGTAGGATCGCCTTTAGAAGTACAATTACTATTTAAAAGTTTACCTGATTCACTGTTCAAAACTTTCCAAGCTGCTTTACATTTATTTTTAGCGTTTTGCATTACATAACGATAATTAATTTATGATTTCGAAATTTCACATTTGCATTCTGTTTTATACCACCTAAATTTCCTTTATAATGCTATTTGACTCATCAGACTTTGAACATTTTAATTGATGCGATAATACAATCATTTTATTTTTCATAACTTAAACTTAGGATAATACAATACTTTGTATTTGTTGTTGATACGCTTATTAGTATTTATTTGGTATGCACAATTATTAAAAATAGTAAGCATATAACAAAACAACGAGTTAAAATGTTCTATTCCATCGCCATTGGTTAGAAAATTATCTAAGTTACTCTCAGATAAGGGGCTAGCAAAAGCATTGACATTGAGACAGGTAAAACATTTAGTTGTATTAGTAACATTATTAAACACAGCACTTTTTACTTGAATAATTATTCACTGTGATCAGATATGAAAGGGTGAATCACTACACAGTCATAATTTACTGTACTATAATTAAAGTACTATTCAAGCAGGAATTATTTATTGTAGAACTGTGATTTGTACAACAGGTCTTAACTGTCTCAACATATTGAGAAGTTTACGCGTGATGCTGTATTGAAATGTAATGTCAATATTAATCTCCGCAAATAATGGAAAATGAGTTATCATTTTCAATAATTTTAGCATATGTTCAAAAGCTCCAATAATTGTATTACCAACAGCTTTCGGATTACGGCTATTACTATTAAGTTCATGTATTCCAGCGCAGCAAGTTCGGCTTACAATTCAATAGATTCTGTATTAATTTCTAATAGTGATATACTCTCTGGTTTTGAAGATACAAAAGGTAAAAAAACTTCGTTGGAGGGTTCAGTACGACAGAAATAACTCCAATATAGTAATCATTCAAATGATATAATACAATTTAATCTCCACGTAAGCAGTGTTCCCATATAGCAATAATATCGAATGCGAATTTACTATAAATGATTCCAATTCAACTAATTTATTATAAAAACACTGAAAGTTTAAATTAAATGTTTTGAGTATATTATCTGTAGAGACTGCAGTGCTTTCAACAGGAGAAATGAGGTATTTACTGGAGGGGGACATCTCGCCACTGCGGCTAACTGGATCCATTGTAGCTACACCCCCGGGAGGCAGGGAAGAATTATGGGAGCCGCAGGAGGTCGGAGCTCCGCAGGCAGACGGGATTACAGAGACGCACGGAAGTCCCTATCATTTCCATTTCAAAACCCCGCTCTCGGCCAGTAGACGCGGAGCCCGCGAGAGGGCGACGAAGCGGACCTTGCAGGCAGGCCTACGCTTCCTGTCGTTGGCAGGGAAAAATCTTACCAGATGTACTACGGAACCCGGAGACACTGCCTAAAATATGAAATGACAGGAAATGAGGGAAAGGAGAAATCGTGGTAGAATACACCAACGCAGCATTCGCATAGGCGATCAGAGTAAAACCACGAAAAACCCCATGGTCGGAGTGTACGGCCACCATTAATCGAACCCGAGACTTCCGGAATGCGGGCCACAGACGTAGACACCTGAGCCATCCCGCTCGGTTACTTTCAATATCATCAGAAGTGTTATTTATGTTATTAGTGCTGGTTTCTGACGTGGCATCAAAAAATACATCATACATGTAATTTTGGCAAAATTTTGGTATCCATTAATAATTTAGCATTTTCGTCTTATACGCTGGCCTTGAAAACGCAAATTTTTCCAAATGACCTGAGGCAAGCACTTCGCATGTGACCTCAGGAAAATCACACTTCAAAAAATGCAATAACCTGTTCGGGCTTTATACTAGGCTGAAGTGTATAGACATGCAAAAACACAGCTTTAGGACGACCTTGCTGATCGTGCTCCTTTGTCATTTACATCATTACTACCAATTACCTCTTCACTCTAAGAAATTTGTTTACTATCATTTGGGACACTTTCCATTTTATTACTCAAACAGTGTTCTTCTGGTGAGTTAACACTGTTAGAAATAGGTTTTACACCAGATGGTGTACCATAGGTTGCCATTTGTGATATAACATTTTTTTGTCGAATTCACAGTGCTCACATAAGTTTCAACATTAATCATTTTATTACAAACTGTGACACGGACCCTGTCTGAATGTCATTCTTCTGAAGCTTCCTCACCCCACTATGTGGCCGTGTCCGCCCCTTTACCCGTTTTAGCGGGGATATGAAACACCAGAAACTGCATTAAAATTATTACCTAAATACGCCAGGCGCGATCCAGGACCCTTTCACAATAGAATTTCAAGTGATATTCCGGGACAGGATAACCCCGAAAACCATTAAGTACACATTTATAAATTTATTTCATTTGTACTCTATTGAAATCACCTTGGATTACAAGATGAGATTTTAATAAAATAATAATGGATATAGTAAAAGACTAAAGGCTGTAACTTTTATCTCTAACCAGAGACATTTCATTTTCCATTTATAGTGTAATACGCTTCAGCTAGACCTATTACTGTTAGCTGTAAATTAATGTGACCCAGCCTAAAGGTGTGATCATCATAGACTGCAAATTCAATAGCTATAAGTGTAATAACTTTATTAACTTTCCCCACATAAACTCATTTATATATATATATATATATATATATATATATATATATATATATATATAATGCTTCATTTAACTACCTGAGGCGTAACATTTTCTATTACCCGCTATTGTTGTAAGAGAAATAACTACACTGAAATTCATAAGATAGACCTGGACAGGCTTTTTACAGCCATATTCGAAAGTATTAACAAAAACCAACTATGAGAATTAATTAAATGATGCACTTAGCATAAACCTAAAATTTATGAACTAAAACATCAAACACACAAATGATATCTCACTCAGGTATAACCTCCTGGTATGTGACTGTTTTGAAAGCATACATTCACCTAATTTACACATCATTCTTTAGAATTTCACGTTCTGTTGTACTTTAACACACTTGTGAGTTAATTACTGTAGGCTGGCATGGCACTATTGTATTGATCAGGATCAAGTTTCCCACCTTTGTGCTGGTGCAGTAGTTACTATACTATGAAAACGGGAAAATATATCGTGGAACTTTACACCAACCACCATCTCCTTTCGCGGTGTATTTCCTTGGGTTACCATCCACGTAGCTGAAACCAACTCCCACATACGCCCAAAGCGAAACAGGAAAACTGTCTTTCTTGCCCATCCAGAAATAATCTGGGTTGAAAACCAAACTTGCCCAACCAATACTCTGGCAGAAAAACCACCAAAAACCCTCACAGTTCTCCGATGAAAACTGGCAAATAAATTACTTGGGTTGGATTCCCCTCTTAACTCCAAACTACAAAATGGACGGATTCAACTGTCGTTGAAACACAGCTGCTTAACATCAACTATATTGCGTCGTGAACCCTTCGACATAATTTACTGTATTCTCCACACTGAGAAATATTTCTGTACTGTATTCTACATACCAAGAAATACTTCTTAACACATATGCGCCTTCGATCCAACCGCTCAAATTCCTGAATGAATACCAGTAGGGTATATAGAGGGATTCTGGCGCAGTTTTTTGCGTTTATATGGGAAAGGATAGGGAAAACGAGGATGGATGCGGCGGTTCAAGGAGGAAAATGCGTTTATATGGGCGAGACAGGGAATACGTGGAGAGGTGCTAGGCTAGACCGAGGCTCAGTAGAGTATGGGTTATATGAGAGAGGTAGGAAACAGGAGGAGAGGTGTTAGGCTAGCCAGAGGTTGAAGAGTAGAGTATGGTTTATATGAGAGATATAGGAAAACGAGGAGGGGTGTTAGGCTAGGCAGAGGTTGAGGAGTGGAGTATGGTTTATATGAGAAGTATAGGGAAACTAGGATAGGTATTAGGTTAGGAGAATTGAGTATGTGTTTATAAGAAGATACGAGAAAACGGAGAGATCCTATTATAGGATAGACAGGTGTTAAAGGTAGAATGTGTTTTATATGAGCGGTATAGGAAACCAAAGAGAGATGCTCAGCTAGACAGGGGACAGGAGAGGAATGCGTTTTATGAGAGGTAGGGGATACGGGGAGTGGTGTTAGGCTAAACAGAGGTTGAGAGTAGAGTATGCGTTTATATGTATGAGAAGTATAGGAACAGGAAGAGGGGTGTTAGGCTAGACAGAGATTGAGGAGTAGAGTATAGTTTATATGAGAGGTATAGGAAAACGAGGAGAGGTGTTAGGCTAGACAGAGGTCGAAAATAGAGTATGCTTTATATGAGAGGTATAGGAAAACGAGGAGAGGAGTTAGACTAGACAGATGTCGAGGAGCAGAGTATGGTTTATATGAGAGTCATAGGAAAACGAGAGAGGTGTTAGGCTAGACCGAGCTAGAGGAGTAGAGTATGGTTTATATGAGAGGTATAGGAACAGCAGGAGAGATGTTAGGCTAGACACATACTAAAGGAGTAGCAATATGGGTTTATATACAGGAGAGATAGGGAATAGGAGGTGCTAGACTGGAAAGCGACTTTAGACGTGAACTTCATGGAAAACTGTTTCATGTCAATGTTCTAGACATGCCCATCACGTAACCTATTCAGGGAAAAGGTGACTCTCTCAGGGGAAAAAGGTGACCTGCAACGGGAAAAAGGTGACCAGCAAAGGGAAAAAGCTGACCCGCAAAGGGAAAAAGGTGACCCATAAAGGGAAAACAGGTGACTCACAAAGGGAAAAAGGTGACCTGCAACGGGTAAAAGGTGACCTGCAACGGTAAAAGTGACCTGCAAAGGGAAAAATGTGATCAGGAAAAGGGAAAACAGGTGACCAGCAAAGGGAAAAAAGGTGACCAGCAAAGGGAAAAAGGTGACCAGCAGGTGTCGTAGTACGAAAATCATTCTTTGTCGTTAAATTGTCGTTACAAAACATAATCGCTTTCACTTGTTTTTGTGGTATTTGGCTTTAACAGCTTTACATGCTGCAGGAATAGATTCACTCCTTCTTTCAGCTTATTAATAATAATTACTATGTCGTTCTGCTTTAGTAGATACTTAAAAATACGAATATGAACTAAATTGTTGTCGCTGCTTATTGACGATACAGCTTCACAAAGCTTCGTCAATCACATCACCATATTCACAGCCTTAAACATAACCTTGTCCAACATTTTAATGTTATTCATAAGTTTTGCACAACTGTTACAAAAATTAATGTATGCATTCTGAACACTTTAGACCATTAACAACTTAGTTTCCAATCTCCTGCACGAGTCTGAAATAGGGGCATTAGAAACACTGTTTGACTGGTAGAGACACTTTAGGTAGAGAGAGAGAGAAAGAGATACACAGATCCTGAATCGCTGGTGCTGGAGCACCTAGACATCAGAAATACCTAATTATTTCGTAACTGGGATTTCATTGTGTTCCAAAGTTAATCGGCTGAGTTGGAGTACTTCTCAGAAATTGAAACGGTTATCACCCACAATGTTACTTAGGAGTGTTTTCGAGAATTGAAGTTTTGAACGGTCCGCTTTGTGCTTAGCAATTTGGGGCAATCATCAGAGCGATAGCTTTTCGCTTTGCTGTGTGGGCTTCTATTCTTTCATTTTTTCAATCGCTAAGCATAAGGTCAACTGATGAAAATTTAACTATCGAAAAGGGAGTTAAATATCATATGCGTCAAAAGAGTTTTCATTTCTGAAAGGTACACGATATTAGCCAAATATCCCTGTAACGCGAACGAATGCTGTATTTCTTATGGAACTCCTTTTTAATTTATGTCATTTAATAAATACCGTAATTGTTTTAAGGAAACCTGTGTCACTTACGTTTTCAAAATGTTCATTTTGGGTAATCCCAAAACGGAAGCTTTTATATTTTATTCCATAAATGTATTATTTTCTATTGCGATGGTTAAATACATACTCATTCCAAATAGGAAAAACTATGGATTGATGGGAACATGTATTTTGATCATAATACAAAATGGTAACAGCAGCCGGTGACTTAAGTTGCGTTCTATGTAATAGTGTGTAAGTCATTTCAAACTGAGCAAATGCATAACAGTGAGCAGTAATACAATACGCAGCTATATAGAAGTATAATTTGCTTTCTTTTTTCGGGTTATGAGTCGGATTTGACTAAGGAGATTAATGTAAATAATTATGAAATCTCTTCAAACATTACTACAGAAAAATTCTCTTAAAACATGCTCAGCACCTTCTGTAGCAAACTTAAAACAGCTCCTTTACGTAAAGTATCATTTTCCCAACCTAAATGGAGAGGGAAACTGGCTCATCTCTACCTCCCGGGGAACCCCGTCAGGGGCCTAGACACAAAAGACCTGTGTAGGTCGAGGTATTAAGTCCCGTTCCGCCTCTAGTCCTATCCAATTCGATCCCAACCTATATTATGACGTATTGTAGGTGTGCTATTGTAATACACAATCGTCATGGCGAAAACATTCAGAACGATAATTTCTAAAAATCTCTCGTTAGAAAAGCGTTTAATTCACTCTGCATTCAATTGAAACCAAAAGTGTCATATTAAAAAAGATACACAGACAGTGTAAAGGTCCCACATTTCCTTCACTAACAGAGAGATCCTGCCTAGCACGATTCATTCTTGCAACCACACTGTTTAATTTAGCTCTTAATGCTGTGATATATTGCAAGCTTAAAATTTGTAAATAAATTGTCTGTGGCAATGTTTGGAACTTTCCATGTAAAAGTAGTCAAAGCAGAAAACCACACTTTCATAAAAAGGTTCATTGGCATGTCGTCCATCGCCTTTATCTGTGGAGGTTCGATACAGTACCTTCCACGCGTAATTATTACCAACATCACGCCAAAACGTTATTCCAAATTTATCAGATTTGTTTGCAACATGTTATAAAAATGGAGGTCTGCATTTAAATGAAAACAGTGGATCATTTACAATTTACACTAAAAGTTTGGAAACAAACATACAGTTCTGCGTGAAGGGATTCCATAATTCACATTCAGGAGCAAACTCTTCTGCAGTCAAACGTTTCCTGCTGGTTACCTTTATATCAGACCTTGGGTATGTGATGATTTCTGTAAATGTATACCTTACCATAATTTATGTGAGAAGCGTGGGTCCCAGATCCTGCCTCATAGCCTCTTCGTTGAATCTGATCTTATCCCATATACGTCACGAGCATACAGTATAGCACAAAAGACATATAACTCTTCCGGTGTGATGGTCCATGTTGGATCTCCTTACTCCAAGCGGCCATTCTCTTATTTTCATCTCTTGGCGAGTCTCAGAATATTCACACTTAACACCAGACGCCAGCTACTGCATACACTATCTGCGTAGATATTTCGTTAAGTACAAATAGTTGGTCCAAGGACCTGTATGAAGACCTACGAACACCTCCGAAAACATAGATACACACGTACACATCCTCCAAGGACACAAACCTGCACGAAGACTTACGAACATCTCCGAACACATACATATACCCGTTCAACACTTCAAACACGTACTCTAAGCACCAAAACATGTACGAAAACCTACAGACTCCTCCGAATACATAGCTACACACGTACACTTCCTCCAAGCACACGAACGTGCACGAAGAGCTACGGACACGCCCAAAGAAATAGAGATACATGCTCAACACATTCTAAAACTTCCTGCAAGAGCACGAAGCTATACGAAAACCTACGAATACATGCAATCATGCATAAACACCTCTCTAAACACGTGAACATGGAAGAAGACCTACGGACACGCCCAAACATCTGTGTAAACATGTATTTAAATGTAAGAGTTTAGATGCTTAATCGCCGTTTTATTCTTAAAATTCAGTATATAGTTGATCTAAAGGTTTCGTGTCTCCTTTATAAATATATGATCTTGGACCCTGGACTTCATTCTGATTATTCTTGAGGTGTCAACATCGTGTTCTCTCCGAAAATAATCGGTTTTCTAAAGCGTTATCAAGGTGAAGAAGTCTACATTTCCTTGAAGGAGGAATAATACGTTATTAAATCAAGAGTAAATATGAATAGCACTGCATATAAGGATATCATTCGTAATGCATCAGCATATTTTGCGGAAAATTAGGAAAAATGTTCCTGCTAGGTTATTATAAGAGAAGACACGATTTGGGCTACAAGCGACACATCAAGTGTAAATATTGTAGCATAACCTTCAATGACAGCTATAAGGGCGAGCTACACGAAAATTTATACAAAATACACATACCTGAGAAGAAAAGTAGATAGGAACTTATGAAACATCAGTTATTATCTACAATGGAGGACTATGATATGAAATAATATGAAACTTCATTCGATGGACGCTTGAAATCATATTTTATACTATGCGAATCATCTAAGGATCTGAATATGTACCTGCATGGGACAAAATAACGGATAATACAGACTCTGCATAAAGAGCTTGGTACTCACAAGAGTGTGAAAATTAATCTCTAGCTGCGGGTCGATTTCTTAACAGTATCGGAGAAACCTGTGACAAAACATTTAAAACACGAAATCAGCCTGTTTTGCTAGAAACGGAACTGGATTCTTTGTTGGAAACGAAATTCAAGAAATTGGCTACTGAAATGGAGAAATCATAGCTTAAGGGCAGAAACTGGGCCCTGCTTGTTGTGGAAGGAGTTCAACAACATATCAACAAGTACAACCCGCTACGAAGAATTAGCTACATACCAGTACCGCCATCTTTTGCAGCAAGAAAGCCTACATAAACATCCAGAACTATACGGACGAGAAATGCTGTATTTATTCTGTATTAGCTAAATTCGCCAGCAACAATCCTCAACGCGTTAGCAAATACGAGCAACTTCAAGATAAGCACGACTTCAGCTGTGTTTCTTACCCTACTCCACCTTCTCAAATATCGAAGTTTGAGAAGCTTAACGGTATGTCTATCAACGTTTTCGGACTGGATGAGAAGAAAGATGTGTATCTCCTAAAGGTTGCTGAGACTGAACTACCTGAACACCGTGACCTACTACTATTGAGTGACAGTAGTGGAAAACATCACTGCGTGAATATAAAGAATTTTGGAAAACTTATTCGACGTCAGAAAACTAAGCATAAAGAACGTGTTTATACCCGTAAGCGCTGTTTTACACATTTTGATGATCGATATGGACGAAGTGGGTTGGAAAAACTAGAATAAAATGCAGCCATCTGTAATCAATATGATATTGTAAGGGTAGTTATGTCTACCAAGGAGAAATTAATTGTACAATTTAAAAATTTTGAAAGGATGTTGAAACTACCTTACGTCATCTACGCAGACTTTGAAAGCATCCTCGCTCCATGTCATACATATACACCCAATCCTGAAACTTAATATACAACCCCTTATCAGGAACATGCACCTACGTGTTTCTGTGTATACGTGAAGCCTGCTCAATCTGTTGAACCTCTGGAAACTGGTCTTGCTATGCAACACTATGTATATTGTACTTATGAAGCTGCTCGGAATTTTATGGAATATATAATATCTCTTATAAAGGAAGTTAATAAGATATACATATCTGCCATGCCTCTGAAACTTACAGATCAACAGCAGAAGGATTTCGACTCCTCTACAGTATGCTACTTGTGTGGAGAAACCTTTACTTAGGAAAACTACAAGTACGCGATAATGATCAAATCAGTGGTGAATATCGTGGAAGTCTACACAATGAATGTAATTTAGCCTAGAAAACACCTACATATATTCCCGTCTTCATGCACAACCTCAGTGGGTATGCCTCGCACTTCATCTTAAGGAGTTGGGATGTGCAAGGAACGTGTGGAGGAAATTCCTATCTCTGAAAAAAGCCATATATCACTCTCCAAGTATTTAGGAGATATAAAGCTTCGGTTTGTGGGTAGCTTTCGGTTCGTCAGTACAAGCTTGGATAACCTGGGGAAAAATATAGCATCGTATCGTGAAACACTCAAGCACTTCAGAGAAGACGGGTTCAAGTTAATGACTCGTAAGGGAGTATTTCTCTATGATTACGTCACGTGATGAAATGTTTTTAACGAAACCTGCTTGTCTCCTAAGGACTCCTTCCAAAATAGTTTAAATGAAGAAAAATTAGTGATGCTGACTGCAATGCTGCTAGAAATGCATGGGAACTGTTTAATGTGAAAAGCCTGGGAAAGTACAGCGAACTCTACTTAACCTCAGATGTACTTCTTCTAGCTGATATCTTTGAGACCATTTGAGATCAAAACCTCAAAACGCACAAAGTCTAACCCTCTCATTATTTCATCTCTCCAGGACTTACATGGGATGCTATGTTACTGCATACTGGAATTCAGCTGGAATTCTTACAGGATTATGATCAATTACTCATGATAGAATCCGGTATAGAAGGAGGTTTATGCCAAGTTTCCCACCGCTATGCCGAAGCAAACAACACCTATGATCCGTCGAGATCAACCCAATTTATTACATACGAGGACGCCAATAACATATATGGTTGGGCACTATGCCGCGGCCTCGCTTATGGTGGATTTTAGTGGGTTTCACTTGAAGAAATCAACTTAGAAACACTACAAGATGTGCCTCATGGATACATATTAGAAGTCCACATTGAGTATCCTGAAGAACTTCACGACCTACTCAATGATCAACCTTACCTGCCTGAGTGTATGAAGCCTAAGGAGTCATCTACAAAGAAACTGATAGCCCATCTTGGACCTCGAAAGAAGTATGTCGTACATTACATGACATTTAAGCAAGCTCTTAATCATGGGTTACGTTTGAGTAAAATTCATCGTGTGCTACAATTCCGGCAGTCACAGTAGTTAAAACCTTATGTGGAATTTAACAATAGCCTAAGACAACAGGCTGCCGTGCATATGGCCTCTCGTCAGACTGCATTCAACAAGCCTATATATATTGGAATGAGTGTGTTGGACATCTCCAAGACATTAATGTACCATGTACCATTATCATTACGAAATGTTGTTACCGTATCATGGAGCTGAAAACGTGAAGCTTATGTGTATGGACACTGTTTCATTCATCCGTCGTGTGACAATTAAAGATGTGTACCTGGACAAGCTGCGTTCTCTTGAGCATCCAGATACAGCTGATTACTCTGTTAGCCATATATGTCACTCACTCAGAACAAAAAGGTGCTGGGAAAATTTAAATATGAGGCTAATAGCAAAATCATACAACGCTTTGTCGGACTACGACCTAAGATGTATGCACTAGATATTCAAGTTTCAGTAAAAAAATTAAATATATAAAACATAGTGCCATTAAGCAGTACATTACACTTGACAGCTATACAGACTGTCTTAAAACCCGTGAAATAATAAGAACGATCATGAATCTGATCCTGGGGCGAGAGCATGCTGTTACCAGCATGTGAAGGAATAAAATTACATTGACTCCTTTTAATGATAAAAGAGTTAATGCCGGGGATAAAATTACCGCATATGAGTATGGATATTATCGAATTACAAACAGTGCTTAAAAAATGTAAACTGGATCTCAAGATAAATATTTTCTCAGCGAGTCTACAATCTTAAACAATTTAAGTTTACTTATCCGCGGTGTACACACCCAGCATAAACCTGGTGAAGAAAGAAGAAGAAGACGTTGTAAGGGGAGGCGTTAAACCTGCCATTAGGAGCAAATCTTAGTGCTAGTCTCAAGCCAAGATAAAGCAGAGAGACGTCTACCCTTACAACCCTTATCTAATGAAGCAATGAATAACTGATAAAACTGCTACACTTAGATAAAACTGTAACCATATAAAACAGTAAAGCTGACTAAAGACTTATAACATCTCCTCAACTATGTGGACGAGCTGTAACCCTATATACTGTATAACCCTCTCCGTCTCACACACTGTTTAACGTATAAAAAGTTTATAAGATTTTAAAAAAGTATATAAAGGTGTTGTAACATTGGATAAGAAATGTTCAAAAAGAATTCAATTACTCTCTATATTACCATCAATGCTTGTTACACTATCTGAATTACCTGTTAAAATGACTTAAATACCGGCCATTCTAACGGAATCTTGCGAAAATTCCTTAAATATCTCTGGTACGAATGACGGCTCGAAATTACCACGAGCACCTGTGATACTCGACGGTTTATCCTAAGTATGAACGATAGTATCTGAATTACTTGTTAAAATGAATCAAATACGTTTTATGCTAGCTGAATCACCTAAAATGACACTAAATAGTTGTGATACAAATCGTTGATTGAAATTATCACGAACATCTGTGATACTACTCTGATTACCCTAAATACCGACGATACTACCTGAATTACCTGTGAAATCATACAGAGCTATGCTACACCCAAATCTTGAAATCTGTCTGTCTATGATACTATCTGAATTACCCTAAATACCTACAATACTACTTGAACTAACTGTGAAATATGAAACTATAATACATCCCACCCCTGGAATCTATCCTCCTGTGATACTAGCTGAATTTGCCTAAATACATGCGATACTACCTAAATTACCTATGAAATCATGCACAACTATGTTGCGCCCAGCTCCTGGAGTCTATCCTCCAGTGATACTAGCTGAATTACTCTAAACGCCTACGATACTTGAATTATCCTAAATACCTACGATACTCTCTGAATTACATGTGAAATCATACGGAACTATGCTATACCCACCCCCCGGATTCTGTCCGACCCTGTGATACTACCTCAATTACCCTAAATACAGTGATACTACCTGAATTAGTCTATTTACATACGATACTACTAGAATTACCTGTGAATTTATACACACCTATGCTGCACTTTATCCCCATGGGATCTGCTCACATGTTGAATGCTGGATGGGGCTATCCTGGAGAAGACTGGACATTGTACATGCAGCAGTACTAGTCTCCCTAAAACCTATCATTGTTTTCCCTATCTCTCTCATACAAACGCATTTCCCCTCCTTCAACTCTTATCTAGCATAGTATCTCTCTCCGTTTACCCCGTCTCTCCGATATAAACGTACACTCTAACATTCAAGCCCTCCTAGCTAAACAACTCTCCTTGGTTTGCTATCTGTCACATATAAAACAAATATTCCACCCTTTAACCCAGTCTAGCCTAGTATCTTTCCACATTTTACCTATAAAACCACATTCCGCCCTTAAACGCTGTCTAGCCTGGCATTTCTCCTCGTATTAACTATATCTCCCATATAAAAGCGCTATTCTACCCTTCAAGCCCTGTCTAGTCTAGCATTTCTCCTTGTTTTCCTATATCTCTCATATAAAACCCATATTCTACCTTTCAAACCCTGTCTAGCCTAGCACCTCTCTTCGTATTCCCTACCTCTCAAATATAAAGCGTATTCCCCTCCTTCAGCCCTTGTCTAGTCTAACACCTATCCTTGTTTCCCTACCTCTTCCATATAAAACACATTCTACCCTTAACAGATGTCTAGTCTAGCACAACCCCTCGTATTCCCTACCTCTCGCATATAAAGCGTGTTCCCCCTCCTACAGCATCTGTCTAGCCTAGAATCTCTCCACGTTTTCCCTATCTTTCACATATAAACGCAGACTCTACTCCTCAGCCTCCGTCTAGCCTAACACCTCCCCTCGTATTCCTTATCTCCACCAATATAAAGCGTAATCCCCTCCTTTGCCCCCTGTCTAGTCTATCATTGCTCCTTGGTTTCCCATCTCCCCCATATAAAACTCTTTCTACCTTTAACACCTGCCTAGCCCAGCACTTCTGTTCGCATTCCTTACCTCTCTCGTACAACGCTCATTCCCCTCCTTCAGCCTCTCTCTAGCCTATCATCTCTCCACGTTTTTCCTATCCTTCCCATATAAACGCATACTCTACTCCTCAACCTGTGTCTAGTCTAGCACTTCCCTTCGTATTCCCTAGCTCTCAGATATAAAGCACATTCCTCCCCCTTGAGGTTGTACTTGGGATCTCCCCTCGTTTTACCTCTCTCCCATGTAAACGCGTTTTCCTCCTTGAACGCTCTCCCACTCTAGAATCTAGGCTCGTCTTCTCTATCTCTCCCATATAAACGCAAAAGTGGTTCAGGTTGCCCTTATCGATACTACTCATGCACATTGCTCAAAGATATCAAAGAGTAATGAAAGGTAATTAAATATGTTAAATGACCTCCCATTATTAAGCTCGCAACAAATAAATAAACATATAATTAATTGTTCTTCCACACAAGCCGTGAGTAGGACCAAGTGAGAAAGGTTGAATGCCGTGGTTTACCGGATAAAATGCGAGTGAGCTGGGGAATTGAATATCCAACGGCATATTACCATTGTAGCACAGTTGTTTAGAGCAATCGACCGGAGTACGAAAGATCCGTGATTCAAAATCCGGCTATGGCGTTGAATTTTTTAGACGTTAATTCTACATCTCCAAATTAAAATATGTTTTGTGTCAAATGTTCCGTCACTCATTTTAATGATAATTTATGCAGCATTTCCTCAATTGCTTAACTAACTCAACTAAAGTCTTGTGTGAAATCAAGTCTTGCGCTGACTGCTTTTGTACCTTCAGCCAATTATAAACGTCGTCCTCCGTGGATTAGTGGTACCGTGCTAGCCTCTAGTTCCCAAGGTCGCGGGTTGAAACCCGGCGGTGGGCGATGGATATTTTCGGGCGTAAAAATCCTTAGCATGGCTTCCTTCGTAGATTTACGTCACGTAAAAGAACCTCAAGCCTGATAAAGAGGCTTTTGAGCAAAATTAACGGTATTTCACGCCCAATATAGAATGGTACGCTAGGGACCATAGTAGTTAAAGAGCGTTGATAAATAAAACAATAAAATCATCATCATTTCTTCAATTATAAATGAAACATGTATGAAGAAGTTCAGAAATCCGAACTACATGTAACTGAGTGCCAAAAATAAAGCAGACTACCCTTGTGGCCGAGTGGTCAGCGTTCTGGTTTCTCAACTCAAAGATTCTGGGTTCGATTCCCGGCTGGGGCGGGTAATATTTCTTTAATAAGGGTCTTTCCATATACCTCACAGCGTTTGGTAATTTGAATGTGAGTTCTTTAATAGTTACAAACTCATAAAACCAACGTAACAGCTACAGTTCAGCGAGCATTAACATCATCAGTTGTTTCTCAGGTCAAATCCTCCGATATGACCAAAGAAGTTAAAGAATGCTATACAAATGAAGCAATAATAATAATAATAAATATATTAATGTAATAGGCCTAAAATTCGGGGTTGTTAATGGGTCATCACTTTTACTGTAGAGTACACCTGTACACATAACGTTACCCAAGGAAGTTGAAGAAGGAATACTAAAAGTTGTATCATATGTTCTTCTGATCTTTGAAAAACTACAATTAGCAACACCTTGCAGATTTTCATCTGTAACACAGAACATTAGGCAAAATGAAAGGAAGACAAAGCAAATTTGTTCTGAAACTTTAAATGCGTGTAAAATCGATGTTTAAGGAAAACAATGAAAAACAATATAAGAAAATAAAAACAGTTCCCCAGTGCAGTTCCCGTTTGGTTTATTGATCTCCAACATCCCTGCAGAGCTTTCTTATACGTAGGAAAGAATCTTGCACTCTTTTAAACGAGTGTGGCACGGATTGTGGAGAAGGCTGATAATAGGGAAGCGGGGATGTAGAAAGAGCTAAACGTTAGTGCTGCGTTCAATCTTTTATCTAATTTTTTCACTTGTTGTTAGTGTAGTGTGTATATTCATTCTCTTAAGTTTTTATTGTTTACTATAATAGGGTGTAATAATGCATCGGAATACGCTTTACCGCTGTTTTAGGGGTTGTTTATATATAACATGCTATGTTTAAATACGTTTTACCTTTTTTCGTGAAATTATGCTTTTTTGTGGTGGTATTTTTTTTCTCGTTCCTTCTATTGGTTGTCGATTATATTATTATTATTATTATTATTATTATTATTATTATTATTATTATTCATGCTGCTTATTATTCTGTGTATTATAAGTCAATCATTCCTATCCAGTGTTCTCACTGAACCCCTTCTGGTGTCTTGTTTCAATGAGTATATGTGAATTTCCATAATCCTAGATATGGATGTTCCTCTGGTTAAGAATAAACCAATCTGTGACTAAGGTTAATTCGTCTGTAAGGAGCGCCGAGGAAAATAAGTCTTGCTGCTCATTCTTCCGCTCCATGGCGTTATTAAAAAATAGCAACCGAGGGGCAAAGTCCGCCGGTCCTAATGCCAATACTAATGGGATAAAGATGTAATTCATCATGCAACATCCCCCACACAGCAATACTAATTGTGCCCACGCGTCATGTAACGCTGCGGGTACTAGCAAATTGATATGCTTGAAATCTGTTGAGCACCTCTTCTTAGAAGGGGATAGTACGTTGCACCTACTTTTGGTCTGAGTACCGACAAGCTTCCAGTCTTTCCCAGTTGCTGGTAAACAGACTGAAACATAGAGCCACAGGGATGACATTTCTTAGAGTATCTTTCGTGGTACAATAATTATTGTGCAGCAGATGTACATCCTACAACTTCTGCATGAACAAGTAGCATGTCGGCAAGCCCTAAAAAAATAATTATTTTTCATGTTGTTTGCCGTACAATAAGGCGAGCTTCAAGTGAATGAGAATATACAATCGTATGATTGAACAGCTAGTCAACACACAGATTTGCTTCCCCATTTCATCACTCAACACTCAGTCCTTACAAAGGGCCATAAACCAATGTTAAGAAAACTTGAAACCGACTTAAACAAATAGCACACTGAAAGATGTAAAGCCCTCTAGTTAAAGAGTGGTAAAGATTTTCGGTTAGGGGTCGTCAATGTCCAATTGCAGTGAAGTTGTCTTGAACTGCTGGCGCGATATGTTGCTGTGGAACTGCTTATCGTTGGGATAAGCAAGGGAGAGAGACTGAGAGAGCAGTGACTGTGAGTACAGTGAACCTTGTAAACTTTATACACCTGTTAAAATACGTATTAATTTCTTTTAAACCAGCAGCAGTAATCACGCCTGCAGTTGTATTGTAATCGCGTGAGGGATAAAAATATTCAAAGTGAAAGTTCAAAAACTATATTACGAATATGTACTGATTATACAATTACGTACTAGACAATAACACGGCAGTACTATTTAATCACATTCACATATTCAGTCCCTTATGAATGATAATGGAAGTTAAGCAAAAAGAGTTCTTAACACAAAAGCTTCTTTCTACAGCTACATTTGAGTAATGGAAGTTGATCACAATTACTGTCCTACACAAAGAATTCACAAGTGCAAGATCCTTTTTCTAATACAACAGTCTATGCTGTTTTAAAAAGTTTCA
Source organism: Deroplatys truncata (assembly GCA_030765065.1). Taxonomy (NCBI): domain Eukaryota; kingdom Metazoa; phylum Arthropoda; class Insecta; order Mantodea; family Mantidae; genus Deroplatys; species Deroplatys truncata. The sequence continues at coordinate 522,259,823 of CM060990.1, read as the reverse complement.
TTCGTGCTAATCAAGCTTGCTAATTTGTACACATTTCTATGTGATAAACGGAAACGCGGTGAACATTGATTGTAGAACAATGAAATGCGTTTGAGGATAGTGTTACGCTGTTGCGAGCTCACATAAATGATATTCAGCACAATTTATTCACAGATAGGTATAATGGTCCATTGTTCTGAACATTGGGAAAAATACCTGTCTACGAGTTGTAATTCAGTATTTGGTTTTGCTGGAATGATTTGCACTTTTAAGTTTTCTGGTTCATAGCTATTTAGTGAAAGTACTTTATGCATTAAATTATTACCTTTGCGAGGTACCCTGGAATCAAACAGTTCAAATTTCGATGGAAAAGTTTGGGGTAAAAACATCAACCCCAGAAACATAGGTATGGAAAATGTCTTTTGTCTTTTTTCAGATTTCGACCACTGCACAATTAAAATAGGGGTCTTAAACATACCTTGCAGGGCAGCTTGAGTTAGTGGCTTTAATTCCTGCAGCACGATAAACAGACGGAGAAGGAGACGTCCCATACATTATGTTATTGACATAATTGTGAATGAATATGTCTGTGCGCTTTGTGATGTGTAGCACAACATACTACCTTCTTACCATGGCGATCAAGTGTTCTCCCAGAATGTGTTTCTTTATTGATACCAGATTGATCTGCATTGTACACGCTGTCATCACTAAACTGCTCTATAAGCAACTTTGTCTCTTATCTCCAGGAATGCAGTATGTTGTGAATACCTTCATCTTCTTCTTTTCATGTGACAAACTGCTCCTGTGTGAAAATGTTGCTTGAAATTCCATACCCATGTTGCATTTACTGACAAAGTAAATCAGTTGATTTGACTTCCTCAAGGGTCCATTTTTCTAGGTTCATATCGTGTACTATGAGTTGTTCGCTCCAGCTTCCATAAATTTCGTAAACATCAACTCATACAACAGTTCATGTTTATCTGTGACTCTTAAATTAGAAGTTGACTTGGTAATAGAATCCACATTTGCAATACGTTCTTCAAAGCGGTTCAACTGTGTGTCATGCTGCAATCGAGGATATCTGTTTTTCACAAAGTTCCACGATAAGTGAGGAAATGTTTGCTTCGGCTTCCTTTTCTTTGCATTAAACCATGTGTTTATAACCTTTCTTTTTGTTCTAATACCATTGTACTCTTATGTTTTTCCGTGCTCTAGGGGCCTACTGATGTTGATTCCTGTTTTGGATTCTCATTGTTGGGTAATGACACTGTTTAAGATACTGGCTCGTATGTATTAATATCTAAAGTCTGCTTTTATATTATTCCTGTATCAGACTCTAATGGGTCTACAAAATGCTGAAAGGTTGTCCCATCTTCCTTGGTTAAAACGGAGAGCTGAAAATTATTTTTTAAGGTTATTTTATAACGCATTCGCTATGTTAGATCGGTTAATTTTTATAGGTAGAAGCTTGCATCGGAACAACCATGCACAACTCGTGGTGCCAGATTCACTGCACTCATAGACTCTCTCTCTTTCTCCTTCTAGCCCGCCTCCCGATGATTAGCAGCGTCCACAGTAGCAGGTCGCCCAAGCAGTTCAAGAGAAATAGACGATAAGATGTAATATTTGTGTGTTTTACACGTTCCAATGTGCTCTTTCGAATGGTGTATAAATCGGTTTCAAGATTTCTTAACGTGATTGATGGCCCCTCGTTAGGCAAAGATATCTGCCTGCTGTGTCATTACTGCCAGGCTGACAACGAAAGGTGACGTGGTACTTGTCGGTAATGGTAGTGATGTACTAGCATTACTTGTCAGAAAACCCCAAAACCTTAAATAACACTTTTGTTACAGTAATGTTCCTGTTGTTAAGGGACACTTCTGTAGCAATAAACAGACACTGAATGATTCGCTATTTCGTCATTATATAAAGTATTAAGTGTCACACCCCTAATTTTACAGTTATAAACAGTTTTATTAACCAAATAAATTAATAGCTGCACTAATAAACTGAAATTAATACATTTGAGAAACCACGATGAACAAAAAACTGAAATGGTTCGCACGGGATTTCATCTTGGTACCCGATGAACCTTAAGCGTAGCACTAACTTTTATTTCAGACAAAGGAGGAGCGCCTCTAAAATACCTTAGCCTCTTAGCACATGCAGCCGTTTTTAGTGGTGCGCTTATCCTTTGGAAGCAGCAAAATAGCAAGTAACAACTTTGAACATGCGACGTTTTGGAGTAGGACCAATACTTTTTCATTATTTGAGACACAATTGACTGGTTTAGTATTACACGTTGACATTACAGACATCTGCGCCATAGACCACAAGTGTCCTATCTCAAACTGCTTATCTGGGGATTCTCGACCATCCCTTATAATAGTGTGGTGGAATTTTGTAACACTCTATGGTATAAGTACAAATCTGACTTATCTACGCTCACACGTAGTGTGGTTTGCAAAATGTTGCTGATTCTTTTGCTGTTTCGAATTCTGTTTAATAAATCCTTATTAATATTTATTGATAGTGGTATTATACACTGTTAGACTCTTCTCATGAGTTTAAAGAAAAATATACGTCGTCTAAATTTATTGCTAACTGTTAATTAACACCTAATAATCGAACATACTCGGCGTTTATTATTTTTTTTCTGCAAAGGGATAAACATAGAAATTTTATCCTTTTTACCGCCAAGGAAAGCATTCATATGACAATCCCACTTGGGAACAAATTGGGTGTTGTGCAGTGTGATACACGTATCCCATATCACACGATAATCAATCTACTCGATGAGAAAAAAAGTAGATGAATACGTTCAATATACTAAATTTAGGTTTGTTTTACCCACTTCCTTTAACTTGAACCTAGTGCACAGAAACGAACGTCAATGGCAATGGAAGGTGCAGACATGTTGTGTGCCTTATCCTTAAGAGCATATTTTGTGCCTTGTAAGCTAATGTGATGGTTGCAGATATTAACACAGAATATTAAAGTAATTTCAAGCTTGAAATACTGGTGTACAAGAAGGATGACCAGAAAAGCTATATTTATGACTATAGTGGTAACACCGGCATTAGTTCAAAGTGCTTAATAGATTACTTGATGGGGTTTCGCACCTCTTTTATGAATCACACACTCAGTTGGCATTACAGTTTAGTTCCACGCCTCATGAATGAACTCCGCATATTACCAAAAGTCTCCAAATCTGGTAAATGGAATTGAGTTCCCTAACAAGATAAAATAAGATGAAGTACTTCATATTGTGCAACGTCATTTTAAGGACAAAAGGAAAGCACTAAGCAGTAGGGACGCACAGATATCGTCACCCATAGTGCTCAGTGTAAACAAAACAAGAGCTCAGCTTATCCAACTCAATGCCTGGGTCCCAAGGGTAAGGGTATGGTTTGTGGTATCCTTGATGCGTCAAGGGCAGTGGTGAGCAGGTAAATTAGAAGCGTGGAATTTGTAGACAATTTCATCATTAAAGGTTACAACATATTGTACGATTTTATTTAAATAATACAGAAAGAATTATAAATCTAGGTCCTGTAATAAGGTTTGTAGCATTACCTGATTTGTAGAGGTGATACCGTAATTATTGACAGGAGGACATAAACAATTAAATAAAGAAATGATAGTAAGATAAAGAAGTAATTGCAATAAATAATTTCCGTATATTGAATCAATGCATAACGGAAGAAGAAAGGGTTAGAACTTTGTAAGTGAATAAAGAAATCAGTACCAGGAAAATTACGGGTTCAGTAAAAGTAATTAGTTAAAGTGTAGAACAGCTAAGGTACCTAATTAAGCGTTCCGGTGAACTTAAGTCAACAAGAAATCCATTTGCTCAAGATTAAAGTAGCTAGAATTCAAGATGTTACGCAGTAAGGGATGTGTGAAGCTGCAGGTAGGCCAGTTCTAAAAATGAGAAAGAGGATGAAATCTTAGAATTTAGTAGTCAAAGATTAAAGGTTATGTTTCAGATGCGTAAGATTTGGCAACGTATAATGTAAGAACTTTGGTCGGGTAGTTCTAAAGTAGGCGGGCCTTAGGATAATAAAACGGCGTGTATTGCTGTAATTAGCATCTTTATTTTCCATCGTGTACAGCGATAGGGCTCACAGTCCTTTACGGTGATTGACAGTTTGTAGCGCCTAAGACCACACTGGGTTATCAGTTAGTGGTAGCCGCGAGGGGTTTTGCCGGTAATCATTTTAGTGACTCATGGTAAATTACCCTTCTAGTTTTGCTTTATTGCACCAACAGTTATTTCAAACCGTAAATTGATGCGGCAGATGATAGAGGTACTATAATTAGTTTGTTGTATTTTCGAGTGTAACGATTCATAATAGTTTTACTCTTTATCTTCAAACGGTCGGAAACTCGCTTCGATAGCTCAAGTATTAGATCACATTAAATTTCTCAATCAATTTAAACCGGTGTTATCCTTTCACACTACGCGCCCTCGCATACCCAGACAGAAAGATCCCAAAGCCAACAACTGTAGCAGCTGGCAGCAGAATCACGGTAGATATTGGAGATGACGTCAAAAGATGGCACCGGGTAATTCGTCGTCAAACTTGGTGCACCATCTTGGGAGTTAGAATTGACGGCCATCAGAAGCTGAGGAGGCCACACTGGAAATCACACCCAGTGACCGAAAGCACGAAAAGGAAGGAAGGAAGGAAGACAATACAGAACGGCAGTAGCTCAGGCTACACAGGTACACAGGAAGCAAAGAAGAAGAAAGAAGACATTAGCATCAGTAGATAATAGTGAATGTATCAGCTAATCAGGTAATGAGTGTAAATTTATTTATTGCAATATTATTCGCGAAGATATGGTTAAGAAGTAAAAAATAATCTCAGGTGAAAAGAATTCAGAGAAACAATGGAAGTTTTGAAAGAAAAAGGTAATAGTAGGCATAATATTATACAGAATAGAGCAACAGACATGGGAGAAAAGAGCTTAGAAAGGGAGCAAGGAACAATAGAATCCAAGGAGAAAGCGTAAATCATTCAGGAATGGGAGGAGGCGATTTAATGGCAGTGTTGCAGATGTTAAAAAGTATAGGAGAAAAATAGAGAAATGTGTAGGAGAGAAGATGGAAAAGGGGCAAAATGAGCTATAAAATAGTCAACAAGAACGGAAAGAAATTAGGGGGAACAACTAAGGAAGAAATTGGAAAGTAATCAACAAAGGTTAGAAAATAGTCAACAAGTGTTAAGAAAGCAATTAAAAAATACTCCACAAAAATTAGGAAAGAAACTAGAAACTCAACAGCGTGCATTAGAAATATTCAAGGATGAAATTGGAGTGGAAAAATGAATGTTAGAAGTGAAATGAAAGAAAACAGAGAACCGGTAAGGGGAAAAATAGAAGATGTTAGAAAAGGAATTAGCCACGAAATAGAAAAATTTAGAAACAAAATTTGCAAGTGGGTTAATGAAAAATCAGAGATAGAAATTAGGAATTGAAGGAAGGAAGTCGCAAATAAGTTTGAGACAGTAAGGAAAATAGCAAACAAATAAATCCAGCAGTTGCGAGCAGGTCGCTGAGGTTTACCTGCGCGGAATGTAAAGCGTCACAGTACATGGCCGCAAATGGGGTTTTAGCTGTGCGATACAGTAGGGAAATACAGATTGGCGCAAGCCTTTATATTTGTGGTCAATGGGTTGAGTTTAGCTTTCTGCACTGCCATTGGCTGGGTCTCGGCAATCTCACCTGGGTGGTCCTGCATCAAAATGGTGACCTAGTCCAACACTGTTTAACTTTGGCGGCCGCTTACGTGGGCGTCAAGCTAAGCAGGCCAGCATGGCGGCGAAGCAGGCTGGAATTTTGGGTTATGGTATAAGGAATATCCAAGGTATCAGGCGGGCCGGTCACCGCTAGACGGTCACTCATCCAGCTAGTGACCAAGCCCAATACTGCTTAACTTGGGTTACTTGTGATGGGTAGGAGTGGTAGTGTTTAACCCCGGGGGCCCAAGGCGTCCTTTGGTAACCGGTAGTTCTTTTGTCGTCTGTCTTGGTGACCTGTGGTCATAACGACTCAGGGAGTGCATCAGCTGGTTGGTATGGTAGGTAAGTTTCGTGTACATGGTACGGGTTCACTCCCACACCACGTCCACAATGTATGGGAGACCGGAGTGGGTGGGTAACGGGAATCTAGCCCAGTATCATAGATGATCCGAAGCGCTCTGTTTTGGATGGTCTGCAGCCTGCGGTTGGTGGTCGCTGCCGCTGATCCCCACACCTCGCAGCCATAAAGAATCAGGGGCTGGATAATCGCCTGACATAGGCGTAGTTTGAGGTGTGTAGGCATTGTTGAGCGAAGTACAGGGTACGGTTACCTGAGAGCGGCGTGGCCGAGGCCGACCTTTGTCCTGACATATGGAGCGACAGTGAGTCCACGGTCGAGTGCGGCTCCGAGGTATTTGGCCGAGGTAATCCAAGGGATTCTCTTCCGCCGCAGCCTCAGAGACCGCTCGAGCCACCAGCGACGGACCTTCGCCAGGAGAAGCGCAGAGTTCTTGCCCGGGCTAATGGCCATCCTCCACTTTTCGCTCCATCTGCCAATGGCTCGGAGCAGTCGCTGTAGTGGAGGGAAACAGAATCGGGCATTTTGTTCTGTACCATAATGAGGACATCGTCCGCATACTGGCACGTAACAGTCCTGGGTTCCGTAGGGAACCCCGACGTTTTGGCCGCAAAGAAAAGCGGGAACAATACACTGCCTTCCGGGACTCTGGCGGCTATGGGACGGTCCGATGAAACCTTCCCCTCCACTCTCACCCTGAATGTGCAATTTCGGAGGAAACTGGTTATCGGGGCGAGATAGATGGGAAGGATATCTACCTCCTTGAATTTGTATAAAAGGCCTTGGTGCCACGTTGTGGAAAAAGCCTTCCCTACGTCCAGCAGCACCACGATCGTATTCAGGTCCACCTGGAAGACCAGGGAGGCCTTCTCGGCCAATCGCCATTGTTGTGGGGTCGTGGAGTGCCCGTGACGAAAACCGAACTGGTGGTCCGGGAGGAGTCGCCTTTCCTCAAAGAGACGGGTAAGGGGGCTAGAAGCAACCGTTCAAAAACCTTTGAGACGGTCGGAAGTGGACTAATGGAACGGTAACTGCAAGGGAAAACCGGATCCTTGCCGGGCTTTAAAAAGCATACCACCCTCGCCTCCTTCCAACTAGTTGGAAAGTGACGGAGATAGAGGCACGCATTGAAAATCCGCGTCAAGTGGATAACGGCCTTTCTGGGAAGGTGCTGGAGCAATGGCATCGTGACGCTATCATGTCCAGGGGATTTGAGTTTGTGGATCTCGGAAGCCACCTCTTTCGGTGTGACTATGGGAAGATGGACCTCGTGGCGCGGTTGTGGCTCCTCGTAATTTTGTCCACAGTTGCCTCCACAAGGTCACCGAAGTCTTCGTCTTGGGGATCTTCCCGAGGTTCGAATTGCAGTTCCAGATGGTCTGCGAACACCGCGGCCTTATCGTGGGGCTCAAAAGCGAGTCTCCCCGGGTGCCATATAAAGGGTGCTCGTACTGGGTTTTATCCTTTCTCAAGGATTTGATAATCCGCCATGGTTTCTTTTCCTGTAGGTTTACGTTGGTCATCGTGTTTTCCCAGGCTACTTTCCTTTGCACACGGAGTAGTTACCTTGCCGGGGTTTCGAACCGCTGGTATACTGCCCCTATCCTGAGATGGCGGAAACGCTGCCATAGCTTCTGAGCAGTTGCCTTGGAATTTAGCAGCTGCCGGAGATCATTTGGGATGGTTATTGGTTTAGGGATGTCAGACGGGATGCGATGGATGTGTGCACGTACCGCATTCAGGATCTGTTGTCAGAGGTCCTCCGTTGCCGCTTCCAGCGCCTCGATGGAATCGATGCGTGGCCGCGGGTGGACGGACCGCTTAACAGTCTAGGGAAGCACCTCGGAAAGAACTAGAAGAAGGTAGAAAATGTAGGGATGAGGTAGCAAAGAAATTAGAGACAGAAAGTCAGTAGGGTATATAGGACAGACCTGGGCCACTTTTTTGCGTTTATATGGGAAAGGATAGGGAAAACGAGGGTATATGCGGCGGTTCACGGAGGAAAATGCGTTTATATGGCGAAGATAGGGACTACGAGGATCGATGCTAGGCTAGATAGAGGTTGAAGGAATGAGGATGTGCTTTATATGAGAGATACGTGGAATACGAAGAGAAGTGTTAGACTAGATAGGATTTGAGATATGGAATATGCATTTATATGGGAAAGATAGGGAGAACGTGAACAGATGCTAGGATAGACAGATGCTGAAGCAGGGAGAATATGAACATATATACAGGAGAGATAGGGGATGCGTGGAGAGGTACTAGACTATTCAGGGTTTTGAAGGGTAGAGTATGGCTTTTTATATGGAGAGACGAGGAAAACGAGGGTATATGCTAGGGTGAGAGAACCTTCAAGGAGGAAAAAATGCGTTTATATGGGAGAGATAGGGAAAACGAGGAGAGTTCTGAGGTAGAGCAGGGACTGAAGGATGGGAGAGATATGCTTTATACGACAGAGATAGGGCATGCGAGGGGAGGTGCTAGTGCAGTCAGAGGTTAAGGAGTACGGTATACGATTATATGAGGAATATATGGAGAACGGAGGCAGGCGGTATGATAGACAGAAGCGGGGCTACTTTTGCGTTTATATGGGGAGGGATAGGGAAAACGAGGATAGATGCGACAGTTCAAGGAGGAAAATATGTTTATAGGGGAGAGATAGGGAATACCAGGGCTGATGCTGGGCTAGTCAGATGCTAAAGGAGGGAGGGATATGCTTTATACGAGAGAGATAGGGAATACAAGGAAAGATGTTATACTAAACAGGACTTGAAGGCTAGAATATGGCGTTTTATATGAGCGAGATAGCGAACCGAGGAGAGGTAACCACGTGTCGAGACGTAACACCACGTAACAAAGGAATCACGCTATGTAACAAAGGAATCACGCTATGTAACAAAGGAATCGCGCCATGTAACAAAGGAATCGCGCCATGTAACAAAGGAATCGCTCTATGTAACAAAGGAATCGCGCCATGTAACAAAGGAATCGCGCCATGTAACAAAGGAATCGCGCCATGTAACAAAGGAATCACGCTATGTAACAAAGGAATCACGCTATGTAACAAAGGAATCGCGCCATGTAACAAAGGAATCGCTCTATGTAACAAAGGAATCACGCCATGTAACAAAGGAATCGCGCCATGTAACAAAGGAATCGCGCCATGTAACAAAGGAATCGCGCCATGTAACAAAGGAATCACTGTATGTAACAAAGGAATCGCGGTATGTAACAAAGGAATCGCGCCATGTAACAAAGGAATCGCGCCATGTAACAAAGGAATCGCGCCATGTAACAAAGGAATCACGCCATGTAACAAAGGAATCACGCTATGTAACAAAGGAATCGCGCTATGTAACAAAGGAATCGCGGTATGTAACAAAGGAATCGCGCTATGTAACAAAGGAATCGCGGTATGTAACAAAGGAATCACGCTATGTAACAAAGGAATCACGCTATGTAACAATGGAATCGCGCTATGTAACAAAGGAATCACGCTATGTAACAAACTGATCACGCTAAGTAACAACACGTACCAAGCATGTAACCAAGTAACAAAACGTAAGAACAACACGTAACCAATCTATTGCTAAGTCAATCTAAACTAATTCATCCTTCATAACTTAGACAATAAGTACGAGAGCCTAGCCCAGATTAACCCGACCAATCCTAAACATTCCTCTCATCATCCTTTCTAGTCAGGCATCGACTAACCTAATCTGCCTAACCAAAGATAACCTCAACTTTCTTTTAGGGAAATTGCAATGTTTTATTCAGGTTTTATTATTCGAGAGTTTTAATTGAAAAGTTTACGCCAACATACCTTTATTTTAGTTCCTTGTAGATGTCTCTCCCCTTTTATCTAGGCTTGAGACTAGCACTAGGATTACTCCTAATGGCAGGGTTACCACCTTCCCTTCCATCTTCTTCTTTCTTCATCAGGCGTCAGCTATCTGCATATACAGCACACAGATAACCTTCTTTTAAGATTGTAGACTGACGAGAAACTCTTTATCTTTAACTTACATTCTTTTAAGCACTGTTTGTAATGGCGTAATGTCCATATGCATATGTCGTTATCCCATCCTCAGCAATAATTCTTTTATCATCAAACGGAGTCAATGCAATTTTATTCACTTGCACTGTAGCAAGAGCATGCTTTCGTGATAGGATCAGATTCATAGGTGTTCTGATGATTTCACAGGTTTTAAGACAGTCTGTATAGCTGTCAAACGAAATATGGTGCTTAATGGCGCTACGTTTTATACCTTTAATCGTTTTTATCATTGACCCTTGAATATCTAAGGCATACATCTTAGGACGTAGTCCAACAAAGCGTAGGATGATTTTGCTATTAGCCTCATCTTTAAATTTTCCCAATACCTTCTTGTTCTGGGTAGAGTAACATATATGGTTGACAGGGTAATCAGCTGTATCGAGATGCTCAAGAAAACGTAGCTTGTCCTGGTACACATCTTCAGTTGTAACACGATGAATGAACGAATCAGTGTCCATATACATAAGCTTCAGGTTTTCAGCTCCATAATAAGGCAACAAAACGTCGTAATGATAGTTATACATTAATGTCTTGGAGATGTCCAACACACTCATACCAATGTATATAGGCTTGTTGAATACAATCTGACGAGAGGCCATATGTACAGCAGCTAGATTATCAGCATATATCGTCCTGTCGATAAACGTAGGCTTGGCGATCAGCTTCTCTAGAGTTTTTTCATTGGTCACCAGTCGTATATCCATACGGTTACGCAGGTTCTCCATAGTTTTTCCAAACATAGCGTTGTTAAAGAGCTTGTAGAGATCCTTCTCGAAATCATTTGCAGCTTGTTGTCGTAACCTGTTGTTAAATTCCACATACGGTTTTAACCATCGAGACTGTCGGAATTGTAGCACACGATGGATTTTTGTTAACCGTAGCCCATGACTAAGAGCTTGCTTCAAAGCCATGTAATGTACTACATACTTCTTTCGAGGTCCAAGATGAGGTATCAGTTTCTTTGTAGATGATTCCAATGGTTTCATACACTCTGGCAGGAAAGGTAGATCGTTGTGTAGATCGTGAAGTTCTGCAGGATACTCGATGTCGACTTCTAATATGTAGCCGTAAGGATCATCTTCTTGTAGCGTTTCTAAGCTGATTTCTTCAGGCGACACCCACTGAAATCCACCATAAGGGAGAGCGTGACACATTGCCCACCCATATTGGTTATTAGCGTCGTCATATGTGATAAATTGGGTTGGTCTCGACGGATCAAACTTCTCCATATATGTGTTATTAGCCTCTGCATACCGATGGGAAACTTGGCATAAACCTCCTCTTATACCAGATTCCACCATGAGTAATTGATCATAATCCTGTAACAGTTCCAGCTTAATTCCAGTATACAGTAACATGGCGTCCCATGTAAGACCTGGAGAGGTAAAATAATGTGCAGGATCAACTTTGTGTGTTTTGAGGGTTTGCTCTCTGAACGTCTCAAAGACATCAGCTAGGAGAAGTACATCCGAAGTTAAGTAGAGATCGCTGTACTCTCCCAGGTTTCTCACATTAAACAGCTCCCATACATTTTTAGCATGATCGTAGTCGGCATCACTAATTTCTTCTTCATTTAATCTATTGTAGAAGGAGTCCTTAGGAGGCAAGCAGGTCTCGTTCAGGGCATCCCATGATGTAACAAAATCATATGGAAATACACCCTTACGGGTCATCAACTTCAATTTGTCTTCTCCAAAGTACTTTAGCGTTTCAGGATACGAGGTTAGATTTTTTACCAACTTATCCAAGCTTGTACTGAGGAATCGGAAGCTATCCACAAATCGAAGCTTTATATCTCCTACATACTTGGTGAATGAGATATAGCTTTCTTCAGAGTTAGGAATTACCTCCACACGTTCACTTGTGCAACCCAGCTCCTTAACAATGAAATGAGAGTCATATCCGCTAAGGTTATGCATGAAGACTGGTATATATTTAGGTGTTTTACAGGCTAAATTACATTCATTATGAAGACTTCCACGATATTCACCGCTGATGTGATCATGGTCGCGTACTTTATAGTTCTCTTCTGTAAAGGGTTTTCCACACAAGTAGCATGCTGAAGAAGACTCAAAATCCAACTGCTCTTGATCCGTAAGTTTCAGAGGCTTAGCAGATTTGTATATGTCCTCAATCATTTTTGCAAGAGATGTCAGGTACAGCATAAACTTCTGAGCAGCATCAGCACCACGATACACATAGGGTTGCTTAGGAAGACCAGTTTCGAGATGTTCAACACAAGATGTAGGCTTCACGTAAACACAGAAGCTCATTGCTGTGTGCTCTTGATAAGGGGTTGTATAGGAAGTTTCAGGATTGGGAATACACGTATGGCATGGAGTGAGAATACTTTCAAAGTCTGCGTAGATGACGTAAGGTAGTTTCAACATCCTCTCAAAATTTTTAAACTGTACGATTGATTTGTCCTTTGTAGGCATAACTACCCTCGCAACACCATGCTGATTACAGATGGATGTATGTTCTTGCAGTTTTTCCAGTCCACTTCGTCCGTATCGATTGTCAAAATGTGTAAAGCACCGCTTACAGGTATATATCACTCCATCATGCTTAGTTTTCTGGCGTCGAACGAGCTTCTCAAAATTCTTGATATACACGTAGTGATGTTTTCCACTACTGTCATTCAATAGTAGCAGGTCGCGATGTTCAGGTAGTTCAATATCAACAACCTTTATCGGGTACACTTCATGCTTCTCATCCAACCCGAAAACGTTAATAGATATCTTGTTAAGCTTCTCAAATTTAGGTATTTGAGAAAGTGGAGTAGGGTAAGAAACACAGCTGAAGTCGTACTTATCTTGAAGTTGTTTGTATTTGCTGACGCGTTGAGGCTTGGTGCTCACGAATTTGGCCAATACAGAGTACATGAAACATAGCTCATCAGTTAAGTTCTGGATGTTAATGCAGGCTTTTCTTGCTTCAACAGAGGGAGGTAGGGGTATGTAGCTACTTCCTCGCAACGGGTTGTACTTGTTAATACGAAGGCGTACCCCTTCCACAGTAAGCAAGGCCCAGCTGCTACCCTTAAGCTGAGACTCATCCATTTCAGTCACCAATTTCTTGAATTTCACTTCCAGCATAGAGTCCAGATCTGTTTCTAGGAAAACAGCTTGATTTCTGGTTTTAAATGTCTTGTCACAGGTTTCTCCGATACTGCTAACAAATCTACACTCAGCTAACAGATTAATTTTAACACTCTTATGAACGCTAAGCTCTTTATGCACAGCCTGGATTATACGTTGTTTTGCCTCTTGCAGATACATATTTAGGTCCTTAGCTGATTCGCATCGTATAAAATACGATTTCAATCGTCCTTCGAATGAAGTTTCGTATTCCTTCATATCACAGTCCTCCATTGTTGACAGTAACTGATGTTTAGTTGGCTCCAATCTTCTTTTCTTCTGAGGGCTGCTTATTTCACATATATCTTCGTGTCGCCGCCCCTTATAACCATCTTTGAAGGTTACATTACAATGTTTACATTTGAAGAGCTTCTTGCAGCTCATCTCGTGTCTTCTCTTGTCATAACCTCGGAGGAACTTCTTCCCACATTTTCCGCATGCATATCCAGTAGCGCTTGGAATAATATCCTTATACGCTGAGTTATTCATCTTTATTCTTGATGTAATAACGTATTAATCACTGATCAATGAAATGTACGCCTTGATACCACTTTAGAAAGCTGATTATTCTTGGAGAGAACACGATGTTAACACCTCAGAGATGATCAACAGAATGAATTTCAATACTCAAGTTCGCTCTATTTATAGAGAAAGCACGAACCTTTTTAATCAATTATATCCTGATTATTAATACTAAAAACGGTGATGAAGCGTGTAAGCTCTTATATATTTCAATTCGTGTTACACTGTTGTTCGAGCGTCTCCGTATAGCTTCGTATGTTTAGAGAGAAAGTGTAAAGTATTGTGAAGATGTTATGTATTGTTCGGCTATAATCGTACAGATTCGGAGAGCTTGACTGGTGAAGGTGATGAACGATCCGTCAACCGAGCAGGAGGCAAGCAGCCCCAGTCTAGAGACAGGATGTTTATGACGTCACACCCAGAGACAGGATGTCTGCCAGTATCAAACACGTTTAAACTCGTCTCGTAACTACCTGTATATGCTGTCACATCAACAAGAGAAGTATTCCCACACGCTCATTCAGTCAGATGTTACATTCAAAGCCTACCACCACCCATTACACCGAAGCTAGCACAATCTCAAAAGCTTAAAAGGTCACGTAGAAGATTTTCCCCCTTACTTACTTAAATGTGTGTATATACTACATTATTTCATGTTTTCATTCCCTTTTCAATTCTTCCTTTCCATCTTGTTCTAGAAAGACCATTACATTTCACTACAATCATGAGAAAAGCAATTTTTCCAGAGTTACAGAGATTCTAAGCTTCTGGAATCGAACTCGGTAATACTTTTAATAAATGGGTTTTAGTAATTTAGCTTCCCCGCATCAGCATCTACCATTTAATCTTTACTCGAACCTGATAGGATTCATAGGCTTGAAGATATATGAAATCACCCCTTCGGGATTCGATCTGAGTACTTTAAAGTAGTTATCGTCATAATAACGATATTTAGGAACTAGGTACTCTGTTTACGTTTACCTTGACATGTCTATCTAAATTAAATTACGAGTTATTAAATGTTTACAAGTAAATTTCATTAAATCGGTATTCGAACCCAGAACACCAGGAACAAAATAATTTATAATATTAGCTTGACATGTTAAACAAAGCTGTATGCAGTTACATCATCGATCTAAGCGATATATTCTAGTGTACAGAGGAAAATTAAGGAAGTCATTAAAAAATCGGGATTCGAACTAGAGACAACTGATACAGTAAAAACAGACCTCATTAGTACTCATCATGCTTAAGCATGTTAACTTTCACCATATGACGTCACAGTCGGGGACAGTTTGACTATCGCAGCCATGTCAGGAAATGCATATTTTAGTCATCTCATATTTTAGAGTCATATACAGAAACCAGGCAAAACCATGAAAAATATGTCAGAGTGAACAACCATCGACAATCGAACGAGGGAAACCATCAGATTACTCTAGGAGCATAAAGTGCAACTGAAAGAAAATCGTGATAGCTGAGAAACCACTCCAGCATTCGCGTGCAGACCAGGGGAAACTATGAAAAAATCAAAGGGCCGAGCGAGTGGCTGATAGAGTGTGCGACCAACAGGAAATCAAGCAAAAGGTCTCTAGAGACAAAAAAGATGCAATTGAAATGGAATCATGATAGCAAATGCCGCTACAGCATTAGGTAGCAGACCGGCGAAAATCATGAGAAACGTAAGGTCAGAGTAAACAATTGATTGAAATCTAACCCCTGAACCCTAGAAATTCACGACAACTGAAAAACGAAACCCAGATGTAGAGGAAATTTTGTACACCCTTGACGAAAAAACCCCGTCCGCTGGGGAAGTAACCTTTAAGTATACAATTGACGTCTGTCATACCGATAAGGGACGGTTTGAAAGGCTTCCTAATTGCTCTACGCAAGTCACCTGAGCAAACACAGGAAATTCCTAAACCAGACAATTACAAGCCTGCTAAAACATTTTTTCCTACAATAAGTAATTTAAATTCTACATGAAGATTATTCCAAAAGTTTCATATCTCTTATTTCCTTCAATAAAATATCGAATATGACTCTAGCACCAGGGAAAAAAATTAAACGGAGGGAAGCGATATTTTCTTTTTACACTGAAATTATAATTAAATGCATAGCATTCTTGCATGAAAACACTGTCCATATAGATTATAGGAATGGACTCTGTTTAAAACATGTATTTTTTCACGCGTGGTGTATAGATTGTCTCAGTAAGCATTCGTGACTATTACAATTATCGCCAAGTATTATTTTACAAAAAGATTGGCTTATTCTCTTAGTAAACATAGGACGAAATCGTTTTTTAAACAACTCTCCATTCGAGAGATATTGTTTGATTATTCCAGCAGAGAGAGAGAGAGAGAGAGAGAGAGAGAGGGAGAGAGAGAGAGAGATCGAGCCATATTTGTTTAAAAGCTTTTTTTCATTCACAGGAAATCTTCGAGAAAATTCGAGGAATTATTCAGTTGGACACCATTGCTAAAATAGTTTGTACACCCTTTGAAGAATGTTTACCTGACTGGCGGAGTCTCGGAAATACCTCTCTCGACAGGCTGTCGCCTGTACAGCTTCTTGGACATTTATACATTAGGAAGGATATTGTGCTTTAAAATGGGATAGCTATGTTTTAAGCTTTCCACAACAAATGTTTTCCCGATAATTAATATAATTCTACATGAAGAATATTAATGATTACGTTTCAATTAAACGTATACTGTATAGATTCTGTACTTAAGCATTCGATTGTATCTTTGTCATTATTTAAATACTCGATTACGAGAATTGCTAGCATATCAAAAATTGTAGAAGTTTTTCCACCCTTATTTAATTAAATTCATGTATATACTCTATTATTTAGTGATTTTTTCAATAATTTCTCTCATGTCCATCATTCGTCAAAAAATCAGTGTACAATACGCATTTTTATACGTTTTAATGTTCGTTTATTTTTAAAACCGCTACATTTGCCCGTAATTACGAACAATTAGATTTCAGATTTACTCAGATGTGTAGCTTGTAGAATAGAAATGTTTTAATAAATGTATTCTATTTTTAGACGAAAAACAACGATCTGCTTCTGACTGTGTATAATTATAATCAAGACCGATTTGTATTTAGTATAAAGTTTGTTTATTTTCATTTTTAAGACTTCCTTTGTTAAAGATATCTTGCAATCTATTTTTAAATTTCTTTTAAAACCAGAGCGAACATTATCAAATATAACGCCTGCCTTCACGTGTCGGGAACCTAACATGGCGGCAGTCATCGTTTAGAAGCGTAACTTTCATGTCGGCATCAGCCTGGAGCGAGCGGCTGGCGGGGAGGAGAAGGGTTGCGAAAGGCGGCTGAGGGATGGCAGCTGGAGGGAGTAAGGTAGGATGAAAGGCCGGCTTCATAAGACGTCGAGAGCTAGCCAAGCCTCCAGTCGGCCTGAGAGCCTCGTTCAGGGAGGTCGTATAGTTCTAGCAGCCATGTTAATACGCGTCGTTGTATCGCATGTTCGTTACGTAATTTAGTTTTTTACGCTCACTATACCATTTAAATATACATTCATCTAAGAGATATAATATTCGTCAGGATGTCAGATGTCCAAATATACATAACAAAGAAATTAGTTACTGATATAAATGTAATATCGTACGTTCACCATTTTATTTTATTCGAGGGATGAAATTTGTATTCATGTCACTGGATTCAATCTTAGTCCTCCAGCCCGACTTGGAACAACAATCAATAACGAGCTACAATCCAAGGATATAATCGGTAATAATACAAATATTTTGATAAAGACCGTCAAATAAAAAGCCCTTGGAAACGTATGTATTTCCCCTCACTTCCCCTCTT
This sequence comes from Deroplatys truncata, assembly GCA_030765065.1. NCBI lineage: Eukaryota > Metazoa > Arthropoda > Insecta > Mantodea > Mantidae > Deroplatys > Deroplatys truncata. Next base: position 522,242,171 of record CM060990.1, on the reverse strand, counting down.
CCCCCACCCTACAGTAGAAATGTTAAGCCGATACGCAGCTTCAAAGCCGATATCAACCACTGATAAATTCCTTTCTTCTATGCCGCCGACTCCCACCCCCGCTTTTTGCTATTCCGACACCGCCATTTACGATGAGAACAATAATACATTGTCCTGTATCTCTGATTTGCGGTGAAAGAATAGCACACGTGAAAACACTTAACCTTTGTGGTTTCACCCTTAAAAGCTACTGGAGCATGATACCCCTCCTCTCTGCTCTACTCCAATACCGAGGCCAGTGTGGGAGTAGAGCACAAAGAGAGGGCGTGCCCAGTGTACGGGATAGGATTAGAAAGGATGGGGTAGGGGGATCGGGTGTCCAGTAGCTTTTAAGGGTGAGGTCACAACGGAAGGGGTGGGGGAGGGGTGGCCGCCAGCACGTGACCACAGGGGAGGGGGGAGGACCTGCCGGCACAGACACTGTCGGCATTAAGTGAGCACACAAAGGGAAGGGGGCGGGGCTAGCGCCACGCGACCAGGCCGGCGTGTGAGAACACAAAGGGAGGGGGCGGGGCTAGCGGCATAGATCAAAGAACCTTATCAGATGGCGGCAAATCCTCTGTGTTTCCGTATCGGCATAACATTTCTACTGTAGGGTGGGGGAAGAGGGGAAGTGAGGGGAAATACATACGTTTCCAAGGGCTTTTTATTTGACGGTCTTTATCAAAATATTTGTATTATTACCGATTATATCCTTGGATTGTAGCTCGTTATTGATTGTTGTTCCAAGTCGGGCTGGAGGACTAAGATTGAATCCAGTGACATGAATACAAATTTCATCCCTCGAATAAAATAAAATGGTGAACGTACGATATTACATTTATATCAGTAACTAATTTCTTTGTTATGTATATTTGGACATCTGACATCCTGACGAATATTATATCTCTTAGATGAATGTATATTTAAATGTATAGTGAGCGTAAAAAACTAAATTACGTAACGAACATGCGATACAACGACGCGTATTAACATGGCTGCGAGAACTATACGACCTCCCTGAACGAGGCTCTCAGGCCGACTGGAGGCTTGGCTAGCTCTCGACGTCTTATGAAGCCGGCCTTTCATCCTACCTTACTCCCTCCAGCTGCCATCCCTCAGCCGCCTTTCGCAACCCTTCTCCTCCCCGCCAGCCGCTCGCTCCAGGCTGATGCCGACATGAAAGTTACGCTTCTAAACGATGACTGCCGCCATGTTAGGTTCCCGACACGTGAAGGCAGGCGTTATATTTGATAATGTTCGCTCTGGTTTTAAAAGAAATTTAAAAATAGATTGCAAGATATCTTTAACAAAGGAAGTCTTAAAAATGAAAATAAACAAACTTTATACTAAATACAAATCGGTCTTGATTATAATTATACACAGTCAGAAGCAGATCGTTGTTTTTCGTCTAAAAATAGAATACATTTATTAAAACATTTCTATTCTACAAGCTACACATCTGAGTAAATCTGAAATCTAATTGTTCGTAATTACGGGCAAATGTAGCGGTTTTAAAAATAAACGAACATTAAAACGTATAAAAATGCGTATTGTACACTGATTTTTTGACGAATGATGGACATGAGAGAAATTATTGAAAAAATCACTAAATAATAGAGTATATACATGAATTTAATTAAATAAGGGTGGAAAAACTTCTACAATTTTTGATATGCTAGCAATTCTCGTAATCGAGTATTTAAATAATGACAAAGATACAATCGAATGCTTAAGTACAGAATCTATACAGTATACGTTTAATTGAAACGTAATCATTAATATTCTTCATGTAGAATTATATTAATTATCGGGAAAACATTTGTTGTGGAAAGCTTAAAACATAGCTATCCCATTTTAAAGCACAATATCCTTCCTAATGTATAAATGTCCAAGAAGCTGTACAGGCGACAGCCTGTCGAGAGAGGTATTTCCGAGACTCCGCCAGTCAGGTAAACATTCTTCAAAGGGTGTACAAACTATTTTAGCAATGGTGTCCAACTGAATAATTCCTCGAATTTTCTCGAAGATTTCCTGTGAATGAAAAAAAGCTTTTAAACAAATATGGCTCGATCTCTCTCTCTCTCTCTCCCTCTCTCTCTCTCTCTCTCTCTCTCTCTGCTGGAATAATCAAACAATATCTCTCGAATGGAGAGTTGTTTAAAAAACGATTTCGTCCTATGTTTACTAAGAGAATAAGCCAATCTTTTTGTAAAATAATACTTGGCGATAATTGTAATAGTCACGAATGCTTACTGAGACAATCTATACACCACGCGTGAAAAAATACATGTTTTAAACAGAGTCCATTCCTATAATCTATATGGACAGTGTTTTCATGCAAGAATGCTATGCATTTAATTATAATTTCAGTGTAAAAAGAAAATATCGCTTCCCTCCGTTTAATTTTTTTCCCTGGTGCTAGAGTCATATTCGATATTTTATTGAAGGAAATAAGAGATATGAAACTTTTGGAATAATCTTCATGTAGAATTTAAATTACTTATTGTAGGAAAAAATGTTTTAGCAGGCTTGTAATTGTCTGGTTTAGGAATTTCCTGTGTTTGCTCAGGTGACTTGCGTAGAGCAATTAGGAAGCCTTTCAAACCGTCCCTTATCGGTATGACAGACGTCAATTGTATACTTAAAGGTTACTTCCCCAGCGGACGGGGTTTTTTCGTCAAGGGTGTACAAAAGTTCCTCTACATCTGGGTTTCGTTTTTCAGTTGTCGTGAATTTCTAGGGTTCAGGGGTTAGATTTCAATCAATTGTTTACTCTGACCTTACGTTTCTCATGATTTTCGCCGGTCTGCTACCTAATGCTGTAGCGGCATTTGCTATCATGATTCCATTTCAATTGCATCTTTTTTGTCTCTAGAGACCTTTTGCTTGATTTCCTGTTGGTCGCACACTCTATCAGCCACTCGCTCGGCCCTTTGATTTTTTCATAGTTTCCCCTGGTCTGCACGCGAATGCTGGAGTGGTTTCTCAGCTATCACGATTTTCTTTCAGTTGCACTTTATGCTCCTAGAGTAATCTGATGGTTTCCCTCGTTCGATTGTCGATGGTTGTTCACTCTGACATATTTTTCATGGTTTTGCCTGGTTTCTGTATATGACTCTAAAATATGAGATGACTAAAATATGCATTTCCTGACATGGCTGCGATAGTCAAACTGTCCCCGACTGTGACGTCATATGGTGAAAGTTAACATGCTTAAGCATGATGAGTACTAATGAGGTCTGTTTTTACTGTATCAGTTGTCTCTAGTTCGAATCCCGATTTTTTAATGACTTCCTTAATTTTCCTCTGTACACTAGAATATATCGCTTAGATCGATGATGTAACTGCATACAGCTTTGTTTAACATGTCAAGCTAATATTATAAATTATTTTGTTCCTGGTGTTCTGGGTTCGAATACCGATTTAATGAAATTTACTTGTAAACATTTAATAACTCGTAATTTAATTTAGATAGACATGTCAAGGTAAACGTAAACAGAGTACCTAGTTCCTAAATATCGTTATTATGACGATAACTACTTTAAAGTACTCAGATCGAATCCCGAAGGGGTGATTTCATATATCTTCAAGCCTATGAATCCTATCAGGTTCGAGTAAAGATTAAATGGTAGATGCTGATGCGGGGAAGCTAAATTACTAAAACCCATTTATTAAAAGTATTACCGAGTTCGATTCTAGAAGCTTAGAATCTCTGTAACTCTGGAAAAATTGCTTTTCTCATGATTGTAGTGAAATGTAATGGTCTTTCTAGAACAAGATGGAAAGGAAGAATTGAAAAGGGAATGAAAACATGAAATAATGTAGTATATACACACATTTAAGTAAGTAAGGGGGAAAATCTTCTACGTGACCTTTTAAGCTTTTGAGATTGTGCTAGCTTCGGTGTAATGGGTGGTGGTAGGCTTTGAATGTAACATCTGACTGAATGAGCGTGTGGGAATACTTCTCTTGTTGATGTGACAGCATATACAGGTAGTTACGAGACGAGTTTAAACGTGTTTGATACTGGCAGACATCCTGTCTCTGGGTGTGACGTCATAAACATCCTGTCTCTAGACTGGGGCTGCTTGCCTCCTGCTCGGTTGACGGATCGTTCATCACCTTCACCAGTCAAGCTCTCCGAATCTGTACGATTATAGCCGAACAATACATAACATCTTCACAATACTTTACACTTTCTCTCTAAACATACGAAGCTATACGGAGACGCTCGAACAACAGTGTAACACGAATTGAAATATATAAGAGCTTACACGCTTCATCACCGTTTTTAGTATTAATAATCAGGATATAATTGATTAAAAAGGTTCGTGTTTTCTCTATAAATAGAGCGAACTTGAGTATTGAAATTCATTCTGTTGATCATCTCTGAGGTGTTAACATCGTGTTCTCTCCAAGAATAATCAGCTTTCAAAAGTGGTATCAAGGCGTACATTTCATTGATACGTTATTACATCAAGAATAAAGATGAATAACTCAGCGTATAAGGATATTATTCCAAGCGCTACTGGATATGCATGCGGAAAATGTGGGAAGAAGTTCCTCCGAGGTTATGACAAGAGAAGACACGAGATGAGCTGCAAGAAGCTCTTCAAATGTAAACATTGTAATGTAACCTTCAAAGATGGTTATAAGGGGCGGCGACACGAAGATATATGTGAAATAAGCAGCCCTCAGAAGAAAAGAAGATTGGAGCCAACTAAACATCAGTTACTGTCAACAATGGAGGACTGTGATATGAAGGAATACGAAACTTCATTCGAAGGACGATTGAAATCGTATTTTATACGATGCGAATCAGCTAAGGACCTAAATATGTATCTGCAAGAGGCAAAACAACGTATAATCCAGGCTGTGCATAAAGAGCTTAGCGTTCATAAGAGTGTTAAAATTAATCTGTTAGCTGAGTGTAGATTTGTTAGCAGTATCGGAGAAACCTGTGACAAGACATTTAAAACCAGAAATCAAGCTGTTTTCCTAGAAACAGATCTGGACTCTATGCTGGAAGTGAAATTCAAGAAATTGGTGACTGAAATGGATGAGTCTCAGCTTAAGGGTAGCAGCTGGGCCTTGCTTACTGTGGAAGGGGTACGCCTTCGTATTAACAAGTACAACCCGTTGCGAGGAAGTAGCTACATACCCCTACCTCCCTCTGTTGAAGCAAGAAAAGCCTGCATTAACATCCAGAACTTAACTGATGAGCTATGTTTCATGTACTCTGTATTGGCCAAATTCGTGAGCACCAAGCCTCAACGCGTCAGCAAATACAAACAACTTCAAGATAAGTACGACTTCAGCTGTGTTTCTTACCCTACTCCACTTTCTCAAATACCTAAATTTGAGAAGCTTAACAAGATATCTATTAACGTTTTCGGGTTGGATGAGAAGCATGAAGTGTACCCGATAAAGGTTGTTGATATTGAACTACCTGAACATCGCGACCTGCTACTATTGAATGACAGTAGTGGAAAACATCACTACGTGTATATCAAGAATTTTGAGAAGCTCGTTCGACGCCAGAAAACTAAGCATGATGGAGTGATATATACCTGTAAGCGGTGCTTTACACATTTTGACAATCGATACGGACGAAGTGGACTGGAAAAACTGCAAGAACATACATCCATCTGTAATCAGCATGGTGTTGCGAGGGTAGTTATGCCTACAAAGGACAAATCAATCGTACAGTTTAAAAATTTTGAGAGGATGTTGAAACTACCTTACGTCATCTACGCAGACTTTGAAAGTATTCTCACTCCATGCCATACGTGTATTCCCAATCCTGAAACTTCCTATACAACCCCTTATCAAGAGCACACAGCAATGAGCTTCTGTGTTTACGTGAAGCCTACATCTTGTGTTGAACATCTCGAAACTGGTCTTCCTAAGCAACCCTATGTGTATCGTGGTGCTGATGCTGCTCAGAAGTTTATGCTGTACCTGACATCTCTTGCAAAAATGATTGAGGACATATACAAATCTGCTAAGCCTCTGAAACTTACGGATCAAGAGCAGTTGGATTTTGAGTCTTCTTCAGCATGCTACTTGTGTGGAAAACCCTTTACAGAAGAGAACTATAAAGTACGCGACCATGATCACATCAGCGGTGAATATCGTGGAAGTCTTCATAATGAATGTAATTTAGCCTGTAAAACACCTAAATATATACCAGTCTTCATGCATAACCTTAGCGGATATGACTCTCATTTCATTGTTAAGGAGCTGGGTTGCACAAGTGAACGTGTGGAGGTAATTCCTAACTCTGAAGAAAGCTATATCTCATTCACCAAGTATGTAGGAGATATAAAGCTTCGATTTGTGGATAGCTTCCGATTCCTCAGTACAAGCTTGGATAAGTTGGTAAAAAATCTAACCTCGTATCCTGAAACGCTAAAGTACTTTGGAGAAGACAAATTGAAGTTGATGACCCGTAAGGGTGTATTTCCATATGATTTTGTTACATCATGGGATGCCCTGAACGAGACCTGCTTGCCTCCTAAGGACTCCTTCTACAATAGATTAAATGAAGAAGAAATTAGTGATGCCGACTACGATCATGCTAAAAATGTATGGGAGCTGTTTAATGTGAGAAACCTGGGAGAGTACAGCGATCTCTACTTAACTTCGGATGTACTTCTCCTAGCTGATGTCTTTGAGACGTTCAGAGAGCAAACCCTCAAAACACACAAAGTTGATCCTGCACATTATTTTACCTCTCCAGGTCTTACATGGGACGCCATGTTACTGTATACTGGAATTAAGCTGGAACTGTTACAGGATTATGATCAATTACTCATGGTGGAATCTGGTATAAGAGGAGGTTTATGCCAAGTTTCCCATCGGTATGCAGAGGCTAATAACACATATATGGAGAAGTTTGATCCGTCGAGACCAACCCAATTTATCACATATGACGACGCTAATAACCAATATGGGTGGGCAATGTGTCACGCTCTCCCTTATGGTGGATTTCAGTGGGTGTCGCCTGAAGAAATCAGCTTAGAAACGCTACAAGAAGATGATCCTTACGGCTACATATTAGAAGTCGACATCGAGTATCCTGCAGAACTTCACGATCTACACAACGATCTACCTTTCCTGCCAGAGTGTATGAAACCATTGGAATCATCTACAAAGAAACTGATACCTCATCTTGGACCTCGAAAGAAGTATGTAGTACATTACATGGCTTTGAAGCAAGCTCTTAGTCATGGGCTACGGTTAACAAAAATCCATCGTGTGCTACAATTCCGACAGTCTCGATGGTTAAAACCGTATGTGGAATTTAACAACAGGTTACGACAACAAGCTGCAAATGATTTCGAGAAGGATCTCTACAAGCTCTTTAACAACGCTATGTTTGGAAAAACTATGGAGAACCTGCGTAACCGTATGGATATACGACTGGTGACCAATGAAAAAACTCTAGAGAAGCTGATCGCCAAGCCTACGTTTATCGACAGGACGATATATGCTGATAATCTAGCTGCTGTACATATGGCCTCTCGTCAGATTGTATTCAACAAGCCTATATACATTGGTATGAGTGTGTTGGACATCTCCAAGACATTAATGTATAACTATCATTACGACGTTTTGTTGCCTTATTATGGAGCTGAAAACCTGAAGCTTATGTATATGGACACTGATTCGTTCATTCATCGTGTTACAACTGAAGATGTGTACCAGGACAAGCTACGTTTTCTTGAGCATCTCGATACAGCTGATTACCCTGTCAACCATATATGTTACTCTACCCAGAACAAGAAGGTATTGGGAAAATTTAAAGATGAGGCTAATAGCAAAATCATCCTACGCTTTGTTGGACTACGTCCTAAGATGTATGCCTTAGATATTCAAGGGTCAATGATAAAAAAGATTAAAGGTATAAAACGTAGCGCCATTAAGCACCATATTTCGTTTGACAGCTATACAGACTGTCTTAAAACCTGTGAAATCATCAGAACACCTATGAATCTGATCCTATCACGAAAGCATGCTCTTGCTACAGTGCAAGTGAATAAAATTGCATTGACTCCGTTTGATGATAAAAGAATTATTGCTGAGGATGGGATAACGACATATGCATATGGACATTACGCCATTACAAACAGTGCTTAAAAGAATGTAAGTTAAAGATAAAGAGTTTCTCGTCAGTCTACAATCTTAAAAGAAGGTTATCTGTGTGCTGTATATGCAGATAGCTGACGCCTGATGAAGAAAGAAGAAGATGGAAGGGAAGGTGGTAACCCTGCCATTAGGAGTAATCCTAGTGCTAGTCTCAAGCCTAGATAAAAGGGGAGAGACATCTACAAGGAACTAAAATAAAGGTATGTTGGCGTAAACTTTTCAATTAAAACTCTCGAATAATAAAACCTGAATAAAACATTGCAATTTCCCTAAAAGAAAGTTGAGGTTATCTTTGGTTAGGCAGATTAGGTTAGTCGATGCCTGACTAGAAAGGATGATGAGAGGAATGTTTAGGATTGGTCGGGTTAATCTGGGCTAGGCTCTCGTACTTATTGTCTAAGTTATGAAGGATGAATTAGTTTAGATTGACTTAGCAATAGATTGGTTACGTGTTGTTCTTACGTTTTGTTACTTGGTTACATGCTTGGTACGTGTTGTTACTTAGCGTGATCAGTTTGTTACATAGCGTGATTCCTTTGTTACATAGCGCGATTCCATTGTTACATAGCGTGATTCCTTTGTTACATAGCGTGATTCCTTTGTTACATACCGCGATTCCTTTGTTACATACCGCGATTCCTTTGTTACATACCGCGATTCCTTTGTTACATAGCGCGATTCCTTTGTTACATAGCGTGATTCCTTTGTTACATGGCGTGATTCCTTTGTTACATGGCGTGATTCCTTTGTTACATGGCGCGATTCCTTTGTTACATGGCGCGATTCCTTTGTTACATACCGCGATTCCTTTGTTACATACAGTGATTCCTTTGTTACATGGCGCGATTCCTTTGTTACATGGCGCGATTCCTTTGTTACATGGCGCGATTCCTTTGTTACATGGCGTGATTCCTTTGTTACATAGAGCGATTCCTTTGTTACATGGCGCGATTCCTTTGTTACATGGCGCGATTCCTTTGTTACATACCGTGATTCCTTTGTTACATAGCGTGATTCCTTTGTTACATGGCGCGATTCCTTTGTTACATGGCGCGATTCCTTTGTTACATGGCGCGATTCCTTTGTTACATGGCGTGATTCCTTTGTTACATAGAGCGATTCCTTTGTTACATGGCGCGATTCCTTTGTTACATGGCGCGATTCCTTTGTTACATAGCGTGATTCCTTTGTTACATAGCGTGATTCCTTTGTTACGTGGTGTTACGTCTCGACACGTGGTTACCTCTCCTCGGTTCGCTATCTCGCTCATATAAAACGCCATATTCTAGCCTTCAAGTCCTGTTTAGTATAACATCTTTCCTTGTATTCCCTATCTCTCTCGTATAAAGCATATCCCTCCCTCCTTTAGCATCTGACTAGCCCAGCATCAGCCCTGGTATTCCCTATCTCTCCCCTATAAACATATTTTCCTCCTTGAACTGTCGCATCTATCCTCGTTTTCCCTATCCCTCCCCATATAAACGCAAAAGTAGCCCCGCTTCTGTCTATCATACCGCCTGCCTCCGTTCTCCATATATTCCTCATATAATCGTATACCGTACTCCTTAACCTCTGACTGCACTAGCACCTCCCCTCGCATGCCCTATCTCTGTCGTATAAAGCATATCTCTCCCATCCTTCAGTCCCTGCTCTACCTCAGAACTCTCCTCGTTTTCCCTATCTCTCCCATATAAACGCATTTTTTCCTCCTTGAAGGTTCTCTCACCCTAGCATATACCCTCGTTTTCCTCGTCTCTCCATATAAAAAGCCATACTCTACCCTTCAAAACCCTGAATAGTCTAGTACCTCTCCACGCATCCCCTATCTCTCCTGTATATATGTTCATATTCTCCCTGCTTCAGCATCTGTCTATCCTAGCATCTGTTCACGTTCTCCCTATCTTTCCCATATAAATGCATATTCCATATCTCAAATCCTATCTAGTCTAACACTTCTCTTCGTATTCCACGTATCTCTCATATAAAGCACATCCTCATTCCTTCAACCTCTATCTAGCCTAGCATCGATCCTCGTAGTCCCTATCTTCGCCATATAAACGCATTTTCCTCCGTGAACCGCCGCATATACCCTCGTTTTCCCTATCCTTTCCCATATAAACGCAAAAAAGTGGCCCAGGTCTGTCCTATATACCCTACTAAAGTCAAATAACTAGAAAAAAGTTTGAGTAAAGTAAGGAAAACAGATACAGACATGATAAAGTACAAAGGGAAGTTAGGGGACAGGCTATAAACTTTGAAGAAATTACATTTCAGGTTAAGAATGAAGCAACAGAAGTTACCGAAATAAAATGTTTATTAGAATATTTAATAGTAGGTATAAATGTATGAAATTCAAATTGTGGTAATGTAAGTGAACCAGTAGGAAGAGACAAAGCGATGCAATATATGTTAGCGGACATGTCTTTACCAAATGTAAGTGAAAGTACTTTTAGTAGCGAACCTAGACGAAGGGATGTACAGAGAAATAGAGATCATAACCACAACAAGTATACTGGCCTAATCATATCTTAAACGAAATTGTACTTGCAACAATTGTACTTTCTCACAGGACCAAAAATCTTTCGCTAGAGAATTGCAGGTATATTTCACCGTAGAATATATACCGGAGGTGTACAAAATGACAATTCTTGGTAGGAAATGTTATAAGGGAAATGCAGCTACTTGGTTAGATATAACGGTTGGAAATGACAAGGACTTCAGGACCTTCACAAATATATAAATGAGTAGCTATTGGAGGAAAATAGGCAAGCCAGCATTAGATTGGAGTTGAGTAAAGGGAAATATACCCCAAGAACTGGCTTTCAGTGGTCAATTATTTTATGAAATTAACAAGGAAACCGGCAATATTAGATCCACAAATGAGTGTAAAGGGGATCATAAATGTCACGACACATATTCCATTAACTATTCAGTGCCATCTAGTAATAGCAAAGCCAAGTAATGTATCATAAATGACTGATTAGCTGATAGCACTCGATAGTAACAAAGTACGAGGCAGAAAATAGCAGAAATGAAATAGGAAATGAATTGGTAAGTTCACATTTCTTCGGGCAGGGGGCGCAGTTTCATATAAATGTAAATCAAAATGAAGTTAGAAATAGATATAGAGGTTGAGTTCTTAGATTAGAACCAGCACAGTGGCGAAACAGAAACAGGAATCGTTTTGATAGGAGTTATCAAAACAGAAATTCAGAAACTAAAGGTAAGCATATTCAGGTCAGTTATAAGAATGTGGAAACATTTGATAGATCCAGAGGAGGAAATTAGCAGTTTAGATCTAAATGAAACTCAGCTAATAAACATTGGAGACTTGAAAATAATTACAAATTCGACCTAGATCGCATAGACAAGATGAGAGAAGCAGAAGTGGGAGAAACTCGCCAATAGAATAAGATAGGGCAGAAGCAATTAAAATGACGAGAAAAGCAGTAGAAAGTAGGCAGAATAAGATGAGTGAAAATAGAAATGTAAATAATAGTCTAGCAGGAACGGCTGGAATTAATAGGATCCAGTCTTCGCTTAGCAGAAGCTTCAAAAGGAGAGCAAAAGAGAGTGGGGAGCTTAAATTAGGGGACGCAAACCTTCCTCAAAATAGGTATCCGGAATGTGGAATGTATTCTGAGAAAATTAGACAGAGGTGACTTAAGAAGCTTTATAGGCGCTCATGACATTTTATGTATGACACAAACGTGGTTAGGACCTAATTATGTTAGATTTTAAGGATTTTAGTGTTTTTAATAAGATTAGCAAGGTTAGGAGGAAGAGGGGCAAATGGCCGGGGGGGGGATATCAAGATTGTTCAAAACGGACGTGGGATAGGGTGTTAGGGAAATAAGAGTTAGGCATGAATGGGTCGTAATGTAATTATGTTAATGTTGGGGAGACAGAGGTCAGAATTATTGCTATTTATAACGCGCCAACCGCATCCAAAAATTGGAATCCGACATTCCTTAACGATTTAACAGAAAAGGTGGTGGAAATACAGGAAATGCATTCCAACGCAATGATCATTATATTTCGGGATTTCAATGCCAGGATATGGAGCGAAAACATATTTTTATTTCATTGGGGAAAGGAAAAGCAGGTAATGAATGCCACTAAACTAGCCTGATGAGCTAGGATAAAATAATAAATGCCGAAAGAAGGGACCTACTTACGTTTTGTGATGCACTAAGCTTAGAAACCCTCATTGGCAAGAATTATCAAGATATACGGAGTGAACTAACATTTATAAATGCAAATGGCGGAGTGTAGTGCATTAAACAATCTGCAGCTCAGAAATTATACCATCAATTGGAGATATCTGGTTAGGGGACAGTACTGGTTCTTGCCATTTTCCTTTAGGTTTACGTATCGCAGTGGATAAAGAAAGGGAGACGTTCTGGGAATTGGTAATACTGAAGGCACAAGCCAACTAATAATAAGATATCAATGGACGGAAGGGAAAGGGGAGGCATGTCGAGAAAGGTTGAGAGAAATTCAGGGTAACACTGGAGATTCTAGAAATACTGCACACACACCAAATGACCTCTGCAATATGGGAGACTGGAAATAGTATGAAAATAAAACTTGGGAGAAACACATTTTCTACTTGCGGTGGTTGGTACAGCACAGAATGCGGAAAGTAAAGTGTCAATGGACCGGGCTCTCAAAGCCTTTAGTAAGAATGGGGGGGGGAGAGAAGGACGGAAAAGTTTCGATTTGTTCAGAACGGACATACAAGGAACTATTACTCAGTGAGAAGGAGGAATAGAGTCAGAAAATAGTTGAGAAAATTTCGGAACCGGTGCCACAGGGACGGAATCTAGTGTGTGGAAGGCTCTGGAAAGGTTTACAAAGAGTTGCATTGTGCATAATTGTATAATACAAGGGAAATGGAAGAGTCATTTTCAGTAAATATTCGGCGGTGGGGGAATTGTGAGGGGACAATACTGACTGAAACCCAACTACTAGGAGCGCTGAAAATCGAAAACTTATATAAGGATAGGTAAAACTATGCGGGAAGTAATTCAGGCCACGAACAGTTTAACAAATAACGAAGCACCGGAACTAGGCGGAATACCAGCTGAATTATTTAAGGAGGGAATGAAACTTTAAATCTTTAGAAATTTGGCGTTAAAAGTATTGAGCAAACTTTTTAAGGGGGGCACATTTCCACAGGAATGGACGAAGGCAATTGTATGTACAATATATAAAAAGGAAAGCACAAAAATTTTGGAAAATTATGGGGCGGGGTAGCGCTTCTTCCAGTATGGATTAACGAAAACAAGAAATTATCTGTATTTCAAGCGGGGTTCAGGTAAAAATACAATGCGGTAGACAATATATTTATATTAGGCAGTGTCAGAGTGAAACAAACGCTGAAAAAGGAGGAAACACTACACTGTGCTTTTATACATTTTTGCAAAGGGTTCGACTGTGCTGAAAGGCAAGCACTCTGGTGAAATTACAGGCGAAGGGTTTGTCAGGAAAAAATATTAGGGCACTTCAGGCAATGTAAAAAATTTGAGTTTTGCATAAATTGCGATTCCAAAACAGTATCAGAGAATGTTATAACTCGGAGGGTAATAAGACACGGGTGAATTCCCCTACCGACACTTTTAATGTGTTTGTGAACAATACACCGGAAGTGTGGAGTTCAATTGTACCTGATGTTTCTAGTATATATATTCCATATTCTGCTGCTGTAATGGAATGATTTAATTTTAATATTCACATGATTCTCCGGGCTGCAAAGAGAACTAAATTGCCTAGAAGTATATTTTAAGGAATGGGGAATACTAGTCAATTAAGTGAAAACCAAAACCCTAACGTTCAAGAATGGAGCGGTATGTAGCAGCAAGGAAATCTGGACATAAGCAGGACAGACACTGGAGAATGTTAAAGTATTTACGTATCCGAAAGTCGCATTATCTATGAATGGAAGGTGGGGGAAACACATAGACATCACAAAACATAAATGCATAGTAAAAATATATAGTCGTTAAAATCTCTTATGGAAGTTCCTGATACACCAATGAGGGCAAAAGAGCAGGTATATAGAGCTGGTCTAGGCCGGTTTCACTAACAGATGCTAAATTTTAACACAATGTTAAACTAATTTAACACTGAAGTTAACACAAATTCTGTTTCATAAAACAATGTTAACTTTAACAATGTGTTAAAGTCGGTGCTAAATTAACATCCCCATACCCCTGTGTTAAGGCGTTTAACTTATGTTAGAAATTGGAAAATGGCTGCCGCAAACAAAGCTGTTGGTGCGAATTTGCTATAATTAGCAATTTTCAATAGCATTCCTTATAGGAGAGTAGTTGTACGTCATAATAAATTTGAAACCCTGCAAATGGAGGAATTTTTAAAGCAATGTAGACTGTTCAAGGGGCCATGAGCATGGTTTTATGGGAAATACGAGAGGTTAGAGTACTACCAACAGAAACATGCCTCTTTTTCCTAAGTGTTAATTAGGTACAGTAAAATCTCGTTAATCCGGACCCCTTTAAACCTGATTTCGCTTAATCCGGACAAATATCCTTAAAAAAAGTCTGCGAATTGCTAACTTAAATTATAGTACAGCACTAAGGCAAACTTGTCCATTTTATTTTTGGACAGACTGTACAATAGACATTTCTTGGGAATACCACAAATACATTAGTGAACAATGGTACATTAGGCTGCTCTCCTTCCCACACCCTTGCTGTACCTACGATAGGGCTTGCAACTCTTGGCAGAAAGGTTAGTTTAACACTTGCCTTTCTCAGTCATTAAGCTAAAGAAACAAATCGAATGCATAATGCCGTTTAGTAAACCTACAATATCATCCGGGAAACGTAAGCATAAATCAATATTGACAATACACGAGAAACTGAAAATTATCGAAAGGCTTGAAAATGGTAACACTGTTGCGTGTGCATGTGCAGAATATGGAATCGCAAAAGAATTAGTTTGGGACATAAAAAAGAAAAAGGGTGAACTCATCATTTTTGATTAAATGTGATGTAAATGAGGAACCTAAATTGTGGAAGTGTAAGCAATGTAAGGGACACTAGTAGCGAATCTGAGGCTGAGGATGTGGATTTCGGAAAGTCGAAAGTGAAATTAAGTGAGGCTAAACAGCATCTGCATTGTGTGATAGACTTTGTCGAGAAAACTGACAATAAACAGATTTCCGCATACTACCATCATATGAGGAGTCCTCGTGATCCCATTGTGAAAGAGATATGTGATAGACCACAAAAGAAAGTTGATAGTTTCTTCAAGCCAAACAAATAAAGAACGTGTAATTAAAATCAGGTGGGCCTATTGTATCTTTCGTTATAATAAAATTATACAGTACTCTAATTTCATTCACAATTTTTCTCTGTGGTACTTATTTCACTTAATCGGACTTTTGATAATCCGGACAACATTCAGCCCTAATTGGTCCGGATTAACGAGGTTTTACTGTACTTAGTTTTTGTGCTACTAACATTTTTCATTTACTTGCTATAACGTTGGTATTTCCAAAACTGCCGTTTCTGGGTTTATCCAAAGCAATTGCTTCAAGAAGCAAACTATTTTTTTTGGGTCTGCTTGATTAATCGGCGATAATACGGTTTTGTCCACTTTGGTTTCAATGCAGTGTACACCAGCAGTTTCAAACCGTCTTAAACGCTCTTCGCACCTAACGTTACTGATGCAGCACTTTATGTTAGCATAAAATTGCTGCAGTTACTTACTGGACTTACGCGTTCATTCCAATTAAAAAACTCGTGGATTTCGTCCCAGGCTGCAATCTTATCCCTTAATGTAAGACCGTCAGATTTTTCTCACTTGACAATACGTCTATGCTTATTAACCAGATGTTAATTAAAGCGTTTCAAACGGTGAAACGTTTATTTCAGCTGACATCGTAATTCTAACCTCAAACAACCGGGAAAATCACATGGACATTGCCATGAATGTAAATAGTTGTTGGCTACCGACACAGAGAGGACGGCGATACGTAGACAAAAGTGCATCGGAGTAGGTTTAGAAGCAGTGTAGTTCGGCCACCGCCTTCTCGAAAGCTAGCGTGCGCAGTTGTCTTTGACAATAACAAAATGTTAGCTAACAATTTGTTGTAAAAGCTTGATGAAACGCAAAAGTTTTAAACTTATGTTAAACTATGAGCACCTTGTTAACAAAGAAGATGTTAGAGTGTTTTTAACATCAGTTGGTGAAACTGGCCCCTAGTTTATCATATGGGGTAGAAATTTGGGATTGGGAAAGTATTGAAAAATTGAACCAAATCCACACGCATTTCCTAAAGCGAATTCTACAGGTGGGTAGGGATACTGCAAATTGTGGTGTTCTTAAAGAATTCGGCTTATGCAATTAAATCATACATCTAAAAATAAGGGTAGTTAGATACTGGTTACGCATAGTACGGATAGATCAGACACTTCTATGTGCGTGTGTTTCAGAAAACAAGTACGGGAAGGGTGGGATACGTGTTGGGTTACGAAATTGCGCAGGGCTTAGAATAAATTGGAAAGCGGTACATTTGGCTACACGGAAGGGACATGGGATGTAGCGAGTAGAAGATAATTCAGATACGACTTCGTGATATTGGCCGACAGAATTTAGAAACACAATCTACGGTTAAAATATCACTTAACTTGCAGTGTTAAATAGCGTGGGGCTAAGGGGAGGGAGACCTACTTAGATAGTGGTGAAGGGCAAACATGGAATCATATCTGGCTGAGCGCTGAGAAATAGAATTGCTAAATAAACAATATTTACCACCAGAGTTTCTGGAGTACAATAGGGGAATGGAGGTTTGCTTGGATGTAATGTGGGACGGGGGTATCGTAAAATGGGGTGGTTTTTTTTATCTAAGATTCGGCAAAGAAGGCTAATTGCTCTAGAGAACGGAAGAGGGGAGAACGGTAGACCGAGTGGTTAAGGGTCAGGGCACTGCATATATTTGATGCTAGGTGCGTAGTTGTAATTCATGCTTACTAATTTCTCCTTTTTTTCCTTTCTTTTCTTTAACCGTTCATTATGTTAGTATGTAGTTAACAAAGTATATATTTAGTATTATACACTCATTATTGGATTATAGGGACAGTAAAATAATATACGGCCAAGAGCCCCATTCGATTGTCGTATTTTACAAGAGTAGACTGAAACTGTTCACAATAAAAGACCTTTTACTACTACTAACTTATGATACATTAAAATTATGGGTGCAATTTTTATAGACGATTATAATAAATATGTATGACGTAGAACACAAGGTTGTGAAAATTTTAACTTCATAAGTACAAAGCTGTAAAAATTATTCTTAAGAAGAACAGTGAAAGTGAAATGAAGTGAATATAACAAAGACTAAAGTCAATGCTTCTACAAATACCAAAGCAAAGACTCTTGGAAAGTTATATAAATTAAAAAGAAGAGAAAGTGAAAATGTACAATAGCATAGAGAATTTAGTATAGGGACTGTTTTATTTATTTTGTGAAGATAAGAATTATCAGTTGTTCTTGAAATACTTGTATGTAACAATGAGCTGTAAAGAAGAAATTTGAAAAACGTGTAAGAAAACTGAAAGTATTGCCGACAGGGTATCATATAAACTGAAAGTTAAATTTTATTTGGACAAACGTGTAGATTCATTTATTATAGAGAATGAGAAAAGAATTTATCGGGGATTTTGATACCATAATTATTGACGGGAGGATATAAATAATTAAATAAACAAATGGTACTAACATAAATAAATAATTCAATAAATAACTTCCATATATGGAATCAATGTACAATGGACGAAGAAACGGTTATAGCTTTGGCAATTTGGTAGTCAAAAATTTGTGTTTCAGATGCGTAAGACTTGGCAACGTATAATGTAGGAACTTTGGTCGAGTAGTTCTAAAGTTGGGGGGACTTATGTTAATAAAACGGCGTGTATTGCTAAAATTAGCGTCTTTATTTTCTCTCGTTAACAGTCTTAGGGGATTAGAGTCATTTACAGTGATCGGTAGTTTGTAGCGCCTAAGACTTAGCAGTACTTAGCAGTAGTCGCGAAGGGTTTCGCCGGTAAGCATTTTAGTGGCTCACGACAAGTTACGCTTTTAGTTTCTTTTATTGCGGAAACAGTTATTTCAAACCGCATAACTAATAGTACAGAAGCTAGAAGGTAAAATAATTCAATTGTTATAGTTCCGAATGTAATGATTCATAATCAGTTTCATTCTTTATTTTCAAACGGTTGGAAGCTTGCTTCGATATCTCAAGTATTAGATCACATTAAATTTCTCAGTAAATTTAAATTGGTGTTATCCCTTAACACTACGCTCACGGATACCTTGAGAGAAAATCTCATAGGTAACCACTGTAGCAGCCGGCAGCAGAATCAACAGAGATATTGGAGCCCTCAGGGGCTCACCTTGGTGAGTACGGTAGTGGCGACCCCAAGGTACCTGAGCCACTCAGTGTCTGGGGGTATAACCAGTCTAACCAGTCTCCTGGAGTCAGAAATAAGGAGACCTGGTCCTCCAGATTGGGGATTAACCATGGGGCTCTCAACCCCACTTGTAAAGACATTGTTAAGAAGGATGGTTTATTGCTGGCAACTTGGAATGTTCACACTATGTTATGACCTGGAAAAATGAAAGAAGTGGCAAATAACTCTTAACGGATTGGCTAGACAGTAGTGTTGCAAGAAAAAAGTTGGAGTAGAAAAGGAAGAATAAGTAAACAGAATTACATATTATTGTATTGTGGATCAACTGAGCCTGGACTACACAGGATAGGATTTATTATCGCAAAGGGAATAAAGAGTAACCTAATAGAGTTGCACCCAGTGAATGAAGGATTGTGTAAAATAGACATAAATTCCAATTTCGAAATGTGACCATACTTTCTGTGTACTCATCTGTTGAGGAAAGGACGAGTTGACAGGGACGAGTTTTCGTGAGAGTTTGGAAGGAGAGTGTGGTGAAGGAGTTTGTGGATACGTTGATGTTCTTGGGTGATTTTGGTGCTGGAGTGGCTGGGAGGCAAGTGTTGCATGACGTAGGTGTCGAGATTGGTGCCTTGTATGGACAGTTTGTAATTGGAATTAATTGAATTATTAAGGAAGGACGTTTCTCGTGTGTTATTGTTTTTTATAACTGTAGAATTGCATTGTACGTTTACATTTACTCAGGGTTAGTTCTTATTTGCCATATTCTGTGAGATTTCTATTGCTTAATTTTTGCATTTGTTGATTTCCTAATTCTTTTTTTGTAATCTTGGTGTTTCTCTCTGTGAATGCTCTGACTGTATTGGTTTTGTACCAGAATGTGATTATCTATATAACCAGAGCTGCTACTGTAACCTGAGTTGCTTAAGTTGTACTTGTTTTGTTTTTAGTGTATTAATGTATCGACTTAAATAAATTTATAGCCAGAGGGTGGCGCTGATGACCATCGCAGTTTTGCACCACTCAAACCGCTACTACTACTACTACTACTACTACTACTACTACTACTACTACTACTACTACTACTACTACTACTACTACTACTACTACTACTACAGATATTGGAGACGACATCAAAAGGTGACACCGGGCAATTCATTGTATGTACGTATGTATGTGTGTATGAATATGTGAGTGTGTGTGTCTGTATGTATGTAGGTATGTATGTACATTTGTGTGTAAGTATGTATATACCTATGTATTTATTTTTATGCCTTGGTAGCATTGTAGACAGCGCGTAATTCTCATGTAAGCACTTATTTATACGCTGGTGTTTAAAACCTAAGGACGAGATGGGTAGAGTAACATAACAAATGAAGTACTTGGTGGAAGTAGATGAATGTGCGGGATCATGTTGCCAAAGGTCTCTCACACGTACACAGAAAGCTGAACGTCACATGGCGTGAGTGTAGCGAGCCTATAGTGCCAAATGGGTCTGGTCACACAACACGGGGCAGTTGACGAAACAGGACAAGACGCTGTGTGGCAATTAGCGAGCTGTTACGGTGCACTGTAGTGGTGTTCTTCATTGCAACATGGCCCGTAGACAACATTTGCATGACTTCACACGGGGAAGAATCATCGAGAAACTGGAAGAAGGGCGAAGTGTGACGAATGTTGCTCAGGAGTTTGGAATTGCTCACAGCATTGTTTCACGTACATGGGGAGCCTTCCACACCACAGGCACTGCTGTCCAAAGAAAACGTGGTGGTTGACCACGCTCAACTGCAGCAGCAGATGACCGCTACATTGTGCAACAGGCAAGAAGAGATCCACGCTAAACAGCGGGTGCAATTGTAACCACATCTAACAGGACAGCTAGGCACGCAATCTCACGATTCACAGTGGCACGGCGACTACACAGAGGTGGTCTCTTTTCCCGACGGCCAGTACGTTGTGTTCCATCGCTGCACCGTCGATGGTCCCAAGAGCATCAAAATTGGACCAACGACGAATGGGGTTGCGTACTCTTCTCGGATGAGAGCAAATTCAGTCTAAGTAGTCATTCTCGACGTGCCCTCATCTGGCAAGAGGTGGGAACACGTAATGAACCCAGGAACATCATTGAACATGATCGTTTTGGTGGTCCGGGTGTTATGATTTGGGGAGGCATGATGTTGCATGGGCGCATCGACCTCCAAATCTTTGAACACGGTACGCTCACTGATCAACGTTATTGTGATACTGTACTTCTTCCCCATGTGCGCCTTTTCACAGATGCAGTCGGCTCTGACTTCATTTTTATGGATGACAATGAGCGACCGCATCGAACAGCGCAAGTGAAGGATCTCTTAAACGAGAGTATATTCGGTGAATGGACTGGCCTACCCGTTCCCCCGATTTAAATCCCATGGAACACGAGTGGGATGCTTTAGGGAGACGCATTGCAGCACATCCACATGCACCAACGACCATCCAACAGTTGTCAACAGCGCTGGTGGAGGAATGGAACGCCGTACCACAAGAACTGCTTACCAACCTTGTAGCCAGCATGGAAGCACGATGCAGAGCATGCATTGCTATCCGTGGTGATCATACAACCCTTTTAAGCACCATGTATCAGTTTCTGTAAATCTAGAGAGCCATCATATATCGTATTGATTTTAATGTAGCTTATGGTCTATGAATAAAAGTGGCATTTCTGTTCGTCTCATTGCACATTTCGTTTAGTTGCCTACTGTAGCATATCGTAGCAGGTCCCTCTATCTATGATTCAAGTTTCATCCAGCTATGTTACTTGGCAATGTCACAGCATGCGAAGACTACTTTCGTCCTTAGGTTTTGCTCACCAGTGTATATGAACGTATGTGTGTATGTATGTATGTATGTATGTATGTATGTATGTATGTATGTATGTATGTATGCATGTATGTATGTATGCATGTATGTATGTATGTATGTATGTATGTACGTACAATTTAATGTATGCATGTATAGAAGCGCAACGTTTTATTTACCTCAACTATTTAAACGAGAATACATAACTACGTAACAGTATAATAAACGCATAGTAGTGAGTGGAGTCCTTAACACTCGCAAAGCTTCAGTTAATGAAATAAGTAAATATCTGGTGTCTTTATTGTAAATATGAATTTGAATCTTACTTACAATATATCACAACTTAGATGTTTTCAAACTGAGAATAATTGCTTTTAAATGTTGTTATTGCGTATAATGTTTTAAAATCACATAATTATAAGCAAGCAGTTGCTACAGTAAATACAATTAAAGTTCGCATCATTAATTATCCAATAAAGCTATGAAATTTGACGTTACGCCAAAATAAAGAATATTTCCCAGCAAAGCAATGACGCTAAATTAAAGCGAATGCGACTGCTTTAGTAGTCATTACAGGCCCCATTCTGTCCTACATTCATTCAGGTATCTAGGAACTAAATCTAGCTTGTCCTCCAGTGAACGAGGAGACTGATATAGTAACATCACCTCCTTCAGCAGGGCGGCGAAGATGTTTTTGTTTACATCGAGCCACCATCGCTGACGAGGTCTGTACCGTTGTGTGTGGCTTAGTAACAAACACCGGACAATGAAATTGTTCTCTGTCTAAATCCTATGAAAGTAACATCCATGCTTAATGTAAAGGTGGATACTCAAGCACTGAAAGTTGGATATGAAAATAAGATGTGAATGCTGCGATATGAAGGTGTTTAGTATACCTTATTATTACTCTCCTTCCATTCAGACCTGTCAGATCACTATTAAGCTTGTTAAATGTATTTTAGTGGAGATTCTCAGCGTATATCCCTTAGTGGTTCTTAAATTTATTTAATCTTCGACACAGCCCCCTTAGACATACAATCTACTTGGAATATTATCAGTTAAGCCGGAGTACAAATGTTCTACATAACAAACCTAAAGGGAATAAGCATAACGTTCCACCACAATCTGCCACAAATTCTTTAAACCAGTTCAAATTAGAAATACAGGTAACTGCAGAAAACTAAGGGAAAAGTATAAATTTATAAAATGATCAAAATGAGTGTCAAAGGAGATTTTACCACATAATATTGGAAATTCAAACTGAAAGAAGTTTAAAAATTTGCATAGAAGGGGAACAAACTGATTTTGCTTTCATACTATGAAAAACCCGATGGTTCTTTTAACAAATTGTTCAGGGTTGTTACTGCAGAGACCTACAGTTTTCAGTTGAGGACACATGGATCAAAGGACAAAGCGACCAATAAGATTGGAAGTTCTGACGCTCATTCATGTGGAAATACAGCACCTCTCCAGTCCAGGCTATCTCAAAACTTTATCTCCAAATACCTTTGTTCCCTCCTCCATAGCTGATTTCAGTTTAACCATACAGCTTCATCACTCCTGTTTCACAGCACAAAAAACTGCTTCCTTATAGCTTCATATTAAAAACTTATGTAGGCAGTTATCCCTCATTAATAACTTCGTGAACACTTGCGCATTTTAAAAGCAATTGGATGAATAACGAGAAGTGGATCGTTTCATAAAACATAGGGAAACCAGACTGTAGGGCAGGCCCACATACTTTGATACATATTAAGTAATTTAAGTGTTTCAATGAGTGTGTGCACCACGAAAAGGATTATCGTCTTCTTTACTCCTGCATAACATAATCGTTAAACACACACACAGCATTATGCCGAACTAAATATTCAAAGTGAAGCATATCAGAAAAGTGATATTCGTAATCCCAATTTTTATGGCATTGTAAGTGTACATAACATAAAGACAATGTTTGCAACTTATTCGTTTTCTTTTTCTAAAGATTTCCTTTTAAATAAAAGGATGATCAAATAAAAACAGTACATATATACCAGAAACTTTAACTTCCTACTTAGTTTTAATGACAATTCCTGCCAATTGTTAGGTATTTTTGTGACCTCATTCACCTAGAAAGTAGACACACTTGTCTGGAAATATTGCAGCATGCGCTTCTTGGTCACACTATCGTCATTAAATACAGGTCTCTCATTTCCTCTTTCATCGGCAAAAACGGAGGAAAATGACAAATCTTCTTGAATAGACGGAAGGTGTTCATTGTAGTGAAACTTATCTAATATTTCTATTCGTCAATAATAAATCGTAAAACCCACTTTAAGCATAACTAATATAAGTTGAGCCACCATTATGGACGAGTACGCGGAATGCACACTACAGCGGAAACAGTTAAAGTGCTATCAACATGCATTAAAAATGTTCAGGAGTTTAAATTCTTAAACTTTAAATTTTGTGTAATAGCTCAAATGAAGCAAAGGCAAACGAGTTCACTTTTACCATATTATACTGAGCAAGACTGAATACCTACGGTAAGATGTGCCAATAGGTTTAAAAACACATCAGCAACACGCCTGTGAAAGCCACAGACTACCACAACGTTGCCATTTCACCTTACGGTATGCAGTAGAGGTCTGCACGGCTCGAAATTCTTAGGTCCGGTGCGAGTCTGGGTACAAGATAGATGATACTGTACCGACAGGTCTGGGCCCAATTGTCTAATTGGGTTTAGAATGAAAGTATTTAGCTATTATTATTATTATTATTATTATTATTATTATTATTATTATTATTATTATTAAACCACGAAGCGGCGCAGCTTGCGGTGCGAAGGGATCCAGGATCAATTTCCGGTAACGGCATGGGGATATTTTCCTTTGCTGGGAGCCTTGGTCAGATATTCACTCAGTCGTCCTCCGTGGTCTAGGGGTGCCATACTAGCCTCTAGTTCCCTAGGTCGTGTGTTTAAACCCGGCGGAGGGCGATGGATGTTTTAGGGTGCAAAAGTTCTTAGCCTGGCTATCATCGGAAGGGAAGTAAAGACGGTGGTCTCGTGTCGTAGATTTACGGCGCGCAAAAGATTCTCAAACCTGATAAAGAGGACTCTAAGCAAAATTTCCGGTCTTTCACGCCCAACATAGAATCGGATGCTGAGAACTATAGTAGTTAAAGGTCGTCCATATATAAAACTCAACTTTTATTTAGGTATTCACTCAAGGCCTGGGGCAAACTCATGCGCCACTGAGGCTGTTCGGCTTGTTGAATTATTTTATATTCAACACCTCATAATTAGGGTTATGGAGATGGATGCTGTGTTGATATAGCAATCTTGGCAGGTGAGATGTGAGAGGCATCGGGATTCATGTCGGGGTGTTTCACTGTTGTCAGTCGGAGGCTCTCATGCTAGTAGCTTGTAAGGGAGCGTGTGCTTGCTGGATTATTTCCAAACTACTGCAGTAAATACACTCGCCGATAGTTTAACGTGTACTTTTTTCCCTAAGCTTACTCATGGTCGCCACCATTTGTGTTATTTGCGTCTCTGTGTTCGTCTTGAATGAGTCTAAATGAAGAGTGTTCTTGTTCCATATTAAACAAAGTTGCTGCATCATCCCGTAATCGTTGATTATGCCCTTGCGTTTTAGTCCGGTCGTTCCACACTTTGACTCTGTTCGGCACGAGGACGGCACAGGTACGCTCGGAATCCACCTGGTGTATAACAGTGTCCTCCCTCGGTAATTCAGTTTTCTGCCATGTTAGTTATTTCTCCCACTCCTGCTTAATTTTTAGGTTTATACACAATCATGTGACATTTCCTCTGCTCTTAATGAGTTATTTATCGTGTTATGCGCGCTATCATGAATTTTTAAATATATATTCACGCTTCCTTCGTAAGGGAAGTAAAGCCATTGGTTCCGTGTCGTAGATTTACGGCACGTAAAAAAACTCAAGCCTGATAGAGACGCCTCTGATCAAATTATCCGGTCTTTCACGCCAAATATATGTTTCTTTATGAATAATTTGTTACTCATCTCATACGGTGCTTACTTAGCCTCTTATCTATTGCTGACGCGGTATCGTGGCATGTTGGTGTTTGTCTGAAGTGTAAGTGGCGAGCATGTGAGTACAATTATTACATCATTATATACGGTAGTTTAAATAACTCTTAGCTGAAAAGAGTAAACACATCGTCAAAATTTTCTTACCTTGACTATATATATTACACCCACGTCATGGTTTCAGATGCGCTTACTCCTTCAGGATGTGTTATTACTCGTATTCACTAATCTTACACTCAATCTGACACGTGTTGTGAGTAGGTTATTTAGGAGAGACTTGGGGCACATATGGGGCATATATGGGAAAGGATAGTGAAAACGAGGATAGATGCAAGGTTGAGAGAGCCTTCAAAGAGGAAAATGGGTTTATATGGGAGAGATAGGGAATACGACGACTGATACTAGGATAGACAGGGGTTGAAGGAGGGAAATGCGTTTATATGGAAGAAATAGTGGAGAGGTGTTAGGTTAGACAGACGTTGAGGAGTAGAGTATGCGTTTATAGGGGAAAGATAGGGAAAACGAAAAGAGCTGTTAGACTAGACAGGGCAAACAGGGTAGAATAAACCTTTCATATGGAGATATAGCAAACCGAGGAAAGGTTTTAGGCTAGGCGAGTTTGAATATGTGCTTATACGGAAAGACGAGAAAACGGAAAGAAATCCTATGCTAGGATAGAGAGGTGTTAAATGTAGAATATGTTTTATATAGGTTAGATAGGAAACCAAGGAGAGATACTCGGCTAGACAGGGGGGCAGGAGAGGAATGCGCTTTATGAGAGGTAGGGGATACGAGGAGAAGTGCTAGCAGAGACAGACGTTGAGAAGTAGAGTATGGTTTATATGGAAAAGATAGGGATTACGGGGAGAGATGCTTGACTAGACAGAGGTTGAGAGTAGAGTATGCGTTTATATGTATGAGAGGTATAAGAACAGGAGGAGAGGTGTTAGGCTAGACAGATACTGAAGGAGTACAAATATGAGCTTATATACAGGAGAGATAGGGAAAACGAAAAGAGCTGTTAGAATAGACAGAGCTTTAAGGGTAGAATAAACCTCTTATATGGAAGATACCTATAGCAAACCGAGGAGAGGTAATAGGCTAGGAGGTTTTGAGTATGTGTTTATAAGGAGAGAGGAGAAAACGGAGACAGATTCTATGCTTGGATAGACAGGTGTTAAAGGTAGAATGTGTTTTATATAGGTTAGATAGGAAACCAAGGAGAGATACTCCGCTAGACAGGGGGCAGGAGGGGAAAGCGCTTTATGAGAGGTAGGGGATACGAGATGTGCTAGACAAGACACAGGTGGAGAGAAGATTATGCGTTTATATGAATGAGAGGTACAGGAACAGGAAGAGAGATTTAGGCTTGACAGATGCTGAAGGAGTAGAAATATGAGCTCATAAACAGGAAAGATAGGGAATACGAGGTGAAGAGCTAGACTAGTAAGGACTTGAAGGGTAGAATATGGCTTTTTATATGGGAGAGACAGCAAACCGAGGAGAGGTATTAGGTAGGAGGGTTTGAGTATGCGTTTAATAGGACAGGCGAGAAAACGGAGAGAGATCCTATTCTAGTCGGGGGTAGAATATGGCTTTTTATATGGGAGAGATAGCAAACCGAGGAGAGGTATTAGGCTAGGAGGTTTTGAGTATGCGTTGATAAGGAGAGACGAGAAAACGGAGAGAGGTCCTATGCTAGGAGAGAGTTGAAGAAGAGGTAAATGTGCTGTATATGGAAGAGATACGGCATACGAGAAGAAGTGCTAGGCCAGACATGTTGAAGGGTAGAGTATGAGTTTATATGGAAAAGATGGGGATCACGGGGAGAGATGCTGGACTAGGCAGAGTTTGAGAGTAGAGTATGCGTTTGTATGTATGAGAGGTATAGGAAAACGAGGAGAGCCGCTAGGCTATACAGATAGTGAAGGAGTAGGAATATGGACTTATATGCAGGAGAGATTGGGAATAGGAGGGGAGGTGCTATACTTTGAAAGCGACTTTAGACGAGAGCTTCATGGAAAGATGTTTCCTATCAAATATGGAACACTAATTCTAGACAGCTTCAGCACGTAACCCACTCACCGCAAAAAGGTGACCCACTCACGGAAATAGGTGACCCACTCACGCAGAAGGTGACACACAAACGCAAAAAGGTGACCCACCTACGCAAAAGCTGATCCACTCACGTAAGAAGGTGACCCACTCACGCCAAAAACGTGACCCACTCACGCAAAAAGGTGACCCACTCACGCAAAATGGTAACCCACTCACGCTAAAAGGTAAGTAATTCAGCTAGTATCAGAGGAGCATAGATTCCAGGGGCTGGATGTTGCATAGTTTCGTATTACACAGATAATTCAGAGAGTATCGTAGGTATTTTGGATAATTCAAGTATCATAGGTGTTTAGAGTAATTCAGCTAGGTTCGAAGAAGTCGGCTATAACATAGTTTCGTATTTCACAGATAGTTCAGATAATATCGTAAGTGTTTGGGTTATCAGCATAGTTTCACAGATTTGGTGATAATTTCGATGAGCGATTTGTATTACAGCTATTTAAGGTAATTGCAGGTGATTCAGGTTGTATCAAAGGTATTTGAGTCATTTTAACACGTAATTCAACTAGTATCATTGATATTTAGGGCAAACCAAATAGTATTACTGGTGGTCGTGCTAATTTCGATCAGGGATTCGTATCAGAGGTATTTAAGGTAATTTCTCTTGATTCCGGTAGTATCACGGGTATTTAAGACGTTTTAATAGGTAATTCGAATAGTATCACAGGTATTCATAGTAATAAAGAGAGTAATTAGGTTATAAACAATTCTCATCCAACGTAACAATCCTTCGGATACCTTTTTCTAGATCTTACAAACTTTTACATGTTAAACAGTTAGCTTGCGAGACGGAGAGAGATAAACTGCATATTGGTTTACAAATTGAAAACCTTTATGTCAACATACCTTTATTTTAGTTTGCCTTAGGTGTCTCTACCCTTTTATCTAGGCTAGAGACTAGCACTAGCACTAGGATCCTAATGGCAGGCTTAACACCTCCCATTTCCATCTTCTTCTTTCTTCATAAGGCGCCTGTTAGTTGCATACACAGCACACGGATAAGCTTCATTTTTTTAGATAGTATACTCCCGAGAAAATCTTCATCTTCGACTTACATTCTCCTAAGCACTGTCTGTAATACCGTAATGGCCATACGCATAGGTAGTTATTCCATCCTCGGCAATAACTCTTTTATCATCAAAGGGACTGAATGCAATTTTATTCACTTGCACTGTGGTAACAGCGTGCTTTCGTGATGGGATTAGATTCATGGGATTTCTGTTGATTTCACAGGTTTTAAGACAGTCTGTATAGCTGTCAAGCGTAATGTATTGCTTAATAGCACTACGTTTTATACCCTTAATCTTTTTTCCCATTGAGCCGTGGATATAGAAGACATACATCTTAGGTCGTAGTACGACAAAGCGCTAGATGATTTTACCATTAGTCTCATCTAGCTGTCCTCGTTTTCCTATACCTCTCATACATACAAACTTATACTATACTCTCAACCTCTGTCTAGTCTAGCATCTCTCCCTGTAATCCCTATCTTTTCCATATAAACGCATACTGTACCCCTCAACATGTCTGGACTAGCACTTCTCCTTGTATGCCGTATCTCTCCCATATACAGCACATTTCCCTCTCCTTAAACTCTCTCCTAGCATAGGATCTCTCTCCGTTTTCTCGCCTCTGCTATTAAACACATACTCAAACCCTCCTAACTAATACCTCTCCTGGGTTTGCTGTCTCTCCCATATAAAAAGCCATATTCTACCCTTCAAGTCCTGACTAGTCTAGCTCTTCCCCTCGTATTCCCTATCTCTCCTGTTTATGAGCTCATATTTCTACTCCTTCAGCATCTGTCAAGCCTAACACCTCTCTTCCTGTTCCTATACCTCTCATTCATATAAACGCATACTCTACTCTCAACCTGTGTCTTGTCTAGCACATCTCGTATCCCCTACCTCTCATAAAGCGCTTTCCCCTCCTGCCCCCTGTCTAGCTGAGTATCTCTCCTTGGTTTCCAATCTAACCTATATAAAACACATTCTACCTTTAACACCTGTCTATCCAAGCATAGGATCTGTCTCCGTTTTCTCCTCTCTCCTTATAAACACATACTCAAACCCTCCTAGCCTATTACCTCTCCTCGGTTTGCTATATCTTCCATATAAAACGTTTATTCTACCCTTCAAGCCCTGTCTATTCTAACAGCTCTTTTCGTTTTCCCTATCTCTCCTGTATATAAGCTCATATTTGTACTCCTTCAGTATCTGTCTATCCTATCACCTCTCCTCCTGTTCCTAAACCTCTCATACATATAAACACATACTCTACTCTCAACCTCTGTCTAGTCTAGCAGCTCTCCACATAATCCCTATCTTTTCCATATAAACGCATACTCTATTCCTCAACATCTGCCTGCGCTAGTACTTCTCCTCGTATCCCCTATCTCTCAAAAAGCGCATTCCCCTCCTGCCCCCCTGTCTAGCTGAGTATCTCTCCTTGGTTTCCTATCTAACCTTTATAAAACATATTCTACCTTTAACACCTCTCTATCCTAGCATAGCATCTCTTTCCGTTTTCTCGTCTCTCCTTATAAGCACATACTTAAAGTCTCCTAGCCTAGAACCTCTCCTCGGTTTGCTATATCTCCATATAAAAGGTTTATTCTACTCTTCAGGTCCTGTCTAGGCTAACAGCTCTCTTCGTGTTTCCTATCTTTCCCCTATAAACGCATACTCTACACCTCAACGTCTGTCTAGCCTAACACCTCTCCACTATCTCTTCCATATAAACGCATTTCCCTCTTTCAACCCCTGTCTAGCCTAGTGTCAGTCGTCGTATTCCCTATCTCTCCCATATAAACCCATTTTCCTCCATGAAGGCTCTCTCAACCTGGCATCTAGCCTCGTTTTCCCATATATGTCCCAAAAAGTGGCCCAGCTCTCTCCTAAATAACCTATTGCTGTGTTACTGTAAGTTCACACCAGACTTCATAGTTTAGTTTCTTTTCTTGGCTACATACATATTCTATATGTCCATGGTACATAAACACACACGCACACACACACACTCATATATATAGATTAACATACAGGACCCTCAAAAATCGTTACAGAATCCTTATCGCATTTCACACTTAAATAGCACAAAAAGTAGCTCTTTCACTCGTTCATTTATTTGTTCTTTTCTCTCAATAACGTATCTTGTCATATATAAAAAATTTACACTTTCGCCGTAATGCTTCAGGTACCTTTTGTGTTAGTGCCCTTCGCTTTCTTTCTCGCGAATATAATAATAATGCATTTATTTAGTTCTCAATTCGGGCATATATTGTTTATTTCTCGTCGGGTGCTCGAATGACAAGGATGACGTCTTTTGTTCCCTGATGGCGCGTCTAGGTTTACGGAGAAAAATCATAATGAATTATACTCCTATCAGTATAGCTACTCCACTTATTATAAATAAGAAAAAGAAGGAATAGATAAGGATAATGGTGCTAAAAAAGCAAACTAAACAAGCTGAAGCTACGCCATATATGAAGAAATAAATTAATTTCTGAAACATTTCAGATTTATAGATAATATATTTTTCCTGGAACAAGTAACTTGTCTAAACAACGAATAGAAAACAAAAATGAAATCTTGTGCTGTAGAACCTGATATAATCGCCCCCAGCTACGTTTACGTAGTTTATTTTTTCGTGTAAGTTTGCAACCAGTGCAGATCATTGGTTTGGGTTCTGCTGATTATGTTGCCATAGCTCCATCACATGTGCAACCAGATTCACTCGCACCCTGCCTGGTTGACGTTCTTCCCAGTCCGTTACCATGAAGGTTCATACATGTTCAATGGGGTTCAGATCAGGCAATCTTGGAGTCCAGTCCATGCAGATTATTTCTGGATAATTCTTTAGCGAATCCTGGGTGACATGTGCGTTTTGCACACCACTATTGTCGTGCATAAATACATATTCTTCTTGTTCTGGGAACCCAGCACGAAGGGATGGCAGCAATGTAGATATTTCGAGAATATATACATAGACTGCACTCGTCATTCTTTCTGGCACTTCAATTAACTCCCCTGGACCTGATAGTCCCAGAAATGTGCGGCAATTCTTCCCGAATGTTCTCCTCGAACAACGTGCTGAGGCGCGTATCTAGTTCCCCGTGGAAATAGGTGGAGCTATGGCAACATAATCAGCAGAACCCAAAACGGTGTTCTGCACTGGTTGCAAATATGCATGAAAGAATAATCTATGTAAGCATAGCTGGTGGCGATTATACCAGATTCTAAAACACAAAATTTCATTTTTGTTTACCATGTGTTATTTCGACAAGTTACTTGTTCCAGGAGAAATACATTATCTATAAATCTGAAATGTTTCAGAAATTAATTTATTTCTTCATATATGGCGTGGCCTCAGCTTGTTTAGTTTGCTTTTTAAGCACAGTTATCCTTAGCTATCGCCTTCTTTTTGTTATTTATAATAAGTGGGGGTAACTATGTTGTAACTAGCAGTTACACAGAATGTGTCTTTTCAGTTTTATGCATTATACTCCATCAAATTATACAGAATTATATTTACAGCTGTAAGTTTGCTTTCCCAAGATGAGAGTTTATCAGTTTCTTGTTATTTTATATACTAGCTTATTGTTGTGATCAGATGGATTGTATATAGCATTTAGAATTTGGCTTTATTAAAATTATCATTCAACCCCCTCGCATTTTCTTCGAAATCATGTATTAATAACTTAGCTGGAAGGCAACTGTAAATGTGTTTATTACTACGTCTTAGAAGGTGAAAAAGTTGGAATAAAAAGTTTTGACCATAGGCTGGAATTCGAACGTGATCTCTCGACACACTTGAAACAGCGTACGCTTTACCAATGAGCTACAACAGATGCTAGTGCGTTGGTTATAAATAACATGGATTTTGGTTCAACTAAAGTTATCGTTCCACGTGCTTTCCGTTTTCTTGCCAATGCCATGTAGTTAATAGCTCAGCAGCAAGAGAATTGCAGCTTGTTTTATGATATTTAGTCGATGTTTCGGCATACTGGTTTAATATAGCCATAGAAATCTTCGAGGTGTGTGACAGGTTAAAATGGCAACCGCGGCGGTATACATCTACGACCACGGTCGATTTAGTTTTCATACTCCCTACTCACGGAACGCCTAAATGATACTGATCCGCGAAAAGCCACTTTCTTTTTTGAAAGATAGTAGATAGCCTTTGGTAATGTTATTTCCGGCTGACAGCTTTAGCCAAACCTGCTCGGATTCTCTAGTGAAGTGTACAATAAGAATTATTCATTTATTTCCTCCACTTTCACTATTTAGATGTTGATGCCTCCTCAAATGGGCGTATCAAGCATATATAATATTTACCTAACAATTTCACGGTCCTCAAGTCCTGGAGTGCGTAAGTCCTATTTTCTATCTTATCTATTATCCTCACAGGTCCCTTCCATAGCATGTTCAACCTTTTGTACCCTCGTTTCGCCAGTGACGGTTTGTCAAGTTCCTCACCAACACTTTGTCATTCACCTGAGGGTCCCAGGTATGTAGGTATCTCCTTTTCTTTGCCTTTCATTTATCTGCTTTGTCCTTGAGGCGTGTAAATACTCTTTGCATCCTCTACGAGTCTGTTTCGCTTATTGTAGGAAAGGCGGTTTGGGTCCCTTCAATTCTGTTATCAATTATATTGGCGAGTAGCAATGATTAGGTTTAATCGCGCTATTTATGACCTGCTGTATATATCCTAAGTATTAGAGCCATCTTGTATGTTTCACGTGAGTAAGGATTCTCAGATACGAATTCAGAATCCTCATTGTGTTTCACTTGCAATAACATTCTTAAAATATATATTCCTATTCAGATCTCGAGGCGACGTTGTGGTTTTCACTAGCTACGCAATTCTAGAAAGGTATTGCTATTCGCATTCAGATCTCAAATCGCGTGTTTTGCTTGTAATACAAATCTTTAAAATACTATTATCGCTATTCAGATCAATATTTAAACTTCAGACTGAGCTTTATGTTTATTATAATAATGTTAAAATATTCTTATTCAATTCGTACTCAGACCTCGCATCGCCTTCGCACAGGCTTCCTTGGTGATGATAATTGTTTACATTATACCGTTTTATTTTAATTAAGGAGCGGATCTACTTCCATTTGTAGGACAAACTTGTTAAATCTAGTGATGCTGTATGACACTTATGGAAGCGGCATGTCTGCTATCTTAAACGTATATTGGAATGAGTTGCATCGGCCCGTTCTTTTTATGAAAATTTTCCTGCGTTTTACTAATATTTCATACATCCTTTCCTTCTGTGGTTCATTCAGGTGCGTCAGCTGTAAAATAGTTTCTCTCACTTGACTGGTGAATGACTCCTGCTCTCTTTCATGTAGACCGGGACACAATGTTTCCGGATTCTCTGTCGCTCTCCCTCTTCCTATACAAATCCCTTGGCTTGTGACCGTATTTACGTTTAGGTATTCGCCATCTGGCTCGTCATATAGGTCACTACAGTAGTAATAGTCCCGGATGAGCCAATTGATTTAACGATAATCCTGCCGCTAGGGGCGCTAGTGTCGCTAGTGTCGCTGCGTGCGACGGCGGCGGCGGTAAGTTTGAAAAGCGCCCTGAGCGGTAGGATTATCGTTATTGCAATAGGCTCATCCGGGACTGTTTTCTTTATTTATACTTTGAATACAGTACATTGGATAAAGATATGTATACATAGTTTTGATTAACATGATGTATTATTTGCTTAACATATAAATACAATAAATGGACAATATAAGTAATATTAGGAGAAAAAAAAGCACATTAAAATTCATAGTTTTTGTTTGAGGCACTAGGACACACAGATTTCGCGCACAACAATGATTTTAAAGTACGTGGTGCACTTTGAGTCCTCGTCATCGCTGCTGCTGCTATCGGCGGTAAATTGGTGGATAGGTTTGGTGATGCAGGTGACGAGCAGGTGAGAGAAACTTTCGTTGACGAACTCGGTGAAGGTTGGTATATAGATGGGGATGGTAAATTCGTTGTAATGGCTGGTTGAGAAGCATCCTGTGGATTTGACTTTGTTGGTTAGAGCAGGAATGTTGCTGTTGCCGAGGTATATGACGCATAGTGCGTCTTGTTTATGCTGGTGTACTTTGGTAGGTACGCATTTGACGTGGACGGCGTGAGCCCCTTGGACGTCGAGTGTGATGGTGACAACTCTGCTGTTGCGGAAATAGGAGTTGGAGATGCAGAGGATACGGATAGGTGAAGCTGCGTTGAGAATGAGTTGTAGGTTAAGATTGTTCCCCACGGGGACGGGATAGGTTTCGTCGGACATTATTTAGGGTTATATGGGGAGAACGTGACGATGTGACGTTTGAAACCGCTGCGTAGTTTTTCCTCGCCTGCGTATATGATGCAGAATGAGTTAGAGTTGAGTTTGTTGACGAGTTCTGGAGAGGCTTTTGCAAATCTTGTTGGTAGGAAAACTTCTGTGTCGTTGTCGAGTTTGGCGACGAGCTTTGTACCGTGAACGGTGTCGATTGTTTTGACGCCGACGACGCGATATGGTACGTGTTGTTGAAGCGTAGATACGCTGAGAGTGTGGGCGCTGCTGGAAAGTTCTTCTAGCTCTTTAAGGACGTCCTGTGACATTCTGACGGCACAGATGGCAGTTTTTGATAAACGGGGGAGGGCCGTCTATATGAGTGGTTTGATGAGGAAGGTTGTAGTGTTGTTTACACCTGCGATAAGGTGCGCAAACTACCTGTGCGTCTGCGGGAAGTTGGTTCCACACAAGGTCGACGTCGCTTGGGGGATAACGTTCGAAGATGTATATGCCGTTCTGCAGCAGCACTTGGCGTTCCCTGGGCAGTAGCAGGCGGATTCTTCGTCCGTTATCGAGATACCGAAAGAGCACGATGAAGCAGTTCATGTGGTGTTTCTAGCGGAGTACCTTCGAAGGAATTGCTGAATTTGCTTGTTGAGATGATCGAGGTTTTCGTAGAAACCGTGTTGACACTGCGTGCACAGGAGGGTGAGACGGTGCTTAAGTTCGCAGCTGCACGTTTGGTGAAAGCAAAACGAGCAGTGGAAGTCTTTACACGACGGTCCTGGCATTCCCCACGGCTGGCTAGCACCGAATGAAGGGGTAAAGAATGCGCGTGCATAAATATAACCCAACTGCCGGAAGCAGGAAATCACTGGTGGGGGAAAAGTTCGTTGGAGATATACCACATCAGGGGAAGCACTGGTGGGGGAAAAGTTCGTTGGAGAAACACCACATCAGGGGAAGCAGTGGTGGGGGGAAACGTTCGTTGGAGGTTGGCTACATACGTCGGAAGCGCTTAGCGATTATTGCACAACATCCGCAGGAAAAACACTGTGTCCGTTGATTTAACGGTTTTCGTCTTGGAGGAGAACTCTGTTTTTGAACGGTGCTGAACATGCAAACGACCACATCAGGGGAAAGCACTGGTGGGGGAAAAGTTGGTTGGAGATATACCACATCAGGGGAAGCACTGGTGGGGGAAAAGTTCGTTGGAGAAACACCACATCAGGGGAAGCAGTGGTGGGGGAAACGTTCGTTGGAGGTTGGCTACATACGCCGGAAGCGCTTAGCGATTATTGCACAACATCCGCAGGAAAAACACTGTGTCCGTTGATTTAACGGTTTTCGTCTTTGAGGAGAACTCTGTTTTTGAACGGTGCTGAACATGCAAACGACCACATCAGGGGAAAGCACTGGTGGGGGAAACGTTGGTTGGAGATATACCACATCAGGGGAAGCACTGGTGGGGGAAAAGTTCGTTGGAGAAACACCACATTAGGGGAAGCAGTGGTGGGGGAAACGTTCGTTGGAGGTTGGCTACATACGCCGGAAGCGCTTAGCGATTATTGCACAACATCCGCAGGAAAAACACTGTGTCCGTTGATTTAACGGTTTTCGTCTTGGAGGAGAACTCTGTTTTTGAACGGTGCTGAACATGCAAACGACCACATCAGGGGAAGCACTGGTGGGGGAAAAGTTCGTTGGAGAAACACCACATCAGGGGAAGCAGTGGTGGGGGAAACGTTCGTTGGAGGTTGGCTACATACACCGGAAGCGCTTAGCGATTATTGCACAACATCCGCAGGAAAAACACTGTGTCCGTTGATTTAACGGTTTTCGTCTTGGAGGAGAACTCTGTTTTTGAACGGTGCTGAACATGCAAACGACCACATCAGGGGAAGCACTGGTGGGGGAAAAGTTGGTTGGAGAATTACCACATCAGGGGAAGCACTGGTGGGGAAACGTTCGTTGGAGGTTCACTACATCCGCCGGAAGCGCTTAGCGATTATTGCACAACATCCGCAGGAAAAACACTGTGTCCGTTGATTTAACGGTTTTCGACTTGGAGGAGAACTCTGTTTTGAACGGTGCTGAACATGCAAACGCCGTGAATGTGATCGGGTATGATATAGGATGCTTTGCGACCCAAATGCGGGAGCGAAGGGCGCGAGATGTTTGGGTGAGGTGCGGTTGGAACGCTGGTAGAAATACATGCGCACTAAGGACTATTTTGTGAGATGCGCAGTGCGAAATGGGTGTTGAGGAAATGATGAACCTCGAGGAATGTTCTAAAATTGGCGCACCGTATGTACTTGGTGAACTGCGTGAAATTCATGTCATGTAAGGGAACGTTGGAGGCATGGTTGTGAAGCATGTACTTGTGGTATGCCATGATTTGATTTTGCACGTCCGTCTCTTCCTTCTTTTTGTGATACATGATGTCGGTAATGATGCGCTGCAGGGTATGCAACACGTGCCATTCTTGTTGGTTGAGCGTAACGGATGCGCCTTGCGGTTCTTTGAAAACGAGCTTTAGCTTTCCGAACACAAACTTAAACACGATGGTGACGTTGTCGCTGAACTGAAATTGCTGTAGACGTCCCTGCGGGTCATTCAAGCGTTTGTGAATGATGGGGATGGCTTCGACGAGTTTGTGCCACTGCGAGGAACTCATGACGACTGCGTTGTGCTGTCCACATTTGGCAATGGTGACGACGAGATGGTGCGGTGGCCGGGGGGAGAATCCCACACTGACGAATTTAGTTTGTTGCGGGTTGAGGAAGTAGATATCCGCCAGAGGACCCACAACTGCACTGTGTTGGAACTGTGCTGGCGGAGCAGGGCTGTCGGGATGCTGCTGGAGGTCGAAGATGGGTAGTTTCCTTTTTTCCCCGGGTTTTGAGGTGGTTGGGGTTTGACATCCGGTTATACTGGAACACACAAAACAATAATAATAATAATGTGAGGGATAGAGAGAGATAAACGGGATAGAAAAAAAGCAAGCTAATACATAGGTGCGGACCTACCTGGTCGGCGTGCTGCATGGCAGCAGGACTGTATGCGCGTGCTGCATGGTACACTCTGAATGAGGCGAGCGGCACCGTGACGTTGCTTTTTATATCAGCAGGAGCGTCTTCTGAAAGCACGTGCAAGACGATGGATTAGCTTAGATGTGCTGAATAGTGACACACACACACACACACACACACACACGTACTCACCTTCAAGGGTTGACAAGTTTGCCGAGCGGCAGAGCACTTTGCGCGGCATGCGTTTTTGAACGTTTTGCGAATGACGACATCATTATGCGCGTGATTGCTGACGCGAAATTTTGAGAAGAATGTATGCTTAGGTAAGCCGGAGCAGCGGTGGGTGAGGTAGGCGATGACGTAATGACCGCACGTGGTGCTGTCGAAACCTTGCAGCCTTCTGGCGTTGGTGGACCAACGCGTCCCGCAGACCGAATTTAAGAACCGGAGAAAATGGGGCGAGAGCGGTCCTATGCCGTAACTGTCAAAATATTCTGCACGCGAGTTTTTGTCCACAAAGATGCAAACCCAGTGCTGCCCGGATTTGGTGCTGGGGTCGGTGTTAGCCACTAGCGCCAAGGGAGGCGTTCGAATGCCGTGAAGTACGGGTAGTTTATCGCAGGGGTAGACGCCTAAAAAGTGAGAGCGCGTAGAGGGGCATGTCGATAGAAACCGTTGAATTTGAAAGGTGTTCATGATACCAAAATGGATCGGTTGGCGTCGATTTCGACCGTGCGATGTATTTCCGCTAGCAGCAGAAGTATGACCGGTTCTGTCAATTTATCGGCAAAACCGATGCTTATAGAGACGGTTCCGTGGCGCTGACCCGAGATGTGAGACTCGTTAGCGCTCATGTCTGCAGTGAGATCGAAAACCATTATCGTATACCCTTGCGGGTAGGTTTCTCTGGAGATGGAGTGTCCCTCGTCCTTGAAATGAATGCCTAGGCCGTCCTGCAGGGTTTGAAAGCATTGCAAATAGTGTCCCTTTGTAAAGTCGGGTTGCAGAGGTTGGGAGGGAACGGGTTGCCCGTTCACGTAGAGCTGAAAGAAGTTCATTTTAAAATGTTTCAAGTTGTACGGATTTGAGTTAAAATGGCCGGAATAGGCCTTGTCGGTGACCATGGCTACTACCACTCTCCTTGGAACTTGCCCTACGCACACGTCGCTAAACGTCATTGCCCTGGACTCCTTGGGGATGCTGAGAGCGTGAAAGCTGACGTCTTTGAGATGGTACTTTGCGTTGCCCTTTGCGAGCACGGCCTGGTGCGCGAGCTTTATGGTCGGCGAGGGCCGCACCGATTTTAAGCGCAGCGTGGCAGACACGATGTCGGCGTACCCCTTAAAGGTATCTACGTCGGAAAACAGATAAAACTGGGGAGAGGCGGGAGTGAGCTTGACGGTCATGCTAACGTTGTTCAAAAGCAGCTTCTCCTGTCTAAAAAGAGCGTTGGACAGAGGACCGATGAGCTGCACGACGTTGCTCCCTTTGGTAAACCCCTGACGCCACTGAAAGCCCGCATTGGCGATAAAAGTGTCCATGATGCCTGCCGTGTCCTTTCTCCAGAGGGTAGATTCTAGTTTGGTGTTCATGGCATCTTCGGAGTAATTGAGAAGCGTCTCGAGGTAGGTTCTATAGGGGTAACCGGCTTGCGGCATGGAGACGATGATGTTATTGAGGGTTACCTCCATCTGTTGAAACAGGGAATTTAAGGCGTTGTTGACCAGAGTGGCGTTAGCGTCAGCGTTTAAGGCCTCTCCTTTGTCATCTACAACGCGCACCATGAGTTCGAGTACGACGTAGGTCAAGTCTAGGTAATCGTCCGCATTTCCGGAATAATGAAAGGTGATGGGGGCATTTTTCATTAAAGTGTTTTGAGGGTTTAGGTATAGGAACCGTGACTCCTCGATGCTCATCTGAACCGGCACCTCTGTAAAGAGGTCCAGTTCGGAACTCATGTGGACGGTCGCGTCTGCCATTACGAAAATACGTCTTGCACCTTGCGCCTACCGCGTTTCAGCTTGGACTGCTTGCTTTTTCCGGATTTGCTCGGTTTTATTCTCTTGAGACGCCTGGCGCCGGAACCGAGCATGGCACCGAGCTTTTCGTCGGCTTTTCGTTTTAAATTGTATCCGGACTCCTTGAGCCTCCGCTGGAGCGCTTGCTTCGGCGCTGCTCCCGCCACAGTCACATCGGACAGAACGTGGGCGCCCGCCTTTAAGGCCTCCTTTCCGACTGCTTTTGCTCCGCTCTTTAAAAACGGTAGCAACCTTCTGAAAAGTCCTCCGAGGGCTGAAAAGAGACCGCTGCCTCTTTGGTAGCGCTTGCCCCTGTAGAGAGCGAAATCGCGATGGTGGAACGCGCCGCCGGTCTGATTGAGGTAGTACCGCGTTACGGCGTGCACATCCATTACGCCTGTTTCGGACGAAAAGCGAGAACTACAGTAGAGGAAAATCCGTCGGCGAATGGCAAGAGATCGCCGTAACCGTTCCTTAAATCTATGCTGACCGTCTTGAAGTCCTGCTGAATCAAGGGTACCCAATTTTGGGGAAAAAACGTCTTTTCGTCGCTCATGTAAGTGTTGTTGCTTCTTTCGTATTCCACGGCCGCGCTCTGTATGACTTGGGCGAAGGTGTCGCCCACGACTTGCGGGGTCACTAGATTACAGTAGACGAACATTTCGTAAGGAAACCCCATATAAGGATCTACGGGGCGTTTAGCAGCTTTTTCGAGAATGACGTCGACGTAGGGATCGAAACCCAACATTTTTGCCATAGCGGGCGTCAAGAGCAAACTGTGGATGCGGTGTAGAGGCCCCGGAGGGTCCTCCGATTTTGAAACGTCTCGTTTGGGTCTGACGGAACGAGCCGCCGCGGGTTTCTGCTGCCCCGAAGCCCGGGGCTTCGGTTTCGGTTTGGGCTTTGGTCTCTGGCGGGGCGCATCGTTGAGAGCTTCGTATTCCCCGACCGCGTACGGTACGACAGCGCGCGCGACATTTTCCACAAACCCGTCGAACGGAATGTCGGGTAGTGGTTCGGGGTGGGCGACGGCGGCATTCACGCCCGCCGTCTGCTTGCGCTCGTCGAAGAGGAAGAAGTTTTCCACGTGCAAGTGTTCGAGTAGAGCGGCGTTGACGAGGTTCACCAAGTCTTTGGGATTGTGCACGATGCCTTGCGGCATTTGCAAACTGAATTTGGAATGCGTGGGGAGGAGCGTCATGGTGTACTTGGTGCCCGCCAGACGGGCGACGTCTGGCGAAAGGTTATAAAATTTCACCGGATACCTGACCTTTTGCAGGGCGACCTCCCATTCTCCCTGCAGAACGATTCTCTCGGGCAAGATGTTAGAAAATCTGGCCGTGGTGTTGTCGGTAAAGTGTTCCATGGAAGCGTTGCTCACGAGGGTGATGGAGAAGGACTCGGTCTTAATCATGTCGAATCGACGGTCGAAGCCAGAACCCACGAGTTAAACTTTGCCGGAT
Organism: Deroplatys truncata; assembly: GCA_030765065.1. Lineage (NCBI taxonomy): Eukaryota > Metazoa > Arthropoda > Insecta > Mantodea > Mantidae > Deroplatys > Deroplatys truncata. The sequence goes on along the minus strand of CM060990.1, from coordinate 522,200,749 downwards.
ACCCCTTCCACTTTACCAAGACCTGCTTGCGGCGCCCTCGGCCCTTGGTCTGTAAAACGCGCTCGATCTTAAACGTCCGAGGTAGCGCGACCTTTTGTAGCTCCTGGGTGTAAAATGCGCCGTCTATGGCTTCTGCGGCCAGATCCTTCAACTTATATACCACCGGCCGACCGCGCACCACCTCGGCTATCCGAAATATTTCGTCCGTCCAATTCTGCTCGTAGCCCTTGTCGAATTTCATTTTTTCTTTAGAGATGCGCACGTGATCGCCGACGGAAAATGTGGGTTTCCCTGCGCGAGGTAGGGTCCTATTACCGTAGAGATTGCGGTACACTCGTAAAATGTTAGACTCGTTCACGTCCTTCGGAGCCATTTTTATGGACCTGTGATGCGAGCTATTGTACGACTCGAGTAAGGCCGGAAGGACTTCCAGGTATCTGTAACTGTTTTTGTGCGTGAAATACCTCCACATCTTGGTTTTTAAGGTGCGGTTGAAGCGCTCCACGACGCTGGCTTTAACGTTATTTTTGGTTGTGTAATGTTTCACGTCGTGTTTCTTCAGAAAGTCGCGAAAAGTCTTGTTGGTGAACTCGGTCCCCTTGTCCGTCTGGAGGACCCTGGGTACGCGTTGGGAGAATATGGAGCGAAACGCTTGCGCGACCTCGGTACCCAGCTTCGATTTCAGGGGCACGGCCCAAGCATATTTGGAAAATACGTCGATAACGGTCAGAATGTACACGTAAGGTTTGTTATGTTCCCTCACGCTGTTCATGACGTTTAGATCGGCCTCCCAAAGATCGTCCATATTCGTCACGTGATAACATCTGGTGGGGAACCGCTTTCTGACCGGCTTGTGCAGAGTGTAACTGTCCCGGGTTCGAAGGAAGGACTCGATGTTCGCCTTAGACGCACCCGTGGCCTTTCGAAGGGGCTCGACCGCGCCCAAACCGGCATAGTGTTCCGGTCTGGCATAGTATCGCCTTAGCTCCTTCCATTCCTTCATGCTTTACTTGTACAGGGGTTGCCAGACGCGCTTGCGAAACTGGTACGACGCGGAAGGCGATTTCGATTTCTTTTTCGGAGTGGCAGGGTTCACCCTCTTCTTTTTGCGAGGCGAGAGGAGGTTGACCTTTATGGTTCGGGGTTCGACCTCCTGCTTCACCGGCACGCGCTCGTGCACGTCTTCGTAATCGTCGTCGTCGTCGTCGTCGCCCAGGAAGGGCTTTCTGACTTGTGCCACGAGATCGAGGTAGTTGTCCAATTTATGTTTTACGAGCCGCCACTTTTCGTCGGCAGAGAGCTTTGCGCTCTGCAGGTTCCGAATTTCTTTAGCCAATCTGGATACGGTGCGGTCTACAGCGTGAAGCCTGTCGACGGTCTTCGGTTGGGGCGCAACGAGGATCTGCCTGCCGTACTTCATCCTGTTAATTTCGACACTAGCGCGCCGCCGAGCGAAGCCAAGACGGGTAGGAGGAATGCCGGCAAAAAACCTCCTTTTTGAACCAAGATGCTCTTCTTCTTCTTCAGAGGAACCCGTTTATCCGTCAACTTCCTCCAAGAAGCCTTGTGCTTCTTCAGGCGACCCAAGCACTTTGCGGGAAGTTGCACGTGACCTCTGCACACGTTGAGCATGCATTCGCTAATGGCCTTGATCAGATCGCCGTCGGCATTTTTTAACAACTTTTTGCGCAGAGGGGCCTTCGCCTTGGCCAGAGCCGCCAAATTGCCGTGCTGTCTCGCTATGCGAGGACTGGTCAGCGTCGCGAGCCTTGACCTACCTCTAGCCATGCTTGCGCGATAATGACGTTCGCCCCAAAAGCGGTACTTTTTATTTAGACTCGACGGCCTCGGTCGGGGCGAGACCCTGCCGGGATAATATAGAACGAAACGAAACCCAAGTCCTCTCGGCGGCCTCAGTTGGGTACGAAATAAGAGAGGTTTTCCCCCGGCAGCACGCCGGTTCGATACCTGTATCGGGCGGGCGTGTACTGAGTGCAGTCCAGCACGAGATACCCGTGAGGGCGTTCGGTGGCCTTCTCGAAGGCCTCCAAGAGAAACCTAGAGTTCCTGGGTTCGATCTGCTGGCACAGTCTCTCGATCTGCATCTTGTCCCGGTTGTTCTTGAAGACCACGACGTAGTTCGCATTCAGAGAGATGTTGCGATATTTCTGACCCTGCGGAAACACGTTCTGCAGGATGTAGACGATGCCAAAGCGCTTGTGATGGGAGTCTCTGGTGAAAAAATTGGACACGTCCTTCCCGCCACCCTCCACCATCAGATCGTCGAGGACGACGAGGTCGTTCTCGCCCACCGAAGCAAGTTCGGGTATGCCCGCGTGGGTCTCGCAGCGCAGAGCCGAGGGTTCGAGTCTCGGCGAATACTCCGGAGGGTGGCACCACAGCACCCTCCTGGGGCGCACGTCGAACATCCGGTGCGCGTGGCGCAACAGGTTTTTCACGAAGGTCGACTTGCCGCAGCGCGACGGCCCCGCCACGAGCATCGTGCTGGGAAACTCGAAACGCCCCAGGTCTCGGGGACAGGGCATCGTCTCCTCGGGGGTGCCCGGTTCGAAATGACTTTGGCGCGGCTGCGGACGTCTCATTTATGCGTTCCTCTTGAACCCGTAGGGATAGGAATCGTGATCGCCGGCGAGCACGCGCTTGTTGACCACCATCCTAAACGTCTTCGAGCTGGGTTCGGTGACGACCGTCCAAGACGGTTTCCGCGAGATCTGCGTGCCCTCCAGCTTCACCGCGCGGTCGTTGTCCCTGAGCACCACGTCGCGAATCACCTCCGCGTTCACCAGCTCCAGGTTTCCCGAATCGAGCGTGATCCCCTTCACCTTGCACACCGAGAAGGTCTTGCCCGTCTCGGGGCAGACGATCTCCATGCAGTAGCTTTTGGGCCCCGTGGAGGCGAACCGGGCGATGTAAGAGCCCCTCCCGTACTTCTCCAGCTCGTCCGTCATGTCCCCCAGGAGGCGTCCGACGGACGGCGTCCAGTCGCCCGGAGCGGCGGCGACGACGACGGAATCGGTGTCGAAGTAGCAGACCCGTTCTCCCAGCCTCTTCAGGTAGGAGTAGAGCACCAGGCGCGCGTGAGCCGTGGTGTAGGCCGCCAGGACGGCGTTGGCGGCGGGGTTGACCTTGCGGCACTCCTCGCGGTACCTCCACACCACGTACATGATCCGGTCGGTGACGGGCACGTAGGTCTGCACTTCCACGCCCGGGTCGTTGAGCAGCTCCAGGAGGCGGTCGTACCGGTCCACCAGCTCGCACGTGGGGAGGTTTTCCCTCTGCCCGAGTTTGCCCCAGAAGCTGTTGAGCATCAGCTTGGCCAGCTCCCGCCTGCCGGGGTTGGTGGCGACGGCCTGGGGATCCAGGGCGACGCCTTCGTGTTCGAAGAATTGCTCCACGTACTGCTGCTTTGCGGCAGGGTCGTCGCAATCCGAGGGCCATCCGGAGGCTTCGGTCTTGATCTTCAGGAACTGATTCACGTAGTCCTCGAAGAGACCCTTGGCTCCGGTGGTCGGTTCGTGCCGCACCACGTCGTACTCCCAGATCTCGTGGACCCGCAGCAGGTGGTACCCCTCCTCCAGGGCGACCTTCATCTCGTCGATCACCCAGGTACCCGACAACGCCCTTTCGCGCTCTCCGTGGTGGCACTCGTCTTGGTTCTCCGCCTCCGCACAAGCGCGGCATAGCGGAAACATGAGCTTGCCGCCGATGCGCGCCGGTAGCACCGGGTGGTACAGGTGTTGCGGCGGTAGAACCTCGCACTTCACCAACCCGCCCCCCACGTCTTCCAAGCGCGGGAATCGATCCACGTGGATCTTGGGGTGGCCCGCGGGGTAGGGCTTCGTCTTGTTCACGTACGGGTACAGGCTGCATACGTCGTAGTAGTAGATCTTGCTATCCCCCTTCGCCTCGCAGTACGTCTTGGTGCAGTTGGTGCGACCTCCGTAGAAGGCGTCTCTGGGGTTCAGGGGTTCGGGTACCGGAAAGTCCCTTGCGTGGCGCGCCAGGTCCTGGTTGGCCTTCGTCGCGGCGTCGAACTCGCACTCCCACATTTCCACCACAGCGTAGCCGGCGGCCTTGATCTTGGCCGTGACCTTCTCGGTGCTCTCTAACCTGGAGGCCATGGTTTCGTGTCCCGAGTTGTATATCGCCGCATGGCGATTGTGAAAGCACCGCCTGCAGCCGTGGTAAAAGCACCCGTGGAAAAAGTACGCGGTTTTTTCGGCCTCTCTGTACCCGTCCACCTTGTGCCCCACGATTTTAACTTCGCGTCCTCGCATGGCGTGCTGGATGACGATGCGGTTTTGCATCTCTAGCCAAGTTAGCCATATGCATGCGGCGCGAGACTGCCGGTCCGCTAGTCGATACCCGCCCGCTGGCAAGAGGGCAATTTTTTTAAGCGGCATGAAGCGCTTTCTATACACGCACATGCACGCCTGCGCAATGGTGACGCATTCTCTGAACGGGTCTATTCCGTTCTCGTCCAAGAATTCCCTTCTAAATTTGGAAACTCCCTGACTGAGTAGAAATACGTCCATCTTGCAATACGCCACCATTTCCGCCCTCATGTCGAAGACGTACCCGGAGGACGCCTTTTCTTCGTGCCACTGCTCGAAGGCTTTCCGACCCTCCGCCGACATGCCCTCCGGGCAGTAATGCCTTTTGTCGGGAATCGAACCCACGTACCGCTCGTTTTCCTTCGTGTTAAACAGGTACGGGAAATAACCTTTGCATTCCTTCAATCCGAAGGTCTTGGAAAAGCGCGAGAGTGGCATGGGTATGAAGTTGAGCGAGTCTAGAAATGTGACGTCACCGTACCTCATCCTGTAGATCTTGCTCCCGTTCATGATGAGCTCCGGGATCCAGTCTAAGTGCGCCACCATGTACTTTAATAGAAACTGCCCGTCGTAAGCTCTGAGGTTATGCGCCACGACGTAGACGTCCCGGGCTTCGAATGTCGCCTGCGCGATGTGCTCGAAAAGCTGCTTCACGGGTTCGTCCGTGAACACCCATTCTTTGCAACCGCATTCCATGCAGTATGCCGTCTTGCGGCGTTCGTCGATGCAGTGCGGGCAGGCTTGGTACAACACGCACAAGTTAGGTACATGCTCGTATGTGTCCTTTTTGCCGGTATATGGAATGTTTTGCGTGCATTCGAAGTCGATGAACATAAACACGTACCGGTTTCTTTTGTTCTTTGCGGCGTACGGCTGCATATAGCACATGTGGCTAGAATTCACGTGTGTCTTGCAATGATAGCAGTACTTTTCCCCGCACTCGTGCGCGGTTTTTCTGTACCTCGCATTCACGAGCTTGTTGCAAGACGTGCACACCTTTTCTACGTCGCACACCGACAGCGCCTTTGGGTAAAAAACGCCTTTCTTTGCGTGGTTTGCAAAGCATGTCGGTCCCTTAAAATCTCTGTTGCACCCGGCGCAGCGTATGTAGGCGTCGAATCGCGCATCGCACTGCTGATGGCATTTAGCGCACCCGGCGTCGCACCTGTGAAATTCTTTTTTGTGTGCCGAGGGATGATGACACCGGCGGCAATACGATTTGCATTTAAAGCACTTGTGAAGGTTCACGATGGCGTTAAAGTGCCCGGCGTGGAGCATGACGTCGATGTATTTATCGCATTTCTTATCCGACGCGTACAGCACGTGCTTCCCCGTATGATCGCCAAACACCGTCACAGCGTATCCCTTTAACGCAGCGTCAAAGCGTCTGACGTCATCTATGGTGCAGCCGTCGTGGCCTTGACCGATGCTCGCGCACAAGGCTACGGCCTTCGATTTTTGCAGATAGTCGGAACGCGTCATCGTTCTGTAGTTGACGTCGCGATCCACTTTGGCTTTGCCTACAACGATGGCTCTTGCTAAACACAAGTTGTCTTTGTTGGCTATTTCGACAATGCCTTTATTGCCCCTACAGGCATCGCAAGGTTGGTGGCACGAACCCGAGACCTCCCTGGTCCACACAAACGTCACGTGAAGAGGCCCGCTTAGCAAGAATTGTTGGTTACTTTGCATTACTTTTTCGATGCTTCCAACAATGACATCCGCATTCAATTGGTCTACGCGCCTAACGCTCATGTTGAAGGCTTTGGACGTCTCCTTTTCGTCTGTTATGGATATGCCTAAATATCCGGGTTCGTTTTCTAACAGGTTCTCTTTCGCAAAGTTTAGAATATCGTTAAACAGATGCGATACCCATTGCTCGGGGTTGACATCTCTGGGGACCGGGTTTACGGTAATTTGAGACTCTGTAAAGCCGGAAAAAAGCTTTGGCAGCGTTCTCTGCTTGTGCCCTATAATTTCGAACGTAGGCTGCAAGGTGTCATCGCGACTTCCCCCGGATTGCATCTCCATCTTATCGTCCGAATGCGCCGATCGCTATTTCCCCTGCAAAGTGCTGCTGCTATTTTGTTTTTTTTAGTTTAAACTATTTTCCGTCAAATAGAACGATTTTGTAGAAAAACTCCCGCTATCGCAACGCTTCACTACGGGCGTTTGCTCTTAGCACAGGGTTTTTATAAGCTCGCTTATCGAAAACGCTGTTTCATTATGCGCGTCGAGTTAAATGCCTCGTTTCGCAACAAAATTGTTACGTTTGTAAAAAAAACGCTGTCATTCTGCCACTATCCACCACTGCACGACCACCACTGCAATAAGGCTGCATAAACGCTGACGAGTTTCCTTTTCTCACGCTCGTGTTCCACACGTCGGCATACTTCCTTGTGCAGTGCTGCGCATGCAAAATCACAAGCAAGCAAGCAGCGTTTTAACGTTTATGTACACTCGCGTCAGTACAATTTTTTAAAACTAACAACGCCGTGTGTGGTGTTTTTGTGTTGTGCAGTGCATACGTGTTATGTAAAATGCGAGAAATAAAAAGAAGCAGCAGATACTTCCTTTCTAAGGAGTAACACCAACTGTTGAATGAAAATTCTCAAGTGTTAACGTTCGTATCACCTCTAACCTCTGTCTCTTATAGGTGAGTACGAAAGTTTATTTTCATATCCACTTATTTTAAATCCGGTTAAACTTTTCGGGGAATGGTTGCATCCGAAGGGACGCTATACACTGGCCTTAAAATTCTAAATTCTTTCCAACAACATGGCGGGGCAAGAACTGAAAAGCCACATGCTTTTAAAAAGAATGCTAAGCATTGTACAATTCGAACCATTTATAACAAATATCTCGGAAATGGCTGACGTCACAAAAACGTTATTTCAAATAAATTGTGTGTTTTTTTAAAACAGATCTAAATTTTTTTGTATTGTATGTTTTTTCTCAAACCTTAGCAGTTATACAAGATCGTAGAAAATTTCTTCCGAATCAAGAGGACTTCGCAGGCTATTTCCGCAAAATTCGAGATATACATTTTATTTTTCATATAAATGACTTTAATATATGGTGTTGTAATTAAAATCGTCAGAGGCGGTTTTAGAAAATAAAACATTTCGGAAAATAGTTCATGTAAAGGGTAGTTTTGGGTGGAGGGACTTTCTTGTAAATCTCTGTGTCGTAACTTTTTGGAAGGTACTCAACCTAAATACCAAGTTTTAGTATTTATCCGACTTTTCATTTTTGAGTTATGCTGCTCTGACACATACACACAGAATTTTCTAAAAATGTTTTTTATTCAGGGGACCTCGAAACAAGTATTTAGTTTTTCCGGTGAAATCTCAATATTGAATATTTGGATGCAATGCATACCTCCTCTACCTACTATTTTACGTGGTAGAGAAAGCCCCCTAAATCAATATTATTCCATGCAGTTGTGAAATGTGTTTCAGTGGGGTGAATAAAAATTAGTTTGTTGGTATCGTTATCACAGTACTGTTTCACTTGTGATATACCGTTCTCTTTGTATCAAAATGAAAAAACGAAAAGTTAAAAGAATGACGTTTTTTAGTGAGAAAGGTCTAAAGCTTTTAAACATTAAAATCAACATGCAAACTTTGTAAATAGACAACGCCTCAAAGTGATACTAATACACATAGATTGTGTGCTTTAACGTTCTTGTAAATAAGGCTTCGTTTCCTACGGTTTAACACTTTGTACAAAAGACATTCACAATGAGACTACTTCACAGCTATTCCCAGAAAATTCAAGTTATACATTTTATTTATCGTGCACATATCTTAAACATACCGCACCGTAATCAAAAGGGGTTAGAGCCGTTTTTAAGACAATAAAAATAACGAACTTTCCCCCGCTAAACGGGTAGTTTGCGGTGTGGGAATTTTCTTGAAAATCTACGGTTTGTTAAATTTTTACTTTCTCTACTACGTATAGTAAGTAGGGGAAGTATTGCATTCCACCCAAAAATTCGATACCGAGATTTCACCGGAAATACGTGTTTTGAAACCTCCTGAATCCAAAAAAAGCATTTTTGGAAACATGTCCGTGTGTGTGTCTGTGTGTGTCTGTGAACAGCATAACTCAAAAACGAACAGTCGGATAAGCACCAAACTTGGTATTTAGGTTCAGTATCTTCCAGAGATGCGACACAAATGTTTTCAAGAAAATCCCCCCCCCCACCCCAGACTACCCTTTACATGGAAGATTTTTCGAAAATGGCTCTAACGATTTTGATTAAAATATCGCATGTTTAAGATAATGTTATGAGAAATGAAATGTATATCTCGAATTTTCTGGGAATGTCTCCAAAAGTATTCTTCATTGTGAACGACTTTTGCATAACTGGTAAACCATAAGAGATACACAAAATTTTACTACACATAAAATGTAGATCGCGTTAAAATACACAATTTATGTCATATACATTTTTTTTAGTTGAGTGAACCATTTTCGAGATATTGCTTGTTATTTGCTTAAATTTTCCAATACTTATACTTTTTCTCAAATGCGTTACTCATTTTTACTTTCTCTACTACGTATAGTAAGTAGGGGAAGTATTGCATTCCACCCAAAAATTCGATACCGAGATTTCACTGCAAATACATGTTTTGAGAATCACTGAATCCAAAAAAAAAGCATTTTTGGAAACATGTCCGTGTGTGTGTGTGTGTGTGTGTGTGTGTGTGTGTCTGTGAACAGCATAACTAAAAAACGAACAGTCGGATAAACACCAAACTTGGTATTTAGGTTCAGTATCTTCCAAGGATGCGACACGAAGGTTTTCAAGAAAATCCCCCCACCCCACACTACCCTTTACATGAAACATTTTTCGAAAATTGTACTTTTCTCAAAAATTGCTTTAACGATTTTGATGAAAATATCATATGTTTAAGATAATGTCATGACAAATGAAATGTATACCATAAGAGATAGACAAAATTTTACTACACAAAAAATGTAGATCGCGTTAAAATACACAATTTATGTCATATACATTTTTTGTTGAGTGAACCATTTTCGAGATATTGCTTGTTATTCCCTTAAATTTTGCAATACTTATACTTTTTCTCAAAATCGTTTATTCATTTTTTTTTATGTCCTAAACATGCAAACAGAATGGAATTCGCCACATAGCAACCAGCGTTAAAATATTTGACTATCGCTTAAAAGCTACCAATTAGATTGTACAACAGTAGAGAAAAAGTCATGTCAGTGTAACACATCAGTTTTTTTATACGCTACTATTTTAGTGTGTGTGTGTGTGTGTGTGTGTGTGTGTGTGTGCGCGCGCGCGCGAGTACGTGCCTAGGATCCGTGCGCCACAAGCCAAAACGACGACGTTATAGAAAAACTTTATCATTTGCCTACCGGCCAGGGACAACCGCTAAAAAACCTGAAAAAAGCTCTAAGAGTATTCTAACGCTTACCGATCTGGAAAACCCTTGAAAACAAGATAGTACACTTTTGAGATATTGCTTGTTATTTCCTTAAATTTTTCAATACTTTTTTTACTTTCTCTACTACGTATAGTAAGTAGGGGAAGTATTGCATTCCGCCCAAAAATTCGATACCGAGATTTCACCGGAAATACACGTTTTGAGACCTCCTGAATCAAAAAAAAAAAAAAAAAGCATTTTTGGAAACATGTCCGTGTGTGTGTGTGTGCCTGTCTGTGTGTCTATCTGTCTCTCTGTGTGTGTGTGTGTGTGTGTGTGTGTGTGCGCGCGCGGGTACGTGCCTAGTATCCGTGCGCCGACAAGGTAAAACTTCATCATTTGCCTACCGGGCAGGGACAACCGCTAAAAAACCTGAGAAAACCTCGAAAATTAGAAACGCCTTCGTCAACCAGTGCAGAAAACGCCTACCCACCAGGGAAAACCTATGAAAAAGCAGAAAGGGCTTGCATTTGTTTACCAACCGCAGAAAACTCCCAAAAAAAAAACAAAAAAAAAACAAAAAAAAAACTAGTTATTTTTTAAAAAAAAGCAAAAAGACGAATAATATAAGTATGGTAGAAACAGCTTGCATTCGTCTACCAACCAGAGAAAACCCCCGAAACACTAATTATTTAAAATTGCTGATGAGTTCTGGATAGGCTTTTGCAAATGTTGTTGGTAGCAAAACTTGCCTTTTCCATCACCTCCAACATACCCCACTCCCACACCTTTTTCTCTTTCCACCAATCATAATCTCTCTTATTCTCGCCAATCAGCAACTTTCATTTGTTCCTTTCCACCAATAACATCACTTCTTATTCCCACCAATGACAACTTCACACGTCACTTTCTGTTATACTTTTTATCCCTCGTTCGCCATCTTTCCCCCTCTTTCAGACCCCAACCGCCGCACAGTCAACACCTCGCCGCTCCTTAACCTCAACTTCGTGCCTCCGCCATCTTATTTAGTTCACATTTTTACCACCGCGCCTCTCATCTCTCAACCAGATTGCCTGCAAGAACAGATCTCGTTCATTCGCACCTCGACGGTTACCTCGGCAGCAGCTACTGCCAACACCTACGTCGTACACGTTTTTGACCGCTTTCGACCGGCTTGAGAACCCTGCTCCTACGTACGCTAGCGACCATCACGATGGTCCAGTACCAGGTTTTTGGTATAGTTAAATTACGCCTCTGCAAAGGGTGTCTGTACCGCTTTAAAAACCTAGGTATATCAGTGCGTAGTGATGTTGGTTGATCTTAAAGCTGGTTAAGCATTTTCAAAAACAGTTTGCTTTTATTTTTCCGTCTCGCGTGCCGCGCTTTTGGTGACGCATCCACACCGGTAACAGGTAAGTAACACACGCATAATTATTTTTCGGACCTGCTTGGCGTAGGAATATATCCTTTCGTGTTTTGGTACTGTAACCGCAAACCTCCTTACTCTCCTCTTGCGTCCGCCATCTTGTTTAGTTCTCACCGCATCTCCTTGTCGCAGACCCTCCGCCATTTTTAGTTCCCGCTATTTTAACCTCAAAATCTACTCTTCTAACCTCTTGCTACCGCCATCTTCTTTTAGTTCCCATTCTCACCACCGCGTCTCCTTACCCCCACCTCTTGCGACCGCCGTGTTCACCACTAACCTCCAAATTTCCTCGTCCTTAAACCTCTTGTCTCAACAACCTTGTCTAGTTCCCATTTTCGCCACCGCATCTCATAAACCCCCCCCCATCTCTCTATCCACTCAAGAAAACTACCATCCGACGTTCAAAAATTGCTGATCAGTTCAAGACAGGCTTTTGCAAATCTTGCTGCTAGCAAAACTCACCTTTCCCAACACCTCCAACATACCCCACTCCCACACCTTTTTCTTTTCCTCCAATCATAATCTCTCTTATTCCTACCAATCAACAACTCTCATTTGCTCCTTTCCACCAATAAACTCACTTCTTATTCCCACCAATCACAACTTCACACGTCACTTTCTGTTACACTTTTTATCCCTCGCTCCCCATCTTTTCCCCCATTTCAGTACCGACCTCCGCACAGACAACACCTCGCCACCCAGCTCCTCTCCATCACGTGACCTCCATACTCCTCCATCTCCCTTCCTCCATCTTCCACCCCAAATTAACGAACCAATCAAAACACTCCACGTCACTTCCTCAATTCTTTCAACTCGTCCCGGATGAGCCAATTGCAATAACGATAATCCTACCGCTCAGGGCGCTTTTCAAACTTACCGCCGCCGCCGTCGCACGCAGCGACACTAGCGACACTAGCGCCCCTAGCGGCAGGATTATCGTTAAATCAATTGGCTCATCCGGGACTATTACTACTCACTACACTCACCTGTGCTTTGCGTGTGCTGCGTCATTAGTCTAATTACAGCAGCGCAATCTTTCATATTTAACATTTCGACAAAGAACTCTTCATTCTGCCCCAATATTTCTGCTTCCGTCAAATTTGCGCTCTCGATCGGTGCCACGGAAGTGAAGCGTACAACTGTTACTAATCCAGATGTATTGAATGCTACCTGTGACTTCTCATAATCAATTGCCGCACACAGCGCGTTCGATAAGTCATCCCTATAATGAGATCGGTAAAGAGGCATTTTACGACAAAACACACAAATTCCAATTTACAGCCATTGATATTTGCCGTTATTAATAGTTACTGAGAAATTTCTTGTTTTGTCTTTTAGATTGAACTAGTGCAAACGGCATTTCTCACTGGGAGGGTTTGCAGTTTCACATTCATTTGCTGTAATTGGTTTAATAAGTTTTTGCTGCAGACTGCTACTGTCGATCCGGTATCCAAAATCATATTAAAGTCTTCCCCTGAAATTTTGCCTGTAATTCTATGAGCTTCCATCATCTCCTGTGTCAAAGCTACGTCACTAGACCTAACATTTCTGACTACCTCGTGCACTCGGTCCTTCTTCGCTTCTGCCAGTGGTTGTGTCCGTTCCTATCCTGTTACAGTTTTCATGTGCGTCCCCAGCGAAATGCAAGATTTAAAACGCATCTTTCCGGAAGGCATGAGGGAATGTCATCTTTCCTGGGTTTAGTTTCCCGATCGTGGCTGTTGTTGTAACACCTAGCTCGCGTTGGATCCGGAACATCCACGTCCTTGTTCGATACTATCGTTGTTAGGTGAAAGAGGGTATGTCTGTTCACGCGCGCGTGGTATTGGTTTCGTAGTGCCTATTTGTCAGTCAGACCGATCACTATAATGCACACTTCCCTGCGGCGGACTTCTAGGTCTGCTATCTGGTCTACACCAGGGATTATGGCTATTTCTGCGCGGGTTATTTCTACCCGTGTTGCCCCGTCTGGCGAAGGTCATAAATTGTATGGGGTAATCCGGATACATCCGATTAGGATTCTGAACCCTCCATTCGTTTCTACGATCGTATGTCGTTTGGGATTGCGGTCATATGGTCGGTTGTATCCTGGTCGTCCGGATTGACTCGCGTTGCTGTGCCTGTTTTGAGTCCCTGTGTCCTCATCCCATCGTTCTTTGTTGCATCTGGGGTCGGTCATCTGCCCTCTTCCACGTAACTTGTTCCAAAACTTGTAGTCCGTGACCCTGCAAGGCTGCAAGCAACTCTATTGCCTCGCTAAGTGTTTGAAGTCGGGCTATCACTAAGTGATGGCGAATCACATGTGGATAATGTCCCACCATCAATGAAATAAACTCCTGTTCGGGCTTAGGTGGTTCCAATAATTTACTCAACTGATCTAGGCGCAATAAATAGTCGGTCATTGACTGTCGACTTCCCCTCTGGTACCTCCCATTATGTATTTGAATTCTGACACTGTATTGAGCGCTTCCGCTCCAATACTCTTGGAGGAAGGCCGCCCTAAAATGTTCTTACTGGGGTAAGTCGCCTAACTGCAGCCTAAACCAGCTTAAAGCAGAACCTAAAAGACGCCTTTCAACTAGGACGATTCTATACCTATCGGGTATTACCCTTAAACTGAAACACGAATCAATGTCATTTATAAGTTGCTTCGCATTGTCACGCTCACTATGGAACTTTGGTAGAGGGAGTTCATTAAAAAACTGACAACTGCGGCTGCGGCTCGGATGCTCTAGGCACACTATACTTTACGTAAGGGGGCGACAAAGGAGCGCTCACGCCATCACTCGCCATTTCCTCAATGCTTACGTCACTACCTGAGGCTACAGGAAGTGTAGGGGCCTGACTCTGTGCAGCGCCTATATGAATGTGCTCAATCGCTTCCTGTACCTCGGCAATTGCAATCTCTCTAGCCTTGGCTTGGAGAGTGTTGTTACCTTAAACGGCCTCCACTTCCGTCATTTCATCCCTTAATCTATGAGGTTCGCATGATTGCAAATCTCAGGCTTTCCCCATCATTCTCCTTCTAATTTGGTACTCATACCTGTCTCAATGAGCTCTGTTTTTCCTCGATCCTGACATAAGCCGCTCTTATTTTATCAGCTACACTATTCATCGTCTTATACACTGTGCACATTATGCAACCAATTTCTCACTACATTCCTGCCTTATTTGCCCTACCTCTGCCTGCGTGGATCTAAGTTCATGTTGCACTGTGCTTATTTTCCTTTGTAGAGCAGTTTGAGCCTTCATAAGCTTGATCATGACACTCTTTAATTGTGTTTCCAGCTGCCGACTCAACTCGCATTGTTTCTCGGCAACTGCTCGTTCTTGTTTGTTGAGTCCTGGCTCAATCTCTCCACCTGCGGCGACAATTTATTCTCCGAGCATGCAGTCTGAGCAGCCATTTCTTGTCCTTGAGATGAAATGTTTGCCTCCAATTGTGCGGTTAGGGCTGCCATTGCTTCCCCTTGAGCGGAGATATTTTCCTCTAAACGGGCGGATGTTCGAACCGTCATGTCATGTGTTTGTTGCCGTAGCTGGGTTATCTCTCCCAGCAATTGCTGCATTATTTGTGATTTGCCCACCAGCCCAAAACTTTATACTGGAGGGGAATGCTAGGGCTGCCCAACGCAATTACTTGCTCTGATTGTTCTACGTTTTCCTCCATCTCCCTCTCTACATTTACACAACCTTCCATTTTTCCACTCACGCCTATTACCCCTTTACTCCTGAGTAACATTCACGAACTTAAATTTCCCCCTTTTATGCTCATTAACAAATGCTCTGAGAGTCGGCAGTGTCCCGTTAATGATACATAGGTACAATTCTATAACATGCTATCTATAAACATATAAACAATGAATCGGCACTTACTCATTACTGTGGTAAGCTTAACTAGGGTTACGGTTTCCACTTTCACTAACACAAGGGGGACTTATGTTGTCTTTTATAGATCACCGGGTGGTCGCCGCTGCAGTTGATCTGCTTAAACGCTGATGATATTGTGCATCGTTGCTCCGTTCTCCGTCACCGCGGTCGTTCCTCGTTCATGCAATGGCGTCCAGGAACTCCATGGTGAATACAACGGTGATCCTTCTATGGCGTCCATGAAATCCTTGCCAGGGCTCTCAGGCGTAAATTTGTGATGTCCTGGAGCTTGTTGAAGCCCCTCGTTCAAGCTCCAATTTATGAGGCTGCTTGGACTAGTTGAATTATTTTATATTCAACACCTCATAATTAGGGTTATGGAGATGGATGCTGTGTTGATATAGCAATCTTGGCAGGTGAGATGTGAGAAGCATCGGGATTCATGTCGGGCTGTTTCACTGTTGTTGTCAGTCGGAGGCTCTCATGCTAGTAGCTTGTCAGAAAGCGTGTGCTTGCTGGATTATTTCCAAACTACTACAGTAAACACACTCACCGATAGTTTAACGTGTACTTTTTTCCCTAAGCTTACTCATGGTCGCCACCATTTGTGTTATTTGTGTCACTGTGTTCGTCTTGTATGAGTCTAAATGAAGAGTGTTCTTGTTCCATATTAAACAAAGTTGCTGCATCATCCCGTAATCGTTGATTATGCCCTTGCGTTTTAGTCCGGTCGTTCCACACTTTGACTACGTTCGACACGCGGACGGCACAGATACGCTCGGAATCCACCTGGTGTATGATAACAGTGTCCTCCCTCGGTAATTCAGTTTTCTGCCATGTTAGTTATTTCTCCCACTCCTGCTTAATTTTTAGGTTTATACGCAATCATGTGACATTTTCTCTGCTCTTAATGAGTTATTTATCGTCTTATGCGCGCTATCATGAATTTATAAACATATATTCACGCTTCCTTCGTAAGGGAAGTAAAGCCGGTGGTCCCGTGTCGTAGATTTACGGCACGTAAAAAACCTCAAGCCTGATAGAGAGGCCTCTGATCAAAATATCCGGTCCAGTTGCCGTACTCTTATAGTTGTTATTCTAAATTGGCCGAAGCGAGCATTCATTTATTATTACTAATACAATTACTGCAATGTATGTATGGATGCTGCAATATTGTGGTATTCCGGGCATCTAAACGTCATGGACAACAAATGCAAACAATTACATTTTACTTTATTTGCTGTTCGCTTAGAAAAAAAAATAGTTATTTTTTATTTTCGCAAAGATGGCGCTAATAATTTTGATTAACTTAACATGTATTTAATATATTTACATGACAAGTAAAATGCATATTCTGTTCTAGTTCTAGTTTGAAAAGGGTGGGTTTTATGCCCAAGCACTGCGACCTTAAGATCTATTGCGCATCCCCCTTTCATCAGTTAAGTAGTCTGTTGCTCGATATGAACTTAACCAGACTGCTAACTGAGGCTTTCATAGTTCATCTATCTTTGGAAAGTGATTGCCAAAAATACTTAATCTTTGATTCGGAAGAGCAGGGCAATCACATAGCAGATGAGTAACAGTCTCATCTCCTTCTAGGCATTTACTACAGATAGGGTTGTTAAACAATCCCATTCTGTATAGTCTAAACTTTAGGGCACAGTGTCCTGTAATATATCCTGTTGCCCAAGCAAGTCTTCTTTTACTTAGATCGGGCAAGTACTTTGCCTGGCTGTTATCCAGGTCTGTAATAAACAACTTGGAATGTCTGCAACCCTCAATGGAGTTCCAGTAGTTCTTGTGTTCTGCTTGAGCCCAGCACTTAACAGCATCTTTCACTGGTCTGTAGGACACCCCCAGTACAGGCTCCGGACCAAAAATGAGATTTCGCTGCCCATCTTGGCTGCTTCATCTGCTTTCTCATTGCCTGGTATACCTGTGTGTCCTCGCACCCACATAAGTTGAGCTGTTCAGCCAGTGTCATTAAGGATTTCCGGCATTCTGAGACGAGGTTTGATTTTATTCATGGTGATTCAAGTGCTTTAAGAGCAGCTTGACTGTCTGAGAGGATAAGAACACTTCTATTCTTATATCTCCTTTTAATGCTTTCCATGACACTGGCAAGGATTGCATAAACCTCAGTCTGGAAAACTATAGCTACGGTACCCAGCCTTTAATAAATCTTGGTGCCATTACCGTAAAGCCCAGCCCCCGATCCTGATTTGGTTCTAGAACCATCAGTATACCAGATTGGGCCTTTGTTATTATGAGGTTTCACCAGTCTTTCCCATTCACCCCGCTGTGGATAGGAGACCGTAAATTTCAATTCAAACTTGAATCTTGGTTCAAGAATGTCAGTTCTCATGTTGAGTATCTGTTGTACATTCTTATCCCAAGGAAGCTTGATATGATTAAAATGCCCAGTATTAGACAATATGGTTTGGCGACAAATACGGTGATACGCAATCATGGCTTCTGCCTTCATCCATATGTGGAGAGGTGTGAGTCCAATCAGCATCTCCATTGCCGTAGTTGGAGTAGTTATAAAAGCTCCCATAATTGAAATGCAGATGGTCCTCTGTAATTTACAGATTTCCTTTCTGCACATCTTTAAATTAACTCTAGGCCCCCACATCAGTGCGGCATAGGAGAATATAAGTCTACACCATGGCAGTTTATATCCAATACACTATACTAGGTTTCAGACCTCATGTCTTACCAAGCATACCTCTACATGTCCAAAGGACTCTGTAAGCTTTGGTAATACATAATTCCATGTGATATTTCCAAGTTAATTTCTTGACTAAAACAAGCCCAAGATATTTAACTTGTGTTGAATAGGGCACTACTTCACCAAAGAGAGAGAGAGTCTGGTTAAATCAGGCCCCCTTCTCCTGGTAAATGCTACCACTACTGTTTTGCTTGGATTAACAGTTATATTATTCATCTTGCACCAAGCTTCCATTTTCTTAAGTGCCATTTGTAGCACATGAGAGACTATGTGATGAAATTTCCCTCTTATGATTATTGCAATATCATCTGCAAAACCAACAGTGAAGTAACCATCACTATTGAGTGCGCAAAGAAGTGTTTCCACTACAAGGTTCCATAGCAGGGGTGATAAAACACCCCCCTGCGGGCAGCCCCTCTCCGTGGACACATCCAGCGTCTCCCCACATAGATTCATCTTATCTTCCTATGTTGTAAGACAAAACGTACCCACTCACAAAGAAGTGAAGGTACATCATGTCCATAAAGGGCGTTCGACACTACATCACAAGATGTCCTGTCAAACGCACCTCCAATATCAGGAAAAGCACCAATGGTTATTTCTCTGGTATTAAGCACCTTCTCAATAGTCGAGGTTACTTGATGAAGTGCTGCTTCCGTTGATGTCCCTATTTGATAGGCTAATTTGTATTTGTTTAATGGATGTTCCATTAAAACATTATCCCTAATGTGCCTATCCACTAACCTCTCCAGAGTTTTAAGCATAAAAGAGGAGAGACTTATAGGGCGATAAGCCTTAGACTGGGCGTAAGTAGGAAGCCCTGGTTTAGGTATAAACACCACATTTGTTTGTCTCCAAGCCATGCGTTTGTGTCCATAGGCTAGGCAAACTCTAAAAATACCTCAAAGTAGGGATTGAACTGAATCAATAGAAATACAGGAATGATTGAATAAGGGCCTGCCGATGTATATGGTCCAAACGACTTAACAGCCCATCTTATTTTAGTGACATTGACTACGCTCCTGATTAGGTTCCAATCCTCTCTGTCCAAAGAAAGATGATCCAGATTTGGTTGCCCCTTCACAGAATTGCTGTAATTGTCTACCTTAAAGTCTGGAAAGTGAGCCCTCGCAAGTTGCAGGAGCGTCTCAGAACCAGACTGTGTGTACGTGCCATCAGGCAGTTTAATAGCGCTCACAATTTTTTAACACCCTTTGCCATATGTTTCATGAATCTTGCATTGCTGGGAACATTCTCCATCCCCTGGCAGTACTCCCTCCACGAAATCCTTTTGGCTTTGCGCATTTCTTTATTATAATTGTTGAGGGCTTGTCTATATGAGTCCCAATCACCAGTTCTTTTTGCAGGTCTAAATAATTTTCTTGCTTTCTTCCTAAGTCTGCTTAACTCTTTGGTCCACCAAGGCACAAGCCTTGGCGAGTAAGCTACCTTAGGCTGACAATTTTGATGATAGAATAGGAGAATTGACCGTTGTAATTCATCAACGGCAAACTCCACATCCAATATCGAACCAATGTTCCTTGAGATACCCGATGTCAATGCTGATAGGTCTCGTCTATATCCGTCCCAGTCAGTTTTCCTCGGATTTCTGTAAATCACTGGTAGAGTGACTTGTGCTTTGATATCGAAGCATATGCATCTATGATCAGAGAGAGTGATCTCAGATGATACACGCCACCCTGAAATTAGGTTCTCAATAATATTAGTCCCTATCGATATATCAATGACTTCCTCCCTTCGCAAAGTTACAAAGGTTTAGAATATTAAGTTTTGTACTCACCAAGTACTTCATTAACTTTTCTCCTCTGGGGTTGATATTAGTGCTCCCCCACAATGTGTGGTGTGCATTGGCATCAACCCCCAGGATTAATTCCTTTCCATTCTCTCCGCAGTGGGTCACAAGGTCCCTCACCGCTATCGATGGTGGATCAGAGTCTTGATAAGGGAGCTAGACGGAAGAGAGTATTTAAACTCTTCTCTCTCCTGCCTCCTCCACTGTTGTTTGGATTGTAGTTACATCCCTCGAACAGTGCTCAATAAGAAGCAATGCGTTTATCCAATTCTTAGTATAGATGCACGATCTTGGATTATTATTACTATGTCTATATATAGTGCCCTTAGTAAAACCGATCCCTCTAATTGAACCTCTGTAAAGCCAAGGCTCCTGTATGAGAGCAATATCAACATTGTCTTCAACAAGTCTGTTACTTAGAATGGTTGAAGCTGCCTTACAGTGCTGCAAGTTAATTTGAACTATTTTTATAATTGCATTCAACCCACAACACTTACCTTAAGCAGTACCCGATGCGGATCCTCCAGAGTCCCCTATCTCCATCGTCTCCGGACTGTCTCCGCCATCGCTATCTGCCTTCTTCGCTTTGTCTGATTCTGCCTTCCTCTACGAGTCAGACAGAATCTTAAAAAGGGCCCTGTCTACCACGGTAGAGGCCGACATGCCAAGCTCCTTTATCTTCTTATCAGACTCTTAGTCGTCCACCATTAAAATTAGGCGTTGACCAGAGGACTCTGCCTGCTTGTCAATGATTTTCCAGTGCTCTATATTCAGCTCCTGGTTTAATCTCTGGATGCGTCTTAGCAGCACCTTAGGATCATCGGTTGTAATGTCCAGAGTGTTAAGGGCCACCTTGACTGGCTTAGGTAGATCTTTTGGATCTACTACTTTAAGAACTAATCTCTCCTTGATTTTGGCTCCCTGAATGTGTTTTGGAGCCAATTGCATATTATGTTGAATGTGATTGCATGTTTTCGCCTCTATTTGTAAACCAGAGCCCGACCCGAGCGCGAAAAACATTTATTGTCAAATTAAGCTGGAACCCTTTCACAACTCTAGTATGCAGTTAAGCCATATAAGAATTTCCTTCAATGTTGTGCGCAGGATACATCAAGGTTTGCGATAATGTAACGCTGATGTTAGTGATAAAATCATCTTTAGCCTATAAAACTTTTGTGCGATGACATCGGCTAGCGATTTTTTTACAGGTACCGGTTGTTCAATTCTTCTTCTTCATTTCTTAGATTTATGTCTTTAGACGATTCCAAAATGATCTTTCTTAAGTATTCCAAAAGACGATGCCTTACATTTTCATTATTTTTCTTTGATCTTTAAATATTCACTATTTCTTAAAGTTAATACTGCAAAGACTACTTTTTGGTTCACGTTCAACTTAAAAGTAGCGGCGAAGGGTGAATTAATTAATAGGGTAGACACTTTCGTTTTCTTCGACTTCACGCGTTAGCAGACCCGGTCCCGATCTTTAGATGTTCTTTCTAACCTTTAACTTGGCAACACAACCTCACAAGTTCATTGACATGTCCACGCTTGAGATGCCCTTGCTTATGCAAGAAATCTCGTTTTCCACCCGTCCGCGTATAGCTCTACTTTTGAATACGTATACAGGCTGAATCACCTGAAACTTGCACCGCAAATATTTCGGAAATGGAAAGAGCTATTGATGTGCAGTTTTCACAGCATTGATTGGTAGTCAGGGGCTCATACGTTTAGCCTATAAACAGATTTTAATAACACCGGGAAGGTATATTTTTCAATAAAACATACAATTTTTAAATAGAACAATGCCTAGTTACATCAACAAAATAAAGGTAGGATAAATTAGAATGCCATTGGCGTTTGTTGCAAGATTCTAGTGCAAGTGGTGTACGAGAAATCTTATTTTGAAGCTTTTACGCACCGACACTTGTATAACCTGTGGTAGCACTAACTAAAGAACAAAAAGGGGTATTACAATACTTCTGTGGATTCCTACAAGTAAAGAGAACATAGCTCTTCAAAGGTTGTGTTCAAAATGACCACCAGTAGCTACAATACACGCTTCCAGTCTGCTATGGAAAGACTGATGCACACGTTCTAGCATTTCAGCGTTTCATATCGTCTGGTGTAGTTGGTACATCCTTGTAGACAGTGTATTTCAACCTTCCCCACAGAAAAAAGTCTAAAGGTGTCAATCCAGTGAACTGGCCGGCCAAGGTACAGGTCCTCTTCGTCCAATCCAATTGATTTCAAAACAATCTGTTAAGACAAGCTGTAGTACTTCGTGCACTATGTGCTGGACAGCCAACATGTTGGTACCATAGGTTCCTCCTAGTCTGCAAGGGAACGTCTTCTAGCATCTGTGGCAGATGTTCTGTCAGGTGGCTGCGATACTTGTGCGAGTTGATTGTTCCTTCTATGAACAATGGCCTATGAGGTGATGGTTAACTATCCCACACCACACGTTTAAACTCCATGGACGCTGACGTTCCACCTGACGAAGCCAACGGTGAGTGTCAACAGACCAATAGTGCATGTTTCTGCGGTTTACCTGGCCAGGATTAGTAAATGTTGCCTCATCACTAAACAGGATACACGATGAATCTGGAGTATCATGTCTTAATTCCCATGTACAAAAGTTAACACGATTCTCAAAATCGTTTCCATGCAGCTCTTGATGGAGAGAGATGTGATAGGGATGGAACCTATGTCGATGGTGAATGCGCAGTACAGTTGCCTGACTTATGCCACTTCCACGTGCGATTTTGCGGGAACTAATTTGTGGATCTACAGCAACGGCAGCCAAAACATTAATATCTGCCTCTTCTCCAGTCACTTGTTTGTTTCTGTTACGTTTTCTAAGTGTTACAGTAGCACTTTCACGTAAATGGTTGAAGAGGTTGATAAATAATTGCCGAGATGAAGAAAAGATTGTTCTATGTTCTTGTGTGAATAGATAAAAAATAATAATAAAAACCATTCCTTCAAATCATCTAAACCGCATTCTTGTAAACCAGCCCAATCCTTCTGTCCTTCATTTCAGCAAATACGTCTATCACTCCCGCCTTGAAGTCAAGTGTTTTACTGAGGTGCCAAAGGAGTTCCTTCTGTATAGCTAGAGTTCCCAAGTTGGGCAGTCTCTGATTGGTCGTGCAATTTCTTAAATGAGTTTTAACTCGTTTCAAGCACGTTGGCTTGATGCAGATATCACGGGGATCGTCGGCATTTGTTTAAGCAGTTTTGTAGTTTCTGTATACACGTTATGAGGTTCATTGTTAGGTATATAAGACAACAATAGGTGGGATGTAGTGTATTCTTTAGGTTCAGAATAAACATTTGTGAGCTCTTTCTTAAGTTGATCTGCATAGAAGAGTTTAGAATGTAGATGGACCAATTGGTTTAAAAGGTGTTCTGGAAACTAAGAATGGTAACTGCTAATTTAGTTTCGTCAAAAATATCCACGAAAGCC
The DNA here is from genome assembly GCA_030765065.1 of Deroplatys truncata. Lineage (NCBI taxonomy): Eukaryota > Metazoa > Arthropoda > Insecta > Mantodea > Mantidae > Deroplatys > Deroplatys truncata. Next base: position 522,177,683 of record CM060990.1, on the reverse strand, counting down.
AGCCACACTTATATAAATAACTTAACTTACGTTCTCTGTTTTAATGTTAAGTTCGTTTCCTCTTTTCTAATAGAAAGAAGTAAGCAAAATTTTACCACTCAAAATCCTATACATTCACGCTTAATTATGAGGTTTCTTCGATATAAAATTTAGCACATCTGGTTTTTCTACTCTTGATAGACGGTTTGACTAACATTAATCACTTAGGGGGGTATTCATAGTCGATTTTGGCCCGGACCAACCTGTTACTTCCGGTGGATTTACAGCGGACCATCGATTTTCTTATTCATAGACCGGAACTTGCGTTGGTCCGGGGATCAAACGTCTTGGTCAGGACCAAATTTTGGTCTACCTCGGAGGGATAGATTAAAGGCAGACCATCTTTACAAAATGGATGACTTTGGAGTGATGGGCGTGGCTATTTGCATAGAATTCACGAAATAAGACGGTGGAGTAAAAATATCTACCAAAATTACACATAATTCGAAATTATGGTCACCTAAACTTCAAAACAAACACAGGTTTAGTAAACCAAGGTTTAGAAGGCTGATAAAACGGATTCATCCTAACCTTCATGACAGAGTATGACAGAGACGATAAGCGAAGCTTGAGTATCTCAATTGATAAGATCCGAATAGCACTTCCATATTATGCAAGAGAAGGATATCAACAAAACACTACTGGCCTTAGTAAGCCGCATTATAGCTATCTCATGTGCCATTGCTAGATTTATCTTCGTTAAACCGGGATTACGATGCACTGAACGTAATATGACGGGCTGTAACGCGAAGTTAAGAAATTCTGTTAAAGTAAAGGTCTAATTAGGATGCACTTAACGTAACGGGAATGCATCTTGATTGACTGTTCTTTTATTACTTCATGCTACTGCTTCACGCCGATTGGTCCTAATTGCCATGCCACATTAAACTTGACGTAACGGGAAGGAAAAGTTTGACACTACCAAATTCGTTAAGTTACGTCGTTAAAGTAAGCCACGTTAAGACAAACTTAAATAGCTCTATTTAATACATTGTATAAGACCTTCAGGCTATGTCGCGTTGAGTTAAGTCATTTGGGTTAAGTTCGAAGTAATTCCGGCTTTAATTACGTTTCCCGGCGAGGAGATAAGGATTACAACTCCCGGAAAGGTTATAATAAATCAATTTCCTCAGGTAACTTATTTTCGTATAATTACTCGCACAAGTACCTATTTAATTATTTGGTTAAGGTCCAGAGTGAGATTTTAATAAAAGCAAATGTTCTTTCCTATTTAAATACGATTTGATTCCGTAATTTTAAGGTTAAAAGTTAATATTCCAGCAAGTTAAATTATTATTGAAGTGATCAACAATGCTATGAAACTGTGTATCTGGTACGTAAGAACGTTTCCGAAAAGGGAGGGGTGGCAATAGGTTAGTATCATGCACAAAAATGCCTATATATGTATTATTTCCTTCCATTGCTCCTCGTATTTGCGTTTGCATTTGTTGAAACCGATTTGTTTTCAATAATATCCATAATTTTTTCTATTAAGGGAAACAGGCATTTTCCTCCGACCGTTTTAATGCACGCTTCTTGTTTATCGCCATTTTTTGCTGAGGGCGAGGAGTGAGCACCAAACCGATGAAAAAAGAGCTGTGAAACGACCATAGAAAGTTAAAACCTAGAAAGTAACATTGGTTGGTTTACTACTCTATGAAAATCGCGCATGCGCAGAACTACCTTTATTCGTCGTGTAACATTTTCTCCTTGTTGATCCACGGCCTCTCTTGGTCCGAGGCTTTTTATCGTCTATGGATATAAAAAACTTGGTCGGCCTTTGGTCTGGACCGAATGGGTCTGGAGATACTCCAGACCAATGTGAAATCTATTTATTATGCGCTGAATACTTAAAACTGTACAAGATGAGTTGTAATGATGAGAATATAAAGAAGACACACTTAAATTTGAATACCATTTACAAACGGAGCTAAAAACAAAAATTTCCGTTAGTGTTTAGAAGTGTCCCTTTATTTCATATACTAGAAGCCATGTAACTATTAATTAAATAATACTCCTCTAGATACAATATTTTACATCAGAGACTCAGGAGTAAATGTGACCCAGAATTTTACCATCGTTAACACATTCGCAAATATTTCCGAAAACTGCTTTTAAAAATGGGGTTTTATACATAATATATCAAATTATGGTTAATTTCAATAGTAGCTTTGATCAAAGGATGTTACACTGAGGTTCAGTTGTATGGTCACGGATGTATAAATTTTATGATGGAAAATAGTAAAATACATTAGACAATGTTTCTCAAAATTTATATTACTAACTCACAATAGTTTCACAGTAATATTAGAAAAATTTTAAATAGTCAGCTTTAAAATGAGTTTAACCTATGTCGCTTTTAAGTAGTAAAATATTTGCTCTGAATACAATGGCGTTTAGAGAAAGACAGAGCCGGGACATATCTTCACAGGGACTGTGTGAAAAAGTAGTTGGGTACCATTAATAATCGTATCTTTAATGTGACACTTTGAATGTGATTATAATGTTTGCCTTGTGTTAACAAATCTGCTACATAAAAGGACACGTTCTGAGGCTTTAGCTGACAACTCTGCTCAGGATAGGAAGAACGGACTTTCTGAAACCTGTTCAAAAATCCCACCCAAAGCACTGTTTAACTGTGTTAAAGGTCAACCTATAAATGCTTCAAGTTTTGACATGTACACTGGTGTGCAAAACCTAAGGACGAGATGGGTAAAGTAACATAACAAATGAACTACTTGGTGGAAGTAGATGAAGCATGTTGCCAGAGGCTCTCACATGTACACAGAAAGCTGGACGTCACATGGCGTGAGTGTAGCGAGCCTATAGTGCCAAATGGGTCCGGTCCCGCAACACGGGGCAGTTGACGAAACAGGACAAGACGCTGTTTAGCAATTAGCGAGCTATTACGGTGCACTGTAGTGGTGTTCTTTATTGTATCATGGCCCGAAGACACCATTTGGATAACTTCACACGGGGAAGAATCATCGGGAAACTGGAAGAAGGGTGAAGTGTCACGAGTGTTGCTCAGGAGTTTGGAATTGCTCACAGCATTGTTTCACGTGCATAGGGAACCTTCCAAACCACAGGCACTGCTGTGCCAAGAAGAGGTGGTTGTCGACCACGCTCAACTACAGCAGCAGATGACCACTACATTGTGCAACAGGCAAGAAGGGATCCACGCCAAACAGCGGGTGCAATTGTAACCACATTTAACAGGACAGCTAGGCACGCAATCTCACAATACACAGTGGCACGGCGAATACACAGAGATGGTCTCTTTTCCCGACGGCCAGTGTGTTGTTTTCCATTGACATCCGCAAATCGATGCACCGTTTGCGATGGTCCCAAGAGCATCAAAATTGGTCCAACGACGAATGGGGTCACGTACTCTTCTCGGATGAGAGCAAATTCAGTCTAAGTAGTCATTCTCGACGTGCCCTCATCTGGCAAGAGGTGGGAACACGTAATGAACCCAGGAACATCATTGAACATGATCGTTTTGGTGGTCCGGGTGTTATGATTTGGGGAGGCATGATGTTGCATGGGCGCATCGACCTCCAAATCTTTGAACACGGTACGCTCACTGATCAACGTTATTGTGATACTGTACTTCTTCCCCATGTGCGCCTTTTCACAGATGCAGTCGGCTCTGACTTCATTTTTATGGATGACAATGAGCGACCGCATCGAACAGAGCAGGTGGAGGATCTCTTAAACGAGAGGATATTCGGTGAATGGACTGCCCTGCCCGTTCACCCGATTTAAATACCATGGAACACTGGTGGGATGCTTTGGGGTGACGCATTGCAGCACATCAACATGCACCAACGCCCATCCAACAGTTGTCAACTGCGCTGGTGGAGGAATGGAACGCCGTACCACAAGAACTGCTTACCAACCTTGTAGCCAGCATGGGAGCACGATGCAGAGCATGCATTGCTGTCCGTGGTGATCATACGCCCTTTTAAGCACCATGTATCTGTTTCTGTAAATCTAGAGAGCCATCATATGTCATATTGACTCTAGTGTAGCTTATGGCTTATGAATAAAAGTGGCATTTCTGTTCATCTCATTGCATATTTCGTTTAGTTGCCTACTGTAGCATACTGTAGCAGTTCCCTCTATGTATGATTGCAGTTCATCGAGTTATGTTACTTGGCAGTGTCACAGCATGCGAAGATTACTTTCATCCTTAGGTTTTGCACACCAGGGTATTACGCAGTATTGTACCATTAAGTTCTTATGAATCCTGATAAATTCCTACAGAGAAACTCATTTAATGAAATAATGTTTTCTAAGCCAGGGGTTAATGCAACAGCTAACTGTCCGCAAAGGTAAGTTGATATACCGGGCTTAGTTTGAATGATACGACTGGCGGTAGCAGGATCTGACCCGTGGTATCGAATTGAATGGACTCGATCTGTAGTAGCATGACTCACGCGACTGACGAGAGTAACGACATTTGCAGTACAGTCTAAGATTTATTACCAGGGTTTTTGGAGAACAGGGTGTGTGAAGGTATCTGTTTACTGTATGCAGTTTTCATGGTGTATAATGCAGAACAGCGTGCATTTATTGTGTTAAGTGTTGCTCGAACGGAGTCACGTGTGAACTCTCAGACTGAATTCATAAAGAAATTCCCTAGTTTGTGATAAACCCAGAATCTGTAGGCTGCTAATAAAAGAATCTCAACAGGTGGAGTCCTTGTTACACAATAAGGAATTCAGTGAGCAGCTCTAACGGAGGAAGAAAATTAGGCGAGATAAGGTTCGTCGTGGAAAGCAATCCAATAAAATCGCTGCCTCATATTTACAATAAGCTTCAACGACAGAATAATTTACCGCTTTGCTAGAATGTGCTGGTTCGCTAGCCAAAATGACAGATACCGTGTACGTTTTCTAACATTTGTAGTTATTTGTCGAGCGTTCAATAATGTGTTTAAACAGATACCACACTTGTGTAAATGTAGAGGACACAGATCAACACCGTATGTAACAAAAGCTGAGAGTAACATATTGCTTCGCATCTCTAGTAGACAATCCGCTATTGTACGCACGAGTTCGTATAGTAGTGTAATGTGGGAGGCAAGATATAAGTAGCATCACCAAAGAGAAAGCTAATATTAGGTATCCGCTGAGAACCAGTAAAGGAGTAACATAATTTAGAACACCTTACTTAATAACTGGAACTCTTTCTGCCTACAGCAATAAACTTTATCTTTCATGTTCCCCGAATAAGAACTAAATGGAGTTGGTAAGACATTTTACATAATTTTGGGCAAGAATTTTGTTTCTCGTGCCATTTCAGTCAACTGATAATGTGTTCAATTAGAGTAGATACAGACATTTATGAGGAAATGAAAACTGTGAAACGATTGCCTAAATAAAGGCGTAATTGACACGGAAAAGCTCTGTTACTTCTTCTCAATTAATACACAAAGATGTTACATGATAGTTTTGATATTTACTCCAATTTCGTTTCAGATTTGTTGTACACAGGTTGATAAATATATTTAATGTTCTTGGACAAAGGCAAACAAATATTATTATCCCTTAAATATTAGTAGACTAGGTTTTTAAGTATATGGGAAAATATGTGTCCGTTTTATCATTCCTTATTTCTACAAATTTTAAAAAAACGTTTTTTTTAAAATCAGACAATAGATGTCCTGGGAATATCATTTTGGGTCCCGAAAATACCGGGAAAAACATTATATCAAACAATACCGCTGTGTTCTTTTTAACTCATACACCGTGACGAATCTGTGCATTTAAGTGTGTCTGGTTTGATATTTAGATAATCATACTTAAAACCTTTTAAGTGTTAAATTTTTTGCTATAATCCTGAATATTGAATTCTCAAAATTTTTTTTAATCTTGATATTTAGAAGTAAGTTAAACTGAGATAGTTAGAATTCTGAGAACTGTGGGGTTATATTCCTGGCCAAATGATAAATGCTGATTTTATCTAAAGCTTTCGGCACTTTCCAACATAACAAATGCTCTGCTTCGAAAAAATTTTCTACCTGATTGAGTTTAAAGTCTCGGAACAAGCACAGACTTAGACAAGAAAATGCAAAATATTTATTTCCGTTAATGTACATTGCTTCCCAGTTATTCACGAAAATATGGCAGTACCTATATTATTAGTTGAATTAGTTTATATGATTCTTAAAGCTTATTATATCTTGAAACCTGAATGTTACTTATAGCACAAGTCCTCCTAAACATGGAAGAAACCAAACCAGTTTCAAAATGTCTTAACTGTCCAGTGCAGATTGTTACATGGGGGAATAATGACTACGCATACAGTCGAACATATTTTGAAAGTTAACACATTTAGAGGCGTGCAAGTTTGTATAATGTATATTTAATATGTATCTACGTATTACACTATACATTTAAGAGGGTTTGATTGGTAGTGTTGATGGTGATTCAAACACAAAGTTTTTATCAACAGGTGTGAAAGCATGTATCATACAGAGTAAACACACACATATACAAAACCGTTAGCATGATAAGGTAGATATTGGCTTTAAGTGCAAGACGTTGTACATCCGGGGAATTGCTTTTGCAATATGTGTTTCTGCAAGCGTCGTGATTTCTTAATACGTGAAACCTGTTATTGTCAAATGAATGACTTTGTTATTTTGTATTCATCTACTGGCTTTGTGAATATACTGTTTTAATTAAAAATTAAATTGGGTTTTATTGATGGACGCTCTTTAACACTAGCGCTTGCAGAAAGCCAACCGAAGTTGCCCGACGAAGTTCGAGCGAATGCCGAAAATAAACGAAAGGGAACGATCTTCCTGTTCAAGGGGGAAGGTAGTCCATTCCGGCACATTTTGCTCCCATTGGCTGTGGTCAAATACGTAACGTGGAACGTTGGCGCGCGCATTTCGACTGGCAATTGAAAGTGAATACATAAAACCATGCGTTTCAAAGCAGGAATTTGTACATACATAGTACAAATCGGTTTAAGTTCAGTACCTTCCAAAGATGTGACACAAAGATTTTCAAGAAAATTCCCCACCCAAAATAACCCTTTACACAGAAGAATTCTCGATTTTGTTTTCTGAAAAATGACTCAAACGATTTTGATTAAAATGCCATTGTATTCAAGATATTTACATGAAAAATAAAATGTTTATTTTTAATTTTCTGGGAACAGCTTGTGAAGTCCTCTTCATTCGGAAGGAATTCTGTATATTCTTGTGTAACTGGTAAATTTAAGCAACAGAGGAAAATGGGCTACACAAAAAATGTCAATGGGATAGATGGATCTGTTGCATCCCAGTTTTATATGTTATAATGTTTTATGTATATGCAAACTCCACCATCTTCTAAATGTTTTCTTATACAGGGTGAAAGATATTGCTTGAACTGTAATAAAATGGCTAATAGACACAGGCACAAGGAACATAAAACACTGTGTTTCATTTTTGTAGGTTTAATGACAAAAATTGTATTGGACATATTTGCACTACTCATTATATAGAATCCATGATTAACGTACGGTTCAAGCAGTACCTTCCACCCTGTATACTGTCCTCCCAAATAATACCCATGCAGTAATAATGAGAATTTCTCGTTTCAAGTGATGTCTTTCTCAAACATGTCTTCAAGGTAATAGAAATTACATGGGAAATTGAAATTTAAGCATAACAAAGTATAAAGTTATAATTTCAAGCTTATTCAAAGTGAATTAATCATCATAATAGTATCAACCTCATGTAAGCACTTTATGTAGGGCAGATTGCATGTGATGGTGATTAACACTTATTTGCTATTGTTGTCCTACTGTAATGCGTGTAGAGAAGTTTACTGTTGAAATGGTGATGGTTTACAAATTTTTCTCTCTTAGATAAGACATGATGGGAAGGGGAACATCCCCCCAAAGGCTGTTCTTGGCATTGGGTATATTCCTACTTACTCTGCATACTTCATAATTGTATGATGTGTTCAATTTCCCTTGAGCATTGCTCACAGTGGAACCAAATGAACAAACACAAACAAACAAACATCACTGTATGGGCTCAATTTGCTTTTTTCCCATATGACCTGTCAATAAATTTAAGGTTCCCATGTGCTGTAGGACCTCCACTGTGTTATATCAAATGTTATATATAGAACCTTTCCCAGGAAAAGGAATCAAAGTGTATTTTTTATTCAATAACTGTAAGTTTTATTAACTAGAACTGGCTTTGTGTATGCATAAGTGACTTAAGTGCAATTACCTATAAGATCATTCCAATAGATTGTAATAACAGACATTCAAGAGGTTAGAATTTAATATACATTTTAATTGGGTAGGGCATTCAAATGTATATTAATGTAGGCACATGTTCCTTAAAATACCATACAAATGTGTTATACAGTATTATTAAATATGAATGTGAATGCAATGTCTCTAAATAATAACAATGTCTCTTTGTGTTTAACCATTCAAATGTATATTAATGTAGGCACATGTTCCTTAAAATACCATACAAATGTATTATACAGTATTATTAAATATGAATGTGAATGCAATGACTCTAAACAATAACAATGTCTCTTTGTGTTTAACCATATCACACCCACTCTTCATAATTGTCAATCACTTTAACATGTCGTTTAGTGTGCCAGTATTAATTGTTTTTTCATGTTGACTGCAGAAAGAATGTAACAGCCTATGCTGATTTATAAATTTGGGGGCTGGATGAGACACTCGTTCATTAGTATTGCTCTCTGTCCTCCATAGTATTTTTAATTTTAATGTCCCTTTTAACTTCACAGGTTTACAGAGATTGGAGACTGGTGGGAGGGGGGATGAAGATGGTGCAATTGATGGAATTATGGTGGGGAAAACCAGAGAACATTCATTCTAAGTGCCATTTTATCTACCACAAAATCCCACCTCTGATCCCTAGGATTGAATCCAGGCTTTTTTGTGAGAGGCCATAGTGCTGCCCAATTAGAAGTGTGAATATGAGACAACATTTAAAACAGAGATAGCATTACTCAATACTATCAAGTAATGAAACCAAGAAGTTGTTTTACAAGCCAGCTCCCACTATGACTTCACAAATGAGGTGTATGTAAATAAAGTAGATACTTTAAAAAGAATAACTATTTCAGCAGATATTTTGCCATGCAATACATATTGCACATTTATATAATTTAAGTTGGGTGTTTTGTCATAAATATGGTAGCTGACATTTCGATATGTAGAAATCATTCAGCAATAATGTGGTAATACACAAGTTTTATGTAACTATTTGTGCTTCCAAGGCCAGCGCTTAACCGAGTTACCCAGATTGACAAAAAAATTCCCAAGGATATACAGTACATATGGAGAATTTTCTGTTTATGAAATGCTTTAAGTTATTTTGCAATGAAAAGAGCATTATGTCCTAATTTATTTATTTATTTGGTATAACAGCAAGAAATAGTGTTTGAGCACAACACTAATACACATCCAAAATCAAACTGTGGATCCCAAAATATTATCATTACATCACATTCAAAATTGAAATAGGTATCAGACATACCCTTTGAGCACGAGTTCTCTTGTTCGTTTTACGATATTAGTGTGCAATCCATAAAAGTAAACTTTTCGAAATACAGTCCCTAATTTGAACACATTTCAACACTAAATAGCACAAACACACATTTTAACACCTTAACATACTAAGTATAGTTTATATTTAAGGTTAGCTTGTTTTCGCTATATATATATATATATATTTCAATTCTTCATTAAAACCAACTAAACTTTCGATTCATAAGCTGTCTTCTACCTTACTAGGTTTTCAGGTCATGTTCCAGTTTTAAACATCGAATGCGCGTTATTTGGTACTCAGTATTAAATAAGGTATCACTATAAACTCCTACATTTACACAATTGCTCGTTGATACGAAAATTCTGGTTTATTTTTATATTTTCGGTATTGCTATTTTATCAGCTTACTTGCATCTTAGTTTAGTTTCAAGCCTAAGCAATCAGCATGGCAGAGGTCGCGACACCTTCCCCCTTGAACTGGAAGATCGTCCCCTTTCGTTTATTTTCGGCATTCGCTCGAACTTCGTCGGGCAACTTCGGTTGGCTTTCTGCAAGCGCTAGTCTCTTTAACTACTGTGGTTCCTAGCGTCCCATTCTATACCGGGTGTGAAGGACCGGAAATTTTCCTCAGAGGCCCTCTTTATCAGGCTTGAGGTTGTTTTATGTGGCGTAAATCTACTATATGGACCACCTGCTTTACTTCCATTCAAAAGGAAGCCGTGCTAAGGATTTTTACGCACGAAGAAATCCACCGGCCTTTGCCGGGTCTGGACCCGCGACCTTGGAATCTTGGTTTTATCAAGCTTTGTATCTTAGGTAATATGTTAAATTTGTTATTGGAGAAGAATGGATTTGTTACTTTACGTCTAGTAAACTATTTTGTTATTGAAATAGGTAAAATGAATATATTTATTGGCCTTCTATTGACCTTTAGGTTTGAAACCAATAAAGGATGGTGTTTACAGTTAAATGTGTATATAAAATAATACAGCCGCATTGTGGTATCTGACGTCAGATTATAACTTTTATAGAAAGCCCTTTCTGTCAATCTGATGTATCCTGAGGTTCGAATCTCGTTGAGTGCACATTGTACATCCTTCAGTGACGGGAGAGTAGAAATGCTATGAAAAATGAGGCAAGTAGCTTTTAGATTCCAGGTATCGTGATGTAGGAATCTAATGAAGCAGTAGGCCTGTGAGGGATGCTTGGCGCTAACGATGCTGTGTATCTAGATCCGGGAGGTACGACATGTGGGGAAATCGAAAGAATATATGATCTGTTTAAGATAACAAGCCTTGTAGGGGTTTAAGGCATAACGGATCTTAGCTTCAAAATATGCTGGCACCTGCTGCTCGTGTCGATGCAGGAATATTCCAGATGCTGAAGAGTCTAAAGATTCCGTAAGGATTACAATCCGCTGCTATTTGAAACTTTCGTCCTTGAATCTTAATTAACTTTGAAGCTATTTATTATTCTTACAATGTACATTATGTAATACCGTTTTATTTCACTGAAACTTAATTGACTTTGAAGCTATGTATTACCATAACCATTGTTATAAAGTTATAAGTGTTTAACCATTTATGTAATTCATTTTTAATTGGATTCCTACTCTCTTAGGTATTGGTATGGTCATCTTACTTGAAAATATTATCAACATTAAGGGAAGTTGAAATGTTAATTTTCATGCTTTTTATTCATACTCAGGATTTAATTCCGTATGAATAATTCCAAACTTCTGCTCATTTGGTTTAAGTTTCGCAGACGTATGTTAATTGTAAATGGTTTAAGCGTATTGTTGAGAATAACGCTGCGTATAGCTTTTAGGCTTCCTCATTTTTAACAGCAATTTTGAAGAACTACAATTTTCTACAGAAGCGTCCCCATTATTTCTGAAACAAATTGGTGCAATGTGCTGAAATTCCCAACACACATTTGCAGATACATAGGCTTTATTTGAATAAAAGAATGTTTATGCATAAGGAATAGTCATGTTTTTAAAACTGAAAACCTATTAATTTTCAATAACATTTAAGCAGCGTATTAAGAAACTCATAGCTGTGCTTCTGATGAACAGAAATGTTTTTATATCAGTAAGCTGTAAAAGTATTGCTGAGGATGCCTTGAAAAATTCAACTAATTATATTAAAGAGTTTCCTAGATAAGGTGTCATCACTTAACATAGACAATCTAGGACATTTCGAATCCCCTTAACTGCAAGTTGCTTTCATCGCCTAGAGTTAATCTGCCCTGTAATTTTTATTTTCAGTCGTTTAGGATTATATTTTTTCGTAATACGAGGAGGTGTCCGGTCGTTACAACCCCACGACCTGGTGCATCAGGTTAATTTTATTCAAGGTGTTATTCCTCCAATCTCTAATGAGCCAACGCCGAACTGCAAGGCATTAGCAGTCGTACCCGAACCGACCCGAAGGGTCCCTAAAGGGTGCCGTCATCAGGACCAGATGAAACCTGGTTTCCAAAGTGGGGTTAGTTCTCTATTACTCCCCTATTGGAAATAATAGGAGACGATTAAACCTGTGTGCTATTGAAAAGAACGGGTAACAATGGAATTTTAATAACGGTGCTAGAATGGAAGATGGAGACAAGACGGGAAAGACTATAGAACAACATTTGGATGGTGTCCGACGAAGCATCACGTCTAGAGGACTAACAAATTAAGCTGCAGACAATATTGATTTATGGAGGAATAATATTATGAATGGGTTGTAGAAAAACTAGTGTATGTTGGATAATAACTCCTAACTAAAAAGACAACTTGAGGTGACAACATCCCACACCATTGTATAAATATAATAATATATGGCACTGTTCACTTAATTCTTTACTTCTTTATGTCATTGAGTCTTAATTAGGTAGATCTTATTTTATATATTGTGACTACATTTTTATTTGGAAATATCATTAATAATAACCTCAGGTGACAACTTTCCACATCATGATTGCATAAATGAATAGTATATTATACTGTTTGCTATGCATCTTAGCTGCGATGATTGATAAGTTATGCATTAACGTTCTTATTCGAGATTACACTATGTTTGGATTTCCACGTATTCCTGACATCACTGTACCCCCAAAAACAGTATTATTGGAACACTGTATTTGTGATTACAATGTATCTGCAGTAAAATCGAAGAAAATTATTAGTTAGGCGTTAATATTCCTAAAAGCTGGTTATCTTAATGGAGTCACGGAATCTTTAGATGATTTCCCAGCAGCTCCTTCATCCCGGGTTCTAGACAAACAGTGTCATTGGATCATAGCATCTCTAACAGCTCGGCATTTTAGATTCTCAAATCACTACACCTAGTGTCTACAGAAAATATAATTATCTTAGCTTTCCCAACACCTATAACATCAAGCGATTGGGGGACCTACAATGTGCAGTCAGCGAGATTCTAACGTCAACATTCATCAAGTCTGTTTACGTCAATGTCGTGCTGTCAGAACTGTAATCCAATTTTTTCGCAGTGCCACAGCAGTATTTTAGACAAATATTTAATTAAATACAGCACCCTCTATTAGATTCAACCCTAAATCTGAATAGCAAAGCCAACTCACACACACAGATACAGATATATATATATATATATATATATATATATATATTACCCACCACAATAAGAAAGCCACTAGCATCACAATAACAACTTCCACTTACAACGTAATATACAAAACTTAAGAACATTACAATAACATATCGCACAACACCCACAGCGTGTGCCACATTTTATATTCATAATACCTGCTTAAATAACAAAGGCTTTAGCCGAACACATAAAACAAAACCATTAACTTGAGAATAACAATGTTGACTTATTGCTTTACACATAATAACATATTAAGTAAGCAGCCCCTACACGGGTATACAATATTTTGTACTAGTGAATTCATTTACCTTATCTTGTTGATTACGCTCCTTGCATGTATGGCATGTATGTTTAAACGTGCTAACACGTGTATTACAAACGCTTTCACACCTGTCGGCAATCACTTTGTGTTATAATACCCGTTTATATATTACTTTGGATAAAATTATGGATTGACATAATGATTGAAAGGATTTACACCTTTTACCTCTTCACTCCTTATCACCGTGTGCACCATCCTCGTTAAACAAACCCTTCAGGAACCTTCAGCTTACCGCGGTAAGAATTTGATCAACACACAGCGGTGCCCCAATGTTCACCGCAATGTTCACCGTGGTTACCTGATCGGCGCTCATCTTGGTTGAGCGCACCGTTCATTGCAGGTCAACTCTACTGAACACACCCGGGTGTACATCGTGTCGGTTGCTTTTTCACTTGTTCAACATCTTTCCTGAAGTGCATACATGTAGTTCAGCGTGCAACGGAGGAAGGCAAAAGCAGATCGAAGTTTCTCTATTACGTTATTAAATTCAATATAAATTCTTAAGAAAAGATGGAAAGTACATATATAGAAGCTACAACTTTAAGCTGGACACGTGGGAAAAGTTGGCCTTGCAATTGATTAGAAAAATATGCTGAACTATTATAGACTTTTTTCTCTTTCCACACCGACTAAAGTCCAGTTAGCTTAGGCGATATTCCTGAAAGACATGCAGAAGAAGATATTATTCCCAGACAAGATTTGAACCCAAACCTCTTGTGTAGGAGGCACACACGCTTCCCCAACACCACAACCAGACTTCGTACTCATCTCTTCAGGATACCGGATAGCTATGTCTGCAATTAATGTAGTTAATATTCCCGAAAATGTACTAATTGCAATAAATCCATTTATTACTCTCCTTATTTCTGCCTTGTTCTTGGAACTATGCTTCAACTGATATAATTGTGATATGAACGCCGTGATTTTGTGGAGTTTCGTTACGTCTTGGGTCAGGATATATAAGGCATCTGTCTCACAAAAAGGCCTTAAAGCGTTAAAAATTACAAAGTACTTTAAAGTAACTTTATCAGGATGTATTCATTGGCGAAAATAGAGTGTGTCTATTCGTTGGGAATTCTAACCTATACCGTTCCGCCATTTTAACATTTCAGCACAAGTAAAGTTGGAAATAATCGAAGAAAACCGGCCGTTCAATGCCGGTCGGATTTAACCGCGGTAAAATCCTTGATAAACTTTTACCGCCGTCGATGCACCACAAATGACCATTCACCGCGGTAAAGTCCATGTTTTACTACGGTAAAATCTTGGTCGAGAATGATGCACACGATCATTAATGTTTCAAACTGTATTTCGCATTCTCAAAATAAGAATGAGCAATGGATTTGAAATATAATGCCTAAACGGGTGTAACTAACACAATGAACTTAGGCATTTACAAGCAAGTGCAAAATTTATTCCAGCTGCCCTGGCGGTTACTAATGAAGATTTTAGTAGGTAGTGGGTAAGTCAAATGATGATAAACGTTAGTTTTAAGGGGAAGCAGTACCTTTCGATGTAAACATTTAAATAAAATAATACACCTATATAATGGAATGCTAAAGTAGGCCTTAAAGCTAACATTCCAAGGAAAATAATATCTGTAGTCCTTAAGACTAACTTCTTTTCATTTTACAATTAGCTTAAGACCTGAAATATTTTATTGCAAACCAAGTCTCTTTAACTGGTTGAATTATAACATAAAAATGCCATACTACTAAACATTATGAAAATAAAATAGCAAGGATGTTACGCAATTATTGAGCGTCGAAAATATTAAAAAAGAAACATGAGCCCTTATAACCTCGCTGAGAAAGTGAACAGCTCTTCTGCACAACAGATCAAGATGAATTATTTGTTTTATTTCATACTATGTTACGTTTCGGTGCTTTTTGGTCTGGTAAACCGTACTGTAATACTCAGAAAATGTACGGTCCCTTCACCAATGTTGAATAAATAATTGCAAACATAATTATTAATTGCACAAGTAAACGATTGAAGATAGCAACAGAAATGAAATGGAAAAGTTTTCCTTAATTATTTCCAAATTATTTTATAGCAAGCAAACGACGGTATTCACTAGAAGTTTTATGGACAAGTCCTCCTTGTTTAGTTACAAATTTCCACTTCAAGAATTCCATTTCAATTTTTTCCGCATACATGGCCTCGCAATGAGCGTAGTGTGTGTACCAACTTTAACATAAGGTATATTAGTTTTCAATAAAAGAAATTAAGTTGTATATAATTGGACAAAACATACTATACCTTACAGTAGAGTTATTGAAATTGTTTTACGGGTTCGCTTCTAAATTCCTGCCACAGTTATGCTTCGACTGAAGGCATCTTAACTCCTAAAACCTAACTTTCAATCCTTGTAACTTAAATTAATATTAGAAGAAAGTAGGGTGCGCTCAATTAAATAGACAGGCAACTGCGCTAATATGACATGGAAAATTAAAGATGCAAAGTAATAAAAATCCCGGAACAACAATTGTATATTTTAACGCCACAAAGGGTAAAACAACTTTCCTGTATGTCAAGCATTATATCCTCAATTATTGGGATTAAATTTGTAACATGAAATTTACTTAAAAGCTATGCTAAGCCCAGACAATAATAGAAAACGTAGCTTACCACATGTGAGTGTGCAACACACCTGGCATCTTATATTTTATTTGTCTTTTCTCTCCACAATCTTTTATTTCAATACTACATATACAGTAATTGGACTTTCATTCTCAGAGACAGAAAGGACGATCGCCAAAATCAGCAAACCGCGATTTGTAAAATCATAAGCATCATTGGAAATAACAAAGTGGCGTGGCATAATTAGGTTTCTTTAATTTCGAACTAAACAGCATTTCAAATAATATTCTTAGCAGTTTCTGGAAAATCAGTCTTAACATTTCATTTTGGGGGATTTCGTTTCCTTGGGTATACAAAGAAATCTTGCAGGCAATTTTAATCCAGTTAGCAACTGCAGTGCTGATATTTCAGGTTTTTACATGCCTCTAAAGCAATATCCGTGTATACCTGGCCTAACATTGCAACGTACTGAAACCATGCATGGCTGCCAACCTTAATGTTAGTCAAAGTTCGTATACCTGTGAAACTTGCTAACCCTATTAAAGTAGACGTTACCACCAAGTCTTAATCCGTATAATCTACTTCTCGTCTAAAGAAGGTTGAAAAAGTTTAACTGTATAGTTTGCTTCCAAATCTTACGGCCTTTAGGTAAATGGGAGGAGCATTTTATGAATGTAGGCTACTTTAACAAGCTTGCGCAGCAGTTCTTCATCTGCTGTTCCACAGTAAGTATCAAGGCCAATAGTCTTTGCCCAGCACAGCTGCAGCCTTTCACAATCTCTTATTGCCGGCTTAGTGAATTCAAGAAACTGTTAAGGAGAATATTCCTGAGGAACACTTAATAATAAGTCATCCAAGTGAAGATGAACACAAAGCTACACTTATTAGATTTGGTGTAAGCAAATGGATTTGTCACCATTTCTTCAGTTCAGTGACCTTTAAAACGTACAAATGCGTCAGGGATACTCCAGTGCACGGAAACGTGCCGACGGAGCTATTTATAGTACTTTCCTTATATAAATGGCAGAACATCTTTAATGTTTGTCAGCAAACCACTTGATGAATCAGTCTCGTAAAGACTTCAGGTAAATTTAGTAACACAAATATTACCCTTGAGAAAATGTCATTTCTAGGTAAGAAGTGAGATAGGAGAAGTAACGAAAACTATATACTGAATTGTTAGACAGTCTGTGTTTACTCCATTATTGGAGAGTCCTCCTTGGTTAACAGATACTATTTTTATTAACCTCCTGTAGCGCGATGGTTTTGGTTGGTTGCCCTGGTGGCGAGTTTCTGATTCAGGAGAAGGTTTACTTTGCCGGCTGCTCAAGGTAGAGAATGGATTTGCGATTGAGTTATGAGACCTTTTCTCAGGGAGTATGTATAGGAGATGAAAAACATTCGAATTCCTCGTTCACTAGCCCCTTTGCTGTGATAATCCACACTGTTGAATCACTTCCCGAATCCGCGTCACACAAGACTTGCCTTCACGACCCCGTCTACAATTCTGACTCTAAATTTACATACTTCCCCTTTCCTATTCCCCTTATGAAGATAGATATTCTAAAGAAACTGTTTTCATTGTTGTGAACTTAATGCCCATTTCTACATGCCTATTCTCCCACTGAGTGACGCGATCTCCACTGACACTGGCTTGACACGAAATG
Source organism: Deroplatys truncata (assembly GCA_030765065.1). NCBI lineage: Eukaryota > Metazoa > Arthropoda > Insecta > Mantodea > Mantidae > Deroplatys > Deroplatys truncata. The sequence goes on along the minus strand of CM060990.1, from coordinate 522,159,909 downwards.
TTACATGAAGTCTGACCCGATGTTCGACGCCAAGTAAGCGATGTGACCCACGTCTCAATTCACTTTCCCCTCCTAGATTATTTTTCTAGTCTACTCCCATTTTCCATTTTTGTTTCACCTTTTTTCTAGGCACGTGACATTTATAAGTTATCGTTGGTTATTTTTATAAATTTTACTCCGCTTCGTCTACAGCGCTTCTGACATTATCGCCTTATTTTAGCTTGATTTTCTTTTCTGTGCGGATGACTGCTTCTGGGATTTCCCGTCTATTGTATCCCTTTACTGTGGGCTCTTTCCTGCCTTCCCGATTTCTATGTGCCTAAGTGCTTGCTAATGTCGTTTCCTAGTTTCTCGTGACCCATTCCTAATTGCTACCGTCACCGCTGTTCTCTGTCCGCTCTGAAATACGCAGTTTCATACCTTTTATTTTTATTCACGTTTATTTCATTTCAATTCTTTTTATTTATTAATTTCGGTTCTTTTCTTAATCTACTCGTTATCCTTTTTATTCCCCCTTTCCTAATCCTTCATATTATCTTTATTCTTATTTCTTATTATTATTATCTTTATTAATATTATGATTCTTATTATTCTTATTATTAATTCTTTTCGGGTGGATATTGTTTCTTCACTCCGAAACTTGTAGGATATGAAACTAGGGACTGTTACAGAGAAATTATTAGCAAGCCAAATAAAGATGACAAATGTGGGATGATATGATAGAAGAGTGCAATTTTCTTTAAAGACTTAAACTCTAAACTTTGAATACTGAAAAGGTATTTTCTTTTTCCTCATTACTGTTTTCAGTCTGGTAATATTTGGCTGTTAGCTTATGTTCTCATCAGATGGAAAGTTACCCCTCGTAAAATATAATTAAGGGTGTTCACGGTTTTTAGAAAAAAGAAATAAAAATACGTTCGCATACGATTACACTACTCACACGTTCAATAGCATTTGAGGTAACAAAACTGACCTTCAAGTGATATATTTCATTATCTTTAAACATAAACTCACGGTTCGATGAGACAATGGCAAAAAATATGCTGTACAACCCGAGAGTACAAATGCCCTTTTCCCTCGTAGAGATTAATTTAATCTCTTAATGTGCGTGTTAATGCCGCGAATCTGATTACTACTCAAAATGGAACTATAAATTTTTAGTCATTTTTGCGTATGTTTTATATGACAAGTAAAGAAATTATTACTCATCTCATTGTTTATCATATAATACCATTTCGTCAAGTACTCACAAAGGAGATTTTTCAGTAACAAAATTATAAAACTTTTTAAGAAAATATGATATACCCGACTGTGTTTGATTATTTTTATTTGTAGCGCCTATAGTTTAAAATTGTACAATACAGTCATCTGAGATATTTTCTACAGTCTCTTTAATACTTTATAAGTACTTAAATATTGTATCTGAAGGTTAGTGATTACTGTAAAGCACAAGTAGAATGCTGCATACTCGTGTTAGGCGATGTCAGCTGCACCGACAGAGTTTGAACGGGGCCTAATGTGGGTCTGCATGTTTCCGGCTGATATTGTGACAGTAGCCTGATATTGGACCGAACGGGACCTTAGAGTAACCACACTCGGCAGGATTCCAGTCCACCACGTCTAACCATCACACGGGAGGATCACCATATTCTGCTCCAGGCACATCGAAACCCCCTCAGATCTGCTCCATGCCATCCGGGAACAAGTAATGGACTCACTACAACACTTCGTGTCATCCCGCACCATTGCAGCAGCAGAACTATGGAACTGTCCTACCATGCACACCAGACAGAAACGATTACGCACGGAGTTGTGCAGTGCCCACGAAGCATGAACTACTGCCGAGTGGTGTCGCTTTGTATTTCATGATAAATTTCGGTTTTGTATTACCTCGAATGACCGTCGTCTGCCAGTATGGATTCCTTCAGAAGGGAAGTAAAGCAGGTGGTCCCGTGTCATAGATTTACGGCACGTAAAAGAACCTCAAGCCTAATAAAGAGGCCTCTGAGAAAAATTACCGGTCTTTCACGCCCAATATAGAATGGAACGCTAAGGACCACAGCAGTTAGAGAACGTCCATAAATAAACAACTCAATTTTTAATTTAATGCGAGTATGTAGGTGACCTGGCGAAAGGTCGTATTCTGCAAATGTTTTGGAGAGCCACAGCAGTTTTACTCCCGCCATTATGGTGTGGGGAGCCACTGGATGTGATTTCAGGTAATGGTTCGTAATGATTAAGTTGATGTCATCTATCAACAGGACAATGCTCGTCCACGCATGGCATGTGTCTCTAAAGCCGCCTGTATGGGGTTGAGGCACTCCTGTGGCCAGCAAAATTCCCAGGCCTATCCCCAAAGAACTTGTGTGTTACTAGCTCGGACATCAACTCCATCCCAGTGGCCGTCGGCATTTATTAGTTTTGTCTCATGGTCAAAAGTATATTGGTTCGGTCCAAGGTCAATAAGTAAAGAGTACTAGTAAGGTACCGAATTGAAAACAGAACAATGCTGTTTTAAAATCAACATTTTACTTTCCAATTATCTGCAGGCTTAGAGCTGCCATAAAGTAGGGATGGGTAAACTATAAAATTGCCTGCTTCTTCCTTAAGGCGTGGTTAGAATTTCTATCATTACTCGTATAGTACATACGAGTATAGAACTCAGTCTAAACTTCTTAAATTTCAGAATAATTAGTGATACCAGGAACTTTTCGGTACACCCCTATTCAGAGACTATCTATTTAATTAACATGAATACACTAAAGAAACCATAGTCAATCTATGTTGTCAGTTTTATGCTTTTTGAGGAAATTTAAAGGACAATGCTTTTATAGTTTGGAGTCTATTTATTTATTTAGATACAAATTCTGCCATTGTGTCTCTGATATATTGTTCTTTCTTTAGTTGGCCTGGTCTTCCTTTTGTTGCTGGACTTGTCATTTTGATGTGTAAGATTGATTTCGTTTTAGAACGTCTATTAGCTGAACGATGTTATCGTGAGCGGTGTAGAAAAAACCATTTACCTTTGCATGGAAATATGCACAACTTAGTTCTTACCAATTCGGCCCATATGTGTGGCGGAAAAGTAGCATCGAGCTTGATGTACTTCTCTAGCACATAATCGGTAAACGGCTGCACTACATGATGTTGGGGATGAATGCTCATTAAGGTCTTCTGTGAAATAGTCTTCCACATGTTGCGGTAGTAGAAACGGAAGTAAAAAAAACAACGAAATTCTCCAATATCTAAACTGCTCTGTTATATGATATTACCAAGTGTATCTTCTGTATATACCAGCACCAGTATTACCCTAAATGAAATATACAATTTTTGCTTTCAGTACCTTCCCATACCGTTGATATCGCAGTATGAATAGTCTTCTCAAAGTCTACACAAGCTCCTTTCAGAGAAAAGGTCAAGCCCAGATTATTGCATTCAGTCACCAGGTGTTTAAAACCATCGGCATAGCTATCTACAGCATTTCCTGGTATAGACAGAAGGCAAGTGGCAGTGGATATTAAGAAAACCATGCAGTGTGAAGAGTTGATTAAGCATGTTTGGAGACCTCTTGAAGGTTACATCAGTGAATATTTCATTCGCAATTAATAAACATTACAAGTTTTGTGCTGTAGAAAAAGTTACAATGTGCTTAATTCCATCGATAACGAGTAAACACTTTTCACTTAGAAATTAGTTTCAATCACCATTTATTGCAAAACACCATGAACTTCCGCAAAATTTTCGGAACATTTGGTACGAATTGTCTTCTAGAACCCTGAATATTTTTCCTAATCAGTTGAACATCATATTTCGTTAAATCTGGTACACATTTCTTATTCAGCTCAGAATGTAACAGTATGAAGTCTCTCAAAAACATCTTCTACGGCTATTCTGTTAAGCTCATTTCTAAGTGCTTGCCTGATCAAGTCTGCTGGATCCATTGCATGATAATTATGCAATAGCTGACGATCAACAATTTCTTATTTTTTGTAAATTTTAATAAAAGCGTTGGAACATCCTAGTATACCACGGCATCTCTAAATATAATTGGCTAGATAATTATGGAATGAAAATTTAAAAACCACGTATGATGTACATTCGGTTCGCTTCTAACTATAATCAACACTTTCTTCTCGTCCGGCCTTCGTTGAGAAGATTACTCGAAGTACATTTACGAGCGACTGAAACGACGGCTACGACCGTACTAATTACGAAAACACGTTTTGAAACAGTATCACTGCCAACATGAAAACACGTTAGTATCGACTTCACACCACCATTAAAACATGTCGGTTTCGATATAATACCAATGTGAAAACACGTCAGTATCGATATCATACCGACTTGAAAACACTTCCGACTTGCTATCACACCAACACGAAAACACGTCAATATCAGTATCATACCAACATGAAAACATGTCTGATTCGGCATCATAATAACATGAAAACATGTCCGATTTCATATCATAGCAGCATGAAAAAGTCTCAGACTGATACCATGTCATCATGAAACCATGTCAGTAGTATGGATTTGTATGTTCTACGATCATCGTAGAACAGACATGCCTGTTCTGCGGTAAAATCTTGATCACAGAACATACAACGTATCTTAGCACATGGGAGTGAAAGAGATGGAAAATAATTGTAGAACGTACAATGTATCCAAAAATGGGAGTGAAAGAGATGGTTGTATAGTGTGTAAGGGTAGTGGAAATTCAATGAGTAGATGATGTGTAACATGGTAGGGGATGTGGGTCATGATGTCTTAGAAAGTGTATTGGGGGTGTGGGGTAACTGTGTACGAGCATCAATGTGATAAAGCCGATTAGGGCGATAAAAAAGAATGATTGAAACGAGTATCGAACCCATACTAACATCATCATCATTCCGGGATCAAACCTAGACGTGATGTAAGCGATATTCCCAATAAAAGAGCCCCTTAATAAAAAAGGGACTTCGAACCCAAAATCATCGAACCCAGGAGTGATATGAGCGATATTCGCAGTAACGAACCCCTTGGTATAAAACATATGAGTAACGAACCCTGGTATCGAACCCAGGAGTGAAATGAGCGATGTTCGCAGTAATAAACCCACAAAATCATCGAAATCAGAAGTAATACGAGCGATATTCGCAGTAACGAACACCTTGGTATAAAGCATATGAGTAACGAAACCCTTAGCATCGAACCTAGGAGTTATATGAATGATATTCCAGTCAAGCTACAGTAAAGAAAAACCTCAACACTTGTGTGAATGATTCCAAGCACAAATGTAAGCATTTAACACGAAACAGCATTTGGGGTGGCTACATATCACTCGAACCAAGGACTGGTGTAAACCATGCAAGTCCAACCAAGGAATGGTATACAAGAGCTATTAGCGCTCTACTCACGGAGAAACCGTCAGACGTTGGTCCCGGTAATGTAGGTCACCTCGTAGCGAACAAACATCCCACTTAGCGAGCAACATTAGCATGGACAGTGCCGGTATGTAGATCATATCGTAGCAAACAAACATTAGCCATGTAAATAGCGCTCTCGATACGGAGAGTGCAAATTACCACTAACTAATGTATAAACACAAGACTGAAATTACTTAGAAGTAATGACAATAACAAATATAACGAGAGGTAGTGCAACTCTTACAAATGTAGGTCACCGGTGTGTGATGTGAATACATTATACACTCTCGAGGGAAAAATAAACAGACGTCACACAAAAACATGTAAAGGGGCCACTCCTACCTCTCCACTGCTGGATGAGTGATGTAGGAGGGTAAATCAGTATAAAAGACCGTACATAAGACATATTAAACCTAGTAAATACAAACTCTATAACATACAACCTTTTAGCCTTAGAGGCTAGAAGCCTGTAAGTATATAATATTCCAAGCCTAGAGGCTGGTATCCCATTGGCGGGCAACAAGACGACTGTGTATAAATAGTGCTACAGTGCATACACCGCGAATACAACGAAACCAGACAGCGTCGCAACATTTCATAGGAAATGCCCAAAGACGGTAAGAAACAATACATTCTTACCAGCTTAGGTATTGTAGCCTAACCTATAATACACATCTTTTACGATTCGTTTCAGCTTGACTATGTGGTTTACGAATTTCAATGTAGTAGTGTAAATTTGTATTTCTACTGTCGTAGTATAATTTTTTATGTTCTACCGAATTTTAGTGTATATTCTAGAATTGTAGTATAAATTTCTATGTTTTACATTCGTTAGATCGATGGTGTGTTTCTCATGCAATGTTTACATTTCAGTTATGCTTATACATACTAGATTGATTTTGTGTTTCTTACATTTTTGTTATGTAACTGTTCGTACATCTCTAAAATGTTTATACAAGTTTATTTTCAGTTATGCAACTGTATATACATTCCTAAGATCATATATAACTGTACTTGAATTCCTAAAACGTTTATACATGAATCTCTCTTCATTTCAGTTATGCTGCTCGATAGATTAGCAGAACTTGATGTTGGAAGTACATTCCCCGAGCTACGGAAGCTTAGCGACCTGCAACAACATGTCACCTACAGGATCACGCAATGCAGGGCAGTTGCGACAAATTACGGTACCAGAACTGTTGTACATCTCCAAGCTGAGGATGATGAGATTCAAGTCTTCCTCCCAGCACGCTACATGAATATGCCAGCAGACCTGAGGATGCAACTAACATCTGGAACGTATACTCTACAGTACCGCGGTCTTGAAACCCAATCTTCAGGCTTCAAAAAGCATAGCATTGCTTTTTTACAGCAGCAATAAAAAAAGGTATGTGCTAACCCACAGAATAGCATTACATGTACATTTCCGAGAAAATATCAATACTAATAATCAAAAATGTTTCTACAGACATGACAGTGAATACCCCAGCAGTGAAGCGAAAAGCCGAGGATACGCCATCAACATCCAAAATGTGTAGGGGAGAATTGGAATGTCATGAGTTCGAAACCGCCTTTAAACACAGGTTAGTAACATATAGAATTGAAAATGTTATTGGTGCCGCGAATCCATCCGATTTTCTTGAGCAGTGTAAACCGTTGGTTGAACAAAGAACAAAACAGACTCTAAACAAGCACAAAACCGGTCTTAAATCGAGAGCAACACTAACATGTACATGTATACTAAATAAACCAGATTAAGAGGCAATTAAAATGTTTTGTTTCAATAGTAGGGTGTTCATCCTCCAATCAACAGATTTTGAGCAGTTTAATGCAGGTAAAATTAAAGATCCTATATTTGAGCAGAATGTCGCGATAGTTCAAAAAAGCTAAATAAAACTATATCATTGGGGATAAATATGTGTAGATACGATCCGTTGAATGCTTTGCGCTCTATTAAACTCCCCGATTTTATCAGTCAAAAGAAAGCAACCTGTAATATACGTAATGACAATTCAATATGCTTCGTCTACACGTTGATAGCAGCGAAATATCCATCTTTATCCAACAGGAATGGACAATGTACCTATAACAAATTTAATATATATGATGAATTTGTATTAGACAACATTTCCTTTCCGCTGGGGTTAGATCAGTTAGACCTATTCGAACAACAGAACAAAGACACATCATTGTCAGTATATAGCATAGAAAATCAGTCAATCATTCTATTATATCAGACAATGTCTCGAAAAAGAAATCATGTCAATTTACTACGTATTGAGAATGAAACGCATGCACATTACGTACTAAGCACCAACTTATCACGTCTACTTAGCAGTAAAATCACTAAGAATACGCGGAGAATGGAGATGCGCGAGGGGTGTTTTAGATGTTTTGCAAACGCAGAGGCTTTAAGGAAACATATGATAAAATGTAGGGAAACACAGTCCATAGTAATTCCGGAAGTTGGAGTGGATGATAAATTATTTTTAAAGCACACAACAAAGCATTCGATGTTCCAGTGCTCATTTAAGCAGACATGGCAAGTGTACTGGCTCGAGTCCGGACATGTCAACCTGATAATGACCATATCTGGTCGCGTCCCAAACAGAAGCATGCGATTATGTCAGTCGCTCTTCAGATGGTATGTAGACCGTTTCCCTCTCTTTCAAGATTTAAACTCTTTCGCGGACCCAATGCAATCACAGACTTTCTCAATGAAGTAAAAAGTATAGCAGATGAAACTATAGCTTTATATGAAAAAAATGTTAAATTAAAAGTGACACCTGAAGATGAGTTGAATTTTAGGAATGCAACTGTTTGTCACATATGTAATCGGGAGATGCAATCTGACGATAAGGTGCGCAATCACGAACATTGGAATGGAAAGTATAAAGAGGAAGCCACAGCTCCTGTAATTTAAATAGAAAAAACACCAAATTTTATACCCACATTCTTTCATTGTCTAACGTCATACGGCGCTCACTTTATAGTGAAACATCTCGACTATGACACTCAACCTATAAGTTGCATAGCACAAAGCTCTGAAAAGTACATTTCATTCAGTAAAAAGCATAAAACAATTTACCTAAGATTTCTAGATACCTATCGATTCATGAATGATAAATTATCAAACCTTGCTGATAAGTTATGTATGGATGATTTCAAATTTATAAAAAGTGAATTTAAGACCGTGATACAGCAGCATCTCGTTAGAAAGAAAGGTGTATTCCCATACAGTTATATTGATTTTTTATCTAAATTGAATGAGACAGAGTTGCCTGATATTACAATGTTTGATGATATAACAGCAGAGCAATATGAACATGTCCGTACCGTTTGGCGAACATTTAATATAGAAACGCTAGGGCAGTATAGCGATTTATACTGAAAACTGATAAATGTTTTTAGCCGACATTTTCGAAAAGTTTCGTGACATAATTATAAATGTTTATGAGTTGGACTGTGCTCATTACTTTACACTCCCAGGACTTGCATTCGATACAATCCTCAAGCTAACCAATCTAACACTTTCCCTAATTACAGATAAAGAGGTGCATTGCATGATTGAAGATGGAATACGTTGTGGGATATGTACCGTCTCTGGCAGATATGCAAAAGCAAATAATAAATACGTTTCGGACTATGATAGCTCACAACAAACGAAATATTTAGGCTACTACAAGTGTACGAATTTATATGGCCAGGCTATGTCCCGGACCCTTCCATATGGTGGACTCAGATGATTAACCAGAAATGAAATTGAAAGCATTGGCTTTGCAAGAGTGACCGAAAATTCTCCAGTTGGATATGTACTAGAAGTAGACATTGAATAGCTTTCAGAAATTTACGATTTTCACAATGATCTGCCACTGTGTGCACGTTCGGAAATACCGCCAAACGGGAAATATAAATCGTTACTGGCTACACTAACGAATAGGGATAAATATGTGATTCATTATCGAAATCTGCAGCAATGTCTTCAATTGGGTATGAAATTAAAGTACATACATAGAGTGATTGCGTATGAGCTATCAGAATGGATTAAAAATACATAATGATGAATTCCGAGCTACGTGCACGAGAGACCTCTAAATTCGGACACAACCTTTATAAACGGCTACATAATGCGATATATGGTAAAGCGATTGAGAATGTAAGGAAATAGAATCACTTTAGACTTGTCACTTCGTGGAAACAGGCACGTAAATTGATATCCCGTCCAAACTTTGCCGCTAAATTGTGTTCTTGGAGAGTCTGGTCGGTATCAAAATGGCACGCGAGGAGATTAAAATGGCCAGACCGAGATACATCGGACAGGCAATATTAGAGAAGTCAAAATTCTTTACGTATACATTTTACTATAAAGTGATGAAGCCAAACCTGAAGGATCTTAAATTACTGTATACAGATACGGATGCCTTTCTTTTTCAAACCAGCACCAATATATATGAATTTGTGAAAGAGAATCTCAATTATTTCGATACCTCCAATTATCTGTAAAACAATGTTTACGGTATACCAAGGGTTAATCATAAAGTTATTGGAACATTCAAGGATCAGCTATTGCGTAAGGTAATGTCAGAATATGTAGGTTTACGTTCTAAAAACTGTATGCATTTAAATATGAAGGAGAGGAAACCAAAAAGGCTAAGGGTATTACCAAACAGGCAATGCGGACAATTAAATTTGAGGATTGTAAAACACGTTTAAACGATAAGTCCTAAGCATATTATTCAATTCAGTTGGGTTTTAGAAATTTCAAACACGATGTGTATACCACCGAATCAAACAAACGCATGCTGGACGCATTCGATGACAAGCGTATAATCCTTAATGATGGTAGTCATATGACATTAGCATGGGAGGGTGAATCATTAACTGTATGTGAAGATAATGAGGGTATGCCCAATTAAAAAAGTAATTCTGTATAAGTGTTATGTGGGATAACAAAAGTAATGAATGTATTAAGGTAAATGTATGCCCAAACACACGTTTGTAAGCATTAAACAATAATTCTGTATAAAAAATATTATGTGGAAAGTATGCACAAGTTAGTGTGGAAATTTCAAAACACTCAGGTAGTTCAGTGTTATGTGGATACTTGGCATTTCATTTTCAGCTCTAGGTGTGACGGGCGGTCTGATTTTAAAAATATTCAGCTTCTACCTACATGTTTGAATGTGATTTAAAAAAGTAATTCTGCATAATACATGTTTGTTTCTGGGGTTTGTTTCTGAGATACTAGCTTCTAGGCTTCATAAATATATAACTGATACAAATAAAATGTGTTACTAATTTCAGTATTCTCTTCCATCCTGGCACTCTCCTTTAATTGTAAAGGATAAGGAAAACAAGAACAAGATGAGTTATGAATAAAAACATTTATTTATTTCATATCATGTACATGCTCATAGTACATCCTCACGTTCAATCCATTCGGGGTTTGGAAATCCCCACCACTTGACAAGAAGCCTATCCTTGGCGCGTTTCAATACCTTTTCAATCAGGAAGACGTCATGATACCGTGCCTTTTAAAGTTCCTGTCTATAAAATCCGCCTTTTATCACCTCTCTTTCCGAATCCTTCAAAAGCTAGACTGGAGGTTGAGAATTCCTAATGTGATAGATCTGAAATATTTCGGCACTCCAATTGGGAAAGTAGACCTTTTCAAAATGTGCCTTATGTCTGGAGATGCGTACATAATCACCAATCTTGAACCGATGAGGTTGCCGCTGCTGCTGCTGACTGTATACAGTTAGCAGCAAATAATTGCTCGTGACATCGTTTGGCTTCATGTGAATCGTTGAATGGTAACTATTATTATACTGAGTAAGTATTTTAGGCAGGAGCTCCAATCTTATATTTTGCCATTAACTGCTTGAACGAGTTTTATAAAACTCTTTTCCATTATCTGACTGAATATGTTTGGGCGAAATCTTCATTTCCTTCATAATGGATACCATTGCTTGCGTTACATCCTCACCCCTCTTATTCTTCAATGCTCTGTCATATGCCTTTTTCGTATAAAAGTCTACTGCATGCAATATGTATTATGATTCTTATTTACTCGTGCATATGGAATCATTTCCATTAGATCGATCTGTAGTAGATCATGAAGACTTTTTTTAATTACCTTTCTACGTTTAAAATTTCGTCTGGCTAGCACATGAAATTCCTTTGCAATTGCACGTTTGATCATGTTGTAGCTTTAGCTTTCTTCAATTCCTCAACAATCTCGGCAATTTTGAACGTGTGACCTCTATTTCCGGCTTCTTGCAATGCAATGAGTAATTTGAGACGATCCACTAGTACATTCACATCGGACCAGAATATGTAACCGGTTTGATTATTCTGCAGCTCTTTCCACTCGAATCCCAAACCGGTCACCTTGTCAGTCACGAGTTTGCGAATGATGTGTGTATATTTGTGCCCAGTGTTCGATTTTAATCGTCCGGTGATGGTGTGTCCACTTCTGTACACTGGCGTTTGATTTAAGATGTCACCGTATACATCTAGATCCTCATCGGTGTAGGTGAGGGGTTTCCTCTTGAAGATGAATTCTAGCAGGCCGGTGGTAGTTGTGTAGCGTTCGCTTCCCACTCGAATGTGATCATCCTCGTCTATGGCGATTATTTTATTTCCCAAACGATAATTACCATCCTCGTATCGAATTCCATATGTAGTATCTAAATTGTTTTTACCTAAACGTCGCATTTCTTTCAGGTGACGCTCTAGCTCATTATCCTGCTTACTCTCCACCTCTACCTTCTTTTTGGTATTCTCCAGTGGGGCATTTAGTGGTGTAGTTACAGGCTTCAGTACCTCAGTCATTGTGCGCTGCGTCTCGAACCGTAGACCTCTAAGGGAACTCAGCTTTTCCCTAATGGAATTCGTATGCTTTACAATGGATTGTTTCAGAGCTATATCATCGGTATCCATCTTGTCAATGATAGATCATTGTTAGCGTACATTCATTTTATATGCTACGAGCATTTCGATGTGTAGCGTATGGCCGTTAATCGCACGATGAGGGGGTGGTGTGAATGTTAAAGGATGCGGATATTCAGCGATAACATTATCATTTATCACAACTATTGTATCGTTTCTCTCTTGAGCAATTATAATACTTCTCGGTCCGGCTACAGGATCCTGAGTTGTGATCCAGCACGCTATGAGTTCACCCTTGATCGGAAATGTATAGAGTGAGAATCCAGATGATAGCACATACATGTTTGCTATCCTCAGCGGTAGGGAGCGAAGATGTATAATGAGATTACCCCACATGCCAACCACACGTGTTTGCAATGTATCCAGAGCGTTGGCTAAGAGCTTGTTGGTCGATCTCATTTGTTTAGCAAGATCATTCACTCGTGACTTGTCACTATCGACCACCTGTGCGGTGAGCTCATCTATAGATCTGACCTGACCTGTAAGTTAACTCATTCGAGTCATGATATTTGCAGTTGCGTCGCTTAGATTATTCATAAGGATGTATACACTTCACTGTAGTTTATTATTGAACAGTGTCTCGAGTTTTGAAATTTCATCACTGATGCGCGCAGATACTTGGTTTTCACTGTGTTGTAATTTCATGTTTATATTATTTTCAATATCTGAAGTGTTTGAGATATTCCTTTCGAGTGTCTGAAGCGACTTGATTACAGTTTCTATTTACTGTTTCATATTTTCAATATGTATTTTCATGTTATGAGCGAGCGCACTCTCAACAGATTCTAGCTTACCGTTATCCACCTTATCGATATTTATAGTAGCCTTAACCATATCGTTATTTATACTTTGTTGTAATTCATTTATTTCCCTTAGCAGATATCTATTATTTACCCCGTCCATATCGTCGATGGGGTCTGCTAGATCTATAATTCTTCTCTTGCGGGGCTGCTGTAGCTGGAGCTTGCGGTGGTAGTAGGGGATCCAGGAACATGAAGACAAGCCGCTCATCCTTCTTATTGTTCCACTTGTGTCTGTTTCTCTTCTTCTTTGTTACCACCTCCTTTTTCTCTTTGTCGCCGCTGTAACACTCACAAATGCGTTCATCATTAGATTGATGTTCGTTTAAATATCACTTTATTACCTTATTCAGCGGTTACTGTACTTACCCCTCTGTCTCGTCTTCCCAGATGGGTGGTGGGAGGTCCGCGCCTTCGGGTGTTGACTCGGCCTCACGCTTCACGTTGCAATGCTCGAAGCAGCTGAAGAAGCTCATCATCTCTCGGTGCTTCGATGGCTCGGTGCATATGACGCGATGTGTCACTCTATCACACTTCTCGATATGTTTCTCAAGACAGTGCTGACGCATCTCCTCAAAGGTCGGTGCGTTCCATGTTGCGTCCCATGTTGCGTTGTCACTGTCCATCTTGCTACTCGTCTCGACCATGTGTGTGAGCGTGTGGCGGTCCCTCGCAGCTCATATACTCTACCCCCCCACCCCTGACTATGCGCCGATGTGTTGTGCTTGCAGCGACGTGATGGTACAAGCATGTGATTGCTTCATATTGGATCGATCATACTCAGCTAGGTGGGTGTGATGCTGCAGTTTTTAATTGTAATATCACAGCTAAGCGGAAGTATCATTCATATTACTCCTCGGTTCGATGTTAAGGGGTTCGTTACTACGAATATCGCTCATATCACTCCTAGGTTCCATATTGGGGTTCGTTACTCATATGCTTTATACCAAGGTGTTCGTTACTGCGAATATCGCTCATATCACTCCTGGGTTCGACACCAGGGTTCGTTACTCATATGCTTTATACCAAGGGGTTTGTTACTGCGAATTGGGATTTTTTTTACCAAGGGGCTCTTTTACTGGGAATATCGCTCATATCACGCCTAGGTTCGATCTCGGAATGATGATGATGTTAGTCAGGGTTCGATACTCGTTTCAATCATTCTTTTATCGACCTTATCGGCTTTATCACATTGATGCTCGTACACAGTTACCCCACACCCCCAATACACTTTCTAAGACATCATGACCCACATCCCCCATCATGCTACACATCATCCCTCCTCAATGATGTCGTCCTCCGTGGACTAGTGGTACCGTGCTAGCCTCTAATTCCCAAGGTTGCGGGTTCAAACCCGGCGGAGGGCGATGGATATTTTCGGGCGTAAAAATCGTTAGCACGGCTTCCTTCGGAAGGGAAGTAAAGCCGGTGGTCCCGTGTCGTAGATTTACGGAACGTAAAAGAACCTCAAACCTGATAAAGAGGCCTCTGAGAAACATTACCGGTGTTTCACGCCCAATATAGAATGGGACGCTAAGAACCATAGTAGTTAGAGGGTCCATAAATAAAACTCAGTTTAAATTCCTCCTCATTGACCTTCCACTACTCTTACACACCATATAATCATCTCTTTCACTCCCATGTATTTAGATACATTGTATGTTCTACAGTCATTTTCCATCTCTTTCACTCCCATGTGTTAAGGTACATTGTATGTTCTGTGATCTATATTTTACCGCAGAACAGTCAAATCCGTACTACTCATGTCAGATTCGATAGTTCATGATATATTATAGATATATACTTTAACAGTAGGTAATACTTAAGTACAGTAGACACCTGCATAGTTCGGACCGAATTAGTACCGTGGCTTTCTGAAACCCGGACGGAAGTAGTGCTGTATATTTCGGTTCTGTATCTGATCACTGTAAACTAACGGGTAAATATTGCAAATTCAACTTCAGTACACCTAAATAAAATATGTTGTTATTGTGTTTCGATTTAGTAGTGGACCGGAAGGAAAAACGATAGTGTGGGTGCTTTGCTTACAAACGTAATCTTAATCAGCAATACGTTGCTTCTATGCTTAGGATGGCTGAACTCGTCAAAGCCTGTTACTCCAGTTAACAATGGTGACGGAACGTGGATCGAATCCCATGTAACGCATCGCTTTCTTTTATTTTTATAGGGAACGTCGTTATTTAGATAACCTGTGTCAAATTTAAAATTGTAAAAATTAATGGAACACGTTTCTAATAAAATTCCTTCGTGAGAGCGGTAAATTACATGGCTATTTTTATTTCGCATACATAATAGCGCTGTAATCTTTCCCGCCGTCTTACAAACGCTGGAATAGAATCAACATTTTAAAACTGCTTGCTTTATAAAATATCAATTGCAATTTCTGCAAAAATTACACAGAATAAGCCTAACTCAACTGTCAATCATTACTCCCGAAATTAATAACATTTGACCTGAAATATACAACATTCAAAGGCATTTCTCCGTAAGTCTTTTAGACTACCAACTTGTTAAAGAATTTACTTATTTCATGCATTGTTTATGATTACATTAGCTTACAATGGAATATAAGGAAGCACACATCTTCTTTACGTTAGAAGGTCTGGACAAACAAGAAAGTTAAAATCTTTCAGACACAAGAAACGAAAATTGTTATTTTAGAAAAGTTTGAGTCAGCGCAGCATCATTACATTCCTTTATAGGTAATTATGGAGTAATTCGAAACATATATCAGACTATGTGAGAATAAGATTCGAAGTATCGAAAGCGAACGAATTAAACACATTGCATATTGCAAGGAAGAATTTAGTAGTAAAAAGACTAACAATGGTCACAAAAATGCATGTTACAAGAGCTGGATGGCAATGAATAAAGCAATTAATGATATATTATACAGAACTCAAAGTAGCTGTAAATTACTTGAACGTGAAGCAACCGTTTGTACCTAGCAGCGTTGCCATTTGGTTTATTTCCAAGCACAATACAAGTTAACATGTCCTCATTAACTCAATATCTGGAAGTGTGTCTTTATCCTGATTATCCATTACTGATAAAAGAATCTAGATGAATTAAAGACGTTAATTTTCCAATTCAGTAAAAAAAGCATGCGGGATGTGCGGACAGAATCACCTGCAACTGGTACTTCTGAATTTTACGGATAACGATGCAACGATCTGGACTATTCCTCAGCTGGATAGCTTGCGCTCTATTCATATGATATTAACTTTTATTAACTTTTGCTCTAATTTAGCAACAAATTTCATTGCATGGCGGAAAGTTCGTAGCACTCTGAGAAATGGATTAAATATTTTGCTTTTGTTTCTAGATATTCGTTTACATTTATTTCGAGTATAAAAAGAGAACATTATCTAGAACAGACATGAATATAGCAGTGTTCAGTGTGGAGTATAAGTTACTTTAGTTGATTTTGTTAACGGCAGACAAACTATTATGCAATCATTAAAACGATAGAATAGTTCTTACAGGTTGCCTTTAGTTAGCATTTGAAAATAATGACATTCGGATTCAAATTCAAATACGATTTACAATGCGTATGTTTTCTCCTCTTTATCCTCAGAAATGATTGAAAGCTTGAGAATGAAGCATCACCTCCGCTATTCTGTGATTCTCTCTGTCATTCTTAGAGATGCAAAACGACGCAGCATGCCTCGTCCACGTCTTTGCCAAGTTTTAACAGCAGCAAAGACGGGCGAGATAATAAGACGTTCCCTACAGGGCCAGCGTGTTTCCCATATCTCTGGAGATCTTTCGTTTAACCGTAAGACGGTGAAAAATGGCTATAGCAACATCAACGGAAGGTTTTGAATGGATCAAGTCGCTACCAAGATCAGTATGGCCTCGGGCAATTAACCTTGACACTGATGACAGAGGTGAGGGAGCATCCAATGTTTTGTTGGTTAAGGCTCTAGAATACGGATGTTCTCATGAAACCATTCGGCGGAGACTAAAGGAGACTTGTCTTGAACTTCATAGTCCTGCCACCAACACATTTCTCACTGAGGAGTAATGATTTACAGTAGATGTAGGCATATTCCCCTGTTTTGTTTGCAGCAATTGCAATTAATATTTTACAAAGCATTCAGTTTTAAAATTCCAATCGTATTGCAGCCTTCGTAAGACGGTGGGCAAAATTACAACGCTATGCGAAATAAAAACAGCCATGAAATTTACCGCTCTCAAGGGGAAGGTTTATCAGAAAGAGTTTCCGTTAATTTGTATAATCTTATATTTAGCACAACTTATAATAATAATGATGTTCCCTATAAATATGAACAAAAAAACACGCATTACATGGAATTCGATCCACGTTTTGCTACCACTATTGATCAGCAGTAACACGCCTTAGGGAGTTCAACTATATTAAGCACAGAAAACAAGATCTTTCTGATTAACCTTACATTTATAAGCAAAGCACCCACACCAGGATTGTTTTTCCTTATGCTCCACTACTTAATCGAAACAGAATAACAACATACTTTCTACAGGTGTACTGAAGTTGAATTTGTAATATTTGCTGGTTAGTTTACAGTGATTGTTGAAATATTGCTTTTCAAAGCTGTGAAGTGATCCAATGGCTGCCATGATCATACAACTCTGTACAGCAAGGGAAGTATACGGCAAATTTAATTCTCATACCATCTATGCAAGAACTCCTTAGCATTAGATGACCCTCTGCTCAAGTCTCACTGGAGTTGACCACTTAATTTTGGGATAAATGGTACATCCTGCCATGCAGAAGCCCTATGATATGGCCCAGAGTCGTGTATGACATCACACTAAGAGGCGTCTTTTTACTTAGTCTCATTTGCTAATAACTGAGAAGCTTCATTGTTTGCACAACACATCTTGATGTTTAGTGCATGAATAGGAGGACATACCATGTAACACAATCGCTTAGAGTTGTGCAGTTTCAATAATACTGCGATTTCAAGGTGGCAAAATGTAACTTAACATTTCGGTCCATAAGGTAGCCAAAATAAATGTTTCTAGTAATGCAATAGAGATTTTTATGCATGATTTTGACGAATGCTTTGTATATTCTGGGAATAAAATCCTAAACTATAAGTCCGAGACTTGAGTGACAAATCCCTTTGTACTAATATATATTCGGAATGTATCAGATTAATACCATTATTATTGCTAAATTTCCTCATACATCACTTTTCTCTTTAAGTGTTGTTCTATTTTATGTTTGTTTTGTTAAAATTCACTCTTTTATTTTTGAAAACATTTATTTCCAAAGAAAGAAGAACTAGGTTAATGTTTCCTTATTTCATGCGACTGACAGTGATATTAACTTCAGTGTATATTTTTCACAATATAATTCAGGTATTTAATTTTATATTACACTACATGGTCTTCTGAAATAATTCACTATTTTAATAGCTGCCTCTGCAATTTCTCTGCAGTGAATAAACTGTAAATGCTGCAAAAAATGTAACAGGCATTTTTGTGTATTCCTCTTGAGTTTTGAGAATATTTTCTTTCGCCTTTGCTCAAAACCTCTTCCACTTTCGATTATGAACTTCTGTATCTTTCCCCACACACTTTTATTCTCTTTGTAGCATGGAAAATTCAATTATCCTCAAGATATGTATGGATAGTAACGAAGGTAATACACAGAAAGGTATATTGATAAATAGAGTGTTTGAATGTCTGAATCTTCCAAAGTAACATTAAAGGCACAATTGTGCTTTACAGTTTATTTTATACTAAAGAATTACATTTTATTCAGATCTGGCGAGTGATACTTAAGCTAAAATGGTGTTAGAGTGGTACCCAGGGGCACGTGAGAGGTCATAATTAACTGACACGTGGATCTTTCGCTTTTAGGTTCCAAAGAGTAAGATGCCCTCAAGTAACGCAAACATTGCTTGTGAAGACAAGACAGAGAAAGGACGTGCTGCTTTGTACAAAACGCAGGGATATTTTACTGTCACTTGTCTGGAATTCTGCGTTCCTCTCTTGAAGGCTTTTACGAGTAGCAATATAAAGTAATGACTCGCGACAGACTTAAAACAGAAATAAGGTGGAAAACTATTACGCATAATTAAATGGAAAAAGGGGAGACTCTAGTGCCTGTATACAACATACGTAGTAAGTTAAGTCTCTAACTGAAGTTGTAAGCCACTGAGTCTACGTAACAAGAAACTGCAACTGTTAACACAGCTGCAAGCTCCATAATCCACTTTAATTGTTTAGCTAAACTGAAACACGTCTACAGACAGTCTCCTAGACCTCATTACACGATTTCCTGGGTGTGAGGTAATTCCAGTGCTTATGATAATGGCAAAAACCTCCATTTGATTTCCCACTTGATTATCTTCCATTTCGTCCTCGCTAAATGCTAAATCTACTCCCATCATATTGTCCTATCAGCTTACACATTCACCCTCTACATCCTGATTGCACAATTTTCTTACTATTATCATCACCAAGCTCTATCTTTTCTCGTTTCTTGTGGTTATCGACTACGTTGGATGCTTCTTATTTTCTCACATGAGTGCATGTAATTACATTTTTATCAAGATCTTGCATGTCCAGTTCATCATCTTGCCGCCATCTCCATAATTGACTCGGGCATGAAACCGTCGCCAGCTGCTAGCAGCGACAAGGATACTCAGAAGCAATTTTGAAAAGTTAACTGCTATATTTTTTGGATAAGGCATACTTGAAATTTTGCAGTGTGTTAAGTAACAGTGAGTTATTTTTTATATTTAATACTTATCAGAGACATCTAAGCAACTATTAGCAGTGGTTTCAAAATAACCAATTAATGTCCAAAAAATAAACCATAAGTTTTTCTCAGGGTGCGCCATTGCGGGACATTTCCTCACCTTCAAGTAAAGTCTCTTTCGATATTCCTAATTTGTGACTATTACCCGTTTGGATGATACACAGGAATAAGTATTTCTAGGAAGAGCAACAACTCGTTTCAAGTTTTGTCAATACAACAAGCTTCCTCTGAATAATTAGCCAAGCAAGGAGTTGCTTGCATAATATTTTGTTTCGGTAATTATTTATATAATGCTAGCCAAAAGTATTACAATAAATATTATTGAAAATGGTGTGCTCGCATACTGAAGTGTCCCAAGTTCGGTCCTTGAACCGAGTTAGCTTTTCCAGGTCCTTGGGACCAAATAAGGTTGCTTGATAAGAGAAGTAGCGTCTCCTGGTGACGAAATCGCGCTCATTCGGCTAAAGGTTTCAGCGTGCTTACCATGTGCTACCCCCAGTACTCATTCTCTGCTCATGAAGTCGGGTGTAATCGAAGTCAGAATATTTACCGGTCACACGGCAAATTAAGGCCAACTTTTGGAGGTTTAGCACAGTAGAGCTTAGTTTATTCTAATGTATTTAAATAATGTTAGTGTAACGTTTAGCTGTTCTGCTTCAGCACTCAAATACTTGAGAAGGGACTAAGCCATTAAACACAGCTTAAAATCTTCCTAGCAACATATATTCCACTTTGATTTAACTAAAAAGGCACTTTTTGAGTGCTGTAACATATCAACTGGTGAAAAGACAAATAATTCAACTATAATTGAAAAGAAGTATTACCTATTTAAGAGAAGTAATGGTGACTTTACCTGGTCACTTAAAGTATAAGAGTATCAGCATTGCAAGAGACAGGAACTGTTTGACATTTCATTACTAACTAAAACTTCCAAAATCCTATGTTAGCAATAGCTTTTGCTTATAGGGTTCTCTAATTGGTAATTGCGCTGGTAACTTTGTGAGGGACCGTACAAAAGTAAGGAAGAGCAGGTCTCTTTTTGTCATATAGCCTGAGATAGGACAGACCCAGCCCTAATTTAGAATACAATTATTATTATTGTGATTATTGCTTATTTTTCCTGGTTGTGCTCGAGTACAAAAGTGGAGATGAGCAAAATGCTTGTTGTAGTTCTCTAAGACTCACATGTAGCCATGTGCGCATACAACAATACTTTTTGACCACTATGCAAGGCCAAATAAAGAAGTAGGCTGCGTGTACAGCGGGAATATTGAAAAGAAAGTATTTCCGAACTTCATCTCCACAACTCACCCCTATGCAAAACCATATGAAACTTTTGTATTTAGTGCGTAAAAGCCTTGAGCGATCCAAGTTGAGTATCGCTTTCCCAAAACACCATTTGATGTTTGACGAGAAAGAGGGACTAGCCAGATCATGTATGTGAAGTTCCACTCTGCCATGAATTACTGCAATAGGGAATTAGATGAAGTGCTTTGAAACAAAGGGTGGGGGAGGCGTGAATCATGAATCCTCGGCTGCAAATGCCAATGGCAATGCTCGTGACATGCATACGTCGTTCGCAGCCAATACATACTTCAATGACCAGTGCCAATTTCAGCAGTTTTTTCGTACATTACCTGGCTTACTACATATATTGCCTATGAAGCCTTGCAGCTGTGCCTTTGCATTGAAAACGCCACACATTTTCGGAATATATTACACCTTAACTCTATGTGTATGTGAAACTGAAAGAGTTACAGATATCCTAAATTAAATATTTACTGCTTCAGCTACAGAATGGAAATAAAAATGTTAGTGATTCAGTTGAAATTTTCTATTCTTTGTGTCATATTTCCATGAATTAAAACTACACTTTGCGGATATGACTTTATTCACTTTTGTTCCTACCATTGAACATTTGAGTATCTGATTAAACTACGTGTTTGCTCTGTGTCATTTGTCGTGAAGAAGTGATGAATTATAAGAGTTTCGAAAATATATAGCAGTAGTTTCGGAAAGTAGCTGTTTATTAGTGAATAGTAGTCATCTTTAGCATATACCAGGTGACACAACCGCGCGGTATTACATGTGTGTAGATATCCCTTCCTGCATTAAAAGAGTTGCAAAATTCAACGGGGCAATTCCAAGCAAACGCAAGTCAGAGGCGAACTGGCGCAATAACGTGAACGACCTTCGTTTTACCAATCTTGTTTATCAGCGAACACGATTACCGGATTGCGCTCATCGAGAGACACTTCCCAAGCTTGCACTCGAGTGTACAGCCAGTGATGATAAACAAGAAAAGTTTAAACATAATAATAATAATAATAATAATAATAATAATAATGATAATAACAATAATAAATAATACTAATATAATACTACTACTACTAATAATAATGATAATGATAGGGAAACAAATGCCTATGGTACATATTACGTGCTCTAATGTTTGCATTGTTTTCTTTACGGCGCTTTAATGATTTGATTTAACTCTGCAATGCCTATAATCCGTAATGTCAAATAGCAACAGCTTAAACAAAATTTACGAAATAGCTATAACGGATACTCATAGGTCAAATAAGGACATCTAAATTATTTGCTAATCTAAAACGGGAATTTATTCCCTCGAAAATAAAGTTTCTGTAACTGAAGTGGAAAACAGTATAAGGATATTCGTTTTTTTTTTCTTTCTTTTTACATTATTCTTGTCCATCAATACTGACTACACTCTCGTGCAAGCTTGGGGAACTGCCTCTCCTCAATAATCGAGATCCGCTGATCGTCTTCGCTGGAAAGTAAGGGGAGTAGAACGAAGACCGCTCTCGTTGTTGCACTAGTTCCCCATTGACCTTCGTTTGCTTGGATTTGCCCCCTTGAAATATACAACTGTTTAACGCACGAAGAGATATCTACGCAAGTGAAATACGGCGCATTTGGGTCATTTGGTATGTAGCAAATTATTTTTATATTGCCCTGAATAGCTGCAGACAAGATATATCCTGCAGGATTAAAGAAAACTATGTGTGCAAAGGTCTAAATTTTAAAAATTGGAATGTTACGCCTTGAGTTGCCTGCTTCGTTTCTACTGTTTCTGCAGAATATAGTTTTCCAGATGTTAAAATTATCCGTAAATGCGTAATTCCTTTGAAGGCCTCTTTTTAACATATGGAATTCCTTTCAACTATTGATAATACGTGCATCGTAAATATTTAATAATTACTTCGCGTCCTAGTTTAAACACTCGTATGAAGAACTGAATATAAGAACATTTAATATGCTCCTCAAACTTTTTTTTCTTTTTATTATTAGTGTCCTCCATGGTATAGAGATACATGTTCTAGTGCCCGAGCTTGCGGGTTCAAACCCGCCGGAGGGCAATGGATTTTTTCGGGCCCAAAAATCCTTAGCATGGCTTCCTTCGGAAGGGAAGTGAAGCCGGTGGTCACGTGTCGTAGATTTACAACACATAACAGAACCTCAAGCCTGATAAAGAGACCTTCCGATCTTTCACGCCCAATATAGAATGGGGTGCTAAGGACCATAGCAAATAAAGAACGTCCATAAATAGAACTGAATTTAAATTCTTCAATTTTTGCTTTACATCCGCATACACAGAGATCAATAACATACATTTTCCATGAGTGAGTTTTAAAATGCAATATTTAGAACGGGAGGCAGGCGCTAAAAGCTCTGGTTTTAGTATTAGCCATGCAAAGAGCTATTACAGTAGAGTCCCGATTACTCGATTTAAACGGGCCGTGGCCTAGTCAGATGATCGGGAAGGTCGGATGACGCGAAAAGTATCCAATACACACTCGAAACTGATAAAATACATTTATTGTCTATAAGATAATCTAAATTAGCTGCCACTTGCTCGAAACACCACTTTTCTCTCACCAGTCGGTTCATTTTCCAGCCTAGGTCACTTTTCTTACCTTATAATTTTGTGCCACTTTTAATAACGTTTCATCTTTGTCCAATCTCTTCAAAGCCTTCAGTTATCTTTCTATCGAAACAAACACTTTTTTGCACTTTGAAGCCATCACAAAGCACCACAGAACAGGATATGTACGTACAAGAATCAAAACTTTACTACACAGCAGCCTAAAAGTAAGAAGATGTACTGTACTTTAAGCCGAAGTATGCTACGCTGTTTCATTTTTGTAACAATCGATTAGTCGACAGTCGCGTCTTATAATGGCCCGATGGACGGCAGTGTGCAATTATTTTTGTACCCATACCGAATTTCCAATCTGCATCGCTGCCAGCCGGCCTGCTTAAATTGACGACCTCGCAAGCAGCCGCTCAAGTTAAGCAGTATTGGGTTCGGTCATCACTTGGACGCCTGACCGCCCAAGTGATTCGCCGAGACCCAGCCAATAGCAGTGCACGAAGCTATACTCCGCCCCACTAACAACTACACAAAAGCTTACGCGAAACCTGTTATCAGGCCTCATGTACTGGCTCCAGGCCCTTTATATTTAATAAATAACCTTGAACTTTGAACCTATCTTCTATATCGCAAAGGTAAAGCCGCATTAGTAGTTAGATACTGTGGTGATCACATCCCGCCCAGGTGAAACTGGGCGACCTGCTCTCAATTGCTGTATTGCTGGAGCCTCAGAAGTGGCAGCACTGCTTACGCGTCTACGTTCAACAGTTATTTGTGATTTTTTTATGAACTGTTACCTTTTTTCTGACGCCAGGTCAGATTAAACGGAAGGTCGGATTAGCAAAAATCTAACATCAGGTACTGTGCTGTATAATAGTATAGTATATAATTTTTCATTTCCGAATGATGGCTACTTCTCGCTTCCCATAGATGATAAACCGATTAATTTTGCACCCTGAGAGGTGTGCAGTTACCTTTCACATATTTCATACATACTTAATTTTATAACCAATATTAGTATCTTTATTGTAAGGGAGGAGTATTTAAAGTATAGCTTTTGTCTTTTGACATTTGAACCGCGCATGTTCAAATCTGTGAGCACTTTTAGTTTTTATTAAACAATATTACTTTACCATAATGAGTGGACATTTCCTTATAGTGCGTTTAAAACATATCAGTTATAACGTAATTTTGATTTCCGTTATTTGTTGATGAATTTAAAAGGGGTTCGATATCACACAAGTATTTGTTTAGACATTTTGAAATGATTCTGAAAACACCTGCCAACAGCAAATAAAGTCATCAGCAATAGTTTCTAGTGTTGAAGATGTTTTAATGCCTCTTCCATAGGTTTTATGAGTGTCAACCGATAATCTGTCTCATAACTCTCATCCTATTATTACCAGTACCAATATATTTTACATTTTTACAATTTTCTTTGGGAATTTGTCTCTATACTCAAGTCTCTGGGTGCTGGATGCAGAGCCACTTTGGCAACAGAACAGAAATTTAGCGTGAACATTGGATTAGCAGACAGGGCAACAGGCGACCTATGTTCTACAAGCGCAGGAGTAGACAACTGAAGGGAATCGACATTGCAATGAGGAAGAACAATCGCAGTGTTAGCTCGCCAAGAGCGTGAATATCTCTTTCAGTATATGGTAATGGTAGGAAATAGAGTTGTTAGGCTGTTGTATATTTTGACAACCTGCTAATAAATAGTCGAGGTATCTGGAGGGTACAGAAAAACCGTAGGGGCAGAAAAAACCTGCGGAAATTTCTAATATTACCTATCCAGCACCGAACAAAGGAAAATAATGTGGCAGGTAGCTAGTGTAGCGATCAAGTAGAAGTTACAGAAGGGATGGAAATGGTCATCAAAGGACAATATAAAAGAAGAAAGAACAGGATTGGCAGTTATGGAGACTGGGGAAAACGTCACGTCGCGACGTTCAGCCATACAGTTAGGAAAGTTCCCATTGGAGACACGGCCGGTACTAGAGTATGGTCGTATTTAGATGCTAGACAGTTTGAAATTGAGGCAGATATTTATTTTTCAGTTATGTAGGAAACAGAGGTGTCAGTTCATGTTACTGTACTCAACATGGTGTTAATAGTGGTAACAGAAGTAGGGTACGCTTTAAATAAATTCCGTACTTTAATACATTAGTTGTGTGTCCTAAATATCTATCGTATAACCACGGTAACAGAAACACATCTTCGACAAGCAAGAGTATAAGATTTACTTCGGAAGACTTGCTAATGTAATGTGAGGCAGCATTTTATATTACAACACTGTGAATGCCAGAGTGATTGTAGTGTAAATTAACATTATTGTATGAAGTTGTTGAGAATTCAGAAAAAACTGCAATTCAGGGATGTGAATAGAAAGTGCCATTTAGACGGAGAGGACAATAATTCGCGGTGTCAGTTTGTAAGGGGAGGGAGAGGCTCAGAATAATAATATATAAATAAATTGCCCTTATGATTTTGGCAATAGCTGATACATATAAATGTAGTGTTAACCACAGCACAATAATTTGATACCTGCGAAGGTGCGGCCCTCGTAGCCGTGGTCGCTGGAGTGATCGCTCCGGCGCTCCGTCAAGCTGAGGGTCGCCGGTTCGAGTCCCGCCACGGGCATGGGTATTTGTGTGTGTATGTGCGTTGCGGAAATAAACGGTATGAAAACAGTAAATCACAGTAGCATAAACTGGGTACAACATGATGACTTTTTTTTAAAAAAAAAAAGTGGAACATAAATTGCGGCTACCTCCGTGGTAGCGTACTGGCTTTCGCACTCAACGATTCAGGTTTCGCTCTCCGGTTGAAGGTAAGGTATTTTTCCCCTAGAGAAAAGTAAAAATTTGAGAGTGGCTATAAGGGTTATGCATTATAAAATAGGATCTTAAATTCATGTGCATAAATGTAGGAATAGATTTAAGTGGCATTCGTGTTGTGCATTTGTAATATTCTATTATTATGAATATTTTGGTGAAAAACCACAAAATTGTATATTTTTAGGACTGTATCCATAAAAACAACCACCAATTTTGTAACAAAGGAGCCTCTCAATGTACAAGTATTAATTTCATATCAATTTGAAAATAACTTCAACGTATGAAACATTCGTAAACTTTATGTAAATAAGCTTAATTTCCAAGGTGTAGCGGTTCCTAAGTTTCTGCGTGTATATAAACGAACGAAAAAATCTGTGCTAATTGCTGCTCTACACAAACTTACAAACCAAATAAATGGACAAATGAAAGAGAAGTTATAATTCAACAGCTTATATGTAATTTCAAGTATGTAGATGTGGGTGTATATATGCATCTTTTTCAGGCGTATTTCGCAAAGGTATAACTACAAATCTATAACATTACACTATAGAAGAAAAAAGAAAAACTCCTAAGAAATGTATAGCCTGGAAAATACAACCATAAGTTACTTTATAAGTACCTGTTATGATTATTTATAGTACTTTTATAAAGTAAAAATTCATTTGAAAGTTAAAATGCAACAAATAATTTTAAAAAGTGCGTTAATTAGCGATTTGTACCTTCATGAAGGACGTTTCCGTTATATTTCAAGTCAAAGTCGCTGAAATGGCCATAGGAGTTAAAGACGGCTTTTAAGGATATCCATCGGTGACATCTTAAAATTTCTCAATTTCAAGTAGACTGATTTTGAATTTTAAAACAGCCATCCGTTTTAATGTGTAATATTGTCGCAACTAGGGTTAAGACTGGGAGCATAACTAGAGAGTGGGTGGTAGAGACAACTCTTAATGTATTTTGCTGGCCCATTTATTAACCATTATAAACAATTTAAATTTAGCAAAGTTCCAATATAATAAGCTCCATATTTAGAGACCAAACAAGTGTACAAATATCTTTAATTTAACTGCATAATTGCTTAGCTCTTTCGGGTCTTACCTTAGAGACGTGTTACACGAGGTTGAGGGTGCAAGCTGCAGCGCCCTCGAACGGCGGCGAGAGCGACAGGTCCAGCCTGAGTCGCAAAAATAGTCCCCCCTCAACTGGGCTCTATGGTTCGTTATATAGGCGCTCACCGTCCGCGGGTCCTCCATCATTACGAGGAAGTTATGCCAAATAAGGCGAGCCACTGCCTCAGGCTTATGCCCTAGCAACTAATCAGCGTTGAGTATTCAAATTGTTCTCGAACATTCCTAGTGATGCATGGCAGTCCAGGTTCTAAGTTTCTGCAAAGCTGCACGTACTCACGCGGAAACGGATATCATGGTAAAATCCATAGGATTTCTCATAGCAAGTGGTAAATAATCTTATCCTGTTACATGCTGTAAATTACTAAGCTCCAGAAACCAGGAATGCATGTAGAAATATAAATGTATCAACTATCAGCTAAGAAATATAATTTATTTAATCGAATTCAAAAATAAAGAAATGTCCATCAAAATAAATGCCTAAAATGTAACAGTTTTCCAAGCATCCCTCAACATCATATGTGGCACTTTCCCAACTACTGAAAAATCACCGACCTCGGCGAGGAATATAAAGAATAAAAATAATCGGTGTTGGCGAAAAGTATAAAGGTATACATACATAAGAAATTCATAAATTGGTATCAAATAATAGCACACGGAGAGAAAAAAGAAAAGGGGGAGAAACGAATGAAGGAATCTAGGAGAGGAAATAAAAAGGAAAGAAGAGATCGTAGGAAAGTAATACAGACCAAAAATGGGACGTAAATATCCAGAAGTTCAGTAACATCGCGTGCACCCCTGCAAAGACGAAAGTCCTGAAGTTCATAGTTTGCGAACGCACCCACCAAGCACTGACTTTAAAACGTGGCCATGCATATCCCTCCGCTGATATAAAGAAGCCTCCGTCGCATCACAACTAGTCCAGGAGGCTGTGGTAACCGAGAAACCCCACGGAGAACACGAGGACATGTAGCAGAACATTAAGAGATGTAAAAGCTGGTTATCACATCACCGATACACTATATAGTCCAAAGCAGTTCCAGAGAACCGAAGCACTGGCTCCGAAGCACCACCATGTGGAATATTTGTGGTAAAGGTTGCAATAGATGTAAGGAGGGTTTCCCAGTTATACTCGAAGAAAGAGGTATCCAGTAGGGTGCACCGCGCTCCAAAGAAGTTGCGGAGTAGTCCCGGTCGTGTAACAGAAGCAAACAGGAAACAAAATTAGAAAATAGCAAATAAATGGAAGTGAAGGGTAATTAAGGCTAGAGGAGGAGAAAAAAGGAACAAAATCTGATAGAAATTGAACCAAGAGGGGGGAAATAAACAGGGAGATACAAGGAGGGGAGACATAATAGGAAAGAGTGCTATCGATAATATACACAAATACTGAATAATAATAATAATAATAATAACAATAATAATAAACATCAGCAATGATGAGAGACGTAAGGCATTAACACCAAGAAGTATAATTAATCTGATGAGAATAACAAAGAAGATTATAATAAGCAATACAGTAATCTACAGAAGGAGAGGCATCCGCGGGACTAGAAGAATGGGGAACAAAGCGAGAAAAAGAAGTAAAGAAACAGGACTTATGAAACAAACGCATGTGCCCCCACTCATCGGATATAAAAAACCGATGCCTTTCCTTAATATACAAAAATAGAGAACAAGTATACATGAATTATACAAATACACACCAAAAGTTTTGCTGTTGTTTTGTTTAAGAATCAGTATAAATGAACATAAAAATGATATATAGGAATACAATAAAAGTAATTGGACAAAAATTAATAACTAATAAGATTACAAAGCAAGGGTAGATTATACCCGTGACGTAGAAACATTAATGTAGGCTTTACCTACCGGCAGAGGGCGTACATAGTAAATCTACTGGCCTCGGTAGGGTGTAGGCCTTTGCTTCTGAAGGGACTGGTTCATAAAGGTGCACAGGAGAACATAATGCACTAGGGGTTGTGGGCAAGGGAATTTAAGTAGAAGGGGTAATATCATCATAAGCATGGTGAGATTGGGAAACCTGGGAAGAAGAGTGTTCCCTACAAGAAAGTGCGGTGGATTAGGGTGTGCGATTTCTCCAGCATATAGGATGCAATCCATTGGTTTTAGCTAACCATATCAAATTGGCAATCGACAATATATTAAGAATAAACAAAATACCAATAAAAGCCATAGTAATAAAATTAGAGTAGTCATGAGGATGCCATTTAGAGTTGTAACACTCATCTAAGGAAGTATAATTGGAGTATGCACCCGCATAGTATGGGGGTAGTATGGTAGTAGGGATAGATGACCAAGAGGCCGGAATTAAATGACGAAGTTTGGCTAAAGGTAGAGCTGTGGATAGACTCTGCCTGGGTGGAGAGATGACATAATGAGCCGCGGTTATATTACAGTTATATGGAAGACGAAGTCCATATGCGCCAATATAACTATACAAGTACAGAGTATATTGTGAAGTCGGACAGTGTACCTGAAAAGAAGGTACATGGGCAAGTATGAAAGTAAAATCATGAAAAAGAGACACCATCGGTCTGCGGTGTGTAATACGAGACATAGGGCATATACGCGACAAATCGAAGTCCGAGGAGTCGTGCAAAATGGCTGCCGCACAGGGTGTTAGTAAAGCGGAAACTCCATAGGCCGGAGTCACCAAGCATAACTAGACCTGGAAATATTGCATTAGGGCAAAATAACCCGAAAGCTAGCATGAGTATATAAAATTGCCACCTCGCGTCCATCCAGGTTAATCATGCAACTGTCCCCAAATAAAGCAAAAGGGGTAGGTGTAAAATACCGCCCTACTGCTACCGTACATCCGCCTGAAGGAGAGGAATTTGTAAACCCCATACAATGTGATGAGGAGAAAATAAACAATCAATTATAGGCGCGCTATAATATTTTCCAATATCGTCCTTTCCCCAAACCAAGAGAAAACCTGGATTATTAATTACAACGGTATCCACGCCTTTGCCCAATAAAGAAGGCGAAACGGCTGATGGATGTACGTAATAACGAGATACACATGACCTATGGAGGTACTCAACGCGACTTGTCTGATACAAAAATTCGAATAAGGGAGCAGCCCCCGAAGGGCGTAAGGAAATTACATCTTGAAGAGTAAAGACTTTGTCCAAAAAGAGGTATTAAACGTAGTGACCAAATAATTAAATTGACGGACCTTCTGTTGTATTCCACGCACTGCTCATCAGAGATGTACAAATTTTTGTATATGTTGTTTGTCAGCAAATAAAAACTTAGAACCGAAGTTAGAACCATCACCCCGCAGGGGGTCACATTTGAACGAAACAAGGATGGATAAGCATCTTGAATGCTTCTAAACTTTGTGGATAACCAATCAAAGAAGGCCGCAGTAGTAGCATTGATTTTACAGTAAGTCGAAATAGACGAATATACCCAACATTGGGATCCAAAAAACAAAACTGGAATGGAATTTTCAAACAATGTCATATTCGGCGGCACATAAAAGTCAGCATCAGCCGTTATTTCGATTAGTGTAGATTCAAAAATTGGATCAAATACCTTAGGGATTGTCAATAACAATAAACAGTAACGGGCATATATCAGCAACAAAAACGTTATTATACAATATAGCACACGTGGAAGTCCCCCATGCAAAAGGTGTACTCAAGAATTGCACCCTTTTGTTCACCGGAATTTTGACCGCAACTAAAGTATAATTAATGCTAAAACAGCATGAGGTAATTTCTAAATCAAAATAATGGTGTATTTCCGTAGTATTAGTGACTAGTTCAAAAGTGGTATTAAGTAGACCCCGTTTTAGTTGTAATAAGTCATGTTCAGAAATATCATAAGGAATAATTGAAAAGGGAAACAAATAATTACGGCATAACAACATGAAGTACATTTGTTTTAAGAAAAGGATAGTATGAACAGCCCATTGAGTATTTTTGCAAACTTTTCCACAAAGCGAAAAACTGATGACCGGTTATTTGATTTAATTCATTGCGCATTGTATTATAAGTGTAATTAGCAACTCGTAATACAGAGTTCAAACGATCCTTAATTTCATGAAATGAACGAGCCACCTGCTCGGTATAATCAGTCAGCTTATCTCTCGTAGCGAAAACCACGCGTGATCTTGTGTAATAATTCTTTCCATAGATGCATAATGGTCCAGTAATTGATGATCAGTAGCGGCCAAAGCATTAAGTTGATTAGAGGTAGCTACGTCACAACAGAAATTAAGGACTTCACCGAAGATAGCTATTATGAGTTTCGATCGGGGAGGTTCCTTGATAGCAACATTGAAAAGAGCATATGATAAGTTACGGATCTCTCTATCGAGAGTATTCCCAATAAAGTTAATATCATGCTCCAACTGAATAAGCAGCTGGGGGAAAGATCGTAGTACTGCCGGACGTGGAACTGTCAGGTGCCGACGATCCACTCTCTCTCTCGGAGAACCTTAAACGTCTGAGGAATGGACGCTTGATATGCGATAGTTTTCGGGAGGCTTTTCATAGCGGCCCCTGTAGCAATACGGATCGATCTACTGTCTATTGCCTCCGCAGTCATTGCTGATAATAGGCTCGTGAGTATAAGAAGATGTACGGAATGAAAAAAAAAAACATCTGGAAATAGTCCACAAAAAACATTCGTAAGGAATCGAAAAGGGAAAATAAAGAAGTAAATGAATAAATAAAAAACAGAAATAGAAAACAGAAAGGAGGAAGGAGAGATCCAAACTAAGAAAGGTATATAATGAATGCAAAATATTTCAGGAATAAAGGAGGTAGGAAATCACAGTAAGGAAACATAGCTTCAAATAGTAAATATCTAGTAGTCCAGTTATACAGAAGAAAAAAAATTATAAGCCCAGATAATGCAGTATGACGCTGCGTTCTGAAAAATAGGACGTGGTTAACGGTAAAAAGAAAACAAAGTATGCAATGCATCCCAAGAAGCGAAATGCAGAGAAAAGAGATTCAACAGGATATCCGAGTGCAACAAGGTATAAATACGCTAGCGTAAACCATGTCGTGAATAGTAGTGATCGAAACAAAGTGAAAAAAATAGTGATGCCATAGAAGCAATAATTAAGGTGTTGTGGGCCCTGGATCAGGCTGCTGGCCGGGCCTTCGATGGCATCCACGGGCGAATTACCTATCTCGGCCTATTGAGGGATTACCAAGGGTGCATCTCTGGTTTGGCGGCAATGCTGAGTGCCTGATTCCATAACCTTCATTTGTTACTGGACATATGGAGTTTATCCCAAATATGGTGTCTTTATTAAACCTAATGTGTGTAAGTGCTGAATTTACAATTAAATGTGGGAAAAAATGTCAATAAAAATTAATATGTAGAGAAACAAAATAGTATAACACACGGGATTTATTTACAGAGAGAATAAATAACGAGCCTGGACGGAATACCATACCAACGGAGCCCCAAATGGAATGAACGAAAACGAAAAAGCCAACGAGGAGGAAGAAGAAGGAAGTAGCGACGAGCGGACTAGCAACGGCGCCGGCGCTGCCTGAGAAAAAAAATATCGGCGTCGTAAATTGCCCAGGTAAGAAGTAGATTATAAATAAAAGAATAGTGGGGCTCCATAAAAAAAACATTATTTATGAAAAAGAGTAGGTTAAATAAAGAGAACAAGAATTATAAAAAAAGAAGCATGAAATATCACCATAGTGCGGCATATTAGCTGGAATAAGAAAATAACTGAAAAATAATTAAGACGTTTAAGTTAAGTAAACGTCCACGAAAAAAAGGGAAAAGGAAAAAGGGAGACAAAAAAGGGGGTGCATGCGTTATCAGCATACAAACGAAACATTAAAGCTTTTTCTTCCTTTGTTTGTGTGCTTACAGGGGCTCATGGGGAGTTATAGAAAAAAAACACAGGAAGAGGAATCTAGGACCAAACAGGAAGGAACTCGTATACGGCCATGTTAATAGAAAAAGCATAAAGAAAGAAACTGACAAAATATGTGTTAGCAAATCATACATTGGTGTATAGCTACGGATACTGACACAGGGATGAAATGACGAGAGAGAAAAAAATTATATATATATAAAAGAAGAATCGCGACAATTAGTTTAGAATTCCCCTTAATGACAGCATATTAGCTAAACAAAGATACAAGATAAGAACAAGGGGAATGAATAAAAGAACCGAATAGCTTCACGAAAATATTGGCCTTATGCCGTGAGTTCCCCGACAAGGTACTGTAGCGATATATCGCTGTATGCGAGTTGCCTTACTTCGAAATTATCATCATAATTGTACCAAAATTCCTTAGAGTAAAAGATAAGAAACATCGTGTTAGCAGCTCCCGAACGCAGGAGGAAAGCAACCGTTTAGAGAGTTATAAACAGTGGAGGCAGCCGCATCTGCACTGAAGATGAGTAGGAAAAATTAATATTAACCAATTCAAAGAGAAGGAAATCAGCTACAGTATAAGAAAAGTGCAGAGTTTTTAGTTCACACATAAGGTGATAAAGCACAAAAGTACCGGATCAATAAGTATGGCATTATGTAAATGTATATATACGTATAAATGTATACAAGACCAAAATGTCATAGATGTACCGCTCTGTAAGTTCGGCTAAACCTTGAACCCGGTGTCGTAAACGACATTCCAAAACATCCTCCTGGGCTGCTGGTAGAGACGGCTCTAAATATTATCCGTTGCACCGGGAGCGGGGCAAGTGGGGTGCTTATCGAGAGGTTATTCCAGGTATCTTAGCTCATACTCGCTCTACAAGGAAGGATAAGAAATGTAACAGGCTAAACAAAATATCATTCCAACTCATTTCCCTTAGACTTGGCTGTAAGAATGTAATAACTGTGAAAACAAAACAGCAATAACATTACAACACGGCGACATAAACAGCATACAAACTAATTTTTAGGAATTAGAGGCATCACATTGTTGTATAACAAGCAAGTGTTAAAACAAAATGGTTTGGTTTTTTTATATATATACTGCTTTCTCTACCCATTATTAACTAACATATGTACTTTATTTTCATAATGTCCCTATGAAGTATACTTTTTCTGTGCATCGTGACAACAATTTACGCCAGAAATTATTTAAAGTTACAATCTAAGTTACACTTCTCCCTATTTGGTTGCATGCAAGATCTAATGACAACCAGCCGCTTATCTATTGCACAACTCATATTTTTACTGGCTCTACTATTTACCTATAATAAGTAGGGAAAGTGTTGTCTACAGGAGCTAGAGAAAGTATTGTATTCCACCCAAAAACTGAATAACGAGATTCACCGGATATACACGTTTTGAGACTCCCTGGATCCAAAGAAAGCAGTTTTACTTTCCCTACTACGTAGTTACAGTAAGTAGAGAAAAGTATTGCATTCCACCCAAAAATTGAATAACGAGATTCAACTAAATTCACGTTTTGAAACCCCTGAATCCAAAGTAAGTATTTTTACTTTCTCTACTACGTAGCTACAGTAAATAGAGAAAGTATTGTGTTCCATTTGAAAATTCAATGCAATTTCACCAGAAATCACGTTTGTGTCCCCTGAATCTAATGGATTTATTTTTAGACAATGGTCCAAGTGTGTGTGTGTGTGTGTGTGTGTGTGTGTGTGTGTGTGTATCCACGAATAGCATAACTTAAAGGCAAAATGTTGGTTAAAACCCGCACTTGGTGTTTAAATTCCACTTCTTCCAAGAATGCGACACTGAGATTTTAAAGAAAATCCTCCACTCCAAACTACCTTTAACATTGGACATTTTTCGAAATTTTTTATTCTTTCAAAAATGACTAAGGATTTTTATTAAAATACACATGTTTAAGCTATTTCCATTATAAATAGAATGGATATCTTTTATTTTCTAGAAATAGTCTGTAAATTTGTCTTTATTGTCAATGACTTTTCAGAATTAGGAAATCGTAAGAGAGAGAGAGAGAGAGAGAGAGAGAGAGAGAGAGAGACAAAATCTTACAGCACAACAACTGTAGATTTTGTTAAAGCACAAAATTTATATCAAATAACATTTTTATTTTATGTCAAATAACTTTTATATTTTACCTATTCTGAAAGTTTCCTTGTTATTCGTTTAAGTTTTCAAATACTTTATACTTCCCTCAACTGCAAATAGCTATTGTTTTTCTTTCTTTCTTTCTCGTGTTCATACAAAGAGAACAGAATTTCAAAGCTATCATGCCTGTGGCTCACATTCGGGAGGTCGTGGGTTGGATTCCTCTGGCCGACCTTCCTGACCCATAGGTTTTTTCGGAGATTTTCCCGGGTCGCCAGACGAGTTCTGGGAAGGATTCTCACATCTCCGAATTTCCGGACCTCCATTTCATCTCCATTCTAATTTCCCTTCATCTTTCGTCCGTTGGTCTGGTTCAGGGTTGGAAGTGTCGGCGATGGTGTTTCGGTGCAGTGTGGCAGGGAAAAAGAGCGTTTTTTGTGACTTTCTCCGTCCCTCAGCTTTCGGCTACCTGTCAGGAGTATCCTAACTTCCTTGAGGAGCGTTGGACACCCTCTGTGCTGGGTGGAGTCCGGTCTGCCTGTCCGACTGACGGGGAGTCTATCTAAAAACTTAGGGACTCTGCCATTCCTGTGCCGATTTTCCTGATTCCGGACGCCCGGTGTCTTGTCTCGCCTCATCCTGCCTCCCAGAGACGCCACCTTGTGGGGCGTAGGCACAATATCCACTATGTGGATCAGTGTCGAGTCCCCTCCGTAGCCAACCAATCCAAAGCTATCACGTAACGATCAGCTTTGAGGGATTTGGCTATCGCTTTAGCTTAATACGTTATGGTTATACCTGCAACGAGTTGTGAAAATAAGTGATAAAGGTTTATGGGTATTAACATGACATAGGTACAAAATAAGCTTTGTAAGAAGAGTGAGTAGAGAAAATCATGCGAATGCAACACACCATATTTTAGGGCAAAACCACCTGCGTCTCTGTGAACAACAGAAATCCAAAGCGAAAAGTCGGTTAACTACCAACCTTGATATTTAACTTCAGCATTTTTCAAAGTTGTGACAAGGATTTTCAAGAAAATTTCCCCATCCTGAACAACCCTTTACATGGTAAAATTTTCGACATTTATTTTCTGAAAAATGGCACTAATGATTTTGATTAAAATACTCACTGTTTAAAATATTTTCACGACAAATAAAACATATATTTTGAACTGACTGAGAAGAGCCTCTAAAGCCTTCTTCATTCTGAATAACTTTTGCATAAATGGTAAGCTATAAAAGATTGGACAAAGTTTTGATACATAAGAAGTGCAGACCCCGTTAAATCACGCAGTTTGTTATATATATATATATATATATATATATATATATATAAAATGAGATTAACTAATTCCCAGATAATTTTTGTTATTGGTTTGTATTTTTTTGTAACTGAGAAGTTGCTATTCGTTTTGTTTCTGCCGCGGACATATAAACAGCATGGAATTTCAAAGCATCACGAAGTGACATGCTTTTTGAAAATGTGACTATCGCTTTATCTACATATACTACAACGAAACGTGTAAATGTGAACTTTTGCTTTTGGTATTTAATTAAAGTCCTTTAACTGGGTAGGCCATTACGGACGGTGAATGAACGAAATGGTTAAAATGGTGCTCAAATGGGCCCGAGGTCACTAGAAATTAGAATCAACCATTCATCTTCTCAGGATAAGAGGAAGCCCTGGAAAGAACTTTACCCAGGTATTTCACTTTAACCGAGATTCTAACTCCGGACCTCTCGAATGTGAGGCAGACCCCCATGCCACACAGATGAGCTAAATGTGATTTGCAAGTTTATCTGGATTATAAGAAGTAGACAGAAAAATGAGATTTAGAAAAAATAATATGTAGAATGGTGAGACGAGAAAGTTATGTGAATGCAACACGTTAGTTTGATCAATTTAAAATAATAATTTAATCTATATTTAAATATAACTCTTCCTAATCATAATTCTCGTGGTAATGCAAACGGCGTGAAGTTTCAAAGACACCATATAAAAATCTGTCTATCGTTTGAGCTACTGCATTCTTCTTGTACTTACAACGAAGTTTGCAATTGGAGTTACATCTCAATTAACAAGAAGACTCTTTCACTCAAGCCGTGTGTAGGACAAGGTTGGAAAGATAGAATCAGATTGAAAAATTCAATGTCATAGACGAGATTTGAACTACGGATCTTCCAGTTTACGTCCAGGTGGCGCCGCGGTAACGCATGCGACTCGTATTCGAGAGATCCCTAGTTCGCTTCCCGGCTACTGCCCAATCTGACCCACGGTTTTTTTTTTCGAGTTTTCCCGGGTCGTCAGGCGAATGCTGATATGATTTCTCTAAGCCCCCGAATGTCGTTACATTCCTCATTTCATTCATCCTTAACCCCATCGGGTCTGTTTCAGGATTGAAAGTGTTGGCGATGGTATTGCGGGGCGGCGTGGCACAGAAAAAGGATTTTCCCTGTGGAACCTTATCCGTCTCTCGGTCTTCGGCTGGTTGCCAGGGTATAAATACCGCTTCTTGGGGGCGTTGAACCCTCTGTTTGGGGTGGGGTCTCCGGTTTACCTGCCCAACTATCAGGGCGTCTCAATCTGGTAATATTAGGAACTTTGTCATTGCTGTGCCGTCAATCTTGGTTACGGCCGCTCGGTGTCTCTCACCTCGCCCCTCCCTCCCAGGAGCGCAACCTCGAGGGTCACAAGCACAATATCCTCATTCAGTGGGTCGGGGTCGAGTCCCCTCCGTTACACATTCCATTCCATTCTAGACCAGAGAAGAGAAGCATTTTAAGAATTCAGAACGTGAATCGCAATGCAAAGACTCTTTTTTTGGGGGGGGGCATCTTCAGATTTGCAACTTGAAAGCAATTTAGTTTTCAGAATAAAGTGCTTTCAAATGAACCAATTGCAAGAAAAGTACATCAACCTATCTGCATTAACACTTTGGGTCACTATTTTGAAAACTTAGCTTATATGTTATCCTAAACGAATAAAACAGCTATATAGAAACTGCATATTTTGCGCTAAAAGTTGTTTCCTCGTATCTATTAACATTTTGCGTACAATACTTAAATAGGTGCTTTTACTCTACATCCACTATACGACTGGCACGGTTTTTCTTCTTTTCACTTGTGAGTGTGCATATAAGGGGAATTATGTTTCAAATAAAGCAATCTTTATTCGTTATTCAGTAACAAACGCAAAATATATCTCATTTTGAAGAAAATGTAATGTTATACTGAATTGTTTCAAACTGCTTCAACAGTTTGACATTAACATTAATGTTGCTGCCATATTTTTAAAGCATTACTTGAATATTATCAGAACTGAATGTGCCAAATGTATGGAACTACACACTTAGCGCAAACGTTCTGATCGATATCTATGACAATTAAAAAGCAAAACGAACTTATATTCAAGGTAATAAATACCCTCGGAGCACGCGTAGAACGTTCTATTGGTGATAATTATTAAACTATTATTATTAATATTATTATTTATTACTAGCAACAAACGTTAAAAACAAGATATGCATTATGCGAACCTTGTTTGTCAAGAGAATTACTGAATCTTAAAGTTGTGTAGCACCCGCATAAAGAGTGCAATGTTTTATTTTTAAGCAACATATTATGCAAAGAAAATGTTAAGTTATTTCGTTTGAATAGTTCTAGTAAAGAGAAAAGTATTTGGTTTCGTCTTCTTTCTACTTAGATTGAGGTCGTTGAATGCATACACAGAAGTAAATGTGACCTTTGAGACGATACCGGCGCCCTGGCTAGAGCCAGGCATGACTAGTCGAGAAGAAATTTCTTCCCCCTCTTCCTCTACACCCCTTGGCCCATCGGAAAACATTTGGAGCCCACTGTACAAATACAGCCTGCAGGGCGGTCTTTAAATCGAGTCACCCATGATGAAGGTGTCTAGCGGCGAATGAACCAGTTCGTCGCTGCCTCTCTGAAATAACAAGGTAAATACTGATTCTTACAGATGTCACCACAGATGTTCGCTGCTGCGATTGTTTCAAAATTATATATGTAATTAGAGATACCTTGCCCTGACTTACCATAAAAAATTCCAGGGTCCTTAACTTGACTTGGAAGGAAAGCTGAGTTTCTTCCTAGTATGTTCCGGTGCTGAAGGACCGGCCGGACTATCCGTAGAAGTCATTGTAAGGTCTTTAAGTGAAGAACTAGAACTTGAACGAATTGGAGGGGTAAGTGTTGTTGATTTAGTGGCAATGGCAGCTAAACCACATACACTAAGGCTTCTTCGGTTGACTGAAAGGTAGCGTATTGGTTGTTGATCACGAATTCTCCGACAACTCCTTTGACGGATCTTAGACACAGATTTATATAATTTAGCTAAATCAGAAGAAATAACTTGAACATCTTTTGCTGCAGGACGATAGGTATTAATATTATCATTTAAAGTTTGTTGATATCTCCAAATGGGTTTTACAAATTTCGGCACTAATAAGGCTTTTAAACTGAGATAATAAGTCCATATATTCAAACAGGGCGATAATAAGAACACCAACTAGGAGCAGAAACACCAACTACGAGCAGAAAGCATTCCTGTAAGACGTAAAATTAAATAACAAAGGCAAGAAAGCACTAACCAACACAAAAAGAGGAGGCCAATTGTTACTGTATCCGCAGGTCAAGTTTAAATTTGGAGCCCATAAGAAAATAAAATAAGGTACGGGATTGAAACTGTACTTCTCGCATAAAAAGGAAGCAATTATGGAGAAGCCAGTGCCTTCACCATACTCATTCGTGAGCGATTAAAATTTAGAGGTACGAGATCGAACCAAGTCCCTAGAGTTAAAAGATATTGGGACCGGCACCTCCAACATATGTCACAACTAGGGTTAAGACTGGGAGCGTAACTGGAGGGTAGATGGTAGAGAGAAGTCTTAATGTATTTTGCTGGCCCATTTATTAACCATTATAAACAAACTAAATTTAGCAAAGTTCCAATATAATAAGCTCCATATTTAGAGACCAAACAAGTGTACAAATATCTTTAATTTAACTGCATAATTGCTTAGCTCTTTCGGGTCTTACCTTAGAGACGTGTTACACGAGGTTGAGGGTGCAAGCTGCAGCGCCCTCGAACGGCGGCGAGAGCGACAGGTCCAGCCTGAGTCGCAAAAATAGTCCCCCCTCAACTGGGCTCTATGGTTCGTTATATAGGCGCTCACCGTCCGCGGGGCCTCCATCATTACGAGGAAGTTATGCCAAATAAGGCGAGCCACTGCCTCAGGCTTATGCCCTAGCAACTAATCTGCGTTGAGTATTCAAATTGTTCTCGAACATTCCTAGTGATGCATGGCAGTCCAGGTTCTAAGTTTCTGCAAAGCTGCACGTACTCACGCGGAAACGGATATCATGGTAAAATCCATAGGATTTCTCATAGCAAGTGGTAAATAATCTTATCCTGTTACATGCTGTAAATTACTAAGCTCCAGAAACCAGGAATGCATGTAGAAATATAAATGTATCAACTATCAGCTAAGAAATATAATTTATCTGATCCAATTCAAAAATAAAGAAATGTCATCAAAATAAATGCCTGAAATGTAACAGTTTTCTAGGCATCCCTCAACATCATATGTGACAATATTTAGACCAAAGTTGATGCAC
Organism: Deroplatys truncata; assembly: GCA_030765065.1. Classification (NCBI taxonomy): domain Eukaryota; kingdom Metazoa; phylum Arthropoda; class Insecta; order Mantodea; family Mantidae; genus Deroplatys; species Deroplatys truncata. The sequence continues at coordinate 522,118,448 of CM060990.1, read as the reverse complement.
ATTTTAAATTTGTTCCAGAGATATTATGTATCCTTTGTTTAAAACTTAAAAATATTAAACAATTTTCTTAGAAATAATATTTTATCATGAAACCCTTTAATACTGCATAAATAAACTAATGATGAATTTTTAATAGTCCTGCTAGTTTTTCAGAAAATAAGCTTTAAATACGAGACTTCAATTTTTTGCTTAAAGATGTACATAATATGAACATTGCTGTTTAATAACGTCTAAACTAAACACGTTAACGAAAATTCATTTCATAAATTTTTCACCTGTCATTAACAAGAAGGCATACAAAAGATCATACATTTATACTGAAAGCTTAATTTGTGAAATATATTGAGAATTATAACGTGTCGACGAATAAAAACCGGAGAAAAGAGTTATAAATGTCAATGCTGAAATAAAACAGTTTTTGACATTTTGGTTTGCGTTTAGTGCATATACCGGGTCTTCTTCATCTTCTTCTGGTCCTCTGTAGCTAGTTCAGTATTTGAAAATTTCAGAGACCTTTTTTGAATAATTTGTTCACTTTTATATATGCAAAACTTTTAGCTCTTTATTAAAATGTTATAGAAAGCTAGGTTTATATTCGGACATTTAAATCCCTATATGACATGCTTTAAAATTTTGTAAAGCTATAAAACCTACATAGAACTGAAGTAGAAGGTTTGTAGTGTTTAAGAATACTAGAATTAGTATTTATGATTTTGGCAATTTTGACCTTTTTTGTGTATCGTTAAACCTTGGCAATTAACATCATAAACAATATAAAGTCAAACATAAAATACATATGCTGCAATCCGAATTTCATTAAGAAGTATTGCTCTCCGCAAAAAGAAATGTATGTAGCAGGATCTTGGCATAAAACACCGTGATTCGATTTCAATTTAGTCACTGGATTTTAGATACTACCGCTACCTTAACACCGGCCATCATTTTCTATCCAACCAGCATAAAGAATATCGTGCAGCCTTATGTTGCGATGCGGACAAGCGGAGAAGCACTTCATTTATAATCACTTTTAGTGCAGACTAGCCATAAGATTGTGTTGTTTTGTTTTGCTAAAACTCGCAGCATGGCACCATAAATCAACGCATTATAGAAGCAATACTCCCAGAATGTAATATTAATCATGCATGAAAGAACCGCCTGATTAGGGTGGGGCGTCTCAAAGCCAGAAAACATGTCCCTTATCAGGGTGTCAATTTAAATAATTATTTGAATTTAGTCTCTATTGGGGTTTTAATTGGATGCAAAATCTTATGTTCTCAGAAGCTAATGTGTTTTCAATCAATATCTTAGTGACTCTTATAAATCTGGCTAGGTTTTCTTATTTCTTTCCACACTATTTACCTATAGTATACAGAGGAAGTGTTGCATTCTACCCAAAATCTCGGTACCGAGATTTCATAGGAAATGCACATTATGAAGCTACCTGAATCCATAAAAAGTGTTTTTATAAAAAGGGGCGCGTGAGTGTGTGGGTGTGTGTGTGAATAGCATAATTAAAAAATGGAAAGTTTGGTTAAATACCATATCTGCTATATACGTTCCACGTATCCAAGGACGTGTCACGAAGGTTTTAAAAGGAATTCCCACTCCAAAGAACCCTTTATATATGAAACGTTTGGTTAGTTTTGATTTTTTCAAAAATTGCACTAACGACTTTTATTAAAACACCATATATTTAAGATATTTTACAGAGAGAGAAAATGTATATCTTAAATTTCCTGTGAATAGCCTGTGAAGATGTTCACATATATTCCTAGATATTACTTGTTATCAATTTCAGTAGTCAAATATGTTATGCTCCTTTCAACTGCTAAGTCGTTTATTCCTTTTTCTCGTGGCCATACAAAGAGAACGGTATTTTAAAGCTATCGTATAGCACCGCTTTTTAAAACTCTGACTGTCGTTTAAGCCTGCTGTATTTTGCTTACACCTACAATGAAAAATGTAAATGTGTAATGAGGGTTTATCTCGATTAATAGAAATTGGAGAGAGGCATAAACCTTTGTAAGAATTTTTGTAGAGGAGCGAGTAGAGAAAACTATGTGAATGCAACCTATGAGATTTTTAAATTCAACTACAGGCCCAATGGCAAACAATGGGTTAAAGATAAACTGAAGAAAAAACACATCAGCATTAGCAATTCAGACAAATTAATAATCAGATAAGGCATGTTAATGTTAATAACACTGTGTAATGTGATAAAATAAAAAGTAAAATCTTAGAGGTTAATTGCACAAATGCAAATATAAAATATATATCCAATTTAAAAACTTATTCCGTTTTTTATTTATTTTTAAACCACTACAGTTACAGTTTATTTAAGCCAGTAAATAAAATAACACTTCTGCAAGATTCAAATCACTTTAATTAAAAAAGATCAGGAGATCAAACGTAAACCCTGCTATGGCAACCACACCAATGCCAAAGGAATAACCATTACAATAAAAATTTTAGGTAGACATATAACCTATTGTGCAGCAATACGAGAAGGCATTGTACACGTAACATAAATTATGCTACACAACACGCTAGTTTGCCTAGCATCTATTCGTCATTTCATTGTTACAATAAAGAACGTTTCAAGGTATAATCTGTTTAAATCGGATAAATAGAATTAACGTAAACTTGTCTCTCCACACATATGAAAATCTTTCACGTAAGATGTGTTCTGCCAATGTTTTTAAACAACAGCATTATCCGGTAATTTCGTTTTCCTTCATGCAACTGTAAAGTCCGTATCCCTTTCCTAAGGACTGGAACAATTTACCGCAATTCAGGAAGGTATTTTCACAAAAATCACAAGGCAGTTTCTTAGACAATACCCATGCTTGCTGCCCACTTTGGGCAAAAAATGGGTGTAAAGTTTGCGGAACTTAGCAGCAGTACTACCCTGCACAGTACAGTGACTGTATTAGAGGTAGTGGCGACAAGTAAGCACTAAGTCCCGCCTATCTGGCATGTTCTTGCTAACTCAAGCAAAGGTGCTATAGATATGTGGATAAAACTGTATGAAACGGAGACCTAGCTTTTAATTCAAATTGGTTCCAATATAAGCTATAACTAAAATCTATATTATTTTACACACTTCTTCGTAGCTCCAAAGTCTTCTAGAATTAGAACATAGGTACTTGCTCTAAACCACGAATTGTGTTCACCAGTAACGAAACATTTTATCGTTCTCTTTTATGTATAAGCTATCAGAATCATATATGATGTGAATGGGAGCGATAAAAGAGAATTACGGCGATGATAATGAAATCATAATGTATACAAATGACATACGATTGCACCATCTTCTCATTTTATACACAAAGCCGAGAGTCCGCTTACCCATGGGTTGAAAATAAAATTAAGCCATACACCAAATATAATACGCGGATTGTAAATTAAATATGCATAGTAAATTCCTCGTGCTTTACGTTGTTTATAAATACTCATTAATGACTCGTGAAATTGCGGTATAAATCTTATTTAGTTGCCTGATTTTCTTCTTTTTGGCAATAGATCCGCCTATTGTGATGTTGTTGAAATTTATTTGCAAAACTATATACGTAATAAAACTGAAGTAATAATTTTTCGCGTAATTTTCCATCTTTGTTGCATAACTTATGTTAATGAATGTAATGAGCTACCTTGATGCCAAAAATGGCATTTCTAAAATGAATTTATATCAATGTCACGTTTTCACGCAAGGCTGGCCGAACCGATTGTTGTAAAATTAGGAAATTAACATGCCTAAAAACAACTTATAGAATAGGCTATATGGCATATTGATTACCTTTCCCCAAAGGGTGAGGGGGTTCCAGTGATGCTCAAAGATATCGAAATATTTTGCTTATTATTGATTTTTTGAGAATAATGCATAAACATTTATAATCACATGTTTCTGACAGGCTGCGATATTTACAAGATTTATATAGGAAGTGGTGTGGTATAGGGTGTGGTAATCGCATGCCATTTGTATACATCACGATTTCATTATCATCGCCATATTCTATTTTCTCGTGCCCATTCACATCATTTATGATGCTGATAGGTTGTACGTGAAAAACAACGATAAAATGCTTCGTTACTGATAAACACAATTCAGAGTGTACAGCCGGTATGCTCGAGGTTTAGAAGGCTTTGAAGCTACGAATGCGTCTGTAAGTGTAGATTTCAGTTATATATTATACTCGAATGGCTCTGAATTAAAAACTAGGCTTCCTTTTCATACATTATTATGGATAATAATAGAACCTTTGCTTGAGTTAGCAAGAACTTGGCGGATGGGCAGGGCTTAGGGCTTACTTGTCGCCATTGTCTCTAATACAGTCACTGTACTATACAGGAGCTCACAGCGCCAATAGTGTCTACAGTGATAAGTTAAGCAACTATATGGTCAGCATTCTGAACATGAGGAACAAGAATATAAAGATCACCCGAGAGCAAACCTTGATATTCCGGTGAAAGTGATAGTTATACAGAAAAGTAATCATAATATCGCCGATGTGAGTGTATGTTGCACACAGCGGGATGCGGAAGATACAGGAAAGTGAAAGATTCATGAATCTGTAAAATAATGCCACATTATTGCATTAATTGAAATCATACTGAAGCACGGTGAAAAAAATTTAGATTTATATGATTAGAGTAAGATTTGTCAACAACATCAATAGAAGACAAGCATGGAGATATCGGATAGTGAAGCTGTGTAGTAATGGATGGACTAAAAAGCCTCATTCATATAGCATACGTTAAATTAGAAAAAAAGAAATCCAGTTTCATTTTTATGGACGCTCTTAAACTACTACGGTTCTTAGCGTCCCATTCTATATTGGGCGTGAAAGGCCGGAAATTTCGTTCAGAGGTCTCTTTATCAGGCTTGAGGTTCTGTTACTTACTGTAAATCTACGACGTGGGACCAACGGCTTTACGTCCCTTTCGAAGGAAGCCATGCTAATGTTTTTTACTTCCGAGAAAATCTATCGCTCTCCACGGGTTTGAACCCGCGAACTCGGTAACTAGTGTTAAATTAGAAGGATAATTTGTATACAACTTATAAAAATTGATGTGATGTTGAAAGTATGCATATTAACCTGCAAAATATCTGTCATGGTGGCCTTAGGATGATACGGATTATTTTCTTTACCTTGTTAACAGGCTACACGTTTGTGACGTGTGGTTCTACAAGAGAAACAGCTGTAATCTTTCCTTTTTCTTTTGTGTGCGTTGCTCCTTTCTCAAGCACGTTGTTGCCCTTGGGGCAAATGTTTGAACAAACATGGGAAAAAGAAAAAAGGTCGGTCAGTGTTTGTCTAGGCTCCCTCAGCATCTTGTTTAACCAGAGATAACTAACGCATCTCTTCATTACACAAAAACCAAGCTGTACTTAAGCTGTGACCGCAATTTGGGGTAAACCACGTAACAACCAATTTGAAAGTTACAGAGATTTCCGCCTTATGTTGTAACTGAAGTAAGCAACAGGAAGGAATACTAACAACCAAATCTTGCGGTATAGGTATACGAGGGAGTGGGCTGGCATAACACTACATGAAGCTTCGCAAAACTCCCAATTTAATGCTTTTCATGTTGGTTTATACACCAGGTATAAGAGCACCCAAAAATGAGCAGAGTAATGAATTATACAAGGATAAAATCTGAATTAACGTTTTGTTGTGTAGCAGTCACTCGTCTTTCCTTACCGATTAAAGTTCATGTTGTTTCTACTGTTTATATAAAACTTCTTTCGCTATCTCTTCAATTTAAGTGCGGTAAACATACGCAGTTCCACGTGTGTAATACCACTGTAATAGTAATGACAGGCTCACAGCCAGGGAACTATCTCATACGTATTGAGAGAAAAAGGCTTAGTTATATTCAGATAAAGTATGGCCCTATCTATTTTGTAATTTAAAGGGATCTGATGCTTGGGCTGTGTTGGCTAACATCAACAGAGATTTAAACAATACAATTCATTCTTCTTTCTTTTCAGTTTCTGTAAGTACCTAGCCAGAAATATTTGTTTATGAATATTTATTGTTTCTCACAGTAACACAAAATATTATTTTCACAAGCTTAACTGTGTGTGGGATAATTCCATTAAGTACTGGAGTAACATTCCGCCTGGATTCAAAGCTCACAGATATATCGAAATACCCTGTTTAGGCACACTGGCGAAATATTGCAGCTCTGCTCTCTGCAGATGTTACCTAGTATCATGTCCTACCGCTTGGCGAATTAGATATTCTTCCGAAGAGAATATGTGGAAGATAAACACAGATCACATGTGGTTGGGGAAACTCAAAAATGAAGAGGATGCAAGAAAACTTTCAAAAGAATGCGGATGTATTAGAAGGTACACTTGCAAATTCTAATGAAGAAAAGCTGAAAAACTGCATACAAACAACAGTAAAAGAAACACCAGAATCCAGGGAAAGTAAAAGTAATAAATAATAAACCATAAATCACAGAAACAAATTTGGAAACGGAAAAAAACTATAAAATGGCAGAATGGACTCAGAAGAGGATAGGAGAAGCTACAAGAGACTAATAAACGAATTAATGAGATAAATCGACGAGGCCAAAGAAGAATAAAGCAGAAATATGAAGAAACAGAGGCACTAGAGAAAATAGGAGGATAGACCTGAATCTACAGAGAAATAAATATTTTGGGCTATAGAACAACTGTAATTTAATGTGACTAGTAGAAGTGGAAAATATCAATGAAGTAATGGACACAGCTGCACCCTGAAGAAAATTGAAGAAAAACACAGAATAATATTATGAGACAATATTGCCGAAACGACTTGGCTACAGAAAAAGAAAACGGTGCTTCAGAGGAAGGTATCAAAGTTTGGTCAAGTAAGCAAAGCTAACACATAATGAAATGAATGGGAAAGAGCAGCAGCTGACGAAACACCCATTGAACCAGTTAGTTAAATCTTCGGGTTAATAGACAAAAATTCTTTCATTATGCAATTTAATATATGAGAACGGTGAATGGCCTAAGGACTTCACAGAGAGCGATGCTGCCTCTTACGGCGGAAGAGATTCCAAGAAAATGCAACGATTTCAGGTGTATTATTTTGAACTCTTTTTCAGAAAAAAATCCCCCTGATAATATTCAAATGGTGTCGACGTTAATGGAAAGTGAAATAGATAAAATTCGACTTCGGAAAGCAAAAAGGCGCAAGAGATGTAATTGAACGTCCACCAACAGTTAGTGAACGATTCCTAGAGAAAGGTAGCATTTGTGGAATCTGAAAAAAAGTTTAAGAGATTAAATTTATAGAACTGATGGAAGTTCTGAAGAAATGTGATATACATTGGAAAACACACAGCTAAATGAAGCAACGATTTACAGTCCGAAAGTAAAAATATAACCGAATAAATGAGAAGTATCAAAAAGTACGAAAGAGACAACTAAAGAGCCTCAACTTACATTTTGATACTTTGGCGAATAAAAGCTTTTCAATTTTATAGCATCCTGGTGGAGTGAAATGACAGTGTTGAGGAGTATGGGTTGAAAGTAAATTAAGAAAAGAACACAGTTAATGACAGAAAAGTAAGTAAAGTTAATTTTGGAGTTTGAATTTAGGTAGTGCACCTTTAGATATTTCATATGTATCATAACTAGTAATCAGTTGGAGTTATAAAGCCTCACAGATGGTAAACGTGAGGAATGACGCTTTTGATGTAAAAATCATTACTTTATGTGGACTTCACAAGAAACAGACAATGAAGAGATTAGTACAGTTCTGATAATGGAGTAATGCATTTACAAGGCTGAAGCTCAGAATTTGCTATGAAGTGAGTAGAATATATAGCAGAGACCTGACAGAGAAATACGTTTATATGGGAGAGATAGGGAAAACGAGGGTAGATGCTACGGTTCAAATAGGAAAATGCGTTTATATGGGAGAGATACGGACTACGAGGGTCGATGCTAGGCTAGACATGTGCTGAAGGAAGGAACGTCTTTTATATGAGAGAGGTGGCAAATACGAGGAGAAGTGCTTGACAGAGTTAGAGGTGTGGTGTATGCGTTTATATGGGAAAGATAGGGAAAACGTGAACAGATAATAGGCTAGACAGATGCTGAAGGAGAACGTGATACGCCTTATACGGGAGAGATAGGGAAAACGAGGAGAGATGCTAGACTAGACGGGGCTTGAAGGATAGAATATGACTTTATATGGGAGAGATAGCAAACCGAGGAAAGGTGTTAGGCTAGGGTGGTTTGAATAACAGAGTATGCGTTTATATGGGGAGACGAGGAAAATGATGGGATTAGCTAGGTTGGAGGGGCGTTCAAGGAGAAAAATACGTTTATATGAGAGAGATACGGAAGACGAGGCCCGATGCTAGCCTAGACAGGGTCTGGAGGAGGGGAATGCGCTTTCTATGGGAGGTAGGAAATACGAGGAAAAGTGCTTGGCTAGGCAGACTTTGAGGTGCGGAGTAGGCGTTTATATGGGAAAGATAGGAAAAGCGTGCACAGATGATAGGCTAGATAAATGCTGAAGGAGGGAATATGCGCTTATATATAGCAGCGATGGGGGATGCGGGAAGAGGTGATAGAGTAGACAGGGCTTAAAGGGTAGAATATGTCTTTTATATGGGGAAGCTAGCAAACCGAGGAGAGGTATTAGGCTAGGAGGGTTTTAATGATATGATATGATATGATATTTTTATTGAGTGTTGAGCTAATACAATACATTTGGGCATGATCAGCGTCGAGCCCTGGCTCCTTTTGCCGATCGTACTCAAGCTTCCGCATTTACAAAGCATGTGTGTTGAGTTAGCTTCATATCGCTAACGTTTCTCATTTAAATTCAGTATACTGCTTACTGTTCTTCTCCCCTTTCCATCTCCTTCCCTTGCTTCCTCCGCCGTCTTTAATACTCCCTATCAGTGGGAAATGGGAACTATTAGAAGCAATTTAGAGAATGTTTACTTGTACCCCGCACTAATCGTCCATAACAACACTTGCTCGTTCATACTAAGAAATGTACCTCTCCCTCCTAGCCCTCTCGTATTTACCGTCCTTTATATCTAAATCATTCACTTCACGATTTCATAAAATCTATCACTTGCTTATCAATACCTTGTCTTTACTTTGTCTGCTTTGTTCCTTTCTATACATTCTATAGTCACTCTCCCTCCCTATTCTATATACTTCCTCATTTTTACTGCTTCTGTTTTCCCATACTTCTCACAGAGCCTGCACTATTTCTATATGTATGGCACACTTTCCTACTCCATAAATCTATTTCTGGTGGCTCCTTTAACGGTCCCGCTTTGTTTCTGTCCAAAATCCGTAGACTCCCATTGGGTGTCAACACAATACTTTCTTCTTCCACCAATTCACCACTCTGAAACCACGCCTCTGCCCTGCCCGCAATCATATCACGTGACGATTGAACTCCCTCCCTCCTCGATGATGTCACTTTCCTAACTTTGCCAGCAGTTGTCCATACATGACTCTGATCTGACGTCACTGCCTCTGCTCCTAATCTCTTCTCTGACTCAGCTATCTTCTTCCCACCAGCCCCACGTAGCAGTGACATAACTTCCATTTTCCTTGTTTCGCCAGCTGATGCCCTTGCGTCACTCTGATCTGACGTTCTGCCAGCGTCTTGGCCACGCCTACCCTCTAACACCGTCATCTTCTTTCCGCCAGCCCCACGTGCCGGTGACGTAACTTCCATATGTCGATCCTTATCCTCTGGTCTCCGATTGCTCTTTGGACTTCCTCTGCATTCCTTCTCTCTAGTCGCAAATGTATTTCGCTGAATCATATCCTGCTCCTGCGATCTGCTGTTCCTTGTGTCACTTTCGTATCTCATCACCATACGCCCATCGACCCATAATCGTAAGTTCTTTATGAAGGCCCGTTTTCCTTCCATTCTTGACAGCATCATTTGTTGTACTAAATCCTTCTTCAAGGCCCGTTGTTCCACCGATAAATCTCTATTTATAAAGATATTGGTTCCTTTTAGTAGCTTTGATTTCTACAATACTTCATAAACAAACTGCACTGACGTAAATCTTGCAACTATCATTCTGGCTCCTCTTGATCTCCCCACTCTAAATGCTTCTCTAATCTCCCAGCCCTGTAGCTTCAAACCAAGCTTTCCTTCTATAATCTCTCTGACCTCATCTACAGGCCATACTCCATTCCTTTCTTTCACTCCTGCTATAACCAAATTAAATCTTCGGTGTCTCTCTTCCAGCAGCTCAACTCTTCTTTTAACTTTCTGTACCTCATTTCGTATATGTTGCATTTCATTTTTAATCTCTCCCTTAATATCTACTAGTTCCTTTTCCATTCCATTGAGTTCATTTCCTAATCTCTCATCCATATCTTTAATGTATGCAAATGTTTGTTCCATGACGTTTCGATCCCCATTTGGCCCAATTGATTGATTTCAACTCCACCAATTACCAATAGTATACCTATTACACATGTGAGAAGAAAAATGTTTACCATCTCTTCTACACCTTTGTTTGTTTTGAAATCCTTCCATTTTAATTCATTAAAGGCTCCAATTCTTGCTCTGTGCACCTCAATACCAATTCCCATGGTTACTTAAGCCCTTCTTTCTTCCATTCCAGGAGCTTCCTCCACACACATCCACTCTCTTCCACTGCTTGCTTAGCACCAGGGTTTTAATAATAGATTATACGTTTAAATGGAGATATGAGGGTAGATTCTAGGTTGAGAGACCCTTCAAGGAGGAAAATGCGTTTATATGCGAGAGATAGGGAAAACGAGGGAGTTCCGAGGTAGAGCAGGGGTTGAAGGAGGGAACGCCCTTTATGTGTTAGAGATAGGGAATACGAGAGGAGGTAGCTAGCTAGACAGAGGATGAAGAGTAGGGTATGCGTTTATGTGGGAAAGATATGGAAAACGGAGAGAGATCCTATTCTAGGAGAGAGTAGAAGGTGGGCAAAGCGCTTTATACGATAGAGGTAGGGAATACGAAGAGAGGTGCCAATCTAGACAAAGGTTGAAGAGTAGAGTATGCGTTTACATGGTAAAATATAGGAAAACGGGAAGAGAGGCTAGGGGGGTTAGTATTCATGTACGAGTATGTGTGATACTCATCCATGCATAACATTATTTAGACTAATTAACTTCAAGATTTAAACGCTAACAAAGGTTATATTGCGTTCTAACGTCCCAGCATTGGACCTCTAAAGGGTTGAACGCAGACCCTCAATCGAAGTACCCCGCCGCATGCATTTTGATTGATTAATGTACTTAAACGCTGTTCGTCGATCGATGAATACAATTATTCCAATTAAGCATTGTTACAGTATAAAGAGTAATTCGGATAGTATCGTATATATGTAGGGTAAACCGGTTAGTATCACAAGTGTTCATGGTAATTCAGAGCAGCAATTCGTACCAGAGCTTTTTAAGGTAATTTTCATATGATTCGGGTAGTATGGTATTTGGGTCACTTGAGCAGGTAATTCAGGTAGCGTCACAGGTATTCACGGCAATATAGAGAGTAATTAGGTTATAAACATTTCTCATCCCACCTTACAACACTTTTATATACCTTTTTCTAAGTATTACAAACTTTTTATATGTTAAACAGTTAGTGTGCGAGGCGGAGAGTTATAAACTGCATATCGGTTCACAGTGAAGGTATATAGAAGTATTCTAAACTAACGCCACACAGAACGCCCCAAACTATCCCTACCTAGACTTCACATCGTCTATTCAATCCTATCATCATCTAACCTAACCAACGTAACAAGACGTAGCACCACGTACCATAACCACCTGCCAACACGTAACATAAGCACGTAACCACGTGACAAGTAGCAACACCACGTGGTCTCCCTAACATAGATAATCTAGAGTTTCTTTTAGTGAAAATGCGGCGTTTTATTCAGGTTTTATTATTTGAGAGTCTTAATTGAAAAGTTTTTCATCAACATACCTTTATTTTAGTTCGTTGTAAGCGACTCTCCCCTTTATCTAGGCTTGGGACTGGCACTAGGATTGCTCCTAATGGCAGGGTTAACGCCTCCCATTTCGTCTTATTCTTCTTTGTTCATCAGGTGTCTGCTAAATGTATACACATCACATGAACAAAGTTTAATTTTTTAAATTGTAGATTAACGGAGAAAATCTTCATTCTTGACTTACAATCTCTTAAGCACTATTTGTAACGCTGTAATGCCCATACGTATATGTCGTTATTCCATCCTCGGTAATAACTCTTTCGTCATCAAACGTAGTCAATGAAATTTTATTCACTTGCACTGTGCTAACAGCATGCTCCCGTGACAGGATCAGATTCATGGGCGTCCTTAATGAATTCACGGGTGTTAGGGCAGTCTATATAAGAGTCAAATGTAACGTACTGGTTAATTGCACTTCGTTTTATAACTTTAATCCTTTTTATCTCTGAGGCGTGGATATCTAGTGTATACATCTTCGATCGTAGTCCGAGAAAGCGCTGGATGATTTTACCATTAGCCTCATCTTTAAATTTTCCCAACACCTTTTTGTTCTGAGTGGACTGACATATACGGTTCACGGGATAATCAGATTATCCAGGTGTTCCAGAAAACGTAGCTTGTACTTTTACACATCTTCAGTTGTCACACGATGAATGAACGAATCAGTGTCCATATACATAAGCTTCAGGGTTTCGGCTCCATAATACGGTAACAAAACGTCATAGTGATAATGATACATTAATGTCTCATACGGAAGTATATAGGCTTGTTGAACACAGTCCGTCGGGATACCATATGAAAAGCAGCTAGGTTGGTAGCATATATTGTTCGATCGATAAATGTAGGCTTAGCAATTAACTTTTCAAAGGTCTTCTCATTTGTAACCAGTCACATATCTATACGATTACGCAGGTTCTCCATAGTTTTTCCGAACATAGCATTGTTGAACAGTTTGTAGAGGTCCTTCTCAAAATCATTTGCAGCCTGTTGTCGTAGTCTGTTGTTCAATTCCACATAAGGTTTTAACCACTGTGACTGTCGGAATTGTAGCACAGGATGGATTTTTATTAGCCGTAGTCCATGATTAAAAACCTGCTTCATAGTCATGTAATTTACTACATTCTTCTTTCAAGATCAAATATGGGGTATCAGTTTATTTCTACTCGAGTCCTTAGGCTTCATACACTCAGGCAGGAGATGTAGATCGTTGTGTAGATCGTGAAATTCTGCAGGATATTCGATGTCGACTTTTAATATGTATCCATGTGGATCATCTTGTTGTAGTCCTTCTAAGTCGATTTTTTCGGATGACACCCACTCAAATTCGCCATAAAAAGGGAGTGGCACATAGGCCAACCATATTATTTATTGGCATCCTCATATGTAATAAATTGGGTTAATCTCTACGGCTCATACTTTTCCATGTAGGCGTTGTTTGGTTCGGCATACCGTTGGGAAACTTGACATAAACCTCCTCTTATGCCGGATTCCACCATGAGTAATTGGTCATAATCCTGTAACAATTCCAGCTGAATTCCAGTATACAGAAACATGGCGTCCCATTTAAGTCATGTAGAGCTGAAATAATGGGCAGGGTCAACTTTGTGTGTTTTGAGGGTTTGATCTTTAAATCTCTCAAAGACATCAGCTAGAAGAATTACATCAGAGGTTAAGTAGAGTTCACTGTACTCGCCCAGGTTTCTTACATTAAACTGCTCCCATACATTTCTTACATGATCGTAGTCAGCATCACTAGTTTCTTCTTCATTTTATCTATTGTAGAAGGACTCCTTAGAAGGCAGGCAGGTTTCGTTTAAAACATCCCATGAAGTGACGTAATCATAGGGAAATACTTTCTTACGAGTCACAAATTCAACTTGTCTTCTCCGAAGTGTTTCAGTGTTTCAGGGTACGATGTTAGATTTTCAACAGCTTATCCAAGCTTGTACTGAGAAACCGAAAACTATCCACAAACCGAGGATTTATATCTCCTACATACTTGGAGAATGATATATAGCTTTCTTCGGAGCTAGGAATTACTTCCACCAGCTCACTTGAACATCCTAGCTGCTTAACAGTGAAGTGTGAGTCATGCCCACTGAGGTAGTGCGTGAAGACTAGAATATATTTAGGTGCCTTGCAGGCTAAATTACATTCATTATGTAGACTTCCACGATATTCACCACTGATGCGGTCATGGTTACGTACTTTGTAGTTCTCTTCAGTAAAGCTTTTTCCACACAAAAAACATACAGTAGAGGATTTGAATTCCATCTGCTGCTGATCTGTAAGTTTCACATGCATGACAGATTTGTATATATTATTAATTTCCTTTGCAAGGAACGACAGGTATTCCATAAACTTCTGAGCACCATCAACACTACGATATACATAGAGATGCTTTCAAAGTCTGCATAGATGACGTAAGGTAGTTTTAAAATCATTTCAAAATTTTTAAACTCTACAATGGACTTCTCCATGGTAGGCATAACTACCCCTGCAGCATCATGTTGATTACAGATGGTAGCGCTCTTGTGTTTTTTTCAGTCCACTGCCTCCATATCGATCATCAAAATGAGTAAAACAACGCTTACAGGTATAAACACGCTCACTTTTCATAGTGTTCAGACGTGGAGTAAGTTTTTCAAAACTCTTTATATATGAACTTAGTGATGTTTACCATTACTGTTACTCAAAGTAGTAGGTCACGGTGTTCAGGTAGTTCTGTCTCAGCGACGTTTATTCGATACGCTTCATGCTTTTCATCCAGGCCGAAGATGTTGATAGGCATCCTGTTAAGCTTCTCAAATTTAGCTATTTAAGAAAGTGGAGTTGGATAAGTAACACAGCTGAAGTCATATTTATTTTGAAGCTGTTCGTATTTTTTCACACGTTGTGCATTCTTCTCAGCGAATCTGGCTTATATGGAATACATAAAGCATAGTTCATCAGCATAATTCTGGATGTTAATGCAGGCTTTTCTTGTTTCAACAAATGGAAGCAGGGGTATGTAGCTACTTCCTAGTAACGGATTGTACTTGTTAGTACGAAGACGAACCCTTTCTACAGCAAGCAGAACCCAGTTTCTGCCCTTAAGATTTGATTTCTCCTTTTCAGCAACCAATTTCTTTAGTTTCGTTTCCAGCATAGCGTCCAGATACGTTTCTAGGAAAACAGCATGATTCCGGGTTTTAAATGTTTTTTCGCAGGTTTCTCCGATACTGTTAACAAATCTACACTCAGCCAGCAGATTAATTTTCATACTCTTGTGTGTACCAAGCTCTTTATATACAGCCTGGATTATCCGTTGTTTTGCCTCATGCGCATACATATACAGATCCTTAGTTCATTCACATCGTATAAAATATGACTTCAAGCGTCCATCGAATGAAGATTCATATTATTTCATGTCACAGTAATGCATTGTACATAATAACTCTTGTTTAGTAGGTTCTAATCTACGTTTCTTCTCAGGCCTGTTTATTTCGCACGTATCTTCATGTCGCCGACCCATATAACTGTCTTTGAAGGTTGCATTATAATGTTTACATTTGAAGAGATTCTTACAAATTAGCTCATGCCGTCTTTTATCATACCCAAGTAGAAATGTCTTTCCACATTTACCACAAGAATATCCTGATGCACTAGGCATGATATCCTTATATGAGGACTTATTCATCTTTACTTTGATGTAATAACGTATTAACCTTTCTACAAGGAAATGTACGCCTCTTCACCTTGATAACACTTTAGAAAGCCGATTATTTTCTGAGAGAACAACGATGTTGACACCTCGGAGATAATTAGCAGAATGAAGTCCAATGTCTTATGTGGAATTGAACAACAGACTACGACAACAGGCTGCAAATGATTTTGAGAAGGACCTCTACAAACTGTTCAACAATGCTATGTTCGGAAAAACTATGGAGAACCTGCGTAATCGTATCGATATGCGACTGGTTACAAATGAGAAGACCCTTGAAAATTTAATTGCTAAGCCTACATTTATCGATCGAACAATATATGCTACCAACCTAGCTGCTGTTCATATGGGATCCCGACGGACTGTGTTCAACAAGCCTATATACTTCCGTATGAGACATTAATGTATCATTATCACTATGACGTTTTGTTACCGTATTATGGAGCCGAAAACCTGAAGCTTATGTATATGGACACTGATTCTTTCATTCATCGTGTGACAACTGAAGATGTGTAAAAGTACAAGCTACGTTTTCTGGAACACCTGGATAATCTGATTATCCCGTGAACCATATATGTCAGTCCACTCAGAACAAAAAGGTGTTGGGAAAATTTAAAGATGAGGCTAATGGTAAAATCATCCAGCGCTTTCTCGGACTACGATCGAAGATATATACACTAGATATCCACGCCTCAGAGATAAAAAGGATTAAAGTTATAAAACGTAGTGCAATTAACCAGTACGTTACATTTGGCTCTTATATAGACTGTCCTAACACCCGTGAATTCATCAAGAACGCCCATGAATCTGATCCTGTCACGGGAGCATGCTGTTAGCACAGTGCAAGTGAATAAAATTTAATTGACTACGTTTTATGACAAAAGAGTCATTACCGAGGATAGAATAACGACATATGCACATGGGCATTACAGCATTACAAATAGTGCTTAAGAGAATGTAAGTCAAGAATGAAGATTTTCTCCGTGAATGTACAATTTAAAAAATGAAGGTTTGTCCATGTGAAGTGTATACATCTAGCAAACAGCTGTAGAACAAAGAAGAATAAGATGAAAGGGGAGGCGTTAACCCTGCCATTAGGAGCAAGCCTAGTGCTAGTTTCAAGACTAGATAAAGGGGAGAGTCGCTTACAACGAACTAAAATAAAGGTATGTTGATGTAAAACTTTTCAATTAAGACTTTCAAATAATAAAACCTGAATAAAACGCCGCATTTTCACTAAAAGAAACTCGAGATTATCTATGTTAGGGAGACCACGTGGTGTTGCTACTTGTCACGTGGTTACGTGCTTATGTTGCGTCTTGTCCCGTGCTATGATACGTAGGTTACATCCTGTTACGTGTTGTTACGTATTGTCAAGTGGTCAGGAAGCTATGTTCCGTAGTGTGACGTCTTGTTACGTGGTTACGTTACGCGGTGTTACGTCTTGTCACGTGGTTATGTGTTTATGTCATGTCTTGTCACGTGGTTATGTGTTTATGTTAGGTCTTGTTACGTGGTTATGATATGTGGTGTTACGTCTTGTTACGTCATGTTAAGTCTTGTCACGTGGTTACGTGGCTATGCTACTAGTGGACGTCTTGTTACATGGTTATGTTACGCGGTGTTACGTCTTGTCAAGTGGTTACGACCTTATTGCTGGTTACGTTATGTGTTGTTACGTGGTTATGTTACGTAGTGTTACGTCTTGTTACGTGGTTCTGTTACATGGTGCTACGTCTTCTTGCGTTGTTTAGGTTAGATGATGATAGAATTAAACGGATGATGAGAAGTCTAGTTAGGGATAGGTGAGGGCGTTAGGTGTGGGTTGGTTTGGAATACTTCTATATAACTCCACATAAACCAAAATGCAGTTTATCTCTCTCTGCCTCGCACACTAATTGTTTATCATATAAAAGGATTGTAATATTTAAGAAAATTATATAAATGTGTTGTAGGGAGACTAGGTGGTGTTACGTCTTGTCACGTGGTTACGTGCTTATGTTAAGTGTTGGCAGGTGGTTATGGTACGTGGTGCTACGTCTTGTTACGTTGGTTAGGTTAGAAGATGATAGGTGTGAACAGACGATGTGAAGTCTAGGTAGGGATAGTTTAGGGCGTTCTGTGTGGCGTTAGTTTAGAATACTTCTATATACCATCACTGTGAACCGATATGCAGTTTATCACTCTCCGCCTCGCATACTAACTGTTTAACGTATAAAAAGTTTGTAATACTTAGAAAAAGGTATATAAAAGTGTTGTAAGGTGGGATGAGAAATGTTTATAACCTAATTACTCTCTATATTGCCGTGAATACCTGTGACGCTACCTGAATTACCTGCTCAAGTGACCCAAATACCATACTACCCGAATCATATGAAAATTACCTTAAAAAGCTCTGGTACGAATTGCTGCTCTAAATTACCATGAACACTTGTGATACTAACCGGTTTACCCTACATATATACGATACTATCCGAATTACTCTTTATACTGTAACAATGCTTAATTGGAATAATTGTATTCATCGATCGACGAACAGCGTTTAATTACATTAATCAATCAAGATACATGCGGCTGGGTACTTCGATTGGGGGTCTGCGTTCAACCCTTTAGAGGTCCGATTCCGGGACGTTAGAAAGCAATATAACCTTTGTTAGCGTTTAAATCTTGAAGTCAATAAGTCTAAATGATGTTATGCATGGATGAATATTACACATACTCGTACATGAATACTAACCTCCCTAGCCTCTCTTCCCGTTTTCCTATATTTTACCATGTAAACGCATACTCTACTTCTCAACCTCTGTCTAGATTGGCACCTCTCTTCGTATTCCCTACCTCTATCGTATAAAGCGCTTTGCCCACCTTCAACTCTCTCCCAGCATAGGATCTCTCTCCGTTTTCCATATCTTCCCAACATAAACGCATACCCTACTCTTCATCCTCTGTCTAACTAAGTACCTCCTCTCGTATTCCCCATATCTAACACATAAAGGGCGTTCCCTCCTTCAACCCCTGCTGTACCTCGGAACTCCCTCGTTTTCCCTATCTCTCGCATATAAACGCATTTTCCCCCTTGAAGGTTCTCTCAACCTAGAATCTGCCCTCATATCTCCATATAAACGTATAATCTATTATTCAAACCCTCCTAGCCTAATACCTCTCCTCGGTTTGCTAGCTTCCCCATATAAAAGACATATTCTACCCTTTAAGCCCTGTCTACTCTATCACCTCTTCCCGCATTCCCCATCGCTCCTATATATAAGCGCATGTTCCCTCCTTCAGCATCTATCTAGCCTATCATCTGTGCACGATTTTCCTATCTTTCTCATATAAACGCCTACTCCGAACCTCAAACTCTGCCTAGCCAAGCACGTTTCCTGGTATTCCCTACCTCCCATAGAAAGCGCATTCCCCTCCTCCAGACCCTGTCTAGGCTAGCATCGGGCCTCGTCTTCCGTATCTCTCTCATACAAACGTATTTTTCTCCTTGAACGCCCCTCCAACCTAGCTAATCCCATCATTTTCCTCATCTCCTTATATAAACGCATACTATCTTATTTAAACCATCCTAGCCTAACACCTCTCCTCGGTTTGCTCTCTGTCCCATATAAAGTCATACTCTATCCTTCAAGCCCTGTCTAGTCTAGCATCTCTCCCTGTTTTCCCTATCTCTCCCGTATAAAGCGTGTCGCGTCTTCCTTCAGCATCTGCCTAGCTATTATGTGCTCACGTTTTCCGTATCTATCCCATATAAACGCATACTCCACACCTCAAACTCTATCCAGCACTTCTCTTCGTATTTCCCATCTCTCTCATATAAAGGACGTTCCCTTCCTTGAGCACCTATCCAGCCTAGCATCGACCCTCGTAGTCCCTATCTCTCCCATATAAACGCATTTTCCTCCTTGAACCGTCGCATCTGCCCTCGTGTTCCCTATCTCTCCCATATAAACGCATTTCTGTGCCAGGTCTCTCCTAGATATTCTACTGAAATGGATACAACAATTCTCGGTGTTTATATGGAAAAGGATGGGGAGTGTGAAATGGATAGAATAAGTAATGGAACTGTTTGTGAAATAGTGATTCAAGGAACAACATTGCTGAAAGTGACCACGAAGAAGCAATCATTCTTGGGGGGAAGCGGAGGAGAAGAGACTGCTTGACAAGAGATTAAAAAATGAATTGAGTTTTATTTAAGGACGCTCTTTGTCTGCTGTGGCCCTAAGCGTCCCATTCTATATTGGGCGTGAAAGACTGGTAATTTTGCTCAGTAGCCTCTTTATCAGGCATAAGTTCTCATTTAGGTGCCGTAAATCTACGACACGGGACCTCCGGCTTTACTTCCCTTCAGTTGACAAGAGATGAATTTGAAAGAATGCTATATGGCAAAATCTCAGGGAAACAGGAATCCAGGCGATAGACAATATCAAGATAAATAGTACAAATAAGAAACAAAGAGATAAGCGGAAAACCGTGATGGAAGGATCTACTGCAGAAACAATTCATGAGACTGGGCTTATTGTGACGAACTTGCCTTTGGACGGCATCAGCACACGTTTGCTTACTATTGAAGGCTAGTTTTATGTAAGATACAAGCTAAATAGCTTCTAAATCGTAAACTACTGGAAAAATCGAAGCTTGATGCTGTTAAAATATATGGAAGCTAGGTGTTATATACAATGAAACCTGCTTAAAGCGGTCACCAATCATCCTTACGAAAAGTGGCCCTGGTACAGTTGACCACTAAATTGAGGTTATGAAATATTCGAAATCGGGGAGGAGGTCTGCTTCATTGCATGATTAACTACAGCAGCGGCTGCGATATGTTATAAAGACAAACATGTTCATTGAGTAACTAGTCCGTATTTAACCGATGTACTATACAATAAATCATCGTAAAACCCTTACGTGGTAATGTATATGAATATATACATAAGCAGTAGGCCATTTTATTTATTTTCTTGTTATATTAGAAGTTGCCTTACGACCAAAAATAATGTAAAAAAGCCACAATATACAGAATAGAAACAAATTTATTATTCTTAACACAATCACTGACTGAATAGAACTGAACTCAATCCGTCAAAAAGTTCAAGAATACACATAGTAAAAATATACAAAAATGTGGGTGTCGGTATGTTTGTTGTTCGATGCTGTAGCGAAAGTCAACCTAATGTGTCCCCAAACCTCTGTCCAACGTTGCATGTTTACATAATTTGTAATAGTAAACTGAAATTTATCTCACGCCGCCCGACAAACTTATTGTGTGATGGTTTCAGGTGTGAACAAAATACTGTAGGTATAGGTGGTGCTTGTGAGTGTGACCGGCCGGCCGTTTTGTGAAATTTGTTAGGCCGCTGGCCACGGTATGGGATGACCATTAAAGGGAGGTGGTATTAACACAGACTTTATGGGAAAATTAATCGGTTCCAAAAGAAAAGTGAGCGTTTATTGAGCTGACCGCTGAGTAAAAGTTCAGGAAGGTTTGTCTGTAGTTCGTTTTCGTTGTCTGAGTGTCTCAAGAAGCACTGTATGCTTCTGTGTTTTTATCTTTTGTCAATGTATGATTGTAAGATAAGAGTATATTTAATCATATAAATACGAAAAAAACCCTTCAAAACCATTTTCTAAGACTGTTTCCTAGTCACCTAATGCGTTCTCTAAAGTCGATCTGGCAGTATCCTCAAATACATAGCGAGAATCCCTTTGCCTGACAACATGATTATTCCACTAAAAGGGTTGTTTCATTATTGTATAGCAAATATTCCCCCATACCAGCCATTATTGGGCCAAGTACACCTGTAATCTACACGAAAGGCACAACACCCCAGAGCAGAAACTAGCTACCATGAAAACTGATTCCCCTTTTGTTACTAAAATGTGAAAAGAAAGTAGGCGATGCATACGCGCCACGCTCAAGTGGCATTGGGTGTTAAATGCACTGCAAACAGATTTGCCACCTTTAAAAGAGCTTCGCTACTGCACAACATTCAAACACAAGCGTTACGTGACTAGAAGAGGAAGCAAGTGCGTCACAAAAACTACTCATTTCAGTGAGCAAGTTAAAGACTCGTCCTTATAGGGGTGCTGCCGAAACTACTGCTTCATTTACATGAGTGAGAAGTTTGTTTCAAATATCTGCCTTAAAATGGCTTTCAGTCTGGATTTCTCTAAGTGAAAAGTTGATTTCTAAACGGGTACAAAAGGGAATTGCTAAATTAGGAGTTAAGTTTATATTGTGGCAGTAATGAAACAGACCTCCATTAACTGCCTCAGAGCTCGGGAGTTCAGTTGCGTAACGATTTGGTTTGTTATGGCTCCGACTTCGCAATAAATTCATGTCTTAAATATTCATATTATTTCAGTCCATTTTATGACCCTGCTCCATGCTGTTTAGTAATGACTTTGAGAACAGAAATATTCGATTAATAACAAAATGTATAATCACATTCTGTAAATATCCACAGCATCGCATTTCATATACGGTATACTTTTGCCTCACATAACCCAAATCGTTTTTCTTGTTCAAAAATAAAAGGAAAAAATGCGCTTTTAAAGCGGACTAAGCGGATATGATGTGCGCAAGCTGAAAGTTATGAATAAACAAGGATATTAGCTGCAAACGATTCATGTCCAATTATGTCACTTCGATACAGCTGAGTGAGCAGCACACCGCGGAACTTCTGTTTGATGTGTTATGGAAAACGTTCACCCATTTACCACCTAGAATTTGTTTAAACATGACGCTAGGATAACTTGGTTTAATAATATTGTGAAAATGTACCCTTAATGCTCTGTTCTTACAAACCAGAACATTTTAGACTACTATTGAGTTCTATTAATCCTTGCTAGGCATAAATGAACCATGTTTTCTTCAAATTTTTGTATCCCAAATTTCCTTCGGAAATTAAACATAACATTTTTTGATTAACTGTAGTATTTTCAATTGGATTTACATTGATAAGGAATTCTCATTGTAGAACTACACCGTAAGATCTTAACTACCAATTTCTTGTTACTTTTTAGTTTTTCGGGAGTTTCAGTTGGTTATAGCACATTTAAAAATTAAGTTTTATAACAGCATCATTTCTATATTTGTAATAACACCAATCCTAACGACCTGTCTTAACCACCATCAACCTGATGATTCCAGGTATAGACGGGACAGCACACAAGAGGGAAAGAGTACCTCGCAGTCTCGCCAAGCGCCAGGGGAAAATCTTTTCAGAGCACAAATTCCACTATCCCGCCACAACACACCAACCACCGTGCCTGGCCTTACAGCCGAGAAACATATGAGATGAGACAGATGTAAGGAAATGATGGATAGAAAATTTGGGTTAGAAGGGGAACCACCCCATCATTCGCCTAAAACCTGGGGAAACCACTAAAAAGCCCATTGTCAGAATGGACGAGAATCGAACCGAAACCAGCGACCGGTACGACTGAAGTGTGTAGCAGCACCATCATGCAAGAAGTGAGCTTGTTGACGAATGCTCAGTGGAGTGTCTTCATACACATGAGGTATGACGTTTTCCATGAAGCTTATGTACGCCTGTTCTGTAGGTCTGTTTACAAGTACATGGGTCTAACTAACCGATCACAAATTATACCAGCCCACATGTTGAGGGTGAACCACGCTTGGTGATGAGATGGAACAAATGCATGTGGGTTTTCATATGCCCATATATGCTGATTGTGGAAATTTGTAACGCCATCTCGTGTGAACTGTGCTTCACCTGTAAATAATACTAAGGCAGGAATGTAGCGCACTGCTGCACGGACTACTGGCAGAACATCAATCGAGCAGGGTAAACTGCTGATGACAAGTCCTATACAAGTTGCAAATGATAAGGATACAACTTCTGCTCTCGATGGTCTCCAGACAGTCCTATGAGAAACATTCACTTGCAACACTAACCTTCGTGTACTGATAGAAGGAATCGTGTGTACAGAATCCAGAATTTCCTCCTCTACATCTGGAGTTGTAGATTCTAGTCGTCCCGTCCCCTAACCAGGATATATAAAGTTCCCAAGAGCGCATACACGGCGATGGAGACTTTCAAATGTCTCCCGATCTGGACATCTTCTCAGTCCTCTCTTCGTGCACATGACGAGCTAGCGCAGCATTTCTGTCCACCTTGCCGTACATGAAGTGCATTTCTGCCAGCTCCTGATCTGAGTGCATATCGCTCAGTCGAACGCCAAGCACAACACTCAATGTACCCTTCGCCTTGGAATGAACTGTCAAGATCGTCCTCTTAATATCTTCTGTCACGGCAATTACCTGCGGAAAGAAAAATGTTCAGTTGAATATCAATGTTTTGAAACCCATAACTCAAAAACCAAGCATTTCCGGACAGATGTTGTAATGAACGTTTTTTCTACATATGGGGAGTACATACCTGAATTTATGCCCTCTATTGTTTAAACATCGTGTATAGGACGCACACGCATATACTTGCATAAATACCCAGTTTTTCGTATTTACGCTAAGTTTCATTCATGAGTTGTCTTAGTAGTTATTAAAGCTGGATGAGTCGCGTTACAATTCGTGTATCTTTGTGGAGTAACGGATAGCATATCTGCGTAGTAATCTCTATAGCCCAATTTCGAATCTCGGCTGGGATCAGTTAACTTAATGAAGTCTTATCCATTGTTTTTCCTTATCCTTTGGGACCCCGGGCATATTTGAGCACTCGTTCATCACCATCACACAGTTCATTGTCTCTGTAGTGAAGTTCTAGGCGTTAGAAGGAATGTTGAACTCTCACAGAAAATAAAGCCTGTAGCGCAAGTACTTTGAATCCGCACATTGAAGTGTTACTTTTATGGAAATAAGACTTAAGACGGCTCATAATGACCTCAAACGGAAAAGAAATTAGGAACGTGATAGTTTGGGACACAGGGAGTGTGTCTAAATGGAAACGTTTGAGCCTATAAATTTCAAAATGCTAAAGCTAATCTAATGATTATATTTTGCAATAAAAGAAATTTCCATCTGATTCATCAAATGTTGAAATTAATCTAATAATAATAATTTATAAAAACCGAAAGTAGTTTCTATATGGGTTACAAAGTCTGATATGAAGCACAGGAGTTCTTTTCTGTAGCTCAAGGCTTCATGGAACTCAACAATGCGTCTAATTATTGTCCAACGCGTCCTACTCATAGCCATTGTGACAGAACAACTGGCAGAAGACATCATTTGTATTCTAAAATAATAATTAAAGAATTAAAGAGCTTAAGAGCCATTCATTAATTTTTGGTAAGCTGTCAGAGGAAATTATTAAAAGAAATATTTTCATTGCTACTTAAACAATGAAAATTCACATGTTGCGTTTCCTTAGTGTAGTGAGCAAGAATTGGTTTTGAAAATTACACACATGAGTTGTATTAAAAGGTTATATGGAAAAAATGGCTGTCTAATGATTGTTATAATGACAAATAACATTGCACGGTGCATTCTAGTTATAATGAGATTTCTGATTACTTCTACAATTTTGAATGTATTATTAGGTGCTTGGGTAAGAAATGAAATGTGTTAATTACTCACAAGCAGATTATTTTAACAAACGAAAGCTTCTAATAAGCCGCGGACAGCTCAGGGATTTGTACATAAACCCCTATCTTACACATTTCCTTGCCCGCATAGCGAGTCACTCAACTTACCGCAAACTAACTTGTGTAAGGTCGCTAAGCTAGGCCCTGTGCCACAAAAAGCTGTTCAAGCCTTTCTTGCCGCTAGAGATTAATTCTCTATGACGACCACCCCTCTTGCATCTGGACCGTCAAAGTGGCGTAAAAACTCTACTGTTGCTCTCTTTCTCTTATTTTCACCAACGTAAATGAAGAACCGTCACATGTAATCCTTAGAATTGAGTTTGCTAAAGATTTCTGTGAACAAATTCTTCGCAAAATATCAAATACAATTTTTCAAATTATCAAAATAAGTTTACTTAACAATTTATATGTAAACCAAAATTACAGTTACTGATGAGGTATCTCCATTTTTCAAGAAACAGTCAATATTCTCTCCATAGTTTACAATTTATAGTTCGTGATGAAATATGAGCATTCCATACCGCCATATAAACTCGATATATGGTTTTGAACTTTGGTAGCTATTATGCATACCATCAGTTGTGCTTTAACCAAGAGTAGGAGTTATTACCTGCTTCAGGAAGGGTCGCTCAAACGTAATGACTCGGGACAGTCCTTAAAGAGCAATGTTATTTAATGGACAAGGATATGCTTTTCGTTCCAGCTGGCGCGTACCACCCAGTACAGGGCAATATGAATACCCTTGAATGAAATATCTTTAATTTAAGTACTTATAAATATTGATGCTACTACGGTAAATATTATTCTTAAAGCTACTTCTATTATAGCAATAAATTACTAAAGAACTTGTGAATTTCTGCACAAGCAAAAAAGGCAGATAGATTTTTAAATCAGAAATAAGTTACGAGCTAAAATTCTCTCTTATTTCATACACAGCAAGCATCTGTTTGGTTCCCAGTAGTTTACTTCCATGCACACCAACAAGTCCCTTGGTGCTCGTAAGTAAATATTTAAGTGACTTAGATGATTACTGATGAAAACTACAATGTCAAAAGATTGCAAAAGTATGAAGAACTTTCCAAAACGTACAGTGAAATATTAACATTTTCTCCCAATCATTAGATTCTTCGCTATTCAGAATGAAAATATGGTTGTTTTTGCTCCCTAAGAATAATGAATATGAAATTTTATAGGAATCAAATTCTATTTATTTCAATTATAACGATCTTTGCGAAAGATCCGCCTACATTTCAATTGAGAAACAAATACTCAAGCTAGATTTGTTTAAATAAATGTGTCATGACAAAACAATTACCACTGCGTGATAGCCTCACCACCTTCTAAATCATAAAACTACATTCATCAAAGTGTTCACTACTAATTTATCTGATGAACAATAACCTCTAAACCCATTTTAACAATTGGTTAAAATCTATTGAACCTTAAAATACGGTTAAGTCTTAAGGAAAGACCAATATTATGTTAAATTTTTTTAGATGTGGTTTGCCATTTGCGGGAAATGAACTTAAAGTTTGCATATTACATAACCTATTATATAACGGTATCCAATGATGTATTATTGAAATGTGTTAACACGCATAAAATTCTAATTTATATGTCAACTTTATACTTATAATCCAACTTAAAACTTGAGGTAATCTAATGAACTTCTGGGCAGTAAATAAGTTAAGAAGAGTATATCAGATTTTCATAAAATTTTTGACGGCATTTATAATTCTTTTCCGGAGATGTTCAAGTACTTTATAAAGGTAGAATTAACTATAACGTTTCAATTTCTAATGGAAACAAACGTGTGTACAATGATTATTAAGTACATTCCTTTTATTTAAACTTCTTTTATCGTTTCTTAATGAAATGTAAATTTTAGTTTACGCTATATTTAATTACTTCCAATAGGACACAATTGTATCCATATGGACATGTTAAAAGCTACAAAATATCCTTTGTATAAAACCTTTGCAAAAAGTTATCTGCAATGGAAAGAGTGATATTTAGAAAGCTTACATGATTATTTTTCATTTATCTTTAGGACGATTGAAAATAGGGAACAAGAAAAACTGACAGTTCTAAAAAGCTTGGACCATGTTACTCCTTTTTAAATTATCACTCACTTAGGAAGCCTTTGCTAATAAATTAGGATGTATCGTTTTGTGTTAAAATTGTGTTGGGAAATTCACAAGTTGTTGTAACAACAAATGGAATGTACTTATTTTTTTATAATGGTCTATACTAAACGAAACGTAATTCTTATTTAATGAACCAAGTATATCCGTTGTTTCCTGTAATTTACTTCTGTAGCATGCCACTACAAAACAAATAATTCGTCTATTAAATTACTCACAAGGTTTAATAGCTTATGTTTAAAGTCTTAACCGTGATAGCTAAGAGTTAATTACGCATATGTTTGTTATATCCTTAGGATTAATATCTGGATTATTCACTACATAAGATGTTACAGCTTGCGCTGCGGAATTCGTAAATATCTGGAGATTTACCCACCGCGACACTACATTGAGACGCTGGCCTTCTGACCCTAAGGCCGCGGATTCAAAACCGGCCCAGACCGATGGTTTTTAAGGCTGAAACCGAATTCATTCCAAAACGAATATGTCGATTCCCATCAGTGCCACCTAATTTATCCCATGGCGGACGTGTTGACTCCCATCATCTAACAACAGTACTACAACATTTATCTTCCCATTTTACAATGACTTAGGACTGTATACATGCAGGTATGTTTAAAAATCTGATATGATACCTTTACATGACTTTCTCTGCCCTCTATCGTTTATTAGTGAGTATACAAACCATTCTTACTAAAGCTTATTTTTCTGTCTACATTTTATCCCAAATTAACCTCTGCAGAAATAGCTACATTACACATTTCTTTATAGATACAAAAGGGACAGCGATAACCAAATGTTTAGGAACTGGATGCCACATGCTGGCCTTAAAATTCCAAACTGTTTCCATACAATCGCGAGAAATAACTAAATGTTCACAGGACTTCAAGAGAATGGCAAAGTAATGAACAATTCGAACCATTAATAACAGATATCTCGGAAATGTCTTATGCTAAAGAAATGAAGCAGTAATAAGATGCCGCGATGATGATGCGACAATTTGAAGCAAGAATGTAGTTGGCACCTTTTCTCGTCTCCAATATCTGATGTTGATTCTGCTGCCGGCAGTTCCAGTAGTTGAGCTATAAGTATTTTCCCTTAGGATATGCGTGGATCTAATGTGAAGGGCAACACCACCTTAAATTGACTGAGAGATTTATTGTGAACTAATATTTGAGTTCTTGAATTGAATTTCCGACCGTTTGAAATTGAAGAAATAGACTGACTGAAATGTACCTCTCGAAACTGTGACAATTGAAATGTTATACCTGGTAACGTCTGCAGTATCAAAGTCATGTTCGAAATAACTGTTTCCGGAATAAAACAAACTAGAGGCAGTTGTCTTCCATGAAGTAGTAATTACCGTGCTAGCCTCTAGTTCCTGAGGTCGCGTGTTCAAACCCGGCGGAGGGCGGTGGATTTTTCGGGCACAAAAATCCCTAACGTGGCTTCCTTCGGAAGGGAACTAACGCCGATGGTCCCGCGTCGTAGATTTACGGCACGTAAAAGAACCTCAAGCTTGATAAAGAGGTCTCTGAGGAAAATTAACAGTCTTTTACGCCCAATATAGAATGGGACACTAAGGACACTAAAGAGAGTACATAAGTAAAATTCAATTTATATATAACCTGCCGTGAGCCGCTAAAATGTCGCTCGGAAAGATCCCTCCCGATAGCCGCAAAATCTTAGTCCCACAAGCGCGTCACTAGGCGCTTAAAGTCATACACGTAAGCCACTGACGGTACCAGTGAAAGAGTGACTCTCTGATTTAGTTGCCCGCCTCTATATTACTTAAGCCACGCCTACATTTGAATTACTCCCACCAAATTATCTTTCACCTGGGCCAATATTAATCCTTCTTCATGCGCGTCTCTGGCTTCGGTTACTAGGGAACGTGGCTAAAATCTCGGAAATAGATTTCGCTTCTTGTTTTCAGAATTTTGACCCACGTGACTGCGTAAGCGCGCTGAACTTATAACCTAATTGCATTCCCAGAAAACGTTAAGCTAATTAATGTGTTCTATATCCGGTTGATACCAACGATTTTGGTTAGATGGCTGGCTAATTACCTTCTTCTCGTTGCTAATCTTTTCAACTCAATCTTATTACATTATACATTGATTTAATACACGGAAATTATTTCTTGCATTTATCTCTTTATTTTACTATCGTTTCTTTATTTAATTATTTATATATTGCCGTCCATAATTAGGGATATGAAATTGTTTGAAATAAATTGTGTGTTTGAAAGAGATATACATTTTTTGTGTAATACGTTTTCGTCTATCGCTTAACGTTTACTAGTATCACAAGATTATACAAAATTCCTTCCGGATGAAGAGGGCTTCACAGGCTATTTCCAGAAAATTCAAGCTATACATTTTAGTTTTCATGTAAATATGTTTAATATATGATATTTTATTCAAAACCATTACAGGTGAAAATGAAAAACTTCGAAAAATGTTTCGTGTAAGGGATGGTTTAGGGTGGGGGATTTTCTAAAAACTCTTGATGTCTCATCTTTGGAAGATACTGAACTTACATAACAAGTGTGGTACTTATCCGACCTTTAGTTTTTGAGTTAAGCTGTTCACAGACACATACACGGACGTTTTTGTAAAAAATGTTTATTTTTGGATTCAGGGGGACTCAAAACACGCATTTCCAAAGAAAGCTCGGTATACAATTTTTATGTGGAATACAATACCTTCTCTACTACTATGTACGTGGTAGGGAAAGTAAGAATATTTGGCTCATGAAATATAGCGTATGTAAGGCTGCAAATATCAAGCATAAGTAGTAAAATCATTAAGACGGTAGAAACTTATAGCATATTTTCTCAAGATATTCATAACGAGTAATGATAGAATTACATGGCTTTTCCATTTATTCTTTTACTTAATTTGGTTGTGCCGCACTTTTTGGAGAGTAGATTTGTTGTCTTATGTGTATTCGTCTATCATCAACAGTTTCTTGATCTTTTCACTTGTCATTATATCAAACTCCATTGCCAACACACAGTGTAATGACTCCTTTCAACCGTGACCAGGTGTGTGAAGCACTACTAGCGGAATCAACACGGATGTTTCATTTCTTAGTACCTATAAAAAGCGGGAACCAACTCATCCAGTCTTCAACCGAAGGAGGAAGCAAAACGGCATTACCGGTTTTTGAATGCGCTTAAAAGCGTCAGCCTCATGTCAGTAGATCACACCAGCGGCGCTGATGTGATTCTGGCTATTGGCAACGTCGTTAACAAACAAAATATTTAGCTATTTAACTACACTGAGACGGTGCAAGGTACAGTAGCAATAGTGCGGATTAAGCCGACGTATATTAATATAGTAATTATGTAATAAACATTCTGATGCAGTACACTGTCTTACATGCGAAAAAGCTCTGGTATGTAAAAGAATTACATAAAATATCATTATGTAAGTATTATGATACGCAATTTCTATCTAGCTTGCTGTTATTTAAGCATATTTCCCTATTGCATTTGCGTTATATAGTCTACACATTTTTCTTTCCTGCCGTTTACTTTGCCCACAGTTTGGTTTACAAGCTAATACTTAGATGGGTTAAACTGCAATATCAAATTATTTAACGATTGGAAATAAAATTATTAATCATTATTAAAGCATTAATTGATTATTGTTGAGTAGATCATTTACAGATTTGCCCTCATTTGTCATGTGAAGTGATGAAACTACCAACATTTTTGTTAATTACACGGAAACTTCACAATATTGAATTAATAATAATAATAATAATAATAATAATAATAATAATAATAATAATAATAACTCCTTTCTGCGATGCCTGTTTACTTCACCCTGTATAGATTTGGACACAAATCACTTATTCTACTGAATACTGACAGGGCTCTCACCGATTTACTGCAAATGCAGGGTGGAAGAAGCCGGTCGTGCACGGTGTAACCCATGTGTTTTGACCTTCAAGCACGCATTGTCAGGAGGAGCCTGCAGACATTCAGCAGAGCCAATACACATAACAGTAAGTGTAAATTAGACGATTAATACTTCCCTAGTGCTTACGTAGTAAACACAGTTTATGCTTACCTGCACTCATGATGGGACTCTTTGTTATGAAACGTGCACTAATACCTCGAATTGCAATTAAATTAAATTGAGTTTTTTATTTATGGACGCTCTTTATCTGCTGTTGGTCCTTAGCGTCCCATTCTATATTGTGCGTGAAAAGACTGGTAATTTTGCTCAGAGGTCTCTTTATCGGATTGAGGTTCTTTTACGTGCCATAAATCTACGACACGGGACTACCGGCTTTACTTCCCTTCCGAAAGAAGGTATGCTAAGCATTTTTACGCACGAAAAAATCCATCGCCCTCCGCCGTGTTTGAACCCGCGACCTCGGGAACTAGAAGCTAGCGTGGTAGCCAATACACCACGGAGGACGACGCTAATACGTCGTATTCCCTGTTTTGGAATATAGTTTATCCCGTGATATGGTGGTGAAAAGGTTAATAATTTTTTTCGGGGTTGTACTGTTCAAAATATCCACACAGCAAAAAGATTTTGTCCCAGCTTTATGTACTGATGCATTTTGGAAATGGCACATGAAGTTGCATGCTGCAGGACCTTTGTAGATGTAGCTATGCTTCCGAAAAGAGAGATTTCGGAAATGTTTTTAAACTTTTACAAAATAATTCATAAATCACAGGGTTTCTGCAGGACTGTATTTGGATTATCAGATTAATGTTGCACACAAGCTCAGATAATTTCAGGGAACCCATCAGCAAAACAAAAGTTGGAAAGACAAAACACGTAGAATAGTTTTAATTTCATGCGCTGTTGGCACGTAATATACAAGGTAATACTAGACATCGATAGTGTACTACAATATTATGTGCTGCATGAACCGAAACAATACACGGTAGTAGTTCTGATGACGTCAGGTTGAAACTTCCCCGTAGCATAGTGGTTAGGAAGCTTCTAACCAAGCCTAGAAGCACCCGCTGCAAAGTGCCGAATACAAGTATGTGGTCGCTGCTTGGTTTTGTCGACTAACGGATGATAAACTGACGACAGCTGAAGTTCGGAATTGTGACAACATTCTTGTTTAGGAGCTTAAATGAAATGTAGTCATAAACCTACCCCATTTCTAAGAGAAATTTTGCCAGTCAAAATCATAACCACTTTTGCTACTAGGCTACCAGATCCTGACTTAATATAAGACTTAGTATCGTGAAGAAAATCCATTTAAACTATCACCTAAACCAAGTTGCTCATTTCACAACATTTAGAACAAACTAAAGCCAAATAAAGGTATGTTAAGTTGTACTACACGGCTTTCTCTACCAAATACAATTTGACGCCATTGTTTTATACTAAAATATTTATATAAATAATGATTGCTCTACTAAAGTTATGTTACTCACGATAGACTCTTTTTACTATAAAATAGAAGTAATCTCAAATTAACGAATGTGAAATTGTTTGTATGCAAAAACGGAAAATCAAACAGAAGGGTTCACATATTATATGTCATTTTATTGTTATAATGAACCAATCCAAGAAAAATAGAAATATCCTGGATGCTTCATGGAGAAATGCTCCAGGACACGGGAAACCTAACAGAGAGTATATTGTAAACGGTTAATGCTACAACGCAATTATTGGAAATAAATGGACTATTCGGGATGGTTTATCTGTATCTAGTTTCTTTCCAGTAATACAAATATATACACATATTATTTATAGCAAAGACGTCTTCAAAGTCCATTCACTTACAAAAAGATAGCAATGAATTTATTTAGTCACCCAGATATGTTTAAAATATAGTCTCTTAATCAAAATCGTTAGAGCCATTTTCGAGAAAATGAAAAGCAACTTATAAAAAGTTTCCTGCAACGATTATTTTGGGGAAGGGAGAATGTCCTTAAAAATGTGTGCATGGCATACTTAAGCAGTGTGTGATTGAGATATGAAATTTGGTATTTATCGAGTTTTCGGGTTTAATTTATGCTCTTCACAGATGGAGGTACAGGCAGATATACATGCGCGCACGCATCGAACGTTTTCTAAAAAAAAACGTTTTTGAGAGCTAGCGGAGTTGTGGGCATTAGTGAACCTCAAAAGCGGTATTTTTGGTGAATTCTCTATAAATTTTTTGGGTAGAATGCAATACTTCCTGTATGTACTCTAGGTGATGGAAGACAAAGTAAAACTTGAATCTGTAAGTTACAAAATATTTGGTAGTTCATTGCACCTAAACAATTAATGAAATTGTAAAAACAAAAAACAACCACAACAAAAACACAGACCTCATCACAATGTTTATCATCTTGCAGCAAAATCTCTGTAGCTTCCAGCTGCAGCCTTAAATTTACGATCAAAACTTTCTTCCTCTTCTTCTTCTTGGTTTTCCTGGCTTAACAGTCCAATAAGTCCTTTGCATTTGAGGTTAGTCAGACCCATAATTTACATAACATGTAGAATGGGTTGAATCGACTTACCTAATGTATAAATTCTCTAAGCATCTCTCACTTTGACATTAATACTACTACTATATGATTTCACAAAAGGAATGATCTAAAAAGCTTTGACTTTCCATCATTCCTATGGTCCACAACTCGAATCCTCAAGTCCCAGCAACTTGTGGCTGAAGTGGGATTCCTCCACAAGAAAAAATCTCACGTTACAAAGTTGCGTGCAACATTTTATTTACAAATTACAACAAAAATTCACAATCAACAGTTTTGTGAAATTAAAATGAAAATATATTGTAAAATTTAAGTAGACCCGTACTAAGCATAAAGTGTTGAATAGCATACACAGCGTGGAATTATAATGGGGAAAAGAAGTTTGGAAATGAAAGTTCCACGCCTAAGTTTAAGGTACTTCCCCGGAATTTGTCACCTATGAGGTTTGAGGAAATCTGGAAGAAACCTCAGTCAGATGAGACGGTCCTAAGGGATTTGAACCTCACCAGTCCGTGCTTTAATCACCTCGGCTACCTCTGTCGGTGGGATCTGCTCATCTTTTAATAATCTTCATAAATACCATGATTTTCCAAACATCTTGGGTTATTTCCCTGAAAATTTGCACCTTTGACAAACGTTGCTGTTTTCATGCCATATTACTAAGATGGATCAAAATTAGAGATATTAGTTTTCTCTTCCACAGGATTTGCCATTTTCCTAAAGTACTTTTCATCCCTGAAGTATATTAATTATTGTCTTTAAGAGCAGTATTATTTAAAGGGTTTGATACCACAGCCAGATTAAATGTTCGAAATTTACACTCAGTTTACATCATGAGAAAAAAATTGTAGGAGTGGGCAAACGGAGAGAAGCCTTCAGCAACAGAGCACAGCACCACATGTAGACCATCATAAAAATTATAACTAAACGTTTGCTCGCGGTACGCAAAGCGAGACATTCAGTCAGAGAGGTGAGCACGATTTTATAGAATTGTACTTCACAACATCCTCTAAAAAGCTAAGGAATAAGACCTGCATTATTACTTATGGGAACTCAACAGAGTTCGCGAAGTTAAAGCAGAATTGTAACAATATACATCTTCAACATCCTTTAGACTTACACTTTGGTTTAAGGAACTCTGAGGTTTAAGGTGAAATTGGAAAGCATTTTATTTCGACTTAAATACACTGCGGATATAGTTGAACCATTATAGAATAAAGATTTTTAACTCTGTCACATTTAGAGGCTCAGCGACATCTTTAAATCTCTCTTGCGGTACCTAAAAGCTACACACCATGTCTTACCTCCTGTCATTAGGAACAGACTGACAGGATACTCGACCTTCAATGGCAGAAAAAATCTCTGGAAGAACAAATGAAAAAGAAGCAACCAAAAGGTAAACGAAGAAAAATGAGATTGTGTAGTTCTTATTATCTTGTAACGCGTAAATTAGCAAGAATGCTTTTAAACATTATAACTGAAATAATAATCACCACCTTTATTCCTTTATTAATTAGTTTATCAAATTCCGAGTAAATACCGAATATTTATTTTGACAGTAAAACACAGTTTAAAGAACATTAAAATGCTTGCTTGTAATAACCCCAGCAAAACCTACAAGATTTGTTAAAGTTTACTCATTTACATACATTCCCAACAGTCTTATAGGCTGGCAATAGGTATAATAGGACTGATCTAGTGCAGGGTGAAAATGTGCATACGTGGGAGAGATTAGGGGTAACAGGAAAAATGTCAAGAGAGAGGTAGAAGGTGTACGGGGAAGGCTCAGTAAACAATTTAGGCGTCCATACGAGGATAGTGTTGTATACAGGCATGAAATGCGATATATGTTTGATGAGATATACATATGTATGCTGTATAATGGTATATGTCGTGTATTTAACGTATAATGTAAGATGCTTATTTGAGGAATGCCGTTTGCATGATGTATGCATGATGTATGCTGTAAACTGTTTTATGTATACGATTTAAGAACTAATATGTATGAAGCATTACTTAAGACGATGCAAGAGCGATAAGTTAAAAATTATTTAGTTTATCTACTTACAGCGCATCGTTTTATCACTATGCCGAAGTTAATAAAAGAACCGAAGCTTGAAGATTTACATAACGTTAATGTCATATACTTCTTGAGCTATTGGAGATAGCAGATGTAGAACACATTAATCAACTGATATCATTATGAAGATTAAACCTAGTATACGCGTGGGTACCCAAAAACTTAGGGACAAATTACAAATTTCAAACATTATTTGTCTCCAGAACTATCTCTCCCAGAGACTCGGAATAAGGTGTGAATAATAGTGCCTATTATATAATATTAATACAGTAAATAGCTTGAGTCAAATGACCTTGTTTCGGTTGCTTATGTTTCAATTATTTTTTACTGTTCACCGATATCCAAAACTATAATACTTAGACAAATACTGTAAAGTGCAGGTAGCTGCAGTTGCCATAGCCAATGAAGATCACAAATAATTTTATTTAAAAGGGACTTGGGTTCGATTACCGATTTTGCAGTTTTATTTCTTAATAAAATAGTTCGCAACTAATAGACGTAGAGCGATGGGGCGAAAAGTAAACAGTTACTTCCGTCATTGAAAATCGTGTTAACATAACTATTTTAAAAACAGCTTTGAATTGACTCTTGAAAGGTCGATTTCAGATAGTATATCTCAAACTATTTTATCCATAGTCAGGAGATGTAAGCGGTATGCTTTTTTTTTACAGAAAGTAAAGTTGATAGATACTTTTATTCAAAAATAACTTGGCTTCGATTTTATAACCTTCAATTATGTGTAACTCTTAAATTATTTTATACAAAGGTAGAGTAAAGTGTAACGACCTCTGATTTTTAGGTTAATAAACAGCTGAATAATTTTCTATTTCATATTAATACTATGAAGAGAGAAGGTGAAGACGATGGAAGAAGAAAATGCAGAAAAGAATGGAAATAAAAAGTAATAAATGTGTTTGGAATGAAGTAAGAAAGGAGGAAAGTAGGAAAAAAGAAATAAAGTAAGAATATCATTGAAAACCCTGTTTATGTTGCTACTTCTAAAGGTGGTGATTTCGGTGCTGTGATTTTTATGGTAGTGTTCGTGATGATGGTTGTGGTGGCGGTGATGGTTGGTGGTGGTGACGATTGTTGTAGTGATGGTTATAGTTTTGGTAATAGTAGCGGTTGGTGATGGTAATGGCGATAGCGGTGGCTGTGATGATGGTGATGGTTGCCGTAGAGATGATAGTCAAAACAGTGGTGATGAGTGGTCGGAGTGGTACTGATGGCGGAAGTGGTTGTAGTGGAGGTAGTTCTGGTAGTTATGATGGTGGTGGTACTGACTGTAGCGGATGGTGATACTGTTAATGGTGATGGTTGCGGTAGTGGTGATGAAGGTAATAGTTGTTTTGATGGTGATGCTTTCGGAAATGGGATGGTGGAGGTGTTAGTTTTTTGGTACTCGTGGTGGTGATTGTGTTGGGTGTGATGGTACTCATGGTTGTGGTAGTGGTGATGGTGATGGTGGCAATTACCTCGGTAGTGTAGGTGTGAGCGGTTGTGATCTTTGTGGTTATGGCTATGACGTTGATGATGGCTTCTGTCAGGAATGACAGCTGTGAGACAGCTTATCTTCGTTCACAGCATATGAACGTCCACGACATACGACACATATATTACAAGATGAGTTAAATATTATGAAATACAAGTATATACAGAGGTTATAATGTAGTCATGGTTTGGATTAGCTTCAGTAAACTTTGGAAGTTGGTTTAATTTTTTTAAAATACAGGTTTATATTAAAACTGTAAGGTAATGAAGCCTCAGGATTATGCCCTTTAGCGCTGGTGAAAGCTAAAGCGGTCAGGAGCCAGGCTGAGACATGAATAATAACATTCAGACATTCCGTCTCGGTTCATTTTAAAGGCATTTTTCCAGATCCTTTTCAAAAGATTCTGCAGCTTCAATAGTGTAGTTCAATAGCACTTTTATTTCTTTCTTTTTTTCTTTTTTAGCCTTTTTTTAGCAAAGCAAGATAATGTTAAAAAATTGCGCCAAATGACAGCATTGCATTGTTGCAAACTTCCTTTTCTCCATTCAGAATTAACTTATTAACAATTTATTTACGAGCAGTGGAATTGCGTCATTAAATAAATTTCTTAGTATTCTGCAATTCATGAGTGATGTGATATTAAAGCACTTAGCATGTACAAATGCATTAAAGTTAGTTAAATGTAACAAAATGCGAGCTTATCTAAAGCTGAGAAATAAATTAAAAACGTTCGTATCTTATAGACATCGTTTACGAGAAATATTGTGACGGTACAGCTTTATTTTACGAGAATATGATGAATTTCATAAAGTTCGGGGTATTCAGAACATACTTTTTATGTAAATCCATTAA
This sequence comes from Deroplatys truncata, assembly GCA_030765065.1. Taxonomy (NCBI): domain Eukaryota; kingdom Metazoa; phylum Arthropoda; class Insecta; order Mantodea; family Mantidae; genus Deroplatys; species Deroplatys truncata. Next base: position 522,080,165 of record CM060990.1, on the reverse strand, counting down.
ATGTAAGTAGAGATTAGATCGTATGATTTTTTAGGGGAAATGATCATTTAACTTTTATTGAAAGTTCAACCCGTGGGGAGATTATGCAAATCATACTGATGCCGTATATGTCAATGCTGCCTAAAGCACTGGTCTGTGTACTCCTCGGGTATTTAAACTTAAACATTTTTAGCTAGCGCTCTCCTATTGCTTGTCCAGCAAAACTCTATGACGGCCGGCACTTTAAATTTATTTTGTGTCAATTCACAACTTCGATGTTGACCTTAGGCACGACGAAGATGGAACGCCGACCTTCTCCCGTCCCGAGTAAACTTAAACGCTGTTTAGGCCTCTCCCTCTTGCTATGTAGCTGAAATTATTTATTGAAGTATTAAAGTCTCTCTTGGAATCAGAATTACACGCCTAATAGCGTCATCTTTTACCATTCCTCCAGCTCCCTCAAGCCCAACGATAATCCACTCCATGAAATCTGTGAGCTAAACCTCTCGCCCACTCCGTCCCGTCACAAACCACAGTTAAAGGCAAACAGTTGCTACCGCAGCTCTCGGACGAAGCACTGTAGCAAGCAGTTGTTCCCGCCTCCCTGTCTGAGGAGTAGGCGGGCCAATCATCTTCCTCCGCCACAAATCCATTACCACAGTAGTTCCGCAGTCGCTTTGCATGATTATCTGTGGTGTGCCACGGGACCTACCGGCACGACCTGTACTGAACACCGCACATCAGCAGTGTTCATCAACATTAAGTACACTCAAATATCTATGCTAGCCTTTATGGTCCAGAGGTCACGGGTTCAAACACGGCGAAGGGCGATGGATTTTTGGGCGTAAAAATACTAGGCATGCCTTACTTTGAAAGGGAAGTAAAGGCGACGGTCCCATGTCGTAGATTTACGGCACATAAAAGAACCTCAAGCCTTATAAAGAGGACTCTTGGCAAAATTACCGGTCTTTCACGCCCAATATGAAATGGGGCGTTAAGGACCGCAGCAGTTAATGAGTGTCCATAAATAAAAGTCAGTTTCACTCAAATATCCATTGCCCGTGGACCCAGACAGCTTTTTCGGCGGGAGCTGGATAGCTGCCCCGACCTGGAAGTTGCTATGAAGTCAACCCTGTCCTTATTAGTACCGCGCTTACGCATTGAGGCCAAACGACATGACCAACAGCTATATACCGGCATGCCTTCGTGCACACTAAGGACTTCTGTACGTCTGCGCTGAAGTACTGCTACTGCGGAAACATGTGCCTTGTCGCCGAGTGCAGGGTTGATGAACTTAGCCGCCGACGCGGTACTGTGTAACGTGTGGTGGGAACTGTTATTTCATAGTCGAAGCGCAGTGCCCAATGCACCCTCACAGCAGGCACAAAACGCTGACACCGCAATTTCATCACACTCCAGACACAAACAGTAAAGCCAATAAGCCGATCTCACCCATCTCGGCCCTGAGTGAGACATTTCAGAGCCTTTATTTAAGAAGTACTGAATATGATAGACTAATTGGTCGCAATGGAGGAGGCACTTATTCCCTACTGGGAACCCGGTCCCTTCAGATTATACACGTGAAAGACGTAAATGAAACAAAATGAAAGGAAATCGTGATAGATGAGAAACCACCCAAGCATTCGCTTGCAGACCAGCGAAAACCGCGAGAAAACTAAGGTCAGAGTGACCGTCCCAACGGAAATCGAAGCAGGGGACCTCCGAATGCAAACCACAGACGGTTACGTCTGAAACAGGCCGGAAAAAGAGGTTTATCCCATACAACTCATAACAATATGCTGCCGTGCCAGATGGCGTCACACCTGTAGATAGACTGTCTGGGATCAACCCTACGTGGTTGCAAATACAGGCAACTTCAAAATAAATATGATTTCAGCTGCGTTTCCTAACCTACGCCACTTTCTCAAATACCTAAATTTGAGAAGCTTAACAGGATGTCTATCAACGTCTTCGGCCTGGATGAGAAGCATGAAGTGTATCCAATAACGGTTGCAGAGACTGAACTACCTGACCACCGTGACCTCCTGCTATTGAGTGACAGTAGTGGGAGACATCACTACGTTTATATAAAGAATTTTGAAAAACTTACTCGACGTCAGAAAACTATGCATAATGCACGTGTTTATGCCTGTAAGTGTTGTTTTACACGTTTTTATGGTCCATATGGACGAAGTGGACTGGAAAAAACTGGAGAAACATCAGGAATTATGTATACATAATGATGTTACTATGGAGTATGATGGTTAGTAAGGATACAAAGTGAAAAGATTGCTGAAATTAACTTATGTTATATGTGCTGATTTTTTGAACATATTCTCAAAAAACTTCCAAGAACCTTAAGAACATACTGCAGTGAAATCATTACAACACTTCTGAATTTTGACATCATTTCGAAGTCATATTGTTACGTTAGTATAAGTGGACGAGATCAAGCTTACTCTCTATGATGATAAAGGTTATTGACCAGTTTGAAATAGCGACATAATCGTATGGATATTAAAGCATTACAAGCAATACTTAAGAGAATGTAGCTTGAATCTCAAGAGAATGATTTTCTCCGTGAGTCTACAATTTTTACATGAAAGTTTACTCGAGTGCTGCACACATCTGATGAAGAAAGAAGAATAATAAATAGATGGAATGGAAGGTGTTAACCCTGCCATTAGGAGCAATTCTAGTGCTAGTCTGAAGCCTAGATAAAGGGGAGAGGCATCTACAACGAATTAAAATAAAGGTATGTTGACGCAAAACATTTCAATTAAGTCTCTCAAATAAAAAAATCGGAATAAAACGTCGTAATTTCACTAAAAGAAAGTCGAGGTTGGCTCTGGTTAGGCTAGGTTAGGATGTTTGGTGCAAGGTTAGGGTATACAATTGGGAACAGATGATTAGTTTCGAGTTAGAATGCCTGGCAAGGGTTAGGATGACACCAGATTAGGTTAGACGATGACTGAGTAGAATAGGTGATGAGAGAATGCCCTGGGATTCGTTAGGTTAGGTTAGCCCGCGTAGTGATTTTCTAAGTTAGGAAGAAGGGGTTAGCTTAGATTGTCTTAGCAATGGGTTGGTTACGTGTTGTTCTTACGTCTTGTTACGTGATTATGTTACGCGGTGTTACGTGGGTACATGGTTATGTTACGTGTTGTTACGTCTGGTTGCGTGGTTATGTTACGCTGTGCTACATCTTGTTACGTGGTGTTACGGCTTGTTACATGGTTGTATGGTTATGTTACTCGTTGTTACGTTTAGTTACGTGGTTATGCTACGTGTGGTCACAAGGTTACGTGCTTATGTTTCGTGATGTTACGTCTTGTTACGTGGTTACGTGCTTATGTTACGTTGTGTCACGTTTGGTTATGTACTTGTGTTACGAAGTTATGCTTCATATTGTTACATAGATACGCGCTTATATTACGTTGTGTTACATGGTTACGTGATTGTGTTCCTTCTTGTCACGTGGTTACGTGCTTATGTTACGTGCTGTTACGTCTTGTTACGTGGTTACGTGCTTATGTTACGTTGTGTTACGTTTGGATACGTGCTTGTGTTACGAAGTTATGCTTCCCCTTGTTACGTGGATACGCGCTTATGTTACGTGATGTTACGGGGTTGCGTGATTGTGTTCCTTCTTGTCACGTGGTTACATGCTTATGTTACGTAGTCTGACGTCTTTTTACGTCTTCTCACTTGGTTACATGCTTATGTTACGTAGTGTGACGTCTTGTCATGTGGTTATGTGCTTATGTTACGTAGTATGACGTCTTGTTACCTGCTTACGTTTACGTAGTGCGACGTCTTGTTACGTGGCTATGCTACGCTGTGTTAAGTTTTCTTACGTGCGACGTCTTGTTACGTGGCTATGTTACGCTGTGTTACGTTTTGACACGTGGTTACGTGTTTATGTTACGTAGTGAGACGTCTTGTCATGCGGTTATGTTACGTTGTGTGACGTCTTGTTACGTGGTTACGTGCTTATGTTACATAGTGTGACGTTTTGTCACGTGGTTACGTGTTTATGTTACGTAGTGTGGCGTCTTGTCATTCGGATACGTGCTTAAGTTATAATGTGTTACGTTGTTATGTTACGTGGTGTTACGTATTGTCACGTGGTTACGTCGCGTTGTGTCTTGTTACGTGGCTACGTGGCATTACGTCTTGTTAGGTTGGTTAGGTTAGGCGATGATTAGGATTGTATAGATAATGAGAAGATGATCCAGAGCATACAAGGTAGGCATAGGTTAGGGCGTATACTTCTATATACCTTCACTGTAAACCGATATAGAATTTATCTCTCTCCGTTTCGCACACTAACTGTTTAACATATAAAAAGTTTGTAAGATTTAGAAAAAAGTATATAAAAGTGTTATAGCATTGAATGAGAAATGTTTACAATCTAATTACTCTCTATATTACCATTTGTACCTTTGATACTACTTCCTACCTAATACCTCTCCTCAGTTTGGTAGCTCTCCCATATAAAAAGCCATATTCTACCCTTCAAGTCCTGTATAGTTGAGTACCTCTCCTCGCAATTCCTATCTCTCCCGCATAAGCCCATATTCTCCCCTTCAGCATCTGTCTAGCCTATCGTCTGTTCACGTTTTTGCTATCTTCCTCCACATAAATGCATATTCCACACCTCAAACTCTGTCTAGCCTAGCACTTCTCCTCGTATTCCCTACCTTCACATATAAAGCAAATCCCCACTCCTTCACCCTCCGTGTAGCCTAGCATAGACCCTAGTAGTCCCTCTCTCCCCCATATAAACGCATTTTCCTCCTTGAGCCGTCGCATTTATCCTCGTTTTCCTTATCGTTTCCCATATAAACGCAAACAAATGCTCCAGAATGCTCCTATATATTCTACTTAAGTCCAAATTATTGTTTGTTTTATTGGTTACGTAAATACACATATGTTGTTTTTCTACATTCAATAAAAGCTTATTCTCTGTTAGCGAATATTGTAAGCTATTATTTGCTTCATTTACTGCACTCTGCAGGGATAATGAGTTTTTACTGCTGAAGACTAGGTTTGTATCTTCTGCAAACATTATTGTATGGGCTTTTGGAATATTCAATGGAAGATCGTTTATGAAAATAAGGAACAATACTGGTCCAATAATTGAACCTTGCGGCACTCAATGTTTCACGTTTGGCGTTTATGATTGCACTTTGTCAATTTCTACAATTTGTGTTCTATATTTAAGTAGGATGCAAGCCAATCTTTTCTATTCCTCTGGTTCCCAAATAATCTAATTTGTTTAGCAGAATGTCATGATTTACTAAGTTTAAAGCTTTAGTGTTGTCTATAAAAAGTCCATGAGAGTGGATAACTGAACCATAAGATAAATAATAATATCCAAATTCATATCTTAATACTCTTCAAAAATTGATATTAATTAAAAATAAAACAGGCCCCCTCAATGGAATGTGATTAGCTAATGTACAGGGAGTACTTTCATTTCGTCATTCGCAATAATTAAAACCTTACGTTGAATTTAACAGCAAGTTAGGACAACAGGCAAAACTTATTATGAAAACGATCTATACAAGCTATTAACAACACCAAGTTTGGAAAAACTTTGCGAAATATGGGGTATTATATGGAAATAAATTTTGTAGGAAATGGCAAGACTCTGGAAAGTTAGATTGCCAATCCCGCTTATTGGTAGAAGAACAAGGTTCTAACCAAGCTGCCATACATAGGTTTTACGTAATATTTTCAGTATGTGTATCGTTATGAGTGTGTTAGACATTTCTAAAACTCTCATACACTTATATCAATGTGATGTGATATTACGCTATTGTGGGGTTGAAAACACTAAGCTGATATATGTAATTGGATACAGTCTCCTTCATTTATCAATTAAATACTTGAGATGTATACCAGGATAAACGGATAAAGTGCACCTTTTAGAGCACAGAGATAGCTCCGATTTTCCTGTAAACCACGAATACCATTCCAAATTCATACAAAAAATATATTTTCAAAACATTTAATGATAGGTCAAAACAAAAATTTCCTGCACTCTGTTGGCCTCAAAAATATGATGTATGCACTTGATATTCATGTAGTTGTGATAAAACGAAGTTTAAGGCGTCAAACATAGTACTAATAAGTAACACAAAACGCAACTGATACCTATGTAGATTGTCTTAGAACTTTTGCAATCGTAAGAACTCTTCTAAATTTGATTCAATCTCAACAGGATATGGTTTCGTCAGTATGTTAATAAAATCGCACTATCGCTTAATGACGCTAAGAAAGTTATTGCAGCTGATAATGCATCTATAATCTGGCCATGGTGAGTGCAATCCTACACTGGGAGCATAAAGACGGTGAACTAACGCGATGATGCAATACAAACACACGCATACTTCAGGAAATATGATGATTTTTTTTGAACGCGTCGCGTAATGTTCACAGTGCTAATGGTGGAACGTAAAGGAAATAGAGTTGTTCACGAGCAACCTCGATGTGTTATTTGTAAGGTCATTACGTTTTATGATGAAGAGAAGAAAATAGGTCAGTGAATACTTATTACAAATGCCCTTGAACGTGCTAATTGTTCACGTTTTCCCAAATGGACATTATAGAAGGAAGGGAAGGCCGCTGCGTGTACAAGTGGCATATTCCGATGCAGAACTACACTCGCCTTTGTCGGGTTGTACTATCTTAAAAAGGTAAATGGTCAACTTCAGTGACACCTGTGCAAAGGATCATCTAATCCTCAGACGTTCCTAACTGGATGGCATGAGAGTGAAATTTGTCATGCTTCTCTTGCTGTGCAGAGGGCATGGCAGCCATCGGCTCACTCCACAGCTTTGAAAAGCAGTATTTCAGCAATCACTGGAAACTTAGGGGCAAAAATTGCAAAATCAACTTCAGTAAACCTGTAGAAAATATGTTTATTATTGTGTTTCGATTAAATAGTGGAGACAGAAGTAAAACCAATTCCAGTGCTGGTGCTTTACTTACAAACGTAAGTTCAATCAGCAACACATTGCCTCTCTACTTAAGATAGCTGAACTCGTTAAAGTGTGTTACTGCTGATCAACAGTGGTGGCGAAACGTGGATCGAATCCCATGTAACGCATGCTTTCTGTCTTTTATAGGGAACATTATTATTTATATAATCTTAACCAAATGTAAAATTATACGAATCAATGGAACTTATTTCTAATAAAGCACTTCATTATGAGCGGTAAATTACATGGTTATTATTTTTTCGCATAGCGTTGTAGTTTTGCCCGCCGTTCTATGAACGCTGCAATACGATTGAAATTTTACTACTAAATGCTTTATAAAATGAACTGCAATTGCTGCAAATAAAGTAGGGAATACTTCTACCTCAACCGTCAATCATTCCTCACAAAATAAGTAATATATTCCTTTAAGTAGCCAACAGAATCTCTCTATAAATCTCGAAGACTATTACCACGTTAAACAATTTCTTCATTCGTGCACTATTAATCTTTACACTGGATTAGATTGGAAGCATTATATCTTCTTCATGTTAGAAGGTCTCGGCAAGCAAGAAGATGATAACGTTTCAGGCCCAAGAAATGAAAATAATTGCTTTAGAAATAATGAGTGAACTTAGGATGATTACATTCCTTTATCGCTAATTGCGCAGTAATACGACACGGATACCACGCCATGTGAACATAAGACCCAAAGTAACGAAAGCAAAAGAATTTAATGCATTACATTTCATAAGAAAGCATTTAATAATAAAATGATGTTACAAATGGTCACAAAAGTGCATTGTTACAAGAACTTGGTGCCAGTGAATAAAGTAATTAATCATATATTGAACAGAACACGATACAGTTGCAGATCACTTGAACATGAAGAAACAGTTTGCACCTAGAATCGTTATCATTTTGTTTATTTCCAAGCACTGTACAATGTTTCCATGTCGTCATTAGCTCAATTTCTAGAAGAGTGTCTTAATCCTGATTCACCATTCCTGATAAAAGAATCTAGATGAAGTAAAGACGTTTGCTAATTTTTCATTTTATAAAATAAGTTTGCGAGAGGCGAGGATGGAACCATCAACAGCTGGCGCTTTTGAATTCTACGGATAGCGATGCAACCATCTGGCTATTCCTCAGCTGGGTAGCTTGCGCTCTCTTCTTATGATATTAACATTTATTCTGTGACTAACTTAGAAACAAATTTCATTGGAAGGCAGAAAGTTCGCAGTACCCTGAGAAATGTTTTAAATATTTTCCTTTTATTCCTAGATATGCGTTTAAATTTATTAAGGGATAAAAACAGAACATCTATAAGAAACATGAATATCGCCGTGCTGAGTGTCGAGTAAAACTTCCTTCAGTTGCTTTTATTAACTGCAGACAAATTATTATGAATGAGTTAAAACGTTCCCTTTAATGCCCATTTGAAAAAAACTGACATTCGGATTCAAATTATACACTACTCACAACGCTTATGTTTTCTCCTACTTATCATCATAATGTGTCAAAAGCGTGTGTATGAAATATCACTTCCGCTATTCTATGATTATCTCTGTCATTCTTAGACATTAGTTGCAAAACAACGCAATATGCCTCGTCCACGTGGTTTCAAAGAGTGACAGCAGCAAAGTGGAGCGAGATCATAGGACGTTTCTCAAAGGGCCACAGTGTTTCCTAGGTGTCTTGAGGACCTTTAATTAACCGTATGACGGTAAAGAAATAGCTACACGGACATCAAGCGGAAGGCCTGGAATGAGCCAAGTCGCTACCAAGAACAGGAAGGCCTCTGGCAATTTGCGCTAAACGAAACGAGGCACTTGTGACAGAGGTGAGGCACAGGTCCGTTTTGTTGGTTAAAACCATGGAATAAGGATGTTCTCATGAAATTATACGACAGAGTGAAGCTGGTTATCGAGACCCAGGAGAAATAATAATAATAATAATAATAATAATAATAATAATAATAATAATAATATACGATCGAACATAACGACAAAAATGTGCTGAATTCATATTAGGAATGAGTTTTATAGAAAAGACAGAAAAACAAGTTTTGTTTTCCTCGAAGCAGATGTATCTACCTGCTTGGACGACAAGCCTACCGGAAGTTTCGCTTTTGTACTTTTGGCTCGGACGTGTAGTTTACAACGGTTTCAAAGCTTAGAAGGGTCAGAAAGTATACGTGCCTTAATCTACGATCTAAGAATATTCGTGGGAAGATTTTAAAACTCAAAATAAGCTGTAAGAAGCAGATGTGAAAGTTGTCAAGTGGGGGTAGCCAATAATAAAAAATCATGAAACAAAATGATAGGCAATCAAAAGATCGCGTATACATCACATGATACGTTGGAACTTAAAACGGAACGAAACATAAGAAAGGTGGGGGAAAATTTTAAGTTTGGGGAAAGGCGTGAAAGAGGAAAAGAAACTCCGAGACACATTCCGGTACAAACTAACCACGAGGATGGTCGACGAAACAAAATTAGAAGAAAATAATCAGAAAATTTATAGTGTAAAAATGAAGTTGTGAAATCTAGGCAATTCGAGGGCTAGTCGGAGAAAGACATAATTAGCGACTTCGAAAGTGACAAGAATAACAGTGGTTTCGACGACGAAGGTGGCGGGTCGACCAGATAGGAATCTACGTAACAAAATAAAGAAATAACTCAAACTTCGCCGGCAGTATTATTAATATCATCAAGGCAGTGTCACCACCCCTGAAAACTAGAACCTCAGCTCTACCAAAAACCAAATTCCAAATCCCTGCCATCCAACCATCGAACCCGGGACTCTGAGTCCCCTGAAGCAACTGCCAGGAACAACACAGATGTGTCAGAGGTCAGCGTCAAGAGACTAAAGGAGGCTGGCTTTGAATTTCATTGTCCTGCCACCATGACAGTCCTCACTGAGACTCAAAAAGCCAGAAGATTTGAATGGGCTAAAAGAAACAAACAGCTACCGGAGGCTTGCTGGGATCTAACGATTTAGTCGGACGAGAAGGTATTCCTACCTGAGCAACAAGGTAGGTTGTGTCTCTATAGATACGTAGCACGAGATACTATCCCAAACATGTGCTTGGAAATCGCTCTTGAAGATTATTACCTAACTTCTGTGTCTATATCATAGGATCTGGACCAGGACAACTGATTACGGTTACGGAGAGAATGAACATTGCTGTTTATATTGATATACCCAGAATACTCCCTTGACATCTCTACGGGCTAATTTTCCGGGACAGGGGGAATATTTGTTTATGCACGACAAAAGTGCTATGCACACATCCAATTTCACCAAAAATTGGTTAATAAGATACCCAGAAATTCTGTGAATCGATTGGCCCCCCAAATCTCCTGATTGGAACTCACTGAGCACATACGGGTGTTCATCGCTCAGAAGTGAGAGATGCGCCGAGAAGACAGAGTGTGGGAGGTTCTACAAGTGCATGTCTAGGAAACGTGACAACACTACGTGGTAGCCCTCGTCAGTGCTCAAGGTTTGTATCCAATATGCAAGAAAGACTTGCAAGGCATAATTGACAATGGCGGTGATTATACTAGGCATTAACTTGCCTCATATCCCTGAGCGTGGATCTTAATTTAATGCTGATACTTAGTTATATGTTTCGTCCTCAAACGATGAACAATATTCTAAACTGACCTTGCGTTTTTAATTGTTCAGTTTTGCAGTTATTCTTACATAGCATCACTTCTAGCCAAACAAGCGTTTTTTTGACATTTTAAATCCTATAGCTCTCTCTAACTTTTGCACACTGTAAACAAGGAGTATAAAAAATTTATATTTATTACTACCCAGAATACATGTATTCTTCAAGAACCTTTTTAAAAGGTATCACATTCGAAACATTCTATTTTAATCAACATTTCTAGCACCTAAAGGTGTTTTAATTTAAGAGCTTTGTTTGCTCTTTATCTTCCGTGCAAAAAAGTGGTTATCACCAAACAAAGTGGTTATCACCTCACAAAGATGTGTTTTATTTACATATTGTAAACAGGGAGTACCAATAATGGCTTTGATTTCCTTTACATTCCCAGAATATAGCCTTCAATTAAGTTTCTAAAACTTCACACATTGAAAGCTTATTTTCATTGAAACTCCTGAAACTTAGGTGAAGCTATCTTCACAGAAGTGCTCTACTTTTTTTTTAGATCATCCTTAAATTAGGCTAGCCTAAATATTAAGACTACAAAAATTACTTTAGTTACCTTGTTGGTGTAATGATCGTAGTTAATCATTCTCATTTACAAAACACTCTTTCGAGACTAGCACATGCTCTTAATTCATTTCCTTAAATATTCTGTGGAAATAATGGTACCAATAATTTTTTTATAATTATGTATACCTAGTAACAAATCAGGCCTATCAAGGTGAATGGTTGATTATGAGTGCTCGAAATAAATAAATTGAGCCGTGATGGAAACCCTGAAAAAAAGACAAAGTTACCGATTCATTGAAAACAAGATTCTATTTTACCTGCATTTTGCAAAGCAGAGAATCTACTACTACACCATAGCAGAGGGTTTGATTATGAAGTTAATAGCGTATTATTGAAGTATAATACCTCTTAGGTATATCATATTTTAACTTTATGACATCATTGGTGTCTGTCAATATTTAGTATTTATTCTTCCGTCATGTATGAGCGTGAATCAGAAGGGCACTATTTTCAAATGCCTATTTACGGGAACGTGTACTAACTATAATATTATTTTAATCATTTCATCATCAATTGTCTATCGTAAATAAGAGCAACTAAAGCCACTTATATTCCATACTGAAATACTGCGATACTCATGTTTGTTTTAGATAATTTTCTCTTTTTATCGCCGAAATAAGTGTAAATGAATATCTAGAAATAAAAGCAAAATATTTTATCTATTTCTCATGTGGTACTAACTTTCCGCCTTGCAATGAAATTTGTTGCTGAGTTAGCAACAGAAAATAGCTTCATATCATATAAATAGAGCGCAAATTACCCAAATGAGGAATAGCCGAGATCGTTGCATGGCTATCCTAGAATTCAAAAGTGAATGTTTTCTGTTTTCATTCTCTCCTCCCGCATGCTTATTTTCTGAAATGTAAAATTAACAAATGGGCTTAATTCATCTAGATTCTTATATCAGAAATGGATAATCAGGACAAAGACACACTTCTAGAAGTTGAGTTAATACGTGCATTGCAACAATATAGTGCTTAGAAATAAAGAAAACATCAACGCCGATAGGTGCAAACGGTTGCTTTATGTTCAAGTAATGTACAACTGTATTGTGTTCTGTTTAATATATCATTAATTACTTTATTCACATGCATCCACTTCTTGCAACAATGCACTTTTGTAACCATTATTACCTACTTTTTACTACTAAATGCTTTCCTATGTTATGTAATGTATTAAATAGATTTGTTTTTGTTACTTTGAGTCTTATTTTTTCACACAACATGGTATTTGTGTCGCCTTACTGCATAATTAACTATAAAGGAATGTATTCATGCTGAGTTCACTCTTTGTTTCTGAAATAATTATTTCCGTTTCTTGTGCCAGAAAGCACTTTAATTTACTTGCTTGTCGAAACTTGCTAACATGAAGAAGGCGTAATTCTTCCTTACATTCATTGTAAGCTAACGGAAATATTAACAGTGTGGGAATGAAATAAATTCATTAACATGGTAACAGTCTTCCAGATTTACAGAGAGATGCCTTTGAATGTGGGTATTTAAAGGAAAATATTATTACTTTTGAGAGGAATGATGGACGGTTGAGGTAGGCGTGTTCCTTGTTTTGTTTGGCGAGAATTGCAACTAATATTTTATAAAGCATTCAGTTATAAAATTTCAGTCCTATTATAGTATTCGTAAGGAGGACAAAATTACAAAAGCATGGGAGAAAAAAGTAGCTATTTAATTTACGGCTCTATACGAGGAGCTTTATTAGAAAGAGGTTCCATTAATTTGCATAATTTTATTTTTGGCACAGGCTATATAAATAATGATATTACCTATTAAATAAACAACAATACGTGTGACATGGGATTCGATCTAGTATCGGCAGCACCGCTGATCATGCAGTAACACAGTTTAACCGTTTTAGCTATTCTAAGTAGAGAAACAAAGTGCTGCTGATTAATCTTAGGCTTGTAAGCAAAGCACCCAATACGGGAATCGTTTTTCCTTCTAGTCAACTACTTAATCGAAAAACAATAACGTATTTTCTACAGGTGTACTACAGTTGAAATTGCAAATTTGCCCGTTAGTTTACAATGATTGCTGAAATACTGCTTTTCAAAACTGCGAGATGAGCCGATGTCCGCTATAATCATACAACTCCGCACAGCAAGGGAAGCATATGACAGATATAATTTTCATACCATCTGTGGAAGTACGCCTGAGAATTCGGTGACCCTTCGCGTAGGTCTCGTTGAATTTGACCATTTTAATAAATAAATTCTGTGCGCCATATCACGCGAAGGGCCTGGGCCTGCCAAACCGATTGCCGGCCTCGCCCTCACGTACGCAATGTAGTGGCGGGCGATCATTCAACCGATACGTGGAGGTGATGTGGCCAGTATCACGCATCCCCAGCCGGAGAGATGGCTCACAAGGCCAGGTTCGCTACGTATCGAAACTCCACACTTTCCTCACTTTGTTGAGTAGGTGCCGGTCTTATAAACGGGATCTCTTGGGTGGGATCGAACCCGGCAATTCTTTTTCCGGGAACCAGAGCACCACGCTCCAGCCCACTGCGCCACGGCGCAGGACATTTAAATATTTACGTTTCTGAAAAATACTTCAGATGCTATAGGGCATAAGAAACAACCTTTGAGATAATGCCTTTCTTCGTGTGCTTAGGAATAGAAGACGGGATTTTACCCAACTATCTCTAACACACAAGACTCCTGATGAAGAAAGGAGAAAAGTGGTTCATGATACCTTCTAGTACTAGTCTGAAGTCCAGGTAAAATAAGAGAGACACCAGTCAATAAACCTGAATGAAACTCAAAATAACACTAAGAAAAGGATAATTAACTCTATATAAATACAAATAGAACCTAAAATACTAAGAAATAACTTAAAATATCTCAAATTATCTCAAAGTATAAATAATTCAGAATAAGCCATAATTAAACCTAATTCAAAATGAATGAAGTTTGCAAAGTATAATCAAACTGAAAAGTCCAATGTTATAGCCGGGATTTTAACCACGGATTTTTTACTTCCCGTACCGTTGCTCTAACGAACTAAGCTGCCATGGTACATACCGGCATGACATTAAATTCTCCAAATTGTTTCCGGCAAACCTTTTAATTCTCAAAATTATGTTGAGACAACATGCCCTAGTGGTGACAGTACAATACCGTAAGTACTTTAAACGCAGGAGTTCATAGCTAAACTTTATAAGGTCAATAACGTTGATTGTTTCAGGTCAAACACACTGATGGACGTCAAAGCTTGTGAGAAGATTTGAAATTGAAGTATCGTATTCTATGCCCTGCTTAAGGATTCAAAGTTATGTTTGGTAGCTCTCGTCACAAGCTTAAAAGCATAGAAAGCAATACTCCAAGAATTATTTAATTCAGATTTTGAAAATTTGTATATGCGAATCGTATTTTTAGGCAGAATGTGAAATTTCAATCATATAGATGTATAATGAAAAACGTGGTCCCTCGAGGGACGGTTTGTAAAACTGAAGATTTTTAAAGTATCAAATGATACAACCATGCTATAATATATTATGCTATGCTATTGCTATAATTGTGCTATAACTATGCTAGTGTACACTATATAATACAATTATTAACTTCATTAAATTCCATCGTGCTCTAAGCGTACAATGTGCAAGGCGAGCAGCGTGTGGGAAAACTGTTGCTTACATGGAGCACGAAATTAGTAATGCGGTCTGTTGTGTGTTCTGATTTTGGGTGTGGGAACAATTCAACTGTTTTCTGCATGCCACTAGACCACAAGTCTTTCCGCAATCCCCCAACCCTTCGTTCAACAAGAGCAAACTTTTCTGTAACATATGCTGGCCCCATCTGCGTGCAAATAAAGTTACTGGAGACCATGTGCTTCACCCACAAGAATGATTAACGTTTGTAAAAATAACTTTTCCTTTTAATGGAAACACCGACGAGCTACGGTAACAGCATGAAGCTTTTGGGAACCTGCAGACGTTTTCTTTAGGCTTTTTCTTTTTTCTTCCGAGCATGAAGCAGCCCGCCATGGATATTTGACTTGCAAAGCTTTGTTTGCATATCTTCTTCGATTCGCGTATGTATTTAAGGACACGATGCAGTGCCACAGTGCCAAGTGCCACAGAGTACTGCGCTACTTTGAAGAACATTTGTCTCCTTTTAATTCAGAAGTGGACATGGCACTTCCAGCCATTAAAGGTGTAGCCTTAATGTGAATTAAATAACCTACTGATATTTCAAATTTCCATTCTTCTGAGCAGTATATCTTGAAACATTTACACTTGCTGCAGCACGCGAAAACTAACATGCACGTTAAACTTGGGTTAAATTGAACTTGTTTTAGGAAGATCTTAAGCATTTTATTGACAAATACTCTACAATGAAAACCTTCAAATCGCTACCGAATTCAAGACAGAAAATTCATTGCATTTCATCAGTTGAATATTGAATAACGAAGTAAAGTCACAGACTAATATTTCACTTAATTCAGTTGCAATAATGTTAAGTGATAATCGGTATTATTCAATTAAGGACGCATAATATGTAATATAATCGTTCGCTGAAAACTCAATGGGTCAACTGTGGCAATGTTTATTTTGGAACTGAATGTGTTTAAAATGTTAAGTCATATTTTACACTTGTGGCCACCAATACTTATTAAGTTTTTATGATACTGTAGTATAACGTTTTCTTCATTCATTTACATCTTTGTATGTAAACCCTCCCAGTTTATGCAATTTTTAGCATATTACTTTTAAAATATTCCACAGATTCCTCGCATGGAAAAATGGCACTGTCATATGACTTTTTCATACTGTGTATCTAACTTCAAAGTTATTTGACTCAGCGGAGTTTGGATAAAGGCACCAAAGATTAAGGAATTTCTTTAACAAAGAAAAGAGAGAAAGTTATATGTTTACGAACCATGAGGAATTCCCGGAAATTTTAAGCTGATGAACATAACATGTGAATCATTTTATTAAAAGGAAAGCAAATACAGTTTCTAAACATGAATTATTAAAGTTATCAGCTTTGTGGAAAATAAAATTATTACGCGAGTGTAGTTGCATTTCAGCTAGCTGTGATAAAACTATAAAAATGGCGAGTTTTAACAGTTAAGCAGTTAAAATGAATGTTAAATTGCTTGCGTTTAATGACTAGGAACCCAATTTTACATAACACATTACTTACAGTGGAAATTCTGGAGAAAATGCCATACAAGGGAACATTTTTAATTTGCAAAAAAAATCTGAGAAAAAAGTTAGACCTAAGCTAATAATATGTAGTTAATTACAGCACACATTAAGTGAGTAAAAGGGTTACTCTTTTGTAGAACTTGCATCGTCTTCGTTTGTATTTAGCTACTTTCTAATGGTTAGCAAAACGAATGATTTTCACAAGAAAATTAAGGAAGGCTTCATTTTCTTAAGGAAGAAATGTCACATGAAAGGAAAATAAAATGCCATACAAGCTACATGTGAGTAACAGATTGGATAACACCACAGAAGGAACGTTACATACACATAAGAAAACTAATTGAACGTTTTCTGATAATTTTCGATTTTATATGAGTATTTGACTAATTGACCAAAGTGTATAATGGGCTGCCATGATACCAAAAACAGCATTTTGAAAAAATGTGCGTGTGCCTGTGTGTGCCGTTATCAAGGTACCTATGGTAAAAAGCTTAGGTCTCAGTTTGAAAATAGTCCCTAAGCCATTTTAATTACGTTCCTCAGAATAGGCTCCTAATGGGACGGAAAATAAGAAATCGTAATATTCTGCTTATTAAGCTTCTTTGAAAAATAGTGCATAACAAAAGCTTACACGCCAAATATTTTAACAGGTTTTTTGTTTATAAGAATTAAACAGAATAATATTAAAGAGTTCATTTCAATTTTTCATTACAATTTATGATATTGTGACGGTTACAATTTTATTTTAAGAGATTTTAGTAAATAGTATTTTATGCAGTTTGAAATATTCAGTAAACACTTGGTTTAAGTAACTACAGAAAATCCTCTTTAGATTTCTTGTTAGTCATTTCCTGGATGTTGAAATGGGCAGAGATTAGATGATAAGCGGTTTAGGGGAAAAGATTACTTTCTGTCCGACACTTGGGTTAAGTTGCATAATTTCTGGTGACCTATGCTTAGGTCATCTGCCAGCTGGTCACAGTTTAGCGTTTTGTTCGAGTATTTAAATTTACGGTTTTTAACAGCTCTCTTCTTGACCAACCATGTTCCTAGCAGGAACCTCTGACGGTCAGGTTCTAAAAATTCATTTTATGTAGAATCGCGACGTAGGCGCTAGGCTCACGACGATGGACTGCCGCTCAGGTAAATCCACCATGTGTCTAATTCTTTTGAAAATATAGTTTGGGTTAAATTAGGTAAATTAAAGATTAGAAAAGATTGGTGTTATAATGGCACCTTATCTCTACCCTTGCTACCGTAGCCTGTAACCCTAGTGAAGCCATCCTGTGCTACGTTCCCCCATCCTTTACGTCTGATAATGGCGCTGATAGTGTCGTCGCCACCCTTACGTCACAATATTCATAAACCGGCTTTTGCGGACAAACACAAAAGTTCCGTTCGCATGGAAGCATAAAAAAGAGTTATACGTTTTTGCACTCTTAAACCGTTTACTTTAACTTTAAATTCTCTTACAATCCCAGAGAAAACAGTTTTATTTCCAACTTTCGTAACATCACTTGTCATTTAAATCACACAGAGAGAATACAGAGGGTTCAGGGGTGGCGGTGGGTGAAAGTCAGAAAAAAATAATATGTGATAGGGAGAGGAATTATTGAGAGAGGGAGAGAATGAAACGGTGTCGGGAGTGTGAGAAACGAGTATTGAGAGTAAGAGGGAAATAACTTATTTCAGTTTCTGAATATGTGTTAATATTCATAAAGCGGTTTCTCTGACAAACACAGAAGTTTCGTTCCCACAGAAAAAATCAGAAAGAGGTACACATTTTTGTAACCTTAAAGCGTTTACTTTCATTTTAAAATGTGTTAAAGTCCCAGAGAAAGACAGTTTTATTTCAGACTTTCAAAACAGCACATTTCATGTCAATTACACAGAGAGAATAGAGAGGGATTGGTGGCGTAGGAGGGGCGAGAGTCTCAAAGAAACTAATATGTGATAGGGAGGGAAATTATAGAGAAAGGTTGAAACTGAGACGATGTGGAAATGTGAGAAACGAGTATACAGAGTAGAAGGGACAGACAGTGGGAAAGTGAGAAATACAGGGAAGAAACTCCACATTAAGTGCAATAACACTTGGAGAGCTATTGGTTCTGGTGGTACAAGATAATTGCACTTGAAGCGGATAAGCTTATTCATCATGCAAAGTGTGAAAACGAGCAAACACTGAACGGACACACATCAGTAGCCCATTTCCTTCGTAAGGAGCTAGTTTCTGCGCCTGCTAATCCGGATGTTTAGACTTCAGATCTTATTTGGATGATTTTACCGGATAATGCATTTTTTAATTTTTACTTTATCCTCATAAGACAGGTATGCCAAGGTTGCAAACTGGAAACAGCAGCACGTGCGATGTCATGGCCATACTACAATATATTAAAATGCTTTGCTGGAGGAATGCACTATGAAATTATAGTTTGTTAAGAAATGTAGTACCATTTCCTCTCGCTAGCTACATTTCTGCGTCGATCTTTGGTTTCATACTTTTAAAGCTATCACAGACTGTTCGTGGCACTAACCTTTACACCCCTGTAATAAGAGCAATCAACTCTCAGTTAAATATATCTGGGCTCATTTGAGCATTATCTAACCCAAATCTATCACTGCCTCTGCAAAATCATTTTTGACACCTTCACGGCTTGAAATGCTGATCCTTCCCATCTATATCCCAGCTTGGAATATACTGTTGGATCCTAAGAAAATTTCTATAACCTCGAGCTCTGTAATAGTGTAGTTTGTGACATTTTGTTTGTCTGTGTTATTCATGGTATCTAAAATATTAGGCATTTCTAATTTCTGACAAACGCATTCATTTATTTCACAATCAGGGGACTATTCCCGGGTATTCCAAAAGTTACTTGAAAATTGAAAGCACTATAAACATTGTAATACTTAGGAATGAATGAAGTGAAGGTTATTCTTTTGTCGAACACTGGAACTTAGCTTTCACCGAGAGAGAGAGAGAGAGAGGGAGAGAGAGAAAGAGAGAGAGGGGGAGAGAGAGGGGGAGAGAGAGGGGGAGAGAGAGAGAAAAGGGGTGTGTGGAATCTTAACCACAAGGCGCATTCTGCCTGTAACGTTAAACCACAAAACCTTGAAATTAGTATAAAAATTACCCAAGGCAAATGGATCGAAATAGATTTTCACCACAGCCTGATACTATGCGGCTGCTAATTCAGGATTGTCAAATGTTTGTGATATAACTAAAAACGATAGACTTATTCTTAAATATATACAAAGATTCATAAAATAATTAATATAAATAGATTTTTCTGTGTTTTTTGTTTTTTGTTCGGGATGAAATTTGTTCTTTTAATGGTTTTAATAAGTACATTGCTCTAAACTTTCTCAAACATTGATAAAGATTGTTTCTGAGGTGTAACAGAACTGAGGCGAGTATGTTGTAATGTTAGTTCTAGAACAATCCTTTAAATGTTATAAAATCCCTTTCAGAAATAAATCAATTATGCTTTACTTTAAGTGGTAAATATACTATCCAGGAAGGACAAATTGGAGAGAAAAAGATTATGTTTGCAAGACAGGGTGTTCCTATACTCTCCCTGACTGGACTACCATCATATGCATTATGCCATTATGCCACATTTGAAGTGGTTCATATTCCGCAAAAGGTGCAAGTTTTATTTTTAACCCTTATCCATTTCCTCCGGGTCGCTGCCAAGCAGAGGATTCTACTTCATATGAGAGCACTATAAGCGTCTTGTAAAGTTTTAATATTGGTTTATAGTCTTGTGGCTTTTTACACTGAATATTGCTCATCTCCGCATATCTTCCTCTAAACGGAGGACCTGACTTCAAATCCCGTTTGGGATATTTTGCCTGAATAAAGCGTTCTATCCTGAGAAAGCCAATGTTCCGTTGTAATTTCCGGCCTCATTTAAACATTCATTTCACCCATTTAAACTAGATTTTGATTGGTGGTAACACCTTCGACAGCTCAGACTTCCAAATTTACAGTACTATATAAGTAATAATTAGTGGCTAATAACTTAAGATTTATGTTAGTACTTCAGAAATATATAATATTGTAGCCTTACTGTAGAATTTAATCCTCCAAGATGTTGTATCTCATACGCTTCGTTTTCCTATACAACAAAATATTTTTTTTTCTTTATCTGCAAGTTTTCAGAGTCTTATTCAGAGATAATCTTATGAAACCAAATGTAAAACGCTCCTTTTAAATATGCTTCGATGCTCACTTAAAAAGGGCCCACTTTGATAATTTGTAAATAGAAAGTACATGTGTATCCAGTTTAAGACCGACACAATGATAAATTGAAGCGCTTTCTGAAGAAACAACTATAATGCCAAAAATTGAATATTACACGTTTTTGTCCATCCTGTAGTGATTCTTGGTGGGCATGTACAGAGCCAGCTGTTATAGCAAAAACCAACATATATAGCCTGTGAGATACGAGGTTCTGAAGGATGGTGAATTCAACAAAAGCAACCATTCTTCACAGTATTTTCATAAAAATAATCATTGTCATTAGTATTTTCGGAAATAATAACTATTTCCTCAGCATTGTATAAAAATAGCCGTTGTGACCAGTATTTTCAGCAAAAATAACCGTTGTCAACACAATTTTCATAAAAATAAGTATTGTGCACAGTAGTTTGAACAAAAATAACCATTGTGTACAATATTTTTAGCAAAACTAACCATTGTGCCCAGTATTTTCTGCAAAAATAACTATTATGCACATCATTTTGGGCAAAAATAACTGTTGTCCACAGTATTTTCAGTCAAAATAATCATTGTCCTTAGTAAATTTAGCAAAAACAACACTGCAGAGTATATCAAATTTTGATTTGTTGAATTTATATATTTGTGTTCGAAAAATGTAACCATGATTAGAATAGTAGAAGCGGAATCCACAGTATGAGTGCGATATACTTAGAGCAATCCTTGGATTAAGATACACATTACAAACAAGCAACTACAATTCATACAGCACTGGCATTGTAACCATCCTACAAGGCTCCTATCTCATTAAATCCACAAAAAGCGGAACACGTTCAAAAACTTTTGCAATGCCTGCAGAGCCCTCACTACAAAGTTTTTTATGACGCCCTAGGAAGCATTGGACATGTAAGTGATAACATTGCAGATACTGATGGGTCATATGACGAGAACAGCAAATGGGCAAAGACCGGGTAGCATAAGTGTTGCAGCTGTTGCCATATGTATTGTAACCTTACTGTATGTTAAAATAATGTTGTATGTTGTTTACGTTTGATTTAAAATTGCTTTCCTGTATCAGTAATCAAACAATAAATAGTATTCTTTTCATTTTTACACTCAGGTGAATTAGTTTTGGTAAAAACAACGTAGGTCCAGGCCCAAGAAGGTTTCAATGTTAATTATAGAACTATATTTGCACATGAATGTTGATTCATCAAAGAGGAATAAGAAAGTGTTATTTATCTTACAGTATAAGTTTCATTAATTTAAACACCAATTAACAAAGGGGGAAAGTAGTGAGGCATTCTCTGTTTGAGGACAAAGGGCAACCTAAGTACATCTATTTTGAGGACAAAAACCGATCTACATACACCTACGTTTGAGGAGAAAAACCGACCTAAGTACACATATCTGTGTGTGAGGACAAAATCCGACCTAAGTACACATATGTTTTTTGACAAGATCTAGCCATGCCCCATTTTTAAACCCCTAACTCTGCGTGGGAGCCAAGGTCAAACTGGAACACATGTTAGTTCAAAAACAAAAACACCCCACCATATTCACTCCCTTGTCATCCCAGGCCATTTTTCAGGAAAATATCCCCACCCTTGGAGCCGTATGCTGGATCTGTTTGCGGCCGAGGGTCATCTTTCCAATTAACTTGTCCGTTGGTAAACCGCACCATATAGCCAAAATATCTTACTGCACAGCTTCTGGAGTCGTCTTCAAAGTTACTTTAAAACAGGCAATTTATGTCAAGTGATGTGTTTGTGGCATTAAACACTTCTGATTGTATTCGTTATGATTTTCGTGTTAAAATAGCTTTTTACTTTTGGAATGCTAAGTCGCCATTCGTTTGTTTCTCATGGTTATGCAAAGAGTGAAATTCTAAGAACTAGCATACAGCGACCAGCTTCTTAAAGATTTGATTATCCGTTAAGGTTTGCTACATCCCCCTTTGTAGTACAGCGAAAATGTGTAATGAAGTTTCTGCAAACGTTTATCTCGATTGACAAGAAGTAGGTAGATAGAAGAATGGCCTTTTTGTATGAATCGTTTTGCACTTGTTGAAGTTTCTGCGAATAGGTTTTGATGTCCTGTACATTGGAAGGGATTCTCCATAAACTTGCATAACTGGTAAATGTTAAGCGATACAAAGATGTAGATCTCGTTAAAGTATAGAACTTATTTTAAATAGGTTCCCACATAAGGCGTTACACATTATTAATGGCTTGAATTTCTCAAAACTTTGTCATTCTTTTGAAGCCGTTTAGATATTCAGTTATATCCCACGATGGAAATAGGATATCGAAATTTCAAGCAAATACAAGTTTCGATGGACTGATTTCTTATATTCTCCCTAACTAAGAACGCCATAGCGACTTAGCCAAGTTTTAATATGAATTCGTATTTCGGGTCATTAAAGACGCAGATAATTTATTCTAAGCAAAAGAATCCCTCATACTTCTAGGTTACCCCATATGGATAGCCCATTCTGCACTGCATGAACTTCGTTTGACCTTTCCGTCTCCATAAATTATGGTTACTTAGAATAAAGATGGTTATAATGATGTTAATTAAAGCGCTCAAAAACGAAAAATCTGTTAAATGCCAAGCTTGATGTTTAAGTTCATATCTTACCAAGGTTGTGACATTAATACTTAACTTTCTTTTCTTTATTTCACTGTTTAACATCCTCTTATGTAGGACTTACCCCCCCCCCCCAGGATTTACAGGCGGGTGCCTGTGGTCAGAGGCCCGTCGAGAAGCAGACAGATACTCATGGAGCAGACAGAATATCCAGGATGGGTGATCAGCCCGATGCCTGGTATGGGAGGAAGTAGATGAAACGAAATGATGGTGAAATGGATGAAAGGAAAGGTGATGATGGAGCAGTTGGTGGATGAATGGCGGGGGGAACCGGAGAACCCGGAGAAAACCCGCCCAGACGCCGCTTCGTCCACCACAAATCCCACATGCGGATCCCTGGGATTGAACCCGGGGCGCCTCGGTGAGAGGCGAGCGGTCTAACCACTCGGCCACTTAACAATAGATTTAAACAGATTTTACATAGCTATACCATTGTTTAGGTTATATTTATATTTCTAATATTTCTACCCCTCATACGCATTATTGCAGCTACAGGTGATGCGGCTGGAGGTGCGGCTCTAAATATGCCACAGCAGTGAATAAGAAAAGGGCTGCAGGTGAACAGCCTGCAGAAAAGACACGACAGAAAAGGAAAATGACTTCGACAGAGAAAAAAGAAGAATAAGAAGAAAAGCAGAGAAGGTGTTCTACCAATGCTACCGCTGGTGGCAACTTTAACAGTTGCTTTTAAAACTGCCAGAACCTTAAATTGAAATAAAGCGGTTAAAGGAAATCGCCTGAAGACGAGGAACATTAAAAGGAAGAATTGACAGAACAAGAATAGGAGTTCAGAAAACTAGGGAAGCGCGTCATACTTGTCCCGGAAAAATACGTGTGTAACATGATCTCCAGTTGTATGCTCGACGTTTAAACATTGTGTATTTTAGAGGTGTATATATGCTTGACAAGCTGCCTTCAAAGCATATTTACTAGACAGCAAAACTTGGGCACCGATGAAACAGGTTAAGTGTAACTATACCATAGGTTTACGTGCGCGTGTCTTCTTGGTCAACAGCCGGTCCTCGTAGGCGTGGTCGCTGGAGTGCATAGCTCCGGCGCTCCGCCAAGATGAGGGTCGCGGGTTCGAGTCCCGCCATGGGCATGAGTGTTTGTGTGCGCATGTGTGTTGCGGTAATAAGCGGTAACGAAAACAGTAAAAACGCAGTAACATAAACTGGGTGAAACAAGAGACTTAAAAAAAAACACAGCCGAGCGGTAAGCCAAGACAAACCGATGTGAATGTGACGCAACATTCGACATATTACTTCACTGTTCAGGCTTCGAAAAGTTTCAAACATGCCCACAGTCGGTAATTTTCATGGCTCACTAGTTTTTGTTCGATAATTTGTTCATCCAGAAGCAAAAACTCTCTAGTATAAATAAGGTATGAAATGATACACTTTTGCACTTAAAATATATACGCATACTTCTAATCAAAATACTTACGTTTGGTGTGACAGATTCACAGCACATTTATCTCTATAGTATTCATCACCGAAGTACTAAGTGCCAATTGTTAAATACAGTGAGTTCATTGATCTAAGTATTTTATAGGTGTGTTTCTCCTTCATAATATGCTTTTATGGTTGCAAAATTAGCATTAAAGGGCACTACAATATACTTTCCAAATTTCTAAAAAGTAAATCCCCTGCGGTTTTCACCTAAACACCGCCTGTATTGCAAGAATGTGCGTTCGAGGTCACATGATGTGATGCAGAAATGCGTAAATACTTGATGTGCACTTCATGTACTTCATTGTTTTCAGATGGACTATTTACCTTCAACAAAACCATGATACCCATTGTCCTCGTACGAGCACAGTAACCTATTGTTCTCCTCTGTCAGGCGGCATTTGGACCAGGCCACAAAGGACAATAGCCCGCTGTTCTACCCCTCTGCCAGTCGGCATTCAGACCAGCACACAAAGGACAACAGCCTATTGTTCTACCCCTCTGTTGGGCGGCATTCAGACCAGCACATAAAGAGGGGAGCGTGTTCGGCATCGTTTGGGATAGGCCACAAAGGGGAGGAGGGGCCGGCAGCACAGAACAAAGGGTCATTAATCCTACTGCTCTGATGAGAACAATGCCCCATTGTTCTGGTTTCTCCATCTTTTTACTACACTTATACTTATATCTTTGTTTCTTAAGTTAAATTTTATGGCCTTTTTGGTCGACTACACGAAAAGCGGCTGGCGATAAAGTGGGTGTCTATAACAGGTAGGTAAATGGGATTTGAAGGTTCTTTGGAAATTTTATATCCAGTCGAAACAGAAGGAAAAAGCACTTAGTCTTTGTGTCCGTTTTTACCGGCGATGAAAGGGCGGGTTGGAATACTGCACTCGATTCTATGATGCTCAGCTTAAATATGTGTACTAGGAAATCAGATTCGTTCAATTGATTGGCAGGGATAACTTTATTTCCATTGAAGCCTAAAAGAGGCCCAACAGAGCACTCCTTACAAAAATCAGTGAGAAAAGGACGTTTAATTTCAACCATCATGGTATTATTATTAGGTCGAATAAAGAAGACATTCTAATGGAATTCAAGCTTACCTTTGATGCATGCATTAATATCAGCAATCTCATAAGTTCCATAAGGAATGTTGATGATTTTAAGCTCATTATTGTGAATGTAGTAGAACCGATTATTGCTCTAATCAACGTTGGAGGTAGAATAGACTACACATTTCAATACAACAATCTCATGATATTATTTAGGATCAATCCTCAGGGGAAGATTTACGAATATGTTAAGAACAGATACATTACTGATAACAGCAATAGTGTGTCTCATTTTGCCGGCAGATGACTGAGGTAAAACCCTGAAACCTCGTGGTATTGTACTATAACTTAATACCTTTGAGATACCTTTTTATCTCTTTCAGGGGCTTCAAGTTCCCAAAGCTATCGAAATAAAATGCAGTGTTTCCATACCTCTTTACAGCAATTCAGTGGGGGCCTTCACTCTTTGAACAATCGAGATTGACAATAATTCTCTCATAGTAATGCACAGGTTGCGAAATTTGGACACCATGGGATAGAAAGAGGTGATTTCAGGTGACCTGTGCTCTAGAATGTGTAGGTGTGCTGCTTACAATACGTGAGTGTGTCCAGCCACGTTGAAGTAGTGTGCCTCACTTGTTTCTAGACATTTACGCAGCTGTTGTTTACCTCGTATTGCAGTGAACAAGTACAGTAGCTTATATCATGGACAAAACAAAGGAATGGAAAATTATTCTTCTTCTGCAAGAATTTGGCAGCGAGAATTTTATACAAGATGGAAAAAACATTGCATGTAAATTACGTGATGTTAAAGTAAACGCTACAAAAAGGCGTAACATACAGAAACACTGTAGTTCCTTGAAGTATAGGTCGCATGTTGATATATCTAGAAGGTGTGGAGAATCATCTTCTGCTTCGCTTTCGAATAAAGAATCCCAGTTTTATTTGGACTTATCTGAAGTGTTGATAGCTGCTAGTATCTCCTTCAATATCATATATAACATAGCAAGCTTTAAAACATTCATGGTAAAATACAGACCTAAACATCTTGCAACTGACACAACGTTGCAAAGATACAATTTGAATAAGTGTTATGAGGACAAATAAGTAGTATTAGACAAAAAGTAGGAAATAACAAAATATGAATGTCAGTAGATGAAGCCATAGATGCTGCAGGAAGGCGTGTAGTAAATATTATAGTAGGAATCCTCTTGTCTGATAGGCCTGTACCAAAATTTCTATGGACAGATGAAATACCAAATAAAGTAGATGCTTCTGCAATTGTAACAGTTTTTGATAAAGGAATTACATATGCTGTGACCCGATGGCATAAAATTGCACAATGTTTTTACTTGTTACTGACGGTGCCCCATATATGATAAAAGCAGCCAGAGAAATTTAAAAGCGTTATTCCTGTTTAATCCACCTAACACGTCTTCATCATGGTTGCCACAGACTGGCAGAAGAAATACGAAAATCCTTCAGTGATGTAGACAGTTTAATTGCAAATTGGAAAACAAATTCTTTAGGACTCCCTTGAGGGTTTCAAAATTCAGGGTATTAGTATCTGGTTACCCTCTGCCTCCACAGCCCATAATAACCCGGTGGCGGACTTGGTTGGATATAGCTCCTTACTAAGGCAAATATTTAAATGAAATGATCAGATAATAGAAACCTTTAATGAGAATGAGTGTTCCTTATTTAAAACGTTGCAGCCGACGGACTTTGGTGCACTGGCTAAGAATCTGGATTTCATTCAAAATTATTTCAGACGTGTCTCTGAAACAGCTAAACTGTTACCAATCACATGTAGAGATACGTGAAGCTCTCAAGTTTGTTGAGCAGGTGGCACTAAACATAATGCAGCACCAGTTACATCAACAACTAAGCGTGTACAATAGAAATTGCATGCAGTTGTATATAAAAATCGTGGATATACCAGATTCCTCACCCGCAGTGGACTCAAGTGAAGGACAGAGACCCGATCCGGTATAACATTCCCCTCTATACATCTTCGCATCCTCAAGCGTAGATATCACTGAATTCTCACCATATGGAAGCGTCAAATTAGTAAGCACACGACTTCCGTTTGTATTCTGATTCCTCGCCTACAGGAGACTCAAGTGTAGGAGAGAGAGCCGATTCAGTATTACATCTTGCTCTATGAAGCTTAAGTGTTGACAAGAACGATTCCTAAAAATCCGACCATATATACAGCATTTAATGAGTCGTTTTCCTCCATGTGTAATGTATGAAAAATTGTGTTTCTCATAAGTTGTTTGCCCGATTTTCTCTGGCAATGGCTCATGCTGAAACTGTAAAAGAAATTAAATGAATACGTGAATACTAACGCTCGAAGGAATTAAAAGCGAATGAATGAATTCATAACACTCAACTATGTATATATCTCGGATGAGAACGGTGGAGGGAACCTCGACCTATGCATAGAGGCGGGAAAGGATGTTCTCTGGAAACAGTAGTCATCTAAAGAGCGATTGGTCTCAGGATCCGCGGACGCGAGGTTGGTTGGAACAGACTCCAGTTTCAAATCTTTAAAAGGTAGGGACCCAGGCCTTAGCTTGTCACTCTTCCTGGACCGTTCTAACTACGTAACATCGCGTTACACCGCCATGTAACCAGAAGGCGGAGGTTGCGAGCAGAGGAAAAGGATGCTCTCTGGAAACATTCGTCATCGGTACAACGATTGTTCACAGAGTCAGTAGACGTCAGGTTGGACACAACAGGCTCAAAATTTAAATCTTTAAAGAGTAGCGACCCTGCTGTTTGACTGTCATGTCTTTTGGACCGTCCTAAATACGTAACATCACTTAACGTAACCACGTAACACCACGTAACCAGTAAATATAACCAAGATAACCAGCAAATGTAACAGCGTAACCAATAAATATAACCCGTAAACGTAACCAATGTAACAAATGTAACCAGTTAATGTAACCAGTAAACGTAACCATTATAACCAGTAAACATAACAAGTAGACGTAACCAGGAGATGGTGCCTGCGAACAGGGGAAAAGGATGCTTTTTTGAGGTAGGCGTCATCCAGACCGCGAGTGATCTGTCTGGTTACGCGCCTTTGCCGTCGACGAACTATTGCCTTCTGAAATAAAGTTTGGCGGTCGGTATAGATCTGTACAGTCTACATTGCGATGGATGTCCCTAACACTTGTAGGACCTGGACCGTTCTAGCTATTTGCGCGTCTCTGCCATCTTCATGTCGACAATCTATTGCCTTTTGAAGTAAGGTTTTGTGATCGATATAGATATGAACAGCTTGCGATGCGCTGGGTGCCCCTAACATTTCCAGATCTCGGACCGTTCCAGCTCGTCTCGCGTCTCTGTCATTTGTATGTCGACAATCTATAGCCTTATAAAGTGAAGGCTATAAAGTGTGTACAGTTTGCATTGCGCTGGATGTCCCTAACACTTCAGCTCCTGGACCGTTCCAGCTGGTCGCGGGTCTCTGCCATCTTCATGTCGAGGATCTGTTGTCTTCTGAAGTAAATTTCGGTGATCGGCTTAGATGCGTACCGCCCTCATTGCGCTGGATGTCCCTAACATTTCCAGCTCCTGGACCGTTCCAGCTAGTCGCGCGTCTCTGCCATCTACATGTCGATGATTTGTTTTGTTCTGAAGGAAAGTTTGGATGTGTACATAGATGTGTACAGCATGCATTGCGCTGTGTGTCCCTAACATTTCCAGCTCTGGACTGTCCCAGCTCGTCGAGCGTCTCTGTCATCCATATGTCGCGATCTGCTGCTTTCTGAAGTAAAGTTTGGTGGTCGGTATAGATCTGCACAGTCTGCATTGCGGTGGATGTCTCTAAGATTTCCAATTCTCGGATCGTTTCAGCTGGTTGCGCGTCTCTGCCATCTTCATGTCGACGATCAGTTTTCTTCTGAAGGAAACTTTGGATGTCTGTATAGATCTGTACAGCATGCATTGCGCTGGGTAAATCTAACATTTCCATGATGGTAGCTGTATGCTTGGAAATAAAGATATTCATTTTATAAATAATCAAATATTGATAGTCAATAAAACGTATATGCCTACCGCTGGTTTGAAGGATCTCATCTTTAAACGATCACCTCAGATGTCGGCATACACCAGTGAAGACTTGGAGACGTACGCTAAGATACTGAAGAGAACTTTTCTCCATAGAAGTGGCTAAACCAGACATGGTCGTTTGTGATATGGTAAATCGTACAAGTACAAAAATATAATACGTCCCCTGCTCAATACACATTCAGGTTTAGGACTGGTATGGAAGGAGCATAAGCCTGATAAGGAGTTTGACTATGTTTTCTGCAGAAATTGTAACACATTATTGAACAGACTCAGGCTACTTATTGCTTCGAGGGACGCAGGTAATAATAGTCACACTCAAGAGTTCGAGGAAATTATCCGAGGGTTGAAAGCATCTAAATTATAGCATGACCGCCAAAACGAATATCGGCAGAGAGCTTCACGGATTGGCGACGAGGACCTATTTACGACGCACAATTATCAGCAAAGGTCTCAATGATTTATTACAAATTGATTTGATTAAATTGATACCGTATACAAGGGTGAACAAAAATTTCAAATACATTGTGATTGCAATCAACTTGCACTCTAAAATGGCATATGCAAAACCATTAAGGACAAGGGCGGAGTTAATGTTGCAAAGGCTATGGAGGATATATTAGAAAAAATTGATGTTCCACTCCGGAATATTCAAAGTGACAACGGGAAAGAGTTTTATAACAAGTTCTTTAAACGATTAATGTTAAAGTATACTATAAACCACTACAGCACCTATACCAATGTGAAGGCTGCTGTTGAGCGTTTAATTCGAACCTTGAAGAATATGATGTATACAGAGGTTTTAGTCAAAGGCGCACACAGGTGACTAGATCTTTTACTTAGAATCCTTGTAAAGTATAATGATAATTTTCATTCGACTATTCGCATGAAGCCTAATGAAGTGAAAAACAACGATCTTCTTCTGATGTCTATAATTATAATCAAGAACGAAGAGAGAAGAAGGCTTCAAGGAAGTTTAGTGTTGGTGATTACGTCAGGGTATTTAAACATAAAGGACATTTTGAAAAAGGGTTTGAATCTAACTGGAATTTTCAAACCTTCAAAGTATTTCGGGCGAATCGCACCAAGCCTACAACATACATACTTAAGGATAGGATTGGGGAAGTGATAAAAGGTGCCTTCTATGGACATGAAGTAAAAAAGACGAACCATACTAACACGTATTTAATAGAAAATGTTATATGTAAACGTGAAAACAAAGTTCTTGTAAATTGGTATGGTTTGTAGATACTGAATGGATTGATATAAAGGATTTTGGTGCAATGTATCAAAAAGTAATAAAGACTAGCATTTCATCACTGAAAAAATCACTAGTATATTTTTATTTTAAAAATGCTTCATACTATTTTAGGGAAAAATGTAGATACTTAAATAACCCTCACATGTTTGAAAGACACATAAAGCTATATACAATATTAAAAATATCAGAGGGAAAAGCAATACATAAAAACCCTCACACATTTGAAATAAATATAAAACTATATACATCATTGAGAAATCATGAGAAGGAAAAGTAATATATAAACAACCGTTACACATTTGAAATGAATATAAAACTATATACAATATTAAAATCATCTCAGGGAAAAGTAATACAAAAAACCCTCACATATTTGAAATCTCTCTTTTTACACATCATTTACATTTTACAAGGATAGACACTATCAATTGCCAGGTTTAAGGGAATAATGTCCCCAGGCTATACTCTTATACTTTCCATCTATCAGCTTCCTTTTGTTGTCACACCTCTTCAACGCCAGTTTGTTTGTTTCAATAGTGGTAATTTTGTGGTTTTGATACGAAATGTTTTTTTGAGTTAAAAGATTTTCAGGCTATGATCCTTCAAGCATTCAAAATAATAGCCGAAATGTATTTCTCCATACCCACACTGGTAATGCACTTTGCTTTCTTTATAGTCTTCCCGCTGTATCTGTATGCATATAATTATGCTCTGATACTGACATACTCTTCCATAACCACGCCACCCAATTCATCCTTGAACAAGCTAATCCTTTCTTGTTGGCTGGCTGGATGAAATATGCATTATCTTTTTCGAAGTTTGAAGTGTCAAAATACTGTGAGTTCTCTCTGATGAATTCATAGATATCAGAACTCGTTTTAAAAATGAACGAGTCTGTATCCATGTAATTCAGCAGCAAGTCTTTCAAATTTAGTAAAACTATAAATTTTACATTTTAGAAAGGTGCAAAATTGCATACCCAATGTAGATTGGCTTATTCATATTCACCTCCTCTCTGCCTAGTTCGATGCCTACAAGGTTTTCTTCGAAGATGATAGTGCGTAGTTATGTGCTGCGTGCTGACAACTTTTTTGCCTGTTCCCACTTGCTAACTATTTTTAAAATCTGTGTATTTCCTTACATTCCCTATGAATTTTCCGTATACAGCATTATTCATCTTTTTCCAGAGGCTTTGCGCAAATTTGGATTTTTCTTGACCGCTCTTCTCTTTATTAACATTGATATACGTCTTTGACCAAGTATGCGATACAAGCTCCCCTCTCAATGTTTTCTAAAATATCCCTCGCAATTGAAGAAAAGATCTGATTCAGGTCACTTGACGGAAATATGCGCACGACCATAGAATTAATGAAGGAGGAAGCGTGCGTCTCTCCATCAGGTTTACGGATTAAACATGAAAGTTCCAGGGAACAAATCATTTTCAATCCAAGCCTGATTTTCCGCAAAACGTTTTTCACTTCTTTTATTATAAACCCCTTGCAGTCATAAAAACTCTTGGGTCGAGGATTTCTAATGTATTTGCTATTCAACTATTAAAAATACATCCATTGAATGCCGATCGGCTGGTCTTGCATTCTAGCCCCTGACAATTGGTAGCAGTAACCTTAGCTTTTTTAATGCGAGTTGCTCGCTTCCATCCGATGCCTGTCCTCCCTTTCCGTCCACGGGTGTTGAATCCTTGGATGATGAGAAGGTTGACACTGCAGCGGGTACAAATTCCACGGAC
The DNA here is from genome assembly GCA_030765065.1 of Deroplatys truncata. Taxonomy (NCBI): domain Eukaryota; kingdom Metazoa; phylum Arthropoda; class Insecta; order Mantodea; family Mantidae; genus Deroplatys; species Deroplatys truncata. The sequence continues at coordinate 522,047,320 of CM060990.1, read as the reverse complement.
ATGTCGGGTGATGAGAAGGCTAACGGTGTAGCGGCTGCCACTTCATCAACCCTCTAGTGCAACGCATAGCTCTGTGTTGAGATCTCCATGGACTGGCATCCTTCGTCCGCCAGAATATTTCCTGGGATAATAATAATATTAGTACAGCATATGTAAAAGGATGTTAATATGATTCTGTTACATTATTTTAGAACACTGAACGAGTCTTATTGTTTGACGGTTGCTGCATGTATAGGTTAGGGTCCCATCCCTGATGATTAGGTGCCGGGAAGACATGGAAGGCTGATGGTGCAACGGTTGCGTGTTGAACGAGACCCGTCCCGAAATAAGGTCCACTCCCTAGAATAATAATAATAATCATAATCATAATAATCATAATCATAATAATAGTATAGCATGTGTAAAATATGATAATAAAACACTGAAGAATTCTTGCCATTCGGTGATTGCTGCATGCAGGGTGCAGGGGCCCATCCTGATGATTTGGAGCCCGGAAGGCATGGAAGCCTGGTGGTAGTGGTGCTGTTGTAGCGGTCGCGTGTTGAACGAGACCCGTCCCGAAATAAAGTCCACTCCCTGGAATCATAATAATAATATTAATATTAATAATAATATAACATGTGTAAAAGAACTTCATAAATCACTGAAGAGTTCTTACAATTTGCTGGTTGCTGCATTCAGGCGCTAGGGGCACATCCACAGATGATTTGGTGCCGCGAAGGCATGGAAGCCTGGTGGTGGCGGTGCTGGTGCAACGGTCGCGTGTTGAACAAGTTCCGTTCCGAAATAATGTCCGCTCGCTTAAATAATAATAATAATAATAATATTATTATTATTATTATTATTATTATTATTATTATTATTATTATTATTATTATTATTATTATTATTATTATTATTATTATTATTAGTGGTACAGCATGTGAACAAGATGATAATAAAACACTGAAGAATCCTTACTATTTGCTGGTTGCTACATGCATGTGACAGGGCCCCATCCGTAATGATCGGACGCCTGAATCATCGCGTTATATGCGGAATGATTCAGCAGTCGGCGACGAATATCTTGCTGGAACTGGTTGTAAGCTTCAGCTACATTAGCGGACCTAAATGCTGAAAACATAAGTAATTTGCGTGTTAGATTTTATTTACTTATTTATTTTAAAAAACAAAGGCTATTTTATTAAGTTTATTTACTTTATTGCTAAGAGCTTACATACATGGAAATGTCGCTGTATTTTAACCAGTTGGAAATTTCTATTGCAAATAAGGAACATTTATTATCCGGCACAGTCACGGAAAATATCTCATTTAACGTAATCGAAACAGAGTGAACGTTTTTCCTAAATGAACGCATTAGGGAAGTGAAACATCTCCAAATACCTATTAACTGAAGATTGTTCAACCGAAGCGTGCAATCTGGAGGTTCCGGAATCGATTCCAATCGGTCGCCCTCAGAAGAAATGTATATTGCATATAAAGAACATTTTTATTCCCTACGGATGGTATTCAAATAATTCTATTTTCTCTAGAAAGGATTATAATTTACTTGGTGTAATCCCGTATTTAAACACAGGAAAATAATACGTTTGCTAAAAACATGAATACTTAACCTAACTGTTCACATTTTTTAAGAAAATGAATTCGCGCAGCTATCTGTTAACTGTAGAATGTTAAACTATGTGCATATAAATGTCCGACATTGAAAACAAGAACGCAATTACAAGTTAAATGTAGTGAATATTAGGTTAACTTCTAAAGTAAATAAAGTGCATTTTATATCTTACAGATATGGTGTTAGATAAAATTTCACGACGCGAAGTAAATCCTGAAAAGATCTTAAGTCGACGATGTCAGTCGGAAAATTGTAAGAATTTCCGGTGAAGCAGGCTAATATATCTCTCTTTTGAAATATAGAAAATGCAGTATAATTCCTTGATTTATTTCAATAACGTTAGATGATGCTATGCATGGACGAACATTATCTGATTGATTAACACAGATATTTTAGATCTTATCTCCTCCATTGATTTGCGGGGCCGGTGGTGAAGACGCGCGACGAAAACAATAGCCCATTTTTAGACGGTATCCCGCTGCCGGTATCAGTAGCACACAAAACACCTCCATTGGCGACGAGAACAACACCCCATTCTCCGCGTACGAGCACAATAGCCCATTGTGCTCCTCTGCCAGGCGGCATTTGGACTAGGCCACAAAGGACAATAGCCCATTGTTCTGCCCCATCTTGGTCGGCATTCAGACCACCACACAAAGGACAATAGCCTATTGTTCAATCCTTCTGTCGGGCGGCATTCAGACCAGCACACAAAGAGGGCGGCGTGGTCGGCGGCGTTTCAGTTAAGCCACAAAGGAGGGGGCGGTTCTTCGGTAGAGAACAAGGGATCATTAATCCTATTGTTCTTATGAGAACAATTCCCCAGAGTTCTGGTTTCCCCATCTTTTTACTAGAATAACATACGTGAGCAACGGCATTGTCGCGGTGCGTATGACCTTAACGTTACTTTAATATAAACGTGTAGGTTTTCGTGGTACAATTCTGAATTGTTATACCCGGAACTTCAAGCCTCCATACGGTAGTTAAGCAGCACCCCAGCAGCCACTGCATCAGCACAGGCAATTGCCGACTTTTAGCCGTGGTGGAGTGCAGTTAATTCAACTCAGAGAGTGTCGTATTGCCTAAGCAGCGACATTTTACTTTATAAACCCATGGGTATAAGCACGAGCGTCCATTCGAACATTCTTGCAGCGGGAGCACACGCCAGTCTGCTCCCTGAACGACCACGGGTTACAAATATTTATTAGGATGTGATAATCAACGAGCACCATGCACTACTACCCTTTGCGTCAGGTAAGGCAAACTTCAATTATTTATTCTGTGTCTCCTTTCAGTCCTCGTGTGACACTTCCTAAAAATTACAGTTTAATAGAAGTGCTGGGTACTATATTACAGTTTAGGACCGCACTGGTAATACATCATTCCAGCATCACGTTTCAGTATATTTAGGATGCCTTAAAGACGTTCACCTTCCGAACTCCATGTTTCACGCTAGTGCTCTTTGTTCGAGGTTTCGAACTGTAAACTAGTTTTGGTATGTGTAGGAGATGCACATATCCGCTTCCATATGGAAGTTTTTACGTCCCGTGTCATCACTCTGAGCTTCTCCTCCCGTTAGCTGTGACACTCAGTCACTTCATTCATCCCCCAAATATGATTGTGGCAGGCAAGTGGATGCGCCTCTTTGAGCGCCCATCGTCAACCTCCAAACAAACCCTATTTCACCGTGACAGGTGGTAGATACGTTCGTGTTGTGTGTCACTCACCCCATTCTCACCCGTTCAATTTAAGCGCGATATATTGGTGGAGGCTGCCGGTTGAAGCGATACGCTGATGTAATAAGGATAATAATAATAATAATAATAATAATAATATATAGTCCATTTGCGTATATCCTAAATAAATGTAGAAACATGTAATATATTTTTTAAAAAAACCGTACAGATTAGGTATACGCCGGAAGCTAAACATACCGTTAGGGGACCAGAATGCCGGTCGAACATTCTTTTGTCTAAGGACACACATCTGACTTGGGGAAGGAAGGCAGTCAGAAAGTTAGGGTTAACAAACTTAAGTAATACGGAGCGAATGGTAAAGATAAGCACTTGTAATCTGGAATCCGACGCGGGCAGACGTGAATAACACCATGGGCTATCCTGTGGCTATAACTTGATTGGCGATGGTGTAGTTAAATATATTTGTGTGGCCGGATGTTAAATATAATTGTGTGGACGGATCGATTGTGGGGATGGTTTTAAGGAGGACAGAATAAGGCGTATAAAATAATACATATATCGTCGGTTAACACGGCCCGATATTAAGAGAACCCTATATATATATCCATTCTGTTCCGATATTTCACCGACCTCCTTTCTGTCTCCCTGCAAAACCGATACCGTACAAATATAACACCCAATGAAGTCCGTCCCAAATATGGCACCCAACGTGTCAGGAGAACTTCCGCTGACAACGATCGCGTGACAGCCAGCATCGAACCCCAGGCCATCTGTAGCGGATGAACGTGCCGATCGCCAGAAGAAATCCCCAGTCAACGTACCACAGATCAACCCAGCATCCAGATCAACGCAGCACAGGTGAACACAGTGCAAGTCAGCGGAGCACAGGTCAACGCAGCAAAAGTAACGTACACATATACTTCATAGTTTTCCCGAAATAAATGCATGCACGTAACAATTGAACAATAATATCAATAATTAATGTTACTCAGAAATAAAAAGGTTTTAAAATAACTTGTAAGTGCTAGAGAGATGGAGAAAGAGATAATTCAAACTGAAAACATGCAGGCAGGGCGGTCATTAGACAGTAAGGAAACAAATATTTCGGGAAATATAGGACAATAGACGTTAATTCTATGACCGAAAACAACCTTGTTTTAATTATACAACAAATGTTCGTCATTGAAGTGAAAGTTTACAAAATCAAAACAAAGAATTGCAAAACGAAAATAAAGCATTAACAGAAAAGCTAGATGAAAGTTTACAAAATCAAAACGAAAAATTGCAAAATCAATATAAAGCATTAGAAGAGAGATTGAACAGAAATTTGTAGAGTCAATATGAGGTTTTGGAAGACAATTTAGGAAGTAGATTACAGGAGATGATAGGAGCCAGATTTGAGGTACAGCAAAGAGAGATTAGGGGTCAATTAGAGGAAATGATATGTTATTTAATGCTATGCAGGAAGATTTTTTGGTGATTAGAGCTGAGATGAAATATTCATAGAATGAGATTGAGACACTCAAAGGGAAAATCTTAGAAAGTAGAAGTAGCACCCTAGAAGTGCAAGAGGGTTTGAATGCTTAATTTCGTCGCAGTTGTACAATAATAGAGAAACGGCAGCGTACATTAGAAAATAATGTTGAGGCAGAAATGTCAGCCCTAAAAAATATTATTCGGGATCAAAAGGAGTTACAAGCAAATGAGATGACCAAATTAAAAGACAAAATTGCGCAACTGTCTGGTACTCAGCAGACAACCAATCTCAGAGTAGAAGAAGCCTCACGTGAGCTAGCAGGACCACGAGACAATGCACAACGGCTCGAGATGGAGCCGATAAATAATCCAAGACAGAACATAAGTTCCGCCAGCTCACCTGATGTTTCGACAAACATGCGACCAACGGAACATATGCATGGTGTTGCATTTTCTCCTATAACCACCAGTAATAATGATACAAATGCAACTCCAATATTGTGTTTGAAGTATCATATGTCCGTGCCATACCAATTACTAAACAAATTGCGATACCGACATTTGGTTACAGACATGATAATGCCCGCCTTTATATTATGGATGCTGAGGCATATCTTACATTAAAGGGAATCCCGGAACAACGTAAAACACTTATAATTAGTACAGGTTTACTGGGACAATCTTTAGTCTGGTATGGACTAACGCTGGGTGATCAAACGTTTTATGCTCAATTCCTACAGGATTTTCTGAGCAAATATTGGAATAGCAGCACACAATATGCGGTGCGCACGCAGATTAACAATGGGAGATAGAAACATCATCGAAATGAAACAATGGTGGACTATTTTCTAAAATTAGCGCAACAGAGCCGACTGCTTGAGCCACCTATGAGAGAGGAGGAATTCATCTCCTTGATTGCCCAACATTTCAATGAGCATATTAGAAACCATTTAATTGTCGCTAAACCGAGAACAATAGCAGAGGCACTAGAACTATAACAGCTTTCGAGAGCTATTCAGGCGAAATAAGAGGCACCAATAATTTCCACCAACCAACAAGTCAAGAAAGACACATTGCTCAAGATTTCAATGAGGCGGGGGCACGTTCCAATGAAAATCATCGTAGGCCAAATCCTTATCATGTCAGGGAGAGATATCGAAATCAAGCCCAAGAGATAACCAGAGATAAAATAGGACGAGAAACGAGCAAGATTTTGAACGACAAACCCGCCAACAAAGTGGCCGTTTTCACCATATAAACTTCATAGATTTCAATCCCCACAGGCGAGGCGGAAATAGGCCGCCCGGAAACTATAGCAATAATGGCTGGCGGCGCGCTTATTCTAACAGCCCCCTAGAACGAACCCAGGACCCGGCGTGAGAGACGGAGGACGAATGTCGCCGAACTGGAATAAGCAAGTATCACGTCCCCTCCAACAGCATCAAGATGCACAAAACAGTGCTCAGCCATAAATGTACGGACTAACCAAAATTTAAACTGATAAAAGGCCGCTTCGAGTCCTCTGATATGGCCGTGCAGGACACCTTAAATTCGTTTACAGCAAGCGAGGACGACAAATGTATGAATATTGTAGGCATAGAGAATTACCAAAGAGGCTATGTGACAGAAAGATATAACCAGGAGGAAAGCTATGATAAAATTAGTGAAAAAGTGGAGGCACCTAGAATTACGATTAAAGTGAAAGCTCAGATCTATGAGGCGATTATCGGCAGCGGCGCATCATCTTCCGTATGTAGCCAGGAATTATACAATAACCTGATAGCAACGGGGTGTAAATTACAACCATTGCCAGTAAGAAACGTTTGCTGTGTTACGGCGATAGGTAGGAGCAAGCAAAGGATTAAACAGCAGGTGATGATAACATTTAATATTGAAGAGTAGAAATTGAGTTTGTTTTTCTGGTAGTGCCACGGCTTATATTTCAACTTTTAATTGGGAATGATATTCTAGACGCAACGCGAGCGAAAATAAATTATGAAAGCAAAGAGTTGAGTTTTTCCATAAATAATTGCTTGGTTGTAACACCTTTCATACAAATGACACAGCAGGTAAACGATCTCGAGACCCCCGGAGAGAGAGACTTGAAAGAAGGTTATTTTTTCATTGAATATTTGCTGATCGAGGGAGGAGAAATATATCAGATCAATAACGCTAGAAGCGATCTAAACAGAGCATCCAAAGTCGAATGCGAGGAGTATTATCACGATGAGGAATAGTTTGAGGATATTAACAATACAAGTATTGTAGGTAATGAATCAGTAGCTGTTAGTTATTACAACTTAGAGGTACGGGAAGAAACAGGTTTGTTCGCCCTGAACGGAACTGCCTGGTCTGAGGTATAAGAACACGCTAATGCGAATATCTCCCAAAAGATCCGAGAGAAGATAAGGGAAATAGAAATGTTGACGGCGGAAAAGAAGAAGAAAATACTAGATGTGTGATATTGAAGTCGCGAGGTCTTTGCGGACAGAACAGGTTTATGTAACATCTATCAGTATGAGTTCCAAGTACGCCAAATGGAGCCCATTGGACACAAATGTCGGCTTATCCCTTTTGATATAAGAGAAATCGTCGAACTCATAATTAATAAAATGCTTCAAGGTGGTATTATTGGGTTATCAAATTCCACATATTTAAACCCCCTGTGCATAGTAAGAAAACGAAATGGGACTGTTAGAATTACAATCGATGCACGTTGACTGAATAAATATATATATCGCCTGACAATTTTAGGACCGAAAGTATAGACTATATATTAGGCAAAATAGGTCACAAAAATGGTTTTCCGCCTTGGATTTGAAAACCGCCTATCTTCTGATAGAACTTAAGGAAAATCTGTGAAAATATACCGCTTTCCTTTTCTGTGGGGGTGTCTACGAATTTCACAGAACTCCATATGGCGTTGCTACGAGCTCTACTGCGTTTCTGAGAGCAATGCATGCAGTTTTCGGCGATACTACAAACGAGTTTATGACGCAATACGTATATGATTTTTTAATACATGATACTGATATTTTGGAGCATATTGAACATATTCATTATATTTTACAACGTCTGATACAATGTGGCTTGACGATAAATTTAGAAAAGTCTGAATTTTTCACCACTCAGGTGCGATTCGTTGGTTATATCATTTCCGATGGCGGCGTATCAGTAGATCCTAAGAGAGTAGAAGCCATACGCAAAATACCGGCCCCGAAAAATCTGAAGCACCCGAGGACGATTTTTGGTATGCTAAATTACCAAGTAAAATTTTTATACAATTTCGCGAAGGAAACTGCACCGTTACGGGCATTGCTGAAGAAGGGAACAAGATGGCGGTGGACTGAACACGAGCAACGCGCCTTTGAAGGTATAAAAACCTGATTGCGCGGGCGATTTTATTAGAAAGGCCAAACATGAATCAGCCATTTGATATTTACTGCGACGCCTCAAATATTTCTTTCGGCACTGTATTGACGCAACGAGACAATAATGATGGTCTCCACGTCATATCCATATGCTCTCGACCTATAACATATGCAGAAGAAGTTGCACCAATTACGGAGCAGGAGATGTCTGCAATTTATTATGCACTGCAGAAATTCAAAGCATACACCTTTAACAAAAAGATTACTATATTCACAGATCACGTTAACCTGTCCTTTATAAAGACATGTTAACTAACAAGTTCTAAAATATCACGATACATTTACGAAACAACCTCCTATGACGTGGAAATTAAGAACATTCCTGTAAGTGAGAACAGTTTTAGTGACATTCTTTCGCGACTGAGCCCAAGCAAGAATTTACCTGAGTGCCAAACCGGTACACAAAGAGAGGTAACGGTCCTAAAACTGTATCTTAGCTTAAACAAGCAGCTAATAGTCGAAATGAAAAATAGCGAAAAGGCACAATAAGAAGATCCAAAGTTAGTCAAATAATAGAATCAGTGCCAGAAATAAACAATGGTATTTCAGCAATCCTGGGGGTATGGAACGGAGTGTTGTATAAATTATAGGGGAGAGATACACCCAAATGCATAACATACGTACCACTAAATTACAAAATTTAGTTATCAAGGCTTATAACGTCGCTCTAATACATGTAAGAAGCGAAAAGCCTACCCTTGCTGTGGGGGAGTATTTTTACGCACCGTGGTTAAGGTATAAGGCCAGGAAACTGACAGCAACATGTGAAATTTGCCAGAAGGTCAAGCCAATAACCGTGAAATTTGATTCGCTACCGCAAGCGATATTAAGAGACAGATCAGGAGGTCTGGTAGCCATTGACTCCCATGGACCATTGCCGATAGGTAGGGGAGGTATGAGACATGTTTGTAATGATAAATATTTTTTTTGAAATTCGTCAAAATCTATCCAATGAAGAGATTCCTTAGCGCGTTATGTGTAGCAAAACTCATGGACGATTATGTGCCTAAGTATGGTAAGATGGGTGCTCTCATAGCTGATAACGTTTCGATTTATAGGTCAGAGAAATTTCCAGGTCGTCTTCGGGAAGCAGGGATAAAAGTTTATTATTCCACATCATACCACCACCAAAGTAATTCTTGCGAGCGGATTATGCGAGATATTACGATTTTTTCTAATGATATGCAATAAGTGACATTCCCTCTGGCCAAATTATTGTGAGTACGTGCAGACAGTAATTAATAATACCCCATGTCCATCTACGGAATATGCACCACTGACCTTAAAATGGGAGAGAGCCTGCAACATAATACCGAAATTACCTGAACCAATTAGCGCAGCGGAAGCCGAAGAGGAGGGAGAAATGTTTCAAAAAGCATTTAACAGACTGAAAGAATGCGCAGAAGCACGAAAACGGCGTACTAAAAGAAACTGTAACATATGAATCCCGCAAATAGGTGAAAAATATTATACAAGAAACACACTTGTTCATCACTAAAAGGAAAGATACCATAGAATGGAAAACTTATGGAATCGACCATGTGTCATCGCTCAGAAGTTTAACGCTAAAGCATTTGAAATTACGGTTATAAAAACCGGAAAAGCAAAGGTGCGATATGATATTGCTTTATTAAAACCTTTAAAAGAATTTAGATTAGCGTCGTCGGATACATAAAGTAACTGCGGGTACATGGAGGTAATATCAATAACACAATTAATAAAACAAAACGGACAGAATAGGTGCACCAGAAAAATGATTTACTTAAAAAAAGTTGTCAGTGTAATTAGATGGCACGCAAACTTGATTAGGGATAAATGATTCTTTGTAAAACCAAATATCAAATCACACACATTTATCAGTAATATACTCGTTATGTATGTTATAGTGGAAAAAAGAAAAAGGCAATGATATTTGTTTTATACGGCCAAGCCGGGCAGTGAAAGTTTGTGACGAGTGTAGTGTTTGTGATAAACGAACAGTATTGCGTGTGCCACTATCAATTGTGAGCCCGTTGGAGTGAAATAAAAAAGGAAGAAGAAGAAGAAACATACATTATATCACAAACAACATAAATTTCTGAGACATTAATGCCTATCAACGTTTATCTTGTCCATTTATTAATTTGTAAATTATATACATATTCAAGATATCTGTTCCATGTTTGAAATGCTTCTGAATAATTGTTTTCATTCTAAGTTATCAGTGATATAATTTTGCTTAACAGTCAACACTGTGGTTATCTTAACTGTCATCGTTTAAGTAGTGTTTTTAATATGTGCATTGTAACTTCAAAGATGTATACATTATACTTAAATGTTATTAACTTACATCCTAAAAAACGATCCGACGGTCAAAGTACATATACTTTGAGTTACACTTGGATATAGTAATAATGATACTCAAACAAAATTTAGATATGGGGACTTCCGAGAAAATCCCTGTCGTTTTCTTCGAAGCCACAGCGATTCCCTATTGGGGGCACATTGAAGCGATACGCTGAAGCAATAAGGATAATAATATATAAAGTCTATTTGCGTATCAGCTAAATAAATGTAGAAACATGTAACATATTTTAATAAGACCGTACAGAATAGGTATACGCCGGGAGGTAAACATACCGTTAGGGGAGCAGAATGCCGGCGGAACATTGCTTTTGTCTAAGGGTACACATCTGACTTGGGGAAACAAGACAGTCAGTAAGTTATGGTTAAAAACCTTAAAGAATGCGGAGCGAAGGGTAAAGACTAGCACTTATAATCTGGAATCCGACCCGGGCAGACGTGGACAACACCACGGGCTATCCTGTGGCCATAACTTGATTGGCGATGGTGTAGTTATATATATTTGTGCGGCCGGATGTTAAATATATTTGTGTGGACGGATCGACTGCGGGAATGGTTTTAAGGAGGACAGAGTAAAACGTATAAAATAATACATAGATATACCTTTGGTTAACATGACCCGAGATTAAGAGAACCCTATATATACACACATGCTCTTCCGATATTTCACCGACCTCCTTTCTTTCCCCCTGCAAAACACCCAACGAAGTCCGTCCCACGTTCTTCCCATATTTTGACTGTGGGATCCGCGTGTTCGATCCCAGTACCTCCTTTTTGTGCCTGCATGCCCACCCTCTCGTGTGCTGCAGACATTTTCTTTTCCCCTCCCTCCGATCCCCGCAAGAGTTAAAAGTCCCTCAGATATTTATCCCCGCCCGCCCTCCCTCCCTTGCAACCCGCACGGATATGGTCAGATTAGAAAACTAGTGTCCCTTTAGGTTAAAGTGGAAACAGTGCTCTTTAGCTTGAGGGTGGCTAACCAACCCCTACAGAAATGTGCAGAATTTAAGAAGTATTTTAAGTGTATTGCTATCAGGTAATTTTTAGGCTTTGTTATTGTCTAGTTTAACTGGCACAGTTCTGTTTTGTTAACCAGAGGGAAGGGCTGGAAGGAAGCAGGAAAAAGGAAAGAAAAACACTTTGGGGCAACGTATTAAAAGAGCCGGAATATTGTTATTCATGTGGAAAGAGAAATTAAGAACCCGAAGCGGTCTTCTACTAGAGCTGACTAAGGAGGATTTCGCTGTTGCGACGGCACGTACTCACATCCGGTTGTTTAACTCGCCTAAGGCGGGTGACAGCAGGAAAAGAAGTAGACAAAGAAGAAATTAATGCTAGGTAATATTTCCGTTGGTGTGAGTCTTTTTATACTTCTTTTGCGTGTTGCATAAGGCTTGATTTTTGCCGGTAGTATGTTCTGTTCTTTTTAAAAGTAATGTCTTGGAATTTGCAGCCCATGATTCCAGTTGTGGTTTTCAGCTAATAAAACCATCCGCTTTTCCTTAAGTGTGTGCTGGGAACAGTAGAGCAATATGTGTTTGATCTCTCCTTCCCAGGAATTTTACGTGACTTGATTTGTGAGTTCGCGAGCTCTAACAATTTGTGTTAGAGCAGCATTCAGTAGTTCACTATAATATTGTTTTTGGGATACATAGTAATTTGTAGCTGAGCACCTTCATTACGATGGCACGTCAGGAACTACGTGTGAGTTGCGGTCACTTTGTTACTCTACTATGTGGATGAACGTGGCTCAATCCCGCCAGAGGCTTAGTAGAGGTTGTATTTAGTTATTGGTGTTGCATTGGGATTATCATTTAATCTTCCAGAATAGAGGTCGTCAGTGGTGCCCTGTTGGCAGGAGAGTCGCGAGACCCTGTCAAAAATTTAGTACTTCTGTGCTACGGGGCACGGAAACTCTGTGGTGGTGAGAGTAAATGCCTACAGAGGTTGAATTAGTTGTTTAGTACTAGGCTGTAACAATTGTTAGCATCAAGCCTATGCTAACAGGCAGGGATACGGAAGAGCTCTGCCGACGATGATAACCAGAATGCTGAATAAATCCATGGAGTGACCGAACTTATGATTAATATATGACTAACTTTTTTCATGTCATGCGCGATGAGTAACAATATAGGGTGCAGAGTTCTGGATTCTCTGGTACAGATTTTTTTCAGCGTCAAACTGTTTGACGACGGGCTCGAGTTGCAAGTTAAGCCGGAACTATTTTGGCCATTTTGTAAATTAGATTTGTGTCATGTTTTGTTGACAGGACAGTTAATCATGAAAGTTAACACACCTTGTAAGTATAGTTTTATAAACAAGTTATGGTGTGAAGCAGCACACCAGGAAAGATGAAGATAATGGGACCGAGTGGTTGAGACTAATCCAGGCGGATTAAAAGTCAGACCGCACCATGGGACGGAAACCAGCAAGAAGGAACGCCCGGTTGAGGTTATCGTTCTATAGTTTTGTTAATATTTACTATAATTTGTTGTTTGTTGCGCATATCGATGTGTGGCATGCAATGTTTTTTCACACACTACTGCCATATTCCTATGAAATTTTGGCAATGATATAGGAGTATTTTAATTTTGGTACACCCGTATTCTAAAACTCCCTTTATTAAACTTAAATTCTACAACAGACCGCCAGGCATAATTTTGGGCATATTCAACATGGTCCGTAAACGCTGTATTGTGAATATGTTTTCATTTTTCGACCCATCTCTCGGAGACGTCCCCCTTTGATGGGTCTTTTTAGTCATTTTCAGTTGTATGCAGGTTATGCACTGCTTTTAAGTCTTTTTTCATGTCTAGGTCTCAGTTCTGGTCGGTATTTGGGAGCAAATTTACTTATACGGTTCATGAAGAAAAGAAGTACAAAACTAAAGAATACTACAGGCACAACGCCAATATTTTCATTTTCCTGTCACACAGTTGAGTTATATTTACCTTATTTTGTAAACATAAAGTCCCGCTAACTGTTAAGCTTAGTTAAGAAGGAGCCATTATTTTTCTGGATGCCCTATAGTCAAACTTAACGTAATTGCTGTGCACTCGGTTATATAGAATGGAGGAGCACAATAAGCTTTGTTCCTTCCATTAGCTCACACACCGGCCACTTGGTTAGGATTATTATACTTGGGTACGCCGTCATGCTATACTGATGGTTAGCAGAGAGTAGCATCGCATTTTATAATTATGTGCAAATAATAGACAAGAATTTTATATGCATTTATAGTTGTAAAGCGTGACTTATCAGAGACACCAACATATGATGGATTTGCTTATTCTATAAGCGCACGGTTGCTGACTCACAGCTCGTGCGGGGGAGGCTACTTCTAGTTATAAGTACGTAATTTTATTTGGGAAAACTGAGAAGTCTCGGTATTCATGTGTATGTTGGTCACACAGTATGTTCTCTGTGTACCTTAAATATAGCTGTACAAGGATAGTATTCATTAGTATAGAATACTATATGTTGTGTCGCCTTCCAATTCAACAAGTCTGTATGGGGCATTATCTTGCGTTTTGTCATGGGAAAATAATTATAAGGACCCTTAAACTTGTTTATATATGTCCTGGTTGGTTGCTCTGACATATTCCGGGTTATGCAGTGGTTTGGAAACGGTATTTGAATAGTACGTTAAGTAAACTTTTCTCACTATGTTAGAGACACATGTTTTGCTTACGTCATGCAGTTCGGGTGTTCACACAAACTTTTTGGTCTATTTGACTCTGTATTGAAATTTATAATTTCTATCTCTTGAATAATTTAGCTTCCTAGGTAAGCTGGAATGTAATTTATATGCGGGGTGTTCATCCTGCTGGTTGCCTTAGCCAGCAAGTTTTGAACGCTGTGTATGTGTCACTTGCCATTCTGTGACTCGACACATATATCGTGTTACTACCATGCAATTTTTTGCCATGTCAAGTAACCTACTGCTGTACTCGACCTTCCAAAGTCATACCAAGTATATGTGTCTTTTAAAGCATTCAGTCTGGTGTTTCGAATCTTTTTCTTTGCGGCAGGACTCCCCTGTTTGCTATGTATACAACTTTCTCCCGTTTATTACCTCTTATTCCCCTCTTCTTTTGCCCAATTTGCGGTTTGGTACTAGCTCGAAACCCTTCCCTGCAGCTTCTATATACGGCGATGTTGTTCCTCCGCCAGGTTTCGCTATAGTTATTGTTTGTTCCACCGCTATGATGTTTTATGATCACTCTATGACCGAGATCCACGCAGCAGGAGTATAAGACCCCTCATTTCGCAAACACAATACAGGTCCTGCGTCAGGGGCAAGAACATAAGTCAAAGCTGACGGTGTCGTCGCCAGGAGACTTTAAAAGCTCTCTTCTTTTCTTGCTGATGGGATGGGTTCAACTGGCCTCGTCCGCATGAAACTTCGGAGTTGTGCGTCACATGGGCTGGTTGCTGTAAATATTTTTAAAACATTTATGTACTCTTCGGGACAACAAACATTACCGTCTCCGTCATAAGGGTGCTACTGGAGGCGCATGTGAATGCGCCCTTGACCGCTGTGTCGTCTTTAATGAGGACCCATATATTCCATTTCGCCAACCCTACATATATAGAGAGTGTGTCTGGAGGACATGTGTGTGCCATCTTCCCCCCTTTAATCTGGTCGTGGACGCTCCTGTGGTTCTCCTCCTTTTGATCGCCTATACCTTGTATTATCTTCTTTTTCTCTCTCCTCCCTCTCCGTTTTTAGTGGTCCTCAGAAAGTCCTCATTTTCGTTCCCACCTAGTTTCTTTTCCCCTTTACTTATGTTTTTAGCTATTAAATGCATTTGTATATAAAAAGTAAAGAACCACAACAACAGTAGGAGAAAACATCCCCAGGATTCCTGATCTACTGATTCTGCACACTTTAATTCTTTTGCAGTATGTCATCTGTGTATATTGTATGCTCAGTTCCTTTATATCCCTACTCTGTTCTATGCTTCAGCCATAGACGGTTACTTTTCTTGGATGGAGAGAGATGTCACGTTGCATCTTGCGTTAACGTTATTTTAATATCAATGTGTAGTTTTTGGGCGCAGGATTCTCAACTATTATAGCCGGAACTTGAAGCTTCCATGCGGTGACCAAGCAGCAGACCCGGATGCCGCTACATGAACACAGGCAATGGCCGACGTTTGCTGTGGCGGAGTACAGCGTGTTCACCTGAGAGAGTGACGTAGTGTCTAGGCAGTTACATTTTACTTTATAAACGCATGGTTTTAACCACGAGTGTCGACACGAAACATCTTGTAGCGGGAGTCCGCACCTGTCTGCTCCCTGAACGACCACGTGTAACAAAGTATTATATTAAGATGGTATATTCAACGTGCCCCTTGCATCATCACCCTTCACGAGAGGTAAGACACACTTCAGTTATTAATTCTGTAATCTAATTTTAGGCTTCGTGCCATACTTCCTAATAAATTCTATTTTTATAGAAGTGTCGGTTACCATGTGGTAGTTTAGAACCGCTATGGTCATACCTGTGTTTTTGCGGCATTATGTTTCAGTAAGTTTAGGATTATTTAAATACCTTTAACTTTCGAATTCCATTTTTCACTTGAGTGATCTGTGTTCGTAGTTTCGAAGCGTAATCTAGAATTGGCATGTGGAGGAGATGCACAGATCTCATTCCACACCGAAGTAGGGTTGGGTCGAGCGATTCTTTTGCATTAATCGATTCATACGATTCATTCACGAGTCATGAATCATCCCTTGTCTGCTGGTCTACCCTACTGCACGATTCAGATTGAATCGTGTCCACCACGATTCGTTCATGAATCGCGTCCACCACGATTCGTTCATGAATCGTACCCTTGTCTGCTCGCCTGCCTTAGTGCACGATTCGTTCATGAATCGTACCCTTGTCTGCTCCCCTGCCTTAGTGCACGATTCGTTCATGAATCGTCGACTTGCCCGCTGGTCTAACCCACTGCACGATTCAATCATGAATCGTCCCCCTTGACTGCCTCCTATTCTCACAATTCTTATATGAACCGTCCCCCGTTTGTACTTTGCAGTTTGCAGACAAAATGCGCAATCAGGAGTTTGTTGTTACGATGAGGGTTATTGTCTTTTTTCTTTCACGTATAAAAGACCATTTTTGTAAAAATGCTTTCCTCGCTATTTTGGGTATTACACTTGGAGTTTGCTGAATTTGTCAATGAAACCATTCTGTGTGATTCCACTTAAGTTGTGATTACATAAGGTATTATGCAAAGTAATTATGAAGACATTATTATTATATTCTTCTTCATTTCGATGATTAGGCATTCCATCTGCCTTCGCATTCTTTACTCCCATCTTTTCCTGGGGTGTCCGATGTCTCTTTTTCCTGACGATTTGTACCTATTAATTAATAGTGGTATTTTTTCTTCAATCGTGTATTGTAGTTCATACGATCTTTTCAATTAAATTAATTTTCTTCGATTTTATCATATAATTTATAAATATTCAGTTCTATAATTTTATGTTTCATTTATTATTAGATCTAATCTAGTGCATTCTTAAGTTCTTCGTAAAAAATCGTTTCCGCCCTCTGAAGTTTACTTTTGCCAGCTTATTATTATTATTATTATTATTATTATTATTATTATTACTATTGTACCACATATCAGCTGATATAAGATCGTGCTAGTGCAGAAATATTGTATCGATTTCATTTCATCAAATTCGAGGATTCGGATTCATGCCAATGCCTGCGAATACGCTTAGTTGTATCGCTGCATTTTCTAATAATTTTATATAGATTATGTTATACAAATTAACCGTATTTAATTATATTGTCATTTTGGCCTCTTTACTTTTCTGTTCCACGTACATAGTAGGTACAAAAGGAATTGCTTTCTACCCAAAAATTTAACATCGAAGTTTCACCGGAAATGCAGGTTTTGGGGCTCTACAAATAAAAAAGCACAATTTTTAGGAAAAGGTCTACGCGCGCGCGTATGTGCGTAAATATGAGCAGTATAGCTCAAAAACGAAAAGTTGGGTTAATTCCAAACTTGGCATTTAAGCTCACTATCTTTCAAAAATGCGACACGAAGGTTTTCAAGAAAATCCCCCCATCCCAGATTACCCCTTACATGTAACATTTTTCGAAAATTTTAATTTCCTCAAAAACGGCTCTAACGATTTTGATTAAAATATCATATGTTTAAGATATTTTTATGTCAATTGAAATGTATATCTCGAATTTTCTGGGAATGTCTCCAAAAGTATTCTTCATTGTGAACGACTTTTGCATAACTGGTAAACCATAAGAGATAGACAAAGTTTTACTGCACAAAAAATGTAGATCGTGTTAAAATACAGAATTTATGTCATATACATTTTATTTGTTGAGTGAAGCATTTTCGAGATATTGCTTGTTTTTCCCTTAAATTTTCCAATACTTATACTTGTTCTCAAATTCATTATTCTTTTTTTTTGTCCTGGTAATGCAAAGAGAATGGAATATCCCACATAGCAACCAGCTCTTAAAATATTTGACTATAGCTTAAAGCCTACCATATTCCCCTTGCACCTACAAGAAAATTAGCAATAAGATTAACATCTCCATATCTCGATTAACATTAAGCATGTGGAGAATAAGCGTTTGTAAAAATAGTGTGCAAGAGTAAAGAAAGTCATGTGAGTGTAACACATCAGATTTTTTTAAAAAATATTTCCCCAATACTAGTTGATACGTGAAAGTGATGAAACTAAATGAATAAGTACACGGCATTAAGCTTGTGTGACAATTTCTTCGTTTCGTTCTTTTCTTACACCAACATTTAACTTGTTGAGCGTAGGTAACATTAAAGGCAACCAAACCTGAATCTATTCTTCTTTTGAAACGGATATTCGCTAGACTTCCTGACTAAAGCAATTGTGTTTATGCATTTGCGAACTTCAGGTAAAGGATAGGGTATAAAGAAAACTTGTAGAACTGCTTTTGACGATCTATCAAAGAAAATATTTGTGAGCTTATTACCTACGGCAAGATTCTTCTGTTGTAAGAGAAAGCAACAAAATAAATGTTACCATTTAAACTCCGCCCATGAACTAAACTTCTGATCACTACAGAAACGAAAATGAAACACAATTTTTGCAATTAACCAATCCCTATCTGTCACTACCACCACCCCTTTCCTTAAACAGTAATGTGCGGCGCAAGGATTATATCGGTTACTGTAGAAGTTGGCGCAACACTTCTGGAAACATGACCCCGGTTGCCACCCTAGCTGAGCCTAGGAATGGTTTGTTTAGCTTAATCAACGAAAGCGATATAATACCCTTGTTTATTCACAGTACGTAACACATACAGTCTGCGTAGAAAGTGTCAACATCTGGTTGTAATTTCAAATAGAGTAGTACCTAAATAGTGCTTATTTTATATTTTTACTTTCTCTACTACGTATAGTAAGTAGGGGAAGTATTGTATTCCACCCAAAAATTCTATACCGAGATTTCACCGGAAAGATATGTTTTGAGACCCCCTGATTCCAAAAAAAGCATTTTTAGAAAATGTCCGTGTGTGTGTGTGTCTGTGAGCAGCATAACTCAGAAACGAACAGTCGGATAAACACCAAACTTGGTATTTAGGTTCGGTATCTTTCAGAGATGCGACACGAAGGTTTTCAAGAAACTCCCCCCATCCCAGATTACACTTTACATGGAACATTTTTCGAAAATTTTAATTTTCTCAAAAATGGCTCTAACGATTTTGATTAAAATATCATATGTTCAAGATATTTTCATGACAAATGAAATGTATATCTCGAATTTTCTGGGAATGTCTCCAAAAGTATTCTTCATTGTGAACGACTTTTGCATAACTGGTAAACCATAAGAGATAGACAGAATGTTACTACACAAAAAATGTAGATCGCGTTAAAATACACAATTTATGTCATATACATTTTTTGTTGAGTGAACCATTTTCGAGATATTGCTTGTTATTCCCTTAAATTTTTCAATACTTATTTCCTCAAATGGGAATTCGTTATTCATTTTTTTTGTCTTGTATATGCAAAGAGTATTTATCTGAGGCAAAGAGAATGGTGCTGCACATAGCAACCAGCTATTAAGAGATATGTATATGCTTAAAGGCCACTGCAAATGCAAAACAAGGGGAACATAGTACGCCTTAAGCGATAGTCAAATACTTTTAGAACTGGTTGTTATGTGTAAAATGTAATTATCTTTGCATGTCAAAAGATCGTTTCTGCAAATGTTTATCTCGATTAATATGAAATAGATGGAGAATAAGAGGTTTTAAAAATAGTTTGTACAAGAGTACAGAAAGTCATGTGAGTGTAACACATCAGATTTTTCAATACTATTTTTTCAAATGGGAATTCGTTATTCATGTTTTTGTCTTGGATATGCAAAGAGTATTAATCTGTGGCAAAGAGAATGGTGCTGCACATAGCATCCAGCTATTAAGAGATATGTATATACTTAAAGGCCACTGCAAATACAAAACAAGGGGAACATAGTACGCCTTAAGCGATGGTCAAATATTTTTAGAACTGGTCGTTATGTGTAAAATGTAATTCTCTTTGCATGTCAAAAGATCGTTTCTGCAAATGTTTATCTCGAATAATATGAACAGATGGAGAATAAGAGATTGTAAAAATAGTTTGTACAAGAGTAGAGAAAGTATGTGAGTGTAACACATGAGATTTTTCTACATTATTTTCTCAAATAGGAATTCTTTATTCATTTTTTTTGTCTTGGTTATGCAAAGAGTATTAATCTGTGGCAAAGAGAATGGTGCTGCACATAGCAACCAGCTATTAAGAGTAATGTCTATGCTTAAAGGCTACTGTATTTCTATATTGCCCTTGTAAATATATATTCCGCTTACATCTACAAGAAAATTAGCAATAAGATAGAGTCTGCAAATGTTTATCTCGATTAACTTGAAGTAGATGGAGAATACGCGTTTGTAAAATAGTTTGTACAAGAGTAGAGAAAGCCATGTGAGTGCAACACATCAGAATTTTTATACTTATAACCATGGCTCCTACGTTTTTAAGGTTAAGAGTAAGGTATTACATAGTTAAAGCACGAAAATAATTGCAAATGTCCTCTACTTCATGAAGCAAGATGCAGAGATGAAGGAAAGAAATGTGAATATGTTCACCCGAGATCCACAAAAGTCTTAAGAGAGTGAAAGAAAGAGTAGCCAAAGCAACTGGTGTTTTACCGAGTTCCGGTTTCCAGAGTTCTCAAAGATAAGAAAGAAACATATGAATGAAAGAGTATAATTGGATACACCTGGGAAGAAACATAAGGTCCCTAAACGTATTACAGAAATAGACGATTTCGAAAAATACGTCAGTCGGCGCACGATTCACAATTTCTATGTGGAACAAAAAACTGTGCCAACAATAAGCAGATTGCTCATCAAGCTGAAAGACAGCATAAATTTTCAAGGTGGTGCTACAAATCTCAGAAAAATTATAAAAGGGTGGTGCAAGTGGAAGAAACCGAAATCAAATAGAAGAGTTCCAATAAAAAAAGGTACGACATACGATCTCAGCTGGAAGAGTACCTTACTCAGAGGTACAAATTAGAGGGTCAAACTATAGTGTATGAAGGTGAGTCATACATTCACAGCAGTCATACAACATCTAAAAGTTGGAGTGACGATAGCAAATTAGGTTTGCAGGCACCTGTTGCCACCTGTTATTCTTCATGCCGTTGGAAAGATCGGCTTCGTTCCAAATGCCCTTCTTTTACAAATCGCAACAAAAAACAAGGAGATTTTCATCAAGAAATGAATACAGAAAACTACATGAACTGAATCAACACCATGTTTATATCTAATTATTCTACCTGCTGGGTCTGTTCTGGTTATCGACACTGCTTCACAATGCGTCAACACTCAAATTAACAAACCATCCTACCTCAAATTCCTTTAATGAAGAAACGAGAGCTTGGTTATTTAGGCGTAATATAGCTTTAGATGAAAGTATGAGTAAAATAAAGCTATATAACTTAATTAAAGCCAACAAACCCCTTCAGAAGTCATACATACTTGGCCACATATTAATACAACATGGCCATAATGTACTTAAGACTGCCACCGTATCACCCAGATCTAAACCCAATCGAATTAATCTGGGCTGCTGTCAAAAAATGGGTGGTCTGCAGAAATATCACTTTTAAATTAAAAGATGTGGAGCAGCTATGTCGCCAGCGATTTGCAGAAATTGCAAAGCCAGAATGAGAAAATGTATGTCGACTTGATGAATAAATTGAGAATCATTATTTAAAAAAAGGTGGAATTGCAGAAAATCAAATAGTTCTCATCCAGAATAATAGTGCAGAATGTAGCGACAGCAGTGATGACGGCAATGAAGTGATGATTCCGCAGAAGAGGAAGGGTTGTCAGGTGTGGAAGAATTGGAGGGAGATGATTGGCAGTGGTTTTATAAGAAGCACTTTTTACAGCGGTGGATTTAAATATACTGTATATAACTATCAGTGCAGCGCAGTGTAGCGCAGTCAGCGCATAACCGGTGTGCGAATATTTGACAATGACTGTCTCACGCACTTCTGCAGCATGCAGACGACCGGTCACCACCTAATATGCTAAGCAACTCGCTTCATAGCTGTCATTAAAATTTTCACATGTCTAGAACTGTAGCGCCAATTATAACCCAGTTCTTACTTCTTGCGACTGTGACCAACAGATTTCTGTGTTTACTTCAGCTTGTTTTAAACTGCAATGGAGTTTAAAAAGAAGAATTTTATTTGGAAATACTTCCAAGAAGTAAGTCCTAGTAGTGCGAAGTGTGAACTTTGTTCGAATGCTTGTTCTTTTAAGGCCGGGACAACCTCAAATTTGGCACGACATTTAAAACTAAGCATCATACAGCTGCAATATGACCGGAGGAACCACCATATGGACAAGATAGTACGGGACATCTCGAATCTACTCCAACATTTTCTGCGCCTGCATCTGCAGTATTTTCCATGCCATCTACTTCCTCAGGACCGTCATTTTCTACAGCATCAGAGCCACCGCCAAAAAAGCAGAACATTGTTCAGACCAGAATCAGCGATTTCATTTCTAAACCACTGTCAGCATCCAGAAGCAAAATTTTGGATTGTCTCTTGTTGAAATTGATCGTAAGGCAATTTCACTCTTCCGGCTGGTTGAGCAACCGGAGTTCCGAGAACTGGTGCACAACTTAAATCATAATTATGTAATTCCAGCAAGAAAGACACTTTCTAACGCTCTTTTGGATGCTACAGTCAACACAGTGAAAAGAAATGTAAAGGCGGCCTTAGCAGGGATTGTGTCCTGCTCTCTGACAACAGACGGTTGGACTTCTGCCTCAAATGTGAGCTACATCGCAGTAGCTATCCATTATTTGGACGAGGATGATGTGCTAAGCAGTGCTTTGCTGGAGTGCTTTTCTTACGGAGAAAGGCACACCGCGGACAATATTGCAGCAGAAATAAAACGGGTGTGCCAAGAGTGGGACATATCAAACAAAGTTTTCGCCTTAGTTTCCGACAACGCCTCAAATATGGTTGCCACTGCGAAAACTCTAGGGTGGAAGCACATTCCATGCTTTGCGCACACCTTAAATTTAATAGTGCAGAATGCTATGCAGGAAATAAAGGATTTGCATACGAGAGTGAACGCCGTGGTGGAGTACTTCAAACGCAGCTCACAAGCTCTTCACAAACTTAAGGGAATGCAGAAGCAGATGTGACTTCCAGAAACTACCTTAAAACAAGCTGTTGTGACTCACTGGAATTCCACACTAGTCATGTTTGACAGTGTGGTGAAAAATCGCGAGTCTGTTGTGTCAACACTGGCATTAATGAATCCCAGTGCAATGCTCTCAAGAGAGGATTTTATGATTTTGGAGGAAATGTGCAAGCTGCTGAAACCATTTTCGGCAATAACAGATGAAGTGAGTTCCGAAAAGCAAGTCACGATTTCGAAAATTATTTTGTTCGCAAGGAGCCTAACGAAATATTTTCAAACCTACGACTGCAGCTGCTCTCATGCAGGAATCGTCTCTGTTGTTAGAATAATACATACTGAAATCATAAAGAGGTTCAGAGATATTGAAGAAAGGAGTGTTCTTGCGGAGACTACTTTGCTGGATCCCAGATTCAAAAACAAGGGATTTGTGTCAGTCACTGCATATGACCAAGATTAAACAATCGGTATGTCAGAGAGCAGCGTCCATCAGAATTGGCAATGAGGATGAACCCCGGACTTCTGACATCCCGGACATGAACGCTAAAACCGAAGAAGAATACCTAGTATGGGATGACTTCGACTCCAACGTGAAGCAGTTCGTGACTCCTGTGACACCATTGGCAGCTGCAATCATTGAATACGATAAATATATAAATGAGCCGCTGCTAAATAGAAAAGCAGATCCCTGCAAGTGGTGTCAGGAAAAACAGCTATTTTATCCGAGGTTGTACCAATTGGCTAAAAGAAGTTTGTGTATCGTCGGGAGCTCTATTCCTTGTGAACGTATTTTTTCAAGGGCAGGAAATACTTTGACAGACTCAAGACGACGCTAACTGTGGATGCGTCTCTTTGAGCGCTAACCGTCACCCTCCAAGCATCTCTTATTTCACTGTGATAGTTGTTGGATACGCCCTTGTTGTGCGTCTCTCGCCCCTTCCTCACTCCTTCAATTCAACCGTGCCAATATAATCATAATCTGCCTTGACCCTCAGGATGTTAACATCAAGCGGTCGGAGGTTACTTGAGGCTTTTGGCTTCAGAATACTGTAATGGATAACACCCACCTTAGAAGACAAGATTGCAAAAGAAGAGGAGAATGTGTCTTTATCCTATAATTTGTCGGCTTTGGACACTTAGGATGAGATTAGAATTCTTCCCAATCTCAGGATTTATATACTCTTACTAACCGGAATTACCGCTTGATTGAGGAGTCTATTAGTAAGCCTAATGGAACAACTTTTACGGTAAAGCTCGCCAACAATGCTATTGCATTCATGTTTGATTAGATTCGACTGAGCATGAAAGGATCGGCTATGGACAAAACGAGAAATCCAGGGATTACGTCAACCATGCATAACTATGCTAGCCTCAACCTATGCAATCAAATCGTTTGCTAAATGCTGGATGGTGCTATCTTGGAGAATATGTTGATTTTGTACATTCTGCAAGTGGAGTATTCAACCCTATAGCACCGCTGTCAATACTTCTGGTATTTACAGATGACCACAAGGACTTCGTACTCAGTAAGATGTTTGAGATGGTTCTCATTAGATCCAAGGACTCTTAGAACTGTATTCTTGTGTCTGAAGGAGAAGTACTGTTAAACTTGCACATATTGAATAGAGGATCCTGTAGTATGTCGTTCTGATAGTGAAAAGCTTCAAACTCCTATTATGCGAAAGACAATTAACCCTTATTGAAGGGAAAGGATTTTCTTAAACATAGACTGACATATACATGGTGGACCATTGAAAACGGTACAATATCTCCTAAACTAAGCGTTGTAGAAATAAATGTCTTGAATAAAAGTTGCTTATATTATGGGGGAAAGTAAGTGCCAAAACATTAGTCGTGTTTTATTTGGAGGAATTATGATAGTCATTTTAGGGCACATTTAATTTGAGCCTAAGTTGTCCGTTCCCATTTAAAAAATTAAATTGCCCCCAAAATGACTATCATAATTTTCTCCAAGCAAAATACGACTAATGACATTTACTTCCCTCATAATATAAAGCAACTTTTATTCAAGGAATTTCAATCTACAGCGCTTGGGTTTGGAGATACAGTCTCAACTTAATGGTTCAGCCTGTGTATATTTGGACTGCTAGCATCATCCTAAGGAGATTGTAAATGCAGTTGTCAATATTAGATTTGAAATTCGAATAAATGCAAATATTCCTGCACAGACCTCAATGTATCATCTGATAATTCATGACAAATGTAGCGGTACATGCATTTGGTAGCGGGTTTGGGATGTTATAGTTACAGGTAAGGTAAACAATTCTTAGGGTGGAGTTATCTTCGCTCTCAGGGTGGAGGATGGTGGATTATTTGCATATTACGTTCTTACATTAGAATAGTGTGGATTGGAGATGAAAATAAGCACCACGACATTTCTCCTTATCTTTGCCTCGTTTATGTGATGATCCACATAGGATAATAATCACATTTTACCCTCTCGATTTTTTACCCTGTCGATTTTTTCTCGTCACACAAGATTATCCGCCGCGAGCCCGTCTATATTTTAAAATCAATGAAAATAGTTTCCCTTTCGAATTCCCGTCTTCCTATGATAATTACGTCAGCAAATTACTTAGAAACTTTGTGAACTTAGAACATATTTCTACGCGTACATTCTGACAACAAGCGCTACTGCTTCTCCTGACAATGACCCGAAGTGACGATGTGACATGCTTCTGAAACTGTGCTCCTGTCATAGATGATTCAATAGCTTCTTTCCGTTTCTAGTTTACTCCATCCCTTTTTCTATTGCACGTGATTTTCGGATTCTCTTATAGCCTATTTTATAAAGCTTTCTCTGTTTTCATTGGTCAGAAGAAATTAGAAAGTCTGTCTTCCTCGCATCTAAAATTATTTCATTATATCCGCTTGATCGAATTTTCTATGAACATAAGTGACTTCGGTTTTCCCGGCTATAGTACTTTCAGCCAGGCGAACTTTCCCTCCCCCACGAATTCTATAATACAGGGGTTTTTAATTACTTTTGACTGGTCGCTGGTGAAACTTTGATATCATATACGCTTTTACTTCACTTTTTTCACTTAGAAATGCATGGTTTCCTACAGTTTACAATTTATTCATTCTTAATTATGTTTAAATTCTCTTAGTTATTTCATTCTGTTCATTTTCTTAGCTTATATCACTGTATTTGTATTCCTCCTTTCTATCCTTACTCTTATTTAGTTTTTGGCATGGATATTTTATTTACTTTGCATTTCTTAACAAAATTCTTCTCGTTGCTTTCTATATTTTATTAATGTAACTATTTATTGTCATATTCTTACTTTATTATGATCATTATTATTAAGAGAACCGTTATTATTAGTATTATTATTATTATTATTATTATTAGTAGTAGTAGTAGTAGTAGTAGTATTAGTAGTAGTATTATTATTTTATTCATTTTCGGGCGAATGTTACTGCTTCACAGAATGTTTACAAAGAAACCCCTAACTAATATGATGCAGTCTTTAGTATAAAATGTTTCAATGTAATGCTGGGATTTAATGAGAAATATAAGGAAATGTAAGGCATTTTTACGAACTAAAACAACTTATAATATAGATAATTATTTCTTTATTTTCTTGTCAGACAAGTCCAGTGCGTTCCTCCTCAAACACCTTGTCACTTCATTTACGACAGCTAGTTTCCGCAAATGCCTGTCTATATAGGATGCAAGTCTTATTATTTATGATACTTCTTCGTAATTTAAAAGTATTTTAGCATCTTTTAAACTAATAATCAAAAGTCTCATTCTTTTATTTTGCATAAACGCAATGGTATAATAAGCAAATACAACATTTTCACTGTATTCACTGCATGAACACTTTTTATTTTCAGGAATGTTTCGAATATAAGGAGACTTTCCTGAATTATCTCCCATTGTAGTAATTTCATGTACACAAGGTTTTTACTGACTGTTTTTATGAAGAGCGTTGGAATACATGTATTATGAAACAGTCCCACGTTGATACTACGGGTTTTTGAGATGCAGGCATCTTGGAGCAGGAGTGCTGCTGCTTGCATCTTTCTTGGGGGCGTCAATGTGGGTCATTCGATCTTCCAGTAGTCTCAGACTCCTAGGAAGATCTTGAAAAGTATTCCTGTTCCTCTTCTTCTTCATTAGTTTCATGCTAGCAGACCTGAAATATTACACATTGACACTGTAAGAACACATATTTTGGCAATGAAATAGCTGACCTGAAAAGAATTACATTTGTTAGATATCACAGAGATAAGGATAGTTACACTTTATATGCATAAAGGTTCTTTCGCGGATACAGTAATAATACTCACATTAATGTTTTCGGAGTTCTGCTGTTTCATGGGTGAATGCTTAGGAGCCATCTGCAGTAGGTCATCATATATCAGGAAATTGGCTGCTCTCTCTCCATTGTCTAAAAGCTGTGGTGCAACGGACACATCTACTTCATCCACACCTCTATCGTCGGGATCTAAGTCCTCTTTAGGCGCACAAGTTGCCATGCGATTTCTTTAACAAGATGATATTTTCGTTCATTACAGATTCAATCACTCCATATAGAATAAGTTACATGAAATTTTTTTACTGTACTACTTACTTAACCCTCTCTGCCCAAGTCGGTATACACTGCAGTATTCATAGCACAGGAAGTAGGACGTCATTTGATCATGCATCGCTGGCGTGTCGCATAGGGTTGCATGCGTATACCCGTTACAAAACTCAGAATAGCACTGGGCAGTATGTCTTGAAACAAATGCATCTACCTCATCCACAGTGCCATGTTCTGGCTCATCTGTATCCAATTCTCTGAAAGAATGAACGAATTTTAAATTAGTTATCTACTTTTAACACGAGTTGTAGTACAGTATTCTCGAAAAAGGAAATAAAGATGCTTCACTTAGAAGTACCTTCTTCTGAAGACTGTACAGTTCTCTGTACATTTATTGCGTGAAGACATCTGGTCGTGATATGAAGGCCTGTTACATACAATTGAACACACAAAGCTGTTGCATGCCTCTTTGCGGTAATAGGTGTAATGAAGCGATTCTTTTAAAACTCACTCCAAAAATCTCCCGTTCCTGCCTTAGCAATATCGTTAGCCAATATATTCCGGGCCCTGAGTCTGGATACTTACACTTGTATACTAATACTACAATGGAGAGGAGCTTGCAGAATGGTGAAGCGACGCATGCGCAAAGTGGGTGAGGCCTCCCCTTAGAAGAATTAAGAATTGTTACGACTTGTTTTTAAATCTGCAGCTGTGTATATCTATAGTAAACGAAGTCAATATGAGTGATGTTTGGGCAGGTGCGGCTGTAGGCCGGGATTGCCATATGGGCTTTATCTCGTTATTCTATGCGGAAACTTACCCTAAACGATGCTGTAGCTGTGTACACCGTTTAAATGTATTGAAAACAATAATGTCGCTTCCGCGTAAGACGAATTTAAATATCGAGCTTGATATTTAACCTTTTATAATTTTTAAGCACTTTAGTTAATGTCATTATAACCATGGTTATTCTCAGTAACCAACATGTATGAAGAAAGAAAGGACAAATACAATTCATGCAGTGCAGAATGGGCTATCCGTATAGGGTAAACCTAGAAGAATGAGCGATTATTTGCTTAGAATAAATTATCTGTATCTTTAATGATCCTAAATAATAATTGACATTAAAGATTACTTACGTCGCTAAAGAGTGCTTTGTTATTTAGAATATAACGAAAGTGTATTCCCTTGAAATATCGATATCGAATTTTCATCATGAGGAACAACTGAATATCGAAACGACTTCAAAGGGATGACAAAGTATTGAACAATTCGAGCCATTAATAAAGGGTAATGTTATATGTAGGAAGAAACTTATTTTAAATACGAGTAAAGTATGCGTTAACGAGATCTAAGTTTCTGTGTTGCTTAACGCTTACCAGTTATACAAGTTTCTGAAGAATTTCTTCCAATAAAGAGGACTGCAAAACCTATTTGCAGAAACCTCAGGAAATGCAAAACTATTCTTACAAACAGACCACTCTGCGATCTACGAGTACCTATCTCTTGCCAATCGAAATAACGATTGCAGAAATTTATTTAAACATTTTCGCTGTAAGTACAAGGGGGATACAGCAAACTTAAGTGATAATCAAATCTTTAAAAAGCCTGATCGCTATATGCTAGTATTTTTAAATTCCATTCTTTGCATCACTACGGGAAACAAACAAATGAATACTTAGCACTTCAAAAGGTAAAAAGAAGAAACCTATTTGAAAGTTAAAATCAATATCGAATATATACGAAATGTTTAATGCCACAAATCACATTATTCGACATAAATTTCGTACTATAAGGTCATTTAGAATGAAGAGAACTCCAGAGGCTATGCTTTAAGATCTTTCGGCTATCTCTTACGGTTTACCAACTCCATGTTTATACTAAGGATGCAACTGATCCAGGGCACGGCTTCAGGGATAGTGCTGTTTACATGAAAAAAAAGTCAACCCTCAGTCGATGGAAGGGCCTGTTTTCCTGAAAAATCTCCTGGGATGACAAGGGCTAGATGTGGAAGGATGTTCCAGGCTTGATCTTGGTTACAAGCTGAGTTTTAAGTTTAATAACGGGGTATGGCTAATTCCTGTTCTGAACATAGGTGTACTTAGGTCGGATTTTGTCCTCGAACATAGGTGTACTTAGGTAGGTTTTTTCCTCAGACATAGGTGTACTTCAATCGCTTCTTGTGCTCAAACATATAATGTATCACTACTTAGGAAAATGTTTAGCTTCTCCTAAAAGGTTTCCTTTTTAAATATGGTGTTTTTGCTAAAAAGCTATTCAAATATCCTTCTCAGCTGGCTCTAACATCACCCGAACTCATCGTCAAAATATTAACAAATACTGAGAGTAAAGCAAAGTATAGACTACAGGAAAATATTTTCTGATGGCTACATGAGTTGAGTATCGTATCAGCCGTATATTATTGTATGTATGAATGTTCCTCAAATAGTTTCATTTATATTTTGGGACACCTATACCTTATATTATTTCCCAGAGTTTGCTATATTTCAAATGTCACAAAATACATATACCTAGTACACTGATTTCCAAGTCGCTTTTTTATTATTTGGTAGGGAAGAATACATTTTGTGCACATTATATGTCTTAATGGATGCCTTCAGCTCCTCTGATTCCCTGCTATTTCGGTAAGTTATTAACAATGATTAATTCTAAACTAAATTAATTTTAAACTAGTTAATGCGCCAAATAACCTAGAATTCTCCATGTCAAATTGCATTCATTTTCACAAGGTAACCGAAGGCTCTAGAGGAACATTACCCATGTAATTTATTTGAAGGAATACGAACTACATTTCCATCGCTAAGCACCAGATATGTCAGCGTAGTAATCCGGAGGACCCGAGCTGTATTGCAGGTGTGATCAGTTTAGCTACGAGTTTTCACAATGCTTCCCCTTACATTAAGTAAATAAATAAATAAATAAATAAGTGAACTGTCCCGGACAAATAAGCGCTGATCGCAAAATCCGGAGGTTTTTGCATTTTTTGAGGGCACGCACATGCGCATACACATAATTTTGATTTCTAGTTTCTTTCTGTGTCACAATCTGCTCTGAACTGAAACGTTCCTGGGTGTGTTTTATGCATAGTAAAAATTAATCTCAGGGTACTTAATGGAATAAATATGACTTATTATTTTAATGATGTGCCATCAAAGAATTATAAATCAAAATGACGATTCTGCCCGGTACATGCACATGCCCCGCACCTGCGGTGTATTAAACGAAAGTTCTACCTCTATGCAACTCGAAAGGGTGTACCAAAACTTCCTCAAAAATTGTTGTTTTTTTGTGGTGTGTACGATATTATTATTGTTGGTTTTTGTTTGTTTGTCGATGGAGGAATATAGTTACTCGAGATATCACTAACACCTCCATGCTGCTCACGAACTATTTTTTATTACCTATTGCAAGTATAAAAAGTTCTATTAGAGTATTTTGAAAGCCAATTCTACAAAAAATGTCAGTGCTCGTTTTAGGAATTCGTAGATAAAAAATAATATAACGCAACATTTATACTTTCAATCTTCCTTGTAAAACCTGAAGCTTTCACGACGCTGGTAACCAATCGTAGCTCAAAAGGAGATCAGCCGTATCAATGTTAACATGTTCGAGCTTTCGGCGATGTTGACAAAGCTGTATCGTAAAATATTGCATAATAAACTACAATTTGTACTTATAATTCACAATCCATTTACTTATTCCGTTGACATAAATATGTGCTGAATCATCATAATCATATTAAAATAATATATTATATGTTTGTGTCAAACTCCTCAACTTCATGAACAGGTAAAACTCAATGCTACTCCGTTCCTTCTCCTAAATTCTGGAAGAAGAATCCGCCAAACATAAATTCGTACACTATTAAAATCATAGTTTGTACCTGTATGATAGGCATATAGAAATACATATGCGAAGGCTACTTCCGTTAGGTACCCAATGTTATCTATTTGGTTAAAACGAGTGTAAATATTTGTTGTTCATATAATATTTACATG
The DNA here is from genome assembly GCA_030765065.1 of Deroplatys truncata. NCBI lineage: Eukaryota > Metazoa > Arthropoda > Insecta > Mantodea > Mantidae > Deroplatys > Deroplatys truncata. Next base: position 522,015,444 of record CM060990.1, on the reverse strand, counting down.
TTAATCAAGTGACATATATTTAAAAGAGCAGTACTGAAAGTATTTAGCTTACGCTTATCATAAATGTATATATAAAGAAATGTAATAAGTAGGAAAAGTATAATTTAAGGTAACAACAGCAAAAGCGCATCACAAAAAACAGAAAGGTTTCAGCAAACGGCCAATTCATGTTACCACACGTACAAGTACTTAGTGCATCGAAGATGAAATAAATTCCATTTTCATCAGGATCTGGCATTGATTTTTCTCAGAGTGGTTTAAATTTAGAATCGCAACCTTGTTTGTCGAGAGGATGGGGCGCTGTGCTGAAGCCATATCCTCATGGTCTTTCATTCTACGCATGTCATATTCTGTTTCGAAACCGAGATATGTAATTAAGGCTTTATAGCAGAGTATGCACATAGCGAACATACATGAAGTAGTCCGTGGTATGAAAGAGAAGGGAGTAACACACTAACTTAATCAAAATCCAGCCAGGAGTGGAGGAAAAAACGTTATCTCGGTATAGTACTTCCGCAAATTAAGTACAAGCAAGAAGGTTTCCCAGCTAGGGGGTGAGTGCCCTTTCGCAGCAAATAAAGGAAGCCTTAAAAAGAGAGTTGCTCATTTTCTTTTGGAGTTTAACCTCTCATACAATTCTGCCGCCTTTGTGAAGGTGAGGAAATTATTACTACGAAGCCGTAAATGTGGAAATAAAATGCCTTAAGCTCTTTAAATGGCCGTCTAATGCTCAAAAAGGCGTAGCAAACAAGCCGTTAGGGATGGCTGATGTAAATACACATACGGACGCCTTAGCAGAAAACTGGCTGTATCTTTACATCATTGTTTAACACAAGCTGTGTGGACAAACTTTTCAAGTAAACAGGATATCTCTGAGTAAGGTCCGCAGTTTGAGCTCCGATCGTGAAGTTTCCTGTTGTGTGTACTTGTTCGCGTTTCAAGCAGATTCCCTTTCAAAATTGACAGTTTATCGTCGTAAAAGTTTTCGAAAATCTTGCGTAGAATAATACAGATGTATTCAATCCTGAAGTGAGAATTTCATAATTACTAAGGTAACTTTAAAATTTGAAACAATCATTGAGGGGGCCTATAAAAAATAAATTTCCTTAATCCATACGTTCAGATATTTATACATGCCTTTGGTTAGAACGTTTAAAGAGCGTTGGTGTTAATGTAAGCGATTTGTCTCTTCAAATACTGCAGATCACTGTTGTAAGGCGCACACTGCAGTGTGCTCATAATGATTCACCTGCGATGCATTTCAGGATGATCATACAGCCCCTGTAGAAGCATTCAATTCTTGCAATACTCTTTAAGTGCTTCAATCTTAACTTATTTAACTTCTAGATTTTAAAATGTGAGCCTATTTCACAACCTAAACACGCGATACTTTGAATTCTTACACTCGCCCATGAGATTGTACAAAAACATTGTTTTTATGGAATTCTTCATGTACAACTCACTAACATTTGGAACTTATTGCCACAGAGAGTGTTAAAATTGATCAGTATTTCATAGAGACTGCACGATGTAATCTATGCATACAACAGCGTTAAGAAAAAATCTTTGGTAATTGATGTTAATGTTTATAATGGGCATCAGTGGAAGCCGTAATCATATTCCTAAAATTCTTCTTCCTTTCATGATTTTATCATTTCAGTAACAATGACCAGAATTATCGCTATGAAACTTGGTAGGTCTTCACCATAGGATCGACTCCTTAGAAAAGAGACTATATAGCATGTTAGCTACCTTCCTGAAAGGATAGTTATTATAGGGCACGACGTTAACGCATCTGATGTGCCACATTCACCTGGCTTTAGGCAGCATTATTTATTTTGTGTAACTTCTACAACCTACTACTGCAAAATATCATTGTTATAACTACTTCATGTTAATTCAGATAAGTGCTTTTAGAATTACCTCCATTGCACATTTCCTTGCAGATATAAAGGGCAAAAGAAGTGTAAGCGACGGTCAAATGTTTAAAAAGGTTCATAATATGCTGGCCATGAAATACTGCCTCTTTCCACAACTTCGCGAGAAACAACTCAGTGGTGACAGCATTTAAAAGTAACAAAGTATTGAACAATTCAAACCCATGTCCACGAAAATCACGGATGTGGATACTAAATGACTTAAAATATTTTTGAAACTTATTGTGAGTTTAAAGACGTGTACATTCTAATGTAGTGAGTTTTTCTGTATCTCCTGCGTTTTACCTGCTATACAAAAATTATACAGGGTTCATTCGACTACAGAAAGTCTCCACAGATTCAAGACATATATCCTCTCTCGTGTACATTTCTTAATTTCAGATGTGGGTGAAGAAAAGTTTTTCGGGGTAATGACTACTACACAAAAAGTTATAAACTATACTTCCTATGAATTTGTGCGAAATTGTAAATAAAGTTATAATTGAGTGCATCAAAATATATAAAATATACGTTACTCATAAAAACACAATGCAATGTTTAATTCTTGCGCTTTTCTATGAATTCTCGGTAAATGTCAATGTATTTGGACAAAACCTGCTCCGCAAGGAGTACCTTATGCAGAGAAATATCTTGGAAAAGAATTAACTGAGAAAAAAAAATCAAATAAAAGTCCACTCTAAAACCGCCCTCCACCATTAGTTTCTCGCTTATAAACTGTTTCTAATTAGCTTTTTTAAATATAATACAACCTTTAAAATGATGAGGTAATATTTACCATAAAAAGTAAGGGCAACAATGCAGAAAAAAATGAAATTTCGGGAAATAGCGATCAACGTTTTAGTTACTTCTACACAGAAAATTTGCATCTCTCGCCTGATAAAATTCTCCATAGCCATGCATTTTAAATACAAAGATAAACCCTAGAGAGCTATACGTTTTTAATGTTTTAATGCAATATTAGTTAAAACCCCGTCATGATAAAAGCATGCCCTACCACTCATGATTTAACCTGGGCTCACCCCATCCTAAACCACAGGTGAGTTAAAACACCCAGCGGAACTAGCCACACCCTACCAACAGCATATTTTCGGGCATGAAATAGAGGCTGTGTTACTGACAGAGGGCAGTTTGACTCGTATCAAATTACTTGCAGTTTTCTACCACTATATACATCTCCCAGCCAGAGCAGAAACACACCGTGAGGCTTGCCAATAAGAATTATAATGGAATAAAAATTTTGCTACCAATTTTGTAGTAAAGATACCTATATATGTAGCATATAATAATTAACTTAAAAGTATTGTTGGAAGGAAATGCAACCAGAGGCGTAACAGCTGTTGTACTCAGTTTACAGCCTGTTTTATTACGGCCATCTATGGGTTTCATTCGGGTTTCGGTCTGTTAAAGATTTCACCTTTTAACCATATGTGGTGTTGAGGGTTTCTGCCAGTTAAAATGCACTGCCTTAGGGTAGAAAAATTAGGCTTTTAAGAAAGCTCTCCGGGGTCCCTAAAAATGGCGGTATATGGCGAGTAACATTATTTTCCGATAAAGCGAGAATTTAATTATTTTAAAACATAAGAACAAAAATATATTTTTCCCAAGTTATTAAAAATTTAGACTTATGTCTCCTAAAATGCTTTTGAAACAAACTGTGAGTTTAAAGACGTCTACATTCTAATGCAGTAGGTTGTTCTGCATCTTCTGTCATTTACCACCAATACAAAAATTATACAAAATTCATTCCGAAACAAAAGGACCGCACAGATTCAAGATATACATCTTATTGTGGTGCACATTTCTTAAGTTTATGACACTTTAATCACAATTTTTGGGAAATTAAAAAGAATGCCTCATCTAGGACGAAGGGGGATTCTATTGAAAATCTTCGTGTCACATCTTTGAAAGATACAGAACTTAAATACCGAGTTTGCTATTTATTCGACATTTCGTTTCTGAGTTATGCTGTTCATATATACATACGTACGCGCGAACGCACGCAGGTGGACCATTTCATTAAAATGCCTTTTTTATTCAGGGATCCTCAACATACATATATTCGGGGCAACCTCAATATCGAATATTTGAGTGGAATGTAGAACTTCCTCTTACTAGAAACGTGATAAAAAGTAACGGTAAAAGTTCTTCTCTTACAGTTGAATTTATAAAAATAATAATTGCTTTGGAGACATTTTGATGCTTAGAACATTTTGGCAGGAAGAAATTTAAGGATGTAGATAAATTCCTCGTTACTAATAGCCCTGTAGACATATAAGCCACCTTAGGTTTATAGAATATAATTGTGGGCTTTTATTGTGGTTGTGTTTCCATGGGTAAAGAAAGGTTATGGTAAGGTCATATTAAACATATTATTTATATTAGTTTCTCTGCCACTTGCCTGTTATAGTAAGTAGTAGAAGAATTTATTACATTCATCGCAAAACCAAGCGGGACAGCTCAGGCGGCAACGTCTGTGGAGCGCATTTTGGAGGTCCCGGTTAGATTCCCGGTGACCGACCACTTTGGCCATGGGATCTTTCGTGTCATTCCTCTTGGTCACCAAGGCGAATACCAGGGTGATGTATGCTAACACGATGTTTACTTTCCCCATTTCCTCTCATTTCATTTCCGTTTCACGATTAAGGTGTGGTTTCAGGTCCTGCGGTGCTGGCATTGTTGGGCAGTTGACGTGAGTAGATAACATGTGCCGAAACCAGGCCACAAAGAGAAACCGACAACTGAAAAGATGTAATTTGATATCCTTTGTTCTGTGCCGCCGACACCGCCCCCTGCTTTGAGGCCTGACTGAGAAGCCGCTGACCACGCTCCCTCCTTTGTGCGATACTAGCATGCCGCCAGAGAGAGGTGTAGAACAATGGGCTATTGTACTTTTGTGGCCTTACCCTCAGTAGCCGCTGACAATGCCCCTTCCTTTGTGCTCTACTAACATGCCGCCCGGTATAGGTGTAGAACAAAGGGCTATTGTCCTTTTGTGGCCTGACCTAATCCTCGGCTGGGTATAGGAGAACAATGGGCTATTGTGCTCGTCCCTAATGGAGGTGGGCCTTTGTGCGCTATTGATGCCGACAGTTCGGGATTGTCGAACAATGGGTTTTTGTTTTCGTCGCGTGTAGCTGCCCCCGCAAATTAATGTAGGTGATAATTGTGTCACTCAATCAGGCAATGTGCGTCCATCCATAACATAGTCTAACATTATTGAAAAAGCATCTAGGGTTTATACTGCTAACGTCCTGGCATCGCGCCTCTGAAGAGCTGGATGCAAACCCCCGCCGCATGTATCTTGATTGATTAATTGATTAAACGCTACTAGTCGATCGATGAATACGATTAAGTATTTTTGAATGATTAATGTAATTAACTGTATATGAATTGACCCGTGCACCTGGTCACCATCGTATGTGTGTGGGTGTTAAGGTGATTATTACGCGTGTATAAATATTACGACTAATAACAGTTGTTTAATCCTACTTTTGAGGGAAAATTGTTTGGGGTTTATAAGAATATTACATCATTTAAATGAATCCATGACTGAAAGGACAGAGTTGTGTGATTATTTCGCTGAAAACCCGCGCGCGGTCCATTCCCTGTGCGCTACCCCACTCGAATAACGGGGCTCTCACATGTGCAGGCAGGCTACCTGGTATCCCCATCCTTCCCTCTCCGTGCAGCTCTCACAGACTGTTGCGCGTGCGCTCTAGTAGACAGAGCCGAAAGCTCGCTCTTCCGCTCAGCAATGGAGGTGCCGGAAGTAGCCATTTTAAGAGTTTAACGAACGCCGCTATGGCCATGTTGACTCACTGGAAACAACAAGCATAAATTATTTCAAATGGACGATACTTCGAACTTCGCGCTTCAACATATTTCTTCTAAGGTTCGTTTACACGTAGGACTGGCTCTGAAAAATAAATAAATACGGATTAACAATATAGTTAAATAATACACACGTTATTAGTTAATAAATAATGACCTAAATAAATAATGAAATACGGAGAGTACCCTAAACGTAACACCTCCCTTGTTACTCTTCTAATTAACGCTAGATGAAGAGTGCTCATAAATAAAACTCATAGAAATATATAAAGGCACTCGAGGTAAAACACAGAAGGTCTTCATTCATGACAGTCTTCAATAAATAAAATAACATAAACATAGACTTTTAAAACCGCCATTATCGCTTTTAAAACTGTCATTATCGATAAAGCACCCCACCCACCGCGCAATCACGCGCATAGGCATGGACTTTAAAACAGACGTTGGTGATAAAGTACCACACCCGCCAGCGCAAGCACTCTCATAGACAGGGACTTTAAAACAGTCATTGTCGTTAAAGTACTCCACCCACTCACGCATGCAAGAGCATAGGTAGGGACTTTAAAACAGACGTTGGTGGACGTTGGTGATAAAGTACCACACCGCCAGCGCAAGCATACGCGTAGGCTTTAAAACAAGCATTGTCGATAAAGTAACCCACCCACTTCCGCATACAAGCGCATAGGCAGGGACTTTAAAACAGTCATTGCCAGTAAAAACGCATCCACCAAGCAATCTCTCTCTCCCCTTTGCAGTAGGAACTTTAAAACAGACGTTGTCGATAGGGTACCCCAGTCCACTCACACAAGCGAGCGCATAGGTAGGGTCTCTAAAACAGTCATTGCCAATAAAGTACCCAACCAGCTCACACACTCACGCTCATAGCCATGGAATTTATATCAGGCATTGTCGGTGAAGTACCGCACTGCCAGCGCAAGCACACGCGTAGTCGTGGAGTTTAAAAAGGCATTTTCGATAAAGTACCGCACTGTCATCGCAAGCGCCCTCGGAGGAAGGGACTTTAAAACAGTCGTTACAGGTTAAAAAAAGCGCAACCACCATCAAACTCTCTCTCTCTCCCCTTTGTAGGTAGGAACTTTAAAAAAGACGTCGATAAAGTATTCCACGCCCATAGGCATGGACGTTAAAACAGTCAGTTTCGATAAAGTACCGCACTGTCAGTGCAAGCACACGCGTAGGCATGGACTTTAAAACAGGCATTGTCGATAAAGCACTGCACACGCATAGGCATGGACTTTAAAACAGACGTTGTTGATAAAGTACCGCACTGCCAGTGGAAGCACAAGCGTAGGCAGGGACTTTAAAACAGTCATTGCAGGTACAAAAGAAGCGTCCATCACGCAAGCACTCTCTCTGTTTCTCTCTCACTCTTTACATTATGCCAACGATTTATATAGCGGTTTACACATCCTTGCAAAAATATGTTGTACACCTTGAAGAGGGTAAACCCTGATGCTACCTGGGTTTCCTCACTATACTTAGAGGCTAAAGGGATGGGATTCTTGAGAACAGATAGGATCTAAAGCGTGTGAATGGATTTTTCCCAAGACGCCGGAAGTTACATCGAGAGAAACAAGGATAGTTTCTTTTTCACTACTAACGCTAAAATTATATTATCGTCAAGAAACCTTATTTGTTTATTCCATTTAAACAGACTTGTGTTTCAGCAGCCATATCTAAAAATATTTGATCCAGCATCATTCCAATGTAATAAATATCAGAATTCTCTGAGAGATAACGTGTCTATTCACATTCGAGAGGCCCATGGTTCGAATCTCGGTTAAGTGATTTACCGTTCAAGGCAAGCCATCCAATTTAGGATCTTTATAAGCGTGGGTGTAATATACTTTTCTACGGGTATCATATATAGATTCAGTACTTGCGCAATTATTATTCCCGTAACAAAAATGAAAAGACGACTATAACAGATCCTTGATTGTTTAGATATGCAGCGTCTAAAGCGGTATTGAATACCGCAGGGAAATCGAACTCTGAACTAAAACTAAAAAATCCAGGGACTTTCAAAACATGTATTATTCTCTTAGTAAATATATAACACAGGACGATAACTTTTTTCAAATAGCCTTCCGCTCGAAAGATATTTTGAATATTTCTTTAGAGAGATCGATCCATTACGACCTGGGACCTCGGGAAATTCCTTAGGCAGCCGGATACCGTCCTATAGCCTATTATCGAACAATGCCAAACCCATCCCATTAAGGTGTGTATTGTGTTTTTAAAATGATTTCTCATTCTCTTGAAGACACCATACTTAGCGGAAAACCCTGCTCATATAGATGACGGTGTAAATATTGTAACTTGGTATATACTCCTCAAATACAACAATTGTTTGCATGATACCGATAGTAAACTAATTTTTTATGGAATGCTAAACAAAGAAATATGATTTGGAGAGGGTGATATGAAGAATATGGTATTTAGAGTTAAAATGAGAGAAAAAATTCAACTTAAGCATTCGAGTGTATCACCGCTAATATTTTTTCTTTGTGTGGCTTTGCAGCTAACCAGTTTTACGTTCTGCTTTATAGATGAATGAAATATTTGATGAATGGTAGTCTTGTTTAACATGGCTAAAAAGTGTTTAAAGCGTGTTTTGATAAAAAAAAACTACTTCGTGGTGTAAGGTTTGAATTTGAGGAGTTGCGGTTTCGATTCCAGGTGACCACCCTTTCTGACTTTAGGACCTGCATGAAGGTCTACGAATACATAGATACAGGGCAAGCCTTCGCATTAACGATTTTTATAAGCGAGGGTGTAACCTTACAAGGAAAATTATATCAACAGAAACAACACTTTCTTTTTTCCTTATTTTCGCTCTATAATTATTATTAAATAATGCGTATGAAGCTGGTGCTAACCTCAGCGTTGCCAGTCCCATTCATATCATGTTAGAATAATACTTTGATTGCTGACAAACGCTTCAAATATAATACTGTAGCGAATATTTTGGTATTAATAAACATTGAATTTTATCAATAATGTAAAAATAATATATATATATATATATATATATATATATATATATATACATTTTTCTTCTAGCGTCATATACAGAAGGATTTCCCTTACAAGGAAAACTATATTAACAGAAACAATAGCTTTCTTTTTTCGTTATTTTCACTCTACAATTATTATAAAATGATATGTATGAGGTGGCAGCTCTAGGTGATGACTTAAGCGTCACCATTCACATTCATATCATGTTAGAATAGTACTTTCATCGCAGACAGTCTCTTCAAATACAATACTGGAGCGAATTTTTTGGTAGTACATAGATACAGAGCAAGCCATTCCATTAACGGTCTTTATAAGCAAGTGTTCAGCCGGTAACGTCTATGGCCCGTATTCGAGAGGTCGTGGGTTCGATTCCCAGAGCATGACACTCCTGTCACTGGTTTTTCGGGTTTCCTTGCTTGCTAGGCGAATGCTGTGAAGGTTCATTACAAACGCGAATGTTTTTCTCCACTCGTTTCACCGACATCCTTCTTTTACTCAGACTTTCATCTCTCTAGCTCTGACTGGTAATATTTAATACTGAATATCGGCACTCATGCGATACAAATGCTTTATGAATAAAGAGACGTAGATGTATATTGCATGTAGCTAAAGGACAGCGATGGCGTAGTGTTTAAAACAGATATATACCCTCAAAACACGCATCCCGAGAAGATAAGTTTAAAGGTCCTGTATATGGAGTGCTATCCTTAAACAAAATCAGGAGAAAGGGAAAGCCATTCGAGAATATGGTTTTTACTTCTCTTTTGATGTGACAGCATATACAGCTAGTAATTCCCTATTCTTAAACATGTTGTTCGCTCATTCTGGTCTCGGATTTTTTTGTGGTTTTTCCTGGTCTGCATGCGAATGCCTGCGCTGTGTATGCTATCGCGATTTCCTTTCATTCCATATAATTTGCATCTTTCACGTATGCTTCTAGGTCCTCTGTTTCGATTACCCTCGACCACTCAATCAGGCCTGAGATTTTTCGTGGTTTTCCGTGGTCTACAGGTGAATGCCTGAGTGGCATATGGTACCACGATTTCATTTTATTTCATTTTTATCCTTAACACGTGCTTCCAAGGCCCCAGGTTCGATTTCATGTCGGTTGCTCACTCTGATCTCGGATTTTTCGTGATTTTCCATGGTCTGTGGGCGAATTCCTGAGGTGCGTATGCTACCACGTTTTCGTCTTTCACGTGTGCTTCTAGGGTTCTTGTTCTGATTTCCCGTCGGTCGCTCGCTCTAGCCTGAGATTTTTCATGGTTTTCCTTGGTCTGCAGGCGAATGCCGGAGTGGTGTATGCTATCACGATTTCCTTTCATTCTATATAATTTACATCTCTCGTTTCATTCAAATCTTTTTTGCTTCTAGGTTTCGTTGCGCATGGTGAATGCTTCCTCAAAGGATACTTGTCCCTTGCTCGGATGACAACCTAAAGAGATAAGCACCCGAATTTGCACGATTTTACCCAAACAATACGTACATCTTCACAATACTTTACACTTACTCTAAGTATCCAAACCTGTACGGGGACATCCGAACACCGCCGAACAAAACATCATCGTCGCAATAATTTGCTCACTCACTCTAAGCACGCGAATCTATACGAAGACCTATGAATACATGCAAGCACACATAAACATCTCTGACCGACTCTCTAAATACTTGAACATGCAGGAATACCTACGGACATGACCTTACCAGATCCCATAATCAGATTGGAATGGCAGGATTTAATGTAGATATTTATTTACAACCATAACGAGAATAGATCACATCTAAACACTGTCTTAGACAGAGACTTTCTCTTTAAGACACACTATGTATACTATTCGTTTGTTTAGACACAATAGAGGTTCCAAACTTACATATCGGAAAAACATTTGCAGGCAATTTAGGGCGCTCTTAAAGTTACGATAATTTTATCGAGGATTTTCTTAAAGGAACGCATGACATGCAAAATTTACCAGTTAATGCTTCTTATACATGCTTACAATTGCGAGTTTGCGACTTCAGATGCATGTATCCGACAATCAACTACTTTGTTCACGGTTTTGCTCAGACGCTTGGTAAATCTATATCGGGCGTGAAAGATTGGTAATTTCGCTCAGAGGCCTCTATCAGTCTTAAGGTTCTTTTACGTGCCGTAAATCTACGACTTGGGACACAGGCTTTACTTCCCTTCAGAAGGAAGCCATGCTAAAGATTTTACACCCGCCAAAACACGATAAAGTCCATCGCCCTTCAACGGGTTTGAACTCGCGACCTCGCGAACTAGAGGCTAGCATGGTAAGGACATTTTCGTGTAACACATTTACTAATCGAGTGGCATGTCTCAGATGCTAACGTCTGTGGCTTGCATTCGGATTGAGGGTTCAATTCCAGCAACGTACATCCCCCTGATCCCCAGAGGATTTCGGGTTTCCCTGGTTCTAAGCGAATGATGTGAAGGTTCATTCCACCTCTGAATTTTTCCTCTCATCGTTTCACCTCCATGCTCACTTTACTTTTTTCATCTTCTTGGCTGTTTCAGGGTTCTAAATGTCGGAGGGGGAGTCTCGGCATAAGCACAGTAGGGAAAAGGATGCTTTCTGTAACTTTCATCCACGGAATGAGTGTGGTCTCCAAATCCTGGACCTCTCAGGAGATGTGTAAGTCTCCAGTCCTCGAGAGGAGCCATAGATTGCGCCAACTACCACCAGGAATTTTTTTAATCCGTGAAAGGTGGAGGGATGTTACCTGTAGATGTTATTTGTCTCCACATACGCCTCGCCCGTCCTAACTGTGAAACTAAACACCCCCGCAATGTCCGGATAGTATATTTTATAACTATAAGTTCTTGATATTTTAAAGTTCCTGTTAACTATCGTCGAAATTTTTAGCACAATTTCTCAAACCTGTCATGCTGTAACTTTAGATGCTTTCAGATTACCTATAATGTCTTCAATCTCAACCGTATGATCACTAATACCAGCATCTTTCGATGGAACTAGTAACCTCAATATCTTTACAGTTTATTCGGATTTTCAAGCGCAGATATCACTGAATTATCATTAATGAAGACTCAAATTCACGCGACTTCCGATGTATTCTGACTCCTCGCCTACAAGAGACTCGAGTGTAGGGGAGAGACTCGATTCAGTATAACATCTTGCTCTATGAAACTTAAGTCTTGACAAGGAACGATGCTTAACCCTCCGTCAGGCGCGCGTTTTGGTAGAACGCCGTTAGTCGCGCGGGGCATAGTAGACCCGTGCCATATTTTTTTGTTATTGTTTGTATTTTTGTTTTCATTCGTTTATTTTCTTGTTCTTTTTCTTGTTTTTACCTTTATTTAGATTAAGCGTACAAGGCTTTCATTAACAGGTATTATCTTACAACATAAAAATACAAGCTAAAATATGAGTACATATACGTTATAAACTGTATTACAGTAAGTATAAAGATATACATTGTCATTTCCAGGTATACATACAACTTGTAATATCAAATGTTCAGTTACTCAGAATCATCTACTATTTCACCCGTGTTTTCGCAGAATAAACAACTATAGCAAATAATTTTAGCATGTTTGCTCAAACACAGGGGGATGTTGCATTTCCCACATACATATTTAGATTTGCAGTTCATTTTGTCTTTGTTGCTGGGTTCACATCGTTTCCTTTTCAATGTGCATAGTGGTGTATTTGACAATTCATCTACACCGGATTCTTCAGGTTTATATATTGTCAAAAGTCCTTTCAAATCATCGGATAGATTTGATGCTGTTGCTCTCCTTTGTAGCTGTTGCAACAGTAAAGCTAAAGATAGTGATTTTAAATACTCCTGCCATGTGGAATATTTATTTTGGTTTCCAAGGAAGATAACCCTAGAATTAATACCTGCAATGTTCAAGATATTATCAAAAATTACCATGAACCACCTTCTCGTTGTTCTGGCTACATTGTATGTAGCACACAATTATCTACTGCATCGACTCCACATTTAGTGTCGTTGTAATGCAGGATTATTTCAGGCTTTTTCTCAGCACTTTCTGATAACTGTGTGGATGAAACATGTAGACTTGAGAGAAAAACTACTGTTTTACCCTTTCTTGGAACATATGAAATAAGTGTTTCATTTTTTGAGAAGTCAAATATGCTTTCGTACTGCCTGCGATCTTTTGGAGAAGTGAAATTAGTGGGTAACTCTTTTTTCTTCTTTCGAACTGTACCGAAGAAAGAAAGTTGTCTTTTGCGCATTCATTCACCAGCGATACACTGGTAAACCAATTATCTGCAGTAACGTTTCGTCCAGTGCCAGAGATTGGTTCAGTTAGTCTCAGCACTACAGCCTCTGCCGAGTTAGTTTGCAAATATGGTCCGTCCGGCTGCTGTCCACAATAAATCTCCATGTTAGTTGTATAAAACAGTTTTGCATCACTCAAACAGAATATCTTTATGCCATACTTGTTTGGCTTGGATGGTATATATTGTCTAAAAGCACATCTACCACGAAATGCCGGCAACTGTTCGTCGACAGTGACATTTTGTCCAAGAGAATAATGGTTCTGACAGTTGTTCAGAAACAATGTAAACATTTCTCTAACAACAGCCAATTTATCCAATCTTCGTCGCTCCAGTCTTGAGCTTTTGTCATCAAAGCGAATACAGCGTATTAGAAAACTGAATCGTTTTTCGGACATAGCCATTCGAAATAGAGGAATTCCAAGATCGGTTCTCCAAAACTCGTGATATTCTGGCGTCCACCACGAAAAATTCCTGCCAGGTACAATAAGCCTAGGAAAGCTTTTATTTATATTACATCTGTAGGTCTGCTGTCTCTTTCACAATCAAATTTGTGCTGCACACTGCTAATGTAAGTATTTGAGCTTTCAACAACCAAATCAACTATATCTTCGGTAACAAAAAGGTTCCAACAATCAATTTCCTTTTCGCATTTTTGGCAGCTCCTAACACACCAGGAAGTTTGGTCAATATATTGTGAGCCCTTGTCTGTGTTGTTTACAAAGTTGTTTTTTTTTCATTTTGTTCCCTCTCTTCCTGTGAATACAACAGAATGTATTGTCAATAAATAGGATGAAAATGAAGAATTACTATGATACGCATATGATGTTACCTATAAAATACATGTTATCACACAAGCTGCTTTCATCCTCTTCCTCTTCATCTTTATGGTCAGTTTCTGAATCTAAAGACCTCGTTTCGAGTTTATCTTCTGAATCAGAATCATCTTATTTATATAAGCTGTCATCCACGGGCAAGGCATCATCATCGCTAAGTAGGCGATGTACTTCTTCCAAATCATTCGGATTTTGTAGATCGTACCTTTTTCTCATATTCATGACGAAGCAGTAACAGCTCCTTGCAATAGTAAAGCAATATTGCACAAAAGCTAATGAGAAACAAATCTGTCAACAATATGTAACGAGAGCAGGCGCGCGGGGCCTGGTTGACCTGTGCGACACGTAACTGCAGATTATTTATTCCTCCAGCCAAACAAATAAACAGATAAGGTTATCGCTGCAGCAAATAATCGCGCAAAGTGTAATGTTAGATGTCATAGCCAGGCAATTTCATAGGTGCGTTCGTTCGAAAATTATAACATTTATATAATGCCAGGGGTCTCTCAGGCCCCTAGCGACTGACGGACGGTTAAAAATTCGACCGCTTATACAGCATTTAATGAGCCACTTTCCTCCACGTGTAACGTATGAAAAAATTTAAGTTTCTCATACGTTGGTTGCACCGATTTTCTCTAACAACAGCTCATGCTAAAACTGTAAAAGAAATTAAATGAATACGTGAATGCTAACCCTCGAATGAATTAAAAGCGAATGAATGCATTCATAACACGCGACCATGTATATATCTCGGATGAGAACAGCGGATCGCCCTTTGACTCTCATCCCCCTATTCTTTAGAAGCTTTGCACCTGGAGTCTGTTCCATCGAACCTGACGTCTACTGCCTCCGTGAACAATTGCTATCTAGATAACTAATGTTTGCAGAGAGCATCCTTTTCCGCTGCTATGCATAGATGGAGGTTCTCTACGAGGTCCTAGAATAATACGTGAAAGATAAAAATTATATAGTATGAAGGGAAATCGCGCTAGCATTCACCACGCAGACATTCGCATGCAGACCTGGGAAACCCACGAAAAAATTCCGAGACCAGAGTGAGCGACCGACATGTTTAAAAATGCGGAATTACTAGCTGTATATGCCGTCACACAAAAGAGAAGTAAAAACCATACACTGGCTTTCGCTTCCTCCTGCTTCTGTTTACACCCGAATGGCTTTCGCTTCTTCCTGCGTCTGTTTAAGAAGAGCACTCTATATATAGAACCTTTACACTTATCTCCTCGGGATGCGCCATCGCTGTCCTTTTAGCTACATGCAATACACATCTACGTTTCTTTATTCATAAAAGATTTGTATCGCATGAGTGCCGATGTTCAGTATTAAATATTACCAGTCAGAGCGGGAGAGATTACAGTCTGAGTAAAAGAAAAAGGTCGGTGAAACGGGAGGAGGAAAAATTTTGCGGGTGTAATAAACCTTCACAGCATTCGCCTAGCAAGCAAGGCAACCCGAAAAACCCAGGATCAGGAGTCTCAGCTGCTGGGAATCGAACCCACGGCCTCTCGAATATGGGTCTTAGGCGTTACCGGCTGAACACTTGCTTATAAAAACCTTTAATGGAATGGCTTGCTCTGTATCTATGTATTACCAAAATATTCGCTCCAGTATTATATTTGAAGCGTCCGTCTGCAAACAAAGTATTATTCTAACATGATATGGATGTGAATGGTGACGCTGAGGTCATCAACTGGAACTGTAACCTCATACATATCAATTAATAATAATTGTAGGGTGAAAATAACGAAAAAAAAGGTATTGTTTTGGTTTATATAATCTACCTTGTAAGGGAAATCCTTCTGTATATGACGCTAGAAAAAAACGTACATATATATTATTTTTACATTATTGATAAAACTCAATGTTTATTGTTACCAAAACATTCGCTCCAGTATTATATTTGAAGCGTCCGTCTGCAATCAAAGTACTATTCTAACATGATATGAATGTGAGTGGCGACGCTGAGGCTAGCACCACCCTCACACGTATTATTTAATAATAATTATAGAGCGAAAATAAGGAAAAAAGAAAGTGTTGTTTCTGTGGATATAATTTTCCTTGTAAGGTTACACCCTCGTTTATAAAAATCGTTAATAGGAAGACTTGCCCTGTATCTATGTATTCGTAGACCTTCATGCAGGTCCTAAAGTCAGACAGGGTGGTCACCTGGAATCGAAACTGCGACCCCTCGAATTCAAACCTTACACCAGGAAGTAGTTTTTTTATCAAAACACGCTTTAAACACCTTTTTACCCATGTTAAACAAGACTGTCATTCAATAAATATTTCAGTCATCTTTAAACCAGACTGTAAAATGGTTAGCTGCAAAGACACACAAAGAAAAAATATCAGCGGTGATACATTCGAATGCTTAAGTTGATTTCTTTCTCTCATTTTAATTCTAAATACCATATTCTTCATATCACCCTCTCCAAATCATATTTCTTTGTTTAGCATTCCATAAAAAATTAGTTTACTACCGGTATCATGCAAACAATTGTTGTATTTTAGGAGTATATACCAAGTTACAATATTTACACCGTCATCTATATGAGCGGGGTATTCCGTTAAGGATGGTCTCTTCATGAGAATGAGCAATCATTTTAAAAAACACAATACTCCCCTTAATGGGAAGGGTTTGACATTTTTCGTTAATGGGCTATATGACGGTATCGGGCCTACTCAGGAATTTCTCGAGGTCCCATGTCGTATTGGTTCGATCACTTTACTGAAATATTCAAAATATCTTTCCAGGGGAAGGCTATTTAAAAAAGTTATCGACCTATCTTATATATTCACTAAGAGAAGAATGCATGTTTTGAAAGTCCCTGGATTTTTTAGTTTGAGTTCAGAGTTCGATTTCCCTTTGGTATTCAATACCGCTTTAGACGCTGCATATCTAAACAATCAAGGAGTTGTTACACTCGTTTTTTCATTTTTGTTACGGGAATAATAATTGCGCAAGTACTGAATCTATATATGATACCCCGTAGGAAATTATATTACACCTACGCTTATAAAGATCGTTAATGAGAGGGCTTGCCTTGCACGGTAAAACACCTAACCGAGATTCAAACCATGGACCCCTCGAATGTGAATAGACACGTTATATCTCAGAGAATTCTGATGTTTATTACATTGGAATGATGGATCAAATAATTTTTAGATATGGCTTCTGAAACACAAGTCTGTTTAAATGGAATAAACAAATAAGCTTTCTTGACGATAGTATAATTTTAGCGTTAATAATGAAAAAGAAACTATCCTTGTTTCTCTCGATGTAATTTACGGCGTCTTGGAAAAAATCCATTCACACACTTTAGATCCTATCTCTTCTCAAGAATCCCGTCCCTTAAGCCTCTAAGTATAGTGAGGAAACCCAGGTAGCGTCAGGGTTTACCCTCTTCAAGGTTGTACAACATATCTTTGCAAGGGTGTGTAAACCGCTATATAAATCGTTGGCATAATGTAGAGAGTGAGAGTATACAGAGACAGAGAAGGCTTGCTTGATGGACGCTTCTTTTGTACCGGCAATGACTGTTTTAAAGTCCCCGCTTACGCGTGTGCTTGCGCTGGCAGTGCGTTACTTTATCGACAACGTCTGTTTTAATACCCGTGCCTATGCGCGTGGAGTGCTTTATCCACAACGTTTGTTTTGGTATTCCTACCTTTCAGGGGAGAGAGAGAGAAAGCTTGCGTGGTGGATGCGATTGTTTTTACTCTACTGACTGTTTAAAAGTCCCTGCCTATGAGGGTGCTTCCGCTGGCAGTGCGGTACGTCATCGAAAATGCCTGTTTTAAACTCCATGCCCACGAATGTGCTTTTGCTGCTAGTGCTGTACTTAACCGACAATGCCAATTTTAAAGTCCATAGCTATGCGCGTGATTACGTGAGCTGGTTGGGTGCTTAACTGGCAATGTCTATTTTAAAGACCCTAACTATACGCTGGCTTGTTTGAGTGGGCTGGGTTACTTTATCGACAAAGTCTGTTTTAAAGTTTCTACCTGCAAAGGAGATAGAGAGAGATTGCTTGGTGCATGCGTTTTTTTACTGGCAACGACTGTTTTAAGGTCCCTGTCTACGAGTGTGCTTGAGTGAGTGTGCGGGGTACTATATCGAAAATGTCTGTTTTAAAGTCTCTACCTATGCGCTTGCATGCGTGAGTGGGTGGGTTATTTTTATCAACAATGCCTGATTAAAGCCTATACTTATGTGCATGCTTGTGCTGGCAGTGTGGTATTTTATCACCAACGCCTGTTTTAAAGTCCCTACCTATGCGCTTGCATGCGTGAGTGGGTGGGGTACTTTATCAGCAATGATTGTTTTAAAGTCCCTGTCTATGAGATGGATTACGCTGGCGGGTGTGGTACTTTATCGATAACGCCTCTTTTAAGGTCCATGCCTATACGCGTGATTGCACGATGGGTGGTGTGCTTTATCGATAATGGCAGTTTTAAAAGCTATAATGACAGTTTTAAAAGTCCGTGTCCATGTTATTTATTTAATGGAAGACCGTCATGAATGAAGACCTTCTGTATTTTACCTCGAGTGTCTTTATATATTTCTATTGAGTTTTATTTATGAGCGTTCTTTAACTAGCGTTAATTAGAAGAGTAATAAGGGAGGTGTTTTGTTTAGGGCACTCTCCATATTTCATTATTTATTTAGGTCATTATTTATTAATTAATAACGTTGTATTATTTAACTTAAAGTTTGTCCGTATTTATTTATTTATCTATCAGAGGCAGTCCTACGTATAAACAAACCTTAGAAAGAACATCTTGAAGCGCGAAGTTCCTTATCGTCCATTTCAAATGAGTTATGCTTGTTGTTTCCAGTAAGCCAACGTGGCAGCCATGCGTTCGTTAATTTCTTAAAATGGCTACTTCCTGGACCTTCATCGCTGAGCGGAAGAGCGAGCTTTTGGCTCTGTCAGCTAGAGCGCACGCGCAACAGGCTGTGAGCTGTACGGAGAGGGAAGGATGGGGATACCAGGTAGCCTGCCTGCACATGTGAGAGCCCCGTTATTCGAGTGGGGTAGTGCACAGGGAATGGACCGCGCGCGGGTTTTCAGCGAAATTATCACACGCTAATGCCTAGTTACGTCAACTCTGTCCTTTCTGTCATGGATTCATCTAAATGATGTAATACTCTTATAAACCCCCAAAACGTTCACTCTTAAAAGTAGAATTAAACAAGTGTTATTAGTCTTATTAATTATTCACGCGTAATAACCACTTTAACACACACACACACACACCCATATACGATGGCGACCAGGTGTGCGAGTCAGTTCATATACACTTAATTACATTAATCAATCAAAAATACTTAATCGTATTCATCAATCGACTAGTAGCGTTTAATCACATTAATCTATCAAGATACATGCGGTGGGGTTTTGCGTCCTGCCCTTCAGAGGCGCAATGATAGGACGTTAGCAGTATAAACCCTTGTTTCTTTTTTCAATAATGTTAGACGATATTGTGCATGGACGAACATTACCTGATTTATTGACACAATTATTACCTACATCAATCTGCGGGGGCGGCTATACGCCACGAAAACAATAACCGAATGTTCGACGATCCCCGACTGTCTGGATCAGTAGCGTAAAAGACCCACCTCCATTAGGGACGAGCACAGTAGCCCATTGTTCTCTTATACCCAGCTCAGCATTAGGTCAGGCCACAAAAGGACAATAGCCCTTTGCTCTGCACCCCTATCGGGCGGCATGCTTGTAGAGTACAAAGGAGGGGGCTTGGTCAGGGGCTTCTGAGGGTAAGGCCACTAAAGGAGAATAGCCCCGTTGTTTTACACCTCTCCCTGGCGGCATGCTAGTAGTGCATAAAGGCGGGGGCGTGGTCAGCGTCTTCTCGGGTCAGTCTTTAAAGCAGGCGGCGGAGTCGGCGGCACAGAACAAAGGGTATCACATTACATCTTAGCAGTTGTCGGTATCTCTTTTTGGCTTGGTTTCGGCATCTATTATCTACTGGCGTGGATACGTGCGCGTTGGAAAGATTTCGCCCCGTGAACGCCAGAGTGAGTTGTGCCGCTCGCTGTGCCGCTCTCTTGCGATTGCTCGCCACTAGTGCGCGGATGTTCAAACGGGAAATATTAAGGACCTCTGCGTGTCTTTTTGAGTCTGTCTGCCTGCAGACTTGGAACCTCCTGCGGCTCCGTCACCTCATCCGGGGGTGTAGTCAGAATAGATCAACATAGTCGCAGTGCGCGATGTGTTCCCCTGCGATAAACATATCCTACATCCTACTCTACTCGAAACTTCGATTGGAAATTTCAACAGAAATACAGGTTTTGAGGTTCACTAATCCAAAAATATTGCTAATTTAGAAAAGGCTTTCTATGCATTTATATGTATATGCGCGCGCATATATATTTCTAGAACATAAAAAAATGAAAAGAACGATAAATGCATAATTTTATATTTGAGCCAGACTCAGTTTAAGCATGTCGGCTGAACATTTTCAATGACTATCTACCTCAAAGGACGCCTTTTCTTTTTCTCAAAAATTTCTCTTAACGATTTTTATTGTATGTATGTATTTATTTATTCTGCAATTGGGTACTTCCCGGTGGCAGAATTAAACCGTACAAAATTTACATCACCATGACTAGCTTACAATAATTATAATAATAAACAAGACTAACAATACAAAATGATTAATTTTAAATATTAACAAAGCTTTTAAAATCCCTAATTACTGAACCATTTATAATTTACTTAACTATTCACAATTACTTAACTATTCACCATTTACTTCACTATTCACAATTTACTTAACTATTCACAATTTACTTAACTATTCTCAATTTACTTAACTATCTACAAAGTACTTAACAATTTACAAAGTACGTAACTATTTTCGAGGTACTTAACTATTTACAATTGGTCCTTGTATTTAGTTACCAGTATTTTCAACCTGGTAGTGTCAACTTTAATAGTATAGTTTGTGAAATGAGTACACTAGTTAATTAACCAACATTTATTCTGCTAATATTATTTCTGAACTGCTTTAAGGTCAGAGGACAGCCCTGAAAGGCTGCTACAGGCCATTCATTCCATTCCTCAATCGTTCTATTAACAAAAGAAAGTTTTCCCACGTCGCTTCTGCACTTTCTACCCCTAATTTTAAACAGATGATCGTTTCGACCGTAGTGTGCTGGATTCTCTAACCTTTCTCTAACATCCGCCCAAGCATTTGAACCAGTATAAGCTTTAAATAACGCAACTAATCTATGTTTTTACGCCTAACTTTTAGCGGTTCCCATTCATTCTCTTCACCTTTTGTAAACCCAAAATCTTTACCTCTCCTTATGAATTTTATAGCCCTTCTCTGCACTTTTTCTAAGGAATCAATCTGATTGACTCTGTATGGGTCCCAACATGCTACTCCATATTCCGTAACCGGCCTCACTAAAGATTTGTAGGCTAGTTCCCTGGTCTTTGCGCTCCCCTTTTTCAGTATTCTCATTACGAAATGCAATGCTTTCCACGCTCTCCTAGATGTACTATTTATCTGTTCCCCCCATCCAGCATTACTTGACAAGCACACTCCCAAATATTTGCAGCTGTCCACCTGTGGAATTGGTTCCCCGCCCATTTGATAGTTATGTATAATCTTCCCCTTAGTTCTGCTAAAAACAATGGACTTACTTTTCCCAGCATTAATTGTCATTTTGTTTGCTTCGGCCCACCACCTGATTTCATTTAGGTCGTCCTGAAGAGCAGTCTCATGCATGGAATTCATAATCTTATTGTAAATAATACAGTCGTCTGCGAACAGTCTTATCTGGCATTTAATGTTTATATGGATATCATTAACAAAGATAAGAAACAGTAACGGGCCCAGTACCGAGCCTTGGGGCACGCCCGAACTTACGGTCCCCCCTTCTGACAGTTCTCTACCTACTCTTACTCTTTGCGTCCTCCCTTTCAAAAATTGTTCTACCCACAATACAACGCGATTATCAAGTCCCGCATTTGCTAGTTTCCGGATGAGTAAACTATGTGGCACTACGTCAAAAGCTTTAGAAAAATCTATCACCACTGCATCAGTCCTTCCCCCTGCATCCACCTCATCTGCCAAGTCTTGAATTAATGAAGTTGTTTGACTTTCACATGAATACCCGGATCTAAACCCATGTTGCGCTTTGTTGAACCACTGTTTGTTTTCTAAATCCTCCCGTATGTATTCTGCAATTAGATGCTCCATTAGTTTACACACTACCGACGTTAGGCTAACAGGCCGATAATTATTTATTTCTGTTTTATTACCCCCTTTGTATATTGGAACTACAATAGCGGATTTCCAGTCTTCCGGTAGTGCACGGTTGTTAATTGACATGTTAAACAATAGCATTAGGTAGGGAATCATGGCTTCTCCCCCTATTTTTAATATTTCAGTAGGTACGTTGTCCGGCCCTCTTGATTTTCGATTCTGTAGCATCTTGATCCTTTTACGTAATTTTGGCGCCATTATTTGAAAAAGCGATTCTCCACCACTCCTATTTTCCCGTTCAGGACTATCATCCATTTGATGAAAGACCGATACAAAATGTGCATTTAATATGTTCGCCTTTTCCTTATCATTTATTACGGCAGTCC
Organism: Deroplatys truncata; assembly: GCA_030765065.1. NCBI lineage: Eukaryota > Metazoa > Arthropoda > Insecta > Mantodea > Mantidae > Deroplatys > Deroplatys truncata. Next base: position 521,992,867 of record CM060990.1, on the reverse strand, counting down.
CGTTAACTTTGAAATCTGGTATGCCTTCTTTATTACCCCTGCGTCTCCTCACATAATTGTAAAATGCTTTCCATCCATCACTTTCCTTATTTAAAATTTGTTCTAAAAACCGCTCCTGCGCTTGCAACTTTTCGTTTTGTAAATTCTTGGTTAATTCTTTAAATTTAATAAAATGCCATTCTGATTTCCTCCTTTTATGATACGCGCGCCTTGTTTTCCTTTTAAGTGACCTAATACGTTTTGTATAAAATACTGGATCAGCGTTATTTTTCATAACTTTAAAAGGTACATGTTTCATAATTGCTTCTGAAGTAAGTGTTTTGAAACTAGCCCAGGCTTCATTTACACTAGTGGCAGATTTTAGACCAATATTGCTCGCGTAGAAAATTCTGAATAGCAGCCCCGTCCGCTTTCTGGAAATTCCAGCTAATTGATGTTTGTTCTAATTCAAACCGGTTTAATCGTCCCCCCCAGTTTACTTCTAATTGCACACAATGGTGGTCACTGATACCTGGCAAGACCTCACATTCAGCAAACAAAGACTGAGGCCTGCACGACCAATTTGAGATATCTAAATTGCTATTGGGTTGTATAACTGGATATGCATAACACATAGATAATACCCTGCACGAGAAAACGTAGAACTCACTGAAACCTACAATTTATGTCCAACAACATCTTTTGTAGCATTAGCCGTTTTCAGAGTATTATCTATTAGATATTTAAGTTTTCCTATAAAGCATATTATATTTGTTACTAATGCATAGGTGCATTAGTAACAAATATTGACCTACGATATGCGTACAGGTGATATTCCTTTCCCGTAATATACATGCAACTAATCTGTACTGCTTAATTTTGGATCGTGCTAGTCAAAAGGTAATTACGAGTAAAATTAAATGCATAGAAAAATAATTTTATACGTAAGTACTATAATATGTAAGGAATTACATGGAGTTTCTAATGGGTTGTAAAGGTCCTGTAGACATGCATCAGACATCAAACTTTATTTTAATATTGGTAATAAAATCACAAAAAGCCATTTTATTCTCGCTTTTCAAAGTATTATACGAACGTATAAGTTGTACACAAGAAAAAGGAAGAAAAGAAAAAGCAGACACGATGAAATGGTAACAAACAGAGGAAGGCAGATAATAGGGACAGGGAATAGATAGAGTGTAAAAGAGGGAAAAGGAGATTGAGGGGCAACTATAAAGGGTTGATAGAGGGAATGCAAGAGGTCAGAAAGGAAAAGGTATATATGAGAATGTAAGACGGCATAAGGGAGGAAGCAGTAAGGAAGGGAGATTGAAGGAAACAGAGAACTACTATTTATAACACTTTAAGGAGGTTGGAGTTGCTGGTTTTGCTCATTAGAAATAAGGAATTTTTAGCAATCAAATTTCGGATTTTGAATTTCCGAGTTGTATTTTTGTTGTTTCAAATACTGATTATCACAAGTAGCATCACAAGAAGGCTGTTTGAATTTATCTGGAAGGCTTGGTTCCTTGAGTGATATTCATTACAATACTATTTCATGAATTAAATAAGAATTTAGATAAATTCCCTTATAATTTACGCACAAAATGTAAACAATTGCATATTTATAAACACTTTACCCATTTATTCATCTTAAGATTACAGAAGACGAATGTTGATTACTGTCAGTGATATGAACAGAGAAAAGAGAATACGGGTTCAACAGTCGTAAATGAGCCTATTGCACTGTTCTTTTGTTATTAGGTATAACAAGAATACATTTACATATCCTGAAACTCCAAACTATTTGGCTATTTCCTTCCACTTGGTATACAAATTAATTAAATGTACAATTTATAAAAGTAGGTTTATCAAAATTGAGTAGTGGAGTTTCAGTTTGTTTTATATAATCGACATGTCATAAGTAGGATACGATGTGGAGGGAGAATTTCGTAATATACTTAGTAGTTCCATGTGATTTTCTTCAATCGTTTCTTTCTCAGCGATTTACGGTAAGACGATAAGCGACAACAAAAAACAAAGGAAGGAAGCTGCGCTAAACTTAAAACAAAATAATTATCCTGCAAATTTATTGAGGAGTGCGGCTGTGATTGGTAGGAATTCAACACTTTATGATATTTCGTTGGTCAAAATTGGAATCACAGCATATAAATGAAACAGTCACACATAATGCCACCAGTAATTTATCTACAGCACTTTTTGCACTTGCGACTATTTCAAGAATAAAACCCATAATATGATACATATCTAATTCTTAGAATAGTTGATGAATTAGTCTGGAAACAATGGTCACTCCAGCTACGATTTTATGCATGCCAACATGCATATTGATCATAAATATTGAAGGTGGCGCTGCATATTTTAATAAATCGAATTTCTCCTATATTTGCATCATGTTAACCGGCCAGTCTGTTAAAATGTTTGCGATCTTCTGTGTTTGCTCTTCCAGTTGATAACCTTTTACCTGACAACACTGTAGAACCTTTTTCTAAATATAAGTAATCTCTATTCATTTCAGGTTCAGAGGCTTAGCCTATTGAATTAGCATTGAATTAAAATTCTCAACGGTGGTGGTGCAAACTGAAGCTCCGTTAGCTGAATTTATAATTAAGGATAAAAGTAGTAACACTAAAATTACATTAAAATTGAATTATTACGTTAAAATTAGTGCAATGAAATTATTAATGCATTAAAATTGAACATACAAATGATTTGTTTCTGAGAAAATACTAAATATTTAAAACTCAAAGAAAAATAATGTAAAATCACAGACTGTAAAAAGGCTCAGCAAGCTAGAAACTCCTACATTAATGGTTTTTGGCCACAGAGATGATGTAGAAAAAAGAGGAAGGACTTATAGTAATTGGAATTCAAGACGTATAAGATTAGGATTTATATAGGAATCTGCTTATAAAATGAAACAAAAATGGAAACAAAGCAAAACCGACGTTCACTTTTTTCCTTTAACTGGTATTAATGTTTCTCAGAATAACTAAAGAATTTAAACTTTGATACACAACACTTCAAGTGTTTTTTTCTCAAAATATTACTTCGGCCTTATAGCCTTTTCCCCATCCGCTCTTTATTTGTTTACCTTTCTTATAAGTCCTAATTATTTTTTTAACAGGTGGGTATAAAATTCTGCATTTAATAGGGAATAAGTCCTTGACGGACACTTAATATATGGCCAATGTTTCGAAATGCTTTGAAAAATACTATTTGTTTTCATGAAACACGCTATGTTAATGAATTTTATTAATGCCGTAAATCAACAGCTGCTTATAAAGCGAATTTCCTGTACCATGTTAGAGTTTCTTTTTTCCAGATATAACATATGCACTAACATTTAAGAAACTGCAAAGAATGAAACAGAATAGTTAACAGAATATCCAGAAGTTCTAAGCGGAGCGGTCCAACATGAAGCGACATTATTTATTGAGTTTATGTTATAATTGGCAAACAAATACAACACACACGTTGTATCCAAGAAGTGAAATGTTATATATTTGCATGCTATGTGGGTACATCAGCAAGAATGACGTGCAAATAAAACCTCAACACAATAATATAAAGATGGCCCCCACAGCCGCCTATTAAGGACATGCCACACCTCCAAGCGGGTGAAATGCATGGCATTGTTAACACGGAAAGTATAAAAGAGTAAAGACGAGGCAGTTATCATTTCGTAGCGGATGCAAAATAACAAAACATTCTTTGCGAAAACATTCATTTCTCCTGCTGCTATTTTCGTGATGTTCATGCTGATTTGCATATATGATTTCATAAATCTTGTTACAAGTGTATTGAAACGGTTATACACCTTTTCATTAGCGAAGGTAAATATATCGCTTTTGGTAAATATATTTCTTTTAAAAGAAACTTACTATTCATTTAACACAAAAAGGTGCCCGAGTCCAATCCAGATCTTTTTTGTACTGAGGTAACAGTATTCGGCTCTCCGTTGAGATAAGTTACTTAGTTGAGGGTTTTGTCTTATACTTGTAACACAAATTCACGTAAATTTCCGCTCAACGGACTCGGAGCTCTTTTGAACATATTTCCTGCCATTTCACCCATCGTACCTATAAACGTCATTCCCTAAAAGGTAACAGCTTTAAAAATACAGCATATTTAAAGCCAAAAGCTATAAAACATGTGAGAATTGAATTGGCTATTATTGCTCCATTCTGATAATATTTTCAGTGTTAATAGCTAATCATGATCGCAAAGTAAATTGTGTTAACTGGTAAAATTGTGGATGACTCGGTAAAATACCGGATCCTCTGTACCAATAAAATGCAGTGCTAGTGCGGGAATACTTTCAGGCACTGGAAATCAGTAAGATGGCAAAATACAGAGGAGTGTGGCTTTTAAGACTGGTACTATCTTTCACAAAAGTAAAAGGTTAGTTCTAACGAGACCTACGCCAAGGGTCACCTAATTCTCAGGCGTTCCTGCAAAGATTGTATGAGAATGAGATTAATCCTATGCTTCTCTTGCTGTGCAATGCATGGCAGCCATCAGCTCACCTCGCAGTTTTGAAAAGCAAAATTTCAGCAATTATTGTAAACTAACGGGAAAGTATTTCAAATTCAACTTCAGTACACCTGTAGAAAGTATGTGAATATTGTGTTCCGATTAAGTAGTGGACCAGAAGTTAAAACGATTCCAGTGCTGTGTGCTTTGCTTACAAACGTATCCTTAATCACCAACACGTTGTTCCTTTGCTTAGAATAGCTGAATTCGTTAAAATGTGTTATTGCTGATTAAACTGCTCTATTTAATTATATATTAAACAGAGCACAAGACAGTTGTAGACTACTTGAACGTGAAGCAACCGTTTGCACCTAGCAACGTTGTTATTTTTTTTTATTTCCAAGCACTTACCGATGTTACCATTTCCCCATTAACACAATTTCTAGAACTGTCTTTATCCTGAGTTGCCACTACGTATACTTAATTATTAAAACAAAGAATCATTGGTATTAGTATATCCAACAGGATAGGTAAGGGAAAAAATAAGAGTATATGTTAGTCTCGAGCGCTTGTTTCGTAAATGATACAAACAAGGCAACAGAAGTCATTTTTGTAGCTGTTAATATAGGCTGGACTAAAATTTAAGGATTATCTGAAAAATAGTAGAACACCTGTTTTAAGACAACTTCCTTAACTTTCAGAAATTTTACTGAAAATAACGTTTCAGAGTCTGGTGGTTTTAAAAAAAATTTAACTGAAAGCAATGCCCTGGATATGTAAATGAAATCAAAACCATTATCGGTACTCCCTGCTTACAAGATGTTAATAACAAACCTTTGTGCTGTGAATCACTTTGTTTGCACATAAGACCACAAACAAACGAGGCACTTACAGCAAAGTACCCATAAGTGCTAGAAATATTGATTAAAATATAAATTTTCAAATGTGATGGTTCTTAAAATCCTTCTTGAAGACAGTATATATTCTGGGTAGGTAATAAATATAACTTAACTATTAATACTCCATGTTTCCAATGTGAAAAAATTGGAGAAAACTGTAGTATTTAAAAGTAAGAAAACAGTTTTAGCTGGAACTGAAGCCATATAAGAATAACTGGACAAATAACATTAAAACGCAAGGACTGCTTACAATATTATTCCGCATTTGAAGCAGAAAGATAAGCCAATTATCAACTTTAATTAAGATCATAATATACAGGGATGCGAGACAGCTTAATACCAGTCGTGCAGTGGCAGGCGTACCACGAGGTTCTCTGTCTGCTGTGTGTTAGTGTAACCGGCCGGCACTGGTGAGAGTTATTTGTGTGCTATTGTGTACAGTTCTCAGTGTCTCCAAGTAAACGCTTGGTTAATTGGGTATATTTTAATACCTGTTTCGTAAGTTCTAAAGGGTAAACATAGCAGTTTATAAACCTGTGAATACTATCAAAATTCCGTTCACGACAACGGCGATTAAACCAAATGCTCTCGAAATCCACCAGTGGCTAGTGAACTTCATGGGACTGCAAGCAGACCAAGTAGACACTCTCCAGCTTCACACCAGAGAAAGAGCTATCTATGTGAAATTGATATCGGCGGTATTGTATGATAATCTTATATCTCGTTATAAAGAAGAGCAACATCTTTCATACGCCTTCGGCGAAATAACAACAGTGAATATTACACCGGGTGATCAGCAAACAGTAAATGTTCGAGTGTTTAACCTGCCTTCTGCGATGCCCTTTCCAGTACTATCACAGGAGCTGAGTAAATATGGAACAGTGTATGACATCCGTAGGGAGAAATGGGGCTCTCAGTACCTGTTTTCGTCTAACAACGGGCTGCATGCAGTGAAAATTGGGCTGAAAGGTCATATTTCGGCTAGATTAGTTATCGATACGTATTTGGTTGCCATCAGTTACATCGGCCAACCACAGGCTTGTCATTTGTGTCATGACACTACCCACTTAAAAGCAGCTTGTGCTTTTCGTGCCACGCGGCTACCTATATCTCCAAAGAATCGACCGGTAACCTTCAGTGAGGCAGCGAGTGCTACCATTTCTTCTGATGCAGTCGTCCAGGAGCAAGCATCCATTAGGTCAATAACGTCTGTGGAAGAACCATTGTCTGTGAACCTTTTACAACACTCTTCCAATTCAGGAAGTGGCCGCCCTGCAAGGGCGGAGACACCAGTGTTGACTGCAGCGTCCGAACATGCAGTTGCTGACGGATTTATTACTCATTTTGTTGATCCAAAGGCGGTGTTCGACATTCCTGCTGTAAACTCTCAAACTCATAATCCTCAGGATATGGACATGGAGGTCCTATGTGATGAAAAAGTAAAGGTATCGGCGGGTGAGTTCGCGCTTTTAAGACAGAAGGCTTGTACTTCATTGTCTAGTCGAGATCCTCGAATACGAAGCTAGCACAGGCGAATGGATGTAGAAAGTGTCCTGACACGACAGCAAAACCGGCATGTGCAACCGTTGCCAGGTAACCCTCTGGCTCGTTCCAAAACGAAAGAGGCAGACTCAGGCAAGCGGCCGGCAGTAGATGACAGCGATGAGTTTGAGGATCACCAACGTTCCCCTAAACTTACGAAGGATAACCCGCAACTGGACAGTGATAATTGAGATTGTGTTGGTTCCGGAGTGCTACTTGCTTGTTCTCAGCTTGCCAACATTGAAGATACGATCTTTGCCCTTTAAATGCCTGTGGATTTTCAAATTTGGGCTTCGTTCAACGTTAACGGCCTGCGACAGGTGACTAAACAACAACTTTTAAGGCATTTCTTGATAAGTAATGACATAGACATTTGTTTTTTTTACAGGAGGTGAATATCTGTAATCCGGATTTTTGTATGGCTTCGATTACGAGACCAATCTTGTCCCCGAGGGTTGCGGTACGGCGATTGTTTACAGACAAGGCTTACGGTTACACAGTTTTGAATGCCATCCTTCCGGTAGGGTTCTTTCGGCAGTTTATGATGACGTTACTTTCGTGAATATCTACACTCCTGCTGGTAGTAATAAAGAAAACAACGAGAAGAGCTTTTTCGGAAACACCTCCTGACCCATATCCCATCAAATGTTACCTTCGTGCTTGTCGGTGATTTTAATTGTACGCTGGCGGCCAAAGATCAACGTGAGGGCTTTAATGGGTGTATTACTTTGCAGCAGCTGGTAAAGCAAATGTGCTTAAAGGATACCTGGGGGCATAAACATGGGTCCACAGTCCAATTTACTTTCGTGAGACGCCAATCAGCTTCGAGGCTGGACCGCATCTATGTTCCGGCTGAACTCTTACCACGCCTTCATTGCACGGAAATAGTGCCTGTAGCATTCAGTGATTATAACGCATTCCAACATGCCATTGAAAGTAGGGCAGCGATATACAGTAGAGATAGAGGTTACTGGAAACTCAACTGCTCATTGCTTATGGATGAGGAAGTTCTGAGGGGTTTCCAGGATGTTTCGTCGCGGTTCCGGGAATCCTTTCTGCTAGCACCGAATAACGCCTTCTGGTGGGTGTGCAAGGCCAAGCCTGCGCTTCGGTACTTCTTTCGAGCTGCAGAGTACACTCGGCGGAAGTGGTGGATGGAGAAAAGACGAGTTTCTACCATTTGGTGAAGGAACGTAAGTATGGACGCCGGAAGCTCATCACTCATTTGGAGGTCGATGGACAGAAAATTTCCACTACAGCCGGAATTCTTCGTGAAGTACACTCCTTTTACGTCCAACGATTCTCCGTATGCCGTAGTTCCATAGATGCGAATATGTCTGAATTTGCACCGGTTGTCCTGGAGGAGCTGCGGCAAGATACGCAAACCGTTTCGGCAGCAGAGTCAATGGACGTGATCCAGTCGACTAAGTTGCATGCCTCTCCAGGACCTGATGGTCTGTCATATGAATTTTACAAGCATTGTTGGCGCTATATTCGGAAAGAATTGCTTCAAGTCTTCCAGGAAATGTAGACTGCAGAACATGTGCAGCCTACATTTGCAGATGGGATAGTAGTCCAGCTTTCGAAGTGTGTTCAGCCAAAGAAACCAAAGGATTATCGACCGATCACGCTATTGAACTGTAATTACAAGTTGTTTGTTAAAATATTTAGTGCTCGTATGCTAGTAATACTCCCCTATACAATTGAGATGCAGGCTGCCGTACATAAAGGGGCAGCCATTCATCATACGCTGGCTACCTATAGAGGCTATATATTGCACCGTGCACAGGAACACAAGTCCGCTGCAGTAATTAATTTAGACCTCGAGAAAGCCTTCGACAACGTCGTTCACGAGGCACTATGGAAACGTTTGGCTGACTTGAAAGTGCCAGATAAGCTCAGTAATCTTACGAACCTTGTATGATGTTGCTTCGTCTAAAATTCTCTGCAATGGGTATCTCATAGCTGCTATACCTGTTAAACGTTCCGTCCGACAAGGTTGTCCCATGTATGATATTATTTGCTTTGTATGTTGATCCCTTGATTCGACGTCTGCAATCTACTCTTACTGGAATTGATGTGCGTGACCAGAGAATGGCGGTAAGATCCTATGCTGACGATATTACTGTAATGGTTACCACGCCACACGATATTATCGCCTAAAAGGTTGTTTACAGCAATATGAGGAGAGTACCGGAATGACATTTAATATGAGGAAGACCAAGATATTGCCAATTGAATTACAGCCTTCGGATACATCAGATTTAGGCATACTTATTGTACACCGTACGAAGGTTCTGGTGATTTACTTCAGTACTAGTGAAGTGGACATAAGGGAATACAACTGGACGTCTCGTATTAATATCTTACGTGGTGTGATGTATCAGCAGAAAACCAGGTTGCTGAATTTGGTACAACGTATATGGATCTGTAATAGCTTTGCGCTCAGCAGAATTTGGTTCCTTTCATATGTTCTCCAACCCACAAAACGCCATTGCCCGAGAAAAGAACAGATATTACGTTATTTCATCTGGACTGGAAAGCTCTATCGAATTGCGCGTACTCAACTACGCCTACCTAAGGGCCAAGACGGCTGGGGATTACCATAGGTGGCTCGTCAGTCTCAGACCTTGATGCTTACAATGCTCTTGCTTGCCCTGAAGAACCAGGGTGACCCGGTGGATATTGTTTTTGAATCGGGGCGAACATGACAAGGTTCCCCAAATCTTACGTGAAATTTATCAGGCTTTGGAGAAGTTACCATCGGAGAAAGTTGAGAATGGTGACTTTCGTACTGTGAAGAATATTTACACCTTTCTTGCTCGTGCTGCTCCTATTATCCCTCATGTACAGTTGAAATACCCACAACTGCTCTGGAAGCGCATTTGGAGATGCTTTAGGATTTCACAGATTAACTCCGAATGGATAGCATTAACTTATGAGATTGTAACTGAAATCCTTCCAACGGCAGACAAACTCTATCGCCATTGAATGGCTATTTCCCACAACTGCCCACTTTGTAACGCCGCAGATGCACTTCCACATCGACTGATGGAATGTTTCGGTAAAGCAGTGGTCTGGATTTGGGTTTAAGGACATTGTCGTACTTGAATACCTACCGGATGGAATCCTCAGCACTCTGATATTTTACATTTGAACCTTCCTAAAGTGAGGCCTCCATTGCATAATTCCCTACTCTGGCTGATAATGGGCACTTTTACTTACAAAGTTTGGACGATCCAGTTGATTGTATGCTGCCTCATCTACGCCAATGTTTACGTGCTGAGAGATGGAGGGTGTTTCAGCAACACAGAACAGAGCCATTCAAGCCTTGGATATTCAGATTATAAGATCAAACTAGCATAGTCATACACGTTTCGCTTTTTGCCAGTGTCCTGTCCTTACTTGCATGAATTTATAAAATAGTAGATAATAAATTAATTATAAAATAAATATATAAATAAACCCAAAGTTACCAAATAAAGGCAGTGAAAATGTTTCGGGCTTCTCTGCAATTTCCTTCCTTTCCATGCGACCTTTAATCAGTTTAATCCAATTTCTTATTTGCGTGTTTTAAGATCTCTGCTTATATCTCTCTGGCAACTTTTTGTAACTCTTCTGCTTTGATTTATATATTACAAGGGTTACTGTTAGTATGACAAAAACAATACCTAGTGTAATCACCGCCATTGTCAATTGCTTCTTGAAGCCTTTCTTGCATGTTGGTTACAAGCCATGAACACCGATGAGGGTTACGCACGAGAGTTGCCACATTCTCAAGATATTGGCTTCTACTACATCCCGCACGCTGTCTTTTCAGCGCATCTTCTACTCCCGAACAATTAACGCCTTCATCTGCTCAATGGGGTTCAAATCAGGAGAATTCGGAGGCCCAACAAAGCATACATATTCTGGGAGTCTCTTTTTTTTTTTTTTCGAGTGGAGGAGAAAATGATTTATTCACTTACCGCAGCCCCGATGGGAGTCGAGACTGAGAATGTGGGAATCACCAATAGTCGGCATACCCACTAAAAACTCCTCCACCGGAAGGAAAACATGGAAGAAGGAGAAAGAGGAATTCAGTGTGATGGTGCGGCTGTACCGCTGTTGCACCAGCGTATTCAAGGTGAGGATATATTGGCCGGCCGCTGGGGCACAGGCCAGGTGCAGATGAGGCGCCAGGACGTAAGCATGACCTAAGCCCTGCTTACGCCCTTGGGAATTCGGAGTGAGGAATTAATTAAGTTAGGGTGATGCGTCTCCGGAAGGAGACTCTGTCCTTTGTTTGCTGTCCTGAAAAATAGATGGACATAGTCATTAGTGTTATTTACTAAGTGAAGTTAGTTTGCTGCTTAGACCTCAGGCAGTGTTGAAACACATGCTATGATGTCCCCCTTGGGGGTCGTCGTATTGCCCGGGCCTCAGTAGTTACCTGAAACAATCAGTTGCTTAGGATTAGTATAATGCTAGGATTCGGCTGTTGGCCTCGTCACTGAAATTATTTCGTAATTGCCTTGGCGATGAGCCGTGTCATTAAATTTGTGTTTCTATTTATACTAATCTAGTGTTTTCCAATCATATCCAGTTGATTTGCCTTGGTCGAATATTGAGTGCCCGCCTTTTACACAGCCTACCTACTCATGGAGCAGCTGCATTCAGACGTCACTCTGGTGGGGGGGCCCCTCCCCCCGGGACCGCCTTGACTCAAGGAGCAAGGACTTCAAGGGCCACTGTCAAGTTAGAAAGCGACCATGCCATGGCTATTGTGTGTGCTTTATGTTTCTAAATTACGTTCGTATTAGCGCGTCTAGGAAGTCTTGGATATTGATCTCTGGTTCCCCCAGGCCAATGTTTCTATCAAATAGTGAGAGAGGTCTTTTGTGTTTATTTCTTTCGTTATTATAGTTTCCCAAATCACGGATTAGGGGGTTGAAATTTTTGTTCTTTCTTTTGTATAGGTTGAAGCTTTGTAGCTTAATGAACTCTTCTATGGAGTGAAGCTTTAGTTCCTCGTGAACCAGATGAGCCGGGGCCACCGGCGGGAGTTTTGCTATAACTCTAATGATTCTGTTCTGAAGTGTTTGTAGCCTATGCAAGTGTGACTTTGCAGCATAACCCCAAACTGGCGCTGCATAAGTTATTATGGGTCTTATTAGCGTTTTGTATATCGTGAGACCCATGTTTAATTGAAGTTGTGTGTCGATGTTTATGATAGGGTAAAGTTTGTTTAGTTGGCCATTGGCCTTTGCCCTAACGCCATTTATGTGTTGTTTCCAGGTAAGACCTTGGTCCATTGTAACGCCAAAAAGGTTACCTGGTTCTTCCACTCTGTTCTTTCGCCATTGTATGCCAAGGGCGGCTGCGCATGTCTCGGTAGTCTGTGATGCACTCTCTTGGTAAATATTATTGATTGGCATTTGTTGGTGTTTATTTTAATTCGCCATTTTGTGTACCATGGCTCTAACTCATTTAGGGCATTCTGCAGCCGCAGGTGTAATATCTTGGGCTGTGTGGACTGCGTTACTAATGCCGTGTCGTCGGCGTATATGTATTTTTCAGTACGCGTGAGTTCTGGCATGTCATTAATATATAGATTAAAGAGTGTCGGTCCGAGCAAACTTTCTTGTGGAACACCTGCCCTGATAGGCCTAAGGGAGGAGGAGGAATTCTCCACCGATGCTCGGAACTGTCGTTCGCTAAGATAATCTCTGATAAGGGCTATCATGGAGTCGTTAAAGTTAAGTGCCCTGAGTTTATGAATGAGGCCCGCGTGCCATACTTTATCAAAAGCACGCTCTATGTCTAAGAATATGGCACCCGTTGATTTATTGGTATTGAACCCTTTGGTAATTAATTCGGTTAATCTTAGCAGTTGGAGCGTCGTCGAATGCTGAGACCTAAAACCAAATTGTTCTGGGACTAGAAGGTTGTTTTTGAGAATGTGTGAATTCATTCGTTTCAGAATCACTTTTTCTAGAACTTTCCCAATTGTGCATAGTAATTAACTATTTTCTGATGAAATTGGTTGGATTGAATTGGTTACGGAGGGGACTCGACAATCATCCACAGAGGAGATACTGCACCTATGCCCCACAAGGGACGTTCTCGGGAGGAAGGATTAGATGAGAAGACACACCGGGCAGCCGGAACCAGGAGTGACAGCACAGGAATGGAGGTGTCCCTAAATTTTCAGATACAGACTCCCGGCAGACGGACCGGCAGACAGGGGACGCCATCTCCCACAGAGGGGGGTCCAACGCCCTTCAAGGGGGTTCGGATACCTCCGGCAACCAGCGAAAAGCCGAAGATCGGAGGCAGTCACAAAGAGCATCCTTTTCCCTGTAACACTGCACCGAAACACCATCACCGACACTTCCAACCCTGAAAGAGACCAACGGATGAATGATGAAGTGAAATGAGAATGGAGATGAGCTGGAGGGAGAGGAAATTCTGGAGATGTGAGAATCCTTCCCATCATTCGCCTGGTAACCAATGAGAACCCCGAAAAAACATATGGGAAATCTCGGCCAGGGGAATCGAACCCATGACCTCCCGAACGTGGGCCACAGAAGAAACCGCCTGAGCCATCCCGCTCGGTGAAATTGGATGTGTGCACAACACTCTTGTCGTGCATAAACAAATATTCCCCCTATTCCGGGAAATTAGCCTGGAGGATATCAACATACAACGCACTGGTTATTCTCTCCGGCACCAGAATCAGGTCCTGGTCCAGATGCTGTCATATAGGCCCAGCAGTGAGCTGACGTTCTTCCAGAGAGATTTTCACGCATAACATAGCTGGGATCGTTTCTTGTGCCACGCGGCCTATAGAGACACACCCTACCTTACTGGTCTGATAGGAACATATTCTCATCCAACCAGATCATCAGATCCCAGTAGGACTGTGATGGCTGGATGTTTCCTTGGGCCATTCCTATCTTCTGGCTTTTTGAGCTTCAGTGAGAATTGTCTTGGTGGCAGGATGATGAAATTCATGGACAGCCTTCTTTAGTCTCCACCGTATTGTTTCCTGAAAACACCCGTATTCCACAGCCTTGTCCAACAAAAAGGGCCTGTGTATAATAGGAGGCTCCCTCACGTCGATCACTAATACCTCCCGCAGTGCAGCGGGATTTGCCCGATGCCTTTCTGATCTTGTTAGCGACTTGGGCCATTCAACGCCTTCCGCATGATGTCGGTGTAGCTTTTCTTGACCGTCTTACATTTAAGCGAAGGTTCTTTAGAGATCTGGGGAACATTCTGGCCCTATAAGAAACGGCCTACAATCTGGCCCCTCTTTGCTGCTGTCAACTTTTGGCAACCACGTGGACGAGACATACTGCGTCATTTTGCAACGAATGTTGAAGAATGACAGGGAATAATAGAAGGGTGAATGTGATGTTTTATGCACACGCTTTCAACCAGTGAAGCCCAACCTGTTCTCTTAAGAGCTAAGCTTCAAAGTCCATTCTTCTCCCTACCTACTACATTTGAAGGGATTGGCAAGTTAAAACAATCAAATTTCAGTCCTTGGCAGCATGCGCGGAAATGAGTGGGAAGTGAAACTCCCTTCATCCTCTCTCTCTGTAAAATGGGCATCCCTGCTTTTTACACTTCATGATGATAAAGAAGAGAAAACGTAAAGGTTGTGAATCTTGTATGAATTTGAATCCCAATGTCATTATTTTCAAAGTCCATTAAAGGGAGCATGTATAACTGTTACACCCTTTTAACGATTTCATTATCATTGTCTGTCTTAATAAAAGCAACTAAAGGAACCTATATTTTACACTGAACACTGCAATACCCATGTTTGTTCTACATAATTCATTCTTTTTGTCGTTTATAAATGTAAACATATATCTAGAAACAAAAGAAAAATACTTAAACCATCTCTCAGGGAGCTAAAAACTTTACGCCATGCAATGAAAGTTGTCAAGTCAGCGACAGAATAAAGTTCAATATCATATTAAAAAAGCGCAACATTTTAACTGAAGAACAGCCGAGACAGTTAGAGCGTTAACCGTAGAACCCAAAAATACCAGTTGTTGGTGGTACTATCCTCGTCTCCCCCATGCTTATTTGCTGAAATGGAAAATTAGCAAACGTCTTTAATACATCTAGATTCTTTTATGAGGAATGGAAAATCAGGATAAAGACACAGCTCTAAAAACTCAGTTAATGGGCAAATGGCAACATCGTATAGTGCTTGGAAATAAACAAAATGAAAACGTTGCTAGGTGAAAACGGTTGCTTCACGTTCAAGTAGTCTACAACTGCCTTGTGCTCTGTTTAATATATCATTAATTACTTATTTCACTGGCATCAAAAATGAATTTTTGTGACCATTAATACCGTCCTGTTACTATTAAATGATTTCCCATAGTATGTAATGTATTAAATTAATTTGCTTTCGATTCTCACCTAACATGTTATTTGTGTCGTAGGACTGCATAATTATTACAAAGGAATGTAATCATGCTGAGTCCACTCAAAATTTCTAAAATAATTATTTTCGTTTCTTTTGCCTGAAAGATTTTAATTTCCTTCCTTGTCGAGACCTTCTAACATGAAGAACATACACTCATTCCTTCCATCTATTGTAAGCTAATGTAAAAATTAACAGTACATGAATGAAGCAAACTCTTGAACATGGTAATGGTCTTCGAGACTTATATAGAGATGCCTTTGAATGTGGGTATTTAAAGTAAAATGTTATTAATTCTGGGAGGAATGATTGACAGTATGTATAGACGTATGCCCTGTTTGGTTGCAGCAACTGCAATTAATATTTTATGAAGTTATAGAACTTCAGTCGTATTGCAGCGTTTGTAAGACGGCGGCCAAAATTACAATGCTATGAGAAATAAAAATAACCATGTAATTTACCACTCTCAAGAAGGAGCTTAATCAAAATAGGTTCCATTAGTTTGTATAATCTTATGTTAATTGGTGTAGGTTATATAAATATTGATCCTTAAAAAATATGTTATATGGTATTCAATCCAGCTTTTGCTATCACTGTTAATCAGCAGTAACACGCTTTACGGGACACTGGGAGTGAATTTTTAGGTGAAAATGACAAAATGTTCTATTTTGGAATTATATCAAGAAATATTCTATAGACATATGTGGATCATTTTGGCGAAACATTTTGCACTATCTGACATTTTTAAAAGCCCAGCGACATGTTTAAATCAGCCTTTCAGTCCCTTAAAACTCCGCTGAATCCGCCCACTTTATATTTCTATATGTAAAGGATCATAATTTGCTAATTTCTGCATAATTCTTGATTTATTTGGCCGCAATTTGGGATCACATCTAATTTCCTGTTTTGTGCTTCCTTCTAGCGCCTAAATGTATAACTATTTATTACGTAATGAACACAGGTTTAGAACTTTGGAAAGAAAAATTATATTTTGGTACTGTAAGGGTCTATTTCACTAAACGTCCCTCCATTTGCCCATATCATCTTATTTTACAGCATTTTGCAATTATTTTTATATGTTATTGGTTGTTTAGGGCTTTGTTTATATATCTTATTACAGATCTTTCGATACACTTTGTTGTTTATGTACCATATGCAGTACTCAAAGCAAACTTTGACTGAGTTGTTTTAAACTTCTACTGTAGTGAATGTGAGTGTTAAAATGTGACTGCAAACTAGAGAAAGAAATGGCTTTGCTAAAAAATTATGTGTGAAAGTGCAACAATTGTAGTTTTAGCCCTACCCAGAAATATTCCAGTCCTCCTGTCAGAAAAGACAAAAAAATCTAGAGATTTCCATTTAAAATAAACAGAAAATGTGTAATGCCATCTTTAGGAAACAAACATTTTAACAATAGAAATGCTATAGTGGAAAATATTCCTGATAAATGTGGTATGAAAAAGGCTATTTATGTCATCGTCAGTCACTGCATGTTAACAGACTACAAACCCCAGGATGCAAATGTCCCACTGGCACTAACTCCTGGTGCTTTTACAACAAAAATATAGCTAATGGTACACAACCTGATACTACTGATAAAATGTCCATACAGCTTGCTGAATCAACTGTTTCCAAGGTAATGCCTGTGTACTAAAGACTAGCCTGATGAGCTGCTGCAAATTAAATTGAGTTTTATTTATGGACGCTCTTTAACTGCTGTGCTCCTTATCATTCCATTCTATATTGGGAGTGGAAAACTGGTAATTTGCTCAGAGGCCGCTTTATCAGGCTTGAGGTTCCTTTACGTGCCGTAAATCTACGACACGGGACCACCGGCTTTACTTCCCTTCCGAAGGAAGCCATGCTAAAGATTTTTATGCCCGAAAATATCCATCGCCCTCCGCCGGGTTTGAACCCGCGACCTTGGGAACTAGAGGCTAACACGGTACCACTAGTCCACAGAGGAGGACAAGCTACTGCATAAAGTGTAAGAGATGTTACACAAAATCAACCTCAATCGCTGCGTGCCAGGTTATCGAGGAATGTCCAAAACAAGTATTTGTATCAAAGAACAGCATCGCAATTGCTGTAACAAATGCTGGTCAGAATTTAATATGGGTGCTCTGCTACAAAAGAAATGAAATCTACTGTAAAGAATTATACAATTTGCAGTGTATCAGCTGTGATTATGAAGATGTGCGACAACAGAAGAAAATATGAGTGTGCTCGATCTTCAACTGAGAAGAAGAAAACAGCTTGCAGGAAGAGTAATTTACCAAAAATGAAAAAGGAGGAAGCCAAATAGAAAAAGGATGCGAAAACATATCCTTCAGAGCAGTTATAAATATCTGATGAGCTGTAAACTTAAAAAGAATGTGATATAGAAATATGTATTTTTTTTCTCAGTTCTTCATTTTTGTAGATGAAATCGTTTCCTTGCATTCCACTTTTGTTCTGATTTGTATGTAAGTTTGCAAAGATCTCTTCAAGTGTAGTATATAAAGATTCAATGATGCATTTTTATGATTGTTTTCCTTATTGGCTCAAAAAAAATAGTTTATACCAAAAATAAAAGAAAATTTTGACATCGACTTCATAAAAAAATTATTTCTACAAATAATATAATCTTCAATCAAATGATAAACTTCTTTTCATTGTACTAGCCATAGGAGAATGTCACTATCATACTTCTCTGACAAATGTGAATGTGCATGGTAGTTTGAAAAGTTTTTGTTTCCTAGAGAAACATATTCAATTGTATTTTCTGAGCAACTATTTCAGCTAGAGATTTTAGCTTTTGCACAGTCATTTCTCTATTTACCCATTAATTAAATGTACTAATTTTCCAGCAAATAGCTTTCGAAAAAGTTACAAGATTCAGTCCCAGTGCCCCTTAAAGATAAGTCAACCCTGATGCAGCTCGACTCTACGAGAGGAGAAGGCTTGCTGCTACAGACAGGAAAGGATCTGCAGGTGGTAAAAAGGGCACAAAAGCACAGAAAAAGACACAAACGGAACTGCAAACACACAGGATTACAATCAAGAGAGTTCTGATGTGCAAAGCATACAATTCACTGTTTACCAGCATAATATTTTATAAATAAGTGTTTTTCTCAAAACTTTATTTTCACACATTCAAAATGATCCTCGCGCATCAGTTTTTGTTTAGATACTGCTAAAATTTCTCAAAATCTGCAGAAGTATCCATTGTGACATTCTATGTTTCAAAAATAAGCCTAACACTAATAATAATTTTTAACAATATATATATATATTTTTTACGAAAAAAATGGTGAGTTTTAGAGATTCAAGCTTCAAAATTATTTAAAAAATTATCATAATACACTCGACAAAATTTATTGAACTTTCAAATCATACTTTTTTGTAACGGATTCAAAGCTTCAATTCCAAAAACGTCAACCAATTTTCTGAACTTTAGAAGGGCGTGGTTAATTATGATTATGCGATATATTTACATAATAAAATTTATGAAATAATTAATAACTCACAAAGTATTTATTCAACTTGAATGAAATTTGGTATTCATATTAATCTAACAGCAACAGAATCACAGTAAAATTTCACAAATATCGATAGAATAATATGGCAATTTTAAAAATTCACTCCCTGTGTCCCCTAATCTAAGTGCAGAAAAAATGTGTTGGTGATTAAGGATACGTTTCTAAGCAAAGCACCCAGCACTAAAATCGTTTTTACTTCTGGTCCACTACTTAATCGGAACACAATATTCACGTACTTTATACAGGTGTACTGAAGTTGAATTTGAAATATTTTCTTGTTAGTTTACAATAATTGCTGAAATTTTGCTTTTCAAAACTGCGAGGTGAGGTGATGGCTGCCATGCATTGCAGAGCAAGAGAAGTATATGATGAATTTCATTCTCATACTATCTGTATAGGAACGCCTGAGAATTACGTGACCCTTCGCGTAGGTCTCCTTGGAACTAAACATTTACATGGTGAAAGAGAGTACATTCCTAGGGTTAAAGGTTATTCTCATCCTTAAATTACTCAATTCGTGCAAATTTTAGCACATTATTTTGAAATTCTGCGCATAACTTCATAAAATAATGTCTTTCGTTAACTTCTGTGATTATTTTAAAAGTGTTTTAATAAATTAAAACAGCAAAAACACAAGACTTATAGTTTTATGGCTTCTCTAAACTAATTCTGTATTTATTTGAAAAGTATAGTATGTTTGTACTAAAGAAACCAATTTGTAAATTATTTTGTAAAATATTGAAAATGACAAGGGATTTTATAATTTTTCTCTACTTATGATTTATTTTTAAAAAATCTGCTATATTTGTAGGTAGAAAACGAAATATGAAATTATTTTACAAAATGTTTAAAACTACGAAGGAAGTGCATTTTTCTGTAGGTCATAAAAAGTATAGTACTTCATTAGGACCTGCTGTAGCAAAGGATATCGCATTTTACAAGATTCTTAAGAGAAGATTTCACTAATATCGATTTGCGTACTTAAATTACTATTACATGGCTTTTAAACTAACAATTTTGGTGTTTATAGTCGATTTTACTGCAGAGTTTAATATTATATTATAGTTTCCTTATGAATAAGCTTTTTAAAACTTATTCGTTCCTTAAACAGGGTACACGCTATTCTCTAATTGCCGTCCAATTTGTTCGAATACCTAACACAAATGTCATCAGAAATGTTTAGATATCGTCACAATACTTAGAGCTTTTTGGTTATGTTTCAAGCTATTTTATTTAAAAGCGATCTGGTATTGCCACACCTTCAACACATACAAGACAGGTCATTAGTGTACCTATATTTAACTGTAATTGTAACGTCGATCTTACCGACATACTGTTTGTGCATTATTAATTTATACCCGTAGGTTATTGTGACGTTTATAATACGAATTCTAATGTAATAATCCGTAATGTATTTAATAATAATAATAATAATAATAATAATAATAATAATATAAATAATAACAATAATAATATCCCGTCCGTCACTAAAGTGACATATGCGTCTACTTTGTACAACTTTTCCGCAATTTCGCTTTGTGTACGAGTGGTTAGGGCGGGGTTTTCTAATGAAGAGTTTCCAAGTTCTGATCCTTGCTTCGTTTGCAGAATTTTATATCTGTGGGTACAAAGCATGCTGTAATGTGCTGTATACATGCATCTGCAGAGACACGACTCCTAAATGACTAAAATTCGTACCATCCCTGAAACCCTGCAACATACAACCAATATTACCGGCGCGTCGTGAAGAACTACGGAATATAACTTCAAGAAGTGGACGGCGACTCGGGAGAAGCATGCATTAAAAATGAATGTTTTCAGCAAATGAGGCAGCATATTTATCCAAGATGCAGATTTTTCCGTTATAACGAACCAGGTCACACTGTAATTTTACGTAAAAGAAGTCTGAAGTCTGATTTTAGAAGTGAAGTTATAGAGTATGGTGTACTAATGAACAAATTAGTTAAACAAAAATTAAAGATAAAAAGTTTTCAACTTTTAAATTTTTTGCTATAATTTAGCGTTTAATTTATCTTATGCATATGAACCCGCTGTACCAAAAATGACTAAATAGAAAAGTCAGAAAGCCCACCCCGCCCAAAAAAAGAAAGAACAGTATTAACACTGGGATCAAAGAGGATTTTACAGCATTTATTATTCAGAATTACTGTGTAGTGTACTCATTTTTAGCCACTAGTATATACTGAGCGATTCAAACTCACGTGAGATAGGGAAAATCCGCTAGTAATGTAGGTGCCGAGAAAAGAAACATTTAAAGTGGATGAACATAAGAAGTTTAAAATCATGTGCTTGAAGTGTTAAGGAACGTAGGCATGGATTTGCTTAGCAGTGTTTTGATGTGCTATTCACAGGATGACAATAATATTTAGTGTAGATGCAGGTAAGTACACATTAGTCACCTTTCTATTTATGTGTAATAGGCCTGAATACTGGATCTCTGGTTTAAAATTCCAAGCCTATTATTCGAAACAATTTATTTTCAAAAACATTCATTCCTTTAGATTTTTTCTGTAACTCCAATAATAACGTGTTCTTCTATGTCGCGGGGAATATAACTGTTCTTTTAAGTATATTTTCAAATATATTATATAGTTCTAGAAAACTCCAGCTTAACAGTTTAGTTAGCTTTTAGAACATTAATAAAATATACGTTGCTATATAACCCGGTAGCGAAACACGAAGGGCATGCCATAAACTTGATGAAATTGTTATGTTTAACCTTGAGATTAACAGAACTCGTTTTCTGCCCACACTACCGCTCTAACGAGTATTATATTATCAAGCGTTCTGAATACAGATTCTGCTCTCTGTTCTCCCGCTCTCCACTCCGCTGTTCTGCGTCTAACAGGGTTACTCTTATCCGCAATTTGAGTAGATTAGGGGAAGACCAGTGTGTAACGCATAATTAGGATATTAACAGAAATATTTATTACATGGAGGTATTATAAATAAGTACAACTACACTGCCGTTTGTGAAAATTGCAACACCAAGAATGAAACGCATGAATTCAATAAATTTAATGCCACAGCTTAGATACATGACAAGTAACAAATGATCAACTTTTCAAATCTATACATGATCTTTGAGCTCTAATATTCAGTATTTAGTATGGCCTCCATGCGCTGCAATTAGAGCTGCTATACGAAATGGCACCGAATCAAAAAGCTTCTGAATAGGTTCTGAGGGATTTCCCTCCAGGCAGTTTGTATTCGAGCCCACAAATCCCTGACGCTGGTTACCGGAGGACCGTGACGCACCAGGTGCCGACCAACCAAATCCCAGACATGTACGATGGGCGACATGTCAGGCGAACGTGCAGGCCAGGGAAGCAATGGTACCCGTCGCTCTTCGAAGAAGGCTTGTACATTCCTCGCAATATGTGGCCGGGCACTGTCCTGTTGAAATGTGGCCTGTGGAGATGCCTGAAGCAGGGAGAGTATTTCAGGCTCTGCAACCACCCTCAGGTACCGGTTGCTGTTCAAAGTGCCCTCAATTCGTAGGAGGCGAGATCGGTTGTTGCAAACAATGGCGCCCCAAACCATCACACCTGGTGTTTGTCCTCTATGCCGCTCAATAATGCAGCCCTCGAGGTTGCACAGACCACGGTAACGCTGGACACGCATGTGGTCATCACTGTAGCACATGTTGAAGCGGGACTCGTCCGAAAAGACCACATTTTGCCACTCAGCACCCCAGTGACGGTATTCATGTGCCCATTGCAGTCGGAGGAGCTTGTGGTTTCTGAACAATGGAAACCGACGTAATGGCATGCATGCAACCAGTCCAACCTGCAACAGACGGCGACGAACCGTTGATGCAGACAAGTTCACACCTGTTGCAGTGCTCCAGCGTCAAGCTAACACTGTGGATGAAGCTGTACGGTCCGTTATGACTATGCGGACGAGATGACGGTCATCCCGTGCTGTGGTCATGTTACGTGGTCCAGTACCCGCTCTTCGCTGCGTACGACCTTCATCTATCCACTGCTTCCACACACGCATCACTGTCGTAGCAGCATGCCCTGTGCAAGCCGAAATGTCACGGTATGGCAAACCCGCTTTCCGGAGACCGATCATTCTGCCCCGTTCGAACTCACTCACATGCCGATGTGGCTCCGTTTGACGTCAACGAGGCATACTGGCACTCACTTTATTGCTTCCACCTTGTTTGACAGCTCTGCACTGACTACACTGGGCGCAACACTGACCTTGTCGGACCGACACGAGAGGGGTCTGCTCGGCCTACGTGTAGCTCATCTCTCTGCAAACCTAATCACTTATTACTTGCACACTCTTCTACACTTCCACCAAGTTTGGAGTTATTCGGGAAATTCTTTCTTGGTGTTGTAATTTTCACAAACGACAGGTATTATTTTATGGTATTTACAAAAATAAAATAAATGAATACAGAAATTCCTATAATTTCACTTTTGTACTGTTCATAAGTTCAAAGTGTAGGAATTATACGCTTTTAAGAAACTGTAAATCCACTTTGCATTCACAGTGAAGAAATAAGGCACTGCCTACGTTCTGTATATGAGACAGTTATTTCCTCATATTTTTCACACCTTTTATGTATACCAAGCATAAAAATGGGACCAATAAACATTATGTTGCAATAGAGTAGAATGTTAAAACAAAAAGAGAAACAAAAGGCTACTTGAAGACAACTTCTTACACTTGGAATATCAGATGCATAGCCTGTGTCCTAGCTATTTTGTGTTACGAAGGAAGATCTAGTCACTACATTACCTTTACATCCTGTACTCCATTTTACTCGTTACATATTCTGTTGGATCTCATATCATGTCTCCATGATTTATTGTTAAGTGCACACAGCAATATTCTGCTGTTCACTGGTAGAGACAAAGCTAAATAATGTCTGTTCTGCTTGTGATGTCATAGCAATTATACAGTCCTCGCTACACAAATGTACGTACTTGTTTGCAGAATTCAATATGTGTAATGACTTATGGTTCTTCGAAAGCTCAAAACTGCCCTAAAACTGCAAGCGGTCGTACTGCAATATCTTCGCTCAATCTAATTACACAATTACCTTGTGTTTTGCAAATGAACACTGAGGGTGTTTACATAAGGTTTAACGTAGATGTTGTTTAACTCATTGCAAAACCTATGTTTAGTGCTAAGCAGTGTCTACTAGAATCCATTTTTAGACACTGCATAACAGGTGGTTTAGACGGTGTTTAAACTTAAACGTCACTATTATTTCAGAGGAGGCACGGAGCGAGAGCAGAGGAAGATGATGGCGATTATGCGATTCTTTGATATCGTTGCACCGTATGAAGCAGTTCCACGCCCAGAAAGGAAAAGAAGGGTGATCCGTCCGCGAAGAGTGCCCTGAGTCCGCTCTAATCCCTTAAATCCACATACTGAAAGGAAATTCTAAACAAGCATTAGGGATAAATCCAGATGCATATTCCATTAAGGAAGTGGTCTTAGAATTAGTAGTAATTGTCGTCCTCTGTTGTGTAGTGGTTGCCATGCATGCATCTAGTTCCCGAGGTCGCGGGTTCAAACCCAGCGGAGGGTGATGGGTTTTGGCGGGTGTAAAATCTTTAGCATGGCTTCCTTCGGAAGGGAAGCAAAGCCGGTGGTCACGTGTCATAGATTTACAGCATGCAAAAGAACCTCACGCCTGATAAAGAGGCCTCTGAGCAAAATTATCGGTATTTCACACGCAATGTAGAATGGAGCGCTAAGGACCATAGCAGTTATAGAGCGTCCATAAGTTTAAAAAACCTAGAACTAGTACTTGCTTAACACTATTTGACACAAATTAAATTAATGCTTGCGCCTCTCGTAAGCCATTTCATTTTCCCTGTGTCTTTTAACGGTTGTATGAGAAAAATACGCCTTAACATGGGTTAAAATAATCTAATCTCTTCCGCTAGCTTGAACAGTACTCGGTGCATGTGGCTTATAATAATATATTTCAGCATAATTTCATATTTTTTCTATCGGGTTAATGCATACAAGTTGGAATCTTACAGGTGCAGAATTTTAATAGAAACAAATATGCTCAGGATTTATTCTGTATAATAGACCAGACTTTACCTGACCTCATTTTTAATGAGATTCCATGCAGTGAAAGCAAAGCTAATGTAGAGGTTATTATGCAGTGTAATTCATTAATTAATTCTGCCGTTTGAACTAGTGGTTCTGTTTAGTACGTTGCATTTATGTATAGGAGCGTGATAATGCATTGCTGTACCTGTATGAAGCAAGCATGTATTACTGCACACATGGTTCGTTCATTCGTTTCTGGTGTTATGTTTGAAGTGAAACAATTGGGTACCTTGTATGATGAGCTTCAAAGTATTTCTTATGCACATCCATAGAAAGCTTTATGAATGGAACATTGTAACTGAAAAATATTCGAAATATGGTGACGAAATAACACGTTTAATAATACACTTTGACAATCCACAGATTTAAGTGAATAGACCTGAATGCATGACAAAGGACAATGAATTAATTTGCTTAAGTTAGTGTGAGCATTCGCAGACGGAATGCTAAAAATCTCTTATAGCAGTTCATAAACTGGACGTACTTACTGCCAAACCCTAATTTTTGTGCATTGGAGTTTGGCACCATATAAGCATATTCATATAATATTTTAAAGTTTCATTAAATCAACTGCATCAGTAAAGTGAGCACTGCTTTGGTAATCTTTTACCCCAAACTCCCTTAATGTATACAAAGGACATTCTCTTTCAGTAGTTCTGACATTTTCTACTCATTCAGACATTTTACTTTCCGCGCCGTTCTTAGAAAAAGGTGTCGAAATTACCCAAACATTTCTTCCGCTACTTCCGGAAGTATATACGCCGCTTGGTGTCCAAATTAGAAGGCATTAGAATGCGGTGTTGTCGCATTTATTTTTGGGGCAGATAGCGCTTTAAACGCTTCTAAGCTAAATACCGTATAGATATGGATTTATCAATGCAAAATAAGACAACTTTTAGACGATGTTTAACTGAGAACAATGTTTAAGACCTTAAACAGCGCATCGTTTTTGCAAGGGGCCCTAAGGTTCGAAATCTCTTAATTTTGAACCCGTAGTTTGAAGATAATCCTTTTTTGAGGCCATTAACACTGCAATTCAATTCCGCTTTCTAATTGTTGAGCTGCAATCTGGTTTATAGGGAGAGCCGTTTCTTTTATTTCCCTTACAGAAATTAAAGTTGACATTTGATTGCCAATAGACAGCCTACACTCTCCTCCTTTATTTTAATTCCCACAGTAATAAGCTAATTACCACTAACTGAAAGCAGCCAACAAAATAATGTGTCAGTTCAGGAGCTTTCACCTTTGAGTTCCTCAGAGACGTTATTGATTTATGTTGCCTATGGATTTGGGCCATAGTTATCCGTGGTCTACTGGTAACATGCTAGCCTCTAGATACGGAGTCCCGGGATCAAACACAGTGGAGATCGATGGATTTTTTCGGGTGTAAAAAATCCTAGCATAGCCTCCTTCGGAAAGGAAGTAAAGCCGATGGGCCCGTGTCATTCATTACGCCACGTAAAAGAACGTGAAGCCCGATAAAGAGACCTCTGAGCAAAATTTCGGGTTTTTCATCCCAATAGAGAATGGTCCGCCAAGAATCACACTAGTTAAAGAGCGTCCATAAATAAAACAATTTCATTTATGACTTTGGGTGTGCTATAAAATACAACTTAGGATGACATGACAACGTAAAGTATCCCCAACTAGCGGGTGCATCCACCACAGCTGTGTTTACCAAAGATATTTCCTGCTAGAAGGTGCTTTAGTAACATTTTCGACAGCAGGACTTGTACTTAGTGTTAACTATGAAATAGAAATAAGTATAAGCACCTTAAAGAATTGTTGGACGAGTCATCACAGGATATTTTAGATAAAATGTAAGTGACAGTTGTTTGACATTGCTTCCTTTCTTGTATGTGTATGTGCTGGAGCTCTTAACCCGGGAACTTAATATCCTGACCCTACTGTACCATTGTAAGGTTTATAAAAACACACCCGGTCTAGAGTTAAGACGGTTGCCTTAGTTTAGATTATACTGTGTAACGCTGTGCATATTCCTCAGTATTCAACGAGAACTTACATCTTTGAAGTTTTACTAATAAGTTTCCTCTCATCTTTAACTGTGCCTTCTGGTTTACTGAGCTGCCTTGTTCTCGAGCTTAGGCACGGGGCTTACCTACAATCCCGAAAAGCTTAAATCTACAGTTGTGTGCACAACCCGTACACGACATCAATTTTATGGTGGCTGGGGTGGGATTACAAGGCAATTACAAGGCGAAGCAATCAGAAGACGTCGCTTCTTCAACTTCGGTTCAACATTCCTACTGATTCAGATTGTCTTCTGAAGAGCTGATTCAGATCTTCATCTTCCGACTTCTAGAAATTCGCAGATCTTTCATTGACGTATGAGGTCTACAGCACTTCAGAAGGGACGAGGTCCACGAAACTCCGAATGTCTTTGCTTCCTCTAGCCGAGGCCGGCGCAGCCCGACCGCCTTCTGGTGTCGAGCTCGTCAAAAAGCCTGGGCTCTGGTTGTGAGCTGGGGTCCTCGAGAGGACTTTGGCCATCTTAACAAGCCTGCGGCTATCCTTCTTCGTGGCTGCAACTACACCTGGACAGTCCCGAGGGGCGGCGAGGGTCTCGTCATCATTTCCAAGTAAGCCCTCAGCAACGTTATACCTATCATTGTATTTAATTTTAGATAATCGACTAAGTAACCCCTTGCCATGTCTTTCGCAAGTATAAGTAGGTAGGAAGTCTGACAGAACCAGAGACGTTGACTTAGAGGAAGCTAACAATTTCCTGTCCGTAGGTGCTGCAGCTAAATTGTTAGAGACAAAATTGAACGCAAATCTTAAGATTTACACGAATATACTGACAATGGTGAAAATGCTTATAGCATTTGTTTCCAGCAGATCATCCTACATTTTTTAAATTTGTTCTAACCAAAATTACCGGAGATGCTAAACTAAAATTAAACTTCAAGGAAATGCCCGCTGCGCTGGCTACCTGGGAAGATGTAAAGAAAATGTTAGAAATGCACTATGCAGTTCACAGAATATTAGATTATTACGCTAATAAATTGTTCAATAGTAAGCAGACCCATAATGAAAATGTAATTCAGTGGGGAGCTAGGGTAGAAAAGATGACATCCGATTTGATATGATCCATTTCAAATGTTGCGGATAATTAGAATTATGAGAAAATGTGAGGTAGACATAATAATGCATTTCAGTAGAGTTTGTTAAGTACAAGGGTTGGTAGATGAACAAATGAAAACTGTAGTCAGGGTGAAATGTGGTCAAATGTCAATGAAACAATTAATAGAACTTTCAGTAGAGGAGGAGAGTACGAAAGGATCTTGCGAGAAATCTAAGGGTTACTAAGGAGAAGAAGTGCAATGGCAAGTAATAGTTCCCACCAGTTCCGGGGTGCTTGTATGGACGTAAACAGCAGGTCTGACAACGTGAAGCGAAGACCATCAGAGGTTCCCCAATAGCACCTATAATGTGTTTTAGGTGTGGTAAACAGGGGCATGTTACTAAGGAATACAGGGGGAAGGTCTTCTGCAATACATGCCGTAAGATTGGACATGAGACGAGGCAATGCCTTGCACAAGGAAATAGCCAGTAGGACTACCTGTGCAACCTATGGTAAGTCCAAAGGAAATTAAAGGTTGCAGCCTAGTGTGAAAGATAACATAATAAATGCGAAAGGTGTGAAAGATAATAAATGAAATAGATGTGAAAGAGAACCTAATAAATAAGATAGGTGTGAAAGAGAAGCTAGTAAGTGAGTTACATTCTGCTACCGAGGTAAAGGAAGATCCTTACGTAGTGTTTGTATTAAGTAATGATTTAATGGAAGGTTGTGGGGAAGTATTGATCGACACGGGGTCGGCGGTTTCTCTGGTAAGACAGGATGCCTACGTCCCGGGAAAATAAAGAAAGAGGAATTTAGTTTTCAGACGATAATAGCGGAAAAGTTCAGGTTCTTTGGATATGCAAAAATAAGTGTAAAAATGTAATGTTTGGGCCGGATCATATATTCTATGTGGTTTCGTATCTACATGAAGAATAAGATGTGCTACCAGGAAGGGATTGTTTAGAATCACACAAGAGTGCTTTAGGGGACCCTTGGCAGCATGAGGCAATAAAAATAAAACAAATGTGTGAAGTTTTAGTAGAGTTGATAAGTCAGAACAAGGTGTGAGGTACTGTAAAATACAGGAAGTATGTGATAATTTAGTCTGTGCTGAAAGGATTGCAACATGCAAGGGATGAAACTTTTGTTATTTAATAATTAATTCAAATGAGGATGAGTAGGTAGCAGAAGTAAGTCCGCAATTGACAAAACCTGATGTAGAAACAAGGAAATTAGAATTAATAAGGAGAAGAGAAATGAGCTACTATTTGCTAAGTTAAGGTTTGCGCCTTTGAAAGAGGGAGTAGAAGAGGTGAAGCAAATTTTGTTTAGAATATAATGGCATATTTATGATACCAGGAGATAGGCTTACAGAGACTAAGACAATAACACATCGCATTCCAACACCATCTATACCGCCTGGTAGATTTACTACGTTAAAGAATTACAGTACAACGGAACATCACCAACAGGAGGTGAATAAACAGGTGCAGAATATGCTAAATAAGGACATTATAGCCCCTACTTTGAGCCTGTGGAATTTTCCAATTTTAATAGTTCCAAAGAAAGTGGATGCTTCTGGAATTAGAAAATGGAGGATTTGTATTGATTTTAGAAAATTAAACCAGGTTACAGTAGGTGATAGTTATCCTCTGCCTAACATAGCGGAAATTCTAGATAAATTGTGAAGATCTCGCTACCTTTCTGCTCTAGACTGTGCTATTGATTTTTAGCAAATTTGCTAAGCGCCAGAGGACCAAGCCAAAAACTGCTTTCCGTATGAGTAAAAGTCGTTTTCATTTTACAAGGATGCCTTTTGGGTTAAAATCAGCTCAAGCTACTTTTCAAAGATTAATGAACACTATCTTAAAGGAGTTCAATGGGTTTAGATATTTGGTTTATTTAGATGATGTAATTCTTTTTGGTGAAACTTTGAAGGCGCAGAACCCTTGGTTAAGACAGGTTTTTTAAAAATTTGTGGGAAAAACAAATGCAATTAGAACCAGATAAATGTGAATTTCTCAAAAGTGAATTGTAGTATTTCGGTCACGTAGTTACTGCAGAAGCTGTTTATCCTGATCCCGAGAAGGTTAAAGCTATAAGTAAATTTCCAAAAACTAAGATATCCAAGGATATAAAGCCATTCTTAGACTTGGCAGGCTATTATACGAAGTTTATAGCAGCATTTAGTAAACTTTCTAAAGCTCATAATGATTGACTAAATAAAAGGGAATGGGAATGGTCGGAATGGCAGAAACAAAGCTTTCAGGAATTAAAGGGTAAATTGTGAGAATATCCAATATTGTAATTTCCAGATTTTATGCAACCCTTTGTTTTGACAACTGATGCGATCAATTATGCAATCGGTAATATTCTTAGCCAAGGGAAAATTTGTAGCGATAGGCTTGTATCTTTCCGCAAACAGAACACCAAATGACGCAGAGGGAAATTATAGTACAGTGGAGAAACCGTTACTAGCTATAGTATGATCGTGTAAGCATTTTCGTCCGTACTTACTAGGAAGAAATTTCACAGTGCTAACAGATCATAAGCCTCTTTTGTGGATTGTCCATGTTAAGGATACGAGTTTGAGACTTCTTAGATAGAAATAGTTATTGCGGGAATATGAATTTCAAATAATACATAAAGCAGGTAGCAACAATGTATATGCAGATGCTCTTAGTAGGTATCCCCTTCCAGAAATTAACGCTGTTCTAAAATCAGAGGAAGATATTTCTAAAGAAAGCAGAGGTTATTCAGGAAATGCACGAATGTTGTATAGGAGGGCATCATGGTATTCAAAGAACGCACGGAAGGTCAAAGTTGTAAATTTCTTGGCCTAACGTGCTTAAGGATGTAGAGAACTATATTAAACTATTTTCGACTTGCCAACTAAAAAATAATTGCTCTAAAACACTAAAGCTGAACGACAAATCACAGACACACAATCCAAAACTTGGAATAAAGTATATTTGCATATTCCAGGTCCATTGTCCACCTCGGATTCATGAAGTAAAAATTTGTTAGCGTGTCAGGACAATTTGAATAAGTACTTGATGCTAATTCACATGATAGACCAAAATGCGAATACCATGGGAAATAAATTTTTAAAACATTTCATTCTGAGATGTGAAATTCCAAATCAGATTTTAACAGATAAAGGATCTCAGTTTATGAGTCAGGTATTTCAGGACATATGCAAACTACTTAAAATTAAGAAGTGCACACAAGCGTTTATCACCCAGAAACGAATTGAAGTATAGAATGACCACATAATATAGTTGTCGAATATTTGCGTTGCTTTGGAAACAAGTTTCAAACTGATTTGGGATAAATGGGTAAATTTTGCAAGCTTCAGATATAACACAGCCACTCATACTATGACAAAAAACACGCCTTATGAATTGTTATTTGGTAGGAAGGTAAATCTTACAGGAATATTTCAAAGAGAGCCTCTGCAAATATATAATTATCATGCTCTAGTAAAAGAAATTAAACAGCAAGCGAGCTAGAATTTACAGGAGCAAAAAGAAAAATAGTGTGAAAAAATTAATGAAAATATAAAAGCAAGCACATATAACAAAGGAGATTTCGTATTAGTATATAATGAGCGAAGAAAAATATTAGACCTTTTATGGAAAGGACCTTATGGGATGACAGAGGTAAAGGGCCCAAACGTTTCCTTGAAAAGGTAGGAATATGAGGGAAGTAGCATATATAGACGGATTCTGGGGCAGTTTTTTGCGTTTATATGGGAAAGGATAGGGAAAACGAGGGTATATGCTAGGTTGAGAGACACTTCAAGGGGGTAAAATGCGTTTATATGGGGAAGATAGGGACTACGAGGATCGATGCTAGGCTAGATAGAGGTTGAAGAAGTGAGGGTGCGCTTTATATGAGAGAGGCGGGTTAATACGTGGAGAAGTTCTAGACTAGACAGAGTTTGAGAAGTGGAATATGCGTTTATATGGGAAAGATAGGGAAAACGTGAACAGATGTTAGGATAGACAGATCTTGAAGCAGGGGGAATACGGACATATATACAGGAGAGATAGGGAATACGAGGAGAGGTACTAGACTATTCAGGGCTTGAAGGGTAGAGTATGGCTTTTTATATGAAGAGACGAGGAAAACGAGGGTATATGCTAGGTTGAGAGAACCTTCAAGGAGGAAAAATGCGTTTATATGGAGAAGATGGGGAAAACGAGGAGAGTTCCGAGGTAGAGCAGGGACTCCAGGAGGGAGGGATATGCTTTATACCGCAGAGATTAGGGCATACGAGGAGAGGTGCTGGTGTAGACAGAGGTTAAGGAGTAGGGTATACGCTTATATGAGGAATGTATGGAAAACGGGAGCAGAGGGTATGATAGACAGAAGCTG
This sequence comes from Deroplatys truncata, assembly GCA_030765065.1. NCBI lineage: Eukaryota > Metazoa > Arthropoda > Insecta > Mantodea > Mantidae > Deroplatys > Deroplatys truncata. Next base: position 521,960,425 of record CM060990.1, on the reverse strand, counting down.
GAGCACTTTTGCGTTTATGTGGGAAAGGATAGGGAAAACGAGGGTAAATACGACGGTTCAAGGAGGAAAATGCGTTTATAGTGGAGAGATAGGTAATACCAGGGCTGATGCTAGGCTAGTCAGATGCTAATGGAGGGAGGGATATGCTTTATACGAGAGAGATAGGGAATACAAGGAAAGATGCTATACTAAACAGGACATGAAGGGTAGAATATGGCGTTTTATATGAGCGAGATAGAAAACCGAGGAGAGGTATTAGGCTAGGAGGTTTGAATGATAGAGTAAGCGTTTATATGCGAGAGATAGGGAATACGAGGGTCGATGCTAGGCTAGACAGGGCTGAAGTAGGGGAATGCGCTTTATATGAGAGAGGTAGGGGAATATGAGGAGAAGTGCTAGGCTAGACGGGGTTTGAGGTGTGGAGTATGACTTTTATGGGTAAGATAGGGAAAACGTGAACAGATAATAAGCTAGACAGATAATGAAGGAGGGGATGTAAGTTTATACGGGAGAGATAGGAAATACGAGAAGAGGTGCTAGACTAGACAGATGCTGAAGGAGGAGGGCGTACACTTTATACGGAAGAGATAGGGAATAGGAGGGTGGTACTAGACCATACACGACTTGAAGGGTAGAATATGGCGGTTTTGTATGGGAGAGCTAGCAAACCAAGGAGAGGTATTAGACAGGAAGGTTTGAATGAGAAAAGTATGCGTTTATATGGAGAGACGAGGAAAACGAAGGTAGGTGCTAGGTTGAGAGAGTCTTCAAGTAGGAAAATGCACTTATATGAGAGCGGTAGGGAATACGAGGAGAGGTGCTAGTCTAGACATGGGTTGAGGAGTAGGGTATGCGTTTACATGGGAGAAATATGGAAAACGGGAGTGGTACAAGGATAGACAGGGATTGAAGAAGGTGGAGGAATGTAGATTTATACGGTAATATAGAGAGTAATTAGACTATAAACATTTCTCATCCAACGTTACAACACTTTTATATACTTTTTCTAAACTTTACAAACTTTTTATATGTTAAACAGTAGTGCGCGAGAGGAGAGGGACAAACTGTATATCGGTTTACAGTGAAGTATACGTCCTAACCTATTCCCACCTTGTATGCTCTGGATCTTCTCATTATCTATTCATTCCTATCATCATCTAACGTAACCACGTAACAGGACGTAACACAACGTAACATAACAGCATGACAAGACGTTACACTACGTAACATAAGCAGTATCCACGTAACATCACGTGACATGTCGTAACCAGAAACGTCACACGACGTAACAACACGTAGCAACTATGTAATCACCTAACAAAACGTAAGAACAACACGTAACCATCCCATTGCTAAGGTAATCTAAGCTAATCCATCCTTCATAATTTAGACAATAAGTACGAGGGCCTAGCCTAGATTAATCTGACCAATCCCAAACGTTCCTCTCAACATCTATTCTACTCAGTCATCGTCTAACCTAATCTGGCTAACCAGAGATAACCTCGACTTTCTTTTAGTGAAATTGTAATGTTTTATTCAGGTGTAATTATTCGAGAGTTTTAATTAAAAAGTTTACGTCAACATACCTTTATTTTAGTTCGCTGTAGGTGTCTCTCCCCCTTTTATCTAGGCTTGAGACTAGCACTAGGATTGCTCCTAATGGCAGGGTTACCACCCTCCCTTCCATCTTCTTCTTTCTTCATTAGGCGTCAGATAGTTGCATACACAGCACACGGATAACCTTCATTTTTTTAGGATTGTAGACTCACGAGAAAATCTTTATCTTTGACTTACTATATTTTAAACGCTGTTTATAATGCTGTAATGTCCATACGCGTATGTCGTTATTCCATCCTCAGCGATAACTCTTTTATCATCAAACGGGGTCAATGTGATTTTATTCACTCGCACTGTGGAAAGAGCATGCCCCCGGTACAGGAACAGATTCATGGGTGTTCTGATGATTTCTCCGGTTTTAAGACAATCAGTGTAGCTCTCAAACGTAATGTACTGATTAATAGCACTACGTTTTATGCCTTTAATCTCTTTTATCATTGAGCCATGGATATTTAGTGCATACATCTTAGGTCGTAGTCCGACAATGCGCTGGATGATTTTACCATTAGCCTCATCTTTAAATTTTCCCAACACCTTCTTGTTTAGAGCTGAATAGCATATATGGTTGACAGGGTAATCAGCTGTATCTAGGTGTTCGAGAAAACGTAGCTTGTCCTGGTACACATCTTCAGTCATCACACGATGAATGAACGAATCGGTATCCATATACATGAGCTTCACGTTTTCAGATCCCTAATATGGCAGCAACACATCCTAATGATAGTGGTACATTAATGTCTTGGAGATGTCCAACACACTCATACCAATGTATACAGGCCTGTTGAATACGATCTGACGAGAGGCCATATGCACAGCAGCTAGATATGCGGCATATATTCTTCGATCGATAAACGTAGGCTTTGCAATTAACTTTTCCAGAGTCTTCTGTTTGTCACTAACCGTATATTCACACGATTACGAAGGTTTTCCATTGTTTCTCCAAACATAGCGTTGTTAAATAGTTTGTAGAGGTCCTTCTCAAAATCATTTGCAGCCTTTTTTCGTAGTCTGTTGTTAAATTCCACATACGGTTTTAACCACTGTGATTGTCGGAATTGTAGCACACGATGGACTTTTGTTAGTCGTAGTCCATGACTAAGCGCTTGCTTCAAAGTCATGTAATGTACTACATACTTTTTTCGTGATCCAAGGTGAGGAATTAGCTTCTTTGTAGTCGAATCCTTTGGTTTCAGACACTCAGGCAGGAATGGTAAATCATTATGCAGATCATGAAGATCAGCGGGATACTCGATATCGACTTCTAATATGTATCCATGAGGATCATCTTCTTCTAGTCTTTCTAAGTCGATTTTTTCAGGTGATATCCACTCAAATCCACCAGAAGGAAGGGCGTAACACATTGCCCAACCATATTGGTTATTAGCGTCCTCGTATGTGATGAATTGGGTTGGTCTCGACGGATCAAACTGGTCCATGTAAGTGCTTTTAGCCTCTGCATACCGATGTGAAACTTTGCATAAACCTCCTCTTATGCCGGATTACACCATGCGTAGTTGGTCATAATCTTGCAACAGTTCCAGTTCGATTCCAGAATACAGTAACATGGCGTCCCATGTAAGTCCTGGAGAGGTAAAATAATGTGTTGGTTCAACTTTGTGCGTTTTGAGAGTTTGCTCTCTGAATGTCTCAAAGACATTAGCTAGAAAAGAACATCCGAGGTTAAGTAGAGGTCACTGTATTCTCCCAGGTCCCTCACATTGAACAGTCTCCATACATTTCTAGCATATTCGTCGTTAACATCACTAATTTCTTCTTCATTCAGTTTAGTGTAGAAGTAGTTCTTAGGAGGCAGGCAGGTTTCGTTCAAGACGTCCCATGAAGTGACGCAATCATAGGGAAATACACCCTTACGTGTTATCAACTGCAACCTGTCGTCTCCGAAGTACTTCAATGTTTCAGGGTACAATGTTAGATTTTTTACCAGCTTATCCAAGCTTGTACTCAGGAAACGAAAACTATCTTTAAACCGAAGCTTTATATCTCCTACATACTTGGAGAATGATATATAGCTGTCTTCAGAGCTAGGAATTACCTCCACACGTTCACTGGTACATCCCAACTCCTTAACAATGAAATGAGAGTCATATCCGCTAAGGTTATGTATGAACACAGGGATATATTTAAGCGTTTTACAGGCTAAATTGCATTCATTATGAAGACTTCCTCGGTATTCACCGCTGATGTGATCATGATCGCGTACTTTATAGTTCTCTTCAGTAAAAGCTTTTCCACACATGTAGCATACTGTAGAGGCGATGAAATCCATCTGCTATTGATCTGTAAGTTTCAGGAGCATGACAGATTTGTATATATTATTAATCTCCTTTGCAAGGATTGACATGTATTCCATAAACTTCTGAGCAGCATCAACACCACGATATACATAGGGATGCCTAGGAAGACCGGTTTCCAGATGTTCAACGTTGGGTGATGGTTTAACGTAAACGCAGAAACTCATGGGAACATGCTGCTGATAAGGGGATGTATATGAAGTATCAGGATTGGGTATGCATGTATGACATGTAGCGAGAATGCTTTAAAAGTCTACTTAGATGACGTAAGGTAGTCACAACATCCTTTCAAAATTTTTAAACTCTACAATTGATTTCTCCTTTGTAGGCATAACTACCCTTGCAACACCATGCTGATTACAGATGGTGGCATGTTCTTGTAGTTTTTCCAGTCCACTTTGTCCATATCGATCATCAAAATGTGTAAAACAACGCTTACAGGTATAAACACGTTCCTTACATTTGGTTTTCTGACGTCGAGTAAGTTTTTCAAAATTCTTTATATAAACGTAGTGATGTCTTCCACTACTGTCACTCAATAGTAGGAGGTCACGGTGGTCAGGTAGTTCAGTCTCAGCGACCTTTATCGGATACACTTCATGCATCTCATCCAGGCCGAAGACGTTGATAGACATCCTGTTAGGCTTCTCAAATTTAGGTATTTGAGAAGATGGCGTAGGGTAGGAAACACAGCTGAAGTCATATTTATTTTGAAGTTGTTTATATTTGCTCACCCGTTGTGCATACTTCTCAACGAATTTGGCTAATACAGAATACATAAACCATAGCTCATCAGTTAAAGTCTGGATGTTAATGCATTAATTTGCTAGCTGAGTGTAGATTTGTTAATAGTGTCGGAGAAACCTATGACAACACATTTAAAACACGGAATCAAGCTGTTTTCCTAGAAACGGATGTGGACTCTATGTTGAAAACGAAAATGAAGAACATGGTTACTTAAATAGAGGAGACTCAGCTTAAGGGTAGCAACTGGGCTTTGCTTGCTGTGGAAGGAGTTCGACTTCGTAATAACAAGTACAATCCGTTACGGGGAAGTAGCTACATACCCCTACCGCCATCTGTTGAAGCAAGAAAAGCATGCATTAACATCCAGACTTTAACTGATGAGCTATGGTTTATGTATTCTGTATTAGCCAAAATCGTTGAGAAGTATGCACAACGGGTGAGCAAATATAAACAACTTCAAAATAAATATGACTTCAGCTGTGTTTCCTACCCTACGCCACCTTCTCAAATACCTAAATTTGAGAAGCCTAACAGGATGTCTATCAACGTCTTCGGCCTGGATGAGAAGCATGAAGTGTATCCGATAAAGGTCGCTGAGACTGAACTACCTGACCACCGTGACCTCCTACTATTGAGTGACAGTAGTGGGAGACATCACTACGTTTATATAAAGAATTTTGAAAAACTTATTCGACGTCAGAAAACCAAATGTAAGGAACGTGTTTATACCTGTAAGCGTTGTTTTACACATTTTGATGATCGATATGGACAAAGTGGACTGGAAAAACTACAAGAACATGCCACCATCTGTAATCAGCATGGTGTTGCAAGGGTAGTTATTACTACAAAGGAGAAATCAACTGTACAATTTAAACATTTTGAAAGGAAGTTGAAACTACCTTACGTCATCTAAGTAGACTTTTAAAGCATTCTCGCTACATGTCATACATGCATACCCAATCCTGATACTTCATATACATCCCCTTATCAGCAGCATGTTCCCATGAGTTTCTGCGTTTACGTTAAACCATCACCCAACGTTGAACATCTGGAAACTGGTCTTCCTAAGCATTCCTATGTGTATCGTGGTGTTGATGCTGCTCAGAAGTTTATGGAATACATGTCAATCCTTGCAAAGGAGATTAATAATATATACAAATCTGTCATGCTCCTGAAACTTACAGATCAATAGCAGATGGATTTCATCGCCTCTACAGTATGCTACATGTGTGGAAAAGCTTTTACTGAAGAGTACTATAAAGTACGCGATCATGATCACATCAGCAGTGAATACCGAGGAAGTCTTCATAATGAATGCAATTTAGCCTGTAAAACGCTTAAATATATCCCTGTGTTCATACATAACCTTAGCGGATATGACTCTCATTTCATTGTTAAGGAGTTGGGATGTACCAGTGAACGTGTGGAGGTAATTCCTAGCTCTGAAGACAGCTATATATCATTCTCCAAGTATGTAGGAGATATAAAGCTTCGGTTTAAAGATAGTTTTCGTTTCCTGAGTACAAGCTTGGATAAGCTGGTAAAAAATCTAACATCGTACCCTGAAACATTGAAGTACTTCGGAGACGACAGGTTGCAGTTGATGACACGTAAGGGTGTATTTCCCTATGATTGCGTCACTTCATGGGACGTCTTGAACGAAACCTGCCTGCCTCCTAAGAACTACTTCTACACTAAACTGAATGAAGAAGAAATTAGTGATGTTAACGACGAATATGCTAGAAATGTATGGAGACTGTTCAATGTGAGGGACCTGGGAGAATACAGTGACCTCTACTTAACCTCGGATGTTCTTTTCTAGCTAATGTCTTTGAGACATTCAGAGAGCAAACTCTCATAACGCACAAAGTTGATCCAACACATTATTTTACCTCTCCAGGACTTACATGGGACGCCATGTTACTGTATTCTGGAATCGAACTGGAACTATTGCAAGATTATGACCAACTACTCATGGTGTAATCCGGCATAATAGGAGGTTTATTCAAAGTTTCACATCGGTATGCAGAGGCTAAAAGCACTTACATGGACCAGTTTGATCCGTCGAGACCAACCCAATTCATCACATACGAGGACGCTAATAACCAATATGGTTGGGCAATGTGTTACGCCCTTCCTTCTGGTGGATTTGAGTGGATATCACCTGAAAAAATCGACTTAGAAAGACTAGAAGAAGATGATCCTCATGGATACATATTAGAAGTCGATATCGAGTATCCTGCTGATCTTCATGATCTGCATAATGATTTACCGTTCCTGCCTGAGTGTCTGAAACCAAAGGATTCGACTACAAAGAAGCTAATTCCTCACCTTGGATTACGAAAAAAGTATGTAGTACATTACATGACTTTGAAGCAAGCGCTTAGTCATGGACTACGACTAACAAAAATCCATCGTGTGCTACAATTCCGACAGTCACAGTGGTTAAAACAGTATGTGGAATTTAACAACAGACTACGACAAAAAGCTGCAAATGATTTTGAGAAGGACCTCTACAAACTATTTAACAACGCTATGTTTGGAGAAACAATGGAAAACCTTCGTAATCGTGTGGATATACGGTTAGTGACAAACAGAAGACTCTGGAAAAGTTAATTGCAAAGCCTACGTTTATCGATCGAAGAATATATGCCGCCAATCTAGCTGCTGTGCATATGGCCTCTCGTTAGATCGTATTCAACAAGCCTATATACATCGGTATGAGTGTGTTGGACATCTCCAAGACATTAATGTACCACTATCATTATGATGTGTTGCTGCCATATTATGGATCTGAAAACCTGAAGCTCATGTATATGGATACCGATTCGTTCATTCATCGTGTGATGACTGAAGATGTGTACCAGGACAAGCTACGTTTTCTCGAACACCTAGATACAGCTGATTACCCTGTCAACCATATATGCTATTCAGCTCTAAACAACAAGGTGTTGGGAAAAGTTTAAAGATGAGGCTAATGGAAAAATCATCCAGCGCTTTGTCGGACTACGACCTAAGATGTATGCACTAAATATCCATGGCTCAATGATAAAAGAGATTAAAGGCATAAAACGTAGTGCTATTAATCAGTACATTACGTTTGAGAGTTATACTGATTGTCTTAAAACCGGAGAAATCATCAGAACACCCATGAATCTGTTCCTGTCCCGGGAGCATTCTCTTGCCACAGTGCGAGTGACTAAAATCACATTGACCCCGTTTGGTGATAAAAGAGTTATCGCTGAGGATGGAATAACGACATACGCGTATGGATATTACAGCATTACAAACAGCGTTTAAAATATAGTAAGTCAAAGATAAAGATTTTCTCGTGAGTCTACAATCCTAAAAAAATGAAGGTTATCCGTGTGCTGTGTATGCACCTATCTGACGCCTGATGAAGAAAGAAGAAGATGGAAGGGAGGGTGGTAACCCTGCCATTAGGAGCAATCCTAGTGCTAGTCTCAAGCCTAGATAAAAGGGGGAGAGACACCTACAGCGAACTAAAATAAAGGTATGTTGACGTAAACTTTTTAATTAAAACTCTCGAATAATTACACCTGAATAAAACATTACAATTTCACTAAAAGAAAGTCGAGGTTATCTCTGGTTAGCCAGATTAGGTTAGACGATGACTGAGTAGAATAGATGTTGAGAGGAACGTTTGGGATTGGTCAGATTAATCTAGGCTAGGCCCTCGTACTTATTGTCTAAATTATGAAGGATGGATTAGCTTAGATTACCTTAGCAATGGGCTGGTTACGTGTTGTTCTTACGTTTTGTTAGGTGATTACATAGTTGCTACGTGTTGTTACGTCGTGTGACGTTTCTGGTTACGACATGTCACGTGATGTTACGTGGATACTGCTTATGTTACGTAGTGTAACGTCTTGTCATGCTGTTATGTTACGTTGTGTTACGTCCTGTTACGTGGTTACGTTAGATGATGATAGGAATGAATAGATAATGAGAAGATCCAGAGCATACAAGGTGGGAATAGGTTAGGACGTATACTTCACTGTAAACCGATATACAGTTTGTCCCTCTCCTCTCGCGCACTACTGTTTAACATATAAAAAGTTTGTAAAGTTTAGAAAAAGTATATAAAAGTGTTGTAACGTTGGATGAGAAATGTTTTATAGTCTAATTACTCTCTATATTACCGTATAAATCTACATTCCTCCACCTTCTTCAATCCCTGTCTATCCTTGTACCACTCCCGTTTTCCATATTTCTCCCATGTAAACGCATACTCTACTCCTCAACCCATGTCTAGACTAGCACCTCTCCTCGTATTCCCTACCGCTCTCATATAAGTGCATTTTCCTACTTGAAGACTCTCTCAACCTAGCACCTACCTTCGTTTTCCTCGTCTCTCCATATAAACGCATACTTTTCTCATTCAAACCTTCCTGTCTAATACCTCTCCTTGGTTTGCTAGCTCTCCCATACAAAACCGCCATATTCTACCCTTCAAGTCGTGTATGGTCTAGTACCACCCTCCTATTCCCTATCTCTTCCGTATAAAGTGTACGCCCTTCTCCTTCAGCATCTGGCTAGTCTAGCACCTCTCCTCGTATTTCCTATCTCTCCCGTATAAACTTACATCCCCTCCTTCATTATCTGTCTAGCTTATTATCTGTTCACGTTTTCCCTATCTTACCCATAAAAGTCATACTCCACACCTCAAACCCCCTCTAGCCTAGCACTTCTCCTCATATTCCCCTACCTCTCTCATATAAAGCGCATTCCCCTACTTCAGCCCTGTCTAGCCTAGCATAGACCCTCGTATTCCCTATCTCTCGCATATAAACGCCTACTCTATCATTCAAACCTCCTAGCCTAATACCTCTCCTCGGTTTTCTATCTCGCTCATATAAAACGCCATATTCTACCCTTCATGTCCTGTTTAGTATAGCATCTTTCCTTGTATTCCCTATCTCTCTCGTATAAAGCATATCCCTCCCTCCATTAGCATCTGACTAGCCTAGCATCAGCCCTGGTATTACCTATCTCTCCACTATAAACGCATTTTCCTCCTTGAACCGTCGTATTTACCCTCGTTTTCCCTATCCTTTCCCACATAAACGCAAAGTGCTCCAGCTTCTGTCTATCATACCCTCTGCTCCCGTTTTCCATACATTCCTCATATAAGCGTATACCCTACTCCTTAACCTCTGTCTACACCAGCACCTCTCCTCGTATGCCCTAATCTCTGTCGTATAAAGCATATCCCTCCCTCCTGGAGTCCCTGCTCTACCTCGGAACTCTCCTCGTTTTCCCCATCTTCTCCATATAAACGCATTTTTCCTTCTTGAAGGTTCTCTCAACCTAGCATATACCCTCGTTTTCCTCGTCTCTTCATATAAAAAGCCATACTCTACCCTTCAAGCCCTGAATAGTCTAGTACCTCTCCTCGTATTCCCTATCTCTCCTGTATATATGTCCGTATTCCCCCTGCTTCAGCATCTGTCTATCCTAACATCTGTTCATGTTTTCCCTATCTTTCCCATATAAACGCATTTTCCACTTCTCAGACTCTGTCTAGTCTAGAACTTCTCCACGTATTCTCCCGCCTCTCTCATATAAAGCGCACCCTCACTTCTTCAACCTCTATCTAGCCTAGCATCGATCCTCGTAGTCCGTATCTTCCCCATATAAACGCATTTTTCCCCCTTGAAGGGTCTCTCAACCTAGCATATACCCTCGTTTTCCCTATCCTTTCCCATATAAACGCAAAAAACTGCGCCAGAAACCCTCTATATATGCTACTGAGGGAAAAAGAAAATCCTAACCCATGTTGATAGGACCAAACCTTATTTTGCAGGTGCGGTACAAGATGAGGTTTAGTTTTCTGATCAAGATGATCGTTTTGTTGTTGTGGTGTGAACAGGTTCAGGGAGAAGTGGTAGGAAGTGTGATTGCAGAACAAGTTGTAAAAGCTCAGGTAAAAGTAAATAGGAGTCAGGCAGGCGTTTACTTCGATCATGTAGAAACATAGTATTTCTATGCAGCAGAATGGAGTTTTTTTAACATATGTAGATTTGTAACCTATAAAACAGCTTTGGAGGCGGACAAAACAACAGATCCCAAATTTGCTACAAACATGTGACAATGTACAAAATGAAAGGGGTATATATATATACCGATTGAAAACCTTCAATTCCGCATCCTCATTCAAAAAGTAAAGTGGTAGATAGGCTAAAAGATGTTTTCGGAGATTTATTGGGGTTGAATCAAAATTATAGACGCAAGCGCAGCCCTCTAAATTTTATTGGTAATGCATTAAATCTTCTTTTTGGAACAGCTACTGAAGATGAACTTCAAAGATTTACAAAATGCACATGGCATATAGAATCAGATCACGAAGATTTTTGCGAGTAGCTTCAGAACAGATGCCTGTTTTAAAATCTACAGTGGTCACTATGAATACCACTATTAAAGAAGCATTCTTGAATGAAGATAACATAGTAGTTATCGGAGTAGAGGGAAGTCATTAGAAACAAAAACACAAAATGCAGCTTTACCTTATGAACTGGAGACAAGTATTCTAATAAATGAATTGATACAACAGATTCAGAGAGGGATTCAATGGTGTCAACACACTTTCGATCTTCTCATAAACGTGTATTTAAACTCACAAAACAGAAGTTTACAATCTCAAATTATCACAGTGCAAAACGTAAGAGATCTTTTGAAAAAGGAAAGCACTCCAGACCTAACGATATTCCCTCCTTTCCCTTTTTCACTGTTTTTGTCCTTGATCCAAACAATAATTTATAATCAGGAATCAATATTGCTTTATGTAGTAAAGATACCACTGTTGCATGAAAAACAGTTTCACTTGTATAGATAAAATATACGAGTTCAGAAATTAATCAAGCAGACAGGATCAATAAAGCCAATCGACCAGGAGATTTTTTGGACTTAAATTACACTGGTTGGAGTTATGTATTACGCGTATGTTTTCGTGCTTTGGATTTGTAGTTGTTAATACTGTAAGAAGTGTTGGAGGGACTGTAGTAGCTGTTTATTTAAGCAATGTCCACTTAAAAAGTGAATTGATTCAGCAGGTGAACACATGAGAGCACTAGTAAATGTTAATGTCAATAGTGGCGCAGTTACTAAGCCTCAGATAGTCATTAATGGGCAAAGTTATCAAGGGTTACCTGTAATAACCTCACAACCTGAAAGTTCAGGACAAGACCTTCAGATGAGTTCTATATCTTAGGAGGCTAGATCACAGTCTCCAGTAGAATTTTGGGGACCCTCCAAATTAAAGCAAAAGAAGACGTTGCCTCCAAAGGGTGGATGTATTCAAAAGCTTGAGGTTGTCTTCAGACAGCTACACCCCTTTTCTTAAGGGAGGAGGTGTCGTATAAAGATACAGCTTAGGATGGCATGACAACGTAAACCATTCCCAACTAGCGAGTGCATCCACCACAGCTGTGTTTACCAAGGATATTTTCTGCCAGAAGGTACTTTGGTAAGATTGTCGACAGCTGGATTTGTACTTAGTTTTAACTAGGAAACCGGAATAAGTATAAACACCTTAAACAATTGTTGGATAAGTCAACATAGTGTACTTTAGCTAAAATGTATGTCACAGGTGTTCGGCATTGCTTCCTTTCTTGTATGTGTATGTGCCGGAACTCTTATCCCGGGAACGTAATACCCTGCCCCTCCTATACCATTGTAAGAGTTGTAAAACACCCCCGGTTTAGAGCTAAGGCGGTTACTTTAGTTTAGATTATCACTGTGCAACGCTGGCGCATCTTTCCTCAGTATTCAACAAGGACTTACATCTTTGAAGTTTTACTAATAAACTTCCTCCCACCTTTAACAACTTGTGCCTTCTTATTTACTGAGCTGCATTGTTCTCGAACTTAGGCTCGCAGCTTATCTGCAATATCGAAAAACTTAAATCTATAGTCGTCTGCAGAACCTATTACACGACGGGGGCACAGTGTTCCTTTTGCACCAGAATAATTTTGCATATATTATCTTATACAGGTTGGATTCCATATTTTAACAATTTCCCAAGAAACTAAAACTTTTCTTTTTCGCCAACAATCGGCCACTCTAACTGTGGAGGTGTAAGATGTGATGGTACATCAGTACTATATGGCTATATTATACGGTAGCAAAGAGATGGGAAATTGTTAATTTTTAGTTGTATTTAGGTTCTAAATAAATCCTACAGATTAAAAGTCAATTGCATCCATAGGCATTTACTATTTTTCCTCAGTCGTAATTATGTTTAACCGTTACACCTAACGGCATGCTACTCTTTGTCTGCCTTTATTTGTCTGACTCAGGTTGCTTTGTATCAAATGTTCTGTCCCTTCTCTCCCTGTGTACATTCAGCAGTAAACGAATTCTTAACGTACTGTTAACAATGCCATGTATGCATTACATGCAAATACAGCTTATAAGTATTGCTTATTTAACGCACATTAAAGGAATTCACATCCACGATGCTGCTAATTATCTGTATGCCGCACAACCGCATCTCGGGTAATCCTTTTGCGTGTGCATTGCAAGAACTGAATAACAGAATTAAATATGATTAGCCGAAAGGTTTAGAATGGGCGTTGTCCGTTTTTTTAACTTTGATCTACCAAATCAGGACGGATCCAAAGTTTCACATCACATTATACATACTCCTTACTGTTATGTTGTAACACACGGACTCTAAGATAAGAATGTTACTTTTGGAATGGGCCATAAAAATACTCGAAAGATGGCATTGGTCAAAATTTGGTGGAGTGTTATTAGAATTGTAAGGCCTGAACTGTTTTTGCGTTATCTTATTTTATTTATTTATTGTCTTAGTGGTGGTAGCCTAGGTCAGGCCGGTAACGCCTGCGTCGACACAGCCGCTGTGATGAACAGAATACAGGGAATATTAAATAAGTGAGATACATACTCAATGGAAGCTCTTTGCGCTATAGCAGGTAAAACCAGCAATAAACATTAGATCCTTCCAGAGAAGTCGCCAGAGAATTCGCTCCCCTGTGATACTGATTCCGAGGACGCCAATACCCCGTAGAATTACCATATACCAAGAAAGAAAAAAATAAATAATAACCATTGTATGTATATACATATATGTGTGCGTGTGTTTGTGTGTCTGCACGCGTGCTCGTGTATGGTTGTATCATTTATTTACTTAGATTTCATTGTGAGGCTTAATCATTAGTATGCATGCTTGACTAATTTGAAAAATTAAGTATTGTTAAATTTTGAAGCTCTGTTACATTGTTGTTACGCTTTTATGTACTGTCCAGTTAAAACTTGATTATTGGTAATAGCTTGTATTCTGGCATACTTTTAACATTCTCTTCACCAAGGTACACATACTTTTCTTGGAGAACAATCAATCAGCTTTTAATGGGTTGTGAAATACTTGTATTTACAAGCGAGAATAGGGATTCTGTATTTGAATTAAAAAACAATCGTTCGTACCAGTTTGCTTACTTATTGATACTATATATGTATGCACTGCGCTTGCTTTTGTGAGCGTGTGAATGCGTGTGTCAATCTGACTTTTTCATAATTTAAAAGAACTGTAAGTAGACTTATCAGTAGACGCGACAAGTAATATTTCCATAATTTGTATTAAAAATGGTCCTCTTATTGTAAATATAGTGTATAAAAATAAAATAAAATAAAAACACAGACCACTCAGAGGTCGGACACACGTAGTAAAGCAGGCGTTAGTAATAGATTTTTTTAAATTTATTTTAATCTTGCGACTATTCGCCTAAAACGCATATTCCTTTAGAAGTTTCTCAACATTAACCACTCTTTAGCTTGTTCCGACTTCAAGTACACTGGAAATGAGAGGACAATCTTTACTCAAATGTTTATACGAGTACATATATACACTTCACTGCTGTAGATACTACGGCTCGGAAGAGTTACATACGGAGGATGGGCGGACACATGAATATATTTGCACTAATCGGAGGATGGGCGGACACATGAATAAATTTGCACTAATAAGTGCTTCGCAGAAGCGTACACAACTTAAAAACTAATGTATCGCACAAAAATGTGATTATGCCGCCAAAATGCCTCTATTTTAAAATTGCGGAATTGAGTATTTATAGCCTTACAAGGATATGTAATTAGTCACATACTTCCGAAATAACAGATTTATTGTGTGTGTGTGTGTGTGTGTGTGTGTGTGTGTGTGAGAGAACAATAAACGGAGATTAGCGCGGACGTAACTGCCGTAGTTCTATTTCCTAAGAATCGTCTCTACCGATTTGAGTGTTATATGCCAGTTTATGGCAGGAGAATATAGAGAAAGGAAAACTGCCAATATTGCCATTAATGTGAGAGCACAGTCGCCCCAAGAAACTTGCCTTTTTTCTTTTCTTCCCGTTTTCACCTATCCCTTCTCTAACGGCGGCGTATACATTACTTTATTGGTTGTGTGATATTGACAAATCTGTTAAGTTTTATGCTAGTATTGTCCCCTAGTGTATCGTTGGGCAGACTAAGACCCAATGTCCCAGGATGTCACACCATTGCTATCTTATCTGAAATATTACCGTGAACTAGCGTATAAAATGCAGGAAATGATATATAAAAGCGCTTGTACCCGTTCCTTAAAACGATCTCACACATAGCAGTAACATATGAAGAGTGCAGGGGCTGGTAGATGTTGGACATCAGCTTTCTAACCAAAACATATTCATCCTTCTATGACAATGGGAACGTGGTAGTAACATAACATTATGAAACTTCCGCACAGCCTATTAACGCTCATTACAAAAATGAAGCTTGTAGAACATCCTTTCCAGCTGAAGAATTACCAGGGAACAAAGCATCTCATGGGAAAAGTGATTTACACGAAGGCATAGGTACTGGATAAGCAAATTCAAATTAAATTGAGCTTTATTTATGGATGCCCTTTAACTACCGTGGCCCTTAGCGCCCCTTTCTATATTGGGCGTGAAAGACGGTAATTTTGCTCAGAGGTCTCTTTATCTGACTTGAGGCTCTTTTCCGTGCCATAAATCTGCAACATGGGATCACCGGCTTTACTTCCCTTCCGAAGGAAGCTATGGATGAGAAAACTGAGCATTTCCCAAGCTTACGGCGGAAGTTTTACGGACCAGGCATCTTGTACTCAAGATTGTACAGCGATACGAGTCCGTGCTTTTATCAAATTAAAACCTTCATACTTAATGTACTGTCTAAATATATTCATGATGATGATGGTGATGAAAAATAAGTGGCCTCTAAAAGAAGCCATGCACGCAGGCTCAAGGGCCCACTGTGCCTCATATTCTGGTATTACTGTAGTTCAATGGTCCGAATAAAAAGGACCACGTCCTTGATATATGCCTCTTTACATCCTCAGGTTCCAAGAAGAAGGACCCTAAGGATACATACCTATGTAGAACGAAAACTTCCTATTGGCATAGTATATGCTGTGAGGTCTCAAATTTCCTCACATATTTCCTACATAAGGGGTCCCGTACAAGACCTATTATGCATAAACGTCTGTGCAGAATATTGTGGCACGTAAGATAGCCCACAATCTCTCTGAGCTTAACTCTAGATAAATTCACTAGGAACTCACACACTCACCGGTCAGGACCAGATAGAAAATCGTGGGCCTGCCTTGGAGTGGTTTTCTTACTCCAGATCTCAAGATGAGCCCTCACCGTGAGCTGGGTAATCTCCTTGACATTTCTAGCAGACATTCCGCAAAAGAGCTCGGGGCCTATAAAATCGAGCCCCAATCCCTCCTCGCTAGAGCGTGTGCCATATCACTGCCTCTAATACCAGCATGCCCCGGTACCCAAAGAACTTTAACCAGACAGCTGGTACATAGTCTCTCCAACATCCTCTAGCATTACCACACTAGCCTTACTGTGGTTTTAACCTTCCTAAGTGCTTCCAAACCTGTCACACTCTCCAAGGAGATGTATATATCCGTTCGTCCGTGTGGCATAGTGTAAATATGCATAGCAAAGGCTAAGATCGCAAAGACCTGGAATACTGTGGAAAATCGCCCAAGGGAATGATAACCGGGTTCTAGGACTATAAGCCTGTCCCGAGACTGGAACCGTACGTGAATCACGTCCTGACACCAACCTTTGGGAGGGATCCGGTCTCTAGGTCCCATTCCTTCCTGAAAGTTCATACCACAGAGTAGCATGGGCTTAGGTTATACCTAGTCCCCATCAAGACCCCAATTATCTGGGTTATAGGACACTTGCGATGCAGAAAGCATCAATGAGCCCTTTGTGGAGTAGTTTGAAACACCACAACCCCTAAAGTCCAGAGGCGGTGTGCACTCATCCTAGCTACCTCCTCTACAAACCAAAGAAGAGGGGGAAGGTCCACCAAAATCTCTAAGGCCGATTGAGGAGTCCTGCACAGCTCCCCTGTTATCATAATACATGCCAATCTTTGTAGAAAATCCAGCCCAGCAGCCACAACCTTGGCCAGAGAGGCAGGCCACCAGACAAATGTCACATAAGTTATTGACGGTCTAATAACCGAGGTGTATAGCCATTTGACCACCTTTGGTCTCAGGCTCCACCTAATTCCTATTGATCTTCGACCAGCCCACAAGGCGTCGCAGGCTTTCTTAACTTTATAACCTACATGATTTTCCAGCCTAGCCCAGCATCCAGAATAACTTCTAGATACTTGGCTGCTCAGGAAAGCTTTAGCTTCTTCCCAAACAAGTGGGTTTCTCCATAACTGGCCTGCTCCTCCTTGTAAAGGTCAACATTTCAATCTTGTCCAGGTTAACGGAGAAATCTGTTTCTCTGCACCTTTCCTCTAAAGCCTGTAAGGAGTCATGTATAAGCTCCGGAACAGTGCTCGGGAATTTTCCACTTGCTACAATACATGTCATCAGCAAAGCCTCGAGCATGAATTCCTCCCCTGTTTAGTCTATCCACTAGTGCATCTACCACCAGACACCGCAGAGTAGGTGACAGAACTCCACGTTGTGGACATCCTCGGGGCACTGTTGACCTAACGAACACGCTGCCCAGAGTCGCCACAGACTGCCGGCCTTCCAAGGAGGTCATAATCGAGTCCGTTACAATTGAACTGACTCCCCTACTCTCCAGGCATTTCTGAATGGCGACTAAAGTCATATTATTAAAGGCACCTTCGATGTCCAGGAAAACTGCCATGGCTAGTTCTCCCCAGGACAGCGCCCTCTCCAGCCTCACCACAAGCTGACGGAGCGCCATATCCGTGGATTTACTCGGCCAGTGAACATACTGATGAGGCTGTATGGGCCTGTCCACCAGTATGCCATCCCTCAAAAATCTATCCACCAGTCTTTCCAGAGCCTTTAACAAAAAGTATGTTAGACTGATAGGACGAACCTCCCCAGGCCTGCGGTAGGATCGTCCACCCGGTTTAGGTATAAACACCACTTTGGCCTGTCTGCGAAAGCGAAAAACATGCCTCATGGACAGGCAGGAGCTGAATACTCTTACTAAGTGGGATGAAATGATCTCCCAGTCCTCCGTACGGAGAGCCGGGGAGATCCCATCCCACTTACGCTCTTATAGGCTCAAAACTATAAATGGTCCATTTTATTTTTTTTAAAAAGTAACAATCTCGCTGGCCACTGTCCAGCCTTCCGGATAAGGCTGGCGTGTGCTTCCAGAATTTTGGTTCTTGATTTGCGAAGTAAGCCTCGGGGAATGGATCTAAAACAACAGCCTCAAAGTCTCCACCTCCGGAGCCTGGCCCTAACTCCGGAGACCAGCAATTTCTGCAGACGAGCACTACTCGACTCCTTCTGTACATTATCACAGAAGAGCTATAAGATTCCTCGGAGGCCTTCCTGATTTCATTTTTGTATATTCTTTGGGACTCCTTAAAGGAGTTCCAAGCTTTCCGACACTTATTGTCTTTATACGCATTGTATAGCCTTCGTTTGTTTTTCCTGGTGGAACTTAGAAGGGAATTCCAGCTGAATTTATCTTTGACCCGAGCCTCGTGTATAAGGAGTTCATTTCTTCCATAGGAGGGCACCAGAGTGTTAGTGAGAAACTCCACGCAACACACCAGGTACTCCGCATACCTTAGCTTTATCTGCGGTTCATTTCTCAGCTCACCTTTTAAAGAAGTCACAATTTTTCTCTTTTGGTTTCTGTACAGGCGGTACTTTCCTTTTCCTTCAAGTCTAAAGCGTACATGTCTGAGGTCAGACATGGAGGGTTCAGAGCAAACGCTCCAATCCTTAATATCTTCTAGTATCCCAAACAACAGTAGTGAATGTGTAGAAGCTCCTCTCTTTCTTAATTAACAAAGGTCGGAACATCTCCTTGATTCGCGATCTCGAGATCTGTAGTGCCCCGGTACTCGAGCAGCTTCTCCCCTTTACCATTGACATCTGTGCTTCCCGAAACGCTATGATGGGTGTTGGAGTCACAGCAAATCAGAAGGTTCAAGTTTCTATCCTTGCAATAAATTACAGGCTATTTGAACTCTGAGGAGGAGGTGATTCATTGGAGGCATATTGGAAATAGGCTGAGCAGATTACCACCTGCCGTTGCATTCCGCCCTTCTCATACCTCACTAAGACTGCTGCCAGGTCTTTAGTAAGAAATGTTGGCCGATCCATGATATTACTGAGTCCAGTAATGACACGTGCTCTAGATTTTACCTCAGACGAAGCGCTGAAAATAGCAGCACCATTAATATTCAGGCCCATGATGCGGCCCTGTCAAAGCCAGAGTTCTTGCATCTTGGCGACATCAATTGCATACCTCGTTACGTTACTTAAGAGCACTTGCGAGGCAGTTATACTGTGTTGAGGGTTAGCCTGAATGAACGAAATCATCTCGGCTTACCCTGCCCCATTTAAACACTTTCCCATCGGACTGGTTCTCCTAATATCTCCAAGTCCTCTGATGGGATGTCTGAGGGATATTAATCCCCTTCCAATCTGGAATTTTCCATTGAGTGTCCGAAACTCTTTTGAAGATTCCAGAAGGGTCTGGATACACGGCTTCCGCAAGGTCCCTATGACTAAAGACGCGTGCTTGTCCCGCGTTTCCGACCAGTCGCTTAGCCCTTCTTCTCCTCCTCTTCTCTGCTTCACTGGCATACTTAGGCTTTAGCTTTAGGGTACTGACCACTTTGATCGGTTCCCCCAAAACATCAGAATATATGTCTTTCTCAGCAGATAGGACCTGCATCTCCACATCTTCGGGAGTCGCAATTTCTTCTACCCATTAATATATCTTGCGAGTTCGGGTTCCCTGCTGTGGCCCCAGCCTCCGCGCTTACCTTTATAAATCATCGATGTTCCTAAAAGGGGAGTCCGGATTTAGGTATAGGGCCTGCTTATCCACATCTCCGGGAGTTTCAGTTCCTGTATCCCTTTCCTTAGTCTCGTTGTCAAAGTCCTTGATCGAGGAACCAGCCGCCTCAACGTCGGCTTTAGTTCTCTCGGGGTCCCCTAATATAAAACCCTCCGGTTTATTGGAACTTCATTGGTACTTTATTGGATCTTCAATAGTCCGCACGATTAGCTAGAAATAACTCAGGGCCGTCCAGGCAGAGCCCCGTATCCCTGGATAAGTCTATATACTCTGACAGGTCGTTAGGTATCTCAGAGGTTACGTTTGCGACGCATCTACTCATGTGACATGCACCCATCGTTACGAATCGTATAAGACCGAGTTGGCGAGTTGGTTCGCGGTCTTCTATTCATTACTCAGAGACAGGCCTGATTCAGCGTGTCAGTAATCAGTTATAAGGATCTTCAGATTTATTAGACCTTTACCGCCAGTCTGTCTAAATGAATGATGCCATCATTAGTTCAGCGAGCCCTTGTCTCAAAGGAGAGGTGCGCAAATGAGCCTCCGACTGCATTCGTTTTCTGACTTCGTAAACATATACTACGATGGTAGAGAACTGTTTTTCACTACGACATTTTGTGTTCTTTGCACGCGATGGAAGTGACCACCGATCACAAAATTTGCATGGTTAAGTGTAACTTCCGAACTGGAAGGGTGCAAGGGGGAGTCTACTGGTTATGATATTGGCCACTGTGTGAATGATTTTCTCAGTTCTTTGCCAGAATTAGATCAAGTCTCGAGACAAAGCATGTTAAAAAAATGTCGTTTCTATAACAAAAAAAGAGAAACAACAAAAATGTATTAAACTATTTATAAAGGTTATTTCAGTTGTTCTTTTATTAAGAAGTTAAGGTTGTGTCATTAAAGCCGAGGTACTTTACGCTACAAAAACCGTAGAATTATTTAAGTTAGCTATCAGCATACATATATAGATTGCAAATTTACGGGACGAAGCGAATAAAGCTCCAAATGTAAATACTGGAAAGGTACGGTAGAAGTACCATTTTAATAAGGTGACCGTAAAACTGCAGATATCCACCACTTCCACTCATTTTTCAATAGTCCTCTGCTAAAGATACTGGTGATCTCGCTTCAAAGTATTGACATCAGGAGCAGACAACCGACTGGTAGCAACGACCGAATAAATCTGAAGATCCCGTTAAGGGTCTCTCCAGTAAAACACACAACACACACACTTATAAAGATTACTTGGTCCCTCTGCACCCTCGTCCAAAGTCAGTAGTCTTTGGTTAGCTATATGTGGATATATCACTTTTCTGTCTCTCCTGATCACAATTTCCCGTATAAACACCGCCCAAACATGTTGCGTATGTAATAGTAATGTACCAATGAATGTAGAACTGATATTAGGCTGCAATTAATATTTGGCTATTAGACGGACTACAGGCCAACAGAATATTTGCATAAACCTTTCAGTCGCTTACTCATCAGACCCACACCTCTCAAAATACGTGGTAAGAAGATGGAGTTTCTTTACAACTAAATGCTTCTGATGTTACTCATTTTTATGCTTAATGCTCTTGATGAAAATGTAATAGCTGCTAATTTTGTGTACATCCTTGACTTGGTTCACGAGATTAGATTGCCATTACACGACATATTAAATTCCCTGATGAAATGGCGTGTATAGTTAAAGCAACAAATATGACGGCCTGTTGCAGCTCAAGCAGTTAAACAAGGTTCGGAACTTTAGTTATTCTGAAATAGAAGCATTATCACGTGCTCCTGTATAGTGATATATTCTCACCTTCTTAGTAAGATAGTAAGGGGGATAGGTGGTAGTCTGTGCGAGATCATGCAGAAAGAATTTTAATAGTGTCTTCAGTGATTCCTTACCTCAAAGCACACACAACAAGATGCAAATCATTTGAATGTGTATTACAGGACAACAAGAATGGAGTAAATGAAGATGGAGAACGAGATAGTGAAAAAGAAGCATAAACAGAAATGTAATAGGAACATTCTCCAGAACATCCAGTGATCTTATTCACTGAAGAATCGCAATACCAGACAGCATGAAATCTACAAGAAAAACGCTTGCGTGTGTAGAATATAGCAATAACATGCATAATTTATTTGCTAAGTATTATTGTATTTCTTACCAATTACATTCATTTCATAAATATTTGCATAATTGTTTAAAGGATTACGTAATATCTTAAAACATTAATGCTGCTGAAATCTAAAAATATATTCTGTTGATCTATTTTGAAAGACGCTTGCATAAATGGAATTTAGAAGTTGGAATCATATAATATTTGGGGCCATGATATGAAGTATATAATAACATTACTTAAAAGACAACTGTATAATATAAAAAAAATTTGTTTTATAAACATTGTCCTATTACAATCATTCACAAAAACCACACATATTCCCCAAAGATAATGATGATGGTCTAGACCTTCTAATCACCTAGTTATATAATCGTCTGCATCACAGGGAAAGAGACCTGCAGGTAGACACTTTATCCGTAAAATTAAACACCTCAGCAATGCCTGGATAAGATATTTTATATAGTAGAAGATCTTGATAATCATGATATATTTCAAAGTTCTTGTTAACTATCGTTGAATTTCATTAACAGTATTTTCGTGACTGCCATGCTCTAACTTTAGATGCTTTCAGCTTGCTTATAATTTCCTCAGTCCCCCCTCATATGATTGCTAATACCAGCATCTCTCCATACAATGAGCAATCTCAGCATATCCACCAGTCTATTCGGATTTTCAAGCATATATATAACTGAATTATCACCATATGGAAACGTCAAATTAGTAAACACACGACTTCCACTGTATTCTAATGGCTCATCCACAGGGGACTCAAGTGTAGGATAGCCAGTCGATTCATTATAGCATCTTCCTCTATGCATCTTAAGTCTTGTCAAAGAACGATTCTTTAAAATTCGACCACATATACAAACATTTAACGACTCGATTTCCTCCGAGTGTAATGTATGAAAAATTGAGTATATAATAAGTTGGTTGTACCGATTTTGCCCCGCAATAGTTCATGCTAAAACTCTAAAAGCAATTAAATGTATGCGTAAATGCTAACGGTCGAAGGAATTAAAAGCGAACCAATGAATTAATAACACACTATTATGTATATATCTCAAATGAGAGTGTCGGAGGTGAGTCTCGGCATATGCATAGCAGGGGAAATGTATGCTCTCTGGAAACATTCTTCATCCAGATAGCGATTGGCCTGAGGATCCGCAAACATGTGGTTGTCATTCAGGCTGGTCGGCACAGGCTCCAAGGTCAAATCTTTAAAAGGTAGGGTCCCCGCCCTTTGCCTGTCATGTCTCCTGGACCGTCCTAACCACGTAGCAAAAAGAACTAGAAAACGTAACATGACGTAACCAAACGTAACTAGGAAACGTAAAAATACGTAACAAAGAAAACGGAAGCGGCGAGCAGGGGAAAAGGATGCTCTGTGGAAACTTTCGTCATCCAGAAAGCGATTTGTCTGAGGTTCCGTAGACGTAGGGTTGCCGTTCGGGTTGGTCCAAATGTCCAAATGTTTAAATAAGTTTTTTTCAGAATTATGCGAGTAAACATTTTTAACTAATATATATTCAGCCATAAAAACAAACGAATTTCCTATTTAGGATATTTTCGCGTGTAGGCAGGCCTTGTCAAGAATATATACTTTTCCCGGAAATGGAAGGTAAGCATTCAATTAATTTAAAATATATTTTCAAGTATTATTCATTCAGTCATAAAAGAACTCGAATTTCCTGTATAGCAGATTTTCGTTTTTGAAAAGGTCTTGTTAAGGATATATATTTTCCTCGAAATGTAAGCTAAACCTTCAGTCAGTTAAAAACATTTTTTTTCAAAATAATGTACATTCAACCATAAAGGACATGGATTTTCTATTTAGATAATTTTCAAGTCTGAACAAGATTTTTATGTGACGGTCCCTTTATTAGATTTGTTCCTTCTCAGAAAATTGTTACATCATGATATGATAAGTACATGCATAGGTTGCTATCGCCCACCGCTACAACTCCGAGCTCATACATAGGGCTATATAAATAGCGTATTGCATGCATTATTTAACTACACTTTTAGGGTAAGAAATGAAAAGGCGGTATTGTTTTTCTGGATATAATTTTCCTGGAGTAATGTAGGTTGCTATAACTTTTAGACGAAAACTGAAACGCCAGTCCGTTTAAAATGAAATAAACAGATAAGCTTTCTTGACGATATGGTGATAGGTTCATACATATGGAAGGTATCGCTCACCCCTGGAGCTCCGGTCTCATATATAGCGCTGTATACACAACGTATTGTGTGTACATTAGGTTACTGGCATTGCTCATGCACTTGTAGAGTTCAAGAGAGTGTTCTATAACGTTAACTCCACTGACCATTTTGGCTTGCCGGGAAAGTAAGATTTCGCTCCTTAAAATAATAATAATAATAATAATAATAATAATAAACAAATTAATCGTTGCATTGAATAAGGAAATAATAGTTAGAAATAATTGTGATAGTTAATTTCTTATAAATTATTACTTAAAAAATCCTTGCGCAAATCCATAACATGAAAAAAATATTTGATATGATACACCCCCATGAATTTCTCTTCCCGCTACGAATACAAAAGGACAAGCAACAGACAGATGTTTAAGGATAGCACTCTATATACTGGCCTTTGTATTATCTGGCGTGTTCGATTTCCATTCATGCTGTTTACTTGCTTCTGATGTTATACATTCGCATGTGTTACTCTATCCTCTATGATGCATTAGTCGGTACACATATTATTCTTAGTCGTCTATTTTCTCTGCTGTATTAGAAATACCTGAGATGGAATAGTGAATAGTAGAAAGCGTTCGGGATTGAGTTATGCGTTTTTTTGAGGTAATGGTAATCCTGTCTTTTCCTTTCAGCTGTATTCACCGTTTGAACTAATATTCATTAAAGCGCAAAATACTGTTTTTTTCATGTATGAAATGGATTTTCTGAAGGATGCCTTATTGCCAGGAAAATTTCTTTAAGAATTTCGCATCCGCGTAGCGTGTCTAAACCTGCATAGTACCTGGTTGAATCGATATTATTGAAAAACAAACATCTCCTTTTTAAATTATTTCCTATCAAGTCATGCGTGAAATGACAGGAAGCCTCCATCTGCTACCAATAATATTTTTATGAGAATTTCAGAGCCTCGCGGCGTGCCTAACAACGAAATATCATGCTAGATTTAAAGAAGGTCACATTTCATTTTGTTTTTTTCGAGCCAATGCGTGCGTTGGGATGTTTGTGTGTTTTAAAATATTAGGTAAACTATGCTCAGAAATATGCCTTGTAATGTGTTTTCGAGGAATATTCCACCTGCTCTGGTCACATCCGGTAGAGCGTTAAACACATAGTGTCTGAAATCTGAGAAATTTCCTTTCTCAAGGAGGTTGTTTATTGTTAAGTATGTTTTGCTCGAAAATGCCGCGGATGTAATTGTCGTGCTTGCAAACAGTTCTTGTATTTGACAGGATTTGCTTTTGCTTGCTTTTGCAGAAAATCGATGGTGTGGCATTGTTGTTGTCTAAGGATTATCATATTTTATTTTAAGGCTGCTTTTGTCTAAAATAATGCCTTGTAACCCTCGGTTTAAAGGTAGTCATATGTCGATGTCTAAACCTGTATAGACCTGTTTGATCAGGTATTACAGACAAACAAACATCTCCTTTTAAATTGTTTAAAATCAGGTGACGCGTGAAATGTCATGAACCTACCATCTGCTAGCAGTAAGATTTTTCTATGAATTTCAGAGGCTTGCAGTGTGCCTAAACAATCATTAAAAGAACAACAAAGCGAATGGTTTGTTGTCGTGCGGGTTTGAGTGTCCGCGTATTTAATTTTTTATTTATTTTTTTCAGAGTCATGCCAGCGTGTAAACAAACCTTGGAAACAAACATTCTTGAAAACGTAACTTTCTTTATTTGTAAATATGTTTCTTTCAAAAGACTTACGCTCGCCTTATTCCTTTTATTTTTTTGGAAATGTTAAAAGCATATCCTGGTGGGGTTCCAACTATGTTTACCTCACACGGAAACCGATCAAGCAGGGGACATGGTCCTAGCTGCGTGAAAGACAGAGAGGATAGGGGTGGCGGTGGAGGAAATAGAATTAACAGCTCAAGACATGCGAGAGCTAGCTTACTGTTCTGAATACGCTTCCTCCTCTGGTCGCTATGGTGGGGTAAGTATACCAGTGGCTTGCCGATGTTAAGTGCTCCAGACCGAGTGAGAACACCTACGAGGGCAGATGTATGCTCTCATGCTACCGAAAATACCCCTTTTAAATACGTTAGCGTCCTGTGCATTTTTTAATTAATTTTTGACATTAAATATGTCTTTAATTCATGCATTTTTAATTAATCTAAGAGGTGTAATATTCTTATAAGCCTGAAAAGTCCCTCAAAGCAGAAGTGGATAGGTGTTATTAATCGTAATAATTATACACTCGTAATAATCGCTTAGTTAACTTTTTTTCGGTTCATCTCCAGCTGTCTCTCAATGTCTAATATATCGTAGAGGGGTGAAATGCAGATCGAGACTTGCTACTGCTATCATGACAAGACAGAAGCCGGCTGCCGGTTTTGGATTACAAGGGGAAGGGTTACTGGACAGGTTAAGTGCAATGAGGTGTGATAGTTGTACATATGCTAACACACATATACGACGACAACAACCAGGTGCACGAGTCAATTAATATAAACCTAATTATATTAATCAATCAGATACACGTGATGAAGGTACCCCTTCCTTGCACTGAGGGGAGAGAGATAGGAAAGAGTTTTAGAGAAAGATTTATGTAGACATGTGTTCTTGGGAAGGTGAGCGGGGCTACTTTATCGGCATCAACTCTTTATACCACAGCAAAAAATATTGAATTGGAACAATTGTATTAATCGATCAACGGCACGCGACCAGTCATTTACGGTACGTGATACCGAGAATTCAGGCAGCTAGAGAGGGATATAGCATTTGTTAGCGGTTTAAGACTTTGAAGTAAATGAGGCGAGATGATGTTACACATGGACGAACATTATCTGATTGATTGAAAAGCACTTAGAGATGCAGCCTCTTTCAGCGATAAGCTACCTCAAAGAGCACGTGTCAGAACATCAGTACCAAGTATTTGGAGGCTCGAGAGTCAATTGATATATGCTTAATTATATTAATCAATCTATTCCACGCGACCAGATATTTAGAACTTTAACGGCGGGGGAACTTCACCTACACAAAGGAGTGGAAGGGGAGTCTTCCTGGGTTGGGAAAAATACCGGCAAAGGGTGTCAAAATATTTGTAAACACAGGTGATTACACGCTCGATTAAACTAATCGGATTACGGGTCGTTAATTTTCGGCGCCTTTGTGTGCTGGATCTCCTCCATCGATTTAGTGGGGCGATGGCAAGCGACCACCGGGAGGATAAGGATGCGGAAGATCCTCTTCGAGCCACGCGAGCATCAATTTAGGGAAACGCTCTGCAAATTGCAGTCCTAGTGGGCGGCAAAATCTTTGGTCGCGGCTTCAGCCCTTTGTAGTCAATGAAGCGAGATAATCTCACACATGTACGATCACATATAATTTATGGACATGACATACATCACCTGTCAACCCTTATCAAACCCTTATCAACACTTGTCAGTCAAATTTGACAGCTACAGGACACTTCCATTAGCGGCAAGCGACACACAAAGGAGGAGAGGGTTGGGGAAGGAGTGAAAGCACCTGTACTCTGATTACACGATCAATTAAATTATTCGGATCGCATGGGTCATTAATCCTATTGTTTGGGAATCGGCATCATTATTCTGCTGATATGTCAGTTTATTACAATGAATTACGACTGGCAACGTTGTATCCTGTGGTTTGTATAAATGAATATTGGCCAATATAAAGGCCGTGCATAGTTCATTAAACGTTTGACTTAATGGAGGTGATTCTTGCTGTAGTTGTTTATCCTCATACTTTTCAATACAACGGTTATGTGTTTTTGTGTTGACATGTCTTCGCACATCACTCGAACTACAATGCGCAGAAGCAAATTGTGCTATTGCATGGTTTGCAATAAAGGTTTTCTTTAATAATAGAGAAAACGTTTTCCTCATACTCCAATATACAGCTTTGCAACGTTGGTTGTTGACTTTGTTACCCTTTCCTTTGGCATTTTGTGTACGTGAACACTGTACGGCGATATACTTGTCACAACTGCTAAGGTAACTCTCTCATTGTAAGCAGTTGACTGTAAAACGCCTTTAAACGAACGTAACGACTACTGCTTATACGCATACAAAGCTATTCCAAACACCGATCAAGTTTTGTGAAGTGGTTATCAGTAGTGCATTAACCTACGATTATTACTGTTGTACAAATGTAAAACGGTTCTTATTTGTACAGAAAATAAACATATTGTTTAAGGCACTGAAGCAGATGACTTTATTTTGCCCCTATACACAAAATCTGACATCGCAACACACTAAAGCGCCACGGTAACACTGCTAGAAGCGTTTTTAAACCGCATCCGAGTGTAAGGACGGTGTAAACTTACGTCTCTGTCCCTTGGGTTTGGGCGCTCCATTTCAGTTATAATGGGTATAAATGTCTGCGATACTTCGGATTTATACGCACCATATACCTTGGATTGTATTTTATCAAATTTCCCTTACTTATTTTTCTTAATATTACCTCATATCTTTCACCCGCTAACATTAAAAGTTATTTTGTAGCCTCTCGTGCAAGTATAGAAATTATTGAATGTCCTTGAGATAGCAAGCGATCGCCCAAAATGGGTGTTTAAATATTTCCAGATTTTTTTGACTTTTCCACCTTTATGAGGTGGATGAATGCTGTTTAAAATGCATTCGGGGTATCAAAAATCGCGGCTCGATTACCTGTAAAGTATCGCATGCAACGTAAATGATAAATATAGTTTGATAATTACGCTTTTTCCGCCATTCTTTCTCATTGCGGTAATTTTAAAATGTAATACCAGATTTAACATTTATTCAAGTGTCATGCGTTTAAATGTTTAGTCTTCAACAGCAGTATGCTTTTTTGCAGAGGGTTCGCATTTTATACTTGTTTTTTGAGTTTAGGGATCGTTTCATATTTCAGCAGATTACATTAGTGTGTTGATTTGATTTTAAACGTAACGTAGCCAGATATTAACTTTATTTTGGTATTTGATAACATGTATGATATTTACTTTGTTCGTTTAAGTATCATAATAAATACCACTTGAGGTCTGAGCTCAACCAGGTAAGTTCTCACGTGTTATGAATGTGCGATCTGATGGATAATCTCGATACCTTTTTTGACAATTCCTACGATAGGTATAGCTCCACACTGGCCGTGTGTAGGATAATGTTTGAAAGCTAAATGGGAATTTAAAAATCCGAGTACCTTAGATTGCCATGGTGGTTTAGCAGGATATATACAACAAATGAGTGTGCTTACATCCGTGTGGTGGGGCTGAAGTACCTACTTTCTTACACGAATCTCATTTCGTATGAGTAGTCTGGATAGAGATTCCTGGAAGTTACACTTTCCCTCATAAGACGAATATATAACGCGGCTCTCCGCACAGTGGACCCTGCACTTACATGAGCGTTATTTCACCCATTTTACTCACTCTCTCTACAGACTTGAGTTATCAAAAGAAGGTTTAATACTTACAAAAATAATTCCGTTGAGAAATTTAGCGTTAGCCACGGCTCCATGTCACGGTGCCTCAACGAAAGATCATCGGCAAGGAAAGCCGAATATCCATATTTCGGTTCCGACCGTCGTACTGGATTCTTCATGTCTGATCAATTATTCTCGTACTCCACTTTCTTAACATTAGTCTATTTGAAAGT
This sequence comes from Deroplatys truncata, assembly GCA_030765065.1. Classification (NCBI taxonomy): domain Eukaryota; kingdom Metazoa; phylum Arthropoda; class Insecta; order Mantodea; family Mantidae; genus Deroplatys; species Deroplatys truncata. Next base: position 521,930,484 of record CM060990.1, on the reverse strand, counting down.
ATAACGACAATACATTTTAAGTGCATTTTCAAAATCTTCTAAAATTCAACTATGAGATTAGTCAGGTCTCAAAACATAATATGATGACGTACATATCTGCAAGCTTGAAGTCTTATTTTGTAATCGTTAGCTGTGAATAAGCTCGGTTTGTTTCTCCCCCCACAGAACATATACTTCATTTCCAATCCAAAAGTGTATAATAAATTACAAGAAGTGATTCAAATTTTAGATCTGATATATTTAATTATTATAACGGTTTCTTTTATTGCTATAAAATTACTAATTTCCTATAAAACTCATTGGCGATACAGGAAAGGTTCCGCTTTTGCGTATGGCTTTATATGTGCTTTAGGATGTGCTGTGAGTCCTCTGATTGATCTGTGTTTATGACTTTGACTCCAAGTTTTGGATTCTATTTCGAATACGAATGTGATTTTGGATATCACTATTAACACAAAGAAATGGCAGCAATCATGCGTTTTGTGTACTCTTTATTTGTCCCATTTAAGTTTGCCATAATGTCTGTTACCTGAATTTTCACATGACTCCTGATTTTATGTGGTGGTAGGAAGGAACAAGGAGGAGTGTGCCATGCAACTTAAAAAAGCTTCAGATTTACAAATTCATCAGGGAAAACAGATTAAACCACTTGACAGCAAAGGAAGAAAGTTACAAAACCCCATCCAACACAGCTTTATAAAACAATGTGCACTTAAAAAGAGTGTGAACCCCAGATAACAAAATTAATGACAGTGCATTATACAGTGAGTTTAAAATTAGGCTAGATCACATCGCAACGGTCTTGGGATGAACAACATTTGCCGCACCCGCCGTCCAAATTGTGTATAAAGAGCCAACAAGTCACAAACGATGGAACTGAAGTTCACACCACTAAATAAACACAACTGCCAAGTTTACTCTCACTACATTGGACGTTGAAAATAAATATTTAATTACGAACACATTCATTGTATCTTTGGATAGGATTTACTTGAAGATTTTCTCGTTGTTTTATTGCCTTTACTTCTGTCGTGGTGTCTGCGCCTTTGTTGCGCGCACTTTGTTCTAAAAACTTCCCTATTAATAAAACTCAAATGAACACATGTCACAAGAGCGTAGTGAACTAAATTCACTACTAATTAGGCCGTTGTAATGTAAATTCAAATAATGAATATCCCATCAACAGCACACAATATAAGCTTACTCTTAATGAGTGAAATGGTCCCGTTCCATGAAACTGCTGTAACTCAACTGACGAAACACACGGATCAAATGCCATGATCTTGAGAAGTAACCTAGTATTTGGTGCAGCAGCTGTATTTCAGTCCAAAGACGCTTTCCGGTCCACTCTTTAGGCATTATTCCTAAATGCAGCAGCTCAGCACAAGCTCTCTTTAAGCAACATGAATAACGCGGATGAGAAGTGAAAACATTCTTACTGTCGGAATAAATGTAAGCAGCATTAAATGGATGTTTCATACGTTGAAAACTAGTCTCTGCAAAACACTATGTCGATTCTAAGGGTATAGATTAGATGGTACAAAAATTATTAAGCTATAATAAATGTTAGGCGAATACGAAACTTCAAAGATGTTGACTTCGGCAGGCTACTATAATCTCATGCTGTTTTAAATATAGTATAATAACATTAATAAATTGCAGACGTCACAAAGTAAACGTATGCAAGCTGACACACATTTCTTCCTTTCTTTTTGTGCTAAAAATACTTCCAACACCAGTAACACATATAAACAGCCGATTGCGACAAAGACGTTTATTATATTTCTGTAAATATCATAACGATTAGGCACGTAGCGCATCTTCCAGATTTTGTACTACTATACATAGGAATCGGTTCCGTATATTGGTGAGATTATTCGTTTTGCTTCTGGAAGATGGTTTTATTCAAAGTCTAAAGAGATGGAATTTTCAAACACTGAAAGCGTTCTCGGCAAGTGACAAAGTATGTGAAAACGTGACAAAATTGTTATTCCTGAACAATTACATCACAAAGCTCATTTTCTTTTTAACTGAAGCGAATTAAAGGCAATATTGAAATGACACCATAATTTTACTTAAGAAAATGAGATAAAATAAGAATACTTTGATTGCTTTATGTACAAACAATTCTTGTTCAGCATGAATAAGAACTTGAGAGTTTACAAGTGAATACTTTGAAAACCTTGCATTTAGTAAACCAAAGAGGGTTCGAAGCTATGTTCTCCGTCAATCAAAAGTATGTACTGTAGTGTACGCCCACAAATAAATTTTCATTTCTTGAAGCTTTTTTTATTTTACAAACGCAGTGTAACATTCGTTCAGATCACTGAATGAAACAAACGAACAAAGGAACGCAATGAGGATAGTAAGAAGAGTAACTAAGTGGACAAAGAACATAAAAGATCAACACGAAGTGCAAAGTCAAAGATCAAAATAAGTTACAATAAACCAGTTCTCCGCCCTCCCAAGTCAAGTAATTTATACAGAGAATCACTTGAAAGGAAAAGAGCCTTTGTAGACAAGTTTCATTTCCAGTAGTAGCTCCACAAAGCTGTGTAAACATACGGAACTTTCATGCTTTATCCAGCGGCCGCTCATTTCCTTCAAATCTGTTTATCTCGAAATAATTGGCAGTCGACAGACACAGAAAACGACTACTTTATGAATAACAGTTTGTTTAGATGGAACATCCTAAAGAACAAATGGAGACAAGAGTAAGCATTTGCTCATAGAAAAGGCATTCTTTACATTTAATGCATCAGGAAAAGAAGAAATATATAATGTGGCACAAGGGACTTTTCTGATGATTACTGTTCGTACAAAAATATTATTCTTTTATGAACGTTGTGTTAATCACGTTTAGTGTTAATGTACGTTTATCTTTTCAAACTAAGTTACACATATTCAGTTATATGCAATACGCATGAAAACTACATCTGTTTATATTACATATCGTTTTTTTTTATTAAGATGCTCATGAGTAATGACGAAAGAAATAGGAATTACTAATCTTCAAACGCATTCCGGTGCAGTGAACTTTAGCCTGCTGAATCCTAAGCATACAGGAACGAATATTTTAGAAGCGGCTTTACTACAAAAAGGTTACCTCCTAAAGCTACATATTCTAATGAGTTATACGTTTGCGATACAATAAATTCTTTTTTATCTCTTATAGTATCCCAGATATATACATACCAGCAATAAAGAAGAAGACTAAAAGCTATTTTAAAACACTCAAGATATACATTTTATTCTGAGTGCTAAAAATCCAGAATATAACTATTTAATCATAATCCTTAGAAGTCATTTTTGGGAATTTAAAATATAACCAAACAGTGTCCATGCCAATGGTTATTTGTGTTGGCTGAGTTTCTTGAAAACACTTTGCCCAGTATCTTTGAACGATGCTGGAATTAAATAAAAAGTTTTGTACTCATCTTCTTTATAATATATTCCTTCTCTGCCTATCTAACACATGCATACCCTTATAATAACATTTTGTTTCAGGTAACCTTAAAACGCCGATTAGTGGTGAAATCTTAGCATCCAAATGTTAAGTGAAATACAGTTTTCCCTTACCTGCCATACGTAAGGGGCAGAAAAGCTTAAAATCATAGAAAGATATAAAGAATACAAGAAACCAATAGATTCAAGAAATCTGCAATGTTCAACAAAATAACAACATCCTTATCAGCATGAATAGAAGGAGTATTAGATTCTCTTTTTTTCATCGTTTTCATTTTAGCATTTAGTTGTTATAAGCTTATAAGCTTTGTAGCCTCAGTTCATAATAGATACATTATTGTTACATCTTTATTGGTATTTTCACTATATTATAAAAAACGAAATTAGCTGTTCCCAATGAATTACATCGAATCTGAATGAAAGTCATTGAAACATAGAAAGTTCGAGAGTACCTTAAGATACAACAAATATAGATTTTATTAATTCAGCCTAATTTTTGGTGTAACGGTTACGCCCATTTGTTTTCAGAGAGGCTGTTAACAGCGACCTCATACTGGCAGACTTGTACACTACGGCCCAAGGTATATGCGCGCTGATTAACTTGCAGAAACATTAGCTGCAACCAAAAATGAAATAGCAACACTATTTATTTAAAATTACGAACTTCATTTTACACTTTTAAGTAAATTCAACGAATAATTCACTAACATAATGATTTTATAACCATTGTTTTATTCATAATTTAAACTTATACGTTTCGTCTAAGCCCTATTCCGACGTACCTTGCTTTTGATATCATATAAATTGTATAAAGCAATGTAGAGAAAATTTTCATTTTGCATCTTAATTCTAATTTTCCTAAAAGCTTTTTCCGCAATGTACATCTTTTTTATCGAAATATTACGGGTAATGGCTATATTTTTAGAAGGAGCAGAACTTTGTCTAGTTCCATAAACTATTAGAATCTTTGACAATGTTGTTTCACTATTTAAATTTTTTTTCTTATAAGATTTCAGAACAAATGTACTGCACTTCTTAAGACAGATCAAAACTTCAAAATCATAAGATAGTTTCCAAAACCAATTCACTAACATAGTATATGTATATAATACACATGGTGAATGGCTCATTTTGAAGCTATCTATTTTGATTTTTTAAAATAACGCACTGAAACTCAGAACATTTATACACAAACCTGCTCTGGACACTTGAGTGCACGATAACCTGAAAACGGAGTTAGTTTCCTAGTGTTTTCCCTTGTCTAATATTGGCAGAACATTCCATTCACACCTATTCAGTAACATTTATTTGAAGTTTAACATTTGTTAAAGCTGCTAACCAGTTGCTACACGCTATTTGGGTTTCTGCAACTTCGTAAGAACAACATCTCGTTTAGAGGAGAAATTATAGTTAACTAAAACAAGAGCCGGGGCGTGTTGTTAGCGCTAGTAATACTATCTACTGCTGGCTGAAAACAGATGTAGTTTTACTGCTTCTTGAACTTAAAGAGTAACGGTTTCCTTAACCCGAAAGTTACAGAATAGCTCTTTATATCTTTGTGTCCCAAGCAGTTCGTTTATCAACCAGTCAGTTATTGGCTTGTTGTAAATTCCGTGATACAAACTTTAGCATATGAACAGAGGCCAAATCTATGTGACAAGTGAAAGCCTAGCAGAAGTAAAAAGTTTAATCTGAGTCGCTGGAAAGTGCTGCTTTATGACATGAGTGTCATTTTTCGACGTGAAATGGACATTAAAACTAAATAACCGCATTGTTCCGATCGGGCACATACGAGTAATTAGCAATGCACATTTTCTCCGTGAGTAGTGTGGCTATCTGTTTAATGTATCGTTATTTTCAACGCTTATTGCGCCACGGTTGCGTTTCAAGTTAAGACGGGTTGGGCTCACCACGAGTAGTCGCCTACCTTCTCTACCGCTGAAGTGTACGCATCTAGGGCAATTCCCCTGTAATGGTGTGGTTGCCGTACCGATTTTCGTTCCAAGGGATTTCTGGCTGTTGCCTTTTACTTGCGTTTGCGCTGTATTTTGTGATTAGTGAATATAAGGAATTCCAGAACTACTGGTACGCGGAGCCACACACCGTAATCAGGTCATGTTTGTTTGTTTTGAAGCAGTTAACCTTTGATGTTCTGTATTCTGTCTTCCATTTAGTGTGCGTTGTTTTATTCTTGTTGTTCAGTATCCAGAGTTAATGTAAGCTGTTAAATATTTAGAGTCTGTTTATACTGTTCAATACATAGGTTTTATTCAAATTGTTATAATGTTCAGAGTTTATCTAAACTGTTATATGGTTTATTTAAGCTTTTAACGTTCAGAAATTATCAACAATTTTAATACAAGCAGACTTCATTAAAGAGCTGCAGTTAGGATGTATTTCAATGCAAAGCCTTTGTTCTGTATTCTTAAATTTGTGCTGTTTACGAATTGCCGGGTATGTCATTGTGAGGTGGAACAAGTTGCTGTGCACTGCAGGTTTCTTTCCCTGAGTGTTTGTTATAAGTAGGCTTCGGACATGGCTTTAGGTTAAATTAACTTCTATTATACTGGTATTTTGTTTACAAGCGAGCGGAGAGGAGAGAGGCAGTAGTCTAGTGCGCTAATGAGTTTGTCTGTGCTGAGTACTATGTACGCTATAGGTATAGGCGGGCACAGTAGTAAGTATACAGTTCTATAGTAAACATGAAGTTTTTATTACAGGGTATATATAACGTGAACAAAGTAATAAATTTGTACTATGACATATGAAATAACTTCCATGTGTGATTTACATGCGTGGGCAACCATTGCAATGCATTGCAATATATTTTCTGAATATATCAAAAGCAAAACTATAGTTAGTTAAAGCAAAATTCCCCCAAGTTAACGCAAAACTCTCTATTATAACTCAAACAAAGGTTTTATGTCTTGAAAATCTCTGTTCCACATCACATGATGTGAATGGTGCAAAAGAAACTGACGAACGTCTCACACATCTGAGAAACACATTTATTTTCATTATTTAGAATGGCGTGCCTCATACGGCACATACTTGCATATCCTGGGTTTTTAGCTAAAACTCTCTTCAGTTTCTCCTTTGCTATTTCAGCAGCAGAAAATGTTTCTACTCCTGCAAAACGTTGTGTCAAATTATCGACAAGTTTTGAGGACTCTGGCATTGTCATCTGTGACTATTTAAGTTGTTTTATTCTTAAACGAATATCGTTAAATATATTATTAATTAACTGCAAATCTTTATACAGCTTTGGAGATATCAACGATTTTGCAATTGTAATAGTTGAACTGACTTCATTGTCAAATTTGCTAATCACTTGAATGTTCTGATTGTAATGCTGAAAGTAGTACAGAGCGGCCATCAACCAAGAACCCCACCGCATCACCATAGGTTGAGGTTGTTGGTGCTAGTTGTTCTTTAAATTTTAGTGTCCTAGAAGGCACCTTTAAAGAAATATATTAATATATTATATTTGAGATGAAATCATCCACATAAGAAAAATGTTCCCTAATCTGTTCTGTTGGTGAAGACCACGAAACCGTTCCTTAACTTTGGAAGCAGCTTTGACCTTATGAGGGGCTGCATCCGTCACAAATAGTAATGTGTTCTCAGTTTTTATGACGTCTGGCCATGGATGAGACTGCCAAAGAGCTTGCCAATGGAAGAATAGTTGTTTCCGTTTAACACCTGACCTGGACGTTCAGGAGATAGTATTCCTATGACATTAGCTATAGATTTGGCGGTAGCATATGTGGTTTCATCTATCAAAATTCAAATATTATGATCCCACAGAACGTCTAATATTGTTAAGAATATCATGATAATAAGAAGACAAATAATATTTGCGTAAAATAGACTCACAAGGAACTTGCCTAGCTGTATATATCCATAAACGTTTAAAAAAACAATTTTGCACCTTATTGAATGAGATGCTTGTGCTTACCATCATGTCACACAAATCCCTGTAAAATTCTGTTTGGCCACATCAATTCGTGGTTTCTGATCTAGATAATATATTTCTAGGAAGCAACGTAATATTTTACGCGTGTGTTTTAGATTTACAATGTCTTGCAATAAATACCCTTCTCTCTCCCTTGATTTCAATGTGGCATACTTTACAAAACATATTTTCCCCTCTTACATCAAAATACTCGCGTCCATATTCATTTACAAGTAAGACACTCTTCTTACTGGTTGCTATCGGCATGTTTCGTCGGTTAACAACGGCCGGACTTCCTAACTTCAGAACAGGCTGTGCGTATACGGATTGCTTGCTGAAGAGTGAACTGGGGAGGGGGAGTCTCGGTGAAACTCTGTGCGCCCGTAGCTGCTTTCCAGCCAAAGTGCAACGAAACAGTAACCGAGTCCGAAGCCTAGTTATAAGCTTAATAGTCAAGCAATGTAAATATTTATATGCGCACCTATCTAAAACCTCTGCGTTCTTAATTGTGTTATTTTCAATCCATGTTCGCTTTTCTTTGACTGAATTAATATATGTACGAAACCGTGTTAACATACTAATACTAAACGGCAATCTGTTTGACTTGCATGTTCTCTGTACACATTTCTGAGGCCTATTCCTCTACTTTGTACTGGGCGTTGCCATGACCTCGTTCCTAGATCCGAGCCTCTACACGATTAGGATTCTCCGTCATAAATGTGAGTAGGTATGTGTGTGATTTTTCAATTACTGAAAAGTGTTGCAACTGTGCAAGGATATTTATAGGCTTAACTTTTAACACTGTTAATAAAAATTCTATAGTACTATTGATAGAGCAGGTAGCAGCGTTATCAATTGCTTCTTGGTCAAATATACAATAATAACAACAGATGATTTTTAGTAGTAGTGCTAGTGATACTGGTATTGATAGTGGTAGTAATGGCAGCAGCAATAGTAGTAGTAGTAGTAGTAGTAGTAGTAGTAGTAGTAGTAGTAGTAGTAGTAGTAGTAGTAGTAGTAGTAGTAGCAGCAGCAGCAATAATACTTTTTTTAGGCAGGGAAAACATTTAGAGAGACACCCATTTGGTGAGTTCTTGGAAATAGCTAGCGGTGTTACTTCAAGAAGAAGACTGTAAATGGTCTACGTACCTATTCATAATGCCGTAATAAGGGATACAGCCCCCAATCGTCCCTATCTTTTGCCTTAAGGTTGCAGATGATCATTTGAACAATAATTTTACAATTTTTCTTGGACACCACATCACCGCAATAATGCTACTCAAGGTAATAAACTGACCTAGTCGTGTACAGCTTTAGTGGCACATATCATTCCAATTTGAGTAGTGTACATACGGCTCCAAATGTTTTCCGTTGCACCGGGAGCGGGGCAAGCGGGGTGCTTATCGAGAGGTTATTCCAGGTATCTTAGCTCATTCCCGCTCTACAAGGAAGGTTAAGAAATGTAACAGGTGAAACAAAATATCGTTTCAACACATTTCCCTTAGACTTGGCCGTAAGAGTGTAATAACTGTGAAAAGAAAACAGCAATAACATTACAACACAGCGACATAAGCAGTATACAAACAACTTTTTAGGAATTAGAGGCATCACATTAGTGTACAACAAGCAAGTGTTAAAACAAAATGGTTTAGTTTTTTATATATTTACTGCTTTCTCTACCCATTATTAACTAAAATGTGTTCTTCATTTTCATAATGTCCTTACGAAGTATGATTTTTCCGTGCATCGTGACAACAATTTAAGCCAGAAATTATTTAAAGTTACAATCCAAGTTACACTTTTCCCTATTTGGTTGCATGCAAGATGTCGTAATGAAAACCAGCCGCTTATCTGTTCAACAACTCATATTTTTACTCTCTACTATTTACCTATAATAAGTAGGGAAAGTGTTGTATTCCACCCAAAATTTAAAAAAAAAAACCAGATTCACCGGAAATACACTTTTTGAGATCCACTGAATCCAAAGAAAGCATTTTTACTTTTCCGACTACGCACTTACAGTAAGCAGAGGAAGTATTGTATTCCACCCAAAAATTCATTAACAATATTCACCAGAAATACAAGTTTTGAGCCCTATTGAATTTACTTTCCCTATTACGCACTTACAGTAAGTAGAGGAATTATTGTATTCCACTCAAAAATTTAATAACGGGATTAATACTCGAAACGGAAATACTCGTTTTCAGACTCCCTGAAACCAAACAAAGCGTTTTTACTTTCTCTACTACGTAGTTACACTAAGTAGATCAAGTATTATATTCCACCCAAAAATTAAATAACGATATTAATACTCGGAACGGAAATACTCGTTTTCAGACTCCCTGAAACCAAACAAAGCGTTTTTACTTTCTCTACTACATAGTTACAGTAAGTAGAGCAAGTACTGTATTCCACCCAAAAATTGAATAACGATATTAATACTCGGAACGGAAATACTCGTTTTCAGATTCCCTAAAACCAAACAAATGGTTTTACTTTCTCTACTACGTAGTTACAGCAAGTAGAGCAAGTATTGTGTTCCACCCAAAAATTGAATGAGATTCACCGGATATACACGTTTTGGGACCCCCTGAATCCAAACAAAGCATTTTTACTTTCTCTACAACGTAGCTACAGGAGGTAGAGAAAGTATTGTATTCCACCCAAAAACTGAATAACGAGATTCACCGGATATAAGCTTTTTGAGACTCCCTGGATCCAAAGAAAACATTTTTTACTTTCTCTACTACGTAGCTACAGTAAGTAGAGAATGTATTGTGTTCCATCTGAAAATTCAATGTCGTAATTTTAACAGAAATCACGTTTGTGACCCCTGAATCCAATGAATTTATTTTTAGACAATGGTCCAAGTGTGTGTGTCTGAGTGTGTGTGTCCACAAATAGCATAACTCAAAAGCAAAATGTTGGTTAAAACCCGAACTTGGTGTTAGAGTTCAACTTTTCCCAAGAATTCGACACTGAAATTTTAAAGAAAATCCTCCACTGCAAACTACCCTTTACATTGGACATTTTTCGAAATTTTTTATTCTTTCAAAAATGACTCCAAGGATTTTGATTAAAATACATATGTTTAAGCAATTTTCATGATAAATAGAATGGATATCTTTTATTTTCTGGGAGTAGTCTGTAAATTAGTCTTTATTATCAATGACTTGACTTTTGATAATTAGTAAATCGTGAGAGAGAGAGAGAGAGAGAGAGAGAGAGAGAGACAAAATCTAATCTTACTGCACAACAACAATAGATCTTGTTAAAGCACAAAATTTATATCAAATAACATTTCTATTTTATGTCAAATAACGTTTATATTTTACCTATTCTGAAAGTTTGTTTGTTATTAGTTTAAATTTTAAAATACTTTATACTTCCCTCAAATGCAAATAACTATTGTTCTTCTTTCTTTCTTTCTTTCTTTCTTTATTTCTTTCTTTATTTCTTTCTTTATTTCTTGTGTTCATACAAAGAGAACAGAATTTCAAACCTATCACGTCTGTGGCTCACATTCGGGAGATCGTGGGTTGGATTCCTCTGGCCGACCTTCCTGACCCATAGGTTTTTTCGGGGGGTTTTCCGGGTCGGCAGGCGAGTGCTAGGAAGGATTCTCACAACCCCGAATTTTCGGACCTCCATTTCATCTCCATTCTAATTTCCCTTCATCTTTCATCCGTTGGTCTTTTCCAGAGTTGGAAGTGTCGGCGATGGTGTTTCGGCGCAGTGTGGCAGGGGAAAAGAATGTTTTTTGTGACTTTCTCCGTCCCTCAGCTTTCGGCTGCCTGTCGGGAGTATCCTAACGTCCTTGAGGAGCGTTGGACATCCTCTGTGCTGGGTGAAGTCCCTGGTCTGCCTGTCCGTCTGACGGGGAGTCTCTATCTGAAAACTTAGGGACCCTGCCATTCCTGTGCCGTTTTTCCTGGTTCCGAACGCCCGGTTTCTTGTCTCGCCTCATCCTGCCACCCGGAGACGCCCCCTTGTGGGGCGTAGGCACAATATCCACTATGTGGATCAGTGCCGAGTTCCCTCCGTCGCCAAGCAATCCAAAGCTATCACGTAGCGATCAGCTTTGAGGGATTTGGCTATCGCTTTAGCTTAATATGTTCTGGTTATATCTACAACGAATTGTGAAAATAAGTGATGAAGGTTTATGGGTTTAACATGACATAGGTGCAAAATAAGCTTTGTAAGAAGAGTGAGTAGAGAAAATCATGCGAATGCAACACATCATGTTTTAGGGCAAAACCTTCATATGCCTGCGTCTCTGTGAACAACATAAATCCAAAGCGAAAAGTCGGTTAACTACCAAACTTGATATCTAAGTTCAACATCTTTCAAGGTTGTGACAAGGATTTTCAAGAACATTTCCCCATCCTGAACAACCCTTTACATGGAAAAAGTTTCGAAATTTATTTTCTTAAAGATGGCACTAATTGATTTTGATTAAAATACTCACTGTTCAAAATATTTTCTTGACAAAGGAAATATATATTTTGAACTGACTGAGAAGAGCCTCTAAAGCCTTCTTCATTCTGAATAACTTTTGTATAATTGGTAAGCTCTAAAAGATTGGACAAAGTTTTGCTGCACAAAAAATGGAGACCCCGTTAACGTACGCAGTGTGTTATACATATATTTTATGAGATTAACCAATTCCCAGATATTTTTTGTTATTGGTTTGAATATTTAACTGAGAAGTCCCTATTCTTTTTGCTTTTGTCGCGGTCATATAAACAGCATCGAATTTCAAAGCAACACGTAGTGACATGCTTTTTGAAAATGTGACTATCGCTTTATCTACATATACTACAACGAAACGTGTAAATATCAACTTTTTCTTTTGGTATTTAATCCATTACGGACGGTGAATGAACGAAATGGTTAAAATGATGCTCAAATGGACCCGAGGTCACTATAAATTAGAATCAAACATTCTTCTTCTCAGGATAAGAGGAAGCCCTGGAAAAAGCTTTACCCAGGTATTTCACTTTAACCGAGATTCTAACTCCGGACCTCTTGAATGTGAGGCAGAACCCCACACCACACAGATGAGCTAATGTGATTTGCAAGTTTATCTGGATTATAAGAAGTAGACAGAAAATTGAGATTTAGAAAAAAAAATTGTGGAATGGTGAGAAGAGAAAGTTATGTGAATGCAACCCGTTAGTTTGTTCAGTTTAAAATAATAATTTAATCTATATTTAAATATAATTCTTCCTAATCATAATTCTCGTGGTAATGCAAAGAACGTGGAGTTTCAAAGACACCACATAAAAATCTGACTATCGTTTGAGCTACTGCATTCTTCTCACACTTACAACGAAGCTTGTAATTGCAGCTTCATCTCAATTAACAAGAAGACTCTTTCACTCAAGCCGTGTGTAGGACAAGGTTGGAAAAATAGAATCAGATTGAAAAATTCAATGTCATAGCCGAGATTTGAACTACGGATCTTCCAGTTTACGTCCAGGTGGCGCCGCGGTAACGCGTGCTACTCGCATTCGAGAGATCCCTAGTTCGCTTCCCGGCTACTGCCCAATCTGACCCACGGTTTATGTTTCGAGAGTTTTCCCGGGTCGTCAGGCGAATGCTGATATGATTTCTCTCAGCCCCCGAATATCGTTCCATTCCTCATTTCATTCACCCTTAACCCCGTTAGGTCTGTTTCAGGATTGGAAGTGTCGGCGAAGGTATTCCGGTGCGGCGTGGCACAAAAAAGGATTCTCTCTGTGGAACCTTATCTGTCTCTCGGAATTCGGCTGGTTGCCAGGGTATAAGGACCGCTTCTTGGGGGGCGTTGGAGCCTCTGTTTGGGGTGGGGTGCCCGGTTTGCCTGCCCAACTGTAAGGGCGTCTCAATCTGGAAATTTTAGGAACTTTGTCATTGCTGTGTCGTCAATTCTGGTTGCGGCCACTCGGTGTCTGTCACCTCGTCCCTCCCTCCCGGGAGCGCACCCTCGAGGGTCACAAGCACAATATCCTCATTCATTGGATCGGGGTCGAGTCCCCTCCGTTACTCATTCCATTCCATTCTAGACCAAGAAGAGAAGCATTTTAAGAATTCAGAACGTGAATCGCAATACAAAGCCTTTTTGGGGGGGGGGCATATTCAGATTTGTAACTTGGAAGCAATTTAGTTTTCAGAATAGAGTGCTTTCAAATGAACCATTTGCAACAACAGCACATCAACCTATCTTCATAACACTTCGGGTCACTATTTTGAAAATTTAGCTTATATGTTATCCTAAACGAATAAAACAACTATATAGAAACTGCATATTTTGTGCTAAAGGTTGTTTCCTCGTATCTATTAACATTTTGCATACAATATCTAAATAGGTGTTTTTACTCTACATCCACTATACGACTGGCACGGTTTTTCTTCTTTTCACTTGTGAGTGTGCATATAAGGGGAATTATGTTTCAAATAAAACAATCTTTATTCGTTTTTCAGTAACAAACGCAAAATGTATCTCGTTTTGAAGAAAATTTAATGTTATACTTAATTGTTTCCAAACTGCTTCAACAGTTTGACATTAGTAATAATTTTGCTGCCATATATTTTTAAAACATTACTTGAATATTCTCAGAACTGAATGTGCCAACTGAATGGAACTACACACTTAGCGCTAAACGTTGTGATCGATATCTATGTCAATTAAAAAGCAAAACGAACTTACACAAGGTAATAAATACCCTCGGAGTACGCGTAGAACGTTCTAATGGTGTTAATTATGAAACGATATAATTAATATTATTATTTATTACTAGCAACAAACGTTAAAAACGAGATATACATTATGCGAACCTTGTTTGTCAAGAAAATTACTGGATCCTAAACTTGTGTAGCACCCGCATAAAGAGTGCAATATTTGATTTTTAAACAACATATTATGCAAAGAAAATGTTAATTTATTTCGCTTGAATAGTTCTAGTAAAAGAAAAGTATTTGGTTTCGTCTTCTTTCTTCTTAGAGTCAGGTCGCTGAATGCATACACAGAAGTAAATGTGACCTTTGAGACGACCGGCATTTACTGTTGGCTATAGCCAGGCATGACTAGTCGAGAAGAAATGTCTTCCCCCTCTTCCTCTACACCCCTTGACCCATCGGAAAACATTTGAAGCCCACTGTACAACAATATGCTCAGGAGTGTCCGTTTTTGTACAGTACGAACGAAGGAGCGTTTGAACCAGCCCCATTCGCTGCAAGTAGGATTTCAAGCGGTCGTGGTCGGTCAAAAGTTGTGTCAAGTAATATACCAAATTGCCATGCTTCCTAGATATTCACGGTTCTATCTAGAGATCAAGCAACTTGGTCCACTAACCATCTCTTCCTGGTTGCACTCCATCTATCACCGCCTAATGGTGTCGTCCCATACCAACACTCTTTAAGTCCTAGAAGTATTTACCTAATTATAAGTTCGTTCCTGGTCTCGCAGATGGATAGGTGTGGCCTCTGCTATATCTTGTAGAGCCTTCGAGGAGGTGGTTCGGTAGGCACTACAATAGCAGTAACAGTAGCAGTAACAGCAGAGTAGTAGTGGTATTATTATTATTATTATTATTATTATTAGTAGTAGTAGTAGTAGTAGTAATAGTAGTAGTAGTAGTAGTAGTAGTAGTTTTAGTAGTAGATACACCTATGAGAATTTCCTTTTGTTTTAGTTCAAAGCAGTAACTAAAGCTTCTGCAAACGTTTTACACACTTATTATCTCGATCCTAAAGTAATTTATGGAAATAAAACTAAAAGAAATAAAAAATACAACATACCTTCACATGAAAAGGTTCCCTCTTCACTTCATTGTAATTACTTTCTTTCTGTATTTCAGGACAAGAGTTTCTCGTTATCTTAATTTGGAATAATAATCCTATTTTGAATTTCTTTCGTATTTGCAGATTTATAAAACAATAAAGCTTCACTTAGAAAGTTGGGTTGCATTTAATTCTAGAACCCAAAATTCCGGCCGTTTCATTCTAATAAAACATATCAAATTAAGTACTTTGCATTTCGCAGAATTGTTTCAATTATTCGCGTTCGCTCATGTTATAAAAGACTATGGTGAACATCATTAAATGAAAGAATGTAATTCATTCTGAATACTGATCAACGCTTTTGATGCTTAATTCTAGATATTTTAGCTTTCTTGTACCCAATCGCTATATAAATCTTATAATAGCTCACCGCGAACACATGGTAGGCGTGTTTTGCAAAACAGTTCAAGTAAAAGCTAAAAACATGGGCTGAGTAAACAAGGTTTAACATTACATTACTAACCTAAAACATTGTTTCTAATATCGGCACGGTTTCTTGTTCTCGAGTGTGCATGCTTCAGTAGAGCAATGTTAAAAGGAAACATCATAATGTAAATGGTTTATTTTAAATTAAATTCATGAAAATAAACAAAAAGTAGTCACGGATTGTTTATTCTGTTTAATAATTTCACTTAATGATTAATGGAGCTAGGACAAATATACATTGAGCGAGGAACAACATAACCACCACTCTACCTAGTACGGTACCGTCGTAGTAAATACACGGACCCAGGGCTCCACAGTTGACAACCAATAGTTTGCTTGCGTTATTGGTACGGTAGAGTTGCTCTCTGTGAGCTCCTTGTTTATGTTCTGTTCTATCCCTGACGCTTGTCTGTACAATTCCAGGTTACCTGTAGCACCCCTTTCCCTTCGCCGTACTGTCGATACAAAGTCACTGGTTTTTAAGCCAAATAATATTAAGTATTTTGTCCTAGCAGTGGTGATTAAAAGAGAGTCGTCTGTAAATTGCACCCCTTACATTCTATACATCTACATGAAAAACAAAACTTGACTTAGGTATGCTTCCACCAATCACTGTAATAGCAAAAGTCACATGTTGGCAATCGAAAAATATTGATACTAATTCAGTAGATGCATCAACCCTAACATCTTTACTGACTTGTTCAGAAAAGCCCATAAAGACTCCTCGTGAGAATATAAACCGAACGGGAATTTATACCAATAACACCACTTTTCTGACCTGCTATTTTGCAGCACTGCCCGCTGCAGCTTCATTCATAGCTTCTGTTATAGAGACAAATAAAGATAGTATGATTGGATAACACGCCTCAATCCCTTTCTGTTTGTACTGTACCTCATTTCCTTTCATTCCGTTTCAAGCTTGTAGGACCAGGCAACGAGGGTTAGTGTGCTGCAGCGGGGAATTGTACTCTTCTCCTTGTAAAGGATTTCTCCCTGACACCCTGTTAATTGTCTGTCGCGTTCCCTCCAAGAATTGCTTTTGAAACGCAGGATCAGAGCCAAATTCCAGATAGGAACAATCTGAAATCTTTAGGGTAACCGTCTTCTCTTAGCACCAGCCATTTTCCAAATCTGGTCGCCGTTTAGGCTTTCCGCCTCAATATACCTCTCCATAGGTCTCTGTAGGACATAATGGGCCCACCTTTCGGAATGCGCTATGTTCTACTGTATGGAGACCTCCTCTGTGTGATTTCTATCCCCTTTCTGTCCTCTTCGAGTGTTTTCAGTGTTGCCAGCTCCAAGAAATGTTATTGTCAATCTCCTTAAGCTTAAGGTAGCTTACAAGAATGGTGCTTTATAATAAACTTCAGGATATTTTCGGAGTGTATAAACCTCAGCTGATTCAACGGAGATGTATAATCATTTCAGCACTTTACCGTCTATATTCTCGTGTGTCTACAAAGATATCTCAATAAAGTCGCAGTTACTCACGTTTTGTTGTAGGAAGAAACAGGAACGATTTTTATGCAACGATGACTGCAAACATCAGCATATAATTTGTTTCTCTGAAGTAAGATTTATTTATCCGCACATTCATCTTCCTTGTGTTAAAAGTGATTCCTTCCTATTTGGATCATTTTGCTATATGTATGCGGGGCAATAATTATGAATATAGTAAGGTTTACTTTTCAATTAAATGGTGTTTTATTTATGGACGCGCTTTAACTGCTGTGGTCCTTAGCGTCTCATTCTATATTGGGTGTGAAAGGCCGGAAATTTTACTCAGCGACCTCTTTATCAGGCTTGAGATTCTTTTACGTGCCGTAAATCTACGACACGGGACCACCAGATTTACTTCCCTTCCGAAGGAAACTATGCTAAGGATTTTTACGCCAGAAAAAAATCCATCGCTCTCCGCCAGGTTTTGCTTTTGTACCGTATTCTTATTTACTTTCGCATAGACAATACATTCATTCTCTACTCCTCTGCCGTTTCTTTTTGAACAGATCCATTCGTAAGTAGAAGACTGTAATGCTCTCCAAATTATAAATTATGTATAAATACACTAAAGCACACGCTTTGTAATGTGCGAGGTATAGAGTTTCGTAGAGACAATAATAATATATACATATCTCCATAGATGTGTTCCCTTTATATAATATTGTGATGTAGCGACTATGGGCGAGCGTTATCGAGTGGTCGACGCTGGGAAGTTGGAGATGAACCAAGATAAGCGGCGTTCTCCCCAGCGTAAAAACCGGAAGCGCTATCGCCAAATAAGCAAAATCTTCTGGATGTTTCTCCTTCTTAAACGTCCTGCAACCCCGTGGAAATTTCCAGCCGCTATATGAGCCAGGCTCTGGCAAGTTAGTTAGTGATCGAGCTAGGGAGTGCGTTTCTAGTGCGACAAAAAGCGCTGCTCTCCCTGCGAATTTCTGAAAACTATGTGACTTGCAGTTAGTGCCGCTTCTGCAAGATATCGGAGACTTGAGTTCGACTACCTAGCGAGTGATCCGCCGGAAGCAGAGGCCACTTCGTGTGCATTTCGTTATGCAGATACATCACGCAGAGAGTGAAGTGGTGGTAGAGACTAAGCGAAATGACGCGAAAGGTTGACCTCGATCACATTACGAAGATACGACAAGAACTTGGAGAAGTGTTAGTTAAAAAGAGTTCAAAGTTACACTGGTGTTAGATGTGAGGTATAAGAGCCAAGATGAAGGAAATACTTAAAAACTCTCCGTTAGAATGGAGAGGATGGAGAGGGAATGAAGAGGGATTTCTAGAATGGAAAAAATGGAGACGTAAACGAAAGCAGAATGGAGAGGATGCAAACGTAAATGAAATCTAGAATGGAGAAAATGGAGGCAAAATGGAATCTAGAATGGACAGGATGGGAACAAAAATGAGCAGCGTTGAGGTAGAAATGAAGAACGAAATAGAGAAAATGAAATCCGAACTTTCCTACGACATTGAGAACGAAACGCAGGAAATAAAATCCGAACTCAGCTTTGACATCGACTCTGTAAAATCAGGGATAAATGCTACGATGAAATATACATGGAAAATGACATCACAAGGGAATTTGAAGAAACTAAAATTGGCAATGCCTATTAAGTTAATGCAGTGGAAGAGCGTCTTGATCAACATAAAGAACAGCTAGACGCGCAGACGAAAGAAAAGAGAAGGATGTTCCAGACCGCAATGGAGGAGCATCTGAACCAGCAGACGAAGCTGAGTGCTGTAGCCCTAAGCTCAGTCACGGTGCTACCGGTAAGAGAGATGGGGAGGCAAGTAGAGGAAGGATAGAAAGTCAGGAGGGGGAGGAGGAAAAATATTAATTTGTTTCTTAATGAATCATTAGGTATACCGGTTTCTGCATACGCACCTCCGTTATTAGTGGTTGTGTTGAATGCTATCTCTGACGAGTTTTAGCGGGTGTGGTATGATTCCCTGCCTACAGCCATAAACAAAAACTCTGGCCGCAGCCTAGAGAAAGTTGGGTGCGGTTTGTAGAAGAAGATCACTTCTTGATGATTAGAGCAAACTGTTTCCTTTTCATTTTGCCAAACAGGATAGTCATGCAGAGCCTGGTCATGACATCAATGTGCTGTTGAAGCACACATCAAATTCCTAAGACATCTGAATATTAAGTCCTGGGAGTTGTCGTGTGTCGTGGCGTGAGGAGTGGGAGGTTCCGTCTTCTGGTACGTTTCTCGAGTCTACGCTTGCTGGTAGCATGGAGCCGCTGTCTGCATTGCCCATTCTCTGGTTTCAGCGTAGGGGTGGCCGGATTACTCTAAATTCTGTAGAGCTTGCGTTGTATAGAATCCAGGATATTTGTGTTGTTCAGGGAAGCGGACTACTGAACAGTGGTTCGTAGTTTGGTGAAATATTAGGTTGCTGTGGAGATTGCTCTAGTTTTGGCCCGGATGTTGGTTTGTATAACTCGAAATCGTTTGTGGACGGAGAGTTGGTAATATTGAATCGTTGTGCCATTTACTGGATGCTGGCTTGTATGCTTGTGGTTGAGAATTGCAAGTCTTAAAGGTTGTCTGTCAGTTGAACTGTGTTCTCGGGACAGCGTTCTTGTTCCCAGGGTGAGGCAGCAGCGGCGATACGTCGTGAGAATAGTTGTTCTATAGTATGTATGAGGAGAAATATCTCCTCCAGATAATTCTGAGGCTGGCGAAGTCTCTGGAGTAAAGCGGTGTGGACGGCTGAGAAGAGTTGTTCGGCAGAGCTAATGTGATTGGCGCAGGTTGTAGGCTAGCAAGGCAAGCGGAATAGAAGTAACGTAGGCCACTTCAGCAAAGTCATTTTCATTGGTTGTAAGCAAAAATGTCAAGTGGAAGCTTGAGTGACCGCGGAATTTGAATAGTGATTCAAAGTTAACGCTTATAAATACACATAGGTTAAAGTAGGACTTTGCTTA
Organism: Deroplatys truncata; assembly: GCA_030765065.1. Taxonomy (NCBI): domain Eukaryota; kingdom Metazoa; phylum Arthropoda; class Insecta; order Mantodea; family Mantidae; genus Deroplatys; species Deroplatys truncata. The sequence goes on along the minus strand of CM060990.1, from coordinate 521,910,379 downwards.
CACACTGAGTAAAAGACCAGTTTCTACTAAAGGAAATACGGCGTTTAGAGAAGTTTACACTTTACGATAATTGAAACCGAAATATATAGGAAAATATGTGAACGTATTCTGTGCTGATTATGGAGAAGTTTATCAGAATAAGAATAAAAATAATTTTTATTGTTATTATTATTATTATTATCATCATCATTATGAATACTGTCAACACACTGCTATGTTTTCAGACATTCAAACATCACACAAGGCTTTTGAAACGGATTAAGTCAAATCAAAACAGCTTCTTGAGTGGCGAGAGCCCCTAATGAAACTGGCTGAACACAACAGAGCCTCACAGTTGTGAGTGCCAGGACATATGTCAATTCATGGCAATGAAAGGATAGACTATTTGGTTAAAAGCAATCAGGTACTCCAACAATTGGACCGGAACCCATTTTCGGATTATCCTAAGGATATGTTCAGATTTATGTGTGGGTGGACTGCGGGAAAACACAAGGAGAGCTGGGAAACAATTACAGGCCACAGGTAATGAAAAATAACAATACTTAATTGAAAGAGTGGCAAGACTCGTGGAGTGTTTTCTATGAACAATGTTCAACTTGGTTGGAAGTTTGAAATGATAACAGTACACGGCTATTTCAAGGGGCAGTTATACAAGATGTGTAAAGAGTTGATCCAACTTGTATTAAATGCAAAAGGGCAGATGAAACGGCGAGTCATCTGTTGTGTGATTGCAAGGCACTTCTAGATCAAAGGATTAAACACTTTAATCAATAGATTATGCAATTTCATGAACTCAAGAAGGTATCACTAAGAAAGTTAGCCCCTTTTATAAAGAAAACAGGCATTCTGAGGGACTAGAAGATAAATGGGTGCACAAAGGATCAGTAATGGTCGAGGTGCTTAAAGCTTCGATAACCCACCTCTTCTAAATCTAAACATAATCTAATACTAATGTCAAGATAAAACATGTAAGTAGGTATGCCTTTTATAATTATCTGGCCCAGGGGAATTCTTTTGCCCTCATTGCTCGTTTGTGACACATTTCCGGATTTAATGTTGTATATATGCTACTTATTGATCTTCACTACATACTATTTAGATCACTTTCATGCCTAAAGTTCAAACATTCTTATATCTGTTTTAGAAAACAGGTTAGAGAATTAAATATTACTAATCAATCCTTTCAAGTAATTTATTGAATTATCTAACAATTGAAATTACATTAAATGGATTTAAAGAACACGCTATCAAATAAAAGTTAAGAAAATGTTGTGTTTCCAATTGCTTTATAGTTTTTACGATGACATACAATACATATGCCATCATATATGCAGACTTCAACTTATTGCAACATTTCAGTAACTGAATGAGGTGTAAGTGCACACTAAACTGGAAAGCCAGAGAATTTGAAATAAGGACTAAGGTTTATTAAATGACTGTTCTGTTGGAATTTTTGAAATTTATTCATGCCAAAAACAAGTTGGTGTATATCTATTAGCTTGGCTTTTCTATCTCAGTGATCAATTAATTATGTCTTTTCAAAATCAACAGTGATTTTTTGAGGTATGTTAAGTCGGATGTGATTGATGTTTTTCTAATAATTGTTTAGGATTCACTCAGTTTATGACGCATGAACACGGTCCTATGTGTTTCTAGCGTCGGCATTGCATAATCAGGAATACAGCAGCCAATAGTGGTGTAGTAGTTTTGTGTACTATAAACCAGAGCCTTGTACCCTACAGTCGATTACAAGTGAGTATGATTCACTAGATGAACAGCGCATAAACCTTTTGCAAAAGAGCACGATTATGAAAACCCAAATGTTGTGCGAGTATCACACTACACCATCAAATGAACACTTGCAGTTTACAAAAATGGCGTACGTATCACTGAAAACTCTTATGTTGCACACATTTAATTATTTTTAAAGCCAACATACCAGTCCAAAAAATATGAACTAGTTGTTCCGATTACTTCGGAAACCACTAATATGGACATTTTTGTATAACGTGAAATCAGCACTATTAGGTAATTCACTTATCAATTACCACACATATATAAAATTGAGTTTGTGATATTGCATTATCTGTTGGTTAATTTAGCGATATTGTGCTCGTATTGTGCATGGGAGAAAAGCATTATGCAAATTCAACAATACAGAGTTGTCAATCACGAAACTGCATCAGCACACAGAAGCTTATTCAGATTCACGTCAACTAATTGTCAATTCCAGGAGGAGAAGAAACCGGTTCTATCTGCGTTTGGCCCATGGTTACCGTTGGTCATGATGGTGCTGGTAATAGTAATATTACAATCCTAATATTATTTTGCTTTAGCAGAAAGTCCTCACCTAAAATTAATTAGCTTTACAGGAGAAGAAAGATACGATTTGTGGATAACATTGTTATACCTATAATACCTTTACATACGCACAAGATGCGTTAAAGTAGGATTATCCATTGGTATTGAAGGTTTAAAAAACTAAACGGACTACTTTAAATAAATGTAGTTATAGTTATGTAAATTCCAGAAATTATTTTGAAATGTGGTTCAAGATTTTCGCCTCAAGTGAATTTTAGTTTTATGTTGATTACGTTAACTTTTCTTTTGCGTTTAGTACCTATCTATTTAGAATTCCTTATGGTTTACTATTTCTTCGAGATTATAGTATACTTTCAATGAGTTCAAAGAATGTAATACAAGTACTACATGTAATAGTTTATAGTAACGAACATTTGACTGTATACATTTGAAAGCAATATGTATTGTATAGCTTCGTTAGTTTATTTGTTTTCCCTCATCTTCTCATTTTCCCTTATTTCATCTTTTTAATGTAACAACCGTAATGGGATAATTACTTTTATCAATTTGAAGTGTGCACCACCGACAAAATCGTACCATTTAAATAACAGTAATCGGAAAACCTGAAGTCCATACAGTACAGTCGCCGGACAGTAATGGCGGGAATATATATTTGTATTACGTCAGTAGCAAGCGACTCCAGGTCGGGTAGAGGCTCCCTTTGTTGGGCAGGCAGTGAAGAGCCGCATTATTTTTGCTGGAGCTCCTCTTATGTGGTTGGCTCGGGGACGGTTGCAATGGAAAAGGATTATGCGCTCGGTGTTGCCTTGTGAACTCGGGCGACCTGTTCTTGCTCCTGCCTCCTAGTTAACCTTCTTTATTGCAGAGATAAAGCCGCATTTAACGGCTAGTTACTGTGGCGATTTTCATCCCGCGCAGGTAAATCTGGGCCGTCTCATCTCGATTGCTGGATTGCTGTGTTGCCGTTTGTCCCTGATTGGTTCGTGCGGCTTCTTCCCATTTGTGCCTGTTTAACATAGTGAATTACTGCTTACTAAGTTCCATTTAGTTTTAAATGCATATGCCTCGCTGAGTGGTACCTACATACACCGCACCGTGAGAGCGGGGAATACGGTAAACGCTAGTTGAAGAGAGCGGGTTCCTGGAGTCTTTGGTTCAACGAAATAAATTCTCAAGCTGTTTTGTGGTCTGTAAAATGGTTTTGACATTGTGTCATCTTAGTATGCGGTCAATTGGATCAGTCACATTTTTAAAGTATGGCAGGAAGCTGATTGGGAGCTTTGTTCAAATAACGGTCAGTGTGGTAGGCTTGCGATAAAGTGTGATCAAGTGTGGCGTCTGCCCTTTTAATTACAAGACCATTCAAGAAAGATATATGTTGCTCCTTCTCTTTCTCCATGGTGAATTTTGTAGTTGAGTTTATGATCTTGAGATGCTGAAGTAACTCATCGAGAGTATCAGACTGAAATATTAGCATTGAATCATATTAATTACAACCAGTGTTAAGTATTAGAAGCTTACTGTAATATGAGATCGTCGTACTATTGTCCGGCCATTGGTTTGCGGGGACTCACAAATGCACTGAACGAAATTTTCTTCTTAATTTCTTTATCCACGTGCTGTTACTATTCTGAAGCACAGTATCTAACTAAAACACAGAAAGTGTTATTTTCGACCCCAAAAATGTATTCATGAAGTTTACTGGATATACTTACACTTCTTCAGCTCCCCTAAATTTGATAAGATATTTGTAGGAAAGGACTACGCGTGTGTTTGCGCGTGCATCCAAGTGGATGTGTGCACACTGTTTAAAGATGCCAGGAAAATGCATAGTTTCAAAGAATCGCTAATATTTTTGTTGTTTGATTTTCTGAAAATGACCAAACTTTTGGTTTCGATATCGCATGTTTGAATATTCACATGGCAAATAAAATGTTTGAACTCTTCTGAAGCGCTTGTGAAGTCCTCTTTGTGGTCATTTTGTTTTAAATAACCGATAAACTTAAAAAGTAAGATGAAACCTAAGTATACCTACAACGCCGGTAAAATTAAAGTGTACAACCTATTTAAAATACTTTTTTGAATTATTTGCTGCCGTTCCTTTGAAATTACCAAAATTTTAAGGAATATATTTGGAGGCTTACATGTCCATTCTTTTATTCCTCCTAAGTCAAGCAAATTGTATAGAACATCAAGGCAGACATAATACCAAATAGTTGACTTTCTTACCAGTTTGCGGGTTTTTCCTGTGTTTCTATAACAAAATACATACGGTGACCGTTTCAGACAATATTTATCATTCTTAATATAAAGTAGGCATTTTTGTGCGAATACCTTGTAGAGTAAATATGAAAGACAGTAGTTAGGGAAAGCTGCACGATTTTAGTAATAATAAAATTGTGTAAGTTTCTTAAACCGAGTATTATTACTACACTACCTCTTTGAATAACGTGTAGCACTTTTACAAGCTGTTTCTTTGGTTTAGAATAAATACCCCACTCAATTTTTTAAGAATTGTGGTACATCTAAACAACCCATTGATCTTGGCGTTACGTCCAAAACCTAACTTATGAATACTTTACCTACCTCCCTTCAGCACACATGAATATATTCTCATTCGACGTTCATGTGCCACTTTTGATCCAAGGTTTTCGAGTGCAGAGGCGAAGCGAGGAAAAAACGCGGTTTATTTTCTTCCTTATCCATAAATTCATTTTTCTTGGAGAGGGTAGGAGTAACAGCAGGCACAGAGTATATACATCTTGACAGTTTCATGGTTTGCTTACTCTGCGGGAAGCGGGCTAGCTCCTAGGACCTTGTCCAGCTTTCATTTACACGTTTGTGCGTTCTGTACACACAAGTGACAAAACCCTGCCTTAGAAAAGTAAAACAGCGAATACTCTCCATTATTTTGTTGTTGCAGAAACCAGCAAGAGTCTGTTTCGCTTTCACACGAATCGTGTTAGCAATTTTCCATTTCTTGTGGTACTCCAATACAGCAGGACAGAAAAGTTCAAGTTCTCAATCCTTGTACATCTAAATTGAAGATTAAGGAACAAGTATCTTATGACCACCGTAGAATGCAATCAATCAATTCATAACAACAAATCTCGGAGCCTAATACTATTCTACCTGGGATACCGTTCTGGCGAAATATTTTACCTGATTTCGGGTAGCAGGAAAACCCACAGAGCGTTCCATGACCTGTGTGCACAAATCTACATACATCCATGAAGTATCACTAAAGTGTGCTAATGCTGTACATCTTTTTATGCAAATGTGTAACTGTAATTATGATTATGACAGAAAGCATATAGTATAGGGTACTACTAACCTAATATGGAAATGCATAAAACTTATACAGGGTGGAGCAGAAACAATAAGCTGGTTTCAAAATGAATAGATTTATATTGGTAATATTTATGGGTATTCCTCTTATAGCAGTTTAAAGCATATTCCTTGGAGATTGGAGAACATATTTCACTTTTAAATAGAATATATTTTAGATGTCCAACATCATTTTCAATACACGGTTGTATATGCCGTCCGAAGTCACTCATAACGTTCCGTAAGGTTACCAAAGGTTATGATAAACTGTATCCCGTTTATCTCCTCTCGGATTCAATGTTTTAAGCCTTGAATATGTGCTGGTCTGGTCAGCGCTACTTAAAGCAGAATGTGCCCCACAAGAGTAATCAGGTGGCATAAGGCCCTGAAATGCTCTCAGGTACCTGGATTGATAGGCTTAAGACTGAGTTTGTTAAGGATAGTCGTTGGTAAGGAGTCGAACTAGGTCGTACTCAAGGAGAGCAGGAGGAGCTGGGGTGGTTTCAGAGACTAAGTCCAGTGAAGAAGAAGAGTATTTATTAAGCAAACAGACGTAGTATCCTGTAGATCTCTCTTTGTGTGAGTCCCACGCACTTACTTTTTTAGGGATATTTATAAAACTATAAAGGCAAGTGCTAAAGGGTGTTGAACCTTGGCAACAGATAGTTACATAAGTGCATACATTTGAAAATATTCCGGAAAACTGTCACGCATTATTTCTTTATAAGAACACACACATGCGGACACACACAACACCTATGCGTGTACCGCTCCAAATTCTTCGACCTCTTCACCTGTGATATGACAGTTCCTTAGGCAAGAGACCAGATCTCTTAACACTGGTTCACTTTACACAGAATTACTAAAATCTCTTTTAATTGCACTTTTGTGACATACATTACGTATTCTTATTACGAGTACCTTACATTCATACATGAATCGCACATACAAGTTACACCTCCCCTCTAAAAGAATGTTTTTGCCTATTGGTGAAGGATTTAAGCTAAATGTCTTATCTTTGCTCCTAGTCCTATAGGCTATAGGAGTTGTATCTTTCTCAGAGATATCTTCCTCTGACGGGAGTGATTTAATTGACTGTGGTTGTTCCACTATGGGGAGTAAAAGTTCAATCGGCTCCTTAAATGAGCTGGCTCCTCATGACTTTTTATTGTACCCATAATTGTGATTGCTTACACATAGAAGTTCTATGGTTTCTTTCCAACAATACTCAGGAGTACATTTATCCCACAACCAAAAGGTAGAGTTTCACATATTTTACAGCAACAACATAAACATAGCATTATCACAGAAGTTATAGTGCCAGTTACAGTTCCCAGTGAAGTTACATGAACATCCATTGAGAATAATCTTCAGTTTATTGTTCTTCAATTAGCTTATTCAGTTTACCTATTTTAATTCTAACTAATTTCAAATTATATGACGAGGACTTTACATTTACCCAGAGTACATCAAGTTTCAATTTATGTAATCATAATTTTCCTTACCACTGAAGCAACAATCAAAATATTTAGGAGCACTGGGTATAAAATCATTTTATAGATTACTTGACAATACTAATAGCATGCAAAGTAACATTGGCTGAAAAGGCTTTGCAATTAAGCTTTTTTGTCAATTTGTCTCTATTTTAATGTTGACTTCTTCGAATTCACTTTCACATAATACTGTTAACTTCTCCTTTTTTGGTGACAAATAACCATTGATTGCCTAAGTACAAATGTATCCAAAATTTCTTTTCCAACTGAATTACTCTTACATCACAATTGTTAGGCATTGTATTAGTGGACGAGTGAAGGAGTGTGGCTTCACAGTCCATCTCAGGTCTACAGGAGGATATAGGATATTATCCTTACATATAAAATGAAAAACATTTGCTTGAAAACACCCACTGAACTGATTTGCTGACATTTTACCATAATGCTGTCTGGCTGCATCACTAAATATGTATTCCTTGTTTGGATTTACAAACACATGTGTGTTGACATTTTAGTTTACTGGGAAGGGAAGGATCTTATAGAGATGATAGATGGTTGGAAACACGAGAGGAAATTCTAATATACAGGGTGACCATTTAAGTTGAGACTTTAAATAGCTCTAAAACTAAGCGTTGTAGAAAGAAGTGCCTTGAATAAAAGTTGCTTGATATTATGGGGCGAATAAATTCAATTACTCGTGCTGCATTTGGAGGACGTTGTGGTGGTCACTTTTAGGTCAATTTAAACTTACCCTAACTGTAGGATCCCATTAATTACTAAATTGCCCTCAAATGACGATCAAAACGTCCTCCAAACAAAACACGACTAATGGCATTTACTTTCCCCATAATATCAAGCAACTTTTATTCAAGACAACGCTTTTTACAACGCTTAGTTTTGAAACAAAAAATTGTTGACGTGGATAGTTATGGGGTACAATGTATTTTAGGAAAAGGTAAGTCAGGGAATTCCAGTCCCATTGGCATAGATTGTGTTCTCATAACCTGTTTTACTTTTTTCGTTGTAATGAATTATGGCTGCAAAGTTCCCTGTTCTGCGTGAACGAAGGCATATAACAAACTTTCGAATGAATGTTGCCTTTCATCTACTCCCCTCCGTATCATTCTAATTTGCTCATTAATTGACTTAACACTTCTAATTTTCATTTTTAGCTTATTTAGCTCAACCAATGTATGGTTTACCAAACTCTGTAAACGATCTTTCAACACTTTCATTTTGATTTATCTCTTGCATATTTAAACTTACAGAAATATGGTGAATTTTATAATTGTTATTTTTTCTTTGGAAGAGTGTAAAAAAATCTTCCTGCCCTTTCTCTAGATCTGAAATGTGTTTATTATATTCTTCATCATCACACTGTGTTAAGGTACCAAACAATATTTTGGCTATGCTTCCAACAAAATTCAAAACAACTGTTTTTGATCTCTTTGTTTTCAAGAACTTATGTCTTGTGTGCCAGTTAAGTATTCAACAACTAAATGTTTTTAGTTATCAATGTAACGAGTTTTTTACTTCATGTATTGCTGCAAAACTCCGCAATCAGTTACATGACACCATTCCGCTTTTTCAACCCGATTAGAATATTCAAAAACACTTTTCTGTTGATCCTTAGTTTGTTACCATAGTTTACGTGTTGGTTGCAAATTTATATAAGTACTTTCCATATCATTGAATAGAATAGAATTGATCCGATCTGGTGAAAATAAATACCTGTTTCTGGTTGCAACTGTTGTATCTCTTGTGCCTTACATCCTTCCCACCACAATGCTGTTGGTACCATTGCCCAAACTATAATCAGTTTTTTGCTTCCTTTACCTGCAAACCAGTGAGGTACATCTTTAGCCTATTACTATGTACTTCCTGAGTTTTATGTTTACCCTACTCCTGAACGATAACATTAGGTCCATTTATTTGCTTAATCCCATAAGGTCCCTTCCACATAGGTTTGAGCTTATGCTTGATTCTAATTTCAGTAGCACTAAATCATTTATCATAAATTCAACATTATTGGCTTTAGCTTCCTCCTGTTGCTTTTTCTTAAATTCAACTAATTTCTCTTTAGGTATCTTAGGGCAACTTTGCATTTTGAACCTGGCATTCCGTACAATCATCATAATTGCACAAAAGTTGTGGTGTGCCTTCCAATACTCCTGGTATATTACACGTTTTTCCAAATAAGAGCTCATAAGTGAGAATTTTGTGATTGTGTGTCTTATCCTGTTGTAAGTAAAGCTTGGAAAAAGGTAACCATTTATCCCAATCTAATGCTTTCTCATCACATGAAAAACATAAATACGCTACTATGTCTTATGAGTTCTCTCTAGAGCACCATTGCTCTCAGGATGATAGCTGTCGTATTTAGTTTCTCAATTCTAAACAATCTGCAAATACTTTTGAACATGTCTAACATAAAACTTCTACCTGGATCTGTAACTATACAAATTAGAATACCACATATTAACAATACCTTATTCACAAATTCATCTGTTACTTTCTCAATTGTCTGGTTCTTTATTGGTATTGCAAAACACATTTCCTCGCATTATCTTGGCAAGTCAAAATATATTTGTTATATTTCAGGTAAATGTACTATCGCATCTAAATAAATGTTAATCTATGCGACGTCCTCAGTATCAATAATTTCTAACTGCTGTTTTGTTCCTTGATTTGACTATTTGTTCTTTTGACAAATATTACATATTTTTATATACTCAGCTGCATCACTTTCTAATCCATCTCATGTAGTGTACGAGGGCTGTTTAATAAGTCCACAACTTTGACGAGAGATAGCGTTCTAATCACAGATTGTTTTTTGTACCCAAACCTAAATCTATTCTGGGTATAATCGCAGAAATTGGTCGTCATTTGCTTCTTAGATCATTTGCGTCTAAAATAAGCAGATGTGTGTTGCTTAGTGGAGAATGGAGAAAAGTGAATTTTGTGTTCCGATAAAGCACTACTTTTTGCTTCGTAAGACGGTGAAGGAAACGGAAGAAAAGCTGAACAAGTATTATGGGGACTCCGCTCCATCGCATAGCATGGTTCACAAGTGGTTCACAGAATTTCGATGTGGCCATTCGAGCAGAAGAGATGCCGTGCGCACAGGACGGCCGGTTGAGGTCACAACAGAAGAAATGGTGAACAAAGTCCACGATATTGTGTTGGAAGACCGGTGAGTGAAAATCCGTGAGATAGCCAAGATCGTAAACATCTCGATTGAACAGGTGTATAACATTCTGCACAAACTTTTGGGTATGAGAAAACTGTCAGCAAGATGGGTGCCGCGATTGCTCACAGTTGAGAACAAGCGGAATCGTGTGACCATTTCACAGTGATATTTGAACATGTTCCAGGGCAACCCAAATGAGTTTTTGCGAAGTTATTTCACGGTGATAAACTTGGATCCATTACTATCAAGCTGAAACCAAACAACAATCAAAGCAGCGGAATTCCTTTGGCGAACCTGCTCCAAAGAAGACGATAACCATTCCATCGGCAGGAAAAATCATGGCAGCTGTATTTTGGGATTCACAAGGGGTGACAGAAATCCACTACCAGGAAAAGGGTAAAACGATCATAGCTTCATATTATGCCGCAATTCTGCATCAGTTTTACAAGGAATTGTAAAAGGAACGACCCCATTTGGTGAAGAAAAAGGTTCTATTTTACCAGGATAATGCACCCGCACAAAAGTCAGCCATTGCCATCGCAAAATTTTTGGAATTGGCCTACAAACAGCTACCTCACCCACCATATTTTCCATATTTGGCTCCGAGCGACTTCTTCCTCTGCACAAACCTAAAATATTGGTTCGCTGGGAAGAAATTCACGTCCTGTGAACACATAATGGCAGAAACAACTTCATATTTTGCAGACTTCGAAATATCAACTTTTGGAGGGTTTAAAAAAGTTGGAGAGACGTTGGACAACGTGCATTGAATTGAAAGGAGACTATGTTGAGAAATAAAATTGATTTTTTGAAAAAAAAATTATTTCCTTAAAAAGTCAATGCCTTATCAATCCGCCCTCGTATAGTTTTATTCTTTGTATAGTTCTCTGAATCCCTTGATGGCCTCCTACTGGACGGTTATGCGCTGCATTAAAATCGTTGCCCTTTTATGTTTATCTACTTGCTCTGTTTCAACAAACAGACATTGCACATGATATCTACTTAAACTACCTGCATTACAAATACTTTTACCTGCTCTGTAGTTAATATCATAACCATATTCTTCAAACTAAAGTCTGCATCTCATTAACCCAGAACTCGGGTCTTTCAAATTGAAGATTCAAGCTTGTCCTTTGTGATGTGACAACTTGAAACTTTCTTCCAAACAGGCAAGGTCTGTAGCGTTTACAAGGCCATACAATCGCTAAGAGTTCTTTCCCTATCGTACTGTAATTAATTTCAGACTTATTGAGGGTTCTGCTTCCAAAAGAAAAAGGTTTGTCTTAGCCTAGCTTCCCTTGGTTAAGTATAGCAAGAAATGGCATATCCACTGACATCTGTCGTCAATATAAAAGGATGTGTGAAATCATGATATTCTAGACCTGGAGCTTGAGTTAAAAGTTTCTTTTGTAACTCGAAACTAACTTGTTACTTTTCTGTACAATCCCATTCAAAGTAATGTTTCAACAAATCTGTTAATGGTCATGCAATTACACTAAACCTATCTATGAATTTTCTGCAGTAACGTGCTAGCCCTAAAAATTATCTAATATCTTTAAGGTTCTTCGGTACTCGGTATGGTGTTCCTGACCGTGCTTTCGGGATCGGGTTTCACACCTTCTGCTGTAATAGCATATCCTCAGTAATTCAATTCTGCTTTCAAGAATTCACACTTATCAGGCTAAATTTTTATGTTACATTTCCTCAACTGGTTAAACACGTCTCTCAAATTTTCATTGTGTACTCCTAAGGTTTTCCCCAATATTACTATGTCATCTATGTACACAAAACTTCTATCACCTATTGAATCGCGCAACACCGCTTCCATCATTGTTTGAAAGGTTGCAGGTGCTGATTTAAGAGCAGATGGCATTATTTTGTACTCAAAATTACCACTGGACATGTGCTAAAACAGGTTTGCACTAATTTTAGGTGCAGCGGGAACCTGAAGATAGCCACAGGCGCAATCTAAGGCTCAAAAATATCGCGCTCTTCCTATCTTACCTAAAGCGTCCTGGATATTGGGCAAAGGATAATTATCTCCCGCTGTTACACCATTTAGCTTCCTAAAATCTATACAGATGCGCCACTTCCTCTTTCCGGATGCATCTAGCTTCTTTAATACAACGATTAATGGAAAATTCCATTAGGTTTTTCTGGGTGTAATTATTCCCTTATGTAGCATTCTTTTTTACTTGCTCTATTATTTCCTGCCTATGCACCTCAGCTAATCTATAGTTTTTCAAAGTAATTGCCCTACCTTTAGAAATGGAAGGTGTTTGTGTATAGTATTCAGCTGCTGCGGTGCTTGTCAGTTTATCATCTGGCAACTTAAATATATCCGCGAACTGTAAACAAATATATCTACTGTCTTCAGCACCTTCGAGTATCTGCTGCGCCCTTAAGTATTCGTGTAACAATCGCGTCCTATTTGCAGTGAATAAATGTGTTTGAGTTCTCTCTACTACGTTTATTTATGTAGGTGTTTTCTTTAAGATTGGTGCCCTTTGCACCACTAAGGTTTCGTGTGTTATGTTTTCCAAGAGGCCAGGAAATGTGGTATTACACTCTGTTAAGTTAGACGCAGAAATTAAAGCAGGCTAGAGTAACAGATGCTTAATAAATCTAACTCCTTTTAACATTCCTATGCAATTGATCAACTTAATATTCTGACTTAATTTGGACCTGGCAGTTATTTAGGGTTAATGTAACCTTTCCATTTACTTTAACTTTGTTTCCACCAAGACCTTTAATATACCAGGTGAGTCAGCTGCCCCTAGGTACTCGTATCAATGCAACCCGCAGTTTATAGTCTAATGTGAAAACATTGACCCTTTATTAAAAAAACTATTATTGTAGCTCTGCTCTTCTATTCGGTACTATACGCGACTAGCATTAATGATCAAAGGCCTGAATGAAGACGAAAGAGCTGCGAAAGCCTTAAAACAGACGGCGTTTCATGGATATAATGCTTGCAAGGAAATAGAGGAATGTTTTCCCGAGGAGAGGGATAGACTACGTGGGTTCTGGCAAGTGGGTTAGTTGCCGGAATGTGGTGAAGCAAAGGATGGTTTCGGAGGTTCGAATCTTATACATATGTCAAATTGTTTTAGTTTTTTTCTCTCCTTATATTTATTTTCTTTATTTTAGTGTACTAATTTTTATTTCAGTCATTGGCTCTCCTGTGAGCCAAAGACATAAGAATTACAATCAGATAATTGTGTATCATATTTACTCCAATAATCTGTACCGTATCTGGTGTTGTAAACCATGTTACGTAGTTAGCTTTTATTCTCTTTGGTGCACATCGACAATATTAAATCTCACAGTTTTTGTTTCATGTGTATACCTTACGTTTCACTTCTTCTATTGACAAAGGAGTTGTAAATGTGCTAAGTTAACGGGTAAACAGAATAATAAATTGTTAAAGAGCGTGGATTTCATCAACGAAGAAAATGTTGAAAATGACGACCCCCTTCATGGATGCACACTTGTGTATGTTGCCGGAGAACCTTCTTGCATGCTGTAACATGCGCGGTGTAATCTGCCTGCATTCTTTACGTATGAGTGTGCGCGTAGATGGTTTGGGCTTTGCGGTGGAAAACATGACGATTTTTATATTTTGTACACACTTATGATGTTATCAAAAATGTTATTTATATCGTAATATCAAATTATAGGCACAGAGAGATAAAACAAAGGCTAATAAAACGTTTGAAGTTAACCCGAAGGAATTGAACCTGAACTGAAGTGGCACAGTGTTAAAGCAACCAAGATAATACCATTAGGCCAACGCTACCTTTTCAGCTGGGGTTCCTATATGAATTAGTAATCGCAGAACTAGACCCAGTCTCGAATTTCTACACGATTTTTGCAGCGTCATACAGTGTTTTGAGGGCGGTTAGGTAGTTTTAATTCAAAGAAATAAACTGCATCAGTCATTACAACTACTGTATGATCTGATATATGCCATAGTTTGTGACATAAGTAAAATTATTTACCTAATACTTAGCATTTTTTGACAATGCTGTACAACGTTGACTGACGGCTTAAATCCAATTGGCCGCACTGCGTAGATATGACATTTTGTTTTCCAATGGTTTTGTTAGGCGATGCATAGCGATTGCATTCTGTACTGTAAAACCCGTATGCACTGAGTTATCTATCCCTCCTCTATGAAGTGTTATGCAAATGAGCTATTAGAAGGCATTCAAGAAAGGCGTAAGTGAAATATGTCGCTTACCACGTTGCATAAATCCAAAAACAAATAGGGGCAGCTGACTCACCTGGTATATTTGCTCCTTGCTTGGGCATTGTTCTTAGCAAGAGAGTTTTCCTGTAGTAGTGATACTTGTCAACTTATGTGGACCCTTGACATAAGACGTAAACCTCATATGGACCCAGTTCCTTATCTTCTGGCATAAAAACTGGTAACCTTTTATCACCGCTTAATGGTCCCAGAGCACTATAACTTAATAAAGATCCCACTTTGTTAATCCCTAATGTTCACTGTATAAAAACTGTTGGTGAATCCTTATCTCATCTTGGTATTTTGCAGCCTCTACTTCGAGCTGTCTGCGACTACTTAGGCAGCTCTACTGCCAATTTCCCGACCTACACTATCGAGTCTCGTGCCTTGCCTTTTGCACTTATTGGGGCTTTCTTGTAATCCGATGCAATATGTCCTGAACCTTGAACCTGAAGCACTGAATACCTGATGCCATATTAACCTCTTTCTTTATTTGGGTCCCTGACCCCCTAGTATCATTCTTTATTCCTGGGCCATAATAATGTCCTCTTTGATTACCTTGGCGCTGCTTAAACCTTTGTGATTTTCACTTTCCCTTGAATTGCAGTCTCCACTAATTGAGTTAATGATTCCACCTTCCCTTTAGCTTTCACAATGCATTTAATGCTCTCGACTAATAGACCTGCAATGAAATTCGTTTTAAAAATTCCCCTATCAGCTGTAAGCCACCTTCGACATATACAGCGTTATCTCTGTTCCGGTTTCTTTAATCTCACGTATTTCTAACTTCTCTGCTAAGCTTTGAGGCAGTATTTTTAACACTTAAATGATTTCAGTCTAATTATATAATATTTAAATTCAATAACAGCCTGCCTTAAAGCAATATGTGTATAAATAACATATAAAATATATGTAACAGTCATTGTATTAATGTTTATATTATTGTTACATGTTTAATAATGTTATGTTAATGCATTAGGTAATTTAACAATATAGGAGCTGTGATAATAATAGTTAAAAAATTGCTAACAATGAGGTAACAATGAGGTAACCTCAGGCAATAATGAATTACAAAGTTTAATAAGCTACTAATCATTCTTGGAAACAATAACTAATATTTTTAAAACAGTTTATAAATAGCCAATCAACAACCAGAAAAATGCTTAAGTTAACTAAAAGTATTCTACTGGAGTAGGATTAACCAATCAGAAACTGAAATAGAGCAATTGTACAAATTCAGAATTTAGTTTCTAGCAGACAGCGTTCCTAACCGGACGCGCGACGCGTCCTCGAGAAGTTTAATACATATTCAGCGTGAGACAAAAATGGTTTACGTGTTAAAAATTCGAAGTAATTAATAAATAATCTCACAGCTCTCTATATCAGTGAAGTGTTATTTAAATGGTGTCAAGAATTAATAGAAGGAGTGAAGTAAAAATTATAATCTGTGTAAGTCTGCATTCTTAGCCACACCACTCCCTGCAAAGAAATTCATGTCTCTAACAATAATACCGACGTAGCAGAGCTAACACAAACATATAAATATTTAAAGAAACATAAAAATACAAAGTTGCTTCCTTAAACCTTGGGGCGAAGGCTACCGGAAAACTTTGTATCACACGTGGTTGCAACTACTTCAAGTTCGGCTCCCCAACAGTCGAAATAATACTCCTTTTTCAATACGACCTACTTCAAATTGGCTTACCATACGTGAAGCAACAAATACTACTTCAGCTTGCTGCCATTGCGTCAATACGCGAGCCCCATTGAGCTACATTTTTTCTCATGCCTGGTTTTGATGTGAATAAAACACCATCATAGTACTTTAGTGTACGTCTTACTAAAAGTTCTCTTCCGGAATAGCTTTAACTTGATCCTATGTTTCTCTCTCTGCTCTAGCTAGACGTCTATCCTTTGCAGCGCCAATAATCTTTAATTCCATGATTTTTAAGAGAAGCTGTTGTTTACTTGGATCTGCTACTTGGGTTGCGGCTTCAGCTCCCTGGATGAATTCGCGCATGTGTTTAGTGTTGCCTTTATAAGGTCTAGGGATTAACTTAATTGCTTCAACAACATATATAATCACTCTCATTGGTCTCTGCCATGGTTGATGGACTAACTTGTTAAAAGATGCAGGATGTATGGAAGTGAACAGTTTGGCTTCCAGTGATGGCCTATTCGGTTCCCCTCAGGGTTAAAGTAGCGCTCGCATTGCAGGCTGCCACCGGCTGAACACCAAGGTTGTCACTCGGGCTCGGATACGGCTGCTTATAGTGGCCTCCAAATCACAGACTTAGCTCCGCTGATGAACAGGCACCATGGGCCCTTGTGGATTCCTCCAAAACGTTGTCTTCTCGAGGAAGGCTTGGTCCATCTCGGTACAAAATTAAGTCCCTCCGGCCTGGTCAGCTGCTGCAATCTTAAAACGAGGGAATTAGCTCCCCTCTATCCAACCGCGCTGTCATCAATAAATGCTCTCAGCTACCTGGATAGATAGCCTTAAGACTGTGTTTGTTAAGGATAGTCGTTGGTAAGAATTCGAACTAGATCGTACTCAAGGAGAGTAGGATGTGCTTGTGTGGTTTCAGTGGCTAAATACAGTGAAGAAGAAAATAATAATAATAATAATAATAATAATAATAATAATAATAATAATAATAATAATAATAATAATAATAATAATAATAATAATAATTAAGCAAACGGACGTAGCATCATGTAGAAATCTCTTGATGTGGGTGCCCCGCATTTTCTGTTTTAGGGCTATTTATATAACTATAAAGGCAAGTGCTGAAGGTTTTGGCTCTTGGCAATAGATAGTCACACAAGTGCTTATATTTAAGAACGTTCTACAGTATTGCCAAGCAATGTCTCCTTATAAGAACATACACGACACTCATGCATGTAGAGCTCTAAACTCTTCGACCTCTTGACCTGTCATATGACAGATCCTTGCCCATGGAACCAGACTTCTTAACGCTGGTTTACTTATACAGAATTACTAAAACCTCTTTTCATTACAGTCTTGTCGCATACGTCACATACTCTTATTACATTGTATTCATAGATGAATCACATATACATGTTGCAGTCTACAGCACGAGGTGACCATGCCTCGTCTCCAAATCTGGAAATCATACGTGCAGGAAAGAAATTCCATAGCGCTGCCATGCTAATTCTGGCAGTACGTGAGGTTACGCCATTTTGTTGGAACCACAGAATAGCAGATTCTTGAACTTGAGGCACAATAAACGTTTCCATCATATTTCTGTAGTACATGAAATTTACAGTACGCGTTTCTCCATCTTCGTCCTCAAAAAAAGACGGTCCGATTATTTTGGTGCCCGTTACACCGCACCAAACTGTCACCTTTGGATCGTGAAGTGGACGCTGTTGGAGTTCACAGGGATCTTCAGTACCCCAATATCGCACATCCAGAAACATGAAAGACACTCATGACAAGATTGTTTATGAATGTCGGATATTCAGTTACCAATTCGATTATTCGGTGACAGAATTCCAAAAGCATTCTTTTATCGTAATCCGTGAGAAGTTGCACAACTTGAATCAGGGTGAAATCGCAAGTCATTATGTAAGATATGCCTCACGTTGCCAACTAACATGTGTAAATCAATGGCATGCTTCCTTGCCTACCGTCGCGAACTCCGACCCACGGATGCCTGTACTCGCGCTGTTTTGTTCTGTACGTACAGAACGAGGTCGCTCAGGGGTTGAGTGGTCTTTTACTCTACCCTCTGTAAGTCGTTGTTGCACCCAACCGTCCTTAGAAGGTTCATCACGTCAATTAAGTTCCCGTCGAAATGCTCCTTGGGTTTGTGTGATTGAATTGGTTCTGATATACCAATTTATGGCACAGATACTTTCCTCACTATCCAGCGCTCCATAACTTACTGACAGAACGGGGAGAGGAAACAAATTGGCGAACCTATTTCCAAAGTGACCTCTACAGTCCTACCACACACTCGCAAAAACAACCCGCCACATTCAAAACAGCCATTGATTCAAACCCACTTATTCCTTCTGCCCCATTTTGTACTTTTGAGAAGAATACTCGTATTAAATTCATCATGTTGTTTTCTGTACAAACTATAAATTTTCACCAAGACCGCAAAATCCTCACAGTAGGAATACAAAGAGGAGATTGCATAATCGGGATATGCAAAGTCTGAATAACTGGCCAGAAATGGAAAGAAACATTATCTGAACCTGAAATTGCGAATTGACATTTTTTAAAGAGAGGCCTTGCAATCACTGTTTCCATGCTTATCATACTTAGCTGCTATATTTAATTTTAGTAAGAACTGCCGTCCTGACAGCCGAGGACATGTAAAATGGTCGAAATTGATGACAAAGTTTTTTTGTATATATTTGATACGAAAGTCTCAAAAGCAAAAATTTGTGTTACAATCTTTGCTTTCATATCCATTTAGTAGAATTTCTAACCTTATAGGAAGAGTGAGAAGGAAGAGAATTCCAATTTGTAGATTTTTTTCTCGAAAGCGTAGTGCAAGGCTTTCTGGCATACAAGTTACTTCAGTTATAAGATAGTACAATAAGAGGCTAAATTAGAGCCTGGGATTAGTGTTTGAATGGTTTCCCAGAGGTAACAAAATTGCAATGGAATATTGAATACTTCTCTTAGAGGTAGATGTTCATTGCTTATGAACCACTTATACTTTCTCTCTTAATATGCACAATAGGTAAAGCAGATATGAGTATGGGCTGGTTTCGACCTTATTGGAACAAGAAATGACAATCTAATAATGCCCAAACATACATTTATTTGTCTTAGAAGCGATACCTGTGAGAGAGAATTCCCAGAGTTACATTACATTACTTTCGACCTATTTCCATACAAACATTTTTAAAATGATGTTCGAGAAAACGACGTTGTGAGCATAACTAAATTCACAAAACAGTATTTTCTCAATGTAAATTAGTCTCATAACACGCTTCAATGTTAACCTCACAGATTTCGCTTGCTGCTAAGCTCCATCAGCAGTTCTTTCAGAAACAATTTTAGGAGTGAACACAGTTGCGGCGCAAATAATGCCAGAGTCAAACCGCGACTGCTGTTATATGGCATTCATTTCCGAGAAAAGTGTAACTCGGAAGAAAACTTATCCGGAAAGCTGCTTCCAATTTTAATTGACCTTAATTCCTTTTATATGTTGAAAGAACGCTCAAAGAATTAGGGAGGAGCTTCAGCAAACTTCAGTAAATTTTGACGTGCTGTTGTTGACTTACCAACGATATTTTGTTGTAATGCTTATTTCGATATATGAATTTGCAATTACACAAACTCCGTAAATATATTGAGCAAATGTTCCATATCCAGAATAATTTGTGCATATCTAGATCTCTGTATAATTCAGCCAACTTTTGTGGTATAATCCATTAACATTATTTACTTCTACCCATATAAGAACATTGTTTATAACTGATTGATATTATTAGCGCATTTTAGTGTTTGTAAGTTTATTACAGGTATATGTGGATCAATATGTCAGTATTAATGAACATATTAAAGGAATGTTTTTGAGTTTGCTCTAACATTTATAGATGAAAGCTATTTCAAATTTGAGGACAATGTCGTATTACGCGAATGACTTTCATTCATTCAAAGACTCGTCAAATCCTACGTAAAATTAATTTTAAATAGAGATACATTGACAAAGAAATCAATTTTCTACCTATAGTACATGAAGAAGCATGTGTCGATAATGAAATAGCACGAATTAAGGTCATCAGTTAAACGCCCAGCGATCATCCAATAGTCAACTCACCATTATACTACCAACTAGTAATCGGTAATCGGTCCACCACCCCAAGAGTATCGGGAACAACTGCTCCGCTGAGACCTATACTTTTGAACAACCCATTCAAGAGCTGGGCCTACTTCTTGTAACGTCAGAGGTCGCACATACCCTACATTCGGAGCACAAAAAGCGGTCGGAGCCCGCCCCTTGTGTGGAATAAAGGTCAAGTAGCAGATACTGCTAAAGAATGGGGAATAAAACGCACGATACTACATCGTAACACTAGAGATAATAGCTAGCTCATGTATAACGAGATCAAAGGTCATTCCCCTCAACGAAATCAAGTAGGATTTAAGTGCCTGAGAATATTAAGAAATATCCGTACAAAATAAAATGCTTAAAAGGCTTGGATAAACGGCTGTAATTAGAACTCAATCATTACGGAGAAGAAATTCAAACCACGCTTTGGCGGCGCAACATATTTAACCCTCTGCTTATCAGACAATTTGTATAACGTTAGTTACAAGTTGGACCCCTCAGGCCCGTGTTGTTTAAATTGGCATATGTGTATTGATACTGGTTTGACTGTTTTTATATGAACCATCTTTGAGGTCCGAATACCCTATAATAAGCTTATTTGTTTAACCTTTACACTTGAAAAAGCACAGTATTGATGTTTTTGCTACTAGTATCTGTTTTTCTTTTTTCAGCTTTCAGAATATGTAGTTTTTTCTTGTTGTATGCCAAGAGTTCCCATATTAAAATATATATTGTAAATTTGCGCAATGTCCACAAACAGTGGCAGAATGTTCCGAGCATACAGGTTTGGCGCACTTAAATTATGCCATTAGATCGTTTCTATCTTTCTTCTTACACAAAATTCACATCTTCTCTTCTTAGTTGCAGGTTCAGCTTCCCTTTCCAGATCCGGTGCTACTATTGGCTTCATTGGCTTCTTTAGTCCCGCAAGTTGCTTTCCCAAATATTGATGATGAAAGTCCGACCTCCCATTTTTTAATTGTTGGCCAGCATCATCCAAATTATCTAGACATTCATTACGCTTACATCGATCTGTTGAAGAAAACTACCCAGCGTCTTGTTTTTCTTTTCACACTGTAGCTTCTACAGCTTTGCGTCTTCTGGTCCATGGTATCAACGTCACCTTTTGTGGCATTGAACATCATTATAACTTCAGCTTCTTTGCTTCCGATGGTAGCACCGTTGATTGGTCATGAAGAGTGCTAAGAACGGTGACAAACTTCTGCTTAGAAACATGAAGAGGCTGTCATCTCATATGGCTGAAAACCAAATAGTGTTTAGTACTTCACGTTCTTTAGGTGCAACAAATTCGGCAGGCATTTCACCCTTGTTTTTTGGATTGTACCGACTAGTGTCAGATTTTTTGACAACAAATAACGTGCTCAATTGCGAGATGTAAAAAAGTATGACAAGTGATGCTACCTCCAGATTTTTTAAGTTCAGTCATCAGTAGTGTTTACAACATTCTCTCTTTGTCTCACGGCTCTGTTTTCTTCCTCTGTCCCCAAATATATCTTCATCCTCCAGCGGTAGCTTGTTTCACTGTAAGAAATTTTCTGTATCTTTATTCCATATTTACCAGAATTTGTTGCAACGTATTGTCAAAATTGACAGCGACCTCGAAATCAGACCAACTGTTTAACCACTGTCATGCATCATCCTGGAATGTAGGCTTTCCTCGGGCTAGTTTGCCAAATGTGAAAATCTTTTCTGATTGCTTCCAATTTGTCAGCTGATGTATGTTCATGACAGACTGCTGCACTGTCAAAGCGCAACACCCTCAGAATAGTATAGAAGCGGTTGCGTGACATAATTTCATTGAGCAATGGTCGACCATTCCCAACACTCCAAAGCTGACTGATATTTTAAAACACCAGTCAGAATCAAAACACCAAGAAACTTTTTGTTTTCACGCAAATCTACATATATCCACGCAGTTCTTGTAAACCATTCGACTTTCCTTGTTGGTCCACATTCACACATTCTCAATGAAAGGAACACGAAAGAACAAATGAAGAAAGACTGCTCATTATCACAGGTCCTAACTGAATACCTTATACGTCCCTGCTCCTCTTTCAATATATTCTTTTTGCTCCTCTTACCTGAAATTCCATTATAACGGGCCGTAGCCCGCACTTGATTCCCATTCCGAGAAAACAATAAGTTACACTCAACAGAATGTGTATTAAACTGTTTTTCACCTTCTTCGTTACAGTATTCTTCATCATCTTCGTGTCCATCCAAATTTTCAACAAGGTCTACATCGTTATAATCACTGGAAAACTAAAACTCACTAGGTGGGTTTTCAGAATCATAAGGCTGTTCCAGCACTTTCCGTATCTCCTCATCCAATAGTCCTTTCCACCGTAGCATTTTCAATTTGTAGAACAGACAGCTTTTATGAAACAACGCAACAAAATAAGTATGTCCTTATCGCAAGGAGGGCTGCTGAACACTGAAAGAATAACGATGACGGTCACAAAACAAATGAGTAATAGACATAAACAACCGTCCATCTGCGCAGAGTATTATTACACGTGCACGTTTAAAAAGCTCTTGTACCTGCACGGCATAAGAGGTCCGCGCGGGAGCAAGCGTGAGCCTACTTTTTAGGTTAAAACCATATAAAGCTTTTTTATAGTTCTTTTCCAGTAAACAGCAAGACAAATTAGGAAAAGTCCTAAAACTGAATTAATATAGAATACATAGGTACTAATTCAGATGACAGTAAAAATCACAGATGGGCTTCTGAACACCAATGGTAGCTAAAGGGTTAAAGGAATTCCCAAAATTACAATTGTGTTATCACTAACTAGTCCGTCACACACAAGGATTTCTAAATTTGCAGTCTTATCGCATACATGTTGCCTAATTTACGAGGCGTGTTTTTAAAGTAAGTAATATTTTAAAATCTTGCCGCTGCAGCACTGCAGTCGCGATATTCAGCATGCGCGATCACTTCCTCCATTTATTAGGAAATCAGACGCAGCTGTGAGCGTTCGTCACTGAGTGTTTTTATCCTCTTCTTAGAGAGTTTCGAAATATTCAAAATGATCGAACGTCGCTCCGACTATGAAGTCAGATCAGTGATTCGTTTTTTGAATGCAAGAAATGTTACGGCAGCAAACACTCATCGCCAATTGCGTGACGTTTATGGGGGAAGAATGGGTATTGGAATGATGATGAGGGTGGTTTAGACAGTTTAACAAAGGGCAGGAAAATAAGCATGATGTGCCGACCGTCTGTGATCACGGATGACTTGGTCAATATA
This sequence comes from Deroplatys truncata, assembly GCA_030765065.1. NCBI lineage: Eukaryota > Metazoa > Arthropoda > Insecta > Mantodea > Mantidae > Deroplatys > Deroplatys truncata. The sequence continues at coordinate 521,886,708 of CM060990.1, read as the reverse complement.
TGGACGAAACATTCGCGAGGAAAGACGTTTCTGCAATCGGTGTTGTCTTCGTATTTTCCACAAACTTCAAGGTCGGTCCTCTACAACATTATGACAGAACGTTTAGGATTTCGGAAATTGTTCTCAATATGGGTGCCCAAAGTCTTACTCATGAACACAAGAACAAGCGATTTGCCGCTGTACTGACTTTTCTCACGCGATATGCGGAGGAGGGCATGTAACGCACATCACTAGGATACTATAGAGAGTGCAAACCCACTTTTTGCGTTTACATGGGAAAAGTTGGGGGGAAACGAGGCTAGATGCGACGGTTCAAGGAGGAAAATGCGTTTATATGGGGAAGATAGGGAAAACGTAGATAAATGATAGGCTAGACAGATGCTGAAGGAGGGAGGGATATGCTTTATACGACAGAGATAGGGAATACAAGGAGAGGTGCTAGTCTAGATAGAGGTTAAGGAGTAGAGTATGCCTTTATATGAGGAATATATGGAAAACGGGGAGAGATGATAGGCCTGACAGATACTGAAGGAGGGGAATGTAAGTTTATACAGGTAAGATAGGAAACCAAGGGGAGATGCTAGGCTAGACAAATGCTGAAGGAGCAGGGATACGCTTTATACGGAAGAGATGGGGGAAACGTGGAGAGATGCTAGGATAGACAGAGTTAAAGGCAGAATGTGTATTATGTAAGAGAGAGATAGCAAACCGAGGAGAGGTATTAGGTTAGGAGGACTTGAATGGTAGAGTATGCGTTTACATGGAGAGACAAGGAAAACGAGGATAGATGCTAGGTTGAGATAGCCTTCAAGGAGGAAAATGCATTTGTATGAGAGCGGTAGGGAATACGAGGAGAGGTGCTAGTCTAGACAGAGGTTGTGGAGTAGAGTATGCGTTTATATTGGAAAATGTGGAAAACATGAGAGATTCTACGCTAGACAGAGGCTGAAGAAGGGGGAATGTATGTTTATACGGGTGAGGTAGGAAACCTAGGAGAGATGCTAGGCTAGACAGATGCTGAAGGTGAGGGGGATACGCTTTATACGGAAGAGATAGGGGAAACGTGGACAGATATTAGGATAGACAGAGTTAAAGGAGGAAGAGGTTTAGACCGCAAAGACACCACCAATTAAAGTTTACAAATGTTTTGCAACCCTTTGGCGGTATTTTCTCGACACTGGGGGCTTAAGTCCCCAACGCTAAATTTCTAAAATATCTGTGTCAATCAATCAGGTAATGTTCGTCCATGCATAACATAATCTAACATTATTGAAAAGGAATCAAGGATTTATACCGCTAACCTCCCAGCATCGGGCCTCTAAAGGGCTGGACGCAGACCGAAGTACCCCGGCGCATGTATTTTGATTGATTAATGCAAATAAGTGTATATGTAGGGTAAACCGGTTAGTATCACAACTGTTCAAAGCAATTCAGAGCAGCGATTCATACCAGAACTATTTAATGTAATTTTCATATTATTCGGGTAGAATTCAGGGTATTTAAGTCATTTTAAGAGGTAATTCAGGTGGCCTTACAGGTATTCACGGTAATATACAGAGTAATTAGATTATAAACATTTCTCATCCAACGTTACAGCACTTTTATATACTTTTTTCTAAATCTTACATACTTGTAATATGTTAAACAGTTAGTGCACGAGACGGAGAGGGATAAACTGCATATTGGTTTACAGTGAAGGTATATAGAAGTATTCTAAACTAAACCCACAACGAACGCCCTTACCTATCCCTTCCTTGAATTCTCATTGTCTATTCAATCCTATCATCATCTAACATAACCACGTAACAAGACGAAACGTAACCAACAAACATAACCGCGTAACAAGACGTGACACAACGTAACATAACCGCATGACAAGACGTCACCTTACGTAACATAAGCACGTAATTCCGTGACAAGACATAGCACAACGTAACATAAACGCATGACAAGACGTCACACTACGTAACATAAGTACGTAACCACGTGTCAAGACGTAACCAGCGTAACAACCATGTAGTCACGTATCATAGCCACGAAACATGACGTAACACTCTGTGACATGACGCAACCAGTGAACGTAACAAGACGTAACACCCGCACGAAACCAGAGATAACCTCGAGTTTATTTTAGTGACATTGCAGCGTTTTATTCAGGTTTTATTGTTTGAGAGTCTTAATTGAAAGTTTTACGTAAACATACCTTTATTTCAGTTCGTTGTAAGGGCCTCTCCCCTTTATCTAGCCTTGAGAATAGCACTAGGATTGCTCCTAATGGCAGGGTTAACGCCTCCCCTTCCATATTTTTATTATTCTTCTTTCTTCATTAGGTGTGTGCTAGTTGTATACACAGCACACGGATAAACTTCCATTTTTTTAAAACTGTAGACTCACGGAGAAAGTCTTCTTCTTCGACTTACATTCTCTTATGCGCTGGTTGAAATACGATAATGCCCATACGCATATGTCGTTATTCCATCCTCGGCAATAACTCTTTTGTCATCAAAAGGAGTCAATCTGATTTTATTCACTTGCACTGTGCTAACAGCAAGCACCCTGGACAGGATCAGACTCATGGGCGTTCAGATGATTCCACAGGTTTTAAGACAGTCTATATATCAGTCAAATGTTACGTACTGCTTTATAGCACTACGTTTTATGCTTTTAATCTTTTTTATCACTGAGCTGTGCATATCTAGGGAATACATCTTAGGCCGTAGTCCGACAAAGCGCTGGATGATTTTAGCATTAGCCTCATCTTTAAATTTTCCCAACACTTTTTGTTCTGTGTGGAGCGACATATATGGTTGACAGGATAATCAGATGTATCCAGATGCTCGAGAAAATGTAGCTTGTCCGGTACACATCTTCAGTTGTCACACGATGAATGAACGAATCCGTGTCCATATACATAAGCTTCAGGTTTACAGCTCCATAATATGGCAGCAACACATCATAATGATAGTGGTACATTAATGTCTTGGAGATGTCCAACACACTCATTCTGATGTATATTGGCTTGTTGAACACAATCTGTCGGGATGCCATATGCACAGCAGCTAGTTTGGTAGCATATATTATTCGATCGATAAACGTAGGTTTGGCAATTAACTTTTCCAGGGTTGTCTCGTTTGTCACCAGTCGTATATCCACACGATTACGCAGGTTCTCCATAGTTTTTCCAAACATGGCATTATTAAAGAGTTTGTAGAGATTCTTCTCGAAGTCATTTGCAGCCTGTTGTCGCAGCCTATTGTTAAATTCTACATACGGTTTTAACCACTGCGACTGTCGGAATTGTAGCACAAGATGGATTTTTGTTAGCCGTAGTCCATGATTAAGTGCCTGTTTCAAAGCCATGTAATGTACTACATACTTCTTTCGAGGTCCAAGATGGGGTATCAGTTTATTTGTAGTTGAGTCCTTAGGCTTCATACACTCGGGCAGAAAAGGTAGATCGTTGTATAGATCGTGAAGTTCCGCAGGATACTCGATGTCAACTTCTAATCTGTATCCATGAGGATCATTTCTTGTAGTCTTTCTAAGCCGATTTTTTCAGGTGACACCCACTCAAATCCTCCATTAGGGAAGGCGTGTCACATGGCCCAACCATATTGGTTATTTGCGCCTTTCTTTGTAATAAATTGAGTTGGTCTCGACGGATCATACTTATCCATGTAGGCGTTGTTTGCTTCGGCATACCGGGTGGGAAACTTGGCATAAGCCTCCTCTTATGCCGGATTCCACCATGAGTAATTGGTCATAATCCCGTATCAATTCCAGCTGAATTCCAGTATACAGCAACATAGCGTCCCATATAAATCCTGGAGAGGTAAAATAATTGGCAGGGTCGACTTTGTGTGTTTTGAGGGTTTCATCTCTAAATGTCTGAAAGACATCAGCTAAAAGAAGTACATCAGGGATTAAGTAGAGGTCGCTGTACTCGCCACGGTTTCTTACATAAATAGCTCCCATACACTTCTAGCATGATCGTAGTCAGCATCACTAATTTGTACTTCATTTAATCTATTGCAAAAGGAGTCCTTAGGAGGCAAGCAGGTTTCATTCAAAACATCCCATGAAGTGACGTAATCATAAGGAAATCCCCCTTACGGGTCATCAACTTCAACTTGTCTTCTCCGAAGTGTTTCAGTGTTTCAGGGTACGATGTTAGGTTTTACACCAGCTTATCCAATCTTGTACTGAGAAACTGAAAGCTATCCACAACCGAAACTTTATATCTCCTACATACTTGGAGAATGTTATATAGCTTTCTTCAGAGCTAGGAATTACTTCCATCCGCTGACTTGTGCATCCCAGCTCCCCACTGAGGTTGTGCATGAAGACTGGAATATATTTAGGTGTTTTGCTGGCTAAATTAATTCATTATGTAGACTTCCAAAATATTCACCACTGATGTGGTAACGGTCACGTACGTTGTAGTTCTCTTCAGTAACGCTTTTTCCACACAAGTAGCTACTGCAGAAGAGTTGAAATCCATTTGCTGTTGATCTGTAGGTTTAAGAGGCATGATGGATTTCTATATACTATTAATTTCCTTTGCAAGGAATGACAGGTATTCCATAAACTTCTGAGCAGCATAAACACCGCGATATACATAGGGATGCTTAGGAAGTTCAGTTTCCAGATGTTCTAGTCAGATGACGGTTTAACGTAAACGCAGAAACTCATGGGTACATGCTGCTGATAAAGGGGTTGTATATGAAGTTTCAGGATTGGGTATACATGTATGACATTGGGCGAGAATTCTTTCATAGTCTGCATAGATCACGTAAGGTAGTTTCAACATCCTTTCAAAATGTTTAAAATGAACAACGGATTTCTCCTTTGTAGGCATAACTACCCTTGCAACACCATGCTGATTACATATGGATGCATGTTCATGCAGTCTTTCTAGTCCACTTCGTCCGCACTGGTCATCAAAATGTGTAAAACAACGCTTACGTATACACACGTCCATTATGCATAGTTTTCTCACGTCGAATAAGTTTTTCAAAATTCTTTATATAAACGTGGGGATTTTTTCCACTACTGTCACTCAATAGTAGGACGTCGCGTTGTTCAGGTAGTTCAGCCTCAGCGACCTTTATTGGATACACTTTATGCTTCTCATCCAGGCCAAAGACGTTGATGGATATCCTGTTAAGCTTCTCAAATTTAGATATTTGAGAAAGTGGAGTTGGATAAGTAACACAGCTGAAGTTATATTTATTTTGAAGTTGCTCGTATTTGCTCACGCGCTGAAGCTTAACGCTGACGAATTTGACTAATACAGAATACATAAAGCATGGCCAGTAGGTTAAATTCTGGATTTTAATGCAGGCTTCTTTAGCTCTAACAGATGGCGGCAGGGGTATGTAGCTACTTCCTCGTAACGGATTGTACTTGTTAATACGAAGACAAACCCCTTGCACAGCAAGTAGAGCCCAGTTGCTGCCCTTAAGCTGTGATTCCTCCATTTCAGTAACCAACTTCTTCATTTGCGTTTCCAGCGTAGAGTCCAGATCCATTTCTAGGAAAACAGCTTGATTCCGAGTATTAAATGCTTTGTCGTAGGTTTCTCCGACACTGTTAACAAATCGGCACTCAGCCAACAGATTAATTTTCACACCCTTGTGAATACCAAGCTCTTTATGTACAGTCTGGATTATCCGCTGTTTCGCCTCATGCAGGTACATATCCAGTTCCTTTGTTTATTCACAACATATAAAATATGATTTCAAGCGTCCATTGAATGAAGTTTCATATTCTTTCATGTCGCAGTCAACCATTGTGGATAATCATTCTTGTTTAGTAGGTTCTAATCTACGTTTCTTCTCTGGCCTGTTTATTTCGCATGCATCTTAGTGTCGCCGGCCCTTCGTGTCTTTGAAGGTTGCATTACAATATTTACATATGAAGGGATTCTTAGAACGTAGCTCATGCCGTCTTTTATCATACCCACGTAGAAATGTCATTCCACATTTACCACAAAAATATCCTGAGGAACTAGAAATGATATCCTTATATGAGGGCTTATTCATCTTTATTCTTGGTATATGAACGCATTAATCCTTCTTCAAGGAAATGTAGACCTCTTCACCTTAATCACACTTTAGAAAGTGGATTATTTACTGAGAGAACAACGATGTTGACACATCAGAGTTAATTAGCAGAATTAAGACCAATTCCCGAAATCGCTCTATTTATAGAGGAGGCACGAACCTTTTTAGATCAATTATATACAATTTTAATACTAAAAACGGTGATTAAGCGTCTAAGCTCTTATATTTCAATTCATAGTGCATTGATGTTCGGGTGTATCCGTAGGTCTTCGCGAATGTTCGGGTGCTTGGTTGAAGTGAACGCGCTTCTTTGTTTTCGTAGGTCTTCGTATTGCTTCGGGTGCTTAGAGTGAGTGACCGAAGTATTTCGAGGATGCGTGTATTGTTCGGTGATGTTCGGGCGTCTCCGTATAGGTTCGGATGCTTAGAGTAAGTGGTTGCGACGGTTCATGTATTGTTCTTAGGTGTTCGTACAGATTCGGGTGCTTGACTCGTGAGGGTGATGAACGATCCGTCAACCGAACAAGCGGCAAGTATCCTTGAGCAAGCATTCACCACACGCCGCGAAACCTAGAAGCATAAGGATGCGAATGAAATGAAAGATGTAAACGAAATAGAATGATAGGAAATCGTGATAGCATACACCACTCAGGCATTCGTCTGCAGGCAGTGAAAACCACGAAAAATCTGAGACCAGAGTGAGCGACCGGCGGGAAATCGAACCAGGGACCCTAGAAGCATACGTGAAAGATGCAAATGAAATAGAATGAAAGGAAATCGTGGTAGCATACACCACTCAGGCATTCGCAGGCACACCAGGGAAAACCACGAAAAATCCAAGGTCAGAGGGAGCGACCTACCGTAATCGAACCAGAGACCCTAGAGGATCACGTGAAAGATGTAAATTAAATAGAATGAAAGGAAATCGTTGTGGATGAGAAACCACTCCCGTATTTGCCTACCGGCCAGGGAAAACCGCGAAAATCCGAGGTCAGAGTGAGCGACCAACGGTAATCGAACCAGGCACCTAGAAGCACACGTGAAAGATGCAAATGATATAGGATGGAAGCAAATCGTGGTAGCATACACAACTAAGGCATTCGCCTGCAGACCAGGGAAAACCACTAAATATCCGAGATCAGAGTGTGTGACCGACCGACGGAAATCAAATCCTTGAACCGTAGAAGCACACGTGAAAGATGCAAATGAGATAGAATCAAAGGGAAAGGAAATCGGAATCGATGAGAAACTACTAGCATTCGGCTGCCGACCAGCGAAAACCGCGAGAAACCTAAGGTCAGAGTGACCGTCCCTACGGAAATCGAACCTAGGACCTCTCCGACTGCAAACCACAGACGCTTTCGCCTGAACCAAGCCGTAAAAACAGGTTTATCCCATACCACTCATGACAATACTCTACCCCCACCAGATGACGTCACACCTGCAGACAGACTGTCTGGGAACAGCCTGACGTCTTGAAACGCGTTCATTGCAACCTGCCACACCAAAATAGAAGTATTCTCACACGATCATTCAGACAGAGTTTCCATTCAATGTCTACCACCGTCACAGCCACCACCGCAGCCCATTAAACAAAGTTAACGCCATTTGCATCAATAGCGTAGAAGTTTTTCTCCCCTTATTTAAGTAAATTCATGTATCTAACCTATTATTTTTTGTTTTCAATCCTTTTTCAATACTTTCTTTCCCTCATCTCCCTCATTCTCCACAGAATCAGTTTTTATACGTTTAATACTCAAGCTGCCAGTTTCAGCCTGAATATAGCGATATAAAAGCTGGATCCTGCAACAGCAACACAGTATACAATGTAGATGGATATATCTGCTAGGATGGAGCACAGATTGCCAAATATATGCCAGGGTCGTTAAATTCAGCCAGACAGTGCTGCATTTCTTTCTTATACTTTAAGTACGTAATTTGGGCTTAGATTTAAAACCTTCCGCTTAAAAATGCAATTTCATATTTGTATAGGTGCTTCTGATGACAATTGCTTTCGTAACAACATTTTTGAGCTTCAGTGGTTTGATTGCTTTAATAGATGAGGTTTGAGAGGGAATAAAACTCCCTAGATACGTTGAACATCCCAATCTGGCACAAGAAAGTTCAACTTGATTTTGATACCTACCTCAAAATACGGATTTATTATTGATAATAGAAATAAATAAGGAGGAGATTTGTGCTTGATTAGGTTGTTTTAATTTTTATTACGCCTTTCTTTAGTAATGCGGTACACAGTAGCACCTTTGCTATGGGCATTTCATTAATAATGACAGAAATGATTTTAAGTTAAAAGAATAGTATTTATTATTCACAGGACATAACAGAATTATTTCACAAACCTTGGGACATACTACTCACACCAAAATAGGGGGAAACAATGTCATAGAAACATGTATACGGAAATGCTTAATTTTTAGTTATTTCTGTAGTGTAACCGCTTTGGGATACCATGTAGCATGCAATATTGCAAATAATTCATATTGACAAATAATCAGATAATGTTAGGATACAAGTCACTCTTCTAATGCACGTATTGTATTCTACCTACTGATGTATATTTGTGGTTAGTCTGTCACTTCCCGAGCCAGATGTGTCTGCGGTACCTATCAGTTTCGATTTCCAATGGACCAGTCAATCTGACTGTTCCTTTAATGGTTTTTCCTGGTTAGTAGACGAATGCTGCGGTAGATTATATAATGCCTCGAATTTTACTGTACCTCATTTCTTTTCATTTAACTTCGTTTATCACCCTTCAGAGTCGAAGGATCAGGCGACTGGAGGGCTGGTGAAGTGTGTTACGGTGATGTTTGCTTTGAGGAACTGTCTGCTCAGGCATTTGGCGTATAATGGGCTCTCAGAGAAACCTCTCAGTGAGGTGGGGTAGACCTATGGGGGCCCCACTAACGTCAGGATATAATATCTGGAGACGTTAGGGACCACGCCTGTTTCCGAGCCTACCGCCCCTGATTTGATCACCCTCTGTGACCTTTGTTTCACCCCTTCCTAATGGAGGTTACCAGAAACACAATAGGCCTTCGTGTGTGCCTAAGTGCCGAAATCCTCCTCCGCTTCCTGATAAGCATAACATGTTCTGTTCCTAGTTTTCTATACACCTGCTGCAGTTAATAAACTTAAACCATGGTCGGATATACATTTTATACCAGTGATATTTCATTTTATATGTAGTCGTTCTTATGGCAGTGCACGCAGGGCTCCGCGTATGTATACATGATGTTTCCGGACCGAAGGTAGGCGAGTCCGCTAAGCTTTGTCTCTGTTAATTGTCAAGTTGTGGAGACAGGATCCTTATTACGATAAACTGTGGGTCAAGGAAGACCAGAGTCACTCGTCTGTGCAGGATAAATAGATTCTAAAGCAGGGAGTTCCAACCGAATGCTTTGTGACGTCACAGAGAGATTTTCTCTTTCTCTGTAGCAGGCTAGCAGAAAGCACGGAGCAACTCCAGCCGCTTGACCTTACCGAAGCAGTGGCGTTAGTGTGATGTAATAATATGCAGCTTTTTAGTAAATTTGGACTAGGGATCCATATTACTGTGATTACTTATCGACAGTGTCGTGTAAACTTACAAACAAATTAAAGAAACGTTACTTAAAAATCATGTCCTCCAAAGATCATACATATTTTCTACCTACTAAATTGATTGAAATAGATACGCTTGCAAAGGAGAAAAAAGCTGAAAAATAATAGCTGCAGTCAGTCTATCAATTCAATGTTAAATCGATCCCTTTAAAAGGCTTTATCTTGAAACGATAGTTTTTTAAATTTATTACGACTTTTCACCACGCCGTCGATATTTTTAGCATCCTTCTGACACATACTTTATGCATAGCAATTCCATGTTGGATTTACAAATAGCAGTAATATAATACATAAATTATTGAACTGTGTGTTCTATAACTGAATATGAAAACATTACCACTTACTTGCAAGTACCAAATAAAAAAGAATAACTAAAGTATATTATGAGAGATAAAAATTAAGTTAAATAGCCACATCCTTTGGAATGGCACTGTCACTTGTTTTTAGAGCCTTCTGGATTTGTTATGACTTTATAAGTTTCGGAATATTTGGGCAAGGAGATCCATTTAAAGATAGTATAAATTGTAAGCTTCTGTAAGATATTTGGCTTTTTGGCAAAGTTCACATGTTGAGCATACCTGCCTTACTTTCCTTGCCAGTCTCTTATTGTAAAAATTCTCACTTATTGCCAATATTAATCTGTCGCTCCCCGTATGTGCTAATGATTTATGGTATGCTATAATTAGCGTGTTCTGCAAGGACTTCGGCACAATAACCTTCCATTTTGGTTCTAACCTGTCATGTAATTTATACAGTTTGCCCTCATACATTCCCACATTATCTGACATATTTTTGGTAATCGGCTTTGCATTCTCCATTAATTTCTTAAGTTCCTCGTCAGCTCCCTGTAATTTGGCTAGATTTCTTAAGTGTTTCGATAATCTCTGTCCTTCTACTGTATCTAAGTATAAAATTGTGACGTCAGGCTTGTTGTCGTTAAGAGTATCTGGTATTGTTTGGTTCCCTTTCATTCTTGACAATAAATTGCTGAAAATATTTTGTTTTCCTGGTATATGTTTTATCACTATTCTATTGGATGTTATTTCATTAGTATATCTGGAAATACGTGTTTTGGTCAACTTACATGAATGCATAAAAACTAAGCTCACGTGACCCGTATATACAATTATAGGATGATTGAAAACATATTCTCTGAATTTGACCAAAGCGAAGCAAATAGCGCCTATTTCCTTTTCTGTTGTGCACGCTTGAGATTCAGTTCTGGAAATACTTCGTGATGCTACTGCAATTAAATGATTATTTTCATGTTCATCTTTCTGTGTTAAAATGGCTCCGTATCCTTTGCCTGATGCGTCTGTAAAGATGATATATGGAAGATCTTCCCGTGGTTTTTCCAACAAAATGGACGCCGCGAATAATCTCTTCACCTGCTCAACTGCTTCGTCTTCTATCGTCCCCCATCTCCATTTTGTGTCTTTCTTTAACAACTCTCTAAAAGGAGCGACCACCGAAGAAAAATCTATGATGAATCTTGACTGATAATTTAAGATGCCTAAAAATCTTCTAAGTTGCTTTCTGTTTCTTCTTGGTGCAGGAATTTTACTTATACTCTCTACCCTAGCTCGGTTTGGTCTAATTCCCTCTTCAGAAATAATGTATCCTACAAATTCTGTCTGCTGGATAAAGAAAGCTGTTTTACTGGGTTTCACTGTCATGTTTGCTTCTTTTAATTTGCTTAATGCATACTTTATGTGCTCAAGATGATCTTCAACGCTATTAGAAAGTATCACAAAGTCATCGACATATTGTGCCACAAATTTCTTTAAGGTTTCTCCAAAAATTTTATACAATGCCCTTAACAATGCACTCCCGCTCGTGTTCATCCCAAACGCAAAAACTTTGAATTGGTAAAGCACCCCAGCGTGCAAAAATGCGGAATACCTTCTTAAATCTTCTCTCGACGGTATTTGACAAAAAGATGATATTAAGTCCAAAGCTGAGAAGAATTTTCCTTTACGTAGTTTGTCCAAGATAACGTCCACACTTTCAGATCTAAAGCGATCCGTTGACAATATGCATTTAATTTTCTTGCATCTAACGTTACTCTAACTTTTCCATTATTTTTGTGAACTATATACACAGTGGATTTATATATTCAGATGTTGAAATTTCAATCACGCCGTCTTCTAACATCGATTGTATAACTTTGTCTACCTCTTCCCTAATAGCACATGGGATTGGCCTAGCTTTATGAGAATGATTTTATATCGGTCATTTCAAATGAATGAATTTAATTTATGCACCTTTCCGGCTTTTCTGAAAAACTTCCTTATTATCCATTAAAATTTCCCATAATTCCTTCTTTTGTTTCTCATTCAGCCTACTAGCTTAATTCACCTTATTTTTCAACAAATTTTCTATTTCGACACAGTCATTCACCCTATCGTACTTAGTTACATTCTTGTCGCTCAAGCTTAATCTGGGATTTTCTTGGGGTTTTTTCTTCGCCGTTATTAATACAAAATTTCTCATGTTCTCCGTAGATTATATTTTCTTCATTAATTTCATGGCAATCCTCTAACCTTACTTCGGCTAATTTCATAGCTCCAATGTTTATAACTTCCACAAAGAATGTTTCCCCTTTTATTTCTTCCTCTACCTGATCCCGGGCAATTATTCCTGAACTACTGTCTTCCAACAATGGTACGATTATGATGTCTTGATCTGTTTCGAGCTTCAAAATTTTGTTTTCAAAATCTATAATGGAGTTCCATGCGTATAGACTATCATAACCTATTATTATGTCTGTCACAAACCTAGGTACTATTAAAAATAACATCTCAATAATATGCTTTCCGCTTTCAATATTAATCATAGCCTGAAATCTTACCCTTTCTTTTCTTTTGCCCACTGCTACTGAACAATATATCCCATGTACTGTTAAAGACATTAATTTTAAACTACTATTTATTAATTCTTCATAAAAATTTTGTGAACAAACTGTACTGTTGGCGCCGGTGTCTATTATTGCACGAAATTGTTTGCCAGTAATGCTAATACTTATCCTTGGTGGATCCGTTAAAATTTCGCTTTCTTCTGGCCTACCTCTCCCTTGCTGATGTTTCTCTATCATTAGTTGCCTTCCATTATTCCTACATTTCGTGTACCGCTCATTATAGGAATGGTTCCCAATCTTCACTGAAGGCGAAGTTGATTGGGTTTGGAGTTTTCCGACACTTTGCTAATTGCTCCTGTCCCAATGTCGTTATGGGAATGTCCTGGTTTCGTTTCATGACGGTAATTATTTCCCATTATTTGCCTTGTAGAGTTTATTGCGTCAATCTTATCTTCTTGAACTGGTGAATTCCTCCCACTTCTACTTCTTGCATCTTGTCTTGGTGAACTTGGTCTATACCTATTTTCATAGTTATTGCTACCATCATCTCCAGAATAGCGTCTGTTTCTAGGATACCTTTCCATTCTATCATAATTACATCTGTGAATATGTACATAATTTATTTGTGCGTTCCGTCTTCGATAGTTTTCGCCTCTTCCCTTATAATTATTTTCAAAGTTATTTCTCCTCCTGTTATCATTGTAATTATTTTTCAGTACAGGCCCATGGTATCTATCTCTCACATCATAATTTCTGTCATTTCCTGGATATGTCCCCTGCCCGAAAAAATTTTTAAGACTTCTTTCTTTCTGTGTAAAATTCCTATCCTTAAGCACGCCATCTTGATTTCTCTTCCTTTCCAAAGCGATCAACAAATCTAATATGGCTGCTATTGTAACTGATTTTGCAATAATTATATAATTTTGTTTTGTTTCCGGAAAGTGTGCGGTTACTAGATTTATTCATTCATTTTCTCCGATCGTTGGATATAGCATCTTAGATTTCCTTGCCACTACCATGAAATAATTCACCATAGATTGGTTCTTATGGGAATTGTACTTGCCATTACTTAGCTTTAATCTTATATTCACTTGCCTGCTTGCACCCCAATATCTGTTCAGAAATAGCTCTTTAAAGGTCCCGTAATTGTTATCTAGCCCTACAGACAATTCTAGCCAATTGAAAGCATTACCTTTAAAACATTTTCGTACTACAGTCATCTTGTATTCCTCTGGTATACCCTTAAAATCAAAAGATTCCTGCATGCTATTTATGAATGCTTTCGGATTATCTGATTCTTCGTCTTCAAAAATCGGTGGTGAAATTTCACTGAGAACATGATTAGTCCGTTGAAAAGGTGGGCCGCCATTTCTATCTTCATTTGTACTATTACTGTTATTGGAGGCACTTGGACCTAAATTCAGCATTGGAAGGTCAGCTGACGCATTCTCCGATGCATCGTTCCTTACTGTTGCACTGCTCACATTGCTACATGCTGAGCTACCAATATTGTCAGATATACACACTCTTCCTAATCCTTCCTTAAGTCTATCATTTACATCATATATTCCTACAGCAAGTCTCCTACTTTCTCTTTCAGACTGTTCTAACCTGTTCCTGTATATTTCTAGTTCTTTGCTAGTAGCTTCCCTTTCTCTAACTAATTCTTGACTTAATTCTTCCCTCAATTTTCTGTTTTCTTTTTCTACTCTTTCACTAATCTCCTACCTTACAATTTTAACTTCTTCTCTAACCTGTTCTTGATTCTCCCTAGCCTCAATTCTCACGTTTTCTATTTCATTTGTAGCCTCCTCCTGGAAATTTTTAAGACTTTCTGCTGGTTTTTAATTTTCTTCCCAATTTCAGATAAATTGCTTGTTAAATCCTCCCTTAAACTTTGATAATTAGCTTTCATCTCATCCCTGAATTCTTTCTGACCTTGTTCTGTTACACCCTGGTTAGCTTTCATCTCATCCCGTAATTCTTTCTGACCCTGTTCCATTCTTCCTGTTAATTATTTCTGACCCTGTATCATCTTTACTGTTAATTCTTTCTGACCCTGTATCATCTTTGCTGTTAAATCTTCTCTCAAGTTTTCTGTTACATCCCTTAATTCTTTCTGACCCTGTTCTATTCTTCCTGTTAAATCTTTCTGACCCTGTATCATTTTTTCTATTAATTCTTTCTGGCCCTGTATCATTGACATAATTAACTTTAACATCTCGTTATTTTCCATACTTCCCCCTGGCTGTTCTACCTGCTTTTGTAAATTTTTATCATCTATTGTTTCTACTACCTTATTTACACTACTATTTACGTTCTGCACAGTTCTGTTATCACTGTCCTGAATTTCCATGTTTACATCTTCTTGTTCAAACATTTTACCGTTCCTTAACTGCATTTCCCACTGGAACACATAAATAAATTTACACTCAGTACGTTTTTATATCTGCTGCCTGCAACTGCTGCTTCGATGTTGTTCCTTTTGTCCTCCGCGTTGTCTCGTTCTCCTTGATTTCTCCGTCGTTTCAGCTTACGTTGTTCTGCTTCTCCGTTGTTCGGGCCCCACGCTTAGGACGTCATATGACGCAGCCACGCTACGTCCTCCAGCAATGAAGCACTACCTTTGCCTCACGGTTGCTGCTTGTATCCTCCCAGTTGGTTCTTCTTTCTCCACGGCTGCTCCAGCATGAGATCTTAATCACTGGGTATGCGTGAGTGTATGTACAGAGAAACACGAACGCTTCCTTGGAACACTTTTATTTTCACCATTTAAAATAAAACTTAAGGTTTGCCGATTACTTTTAAATGCATACGATGCTACAGTGTCTTTACCAAGACCGAAGATTATTAACTACAGCTGAACGTTCTACCCTCTTGCATGTTCGCCGCCAATGTTCACAACTCGAAGAGAATGTCGTCCCGCACTCACCAATCGTTCAGGACAGACTGATCTACCCACGCTGCACAAGGAAAAGCAAGCTACTTACTTCCCCTACTCTCCCCTCAAACGCTCGTCACCACTCGGCGTCATGAAGCCTGGAGTGGCCTTCACCAGGCTAAGTGCAGCTGCACTCGGCTGTTACCAGGAAAAACTTGCTTCAATGGTATTTACCCTTTCTACCTGAAGCTGGTCTCTAATTAACAAAACCGTGCCTGTCTGGTCTTTCTGCCGCTTTTAACAGTCAACAATTTTCACAATGCTTCTCCTTTTTATACATACACTGAAATTAAATATTTTATTACTTATTTTATATCGCTATCCTTCTCACAATATTATGATAATGATTGCCTTTATAATTCCGGCTTCACACGACAGAATACTGCAACAAACTAAATGCTTTTCTCTTTACTAGATCTATCCAAGCAAAATAAATTAACATTTTCGTTATACAATATGTTGTTTAAGAAGCAAACATTGCGTTGTTTATGTGGATGCTACAGAAGCTTAAGATGCATTATTCCGTAATTTTCTTGAGAAACGAGATTCACATAATTTATATATTCTTTTTAACGTTTGTTGATAGTAATAAGTAATAATAATGATACTGGTTTCGTAATTACCACGCAATAGACTGTTCTAAGCGCACTCGGGAGCAAAGGGTATTTATTTTCTTGAATATAAGCTTGTTTTTCTTTTTAATTTTCATAGAGATTGATCACAACGTTTAGCGCTAACTGTGTGGTTCCATACAGTTGGCAAATTCAATTCGATAATATTCAAGTAATGTTTTAAAAATACGGAAGCAAAAGTAATATGTATTAATGTCAAACTGTTGAAGCAGTTTGAGCAGAATTAAGTGCAACATTCAAGTTTCTTCAAAATGGAATATATTTTGCGTTTATTACTGAAAAACGAATAAGGATTGTTTTATTTGAACATAATTCCCCTTACACACACTCACAAGAGAAAGGAAGAAAAGTCGTGCTAGTCATATAGTGGACGTAGAGTAAAAGCACCTATGTATGTATCGTATCTAAAAAGAGAAAATATTAATAGATATGAGGAAACAACGTTTAGTGCAAAATATGCAGGTTCTATATAGCTGTTTTATTCGGTTAGGATAACATACAAGCTAAATTTACAAAGTAGTGACCCGAAAGTGTTAATGCAGAACGGTTGATGTAATACTTTTGTTGCAATTGGTGCATTTAAAAGCACTCTATTCTGAAAATTAAATTGCTTTCAAATTACAAATATGAGGAAAGCCCCCCAAAAAAGTCTTGGATATCTTGTATTATGATTCACCTTCTGAGTTCTTAAAATGGTTTTCTTCCCTGGTCTGGAATGGAATGGGATGTGTAACGGAGGGGATTCGACCCCGATCCAGTGAATGAGGATATTTGCTTGTGCCCATCGAGAGGCGCCCACGGGAGGGAGGGACGAGGTGAGAGACACCGAGAAACCCGGGGTGTGCGGCCGAAACTGGCAGTGACGGCACAGCAATGACAAGGTTCCTAAAGTTTCCAGATTAAGACGTCCTGACAGTCGGGCAGGCAAACCGGGGAACCTACCCCACACAGAGTGTCCAACGCACCCCAAGAGGCGGCCCGTATACCTCGGTAACCAGCCGAAAACCGAGAGATGGATAAGGTTCCATAGAGAGCATCCTTTTCTCTGTCACGCTGCACAGGAACACCATCGCCAACACTTCCATCCCTGAAACAGACTTAACGGGGTTAAGGATAAATGAAATGCGGAATCCAACGGTATGGAGGGACAGGAAATTCGGGACTGAGGGAAACACATCAGCATTGGCCTGATGACCCGGCAAAACTACCTAAAAACCCGTGGGTCAGAGTGGATGGTCGCCTGGAAGCGAACTAGGAATCTTCTAAATGTGAGTGGCACGCGCTACCGTGGCGCCGGCTGGACGGAAACTGAAAGATCCGCAGTTCAAACCTCAGCTATGACATTGAATTTTTCAATCTGATTCCATCTTTCCAACCTTGTCCTACACACGGCTTGAGTGAAAGAGTCTTCTTGTTAATTGAGGTGAACTGTCTTTATAAACTTCGCTGTAAATATGAGAAAAATGCAGTAGCTCAAACGATAGTCAGATTTTTATGTCGTGCCTTTGAAACTCCACGCTCTTCACATTACCACGAGAAAAATCTAACGTGTTGTATTCACATAGCTTTCTCTTCTCAGCATTTTACAAATTATTTTTACCAAATTTTATTTTTCTGTCTACTTCTTATAATCCAGATAAACTTCCAATTCACATTTAACCCATCTCGGTGGTGTGGGGGTCTGCCTCTCATTCAAGAGGCCCCGAGTTCGAGTCTTGGTTAGAGTGAGTTTCCTGGATAAAGCGTTTTTCCAGGGTTTCCTCTTATCCTGAGAAGATGAATGTCAGATAACTCATAGCTCTAGGGACCTCAAGCCCATTTGAGCATCATTTTAACCATTTCGTTCATTCAACGTCCGTAATGGCCTACCCGTTAAAATGACTTTAATTAAATTCCAAAAGAAAAAGCTCACATTTACACATTTCGTTGTAGTATACGAAGATAAAGCGATAGTCATATTTTCAAAAAGCATGTCACTACGTGGTGCTTTGAAATTTCATGTTGTTTGTACGACCGCGACAAATACAAAACGAATAGCGACTTCCCCGTTACAAAAGTATTCAAGCCAATAACAAAGATATCTGGGAAATAGTTAATGTCATAAGATATGTGCATACCAACTGCGTGCTTTAACGAGGTCTGCATTTGTTGTGTAGCCAAGCTTTTACAGTTTACCAATTGTACAAACGTCATTCAGAATGAAGAAGACTTGAGAGGATCTTCTCAGAGAATTCAAAATATATATTTCGTTTGTCATGAAAATATCTTAAACATAGAGTACTTTAATCAAAATCGTTAAAGCTATTTTTTGTGAAAATAAATTTCGCAATTTTTTCCGTGTAAAGCGTTGTTCGTGGTGGGGGTTTTCTTGAAAACCTTTGTATCACATTTTTGAATATGAAGTTTGGTATTTAACTTTGGCAGATTGGAGTTATGTTGTTCACAGTCACACGGCATATGGAGCTTTTGCTATAAAACATTGTGTTGCATTCACATGACTTTCTGTACTCACTGTTCTACAAACTATTCCTACAAAGCTCATTCTTGTATCTATTTCATGTTAATGCACATGAACCTTCATCACTTATTTACACAATTCGTTGTAAGTATAACTAGAACATTTTAAACTAAAGCGATAGCCAAGCTCCTCAAAGCTGATCGCTATATGGTAGCTTTGGATTGGTTGGCTACGGAGGGGACTCGGCCCTGATCTACATAGTGGATATTATGCCTACACCCCACAAGGGGGGCGTTTCCGGAAGAAAGGATGAGGTGAGAGGAGACACAGGGCGGCCGGAACCAGGAGTGACGGCACAGGAATGGCAGGGTCCCTAAGTTTTTAGATAGAGACTCCCAGGCAGACTGATAGGCAAACCGGGGACCCCACCCCCGCACAGAAGGGATCCAACGCCCCTCAAGAGGGTTAGGATACTCCCGACAGCCAGCCGAAATCCGAGGGATGGAGAGAGTCACAAAGAGCATTCTTTTTACCTGCCATACTGCACCGAAAGACCATCGGCGACACTTCCAACCCTGAAGGAGAAAGAGATGAAGTGAAATGAGGTTGAAGATGAAGTGGAGGGACAGGAAATTTGGGGATGTGAGAATCCTTCCCAGCATTCGCCTGGCGACCCGGGAAAATAGCGAAAAAAAAGCCATGGGTCAGTAAGGTCGGCTACAGGAATCGAAGCTACGACCTCCCGAATACAAGCCAAAGACGTGATAGCTTTGAAATTCTGTTCTCTTTGTATAAGCACGAGAAAGAAAGGAAGAAAAAAAAAAGGAAATAGGAAGAACGAAAGAAAGAAACACAATAGCTATTTGCAGTTGAGAGAAGTATAAAGTATTTGTTAGTTCAAAATAAGAACAAAGAATATTTCACAAAAGATAAAATATAAAAGTGTTATTTGATAATAAAAATAAACATAAAATGAAATTTTGTAGATATTTTGTGCTTTAATAAAATCTACATTTATTGTGCAGTAAGATTTTTGTCTCTCTTACGATTTACTGATTAATTATCAAAAGTCATTCACAATAAAGAGAAATTTACAGATATACGTTCTATTTATCATAAAAATAGCTTAAACATATATATTTTAATCAAATCCCTTAGAGCCATTTTTGAAACAAAAAATTTCGAAAAATGTCCAACGTAAAGGGTAGTTTGGAGAGTAGGGACTTTCTTTAACATCATCGTTATGGAAGAAGTTAAACTTAAACACTAAGTTTGATTTTTAACCAGCTTTTTGTTTTTGAGTTATGCTGTTCGTGGACACACACACACACACACACACATGTGCGCGCACACACATACACAAACTTGGATCTTTTTCTAAAAATAAATTCATTGGATTCAAGGAGTGACAAACCTAATTTCTGGCGAAATTACGACATTAAGTTTTTAGTTGGAACGCAATGCTTTCTCTACTTACTGTAGCTACGTAGTAGAGAAAGTAAAATGCTTACTTTGGATTCAGAGGGTATCAAAATGTGTATTATGGTGAATATTGTTCTTCAATTTTTGGGTGGAATACAATACTTCTTCCACTCACTGTAAGAGTTTATAAAGAAAAGTAAAAATGCTTTTGGAATCAGGGAGTCCAAAACACGTGTATTTTCGGTGAATCTCATCATTTAACTTTTGGGTGGAATACAATACTTCCTCTACTTACTATAAGTGCGCAGTAAGGAAAGTGAAAATGCTTTGTTTGGATTCACGGGGTCTCAAAACTAGTATTTCATGTGAATCTCGCTGTTGAATTTTTGGATGTATTACAATACTTTCCCTACTTATTATAGATAAGTAGTATAGACAGTAAAACGTAGAGTTGTGGTATAGATAAGCGGCTGTTTGTCGTTACGGCATTTTGCATGCAACCATATAGGGGAAAATCTAACTTAGACTGTTAGTTGAAATAATTTCTAGCCTAAGTTGTTGTTACGGTTAAGGTAAAGTGCGCGAAAAACCATACTTTATAAAGGTATTATGATAAATAAAGAACACATGTGTAGAGTGTAGAGAATGATAATGTGTAAAGTAGTGCATATTGAAAACCAAACCGTTTGTTTAACACTTGCTTATTATACAATGATATAATGCCTCTGATTTCTAAAAAATTAGTTTGTCTACCTACTGTCATGTCGCTGTGTTGTAATGCTATTGCTATTTACTTTTTACAGTTATTACTTTCTTACAGCCAAGTCTAAAGGAAATTGTGTTGGAATGATATTTTGTTTATCACTATTACATCCCCTAATCATGTAGAGCAGGTACGAATTAAGGCACCTGGCATAACCTCTCGATAAGACGCCCCGCTTCCCTCCCCACACGTGGTATGGAAAACATTTGGGGCCATCTGTACAGGCCATAGCGCCGCATGGAGGATATCTGAATTACAACTCTTTCTGTACCATCTTCAACGTTTGTAGCCTTTCGCTGCCAAGATCTATGAGAGTGTTTTGTCAATGCGTTCTTCCGCTAACTTCCCTTTCGTTTTCTGTAACTTTTGTGGTTACAAATGAAGCAAAATTTGGAAGAAAAAGATAAACAAATCTTCACTAGCAACGTATGCGCATTGGGCAAATCCTCACAGCGCATTTCAAATTCCACAAAAAAATTTATTTAAGATGCGTGTCAACTGCAATAAATGTAGGTAGCTGTCCTATACGTCCATATATCCCTTTAGCACGCCCTAGAGACCATATCGATAGGGAGTTTAATAAGAGCGCTCTTCACGAAATTCTATAAAATAAACGAAAGGTAATAAGAATCATGTGGTTTATGGACAATGCTGTTCGTCAAAATGTTATACACTTGTTTCAGGTGCAGTACCTGATATCTACTATGACAAATGCTTAGGTAAATTAGAACACTGACGCAGCCACGCTACGTCCTCTAACAATGAAGCAATACCTTTGCCTCACGATTGCTGCGTTTCTCCTTCTAGTTTTTTTATACTACAGCTGAACGTCTTACCCTCTTGCATGTTCGCCGCCAATGTTCACAACTCGACGAGAATGTCGTCCCGCTTTCACCGATCGCTCAGGACAGAGTGAATTTCACCACCGCCCTACAAAGAGGAAAAACTCCTAACTTCCCCTCTCTCCCCTCAAAACTCTCCTCAAACTTAGCATCACGAAGCCTCTAATGACCTTCACATCCCGGCCAGTGCAACTGCAACCACTAATTCCAAAAGAAACTCGCTTTAGCTATTTTACCCTTTATACCTGGGGCTGGTCCCTAATTAGCTAAACTGTGCCTGTCTGGTCTTTCTGTCGCTTTTAACAGTCAACAATTTTCACAATGCTTCTCCTTTTTATACATACACTGAAATTATATATTTTATTATTTATTTTATATCATTATCCTTCTCAGATTGTTATGAAAACTATTGACTTTATAATTTTGGCTTCAGCACTGTGCCCTATATGTTCTCTGAGCTTAATGCAGACGCATGTAAAGGAATTCGTTTACGGATCGAAAATCCTAATTCAGGAACGTTTTATTAATGTGTCATAGAAAACCATTCGACATCCTTTAAGCCTTTGAAAGGGTGCGACAGTACATGTTCAGAAGAATGCATGCAGGTGTAGAAGCAACAATAGGACTTTTTAGAATTTTAACATTTCTTGTGAGCTAAGATTTATGTTATATCGATATTTTGTAAATTTAGTGAATAATAGGGATAATAATAATAATAATAATAATAATAGTAAATACAACTTATCCTTATTATTAGTTAATTACTTAATTAATTTCTAATTACTAGTATTATACATTATTATCATTATTATTAGTATTTGCCCTATGCCTCGCTGATTAATATTGTTAACTTTGATGACGTGGTAAATTCCGTACAGGGTTCGCCTAGAGACGTTCATAGTGAAGACATTTTTGCAGCAAGTGCTTTATAAGCTTAGTAATAACTATATTTAAAGCATTCTTGATAGATGAAAGCATTTCTTATGAAAATTTGCTTGAGGGTTTGGAAATAGTGTTTTAGAAACCTTAATGGCCGTTTTGCGATATTAGGCGCAGTTGACCAAAGATCGAACTCCTTTGTTGAAAATGGAGGACCTAATTTTGAAATGGCCAGATTTACTGATCACGTCAGCGACACACACTAGAGTGAAGACATATATAACACTGGTAGTTAAAATGGTCTTTAAATGTGTCAACTGTTATTATCAGTAGTAATAATGTTAATATGATTTTTAGCAGCTTATGCCCATGCGTTTGAACAAAAGTAAACATAAACAATTCTTGATTAATTTGAAAGCTTAACGGTATATGCAGAACATATTGAAAATAAATTGAATATACAAAATTTTATACTGAAAATACAAAATTTTAATTAAACATATCAAATCGTTTTTAGACGTTAATTGTGCATAATATGACCTGTTCTTATTTCATAACATTCCGGATTTGGCACCAAGGATTTTCATCTGTCTATTCATCTGAAGAATTTCCATGGTGGAAAACATTTCAAACACGATGTTGTTTTGAAAGAAGACTTGTCTTTTCATCACTGATGGCATCATTCTGTGACGAAGGCATACAGAAGCTGGTTTCCCGTTACAAGTTCATAAAAAATGGCGGTGATTATGTGGAGAAGTAGGGTAGGGTGTAAGATAAGGAATGATAATAAAGTATTTGGAAAATATATGCTATTTTTTAAAAACACGCCTCGTGGATCACTCTGGCAGAGAAAAGGATATTTATCAGCATGTACTGCATTTCCTTATTGGCAACTTAGTGTACTTATGTGACGACGAAGAAAAGTATATTTTGTACACGATTAAACCCTTATCAAGCGTCGCGTTGCTTGGGTTTGAGTTTTCAGTGGAATAGCAGTAGTTGCACTTTGCACTGAGGTGAAGCTAGGCCAAAGAGCGCGGTGTAAATCTTTCAACTATGAAGCCTTTCGTATATCGGTGGTTCTTAGCAATTATCTTCATATTTCAGAATTGAGCCATAGATAGTATTTGTAGCTATATTTCTTCTGATTAAGAGCACATAGAAAGCAACTCTATAATAATTATATTTTAGGAATTATTAATAATTAAATAATATTCAATTTCATAAATTTCCATAATTTTGAAGGCATAGGATTAAAAATTGTATCCATGGAAAGCCCTTAGTAAGCTGTAAATATGTTTTAAGTTTCCATAATATTGTAAAATAAATAAACGCGTAATTGTATGAGAAAAACTGCAAGATTTAGGCAAGAATAAGTGTAGCTTCGTTTTAGACTATCCATTATGTTTTCCGAGCGTGGGGCCATAAAAATCGAAACCTTTTTTGTACTTCGGGGGTACGAGACACGTTTTCAAGCAAACAGACGGTATGAGGCAACGAACATTTCTTAGAGTTAAACTTTAAATTTTCAACTAGGGAACCAATAAACGTTTAGAATAAGTGCCAGAACCAATAGAAACATAGGAAGGCGCACTGACATGTATAAAATTTGGAGGAGAGCAGTCGTTGACATATGGGAATGCGAGCATGGTTTTGGGACAGTCTGCCATGATTCTCCGGCAAGGAAACACGCATCACGTTGAGTCAAAAAAAAAGGATAAAAGTTAAAAAATTTACGAAGTGCCGCACCACAATGCAATTATAAGATAATGCGTGTGGAATAATTATATATAGAGTGTTAGATTGTCGTTGAAATTATTTTATCCAAGATAATAAATAACTTAACACGCCGCAAGTAATGAATTCAAGTTCGCGGGAATCAAAAGAACGCTGACAGAGCGCCTTAAATAATAAATAATTAGCCGGAGCAGAACGTTAGTGGACCAAAGGGTGAAAATATTCTTATATAAGAACCGTACAGGGTAGAAAAATAACAAGAATCTTGCATGTTTTTTTGGCAGGAATACCGTTTTAGTGAGGAAGTGAAGACGTTTTCTTCAAGAATAATATCCTGGTGTCACACTCCCGCAATCCTACCCTGACAATAACAGTAGGGAATTTCAGACCGACTCGCCGACAGTTGACCCTGAGATGCGACGTCCATAAGTGCTTCCGGACTGATATCGGCGATCTCGAGTCCTGAAGATTTCACTTAACAACGACGCAGAGGTAGGAGTAACACAACAAAAGTAGCGGCAAAGCGCTACATATTTATCGAGCTGAATTGCCTAGCACAAGTTTTTCAGGTCGTAATGTGATCCTTTCGCTTTAAACGAAGAAGTGGGAATTGTGAATAATGCACCAGGAGAGAGGAACACAAAAAGCACATAATGCCATTGAAACTGAAAACTAATTTCCCTTCTGGGATAATAATATCGTCTGAAGGCAAATATTAGCGTGCATGGTTGCAGTTCTTTTCTGATATACGAGGACAGAATAATATAATATGTGTTGCAAACAAATTCACCTAAAATTACAGATATTCTAAATGCAAGGTATCCTGAAAACTAAGGATCGGTTTCTCAAATTAACAGTCCAGAAATGCGGGTATCAAAATCACTGGCACATGAAGTGAGGTATGTGAAACCTATGTTTTCAGTTTTTATAACCACTTTAAGTGGAGCAAATGAGAATACCAAGCGTACTTCCAGGAACGATTGACCAACAGCTAATGTCAATGCTTCGCTTCATTTTCCCACGCTAAACCTCCGTTTATATCTAACAAAATTTATTTGCTTTTACGGAATATATTTTAAGTAGATTTTTGTCAGTTATTCGTTATTCGATACCGTTTTAGATTTGTTTAAAACATAAACCCTTCAGGCATGTTACCCTTTCGTTCGAAAGGGAACGGTGTTGTTCAATTCATTCATAGCTGATCCTCACACCTGACTTGTCATTGCAGGTTGCGTGACATGTGATTCGGTTGAGCTATGCTGCCCAATATTGCATTACAAAGTATTTGTTTTAGGCGAAATACTTGGCGATGGACCAAAAACATCACGAAAAACATGGTAAGTTTCAAACGTGAAGGTTATTTCTTTAGTAATCTAATTCACAGGAGGCTGATAAAGGAATTATAACGTTCTTAAAATGTCTTAAGGTCTCAAAAGAGTGTCCAGTGCTTTAGTTCGTTCGCTTAAAAGTGTTTAGCAGCGTTATATACATTTTAAGTCATAACCTGCTACATTCTCTCATTAAGAGTTGTTAACAGTTAGTGTATCATTTGCACTCAACCCAGTTACAAGATAGACGTCTTCATCGATGCATGGCACAAAGTAGCACATTACATTAGTTTAACTCTTGTCAAGAGAGGCACATTACCTTAACTGAAACTTGCGGATTGTCAGTCTGAAAATCAAGCTCTGTATTTCATTGTTGTTGTTTATATATGACTATGTTCTCATTTAAAAAAAATATGCAGTATTTTAATATACAAACTACGCTCTACTTCGAGTTCTTAGATTGCTGATTCTTCACAACAATGGAAATTTAGTGGTCTAAAATACTCCTTTTCTCACCATTCTATAGAAATAACTCTAATGTTACCCAAAAATATAATCGGTTACTTCAAGGGAAATTGAAATTAAATTGAGTTTTATTTATGGACGCTCTTTAACAACTATGGTCCTTAGGATCCCATTCTATATTAGAGCGAAAGACCGGAAATTTTGCCCAGAGGTCTCTTTATCAGACTTGAAGTTCTTTTACGCGCCGCAAATCTACGCCACGGGACCAACGGCTTTACTTTCCTTCCGAAGGAATACATGCTAAGGATTTTTACGCCCGATAAAAATACATCGCCCTCCGCCGGGTTTGAACCCGCGACCTCGGAAGCTGGAGGCTAGCATGGTACACCTACACCACGGAGGACGACGTGTTTCAAGAGAAGCAGTATATTGTGACCTCATGTCTGTACGTAATACGGTGATAAAAAAAAACCCTGCAGGTTAATAAGCCTGCTGATGATAATTGACATATAAGTTAGGAACAGCGAGCTAATGTTTAGCTAGGCATACAGAAAATGGTAAATATCTTTTAGTTTAACACTAAGATACTATCAAAGCATACGCCTTGTACTTCCTGCCTTTTATCCATGCTTTTGTTGGAGTAGAATTTTTTCAAAAATGACATTTCCCTTGCTTTCTTCTTTAAATGTTTTATATTTTTCTAATTGATATTTGTTGGTTTTCAAATTTGGAAGCAGCTTAAGAATCCACGTACACAAAAATCAAGCAAGTGATTCCTGGAAAAACATATCCCATCAATGCATTCTGAAAAAAAATGGCATCTTAATCTAGGTAGGTTATTTTAAATGTCGTTTTGCAATTTAAGGCTTAGAATTGCCAATATTGCGCGTTGTGTACTTGCTAGACTAAATCACCAGAAATATCTCTGCTACCTCTACTTGCGCCTATTTTTTCCTCACATTTTGATACCAAATTCTTGTTTTGGAAAGCTTAAGACTTAATACTACTCATTCTCAATACAACTTAGATTAAAAAACATAAGCAGAGCTAAGAAAATAAGAGCCTGCTTTCTTATTTAGTTAGATATTTCATTTCACTTGTAGGCCACTAAGAATAAAACGTTTTGGTTATTTTGTGCTTCTGGTGTGGTAATAGTTGGGTTTCATTTTACAAATCTTCACACATTCTTAGAAATACAATGTATTTTACATATAATATCAAGGATTAACAATTTTGTACATATTTAGGTAATCATTCAAGAATTTAGACATTCTATTTCGTTTTTTTTTCTATAGACTAGGAAAGTAATTTTTAATTCTCCTTCATATATAATTCTTTTGATTCCTGAAATGAGCTTAAGATAAATTGTTTTAGAATTGTGAAATCCAAGGCTTTGTCAAAAAATGTATTCTGATGGCTCAACCTTATACACTATCACTTATTCTTTCTCAGAACTTGGTATAGTAAGGTAGCACAACATATGGTCCTTGGTCTTTGTACTACAAGCTGAAATATGCAATAGAGAGAGGTCGGGATGCTGCAGCTATGTAAAGTGCCATTATTTTCGTTACATAAGAATAATGTTTCTATGAAATTTGAGGCTGAAAAGGCAAAGAATATGACAGAGAAAATCTTATTTGCATTCTTTACAGTGGAGTGAAAATACTATGCACCTTCCATGCTACACAATATTCGTTTTAAAATAGTCTGGTAACCACAGTTTATAAATAAGAATTATGTGTGAAAACCTTCGTACAATTACTGCATTAAAATACTGATATTAAACGGCATATTTTGCTAATATTACATACTTTACTACACATTCCCCTATTTGCATTTCTATGTGCATATTTCGCACTTTATAGTACAGTTGGAAACTTTAAGAATACACCGATATTGTGATTTAGTTGAAAATATGAACTTTTTACGCCGTCTCATGACTTAAGGCGATTTTTATTGCTGTCAATCTGGTTAAAAATACCACGTAAGGACGAACAAGCAAATACGATTGCACGCTTGGACAATCCATCCTCTTACCCTTCAGCTCCTCTCGACGCTCCGTCACAACAGATTGGCTTGTATAGGAGGTTGCTCATAACATCCACTGCGTGTACGAAAAGCGTTGGAAGTAAAAACTTCGGTATGGAGCTCATAGAAAATATTAATGTAGTTCTGTGCCACCCGCTGAGAGCGATGGCTTACGGCCCCACCAGCAAGTTTGGGGAGTGCCGGTTCGTAACTCAGAACTTCATTTGTTGCAAGTTACACTGTGTGTCCATCCTCTAGTGCAGGTAAGTTGCGTCCGTCAAGGGGTGTACCTACTGTAAAGGAGACAAGTAAACCTGATATTTTCTGAACCACAGTATGTATCGCTATGTTAGGTCAGTGCAACGAATCAACAAATCTACTTTCGTACGTAGTATGCTACTGATAACAACCAATCGGCAATGGACCTTCCTCACCCTGTACAAGGTTGTTCAGTACTGCTGCAAGACTGTAATGAAATGGAGATTGTGCTCAATGAAAAGGACCACATTTCGTGTTAGTGATGGCTACAAGTTTCGGCATCAACTTGCCAGTGGGATCAATCGTTGAGCCTGTGCTACGAAAACCTTTAAGTATTTTATAAAACTTGATCAATATAATTAAATAACAGAAAAACCTTTAAATCTTAATCATGGCAGGCTATGCGATAGACTTCAATTGTCAGAAATTAAGTAATTCACTTAAAAGGAAAACCGTAACGATTTCTTTATCCGGCCGGTAAAATCATTGTGTCATGAATAAAGAAATAATGGCGATGTAGACATTATGAGTAAAGCCAGCATTAGACTAAGAATTATTCAAAATCCTCCGGCATCTATTCGCCCATCTCTTCCTAGATCGCTCAAAGGTTATCATATTGCCGTTGTAAACCAAACATAGGTGAAGGCTATTTAACGATAAACAGTTAGGCATTATAGGATTTCCTACGAAAGTTAACCTTATTTACTTAAGCAATGTGAGTACTATATATATAGATGGAACATTCAGAATGTTCCACGGCAATTTTATTAACTGTTTACTGTTCATGGCGTAATAAATGAAATGTATGCCCCACTAATCTCCATACTATTGCCAAGTAAATCTACAGAAACGTACTCTGTATCACTAAAACATTTGGTTGAAAATTGTAGAAATTTAGATATCTTTATAAATATTTCCCGAATATACTAGGTGAGCCAGCTGCCCCTAGGTATTCGTATGTATGCAACCCGCAGTTTATAGTCTAATATGAAAACATTGACCCTTTTGTCAAACAAACTGTTATTGTAGCTCTGTCCTTCTATTCCATACTATACCCAACCACCATTAAGGATTAAAGGCCTGAATGAGCCAAGGAGCCGCGAAAGGTTTTAAAAAGACGGTTTTTCATGGATATAATGCTTGCACGGAGATAGAGGTATGTTTTCCCGAAGAGGAGGAAACAATACGTGCGTTCTGGCCGAGTGGATTAGCTACCGGGATGTGGTAAAGTAATGGTTAGCTTCGGAAGTTCGAATTTAGTATAAACATCAAATTGTTTTGGTTATTTTTTTCTTTCTCCTTGCGTTTGTTTTCTGTATTTTACTAATCTATTTATTTTTGTTATTGTCTCTCCTGTGAGCCAAAAACACAAGAATTATAATCAGATAATTGTGTATTATGTTTACGGTAATAATCTCTACCTATCTGGTGTTGTAAACCGTGTCACGTAGTTAGCTTTTATTCTTTTGGGCACATATCGACGATATTAAATCTAACCCTTTTGTTTCATGTTTAAACCTAATGTTTCACTTCTTCTACTGACAAAGGATTTGTAAATGTGCCAAGTTCATGGTAAACAGAATAATACATTGCTAAAGAGCGTGGATTTCATCAACGAAGTAAATATTCAAAATGACGACCCCCCTTCATCAATGCACATTTATGTAAGTTGCCGGAAAGACCTTCTTGCATGTTGTAACATGCCCGGTGTAATCTGCCTACATTCTTCACGTATGAATGCCCGGAAATGATTTGGGCTTTGCGGTTCTTCTTCTTCTTCTTCTTTACGGTAGAAAAAAAAACATGGTGATTATTCTATTTTGTACACACTTATAATGTTATCAAAAATGTTCTTTGTATCATAATATCAAATTATAAGCCCAAAGAGATAAAACAAAAGGTAATAACATTTTTTAACCTAACACGACGGATTTGAACTCGCACTAAAGCGGCACAGTGGTAAAGCAAATATGATAATATCATTCGGCCAATGCTACGTTGCGAGCTGGGGTTCATATACGAATTAATAATAGCAAAACTCAACCCCACCTCAAATCTTTACATGCTTTTTGCAACTTCAGGCAGCATTTGGAGGTCATTTTGGTAACTTTAACTCAAATAAACAAACTGTATCAGCCATTTCAATTACTGTATGAACTGAAATATGCCATAGTTCGTGACAGAAGAGAAATTATCTACGTAATGCTTAGCATTTTTTGAAAAGGCTGTACAACGAACCATTGTTGGCTGGCGGCTAGATCTTCCATTCTGTTTTCAAATAGTTTTGTCAACCGATGCATTTGGTAAGCTGTTCCTTCAGGGGCGTTTTCAAAGGTGTGTATCAATGTATGCTAGTAGGATATATAGAGGAATTCGAGGCCACTTTTTTGCGTTTATATGGGAAAGGATAGGGAAAACGAGGCTAGATGCGACGGTTCAAGGAGGAAAATGCGTTTATGTGGGAGAGATAGGGAATACGAGGACTGACGCTAGGCTAGACAGTGGTAGGAGGGGGAGTGTGCTTTATATGAGACAGATAGGGAATACGTGGAGAGGTGCTAGGCTAGACAGAGGTTGAGGAGTAGAGTATGGTTTATATGAGAGATATAGGAAAACGAGGAAAGGTGTTAGGCTAGACAGAAGTCGAGGAGTAGAGTATGGTTTATATGAGAAGTATAGGAAAACGAGGAGAGGTATTAGGTTAGGAGAATTGAGTATGTGTTTATAAGGAGAGACGAGAAAACGGAGAGAGATCCTATGCTAGGATAGACAGGTGTTAAAGTTAGGTTAGATAGGAAACCAAGGAGTGATACTCAGCTAGAGGGGGGGGGGCAGGAGGGAATGCGCTTTATGAGAGGTAGGGGATCAGGGGAGTGGTGTTAGGCTAGACAGAGGTTGAGAGTAGAGTATGCGTTTATATGTATGGGAAGTATAGGAAAACGCGGAGAGGTGTTAGGCTAGACAGAGGTCGAGGAGTAGAGTATGGTTTATATAAGAGGTACAGGGAAACGAGGAGAGGAGTTAGGCTAGGCAGAAGTTGAGGAGTAGAGTATGGTTTATATGAGAGGTATAGGAACAGGAGGAGAGGTGTTAGGCTAGACAGATACTAAAGGAGTAGCAATATGGACTTATATACAGGAGAGATAGGGAATAGGAGGTGCTAGACTTGAAAGCAACTTTAGACGTGAACTTAGTGGAAAACTGTTTGATGTCAATGTTAGACCGCTAATTCTAGACATGCCCATCACGTAACCTATTCAGGGAAAAGGTGAGTCGTTCAGGGGAAAAAGGTGACTGCTCAGGGAAAAAGGTGACCCACAAAGGGAAAAAGTCGACCAGTAAAGGGAAAAACGTGACCAGCAAAGGGAAAAAGGTGAGCAACAAAGGGAAAAAGGTGACCACCAAAGGGAAAACGGTGAGCCATAAAGGGAAAAAGGTGACTGCTCAGGGAAAAAGACGACATGCAACGGGAAAAATGTCACCAGCAAAGGGAAAAAGGTGGGCAACAAAGGGAAAGAGGTGACCACCAAAGGGAAAACGGTGAGCCATAAAGGGAAAAAGGTGACCTGCAACGGGAAAAGCTAACCCACTAACACTAACAGGTAAGTAATTCAGCTAGTATTGCAAGAGGTCGACTGGATCATAGCAGTGTAGGATTTCACAGGTAATTCAGCTAGTATCGTATGTATTTAGGCTAATTCAGCTAGTATCACAAGAGGATACATTCTAGGGTTGGGTATAGCATAGTTTCATATTTCACAGGTAATTCAGAGGGTATCGTAGGTATTTAGGATAATTCAAGTAACATAGGTGTTTAGAGTAATTAAGCAAGCATTACAGGAGGGTAGGTTCCAGGGGTTGGTTATAGCCTAGTTTCGTATTTTACAGATAGTTCAGGTAATATCATAAGTATTTGGATAATCAGCATAGTTTCACAGACGCTCGTAATAATTTCGATCAGAGATTTTGTATCACGGCTATTTAAGGTAAATGCAGGTGATTCAGGTTGTATCAATGGTATCTGACTCATTTTAACAGGTAATTCAGGTAGTATCACGGGTGCTCGTGCTAATTTAGAGCAGGAATTCGTATCAGAGCTAGTTAAGGTAATTTCACATGATTCGGGTAGTATCACAGGTATTTAAATCATTTTCACAGCCAATTCAGCTAGTATCTTGAGCATTTAAGCTAATTCAGCTAGTATCACAGGAGGCTAGATTCCAGAGACTAACTGCATCATAGCTATGCATGATTTCACAGCTAATTCAGCTAGTATCGTAGGTATTTAGGCTAATTCAGGTAGTATCACAGGAGGCTAGATTCCAGGGTTGGGTATAGCATAGTTTCATATTTCAAGGTAATTCAGAGGGTATCGTAGGTATTTAGGATAATTCAAGTAACATAGATGCTTAGAGTAATTAAGCAAGCATTACAGGAGGGTAGGTTCCAGGGGTTGGTTATAGCCTAGTTTCGTATTTTACAGATAGTTCAGGTAATATAACTATTTGGATAATCAGCATAGTTTCACAGATGCTCGTAATAATTTCGATCAAGATTTTGTATCACGGCTATTTAAGGTAAATGCAGCTGATTCAGGTTGTATCAATGGTATTTGAGTCATTTTAATAGGCAATTCTGATAGTATCACAGGTGCTCGTACTAATTTAGAGCAGGAATTCGTATCTGAGCTATTTAATGTAATTTCACACGATTCGGGTAGTATCACAGGTATTTAAGTCATTTTAACAGGCAATTCAACTAGTATCACAGGTACTCATGGTAATATAGAGAGTAATTCGATTATAAAACTTTTCTCATCCAACGTTACAACAATTTATATACTTTTTTCTAAATCTTACAAACTTATTATATGTTAAACACTTATTGTACGATGCGGAGAGGGATAAACTGCATATTGGTTCACAAATTGAAAAGCTTTACGTCAACATACCTTTATTTTAGTTCGTTATAGATGTCTCTCCCCTTTTATCTAGGCTTGAGACTAGCACTAGGATTGCTCCTAATGGCAGGGTTACCACCTTCCCTTCCATCTTCTTCTTTCTTCATCAGGCGTCAGCTATCTGCATATACAGCACACACATACCTTCTTTTTTAAGATTGTAGACTCACTAGAAAATCTTTATCTTTAACTTACATTCTTTTAAGCACTGTTTGTAATGGCGTAATGTCCATACGCATATGTTGTTATCCCGTCCTCAGCAATAATTCTTTTATCATCAAACGGAGTCAATGCAATTTTATTCACTTGTACTGTAGCAAGGGCATGCTTTCGTGATAGGATTAGATTCATGGGCGTTCTGATGATTTCACAGGTTTTAAGACAGTCTGTATAGCTGTCAAACGAAATGTACTGCTTAATAGCGCTACGTTTTATACCTTTAATCTTTTTTATCATTGACCCTTGAATATCTAAGGCATACATCTTAGGACGTAGTCCAACAAAGCGTAGGATGATTTTGCTATTAGCCTCATCTTTAAATTTTCCCAATACCTTCTTGTTCTGAGTAGAGTAACATATATGGTTGGCAGGGTAATCAGCTGTATCGAGATGTTCAAGAAAACGTAGCTTGTCCTGGTACACATCTTCAGTTGTTACACGATGAATGAACGAATCAGTGTCCATATACATAAGCTTCAGGTTTTCAGCTCCATAATAAGGCAACAAAACGTCGTAATGATAGTTATACATTAATGTCTTGGAGATGTCCAACACACTCATACCAATGTATATAGGCTTGTTGAATACAATCTGACGAGAGGCCATATGTACAGCAGCTAGATTATCAGCATATATCGTCCTGTCGATAAACGTAGGCTTGGCGATCAGCTTCTCTAGAGTTTTTTCATTGGTCACCAGTCGTATATCCATACGATTACGCAGGTTCTCCATAGTTTTTCCAAACATGGCGTTGTTAAAGAGTTTGTAGAGATCCTTCTCGAAGTCATTTGCAGCTTGTTGTCGTAGCCTGTTGTTAAATTCCACATAAGGTTTCAACCACTGAGACTGTCGGAATTGTAGCACACGATGGATTTTTGTTAGTCGTAGTCCATGACTAAGAGCTTGCTTCAAAGCCATGTAATGCACTACATACTTCTTTCGAGGTCCAAGATGAGGTATCAGTTTCTTTGTAGATGCTTCCAATGGTTTCATACACTCTGGCAGGAAAGGTAGATCGTTGTGTAGATCGTGAAGTTCTGCAGGATATTCGATATCAACTTCTAATATGTACCCATGAGAATCATCTTCTTGTAGTCTTTCTAAGCTGATTTCTTCAGGTGAAACCCACTGAAATCCACCAAAAGGAAGGGCGTGACACATTGCCCAGCCATATTGGTTATTAGCGTCCTCGTATGTGATTAATTGGGTTGGTCTCGACGGATCAAACTTGTCCATATACGCGTTATTAGCTTCTGCATACCGATGGGAAACTTGACATAAACCTCCTCTTATACCTGATTCCACCATGAGTAGTTGATCATAATCTTGTAACAGTTCCAGCTCGATTCCAGTATACAGCAACATGGCGTCCCATGTAAGACCTGGAGAGGTAAAATAATGGGCAGGATCAACTTTGTGTGTTTTAAGGGTTTGCTCTCTGAACGTCTCAAAGACGTCAGCTAGAAGAAGTACATCCGAAGTTAAGTAGAGATCGCTGTACTCTCCCAGGTTTCTCACATTAAACAGCTCCCATACATTTCTAGCATGATCGTAGTCAGCATCAGTAATTTCTTCTTCATTTAATCTATTGTAGAAGGAGTCCTTAGGAGGCAAGCAGGTCTCGTTCAGGGCATCCCATGACGTAAAAAAATCATAGGGAAATACCCCCTTACGAGTCATCAACTTCATCTTGTCTTCTCCAAAGTACTTTAGTGTTTCAGGATATGAGGTTAGATTTTTTACCAACTTATCCAAGCTTGTACTGAGGAATCGGAAGCTATCCACAAATCGAAGCTTTATATCTCCTACATACTTGGTGAATGAGATATAGCTTTCTTCAGAGTTAGGAATTACCTCCACACGTTCACTTGTACAACCCAGCTCCTTAACAATGAAATGAGAGTCATATCCGCTAAGGTTATGCATGAAGACTGGTATATATTTAGGTGTTTTACAGGCTAAATTACATTCATTATGAAGACTTCCACGATATTCACCGCTGATGTGATCATGGTCGCGTACTTTATAGTTCTCTTCTGTAAAGGGTTTTCTACACAAGTAGCATGTCGTAGAAGACTCGAAATCCTTTTGCTGTTGATCCGTAAGCTTCAGAGGCTTAGCAGATTTGTATATATTACCAATCATTTTTGCAAGAGATGTAAGGTACAGCATAAACGTCTGAGCAGCATCAGCACCACGATACACATAGGGATGCTTAGGAAGATCAGTTTCGAGATGTTCAACACTGGATGTAGGTTTCACGTAAACACAGAAGCTCATTGGTGTGTGCTCTTGATAAGGTGTTGTATAGGAAGTTTCAGGATTGGGTGTACACGTATGGCATGGAGTGAGAATACTCTCAAAATCCGCATAGATGACATAAGGTACTTTCAGCATCCTCTCAACATTTTTAAACTGTACAATTGATTTCTCCTTGGTAGGCATAACTACCCTTGCAACACCATGTTGAATACAGACGGCTGCATGTTCTTGTAGTTTTTCCTGTCCACTTCGTCCATATCGATCATCAAAATGTGTAAAGCAGCGCTTACAAGTATAAACCCGTCCATTATGGTTAGTTTTCTGGCGTCGAACGAGTTTCTCAAAATTCCTTATATACACGTAGTGATGTTTTCCACTGCTATCATTCAATAGTAGCAGGTCGCGATGTTCAGGTAGTTCAATATCAGCAACCTTTATCGGATACACTTCATGCTTCTCATCCAACCCGAAAACGTTAATAGACATATTGTTAAACTTCTCAAATTTAGGTATTTGAGAAAGTGGAGTAGGGTAGGAAACACAGCTGAAGTCGTACTTGTCTTGAAGTTGTTTGTATTTGCTCACACGTTGC
Source organism: Deroplatys truncata (assembly GCA_030765065.1). Classification (NCBI taxonomy): domain Eukaryota; kingdom Metazoa; phylum Arthropoda; class Insecta; order Mantodea; family Mantidae; genus Deroplatys; species Deroplatys truncata. The sequence goes on along the minus strand of CM060990.1, from coordinate 521,850,379 downwards.
GCATCCTTCCCTATGAATTTAGCTAATATAGAGTACATGAAACATTTATCGTCGGTAAAGTTCTGAATTTTTATACACGCTTCTTTAGCTCCGACAGATGACGGTAGTGGTATGTAGCTACTTCCTCGTAACGGGTTGTACTTGTTGATACGAAGTCGAACTCCTTCCACAGCAAGCAAAGCCCAGCTGCTACCCAGCTGAGACTCCTCCATTTCAGTCACCAATTTCTTGAATTTCACTTCCATCGTTGACTCCAGATCAGTTTCCAGGAAAACAGCTTGATTCCGTGTTTTAAATGTTTTGTCACAGGTTTCTCCAATACTGTTAACAAATCGACACTCAGCCAGCAGATTAATTTTAACACTCTTATGAATGCTAAGCTCTTTATGCACAGCCTGGATTATACGTTGTTTTGCCTCTTGCAGATACATATTTAGGTCCTTAGCTGATTCGCATCGTATAAAATACGATTTCAATCGTCCTTCGAATGAAGTTTCGTATTCCTTCATATCACAGTCCTCCATTGTTGACAGTAACTGATGTTTAGTTGGCTCCAATCTTCTTTTCTTCTGAGGGCTGCTTATTTCACATATATCTTCGTGTCGCTGTCCCTTATAACAATCTTTGAAGGTTACATTACAATGTTTACATTTGAAGAGCGTCTTGCAGCTCATCTCGTGTCTTCTCTTGTCATAACCTCGGAGGAACTTCTTCCCACATTTTCCGCATGCATATCCAGTAGCGCTTGGAATAATATCCTTATACGCTGAGTTATTCATCTTTATTCTTGATGTAATAACGTATTAATCACTGATCAATGAAATGTAGACCTCTTCACCTTGACACCACTTTAGAAAGCTGATTATTCTTGGAGAGAACACGATGTTAACACCTCAAGACTAATTAGCACAATGAAGTCCAATGCCCTAGATCACCATATTTATAGAGGGAACACGAACCTTTTAGATCAATCATAAACTCGCTCCATAACCACCTGTATATGACCGCTCAACGTGTACTAACCCCCCAGCCATATAACCTCAAGTCTAGAGACAGGATGTTTATGACGTCACACCCAGAGACAGGATGTCTGGCAGCATCAAACACGTTTAAACTCGTCTCATAACTACCTGCTTATGCTGTCACACCAGCAAGAGAAGTATTCCCACACGCTCATTGAGACATATATTTCAAATTCAAGCCCACCACCACCATCACCACCTATTGTACCAAGGTTAATTCAAGCTGTATTATCACAATACTTAAAAGTAAAAGCTTAAAAGGAAACCTAGAAGATTTTCCCCCTTATTTACTTAATTATTTCATGTTTTTATTCCCTTTCCAATTCTTCCTTTCCATCTTCTCACAGAAAGACCATTACATTTCACTACAATCATGAGAAAAGCAATTTTTCCAGAGTTACACAGATTCTAAGCTTCTAAATCGAACCCGGTAATACTTTTAATAAATGTATTTTAGCTCCCCAATATCAGCATCTACCATTTAATCTTTACTCGAACCTGATATGATCCATAAGCTTGAAGATATATGAAATCACCCTTCGGGATTCGATCTGAGTACTTTAAAGTAATATTTGTCACGATAACGATATTTAAGGACTAGATACTCTGTTTGCGTTTACCTTGACATGTTTATCTAAATTAAATTACGAGTTATTAAATTTTTGCAAGTAAATTTCATTGAATCGGTATTCGAACCCAGAACACCAGGAACAAGATAATTTATAATATTAGTCTGACATGTTAAACAAAGTTGTATGCAGTTACATCATCGATCTAAGTGATATATTCTAGTGTACAGAGGAAAATTAAGAAAGTCATTAAAAATCGGGAATCGAACCAAGCACAACTGATTGGCAATTATATACAGCATTAATCACCCAGTACAGAACCTATCAGTCATGCTTTACTGAACTCGTCTACCTCACTTAGTTCCCGAGATAATGAAAATTTAAAAATTAAGGATCGAACCCAGGAGGTCAGGTATTTAATTACACATTTACAAGATACTACCTAATAACATAAACGCAATAAAGTTTATTTGGCGTCTTTATCTTAATTGGTTTAGGAGTTATTAAATTTATAAGTAAATTCCATCGAATCAGTATTCGAACCCAGAACACCAAGAACAAAATAATTTATAATATGAGTTTGGTATGCTTAAAGGTGCTGTATGTAGTTACAGCATCAATCTAACTGATATTTTCTAGAGTATAGAGTAAAATTAAGGAAGTCATTAAAAAATCGGGATTCGAACTAGAGACAATCGATTAAAAATTATATACAGTATTAATTACACATTATAACAGCTATCAAACATGCTTTGGTCCATTCCTCTAGCTTTCTTAGTTTCCGAGATAATAAAGTTTTTAAAATTAAGGATCGAATCCAGGACACCAGGTACCAAAATATACATCCACAAGAAACTACCTAATGACATTAATGTAATAAAGTTTATTTGACGTCTTTATCTTAATTAGTCTCAGAGTTATTAGAAGATGAATTTGTAATCACCCGTAGGATTCGAACCCAGGCATCCAGGTCAACTTGGAACAATACCCTAATGACGCGGCGCATTCCAAAGAATTGATTAGTTTTTATCCCATTGTTCTATCTCTTTTCATTCAGGAGATATAAGCGATTAAACAGTAGAAATAAAATGAGAGAGCTGGCCCACAGAGAGATGCCGACATCTGATAAAGTTCTTTGATCTATGCCGGCAAGCTCCGCCCATTTTATTTCTACTGTTCTGTATCTGTATCTGTCTAGCCTAACACCTCTCCTCCTGTTCCTATACCTCTCATATAAACCATACTCTACTCCTCAACTTCTGCCTAGCCTAACTCCTCTCCTCGTTTCCCTGTACCTCTCATATAAACCATACTCTACTCCTCGACCTCTGTCTAGCCTAACACCTCTCCGCGTTTTCCTATACTTCCCATACATATAAACGCATACTCTACTCTCAACCTCTGTCTAGCCTAACACCACTCCCCTGATCCCCTACCTCTCATAAAGCGCATTCCCTCCTGCCCCCCCTCTAGCTGAGTATCACTCCTTGGTTTCCTATCTAACCTAACTTTAACACCTGTCTATCCTAGCATAGGATCTCTCTCCGTTTTCTCGTCTCTCCTTATAAACACATACTCAATTCTCCTAACCTAATACCTCTCCTCGTTTTCCTATACTTCTCATATAAACCATACTCTACTCCTCGACTTCTGTCTAGCCTAACACCTTTCCTCGTTTTCCTATATCTCTCATATAAACCATACTCTACTCCTCAACCTCTGTCTAGCCTAGCACCTCTCCACGTATTCCCTATCTGTCTCATATAAAGCACACTCCCCCTCCTACCACTGTCTAGCCTAGCGTCAGTCCTCGTATTCCCTATCTCTCCCACATAAACGCATTTTCCTCCTTGAACCGTCGCATCTAGCCTCGTTTTCCCTATCCTTTCCCATATAAACGCAAAAAAGTGGCCTCGAATTCCTCTATATATCCTACTTATGCTAAAGAATAAAAGTTTGTAAAATAAGCTTAAAGTGCCACTGAAGCTCCCAGTGTCAGGGTGGAGTGTTTTGGCATCGACATACATGACGATAGCATTCTGTCCCGTAAAACACTTATGCACTGAGTTATCTATCCCTCCTCTATAAAGTGTTATGCAAATCAGCCTTTAGAAGCAATTCAAGAAAAGCGTAAGTCACATATGCTGCTTAGCACGTTACATAAATTCAAAAATAAATAGGGGCAGCTGACTGACCTGGTATATATACTTCGAAGTGGCTATTCACAAGGCTGTGAAATTAATTTGGTCAATTGCGGTTTTTAGAGGATATAGATTACACCTTCGTCAAAGTTGGTACAGGACAATTCAGAAATTAGGGTTGAGCACAATTTATAAGCAAGAAAAATAAAGCGAAAGTTATTATTTTTTAAAGTTGTGGTTTGAGCTTCTGTTCTTAAATTCTAAAGATCTTAACGCTGCTTTTAGAGATGACTTGATGCTACTTTTGTTAAATGATGAAAAAGTAAGTGCCTTTGTAGAATATGTTTTTGACACATATTTAAGAACAGTCTTACCTCAAGTCGCCCTAACATTTATAATTTAGTGGATATACTTAAGGATATCCAATCGGAAAAGTATATAGCCTGCAGAAGTCAATGGGTAAGAAGAAAATCAATTATTAATAACCAAAAATTTCTAGAGAAACAAATGTTAGCTTTCCAACAAAACCACTACAGTTTTTAAAGGTTGTTGTTTATAAGAACCTTCCAGTATGAGTGAATTTTATTCAAAAGACGATACCCACATCTTTAATTGGGTTTAATGACTTTTAACTTTCAACTTAATTGAAGTACATACATTTTAAACCATATCACCAACGTAATCTACGTTAGTGTCAGTTCTATGTCTCTAAATGGAAAGGGAAATATTTCCTAAGAATTCAATATTTTTTATGGAAATCCCTTAGTTTTAAAGCGTCGTAGGATGGAAATAACGCAACCCAAAGTACTTTGCTTACGGTTTGATTTACCAGTGGACGCAACTTACGCTCTCCGTCCGATGGGGGATGAAAAGTCTGTCCAATGCGGTTTAAAACATAGCAACGCTGAATGAGAAACCTCTCCATACTGAGAAGATCGCACAAACCTTTCACTTCTTTAATTAGCTGTTTTCTCGTTTTATGTTAAATAGAGAAACATTTAAGGCATCATTTGAGCAAATAAAATCACATAAGCTCTTATTAAACATTTGCATACAATGAACTCAGTCAACGTTTTTAACGCAACGCATTTTCCTTGAAATTAATGGCACAACCCCCACCCATAGCCCACTTTATGTAGGCAGCAGCGTGAGCCATGTGCGAGCGTCTCCATTGCTGATGACAGTCTCGATGCAAATGTTTCTCTGACAGCACGAACTTCGTTGTTTACATGTAACTGTAAGTACCAGTTTTGTGAAGAAACTGGTACTTTCTTTGTTGCAGGGACTATTCTACTGTGTGTATAAATGGATACGTATCTGAAAATATCTACTTATCAGGAGTATGAGCGTCGTCCTTTGTCGTCTAGGGATACCCTGCTAGCCTCTAGTTCCCGAAGTCTCGGGTTCAAATCCGGAGGAAGACGATGGGCTTTTTTCGGGCGTAGCATGGCTTTCTTGGAAGGGAAATAAAGCTGGTGGTCCTGTGTCGTAGATTTGCGATACGCAAAAGAACCTCAAGCCTGATAAAGAGGCCTTATAGCAAAATGTGCAGTATTTTACGCCCAATATAGAATGGGACGTTAAGAACCACAATAGTTAAAGAGCGTCCATAAATAAAACCCAATTTAACTTAAGAACATGAGCAGAAGCAAACAAAAAAGCATTACTCGTATATCTCGGTTTTACATAACGTAGAAACCAGTCGCAGTGTGTTGTGTGTTGCCAATTGTTGCATGAAGCCTTCTAAAATGATTCACCGTCTAGAAACAAAATATTCAAGTCTAAGAAATAAACCTATTGAGCTTTTCCAGCGTAAACTATTTGTACTTCGGAACCAATAGCTGAGCATTATAGACATTATCTAATCAAGAGGTTATGCCAAGTGCCTTAGCTCATACCTGCTCTACAACGTAAGGGGATGTAATAGTGCTAAAGAAAGTAGCATTCCAACATATTTTCCTTAGACTTGGCTCTAAGAAAGTAATAACTTTGAAAAGAAAATGACAATAACATTACAGCTTAGCGACATAAGCAGTATACAAACTAATATTTTTGTAATTAGAGGCATCATATCATTGTATAATAAGCAAGTGTTAGAACAAAATGGTGTGGTTTTCAATATTCACTACCTTCTCTACCCATTATCATCTACATATGTTCTTTATTTATCATAATATCCTAATAATTTATGGCTTTACGGTGCACTTTACCTGAATCGTGACAACAATTTAGGCCAGAAATTTATTCAAAGTTACAGCCTAAGTTACACCTTTCCTTATTTGGTTGTATGCAAGATGCCGTAATAACAAACAGCCGCTTATCTATACCACAACTCTTCCTTTTACTGTCTGTACTACTTACCTATAATAAGGAGAGAACGTACTTTATTCCACTAAAAATTCAATAAGCAGATTCATATGAAATACAGGTTTTGAGACCCCTAAATCCAAAGACAGCCCTTTTACTTTCCCTGCTATGCAGTTACAGTAAGAAAAGAAGTATTATATTCCGCTCAAAAATTCAATAACGTGATTCATGGAAATACACGTTTTGAGGCCCCTTGAATACAAAGAAAGCATTTTTGCTTTCCCTACTACACACTCACAGGAAGTAAAGGAAGTATTGTATTCCAACCAAAAATTCAATAACGTGATTCACTGGAAATACACGTTTTGAGACCGCCTGAATCCCAAGAAAGTATTTTTACTTTCTCTACTACGTAGTTACACTAAGTAGAGAAGATATTGTAGTCCAGCCAAAAATTCAATCTGTAATTTCACCAGAAATCAGCTTGAAAGTCCCTGCATCCAATGAATGTATCTTTAGAAAAAGATCCAAGTGTGTGTGTGTGTGTGTGTGTTTGTGTGTGTGTGTGTGTGAATGTTCGTGTGCACATCCGTGCACAGCATAACCCAAAATCGAAAAGTCGGTTAAAAACCAAACTTAGTGTTTAAGTTCAGCATCTTCCTAGGATGCGACACGAAGATTCTGAAGAAAATTCCCCAATCTAAACTACCCTTTACAATGGATACTTTTCGAAATTTTTTATTTTTTCAAAAGTTGCTCTTAATGCTTTTGGTTAAAATACATATTTTAATCCATTTTTATGTTATATAATGATGATTAGCAAACCGTAAAAGGGAGAAAAAGTCTTACTTCACAACAAATGTAGATCTTGTTAAAGCGCAAAACTTATGTCAAATACTATTTTTATGGAGCTAAGATGTTCTGAAATATTCTTTATTATTAGTTTGATTTTTAAAATGCTTTATACTTCTCTAAACTGCAAATCGTTATTATTTTTCTTTCTTTATCGTGTTGATACAAAGAGAACAGAATTTCAAAGCCATCAGCTTTGAGGGGTTTGGCTACCGCGTTAGCTTAATATGCTCCATTTACTCCTATAACGAAATGTGTAAATAAGTGATGAAGGTTTGTCTATATTAACATGAAATAGATGCCAGAATAAGCTTTGTAAGAATAGTTTGTTGAAGAATGAGTAGAGAAAGTCATGTGAATGCAACATATAGGTATTTTATAGAAAAAGCTCCGTATGCCTTCGTGTGTGTGTACAACATAACTCCAAAACGAAAAGTCAGATAAATACCAAACTTGGTATTTAGGTTCATTATCTCTCAAAAAAGTGAATTTTCTGAGAATGTTCCCTAAAGTCTTATTGTTTCTGAATGGCTTTTGCATAATTGGTAAACTGTAAAAGATAGACAACATTTTACTACACAAAAACTGTAGAGCTCGTTAAAACGCACAGTTTATTTCATATACATTTGTTTTTATTGTGCAGTGAACCATTTCCGAGATATTCCTTGTTATTTGTTTAAATTTTCCAATACATATACTTTTTCTCAAATGGTAATTTGTTATCCTATTTTTTATATCCTGGACATGCAAACAGTATAACATGCTCCACATAGCAACCAGCTCTTAAAAGATTTGACTATCGCTTAAAGCCTACCATATTTACCTTGCACCTACAAGAAAATTGCAAGATGGTTTCTGCAAATGTTTATCTCGATTAACATGAAGTATATGGAGACAAGCGTTTGTAAAAATAGTTTGTACAAGAGTGGAGAAAGTTATGTGAGTATAACACATCAGGATTTTTGTCATTGGTTTGAATGCGCTTTGTAATTGGGAAGTCGCTATTCGTTTTGTTTTTGCCGCGATCGTACAAACAGCGGAATCTCAAAGCATCGCGTAGTGATAAGCTTTATGAAAATCTGACTATCGCTTTATCTACCTATCTTACAGCGAGATGTGAAAGTGTGAACGTTTTCTTTTGGATTTGATTAACGTCTTTTAAGGGGGTGAAGACGTTTTACGGACGGTGAAGGAACAAAATGGTTAAATTATATTCAAATGGCCTCGAGGTCTCTAGAACTACAGTTACCTGACGTTCATCACCTCAGGAATAGGAGAAACCCCAGAAAAATATTTATCCAGGTAACTCACTCTAACCGAGATTCGAACTCGGGATCTCTCGAATATGAGGCAACCCCCACACCACAGAGATGGACTAAACGTGAATTGAAGGTTTATCAAGAAGTGGATAGAAAAATAAGATTTAGTAAAAATAATTTGTAGAATGGTGGGAAGAGAAACTTATGCGAATGCAACACAGAGTTTTTTCCTTGAAATGCAAAGAGCATGGAGCATCAAAGACACCACATAAAAAAATGTCTACCGTTTTAGTCACTGTACTCTTCTCTCTTGTACTTACAAAGAAGTTTGTAAGAGTGTAATGACAGTTCATCTGAATTATCAAGAAGTAACTCTTTCACACAAGCCGTGTGTAGGACGAGATTGGAAAAGTAGAATCACACTGAAAAATTCAATGCCATAGCCGGAAATTTGAACTACGGAAGTTCCAGGATCCATCCAGGTGGCGCCGCGGTAACGCGTGCAACTCGCATTTGGGATGTCCCTGGTTCGCTTCCCGCCGACCACCCACTCGGCCCATGGACCTTTCTGGAGTTTTCCCGGGTCGTCAGGCGAATGCTGGAGTGGTTTCTCTGAGCCCCGAATTTCCTTTTCCTCCATATCGTTCCTTCCCCATTTCATTTATCCTTAGCCCCGTTAGGTCTGTTTTAGTGTTGGAAGTGTCAGCGATGGTATTCCGGTGCGGCGTGGGGGAAAAGGATACTCTCCGTGGAATCATTCGTCTCTAGGTCTTCGACTGGTTGCCGAGGTATCGTACCGCCCCTTGGAGGTCGTTGGATCCTTTGTGTGGGGGCGGGATCCCCGGTTTGCCTGCCCTACTGTCAGGGCATCTCAATCTGGAAACGTTAGGCACCCTATCATTGCTGTGCCGTGAGTCCTGGTTCCGGCCACCCAGTGTCTCTCACCTCAGCCCTCCTCACGGGCGCCGCCGTTGCATGTTCTATTCTAGATCAGGGAAGAGAAGCATTTTAGGAATTCAGAGCTTGAGTCACAATACAAAGTATCTAAGTCTAACACCGTATGTTATTTCCAAGGCTTCTTCTTTCGTTTTCTTTCTTTAGATTTTTAATTTGAAAGCAAGTTTACTTTTGAAAGCAATTGAATTTTCAGAACAGAGTGCTTTCAAATGAGGAACCAATTGCAACAAAAGCACATCAACCGTTTTGCATTAACACTTTCGTGTCTATATTTTGAAGATTTACCTTATATGTTATCCTAACCGAATAAAACAGCTATATGGAAAGTGCATATTTTGCGTTAAACGCTGTTTCCTTGTAACATTTTCTCCTTTTACATGCAATATCTAGGCGGTTTTATTCTACGTCCACTATAGGGTTGACAGGATTTTTCTTCCTTTCTCTTGTGGGTGTATGCATGGGGAAATTACCTTTCAAATAAAACAATCCTTATTCGATTTTCGGTCATAAACGCAAAATATATCTCATGTTGCACTTAATTGCGCTCAAACTGCTTCAAAACTTTGATATTAATATTACTTTTGCTTCCGTATTTTCAAAACGTTACTTGCATATTATCAGAATGAATGTGCTAGCTGTATAGAACTACTGTCCATTCCAAACCAGAGTTCCCTCTGATGTAAACAGAAGCACGTGCTTCGGCTTGTCACGAACCCAAGAATATACTCTTACACCAACGTAAATAGTTCCTTAATACATGTATTGTATTATGAATTATTAGAGCAGGATAGGTATAGAACTGCACATTTTATTGCGGCTATCATAAGAACTCATCGTGAAAGGTAATGGATATATACTAGCTATTAAGAGATTACAAAATATGATTTTCCTCTGCTATTGTGCTAACGCCGAGAGCATCTAGCTTGTTAATACCAACCGTATTGCACGACTGTCTCTTACATACACAAGAAATGCAGCAATGAATTCCCAGAGGTGCTATCTGAGTACCGAATAAACACTTTGCGTAACACAGGGAATATGATAAGCAAACAGGCATTCATAATACACTAGCATACATATGCTCAGCTCAGGTCAAATCTTGTGATTTTGTCAGTTGGTATTTGAGCTCACATGGCAGAGGAAGGTGCGTGTAGTGCGAATAAACTCTTCAAACACAGAAGCGGGAAACAGTTAAAAAGTGGCTAAAAACAAACAATACTTAATATATTCAACTCACTATTACAAAAATACCCGACATTTGCATTATTGCATATTACGAAACTAATATCGGATTTTACAGGCGTTTCAGTGAGAAGTGTACGAAAGCGAACAGGGAATTTAAACAGACATAATACAACATAGAAGAGGATAAAATGTGGGAAGTTGTTTTAAGTGCGACAGTTCTGTGGATAAACTTGTCATTATTTTTGAGAGTAGTTCTGATTCCGATATGGCAGCTGAGTCATTTTCGGGGGATTCGGATTTGGGTGTTGCACTTTTGCCCGAGGATTGTGATCAACGTAAGTAAAATGTTCATTGCCGCATACTTATAAAATCGATTGTTACCTCAGGTTGCATTTGGAACTATGATTCTCACACAGGGCGCTTTTTATAGATTAAATAGTGTTCAACAAGCACGTGGGAGGGGAACAAGCAGACATTATGGGCGGGGATTGCGAACTACTTTCGCGCGGATAATACAAAGAGTTTGTTTTCAGTGAAAGGCACTCTGGTTTGGAATGGACCATACACACTTAGCGCTAAACGTTGTGATCAATCTCTATGAAACTTAAAAAGCAAAACAAGCTTATATTCAAGATAATAAATACACTATACTGCCGTAGTTCGTGTAGAACAGTCTATTGCGTGGAAATTATGAATCTATTAGTATTACTAGCAACAAACGTTAAAAATAAGATACACATAATGTGAACCTTGTTTCTCAAGAAAATTACTGAATAATGCGTCCTAAATTTCTGTAGCACCCGCATAAATAGTAGAATATTTGCTTTTAAAGCATCATATTATGTAAAGAAAATGTTGATTTATTTCGTTTGGATAGATCCAGTAAAGAGAAAGTATTTCGTTTCGTTTTCTTTCCCTTTAGAGTCAGGTCTCTGAATTATACGAGCATACGCAAAAATAAATGTGACCTTTGAGACGGTACCGGCACTTACTGTTGGCTGTAGCCGGGCATGACTAGTCGAGAAGGCATTGCTTACCCCTCTTCCTCTATACCCCCTAGTCCATCGGAAAACATTTGGAGCCTTCTGTATTATGCTAGCCTCCAATTTTCGATGTCGCGGGTTCAAAACCGTCGGAGGGCGGTTGACGTTTTCGGGCGTAAAAATCCTTAGCATGTCTTCCTTCGGAAGGGAAGTAAAGCCGATGGTACCATGTTTGAAGATTTACGGCACGTTAAAGAACCTAAAGCCTGACAAGGAGGCCTCTGAGAAAAGTTACCGGTCTTTCACGCCCAAAATAGAATGGAACGCTAAGGACCACAGCAGTTAAAGAGCATCCATAAACAAAACTCAATTTAATTTTAATTTGGCGCTCGCTCGTAGCAGTAAAGGCCACCGCACCCTTTACCTATGGTACACTACCTGCCACGTCCGAAGAGGATGGTTGTCAAGGGATAGCGCAAGACCTTGGCGGAATTGCTTCACATCGGCCTCCTATATAGCTGATTTTCCAACCAGACTATGATTTGACACATCTAGGTCGCATCCTAACCCTTCTAGCAAAGACGTATGGGAAAAAGGAAATACTCCCTAGTCGTGTTGACATAGGTGTCGAAAAATCAAGAGTTGGTCAGGGAGAGACCGATAGTATAGGAGAGAAAAGTGAGTCTTGAACAAGCTAATTCAAGAACTACCAAACTCAGCTCGAGACCCCGTGGTTGCTGTCCATGTACTTGGAAGATGCAAGCCCCTGGGGTAAACTATAAATAATAATGCTAGAAGTCCATCACAAAAGTAAATGTAGCCTGGAATAGTAAAATGAATAAAAGTTGTTTCTTTCCATTCATCTGGTGCAGACATGATATACTCAATGTGACAGAATAGTGTTGTGGCACGCTACTAAGATAACATGTGACTGAGGACAGACTTGTTTTTCCCAAGGGTGGAACCCTTTACTACTGACTTTACTGAAAAATTGAAAAACAAATTATGCGAATTGCATAGAGAAATTACACACAGGTGCTGTATTAACCAATGAACTTATATATTGCAAATACTTCCAGAATTAACTCTTGGTAGATTCTCTGCAAGATACAAAGAAAAAGGTAATAACTAAATGCATTTAATGGAAATCTGCAGCATACAAATGTATTTATTTGAAAAAGTTCTGTTAAAATACATAAAAGTAAGTTGCAAAACATCAATGCATAAATATGTATTCAAGGGGAAACTGGCCATCTATCTTTCGCTGAAAACCGAGGCCATTCTTCTTCCATATTGCTTAAAACACTCCAATGTTTACATTTTCTAAGTCTTATGAGTAAACTAAAACGACGCAGTGCCTCAAATTTGGCCTTCAACATTTCAGATTAATAACAAGGCACATTTACATAAAGAAATCTTTGAAACAGCACCTGCAATCTTTAAATTAACTTTCTAATTGAGTATGGGATCATCAATATGCTCCCATTACTGAGCAGTTCGACTATATCTCCTGCAGAGGAAATAAAACAATTCGGTGACTTGTAAATAAACGCCCTGAAGCAATGCTTCATATAATTAACAAATACATTAGTGTTTGCGCTGATATATTTACATGGCACTGTAAGACATGTGTGAAGAAGGATGATAGTACTTGAGCTCCATTTCGGAAGCATATCGAACAAAGCAAACTGGAGTCCTCAGTTGTATCCATACACATATTAATTCCCTATAGAACAATTGAGTGAACGAGAAATAACCCTGAAACTTACTATGAGAAATGAAAGAAACATCTGGAGCACTAAATGATATAAAAACGCTCATAAAGTAACTGGAAAGAACAGAGAATGCGTAGAATGCTCGGTGCAGAAGAAGGCACTAGATTATAGGAAACATTAACTTATGTTATGCTTCATATGAAGAGAAGTAGAGAAAATAGAAAGAGGGATGGATGGAGATGGCTGAGCTGAATTAATGACCTGCCCTTTGGGACAAATCTATGATATACCCAATGAGGCCTAAATACTGGTAAGCGTTACATCTCATCTCAACAACAAGGTTCACAAATATCGTGTATTTGTTACAAGTAAGCAAGTGAACGTTTTATCCAGTGACACCTCCGTTATTATAATAAAGGGATAAATATTCTGAATTGGATACAATTTACCTGAACAAAAGGAACTAAACGAAAAACTGACAAACAGCCGACGTAGGTTCTTTGCGGAAGTATGTTACGAGAACTGGAGTGTATTTGAAATTACTGATTACGTCTGAGGGCAGCCTGGATTACTTTAAATTCACCATAACATTTAAATCCCCAAAGGCAAACGCATTGAAGGCTTTATGTAGAGATCCAGTACTGAATGAAGAAAGAACAGTAATTTCGAAACGCTACCAAAGCACTGTCTATAAAAAGGCCAGCACCTCATATACACTCCGTCATCGTGAAATGCTACTTCCCCTTCAGTCCAAGATGATATGAGCGGAGTGAGTCATTATTCTGATGAAAAATGGCTCATTTCAAGAATAGAGACCGACTAAAGGTTTGGGTTTACTTAATAATATCGCCTCTCTCTCCCTCTCAGTCTTTCACCTGGGAACTAGAAAAAATTAGGTACGGCTTACTGAAAACTGGCGCATTATCGGGGCGCTTCTAATTGCAGCTGTTTCAAACAGTCGATAAAAATATCTCCAGAGTGTTTGTTCTCTTCTCAGTGTTAGAATTTCCTTCATTTGGCTGATTTTATTTAGCTGTTTCATTAGTGTCTTTCAAATATAATGCTTGAATGTGCTCACAATAAAGTGCTCAACTAAACATACTGAATACCAAAGATGTATTTTACCCTTAAAACGGCTATGTTTACCGTTAGCTGAAAAGTTGTACCTTTGGGGGAGAAAGATTAAATAGAAACACACTTTAAAGTTTTTGAAATAATACTTATCAAGAGTGTAAAATGAAACATAACCATGAATTCTATGAAATAAAGGTGTATAACTTTCAAAAATACCGCAGCTCGTGACCCCGATACTGGATATGTCTGTAAAAAAGCATTGAAAACCATATTGTAGGAAGCAATGCTTACTTCGTCCTTAGTATACGTACCAGATAGCCCAAACCCGCGGTATTTCAAGTGTGTAGGTATCCCTTCGTGCGTTAAAAGGGGGTTACTCAACGGGGTAATTCTAAGCAAACCAAGTTAGTGGGAAGCTGGCGAATTAGCATGAGAGAGGTTCGTTTTCTTTTTGTTCCATTTATAACCCGCCTTTAACTACAATGGTCTTACCGGCGCCCTTTCCTTTGAAACATATGATTATCTATAGGCAATGGTGTTGACTAGTATTTGCTTGTCTTTGGGTTTCTAATAAGCTTTGGCTTTAATCATTAAATCACACACATATTCACACTTGCAGACAATGGGGAGGATACGGAAAAATCCTGGGTGGAGCAAAATTACCACACCCCTGTAAGGAATCGAACTCAGATCCCTTCGCACAGTAGGCAGGTGCTCTATCGCCTGAGCTACGAGGCCAGTCGAGCATCGTTCTACGATTCTCTCTTATCAGCAAAGGCGATGAGCGGATTGCGCTCATTAAGAAGCACTTCCCAGGCTTGCAATAGGATGTACAGTCCGTGATGACAGACCAATGCAGACCTTTGTACTAGACGGTACTCTCCATGATGGTAGACAAAACTAGAACCGAAAAGATCTTACACAGACTTTATTTTCGAGTGAATAAACTAATCTTTTAGATTGAAAAATAGTAGGATATATAAGACAGACCTCGCGCAGTTTTTTGCGTTTATATGTGAAAAGATGGGGAAAAGGAGGGTAGATGCTAGGCTAGGAGAGCATCCAAGGAGGAAACATGCGTTTATATGGGGGAGATAGGGATTACGAGGAGAGTTGTCAGGCTAGACAGGGGTTGAAAGGGCAGAATTCACGTTTTATACTGAAGAGATAGGGATTACAAGGTTAGATGTCGACTAGACAGGGTTTGAAAGGTCGGAATATATGCTTCATAAGGGAAAGGATAGGGAAAACGAGGGGAGATGCTAGGTTGAGAGAGTCTTCATGGAGGAAAATGAGTTTATATGGGGGAGATAGGGAAAACGAGGTTAGATGCTAGGATAGACAGAGGTTGAAGTAGGAGGAATGTGCTTTATATGAGAGTGGCAGGGAATACGAGGAGAAGTGCTAGGCTAGTCAGAGATCGAGTAGAGTATACAATTATATACGAAAAATAGGGAGCAGATGATAATGCTAGACAGGTACTGAAGAAGGGGGAGTATGCGTTTATATGAGGGAGATAGGGAATACGGGGAGAAATGCTAGGGAAGACAGGGACTGAAGGTATGTAGGGTGTTTTCCAGAAGGGAAGAGTAAGAATTTCAGAGGTATTTAGAACACAATCACAATATAACTATTTTAGAAGACACTTAGAAGCTTTTTAGGTACATGCTTAGCTAACTTTGCAGGTTATTCTGATGATTTTTTAATGCGGTGGAACAGGCATTTGACATCCTCTTACTGGCTTAAAATATGTTTAAACATAGAAACACATACGTGTTTTAGGGTATTGGGGTAAGCATTTTAGCCAGTGTACTAGGAATTGTGGAGCATTTTAGTGTTCATTTAGAGACATTTTAGGCGCAGATACAGGTATATATTTGATATGGACAAGGCTTTCAGGACATTCTGGTATGAGCCAGGGGAATTTTAGATGTTTCAGCAGCATTTTGGGAACTGGAGCAGGTAGATTCAGAGTATTCATATAGGTTTCAGAATATTTCGAGGTGTTTTATGATGCTTGAAGGTATTTTGACAATTTTCAAGACGTTTTCAAAGCTCGGGCTAGGAGTGTTTGTGACTCTTTAAAGGTATTTTAGGTTACGGATGTGGCATAGGTACAGACCATTAAGAGTTCCTGAAGGGGCTTTTGGAAAGTGTAATGGCTGTTTTATCGGCGTTTGGAAGGTGTAGTGGCTGTTTTATTGGCTTTTAGGAAGTGTAGTGGCTGTTTTATTGGCCTTTCGGAAGTGTAGTGGCTGTTTATCGACTTTTGGGAAGTGTAGTGGCTGTTTTATCGGCTTTTGGGAAGTGTAGTGGCTGTTTTATTGTCTTTTGGATAAGTGTAGTGGCTGTTTTATCGGCTTTTGGGAAGTGTAGTGGCTGTTTTATCGGCTTTCGGATAAGTGTACTGGCTGTTTTATTGGCTTTTGGATAAGTGTAGTGGCTGTTTTATTGGCTTTTGGAAAGTGTAGTGGCTGTTTTATTGGCTTTTGGATAAGTGTAGTGGCTGTTTTATCGGCTTTTGGATAAGTGTAGTGGCTGTTTTATTGGCCTTTGGGAGGTGTAGTGACTGTTTTTATGCCATTAGACTTCCTGAAGGGCTTTTTTTAAAAGTATATTCTAACGCTAACATGTAAGAAACTATGTAGAACTGTCTTTTCTAATCCAACCTTAAGCTCTGGTAGTGATATTGTTTTATTCAGCTTTTCTGTTTTTGTATGGTTAATTGTTGATTAGGTGTATAGTCTTTACCAGTTAATTGATGCTTTATTAGATAAGGATTGTAAGGGTAGGTGTCTCTCCCCATTTTTCTAGGCTTGAGACTAGCACTAGGATTTCCTCCTAATGGCAGGGTTAACGCCTCCCTTCCACATTCTTATTTTTATTTATTCTTTAGGTGTCTGCTAGATGTATACACAGCACAGGGGTAAACTTCCACTTTTTAAAGTTGTAGACTCACGAGAATATCATCTTCTTAGGATTACATTCTCTTAAGCACTGCTTGTAATGCTGTAATGGCCATATGCAGATGTCGTTATTCCATCCTCAGCAACAACTCTTTTATCGTCGTATGGAGTCAATGCAATTTTATTCACTTGCACTGTGGTAACAGTATGCTTTCGTGACAGGATCAGATTCATGGGCGCCCTTATTATTTCTCTGGATTTAAGGCAGTCTGTATAGCTGTCGAATGTGATGTGCTGCTTAATTGAGCCACGTTTTATACCTTTAATCTTTTTTATCATTGAACCGTGGATATCTAGCGCATACATCTTAGGTCGCAGTCCGACAAAGCGTTGGATGATTTTACCATTAGCCTCATCTTTAAATTTTCCAAGCACTTTCTTGTTTAGAGCTGAATGGCATATATGGTTTGTAGGATAATCAGCCATATCCAGATGCTCAAGAAAACGTAGCTTGTCCTTGTACACATCTTCAGTTGCAACTTGATGGATGAATGAATCCATATACATCAGCTTCAGGTTTTCAACTCCATAATACGGTAACAACACATCATAATGATAGTGGTACATTAATGTCTTGGAGATGTCCAACACACTCATTCCAATGTATATAGGCGTGTTGGACACGTTCTATCGGGAGGCCATATGCACAGCAGCTAGATTGGTGGCATATATTGTTCGATCGATAAACGTAGGCTTTGCAATTAACTTTTCCAGTGTCTTATCGTTTATCACCAACCGTATATCCACACGATTACGAAGGTTCTCCATTGTTTTTCCAAACATAGCA
Organism: Deroplatys truncata; assembly: GCA_030765065.1. Lineage (NCBI taxonomy): Eukaryota > Metazoa > Arthropoda > Insecta > Mantodea > Mantidae > Deroplatys > Deroplatys truncata. Next base: position 521,832,562 of record CM060990.1, on the reverse strand, counting down.
TTGTTGAACAGTTTGTAGAGATCCTTCTCAAAATCATTTGCAGCCTTTTGTCGTAGTCTGTTTTTAAATTCCACATACGGTTTTAACCACTGTGACTGTCGGAATTGTAGCACACGATGGATTTTTGTTAGTCGTAGTCCATGACTAAGAGCTTGCTTCAAAGTCATGTAATGCACTACATACTTCTTTCGTGATCCAAGGTGAGGAATTAACTTCTTTGTAGTCGAGCCCTTTGGTTTCAGACACTCATGCAGAAATGGTAAATCATTATGCGGATCATGGAGTTCAGCAAGATACTCGATGTCAACTTCTAACATGTATCCATGAGGATCATCTTCTTCTAGTCTTTGTAAGTTTATTTCTTGAGGTGAAACCCATTGAAATCCGCCAAAAGGAAGGGCGGATATGCCCAGCCATATTGGTTATTAGCGTCCTCGTATGTGATGAATTGGGTCGGTCTCGACGGATCAAACTTGTCCATGTAAGTGTTATTAGCCTCTGCATACCGCTTTGACACTTGGCATAAACCTCCTCTTATGCCGGATTCCACCATGAGTAGTTGGTCATAATCTTGCAACAGTTCCAGTTTGATTCCAGTATACAGTAACATGGCGTCCCATGTAAGTCCTGGAGAGGTGAAATAATGTGCTGGATCAACTTTGTGCGTTTTGAGAGTTTGCTCTGTGAAAGTCTCAAAGACATCACCTAGAAGAAGAACATCCGAGGTTAAGTAGAGGTCACTGTATACACCCAGGTTTCTCACATTGAACAGTCTCCATACATTTCTAGCATGTTCGTAGTCAGCATCACTAATTTCTTCTTCTTGCAGTTTATTGTAGAAGTAGTTCTTAGGAGGCAGGCAGGTCTCGTTCAAGACATTCCATGATGTGACGTAATCATAGGGAAATACACCCTTACGTGTCATCAACTTCAACTTGTCTTCTCCGAAGTACTTCAATGTTTCAGGATATGAGATTAGATTTTTTACCAGCTTATCCAAGCTTGTACTCAGGAACCGAAAGCTATCCACAAACGGAGCTTTATATCTACGACATACTTGGAGAATGAGATATAGGTTTCTTCAGAGTTAGGAATTACCTCCACACGTTCACTTGCACATCCCAACTCCTTAACAATGAAATGAGGGTCATATCCACTAAGGTTATGTATGAAGACGGGGATATATTTAGGAGTTTTTCAGGCTAAATTGCATTCATTATGAAGACCTCCTCGGTATTCACCACTGTTGTGATCATGATCGCGTACTTTGTAGTTCACTTTTGTAAAGGTTTTTTTACACAAGTAGCATACTATAGAAGACTCAAAATCCTTTTGCTGTTGATTCGTAAGTTTCAGGGGCATGACAGATTTGTATATATTATTAATCTCCTTTGCAAGGAATGGCAGTATTCCATAAACTTCTGAGCAGCATCAACACCACGATATACATAGGGATGCTTAGGAAGACCAGTTTCCAGATGTTCAACGTTGGTTGATGGTTTCACGTAAACACAGAACCTCATTGCTGTATGCTATTGATAAGGGGTTGTATAGGAAGTTTCAGGACTGGGTATGCATGTAAGACATGGAGCGAGAATGCTTTCAAAGTCTGCGTAGATGACGTAAGGTAGTTTCAACATCCTTTCAAAATTTTTAAACTGTACAATTGATTTCTCCTTGGTAGGCATAAGTACCCTTGCAACATTATGCTGGCTACATATGGCTGCATGTTCTTGTAGTTTTTCCAGACCGCTTTGTCCATACTGATTGTCAAAGGGAGTAAAGCACCGCTTGCAGGTATGTATCACTCCATCGTGCTTAGTTTTCTGACATCGAACGAGCTTCTCAAAATTCTTGATATATACATAGTGATGTTTTCCACTACTGTCACTCAACAGTAACAGGTCACGGTGCTCAGGTAGTTCAGGGTCAGCAACCTTTATTGGATACACTTCATGCTTCTCATCCAGGCCGAAAACGTTGATAGACATCCTATTAAGCTTCTCAAATTTAGGTATCTGAGTAAGTGGAGTAGGATAGGTAACGCAGTTGAAGTCGTACTTATCTTGAAGCTGTTTGTATTTAATTGCTAATCAGTTGTGCTTGGTTCGAATCCCCATCTTTTAATGGCTTCCTTAATTTTCCTCTATACTCTAGAATATAGCACTTAGATTGTTAGCGTAACTGCACACAGCTTTGTTTAACATGTCGAGCTAACATCATAAATTATTTTGTTCCTGGTGTTCTGGGTTCGAATACCGATTCAATGAAATTTATTTGGAAATTTATTAACTCGTAATTTAATTAGGATAGACACTTCAAGTAAAACGTAAACAGTGATGATGATGATATGCGGTTTAAGGGCGCTAAACTGCTTTGGTCATCAGCGCCCTTACAGTGTATAAAATATAGTCAAAATATAAAGGACAAGTAAAAGAACCGCATAATTAAAAACGGGACACAAACCCGCGATGTCAAAAAGCTAAAAATAACAATATAACAATAACAATAACAATAATAACGATAGCAGATATAATAACATTAACAACAAAAACAACAATAACAATAATAACAATAACAACAATAATAACAATAAAAATATCTGAAAAACCAACACACTAAAAGCATAGCCAATAAAAGATGAAAACGTGTCAAGAACTGTAGAATGCGAGGGACATGAGCGCCCTATGTCACTGGGGAGTAAGTCCCTATGAAAACATACAGAATAAAATAACAAAGCTAAAAGACGCTCAGCGCATCAAATGCGACGATTAAAACCAAGGTCACTTATAAAACGTAAAAGACATTCTACAGCATGCGCGTCGTCTGCCAAAACGTTGGCTATGCCAACAGGCAGACCCAGGCGAACGCGCAGTGGAGCTAAAACTTGACACTCAGTTAAAATGTGACGCACCGTTAAGGGCACGTCACACTGCTGACACAGCGGAGCGGGGTCACCACGGAGGAGGTAACTATGACTAAAACGACAATGGCCAATTCGTAAACGGGCTAAAAGTACCTCTTCCCGACGTGAAGAACGAGAAGAGGTACCCCAGATTAACGGGAGAGGCTTAACCTCCCGCAACTTGTTCCGCCGGAGGGCCGTCCACTCATCGCGCCAGCGCGAGAGGATGTGGCGATGTAAAATAGCACACGAATCTGACGAGGGAACAACAGAGGTAAAAAATCTGGGTAATAAAATCGCCGATTTCGCAGCGGCGTCGGCAGACTTATTACCTGAGATGCCCACATGACCTGGAATCCACATGAAGGACACGCTGATGCCAGAGACACCAAGCGAGTGGAGCAGGTCATGTATGCGCTGTACAAGCGGGTGGTAATGGTACAGCGCAGTAATAGTCTGAAGGGCACTCAGAGAGTCCGTACAAATAAAACAGTGCTGTAAGGCGTGCCGCTGAATGTATAAAATAGATTGATAAATGCTAAAAAGTTCGGCGGTAAAAATTGGACATTGTCCAGGTAAACGAAACTTAAAACTACAGTGACCAGAAACAAAGGCACATCCAACTCCACCTTCAGTCTTAGATCCATCGGTAAAGATAAAATGGAAGTCCCCGAATTGAGCCCGTACTTCTAAAAAAGCCGATCTAAAGACTGAAGCAGGGGTCTCAGTCTTCGGCATTGACGTTAGCCCAAGGTGACAGTGGGCCTCAGCGCGGGACCCGGCGCTGGCGTAACGTCCAAATGCCGGAGTAGCAGTCGAAATCGAACCCCTGGAGGGAGCAATGCAGTGGAGCTAACTAAATATTGCCGGTCAAGCGAATCCTCGTAAAATACATCGAAGGACGGGTGGTTAGGCAAGCTTGAGAGTCGACAAGCATAGCTGCACAAAAGCATCTCACGCCGGAAGGACAGCGGAGGCTCTGCAGCTTCTGCGTACAGACTAGGTACAGGGCTAGTTGGAAAGGCCCCTGTAGCGACTCTTATGCCACGATGGTGAATGGCATTCAATCGACGTAACACAGATGCACGTGCCGACGAATAAACAATACACCCGTAATCAAGCTTGGATCGGACCAAAGAGCGATAAAGGCGAAGAAGGACGGTCCGATCAGCTCCCCAGGATGTGCCACTTAAAACACGTAAAAGATTAAGAGAACGGTCACACTTTGCTTTTAAAAAGGAAACGTGCGAGGTCCAACACAACTTCCTATCAAAAATCAACCCCAAAAATTTCGCCTCGTCTGCAAACGGAAGTATCCCTGGCCCAAGATGGAGAGAGGGCGGAGGGAAATACTTCCGGCGCCAGAAGTTGATGCAGACGGATTTCTCGGCGGAGAAATTAAAGCCGTTGGCGTTACTCCAGGAGTAGAGACGGTCGATACAGCTCTGGAGACGGCGTTCGAGTAAACAGGTCCGCCGTGAACTGCAACAAATAGCGAAATCGTCAACAAAAAGGGACGATGAAATGCCAGGTGGAATACAATCAACAATGGGGTTGATAGCAATCGCAAAAAGTGTGACACTGAGTACAGAGCCCTGCGGTACTCCGTTCTCTTGAATAAAACGACGAGATAAAACCGAGCCCACACGTACACGAAAGACGCGGTCCGTCATAAACTCCCGAAGAAATATGGGAAGACGACCGCGGATATTCCAATCAAAAAGTGTACGTAAAATGCCGCCCCTCCAACAAGTGTCATAAGCTTTCTCCATGTCAAAAAATACAGCCACGGTTTGACACTTTCTCAGAAATCCATTCATAATATGCGTCGCCAAGGACACCAGATGGTCGACGGTAGAGCGATAGCGACGAAACCCGCACTGAGCGTTCGCTAGAAGTTTCTGAGACTCAAGCCACCATGTCAACCGCCCGTTGATCATGCGCTCCATCACCTTGCAAATGCAACTGGTGAGGGAGATAGGGCGGTAGCTGGAAGGTATTTGGCGATCCTTCCCAGGCTTAAGTATAGGGACAATGGTGGCTTCGCGCCAAACGGAAGGAAAAATGCCGTCTTGCCAAATACGGTTATAGACCTGTAAGAGAAAGAGTTTACTGTCGGCTGAAAGGTTCTTTAACATCAGGACATGAATGCCGTCCGGCCCAGGAGCGGAGTGCCGAGAGCAATGAAGAGCGTGCTCCAGCTCCCTCATTGTGAAAAGTTCATTATAACACTCAATATTAGCAGATCGAAAATTAAAGGTGTCGGAATCCAGCCGGTCTTTGATAGAGCGAAAGCCGGCGGAATAATGGTCTGAATTGGATACCGCCTCAAAGGCAGCACCCAGTGTGTTAGCGATGGCAGCCGGATACACTATGGTGGCATTAGAAACCTGAAGGCCAGAAACAGTACAATGTGACACTTTACCTGAGAAGCGACGAAGTTTATCCCAAACAACGGATGAAGGCGTAAAACGATTAAAAGACTCGACAAAACGAGCCCAAGATGCCTTCTTGCTATCCTGAATAATGCGACGAGCCCTGGCGCGCGATTGTTTAAAAGTCACCAAATTATCAAGTGTAGGGTGTCGCCGAAACACCCTAAGTGCAGTCCTACGGGCACGAACGGCGTCCCGACAATCCTCGTTCCACCACGGAACAGGTGGCCGCCGAGGTTGGGAGGATGAACGGGGTATTGCACGTTCGGCGGCTGAGAAAATAATAGACGTAAGGTGCTGCACTAGTTGATTAATGTCGGAGAAGGGCTGGTCGTCAAAATGCACGAGGCTGGAATACAAGCTCCAGTCGGCTTTTGCGAATATCCAGGTAGGTACTCTGGAATGCTGTACGTGGTGCGACAGAAGAGAAACGATGCAGGGGTAATGGTCGCTGGAGTAGGTGTCAGCGACGACGTTCCACTGAAGACGACGTGCAAGCTGGAGTGAGCAAATGGCAAGGTCCAGGTGAGAGAATGTACCAGAAGAATCAGAAATAAAAGTAGGTGCACCTGTATTGAGGATGGAAAGATTGAACTGATAAAAAATGTCGGAAAGAAGAGTTCCCCTCGCACAAGCCCTCGGCGAACCCCACAGTGGGTGATGGGCATTAAAATCTCCCAACAGAAGAAATGGTGTTGGGAGAGCGGACAGGAGAGCTCGAATGTCCGCGGGAGCGAGGGGAGACGATGGAGGTGAATATACAGAGCAAACAGAAAACAAAAAGCCGGGTAAGTGAAGGCGAACGGCAACAGCTTGCAAGTCGGATGTAAGTGTGACAGGTGTAAAATGAACGTCGTTACGCACTAAGAACATGACACCTCCATGAGCAGGAGTACCCTCCTCCGGTTCAAGGTCGTAGCGAACCGGAGTATATCCTCGGAGATCAAAAGGATCGTGAGGGCGAAGCTTAGTCTCCTGCAAACATACGACCATAGGCGAATGGGAATGCAATAAAAGTTGCAGTTCCGCCCTATGCGATCGTACACCACGTACATTCCAGGTCAGGATAGCCATTAAGAAAAAAGGGGATAAACTGTCTATTTAGAAGGGCGGCTTAAAATTACCTTTTGTTTAACCTTTGGGCTCGGGCTTTTTGTATGGAGTTGGTCAGACTCCATAGCTTCCTCGGAGGGAGGGCCCACGCGCTCAGTGCCAGAAACCGATTCAAGCGCCGTGAATCGGTTCTGGGTGGCGATGGGTGAGGGGCGCCGCTGAGCGCGGCTTGTCCTAGGACCTTCCTGGGACAGCGACCTCCGAGGAGGAGAAGGTGAACTTTTGTTACCGCGCGCACGCGGAGGGTCTTTCAAAAAATCTTCCCTACGTAGTTTCTGCTCGGGCTTCTTTTCAGCGGCTTGCGACTTCATTGACTTTGGACCAGGTTTATAGGGCTTGGTAACAGTAGCTTTAATAGACGGCCGCATGGTAGTGGCGGTTAATCCAGTCAAGGTCCAGGTCTGAGTTTCGGCATCTACTCGTGGTACTGGCGAGGCAACAACAGAACTAAACGTGCCAGATCGCAGGAGTGAAGGTTGGCGCGCATGGAAACGCCTCCGGGCTTCGGCGAAGGAGAGTTTCTCCTTTACCCGGATCTCCTGGATCGCCTTCTCGTCCAGATACCGCGGACAGTCGGCAAACGAAGCAGAATGTGACCCTTTACAATTAACGCAGACGGGGGCTGTTGAACAGGCACCTTCGTGTGAGGGCTGGCTACACGTTGCACAGATGTTAACGGCACTCTTACATGAGACTTGCGTATGCCCAAAACGTTGGCACTTAAAACAACGCAGAGGTCTGGGAATATAAGGCCTCACAGAAATACGTTCGTACCCTGCGGAGATGCTCGTGGGCAGATCGACGCCATCAAAGGTTAGAAACAGGGTACGAGTGGGTACCAATACGCCGTCGCGTTTGGCCTGCACTCGATGAACCGCTGTCACCTTCTGGTCTGCAAGATATTCGACCAGGTCCTCGTCCGAGATGCCATCGAGGCTATGCGTGGTGACAACGCCTCTACAAGAATTTAAAGTGCGGTGCTTCTCAACACGGATAGGATAACCGTGGAGAAGCGTGGCGCTCAACAAGGACTTACTTTGTGCCTCGGATTTGCTTTGAACTAGCAACGAACCATTACGAAGCCGAGTGCAGGAAAGAACCGGACCAGCAAATGAGTCAATGCCCTTCTGGATAATAAAAGGGTTCACCTTCTCGAATGATTGTCCCTCCTCTGTACGGGTAATCACTAAGTAACAACCAGCTGTTGGCGGTGCTACTTCTGTTACTAAAGTCTTTCGGCGCTTGTTGTTTATAATGGAGAAAGGGTGCTCCATAGCGAAAAAAAATCCTCCACCATTGCAACCGTCTCCGACCTCGGGCTCTGACTTCCCAGGCGTTACCCCGGCTTGGGTGAGTGGCCTATCTATACCTAGCTCACCCCAGGGTCACACCTCCCAGAACATAGACAGAGGGACCCAATCGCCGTCGGAAGCCAGCAGCTCATGCAATGGCCCCCCCCGCGGGACTGCAGTTGAACAGCGGATACGAACAACCCTACATGACGACCCCGGGTGGTGGGGATGACGCCATTACCCACTCACCCAGCTGCGCACGCGGTGCGCGGGTATCCGTCAGGCTGTGTTCATGGAGGATTTAAATAAAAAGATAAAAGAAACTAAAACTGTGTGGGCGTTTCGCACGCAAGGTAGGCCGGCGGGGAAGAAAAAGAGAGATATGCAAATGTCGTGGTGCGAAATGGCCGGAAAGTGTTAAGGGAAGAAAGAAACGATGGTGAGGTGCGGTATGAATGGAATGCAAAGAACGCACGAGAGCCTACCTTGTGTCCACCGGTCACTTGAACAACCCACCTCGACCGGATGGGGGTGAGGGGATGAATGTGGCGATGACTGGCTCGGGAATCCCCGGGTGCGCCAAAAACCCGTACTCACATAAGGTGAGCCCCTGAGGGGAAAAAACGTAAACAGAGTATCTAATTCATAAATATCGTTATTATAACAAAAATTACTTTTAAGTACCCAGATCGAATCCCGAAGGGGTGATTTCATATACCTTCAGGCCTATCGATCATATCAGGTTCTGATAAAGATTAAATGTTTGATGCTGATGCGGGGGAGCTAAATTACTAAAATACATTTATTAAAAGTACTACCGGGTTCGATTGTAGAAGCTTAGAATCTCTGTAACTCTGGAAAAATTGCTTTGCTCGTGATTGTAGTGAAATGCAATGGTCTTTCTGTGGGAGGATGGAAAGGAAGAATTGAAAAGGGAATGAAAACATGAGATAATGTAGTATATACATACATTTAACTAAACAAGGAGAAAATCTTCTACGTTACCTTTTAAGCCTTTACTTTTAAGTATTGTGATAATAGAGATTGTACTAGCTTTGGTGTAATGGGTGGTGGTAGCGGTGGTGGTAGGCTTTGAATGGAAATCTGACTGAATGAGCGTGTGGGAATACTTCTCTTGTTGGTGTGACAGCATATATAGCTAGTTACGAGACGAGTTTAAACGTGTTTGATTCTGCTAGACATCCTGTCTCTGGGTGTGACGTCATAAACATCCTGTCTCTGGGCGTGAGGTTATATGGTGGAGGTTAATACGCGTAGAGCGATCATATACAACTAGTTATGGAGCGAGTTTATCATTGATCTAAAAGGTTCGTGCTCCCTCTATAAATACGGTGATCTAGGGCATTGGACTTCATTGTGCTAATTAGTCTTGAGGTGCTAATATCGTGTTCTCTCCAAGAATAATCATCTTTCTAAAGTGTTATCAAGGTGAAGAGGTCTACATTTTCCTTGAAGAAGGATTAATACGTTATTGCATCAAGAATAAAGATGAATAACTCAGTGTATAAGGATATTATTCCAAGCGCTACTGGATACGCTTGTAGTAAATGTAGAAAGGAATTCCTCCGAAGTTATGACAAGAGAAGACATCAGATGACCTGTAAGAGACTGTTCAAATGTAAACATTGTAATATAACCTTTAATGATGGTTATAAGGGACAGCGGCTCGAAGACGTATGTGAAATAAGCAGTCCTCAGAAGAAAAGCAGATTGGAGCCTACCAAACATCACATATTATCCACAAAGGAGGACTGTGACATGAAAGAATACGAGACAGCGTTCGAAGGACGATTGAAATCGTATTTTATACGATGCGATTCATCTAAGGACCTGAATATGTACCTGCTTGAGGCCAAACAACGAATAATCCAGGCAGTGCATAAAGAGCTTGGTATTCACAAGAGTGTGAAAATTAATCTGCTGGTTGAGTGCCGATTTGTAAACAGTATCGGAGAAACCTGTGACAAAACATTTAAAACACGGAATCAAGCTGCTTTCTTAGAAACGGATCTGGACTCTATGCTGGAAACGAAAATGAAGAAGTTGGTTACTGAAATGGAGGAGTCACAACTTAAGGGCAGCAACTGGGCTCTGCTTGCTGTAGAAGGAATTCCACTTCGTATTAACAAGTACAATCCGTTACGGGGAAGTAGTTACATACCCCTACCGCCATCTGTTGAAGCAAGAAAAGCCTGCATTAACATCCAGAATTTAACTGATGAACTACGCTTCTTATATTCTGTACTAGCCAAATTCATCGAGAAGGATGCACAGCGTGTGAGTAAATACAAACAGCTTCAAGATAAGTACGACTTCAACTGCGTTTCCTATCCTACACCACTTACTCATATACCTAAATTTGAGAAGCTTAATAGGATGTCTATCAACGTTTTCGGCCTGGATGAGAAGCATGAAGTGTATCCGATAAAGGTTGCTGACACTGAACTACCTGAGCACCGTGCCCTGTTACAGTTGAGTGACAGTAGTGGAAAACATCACTATGTATATATCAAGAATTTTGAGAAGCTCGTTCGATGTCAGAAAACTAAGCACGATGGAGCGATACATACCTGCAAGCGGTGCTTTACTCACTTTGACAATCAGTATGGACAAAGCGGTCTGGAAAAACTACAAGAACATGCAGCCATCTGTAGCCAGCATAATGTTGCAAGGGTACTTATGCCTACCAAGGAGAAATCAATTGTACAGTTTAAAAATTTTGAAAGGATGTTGAAACTACCTTACGTCATCTACGCAGACTTTGAAAGCATTCTCGCTCCATGTCTTACATGCATACCCAGTCCTGAAACTTCCTATACAACCCCTTATCAAGAGCATACAGCAATGAGGTTCTGTGTTTACGTGAAACCATCAACCAACGTTGAACATCTGGAAACTGGTCTTCCTAACCATCCCTATGTATATCGTGGTGTTGATGCTGCTCAGAAATTTATGGAATACCTGCCAATCCTTGCAAAGGAGATTAATAATATATACAAATCTGTCATGCCCCTGAAACTTACGAATCAACAGCAAAAGGATTTTGAGTCTTCTATAGTATGCTACTTGTGTAAAAAAACCTTTACAAAAGTGAACTACAAAGTACGCGATCATGATCACATCAGTGGTGAATACCGAGGAAGTCTTCATAATGAATGCAATTTAGCCTGAAAAACTCCTAAATATATCCCCGTCTTCATACATAACCTTAGTGGATATGACCCTCATTTCATTGTTAAGGAGTTGGGATGTACAAGTGAACGTGTGGAGGTAATTCCTAACTCTGAAGAAACCTATATCTCATTCTCCGAGTATGTTGGAGATATAAAGCTCCGTTTGTGGATAGGTTTCGGTTCCTGAGTACAAGCTTGGATAAGCTGGTAAAAAATCTAATCTCATATCCTGAAACATTGAAGTACTTCGGAGAAGGCAAGTTGAAGTTGATGACACGTAAGGGTGTATTTCCCTATGATTACGTCACATCATGGGATGTCTTGAACGAGACCTGCCTGCCTCCTAAGAACTACCTCTACAATAAACTGAAAGAAGAAGAAATTAGTGATGCTGACTACGAACATGCTAGAAATGTATGGAGACTGTTCAATGTGAGAAACCTGGGTGAATACAGTGACCTCTACTTAACCTCGGTTGTTCTTCTTCTAGCTGATGTCTTTGAGACATTCAGAGAGCAAACTCTCAAAACGCACAAAGTTGATCCAGCACATTATTTCACCTCTCCAGGACTTACATGGGACGCCATGTTACTTTATACTGGAATCAAACTGGAACTGTTGCAAGATTATGACCAACTACTCATGGTGGAATCCGGCATAAGAGGAGGTTTATGCCAAGTTTCACAGCGGTATGCAGAGGCTAATAACACTTACATGGACAAGTTTGATCCGTCGAGACCAACCCAATTCATCACATACGAGGACGCTATTAACCAATATGGCTGGGCAATGTGTCACTCCCTTGCTTTTGGTTGATTTCGGTGGGTTTCACCAGAAGAAATAAACTTACAAAGACTAGAAGAAAATGATTCTCATGGATACATATTAGAAGTTGACATCGAGTATCCTGCTGAACTCCATGATCTGCGTAATGATTTACCATTCCTGCCTGAGGGTCTGAAACCAAAGGGCTCGACTACAAAGAAGTTAATTCCTCACCTTGGATCACGAAAGAAGTATGTAGTGCATTACATGACTTTGAAGCAAGCTCTTAGTCATGGACTACGACTAACAAAAATCCATCGTGTGCTACAATTCCGACAGTCACAGTGGTTAAAACCGTATGTGGAATTTAACAACAGATTACGACAAAAGGCTGCAAATGATTTTGAGAAGGATCTCTACTAACCGTTCAACAATGCTATGTTTGGAAAAACAATGGAGAACCCTCGTAATCGTGTGGATATACGGTTGGTGACAAACGATAAGACACTGGAAAAGTTAATTGCAAAGCCTACGTTTTTCGATCGAACAATATATGCCACCAATCTAGCTGCTGTGCATATGGCCTCCCGATAGATCGTGTTCAACACGCCTATATACATTGGAATGAGTGTGTTGGACATCTCCAAGACATTAATGTACCACTATCATTATGATGTGCTGTTACCGCTTTATGGAGATGAAAACCTGAAGCTGATGTATATGGATTCATTCATTCATCAAGTTACAACTGAAGATGTGTACAAGGACAAGCTACGTTTTCTTGAGCATCTGGATACGGCTGATTATCCTACAAAGCATATATGCCATTCAGCTCTAAACAAGAAAGTGCTTGGAAAATTTAAAGATGAGGCTAATGGTAAAATCATCCAACGCTTTGTCGGACTGCGACCTAAGATGTATGCGCTAGATATCCACGGCTCAATGATAAAAAAGATTAAAGGTAAAAACGTGGCTCTATTACGCAGCACATCACATTCGACAGCTATACAGACTGTCTTAAATCCAGAGAAATAATAAGGGCGCCCATGAATCTGATCCTGTCACGAAAGTATACTGTTACCACAGTGCAAGTGAATAAAATTGCATTGACTCCATACGACGATAAAAGAGTTGTTGCTGAGGATGGAATAACGACATCTGCATATGGCCATTACAGCATTACAAGCAGTGCTTAAGAGAATGTAATCCTAAGATGATGATTTTATCGTGAGTCTACAACTTTAAAAAGTGGAAGTTTACCCCTGTGCTGTGTATACATCTAGCAGACACCTAAAGAATAAATAAAAATAAGAATGTGGAAGGGAGGCGTTAACCCTGCCATTAGGAGCAAATCCTAGTGCTAGTCCCAAGCCTAGATAAAAGGGGAGAGACACCTACCCTTACAATCCTTATCTAATAAAGCATCACTTAACTGGTAAAGACTATACACCTAACCAACAATTAACCATACAAAAACAGAAAAGCTGAATAAAACAATATCACTACCAGAGCTTAAGGTTGGATTAGAAAAGACATTTCTACATAGTTTCTTACATGTTAGCGTTAGAATATTGAGAAGACCTCAAAAGCAACCGGTATGACAGTAAAAATGTAAGAAATTGTTCTAGATTATCATAACACCTGTGTAATACAAGAGAAAACTCTATAAAACATGAGAGAATGCCTGAAAACCATGTGTCAATAGCATACAAATAAGCACTATACTTTTAAAAAAAGCCCTCCAGGAAGTCTAATGGCATAAAAACAGCCACTACACCTCCCAAAGGCCAATAAAACAGCCACTACACTTATCCAAAAGCCGATAAAACAGCCACTACACTTATCCAAAAGCCAATAAAACAGCCACTACACTTTCCAAAAGCCAATAAAACAGCCACTACACTTATCCAAAAGCCAATAAAACAGCCAGTACACTTATCCGAAAGCCGATAAAACAGCCACTACACTTCCCAAAAGCCGATAAAACAGCCACTACACTTATCCAAAAGACAATAAAACAGCCACTACACTTCCCAAAAGCCGATAAAACAGCCACTACACTTCCCAAAAGTCGATAAACAGCCACCACACTTCCGAAAGGCCAATAAAACAGCCACTACACTTCCTAAAAGCCAATAAAACAGCCACTACACCTTTCAAACGCCGATAAAACAGCCATTACACTTTCCAAAAGCCCCTTCAGTAACTCTTAATGGTCTGTACCTATGCCACATCCGTAACCTAAAATACCTTTAAAGAGTCACAAACACTCCTAGCCCGAGCTTTGAAAACGTCTTGAAAATTGTCAAAATACCTTCAAGCATCATAAAACACCTCGAAATATTCTGAAACCTATATGAATACTCTGAATCTACCTGCTCCAGTTCCCAAAATGCTGCTGAAACATCTAAAATTCCCCAGGCTCATACCAGAATATCCTGAAAGCCTTGTCCATATCAAATATATACCTGTATCTGCGCCTAAAATGTCTCTAAATGAACACTAAAATGCTCCACAATTCCTAGTACACTGGCTAAAATGCTTACCCCAATACCCTAAAACACGTATGTGTTTCTATGTCTAAACATATTTTAAGCCAGTAAGAGGATGTCAAATGCCTGTTCCACCGCATTAAAACATCATCAGAATACCTGCAAAGTTAGCTAAGCATGTACCTAAAAAGCTTCTAAGTGTCTTTTAAAATAGTTATATTGTGATTGTGTTCTAAATACCTCTGAAATTCTTACTCTTCCCTTCTGGAAAACACCCTACATACCTTCAGTCCCTGTCTTCCCTAGCATTTCTCCCCGTATTCCCTATCTCCCTCATATAAACGCATACTCCCCCTTCTTCAGTACCTGTCTAGCATTATCATCTACTCCCTATTTCTCGTATATAATTGTATACTCTACTGGACCTCTGACTAGGCTAGCATCTACCCTCGTTTTCCCTATCTCCCCCATATAAACTCATTTTCCTCCATGAAGACTCTCTCAACCTAGCATCTCCCCTCGTTTTCACTATCCTTTCCCTTATAAAGCATATATTCCGACCTTTCAAACCCTGTCAAGTGGACATCTAACCTTGTAATCCCTATCTCTTCAGTATAAAACGTGTATTCTGCCCTTTCAACCCCTGTCTAGCCTGACAACTCTCCTCGTAATCCCTTTCTCCCCCATATAAACGCATTTTTCCTCCATGGATGCTGTCCTAGCCTAGCATCTACCCTCGTTTTCCCTATCTTTTCCCATATAAACGCAAAACTGCGCCAGGTCTGTCTTATCTATCCTACTAGAATAATTAAAGTATCTTTATTTGATCTATCCCTATCCACCCATAGCTATTTTTAATTGTGTTTACGCTGTTCTCATCTAGCGTTGCGGACTATAAGTAACAAATATGAGAGGACGCGGAGTTTCGGTGCCATTTCTTTGCTTGTTATTAAAAATTTTATTGTTACTATTCTATTCTTATAACATACTGTTATGCTGACTTCGCTCATTGAACAGGTGTTCGAAATTTTGCTCCTGCTGATTGATATCATGTTCCAACGATCTCCGTGTAGCAGATGAAGGACCGTGTTTAAGATGTAGGTCATTTTTTGTTGTTTTTGTTGTTTGATGGTGATGGTGGTGGTAGTGGTGATGGGTTTTTGGGCGCTAATGCGCCAGTCTCCCTGACATGTGTTTACCTGGAAATGCCCCGTTGAGTTTTGCAACTCTTTTAACATACAAAGAGTTATCTGCACACGTCAAATGCGGACCGATTGGGCCACCTGGTATAGGGGTAAAGTAAAAGGATAAACACATATAAAATAGAATGTAATATCTCGAAATTATATTGCAGTGGTAAGGAACATATATAGCTATGGACTTATGCGTAACATGCAATACTGGGAACATGCAGTGTGCGGTAAACTAAATGTAGTAAGATGTTGGTTACTCAAAAGTAAATAAAAAAAGCTATCCGGAGAAATAGCCGTCATGAATTATATAAAATCGAGTATCCAAAATGATAAAAATAAGGTTCAGCGTTAATTATCGAAAATTCGTAATTGGTATTCCACAAATGATTAGTAAATCCTTTGATTAGTGAATTAGTGGATATGCTATATTCGAGCATAGTATCGAAAAGAAGGTTAAAAGAAAATTTATGGAAATAAATCGGCCGGAAAGAAAGGCTGAATGGAGGTAGCAGTGATTAGGGGCGCCAGTGTAGTTACAAAAATTACGTGGGGTAAAGAAAACTTGTATGATAGAGTTACATTTGAAACCAAGTTCAAGAATAGTATAATTTAGAATAGAAGGTTGGAAGGTTCATAGAGCTGTTGAAGACCCTGCCTAGTGCATTTAACCAGTACGCTTATAACTAGAAGACGTGTTCATTATTTTAGAATAGGAGCAGAGACGGAGGTGTAATAAAAAGATTATTGCCGCGGTATTTGTGGCTTCGAGTAGAGAGAGAGAGAGACGGACTAGGAGGTTGTGATTTCATTTTAAATGTTCAGAATTCTACTAACGGCACCTAAATTATAATTTATTTGTGTAAATATTATGCATATATGTAATGAAGTATAATCTCTAAAAGTGATTTTGTATAATTGGCAGTGAGTTGATACTAATTTTATATTTTACGCGATCATTAATCCTGTAATGTTGTAATTAGTTGTTTTCTCTATATGGCTAACTTGTGGACCACTACTACCAACGCCCACGCCGCCGCCGGCACCACCTTCAACTTAAGTGGTGGGCTTAAGTTCTCCATCACAAATAGATCTCAGGAATGTCTACTACAATCTAAACCAGTAGCAGCTGTACTTCATATATTAGGACATGCATTGCATTAACCTTAAAACTGGAGAACATTATAAATCCATTATTGTTAATAGACAAAATAAGACACTCTGAGATTCTAACGCTCAAGAGTTCGCCAAAGCTTAGTTACAGGCCATTTACGTACTTTTTCATACAGTTGATATATGTAGTAATTTTGTTTGTAGAGGAGCGCAAATAGCCAGAACACTATAACGACAAATACCACTTCAAACGTTAAAGGGGATCTACATGATACTGGTGATAATTATAGTCATAGCCTTCAATTCATGGATGGCATAAAGAATCAATTTAACTCCAGTGGAGTTAGTCGAACTATACCGAGTGGTTCGCCTAAAGATTATTATTTAGTTTTATGCGAATTAGATTGCAGAAGAAAACCAAATATGTTCAGAATTACTTTTATAAGTAATAGTATAAAAAATAACATGGCAATAACAAAATAAAAAAAGAAAACAGGTGCAATCCTCATAAAAACTTAAAACGGCCCTTCTCCATTTCTATTGGGCAAAGAGTTTCCGGCAGCTGTAAAAGATCTAGAGCTTATTGATGAAGCTCCTTCATTTGTCGAGGTAAATGTTTGAAATGATGACCTTCATTGATACAGACCTATACGCGGCACTGTAATGACAATCTTAGGTGTAACGGATTTTCAAGCATCACTAATCTGTTGCCGTAAGTGATTAAGGTTTTCCGGCCTTTATCTCTACAGCACTTGATTTAAAGGTCCCAAAAAATAAATTAAAGTAGTGAAACATAGGGAGACCTGGCAGGCCCCTTCCCATCCATTTTTTTAGATAGTTACCGCTAAGATAGTGAGTATCTACGGATCGTTGCGGTGGAGACCCAACTTTCTGAATCCGCAACATTAATCTGCCAAGTGACGGTGCACTTCAGGCAAATGAGGGAATTCATCTTGAAGATGTGAAGGTACGTGCTTCCTTAAGAAGACCTTCGAAAAAATTTGGTTATTCAAAATGTGATACCATACTGTGACATTTTCCAGTTTTTAACCCTCAATTCACTAATTTCACTGTCACTATTTTAATCTAGCTCAAGCTTCACTAACACTGATGTGAACTAGTTCAAATTCTCCCGTCACTCCCCTTTCTTCGAGACGTAACGGCGTAATGAAATGTCTAGCCTTCATTTCCACAGGTGGTGGATTCAAACCCGGCGGAGGTCGATGGATTTTTCGGGCGTAAAAATCCTTAGCGTGGCTTCCTTCAGAAGGGAAGTAAAGCCGATGGTCCCGTGTCGTAGATTTACGGCACGTAAAACAATCTCAAGCCTTATAAAGAGGCCTCTGAGCAACATTTCCGGTCTTTCACGCCCAATATAGAACGGAACGCTAATAACCATAGCAGTTAAAGAGCGTCCATAAATAATGCTCAATTTATTTGTAATGAGATGTGCATGCCGCAGTCTCTTCTTCGAACGCTTCACTTCACTTGCTGTGGAGTCGAACACAATAAATAAACGCCGGTCATTACTGTCGTATGTCGGTCGTCCCAGTGGTTGAATTAAACCTGGTACATCACAACAATAAACAATCTGGTGTTCCATCTTAAGGGACTTGGCAAATTCTTTGTCTCTATTTCTATACCAGGAAAATGTGGTGCTTCTCTTTCAACCTCTATCCAAGTAACTCGCTCTTGTCCTTGGTAAGACCTACGCCTCTTAGCAAGTCCTTCAACTCTTCTTGACTAAAACACCGTGACTTGCCTTCAACAATGCATACTGAGAAATCCTCATCTATATTGGAATTTTCTGTTCACGCAGATACTGAACTCTCAGTTGCTGAAATATGAACAGGGACACTACCTCCGTGAGACACAGGTCCTACAGCTAATGCAAAGCCATCTGCATATTTAATTTTTGTTTTGTTTCATTGTACCCTGATACTTTACACATGCAGAAGTAACAATCATCATCAAGAGCCTTTTTGTTCACGCCATATCATGGAAATCCCGAACTCCAAGGATTTCTGTTTTCCATTGTACCACTTCCTTAGTTATTCACTACATGTTTTGTAAACAGCGGAGCGCGTATTTGACTTTGATCTCGTAGCCTAACTCTAAAGTACGCAAAAGACATTTTTTTAAGAAATGGTGTACTATTAGTTTTTTGACTCCGTAACAAGAAAGAATCACATATGTAACAGAAGTTGTTTGTATTGTTCATATATTTTCTCCTTGAAGAGCCGGAAGTGATTGTTAATAATGTATCACCACACAACAGGACCTAAAAATAAAAAGTAGCAATGATACATCTGTTGCGGAAATAGCACTACCGATCACCATGAGTAATAAGAAGCAACTAACGTCCTGACACATACGCCCCTATAACGGTGAGTGTTTTATCAACGGCTGTTTTACTAAGATGCATCAGATGAAAGCTTTAGTACCTTGCACAAAGTCACGCCAGGCGTTCAGGACTTAAGCTGTCTATCATCAGTCGTCAGCTCATCACATAGGACGGTAAAGGATAGGTGGAAAGAGAAGCACACATGTTATTGTTTGCTTTGTGTATATACCGCGTGAGTGTTTACATACTGCGGATTGATAACTAGGCAAACTTGCATTTTACACACGATGTGAAATGCAGGTGCTGAACCGCATTCACCAGCCCGCTGAATAGGGCTACGGTGGTGCTCGTTAACGTGCTCTAGTAGCGCAATGGTTAACATGCTAGAAAGTCATTTTGAAGGTCGGAAGTTCAAATCAGGCCTGCAAATAAATGAGGTTTTTTATTCACTTCTGTACGCGTTTAGAGAACGTCCTGACAAATCATGATTTCTTTCTGAATGAGCTAGAAAGTGGATTTGCGTCTTCTAGCAAGTAACAATTAAGTGAAACGAGATTTCCATGCTAAACTATCAGTTCTCGCTAAATTTACTAAACATAGAAAAGTAGGTACATTAGAAGAATTCGAGAACAGTTTTTTTGGGCATATATGGGAAAGGATAGGGAAAACGAGGATAGATGGGGCGGTTCAATTAGGAAAATGGGTTTATATGGGAGAGATAGGGAATACGACGACCGATACTATGCTAGACAGGGTTGAAGGAGGGAAATACGTTTATATGGAAGAGAGTAGTAGTAATAAATATGTTCCTTCAGAACTACAGACAGATGCCGACAACTGATAAGATGTAATCGATATCCTTTGTTCTGTGTTGCCGCCTCCCGCCGGCTCCCTTTGAGGTCTTAGATACCGCCTGGTCTCGTGTCGCTAGGCCCCGCCCCTCACTCTGTGTGTTCTTACCTACTGCTGACCATGTCTGTGCCGACAGCTCCTACCCCCTACACCATGCGGTCTGGTCGCGTGCCGTAACGTCCTGTCTTGAGGTGTGCGGTAGGGAATGGCTTTCTCGATGCCTGCCGCCCCTCGGCAAATCAATTAGGTAATGTTCGTCCATGCATAAAACATTATTGAAAAAAAGAATTGGCATTTTATTACTACTAATGCCCGCACATTGCATATCTAATGAAACGATGCTCCTCGAGCAAATAAGTTTTTTGATTAATTAATTGTATATGAATTGACTCGCGCGCAAGTGGTCGTCATGGTATATGTGTGGTAGCGTATGTATAACTAGCACGCTCACGGCACCAGTCCGTCATGTAAAGAAACACCCGGCCGCCTACTTCTGTCTGGTGATTACGGTAATGTCCATGTATACACTCATTAGCTGACAACGGTAGACGTTTTCACCACATTAAACACATTAAGAGACTTTAAGATTCCATACCGGATCTGTATACAGTCATTAGCGGAAAATAATGGTCTCGCTGATCGATGAATACAATTAAATATTCTTTATTAATTAATTGTATATGAATTGACTTGCGCAATTTGGTTATTGCTGGATGTCCCTAACGTTTCCAGATCTCGGATCGTTCAGGCTAGTTGCGCGTCTCTGTCATCTACCTTCTAAAGTAAGGTTTAGATCTGTACAGCTTGCATTGCGGTGGATGTCCCTAACGTTTCCAGATCTCGGATCGTTCAGGCTAGTTGCGCGTCTCTGTCATCTACCTTCTAAAGTAAAGTTTAGATCTGTACAGCTTGCATTGCGGTGGATGTCCCTAACGTTTCCAGATCTCGGATCGTTCAGGCTAGTTGCGCGTCTCTGATATCTACCTTCTAAAGTAAAGTTTAGATCTGTACAGCTTGCATTGCGGTGGATGTCCCTAACGTTTCCAGATCTCGGATCGTTCAGGCTAGTGGCGCGTCTCTGTCATCTACCTTCTAAAGTAAATCTTATATCTGTACAGCTTGCATTGCGGTGGATATCCCTAACGTTTCCAGATCTCGGATCGCTCAGACTATTTGCGCGTCTCTGTCATCTACCTTCTAAAGTAAAGCTTAGATCTGTACAGCTTGCATTGCGGTGGATGTCCCTAACGTTTCCAGATCTCGGATCGTTCAGGCTAGTTGCGCGTCTCTGTCATCTACCTTCTAAAGCAAAGTTTAGATCTGTACAGCTTCCATTGCGGTGGATGTCCCTAACGTTTCCAGATCTGGGATCGTTCAGGCTAGTTGCGCGTCTCTGTCATCTACCTTCTAAGGAAAGCTTAGATCTGTACAGCTTGCATTGCGGTGGATGTCCCTAACGTTTCCAGATCTCGGATCGTTCAGGCTAGTTGCGCGTCTCTGTCATCTACCTTCTAAAGTAAGTTTAGATCTGTACAGCTTGCATTGCGGTGGATCTCCCTAACGTTTCCAGATCTCGGATCGTTCAGGCTAGTTGCGCGTCTCTGTCATCTACCTTCTAAAGTAAAGTTTAGATCTGTACAGCTAGCATTGCGGTGGATGTCCCTAACGTTTCCAGATCTCGGATCGTTCAGACTAGTTCCGCGACTCTGCCATCTACCTTCTAAAGTAAAGTTTAGATCTGTACAGCTTACATTCCGGTGGATGTCCCTAACGTTTCCAGATCTCGGATCGTTCAGGCTAGTTGCGCGTCTCTGTCATCTACCTTCTAAAGTAAAGTTCAGATCTGTACAGCTTGCATTGCGGTGGATGTCCCTAACGTTTCCAGATCTCGGATCGTTCAGGCTAGTTGCGCGTCTCTGTCATCTACCTTCTAAAGTATAGTTTAGATCTGTACAGCTTGCATTGCGGTGGATGTCCCTAACGTTTCCAGATCTCGGATCCTTCAGGCTAGTTGCGCGATTCTGTCATCTACCTTCTAAAGTAAAGTTTACAGCTGTACAGCTTGCATTGCGGTGGATGTCCCTAACGTTTCAAGATCTCGGATCGTTCAGGCTAGTTGCGCGTCTCTGTCATCTACCTTCTAAAGTATAGTTTAGATCTGTACAGCTTGCATTCCGGTGGATGTCCCTAACGTTTCCAGATCTCGGATCGTTCAGGCTAGTTGCGCGTCTCTGTCATCTACCTTCTAAAATAAAGTTTAGATCTGTACAGCTTGCATTGCGGTGGATGTCCCTAACGTTTCCAGATCTCGGATCGTTCAGGCTAGTTGCGCGTCTCTGTCATCTACCTTCTAAAATAAAGTTTAGATCTGTACAGCTTGCATTGCGGTGGATGTCCCTAACGTTTCAAGATCTCGGATCGTTCAGGCTAGTTGCGCGTCTCTGTCATCTACCTTCTAAAGTATAGTTTAGATCTGTACAGCTTGCATTGCGGTGGATGTCCCTAACGTTTCCAGATCTCGGATCGTTCAGGCTAGTTGCGCGTCTCTGCCATCTACCTTCTAAAGTAAAGTTTAGATCTGTACAGCTTGCATTGCGGTGGATGTCCCTAACGTTTCCAGATCTCGGATCGTTCAGGCTAGTTGCGCGTCTCTGTCATCTACCTTCTAAAGTAAAGCTTAGATCTGTACAGCTTGCATTGCGGTGGATGTCCCTAACGGTTCCAGATCTCGGATCGTTCAGGCTAGTTGCGCGTCTCTGTCATCTGCCTTCTAAAGTAAAGTTGAGATCTGTACAGCTTGCATTGCGGTGGATGTCCCTAATGTTTCCAGATCTCGGATCGTTCAGGCTAGTTGCGCGTCTCTGTCATCTACCTTCTAAAGTAAAGTTTAGATCTGTACAGCTTGCATTGCGGTGGATGTCCCTAACGTTTCCAGATCTCGGATCGTTCAGGCTAGTTGCGCGTCTCTGATATCTACCTTCTAAAGTAAAGTTTAGATCTGTACAGCTTGCATTGCGGTGGATGTCCCTAACGTTTCCAGATCTCGGATCGTTCAGGCTAGTTGCGCGTCTCTGTCATCTACCTTCTAAAGTAAAGTTTAGATCTGTACAGCTGCATTGCGGCGGATGTCCCTAACGTTTCCAGATCTCGGATCGTTCAGGCTAGTTGCGCGTCTCTGTCATCTTGGCAGATATGTTTCACAGAATGATTGGAGCAATATTTCCTTTTATGAGTTTTATTCATTTGGAATGTACTTTCATTATATTGAAAAACAACACATTTGGCACAATTTATTACAATTTTTTGCAGGTGTTACCTTTAACACCCTGAGTGGTCATATTGGTCACTTTAAGATAACGCTACAATTTTGTTTATTGGTATGCCTTACGTTTATTTCATGCACTCCCATAGTTCAACTATTTCACTTTCATGATGCAATAATTAACTTTTGTTCATATTATTGTGGTATAATGGACAGTAGACTCAATACGATTTACCTTTGTTTGTCACTGCCTTGCAAAAAGCATTTTATTTCATGCACTCTCTTATTAAAGCCATTTTATTTTATGATGTAATAATTAACTTTTAATCATATTATTGTTTTAGGAACTAACATCAATGCTCACTTTACGACACACTTTTATTTATCATTCCCTTGCAAGAATCAGTGTTTCAAAGGTGATAGTATGGTGAAGGTTGAAATGTTTCGGAAATGCTATTTACGTGAAGATGAGCTACTTTTGAACTTTTTTCTGATGATTCAGAGGAAGAGTAATACTGCAGCAGCTAGAGAAGATGAATCTTCTAATAGTAGTGATACCGATTCTTCAAATATTGGAACTGGAAATATATAATCTCTTAAGATATTATTATTATTGTATTATAATTGTATTCTTATCTAAATATAATTTTACAGTATATAATTTAGCATTTATAATTGCTTTTCTACACTTTTACTGTTATTCGTTGGTTTAATTTAAAAATTATTGTGTTTTATAGATAAAGAAGATTCAAGAGATGTTCCTGTTCCTCGGAGTAGACAACTATATGATCAACATTTGGAATTGTACTATAACAGTGGTGCATAGAGTACTAGGAAATGACAGCTGGTCAGTGACCATGGACGAAATAAAACATTTATTTGAATAACAATTTATGTACGTGGTGTGAGTGGTAGCAGAAGTACAGACCTCCACAGCTTATGGTCACACTCCTGGGGGCCTACCTTTTTGTGTGGAAACCATGAGTAGAAATACATTCTGTGAAACTATGAGATTCCTGAGGTTCGAAAAGAAGTCTACATGCTCTTTACGTTTACAGACTGATGATTTTGAATTGGTTTCTGCTCTTTAACTACTATGGTCCTTAGCATCCCATTCTATATTGGGTGTGAAAGACCGGCCATAAATAAAATTCAATTTAATTTAGTTAAAGTTTTATGATTTTTAAAAATTGGTTTACATGAATGCTGTTTATCTACTTTTTCTAATATTCTAAGCCCTTTTTTCATTTTTTTGCGTAAATATCTTTTTCATGTCTATTTCTGCAATATTTCCCGAAAGTGTAATTCCATACTTTGAGTATGTGCAAATAAATGAAAGCGTAGTAGATCTGCTTAACAGTTTCTTTATCCATATTATTCCTTGCCTGTTTCATTACATTTTTTGTAATATATTTATGGCTGTATAAGTTATTAACAACACTTAATTTTTCTGAGATTCTTTCATTTCTAGTTCCAATTTCAAGATCTTCACTTTCACTGTGTACTCTTCTTCCAAACACTCAAGCCTCCTCTCATAAAAACCCTCCGTTATGCCTTCTTTCTTCTTTTCAGGCAATGGAGTTGAAAGTTCTGTATGGGAACTGCAGACGCCACCTTTACACTTTCTCTTTCTTCAAATTCCTTACCTGTTATTAAAATTGCTGAAGGACATGTTGGATCTGGATTTACTATTTCAATGTCCTTCACTGTGGTGATTACTTCTGAATGGAATCCAACTTCATCATCAAACTCATTGGCGATTGAATAGAAGAGCAACAATTGTTATTTGGCCACTATTGTCTAAGAAAGGCGGTACATACATACGCCTCCAGTTTTGTACAATCGTACCTTGTCAATGGCATTTGCTTGCTTCATTCTTTTCTTTATGTTCTCATAATATCATTTCAGGGATTTTCATTCACACTGGATGATCTTCCTAGAATTGCACTCATTTGCAATTTATTTCCATGTCTCTTCCTTACGCTTAGCAGAGGTATCAGTCATTTTATTTTCAACACCAATTTGTGTTCTAAAACAATGTCGGTCATATATCTTTCTCTTCTGTCTTAAAATT
Source organism: Deroplatys truncata (assembly GCA_030765065.1). Lineage (NCBI taxonomy): Eukaryota > Metazoa > Arthropoda > Insecta > Mantodea > Mantidae > Deroplatys > Deroplatys truncata. The sequence goes on along the minus strand of CM060990.1, from coordinate 521,807,531 downwards.
TGCTGCCTGAGTCTTTTTATTACTTTCGTCCTTCTCCATTTTGCAATTTGTTTATGTATCAGAGACAAATGAAGGTTGAATGGCATTAGCAATTGTGAATTGATTCAATACAATTGCAGTGATCTGAGATTAGTGAATAATGAATAACGTTTATTTCTCAATACTCAGTACATAACTAAGTTATATACTTTTAGACTATAATAATATTTGAAAATATTAGGCTATTTACACTATAAAGTCACTTCTTTGTTGTTTGCCTATACTAATCTATGGTCTCAGTATATACAACTCCTGGTTTTCTGTGTATCAATTACCCACTCTCTACTTGCTTATGTTTCATTATATATAAATATATAACTTTATTTTTTTTTTTTTATTAATGTGCCATATGTATGATTTCCAATTCAGTTGTTAGTCATTTATCGTGCCTATAAAGTCACTGTAGTTTGTTTCTGGAATAATTTCTCCATTTCTTATCTATTTTTATTTTGTTGCTAATTGTGGAGCTCTTTTTTAATTCAGAATTCATCAGGCTGTCTTATTAACATTTAATACCATATCCAAACTAGCATAATGCTGTTGTACTAGTTTTAGCATAGAATTTGCTTTTTCTCAACCTCAATTATTGTTTTGACTTTAATTATTAATGTCATGTCATCTGCATATCGAATGGCTAAGCCACTGTTTCTTAAAATCAGCTCAAATATATCATTCACATATACCAAAAATAAGAATGGCCGTGGTTTAGAACCTTGGGGAACCCCTGTTTAATAGTTCATAGTGTGTTTTTATTTTTTCCATTGTTTCATTTTTCTTATTTATGTAATTTATTTCAATACATTGTGTTCTGTTTCTTAGATATGAATTGATCCAAGCCTTTGTTAATCCCTGAACTGCTAGTTTTCTAATTTATCAATTAACACTAGGACAACCCGACCTCTCCCTGCCCTCTCTAACATCCAGAGGATCATTTTGACCCCTACCATATAACATTAACATTCTGCATCATTATTTCAAATTTATATTTGTATTCAATTAGTATATTTTAATGTTTTTACGTGATTTATATGCCAGTTAAAATGCAGAATTGTGAATTCTGCAACAAAACACAAATAATATCAATTATTAAAAAATAAATAAATTTCATTGAAACCCATAAAACCCAAACAAGAGTAAGCAAATGAGAGAGTTTATTTAGTTTTAATTGCATAGAAAATTTGAATTATTCATGCTTACAGCAATTTTAGCTAGTTCATACTCTACACAATTGACACATTTATAATCAGGTTTCTTTGCGCATTTTCCACAAACCATTTTCTTACAAACAGTGCACTTGGAAGCAGTTTTATTACACTTGCAGAATTTAAGAACTTGACATTTATGGTATTTCTGTGTTATATCGTCTTCATTTTCATAATCGTCTGTAATCCTACAAAGTGAGCGACTCTTCACATAGAGTGTAGTTCTTCTGCAAGTTGCTGAATAAAATTTCTTCTTTCGATCTTTTTACAGTAACAGCCCTGAATACTACATAAGAATTTATTCCTGCCAGGTTAAGAATATTGTATGAGTGTACTGGTGAAGTAGGAGTTGTAATTCCGCTGTTGGGGAGCCAAAACTTGAAGTATTTGCAACCATGTACGATACAAACTTTCCGGTGGCCTTTGCCCCGAGTTTACTTTTTTGGGGCCTTTGCCCCCCAAGTTTAAAAATGAACTTTGTATTTTTAATGTTTATTTATATATATATGCCTCGGCTGCGTCAGTAATAATTTGTAGAAACATGTATCTCTTAGCAGGGGTGGTGTGGCTAAAGAATGAAGGCTTACACAAATTATTATTTTTACTTCACTCCTTTTCATTAATCTTTCACACGATTAAATAACACTTCACTGATATATCATACTGTAGATCTGTGAGATTATTTATTTATTGCAACTTTTAACACACAAACTTTATTTTATTCTCACCGTAATGAAGTTTTATGTGTCACATTTAACCTGTACCGTATCAAAGTGCTCAGGAATGCTGTCTAGTAGTGTCTGGCGTTTACCGCTTATATTTGTAAATTTCTGTATTTCAAGTCTCTGATTGGCTAATTTTACTCCAATAGAATACTTTTATTTAAGTTTTAGCCTTTCTAGTTGTTGATTGGCTATTTATAAAAATGTATTAAATATAAACATTATTGTTCCAGGATTATTAGTAGCATTATTAAACTTTCCAATTCATTATTGCCTCAAGGTTACCTCATTGTTAGCAACTTTCGGCTTCTATTCTCACAGCTCCTACATTTTAAATTACTTAATACATTTACATACACTTTGTATATTACATTACACTCATATTGCTTTAAGGCGAGCTGTTATTTTATTTTATATTATATAATTAGACTGATATCAATTAAGTGTTAAAAATACTGCCTCACTGGCCATCTCCTTGAGGAGGCCTTGATTGAATATTGTCTACTATGTCAACCCCAAACCCTTTGTCTTGTAGTAGCTTACATTTCTGGAGTTTTTCTCTTTTTTTCTCATTTTTATTTATAGTAACTTTAGGAAGAAAGGAACTCATCACTAGTACATTTTTTACTTTCTTTCCTTTATAGGCTGTCAAGGAAATATATTTTAAAAGTTTTTGTTGAATACAAAGAGGTCTTCAAAGACTTCAGAGCATGTCGTACCTATTTGCTCTATTTACTGCTCCTACAATGGCATTTGACTTTTATTTTAATTTCTTGGCAAGTTTGAGGGAAGTGAAGTAATTATCTGTAGTAACGTTTCTGGCTTTGGATAAAATGGTTCCACAAGACGCATCACTAATAATCTGAATTCTTTCATCTTTGGATCGTGCATTATCCATAACAAGGTAAGGGAAAGCATTGAGAACATACTTGCTATCAACATCTACAGCTAACAAGTACTTTTGTCCATACTTGTCTGGCTTTGAAGCCATGAATTGTGTAAACAGGCACTTAGCTTTACTCAGGAAGAGTTGCTCATCTATCATTATGTTAGATCCGGTTTGCAACATATGGTAAAGCTTTTTATGACTTTGTTCCCAACAGCAGAAACCAATTCAAAATCATCAGTCTGTAAACGTAAAGAGCATGTAGACTTCTTTTCGAACCTCAGGAATCTCATAGTTTCACAGAATGTATTTCTACTCATGGTTTCCACACAAAAAGGTAGGCCCCCAGGAGTGTGACCATAAGCTGTGGAGGTCTGTACTTCTGCTACCACTCACACCACGTACGTAATTTGTTATTCAAATAAATGTTTTATTTCTTCCATGGTCACTGACCAGCTGTCATTTCCTAGTACTATATGCACCACTGTTATTGTACATTTCCAAATGTTGATCATATAGTTGTCTACTCTGAGGAACAGGAACATCTCTTGAATCTTCTTTATCTATAAAACACAATAATTTTTTAATTAAACCAACGAATAACAGTAAAAGTGTAGAAAAGCAATTATAAATGCTAAATTATATACTGTAAAATTATATTTAGATAAGAATACAATTATAATACAATAATAATAATAATATCTTAAGAGATTATATATTTCCAGTTCCAATATTTGAAGAATCGGTATCATTACTATTAGAAGATTCATCTTTTCTAGCTGCTGCAGTATTACTCTTCTTCTGAGTCATCAGAAAAAAGTTCAAAAGTAGCTCATCTTCACGTAAATAACATTTCCGATACATTTCAACCTTCACCTTACTATCACCTTTGAAACACTGATTCTTGCAAGGGAATGATAAATAAAAGTGTGTCGTAAAGTAAGCATTGTTGTTAGTTCCTAAAACAATAATATGATTAAAAGTTAATTATTACATCATAAAATAAAATGGCTTTAATAAGAGAGTGCATGAAATAAAATGCTTTTTGCAAGAGAGTGACAAACAAAGGTATATCGTTTTGAGTCTACTGTCCATTATACCACAATAATATGAACAAAAGTTAATTATTGCATCATAAAGTGAAATAGCTGGACTATGGAAGTGCATGAAATAAACGTAAGGCATACCAATAAACAAAATTATAGCGTTATCTTAAAGTGGTCAATATGACCACTCAGGGTGATAAAGGTAACACCTGCAAAAAAATTGTAATAAGTTGTGCAAAATGTGTTGTTTTTCAATATAATGAAAGTACATTCCAAATGAATATAACTCATAAAAGGAAATATTGCTCCAATCATTCTGTGAAACATATCTGCCAAGATGACAGAGACGCGCAACTAGCCTGAACGATCCGAGATCTGGAAATGTTAGCGACATCCACCGCAATGCAAGCTGTACAGATCTAAACTTTACTTTAGAAGCTAGATGACAGAGACGGGCAACTAGCCTGAACGATACGAGATCTGGAAACGTTAAGGACATCCACCAGAATGTAAGCTGTACAGATCTAAATTTTACTTTAGAAGGTAGATGACAGAGACGCGCAACTAGCCTGAACGATCCGAGATCTGGAAACGTTAGGGACATCCACCGCAATGCAAGCTGTACAGATCTAAACTTTACTTTGGAAGGTAGATGACAGAGACGCGCAACTAGCCTGAACGATCCGAGATCTGGAAACGTTAGGGACATCAACCGCAATGCAAGCTGTACAGATCTAAACTTTACTTTAGAAGGTAGATGACAGAGACGCGCAACTAGCCTGAACGATCCGAGATCTGGAAACGTTAGGGACATCCACCGCAATGCAAGCTGTACAGATCTAAACTTTACTTTAGAAGGTATATGGCAGAGACGCGCAACTAGTCTGAACGATCCGAGATCTGGAAACGTTAGGGACATCCACGGCAATGCAAGCTGTACAGATCTAAACTTTACTTTAGCAGGTAGATGACAGAGACGTGCAACTAGCCTGAACGATCCGAGATCTGGAAACGTTAGGGACATCCACCGCAATGCAAGCTGTACAGATCTAAACTTTACTTTAGAAGGTAGATGACAGAGACGCGCAACTAGCCTGAACGATCCGAGATCTGGAAACGTTAGGGACATCCACCGCAATGCAGGCTGTACAGATCTAAACTTAACTTTAGAAGGTAGATGACAGAGACGCGCAACTAGCCTGAACGATCCGAGATCTGGAAACATTAGGGACATCCACCGCAATGTAAGCTGTACAGATCTAAACTTTACTTTAGAAGGTAGATGACAGAGACGCGCAACCTGCCTGAATGATCCGAGATCTGGAAACGTTAGGGACATCCACCGCAATGCAAGCTGTACAGATCTAAACTTTACTTTAGAAGGTAGATGGCAGAGACGCGCAACTAACCTGAACGATCCGAGATCTGGAAACGTTAGGGACATCCACCGCAATGCAAGCTGTATAGATCTAAACTTTACTTTAGAAGGTAGATGGCAGAGACGCGCAACTAGCCTGAACGATCCGAGATCTGGAAACGTTAGGGACATCCACCGCAATGCAAGCTGTACAGATCTAAACTTTACTTTAGAAGGTAGATGGCAGAGACGCGCAAATAGTCTGAACGATCCGAGATCTGGAAACGTTAGGGACATCCACCGGAATGCAAGCTGTACAGATCTAAACTTTACTTTAGAAGGTAGATGATAGAGACGCGCAACTAGCCTGAACGATCCGAGATCTGGAAACGTTAGGGACATCCACCGCAATGCAAGCTGTACAGATCTAAACTTTACTTTAGAAGGTAGATGACAGAGACGCGCAACTAGTCTTAAAGATCCGAGATCTGGAAACGTTAGGGACATCCTCCGCAATGCAAGCTGTACAGATCTAAACTTTACTTTAGAAGGTAGATGGCAGAGACGCGCAACTAGCCTGAACGATCCGAGATCTGGAAACGTTAGGGACATCCGCCGCAATGCAAGCTGTACAGATCTAAACTTTACTTTAGAAGGTAGATGACAGAGACGCGCAACTAGCCTGAACGATCCGAGATCTGGAAACGTTAGCGACATCCACCACAATGTAAGCTGTACAGATCTAAACTTTACTTTAGAAGGTAGATGGCAGAGACGCGGAACTAGTCTGAACGATCCGAGATCTGGAAACGTTAGGGACATCCACCGCAATGCAAGCTGTTCAGATCTAAACTTTACTTTAGAAGGTAGATGACATAGACGCGCAACTAGCCTGAACGATCCGAGATCCGGAAACGTTTGGGACATCCAGCGCAATACCAAAATGCGCAAGTCAATTCATATACAATTAATTAATAAAAAATATTTAATTGTATTCATCGATCAGCGAGACGCTTATTTATTTTTATAACATATGTAATATTCACCTATAATGTTAACCGAATCATTTATTTTTTAATAACATTTATAATATTTAACTATAATGTTATCCGTATTTATTTTATTTTTAATAACATATGTAGTATTCACCAATCAATGAGACGCTTATTTATTTTTAATACGGTATGTAGTATTTCTTTCCACCATCTGAATACTTTATTCGCAATATTTTATTGAAAGAAATAAGAGCTATGAAACTTAATCATCAATAATCTTCATATAGGATTTATATTAATTATCAGGGAAAAATTGTTGTAGTAAGCTTAAACGTGTCTAGGCTTGGGTTTTTCCACAGTTTGTGATGGAAATTCTACGCCAAGCAATTAGGAAGCCTTTCAAGCTAATCATTAAGAACATCCATTGTATCGCTAAAAGGTATTTAAATTGAGGGTCTGGGGTTTTTCAGAGCACTTAGGAAACCAATTACTGACATTGTCCGCTAATGACTGTATACAGATCCGGTATGCAATCTTAAAGTCTATTAATATGTTTAATGTGGTGAAAAGTCTACCGTTGTCAGCTAATGAGTGTATACATGGACATTACTGTTATTAGCAGACAGAAGTAGGCGGCCGGGTTTTTCATTACATGACGGACTGCTGCCGTGAGCGTGCTAGTTATACATACGCTACCACACATATCCGATGACGACCACTTGCGCGCGAGTCAATTCATATAAAATTAATTAATCAAAAAACTTAATTGCTCGAGGAGCATCGTTTCATTAGATATGCAATGTGCGGGCATTAGTAGTAATAAAATGCCAATTCTTTTTTTCAATAATGTTTTATGCATGGACGAACATTACCTAATTGATTTGCCGAGGGGCAGCAGGCATCGAGAAAACCATTCCCTACCGCACACCTCAAGACAGGACGCTACGGCACGCGACCAGACCGCATGGGGGAAGGGGTAGGACCTGTCGGCACAGACACGGACGGCATTAGGTAAGAACACAAAGAGAGAGGCGGCGGGGCCTAGCGACACGAGACCAGGCGGTATCTAAGACCTCAAAGGGAGCCGGCGGGAGGCGGCAACACAGAACAAAGGATATCGATTACATCTTATCAGTTGTCGGCATCTGTCTGTTGTTCTGAAGGAACATTCCTATTACTACTACTCTCTTCCATATAAACGTATTTCCCTCCTTCAACCCTGTCTAGCATAGTATCGGTCGTCGTATTCCCTATCTCTCCCATATAAACCCATTTTCCTAACTGAACCGCCCCATCTATCCACGTTTTCCCTATCCTTTCCCATATATGCCCAAAAAACTGTGCTCGAATTCCTCTAATGTACCTACTTAGAAAGTACATTCAATGGACAGTATATGAACCTGTGACCTTCACTACTAAAGGCCAACGAGCTCACTGTTGCGCTACGAGTGCAAGTCACAGCACGTACAATGGTGCAAAATTCATACAACGCATTGCGGTGGACAGTGTTTACAGCAATGAATTGAAATTGCCTGTACAACGCCGGGACAACATAACTTCTCAATCTGCAGTCTGGGAAGACTCACCTGGTACATATATATATATACACAATGAAGATCCATCATGTGTGGTAAGTTATTCATTCCTTACTGTAAAATATATTTATATTTGGATTTATAAATACACACATATATTGTACACGTATATATAAATGTATAATTTCATAATAACGGTACATGGTATTGGAAAATTATTATCATTTTCGAAACCAGTGTTTTTTTTTTACCTAAGTAGCCAATGTTCCTCAAAACTTGGAAACTGTGGCAGGACAGTATAATTGTTCAATATGGGAGAAATAACTTTAACCATGACTATATCAAGTGCCCGGTGTAAAGAACTATTTCTGGTTGTGAGGAATAAAAACAACGTACCAAATAAAATGGAACGTAATAGTCTCAGCGAGCTATCTGTCTTTAAAGTGAAGGGATCATCAGCTACAGAAGCAAAGATCCTGAGGCCGTCACAGACAGCCGCATTTCTTGGCACTATAACTGGATTAATTTTCATTGAGATAACGTTTTCAATTTGTATGTGCCTACTATGCAGCGTAGTGCTGTTTTAGTAATTATTTGCAGGAGTAAGTGTTCGCATAATCTGCACAGATGAACATACAAGTTCACCAGCGTACATTCATGTGATCCAGAATCCCAAGTGGTAAAACACGGAATAATATGATTTAAGCTCTTGCAGAACTCATTGCATCCAAAATAATAATAATAAATTGAGATTTTCGAGCCATTTTCTCATTGGACCAAACTCTGTGGCGTCCTGTAGCTCAAACAGTTTCAAATCTATTCTAAACCATTGATAACAGGCTTCGAAAATCCGATAATGCTGTTAAACTCTGTAAAGCACTCTCGAATACTGTTGCATTGCTCGCTAAATTTAAACTCCTCACATCTTCAGCCAAACGTATTCGGTGGACTTGGTTTGGTTGAAAAACCTCATTAAATTTCGACTCATTTCTCGCCTGTTCTTTTTGGTGCTACCTCCTAACAATAGTAATAGTCGTCTTCCGTGTTGTAGTGGTTACATCTAGCTCCCGAGGTCGCGTGTTCAAACCCGGTGGAGGGCGAAGAATTTTTTCGGGCGTAAAAATCCTTAGCATGGCATCCTTTGGAAGGGAAGTAAGGTCAGTGGTCCGTGTCGTGGATTTACGGCAAGTAAAAGAACTTGAAGCCTGATAAAGAAGCCTCTGAGCAAAATTACCGGCCTTTCACGCCCAACATAGACTGGGATGACGAGGACCATAGCAGTAAAAGATCGTCCATAAATATAACTAAATTTAATTTTCATTTCCTAACTATAGTTTGTTTCTAACAATAGTTTCCACGTAGTTTTTCTTTTGTAACGCTGAAAGAGGGACAAAAGGGTTTCAAATGAGCGCTACTGCCGTTCATGCTTGTAATTATATTTAGTATGATTTTATCATTACTTAATTGATTTTTAAAGGCAAAATAACGCCTTCTGGACAGAATATTTAACACATGATCAGTCTATTAATTACACCAGATGCCCAAGGTCATGCTAGGAGAAAGAAAATGTGGGAGTCAAGTTGAAAGAGGATGTTGAGTAACACATTAAGTTATTTGGTTTATATTGCTTATCCATAGTTTGGAATTGGAAAAAATGACAAGTTGCATCAAGTGTAGTTCTATGAGTAGTTCCAAAGTTTCAAAATCATTAACAACAACTTCATTCATTCCTCTGTTCAGTTACTGTGTGCGAAGGCTTCCTAAACCACCGGCTTGTCAACACAAGGCTAGCAGTCCTTTTCTACAGTAAGTTAACTATAGGAGACAAGGAAGTTCAAGAAACAATTCTACAAGGTTCCTGTCAAGCACGTACAACATTATTTCATTCTAAGCATTTTGTGGTGTAGGCTCCACAGAGGAGGTGATCAAATGACCCAAAAATGTAAAGGTACATGAATATCTATATCCTGTTTTCCTCTTGCCAGAAAGGGGAACAAAACCAAACCTATCTAAGCCTATAACAAGTGTTTACTGAAGTACTTGATATTTCTCTTGATCAACTCGCTTGTAATGGAATCAGCTTTTTAAAGAGGGGGATCCAAGTGCTGAATTAAGGTGTGGTACAGAGTACCCTCGGAATACAAAGAGAAAAAAAACTTAGCAGTTTAAGCAGGTCATGAGTTTCTGCACCCAATTCGGCGCCAATACTGTGTTTCAAAGATGTAACAAGGCATTATTTAGACAATGATTTTATCATGGAAATGTGTAAGGGTGTGTTCAATTATTAAAAGGACAACACCTAAGTTGTGAAGTGCGAATTCTTTGCAGCATTTTCGTTAATGAATACAACTTTGTTTCAGGCAGTCCAGCTTCAGATCCGGGTTCAACTTGTCTTTACTTAACTGAATGAATTAAAAAAATGATGCTTAAATGATTTGCAGCTTCAGCTGACCATCCAAAACTATGGGTGAAGTTTTAGAACTCTTAGAAGAACTGATTGAAGTCACTGTCACCGGACTGTTAAAAAACGTCACTAAACTGAGTGTCAAATTGTCAAACCTAGATATAAAACTTCATAACATGTGTTGGACATTCCTCAGTCCAACACAGCAAGAAAATACTTTCCTTTATGCATGGACCAAAAATATGCATCTTAAAGGATCTAATGATCCAGCGGCACCTTTGTAGGATTGGTTAAACAAAGTTGAACTAAATCACAGTTTTGCTCTTCATCTATTGCGCGACTGCTGTGGGGGCTATAACAACAAATATACGACCGTGGGTACGCTTGGTAAGTGGCTCCATTCCAAAGAACCTAAGTACGTGAGCAAAACTGAAACCCGCGTTCCCAATGTTCAGCATTCATTCATTCATCATTCTGCCAGATCCAGTGTCTGGTGTTATTGAAAAGAAAAAAGGTCCAAAGAAATGATATCAAAACAAAGGGACACATTAAAATTTTCAGAATGTTTTAAATGCCATTCTGCTGGAGTTGATTGTCCAGTTAATGATTGGAGAAACGCGACGAAGAGTAATTTGGAATCTGTTGGTTCATGGAATGTTACGTTTCAAAAGTGTAACCGGACAATACTCACCGCAGGAAATACCTGAGTAGTAATAGTCCCGGATGAGCCAATTGTTTTAACGATAATCCTGCCGCTAGGGGCGCTAGTGTCGCTAGTGTCGCTGCGTGCGACGGCGGCGGCGGTAAGTTTGAAAAGCGCCCTGAGCGTTAGGATTATCGTTAAATCGGTTGGCTCATCCGGGACGAGTTGAAAGAATTGAGGAAGTGACGTGGAGTGTTTTGATTGGTTCGTTAATTTGGGGTGGGAGATGGAGGAAGGGAGATGGAGGAGTATGGAGGTCGCGTGATGGAGAGGAGCTGGGTGGCGAGGTGTTGTCTGTGCGGAGGTCGGTACTGAAATGGGGGAAAAGATGGGGAGCGAGGGATAAAAAGTGTAACAGAAAGTGACGTGTGAAGTTGTGATTGGTGGGAGTAAGAAGTGATTTTATTGGTGGAAAGGAACAAATGAGAGTTGTTGATTGGTAGGAATAAGAGGGATTATGATTGGTGGAAAAGAAAAAGTTGTGGGAGTGGGGTATGTTGGAGGTGATGGGAAAGGTGAGTTTTGCTAGCAGCAAGATTTGCAAAAGCCTGTCTTGAACTGATCAGCAATTTTTGAACGTCGGATGGTAGTTTTCTTGAGTGGATAGAGAGATGGGGGCGATATGAGATGCGGTGGCGAAAATGGGGACTAGACAAGGTTGTTGAGACAAGAGGTTTAAGGACGAGGAAATTTGGAGGTTAGTGGTGAACACGGCGGTCGCAAGAGGTGGGGGTAAGGAGATGCAGTGGTGAGAATGGGAACTAAAAGAAGATGGGGTAGCAAGAGTTTTAGAAGAGTAGATTTTGAGGTTAAAATAGTGGGAACTAAAAATGGCGGAGGGTCTACGACAAGGAGATGCGGTGAGAACTAAACAAGATGGCGGTCGCAAGAGGAGGGTAAGGAGATTTGAGGTTACAGTACGAAAACACGAAAGGATATATTCCTACGCCAAGCAGGTCCGAAAAATAATTATGCGTGTGGTACTTACCTGTTACCGGTGTGGATGCGTCACCAAAAGCGCGGCACGCGAGGCGGAAAAATAAAAGCAAACTGTTTTTGAAAATGCTTAACCAGCTTTAAGATCAACCAACATCACTACGCACTGATATACCTAGGTTTTTAAAGCGGTACAGACACCCTTTGCAGAGGCGTAATTTAACTATACCAAAAACCTGGTACTGGACCATCGTGATGGTCGCTAGCGTACGTAGGAGCAGGGTTCTCAAGCCGGTCGAAAGCGGTCAAAAACGTGTACGACGTAGGTGTTCGCAGTAGCTGCTGTCGAGTCAACCGTCGAGGTGTGAATAAACGAGATCTGTTCTCGCCGGCAATTTGGTTCGGAGATGTGAGCAGCGGCGAGGTGTTGTGTGTGCGGAGGTCGGGACTGAAAGAGGGAAAAGATGGGGAGCGAGGGATAAAAAGTGTAACAGAAAGTGACGTGTGAAGTTGTGATTGGTGGGAATAAGAAGTGATTTTATTGGTGGAAAGGAGCAAATGAAAGTTGCTGATTGGTAAGAATAAGAGAGGTTATGATTGGTGGAAAGAAAAAGGAATGGGGTATGTTGGAGGTGATGGGAAAGGTAAGTTTTGCTAGCAACAAGATTTGCAAAAGCCTGTCGTGAACTGATCAGCAATTTTTGAACGTTGGATGGTAGTTTTCTTGAGTGGATAGAGAGATGGGGCGATATGAGATGCGGTGGCGAAAATGGGAACTAAACAAGGTGGTTGAGACAAGAGGTTTAAGGACGAGGAAATTTGGAGGTTAGTGGTGAACATGGCGGTCGCAAGAGGTGGGGGTAAGGAGACGCGGTGGTGAGAATGGGAACTAAAAGAAGATGGCGGTAGCAAGAGGTTAGAAGAGTAGATTTTGAGGTTAAAATAGCGGGAACTAAAAATGGCGGAGGGTCTGCGACAAGGAGATGCGGTGAGAACTAAACAAGATGGCGGACGCAAGAGGAGGGTAAGGAGGTTTGAGGTTACAGTACCAAAACACGAAAGGATATATTCCTACGCCAAGCAGGTCCGAAAAATAATTATGCGTGTGTTACTTACCTGTTACCGGTGTGGATGCGTCACCAAAAGCGCGGCACGCGAGGCGGAAAAATAAAAGCAAACTGTTTTTGAAAATGCTTAACCAGCTTTAAGATCAACCAACATCACTACGCACTGATATACCTAGGTTTTTAAAGCGGTACAGACACCCTTTGCAGAGGCGTAATTTAACTATACCAAAACCTGGTACTGGACCATCGTGATGGTCGCTAGCGTACGTAGGAGCAGGGTTCTCAAGCCGGTCGAAAGCGGTCAAAAACGTGTACGACGTAGGTGTTGGCAGTAGCTGCTGCCGAGGCAACCGTCGAGGTGCGAATGAACGAGATCTGTTCTTGCAGGCAATCTGGTTGAGAGATGAGAGGCGCGGTGGTAAAAATGTGAACTAAATAAGATGGCGGAGGCACGAAGTTGAGGTTAAGGAGCGGCGAGGTGTTGACTGTGCGGCGGTTGGGGGTCTGAAAGAGGGGGAAAGATGGCGAACGAGGGATAAAAAGTATAACAGAAAGTGACGTGTGAAGTTGTCATTGGTGGGAATAAGAAGTGATGTTATTGGTGGAAAGGAACAAATGAAAGTTGCTGATTGGCGAGAATAAGAGAGATTATGATTGGTGGAAAGAAAAAAAGGTGTGGGAGTGGGGTATGTTGGAGGTGATGGAAAAGGCAAGTTTTGCTACCAACAACATTTGCAAAAGCCTATCCAGAACTCATCAGCAATTTTAAATAACTAGTGTTTCGGGGGTTTTCTCTGGTTGGTAGACGAATGCAAGCTGTTTCTACCATACTTATATTATTGGTCTTTTTCCTTTTTTTTTTTTAAAATGACTAGTTTTTTTTTTTTTTTTTTTTTTTTGGGAGTTTTCTGCGGATGGTAAACAAATGCAAGCTCTTTCTGCTTTTTCATAGGTTTTCCCTGGTTGGTAGGCGTTTTCTGTACTGGTTGACGAAGGCGTTTCTAATTTTGGAGGTTTTCTCAGGTTTTTAGCGGTTGTCCCTGCCCGGTAGGCAAATGATGAAGTTTTACCTTGTCGGCGCACGGATACTAGGCACGTACTGGCGCGCACACACACACACACACAGAGAGACAGACAGACACACAGACAGGCACACACACACGGACATGTTTCCAAAAATGCTTTTTTTTTTTTTTTTTTTTGATTCAGGAGGTCTCAAAACGTGTATTTCCGGTGAAATCTCGGTATCGAATTTTTGGGCGGAATGCAATACTTCCCCTACTTACTATACGTAGTAGAGAAAGTAAAAAAGTATTGAAAAATTTAAGGAAATAACAAGCAATATCTCAAAAGTGTACTATCTTGTTTTCAAGGGTTTTCCAGATCGGTAAGCGTTAGAATACTCTTAGAGCTTTTTTCAGGTTTTTTAGCGGTTGTCCCTGGCCGGTAGGCAATTGATAAAGTTTTTCTATAACGTCGTCGTTTTGGCTTGTGGCGCACGGTTGCTAGGCACGTACTCGCGCGCGCGCACACACACACACACACACACACACACACTAAAATAGTAGCGTATAAAAAAAACTGATTTGTTACACTCACATAACTTTCTCTACTCTTGTACAATCTAATTGGTAGCTTTTAAGCGATAGTCAAATATTTTAACGCTGGTTGCTATGTGGCGAATTCCATTCTGTTTGCATGTTCAGGACATAAAAAAAATGAATAAACGAATGTGAGAAAAAGTATAAGTATTGGAAAATTTAAGGAAATAACAAGCAATATCTCGAAAACGGTTCACTCAACAAAAGAAACGTATATGACATAAGTTGTGTATTTTAACGCGATCTACATTTTTTGTGTAGTAAAATTTTGTCTATCTCTTATGGTTTACCAGTTATGCAAAAAAGTCGTTCACAATGAAGAATATTTTTGGAGACATTCCCAGAAAATTCGAGATATACATTTTATTTGACATGACAATATCTTAAACATATGATGTTTTAATCAAAATCGTTAGAGCCGTTTTTGAGAAAATTAAAATTTTCGAAAAATGTTCCATGTAAAGGGTAGTCTGGGGTGGGGGGATTTTCTTGAAAACCTTCGTGTCGCATCTCTGGAAGATACTGAACCTAAATACCAAGTTTGGTGTTTATCCGACTGTTCGTTTTCGAGTTATGCTGTTCACAGACACACAGACACACAGACACACAGACAGACACACACACGGACATGTTTCCAAAAATGCTTTTTTTTTTTTGGATTCAGAGATTCTCAAAACATGTATTTCCAGTGAAATCTCGGTAACGAATTTTTGGGTGGAATGCAATACTTCCCCTACTTACTATACGTAGTAGAGAAAGTAAAAATGAATAACGCATTTGAGAAAAAGTATAAGTATTGGAAAATTTAAGGAAATAACAAGCAATATCTCGAAAATGGTTCACTCAACTAAAAAAAAATGTATATGACATAAATTGTGTATTTTAACGCGATCTACATTTTTTGTGTAGTAAAATTTTGGCTATCTCTTATGGTTTACCAGTTATGCATACTGAACCTAAATACCAAGTTTGGTGTTTATCCGACTGTTCGTTTTTGAGTTATGCTGTTCACAGACACACAGACGCACAGACAGACAGACACACAGACACACAGACAGACACACACACGGACATGTTTCCAAAAATGCTTTTTTTTTTCTGGATTCAGTGATTCTCAAAACATGTATTTCCAGTGAAATCTCGGTATCGAATTTTTGGGTGGAATGCAATACTTCCCCTACTTACTATACGTAGTAGAGAAAGTAAAAATGAATAACGCATTTGAGAAAAAGTATAAGTATTGGAAAATTTAAAGGAAATAACAAGCAATATCTCGAAAAACGGTTCACTCAACAAAATAAATGTATATGGCATAAGTTGTGTATTTTAACGCGATCTACATTTTTTGTGTAGCAAACTTTTGTCTATCTCTTACGGTTTATCAGTTATGAAAAAGTCGTTCACAATGAAGAATTCTTTTGGAGACATTCCCAGAAAATTCGAGATATACATTTCATTTCTCTCGACATTATCTTAAATATATGATATTTTCATCAAAATCGTTAGAGCCATTTTTTAATACAAAGAGAACGGGATTTCACAAGTGAAACAGTACTGTGATAACGATACCACTGAAACAAAAAAAAAAATCTGATGTGTAACACTCACATGACTTTCTCAACTCTTGTACAAAGTATTTTTACAAACGCTTATTCCCCATCTAGTTCATGTTAATCGAGATAAACATTTGCAAAATCTATTTTATTGCTAATTTTCTTGTATAAAAAAAAAATCTGATGTGTAACACTCACATGACGTTCTCTACTCTTGTACAAAGTATTTTTACAAACGCTTATGCTCCATCTAGTTCATGTTAATCGAGATAAACATTTGCAAACTCTATTTTATTGCTAATTTTCTTGTAGATGTAGGGGAAAATATATTTACAAGGGGAATATAGAAAAACAGTAGCCTTTAAGCACATACATATCTCTTAATAGCTGGTTGCTATGTGCAACACCATTCTTTTTGCCACAGATTAATACTGTTTGCATATCAAAGACAAAAAAAAATGAATAACGAAGTCCCATTTGAGAAAATAAATATTGGAAAATTAACAAACAATATCTCGAAAACGGTTCACTCAACAACAAAAATGTATATTACATAAGATGTGTATTTTAACGCGATCTACATTTTTTGTGTAGTAAAATTTTGTCTATCTCTTACGGTTTTTCAGTTATGAAAAAGACGTTCACAATGAAGAATACTTTTGGAGACATTCCCAGAAAATTCGAGATATACATTTCATTTCTCACGACATTATATTAAACATACGATATTTTTCATCAAAATCGTTAGAGCCATTTTTTTTAATACAAAGAGAACGGGATTTCACAAGTGAAACAGTACTGTGATAACGATACCAACAAAACTAATTATTATTCACCCACTGAAACACATAAAAAAAATCTGATGTGTAACACTCACATGACTTTTCTCATCTCTTGTACAAAGTATTTTTACAAACGCTTATTCCCCATCTAGTTCATGTTAATCGAGATAAACATTTGCAAACTCTGTTTTATTGCTAATTTTGTTGTAGATGTAGGGAAAATATATTTACAAGGGGAATATAGAAAAACAGTAGCCTTTAAGCACATACATATCTCTTAATAGCTGGTTGCTATGTGCAGTACCATTCTTTTTGCCACAGATTAATACTCTTTGCATATCAAAGACAAAAAAAAAATGAATAACGAATTCCCATTTGAGAAAATAACTATTGGAAAATTTAAGTAAATAACAAGCAATATCTCGAAAACGGTTCACTCAACAATAAAGATGTATATGACATAAGTTGTGTATTTTAACGCGATCTACATACTTTCGTACTCACCTATAAGATATAGAGGGTAGAGGTCGTACGAACGTAGCACTTTGAGAATCTATATTCAACAGTTGGTGTTACTCCTTAGAAAGGAAGTATCTGCTGATTTTTATTTAATTCTTTACATTTTACATAACACGTATGCACTGGCACAACACAAAAGCACTACACACAATACTCAGTTTTAATATTTGCACTAATAACATCAGGAATAACTGAAGTCTGCAAACAGTCATTTCCCATGTGCAGCCTTACGTACAGAAAACGTGTGTGGCTGATCTATGTGTAAAAAGAGCCTGAGAGCGGATGTACGTCAGCGGTAAAATCTTTTAAATGCATTTTTATTGGCGATGGTAGAAATCGTGCAGTGGTGGATCGTGAAAATTCATATAAATGGATGTATCACCTCATAATAAGCCTCTATATACCAAGAATATTGAGTTTTTAAAAAGTCAGCAACTGTACCTGTGTTTCTATACGTGAACGTGAGATGGCAGCTTCGATACGTGTCCACGGAGACCTTAGTGCTAGGCAACTGTACCTCTGTTTCTATACGTGAACGGCAGATTGCAGCTTCGATACGTGTCCACGGAGACCTTAGTGCTAGGCAACTGTACCTCTGTTTCTATACGTGAACGGCAGATTGCAGCTTCGATACGTGTCCACGGAGACCTTAGTGCTAGGCAACTGCACCTCTGTTTCTATACGTGAACGGCAGATTGCAGCTTCGATACGTGTCCACGGAGACCTTAGCGCTAGGCAACTGCACCTCTGTTTCTATACGTGAACGGCAGATTGCAGCTTCGATACGTGTCCACGGAGACCTTAGTGCTAGGCAACTGTACCTCTGTTTCTATACGTGAACGGCAGATTGCAGCTTCGATACGTGTCCACGGAGACCTTAGTGCTAGGCAACTGTACCTCTGTTTCTATACGTGAACGGCAGATTGCAGCTTCGATACGTGTCCACGGAGACCTTAGTGCTAGGCAACTGCACCTCTGTTTCTATACGTGAACGGCAGATTGCAGCTTCGATACGTATCCACGGAGACCTTAGTGCTAGGCAACTGCACCTCTGTTTCTATACGTGAACGGCAGATTGCAGCTTCAATACGTGTCCACGGAGACCTTAGTGCTAGGCAACTGTACCTCTGTTTCTATACGTGAACGGGAGATTGCAGCTTCGATACGTGTCCACGGAGACCTTAGTGCTAGGCAACTGCACCTCTGTTTCTATACGTGAACGTCAGATTGCAGCTTCGATACGTGTCCACGGAGACCTTAGTGCTAGGCAACTGCACCTCTGTTTCTATACGTGAACGGCAGATTGCAGCTTCGATACGTATCCACGGGGACCTTAGTGCTAGGGAACTGCACCTCTGTTTGTATACGTGAACGGCAGATTGCAGCTTCAATACGTGTACACGGAGACCTTAGTGCTAGGCAGCTGTACCTCTGTTTCTATACGTGAACGGCAGATTGCAGCTTCGATACGTGTCCACGGAGATCTTAGTGCTAGGCAGCTATACCTGTTTCTATACGTCAACGGCAGATTGCAGCTTCGATACGTGTTCACGGAGACCTTAGTGCTAGGCAACTGTACCTGTGTTTCTATACGTGTCCACGGAGACCTTAGTGCTAGACAACTGTACCTCTGTTTCTATACGTGAACGGCAGATTGCAGCTTGAATACGTGTCCACGGAGACCTTAGTGCTAGTGCTAGGCAACTATACCTCTGTTTCTATACGTGAACGGCAGATTGCAGGTTCGATACGTGTCCACGGAGATCTTAGTGCTAGGCAACTATACCTGTTTCTATACGTGAACGGCAGATTGCAGCTTCGATACGTGTCCACGGAGACCTTAGTGCTAGGCAACTGTACCTGTGTTTCTATACGTGAACGTCAGATGGCAGCTTCGATACGTGTCCACGGAGACCTTAGTGTTAGGCAACTGTACCTCTGTTTCTATACGTGAACGGCAGATTGCAGCTTCGATACGTGTCCACGGAGACCTTTCGCTTCAGGTGACAAAATAACACTAGGCACTTGTGTGCCGTGGTGTAAGCCGCAATCACGGTATTGGTAGCGTGGATCTCCTTGGGGCTCTCCTCGGAGTTACCTCAACACCACGTACATGACCTGGTTCGTCACGGGTACGCAGGTCTGCACTACCACTTCCTCGGCGTTGAGCAGGCCCAGGAGGCGATCGTACCGGTACACCAGCTAGCACGTGGACATGTTATCGCGCTGTGGTGTTGCGTGTGCGAGGTATGGAAACTCAAGGACGCAAAACATGCACGACCGAGGGTTAAAAAGCAGAACAAGTAGTGACGTGGAGCGTTGTGATTGGTGTAAATAAGACGATCTCTGATAGGTGGACAAATTGAAATAACGTGATGTGATAGGCGAAAATAAAATCAAAGGTGATTGGATGAAAAATGACGAGAAGGAATTAGCGGTGAATTTGTGAACTAAGATGGCGAAGATTTTTTTTTTTTTTTAAAAAAAGGATAATATAAGTACGGCAACTGTAACGGTTTACGGCAAACGCGCGCCGCGCAATGCGTCACGCCCGGGCAATAAAACCAAAATCATATTGAGCAAGATGCCCGGCGTGACGCATTGCGCGGCGCGCGTTTGCCGTAAACCGTTACAGTTGCCGTACTTATATTATCCTTTTTTTTTAAAAAAAAAAAAATCTTCGCCATCTTAGTTCACAAATTCACCGCTAATTCCTTCTCGTCATTTTTCATCCAATCACCTTTGATTTTATTTTCGCCTATCACATCACGTTATTTCAATTTGTCCACCTATCAGAGATCGTCTTATTTACACCAATCACAACGCTCCACGTCACTACTTGTTCTGCTTTTTAACCCTCGGTCGTGCATGTTTTGCGTCCTTGAGTTTCCATACCTCGCACACGCAACACCACAGCGCGATAACATGTCCACGTGCTAGCTGGTGTACCGGTACGATCGCCTCCTGGGCCTGCTCAACGCCGAGGAAGTGGTAGTGCAGACCTGCGTACCCGTGACGAACCAGGTCATGTACGTGGTGTTGAGGTAACTCCGAGGAGAGCCCCAAGGAGATCCACGCTGCCAATACCGTGATTGCGGCTTACACCACGGCACACAAGTGCCTAGTGTTATTTTGTCACCTGAAGCGAAAGGTCTCCGTGGACACGTATCGAAGCTGCAATCTGCCGTTCACGTATAGAAACAGAGGTACAGTTGCCTAACACTAAGGTCTCCGTGGACACGTATCGAAGCTGCCATCTGACGTTCACGTATAGAAACACAGGTACAGTTGCCTAGCACTAAGGTCTCCGTGGACACGTATCGAAGCTGCAATCTGCCGTTCACGTATAGAAACAGGTATAGTTGCCTAGCACTAAGATCTCCGTGGACACGTATCGAACCTGCAATCTGCCGTTCACGTATAGAAACAGAGGTATAGTTGCCTAGCACTAGCACTAAGGTCTCCGTGGACACGTATTCAAGCTGCAATCTGCCGTTCACGTATAGAAACAGAGGTACAGTTGTCTAGCACTAAGGTCTCCGTGGACACGTATAGAAACACAGGTACAGTTGCCTAGCACTAAGGTCTCCGTGAACACGTATCGAAGCTGCAATCTGCCGTTGACGTATAGAAACAGGTATAGCTGCCTAGCACTAAGATCTCCGTGGACACGTATCGAAGCTGCAATCTGCCGTTCACGTATAGAAACAGAGGTACAGCTGCCTAGCACTAAGGTCTCCGTGTACACGTATTGAAGCTGCAATCTGCCGTTCACGTATACAAACAGAGGTGCAGTTCCCTAGCACTAAGGTCCCCGTGGATACGTATCGAAGCTGCAATCTGCCGTTCACGTATAGAAACAGAGGTGCAGTTGCCTAGCACTAAGGTCTCCGTGGACACGTATCGAAGCTGCAATCTGACGTTCACGTATAGAAACAGAGGTGCAGTTGCCTAGCACTAAGGTCTCCGTGGACACGTATCGAAGCTGCAATCTCCCGTTCACGTATAGAAACAGAGGTACAGTTGCCTAGCACTAAGGTCTCCGTGGACACGTATTGAAGCTGCAATCTGCCGTTCACGTATAGAAACAGAGGTGCAGTTGCCTAGCACTAAGGTCTCCGTGGATACGTATCGAAGCTGCAATCTGCCGTTCACGTATAGAAACAGAGGTGCAGTTGCCTAGCACTAAGGTCTCCGTGGACACGTATCGAAGCTGCAATCTGCCGTTCACGTATAGAAACAGAGGTACAGTTGCCTAGCACTAAGGTCTCCGTGGACACGTATCGAAGCTGCAATCTGCCGTTCACGTATAGAAACAGAGGTACAGTTGCCTAGCACTAAGGTCTCCGTGGACACGTATCGAAGCTGCAATCTGCCGTTCACGTATAGAAACAGAGGTGCAGTTGCCTAGCGCTAAGGTCTCCGTGGACACGTATCGAAGCTGCAATCTGCCGTTCACGTATAGAAACAGAGGTGCAGTTGCCTAGCACTAAGGTCTCCGTGGACACGTATCGAAGCTGCAATCTGCCGTTCACGTATAGAAACAGAGGTACAGTTGCCTAGCACTAAGGTCTCCGTGGACACGTATCGAAGCTGCAATCTGCCGTTCACGTATAGAAACAGAGGTACAGTTGCCTAGCACTAAGGTCTCCGTGGACACGTATCGAAGCTGCCATCTCACGTTCACGTATAGAAACACAGGTACAGTTGCTGACTTTTTAAAAACTCAATATTCTTGGTATATAGAGGCTTATTATGAGGTGATACATCCATTTATATGAATTTTCACGATCCACCACTGCACGATTTCTACCATCGCCAATAAAAATGCATTTAAAAGATTTTACCGCTGACGTACATCCGCTCTCAGGCTCTTTTTACACATAGATCAGCCACACACGTTTTCTGTACGTAAGGCTGCACATGGGAAATGACTGTTTGCTGACTTCAGTTATTCCTGATGTTATTAGTGCAAATATTAAAACTGAGTATTGTGTGTAGTGCTTTTGTGTTGTGCCAGTGCATACGTGTTATGTAAAATGTAAAGAATTAAATAAAAATCAGCAGATACTTCCTTTCTAAGGAGTAACACCAACTGTTGAATATAGATTCTCAAAGTGCTACGTTCGTACGACCTCTACCCTCTATATCTTATAGGTGAGTACGAAAGTATGTAGATCGCGTTAAAATACACAACTTATGTCATATACATCTTTATTGTTGAGTGAACCGTTTTCGAGATATTGCTTGTTATTTACTTAAATTTTCCAATAGTTATTTTCTCAAATGGGAATTCGTTATTCATTTTTTTTTTTTGTCTTTGATATGCAAAGAGTATTAATCTGTGGCAAAAAGAATGGTACTGCACATAGCAACCAGCTATTAAGAGATATGTATGTGCTTAAAGGCTACTGTTTTTCTATATTCCCCTTGTAAATATATTTTCCCTACATCTACAACAAAATTAGCAATAAAACAGAGTTTGCAAATGTTTATCTCGATTAACATGAACTAGATGGGGAATAAGCGTTTGTAAAAATACTTTGTACAAGAGATGAGAAAAGTCATGTGAGTGTTACACATCAGATTTTTTTTATGTGTTTCTGTGGGTGAATAATAATTAGTTTTGTTGGTATCGTTATCACAGTACTGTTTCACTTGTGAAATCCCGTTCTCTTTGTATTAAAAAAAATGGCTCTAACGATTTTGATGAAAAATATCGTATGTTTAATATAATGTCGTGAGAAATGAAATGTATATCTCGAATTTTCTGGGAATGTCTCCAAAAGTATTCTTCATTGTGAACGTCTTTTTCATAACTGAAAAACCGTAAGAGATAGACAAAATTTTACTACACAAAAAATGTAGATCGCGTTAAAATACACATCTTATGTAATATACATTTTTGTTGTTGAGTGAACCGTTTTCGAGATATTGTTTGTTAATTTTCCAATATTTATTTTCTCAAATGGGACTTCGTTATTCATTTTTTTTTTGTCTTTGATATGCAAACAGTATTAATCTGTGGCAAAAAGAATGGTGTTGCACATAGCAACCAGCTATTAAGAGATATGTATGTGCTTAAAGGCTACTGTTTTTCTATATTCCCCTTGTAAATATGTTTTCCCCTACATCTACAAGAAAATTAGCAATAAAATAGAGTTTGCAAATGTTTATCTCGATTAACATGAACTAGATGGAGCATAAGCGTTTGTAAAAATACTTTGTACAAGAGTAGAGAACGTCATGTGAGTGTTACACATCAGATTTTTTTTTTATACAAGAAAATTAGCAATAAAATAGATTTTGCAAATGTTTATCTCGATTAACATGAACTAGATGGGGAATAAGCGTTTGTAAAAATACTTTGTACAAGAGTTGAGAAAGTCATGTGAGTGTTACACATCAGATTTTTTTTTTGTTTCAGTGGTATCGTTATCACAGTACTGTTTCACTTGTGAAATCCCGTTCTCTTTGTATTAAAAAATGGCTCTAACGATTTTGATGAAAATATCATATATTTAAGATAATGTCGAGAGAAATGAAATGTATATCTCGAATTTTCTGGGAATGTCTCCAAAAGAATTCTTCATTGTGAACGACTTTTTCATAACTGATAAACCGTAAGAGATAGACAAAAGTTTGCTACACAAAAAATGTAGATCGCGTTAAAATACACAACTTATGCCATATACATTTATTTTGTTGAGTGAACCGTTTTTCGAGATATTGCTTGTTATTTCCTTTAAATTTTCCAATACTTATACTTTTTCTCAAATGCGTTATTCATTTTTACTTTCTCTACTACGTATAGTAAGTAGGGGAAGTATTGCATTCCACCCAAAAATTCGATACCGAGATTTCACTGGAAATACATGTTTTGAGAATCACTGAATCCAGAAAAAAAAAAGCATTTTTGGAAACATGTCCGTGTGTGTGTCTGTCTGTGTGTCTGTGTGTCTGTCTGTCTGTGCGTCTGTGTGTCTGTGAACAGCATAACTCAAAAACGAACAGTCGGATAAACACCAAACTTGGTATTTAGGTTCAGTATGCATAACTGGTAAACCATAAGAGATAGCCAAAATTTTACTACACAAAAAATGTAGATCGCGTTAAAATACACAATTTATGTCATATACATTTTTTTTTAGTTGAGTGAACCATTTTCCTTAAATTTTCCAATACTTATACTTTTTCTCAAATGCGTTATTCATTTTTACTTTCTCTACTACGTATAGTAAGTAGGGGAAGTATTGCATTCCACCCAAAAATTCGTTACCGAGATTTCACTGGAAATACATGTTTTGAGAATCTCTGAATCCAAAAAAAAAAAAAAGCATTTTTGGAAACATGTCCGTGTGTGTGTCTGTCTGTGTGTCTGTGTGTCTGTGTGTCTGTGAACAGCATAACTCAAAAACGAACAGTCGGATAAACACCAAACTTGGTATTTAGGTTCAGTATCTTCCAGAGATGCGACACGAAGGTTTTCAAGAAAATCCCCCCACCCCAGACTACCCTTTACATGGAACATTTTTCGAAAATTTTAATTTTCTCAAAAACGGCTCTAACGATTTTGATTAAAACATCATATGTTTAAGATATTGTCATGTCAAATAAAATGTATATCTCGAATTTTCTGGGAATGTCTCCAAAAATATTCTTCATTGTGAACGACTTTTTTGCATAACTGGTAAACCATAAGAGATAGACAAAATTTTACTACACAAAAAATGTAGATCGCGTTAAAATACACAACTTATGTCATATACGTTTCTTTTGTTGAGTGAACCGTTTTCGAGATATTGCTTGTTATTTCCTTAAATTTTCCAATACTTATACTTTTTCTCACATTCGTTTATTCATTTTTTTTATGTCCTGAACATGCAAACAGAATGGAATTCGCCACATAGCAACCAGCGTTAAAATATTTGACTATCGCTTAAAAGCTACCAATTAGATTGTACAAGAGTAGAGAAAGTTATGTGAGTGTAACAAATCAGTTTTTTTTATACGCTACTATTTTAGTGTGTGTGTGTGTGTGTGTGTGTGTGTGTGCGCGCGCGCGAGTACGTGCCTAGGAACCGTGCGCCACAAGCCAAAACGACGACGTTATAGAAAAACTTTATCAATTGCCTACCGGCCAGGGACAACCGCTAAAAAACCTGAAAAAAGCTCTAAGAGTATTCTAACGCTTACCGATCTGGAAAACCCTTGAAAACAAGATAGTACACTTTTGAGATATTGCTTGTTATTTCCTTAAATTTTTCAATACTTTTTTACTTTCTCTACTACGTATAGTAAGTAGGGGAAGTATTGCATTCCGCCCAAAAATTCGATACCGAGATTTCACCGGAAATACACGTTTTGAGACCTCCTGAATCAAAAAAAAAAAAAAAGCATTTTTGGAAACATGTCCGTGTGTGTGTGCCTGTCTGTGTGTCTGTCTGTCTCTCTGTGTGTGTGTGTGTGTGTGTGTGTGTGTGTGTGTGCGCGCCAGTACGTGCCTAGTATCCGTGCGCCGACAAGGTAAAACTTCATCATTTGCCTACCGGGCAGGGACAACCGCTAAAAACCTGAGAAAACCTCCAAAATTAGAAACGCCTTCGTCAACCAGTACAGAAAACGCCTACCAACCAGGGAAAACCTATGAAAAAGCAGAAAGAGCTTGCATTTGTTTACCATCCGCAGAAAACTCCCAAAAAAAAAAAAAAAAAAAAAACTAGTCATTTTAAAAAAAAAAAGGAAAAAGACGAATAATATAAGTATGGTAGAAACAGCTTGCATTCGTCTACCAACCAGAGAAAACCCCCGAAACACTAGTTATTTAAAATTGCTGATGAGTTCTGGATAGGCTTTTGCAAATGTTGTTGGTAGCAAAACTTGCCTTTTCCATCACCTCCAACATACCCCACTCCCACACCTTTTTTTCTTTCCACCAATCATAATCTCTCTTATTCTCGCCAATCAGCAACTTTCATTTGTTCCTTTCCACCAATAACATCACTTCTTATTCCCACCAATGACAACTTCACACGTCACTTTCTGTTATACTTTTTATCCCTCGTTCGCCATCGTTCCCCCTCTTTCAGACCCCAACCGCCGCACAGTCAACACCTCGCCGCTCCTTAACCTCAACTTCGTGCCTCCGCCATCTTATTTAGTTCACATTTTTACCACCGCGCCTCTCATCTCTCAACCAGATTGCCTGCAAGAACAGATCTCGTTCATTCGCACCTCGACGGTTGCCTCGGCAGCAGCTACTGCCAACACCTACGTCGTACACGTTTTTGACCGCTTTCGACCGGCTATGAGAACCCTGCTCCTACGTACGCTAGCGACCATCACGATGGTCCAGTACCAGGTTTTTGGTATAGTTAAATTACGCCTCTGCAAAGGGTGTCTGTACCGCTTTAAAAACCTAGGTATATCAGTGCGTAGTGATGTTGGTTGATCTTAAAGCTGGTTAAGCATTTTCAAAAACAGTTTGCTTTTATTTTTCCGTCTCGCGTGCCGCGCTTTTGGTGACGCATCCACACCGGTAACAGGTAAGTAACACACGCATAATTATTTTTCGGACCTGCTTGGCGTAGGAATATATCCTTTCGTGTTTTGGTACTGTAACCTCAAACCTCCTTACCCACCTCTTGCGTCCGCCATCTTGTTTAGTTCTCACCGCATCTCCTTGTCGCAGACCCTCCGCCATTTTTAGTTCCCGCTATTTTAACCTCAAAATCTACTCTTCTAACCTCTTGCTACCGCCATCTTCTTTTAGTTCCCATTCTCACCACCGCGTCTCCTTACCCCCACCTCTTGCGACCGCCATGTTCACCACTAACCTCCAAATTTCCTCGTCCTTAAACCTCTTGTCTCAACCACCTTGTTTAGTTCCCATTTTCGCCACCGCATCTCATATCGCCCCATCTCTCTATCCACTCAAGAAAACTACCATCCAACGTTCAAAAAATTGCTGATCAGTTCACGACAGGCTTTTGCAAATCTTGTTGCTAGCAAAACTTACCTTTCCCATCACCTCCAACATACCCCACTCCTTTTTCTTTCCACCAATCATAACCTCTCTTATTCTTACCAATCAACAACTTTCATTTGCTCCTTTCCACCAATAAAATCACTTCTTATTCCCACCAATCACAACTTCACACGTCACTTTCTGTTACACTTTTTATCCCTCGCTCCCCATCTTTTCCCTCTTTCAGTCCCGACCTCCGCACAGACAACACCTCGCCGCTGCTCACATCTCCGAACCAAATTGCCGGCGAGAACAGATCTTGTTTATTCACACCTCGACCGTTGACTCGACAGCAGCTACTGTCAACACCTACGTCGTACACGTTTTTGACCGCTTTCGACCGGCTATGAGAACCCTGCTCCTACGTACGCTAGCGACCATCACGATGGTCCAGTACCAGGTTTTTGGTATAGTTAAATTACGCCTCTGCAAAGGGTGTCTGTACCGCTTTAAAAACCTAGGTATATCAGTGCGTAGTGATGTTGGTTGATCTTAAAGCTGGTTAAGCATTTTCAAAAACAGTTTGCTTTTATTTTTCCGCCTCGCGTGCCGCGCTTTTGGTGACGCATCCACACCGGTAACAGGTAAGTACCACACGCATAATTATTTTTCGCACCTGCTTGGCGTAGGAATATATCCTTTCGTGTTTTCGTACTGTAACCTCAAATCTCCTTACCCTCCTCTTGCGACCGCCATCTTGTTTAGTTCTCACCGCATCTCCTTGTCGCAGACCCTCCGCCATTTTTAGTTCCCACTATTTTAACCTCAAAATCTACTCTTCTAAAACTCTTGCTACCCCCATCTTCTTTTAGTTCCCATTCTCACCACTGCGTCTCCTTACCCCCACCTCTTGCGACCGCCGTGTTCACCACTAACCTCCAAATTTCCTCGTCCTTAAACCTCTTGTCTCAACAACCTTGTCTAGTTCCCATTTTCGCCACCGCATCTCATATCGCCCCCATCTCTCTATCCACTCAAGAAAACTACCATCCGACGTTCAAAAATTGCTGATCAGTTCAAGACAGGCTTTTGCAAATCTTGCTGCTAGCAAAACTCACCTTTCCCATCACCTCCAACATACCCCACTCCCACAACTTTTTCTTTTCCACCAATCATAATCCCTCTTATTCTTACCAATCAACAACCTTCATTTGCTCCTTTCCACCAATAAAATCACTTCTTATTCCCACCAATCACAACTTCACACGTCACTTTCCTTTACACTTTTTATCCCTCGCTACCCATCTTTACCCCTCTTTCAGTACCGACCTCCGCACAGACAACACCTCGCCACCCAGCTCCTCTCCATCACGCGACCTCCATACTCCTCCATCTCCCTTCCTCCATCTCCCACCCCAAATTAACGAACCAATCAAAACACTACACGTCACTTCCTCAATTCTTTCAACTCGTCCCGGATGAGCCAACCGATTTAACGATAATCCTAACGCTCAGGGCGCTTTTCAAACTTACCGCCGCCGCCGTCGCACGCAGCGACACTAGCGACACTAGCGCCCCTAGCGGCAGGATTATCGTTAAAACAATTGGCTCATCCGGGACTATTACTACTTACCTGGATACTCGTATTGTAGTGTTCTATAGAGCCTTCTTACAATGTTAACGTTGGCCAACCCAATAACATTGTCAAGAATTTGCCATCCTTTCCCCGTTTTCAACCCAAAAGGGATGCTCTGAGAAACACAAAGAACAGTATGAAATTACACGATACTAAACGTTTATTTATGAAAAACTTCGTGCAGACTGGCGCAAGAGGAACAACCTGATCTTTTAAAAACTGCTTAAGCAAGGTGGTGGATACTGATTACGACTTCAATGACGTTGGGGTGATATCAATTGTAAGTTATGTCACATTAATTAACATGAATAATCCGTCCTGCTCTTCAAGTACTCTTCAAGAAGACAACGATCAGAATTGGATGTGAATGAACATCAATATTGCCAAAAATAATTTAAATGTTTAAACACATTAATACGTCTAATTTTGTTGCAGTAAACATCGTATTTTTTGAAATTTATGTCATAAAATCTTGCCGCTTTTGTTTACATAAAAGCAACAGAAAATACAATGAACTCATACTGCTGCAAAATTTGACTGAAAATGCATTGAACACATAGTACTGCAATATCTGATATTCCCTCATACACAAGTAAAACTCATTAAATCCACATTCTGTTAAATAACCCAAAAGCTATTACAAATTTAGGAAACGTACCTGTAAAGCGGAATTCATAACGAAGCTTTGTATTAAAAGGCAAAATTTAAAGCAGCCAGCTCGAAATATAAACTCCAAAGAAGGTTCTTTCGTTTTCCGTAAAAAAAATCTAATGGGGGTTATCGAGCTTTGCAACTGTGCGGCTCATATATGTTTGCTTTGGAGCACATAATTGAAGGCATATGGGTTTATGACAAAACTAATAACATAAGCAAGTCCTTCTTTCCCAATTTAATTGCCTCCTTACTTTCCCTCTGACCACTCCAGATCCGCCATTGTTTGTAGTGAACGCCTTAATGTAATAATTCGAAATTATTCTCTGAAGGATTCAATCATGGCTGTATAAGGTTTTGTTTCCTTCGAGGATGAATTCCTATTTTCTTATCGTTGAATTTTAGTTCACTATAAAATATCACGATTTAGGTGTTAATAGGATTGATCAGAGTACACTAGCATAGTATATACAGCATTTTATTTGAAGAGTGCCAATGTTCCAGATAAATTACTGATTACTAGGCTTGCTATCTTGAGGACCGAAAAAAACTCACTGCTCTGCGGTATGCAAACTGGTTCATTCCTGCCTAATGGACTATATACACTAGCATTCGGCCCAGAACGTAGGCAGCTTGAAAGTACTGCATTCCAATCTATCGGTCCCGAGAATTACATGCCTATTTGTTACAATCTTGAGCCATGCAAACCTGGAATATTGAAATACGTGAACGCCATACTTGCAGAATTTAGCTCATAAACATTGACAGCATGCTGGGTTGCGTTACGTGCCTATGCTGCAACAACTGCAGGCAAATCATTAGGGTTGTCATTCCGAATGAGAGCGCGATATACGCTCTAAAAATATTTCACAATACTCATCTAACATTACTTGTTCTAAATGACGATGCAAATTATCGCGAACTATACATACGCACACAAAGAAACCACTTATTCAATGTGATACAGATTAAGTAGTAAAACTTAATTTTACTTTAACGTTATTGAATTCATAGTATACATCAGATTCACATTAATTTCTCCTCAACAGATCAGTTGTCTGAATTTGTCTGATATCAGAAAATAACACACATATAGCTACTGATGGCCATAAAACAACACTCGTTCGGCTTACTCTCGCTTATACTTAGGAATTTACTTAGAGTTCTAAACAGCAACTTACGCAAACCAAAATCAAAACGCTCCATTATGTTCTGTGTGTAACAAATTAAGACCACGAATGCCTTAAATCCATATAAACCTTCTTTTTAACTAATCATGCGTTTACGTAAACATAATACTTTATAAGCATTCCAATTAAAAAAACATTTAAAATCGGTATAGCTCGGAATACTTGACCGTAGTAGACTACGAGGATCGCTTTTTAAGTAAGAACCGCTTTTTTATGGCAGACGAAATATTACTTTTAAGAACATAACTCTCATAGGAAATGGAAATATGAACATCATTTTATTTTTCAACATAGTCACTATTAATGTCTAAATACTTGTTCATTCTGGTACCAGCAGTCGTATACCGTCATCACAGAACTCTGCCTCTAGTCCATGTTGCACACATTTTTTGTATTAAAGTTTGTCAATAAGAATTACATAAATTACTGTCCTTGAAACTTGACGGAAATGTCCATGAGGCTCCTCAGGTGAAGTGCATGTTTTCACGAATCTTCTCATTAACCCTTTGTGTCATTACTTCGCTGATGACAGTAGACCGTCCAGATCGACCCTCATTGTGAACGTTCGTCCTTCCTTCATTCGTCCTGTACCATTTACGCACATTTTCATCATTCATAACACCTTTTACATACACCGCAACAATTCGTCGTTTAATTTCCGCAGGACGGACCTTTCTGCGTTTAAAAACCGAATGACGGAATGCAACTTACAGCCGACGGGATTGTTAATTGTCATTCCGGCAAATAATGCACAACAACCAATCAACCAACACAGCACAGAATTGAAATTTACTGCCACAGTAGTGGGGGATCGACCGACAGTGGCTGATCTTGAATTAGTGTTACCTTATATCCAGCGCGAACACCGTGCGTAATCGGTTCTTACTTAAAACCGACCTTCGTATATAGCACAAAGCTCGGCTAAGGGTGAAAATGTGTTTAAATGCGAGATAATGGGAATACGAGGAAAGGAGGTAAAGAAAGGGTATCCGAAGGTGTGCTAGGGAGGCTCTGTGAATAGCTTAGCGCTCATTTGGAGGAGGATAGTGGTGTGTGCGTGAGTGTGAGTATGTATGTATGATTTAAAGACTTCTATGAAGAATACAGCTTACTTAACCCAAACTAAGCTAAGCTAACATAGACCGTGCTCTCATCATATAACCTAAACTGATTCCCACCGCGCTTATCTATCCTGAGAAGCCATGCCAATCTAATCTAAAGTAGCGTAGACTGTTCGCTTACCACCTAACCCGACTTCGCACCATATAGCCTAACTTGATCTAACCTGACCTGCTACAATCCAGCTAATCTAGACTATCCTCCCATCACTTAACCTGATTCGTCATCTTATAACCTAGCTATTTACGGTCGTGGCTCAATCTTTTACCAATAATTTGCTAAACTTTCAGAGTAATTTTTTTACACTTTTTGTAAAATTCAGTATAGGAGATAGAGTTAACTGATTTCGCCATGGAGGGAAAGGTATATTTAGGGGATAGGATGTCCCATTTCGTAGATTTACGCGCGCAGAGGAACCTCAAGGCTGATAAAGGGGACTGTGAGCAAACTTTCCGGTGTTTAAGGTACAATATGGAATGGGACACAAAGAACCATAATAGTTAAATAGAATCCATAATTAATACTCAATCCAATTTAAGGGAATACGAGAAGGAATAGGAATCAATTAGTAGGAAATGGTTAGGAAATATCAACGGAGAGGAATGTACCGCATAGCAAACGTGTAATATTGAGCTGACAAACAATAATCGATAGCAGGTAAATGGTTCCTACTGGTTACTGCCATCGCCGAGGACCTGGCAGCAGCTAAATAGGATTCAACAGCGTTTGTAGAGCATTGATCCATTTGTATTCAGTCCGAAGACTTCATCAAGGTGTGTTCTGGATGCAGAGTGCTGAGCGTAGGATGGCGCTGACTTCGGCGGTTTCCACGTGAAGCAGGTGCGTCCTTGGTGGTACGGATTTGCTGCTCCATGTAGCCTCTGTTTTGTGAACAGTAGTTTCCAAAAATTTGAAGTGTTACAGGCAATTGAGTTTAGTTGTTGCTTTGTGGCCTCGGTGACAGTGCGTGGTGCTGCTGGACAGATGCAGCTGTTGATGTCTTCTATTCTTGAAGGCGATTCTCCAGAACTATCGGCTTATCTCTCAAAATTCAGGATCTCCACGTGTAGGTTTGGACGTCATGGACAAGGGGGTGATTGCAGATGCTGAGTGTATACGTATACTTTTGCACATTACAGCTCTGTGACCAGTGCATAAGAGGGTGTGACATAGACTTTCAGATAATGGTTTTCTCCGCAACCTTATATATGGAAAATGGTTTTTAGGTGTCTCACATATAACAGTTTGAAGAGGAACGAAGAAAACGATAGTAGGATGATGGTAACTCTGTCATTAAGATTACCTATCCTCTTGTGTTAACCTTAAGCCCAGATAACGGAGGAGAGACTCCAATCAATAAATCTGATTAGAACTCAAAAGCTGTATATACATTAAAATAAAACTTAACGTACAGCGAACTGATCCAAAATATCGCAAATTAACTCGAGATTATAAATAATTCGAAAAGAATCCAGGAATAGTTTTTAGTGCTGGTCTTAAGGGTAAAGACAACAATCAATTAACCTGAATAAAACGCGAAAGTACATCAAAATAAATTCTAGGCATGCTCAGCTTTAACTGCCTGAAACTTTTCTTTGGAAAATTATAACTTCTATTTAATTTACTTTCCTCACTTTACATGCTAACATTTGAATATTCAGAGTTTTACAAAAAGCGTAATAGTTTTTCCAAATCTTCGGCAAATTACTATACCTGGTTCAGCGAGAGCTGATATGTACATATCCTTCCGCGTGTAAGCGGAAAGGAGAAGATGGATGAGTGGAGGGAGGGAAACGAGGCTTTTTTCGGTTTGCGCTAATGGTGCAGATTTGGGATTTGCATCACAGACGTTGTTTAATGTGCAGGACCTGGAGATTATGCTTAATGAACATTCGTTCTCTTTGTGATACGCTGCTTTGTAGATCATAACTAATATATTACTGGAGGCAAATAATAATACATTTTCGCTTTTACTTTTATTCCGATTCTGGCATTGGCTCTATTCCTTTCAGATCAGATTCGAAGCATCTCCTGAATCATTCTCGGTGGTATTATGACCAGACAGTCCACTACATTGTCTGTTAAACCGTCCAGTTCCGCTACCTTCGTTTCGTAAATACTTACGATGCCACACAACAATATTGTCTGATAATAATACCTATTTTTCCTGTTCAAAAAATCAAAAGCCGACGTGCTTCAGTATTAAATAAAACGAAGTCCTTTTGCCACAACTTGAACCACTACCGTCACTGTCCATACCGTGACTGAACGGCAATAGCTTATTGGTATGCGAAAACGGGCCATCCTCTTTTCTGAAAATGACACAAGGAATGCCTGTCCGCCTGGAGAGAGAGAGGCGGGAGAGTAAGGCAACGTGCATAATACAATGGAAAGTACATCTTCCCTCTCCCGCATTGGCTGTGGTATTTCTCAGAAACATATATTTGGACCACTAAATAAACCCTTTATGGATTAGCTCTGAGTAATTCAGTTATATGCAACCATTCTATAGGTATATAAATAACATTAAATAACCCCCTAAAAGCTTAAACTGAGCCCATGTTTTTGAAACTAATTGTAGCAGAGGAAGAATACAACACCCGTGCTACGAATATGAACAGGTGCATTCGTTTACTTTGCAACTCAACTCTCGCTGATCAAGGTATAGCATAAGTTTGAGTATGGCCATATCTAGTTAGATAAGTAGATGATAGGGAGGTTAAATGATGAGAGGAAAGTCTAGGTTAGCTCAGGTTAAGTTAGATTAGCTTAGATTATTTCAGGTTAAGTTAGGTTAGACGGTGTGAGGTCGGGATAGGTGGTGAGAGGAAAGTCTAGGTTAGTTTAGTTGAGGTTGTTTTGGAGTCAGGCTAAATTAGCATGGTTGGAATCAGTTTAGGTTGGGTGATGAGATGACAGTCTATGTTAGCTTAGTTTCGATTAGGTTAGATGCATTTATCGTAGAAATCTTTCACGTTGTATATCATAAATACATACACACACCACTATCCTCTTGTAAAGTAAACGGTTAATTATTCATTCCTGCACATCTTCAGCATCCCTCTCTCAGCCTCCTCTCCTCGTATTACTATTATCTCAATGTAAACGTTTTTCACCCTGGCCTAGCTCTGTTATATACTGGTGAGACAGAATAACACCGAATAATTTTAAGGCGCGATTCAGGGATTCTATTTGAGATTTTGTTTTGGGGAATGTATGCGCGTTAACGCTTTCTTATCGAGGTAAAGGGCATTAACGTTTTGAGGGATTTGAAATAAGATTACCGGCATCTTTAATTTTAACCCATCGTCAGGCGCGCGCTTTGGTAGAACGCCGTTAGTCGCGCGGGGTCTAGTAAACCCGCGCTATATTTTTGTTGTCATTGTTTGTATTTTTGTTTTCTTTCGTTTATTTCCTTTTTTCCTGTTTTACCTTTATTTAGATTAAGCGTACAAGCCCTTCATTAGTAGGTATTATGTTGCAAAATAAAAATACAAGCTAAAATATGAGTACATATACGTTATAAATTGTATTACAGTAAGTATACAGAAATACATTGCCATTTGCAGGTATACATACAACTTGTAATTTCAAATGTTCAGTTACTCAGAATCATCTAGTATCTCTCCCGTGTTTTCCCCGACTAAGCAACTTTCACAAATAATTTTAGCATGTTTGCTCAAACACAGGGGGATGTTGCATTTCCCCACATGCATATTTAGTTTTGCAGTTCATTTTGTCTTTGTGCAGGGTTCACATCGTTTCCTTTTCAATGTGCATAGCGATGTATTTGACAATTCATCTACGCCGGATTCTTCAGGTTTATATTTTGTTAAAAGGCCTTTCAAATCACCGGGTAGATTTGATGCTGTTGCTCTCCTTTGTAGCTGTTGTAACAGTAAAGCTAAAGATAGGGATTTCAAATACTCTTGCCTTGTGGAATATTTATTTTGGTTTCCAAGGAAGATATCCCTAGAATTAATGCCTGTAATGTTCAAGATATGGTAAAAAATTACCATGGGCCACCTTCTCGTTGTTCTTGCTACATTGTATGTAGCACACAATTTATCTACTACATCAACTCCAGATTTAGTGTCGTTGTAATCCAGGATTATTTCAGGCTTTTTCTCAGCACCTTCTGATAACTGTGTGGATGAAACATGTAGACTTGAGAGCAAAACTACTGTTTTACCCTTTTTCGGAACATATGAAACAAGCGTTTCATTTTTTGTGAAGCCAAATATGCTTTCGTACTGACTGCGATCTTTTGGAGAAGTGAAATTAGTGGGTAATTCTTTTTTGTTCCTTCGCACTGTACCAACGAAAGAAAGTTGTCTTTTGTGCAACTCATTCACCAGCGATAAAATGGTAAACCAATTATTTGCAGTAACGTTTCGTCCAGTGCCAGAGATTTGTTCAGTTAGTCTCAGCACTACAGCCTCTGCCGAACTCGGTTTGCAAATACGGTACGTCCGGCTGCTGTTCCAAAATAAATCTCCATGTTAGTTGTATAAAACAGTTTTGCATCACGCAAACAGAATATCTTTATGCCATACTTGTTTGGCTTGGATGTTATATATTGTCGAAAACCACGTTGACCACGAAATGCCGGCAACTGTTCGTCGACAGTGACATTTTGTCCAAGAGAATAATGGTTCTGACAGTTGTTCAGAAACAATATAAAATTTCTCTAACAGCAGCCAATTTATCCAATCTTCGTCGCTCCAGTCTTGAGCTTTAGTCATCAAAGCGATTACAGCGTATTAGAAAACTGAATCGTTTTTCGGACATAGCCATTCGGAATAGAGAAATTCCAAGATCATCGGTTCTCCAAAAATCGTGAATATTCTGATGTCCACCACGAAAAATTCCTGCCTAGGAAAGCTTTTATTTCTATTACATCTGTAGGTCTGCTGTCTCCTTCACGATCAAGTTTGTGCTGCACACTGCTAATGTAGGTATTTGAGCTTTCAACAATCAAATCAACTATATCTTAGGTAACAAAAAGGTTCCAACAATCAATTTCCGTTTTCGCATTTTTGGCAGCTCCTACCACACCAGGAAGTTTGGTCAATATATTGTGAGCTCTTGTCTGTGCTATTTTCCAAGGTGTTTTTTTTCTTCATTTTTTTTCCATCTCTTCCGGTAAATAACAGAATGTATGTCAATAATAATAATAATAATAATAAGAAGAAGAAGAAGAAGAAGAAGAAGAATTACTATGATAAGCATATGATGTTACCTATAAAATACATGTTATCACAGAAGCTGCTTTCATCGTCTTCCTCTTCATTTTCATGCTCAGTTTCTGAATCTAAAGATATCGTTTCGAGTTTATCTTCTAAATCAGAATCATCTGATTCATATAAGTTGTCATCCACGGGTAAGGCATCATCATCGCAAAGTAGGCGATGTACTTCTTCCAAATCAATCGGATTTTGTAGATCGTACCTTTTACTCGTATTCGTAACGAAGCAGTAACAGCTCCTTGCAATAGCAAAGCAATATTGCACAAAAGTTAATGAGAAACAAATCTATCAACAATATGTAACGAGAGCAGGCGCGCGGGGCCTGGTTGACCTGTGTGACACGTAACTGCTGATTATTCATTCCTCCAGCCAAACAAATAAACAGATAAGGTTATCGCTGCAGGAAATAATCGCTCAAAGTGTAATGTTAGATGTCCTAGTCAGGCAATTGCATAGGTGCGTTCGTTCAAAAATTATAACATTTATATAATGCCAGGGGCTCTCAGGCCCCTAGCGACTGACGGAGGGTTAAAGGATGTAAAACTCTCTTAAATTGATTTAGTAACTTGTGAATCTTTATATAACTATATGGCTCTAAAGCCATGTGCTGTGAAGTAGGTCAATGTTTTTTTAGTTAATCTGAAGCTGCGAATACACGTTGTCAATAACATATGCAAATTGCATTTGGTTAAATTTTTTTCCATTCCTATACAAGTTACTTCAGAAAAGTTAAGAGAACATTAGATGATTCAAACATCCGTTTTGAAAAGGCTTAAAGCATTAAACTAAGTTAAAAACTTGTTAGAACTAAGAACAAAACAAGAATTGAACAAGTGCAGGAGTAAAGTTTCGTAGGCTTTCACGGCTGGTGTCATAACTAAGTAAGAAATATCCCGGGCTTGTAGACTTCTCAAGATGAAGGAAGAGCCCAGTAGACCACGGCCTAAAAGCCCGGGATATATCTTACTGAGTTTATTGCATAAGTGTTTATAAATGATGTTCGAAATTTCCACCTTAACGTCGGAGGATAGTTGATAGCGTCGCTGTAATGATGGTCGAGTTCTTTCAAATACACCTGGCGTATCACGAATAGCATACTACAAAGATCCTGGCCATCAGCTCCTCTTCACTATTAACCAGCGTCCCCTACACCAGAGTCTGAACATGTCCCAAAAGGAAATAAATCCAAACGGGTTAGATTTGGTGAACGTGCTGACAATGACTTTGGTGTTCCTCCACCAATCCAGCGATGAGGATACGTTCCACTTAGGAAATCCCTTACGTCACCGGAATAATGCGCAGATGCCCCATTACTTTGGAATCACATTAACTGGCGGATTCCTAAAGGAATATCTTCCAAATTTCTGGCAAGGAATGTTGTAAAAGCTGTATGCAAATGTGGCCCGTCAAATGTGGAAGTAGTAAATAGGGTCCTATGAGGGTTTCATTCACAATGCCAGTCCAAACGTTCACTGCAAACCGCTGTTGGTAATTTGTATCTCTAATAGCTTCAGGATTTTCCTGTGCCCAAATGCGACCGTTACTTGTGTTAAACATGCCATCTGGTGTAAAAACATTCCCTTCCATCCATAATATGGTTGTATGAAATTTTGCTTGATCAATGCATTTATGAAGAAATAACTGGACAAGCTGCAGTCGGGGTGGAAAGTCATCTGGCCCCAGTGCTTGAACTTGGGTGAGATGATAAGAATGTAATTGCTGTTCACACAGAATTCTAGTAATCGAAGACTGGCTTGTATGCCTGGCATGTGCTATTGTTCTTGTTTTTATGGGCGGAGAATTATGGGCCCGGTCAAGAACCTCCACTTCTAGAGCCACTACTCTAACATTTCTGTGGACTCCAGAACGATGAGCTTGCTTTTGAAAAGTTCCAGTTTCTCGGAGTCGTTGATATGGAACAGTAAAGGTGCTGTAATGAGGCAAATGCTCTTTTCGCATTTCCCCAAGTAGCACCATAAGTATAATGCATGTCTGCTGGTTCTGCGTAAGTATAGTTGAACATTTTTATAATAGATTGTAAAACTGAAAGCCCTTTAGTAAAGGGAGCACCTTAGTATATCCCGATAGCTGACATTGATAAGCTACACCTCTTGATAAGAGCCACAGTCACAAAGTGCTGTATAATATGCGACGGAATCCCTTAGTACTTATATAATAAAACTCAGGTTTAGATTAATGACGATATAAACAATTTTATAAGCAGAACACAAGCAATTATCCAAAATACAAAGAAAACAAAACTTAAACGACATTCCAATGCCTTGGGGCGTGGAGGGACAGGGATCTGGTTTACAAAGTTTCACCTAACCCGACGCGGCGTTTGCGAAACGTTAATGTCCTCTATCTGGATAACAAGACATTTCATTTATGGACATAGATTCCCTATAGGAAAATACTCAAGTATAACCTAAATCACATCTTAAAATTATTCGATGTCACTCTCACTAACTCTGTATATGAAATTGTCTACAATAAATGCTTTATTTATATATCACCTTTTGTGTGATTCGCAATATAATTTATAGGAACCGTGACTCTTGTCTGAAATGAAATGCTTTTAATATATAGCAGATGAATTACATGCCTTATTTTCAAGTGTATATATAAACATTTGTAAGAGTGGGATTTTAAAACAAATCTCTAATACTGAAGAAAGTACATCTTTTAACAAATAGTATTTAAAAATGCGAAGCTTTATGGGATGAATTAAAATATTAATGGAGCTCTGTATATAGGTGCCAAAGCTGTAGTTTCTTATTTGGGAATAATGGACAACTGGAAACTCGAGATTTAGGGGGTTTCCGTTAGAAATTGTTATATGCAGAGTAATTAGCGATATAAATAATTTTAATATGCGTGAGGAGAAAGGTGTTCAGATTGCTTAATTAATTCTTCGTGTTTTCCATTTTAGTTATCAGTATTTAAGATGTTTAATACCTGGACAAATGCTATAGATACAGTGCTTCAAAACGCTGAAGTTTATTTAAGTTACACCATAACATTTATTCTAAATCCCAACAGGAACGCTTTTTGTCCGTGTAGTGTATTTTGTGAATATTACACTAGTGGGTCACTCTACATATTCCTAGATCTGATTTTTATTGTGTTGCACAGTTTCTATATTCTCATTAACATATAAAGAGTACTTTAGTGCGTCATTAAGCGATATAAGCTCTTACCGCCCTGTTACAAACCATTGTATTCTCGAACATTTATTACAATGCCTCTCTAAAATATCGCTTCATGTGATTGACGTATTCTTATGTGAAATCAACTGAATGGCATATGATTGCATCTTCACAAGGAGCAGGTTTTAATATCACACCAACTCTGAAATTGCATCTGACGTTAAAACCCGGCAAAATGGAATTTTAGAAAGGAATTACAACACAATAAAATCCTTTACTACAGAGGGGAAAAATGTATCGGTGAATGGATTATCAATACCTTGCAAGCTATACATATAAATAATTCAGATTCTATTTCACTGTACCTTTTCATGCATTTATTACATAATATGATATGTGTTTAATGTGTATTTCAGTAACTTCGCGAAGAATTGGCATTATGCACCACTACTGCCAAAGTATTTAACAAAACCCTTCGTATGCCAAAATACTTCCATTTCACCTATCAAACGTAGAGCCTTGGAAAATGCTCAAACGTAGGTTATGTATATCTTCTTGGTGTTAATTTCAGTCATCTCTTTAACACTAATGGGACATGCCAAGAGTTTAGTTAAATGACCGGCTGGTACATATACTTCCAGAATGCAAGGAGTTTTCTGTTAGTGAAATTCTTCTGTATTGCCGCTGCTCTCTGACTCTCTCTCTCTCTCTCTCTCTCTCTCTCTCTCTCTCTCTCGCACGACGTTCTGTTGTATTCTTACGAGAAGAAATAGTTCCGTTGGGAATGCACTTATTTATTCCTTAAATGCTACTGATCCTGTAAACCCGCCTATATGTTCGACTGACGCGTAATTCTAGTGTGCCTTTATAACTTATTAAGAAAAAAAAGGTGTTACAGTATAAGAAAGTAATAAAGTATGAGAAAAAGTATTAAACTCCCATTGGGTAACTTACCTCACACAATATTATGACATCCGTGTCAATAAAGAAAGTGTTCTGTTATCTTCAGTTTGTGCTTTAAAGCAGGAGACTAAACGTTGCTGTTGCTCTCCTGCTTGAGTTTAATGTTACGGAACACGAGAAGCTGCCTTCATTAACTTTAACCTCGGCTCTTGTTTTACGTTTACCTGTCACTACTCACTTAACTGTCTATATCAGTCCATGCACAGAGAACAACTTAACAGTGCTTATGAAATATGATGTGCTAGTTATTCCATCGCTTAATTTCACATTTATTCACGTTAATTATACTAAGGCGTGTGTTGCACTTCTAACTCGCCGAAAATGTTGGGGTGGTGGAGCTGCTAGATTCCATCAAGCACTGGAGCTCTTCTCAAGATACCAAACTTATATAATAACTTTGCTTATTATTTAAATCTGATTACGTTTATTGGTTCATTATTTTCTGCTTTATCCTGTTTACAGAACGAGGTGAGTTTGAGAGTCTATTCTTCCACATCCGTTTCACAATTCCTGCGCAAACTAAATATATTTGTTATGTTTCTGATTTTCCTTTATAGCATTTGTGAATTCAGAAAAGTTATTTTTAGCATCTATAATTAATTTTGGGACTTTTCTGTTTTTATTTAAACTTCAAACACTATAAATGAATGCGCTTTTTGAAAATTATTAACACATTTCAAGGGAATGCAGCATTCAAATTTAGGGAAAATTCAGGAAAATGAACATTGGGTTGTGTACCTATATTGGATTTTAAATTGCGTGAAAAGTGTGCGATAAAGCAGGAACCTGTGTACAGACAGAAATGTTTTACACTTTAAAATGTGATTATATAGTTATATATTTTTATGTTTCTTCTGACAGTTTCTCTCTATTAATATGTTTCACACGAAAGACAAATCGTATAATTCATCCAAAAATGTTAACGCACATTCGGAAAATACCAACAATTAAATTGCAGGTTGAATTTTCTGTACTGCGAAGAGTTGGCCAGATATTATAAGCAATAAAAGCTTTCACAATGTAAAAATATATCCTTATATGAAGGAAAACGAGTCATAAAACTATGTTACAGTCTAGTGTGCTATGATCGGATGAGTAATATGGAAATCTGAAAGAAAAACCGTATGAAATAAGGGAGTCTGGTATTTATAATACAAGCGTTTGTGTGTATTTGGCCAGTAAACATATTTTGTGAGGAGATAACATCTAAACACAAAGATAATAATAAAGAGTGTCCCCATAGAAGTGAAGCCTTTGGTCTTAAAGAACGACAGAGTAACATTGTCCAAAGTATGCCCTGTAATTCCAAATTCTGCAGTAGAAACTGAATTACAAAAATATTATGTTAATCCCATATCCTCGGTTTTATATATTAGAGCGGGAATCTCCATTCCTGGTTACAGTCACATAGGGAGCCTCAGAACACAAATGTAGTAAAACCTGCTGTAGGTTTTGACGGGTTACCAGCGAACCTGAAATCCAATATGAAAGCACCTTACATTGGATATCGTTATCCTCTGATATCCCTAAATGATTTCTATGCAAGATGGACGGCCATCTAGAAAACAATGCAAAAATGTCTCTGAAGGTGTTCCTGGGAAAATACCCCTACAAAGAAACTAAACAAGGAACACATACTATCACCTAACCAAACAACATTTCCAATCTAAAAGTCATGTTACAGAAGTTATCACATGATGTCATTAATCACAACCTATAATAACCACTTTATCGAGCTTCAATCTATGGGAATTAAAATACCCTTATTGTCCACTTTGCATCAAAAGACCAGGTGTCAAGTTGTATCCGACAGTTCCTCCAGTTCTGCTGATGAGGGAGAAATGACAATTCCCTTAAAAGTGGAGAAGAGGAGAACAGAGTTAATCACATTCCCAAACGTACAAAAACAACTCCTGCAATACTAACAACAAATAAACAGTTATCTCTTGTCCAGAAAATTGTATAATAGATGACTCACCTCCATTTACCATGAATTTAGAAGCTTTATGGAAAATAGAATCCATTGCTCTTGAACACACTAATGATCTAATAGGCCTAATAATTATGATGAGAAGATTATACCCCAATTAGGGAGATATTACCATTAAATGTAAAACCGCTTAATAGAGAAAAATAATCCAGAATAATACAATAACAAAAGCTAAAGATGTTACCTAT
This sequence comes from Deroplatys truncata, assembly GCA_030765065.1. NCBI lineage: Eukaryota > Metazoa > Arthropoda > Insecta > Mantodea > Mantidae > Deroplatys > Deroplatys truncata. The sequence goes on along the minus strand of CM060990.1, from coordinate 521,764,082 downwards.
GACACAGAACGATTATATAAATTCTCAGATAACGAAATATACATTGGCTATCTTACAGTGAAATCTCAATGGCCTTTGGCCAAAATGTGACTATCTAGATATATTACTAAAAACCAGTAACTTCAAATGTTTTGCTTAGAGAAACCAACAGAAAAACAACTACGTAGCACAATTAAGGGACTACAATTGCGTTTATACCAACAGCAAAGTTCTAACTCGAACAAGTGGCGTAGTATAAATTTATTTTAAAATGAATATTCCGAAGAAAAGCGCCTCGCTGAATACTGAGTATGAAGCAATTGCAGCATCATCACGCTAAGTACACACACACACACACACACACACACACATATATATATATATATATATATATATATATCCCGCAGTTTATAGTCTAATCTGAAAATATTCACCCTTTTAGTAAACAAACTGTGATTGTAGCTCTGCACCTCTCTTTGGTACTATACTTAATCTCCATTAATGATTAAAGGTCTGAATCAGAACCAAAGAGCTACGAAAGCCCTAAAAAAGACGGCGTTTCAAGGATATAATGCTTGCAAGGAGATAGAGGAACGTTTTACCGAAGAGTGGGATAAACTACGTGATTCTGGCCGAGTAGTTTAGCTGCCGGAATGTGGTGAAGCAAAGGTTAGCTTCGGAGGTAGGAATCTGATACAAACATAAAATTGTTTTGGTTCTTCTTATTTCTCTCCTTGTGCTTATTTTCTGTATTTTAGTGTACTAATTGGTTTATTTTTGTTACTGACTCTCCTGTGAGCCAAAGACATAAGAATTGCAATCAGATAATTGTGTATCATGTTTACCCTAATAATCTGTATCGTATCTGGTGTTGTAAACGTGTTAGGTAGTTAGCATAACGACGATGCTAAATATAGCAGCTTTTGTTTCATGTTTAAACCTTATTTTTCACTTCTTCTATTAACAAAGGAGTCGTAAATGTGCTAAGTTCACGGGTAAACAGAATAATAAATTGTTAAAGAGCGTGGATATCGTAAAGCAAGTGAATGTTAGAAAAGTCTAACCCCTTCATCAATGCACATTTGTGTACGTTGCCGGAGAGACCTTCTTGCATGCTGTAACATGCGCGGTGTAATGTGCCTGCATTCTTCACGTATGAGTGTGCCTGTATATGATTTGGGCTTTGCGGTTCTTCTTCTTTACGGTGGAAAACATGACGATTATTCTATTTTGTACACACTTATAATGTTATCAAGAAGTTATATCGTAATATGAAATTATAGGCCCAAAGAGATACAAAAAAGGTATTAAGAGTTTGAAGTTCTCCCGAAGGGTGTGAACCCGAATTAAAATGTCACAGCGTTAAAGCAACCATGATAATACCATTCGGCCAATGCTACCTTGTGAGCTGAGGTTCCTATACGATTTAGCAGCAGAACTAGACTCCACCTCAAATCTTTACACGCTTTCTGCAGCATCATACAGTGTTTTGAGCTCGGTTTGGTAGTTTTAATACTGTATCAGTCATTACAATTACTGTATGATCTGAAATACGCCATAGTCTGTTAAATAAGAGAAATTATCTACCTAATACTTAGCACGTTTTGACAAGGCTATACACCGACTTACGGCTTAAATCCAATTGGTCGCACTGCGTAGATCTGCCATTTTGTTTTCAAATAGTTTTTTCAACCGATGCATGTGATAGGTTGTTCCTTCAGGGGCGTTTTCAAAGTGGTGCATGGATGTATGCTAAAGAATAAAAGATTGTAAAATTGGCTAAAATTCCTCCTGCAGCTCCCAGTGTCAGGATAGGATGTTTATACATCGACATACATTGCGATTGCATTCTGTCCCTAAAACACTTATGCACTGAGTTATGTATCCCTACTCTATAAATTTTTCCGCAAATCAGCCATTAGAAGGCATTGAAGAAAGGCGTATGTCACATAGTATGTCGCTTAGCACGTTGCATAAATTCAAAAATAAATTAGGCGCAGCTGACTCATCTGGTATATACAGAATGTGACAAAAAAGTACATCACAAATTTCAGGACACATTCCTCACACGTAGTCGAAGCATTAATGTTATATGAACATGGGTCTGGAAACGTTTTGTTTCCATGTCACAACTCATTTTCTCCAACTCATTAATCATGGGAAACACACACGAACCAAGCGTTAGTTCTATGGGGAACATGCACTCTTGGTTACACCTGGTTACGTTGTCATTATCGTAGGTGCACCGCCAGTGTTTTGTTTTACATGTCCCTGCTGCCATGCGAATTACCTAATTACTTGTTTACAGGTAACATCGATTGTTCCAGTGAGCAGTACGACCTTGGCGAACACACGGGTTGCTATGTACTATTAGAGTTGATCACAGACTTGGCTCGTGCAATGGCAGTGTACACAAATGCAGAGATGGAAGATATCAATTCCATGTATGGATTAGCAGACGACAATCGCGCTTGCGCTCAACGTTTGTACTGAGAGAGATCTTCAGGACGAAGGTGCCGCGACAGGAAAACGTTTGAAGCCATTGATCGTCGTGATAGGCAACATGGGGCATTTCAGCCTGATACTTGCGACCGGGGGAGGCCTAGAAGGACGAGAACACCGCATCGGGAGGCGGCAATTCTTCAAGCAGTTGACGACGATCCTAGTGTCAGTACAAGACAGGTCGCTGCAACAATGAATGTTGACCACATGACTGTCTGGGGAGTGTTACACGAGGTCTGGCTGTATCCATACCATTTACAGCGTGTGCAGGCACTATCAGCAGCTGATATTCCTGCACGGGTGCGCTCCTGCAAATGGTTTATGCAACAAGGTGTCAACCCTAATTTTAGCGCAACGGTGCTGTTCATAGATGAGGCGTAGTTTGAACGAGATCAGATTGTAAATTATCACAATCGGCATGTATCGGCTGATGTCAATCCTCACGCAACTGTTGAAGCAAGTCATCAACAAAGATGTTCTGTGAATTTTTGGGCGGCATTGTTGATGAATGTTTGGTAGGGCCTCACGTTCTTCCGCTCAGGCTCAAGGGACAAAGTTACTATAATTTCGTAGAGAATGTTCTACCTTATCTGTTAGAAAACGTGCCTTTAGCTGTGCGACAAAGCATGTACTTTATGCAAATTTGGAGCACCTTCTCATTTTAGTCTTAATATCCGTCGGCTTCTAAATAACAGATTTGGACCCAGATGGATAAGTAGAGGTGGACCAACTGCCTGGCGTCTACGCTCCCCGCACCTAAACCCACTGGACTTTTATTTGGGGGGGAATTTGAAAGCTCTAGTGTATCGAACCCTAGTACCAGAGGTTCAGAGTCTCCGTGCTCGTGTTATGGAAGACTGCGAAAACATAAGCAATACTCCAGGGATATATCAGCGCATCCGGGATTTACTACGACGGCGGTTGAGCGTGTATGAATGCTCACGGTGGGCATATTGCACATTTCCTGTGAGAAAGAGTTGCATGTGGTATGCTGGTACGTTCTATTCTTGTGTGCTTCTCATGATTAATGAGTTGGAGAAAATGAGTTGTAACACGGTAACAAAGCGTCTGCATACCCATGTTCATTTAATATAATTTCTTCGTCTACGTGTGAGGAATGTGCCCTGCAACTTGTGCCGTACTTTTTTGTTACGACCTGTATATACCAAACATTAAAGATATCAACCTCTCTGGTCTAAACGAATTAATAAACAAATACCCAAGAATTAATGGGTGATTTTAATGCACGTAGCTTACTTAGGGAAAACAAATGTACTAATTCAAGGCGAAAAGCTTTCGAATTGTTGCTACTTAACTCAGAGTTAATACTACTTAACGAATGTAAACACACAGTATTCTGCAACGAATAATACTAAAAGCAGTATAGATTCAACAATCGGTTCTCCTGATGTAGCTCATTTATTAAATTCTTCAATTGATACATTATTATTTGACAGCAGCCCTTTTTGCTATTCCAATCCAAAATAAATACACATGTTTAGTAGGTTGTGAAACATGTAAATGGAATTCAAATGTATGCTAACCACTCAATGTCCAATCGATGTCCCATCGGCATATTCACACAGTAGCTCAAAGGTTAGGGCAACCGCAAGGAGAGCAGGTGAACTGTGATCAAATCCCGGCTGTGGCATTGAATTTTTCAGTTGAGCCTGTATTAAAAACTTCCCAAGACGAGGCTAAGATCTGTAAAAAGTATAATTTATTTCAACTAATTGTGTGTCTATATATAATTTAAAGGGAAACCTTAAGAATTCCATAAGCACCCAGTATTAAAGCACTTCCGATGGCTAGTCGCCGTTGAGATTGTCATCTCTAGTGAAATGCCTTGGTGGTCTATCCGGGAAATAACTTGAGTCAATTCGGGAATTCAATGTCCCACTGGCATATTGCCACAGTAGCTCAATGTTTAGAGCAATCGCGCGGAGAGCGGGAGAACTGTGTTCAAATCCTGGATGTGGCATTGCGTTTTTCAGTTGGCTCTATATTAAAATACGATGTATAATAAATGAGAATATGAAATTGTTACCACAGCAAAATCAATGGCCAAACTTTATTATAATTGAAAGACTCTTAGCCCATTAATAGGGTCTGCTAGGCTAAGTATTTCTAAAGTGTAAAATTCATTCAGTAAAGGAAAAGCGCCATTGTGAAACGGAGCATATGAAGCTACAATTACTAAAAAATAAAGCTTATTACACATACAAAATAAATCCTTCAGTTGAAAATAAGGTATCATTGTTAAAACATCTATCCAAAGTTAGAAGAGAAATAATGAATGGAGTAGAAGCTCAAGTTAAAATTTGTTTTCGCCTTTAATGACCAGACTGCATAGAAAGTAGTGTGGAATAAAATAAAGGAAAATCAAGTAAATAATGTGCGGTCTTCAAATAAACCGCTTTGTTAATGAGCATGATGGGATCATATCAGCTGCATTAGTAGGAATTCTGGTACATAATTTGTTAACACTTTACAGTGATATGAATTACGACGAACGCTTCCTAAGAAACAAAAGAAAGTATGACAATAGCACCCTAGACTATATATTTAAAGGTTTTAAAGACAGGAATTACACATACAATCATAATATATCGATATCGGAACTGAAAGAAACACTCCATAACTGTAAACCCTCAAGTCCTGGGCAAGATAATATTCCTTAGATAACTCCCTAACAAGGTCTTTAATTACTCGAAGCATATCTGCAATTAAATTTGAATCCAAAATTATTCCCCCAGCAATAGCGTAAAGCCATAATTATACAAGTTTTAAACCAAATAAAAATCGCATTGTAACACATCATTATCGCCCCATCGCTTTCAAATGCGCAAATGCAATATCATGCAAAAGATAGTAAATAATAATCCATTATGCGGGACTTTAGAAAAAGTAAGCTTTCTCAGAGTTGAGCAAATGGATGAGCAAAATGCAATGAATGCAATTGCATGGATTGCAATCCATTGCAATCAATGAGCAAAATTAATTTTGACAACATCGCTCTACAACAGACACTTAAAATGGTCGAATTGGAAATATATAAGTAGCGTCTTTTTGAATTGCCAAAATATGATAATAATCTATCTTTATATTGAAAAGGTTTATGGTATAATTTCAATAAATATATACAAAATACTAATTGATAAAAGATATATTACTTAATTATTTATAGTTTTCTTGAGAACAGGAAAGTTACAATTAGAGCAAAAGGGATGCCATCAAAAGAAGCAGTTGCTCGTATAACTGTTGCATACCTTAAGGGTTAATACTCTATTCCTAGTCGGAATAAGTAATACAATCTCTTGCAGTAAGAATCTGCCTTTTTGCAGATGATATACCCATCTTCTGCAAAGGGAAAAAATATTTTTACCAAGAAGTTCTGCATCGGACATTTGATAATCTTAAAAAATGATCACACATTATACGATTGAAATTTTCACACATTAAAACTACGTTAATTAGTTTCTCCAAATGTAACCAAATCATGAATAGTCCTAAACTGTGTATTAGTAAATTTAAAAACGAAATTCTCTATATTATAAGAATTCCTGTCTTTTTGTTTCATGAAACAACTAACCTTATTTCCACCCATTAAACACTTAAGAAACAGCTTCCTAAGAAGATTGAACAGTCTGAAACTATTAGTTGCCAAAACGGGGGAGCAGACTATAATATCTTCATAACTCCTACAGAGCATTAACTAGAACTAAATTGGACCATAGCTGTGTAGCATATAACTCGGCGTCACTCAAACTCTTAAACTTAATTACGTTGAAACGATTGTCCTCAGAATTGCTCTTGGGGCATTTTAAACTAGCCCCGTTGATACCTTATAATGGAATAAGAGTAAATACCCCTACAACTATGAAGAACACAGTTAAAACATGCTCCAACCATGAATCAGCAATGTATCCTTAAATTAATTTAATATAGAGAAAAAAAACTTACTAAAATATATCTGAACAATCAAATTAAAATTCAAATAGAACAGCGTAGCAAAGGTATGAATTTTGCCTATCATCTATTATAACAAGCATAAAGAACTAACAGTATATAACCTTGGCAACTGTTAAATCGCATCGTCACAAGTATATTTTCATATCAACTATATCTACATAGCAAAACTAAAACTGACACAAGAGCTTATCAATAATTTTAAAAGAATTTCAAGAGATTATCCCAATAATACTTCATCCAAACTGACAGCTCAACACCAAGGGATGATAATGCCTGTGCAATAATCTACTCGAACCACACCAGGTTTTAGAAATTACCACCATAAAACACGATCCTTTTCGTGACTTATTTGCAATCAAAGAAGCCCTCTCAAAATACTGTGGCATTTAGCGACTTTTTGGGGATTAGTTTACTGTATCTGGGGATTGCACATTTAGGGATTGGCAGCAGTGCCAGGGGAAAGCAGGTAGTTACGGGTGCGAAGCCGTCTGTCTTCCTCTTTTAGTTGTAAGCGCCAAGGTAATTCGAAAATAGGGAGGGTAGGCCACTCCGAACATTTCGCGCTCATTGACTGCGCGCCTGGGACGTCGTGTGGAAGGTTGAGCACGCGCGCTCTTTGAATATAATTGAAAGTGAATGCTTGAAACCCGTTTTAACGTGTACAATATGAGGCTCGGATTGGCATATCCATTGTGTAAACGTTTAAGCAGTAGTTAACGAAGTGTAACATACTGCAGTGACATACTATGTTATAAAAGATACTGTAACTGAAAATGCGAAGGAAACTTTCATCAACACATTCTACTAACTACAAACCAATTTTATCACCACCACCAAAAGTAATACCAAAATAAAAAGTAATAAATCAGTTCTTTACGGACAGTTAGCCTTGTTTTTTGGAACATTAATTTTGAACACGAATGCACATCACACCTGTATTTCCAAATGACATCCACAACTAGAACTGACTACTAAGTAATCGGAAAGCGCATTGCTGTTTTGTCAGCATGCATTTGCACATAACTGGTGCTCATGATTGGTCAGTACAAAGCATAACAGATATATATTATTTGAAAAATTGCGCTATGATTCGTCGAAATAATTGTATAGGCGTGACTTAAAAATATTTTTCTTTTCAGAAAATAGGAATTATACTGTTTTAGAATTTAGTGCGTGAACACGTGCAACAAAATGCACTCATAGGGTAATTCAATAGGTTTTGACACCTGTTTTGCTGTTTTAAATGGACGGGAAGTCGGTCACAACGTCTCCAAAACCTTTAAGCAGTCCAAAAGAAAGACAAAAGAAAGCGAAATGCGATAATCTTTGCTTTGCCTTAGGTTAATATACCGCCATAAATCCCAAACCGTGTGAAAATTCAAGTATCACATGGACAACAGGCTGAATCCGAAAATAAGAACATTTTCTTTGCCATTTTAAGGAAAACAAACACTCAGTCCATGCTAACTGGATTATCATTGTAACGATAGGTATAACATTGTGATGGTACTCTAGACGTTCTCGGGCTTTTAGCCAGGCGAGATGATGTTAGTACAGGTGGTACATCGACTGTTGTTGGTGTGATGTTGTTGCTGTACCAACATCACCTCACCTGTCTTGAAGCCCGAGAATGTTTGGAGTATGTTCGTTCCCAGGAAAGCTTCAGCTCTTATGTCATTGTGATGGTATGCAGCTAGAAAGCGTAGTCCGCAATAAAATTACATTATTTTACAACCTAAAATTAAGGATCATTTATATAGCTTAGTACTTTGATCACTGTGGTCATCTCTCAAAACGTGTAATATCTATAACTAGAATTATTTATAGCTGTTTAAAGTATGAAAATATGCACAACATATATTGTAATTATAAAAATATGATTTGCTACATTCACATGACTTTCTTAGCTCACTTTTCCGCAAACTATTCATACAAAAGCTTATTCTTCTATCTACTTCTTGTTAACAGAAATGAACTTTCATAAAAACAGTACTGTTTTTGCTTTCACTATACATTTAGTTTTAGGTATAAGAAGAATTCAATAGGTTAAAGCGATAGTAAAATTTATATAAAGCGTATCGCGATGTGATGGCTTTGAAATTCCATGCTCTTTACATGACTACGAGGGAAAAAGCTGAATAGCGACTTACCGCTTACATAAAGTGTAACTATTTTAACATTTGGGTCAATAACACAGAATATCTCAGAAATGGTTAATGTCTCAACAACATTTATTTGGCAAACGCTGCGTGCCTTAACGAGTTCTACGTTTTCTATGCAGTAAGTTTTTGTTCTTTTGAGGCTTACCAAATTATTCAAGCCATTCAAATGAAGGGGACTTCAGAGGTTATTTGCAGAAAGTTCAAGGTATAAAGTTTATTTGTCATGCAAATGTCTTAAACATATGGTATTTTAATCAAAATTATTTTAGCCATTTTGGAGTAAATAGAAGTAATGGATGTTCTTCCATGTAAAAGGCAGTTTGAGGTGCAAGGTCTTTTGTTTAAATCTTCGTGTCGCTTCCTGGAAGGTTGCTTTTGGAGTGTCAAAAAGCACAGTGTCTCGAATAAAGGTTGAGAAAAGAAGGGCCACTTAACAAGGTAGGCATATTTCTAATTTGTTTGAAACAGGAAACAAACATATAGTGTGTCCAAAAAAGATAACAGGACTAGACTACTTTGATAAAGGCGCTGTTTGCCGTATTGTTAATAATTTTTATATAGTGGAAAAATGCTTATCTGCTGTGGCAAAAGTGGGGGAAAATTACAAATGGATATAGTTTTCAAAGGATCCAATACAAGTGTGAAAAGAATTTTACAATCACTAGGCTACCGTTGAAAAAAACCAAGTCCAAGAAATGTATCCTAGTGGAAAAGCACGGCATCAAATTTAAAAGATTTGTTTATATGGATCAGTACCAAGCAAAAGAAGGACTCATAGTTTACACAGACGAAACCTATATCCATACTTCGTATATTTCCGGTAAAGGCTGGTTTGACAGTTCAGGGCCTATGTAAAAAGAAGGCGGACTGACTGTTGTACATGTTGGCGGGGAAATGGGCTTTATGAAAGATTGCCTGGTTATATGGAAATCTGAGAGTAAGAGTGGTGAACTCGTTATCGAAAATGTCTCTTGTCACCACATTCAGGTAGATCGCACTCCCACCTATAATACAAGGAAAAGGAACAATGTTTTCGTGGCTGACAGAGAAGAACATTCCACATTGTGACACAATGTACAAGCATGAGCTGTATGAGCTCATCAAGCTTTATAAGCCTGCTCAAAAAGTTACGTCCTGAACGAGCTTATACCACAGCATGGACATTCTCTCCTTCGAAGCCCCCATAACACCCTGAATTAAATACCACAGAGTTGGAATGGGCTGAAGTAAAGAATTTTGTAACTGCTCATAACGTCTATTTTAACATAGATGAAGTAGCAAACCTAGAAAAGGTGAAATTCCACTCAATCTCGACCGAAGAATGGAAGCTTAAGCCTGAATACACGAAAAAGTTGGATAAAGTTCATGTGTAGCGAGAGAACTCTTGAAGACATAATTGAATCCTTCATAATTCAACTAGGAACCGATTATATTTTTTGTTAGGGCGGCCACACACCCGCCGCCCCCGGTGACGATCATCCTCAGAGGCTACATCGTCTCCCCATGCAAATGCTGTTAGTAAACTAATCATGCGTGTCTTGGGAGACAGAGTGCTATGTTAGTAAGAGGGATTTCATGCAGTTGATGGTCGGGTTCCGCGTTAGTACCCCGGCTAGTAAATATTAGTTCCTAGCTGGCATGCCGTGCATGCGAGCGTGTGAATTGTATCCTGGGAGACAGCACATACCTAATTCTGTGCAGCACCCAGGGTGGTAGAAGGTGCTGTTAGTAGGTTGGTTAGAAGGGGTGTGTTAGTTTATGCAGGTATGATGTTAGTGTGAAATAAGATCGTCTACATGTGATGCTGAGTGAATAGGGTGGTGGGGGCAGAAGTCTGAGTTGTTGTGAAATACCTGTAGTTTAGAGGTCTGCAGCTTGTTGTTGGTGTTGTTCCTTCGTGGACCTGGATTCGGTGGTGTTCAGTACAGTGAACTATGATGGATTGCTTGTGAACAGGAGGGCCTATGGTGTAAGTCATGGTTCATGAGTCTAAAGAAGTGGACCGCAGCGTCGATGGTTGAGTTGTTATTGTTTACGGATCGTTCAAATAGGTGGAGTGGGGATTTGTGCGTCTGTAAATCCTGGTCATAGTTGCCTAAGTTTGAGAAGAGTGCGTTGGAGTTTCGAGAGTTTTTGGCGTAAAGGTCGGAGGCTAGTTTCTTGATAAATTCTTCAACGGTATGCATGTGTAGTTCTACGTGTAATTTGTACGCAGGTGCTATTCTGGGTACTCCGGTGATGATTCGTAGTACCCTGTTTTGGAAGCTGTTTAGCTATTTAATGTAGGTTGCGGCTGCGTAGCCCCGGACTGGGGCGGCGTAGGTAGGTATAGGTCGAATTAGTGTTTTGTACAGATGACGGATCATCCAGTGAGGACGACCTCTAGGGCGAATGACAAAAACGAAGGTTTACTCAGCGGGACTGAAGAGCTGTAAACTACAGTTAGCAACAAAATTGTACATATTGTTATGTAGATTTTTCCAATGTATTATTAATGTATTTCAATCATTTTCGTGTTTCATTAGTTATGCAAAGCTTTTCTTTTGAGTACTCACGTACAACCGTTAAATAATTATACTGTCTCGTACTTATTTCATAAATTCCATAACTTGCTGCTATGAGACATTCTCCATTCAAGACAGCCAGCTAAAAGAATCTTCTGTAGTTGACGCATGTTTGAAGTGTACTGTAACTGGCACCTAACAGCCGTGGAGGGGAAGTGACAACACTCACTCACATTCCTAGCCCCTCTCGCATCCGCATTCCCCTTCGCCGGACGTCGTTCTAGTGGATCACACGTCTAATGTAATATTCTTATAATAAACGTGGCTCTTTGTTTGGAATGGTTAAATAATTTGAAACTACATTTCCTACCCCTTCTTTAAACATAAATAAGGAGCAATAATTCACTAAAATGTCCTAGATTCTGTGTGAGTAATTATCGCTACATTCCTATGTCAGGCACCGCCATACTCAAACATACCTCAAATTATGCGAAGTTTTGCGAGGGCACTATAGGTTTATTTTGGGACGTGACATAATGTTGCATTACCGGGTATATTGGTGTGGTATCACAGGGTAAATTCTGTGATTTTTTTCCGCACTAAATTTGAACTATAATACTAAATGTGATGCACCGCGTGGTCGCCAATACGGGGATTATGGCTGTTTTAAGTGCTTCTGTGCTTCATTTTAACTTGAAGGTAGTTTCTTTCACAGAATTTGGCTTGTTCTAGCAAAAGTGAGTAAAATTTGTAGTTTGATAAAGTAACGTTGTGTATTTTGTGAAACATTTGTGATTTTCCTTGTTTGGGACGGCATGGTGAATTTTGTGGGGTTAGGCTAGCAGTGTTTTCGCCATAATACATTAAGTGTATTTAAATGTCTTTCCTCTTGAGTATTATAGTGTCTTTTACTATTGTTTGGTGTATTTTTTATTGTTTATGTGAATTTGAATATTCTGAGTCTTGGAAACTGCACATGGCGTCACCGCGTGGTGACCTAGTTTTCTTTTTCTTTGAGCTTTGGCATTAAATTTTATTTGAGGATACCTCTTTTTACTACCACAGTTTAAGACATATGCTTACTTTGGTGGTTTGGTACATTTATTTTAATTTTTCTGAGTTTTACTGTGTTTCTCCCTAAGTGATTTCTTTGTCCGTCTTCACTGCTTTCTTCTAGTCTTCGTTTTTTTTCTTTCCTGCTCCTCTTTCCTATCTTAGCTCTCGTTTTTTTTCAATTTGTTTTCCTATTTCCTATATGAAGAGCTTTGAGACTTTTTCAAAGACTATTGAGATGTTACGATGAGCTCTGAGATGTTATGACTGTTTTACCCGTACAATTTTTGTCATAAATGTTAGCGTGGGAATCCAATCCTATGCATTCTGCCTAAAATATCGATGTTAACATTTGTCTAAGTTAATTGTGTTCTAAAATACTTGGTTTTAGTAAAATCGTAACAATTCGTCACTTTTTAAGTGAATTCATTTATAAGGAGGTTTTGTTGCACCATGCGGCCTGCAGTATTGTGTGCCATCGTAATTGTGTGTTGCCACCACTAGGTGGTTTATTTTTTCTGTTGTGCGTAGGCCGAATGAGTATACTCTCGCCTGCATTTTTGAGATCCACATTACTAGTAATCCAGTAAAATTTTCCATAACGGCATACAATGAAATGATGATTGCCACGTGCGATGTACTGAAACGTGTGTAACAGTGAATTCCTGTTAAACTGCATACTTTAAGAGCTAATGTTATTACAAGTGATGTTTTCCATACCGGTTTATTTTGGTATGATGAAGGTTCCCATGAATTCCCCGTAATTTGACGTAATTTTTTAGTTTTACGTTGGTAGTTTGGGATACATGTTTGATTATTAAAGACTTGAAAGTTGTAAATTTTAGTCTTGCATCATGCGTCAAAGATGGATTTTAAACCGACCCAGTGAACCTATGGTTGAAAAGAATGATTAAGTAAATCTCATTGCATATTTTAATTTTGTATTAAACGAGCAAGTAAACTGTGGCTTTCTTATGTTCATAACTAAGCAGCTGAAGATATTTGACCCTTCACCTTAGCGTTTCCGATGTAAAATTCACAATTGATATTCGTTAATTATATTTCCTTTTGTTTCTCAGTACATTATTGCTTGCAATGACAACCTTTTATTTGATACTGGCTTTTTTAGGTTATCTCAATTGTGCAAGTAGATTCAGGGTTGAAGGGCTGTGTTCGTTTATAATAGAGTCTAGTTTCACACCTATTAAATGGATATTTGTAATAATTTCTCTCCTGGCAGTGGTTTCTTTGTGATTTTTCAAGTGACACGTTACATACAAGTGCACCTTCTTCCGGTTTTATGCAGGAAGTTTGCATGAATCTAGTAGTAACGTTGTGGGACAGTCATCACTATTTCAAAAGTGTCCATTGAATGTTCCAGTGAAGGACTTGATTATGACTAAGGTATGTGTGTTTGTATAAATGTTGGGTTCTTGGTAGTGATGATGTTGTGGGACGGATGTGACTAAACAAATGCACCACTTGTGGACTACTTTGTTATGACAAGGGGATATATGTACGTTCATAATGATTAAGTGCCATACTCTAGTTATTGTGCGTCAATGTAGTGGCATATTTTCTTATACATTAGTCCATAGATGATGCGTTATCATATAAGCTCACAATCACCATCCTGAGCTGAATCCTTGTATTTAAGATAAATTCCATGTTTGTTTCAAGTATGACTCAGTGAGCAGAATTTTAGCCATATTAGTAATAGTAGATCAGTACATGGGACTCATTCGTGTTATAAGAACTTTGGAGGATTGTGTACAGATATTATGGAAAACACCCAATAAGGGAGTTCCTGTGGTTATGTTTATCAAAGTGTATTTATTACATGTTTTGGACAAGAAAAAAATTTATGACTGTATTCTGTGATTAAGTTCTCTTATTGTGTTTTGTAATGAAATGTATTAATTGCTTGTGTATCGTGGATTGTTTGCTTTTCTTTTCTTGAGAGTAACTATGCTTTAATTTTTATTTACTTCCAGGACTGATTTAGTGTGAACGTCTGTTTATTTATGATGTAGCTTGTAATGTTGTATCACCATAATTTGTTTCTCCAATGCTTTATTATGATGTGATTATTTTCTTTTTTTAGAGTTGTTGCACAATTTTCTGTTGAGGAGTAGCGATTTGATGAAGTTTTACCTCCGTAGGATTGCGACAGTTGTCTCCGATGGCTGCTGAGTGTTTCAAGTGTGTATGAGATGTTTGTGTGAGCTGTCTTTGATACAGTCTTTGTTCCATGGGATTACTAGAAATGTGTCCTCAGTGCTGTTATAAGTGTTTTGAGATTTGATCTGCAAGGTTGCTGCAATGTGCTTGAGAACTGAATGAGATATAAGTTATGATATTTTGCTCGATGGGGTTTCAAATGTCTTCCTTTCTTTCACAGCGCGCGCGCGTGTGTGTATGTGTGTGCGAGCGCGCGTATGAGTCATAAGTGCGCGGCTTTGTTAACTATTCTCTCAGTTGTAATGTAAGTTAGTACCAGCTTGTTAGGTTGAAGTTTTGGGATCCTAGTTACATTTCATTCTTTATCTTTGTAATTTGCTATTTATGTACTTTCTTCCCAAGTCAAGGTGATATGATTTATCTATATGCACAAAGACCATACGTTTGCTCTTATCATCCTTATTTGTTGTGCGTTTGGTGCATTTGTTTTCAAAATCCTGCTCTTATTTTGCTTTTAAAATTGTCAGTTACGTCATGGTTTAATATCCGTTTCTACAATCTGTAATCATGTTTGAAAATGAAGTTAAATATTTGGCACATCATTTTCTTATTTTTGTTCATGGAATCAAATATAGCTTTATTATTCTTTACCTAACTTTGCCCTTGGGATTCACATAATTCGCTGTGGAGAAATTACTGCTGTAGTTATATCTTGCTCTACGGGGAGCATAAGTGCCGTACATGGATGAGCCCGCCTCCTGGTAGACAAGCTAGAGCAAGCGAAAAACTTTCTTTCTAACTGAAGAAGCCAGAGACTTCGGCACTATTCGGATGAAGTCCGCTTGCCTCGCTCTCAATTGCACTCGCTTGAAGACTTGCTAGTTATACCAGGTGAGACAGCTGCGCCTATTTATTTTTGAATTTATGCAACGTACTAAGCGACATACTATGTGACTTACGCCTTTCTTTAGTGCTTTCTAATGGCTGGTTTGCGTAACACTTTATAGAGGATGGATACATAACTCAGTGCATAAGTGTTTTATGGGACAGAATGCAATCGCTATGTATGTCGATGCAAAATAATCCCACCCTGATACTGAGAGCTGCAGTAGCAATTTTAGCCAATTTTACAAACTTTTATTCTTTAGCATACATCCATGCAACACTTTGAAAACGCCCTTGAACGCAGGGCTACCAATTGGATTTAAGCCGTTAGTCAATCTACAGCCTTGTCAAAACGTGCTAAGTATTAGGTAGATAATTTCTCTTATTTAACAAACTATGGCGTATTTCAGATCATACAGTAATTGTAATGACTGATACAGTATTAAAACTACCAAACCGAGCTCAAAACACCGTATGACACTGCAGAATGCGTGTAAAGAATGAGTTGGGGTCTAGTTCTGCTGCTAAATCGTATAGGAATCTCAGCTCGCAAAGTAGCATTGGCCGAATGGTATTATCATGGTTGAATTAGCACTGTGTCTCTTTAATTGGGGTTCAAACCCTGCGGGTGAAATTAAAAGCTTTATTACCTTTTGTTTTATCTCTTTCGGCCTATAATTTGATATTATGTTATAAATAACATTTTTATATCATTATAAGTGTGTAAAAATAGAATAATTGTCATGTTTTCCACCGCAAAGTCCAAATCATATACAGGCACACTCATACGTGTAGAATGCAGGCAGATTGCACCACGTATGCTACAGCATGCAAGAAGGTCTCTCCGGCAACGTACACAAATATACATTGATGAAGGGTGTCGTCATTTTGAACATTTACTTCCTTGATGAAACCCACGCTCTTTAACACTTTTACAATTCTGTTTATCCGTGAACTTAGCACATTTACAACTCCTTTGTCAATAGAAGAAAGTGAAACATAAGGTTTAAACTTGAAACAAAAACTGTTATATTTAATATCGTCGATATGCTCCCAAGAGTATGAAAGCAAACTACGCAACACGGTTTACAACACCAGATACGGTACAGATTATTAGGGTAAACATGATACATAATTATCTGATTGTAATTTTTATGTCTTTGGCTCACAAGAGAGCCAGTAAGAAAAATAAAAATGAATTAGTACACAAAAATACAGAAAATAAACACAAGGAGAGAAAAAAATACCAAAACAATTTTATTTTGTATCAGATTCGAATCTCCAAAGCTAACCATTGCTTTACCACATTCCGGCATCTAAACCACTCGGCCAGAACCCACGTAGTTTATCCCACTCTTCGGGAAAACGTTCCTCTATCTCCTTGCAAGCATTATATCCATGAAACGCCGTCTTTTTTAAGACGTTCGCAGTTCTTTGTTTCCCATTTAGGCCTTTAAGCAGGCGTAAAGTACCAAATAGAAGGTCAGAGCTACAATTACAGTTTGTTTGCCAAAAGGGTAAATGTTTTCACTTTAGACTTTAAACTTCGGGTTGCATAGATACGAATACCTAGGGGCAGCTGACTCACCTGGTATAATACAATGTGCCAGACAGCGCGCTTGGAAAATGGAATGTCGAAAGCATTATAAGGGAGTTTAAAGGAAATGTAACACGACAAAACAAAGTTAATCAACTTTAGCTGTCTGTAACGACAGAAAACAAACTGGTAATATGGCAGGAATATAAATGCCAAGAGTTTTACACATTATCCTCTGAACACAACAGTAAAATGAAGCAGAATATGTTAATGTTATTAAGGTAAAATACAACTTACATTAAAGCAAACTCCTAACTGTATTCTCAGGAAGCGGATGAATCCCACTCATTTCGTCTTCTATGTCATCCATGCCGTTTAGAGTCACTGTTGTTCTCACTGTATTTTTCTAAATTAATGACAATATCTTCCGTGAATTCGTCTGTAATACGATCGCTCTGACTATTTATTTTAACCTCTACTGAAATAACGATGACCACCCTTCTGCTCCCATTGTGGCAAACTTTTGCGTCAGCTCTTTTGCTCTTTTGTACGAATGAGTTGGAATGTAACATTCTTCGCTAGTTAATCTTTCACGCTGGACAAAATCAGTCCAATCGGATTTAAACCCTGGTAATATGGTGGTAGACTAAGAACTGTGTGTTCATAATATGCAAGAAGTCTGTCACTTTGGCACGACTTGTAGTGAGGTTTGTAGGGTTTTACAACTCGGGTTTCAGCATCTCAGTTCTGTACGGAATACCTTTCTTGGTTAACCACTCATACTGATCTGCTTCCTGGGTGACAATGACGCATTGTTAAGTAGAAGTACCAAGTTAGGCGGTAAAATTTGGAATGAGTTTTTCTTGCAGCCATTTTTGCATAGTTTCTGAAATTAATTTCTGAATGATAATTCCCGGTTACTCGAGTGTACTTGAAAGTTAGTAGGGCATTTGGGATGAACCATTATTTGGAATCGGCATGTAGCACTATTCGTATTGAACGTTTCAAAGTAAGGGATTTTTAATCCCAGTACAAAGGCATTACTCCAAGAATTTATTTTAGTTTGTGAACTGTGTCCATATGTCTCATTAAATATAGACAACAGGCATTCCTTCCTTTCCAAAACGTCTAACGCTCCGTATATAATTCATCCATAAGGGCATAATGTCGTTTCTCTCCGCTGAATTTTCCGGGAATATTCCGTTTTCCTCCATCGAAAACCCAGAACTTCGTACTGTCTTCCTCGGCGTCGTTATACAACTCTTGAATTGAGTGTATTAAACCAGCTTTCTATTCCATCGTAGAAATTTCTTATGGAGATTGTGCGCCTTACCACACATTTATCAAAATCCTCTAATTCACACTTATATGTAGTTCTCGGCCGTTTCTTTCCTAGTATAACGAAAGACTCAAATGCACCGCTTTCAATCTTGCTGGCCTGCTTCACCTACATTTCTCACGGATATTTGCAAAACAGCAGTTGCTTCAGCTAACTTTTTAATGTTCTTTAGCTATTTGGTGATACCTATTTCGTTTTTCATACACTTATAAATGATGTAAACAACTTCTCTGGTTTTACTGTGGAATGTTTTGGCATCTTCTAACTTAGATTTTAAGGGAGGCTTGTTACCTTTAGAGTACATTCCACTTCAATAAATAAAACTTCATCTGTAAAACCACAACACAACAGACCCTCTCTGCAATATACTTACTTCCTGTGACTTGCACTATTCGAGGCGTTGTTTGATACTTAGCCTCGAAAGAGCATAGTGTCGCCCTGCAATGGGCGTAACGGTACACGGACGGCCTTCTGCCCATCAGGTAAAACGGCAATTTGCGGCACCTCTATTTACTTGTTTGGCTTTTTGTATTTTTGCGCTTATCGCCTGCACCACTTCGTAGCAAAGTTCCACCTTGAAGAGGCAAACTAATCCAGCGGTTTCCTGCCGCTTCCCACTTCAACTTTAGCAACTTCATCAGCGCCTATTGTGTATGACCAACTCTGTAGTGCATAGGCTTCTCCATTAAACAAACTACTTATTTTTCGCTGCTTGTGGTTGCTGTTGTGTAACATTGGAGGTAACAGTGTACAAAAAGGTAGTACCTCATGGTTTCATATCGAGTGCATTGATACCGTAATTATTGACGAGAAGATATAAATAATTGAATAATTAATTAAAGAAATGGTAGTAAGATGAAATAATTGCAGTAAGTCATTTCAATATATCACATCAATGCATAATGTAAGAACAAACTTTGTAAGTGAAGAAGAAATACAGTACCAGGCAAATTACGGGTTCAGGAGAAGTGGAGAGCACTGCTCTTAAGTAGGGAGCAGCTAAGATTATTAAGCTTTCAGACGAACTTAAGTCAACAAGAAAACCTTTAGCTCAAGGTTCAGGTAGCTAGAATTCATGACGTTAACAAGTAAGATATGTGTGAAACCACATGGAGGCCAATTCAGAAAAAAAAATGAGAGGATCAGAAGGAATTTTTAGAATTTGGGAGTCATGGAGTGAAAGTTGTGTTTCAGATGTGTAAGTTTTGGCAAGATATAATGTATGCACCATAGTGTGGTAGTTCTAAAGTAGGAGGTGCCTAAGTTTACAAAAGAGGGATTATTGCTAAAGTTGGCGTTTATTTCTTTTCTTTCGTGTACTGCCTTAGTGGCTTACAGTCTTTTATGGTGATGGGCAGTTCGTAACGCCTAAGACTGATAACGCGTTGGGTTATCAGTTACTTAGCGTTAGCCGCGAGAAGTTTTGCCGGTAAGCAGTTTAGTGACTCCCGACAATTTGCGCTTCTATTTCTTTATTGCGGAAACAGTTATTTCAAACCGTAAAATATATGCTGCAGGAGCTATCATCAGGTATGATAATTTAATTGTTATGATTTCGAGTGGTACCATTCATAACCAATTTCATTCTTTATCTACTAACGCTCGGCAACTCGCTACAATAGCTCAATTATTAAATAGCGTTAAATTACTCAGTCAATTTAAACTAGCGTTGTCATTTTAAACTACGTCCACGCATACCCTGAGAGAAAGATCTCATAGCAAACCACTTTAGCAGCCGGCAGCGAAATAAACAGAAGATACTGGAGACGACGTCGAAAGGTGACACCGGGTATTCGGCATCAGCGTGTTTCTAAACTTAGTTTTTTTTTGAAGCAGTGTAATATACAATTCGTTTACGGTGCTCTTTCCAAACTTACTGTGAATCTTCAACATATTGTTTTGTAACTCCGGAAAAACCTGACAATTTATTATTCTTCAAATTGGTAGAAATAATATTGTTATTTCTTTTGTATCGCTTTACAATAAAAATAAATTTAGTTTTATTTATGGATGCTCTTTAACTGCTATGCTACTTAGCGTCCCATTCTATATTGGGCGTGATAGACCGGTAATTTTGCTCAGAGTCCTCCTTATCAGGCTTGAGGTTCTTTTACGTTCCGTAAATATACGACACGGGACCACCGGCTTTACTTCGCTTCCGAAGGAAGCCATGGTAAGGATATTTACGCCCGAAAAAATCCATCGCCCTCCGCCGGGTTTGAGCTCGCTACCCCGAGAACTAGAGGCTAGCATGGTAACTACTACATTACGGAGGGCGTCATCACTTTAGAGTCTTAGGCATTTTAATTTGAATGGTGTTTTATAACTTTTTATTTTCACAATTTCTTTCTTGGTATCCCAGACCATTGTAATTTTGTTCCTTGTAATATATGTCTCTTCATTTAACTTTCGTTTTTCCACGAGGACGTGGACATTGGTGGCCGAGGGAAATGTGACAGCAATGACGCAACTAAAGTAGGCATTAGGAAAGGAGCAAGCAGGCAGTTACTGGTGTGAAGCCGTCTCTCTTCCTCTTTTGGTAGTAAATAAGGCTAAGGTAGGCAACTTCAGCAGAAACACACCTCTTCAGGAACCATGTAATACTTTTATAATAATTGCGCCTATTTTGGAATGGGTTAAATCATTTGAATTCAAATACTTTTTTCCCCTTCCTGTTAAAACAAGTAGGAAGCAATACTTTACTAAGATGCCCTAGATTCTGTGTGAGCAATAAGGCTACGTCACTATGACAGGCACCGTCATAATTTGAAATAGTTTAAATCATGTAAAGTTCGGCACGTTTTTTTATTAGTTTATTTTGGGGCATGGCAATACTACAGTCTAAAGAACATTCTCAAAGTTTAATATTCTCTGAAACATTAAATGTAGTAACAGCAATTCAAGGTTAATCAATCCATAACTACTTCAAGAAATGCAGACATTATACTTAAAGGATCTCAGTAGTAAATAAAATGGCGACTCTGGCGCACAAAGGATATGCCGCCATCTGATAAGGTTCTTTGTTCTATGCCGACAAGCCCAGCCCCCTCTTTGTGCGCTTAGATGCCGCCCTGGTCGCGTGGCGGTAGCCCCGCCCCCTTTCTTTGCGCGCTATCCCTTAAAGCCGCCGAAGATGACCCCTCCTTTTCGCAGGTTCCTCCCCCTTTCTTTGTGCGCTATCCCTTAAAGCCGCCGAAGATGACCCCTCCTTTTGGTCTCCTACCATGTCGCCTGGTTCTGTGCCGGTGGCTCCTCCCCCCTTGCTTTGTGCGCTAACCTAATGCCGCCTGGGTCCGTCCCCCAGGCGGTTAGGTCGCGTGCCGTTGGTCCCTCCCCTTTGTGGTCTGATTGGTTCCCTGTGTATAGGTGGGAGAGTGTGTATTGTTAGTATACGCTGGCGACGTCACCCTGCTCTCATAGCGTCCTGTCTAAATCCCCCGCCCCTGGTAAGGTGTGTGTGGAAGGGAATGTGATTCTCGATGCCTGCCGCACATCGGCAAAACGTTTGAGTACATAATTGTGTCAATCAATTAGATAATGTTCGCCCATGCATAAAACATTATTGAAAAAAAAAGAATCGCCATCATATTACTACTAATGCAATTAAACGATGCTCGTCAATCAATTAAGTATTTTTGATTGATTAATTGTATATGAATTGACTTGCGCACCTGCTTCTAAACCGCCATTTTTACATCTACTAATGTCAACAAATTACACTTCTAATGAAACGTGGCTAGTCGGTCGATGAAATCAATTAAGTATTTTTGATTGATTAATGTAATTGACTCGCGTGCGCAACTGTTCGTTATCGTATATGTGTGGTAGCATGTGTATAATTATTACGAGTAATAACATTTATTTAATTCTACTTTTGAGGGAAAATATATTTTGGATTTATAAGAATATTACAACGCTTAGATGATTCCATAGCTGAACGGACAGAGTTGACGTAACATTCGTTATCGCGTGATAATTGCGCTGGAACCGCGCGCGCAACCCTTCTTCCACTAAGCGTCTCACTCGAATGACTGGCTCTCGGTAATTGCAGTGACAAGTCGACTACCGCACCCCCTCCACTCGCGTTTCAGTTCGCAAACTACACCAGTTCGCCAGGTGGTAATATGAGTGAAACTGGTTTTTTCTCTGTGAACCAGCGTGGATTTCCTCACGGCGCCCCTGGTGGTCATATCCGAAAGTTGTGAATTCGCCATATGGAAGCTCAAGTGCGCGCAAGGCGGCCATCTTAACTCTATATAATTCAGCGAAATATGATTCCGGAAAAAAAATAAAGGCGAATTAACATTTTAGTTAAATAATACTCGTTTAACATGCGAGGTGCGTTCATGTTGTCTCGTTATAATTCCGGAGGAATTGATTATGAAATAAATAAATACGGTTAACATTATAGGTGAATATTACATACGCTATTAAAAATAAATAAGGCTCTCGCTGATCGATGAAAACAATTAAATATTTTTATTAATTAATGTAATTGACTTGCGCACCTAGAGCTATCTCATTCATTTTTCACCTACCATGGATATCCTAATGAAACGACGCACGTCTATCGATGAAAAACAATTAAGTTTTTTATTAATTAATTGTATATGAATTGACTCGCGCACCTGGCTGTTCTCGTATATGCGTGATTATTACGCTTGTATAACTATTACAACTAATAACGTTTGTTTAATTCTTCTTTTGAATGGAGGGTTTATAAAAAATATTGCATTGCTTAGATGAATTAAAAAGAAACTGAAAACGATATTGCAAATAGCTAGTATGAGACGTTAACACGAGAACCCTTTACGAAAAAACAAGACGCATGCGACCGCTGTGCATCGTCTAATACAATGAATCTTAAGAAGCGGTTAAACCAGGACGCCTGGGTTTTCCCCCCGGTACCTGCTCTTAGTGGCTAGGGGTATCCATCACATCGGAGTACGCTCCAACTGATGTTAAAAATATAAGACCGCTATGCCTCTTCTCGCTCGAGAGAAGTAATAATTACCCTTCAAAACAGGCATACCTTTCTTAGTAGATATAAAGTAACACGCACGAAGACCCCAAATATAAATTTTATAATCGTTTTTAAATGTTCTTTCTAAAGACGTAGCGAACTTTGAGAAATTCAACGAATTATTCACTTGCATACACTGCTTGAAAGAAGTATGCTGTACACCCCTGAAGAATGCATATGGTCTTCTCGGAAGAAATGCCTATGTAGACACATTAGCGGACAATGGCAGACGCTTCCATGCCATTAAACATCTTAAGAGGGTTTGAAGAATGCAAAACAGGGTCCTGTATAGAGCCATTAGTGGACAATGGCAGACGTTTCCCCTTCATTAAACATCCTAAGTGCTCTGAAAAACCACAGACCCTCTGGGTAAATAACTATTAGCGATACAATAGAATTTCTTAATGGCTTCCTCTGTGCAGAAATTACATCACAAACCGTGGAAAACCAAGTCTAGTCATGTTTTAAGCTTACCACAAAAAAAATTTTCCCGATAATTAATATAAATTCTACATGAAGAATATTAATGATTAAGTTTCATAGCTCTTATTTCTTTCAATAAGATATTGAATATGACTCAAGCGCTAGAAAAATTAAACGGTGAGAAGCACTATTATAATTATAATTAAACGTATACTGTATAGATTCTGTACTTAAACATTCGATTGTATCTTTGCCATTATTTAAATACTCACATACAAGAATTGCATGCATGATATCAAAAATTAAACTGATTTTTTTTTCGGTATGTTAAACAAAGAAATATGATTTGGCGAGAGTAATATGAAGAATAAAAAGTATTCAGAACGGTGAATATTACATACGTTATTAAAAATAAATAAGGCTCTCGCTGATCGATGAAAACAATTAAATATTTTTTATTAATTGATTGTATATGAATTGACTTGCGCATTTGCTTGCTGTCGTATGTGTTCGGATGTTACGTTGATTATTACGCGTGTATAACTATTACGACTAATAGCATTTGTTTAATTCTAAATTAATAATGAAATATGGAGCCTAGCCTAAACAATCCTCGTTACTCTTAATTTATTCCATTTAAAACGATTGGCTTATTCTCTTAGTAAACATAGGACGAGAACGATTTTAAATACCTCATCCATTCGAGAGATATTTTTTGAATATTCCAGCATGTTAAATATAAACTTAATACACACACACACAAATTCATTTCAAGTAATATTTTTGCGACATTAAGTATTTGCGAATGAGTTTTTACTTTCTCTACTACGTATAGTAAGTAGAGGAAGTGTTGTATTCCACCCAAAAAAATCGATACCCAGATTTCACCGGAAATACATGTTTTGAGACCCTCTGAATCCAAAAAAGCATGGCTGTGTGTGTGTCTGTGTGCCTGTGAAGCATAACTCAGAAACGAAGAGTCGGATAAGTACCAAACTTGGTATTTAGGTTCAGTATCTTCCAGAGATGCGACACGAAGGTTTTAAAGAAAATGCCCCGCACCAGACTACCCTTTACATGGAACATTTCTCGAAAATTTTAATTTTGTCAAAAATGACTCTAACGATATTGAATAAAATATTATATGTTTAAGATATTGTAATGAGATGTGAAATGTATATCTCGAATTTTCAGGGAATGTCTCCAAAAGTATTCTTCATTCTGAACGACTTTTGCAAAACTTATAAACCATAAGAGATAGACAAAATTTTACTACACAAAAAATGGAGTGCACGTTAAAATACATAATTTATATCATATACATTCTTGTTGTTGAGTAAACCGTTTTCAGATATTGCTTGTTATTCCCTTAAAATTTCCAATACTTATACTTTTTCTCAAATTCGTTATTCTTGTTTTTATGTCCTGGACATGCAAAAGAGAATGGAATGCGTCACATAGCAACCAGCGTTAAAATATTTGACTATCGCTTAAAACCTACCATATTCTCCTTGTGTCCACATGAAAATTACCAATAACATTGACATCGCGATATATCGATTAACATGAAGCATATGGGGAATAAGTGTTTGTAAAAATAGTTTGTACAAGAGTAGAGAAAGTCATGTGAGTGTAACACATCAGATTTTTTGATATTGGTTTAAATTTTCAAATACTTTTAACTTTTCTCAAGTGGTAACTCGCTATTCGTTTTCCCCGTGGTAATGCATAGATAATAGAATTCTAAAGCCATCACATAGCATCAGGTTTTTTTAAACATCTGTGACGTGTCTATTCGCAATCGAAAGATCTCTGGTTCGAGGAAAATTATATCAACAGAAAAAATACATTATTTTCACCCTGTGATTATTTTGGTAATGTAACAATAATTAACAATGAATTTTAGCGGTAAATGTAAAAAATAAAATATATTTTTTATTTCTAGCGTCATATGCAGAAACATTTCCCTTACGACGAGGTGGCGTGATCGCTGGATTTCCCCATAACAGGTTTAGGCTTGCTTACGAAATGCCCCTGTGCGAGGCTAGCATTTCCCTCTCCTTCTTCTCGAATTTTTGGAGTAGCCAATCAAAATCGTTGTATTATATATCTTAAACTTTCACTCATACATTTTTTATATTGCAAAATAACACTATAAAAAGGCTGCTTCATCGGGAATTCTTACAGTTTCTCCGCTGAAATCAACGAGCTAAGGTCTCTGCAAACTTTTCTCATTCAAAGTGAAATTTCAACGAACATCATGTCTGGTAAGTTGTAACAAACCACTACATTTACTTTTAAAAGTTAAATTATTTCTCTGTACATTTAACTTATATTTGCGTTCTTGTTTTTAATGTCTGGCATTTATATTCGAATAGCTGAGCATTCTAAAAGTTAATAGCTAGACAGGTGAATTTTCAAATAAAAAATGTGAACAGTTTAGTTAAGTATTCATCTTGTTGAGTAATTATTATTCCGGATATTTAAATACGTGCTTTCACCGGGTGAATTATATTCCTTTCTAGAGAAATACAATTACTTGAAAACCCTAAGACTCGAATAAAAATGTTCTGTATAAATATTCTTCCGGGGTAACCGACGGTAATCGATCCGAAGACTTCATGTTTGCATGCACTGGTCGAACATTCACTGTGAATGTTTCATTCCTCTCTCGCATTTATTTAGTAAAAACTTTCAGCCTGTTTCCATCATGTTAAAGAGATATTTTCCATGATTGTGTCGAGAAATACACGTGCTTTATTTTTGTAATAGAAATTTTCTCAGGTGTTTAAAATACATCGACATTTTCCCTGTATAAGCTATTCGCAGTAAAGTAAATTAACTTAATAATATATCTTTTCTTTAATAAATAAATAAATAAATAAAAATCTAACGCGTTAATTATTTGCGTTTTCATCCTTCAGTTCTGCTAACATAGCTGAAGCGTACATCCAGCTCCAGCAGGATACCCGCCGCCGGTTGCAGGATCGCTCATCAAATACCGTAATGATTCAGGCACCCGAACAGTCGAATGGTAAGCATTCTTCACTGTTTTAAAAAAGTAATGTAACAAATCATATTAACTTGTTGTTCATATTCTTTATTATTATTATTTCCAGGAAGTGGACTTTGTTTTGGTATCGGACATCCATCGACCGCTGCAACGGCACCACATGGCTTCCAAGCCTTCATGGGGCCAAATCATCATGGAGGTGGCTCTGCCCCATACATGCAGCAACACTCGTACGGTAAGAATTTACAGACTGCCGTTTGAGCAATTGTAACTAAAAATTATTTAATAGTAGACATACATTGGCGGTTCTAGCACACAAAGCCCTACCTACGATAGCATAGAGTTTTGGATTGTATAAGGAGAAAAGGATATATTTAAGGGGAGTTTCTCACCCAATATTCAGTCACATAACTCTTTCGGTCTCCCAGAATGCTATGTATTTTTCACGCAGGTGTTTAAAACATGTATTTTACACGTATAGCGTGTAGATTCTTTAGAACTCTGTACTTAAACATGCTATACTATTATTATTTATTTTTCCAGGAAATGGACTTTATTTCGGAGGCGGCATCGCTCAACAGGCGACCGCTGCACCGGTACCTCCAGGCTTCGCGACCGCGGTACCAGCAGGCTTCGCGACCGCTGCACCGCCAGCCCCAGGCTTCCAGACCTTCCTGGTACCAAATCAGCAGGGGTGGGGCCCTGCCCCATACATGCAGCAAGCACCGAACGGTAAGAATTTTTTCAATATTTTATGAACTTCTTTTACACATTCTATATTATTATTATTATTATTATTTTTCAGGAAATGGACTTTATTTTGGGATCGGGCATCCATCGACCCCTGCACCGGCACCACCTGGCTTCCAAGCCTTCATGGGACCAAATCAGCATGGTTGGGTTCCTGCCTCATACATGCAGCAACCACCGAGCGGTAAGAATATTTTTCAACATTTTATGAAGTTCTTTTACACATTCTATATTATTATTAATATTGTTATTATTATTTTCAGGAAGTGGACTTTATTTCGAAAGCGGTATTGTTCATCACGCGCCCTCTGCACCACACGCATTCCCTGCACCAAATCAGTAGTGGAGGGGCCCTGCCCCATACATGCAGCAACCACTGAATGGTAAGAATTTTTCAACATTTTATGAACTTCTTTTACACATTCTATATTATTAATATTATTGTTATTATTAATATTATTACTATTATTATTATTATTATTATTATTATTATTATTATTCCAGGAAATGATCTGGGTGACCTTGGAAGCCAGCCTATGGATCTGGCAACACAGAAGTCAACATCACCGGAGATTGGTGAAGAATCGTCCGCTGCACCGTCCGCCTCCTCATCATTCGACACTCTAGAGGAAGTTCTACCCGCTGCACCATCAACCTCCTCAGTCGCCTGCGATGAAACCGCTGCACCATCGACCTCCTCAGGCGCAAACGATGAAGCCGTTGCACCGTCAACCTCCCCCTCATCATCCAATGATGTAGCACCTAGGAATGGAAAGAGAGGACCGGCATCGGGCGGGAGCGAGCAGCTTACAATAAAAAAAGCCAAGGTTAGTGCTAGTAATTGCCAGGGGCTGGAATGCAATACCATACAATCAGCGTTCAAGGGACGTATTTTTAATAGTAGAATAGAAAATACATTAAAAATACTCGAGCCCAGAGTCTTTTTAGATGAATGCAAGGAGCTTATTATTAAAGAAGTGGAAAACGTTTTGCAGAGAAGCATTTGTGGATTAAAGATGCATTGTTCCATGGAACTTGAATATTTAATCCGCAAACCTGATGAAGAGAAGTGTCTTTCAGCTGGCTTTAATTCTAAGCCTGTACTGATTCTTCCGTCAAGCGATCTCAATCAGATCTTCTCTTCAATTGCGGGGGATATTTTAGAAAACATTTCTAAATTTGAAGGGGGAGCATCATCGAGGTCCTTGGTAAACATACTCAGCCTGGTGATGGGCTTTACACACTACGACCCTTTATACGCAGGTTCATACATTGAACCACCGCAGAAAATTGCGAAAAAACATGCAGTCATAAACATAAAGAATGAAGATAACTTCTGCTTCGCATGGTGCATGCTTGCCTCTAAATACTCTGTTAAACGCGACGGCCAGAGAACCACAGTATACCCCTTTGATCTGCTTTTCGAGACATTCAATTATGAAGGTATTGAATTTCCGACACCCTTTCATCAAATTGAATGCTTTGAAAAGCAGAACAATGGAGTATCCATTTCAGTGTTTGGTATAGAGGAGGTGAATGAGAACATTATTCCCCTATACCAAACAACTGAAAAGAAGCAGCACCATACCAATCTGTTATATATTGAGCAGGGGGAAAAGTCCCACTACTGTATAATTAAAGACTTGTCCAGACTTGTAAGGAGTCAAGTAACGAAACACCAGCATAGAATATGGGCATGTGAGGCGTGCCTCAATAGATGCACAAATGAAAAGGCCCTGGAAACGCATCGATTAAGATGTGGGAAATGCCAGCTACTTAAAATGCCTCAACAGGATGAATACCTTGAATTTAAAGCATTCTCCAAGAGCGTTCCTGTACCATTTGTTATATACGCAGATATTGAATCTGTTCTGGCGAAGGTTCACTCTTGCGAGCCATCAAGCAGCTCGAGCTGGACCCGAACCGTTCAAGAACATGAAGCAATGTCTATTGCCTTGAAGGTGGTATGTAGACATGACGAGGCATTGTCAACATTCTTTCTCTTTAGAGGTCCAAATGCCGTCGATGACTTTATCAAGCAGTTGAAATCAGTTGCTGATGACGTCATCGATGTGTATTCCAATCCTAAACCCATGGATTTAAGCCTTGAAGAGCAACAGAATTTTGATAATGCCTCTGAGTGTCATATATACCTTGCTGCTTTCACTGCGGGCGATTTGCGCGTGAGGGATCACGATCATGTGACAGGGGAATATCTGGGTGCTGCTCATAATAGATGCAATTTGAATAGAAAGGTCCCTGATTTCATACCGATCTTTTTTCATTGTCAATCTAATTATGACAGCCACTTCTTGATAAGACGCCTGGCATATGACAATAAGCCCATATCGTGCATCGCTCAAAGTGGTGAAAGGTATATAGCGTTTAGCAAACGGTACAGGAACATCAGCTTCAGGTTTCTGAACAGCTTTAAGTTTCTTGACGATAAGCTGTCCAGCCTGGCTGACATGCTGGAGGAGAGTGACTTTAAAATAACAAGGGCAGAATATCCTGTTGATGAGCATTTTAAGCTGGCAAAGAGCAAGGGAATATTCCCATATGATTATGTTTCAAGCCTTGCCATACTCGAAGAAACTTCTCTACCACCGAAGGAGGCCTTCTGCAGCACTCTTACTGACAGCCACATTACCGAAGAGGAATACAGGCATGCTGTAAAAGTCTGGGAGGTCTTTAATATCCGGAATCTCGGAGAATACAGCGATCTATACCTGAAAACAGATATACTGCTCTTGGCGGATATTTTCGAAAAGTTTCGAGATATCATAACAAAGGCGAAACTTTCCTTAATATCCGACAAGAGCATGCTTGAATTTTTCGAGTCGGGAATTAGAGGCGGACTGTGCACAGTGGTGAAGGGCTATACCAAAGCTAACCATAGGTACATGTCCAACTTTGACCAGCATGCTCCTGTTAAACACCTGTCCTATTGGGACATAAACAACTTATATGGAGCTTCTATGAGGTCTGCCCTACCATACAAAAATCTGAAATGGCTCACCAGAGAAGAAATTGACAGTATAAACTTCGCAGAAATCAAAGAAGATTCAGAGACTGGATATGTGATAGAGGTTGATATCGAATACCCCGACCATATCCACGACGCCCATAACGAAATTCCTATCTGCCCACAGAGCGCGATACCACCGAATGGCCAATACAAGAAACTGCTTGCAACATTAGAACAGAAAAGCAAATATGTCTTGTACTACAGGGTGATGCAGCAGTGTATCGAGCAAGGTCTAACTATGAGACATATTCACAGAGTGGTGTCCTACGGCCAGTCTAACTGGTTGAAGACATATATCGACGTCAACACCGAGAAGAGAGCGCAAGAAAAGTCAAAATTCGGGCAAAACCTGTGGAAAAAGATGAATAACGCCGTATATGGAAAATTTATAGAGAATGTGAGAAAATACGTTGATTTCAAAATAGTTGGAACCTGGGAACAGGCAAAGAAGTTGATAGCACGCAGCACTTACCTACGCACCATACTTTTTGAGGAAAATCTTGTAGGAATCGAACTGGGCAGAGAGGAAGTACATATGAACAAACCAATCTACATAGGACACGCAATTTTGGACATTTCAAAATTTATCATGTATGACTTCTTTTATAATATCATGAAACCAAATTTAAAAGACTTGCTGCTGAATTACATGGATACAGACTCGTTTATTTTTGAAACGAGTTCTGATATCTATGAGTTCATCAGGGAGAACCCTCAATATTTCGACACTTCAAACTTCGAAAAGGATAATGTATATGGTATTAAGCAAGCCAATAGGAAAAAGATTGGGTTGTTCAAGGACGAATTGGGCGGCTTGGTTATGGAGGAGTATGTCGGTATTAGAGCAAAGCTATACGCCTACAGATACGGAGGGCAGACAATTAAGAAAGCTAAGGGTTTCACCAGGGCAGGCATGGATAAAATAGATTTCGCCCATTATTTTGAATGCTTAAAAGACCATAGACTAAAAATTTATTCGGTAGAAAAAACATTTCGGAGTAAGCACCACAAAATTACAACCATTGAAACAAACAAATTGGCGTTGAAGGGGGGTGACGATAAGAGGAAGTTGATGGATGGAAGCTATAAGACTCTAGCGTGGGGCCATTATTTCCTTAGACCTGGTGATTGCTAGTGCCTAAACTTGTAAATATGTATAATGTAAATATTTGAAGATATCTTGTTTTTTTCAATCTGGATTTTGTAAATATTCATTTATATTGTGTATGAGGGTTTTTATATATTAATTTTTCCCTCTGATAATATCATTGTATATATTCATTTAAAGTATGTGAGGGTTTTTATATATTAATTTTCCCTCTGATAATGTTATTGTATATATCCATTTAAATTGTGTATGAGGGTTTTTATGTAATAATTTTTCCCTCTGATAATGTTATTGTATATATCCATTTAAATTGTGTATGAGGGTTTTTATATACTAATTTTCCCTCTGATAATGTGTTTGTATATATCCATTTAAATTGTGTATGAGGGTTTTTATGTAATAATTTTTCCCTCTGATAATGTTATTGTATATATTCATTTAAATTGTGTATGAGGGTTTTTATATATTAATTTTCCCTCCGATAATGTTATTGTATATATCCATTTAAATTGTGTATGAGGGTTTTTATATATTAATTTTCCCTTCTAATGAGGTTATTGTATATATTCATTTAAATTGCGTATGAGGGTTTTTATATATTAATTTTTCCCTCTGATAATGTCATTGTATATATTCATTTAAAGTATGTGAGGGTTTTTATATATTAATTTTCCCAAAAAAAAGAAGAAAAAATATGAAGGATTTTTTAAAATAAAAACATACTCATGATTTTACACTCATAAAAACTTGTCTTTATTAAGTCTTCATACATTACACCAAATCCTTTATATCAGTCCATTGAGTATCTGCAAAACCATACCACTTTACAAGAACTTTGTTTCCACGTTTACGTATAACCTTTTCTACTAAATATGTGTTAGGATAGTTAGTCTTTTTTAGTTCATGTCCATAAAAGCCACCTTTTATGATTTCGCCATTCCTATCCCTTAGTATGTATGTTGTAGGCTTGGTACGATTCACACGAAATACTTTGAAGATTTCAACGCTCCGGTTAGATTCATAACCCTTTTCAAAATGTCCTTTACGTTTAGATATCCTGACATAATCACCAACACTAAACTTCCTTGAAGCCTTCTTCTCTCTTCGGTCTTGATTATAATTATCCACAGTCAGAAGAAGATCGTTGTTTTTCACTTCATTAGGCTTCATGCGGATAGTTGAATGAAAAGTATCATTTTACTTTACAAGGATTCTAGGTAAAAGATCTAGCCACTTGTATGAGCCTTGGACTAAAAACTCTCGGTACATCATATTCTTCAAGGTTCGAATTAAACGTTCAACAGCCGCAGCCTTCACATTGGTATAGGTGCTGTAGTGGTTAATATTATACTTAAACATTAATCGTTTAAAGAACTTGTTATAAAATTCTTTCCCGTTGTCACTTTAAATATTCCGGGGAGGGACATCCATTTCTTGTAATATATGCTCCATAGCCTTTGCAACATTAACTCCGCCCTTATCCTTTAAGGGTTTTGTATATGCCATTTTAGAGTAAAAGTTGATTGCGATCAGAATGTTTTTGGAATTTTTGTTCACTCTTGCATATGGTATCATTTCAATCAAATCAATTTGTAATAAATCATTCATACCTTTGCTGATAATTTTGCGTCGTAAATAGTTCCTCCTCGCCGATCCGTGAAGCTCTCTGGCGATATTCTGTTTGGCGGTCATGCTATAATTTTAGATGCTTTCAACTCCCGGATAACTTCCTCAATCTCTTGAGTGTGACTATTATTACCAGCGTCCCTCGAAGCAATAAGTAACCTCAGTCTATTCACTAATGTGTTAGGATTTCTCCAGAAAACGTAGTCAACCTCCTTATCAGGCTTATGCTCCTTCCCTGCCACTCCTAGACCTGAATGTGTATTGAGCAAGGGTCGTATTATATTCCTGTATTTATACGATTTACCAGATTTCAAACGACCGTGTGTGGTGTAACCACTTCTATGAAGAGAAGTACTTTTCATAATATTAGCGTACGTCTCCAAGTCTTCACTAGTGTATGCAGAAATCTGAGGCGATCGCTTAAAGATGAGCTCCGTCAAACCGTCGGTAGATTCATACGTTTCATGACCTATCAATATTTGATTATTTATAAAATGAATATCCTTATTTCCAAGCATATAACTTCCATCCTGATATCTCACACCGTACAATGTATCAATACGATCCTTGTCTTTTGAGCGAACGTGTTGAAGGTAAGTAGAAATACTTGTAGAATCACCAGCTTCATTCTTGACGGTCTTCACAGTCAACCCTCGTTGAGTGTCCAAAATATCCTTGAGGGGCGCGGTTACAGGCTTCAAAGCTTCGGACATGACATGCTGAGTCTCAAACCTGACACCTTTTAGAGCTCTCAGTTTTTCTTTTACAGCCCTGGTATGCTCGGCTACAGACTCTTTAAGTCTTATGCTTTCACTATCCATCTTACAAATGATGTGAAAATAGACGATTACCTTCAATTTATAGTCTGCGTCCAGCTTGAGTTCTCAACGTGTCGATAGCCTTAGCTAACATCTCTATCGAAGTTCTCAGTTGCTCGGTTTCTTTCCTATGCTCCTGTGTATGTGTCTTGAACGCTTCAGCAAAGATTGCCGTATTAGCGTACTGGCTTCTGGCTGATTCTTCTAGACTCGTCATTTGCTGCATATTAGTTTTGTAGGCGTCCATCATCATATTTACATTTTCCTCCACTTTCTTAGGTTTATCATTGCAGCAATCAGTTTTGAGAGTATTCAAAACCTCTATCTCTAACTGCCTGACTGTAGCCTCTAAATCTGAAACCCGATTCATCGCTAACTTTTCTAAATTACTAATTTTCTGATTGCAAAGATTCTGAAGATTTGTTTTTTCTCTATCAAGCTCTGCGGTAACTTGTTTAATAGAGTCCATTACAGAATCCACTCTGTATTTTGGTTGTTAGAGTATCCGCTTTACTCGTAGTTTTATTCAGATTTGCTGTGATGTCTAGCAGCTTCTTACCTATTTGCATCTCGATTTCCTTTGGTAAGTACCTGTTTAACTGCTGTCGCGTCTCGTTCAATTTGCTAATGATCATAGCTCTAGCATATCTTTTATTTACAGCATCCGTATCTCCGAGAGGATCTGCTATATCAATGATTCTCTTATTGTCGAATATAATGTTACCATTACCATCCCTCGACTGCGTGCGTGAATTGAGATATCCAGCGATGAACGTTTTATTCACAACATCATTATCGTGAATAGGATCTAGCAATACCTTTAATCTAACTTTATCGATGACTATGTTATTTTCCTTATCTCTCTTGAGGATATATCTTGAAATCAATTCATCGATCAGGGTCTTAGCCATAACCTCAACATTGTTAGCAGCTTGCTGAGAGAAATAGTGCATCCTAATTTCGAGAGCATCCACATAATTCTTATTGGCGGCGTCATGATTATCTTCAGGATCGTGAACATTGCACAATCTCTTATTCTTGAATTGATAGTTTCCTTTGACATCTCTATTTATGATAAAACGATCAAACACTCTTCTAACTGGACCAGTTCTCTGAGAACCGAACCTATCGATGCTCATGATTAACTACGAATGATCATTTTCTTTTTTGTCGAGCTTAATATATACATCAAAACCATTCCTATATCGCCCCTTATTCATGTGAAATTCAGGAACTATCACAACAAAGAGTCTTCCTTCTGATACACTCTCCCAAACGTTCTTACACAGATCTTTAAATTCATTGTAGGTCATGTCGGTATTTACATAATCTTCGTAAATGTGCTTTAAGTTTAAATTGTCTTGTCTGAAGAGTATTATCATGTTTGTATTATCGCGAATTAAATGTTTTGGAACTTTAGCATAGGACTGTGCTAGATATACAGAGTCGACATTTCGATGTGTGCCCATACTGTAAAAGGATGCTATCTTTTCCTGCTTTTCAGTGATGACGTCATCAAATATAAAGATTGAATTTTCTTTGACTTCAGAAGGATGCAAAACATCATCCCCGTTGTCGAAGGTGTTCACTTCTATACCTTCGATGTTTTCGAGCACTTTAATTAGGTATTGGTACTTTGGTTGATAGAGAGACTTTGAATAAATATACAAATTTTCAAAACGTAGTCCATTCTCATGAAGTAGCATATTGAGTAATACGTTTGTTTTCCCTGCACTGGAGCTCCCTAAAATAAGAGCTCTGACATTAGATGGAAATAACTTGCCATGTCGATCACTTCTAAAGTCACTTTCAAAGTCTAATACCTGAATAGGTAGAGAGCAGTGCTGCTTAACAAGCTCCATGTTAACAACTAACTTATAAAATGTGTGTGCGATGTTTATATATTACCGGATGTAAAGTAGTTAATGATCGATTGCAATGATATAAAAGGACTAATGCATGCAATTACTCGCTTAGTATATCATGAGAGCTAAGAGAGGAAGGTCGTTGCAGTATAAGCGTGGCTCCGGAATTATTAATTCCATAATTAATTCGCTCCCCTTTGAAGCTCACTTACCTGGATATAGATATTGTGGGCCTGGTACTAAATTGGAAAAACGTCTAAAAAGAGGAGACCCCGGAATTAACCAATTAGACGAAGCTTGCAAACAGCACGACATCGCGTACGCTGAGAATAAGGACACCACTTCAAGACAAATAGCGGATAAGATTCTTGCAGAGAAGGCTTGGAAACGTGTGCAGTCATCAGATTCAACTTTTGGTGAAAGGTTAGCTGCAAGGCTAGTAACTGCAATCATGAAGGGAAAGGTTGCAGTGGGAACCGGAAACAGGAAGAAGAAGAGAGGAGGGTTTTTACCATTGATACCCATCATTGCTGCTTTAGGCGCTGCAGCAGGTGGCGCTGCTCAGATAGCCTCTGCATTCAATAAAAAAAGGCTGCTGATAGGCACTTAGCAGAAGTTGCGAGGCATAACAAGGCGATGGAGACACGGGGAAAGGGACTGCGAAAGAGAAGGTGTAAGAAGAGGAATAAAGGAGGATTCTTACCTGCAATGCCGCTGATGTCGTCTTTAGCCGCTGCATCTAAAATAGCAAGGTCCTTGAAAAAAAGAGGATCTAAAGGCAGGGGTTTAAAGAAGAAGGCAAAAAACGGTGGAAGAGGATTGTACATATACCAGAGGAAGCCCTAAGTAACGTGGCCATCGAATATTATGCTAAACGTTTAAAAATTCCTTATTTTAGAGGAGTTTATATGATTGACAAACTTCCTTTAAAACCACACTTCAAAGAGAGACTTATTACCAATCTCGATACCTCCGATAATGAAGGAACACACTGGGTTGCTATAAGGAAAGAAGGTGATGTCGCATACTACTTTGATAGTTTCGGTAATTTGAAACCGCCTCCTGAGATTGAGAAATATCTACAAGGTGTTAAAATCTACTATAATACACAGAGATACCAGAATTTCGAATCAGTCATCTGCGGGCACTTGTGCTTGCAATTTCTTTTATCCTAGAAGCTGCTACATCGTCAAGATGAGTTATACAGTTACAGTGAGTGGGCCAGACACTGTTATTTCAACGCATTTAAACCCGCCTCTACAGCTAGATCCTCCAGGTCATTATGAGATTGCTCTCTTGAATTTTAAAACATTCTATTCAATACCAAATGTCGATGAAAGTAATAATAGATTTCACTATTTTCATAATGGTAAACCTGAAACCATTGTCATCCCGCATGGAACCTACGAGATTGCCGATATCAACGCATTTCTAAAGGATATGATGAAGTCTTCTTTATAAGACCTAACAATAATACAATGAAGGCTGAGATTAAATGTCCTTATACAATAGACTTTTCTAAGGCTAGATCCATTGGTTCGCTTCTAGGGTTCTCAGACACTAAAATAATTCCTGCTGGAGAAGCGTTTGAATCTGACGATCTTGTGAATATATTTAAAGTAAGTATCATACGTGTGGAGTGCAGTATTGCAACAGGCTCTTTCATTGACGGTAAAAGCGGGCATTCGCTCTACGAGTTTTTCCCTTCTGTTCCTCCAGGCTATCATATCTCTCAAGAACCCTCGAACCCGATATATTTACCAGTCATAGATACAAACTATATAGACCAGATCACTATTCGAGTGGTAGATCAACACGAAAAGGCGATCAACTTCAGGAACGAAGTTATCACTACAAGACTGCACATAAGACGCAATGGCAATACATTTTAAAAGACATCGCAAATACTATAATAGACGACGTACACCACGTTCGAAGCATACTACCTCTCCAGCTTCCGAGGAGTTAACACGTGCTAACCGCAGGTTCCTCGAAGGGTTAGGTTACAGGACGCTATAATGGACATCTTAAACGTGACAGAAGTTCCAGCCTTTGACGACAAGATCACCAAGGAGGAGGAACATATTTTTCTTCCATACAGCACGTCCGCTCTGGATGTAAACGATGAAATTAGAATACCATGCCAAGCTGAAGATTTGTATACGCTACCTAACAAGAGTTATCTCTACATCGAAGGTGCTCTCACCAAGGTAGATGGATCCCCTACTACAGCGAAGCTCGCTAATAATGCTATAGCCTTCATGTTTGATGAGATACGTCTAGATATGAATGCTACAACTATAGAGAGAACAAGGAATCCAGGAATTACTACAACTATACGAAATTATGTGACTCTCAACCCTATGGAGTCGAATCGACTGCTGAATGCTGGATGGTCCTATCCTGGTGAAAAAGTTGATATAGTACACGCAACGAATGGAGCTTTCAATGCTGTAGTCCCTCTCTCGATGCTCCTAGGATTTGCTGATGACCACAAGGAGCTTATACTCAACAGCAAGTTTGAATTGATTCTCATAAGATCCAAAGATTCTAGAAACTGTGTCCTGAGTTCGAATGGAGAGGAAGCTAATGTAAAGTTAACTAGAATCGAATGGAGGATGCCTGTAATTCGTCTTTCCGATGCTGAAAGAGTTCACATTCTAAAAATTGTCAAGTCTGATAAACCTCTACACCTTGCCTTTCGATCTATGGATCCTAATACACAGCCTGCTGTGCCCCAGACAAGATCTTTCACTTGGAATGTAGCAACAACATCTAAGCTCGAGAAACCTCGCTTCATCATAGTGGGCGCGCAGACTGCAAGATTGGGTGATTATAGCAAGAACAGTTCCGAGTTTGATCACTGCAACATTACTAATTTGAGACTATTCCTCAACAGTGAATGCTATCCCTACCATGATTTGAACTTGGACTTTAAAAATTCAAAGTTTGCTTCGCTATATGAAATGTACTGTAAATTTCAAAGTTCCTATTATGAAAGAGATAATTATCCCCTCTTGAAGAGAAAGGTTTTTCTTCACCGTGCACCATTATTCGTAATAGACTGTTCTCACCAACCCGAGGAGGTTATAAATGGAGCTGTGAACATCAGAATCGAGATTCAAGCATCTGCAAATATACCAGTCCAGACGTCACTGTACTGCCTGGTTCTACATGACAAAGTATTTACCTACAAACCTCTTTCTCACGTGATGCAAGCACTTATATAATTATGTATATGTTTGGGTGAATGGTTTTGTAAAGGAATGTACAAGGATAAGATTATGAATAATAAATTGAATTCATATACTAAAACACTCTTTTATTGACTTTAGCATACATTTCAAGCATTTTCCTTCTCCCCCTCCTACTCCCTGAAAAACTAGTTGCTCCTGACTTGCAGAAATCATTTAAAATATTCAAATGTCTTTCAATATAGGGCAATAGCCGTTTTAGGTTCCTTACACCCTCAATGTCTAAAGATATTACATTATTATTTAAACAAGTATTTATGAAATGAATTGAATGGTCAAAAAATACAATAATATTGTATAGGTATTAGGTAGGTCGAGGTATTAGGTAGGACGAACGAAACGTCCAAGTGTTATTTTATGGCGTTTATTTTAGTAACTTTGCTCGTGATAGGAGGTGTTGAATTAAACCCAGGACCTGTGACTGATGAAGGATGTGGGAGCTGCAACAAAGCTTTAAGGACAGGACTACAATGCAGCAGCTGCGCGAAGTGGTACCATTTTGGCTGCCAAAAAATTAAGAGGGACCAGAACATCGAAGAAAACTGGGAATGTAAGGACTGCAGGGGAACTGAAACGGTCATCGCAAATCAGAAGAAACTGGAAAAGCTGCAAGAAGAAGCACGGGTGTTACGCGAGAAGCTCCAACGCGCGGAAGAGAAAATTCGGAAGTTAGAAGAAGAGAATAGCCAACTCAGGGAGCTCAGGAAAGAAAATGGACAAGAAAAGGGGAAACCATGTTTGATAGTCGGAGACTCTATTGTGAGAAATGCGGGGAACCCGAATGCAGAGGTAGCTTGCTATCCTGGCATAAGGACTGAAGGACTGCTGGGGGAAATCGAGAAAAAGCAAGAGGAGATGGAAGACAGCTATAAGACGATTGTATTGCACGTTGGGAGCAATGACCTGCGGAGAAGTGAAAACTACGTGATGGGAGACATGTACAACTTAGTTAAACGGACAAGGCAGCTATTTCCCTCAGCGAAGATCGTCGTTAGTGGAGTTTTGAGACGACGCGATGTCAACTGGCGGAAGATAATGCAGGTAAACGACTCGTATGCATGGGTAGCGGAGCGACTGGGCACGAAGTTTCTGGACCCAAATTCGTGGATTGAAGACTGGGACTACGGACGGGACGGTGTGCACTTAAACCGAACTGGATCTTCGAAGTTGGCAGCTTTGTTCGGGAGGGTGACGACGTGGAGCGATGGCAGCAAGCGGCAGAAGCAACAGTGACAACAACCTCGGAGGAACGAAGATTCACAGGTAGGGGCTGGCTTTTTAAGGCTGTTACAGGTAAATTGCCGTAGTATTATGAATAAAGTTGTAGAGTTTTGGAATTTAATGGAGATATGTAATCCAAATGTAATTATAGGTACGGAGTCATGGCTAAATGTTGATATAAATGATGCGGAGGTTTTCAGCTCAGATTACAGGGTGTTTAGGAGGGACAGGGACGGAAGGGGAGGGGGAATTTTTATTTGCGCTAAGTCAGAGTTACAAAGCAAGGCGCTATGGGTAGAAGAGGATGTAGAGATTATGGCAATTGAAATTATTGATCGAAAAAACGAAGGTAATAATATAACAATAATAGCTTGCTACAGACCACCTAGCGAAACTAATCACAAAACGTTGCATAAATTAATAGAAAAAATCTCTTCCGTAAAGGGAAACGTTATTGTAGCAGGGGATGTAAATCTGCCAAATGTAAACTGGAAAGGTCAGTTAATAGGAGGCGAAGACCAAAATCTTGTTAATTTTCTGGTTTGGGAACAGGGTTTGTTGCAAGTCGTTAACACAAGTACTCGGCAATGAGCCTTACTAGATGTATTTTTATGCAGGCCTCAGTCTTTGTTTGCTGAATGTGAGGTCTTGCCAGGTATCAGTGACCACCATTGTGTGCAATTAGAAGTAAACTGGGGGGGACGATTAAACCGGTTTGAATTAGAACAAACATCAATTAGCTGGAATTTCCAGAAAGCGGACGGGGCTGCTATTCAGAATTTTCTACACGAGCAATATTGGTCTTTCGTAAAATCTGCCACTAGTGTAAATGAAGCCTGGGCTAGTTTCAAAACACTTACTTCGGAAGCAATTATGAAACATGTACCTTTTAAAGTTATGAAAAATAACGCTGATGCAGAATTTTATACAAAACGTATTAGGTCACTTAAAAGGAAAACAAGGCGCGCGTATCATAAAAGGAGGAAATCAGAATGGCATTTTATTAAATTTAAAGAATTAACCAAGAATTTACAAAACGAAAAGTTGCAAGCGCAGGAGCGGTTTTTAGAACAAATTTTAAATAAGGAAAGTGATGGATGGAAAGCATTTTACAATTATGTGAGGAGACGCAGGGGTAATAAAGAAGGCATACCAGATTTCAAAGTTAACGGGACTGCCGTAATAAATGATAAAGAAAACGCGAACATATTAAATGCACATTTTGTATCGGTCTTTCATAAAATGGATGATAGTCCTGAACGGGAAAATAGGAGTGGTGGGGAATCGCTTTTTCAAATAATGGCGCCAAAATTACGTAAAAGGATCAAGATGCTACAGAATCGAAAATCAAGAGGGCCGGACAACGTACCTACTGAAATATTAAAAATAGGGGGAGAAGCCATGATTCCCTACCTCATGCTATTGTTTAACATGTCAATTAACAACCGTGCACTACCGGAAGACTGGAAATCCGCTATTGTAGTTCCAATATACAAAGGGGGTAATAAAACAGAAATAAATAATTATCGGCCTGTTAGCCTAACGTCGGTAGTGTGTAAAGTAATGGAGCATCTAATTGCAGAATACATACGGGAGGATTTAGAAAACAAACAGTGGTTCAACAAAGCGCAACATGGGTTTAGATCCGGGTATTCATGTGAAAGTCAAACAACTTCATTAATTCAAGATTTGGCAGATGAGGTGGATGCAGGGGGAAGGACTGATGCAGTGGTGATAGATTTTTCTAAAGCTTTTGACGTAGTGCCACATAGTTTACTCATCCGGAAACTAGCAAATGCGGGACTTGATAATCGCGTTGTATTGTGGGTAGAACAATTTTTGAAAGGGAGGACGCAAAGAGTAAGAGTAGGTAGAGAACTGTCAGAAGGGGGGACCGTAAGTTCGGGCGTGCCCCAAGGCTCGGTACTGGGCCCGTTACTGTTTCTTATCTTTGTTAATGATATCCATATAAACATTAAATGCCAGATAAGACTGTTCGCAGACGATTGTATTATTTACAATAAGATTAGGAATTCCATGCATGAGACTGCTCTTCAGGACGACCTAAACGAAATCAGGTGGTGGGCCGAAGCAAACAAAATGACAATTAATGCTGGGAAAAGTAAGTCTATTGTTTTTAGCAGAACTAAGGGGAAGATTATACATAACTATCAAATGGGCGGGGAACCAATTCCACAGATGGACAGCTGCAAATATTTGGGAGTGTGCTTGTCAAGTAATGCTGGATGGGGGGAACAGATAAATAGTACATCTAGGAAAGCGTGGAAAGCATTGCATTTCGTAATGAGAATACTGAAAAAGGGGAGCGCAAAGACCAGGGAACTAGCCTACAAATCTTTAGTGCGGCCGGTTATGGAATATGGAGTAGCATGTTGGGACCCATACAGAGTCAATCAGATTGATTCCTTAGAAAAAGTGCAGAGAAGGGCTATAAAATTCATAAGGAGAGGTAAAGATTTTGGGTTTACAAAAGGTGAAGAGAATGAATGGGAACCGCTAAAAGTTAGGCGTAAAAACATAGATTAGTTGCGTTATTTAAAGCTTATACTGGTTCAAATGCTTGGGCGGATGTTAGAGAAAGGTTAGAGAATCCAGCACACTACGGTCGAAACGATCATCTGTTTAAAATTAGGGGTAGAAAGTGCAGAACCGACGTGGGAAAATTTTCTTTTGTTAATAGAACCATTGAGGAATGGAATGAATTGCCTGTAGCAGCCTTTCAGGGCTGTCCTCTGACCTTGAAGCAGTTCAGAAATAATATTAGCAAAATAAATGTTGGTTAATTAACTAGTGTACTCATTTCACAAACTATACTATTAAAGTTGACACTACCAGGTTGAAAATACTGGTAACTAAATATAAGGACCAATTGTAAATAGTTAAGTACCTCGAAAATAGTTATGTACTTTGTAAGTTGTTAAGTACTTTGTAGATAGTTAAGTAAATGGAGAATAGTTAAGTAAATTGTGAATAGTTAAGTAAATAGTAAATACGAAGTAAATGGTGAATAGTTAAGTAATTGTGAATAGTTAAGTAAATTATAAATGGTTCAGTAATTAGGGATTTTAAAAGCTTTGTTAATATTTAAAATTAATCATTTTGTATTGTTAGTCTTGTTTATTATTATTATTATTGTAAGCTAGTCATGGTCATGTAAATTTTGTACGGTTTAATTCTGCCACCGGGAAGTACCCAATTGCAGAATAAATAAATACATACATACATACATAAATTACATTGTCACAATATTCATCACACGCAAACTTTTTTTTTCTTGGCGTAGGTAATCTTCAACCGTTGGAATGTTTAGGATTTTATATCCCAGTCTGATTTTGTAATATAAAGAAATTGATTTATCACTTTCGCAATTTATGTAGAGGGAGGGGGTGTCATAGTATAGTCCAATATTCACGGAATGGGAGGGGGAGATGCTGACGTCATCAAGCGCATGTGATCGATTCTCCATGCTCCTCCGGGGTATCTTCAATGAATAAGAAGACCATAGGACCCTCGTTGAGTGTCCTCCTCTTACACCGTCTCTTCTGCTTTTTCTCCCCAGTCTCG
Organism: Deroplatys truncata; assembly: GCA_030765065.1. Taxonomy (NCBI): domain Eukaryota; kingdom Metazoa; phylum Arthropoda; class Insecta; order Mantodea; family Mantidae; genus Deroplatys; species Deroplatys truncata. The sequence goes on along the minus strand of CM060990.1, from coordinate 521,720,254 downwards.
TTCCGTCTCTTCCTCCGCTCCCTCCTCACACCCCTGCGACATATATTCAAAACAATGTTAGAAATAGGTTTAGTTAATGATTTCATGCGTCTGAAAGAGAAAATACATATATTAGAAAAATCCTCTCCCCTTGTCACACAAAAAAGTACTATCAAAGAGTGTCATACTCACTTCACGGGCTTGCACGATTCTGTGTGTATCTCGGGCGAGCAATCTGGAGTCGTCTGATTTATCCACTCCTTTACCCTCGGTGCTTTATCATCAGGGGTAGTAGTAATGGCGGGTAGTGGAGCGGCATCCTCATCCATAGGCTGTGTATGGCGCTCTGCGATTGGATATTCCACTATATCGACATCGCGTCTCTCAGGATCCAGCTCCTCTATTGGTACGGGTACCTTAGGCGCAGTCATTCGCAGTCTGTAATAATTTAATTTTAGGTTAGACACAGAGTAGCATTAGAAGCAGTAAATGAATATGTAATTTAACATTTCTTCTACTTACTCGAGTTTTCTCTTCCTGCGCTGGTAGACCTCGCAGTTGTCGTTACATAGGAAGAAGGATGTCATGCGTTCATGCTGGGCTGGGTTAGTACAAAGTACAGAATGCATGTATCCGGTGCACGACTCTGTATCACATTCAGCTAGGTGTTTCGATACGAAGACCTCGTCAACTTCATCGACATCGCTAAGATCCTCCACATCAACACCCATGCGATTTTCACTGAAAGAATAAAATAATTTCGAGTTAGATTTCATTTAACATGCGTACAATATATTACCGAGTTATAGAAATATGTATATTACTTACATGTTCGCTCCTCGATAAACAGGACAGCTCTCTGTACACACTTCCAGTGTAGTCATCTGATCATGATGCGATGGTTGAGTACATAACACTGAATGCATTAAACCATTGCATGTTTCGGTATGGAAGTATACGTAGTGAAAATAATCTTCTCCGCACTCGCTCCAGTAATCATTCACATCAGATGCACGATGATCACCAGCCATTTCGATTATCACTGAACGGACACTGAAAAAACAATAAATGGTCACTCCGGCTGCCAGCGTTCCTTATATACTGTAGACGGTGACGTCACACGGCGGTGGAGGGGCTGGAATACATGTTGAGACCTGTTATTCACCCTCCAGGCAGAAGCCAGCTGTCTGTTTTTGAATACAAAGGAAAACCATTGGCGAGCGTGTTTTAACATGATTTACCGACGCCGACAGAGTGGAGCCAGGCTAGTCTACACGTTGAGGCTTGTTAGTGACGTCACGCACACAGTCACGAGTGGGGGTGAATCTGGTTATTACCAGACCGAAGTCGGCTGGCGGGCTTTCCATTACATACAGAGCTGTTGCCGGAGAGAGGTTAAGACCGTGAGCGTAGTTATACATATACGATGGCTGTCAGATGCGCGCGAGTCAATTAATCAATCAAAAATACTTAATTGATTGACGAGCAGCGTTTAATTGCAATAGCGGTATATAAACATTGATTCTTTTTTCAATAACACATTACCTAATTGATTGACACAATTATGTACTCAAACGTTTTGCCGATGTGCGGCAGGCATCGAGAATCACATTCCCTTCCACACACACCTTACCAGTGGCGGGGGATTTAGACAGGACGCTATGAGAGCAGGGTGACGTCGCCAGCGTATACTAACAATACACACTCTCCCACCTATACACAGGGAACCAATCAGACCACAAAGGGGAGGGACCAACGGCACGCGACCTAACCGCCTGGGGGACGGACCCAGGCGGCATTAGGTTAGCGCACAAAGCAAGGGGGGAGAAGCCACCGGCACAGAACCAGGCGACATGGTAGGAGACCAAAAGGAGGGGTCATCTTCGGCGGCTTTAAGGGATAGCGCACAAAGAAAGGGGGAGGAACCTGCGAAAAGGAGGGGTCATCTTCGGCGGCTTTAAGGGATAGCGCACAAAGAAAGGGGGCGGGGCTACCGCCACTCGACCAGGGCGGCATCTAAGCGCACAAAGAGGGGGCGGGGCTTGTCGGCATAGAACAAAGAACCTTATCAGATGGCGGCATATCCTTTGTGCGCCAGAGTCGCCATTTTATTTACTACTGATCTCCAAGTATAAAAGGCAGTAATATTGCTGTAGATACCATTACATACGGGAACTAAATGAAGAGAACAAGCATACACCGCAGCTAAACAAGCCTCAGGACAATTATTCAACAGTCCTAAAATAAGTACCGCGCATCAAGATATCATAGAACACATTAGGCAAAAAATTAAAAATATATGAAAAAATGCTATGTCTTAACAGCCCAATCACCATATGACACACATTACGCCAGAATACGCGACAGCATACATGTATGCAAGCCTCAAACTCCACCTCCAAGTTGCTTTTACAAGAATAAGAATTGGCCATGGTAACATCACTCACTCACTCGCTCGCTCATACTTTCGAAGAAACCAGTTCCTGCAGCTCTACACTAGCTGTTGAATACATCATCATGAATGTCCTGAACATGAGATTGGAGAAAGTGTACGGCATACAAACATAGTTCTCAAAAGCACTTAATCCTACAACACATATCTTAAACCTAATCAAATTATCAGAAAAACGTCTATACAAATACAACTAAAACGTGAAATATTAAACTACCAATCTAATTAATTTATCTGGGCCCCCATCGATGCAGAGTAATCACAAATAGTATGTACCCATATCTAGTTTTTATTATACCAAAAGCTCTGTACTATATAAACAGAATCTGGAAGTTATATTGTAAATGTCGTTAATTTGTGTAAAGATGGATTAAAGCCCTAATGTTTACTTCCAATATCATATGAAAACGCATAATGTTCATTGTATCATACATAAATTTAATTTTACAGTCACGATAAGGCACAGTAATCAAAGCGGCTATAAACAAGATTGTAATAAAAACTGAGTTTTAAATTTTATAATGTGAATTGATATAGAACCAGAAAATTCATTTTTAAATGTAATAACTTGAAAACAAAAAGGATATGAAATAAAATTGAAAAACGTTTAATGCTCATAAACAAGTATTATTAAATATTTGGCTAAATGCGGTTAAGGACTTAAAGAATACGAATTTCTGTGGTGCGCCCCATCAACTCCGATTTCCAGGGACGAATGAAGCAAGCAAATAAAATGATTAGTGCTAAAGCCCTTTATAGGGAAGGAAGTTTCACAGATAAATTCTGGATTCATGAACATGTTCAATTAACCTAATCTTCAAAGTTTTACAAATTATTTGAAAACAGTTTAGTTTTTGCTGCAAGAGTATTCAGTCTATTTAAACACGTATAGAAATATAAATACAGTACGGCTTTCCCATTATTTAAATCCATATTCTTCTACACTTTAATATACAATATTCTAGACTATGAAATATAATATACATGTAAAACGTTAATGGCTGATATTAATTCACATTCTGCAATAAGTGTTAGGATATATTAAGACATTTTTATGACAGCTAAAAGAATTGGAGATTTCAGAAATCTACTCCCTCCAAAAATCACACATAGCGGTATAAGTCTCACTACCTACAAATTCTCGATCTGTTTGCGGTACTAAGAAATCAGGCAGAAATTGATGTTAAGTTATTGATTAATTATTACGGACTAACCTATATTTTAACAAATATATTTTCGGTTGGCTCTTCTCCTGTAGCGGGTGGGGTTGCAGCGCTTCCACGTATACACGTGCTATCTCAACTGCATGATGTCTCAAGGTGGAAGTTCTCAGAAGTTCTCTTCCTGGGCTACCAGTCGATAGAGCTGTGAACAAATGCCTATCCAAGCTATCTATCTTAACTTCACTTCCCTTAAGGATTTGATTTATTCTAGCAAAACAAACTATTGAAGCGGCTAGAAACTTTTCCCCTTTAAATAATAATGAAGTAATCTATAAACAGTACGTTACATCTTCCCGCCATTCTGGATTTTGTAGTGGCACACCCTGTCTCACACCCATGCGAACACGATTTAGTTCACATGAGCTATATCATTTACTAAGATTGAGAGTTAATAAATAGGTGCTGAAATCTGGAGCAAACCTTCATTTTATAACCAGCTGATATGACGCAAACATTCGCGACCTTTTACCTAATCTCTATTCTTATTGGTGGTTTACTTGGCATGCTATGAGGACGAAATCGTCCAATTTTACAAGTCAAGCTTCTGCTTGATTCCTTGGGTAAAACCCACTACCTGTCTCACTCACAGCTGTTGTTTATGTTTCTAATTGTTGACTTCCTATCCAACTCCCTTGACTTTCCTGGAATTGTCTCACTATCTCCGTCCTCGTCCCTCCTAGAACATTTCTCTCTCTCTTCATCGTTACTTTGCCTAATCCTGTGTTCATTAGTGTGCGTTTCTTGGTGCAGTTTAACTCTGCTGCTACCTCGCTTCCTGGCTAATTGCAAAGTTTCCTTACATATTCCTACATTTTATTATACAAGTTATTTTGCAGTATTATATTAAATCATTGGTTATATTCATATCTCAGTCATTGATTCCTGTATTTACATTGCTCGCTCTGTCAGGTGTATGTTCCCCATCACACTAGTTTTAGTATTTGCGTATTTTATTCACGTTTGTACCTGTACTTTTATTCCCAACCACACCCCTTTAAGGAATTGTTACATTTCACATCAATCGTAATGCTATTCTCTGGTATTTTAATTTCTTATTGGGGGGTCTCAAGCCAATGCCTTGCTTTACCATGCTCTTCTCTCCGCTGTTTTTGTACTTCGACCAGGCTAGAAATATTACTTTTTGCGTCCAGTTATGTAATTTGTCTTTGCTTTATTCAAACTGTTCTGGATATTCCGAAAATACTGCTATCTCGCATCCGTAAAATCCTGCTGCTTTCAATCTGCCCTCGTAGCAGACCGCTTAATCAAAAGAAGTAACAATAAGTTCAAAAGAGAATCTGGTCATAATGTAGACAGTGAGGGGTGACAAACCTCAAGTAAGCAAGAAGTTTTTCAAGATACAAACTATAAAATGCTAAAAGGTTATTCAACAGTACTGCAGAAACGCGAATATTGCTAGACTATTGAAAGAGTTCAATAGGAAATATCACCACGTTTAAATAAATGTAATGAGATTTGGCTGTTTCTCTCTTTCGTGCCGTTTAACATATTTATGGCTTATCATTCATGGAAATACATTTTTTATGCAAATTCGCAAATAAGTACCTATAGAGTGATGCGAACATTCAAGTGATCTTTTTGGTGCGGAGCTGAGATTAACAATTCCGTTTTAACCACACATTTCTCAAGTGTAAAATGACCGATATGCACAATTTTCGATTAACTTGCTTTATGCTTTTAGAGAAGCCTCAGTTTCCAAGTATTCAAAGTAAGTGCATGTTTATAAAATAATAACTTTATTAAATATGTTATGGTTTGATGCAAATGATAACAAAAAATTTATTTCTTTTTATTAGGCTAGCAAGTAGTTAAAAATAACTTTTAAGGGTCAGATTCTTTATGCTTATGTTTGAAAAGAGGAATACAATTTTGAGTAGCATACGATATAGCCATTAATACGCAATTGCCTTTAGCATTTCAAAGTAAGATAACTTAAATATTGCGATCTTATAAATCAGGAAACTTAGATTGCTACAATTATTAATATGCCTTCATATTATATGTCCACACCGTGTGGGATGGCTCAGGTGGTAAAACCTGTAGCCTACCCCCGGGGCCGACGAATGATCGGAAATCTTTTTAGATTTTCTGCGGTCGTAAGGTGTTGTATAATTTGATCCTCGAATTTTCATTAGTAAGCTTAATTTCCTTCTTCACCACCACACAAGACATTGGGCTCATTGCCCAACCTGGATATACCGTGATCCGGAATTTGCTTTCTCCTCAACAGGCTACTGACTGAAGGCTTATAAATCCTTGGGAGTGTAAATCGTACAATAAGGAAAGTAATCAGTTGAAGAGAAATAGGAATTATATGTCCCCACTTCATTGAAGATTTCAAACGCATTATTTTAATGCATTGTGTTTTTAGGTTTTCACATTTCGCCATAGCTTTCTCTTGTAGACATGAAACTTGTCTTGTTAAACCTTTATAACTATTATATGACTTCTGTTCATTCATCTAAACTCTAGAGAATGGATTGTTCTCTAATGAACTGTGTGAAGTGTATACTATATGAACGTGTTACCGCAATGACAATCTGTAATGAGAAGCCATAGAATAATTCAATTAGTACGAAATTCGGCACAGTAAACAGGCCATAGCACGGACAGCAGCAAAAATCTCTCTTTCCACCGACCATCAGACTATGATGATTCGCTACCAGTTCGTGCATGCAAATTACTGAACCGAAAACGTTAACCAAGCTGGAATAGAAAAGGAAGCTTTTATGTGCTTTATTTCGCTGCTCTAAATCCAGGTAACTTTGTCAAATTATGAAAATTGTAAACTAATATACCTTTTCACGAAGGAATGGAATTCCCTGTCATAGAAATCTCCACTTCAGCCCTTTCTCTTCGATTTCACAGAGAAGTGTAACAAATCGATAGGAACTAAGTTAAACCTGAGTCTACTGCGTTACTTTGTCCTTATTTGGGATGCTTATTTCTTTATAGTGTGAACCAGAACTCTACTGAAAAACTTTCAGAGGTTGTTCAGGGATACCTTCTGGGTATTTGGTACATGGGTATAATGCCACATTTGGTATACGGGACCCCAGGTCTCGTTAAAGAATAATACTTTAATTATGATTTATTCGGTTTATTAGCCTAATTAGTTATTTCTGTGTAAATACCTTCACAGCAGTGAAGATGCATGTATAATATGTTTTAACCAAAACGTGCAACACAGAAAATAGAGTAATGCAACATTCCGCACACCACACAATACTCTTTTATCACAGTGTGTTCATTCTAATCTGTCAATGCACAGTATAGCACGTAACAAATGCAGAACTGTTCCATTATAGGTATTGTTCAAATTGTCGACCACCATGATCACGGCAGAATGTACAACGACGCACCATCGACTGATTTACACGCTCAAGCATTCCAGGAGTTTGGCGTACTACTTCCGTAGCTGCTATAATCCTAGCAACTAAGTCCATGCGAGTATCGAACGGAGTTTTGTAAAGTAGGCTCTTCACATGCCACCATAATAAAAAGTCGATTCGTGTCATGCCTTTTGACCGAGCTGGCCATGGAACAGGACCTCCGCGATTAATCCATTGCTGTTCCAAACTGTACATGAATGTAGTTCCTAGCATTGAGTGCAAATTGTGCCGGCGCCTCGTCTTTTTGAAACCACATAAGCTGGCGAATTCTTAGAGACACATCTTCTAGAAACTGTGGGAGGACATGTTGAAGGAACGTTCTGTACATGACTCCACTCAGTATATCAGGAAGTACGTTAGTTCCAGTCACAAAATCGTTAACAATACCAGCCTATACATTCACAGAAAACTGTAGTTGATAAGTTCGCCACACCAATGCGTGTGGATTTACATTACCTCAAACAACACCATTCCTAGTGTTGAACATGCCCTCCCTTGTAAACTTGGCCGCGTCGATAAACAACACCAAAGCAGGAGAGTTGCTGTTTTCTGTACATTGCTGTAGGAACCAATCTGCAAACTCCATTCGAAATGGGAAGTCCCCTAGCAGCAATAACTGCACCTTCTGTGGATGATACGCGTGCAATTGTTCTTCATGCACGACTGTCACAACAGTTGATTGGCTTGTGTTCAGGGTTCATGCAATGCATAGACTACTAGTGGCTTTTGTACTGTTTTGGTACAATATTACTATTGCCAGTAATGTTCAGGTGTTAAAAGTAATGTTAATGAACTATTTATCTCCAAATTAAAAACTCAATGACATTTCATTGCGATGTTATGTTCTTTTAAAGGTGAGGAAAATGTACTTTAGAGTCACTTTAAACTAGGCTCTCGAGAACGCTGCCGACCTAGGCGAACGAGTTGTGGCGTCATTGTCTAAAACAACGTGAAGTCGTGCTGTGTGATGCACTGATGGCTAAATTATATCGTTTATTACAGATCTATTTTCGCATCCTTTTTCTCAAAATGACGGATGAATGTTTCAGAAAGAAGTAACCCGATAAATCTATCACATGTCGAAGCATTAACGGTAGCAACGTTTTTAGAAGTACAGATTGCTCCGTGGCTGATGAATTTCGTGAATCAAAAGCCAATTGTTGAGTTGCATAGTAACTTGATAGTATAATTATGCAAGTTTGCTTCGTTGCAACAACTCTAATGCTTATGCTGAAAAACTAACGTTTTTATTGATCAGTATTCAGAACCTAATGGTGAAGCATCCTATTTATCATTCACAACGAAGTATTAAGTAAAACATCTTGATAAAACTGTTTTCCTTAGACATTCAGATTTTTTTCCAATTAGTTTGTATTACAGAAACATATTGTATCAGAAGGATAATGGGAAAATTGAAAATAACTGCTATTTGTTCACACATTTAAACACCAAAGTAATACTTAAAAACCGGCAAGGCACTTGTGGTTATGGTGTATGGATAAATCGAAGAAAAGAGTAAACAGGAAATAGGCTTTTATTTTATTGCGTGAAGATGGTGGCGATTATAGTGATGATACCGGGGCACGTTAGTTGCTAGAATAGGAAGATTATATGTTGTGGGTTTTCCCCATGAATTCTTAATTTGGCACTGGAAGAGATACGTTGTGTTTAGAGAATATTTTACTCATTGCTAACTGTTATTAAATATTTATCAAAGTAAACTGAAACCTTCAGTGTCTTTCTTAATGAGGTTAAAACTGCACATGTGTGGTTTCAACGGCTTGTCACTAGAAATACGTTAAGCATAAAACCCTAGAAATATGCTTACGCCAGAATAATCTTCTCAACAATATATTGTAGATTTCTCCGAGATATCGTTGCGTTTCTTCGCCATTACAACAACATTTTCTTCCCAATTTCATTCCTTTTGGCACGTGGATAGACAATTTACAGGAGGTATGAGATGTATTGGTCCACAGAAGGGCTATATATGGTTTGTAGCCTTTCTGCTTTAACGTCTCATCGTAAATCTGATATACCGAAGTAAAAGCTTTCTGCTACATACGCTAAAAATGCATTTAACTACACGATGCACCAAAATAAAATGGAAATAATCATTGTGGTTATCCGTCTCATGGCACTCCACGTTATTCTTCCTACTAATAGTGACAACACGGAATGTGACGTCAGACTACTAAGGTGCACTATTTCCTCACATGACGTCTTTGCAGTTTCAACTGTAAATTAATTATATTTAGAGCTTTTTAATTTATTATTTTCATATTCTACATGAAATTTTAAATCAGAATTGTCCTTATCTTTGCGTAATTATAGTTTCTTGCATGTTCCCAAATATATGCCAGTAGTAAACAGATGGACACTTGAGAGAACAAAAAGATTCCGAAAAATGATAGGAATTAATGTGATATACTTTGTTCCACGCCGCCGGCCACGCCCCCTTCCTTTCTGGCCTAAATCGGAACGCCGAAAACCACGACACCCTCTCCTTTGTGGCCTGGTTTGGATGCCGCTCGGCAGAGTATAAAATGGGCTATTGTCGTTTGTGGCCTGGTCTGAATGCCACCCGGGCAGAGGAATAGAACAATGCTTTATTGCATCAGTCTCCTTCCTCTATAGTAAAATTGGACACTCTATCTATCAGTTTTCCCATCTGTTACGGCTGGATACCGTATTTCACAGGAACCATCAAATCAAATTTTACCTGTTGTTCATAAACATCCGCTTCATAGAGCAAACAGGGGAGCATAACAGCAATATCATTGCCTTTAGAAACAAGGATATAAGCATAATGCCTATAGATTTTAGAAGAAGTCAACGACGTCGAGGATATAATAATGGAATGATTCGACGCACACATCATGCTCTGCCCTTGACGCCCATCAGGTTAACATCACGCAATCAGCAGTTCCTACAGTTATTGTGCTTCAGAATTCTATAATCATGGGCATCTTCAATGTTACCGACACCTCAATGACACCGAGATTCGACGATAAGATCACTAAGAAGAGGAACATGTGTTTTCACCATATAATACATCAGCTCTGGACTCTAACAACGAGTTTAGAATCCCTTGTCAAGTTGAACATTTATATACTTTACCCCGTCTCAGGGTGAAGAGAATGCTGTTGTTAAACCTGTACTCATCGAGTGGAGAAGGCCTGTGATTCGACTTTCTGATGCTGAGATCCTCCAGACTGTTAAGCTGGATAAGACTCTGTTTCACCCATTTAGGACCACGGATCTGAATACTCAACCTGCTGTGTTACAGGAATTTACCTGAATAGTGACACCACATCTAAAATGGAGCAGCCGTGATTTGTCATTTTTTGGTGCTCTGACTTAAGATCGAGTAATGCATCTAAAGACGGTTCTCTTTTTGATCATTGTGACATAACTTAAACTAATCATTGTAATGATTTATTTTTCATTAGGAATGCAAGGATTTTTAATGAATAAAACACTATGTAAAAGCATACCTTAATTCTTTTATTTTTGTTATTTATCTTACATTTCCATCACTTTCTCATCCGACTCATTGTTTCTGTATATGTCATTACACTTGTAACAGCAGGTTATGCAAATATCTTTATTATTTAAATGAAAGTCTTTTTATTTTCATAATTTGTATTCCATTTGTCTTAATGATGTTAATGTATACAGGGCTCAAGTCTTTTAGGATACCAATTTCACCATTACTTAAAGTTTTTTCACAGTCACTTAAATTATTGCTCACAATGCTTAATTTCAGTGAATATAGGGAGACTCGTTCGAGCTAACTCTCAGCTATGCATTGAATTGTATACAAAATTGTCCGTATTTTTTCATCGTATACCCTGTAATGTTGTATAAGGATCCTGTCTTAACGTGTTTCGGTGATGTAGATGTCTCAGCACCCGCTTCTTGCTGAAATGTTTCTTGTAGGTGCCGATGGTGCTTATTCTACCCTCCAATAGCGTCAGCATCCTTTGCATGGCAGCAGGCTATTCCTCTTCTTCTTCCTCTTATTGCACACCCTGAAACATTGCACAATGAAAGTCTTAGAAAACTATCTTGGTCAAGTAAAGGCAATCTGAAAAGAATTATATTTTTTGTTATGATACATGTAAAATGAAGTATATGATACATGTAAAATGAAGCACAGAGATTTGTATAAACATTCGGATATTTAGAGTTATTTCAATGCGCTAGATATAATTAAACTCAAAGCATGTGATATTGTGATTTCGTAAATTTTTTATAAAATTCTATAATATGCATCTTTTGTATCTTTATATGTATATCAATGAGTCAGTTGTTTTATTTATGAATTTTTCATTGTGAAATAGGAGAACATTCAATACTTAAGTTTGACACTTCTACGCACCTTCTTTGCATGTAAAAAAGACAATTTACATGTCTTAAATTTCCCCATCTCTGTCATACCGTTATACTGGAGGTATACGTTCCCAGGTATTTCTGCAATCTCTTGATTGGTTAACGAATTATAGCGCTCTGGCAAGAACACTTGACAATCCTCCAGCGAAGATACGATCCTGGTACCATATCTTGTTTGAACTCTCTTTAAGGACTTTATCTCATAGTTAAGACCTATTTCGAGATCTTGAACTCGACGAGTCGGTAGGAAACTACGCTCTTCAACCATCTTGTTAAGTCTATCAGCTAAACAATCTGTAACAGACATTGTCATGAATTATTATTTTCACTACATTATTCAAGTTGAAGAACGAGCTATACACTTCTTTATATTAGAACTAGGGTGTGTATGTTTTTTAGGTAAGCCTATGAATGTGTAGAGAAACAAACAGCGAATGGAGAAAATCATGTGAATGTTCATTGAAGATGAGCCAGCAGAGAACCAAAGAATGAGTGGAGAAAATTGTGTGAATGTTTATGTAAGAGGAATGTGTAGCGAAAATCATGTGAATGTTTATAGAAGAAGAATGAGTAGAAAAAATCCTGTGAACTGGAGAAGAGTACGCAGAGAAATCCATGTGAATGTAAAGTACAGATTAGAAAATATGATGCTCTAGCAACGAGTCGTCTGTCATGTACTGTATCGTTTAAACAAAAATAAATGCATTGTAAAACTATCAGTGATTTTTGTATAGTTATCTAAATACCCACTCACCTTGCATTGTTTCCTGTTGAATGCTGCACATGTAGATGGGTTGCTCCTCTTCTTAAACTAAAAACCTTGCGCTTTTAGTTCTTAAGAATTTAAATGTAAAGTTAATAAGTACACAACAGTTCTAACATGAGCAGATATCTGTTTATATAGGGATCTAAACCCCCTCCAGGCGATGCCGACACGTCAGCATGGCTGTGATGCTTACACTCACGTGATTCTTGCAGCCAATGACATCATCTCTTGCTGCGCATGCGCAGAGGCTCTCGGCACTTCTATCCCTACTTGTTTCACTTTCTCTCACTCGCTCTCACTCTCTCTCCTTCAGAGCACATCCATAATGTCTTTACACAAAGCTGCATGCAGTTACGTTCTAGTGTACAGAGGAAAATTAAGGAAGTCATTGAAAGATCGGGATTCGAACTAGGGGCAACTGATTGGAAATTATATACAGCATTAATTGTTCATTGTAGGAGCTATCAAACATGCTTTCGTCCACGGCTCTATCTCTGCTAGTTTCTGCGATAATTGAGATTTAAACTTAAAGATCGAACGCTGGACGTCAGGTACCCGAATATACACCCGCAAGATACTAACTGATAAAATAAACGTAATAAGGTTTATTAGGTGACTTTTATCTTAATTATTTACTATGTTATTAAATTTATAAGTAAATTTCATTGAATCGGTATTCGAACGCAGAACACCAGAAACAAAATTATTTATAATATTAGTTTGATGTGTTTAAAAGACCTGTATGCAGTTACAGCATCGATCTATGTGATATATTCTAGTGTACACTGGAAAATTAAGGACTGAAAATCAGGATTCGAACTAGGGACAACTGATTGGAAGTTATATAAGGCATTAATTGTCCATCATAGGAGCTAAAAATCGTGCTTTGGTCCGCTCCTCTATCCCTGCTAGTTTCTGAGATAATTGAAATTTTAAAATTGAGGATCAAACCCATGGCACCTGGACTCTAATGTACATGCACAAGAAACGAGCTAATGACATAAAAGTAATAAAGTTTATTTACCGTCTTTATTTTAATTAGTTTTGGAGTTATTAGAAGATGAATTTGTAATCACTCCTAGGATTCGAACCCATGCATCCAGACCAGTTTCGAACAATTCGTAAATGATGCGTCGCATCCCAAGCTATAATTAGTTTTTATTGCATCATTTTGTCTCTTTTCATTCAGGACATGCGCGTGAGTTGGTGTGTGCGTGTGTATGCGTGTGCGTGTGTGGATTGGTGCTGTTTGGGTGTAAGTGAACAGGCATATGTGCTTGCCCGTGTGTTTGTGTGTGTGTTTGTGGTTGTGTGCGTTTGTGCAAGTGTAACGGTGTATGTATGTACGTGAGTGTGTGTGCGTGTATGTGCGTGTATGCGTGTGCGTGTGTGTCCATGTATATGTATGTGTGAGTGTAAGAGCACTGGTGTATGTATGTATACGCATGAGGTGCGTGAATGCGTGTGTGTACTGGTGTATGTATGTGTGTGTACTGGTGTATGTATGTGCGTGTGTGTATGTGCTTGCGTGTGTGTGCGTGTGTGTACTTGCACATAAGTGTGTGCGTGTACTGGTGTATGTTTGCTGATGTGCGTACAAGTGCCCGTGTATATGTGAACGCCTGAATGTGTACAAGTCGTGGAGAAAGAAAGAGATAGATAGAAAGAAAAAGAGAGAAGAAACAATGGTGTCTAGGCATCGGGATATCTAAGTATACGCGGTGGTTTAATATAAACAATTATAGTTGTTAAAGGCAATTTTAATCCGACCGCTTCCTGCTTCAATAACGTAATAGTTATTATAGCGTTTCGCAGGGCAAGATTCGAACTAGGGACCTCTGGGTTTCTAAGAATACAGCTCGTTAAACATTGTAATGTCGTATAAATTAAATTATATTTGTTAAACACGTTTTAATCTGGCCGTGCATAGTTTAATATTTATTAAGCATTTGAGTTTCGCAGATTCGAGCTAGAACCTTCTGAACACCCTTTCATTAATTAGGGTAATGATGCATAAAAAATTAAATTATATTTGTTAAATACATTTTAATCTGGCCGTGCATAGTTTAATAGTTATTGCGCATTAGAGTTTCGCAGATTCGATCTAGGACCCCCTGAACACCCTTCTATTAATTATTGTAATGATATATAAAAATTAAATTATATTTGTTAAATGCATTTTAATCAGACCTTGCATAGTTTAATAGTTATTGCGCATTAGAGCTTCGCAGATTCGATCTAGGACCCCCTGAATACCCTTTTATTAATTATTGTAATGATATATAAAATTTAAATTATATTTGTTAAATGCGTTTTAATCTGACTTGCATAGTTTAATATTTATTAGCACTAGAGTTTCGCAGATTCGATCTAGGACTCCCTGAACACCCTTTTATTAATTATTGTAATGATATATAAAAAATTCAATTATATTTTTTAAATACATTTTTAATCTACCCGTGCATAGTTTAATAGTTATTACGCGTTAGAGTTTCACTTGGTAAGATTCCAGCTACAATCCTCTGAACGCTCTTTTATTAATTAAGGTAATGATATAATAATATCAATCATTAATTTCTCATTAGCAATAAACTTTTGATTACAGTAAGAATCGAATACCGATCTATGGATATCCACGCAGAGGTTTAATGTATGTAATGACATAGGTTAAATACATTTTTATATCGCGATTGAAAAGTCAACTACATAAACAGAGAGCTTGTTTAACTATGCTCGGGTATATTCGTAGGATCTCGTAAAACATCGGAGCGAACAGTCCCTCAGGGCAAAAATCATGATGGCCGACTCTGACGTTGTTACGTACAGCTGGTAAATAAGCTTCTCTCTCTTTCACGCGAACAAGGACAGGACTAGCATAAGGCAACCATCAGATTCTTTTGTTAAGCTAGCAGTGTACGAGAAACCAATGGCAAGGGACCGGCTTTGTTATGGGGCAGTGGAATGGGAACGCCGCAGGGGTCTTTCTAAAGTAGTCCTACCCCGGACAATAGAAAGGCACACAATACAATCTCTTCCTTTGTCCTGAATCCACATTGTTCATTTTGAAAGAAGGCTTGCCCCGGAAATAGAACTTGTTTCTCTGTTAACTGGCTTTAGGTTCTCTTTGTCACGACCCTAATTCATCATGGGCTTTGTTCATTTTGACAGCTGAAGGGTAAGCATTGTTCTTTTTTTAAAAGCTAGTGGAATGAGTATGCCACGTGTTCGAGAAACAATAGGAGTGGAGTGGGTAACTGCAACAGGTGCAGAAGTGGCCGGATGTGGAATGGGTAGGAAAAACATCTCGCCTTTTGTTACAGAACCTTAAATTTATGACCCCTTTGTTCGTTTTGACAGTTGATTGACACCCTTAATTGCTTAACTGTCAAGCTTCCATTGTACTCAACAAGATTTATGACCCTCAGCTGCAACTAAAACTACCAAGGAGTTGGGGGTGGGGGTGGGGGAGGGGAAGGCGGGGCTAATTAGCATATGAATAGACATTGCTCCATATTAAGTGATACAGAACCGTCAATTCCCTACTACTAATATGGTAGGTACACCAGGCTATAAAGAGTAAAGAATATAACTCAGCTTTTTTTGGTGCTAATTATGGTTCCATATACCTTATAAGAGTGCAGGCATGCTTGTGTATTGTAGTATATAGTAAATACTCTTATGCAAGAAAATGTTAGACAAAATTACATTCATTTTTCAGATTTTAGAATTCCAAGTAGGAATCCTAACTGTCCATAATTTCCTAAATAAGCTCAGGCACAAAGGTGCCTTTTCTTAACAATAAAGAGTTTAAGAACAGTTTTCCCACTGAATAAACAATGGGAATAAAGGCATACTGTTTGGAAACCTTTTATATTGAGAATTCAGAATTATTCGAGGAAGTTAGACGAGAACGATTGATTGATGTATAATTGTATTCAATCTCTCGTTTTTGATAGAATATGCTTTTGCCAACCAAGGAGTTGCTGTAAAGTTATACATGAATTACGCTAATAGCATTTGGGCAGCATTTCTATGTTTTTTGTGAACTACTCGTATTTATATATTTATATAAGTTAGAAATTACTGAAGGAAGGCCTATTTATGTTTACATGAAGTGCTTAAACTGCAGGATTTTCCTCATGGGTATATTTTCAAACATTGCGTATCTCGGTTGGCTTATTAATTTATAACTCAAATAGCTTCAAACGAAGTAAAAATGGATGTCGAAATCCGCGAAATATACCGGGAATCGTCTTTGTATTTTTAAAAACAATTCGACAACTTCAAAGTGTATTGAAGTTTGATTCTATGTCATTTTGTGGGGTGGGGTGCTAATTTTTAAGTCTTAGGGGTCTTCGGCAAACTTAACCAGTGAGAGCACGAGTTAGAGCCCCTGAAAAAATGCGTAATATAAGCACAAACCAAAGAGAATTTCAAGGCGCTAGGAAATGGCTTACAACTGTAAAACATCGCAAAATTACACTACAATTGTGATGACTTGTGAGTCCAATTGTGTGTTAATTATTGCGGCATCATCACACAAGGCCGCAACGCCACAGCTGTCGCGTCCTTCCTACTGAGTCTCCTCTAAACCTCTGCGGCACTCCACAAAACTCCAGAATTTCAATTTAGCTGCTAAGCAATACCGTCAGATTCCTTCTCAAATCCTGTAACGCAATTTGAATGCGTTAACATAAAAAAGTTCATTACAAAGCTTAGTTTCTATCGTGGGAATCTTCTGTGTATGGTGTGTTTCGTAAACGTACAGCTTACCCGGTGTCGTTGCCTGCAGTGGGTCTTACAGTTTGCTTTCTACACAACAATTATTGTGCCTGCAGATGAACAGCAGAATTATCTACTATAATAATGGTGCTTACAATGTCGATAGTTTAATCTCTAAGAGATCATTCTGCTCCATATTAAAAGTAGAGAAGACTACACATCTGATTCACCAGAGCACCTGTGTGAAAAGGTTATATCATCAAATGGAAGTATTTTTCTTACAACAAAGCGTTTTGTTCAGATCATGCTTTCGTAACTAACTAAAAGTTTTATTACCAATTATTAGACAAATAAGACATCACTTGAGCCAGCAACACATCTGAGCTGTATGATTCTGAAGTGCGTTATACTGTTAATGATGTAAACTTATTGCATTTTTTCATGTTAATAGAATCATATCAACTTTACTGATTTAGTTTAACTATCTGTGTATCTTGGATTAACAGCTGTAAAATGGAGCTGCGGCTGTTCAAGAAATACTGAAAATATCTTTCTTTCCCACCTCCTTACATGAATTTTATCGAAAGAATCCAGTCCATAAGCGTACATTTTAATCATAAGATATTGTAAACACTTCAAACTTTACCGAAAGTGAAGTCTCGAGTTTCGCCGTTTAATCCAACGCTTCTTTTATAACAAATGATACTCTACTTCCAGAACATTGCCGCTCAAAATAAAGCTTTTTCCTCCATAATTTTGATACTTTCCAATCACGCTAAAGGTTCAGAATGACATTATGAAGTGCGCTAATGCACATTTCCATTAACAATATGACTCATCACTTCTGTTAAGGAAAACACACACACACACACACACACACATCTTTTTCGGTTGTTACTAGCAGAATTAATCTACATAATTATATCATCACACAGAAAGGTGCATCGAAGTAACACATAGAGTCCACTATATTTCTAACACTTAACCACACGTTTTAGAAGCAGATTTTGTACACATGAAGGGTATTTGATTTGCAATTACAGGCAAATGTTGCCGAGAGCGCTTACAAAGAACGTAAAAATCTCAACTTCTCATAATTCATTCACTTTAGATCTTGTTACATGAAACAGCTTGTATTGCAACGCAGATTGCAAAGGCAGTAGGTTTAATTCCTCTGAAATATTTCTGAGATGAACCACATTTTTGTAGGTTTAGAAGAAAACTTAACTTTCCGAAAATATTTCATTTTATTTTCAAATAAGCAACTAACAATTCTTATTGGGGATCTCTTGGTAGCATTAACTTGTCAAACTAAGAATTGAGGGAAATGCCTTTTCGGAGTGGCAGAAATTCGTTTAACTACATACTCCCCCAACCAACCGGAGGGTAAGGTTTCCTTGTTGGCCCTTGCATACTGGAGATGACAGGAACAAAACTAGGGACCTAGAATTATTTATGCTGGACAAAAAACAAGGAGTGACCCCTAACACAACTTGCCATGTGCACGCTTAGCATCGCCATGTGGCACATTTGCTAAACTGCTCTACAAGAGGGACATTGTCATCCCTGGTGCTCTAGAAGTGCCCTGCTAGCCTCAAGTTCCCAAGGTCCTGTGTTCAAATCTGGCGGATGGCGATGGATTGTTTTGGGCATCAGAATTCTTAGAATAGTTTCTTTCGGAGGGAAGTAAAACCGGTGGCCGTGTGTTGTAGATTTGGGCTTGTAAAAGAACCTCAAGCCTAATAGAGACCCCTCTGAGTATGATTGCCGGTCTTTCACGCCCAATATAGAATGAGACGCTAAGAACCATAGCAGTTAAAGAGCGTCCATAAATAAAGCTCAATTAAAATTTAGTCACGACAAACTATAGCAACAGCTTTGCAAGCGATATCGGCTTAAAAACCAAGATATACCCTCATAACTAGTAGTCTGTTCTTTCTTTCTTTCTTCTTTTTCTTCTTCTTCTTCTTCTTCTTCTTCCTATTCTTCTTCTGTTTCGTTTGCATGCTTTTTGTTATGGGTTTCTCTTTTTTCTTCAGTTATCAAATATAACTAAGTTTAAATTTCGGTGTGACAAATATAGAGTGAAACATGTGGACTACAGTGTATTATATAGGCACGTATGGTCTATCCTACCCGTGCGATGTACTAGCCTAAATATGAAAACAACTTCTCTCGGTCTATCATCCAGGGGAACTCTGGAATGATTTCCAGGCTTCCAAAAGCTAACGTCACTCTCTTCTTCAGGAAACGATGTCGAGGTTTTACGATTATTTTATTAAGCTTATATTTTCCTGGAACTGGTGCATTAGGTCCGGCTTTCAGGGTACAATTTTCATAATTTTATAATTTTGGTCTTTCGTGTGAATTGTTTTTATGGATGGCCCTGAACCGATACAGAAGCCCTATTTGCGTTTCCGAGAACAGTTCAGTTCGCCATTGTGTTTACTGCATACATGCGTTTTGTTTTTGGAATATTTGTTTGATATTTACACGTATACAAAGATATTTACATATACACACATGTACACACACAAGCAGTCACACATTTTCATTCATCTACAATCACACACACACATACACTATTACTCTCGCCCGAACTATTTACACAAAGGTCACTGTATAAGTCCGCTGTTTGACCAGTGCTACAGGAAATTTTCCTTTGCTGGTGTTTTAGATGTTTGGGCTCGCCGCTTCCATTGGTCGAGATTAAATTATTTTCATACCTCCGTATGCACGAGGACCTTATAGTGGCTCTTTTCCTTATAGCCTCGTCCGATAGGAGGTGGGCGTTTCTTGATGTATGGTACGGTTTGTCGTGAGTATAGTTGGTCGTAGGATTTTTCTGAGGGAAAGGTTCTGTATAACTGGTAGAGTTTCAAAGCTGTTCTGAATTAATTAGCCCAGACCACGCATGCGTATAGTATAACAGTCAGAATGAATAATTAGTAAAGGACGAGCTTCGAGCGAGCCTTGCGTTCCTTACTTCTGAATATGGTAGCGCATATCTTTAGAGGTTGCGCCCTTTGTTGGCTGTATTTATAAGGTGGGCCTTCCAAAAGAGTCGGCGATTCGACGTGACTCCCAAGCATTTTAATTGCTGACGGCGTGCGGTATCTTTTCACCTACCTTGAGGTCCATTTCCTGAAGGTTCAGTTTCTTGAAAAAATATATAGGCTGGCATTTGTATGCATTAATTTCATTTGTCCAATCATGAAGCCATGAAAACAAGCGATCAGTTTACCGCTGCATCTCTAGAACGCCGAAACGAGGGTTTCTTTGGTGGATGTATATTGTAGTATCCTCAGCGTACATGGCGACCTTTCATCTGGTGTCCACCGGAAAGTCATTCGTGAATATTATGTACAGGAAAGGGGATATGATTGCCCCTTGTGGTACGCCCGTTAGCATAGCGCGCTCATATAAGGAACGGTTCGCCTGGACGCAGAAGCGTCGGTTTTCTAAAAAACTGTGAATCAAAAATTGGCAATTTTGGAGGCCGGTTAAGTGGCGGTGTATTTTCTAGACTAGGTCATTCTGCCAGCTCCCGTCAAATGCGGCTTCCACGTCCAAAAACAAAGCAAACGTGGGTGCCCCATTTTTTAATTGTACGGTGATGCCATCAACAATACGCAAAAGCGGTAGTTCACTGGAGTGGACTTTTCTAAAGCCAAACCTTTTCTAAGGTCAGTGGAGAGTTCTTGCATTTCCGAATTTTTTTTTCTCAGCCGAAAAAGCGTAAGTCTCTCAAACAATTTTCTAATTGTGGTTGGGGTGTAATTTTGAGGGTGCGTAGTACTCTTCCTTGGCTATGGTAGTATAACGATCTTGGCTCGTTTCAAAGTTTTGGGGAAAGCATTTGCATTGTAGGCAAGAATTAAAAATCTTCGTGAGTGTACCAGAGCTTTCTTCGGGATATAGTTTTAATTCCTCATTGGTCATCCTGTCCGGGTCGGCGGCATTCGCATCAGATAACTTCCAAATGAGTTTGAAAACTTTCTGAGGTGTGATTGGTGTAAGCTGTTGGTGGTGCTTCTACGCCACCCATGCTTGTACCCAGGTTTGCACTTGTTGCTTTTTTAGTGTTGTTGGTGATATTCTCGGTAAATCTCTCCTAGAAGCAATCTGCAAAAACTTCAGCACCTCAAATAACTCAGTGCCAGCGTTGATACCTGAGGAGGCCTTAAATGCACTTAACAATTTCCACAAGGAATAGTCCTAATGGGCGGTACTCAGCATCCTGCTTTCCCACCTTTGAGTTTTGTTTATACTAACTTGACGCCGAAGTGTTAGATAGCGACTGTGTTAGCACTTAGATCTCGGGCTGGTGGGTTTGCCTCCATAATCTGATTCAGCGTCGCCACCTGGCAATGAGGAGATCCACCTCAGGGGACCTGCAGGAGCTGTTTGGACTTTTGGTGAACGTGGTAGCGCTTCGCTTGTCTGTGTGCAGCGAGGCGGTAAAGTTATCAATGCGGGAGTCTATCTCCACCTTTCTGTAGTATGATAGTCTGGGCTACGCCATCTTGTGCATTTCGAGTCGATACTTATCCCAGTTAGTCTAGGCATGTTTTGAGGTTCTGGGAGGTTGAGCGGTTATGGCACCTCAGATTTCGAATGCACTGGGACATGGTCGGAGTGAAGATTATGATACACTGCGTCGGTATCCTTGCCTATTGTTTCGACGTGGCTTCGTCTTGTAGTCCTTCTCGCTGTTACCCTGGCTAGATGGATCTCAGCGGTGATGTTTGCATGGACTCTGCCTATCATGACATTTGATAAGCTCGTCGATCTCAGTTGTGGCAATGGGAGCTTATAGAGGAATTGATTACACACTGGAACGTTTGCTTTAGGACTATTTATTATTACTTCCTCACTCTATTACTACATACTGTTCCTGTTCACATATCACCACTGTCTTCCCCTGTGTACTGCCTTCTCAACTGTGTACTGTGAACTCAACTGTCCGTCCTACACTGTGGACGGTCCTCTACTAAAGGTCAACGGTAAAACTGCCGTTATAATATTTGCCTCGCTCCATACATCCGGAGCGGAAACAAACAGAGTCATAAAACCTTTACCTTTATTTTCTTACACAAAAGATACCGTTTTAGCTGCACCTGGAAACAGCATGTTTCTATCCTAACTGCAGCTTTCAAGACATTCTAAACCTAGTGAAACAGGAACATTATGTACACGACAAATATTACATTATACAAAAATTACTATTTACATTGTTTTCACATTGTACACTTATATAATTTATAGCTTAAATTGAACACTGAATAAAGTAGTACATAATAAAATTAATTCCGCCACATTCTGTCTCATAATGCTCCAATCGTGAATGTTAAAGAAAATTTTAAATCGTTGTTTCTTTCTTTACATTCTAACGATTCCTTCCTAAGCTAGACATTTATATCTTAATTTTAATACAAAATATTTTACTTCATCATCCATACAGCATTCCTTTTGACGTTTCTAATATTTCACACACACATTGTTCTTTATTCACAACTTAATACCTCTGACATTTATTTCTCGCCCCAAATAACACTTATTGATTTCCTTTTCTGTGTCACGTTACACTAATACTAGATTTTAACATGTCTATATGAGTCTAACAATTAATATAAACAATATATTTATTATAAATTTATATTATATTCAAAATTCCTAATATTATATTTTATATACAATACAATGTTAAGCAATTTTGACTTTATTTACACCTTTTTCAACCCTAGTTAGCAACCTAGTTGAGCAACCGTATTATACCTAACTGGCTTTCAGTTTTACTTCTCATTTACTGGTCTGTCTTCTTTCTTTTCTACCCGTTACTTTTCATTTTCCTCTATATTCTTTAGTTGTTGCTCTTCCGATGGTTGTTTATATTTCTTCAACAAGGTTTTACGAAATCTTCCTAAGCTTTTTCCATTTTTAATATCAGCAATTTCAACAGTATCCGCACCAACTTTCTAGATGACTTCATACGGTCCCTTGTAATAGATCATTAATCTTTGGTTTTCCTTCTTTATTTTATTGGACAACGATTTATTACGTAATAGTACTTTATCACCAATCTGAATATTCCACTTAATTCCTTGTTGTTTAGCTTCGTGTCTCTCCTTCCTTCTTCTCGCCATTTTATTTATTTTCTCTAAAGCAATTCGAAATATTTCTTCTGCTTCCAATTGTTCATCGTCAACAGGGATAGTGATTGGTAACTTCACGTTCACTGTTTTCATGAGCTGTCCCTGAGCTATCTCTATAGGTTTGAATCCTGTTACATTGTTAGGAACTTCGTTCATCAAGGTTTCAATAGTCTGGATATACTTAAACCAAGTGTTATGTTTCTTGTGACACAATAATCTCAAGAAAACGCCTATATCCATGATAGCTCTCTCGCTCGGGTTTGCTTTGGGGTAATATTTAGAACAGTAATAATGTGTAATTCCTGCTCTCTTCACTTCTTCTGAAAACTTCCTACCTCGGAATATCGTAGCATTGTCAGTAAGTATCGATTTAATCGATCCCTCTTGCGGAATGTATTGATATAGCAGCTTTCTTGCACATGCCTGACTGTTGGCTTTCTTTAATGGGTATATCTTCACATATTTGCTAAAAACATCATAACAGACTAAGATGTATTTATAGCCAAACGATGAGGACGGGAGGGGTCCATGCAGATCCAGACAAATTAAATCTCTTGGATTTTCTCTAATTACAGAGTTAGTTTCAAATTGGTAATTAACATTTCTTTGTTTACACCGTTGACATAAGTTGCAGCAAGCAATTAATTCTCTTACTTTCTCTCTCGCTTTTGATATGTATACATTCTCTAACAGTGCTGCGGTAACTCTATCTGTTCCAGAGTGCAGTAAACTTTGATGAAAATCCATTATTATATTTCTTTCTAGCTCACGGGGGATTATAACCTTCCATTTCTTAACCAATCTTCCATGTTTTTTATATAGCAGACCATCATGCCTGACAATATTTTCCTCTCTCGCACTGCTAAGTTGAGGAGCTTTGTTTATTAATTCTTTTAACTTGCTATCCTCCTGCTGTAGCTTGGCTAAGTTTTTAATATTTTTCTCAGTTTCCTTACTTAATTTTATATCTAACTGAAGCACGGTTACTTCCCTTTTTGGTTTTACTATTGTCTCTGGAATTCCCCTCCCAAAGTTGAGCCTTGATAATAGATCGCTAAAAGTATTCTGCTTCCCTGGGATGTGTATTATCTCAATGTCATAATTCATGATAGCATGCACATATCTAGATAGTTTTGTAGATGTTAATTTACATTTCCTTATAAAAGTAAGACTAATATGGTCCGAAAATACCTTCACATGCTGCTGGTATATGTATGTTCGGAATCGACTCAGCGCGAAGTGAAGTGCTCCTAATTCCAGTTCAGTAACTGAAGCGTTCCTCTCTATTGAATCGAGACCTCGTGAAGCGGTACTTATGACATGAATTTCATTCTCTGGACTTCTCTGGCAGAGAATTGTCCCAAAACCTCCTGTCGAAGCATCGACGTAGACTTCGTAAGCCCATCCATCACGTGGACGTTCAAGAAGTATTGTGGAAGCGAAGAGTTCCTGAACTCGTTCATAGCAATTCTGTAGCTCATCGTTCCATGTCCATTTACGGTTCTTTTTAAGTAGTTCCCGTAAAGGGGCCGCCTCGGCTGCATACCTGGGGATAATCCAGCTAATATAATTCCAGATTCCAAAAATTCTGCGGAGTTGTTTAATATTTTTCGGTGCTGGAATTTTCCTTATAGCCTCAATTCTTTTAGGATCCGGTTTCATGCCATCTTTACCAATTATGAATCCAAGAAATTCAATTTCTTTAACTCCGAATTTTGATTTTTTTAGGTTCACTGTGAAACCACATTCTTTTAATCTTCTCAATACAAAATCTAAATTTCTTAGATGCTCATCGAAGTTTTCGGAGATAATGAGAAAATCATCGATGTAATTAACTAAGAAACTTATCTCTGAGTTCTTGAATACCTCATTTAATGCACGTAAAAATCCGCTGCTGGAGTTCTTTACACCAAAGGGTAATCTTTTGAAACGTAGGACTTTGCCTTCCATAATAAAAGAACAGTAATTGCGTACACTCTCATCTAATGGGATTTGCCAGTAGCTTTGGACCAAATCGATCGATGATATGTATCGTCCCCGCGATAACTTGGTAAGTATTTGATTAACACTTTCATTTTGGAAGTGATCCTGCTTCATATAACTGTTTAACTTCCTTGCATCGAGAGTAAGACGTAATGAAGTCGGAGATCCTCGCTTCAAAGTCCAACACAAAGGGCTTATAAAACTTGAGTCAGTTTCCTCCAGGATGTCGTCTTT
The DNA here is from genome assembly GCA_030765065.1 of Deroplatys truncata. Taxonomy (NCBI): domain Eukaryota; kingdom Metazoa; phylum Arthropoda; class Insecta; order Mantodea; family Mantidae; genus Deroplatys; species Deroplatys truncata. The sequence goes on along the minus strand of CM060990.1, from coordinate 521,694,932 downwards.
TATCATATCATCAATTACCTTTTTAGCTTGTTGTCTCAGACTAATCGGTAGATTATTATATTGGTGGCAAAAAGGTTTAATTCCGTCAACTTGAAATTTGTGCGTATAAATATTCCATTTTCCGGGAATATCTGAGAATACTTCTGCGTTGTCATTTAACATTATCCTCAATTGCTCCTTTTGTTTACTATTTAGGCCGTTGGCATCCTTGCATTTCAGAAGAATTTCTTTCTTTGTGTCATCATTTTTCCGTAGCTGGGTTATACCTGGGCTCACTACCTGGAAATCGGTCGGTATAGCTGTCCCTTCCTGAATAAACAGGTCTGTCTGTCCGTTTTCTTCTACAGTACGCATACTTACTATCTCGCTGTTGTCAATCATTATTTTCTGTACAAAGAGTTCCGAGTCAACAAGTTCCATTTCTTCAGGCGTGCGTTCAATTGGAATAATTTGTTTCTTAATGAAAGGAGCACTTAAAATGAGATCTTCCTTTTGAATAAAAGCACTATGCTCTTCAAAATCAATCCTAACTCTATATTCCTCTAAGAAATTACAACCAAGTATAATATCACTATTTAAATTATTTACAACTAAGAACATTATTTCAAAGATTTCTTCCTCAATGTTTACTGTTAACAAACATTGCCTCTTTATTATTTGGCCAGATTTTCCAACTGCGACCCTACATATTAGATTAGATGTAGGAAGGCTCATTATTTGTATTCCATTGTTAATTAATTGCATGTATAGTCTTGTTGAGCATACACATGTAGTAGCGCCTGAATCCAAAATTGCGGGTAACACATTTTCACCTATTTTAATAGATATTAATGGGACTTCAGAGTCGTCGGATTTATTATTTTCAATTTTAATTTCCCCGGTTCTTACTTCCATCGGTTCTTTTGTTGCGGGATATCTCACGAACTGATTTTGTTTGACGCCTCTGTGATCCCAAACCATTACGTCACAATCTAGTTTAACTGACTGGTATTACTATCCATGTGAGGGTGGCCATCTTGAACAGGTGCTACTGTGATTTCCTGTCTGCCATCACGTTGATTTTGAACTGGTTGCATTCTTCCACGGTTGTTTGTTGTTCGTACTGATCTATTTGATCTTTCACCATCGGAGTGATATCCATTGTATCCAGATCTCCAGTTATTTGTATGCCCCCTTGAATTGTGCGAAAATTCGTTTCGGCCACGAAATCTTTGCCTTGGAGAAAATCTATTCTCGAATTTGCATGAAGTTTATGCGTTCATGGCGATCTCTTCGGTTATCTACTCGATTTCCATGCTGGAGCTGAGGGATCTGAGTTTCATATCTGCTACGAGGTCTGTTTTCTCTTCCTGATTGTCCCCTACGTTCTTGGTGATTATTGTTTCGGCTGAAGTTCGAGTTATGTTGCTTATTTTCCCAAGAATTTGAAGATTCAGTTTCTTGATTTTCTAATGCAGAAACTAGGTCTACCATTTCAATTAACGTTTTAGGCTTCGCGACCAACAAAGAACGTTGAATATGAATTGGAAAATGCTTTGCCATCATATCCATGAGATCTACTTCCGGTACAGGAGGTCTTAAGTATTTAATATACCTTGCATTATGCAAAAGGTAATCTGCCATGCTCATATTTTCTCTGGGAGAATAGTAACCATAGCACAGTTTTACTCTTAATTCTTGTTGTTTGCTCGCGCTCCAATATCTATTGAGGAACAGATGTTTAAAATATTCAAAATTATTTTCCGGACCCATCGCGATCATTATCCAATTCAAAGTATGCCTGTCCACGCATTTTCGAGTTATCATCATCTTTAATCCCTCTGGAACATTTTTAAGTCTAAAGTATTCTTGTAATTGCTCTAGGAAGTAAGTTGGTGAGTCGTCATTGGCGTCCGAAAAAGTAGGTAGAGGTAGGTCACTCAACACATTGCTATTATAAGATTGCATACCGGAATCTATTGTTCGACCTAAGGTCCCTGAAATTACATTGTTAGATTCAGAACTTTGAATGACACCCCCTGTTGCTTCACTAACATTGTTGGAAAATACAGAAGAGGTTTCTCTACGTCCATTACCTTCACTATTAAATACATTGGAGACATTATTGTTCATAGAACTACTGTTATTATTTACATGCATACTATTAATTTTATGTAGTAACACATCAACAGCTTTTTGTGTGTTCTGACAATTTGCATTCTGTTTCTTAATTTCCTCTGCCAACTTGTCATTTATATCTTTTACTTGACTTAAAATCTCATCATTAGTACTATGCATTTTCTCACATATTTCCTCACGAACTGAATGCAATTTATCATTCCACCCCTGCATATTTTCTACCTGTTGAGCACTTATCTTTTCTTCCACCTGTTTTACACTATTGGTAATATTTACATGCATTTTATTTACTTCTTCAATGACTTTATTTATCTCTACTTCTTGTTTCGACATTAGTTTATCTACCCTTTCTGATTGTTTCCCTATCTCTTTAGATATTTTGCTTTCCCTATCTTTAGCTTCCTTTCTAACCTGATTAACTTCTCCTTGGATTTTAATATTAATTGTTTCCATTTGTCCTTTAAGCCTCTCTTTCATTTCCCCTATTTCTTGGTTCACCGTTTGGGTGATTTCCCCTCTTAAGTTCTGAAGCTCACTACTTTGCTTGTCAATTTTCTGATTTAGTTGCTTCATTTCCCACTCAATTTCTGACTTATTTCCCCTTTAATATCTTTCATTTCACTACTAAATTTCTGACTTATTTCCCCTTTAATGTCTTTCATTTCACTACTTATTTGATTCATCATGAACATAAGTATCTCGAAATTACTCTGTTCTAAGTTTTGTGTGGAGGGTTGAGCATTATTTTCTACCTCACTGACATCTACTCTATCTACCTGCTCTGGACTGGGGTTTCTCTGAATGTTTACGCTTGAAAGTGGGTCACTGAACCTATCATCTGGGCTTTCTTCTAAATTCACCTCTGTAGAAATTCTACTCAAGGGCATATTTACTACTTCCGTTTGATCGTATCCAACTTCCATATCAGGTTCTGAATAGCTCTCCCTATCCTCCTGACTTTTCTCAAAATTCTCACCCTTATCAGACATTTTCCTACGTATTACCTTATTATTACGTAATAACATAGATTATATAGCACTATTACTAGATTTACAATTTAACATGAGTATTAATCTGACCTTTTTTTGTTCTTTCTTTCTTCTTGTAGTATATTGTAGCGGTTTTTATTCTCTTGATATGATTTTCTTTTCTTAATTTTATGCCCCTTCCTTCCTAAGGCACATTCACTACTCTGCACATATCACAACACTGCACTAAATATTTCCACAAGATTCTTCTTTTCGCTTCACGCTGTCTTCGCTGTGCTCCTCTCCTCTGCTCGCTGTCTTAGTGTAATCTTCTTCTTTCTTTCCCGCGTCTCCTAATTCCTTTTTGATGATTCCTATTCTCTCCTCACTTGCTCCATTCAAGCCCCACCAGGTTGGGCGACATTTATGCGTCGGTATCCTTGCCTATTGTTTCGACGTGGCTTCGTCTTGTAGTCCTTCTCGCTGTTACCCTGGCTAGATGGATCTCAGCGGTGATGTTTGCATGGACTCTGCCTATCATGACATTTGATAAGCTCGTCGATCTCAGTTGTGGCAATGGGAGCTTATAGAGGAATTGATTACACACTGGAACGTTTGCTTTAGGACTATTTATTATTACTTCCTCACTCTAACACTACATACTGTTCCTGTTCACATATCACCACTGTCTTCCCCTGTGTACTGCCTTCTCAACTGTGTACTGTGAACTCAACTGTCCGTCTTACACTGTGGACGGTCCTCTACTAAAAGTCAACGGTAAAACTGCCGTTATAATATTTGCCTCGCTCCATACATCCGGAGCGGAAACAAACAGAGTCATAAAACCTTTACCTTTATTTTCTTACACAAAAGATACCGTTTTAGCTGCACCTGGAAACAGCATGTTTCTATCCTAACTGCAGCTTTCAAGACATTCTAAACCTAGTGAAACAGGAACATTATGTACACGACAAATATTACATTATACAAAAATTACTATTTACATTGTTTTCACATTGTACACTTATATAATTTATAGCTTAAATTGAACACTGAATAAATTAGTACATAATAAAATTAATTCCGCCACATGCTGTCTCAACACAATGAAGTTTTGTGAAATTGTCTTACTTTTCGTAAGCAGAACTCCAAACCTCAGGTTCAAAACGACCTGAGCTGCGCACAAAGGTGGGGTCAAACGGAGTGTGTACCTCCACATTGTCATGTTGAACACGAAAATCGGCTAAGAATTTTCCGGCCGCATTTGCCCGGCGAGATTGCCACAGAGGTTGGCGGGCGTTGAGATCTCCTTCAATGATAATATGCTTCCTTAATTGAGAATTGTTCAGGTTTCTGAGGAAGAAATGCGAATTGCGGGGCCTGTAAAGTGCTACCATTTTGCCATTTATTTCCGTTTTCAGGGCTGTGCACTCTCGAGCCTCCAGAACTGGAACCGTAAGAGAAGCACGAGCAACAGTGGGTTTCAGCACGATAACTGCGCCTCTCACCTGTCTGCCAACGCTGTCAGTCCAAGAAATGTCACCCCTTGAATTTAAATCTGAACTGTGGCTGTAATCTGGTTTCACCAATGAATGCGACTTGAATTTGGTTCAGCTTCATGTAGCACTGAAGTTCATTCTGCTTCCTTTAGACACTATCGGCATTCCGCAGCAAAGCGCGTGTTAAAGATGTATCTCTCCTTACGGTAGCCATTTAATCCAGAACAGAAGTAAGGAAAGATGTGATGGCTTCTAATTTCTCCCAAGTGCTCGTGCAACGTTTGAGATTTTCTAAGAATGGTTTAACTTTTGGCAAGAGAGCCATAAAGTAGAAAGATTTAAATAAAGTGAAAGTTTCCGAAAGTCCCCCCACGTCAGTTGTGGACTCCTGGGAGAGCGAGGGCTGTGAAGGAGCCAGCTGGTGGCGGCGGCAGCGGTGCACCTTTCATACGGCCTGTACCGGCGTATGACATCCCGGTTTGCACCAGGGCTGGGTTTGTAATGGGCTTTGGCCCTGGTGGAGCACCCAGGTTTGCCCTGGCTAAATCTGCCCGTTTGCTGCGTTGGCATTCGTACACAAACCTGTCGCATTCCCTGTAGGTAGCAGGATGCGCCTCCCCGCTATTTCTTCAGAGGGGAGTAGTTTCACCCTTGGCCCGCTTTGGGCAGCCAGGCAGGAGTTGGAGGCCACTGCAAAGGACACACCCGGAGATCAGGTTATAACATTTACATGCATGACCCAGTTTCTGACAATTGTACCATTGGGTGATGTTATTGCGCATTTTGAGGACCTCCACGGTGACCATCATGTTACAAATGACCCGCTCTTTCAGGAGGTCTTGGTTAGCTGTTTTACGGGCGAGAGCTACCTGAAAGTTAGGTAGAGGCCGCCCCCTTGGTTTCAGCCACCGGACCTGCGCCCTGGTGTGACCTTTGTCCTCAAGGTCTTCCTTTAGGAACTGCACATCGATGTTGGCCGGAAGTCGCTAAATCATGAAGCGCAACGACTGATCGCTGCGCGGTGTGAAGCAGTAGTGTTCTAATTCCGCGGCTGCCAGTCGCTGCATTCTTGTCCCGGTGTCAGCTTTCCTCTGCAGGAACAGTTTGAAGCACTGCGTGTGCATTGGTGTTTTTATGCACAATCGGCAGGAAGGCCCGGAGGAGAGGTAGGATGTTGGAAAGTTAGATCTGGGTCGGAAATGATGATTCTGGGGGATCTTTGGTTGTGGGTGTTAGTAACGTGGGCGGTGTGGGATTGTTTGTCGAAGTGGAGGGGATAGGTTTGTTTCCGGCGGTCAGTCTATACAATACTGTTTGTTGCTTCACCGAGACAGATGTTCTCCGAGGTCGTTGATGCTCAGGGCTGCTTTTTTCCGCATCTCTTTCGCTTGTTTTGTTTTCGGCTCACCTGCTGCGGGACGACATCGAGAGTGAAGTTAAGAGCGATAGTCAGTATCCTGCCCCATACTTTTCAACACGAATGTTCAGATAATATTCTCGTGCCATCTGATTTGAACTCAGTTACCGTTCGAAGCAAATTTCATCGTTATTGCTTGTTTGTACATTATGAAGAACGCAGTTTAATAAAGAAAACTATGTAGATCGCGCTATTACGCAATATGATTTAAACACAGCATTTTAAAACATCACGGCAGATAAATACTTTATCTGCATTTTTATCCGAGAAACCGACTGACGTATATGGAACTTCGAATACATGCTGGAAAACAGTTATCTGTACCAGTCTTGCAAATATATTTCAATCTTCAAACAAACTGAGTTTCAGACAGTTAATTGTGCACATTTGGATATTTTGGTTTCATTATTTAGGCAGAAAATTTGCTTATATAAACCTATGTTTATATTGTTTCTAGTACACAGCTTTTTTCCTTTTTAATTAATAAATAAAATTAATTGTATGTAATTTCCATGTGATTATTCATACTTGAAAGAGTAAGAACAAAGGTCGTCTAGCCTTAAAACTTTTGCAGATATTACTTTTAGTGCGATTTTTCCTCTACATCTTAGTATACATTCGCAGACAATACTCTTAAGCACATAAGTTTAATGTTTTCACTCACGGGAAAATAATTGTTAAAGGGAGGTACTAAAATTGGTATATTGCACTACCAATCATTGAGGCATAATGTTGTACTGGCTTTTTCAAAATAACTCTAAGGAATTTGTCAACTGTAATTTGGTATTCGCTAGTATTATGCAAGGAATATGAAAACACTTACTGGTATTTTAGTTTTCGTTCTTTTGTATAACACATGGGCACATTTCGCTCAGATTTGCCAGTAAAGTTAACAAAACGTGAAATAAATCTCTATTTTGAGAACAAATACTTTCAAAGATGACCGTAAATACACGAGAGGCAATAAAGATAAAGAGTCCGGATTTGAAGGTTTAAAAATGTTTGAAAAATGACTCCAAAATTGTTAAAACTGACATATTAAATAGAAAAAATTACCTAAAATTGAAACGTAGTCATTTTATTAAAATTAGTACACAGAAAGTACATTAATTTATATATACATATAACTGCTGTGCAGGTACAGAAATACGTATAAAATTATGATGAGATAATTTAGAAAATTAATTAAAATATATTGTTTAACATTAATGTTTGAAAAATATGAAAAAGGAAATTGTTTTTGAAGCAGGTTTTACAAAGATGCAGTATGAGCTCACAGATCATACAAAAATGCATTGAAAATGAAGAAGATTCAATATTGGTTATTTCCAAGGTAGGTCTTAGACGTTCTAGTCAGGAATGAATGAAGCAACATTGTGCAGTTTCAAATTGAATTTTGTCAATTTCATGGAATAACCATTTAAAAATGTGTTAAAAACTTTAGTAGCTTTTTAAAAGCTAAGTTTCCAGTGGTCCAGAAGAAAGTTATTTCGCTGTATGTTTGAACAAGATCATTTACCAGAATAAGATTTTTAAATGAAAAATATAGGCAAATTGCACTAAAAAAATACGCAGCTAGGAAGAATAAGCATTGTGCAGCTTCATCTTCCAAAACATCATGAGCCTACACTAGTAACACGCAAGTTTTAATTTCTTACAGTAAAACTCTGTACCAGCCTGTTCATTTCATGTATTGCTTATAGTAGGTGTAATATTTCCGTTATCGCACTTAAAGATGTGCATGTTACAATTTCTTTTAGCAGTTTTCGCTCAAGTACCGCATGTGTCCCAGTAGTTTTGTTTATACGTAAATATATCATTAATTTACTTCAGTTTTGATATAGTTTGCTTTCCAGTGTGTATCCACGATGTTTAGGGATAGCTTTGAAACAATATACTTTTTAACCAAAAGTGGGAGAACGTGTTAATAATAAACAATTGTTAGTGCGATCACTGCGATGTGTATGAATTCCGCGCCCTCGACTTCACTCTCACATACGTCACAAACAGACAGCCAATGGCAGCCTCCACTTCGGAGTGGCCTACTTTCCCTCTACTCTACTTACCTTGGCTGCTGCTATGTAAGGCCTGTTGAAGCTGGGCGTTCCACGTTCTTCCATACCATCGGCGGCGTGTCAACGTGTTCATCCACGTCTTCTGGCGTAAGCACAGCACACTTGTTGGAGGTGACGACAATGGCCGCAGACTCCTGCCGGATGTTCTTCTTGCCGGGCTTTGGGCACTGTACCTCGATGTCCGAGTCACTTTCGTGTGCTATACCGGGTGAAGGCGCCCCTTTCTGGGGAGTTGATTCACCAGGTCTTATACAGTTGCACTAGTTGACACTTTTTACACCTAGATCCCTGTGGCAGAGGTCTAGGTCTAATGCTATCTTGTTGAAGCCACTGATTTTCGAGTTGATTTCCGTCAATAGCTACTTGTAGTACAGTATCTAGCACTCCAGTTCGGCGACCTCCTTTTTTAACTACTTCTACCTCGGGATCGACAGTCCGCTAACATCGTGTAATTACATGTAAATAAACCCTGCGTTGCATACATATTGTATAACTTGTGTTGTGATTTTGCGTTACGTGTGCTGTGCAGCGTTTGTAAGTTAAGGTGACTATCAGAAACCATAAAACGTAAGAAACATAGGGTGCGACGCGCGGCCCCAAGCGCGTCCCCACGCCAGGCAGGTTGATCCCAGTAATAATTGCGGCTTTGGAACATTGACCGCTTCGCCAACATGGCGGCAGCCGCAGCATTCGCGGACGACATGCCGTCAGCCGCAGCCAACATAGCCGTGGCAGCAGCAATAGAAGCCCCACACTCCTCAGTAGCAGGCAGTCAACTGTGCAGCAGTGATCCAGCAATCGGGAGCAGGTCACCGGCCGGACGCACTCTTTTATAGCAGAGCGGGCGATGTCAACGCAGCGCTAGACCAGCGTTGTAACCTGTGATAATAAAGTTTTAAAATTTACTCACACTCTTGCCTTTCAATACGTTTTATAGTCATCTTCAAGTATAAACTACGAAATCAGCTGTTTTGGAGAGACAACTCGGTACAGCTGATGGAAGGTACCCTTCTATTGCGCTACTTCTTGTTATGATCATAGCAATGAGCTCTTGGTTCATAATAGTCAACAAAACCACTTCACATCACATCATCCCTATCTATTTTAGGCGCACAGCTAGCCTTCTCAAAGTATGCTTCTTCCGTAAAAATCTCGTTCATATATAACTGCATTACCCACTCCCCTCTCCTCAACATAAAGTGAGAGTCACTTGGTCATGTTATCATAGTTATTAATATACCAGTTGATTTTTCCCGACTGCGACTCTGAACTTGAACTATGACGTCCTGAGAGTGATTCTAGAGATTAGTAATCATTCACTATGTTTTACCCATCACTGGGCACGAACCGCTCCACTAAGCAGTATTCGATGTGGAGGGAAGCCCATTCCACCTTCATCAATTGCATTATATATTTTGTTAACATTTCTTCCCAATGACCAATATATTCAAAGCTACATGTTTTAAACATTACGGGGCTCGAACCGATACACACAGTTAGAGGCGGTACACTGAACATGATTACATTTAATTAATTTAATCACACTAGTTTAAACTAATTCTAAAATTCTAAGAATAATGCTTCCAAAGTTACATTTTTTATTCATCACGGGCCTCGAGCGATAGGTACAGCATCACAACATTGAGGGGGTCCATTCTGACTCCATTTAATTATTTATATTTATTCTATATTTTCACTAATATCTAGAAAGAATACTTTCAAAAATCTATTTTTTACACATCACGGAGCTCGGACCGACACACACAGCAGCACAGTCCCGAGGAGGTCCATTTTAACTGCCACCATTTAATTTAATGCATTTGTTTAAGATTATTCCGCAGATCTGCAAACAATACTTTCACAGTTACATTTTTTTACCATTCGAGGGCTCAAACCAATGTTCGCTGAGGAGGCGCAGCATTCCAGGAACGGTTCAACATGATATTTTTCACATCGCACGTAATTAATTAGAAAAATTATCGCAATTTGGTTCAAAAAACCCGTGAGGCTTCTGAACATTTTTATTGGGGCGTAGTTGATTCCTTTTATATTCACAAACCTCATGAGGCTTCTGATTATAAAAGATTAGAGCGGGGATTATCTTATATCCAGAAGTCATAAACTCCTACTGCTGAAAGGATTTCAAATACATTCTTCTTTGATCACTATTTATGTCCCATCATTTCTCAGGGTCATTTTATGTGGATACAATAAAGCTATTATACACAAAAGTATGTTTTGATGTAATCATTTTAATCGTTAAATCAAATCGAGAACACTTATCTTTACGCATGATCAAATATTTATTCTATATTTTGCTTCATTATCTCACACCCAAATTAATTTTGTCCCTTCCTATGACAAACTGTAGTGTTGTAGGGCCATTCAATACACAGTAAGCGCTCAGAGATCATACCTTGAAGCAGCTGCTATGGCTCAAGGTTATCGGTAGCTCGGCTGTGGAGAAGTAAACAGAGATAATCAGCGCTCTCGCCCAGCGTAAGCATCAGAAGTGCTATCGGAAAATAGCCAGAATCTTCCGGAGATTCCTTTCCCCCGCCTACAGAATGTGAGTCCAGGGCACTCTAGAGGCTTCTCTTGAAATTTCCACCAGCTATATATAAGCCAGCATGTTCGTCAGTTAGTCAGTGAATTGGTCGGCCAATTAGTAAGTGAGTTGGAGATTGTGTTTGTTATGCATCATTATGTGCGGTTCTATAAGTGAATTTGTGACGACTATTGCGAGGTAGGTCGATGGTTGCTCTTGCAAGGGATTAAGGAAGGGCTTATGTTCGACTTCCAAAAGAGTGAAGTAAAACGAAGAAGAGGTTGCGTCGTGCGCATTTAATTACACCGCTAATTTCATTACACTGCTACCTCATGAAGAAGGTGAAATCACACTGATATCAAACAACATTCCATTAATGAAGCGATAGTGTGAACTAAGTGACGTCACAGTGAAAATTACAACCAGATCAAGCTATCAAGTGACAGTGAAAACTTACTGAAGTAACACTTGAAAACTAGGAAAAGTCACATTGTGGTGTCAGGAGAGGGATATAAAACCCGAGAATGAGGTAATGCTTCAAACAGTATTGGCGTTATGGAGAAAATGGAGAGTGGATTGCAGACTATAATTTCCAGAATGGAGAAAATGAAAACGGAAATGAAATCAGGAATGGAGAAGATAGGAACAGAAATGAACAGTGATAAGGAAGAAATCAAGAACGAAACAGAGAAAATCAAATCCTGAATACAGGAGATAAGTGGAATGAAGAGTGTGTTAACAAAAATGAAATCTGCACTAGATTTCGACTCCACTCATAACGGAGGTTCCCACCACCTAAAGTCGAAAAATATCTTTAAATTTGGCAAACTGATACACCTACCACATATAAATAAAACTACAAAAGCTTACCTGCTGAGGAAGATAGTTGAAATTTACTTGGAATGTCTTGATGAAATTCATTGTGCTATATTGGAGGTATTGTTGAGTAGCACGTTAACTGACCGGCAGACTGATGCTTTACCCAAACCCCCTCCACGCCGCGCAACGCCCCATGACACGAATCTGAGCACACTAATGGTGTTTGATGTAATTGTTTCTCAATAGTAGAAAGTAAAGACTGCTTAATGCACCTAGAGTTATTGTTTATTTAGGCTGTGAATACGTAACACAAGTGACTACGCTCAATACTGTGATTAAAACACAAGTGTATTTACACCGTGCGCACCAAACTAATGCATTTAATTCGCAGTCATTTTGCTCACATGTCTTGTCTTTATGGCCCAGGTAAAACTGTTTTGGTGTCAGGAACTCCGGTGGTCGCTGTGACATGTAGTTTGTAGCAAACCATGAATACTTAATCACGTGAAACCTTGGGGATAAAATCTGAAAATGGATGAACGATTGTCGTTATGAAAAAGTTTAAAATTTATGTCATCACTTGCAGATAAAATTTCTGATAAGCGGCGATATAATGATTTCCACTGACGGAAAAGCAACTTATCCAATGGTTGAAGCCTGTCCGTGATTACGGCAGGAATACGGAAAAGTCCGACTGTTTTGCCAGAAAGGATACTTTGTAAACATTAGGAACTTTGTAGGCAGTCCGAGAATGTAATATCAGGGCAAACTTATTTCTTGGGTATGGAAAAAAAATGCTTCTCCATACCATACTTTCAGCTCCTTTTTCCCTATTTTTCTGATTTTGAAGTTTTTACAATTGTGTTTTCAGGCCTAAACATTCTTTTAGTAACCATGAGTGCAAAATTTCCTGTCGGTTCTTGAAGAACAATAAAACAATTTATGGAACAGAACTCCTTCCACATTTATAGTAGATGATTGTGTAGAAGCGGATGAGAGCTCTAATTGATTGCGCCATACTTTCCGTATATTTTTTTTCCAGCAAAGGATAATGTGACCTTTGTTCTTATTTCTTTTTGAAAACCGCTTCGGTATATATTGTAAATATCCGAGGGTGAATAATTAATAAGCCTACTTTCTGTTACATCCAAAGTTACCTACCGATTTTTGAAATCGAAACACATCTTTAGCATAGTAACGGGAAATAAATTTTGTGATTATCCTGATTTTGATTCTATGGTATTTTTTGAAATTATAAATCCATGACCTAGAGGCTTCAAATTAGTTCCTATTAGAATTTCCTTTGAAATATTTAAGGAGCTGTAGTTTTAAATTTTCATCACATACACTTTTTGTATGTTTTGTCTTGCGTTCAGAAAGTTTGAAAATAATTTATCATTCGTTGTCTGTTGGAATTCAATGAAATTTGGCTTCATAACTTCCAGTTGTGATTTCCAAAAATGAAGTTCCCATTCCGATGTTACTCATCGAAACCTTATTCTGACTGATGGCAATGTTAATCCCTCTTTAACACCTTCATTAAGCCAGTGTTGTACTGCTTTCCTTTTGTAACGTAGATTTACAGAATTTCTCCTTTCTCGGTGGACTTGGCACACGGTTCAGATGACGATGATGCACTTTGATAATTAACAGGCTTGGTTTCTACCGGGGGAGAATGGGGGACAGATGAGGCATCGGTGTTACTTTCTTTGCCTTGAGGCTGTTTACCGGTAGAATTGTCTTGTATGTCCAAAGTCACTGCTGTAGAGAGATTCACCCCTAAACGATGGGATAAAAGTTTTACTATATGTTCTGCCATTTATTTCCCTTGCGTACTTAAATGACTAATTCCATAACTATTATGCTGCTCGGAAAATAGTTGGTCGCAAGCAAGAGTACATTTATAGGATTTAACACTACTATAGAGCACATAATCACATACTTTGTTTTGACTGAAGCTCTTGCTATGAAGAAGCACTTGATATGACTGACTGGATTCCGAGTGGCAATGATGTAATCCAACCGCGCGCTACCCTCTCCCTCTACCCTGTGCATTATATGACTTAAGGGGCAACGCTATTCAATTCCCAAGATTTCTCACATTGAACTTGAAATTTCCCAGTTGTAGTTGTGCTTCAGCAGATAATTTTTCGTATATTGATTTAACATTTCTTAGGTTAACCAATTTGAGAAATGTAAGGTATGTTCCGACCTGAGCCGTTTGAAACATCCCTTGTCAGGGATAAATGCTACAGTGAAATACATGAGAGACGGCATTTCAAAGAAGTTAAAAGAAACTAAATTTTACATGGAAGATAAAATTAATTTTGTGGCAATGCGTCTAGATCAGTAAGAGAAACAGCTAGACGGGCAGCCAAAAGAAAACAAGAGGATGCTGGAGGCCGCATTACACGAGCATCTAGAACAGCAGTTGACGGAGTGCTCTAGACCTACGCCCACTCACGGTGCAACCTGCAGTTGTTTGGAATGAGGAAAGTCTGAGGAGGGAGCAAATGGAGGATCCAGACATAGTGCCGATCCTGAAGGATAAATATTCTCACGTACGACCCGCGTGGGCGGATGTTTCTCCCAGATGCTCGATTTATAAGAGCTGTTGTATACAGTGGGACTTCCTGGTGATCAGGAACGGTGTATTGAATATAGTCTAGGAGCTCACAGACGGAAGAAACAAGGTGAAACAGCTGCGACTTCCGAGGAGTTTGGTGAAGGAAGTCCTCGAGGAAACCCGTGCCAGTACTACCGAAGGGCATCTGGATGCGAACAAGAACTTGAAGAAACTACGTTGCCGATTCTATTGGTTGCGTCAGGTCCTGACCCCCGTCACATATTGGGTGTCAACCCAGAGGGAAGCTGATGATAGTTCATCGCGATTGCCTTGCTGCAAACCGCGGAGCTCTTCGGGACGAAAAGTTCTGAGGGGGACTGTTTGACGTAGTGTCTATGGCCCAAGGTTATCGGGAGATCGGTGTCGGGCAGTGGAGAAGTAAACTTAGATAAGCAGTGCTTTCGCCCAGTTTAAATACCAGAAGCGCTCTTGAAAGATAACCACTATCTTCTAGAAGTTCTGTACCCCTTTGCCTTCAGAATGTGTGTCCAGGACACTCTAGAATGTTCTATGGAAGCTTCCACCGGCTATATAAGCCAGCGAGTTCGCCATTTAGTCAATGAGTTAGAGAAGACGTTTTCAATGTGACATCATGGGTGGTCTATAAGTGAGTTTGTGACGAATATTGCGATGTACAGCGAGTGTTGCTGCGAGAGATTAAGAGAGGTTTGTGTTCCACTCTACAGCGACTGAAGTGGACTAAAGAAGAGGCTTTGTCTTGCATATTTCATTACGCCGCTACGTCAGGAAGAAAGTGAGGTCATACTGAAAGTCGAACTAGATCACATTGGTAAGTGGTAGTGTGAACTAACCAAAGTCACAGTGAACATTGGAACTAGATCAAGTTACTAAGTAATAGTGAGAACTCAGTGAAGCGACAGTTTAAAACTTGACCAAGTCTTAACATCTTTACAAATGAATTTCTGTTGTTCCTTACAGCCTGCTTTTAGATCTGGTATTTTATGACTCTTCAGAACCCATGTATTAAATTTCACCTCTAATTTCGTAGTTTGTGTAACTCTCTGCTTAAAATTATTACCCTTACTCTTTGAGGTCAAGGAGCATTAAAAACACATCAATTTTCAGCCATTAATAGCATTATTGCTGACTCCAAAACACGTAGTCGGCTATTGGTATCGTAAAAATAATCTTCTTCCTCTCAACAAGAAGTTTTGCGGTCTAACAGAATATCAAATAGCGCGTAGCAACTGGTTATCGCCTTTAACAGGTGGTTACACGTTAACCAGATGTTACAGAATTTGTGTGTATATCTGCGCTTATCCCAGATCCATATGTAGCAATTTTTATAGTTTATTGAATGAAACATCCAGCAAGCCTTAATTAGCATTACAATGTTTAAAGGCTAAAAATTACAATTTCAGACTCAAATTACTCACACATACAATAAAAATGTTGGTGATTTTACTGGTTGAAGTACGCATAGACACGCGAAGGCTAAATGAGAATACAAATGTAAACTAAATTACTTTTCAGATTACGGAAGTTTGTGCCAAAAGATTTGTGCAAAAATACCTCTTCGGTTTCATATTGGATCTAGGTGTTTCAACATATACAGACATTCAGCATTCGTCTCGCAGAAAGTATCAACCAATTCGTGAATTGTGTTGCCCAAACACCTTATCAGGCAAGGGCACAACTGCACAGCAGGGGCGAAACAATTCCGTTTATCCCTCTGGCCTTTTCTTCTCTTAGAAGAGACCTAGTTGAGTGAAGTTTCAGAGCAGTTGTCTGCGACTATAAGTGACGTAAAGCCCATGCTGATACTAACAAGCGAATATTATTTTCAATTGTGAAAAATAAGTATTTTTGAAGGTCATTAAAGCACTTATCGCTGCGGATCTGAATATTACATTTATTACCTTATAAAATCAGGAGTTTATAAAAATTAAGCCTAAGGAGGCACAAATGGAATATTTCCCTTAAAAACACCTATTAGCTCTTGTAGAAAATTAATTAAGATGCTTTTAAAGTAACAATTTTAGCTCAAATATCATGGCTACGGCTTCAAAGAGTACGTCTAAGTAAATTTAATTCCACCTGAGTGAGGATGGGTACTGTGGCGGTAGCATTATTTAGCACACAGGGGCTTATTATGGTGATACTCCACCTTCCTTAGACATTGTCTCACTGCACGTTATCGTCGCAAATTATCCACACTTTTAGAAGATGGAGTTTCTTGTCAGACTATCAGCTATTAAGGAAGTTGTGCTGACTCTTATTACTTGTGCAAAGTAGCTCTCCATTGCTATACTGTTGAATACAGCTCTTTGGGGGTTGTTTTATATGAGTTAAATTTCTAGGGATATACACAGCAAACGTCGAATTCCAACATTTCCTAATGCAGCGCTCAGTAACCACCAGCAGTTTGTATGTTTCTTGCTTTAACCTCAGGGGTATGCTGTTAAACACTTTTCATGGAAAAACCTTCCTAATTTTTTTATTTTGTTAAAAAAGGTTCTGCTGATATTGTTTAAACATCTATGCGTTAGATGTTAATGCGTAAGTTTCCTGCAAAGTCACCTTCATTCCTACTGTATTTTAGAGAAATGTATACATATAAATGAGAAAATGTATGAGATATATTGAGATGTGCTACTGAAAAATTGGAGGAATTATCAAGGTATGCAATTATGCTTAACACCTTTTTTTGATAGTTCGGTGCTTTACGACATATACGATGCTGCTGTTTCGCATTTGTCAACATTTCAAGTTACATGCTTTTGAAATGTCATGTTCTTTCTTCTCTTGCTCATCAACAACAGCAGAGAGCATGGAGTATCGAAGTCGGCATACAGCAAGGGCTAGTTAAATATTTTGCTGTCGTCTTACCGCCTGAATTTTTTAACTAGCTACAACAATATGTATACCGAAGTCATTTGGAAAACATTTATCATGACTACTGGGATTAATAGGATACGGGAAGAAAAAGTAGATTTAAGTTATGTGACTGTAACACTAAAACGGAACGCAGATTCATATGAATCAATATGCATACATAGTTTCAGTACTAGCCGTTATATCTGGGTCGCAGTGCTACTAACTCCGCTCTATAAAAGGCTATTTAGAATTGCTAGGTGAGTTAGCGCTATATGTATGGGATTCTGTTAGATGAGTTGCTGTCTGTTGTACATGGACTTACACACACGCACTTGTATGCATACGCACTTGCATAGATGATCAATGAACCATGGAGAAACACACACACACACACACATACACACACACACACCTGCACACACACACACACACACGCACACATTTGCAGTTTATATGCTATTTCGGCTGAATGTTCACATAATAATTGTTAACAGCTTCCTGTGAAAGCGGGGCACGACAGCAAGCCAATAAGTCATCAGCAAATGTAAACGGGAGAAATTTTACATATGCTAAAGGAATACTTGCTTTGCGAGCGACTGTGTGTTTATTCGCAGTCGCAGTCTGATGTAGGATTTTTGCTCGTTCGTTTTGGTGAGAGAGGTATGAAAGGAAAGGTGTTACTTTGTCGCTTAGCTCCAGAAAAGTAGGTGACTTCTAGGAAAGGAGAGACTCTTTTCTCAGGAGCTGTTGGGAGGAGATGAATGAACACTTCTGATATACTCTTTGATTGCCCCTTTTATGTTGCTGGATTCTAAAAAAATAAATATATTAAATTATTTTTCCTTACTCAGTTCACACAAATTTTAAGTCAATTAAGTCCTACGATCAGACGAAAGTTATTGAGGTTATTTTTATTTCCTATGCTTTAAATTCTTTCAACTTTGTGCCCCGTAAACTAAAGGTTCCACCTCTGCTTAACTTAATCGTCAGTGTAGTTCTCGTTTCCATTTCTCAATATGACACGTAACTTCTGTCGCCGTGAAACACTAAGACACGAAATTATGACCCATCATGGTAACCCTATAGCACGACGTGCCAATATTTCCATCGTTCGAAACTGGGCTCATGCCCTAGATTATTTCATGCCTATTTTCTGGTTTCCTCGAGTTTATTTTCTAATCATGTGGTTTCCTATTGATTCTTTTTGGGGGGGGGGGCCCTCCATACTAGATTGTATTACACACGTTTATCGGTTCTACTATGTTAGGAAGTTCTTGCTTCTTGGGCCTGCAATTATCACGTTATTGACGCCTGATTGCATTTCCTGTGCGCAAGGCTGATTCTTAGACCCCTGGATTTCTCCCCTATTGTTCTATGCATCCGGACCCGAACTTTTCTGCTCAATTGCAATCTTTTGTCACTGACTACCTGTAAGCTATACAATGTCTGAGCACCTGCCGTCCCTCACTGAATATTGCTTAAAATTTAATATATTTACTTTCCTTATTCACGATATTTGCTGCATATAGAATTTCATATTTTTTGTCTGTTATTAATGAGTTCCCTTTTATTGCAGTTGCTTAGCGTACTTTGTATCCTTCTCTCCTTATTCTTATTTGGAGTTTAGTTTCACGTGTTATTCTCTTTAATATGTTCACTATTGCTGCAGCAGAACTCCGTCATAAACATCCGGTTGAATAACGGACCTGCTTCCACAGTCTTGGGAAACCTAGCATCTATGGCTGCATTTTCTTTCCTTTTAGTTTAACGTCCTTTAGCCAGGTAGATCACACCTAGCGCTGAATGGATGAAATGATGCTCAATTGTGACCGGGGTCCATAGAGATTTAGACTATTCAACAATCGAGTTCTGGGCATAAGGGAAACATTGGAAAATACTGTGTTCAGGTAATCTCCACAATCGAGATAGTTCACGTTTAATGACGTCTAATACAATTGAAGAAATAGTAAATTGCACATAGCAAATCTTTTTAATGGTGTAATAAGTATAATCAATAAACATCAATTATACTTTTGAAGAATAGATAGGTAAATTGTATGGAAAAGCGAGTAACTCACATCCACAAACATAGATGTCAAAATGTTGACGTGCGATTCGCACCCCATTGGGGCACTAATCCCAAAACGATTACCAGGGATGGCGAAACTATGACATGCATGTTACTGTGTGGCGAACGAGTAAGATTTCAGTATCCTCCACATTAACGAATCCAATAATAATAATAATAATAATAATAATAATAATAATAATAATAATAATAATAATAATAATAATAACAACAACAACAACAGTATGCAATACAACAGCTATTCTAGGACTAGGCCTATCAATCTGGCTGCCCATCTCACTCATACATTCTCATTGTGGATGTGGACGTCATCTAGCCGTTACGGTATATCATGTGGTGAGCACCATACCTCCCCAGCCGGAAAGATCGTTTTGGTCACCACCAGATCGCTACCTATCGTAGCTCCCCATATGCATCACGATGCTGAGTGGGCACCGGTCCCAATGTTTAGGCTAGAACCTGCACACTTTGAGGCTGGAAACCGGAACACCACGCTTCAACTCACTACGCCACGGTAAAGAACATGTGTTGATATTGCTACTTCATGGAACTATGTATTACTCTTCGAATGACTTCATTCTGTGCTTTTCCTAATATATTTTCCTTGCCGAGAAATGGGAACGAGGAAGGAATGGGAGCCAAATACGTAAAAAACCCAGTAAAAAGGAATTTATAGTGAATCTAAAGAAGCAAACACACAGGATCTCTGTTGCCTTCATTCCAGACGGTAGTATCACGCACATTTATTATAAAGTGTATTTCGAGAAGAATCAAAACTGAATTGCCGCGTGAAGAAAGTAGAGTTTGTTTCACAGATAGCAAAAAGTGCACCCCTTCCAAACAAAAAAAAAACTGCTTTGTAAGTATCATTGCTAGAAAGACACAGAAACAAGTTTTATACCCATTAAAACCACAATTTTTCACTTAGATTCAACTTGCAATATTACTTTGTTTATTTCTAAGACAATTTTAAGAAGTCATTCATTTAGTTTTTAATTAATTCTAAAGAAGTAAGTAAGTTTTACTAGTTGTAGTACCTTAAAGAAAGGATTATCTTATTTTTAATCCACAAAACCTTAAATGTAAGTTCTGCGACATTAACTAAGTAGTTTTGCGGAAGGAGAGTCCAGGGTATTTAAAGTTGGTGCATTTAATTCGGCAAAAACACAACATAATCGGTATGGTTTGATTGAAAGTAGTTTTTCCTGATAGATGTTTGAAGATGGCGTATAAAAAGTTAGAAACCATAAACCTGGTCATTGGCACACTAATCAGAAAATGTTCGCCATCGTTGACCTAGAACATAAATTGTTATGGATATCGCTTTGCTTTGAACTGAAGAAGATTATACGATTTATCACATATTATGTTCTATTGCTATGAATGCAAAAATTTTAGACCCAAATTCAATCTCTGATATAATAAAACCCGTTTTATGCGTGTTAAGCATAGAGGAAGTCTTTAAAGAAGGCAGTAAACATCATGTTGATCGGCATAGAAATTGTACATCTATTGCGGCTCTGGATAGGAACTCACGTAGACTTCAGTTCGCATAGTATTTTGCATGAAAAACTTAATTTGCTGATCGCATTTTATATGAAGTATCTACTAAACGTAGTAATTCATCGCAAAGTCAGCGACAACCTTACTATATAGCAAGCAAGAAACTCAGTATAACCATACTGATAAAGCTGCAAACAATAATTTTCAAATAACTCTGATGCTGCAATTATTGATGAAGTACTAACTGACCAATAAAATTGACTGCTTTTATTATGTTTATAACACGGCCCTGATTAAAGCGTCTTCATTTTAAATTTCCTCATTGAAATCGTAGTCGTGAGTGTGCTGGTTATAATCTATTTACTTCAATTATGGCCTAAATGTTCGGATGTTAAGTCTAAGTCTTGTTCGCTTATTCTACACTACTTTTCAGTGTTGTTACAGACGCTACAAATACTGTGGAAATCAAATCAGTGACTAACTTTCACATATGTCTTAAAAAGTTGTTTATTAAAATACGGCTATTAGTACCATCACACATAGCGATTGGTATTATCTATTAAACATAATAAAATTCTCAGGTACATTCCAATCACAGTCTGTACAGCCTGTACAGCCAAAAAAACGAATACAGCGGCATATGCGAGGTAGCAAACTGGTCAGAGCCAGTTATTGCTTTTATACATGCCAGATGTCATCCACCAATTGATGATCCCTGCTCTTATGGCCCTGAATGTGTGAAACTATTATCCTTTACATTGCTACATACTTTGTACAGACATCGGCATTGTACGCCTTATGCAGAATGCTTTCTGTGTAATTTGAGACCTAAGCTTGTATTACTTGCCTCGCTTAATTTTGTCGAGAAGTTTACTGGCTCTACTGAATGTTCACGTACTACAACTAACTTCCTATAAGTGTAAGGAGGCACAAAGGGTTTGCGCAACGTAAATCATATGTATTCCGCCCTGCTTTCACAGAAAGTCAATTGGAGTCATATGAACCTTCAGCGGAGCCATGTAGGATGTCTGTTGAGAAACAAACAAACGATCCAAGTAACACATGCATAAATCGCGTTTAACCACCGGCCCCTTATTGTGAAAATGGTGAAATATAAACTCCCACATTAAGCACAAAAGCAAAATATGTGACCTAAATCGTAAATATAGCTCATTCAGAGGACAGATAGAACAGTACATCGCAAATCGGTTGTCACGTGGAAAAAAGAAACCAAACGTAATCGCAGATAATCACTACGAAAGACGATAGCGCTCTGGGCCCAGAAAGTACTCTTCTCAGGTTTAAAAATCCTAACAATCACATTAACAGATAGAAACGTCTCATTTTTAACATGCACACGGAAAGAACGGACGATATTATGGTGTGATTCTGGTATTCTTCCATACTTTTTATGTTATTAGGTAGTTTTATAATTTGTTGAAAATGGTACCGATCATTCCTCGTATTTATAGTTTCTTAATGAATTGTTTTAAGTGCATTTAGTAGATGACTTTTTATATCATATTTAAAATATCTTCGAAAATTATGACAAGTTTTCGGAGAAATAAATCTGCGAAGTCGTAAAAACTGAAGCGTAAATAAGGAGGTTCAGGTAAGTTGTTGATAATACCTGTTTTGACCTTTTTCTTCTGAGAAACAAAACCTATTTTTACCGCAACTTCAGATATTTTATAAACATCTTGTTTTTCTCCATTCGTATAAAGTTGTTTTATAAACACTACATATGAAGAGCAGAAAAAATGGAAACAATTTTGAAAAATTAATAAAACTCATAAAATTAAACCTCCTCAAAATCGTCAGAATATGCAAACCTCAATGGCGTAGCTCTTTCTGCATATTAAGAATTGGAATTTTCTCTGTTTATTTGGTCATTAGAATTTTTTTAAACTGGAGACGAATACTTTCTGGAATCACTGCACGTCATCTATGAAACCAGAGTCAGTTTGAAACTTAGAGAGTGAGAAGCACAGATGTATGAAGATAAATAATCCGCAGATATCTCACTATACAACTCAGCCGAGCTCAGCATTAAAAGCACAGTGCTACGGATCCAATGTGCCACGCATCTCAAATTAGTTTGTTTGAAAACGACGGCATTAGCAGTAGTTGCATCCAATGCAGCAACATCGGACAAACGTGAGCTAACTTTAACGTCGATTTCACTCACCTCTTTAGGAACAACAAGCAAGTGCATACTTGTAGATCGATAAAAACCATACAAAAAGTCTGTGTAATGAATAGATAAAGCAGCCAAAATATTCCTATCTAAAACCTACAAAAAATGGAATCGCAAAGTAAACAAACGGGGATGCAATCGTGTCATCTGTCCTGCATTTTTAATGGACTGCATGCGCATTTCAAGCAAGATTGCGTAGTCGACAAAACATTTTTCTCCTGGTATTCTGCGACACAGGTATGCACGCATACTACATATCGTTCGTCAACAGGAAGGGAACAAAAAAGGGAACTGGTGACAGAAACTTTAGATAAATAAGCCCGAGATAGGATAATGAGAGATTAAACAATAGAATACCCAACCAAACGAGATTTAGCTAATTAGTGAGCTGAGCGGATGCGTTTACTTATAAAGCAATATCGGAATAATCAAAAGCCAACTTGTGGCCGTTATTTTGATTCTCCGTCTTTTAATTGCAGCTTACTATGCACTCGCAATTGAAATAGGGCTTTAGATCTCATGGGAAAACATTAATTGATGAAATCCACAAGTTATGAGATGCAACTGCACAATTCCACTGTTATTCGCAGTACTGAACCGAGTAAACAACTTACAGCTGCATTACTTAATACCTATAAAATGAAAGCTTTACCTTGGAGAAGGAATAATGCTCTCTTGTTTCAACTGAAAAGTGGCACACAGTTTTCATTCACTTTTTTTAAATAACACAATGATTTTAACCAGAACCAAAAGGTATTATGGTTACCGTATTACAGAATCGTTCCTCTTTAAATGAGGTGGTATGCAACAGTTACTAACCGCGGAGTTTAGCAAGAGGAGGTAGATTTAAGCCAAAAAATTATATTTTTACAGGACAATAAATTTAACCTTTGGAGAAAATCCTAACAGAAAACCCATAACAATTGAAGGGTACAAGGGAAAAACAATCAAAGTCCACTTTTTAGTATTTTGCAGTAACTTAATTTGATGCTCAAAAACGCAGCAGATTAAGCACATTAGACATAAATAAAACCTTTTTTCTAGAACAATTCTCAAGGTATTTTTCTAATAGACCCTTCTTTTAAAGTTAGTGTCACGTGTTATATAGTCCTGTTTATTAACAATGAAAACTCAAGGTACACATGTTTGCAAACAAAAACAATCATAGTCCACCTACTTTATAGAATGTCTTATACCATACATAACTTTTTGCCTTATAAAAATGTAAACAACATTTGTGGGACATTATTTAATAATATCTATAAAACACCAAAGAAATTATATAATCTCTACGTTAAATTACTCATTGTTGACTATAGATAATCTTGAAAACAACAATCATAGTCCACTTACCTTATAGAATGGATTACGTTATACATAACTGTTTGCCTTAGAAAAGTGTAACCTATAAAATACCAATGAAATTAATTATTTAATCTCTAAGCTAAATTATTCATTGTTGACTACTGATGTTCTGAAAAATAGAGCTGAGCATTTTGATAACAGAATTTCTTCAGGGACTGTAAGTCGTATTTTGCTTTGGAGAGTGGAATTAAACGAAGGTTTGGCTGCTTTTCAGTCTGGGCATGGCACTTTTTGTCAACAATAACATAGGGCTCCCAGGAGCCATTGTAAGTGGTGCGACTGTTGATAGCTCCAGAAGTTCTGTCAACTGTAATTTCTCGTATTTCTCTTATCTTCATTGGACATTTCTATCTGTATTCTTTAATGAGAAATGAAGACCACGGTTTGAACTTGTCTTGGGAACATTCAATGACGTTGAAGGGACTTGGTTTCACGCGGCATCTTTGGATGTGCTCATTCCAATCGCTGGGTGTTTCAATGTGGGGATTTTTTATTTATTAAACCCATATCTTTGTAACATTCCACGTAACTGTGTCCTATAATGGGAAAGATTACTTTCACTGATTCAAATCTGTTGTATTTATGAACCATAGCATGGATTAGGCGAATAATCACGTAATTTTTATTCCGGCCGGGGCAAGAATCACAAAAACTGTGCAAATATCGAACTGAATAGCCCAGATGAAAAGCAGAAGTCAAAATACATTGATGCAACTTCATCAGCTCCCTTTTTAGCTATGGTGTCATCGTAGGTATAAAAGTATACTTCTCCGGAAGAGAGAACATGCACATGATAGCTGTCGCTTGTAGTATACATCATTTGTACTAATATTTGGCAATGGAAGATTTTTCATGAAATCTATGCATATTGCCTCATGTTCCTGATTACCTACTAGCTTTAATTTTGGCCCCACGTTTTCGTTGATAGAAGACTTCAGCCTTCTTCTTATGTAATAAATTGGGTTTCTAGCCGCTTAATTTCTTTATGTACTTCTTCTGCACTACTGCTATCATTAAGTTTCCTTGCAAGAAGAGATTGCTTTTTTGCTTTGAATTCATCGCATGCAGAGCAAGTATCGGATCTGGGGTACCCAAAAGTAATATTAAATTTTGTCTGAAATATGTTCCAATAAAATTCATAAGAAACGAGAAACGCTGGAAATGTCTCTCTGTACATTTGATGCAATATTTTAATGTTTAATTCTTCGGTTAGATAAATTTTAGATGTATCATGTAGGCTATAGTGAGAAGGACGGGCTTGAAGGTAACTGATATGTTGCATTACATTTTCAACAACCTCAGCTGTTTTTTGAATGGCTCTAGTAGAATGAGTATCTCTCCGGTCAGTCGGAGCATGGCCAGTAGTAGAAAGAGATTTCTTGATTGTTAACATATTCTGGTTTGTTATGCCATGCACACTCATAAAGACTTTGTAACAAACTGGACTTTAAATAACTTTTCCGTCCCTCCGTACACGTACCGTATAGGAGTAAGAGTGGTCTCTGAGGTTGCTATCTTCTTCTGGTTTCCGTAGTGTTTTTCGTTTCACAGGTAAACCCGAAATTAGTGAACACAAATGTGCACTCTGTATGTTCTTATTTCCAAGTAAACTGAAATCACGGATTAATACATCAGGTTCATGTTTTGAATCTTTCGTGAAACACTGTTTTCTGCATCTGCACTCATCACCAGGAACATGACTCATCACTCTTGTGCATTTACTCTCATCATGAAGTCTACAATGCTTAGGTCTTTTCTTTGCTCTACTCTGATGAACAGCGGTAACATTTTCATCACTCGATTCCATGTCGAAATGTAAACTGCCTCTCTACCCACCATTAAAATAGACTGCATTGAGCAACAATGCAGTTTGCTCCCAGTAAAAATATAAGCCACAACAATGCATAGGTATGTCACACATTTAAAACACCCAAGCTGACCAACATTTAAAAGAATGAACTCTCCTGAAGTAGTACAAAATTACTCTCACTTTAAATGTATTTGGACTCTGATTGTTTTTCCATTTCACACAGGACTTTGATTGATTTTCCCCTGCACAGTTTTTTTCTATGCTGATTTTGTATGGACTACATGTAGTTTTTCCATGTATGAAGCTGTTGGAATATAGTACTACATACATAGAATCCATTGGTACCAGAATCTCAAATTTCGCCAAAAGTGGACTTTCACCGTTTTTCCCCTGTATCCTTCAGTTGCTAAATACCTATGCTTCCTCTTATATACTTTAGATAGGTGGCAGAGAAATTAGGCTTTTTTAATATTAAAAGTGTAACGTAAAGGTATTATTACAATTTTTAATTTCTTTTTAAGCAACCGAGACTAAAATATATTAATGCGATACACAGAAAAATGTTCCAGCTTTAAAATTTGTGTTATACGTCATTTTTACACTTAGTGGCTTAACGCATTATTATCAAACTTGTTATACAGTATACCTCAGGTCCCATATAGGGAATAGGCTGTATCGTATTTTTATGATCATTCCTAAAGGGGTTTATAATGGGTCAAAAGGTCAGCAACTTTAAATATTTCGGTTATTACTAAGTTTTGTGAAAAATATTCCGTTTCAAACACTTACAACGTAATTTCTCTCCTCGATTTGTATGTAAATAAAGCCTAGATATTATAAATATTTAAGTATTTCACCTGTGTTTTTATTATGGATGCACAGAGGTAATTCTTTAGTTAACTTTTTGTTTTCCAATTACTATAGGAAACAGCTGTCCTCTTGGATTTTATTTTTTATTTTGGGATGAATATTAGGTAGTTTTAGGCGCCATTAAATCCCTGATCTCATTCCATTTATTTTGTACTACTTTTCATTGTTTAAGATGATCCGCTTACTTAAGGACGCTAAACTTACAGAAGGGGAGGAGAGGGCGCGAGGGATATTTATAAATTGTGTTTTACCTAACGGAACATTAAAAGTTTGGAAAATTAAGAGTTTTAAGAAAGTTCTTCACACTAAATGAATATTCTATTTAATTCACACTATTTATCTTCCTATGTTATCTTTATTTAACCTGAAAATATGTATTAAGTGTTCACTGTTAGTAATTATTTTCATTATGATTATTATGATTATGATTATTGTTTTAATCATATACTGTGTCAGAAAAGACAACATGAATCAATTTTTGAAACATGATTTACATAGAGGCGGTTTAAAAGCGGGAAAGTTAAATTCAGTGAGATAAGGTTACGGAAAGAAAAATGAAAGGAAGCGATATCAGCAGCTAAGGAGATAACACAAGGAAGACTGTGATTGCTGCTAGATATTAAGATATAAGCTTTTTTACTGAAACATATTCTGCATTTTGCTAAAGTGATTGACTAAATCAAAGCATGATTCAAATGTATAGATGTAGCATACAGAAGTGCATTTGCTCTGACTATTAAACGCTTTCTTAGAGTGTATCGCCCTCGACTTCTAGAAATCACGGAAGTTTTACACTGCCGGGTCAAAGTTGAAGACTATCGGAAACCTTGCTTCCCGTTCCTGGGCAACAAATGCTAGCTGATAGACCATAAAGCCGATCAGTGCTCGGCCAGAACGGAGACCTAATCCAAATGTGCTGGCACTCACTCTTCAACCCCCTTCCAGATTTTTATAGCATACAGGTGCTACGCACTTTGCCGCCAGATTAGCCATGGTGCGCGTTGAAGAGCCAGTCACGAATAGCGGCGCCAATTATTGACCACTCTACTACCCGATTCCGAATGGCGGGCGGAACCTGGCACTCCAAATGGCCAGACCTCCCGTAAATTAAGTTTTATTTATGGATGCCCTATAACTACTATGGTTCTTAGATCCACTTCCAATTCCTGCGAAAGCAGGAGGCCTGTTTAGGAAATAAGGTATTGGCCTCATGGGAAACCCCCCACGGTTGGAGAGCCGCTCGGATGGCGCTGATCCTGGGTTGTTAGGAGGGGACTTGGGCTTCGGCTCTTGCCTGGGTAGACCTTTGCAGCAAAATACCATTCTATATTGGGCGTGAAAGACCGGAACTTTTGCACAGAGGCCTCTTTATTAGGCTTTATCATTAACATACTGACACATACCATTCCGTTTATACACTCATTGAACTATGCAACACAAACACTAGAGCGCACCCAGGACCCTTTCATGGGTGTCCCCCTGGAAAAAAAAATGACATGCTCCCATGTTGCAAGCTAACAGCATTTCTAGATTAGTTAGTTAACGAAAGGGTGGCAACCCCGCCCTGCACTGCGACTTTTGCAGGTCTGTTTAGCATCCCCAGGCATGTTAACGATCCAGATTCAATTGAACCAGTCTCTGTATCGTGATAACTGAAAGCTCCTCCTATTATGGAATCTGACCACCAAGAATCTGGGCTCTTTGGTTAGCAAATCCTGAATACTCACTAATAGAGGAGCTGCTGTCTCATCTGCTTGTTGACATAGTCTACAGACAGGATTTACCCATCCTGTGGAGTTCCCTCTCAGGGGACAGCGTCATATAAGGAGACCCGTGGACCATGAGAGCTTCACCCTGCTTAGGTTAGTAGTTCTCGGGACCTGCATCTGTCCAATCTCTGTATCATAGAATTGGAGTACCTGAAATCTACATATGCCTTCCAGTATTTCTGGTGTACTCTGAGCAACCAACCAATCGCTGATAGCCGGGTTAACCGATTCTGATGACAGCCCTAGTGCTGATTTAAGTCCAATAAAGGGCGACTCGGATTCTTTCTTAGCAGCTCCATTTCCTCTTTCGTGCCCAGAATCCCCATCTGCAATAACATCCACTTCAGCCGAACTGAATTGTGGGGATTGCGGCTTTCAAAAATCTATTTGAACTTCACCAAGTGGTTATCGAAGGCCATTTGGCCTGTTTGTGTGTCTGTTCGGAGATTATGATAATTTATATAGCGTCTCCTCACAAGCTCTCAACGACTAGCTAAATACCAAATACAGCTGCCTGAAAGACCGTGGCACATTCACCCAAGCTAAATGACAACCTGGAACCATTGCCATAGAGTCCAATTCCAAATCTGATTTCATAACCGTCAGTATAACAGTTGGGCCTTCATTTTCTTCAGCTTTTACCTATCCTTCCCATTCACTGCATTTAGAATAAGAGACGAAAGAGGTTTTTGAAACAAAAACTTGGTTTGAAAATGTCGGATCTCATTCAGAGTACACTAAGCAATTTTTTGTCCCTGGGTATTTTGCGGTGATCTCAGTGCGCAGCAAGGAGAATTTCAGTTTGATGCTCTAACCTGGAATATCCAAAGGCCTCTTTCTCAATCAAATGTGTTAAGGGAGCGAGCTCCAATGCCTTTCCATGGCTGCAGAGCGGGTAGTTCTCAATGCTGCTGTAACAGCAATTCAAAGCACCGAATATAACTGGCTAATTTCATATTTGTACTCCCTCAATATAACTCTTTAGCACCAATACAATGCAGCGTAAGATAAAAGGGGTCTAACCATCGTTGTGTATATCTAATACAACACTTTCAGTTTTAGTCCCTATGTCTTACCAAACAGGTATCTTCAGGTCCAAAGAGTCTCCAGCCTTTGCTAGCTACATCAAGCACCGCTACTAACCAGGATAACTCCATGGAAACCGATTAACAGCATTATGTAATATTACTAATAAAGCAATCCCTTGCACCCTACATGTTTAGTCCACTAACAGAATGTGCATGAGGAGACGATAAATCCTCTGAGGATAATCGTCACCGGGAGCAATACGTTTGGGCCGCCCCTACAGAAAAATGGATAATTCTGTCAACTCCCAACTTCGAGCTCACTTTCATTTTATGTATCAACCAAATTACTGTAGTATTATGAATTATTGCATTAAGTTGATCGTCATTACACTAAAACATCGATTTTGTATGCAGATACTTGCTCACCAATAGACAAGATGAAACACTTAATTCTGGTACAATGAAGAAAAGTTCCTTACTGTATTTCTTGAAATTACCTTGTAATCACAATTAAATTTAAAAATGGTATATACAAGGTTAACGACGTTCCCTTAGGCTGAAGACAAGAAAGCGCAAGAACGAAAAATAAATTTCCAATGTATATTTGTGTTGTTTTCTTTTCTAATAAATGCCCGCTGCCTTATTCTCTTATGTACTTGCTAACTCAGGTGAAGGGTAGCCCGTTCCCTATAGAAATTAGTGTCAAATTTGTCATGTTTCATTTCCAAGTATGTTGCAAATGAGGATCATGCCGATTACCCTCCTGAGACGAAACGGTACTGATGAAATTTAATTGAAATCTTATTTTAGAAATTTATGACACAAGCTAATGTTGGTTTCACCCATAAGAATAAATCCTGTAAAGCAGTATAATTAAGCCGTAGAGTTACTTTTCCTGTGCCCTATTTTGGTGCATAGAGAGAATATCTACTTAAATGTATACGAGAGAAAATATACACCTAAATCCTAAATTTGTGCAAGAGTAATCTGAAATCGGCAGCAATAAGCGATATGCTGGCAATTGTAAAACGGAGTATGTTGCGTAATCTATAACAAGCTTCTTGAAGGTGCTTCAAAAACATTCAGTTTGTGGGAGCAGAAACCCAACCAACAACTTCTTTCTATCAGCATTTTGACCCGAGCTTGCAACGGTCGTTCAGCAATACTTCCTTGTTTGCAGTACTATACGAATTTGATTTTAGAGATTGGTTGACGGCATTTGAAATACTACACAAGAAATCTGCGGATGAAGTTCTTGGAAAGCTGACTTTAAAATGCTTAAATTAGGTATCGAAGAGTTTTTCAAATTACTTCATCATGCAGCTTGAATACATTAAGCTATCTGTTAACTGCTTCTGATTCCTATAGATTTCGCGTTTCAGGGAATTCGTATTTTGGTATTATGAATTAAATTAAAAGCACAGTTTACTTTTAATGCTTAGCAATTGCAGTTTGATAACATTCACCTCTGCTATCCAGGGGAGAGAGCCTGTTATCTGGATAATGGCTGGAGAGGTAATTAATGTCGACCCCGAACCAGGGAGAGTTCGCACCCATTTGTCATGGTGCTATTAGACTAGAAGTGTGGCGATGTTCACCCTGCCGAGTACCTTAAAAATAAAAGTTGTTTGAGTGGGAATGACCGTGAATAGTCCGTTGATTTCTCACTGTCTGTACCTTTGAAACTAAGGTGACAGTCACATAAAACACAGGTGGAACCAATTGCCCATAGTGATTTTTAATTTATGCATCCTGGTGAGCAACGTACTTCATTTCGGTTTACTTTCCTCGCTCAATATGAGTCAATTTAAGCACTCACATGGAAGAAAAATTGACAATAAAACAAACTTTTATGACTCAAGTCCATTCTGTTATCCAGAGTTCTGTCAGCTTGCCTTTGCTGCGTAGTACGAGCAGAATCTAATAATGCAAACATCCTCCTACTATGAAGCCGCAACTCATCGTGATCGTTATCATCATCATTATCATAATCTTCCTCATTCTCTTCCTCCTATTCTTCTTCGTTAGTGCTATGTTTCAAATTTTCCAGAATGTAATTAATATGTTAGCTGTATTTGTATTGCTCACTTAAGTTTTATTAAAACCATATAAACAGTTATCTGTGCATAATACATGCGTAAAAATTTGCCGTTCTTTGACGTTTAATAACATATCGGCGGATTTTCTAAAAAAATAATATTAAAAACATTTTTAGTACCATTTCAGTTTTAGTACTATAAATCGAACTTCCTAAGAGAATAATATTGCACTTTAAAATTTATTATTCATAAATTAGTTATATTCCTATTATTTTGGCAGAAGGTTATTCTAGCAGACTGCTCGCCTTTTGCAGTACAGTCAAATGATTTACTTGGAAATAGGTATATATTCTATTACACACTTCTGTGATTCAGAAAATCATACAAATGCATATTGTTTGTAGGTATGATTATAAGTTGAACGTAAGCACCAACCTCGCCATACTCCTACCATTGCTAACGATACTTTAAGATAAGTAAGATATCAGCGACAGCTGTGAATAGGTTTAGTATGCTTTATTTCTTATTTAACCAGTGTTCAGTAGCTTACATTCTTCCTTTGTTGAATATAGAATTTCAGCGATTCTCAAAATCTGACCACTTTCGAATATTTCTGCTGAAGCTGATAGCAGGAATTGTTTAGAGGCAACGAAATCAACATCAATAAGCGTGTTTATTGCTTAACTCATACCGCCAAATTTTACTAGGGAAATAATTTAAATGACGCCTTTTTCATCCACAAAGCCACCCTTAAGTATTTACTGATTTGAGAAATGACTGCTGGTGTTTTTACGTAACATTTGTTGAGTTTATTCTGTTACATAATTGTTTCTATCTCAAAATCACACTACAAATCATTATTTTCAGATTATGGAGCATAATTTAATGTTCCTAATAAAAACATTCAACCACAATAAACGGGAATCAGAACCAGGATCTTTGCATTAAACTTAGCACACTGGCTACCGTGATGCAGGTTGGGTTTACCATGCTAAGAAAGTTTCACTTTTTGGGCACTAAGCTTGTATGGCAGTTTACACGACAAGAATTATTTGTATAAGTTTAGTTTACTTTTATTACCTTCCCTTTCTTCAAGTTGAAAGCTGTCAAAATGAACTGTGTTTGTGCTCTACGAATCAGTGGAAGGTGGTTGTGGCAACCGGAATAAGTCATTCTTTAGGGAACCTTCAAATTGTGTCTAATCGATCTGACTGATACTTAACTTCCGGAGTACCAATTGCTTCGAGAGTGTTGTTTCTAGCTGCTTGGGAAAGTTGCGTGCAAGATAGCACACTGTGAATAAACCGCGAATGTTAACTGACAAATGCCAACAAGGGGAGAATGTTCCCCCTTTGCGACACTCTAACAAATCATTAATGATACAGAGAGGATTAAATGTATTACAAGAAGCATAGGTACGGCAGACATTACTGTTTGGCGTGAGAAATTAAATTGGGGTTTATTTATGGACGCTGTTTAACTGCTGTGGTCCTTAGCGTCCCATTCTGTATTGGGCGTGAAAAACTGGTAGTTTTGTCAGAGGCCTCTTTACCAGGCTTGCGATTATTTTACGTGCCGTAAATCTAGGACACGGGACTACCGGCTTTACTTCCCTTCCGCAGGAAGGCATGCTAAGGCGTTTTGCGCCCCAAAAAATCATCGCCTTCCGCCGGGTTTGAACCCGCGACCTCGGGAACTAGAGGCTATCCTGCAACCACTACAGCATGGAGGAAGGCGTTTGGCTTGAGGGATGACAGTTGCTGTTATTTGTGAACTACATAAATGCGAAGCATTAGAAAGCTAATTCGCTCATTATATTAAGCAATAAGTTTGTGCTTTTCTTTTATGCACACAAAGCGTGCACTTTCATGCTGGCAAGCTAACATTATTTCTCAGGATTTCCTCTTAGCTACACTAACTTCAATAGAGATAAATTATTTTCCAACTGATGTGCATCGCCCAAAATATAAAGCAACGTTTATTGCTTCCTATACTAATTTATGAAGTAATGTGGTGTGCAACTCTCGATCTATTTCATTTATTCATGTGTGCCTGATGCATGGGTGACTGGTAACCAAATACATGCTATCAGTTCAAAAATTTTCATTTAATCCAGTGATTTCTTTAATTGTTACAAACTTATTTCAAATTATTGTCTCAGTGACAGTTTGACTAGCTATTAGTTTATTTTCTGACAGATGATTTCACGTATTACATCCTAGATATCCGATGCTTACAGGATTACCAGGTTTTGAGCATACTGTCTGTACCAACTAAGAGTTATGCCGCCTTTAGGGATGCAAGCTCAGAAGTTATATCCACACTCTCTAACTGCGAAGTACACGAACTCCCATGCCTCCCAGCATTCACATAATAGGGATCCACGTTGAGATTTGACAGTTATTGGCAAAAGTCAACGAGATAAAAGCACAGAAACTCAAGGTGTGGGAGCAATAAAACCACATATGGTGATAGGAAGAACTTCACGATGTAATGTCTCGGGATATAATTGACATCATGCTTTGCAACAACTCCCATTCTTAAAGCTGTTTTCCATGTTAGCAATTGAGTGTAAACTAATATGAGGTTTCCGTTTAAAAACACAAGTTAATTTCAAAATTATATTCTCAAACGTTTCTGAATGCCCTATATCAACTTTAGTTAGTCCCCTCCCTGCGACCATGCCTGTGAAATTCAGTTTTAAATTCCTAATTTTGTTTCAGAGATACTTGTGGTGGACTCTACTGAGAAATACTTCTCCTTTATTGGAGTGTCCCCGTTGACAGTAAACCAAGATCTTGCTGCAGGCCACCGTTTTCTATAGACATTCAGGTCTTGTCAAGAAACATCGCATTCTGAAATCTTCGAGGAATGTTGCAATTGCCCATCCATTGGTATAGTAACAGATTATACCGCTGTGTGTGGAGATGTTAAATATTTGCAACGTCGAGACAGTGTTTCTTCCTCTTTTCTTTGTCAAAGTTCTTTCGGACGAAAGCCCTCTAATCACAGTTGCATGCAAAACCCACTTGAATGTTTTCTGCCGTTATATGCTTACTAAACTACACAGCGAATGTTCTAGCTTTTCGAATGATCCCTTCATCGTCATTGTTCTACGATGCAATGTTATCCTAAACTCTTTTTTGTAACCAGTAATAAGTCCTACTGACACTGAAAGTTTGGTCAACCGTTTATTTTCGACTACGTCCAAAGCCCAATGTTGTAAGTGCATTAAAGAATGGAGCAGCCGCATTCTCACGTTTCATCCTACATGGCCATTGCGTATGTTTAATGACACTGGACTGCACTGTACGATTTCTTTGAAAAATGTGTCGGTTTCTCTTTTCCTTTGCACATAGTCTGATGCGCTTTTAATTTTGCTGCTAGCTTTCAGTTTGTGGTGTCTTTTCGAAGCGTGTCGTAATGTTAAAATGTTTGATGCGATAATAATGGTATATCACTGGTGCATTGTTATCAAACACCATGATTACACTTGTCACTTTAAAAAAATACCTGGGGAAGTTTGGAATTCAGTTTCACCGTTTCTATCACCTTTTATCAGACATGCTGTGGCACCTCCGCTTGCAGTGAGATGTTCGCATTTTCGTTACTAGAGTCATCATTATGTGTCAGAGATACGGCCATATCCATCTCCAAACTTTTATCACATTTTTGCACGATAAGACAACAAACAAAAGCGAATTATTCATCTTCTCACCAGCAGCATCTTCACGAAGAGCAGTTCCTTGTAATTTGAATGCAACCAATCTCAGTACATTAGCAAGGATGGTTACAAATCGTCGACCCATCTGACGCTTCACTGCTCAGGAATTTCATTTGCACTCTGCACCGACTCAACTGCCGTAGCGGCAGGTAAAGTTGAATTGGGCATAATATTTGCTGAGAACTCTAATAGGCAACTGCAGAAGTTTGCATACGGATCAAATTAATACCACTTGCAATACAGACTTCTAAGCTATCCCTCTTGGGATTGCACTGTAAAAGTTTGTTCAGGCCGAATAAATCCCCGTCTATCATATTAGCTAATGAGATTAGAATTACAAACGTTGTTATGTCACTTGAAAGAATTGTAGAAACGTAGATCTATAGTACTAGGTTAGTTGGAATACTTTATTTTTAAAGCGATGTTTCGAGGCAGAAATATAAAATATATCTTGCATGCAGTCATAACAAGCTGATATACAACAGCGTATACACAACAGTTTATAAAGGTTCAGTGTACGAGTATAGTTCCGTAGTGCAGTGCAAATATAAATTGCACTTTACAGGAGACCATGTGCAAAGTGTTTCTTATGTAGCTTATTTTACAGCATGTAGCATGATACCACTTTGCAAACGCATGCAATATTAAAATCCATTTCGAAGAAATATTATTCACTTACCTGTCCTCATATTCGGGATTTTGAACTTGCCGTACCATAACGGAAACATGGCAAACATAAGCGTTTGTTCAATTAAAGAATAATACCATGGTATAATGTATTTTTTATTTCTTATTTCTAGGTACAATGAAATAGTAAATACCATTATTGCAAAAGTCGTTTTTCAGTGTTCCACTAGCGATATTTACGAAAAGAGATAGAGGAATTGTGATGTTACCGCAAGAGAGTTATAACTGCACTACCTGCTAATGTTGGAATAAAACTGCCCAACCGAGATTTCATCTCATAATGGTTTTCGTAGTTTCCCAAGAGGATAAAGCTATCCGGCATCATTCCCAGTTTAGTACCGGAGAAATCTGCTTATCTTCTACAGTCTCAAAGGGCCTCAGGCTGGCAGCGGGACTGTATCAGGCCATCCGACGTTCGGTTTTCCCGTTATCTAGTACAGAATTCGATCACAGACAGAGATATTCGTTGCTTTCCCAGCTGATGGGCTGCAAAAATAGTATATACTACTCTCTAAAGTATGAGAGCTGTTGTACCTAAGCTTCCCGTATAATTCCATGACGGTGTAGATCTAAACCAGTTATGCTTATCACCAGGCATACAGATTTAAAATAATTAAAGCCAGAAATGAAGCTGAACTATTACTGGACATTAAGCAATGACGTTGCAGGTTACAAATCACCTCCTTCCCTCGTACAGCGTGTTGGCGTTAGCAGATAGCACTTACCAGACCGTGTGCATCTACTCGTCAGTGTCTCATAGGATCATTTGTTAACATTCTTGGAATTCAATAATTCTTATCGTACAGATAACCTAGGCCAACTGCTTAAAAATTCCTATTCCTGGTTTTCACATACCCTCGTGCATAACATCTGATTTGGTGAAACTTTCTTAACAAAAGCAGTGATTGTTACACTGGTTTGTAATGCTTCAACTAAAATACAATTTAGAACTGTTTACTGATGAGATCCTTAGTGTGCTCTGCACATGATCACCTCCTTCGAATTTTTATTCATTTTCGTTTATCCTAACTCACCTTGATAAATTCCTAGCAACCATACCTGCAGCTACATTTATCTCTAAACATAATCCCAGTGTTGCGAAATGCAACAGTACCTGTTATACAAAATTACTGCTAGATATACTTAGCATATGGATACTTGGAATTTGAAGCAGGACATGTGTAACAAATTTATAAACAGTACCTTCAGATTATGGCTCGTCGGAAGGCTTGTTTAGCAGCACTGAATGAAATCAAAATTAGTCTCTGCAAGGATGTTATCTAGATATGCAGTGAGCGTTAGAAAAATAAATGCCCATCAATGCTTCACATTTGGCGCCTCCAGCGACGATGTGCAGCTAATTCGGCCCCGCCGACCCGTTCGCTCTGTGTTGAATGTCTTCCGCGCGAATTTGAGACAGGAAGACTCGTTTAAGTTTGACATTAATGCTGTTTTCTATGCTGAAAATTGACATTAATCCCATTGGCTCTGTTATTGCAGGACGCAAAAAATACGATATGCACCGCTCAGTATAAAACGCATATTAACACGGGCACTTTGTTGTATAAATAGCGACATCTACAATCGTATTTGTAACCAAAATAAAAGAAAAAATTATTCATAGGCCCGGCAGTACATCCCTGAACATAGATGTCTCACGAGGGAAGAAGCAACCAAATCTACTCGCGGTCAACCATGAAATGTAACAGTTCTCTGAGGAGTATAAGGATCCTTTACAGTTAAAGCATTGCGTATGCAAAACTACCCGCCTACGGTAGTTTAAGAAGCTTTCGAACTGCTGGGGAGGAGGCGCAGAATGCTAGGATGGAACACCGGTGCTTTAATGTAGACAAATAATTTAAAATCTTCTGAATCAATTATATACTGAAGCACAGAAACACAAAAGTATAATAGCTTGAGGATTTATTAAATTCTGTTACATGACTACAGCCGTAGAAAACATACGCCTTTAGTACGGTGCCCGCTATCCCACTAAAAGAGTATTTCTTACAGGATACATATGATACCGGAAACAAAACACAAATTCATAAGAAATAAGATTTGTTTTCAAATATAAAACAATCGCTATACTCAGCAATAAGTAAGGACCACCGCTCCAACACACCAATATGTCAATGGAATATAATATCCTATTTCAGGGATGATGAAAATATCTTCTTTCTGCGAGTTACCAAATGGAACTAAAAGAAATGCATCACGCGTTACAACACTACAGCATGTGAAAAGCAGGTGGTCAGGAGAGAAAGAGAGAGAGAGAGAGGGAGAGAGAGAGAGAGAGAAAACAGAGGTGTCTGAGAGCTGGAATAACATATAACTCCCGTTTTCGTCATTTTCTACTCTATGTTAATATTCATCCTTGCATAAGACAGTCACGAACACAAATCCTTCACAAAATTCGCTGTTTTCCAAACTACAGATTAAGTAGAAAATACACTTCAAAAGAAAATTATAATCAACCTTCGTTGTTATTATGAGTATCGAACTTACGAGGCGTGGTTTTAAATTACCGTTTTAATATTTTGCCATTGCAGCGCTGCAGTTGCGAGCACTTCCTTCATTCACTAAGAAACCAGAGGCAGCTGTGAACAATTGTCACTTTGGATTTTTCTGTTGTTAGAGCGTTTTGAAGCGTTCAAAACAATCGAACGAACTGTCAGATGAGTTCTTGTTTTTTAAATGAGAGAAATGTTACGCCACGAAACATTTGTCGCCAATTGTGTGAAGTTTATGGGAAAACAATAATGAGTGACAATGCCCAGCCACACACAGCCAAACAAACTCAAGATCTGACCACATCATTTGGTTGCGAACAATTCGATCACCCTGCCTACGGTCTGGATTGGCACCAAGCGAGCTTCATCTGCTTCTTCATCCGAGAAAACTCCTTGGTCGAAATCATTTCAACGACGGTGATGTGAAACAAGAAGTGCAGACATGCCTTTCATGACAGAAGGCATCATTCTTTGATAAAGGTATACAAAAACTGGTTTCCCGTTACAAGTGCCAGAATAACGGCGGTATCTATGTGGAGAAGTAGTATAAGGTGTAGGGTAATTAATGATAAAGTATTTTGGAGATAACGTTTTGTTGCTTTTTAAAACGTCATCTGTGCCTACTTAAAAACACACCTCGTAATTTACATATTACTAGTACAGAATTTAATCTAAGGTCTTATAACTGTGGTTTTTGTATTTATTTCGCAACACATTCCTTTAATCAACATTAATAATTTGCTATTGAGATACGGTAAATTACTCATTTGAGTATTTCATATTTACACTTTTACTGCTAGGAACGTGTACTAATCACCACAAATGTAGTTTTGAAGTTTTGCGGAACCACAAAGGAAGTAGTATAAAATGTATGTTTTAGTTTTGCTTTTGGGCAAACTCTTTGGTATTTGCAACATTTTCTCACAGGATGGCCTTAAAGGTTAGGTCACTCGACTTGCGTAATGCTACTTAAGTTCTTTTACCAACGTGCAGGTGGATTATCTGGTTTACCATATTTCACAATGTTTACTTAGACTTGTCATACAGACCCTTTCTAACGGGAGCCAAAGCAATAAACTGCTTACGTCATTTACGAACAGATTTCAAACGGCTCGGAAGGTAAATTTAGCAGACAAGTTATACCGCTTTCGGCGCTTGGGTTTTCCGATCTCGCTCGATGCATGATATTTCGCATTGGTGTTTTGTTTCCGCTTACCCAGTATTTCCGGGTACATTAACATAGAAATCGGAAGGATCATTCTACCTATAGTGCCTGACAAGGATAATTTTGATACCTGTATTTAAACATAATTAATGCATAATTTTGTCAGGCTTTAACTATTGTGATTAAGTTGCATAAGATAAACAAATACATTCTTAATGAATCTCATTAATTTTTACACTATAAAGTACAGTCTGAGTAAAAAAATTACAAATAACACAAATTTATGGATCTTTCCAAAGAAAGTGTTGCTCACAGAATACAGATTCATCTTCTGGCCCTCTTGGTAACAAGCTGCACATCATATTTGCTTCTTTCTTTCAAACACACACGTTTGCAGTTGAATTTCCATTTCAAGAGTTTCCGACCCTGC
The DNA here is from genome assembly GCA_030765065.1 of Deroplatys truncata. Classification (NCBI taxonomy): domain Eukaryota; kingdom Metazoa; phylum Arthropoda; class Insecta; order Mantodea; family Mantidae; genus Deroplatys; species Deroplatys truncata. Next base: position 521,654,835 of record CM060990.1, on the reverse strand, counting down.
ATTTTTTCACTTATTGCCTGAATTCTGGTCAACATCAATCTGAGGGGCCTTCACTTTGGGAAGCCATGAAAGGTGCACGTAGTTCATTACATAGTTCAAGTATGAATTTTCTTGGGATCATTTTTTCTGCCCAGTTGCCTCTTTGTACAGCAACTAAGTATTTACAGCTAATATATCAAGGATATTGAAAAATACGTGCTTTGGACAACGAGATCCGGAGTGGTGGACAAGCGTAACATTTGATCCACCACGTCGACGCCGAACTTGTTCTGATTGTAGAACTTGAACACTTCTGGATTTTTCTTCAAGTTGTCGCCGATCTGCACTGTTGGGTGTAATTTCCTCAAGAAAACAGACATTTTTGTTCTTTTTTCCTTGGTACACAGTCAAGGTTGTATCATCTCTAGCTTTTCTGAACAGAGAAGTCGAATAGAGCTATTGATTTTCTATCTTTTCTATAGATTACACAAGTCTTCTATTTTTTCTAAGTGTGCCTACAACACTGGTGTATATAGACCTCAAATTATCACAGAGCTTTAGTGAAGTGTAGAAGCTGTCGCCAGTTACTTTCCTCCTTTACCCAATTATCCATGCATGAGTCTCATTACAACATTTTCAGCAACACGTTCATTTTCAGGACGCTGATTATCTGCCCCGGCATAAGGATATCCGTTCCCCAATATACTTATAGGCTGCACTAACTAGCAGCCAAAATTTATTGCCAAGTGTGTCAGGCTTGCTGGCAATATATTGGATGAAATGGCATTTTGTCTTGAATGGCAAAGTTGCTCATCCACTGTGAGGTTTTCTTCAAGTATATAACAAGCATTGCTATTATCAATTAGGGTATTCCAGATAGCGATGCAGGAGCCAAGTTATCTGTATTTAAACGCTCATATCCCGTTGATATCATATCAAAGCGCATGAACCTCATAATTATTTTGAATCTGTCCAAACATTTTTGAGCGAAGCATGGTGAACTCCCTAAAATGACGAGCAGAAATCATTGACTGGAGAATTCTTCGACCCGTACACATCTCTTGCACATAGTATTGAGATACATGCATCTAGTTTATATAGAGAAATAGGCCAAATGTCATTCAGTTGACGGTGTGCTTCAGTCTTTATACATTGTTGGATGTGGTGCATCATTGTGTCACTGAATATCAGATGCATAGCACTAAGAACATTGCCTTCGTTGATATTTCGTTTTGCATATGAGGTAGGCCCTGATGTTTCAAGCAACGCGTTCTGCACCCCTCGTCTTCTTCCTGCCGCCATTCCAGGTTGAATTACTTGCCAATCTATGCCATCTTTAGAACGTTCCTCATACTCCAACGATAGTGTAAATGAGCGGCATCTGGTGCTAGTGGTGATAGCTTCATGTAGGTCATTCAGGTTGTCCCTCGATGTACCGTCTGTTGGCAGTAGATTGCTGTTGTCCATAACGCGGTGGCTCTCCCTCAAAGTACACTACTACAGCGATGGAGAATCAACCGTTCTCTTTTTAGCGGAAAACTCAAGGGACTCCCTACCTCTAGGAACTTTAGCAGCTTGGCGTAAAGAATAATGCCACACTTTCCAAGCTTTGTGCAACCTGAGAGCCAGATGTAGAAGGCCTGGAGTTGATTTCATCAACACTATCTGCAGAACTTTTGTCACTAACTGCATCATTATTTGTCGGTACATAGTCTTCTCCCTCAGTTTCAAATCAGTGCTGTTATTACTCCTACCCGAAATACAGAGAATTGCTCGCAATCTATGGTAAAAAGCTTAAGACCCCTTCCCTTATGAAAAACCACGCCTCCACCAGCAGTTATGTTCCATATGGCAGCCTCTATCTTGAACTATCATTCTGCAGCAAGGCTTCGACTAGCGCAAATGCTACGAAGTACACGGATGTCCAGTTTATCCTATTCCTCTTGGCAACCTTCCAGAGACCATCCAAAGTCCACCACCTTGTGTTCCCAAGGGCTCTTTTTAGTAACCCAAATACACAAAATTCCATCTGTGATTCATCAGATGACTTGACACGGATGTTGCTGAAAGGTATGGAATGTATTCCCATTTCTCTCTCTATGTTCTCCAAAAATTTGTAGGTTGAAGCAGACGTGTGGCTTTATGCCTTTTCTTGATGCAATCAGACTTAATTTGCATCTGCACCATAGAGAGCAGAGATTTCTGTTAAGGAAAATTCGTATCAGGACGTTAGTCTGCTACTATGCCGAGTTGATTCTCACATTTTTATGTACACGACGAATGGTTAATTTGCTATTGTAACTATACCTTGCTATTACCATGAAACCATTGGGGAGGTTTTCATTAGCTTTCTTATACCAACGTTCAAATTTTGTTCTCCCCTTTGGTCGGTAATATATAGCGCAGGGTTTGTTGCAGTCACTTAGATAAAACATATACCTGATCTAAAAGACAACAAACATCCACTTTTCACCAATTATGTATCGTTAATACAGCTTTCAACTGTTAGTAGCACGTTCTGCAATGTGTTTAGGCAACAGCTTATATCCCCAGCTCTTATGACACTGTTCTATATTCAAATCATGTTTGATTATGGTATTCACAGTAGCAATAAGGATCTCTAATTGCAGTGAAATGGTCCTCTGAGTTGCAGGATTTGATCCAGAGGCATCCTCTTCCAAATTATCTTAGGGGTGCGACTTGTGGCCGGTCGTGAATTTCCCTGTTTCTTGCTCGTTGGGATAAGTCCTGGTGTGGCCTTACCCCCACATGAGATCACTTTCTTGGATGTGGTAAAACCGCGCCTCTTACCTGCTTTATAATCTTAGAATACAAGTATTTTGCGTAAGAAAGGGCAATAATGCACCCTTATTTGAATTGTTCTATTTTTAGCACAATTTGATAGAGCAAGAACAAGAGTACACAACTGAGCAGACGGTGATACACTCATACTACTGAAGTTTCCTTCGGTTCCACATGTTTCTGCGGGGATATGTTGTGCTCGTCTGATATTGTTACCATAGATCGTGAACCGCCCTCCGTATTTTCATCTATTCGAGGTAATTCTTTCAGAATTTGTTCATCAGTTAGACCTCGTCTTCTTGCATACATCGTTCCTCTATAAAGTTGTAAAACTGACTGAGCTTGCATCAGTATTACAAATGAAGAAAGTTGAAGTGTCAGTTGTTGTTCATTATTGTCTCACTTACGAAACATCAATGATAGGTGTTAGTTGTTGCGTTATAGTTTGTAGCGCATGCCTATAATGACATCATACCTTTATAACCACAGTAAAATTATGGTATTTGACAGAAAATTACTGTGGAGATATTTTAGATCTCTCAGACATTCTGGGTAGTGACATCATTATATTCATTTATATTAAAGTTATAAACTCACTATAAGGGAAGTAAATTTACATCACATAATAAAAAGTAAAAGTTTGTGGTCCTTTGAATCACACTTAAATGAAATCTTGTGTTTTAAAAATCGCAAAGGTATCAAAATGATCTCTCAGACATTCTAGCGTTACGAATAAAATACCTAGTGTTTGTAATACGTTATTGTACTGCTGTGATTAACATCTCGGTTTGTCATACGAGATATGGGGATTCTATTTCCCGTGGTAAAAATGTATTTGTCTCCTTGTTTCGGTTTTTAATTTAATGCCACATAAGATTTTCATATTCACTTATTTGTAAAGAAGTATACCTAAACATCCAATAGTGGAATACACAGAATGAGAACACAATTTTGAAATAACCTACTTAGTTCTATGTAAGATACTTTCCAAAATTAGGCTTTATTTACATCTTGCGAAGGCATAAATGAGAGAAACTGCAAAGTGTGGATGAGTCAGTACAAGCACCTGTTCAATGTACACTGATTCGGATGTGGTAGCACGTAGTATATTTTTCTAGCAGTGGGCTTCACAAACAAAGGAATTAGCAGATATCATCTCTAATGAAATTAACATGATAGATATAACAGCAAGGTAACTTCATGTTCTGATGTATAGTAATGCAGGAATGCGATTACAAATATTCAGATATTTTGTCCTATAAAGTCCTGCACGCAGAATCAACGTCATGTTTCCTGAAGCGTTGTGTTAACTATGAATTAGCTAAGATGAGTAAAATTTGTATTAGTGTTTCCAACACGGAGATCTCCGAAATAAATTCCCCCTGACGTTTGAGAAGGAAGGTCTTACTTTCCAAATTATTTATCGAAAATGGTTGGTTATTTTCTGTCCACAAATCAGTAGCAGCATAAACGATTTTGTTTTTAATTTCTAATAGATCTGGCACAATTCTCTCTCATACTACTGCATCTAGGATCCCTATGCACGCAGAGTCACTTAGCAGCATCGAAACATCTATGTTTAGCTCTAATACCAACAGCTATTTGAATTAAGGAAGTCATCTATGGCCTGCTTAAACATATTAAATAGTCATACGCCCGAAGCATATATTTCAACACACCCACCTGGAATGATCTACGCTATTTCGTTGGCGCTAGATCTAGCTTGGTAGTACCCATATGTTGCAGAAACCGAGGGCCTCGAGAAACACTGGAAGAAATGTTGTGCATAGAACGGCGTTTTTGTGCCTTACGTCTCCAAATTTAATTCAGGCAGAGTTAAGAACTGACTTTCCTTTCTTTTTGGCAGCAATAAGCTCCAAGTTCTAATTTTATATTCTGCATATACTTTAATAATGCGCATTGCAACCTCTTAAGACATGTATATTCGGTATCTGAGCTTCTGCATCAAATAGACGCAACTAAATCTTCGTTATCATTGATGTATACATAGCAAAATACAGCCTTCTTTCAACTAGTTTAGGTATACATAACTAGCAACAGAGCATTCACTGAACATCGCATATAGCACGAGTGATGTATATTGCCTAACGCTCGTTGTATGCTAGCTTTGTTATCATTGGGAACACAAAATTATACAAGTGATCTTCACTACCTGGTGACTACAGAGGCACCATTTATTTCGCTCGCTCGCTTGCAGGCCTCTAAGTCCAACACAGTGCCACAAAATTGCTGGTTGGAAGTTGTAGTATAGAAACTGTTAAAGCTCACTGTACTGAGTTACATTATGAAATGATAATAATTATAAACTTTCCGCTGAAAAAAATTTAACATAAATTCAACAGTTCTGCTACAGTTACACAACTTAATGTAGGCAATAGATGTAGATGTATAATTTAATAGAGATATACATAAATTATGTAACAGAAACAGAAAACGAAAATTTCGTACGGTCCTCCTTGCAATGTACTATTAAAGCCTGTATTCTATTAATGTACTTACAGGTCCCGAATTAGCTCTACTTGAGGTTTCAAACCGATAAAACACCTCCACTTGGTCACCGCGTCCAACATGGAAGCGGCCTTGATGTCAAGCCTGACTTTGTGAGGGCGGCGCTTGCTCATCGAGGCCAGCAGAAGAAGTGAAACATTAGTACCCTGCTGACGTGGTAGTGACTACAGAGACACCACAGTTGTCTGCCCCTCGGCCCCGAACAAGCGCTTGCAGAAAGCTCTCCCGAAGGTGTACGAACACCACGCTTCCAAAGCGCATGTCGCGGACTCTGCCATGCTGATTGCTGAGGCTTGAAACTAAACTAAGATGGAAGTCAGCTGATAAAATGGCAATGCCGAAAATATAAAAATAAAGCAGAATTTTCGTATCAACGAGCAATTGTGTAAATGTAGGAGTTTATAGTGATACCTTATTTAATATTGAGTACCGAATAACGCGCATACGATGTTTAAAACTGGAACATGACCTGAAAACCTAGTAAGGTAGAAGACAGGTTATGAATCGAAAGTTTAGTTGGTTTTAATGAAGAATTGAAATATATATAGCGAAAACAAGCTAACCTTAAATATAAACTATACTTAGTATGTTAAGGTGTTAAAATGTGTGTTTGTGCTATTTAGTGTTGAAATGTGTTCGAATTAGGGACTGTATTTCGAAAAGTTTGTTTTTTATGGATTGGACACTATAATATCGTAAAACGAACAAGAAAACTCATGCTCAAAGGTTATGTCTGATACCTATTTCAATTTTGAATGTGATGTAATGATAATAGTTTGGGATCCAAAGTTTGATTTTGGATGTGTATTAGTGTTATGCTCAAACACTATTTCCTGCTGTTATACCAAATAAATAAATTAGGAAATAATGCTCTTTTCATTGCAAAATAACTTAAAGCATTTCATAAACAGAAAATCCTCCATATGTACTGTATATCTTTGGGAATTTTTGTCAATCTGGATAACTCGGTTAAGCGCTGGCCTTGGAAGCACAAATAGTTACATAAAACTTGTGTATTACCACATTATTGCTGAATGATTTCTACATATCGAAATGTCAGCTACCATATTTATGACAAAACACCCAACTTAAATTATATAAATGTACAATACGTATTGCATGGCAAAATATCTGCTGAAATAGTTATTCTTTTTTAAGTATCTACTTTGGGGCAGTATTAATGTTTGTAATTGAAAATGCTACTGTTTATTTGCCGCACGTACAAAAGACAATTTATCGCGGTCACTTCGTGTTATCTTTTGCTGAGCGCCTGTTATTGTATGTAATTTTGGGTTCACTGTCCTCCGGCTAGCTATGATTTCTCGGTCAAGCACTTATCTTGTACAGGTGTGTAAACGGAAAGGAGTTTTTATCCAAAGATAACACTGATAAAAGAATTTGTTTTTACACTTTTATTGTCGTAACACATTATTCACTTTCATCTATTAATCTTGACACTCGCCAAACTGAAACTGTTACAATAACGTCTTTACTGCCCATTATTAATTCGCGTACTTCAACTTTTTGTGTAATTAACTTTAGGACACGAGAGATTTTTCACAAATTTGTTACGCGTAACCTTGATGAACTTCGTGCGACGCATACATCAGAATGCCTCCGTTGAACTACGTGAAACGTGACCCTGACACTGGATTTATACTTCCTCGCCCCAATATGCCTAAAGATTATAACCGAGCTGCTATTGGTTAATAAAACGCGCCAACATTATAGTCTATATTTATATCCAATGAAAATTACGAAAACATATGCTCTAGGAAAAATGTTCCAGCAAATTCTAAGAAAAACACGCCACTCTGACGTCATTTGCTCGTCTCTAATAATGATAAACAGCTCACCCCCTCGCTACATTATTGCACGCTATTATTGTCAGTTTCAGTAAGGCCGTATAAACCCACTTCTCAACAATGCTTACAATCAACAAACATCTCAAATCAATATCACACAACAATGCATATTCACACTACAATCACTCTGACATTTACATTATTGTGATACTAATTACTGCTTCAACTTTATTTACATACACCTCATTTGTGAAGTCATAGTGGGAGCTGCCTTGTAAAACAACTTCTTGGTTTCATTACTTGATAGTATTGAGTAATGCTATCTCTGTTTTAAATGTTGTCTCATATTCACACTTCTAATTGGGCAGCACTATGGCCTCTCACAAAAAAGCCTGGATTCAATCCCAGGGATCAGAGGTGGGATTTTGTGGTATATAAAATGGCACTTAGAATGAATGTTCTCTGGTTTTCCCCACCATAATTCCATCAATTGCACCATCTTCATCATTGTCATCCCCCCTCCCACCAGTCTCCAATCTCTGTAAACCTGTGAAGTTAAAAGGGACATTAAAATTAAAATTACTATGGAGGACAGAGAGCAATACTGTTGAACGAGTGTCTCATCCAGCCAGCCAAATTTATAAACCAGCATGTGCTGTTACATTCTTTCTGCAGTCAACATATGAAAAAACAATTAATACTGGCACACTAAACTACATGTTAAAGTGATTGACAATTATGAAGGGTGGGTGTGATATGGTTAAACACAAAGAGACATTATTATTATTTAGAGACATTGCATTCACATTAATATTTAATAATACTGTATAATACATTTGTATGGTATATTAAGGAACATGTGCCTACATTAATATACATTTGAATGGCTTACCCAATTAAAATGTCCATTAAATTCTAACCTCTTGAATGTCTGTTATTACAATCTATTGGAATGATCTTATAGGTAATTGCACTTAGTCACTTATGCATACACAAAGCCAGTTCTAGTTAATAAAACTTACAGTTATTGAATAGAAAATACACTTTGATTCCTTTTCCTGGGAAAGGTTCTATATATAACATTTGGTATAACACAGTGGAGGTCCTACAGCATATGGGAACCTTAAATTTATTGACAGGTCATATGGGGAAAAAACAAATTGAGCCCATACAGTGATGTTTGTTTGTGTTTGTTCATTTGGCTCCACTGTGAGCAATGCTCAGGGAAATTGAACACATCATACAATTATGAAGTATACAGAGTAAGTAGGAATATACCCAAGGCCAAGAACAGCCTTTTGGGGGGGATGCTCCCCTCCCCATCATGCATTATCTAAGAGAGAAAATTTGTAAACCATCACCATTTCAACAGTAAACTTCTCGACACGCATTACAGTAGGACAACAATAGCAAATAAGTGTTAATCACCATCACATGCAATCTGCCCTACAATAAATTGCTCACATGAGCTTGATACTATTATGATGATTAATTCACTTTGAATAAGCTCGAAATTATAACCTTATACTTATGTTATGCTTAAATTTCCCATGTAATTTCTATTACCTTGAAGATATGTTTGAGAAAGACATCACTTGAAACGAGAAATTCGCATTATTACTGCATGGGTAGTATTTGGGAAGAGAGTATACAGGGTGGAAGGTACTGCTTGAACTGTACGTTAATCATGGATTCTATATAATGAGTAGTGCAAATATGTCCAATACTATTTTTGTCATTAAACCTACAAAAATGAAACATAGTGATGTTCCTTATGCCTGTGTCTATTAGCCATTTTATTACAGTTAAAGAAATACCTTTCATCCTGTATAAGAAAACATTTAGAATGTGATGGAGTTTGCATATACATAACACATTATAACATATAAAACTGGGATGCAACAGATCCATCTATCCCATTCACTAACAATTATACAATCACTGTGTGCTACCGGTATTCCTACTACTTTCTATCTAGCAATAGTATTTACATGGTAGCTTAAGTATTTAAAGTCCAATATCAAAGCTGCTATGTCTGTAGAGACTGGCACTGTAGCAAGATGACAATATCACAAAAGACATGTCAGGAATGGGAAGGAGTATAATTTCCTCTGCTTCCTCACCATGTGTGTTCAGCTACAAGTCGACAGACAACAAAGGAATTATTGCACTTTGCTTCTACATGTGTTCAAACAAGCATTATACAAACTTATGCAACTCAACTAGGTGAAGTAGCACAAAAAAGCTGAAATGGCAACCCTGTACTCTCTAGACTACTTCATTATCACCATTTGGAAACGGAAGAAAGGAATTTCAGTTACAGTTGCGTCCATGTGATAACTCTGCATAGACCAGCAGCAGAAGACTAGTCATGATGTACAATCAGAAACGCAGCAGAACAAGTTCAGCACACCAGAAAAATCTTGGCACTACTTTTCTCTAGCTACTCAGTGATTGGTGCAAATCCACTACTGAGCTGTACCGCTAACTGGTTACATTCTTCATGATTGGGCTTTCTAAAACGTGAAGATAATTTCATAGTTTTCTTTTTTGTAGAGTAAAGCATGACGTTTCTCTGTGGACATACCTTTTTGTTAGCTGGCTCTTTTAAAGTTCCAGCTTGGCAAATGAAATCTGTTGTATGTTCTTGTGTTTGCTCTGCATTTTTCACCACTATCTCAAGAGGAGCGGCCCATTTCTGTAAGGCAAAAAGCCCAGCTTCTATTTTTATGCCATCTGTAATTTTCATTAGCCTTTCTGCTTCACATTTCTTCCTCAACTCTAAGTCATCTACTTTCCTCCTTGTTGACAGCTCCTTGGCAAGAAATTCTGCATTTCCAGTGGGTAGATGCGCTTCAGTATTTATTTCAGGCTCCTTATTTTGGGGGCATGCAAGTACAGGCTTATATGCTTGGCATACTAAATGAATATGTTTACACATATTCCACAGGACAGCAGAATCTGTGCATGTGCATGTGAATGAATGCAAACATGCTCTGCATGGGTCACATCTTAGCTTACAGGTGGATTCCTTATTTAAAAATGAGATTCTGTACATTTCTGTTTCAGAAAAAACATTCCATTCTTCTTCGTTCAGCTTATGCACCGAATCCCATGGCAATTTAAGTGAAGTCATATGTCTTCTTCTCAGAGATGACAGCTTTTTCGTGACTGATCCTTTGCACATTCCAATCAGTCTTTGATATATGTGATCCCTTATAAACTTTTGCAGAAATAGTTGCAACACGTTTCGTTATAAATAAAAGGGAACGGCAGTCAAATGTTTACGAACTGTACGCTATACCCTGACCTTAAAATTCCACGCTCTTTCCATGACATCGCAAGAACCAACTGAAAATCGACAGGACTAGAATGGCTAATTATTGATCAATTCGAACCATTCATAATGGATATTTGGGAAATTACTGGTGCTATAAAAAGTTATTTGGAATAAATTGTGTTTTTTTAGAGAGATCTACTTTTTTGTGTAGCCCATTTTCCTCTGTTGCTTAAATTTACCAGTTACACAAGATTGCACAAAATTCCTTCCGAATGAAGAGGACTTCACAAGCTATACCCAGGAAATTAAAAATAAACATTTTATTTCTCATGTAAATATCTTGAATACAATGGCATTTTGATCAAAATCGTTTGAGTCATTTTTCAGAAAAAAAAATCGAGAATTCTTCCCTGTAAAGGGTTATTTTGGGTGGGGAATTTTCTTGAAAATCTTTGTGTTGCATCTTTGGAAGGTACTGAACTTAAACCGATTTGTACTATGTATGTACAAATTCATGCTTTGAAACGCATGGCTTTATGTATTCACTTTCAATTGCCAGTCGAAATGCGCGCGCCAACGTTCCACGTTACGTATTTGACCACAGCCAATGGGAGCAAAATGTGCCGGAATGGACTACCTTCCCCCTTGAACTGGAAGATCGTTCCCTTTCGTTCATTTTCGGCATTCGCTCGAACTTCGTCGGGCAACTTCGGGGAGCTATCTGCAAGCGCTAGACGGCCCCGAAGCATCACTGCTGCCAACGAACTTAAGCAGTCTGGTTACGGCACGACGCCTTTGAGACGTCATCACCGCTTCTTTGCGCCACCTGTGGTAGCTCACATGCACACGGGCCAGAATCATGGCCCCACTTTACCTACGGAGCAGACAACAGTCTCCGACGCCACTTTAGAGTCCGTATCCAACGCAGTTGCGTCAAAAAGGCTCACGCCACTGGTACACTTGTGGATTATTCATAGCTGCGGCGTCGTTCAGGCTGAAATTTCTTCACTGAACCTAAAGCCTGAACGCTAGTGCCTTGGAGCCGTTGAAGCCACTCAGCACAGCACAAACAGGAGGTTGGTGCTCCAATTTCGAACTTCAGATAGCCAACTAGCCACCAGCAACAACCTGGAGCTTCTCCAATTAAAACCGCGTGAGTTTTACGGGATAGAGAATTACCTTAATGCAGCTATCACACGGTAGAGCATCAATCCAGAGTTCAATACCGTCGACAACCAAATCAGACGGCTGAGCTTCATTCAAGCCACTGAGCTCCGAAAGCACGAACCCCAACTCCACACGGCAACTCTACAGATCTGGAACATTTTCTGGCCAAACAAAACTCTCTTGATGAGTGCCACATCACTATTAGGAACTTATAGAGCTGCACATTTTATACAATCCGGCACCAGTACCCACAGACAGTGCAACAGATACTAAATAAAATTATATTTCTGCAGTTTAAATTGATGACCAAAGTTATTTCTCCTTATGTAATCTTCCCTACTGTTCCCTTCTACCTTTATTTCCCCATAACCCACGTTATTCTCTAGCGCTATAGACGGAGCCATGTGTCACGTCTATAGACTAGAATTGCCAGAAAGCACTCCCGCCCTGAAGGCGGCACAGCGAACAGACTTCTCGAAAATAACGGAAGTCCTATTTGCGGAAATCCCCTGAGACTCGACACTGTTCCTTGTTAATTCTTTTTCCTGTCTAGCTCTGTTCCTCCCCCCCAAAAAATTCTTTGATAGAGATGGTCACTTAGACACCAATTTTTTTTATACTCAGTTGAGTAATTAATAGAAGGCAAAAATCATCGCACCGATTTCAAGATTGTTTAAGGAGCATAAGGAATTGTAATGTAAATATTTCGTATATGCAATATATTATAATTAGGGAGAGAATGCTTGTGTTTGACTTATTCGGATTACTACTAATTAACATACCGACCGAATATATTTGTTTACGTTGAAAATGAGAATTAAAATCAGCTGTGGTTGCATGACTATCACGTTCTGAAAATATCACAAAAAATTAAAAACATAAATAATGGTACTTAATGCTCAATTATATCATATAAACTCTGGTGAAAGGTTTCCAGTGTCTGGAACAGTTCAAATGCCGGAATACACACTGATAACGTCCAGCTTCTGAACTTGTTTTTTCTTGAGACAATTTTGATATGTAATCTGAACATTGCGTATATTCGAAATCCCTTCCCAAATGTTTATAGAAGCTAAAAATTGAGTTACTACCATTCTTCTGTTTCTTACACTTTTCGTGACTGTCATATGCTATAACACAGTGTAATATACTGATTTATATAGGAGAAATTGTTGGATTAAACTCCACTAGAATACACAAATAAATAGAGCTGTCAGCTACCAAGCACTTCACTCCCCTCCTGGGCAGTTTTTATGCATACAATTCGGTTCTATTCTATACTACGTGGCGGAAGGTTTGAACCTTGTCTGCAATATATTTTTTTCCTAAGGGTAAAACTGGCTCAATCGCTGCTCGCTGTACACAGATATTGTTTAATGTTCGCTTTGATCCTAGAGGTAAATCCTCCTGTCCAACAGGCAAAGACCGATAACCTGCCCCGGTAATTCGACTTTCCAAGCAAAATTATTCTATCACATCGACACATATTGAGTTCATTAAACAACAAACTGCCTCGGGGTTACTAAACCGAGGGGTGTACAAACAGCACCTAACGTTTTTTGCGGAAAGGGGACGTAGCTGATTGCCTTCAACCCGCACTTATTTTCCAAACATACCTGCAAAACTACAGCGCGATATTTAAGTTCCTCCACAATGGTGGAATAGGTGAAATATGAGAATCTGCATTTGTGATTCTATAGTGGCGGACTGGTTGGACTGAATTTAGCATTAGAAGGAGAAAACAAATAAATAAAAATCATAATTAACATACCCATTGACAGAATTTAAGAACCTCATCAGTTCCATTGAAAGCTCAGATTCACAGAAAATTTATTGCTAAACACTGTGATTAAATTTTATTTGTTCTTTAGTATTGTTAATTTCGTTTCAACTATTGTTTTCAGAATATCTTCATACCCTGTTGCCTTTGCAGTACGCCAAAGGAAGTAATCGTGGTTGCTACCTCTTGCAGTGTTCGCAACAAAATCAGTGTCACATAATGTATTTAGTTAGTCCTTTACACTATCCAGAAACGGTAATCTGGAATTTCGAAACTGCTCTGCCATTTCTGTTTCACTTTTTCTGTAGATTTACCAGCTTCTCTAAAACGATTCTCAACTAAACGCATGCCTCGTTCAGTTGAAACATTTTCAACTTAACCTAAATGAAAGTACGCTTGCGTACTGGCGGAGACAGTCTGACACTGACCGTCATTCACATCCTTTGTTACAACAGGGATTATGCTTTGGGCACGAAATGACACAGTCGTATCCTTGACATGCACTAAATAATAGCATACAACCAACTAATTCGGAAGTATGCCGGAAACTAATGAGCTGCAATACTGTGCAGGGCTAAACCAGGGATGCCCAACCTTGCAGAGACAGGCGATGAAGAGATTCTCCCTTCCCACTCATGCTGCCATAAACTGAAGCATGATGGGTTTAGCTTGTCAATTTCTTCAAATATAATAGGAAGGGTGAATTGTGGACTTAGAACCTCAGCTCTTAAGAGAACAGGTTGGGCTTCAGTGGGCTAAACGATCACATTGTGCAACTGTATACTTTTCTAGATTATATTCTGTAGTTGTATATACATCTAATCTGTAACATCTCTACTACCTTTCATAGAGTTTGGATTTCTATAGGTATTCCAAAAAATACCGTTACATAAAGTTAAAGTGGACTATCTCGCCAATGCTTAGTTTATAAAATATGCTGTTATTTTAAATATGCAGCAATGCATTGCGTCTCTATAAATCTTTACGTAGCAAATTTATTATTGATTGTTTTGTATGCTTTAAAAATTTATAAATGTGCATGTTGGTAATCATTAAATACTTTACATCACAAATCTGACTTCCATGTTTATAAATCTAAATCTATATTAACAGAAAAACTTAAACAATAGTTCGTAAACTGTTTCGAACTTATAGTAAGAAAGGATACAGTGATACAATAAGATGACATGTTAAAAAATAAGGTCTCTCAGAATTTGCAACGTAAAAAAGAAAAATCACATTTATCCAAAGAGAAAACTGCTATTACAAGAATACTTAGAGCAAAAAGAAGTAACAATAGAAATCATACACAGAATGCAGGGCAGTTATCGTAATACTTAAATACTTTTAATGTACAAAACGAACAATGAAAATATGAACTGAACAAGATAGCCTAATTTAATGTTATATTCAATAAGAGCGTGTTTTTGTCGTTTTAATCGATTTTAGATTTTGCATTTGGAATAGCGTTGGCTACAAGGAATCACTTTATTGGCATCATTCTAGGAAACATGCAATTGAACAATTTTCTTTATGAAGTATCAACACGTTTTCGGAAAAATAACCGGCCAAAAACATAGAACACTGATTCAGCATCTTAATACATATATACTTTCATACATTAATGAGAAATGGACTTTAGAGCTGTTGCTTTACGGTCTTCTGTTGAGTTTATTTATATCAAGCACACTTGGGTGGAGACAGGTTACTCATTTAAGAAGGGGGAAATATAAGTTGATGTTTATACGTGAAGGTCCGCCCTCTCAAAGAGTTATCTTGCTTCCTCTCCTTCAGCAACATTCTAACAACTTGTTTGAATGGTTACTTACGTTATCCCAAAAGAGAAGAATGGAATTAACAGTCAATATACTTACGAAGACTTTTTGACTACTCGGACCATACCATTATATGATCAAGTACTACTACCACTACTACTACTAGTAATAATAATGAAGAATGAATGTTTTATTGTCTACTTTGTACTTATATTAAATTTATACAATGTTTAGAATATAATGGAGTTCCTTATTATTTCTCTTCCCCTTATATTTAACATTCCTTGTGTATATAATGGGGAAGTATAATTTTCCAATATTTAATAATTGAATTACTGCTATACGGGCTTGTAGGCCGTGGTCTAAAATGCATCGTAGATAACGACGTTTTGCCAAGTACAGCGCTTGACATCTTCAGAGTGAAGTGATTGGTTGTCTGCGGTGTTCAGAGCCTGAATGCGGAGGTTTCAGGTTTGAGGTTTAGTTTATTAAGCAAAGGTGACCGCGTGCCGATACATAGCGCCCGGCTTACAGGATAAAATTTTCATGGTATTATAATGATCTAAGTTAATATAAGAATATTTGATGTTACACAAAAAACCCATACGGCGGCCAACTACAGGCCACCGAGAACAGTCTCAGTTTGTATATTGTCTTTTGTTTCATCGTTATGTGGTTAATTTTTTTAATATATGAATATATTATGTACATTCCATACATTTGCTCACACACGCGCGCGCGCAACCACACACACACACACACACACACACGCACACACACACACACACAAATACCTGGCCATGAGAAGCAGGTCCCAGTTTGAACATACGAAAGCACAACCACATGAACTATTTACACTACATAAACTCGGTCCGTTGTTTTACTGTGCGGCAGCGTGGAGAATGGGGTTGTTGTTGCGGCGAATGATGGGGCCTCTGTCGTAAGTGGGTGTGACCTACGGACTTGTGCAATGGGTACGTGCAGTGAGGAGCCGACTGTTCCCTAGAATTGCCTTATTCTTGCACGTTTTCTATGTTTCGGTTCACCACTGCCAATACCGGAGAGGAGGCTGTTTGAGCGTCTCCTGATGCACGCCCATACAAAGATGCATGTTTTAGAATGGATTCTGCTATGAGTGGCATGTTCGCCTCACGATGGAGGGTCCGGTTGTTGGTGAGGTTGGGAGCTCGACGATTTTTCTAACTGAAATGTTCTGCAGAGTTTGAAGTTGCTTTTGTGCAGTGTTGAAGGCGTTCGCCCAGGCCACACAGGTGTACATAACCACCGACAAGAGGAAAGATTTGTTTAAGATTAATTTTCGTTTTAACTGTAGCTATTTGCTACGAAAAATGGGGGACGCATATGTTTAATCCCTGACGTTCTTCGTTGGTGGCATTTTTTAAGTGGGTAGACCACCGCTACGTGCGGTCGATGGTGACGCCGAGGTATTTGACATGCTCACGCGAAGTGCAATATTTGACCACAGACCGTTAGGTACATACCCGGAGGGCACAGCCACCTGGAAAAATAAATCCGCTGGCACTTGTTTGCACTAATTTCTGTTTTCCAATCATAAAGCCACGAGAGGAAGTGGTCAATGTACCGCTGCATTTCTGCTAGGCCGAAACGAGCGTGCTTGTGGTGGTTGTAGATGGCAGTGTCGTCAGTATACATAGCGACATTGCATTTGGCGTCCGCAGGGAAGTCATTTGTGAAAAGTATATACAAAAAGGGGAACATGTTTGCCCCTCGAGAGACGCCAGCCTGCATAACACGCTCCGAGAGTAGGAGCGGCTCACTTCGACGTAGAAGCGGCGTTTTTCTGAGAAATTTTGAAGTAGAAACATGTAATTCCGAACACCGGGAAAGTTGTGGTGCACTTTATAAATACGACCATTGCACCAGCACCGGTCGAAAGCGTATCCTACGTCCAAAAATAACGCCAACATTGAAGCCCGATTGTTAAATTGCTCAGTAATGTCATCTAAGAGTCAAACAATTGTACTTCTGTGGAATGACCTTTTATAAAACCAAACTGAGATTTTGAGAAGTCATGTGTTTCCGAAACTTGTTTTTGAAATCGACAGTGTATAAGTTTCTCGAGAAATTTTCCAATAGTAGACAGGAGACTAATGGGGCGGCGATTTTGAGGTTGCGTGCCGCTTTTCGCTTGCTTCGGTAGCATAATTACCTTGGCTCGTTTCCAAGTGTAAGGGAAATAGTTATGCCACAAGCAGGCGTTGAGAATCTTCGTGAGTTGCACTAGGGCTTTTCTCGGGAGATGCTTGAGTTCCTCATTAGTCACCGTGTCTGGACCGGCGGTTTTCCCATTAGGCAATCGCCCAATGAGCTTGTACATTTCCAGCGGCGTTATGAGGGTCAGATGTTGCTCCGGTTTGGTACCCATGTCAGTACCTCCGTTCTTGTTCGCGTTTCGCCGTTGGGTTTTCACTAAATCTGTCCTGCAGACTGTCGGCTAACACCAGAGAAGTGCAGGCCAACAAGAGTGTGAAACGCCTCAGTGCCAGAGTTTAAGCTAGAGGAGACCTTGAATGCTCCTAATAATTTTCACAAACAATGGTCCGAATGTGTGGTACTCAGGATTTTGTTTTCCCACTGTTCAATTTTGTTAAGCTGAATCTGTTGCCGAATGACGTTTGTATTCGGGCTGGCGGGTGAGCCGCCAGAGTCTCGTCAGGTGCCGCCTCTGAGCAATGAACTGTTCCACCTCCGTGTACATGAAAAAACTAGGTGGACTAGTGGTGCACGTGGTAGCGTTTCTTTTGGCCGTGAGAAGCGAGTCAGTGAAATTTTCAATGGCGGCATCGATGTCTGCCTCGCTGTAGTATGGCAGTTTAGGCTGAGCCTACCTGTGCATATCTAATGTAAAGTGCTGCCAATCGGTTTTTGCTCTACGCTGATAAAACCGGCCGTGACTGC
This sequence comes from Deroplatys truncata, assembly GCA_030765065.1. Lineage (NCBI taxonomy): Eukaryota > Metazoa > Arthropoda > Insecta > Mantodea > Mantidae > Deroplatys > Deroplatys truncata. The sequence continues at coordinate 521,636,778 of CM060990.1, read as the reverse complement.
CCCGCACATTTCGAAGTGCACAGACAGATGGTCGGAACCTAAGCTGTGGTTCACCGTGAAATTCTGTGAAAGAGCCACATTTTTTGAGATCACGAAGTCCAAAATATCAGGATCAAAATGAACCTGATTTGTGCCAAAATGGGATCTCGGGGAAAGTGAACCTCAGTATTGTCATTTTACGTTATAAACTCAATCAGTTGATTTCTGGCCGCATTTGCTGGGCGAGAATACCATCATGGGTGCGAAGCGTTGAAATCTCCTGCAATTATAACGTGCTCCTCCAAAGCCAAGATGTGTTCGAGGTCTCTTAAAAATAAGGGGAGTGAGGGTGCCGTAAAGGTGCTACCAGCAACACCTTTCGGTTATTTATGCGTGTTTTGAGAGCCGTTCACTTTAGCGCTGCCAAAGGTGGCAGCTTAAAAGGCGCATGATCTACAGTGTTTCTTTTGGCCAAATCTGTCATTCCGAAAAAATTTATAACCCCTGAGCCTAAAAGTATAATCCTGTTTTAATTCTTTTTCGCAAATAAATGCGATATCAATTTTGTTTCGCCGTAGGAAGTTTTCAAGTTCGTGCTCCTGCCGATAGATGCCGCCGGCGTTCCACAGGAGCGCGCGAGTTAAAGTTACACCTCCTCTTACAGTGGCCATTTACTCGAAATGTATGAAGAGGAGGCATATGACGGTTTCCAGCTTCTCCCAAGTGCTGTTGCAACCCTTGAATTTGGCAATGAATGATTACCTGCTAGAGTGCCAGGAGATTAAGTGACTTAAATAACTCTAGAAAATCTTTGAGCCCGTCCAGGTCACCGGTGGACGCCTGGGAGGGGGAGGCAGTAGAGGGCGGACCATTTGGTGGTGGCACGGGTGCATTCTTTCCCTTCGCTGCGCTCGTAAACGAGACGCCTCCTTTGACCAGGACGGGTTGAGAATGGGGTTTGACCCTGGTTGAACACCTGGAAAGCTCCTGGCCAAAGATGCCAGTTGGCGGCGGTGGCGTCCGTTTTGAAACGTGTCTCAACCTCGCTAGCTGGCAAGATGGTCTCCCAACAGATTGCACAATGGGTTACGACGTCCTGCGTGGCCTTTTGGGGCAGTCAGCTACGCGGTGGAGGCCACCGCAAAAGACGCACCGGGAGGTCATGTTGCACATCCTGTAGGTATGCCCTAGCTGTTGACAGTTAAACCATTGAGTTATGTGGTTATTGGTTTTCAGCACGTCCACGGTAACCATCATATGGCACACTTCTCGTCCCTGAAGAAGTTTCTGATTAGTGGTGGTTCTGTCTAAGGATACCTGAAAGTTCGGCAGAGGCCGGCCGCGTGCTCCACGCTGACGCACCTGGATGCCGGTATACCCCTTCGCCTCGAGGCTCTCCTTCACGAAGTCCTCAGGTCCTCGGGGAGCCTCTTGATAACATAGCTAAGGGGTTGGTCGCCTCTGGGGGTGAACTGATGTTTTCCACACCGGCGTCTGTGAGTCGCTGCATCGTGGTTTGGACGTACTTTCGTTGAAGGAAGAGCTTAAAGCAGTTTTGAGTTGCTTGCATTGTGAATTGACCCGCCGTGAGGGAGCTTCGGAGCAGATGTAGCAAATTCGTTGTATGTCGGCAGTCACGTATTATGGTACGAAACGGTTTCTGGTTTTCAGTAGGCTAGCTGTACGTCGGTGTTGCGGCTGAGGTGGAAGTGGGCGGTTTGGATTTAGAGGATGAGGATTTTGAAGGTACCTGCGCTGGAGATGCTGACCGCTGTGGTTTGAATTTGGGTAGAAGGGGAGGAAATCCACGTTAGACGGGTGCTGGTGGTCCATCTCGTCGTCACTGGAGACCTCGGCCTCCGAGAGCACTGCATATCCGTTAGTTGTAGTAAGTGTTGGCTGTGTCGTTGGCGATTTTTGTTCATTTTGGCAGCTTTTTGACTGGGACGCTCGGAATCCGAGTCACTCTCCGAGCCGATTCCTCGGTTAAATGGGCGCTTGCGCGCTGGAACAGCATGCCACCCTTCTCCCAACTTGACCAGCTGTCGCTTCTTGATGGAGTGCTCCTGAAAGCAGAAGCCCGGCTCTTTGGCGATCTTCTGAAAATCGGAGCCCTCCTCGATGTGAATGCGGAAACTTTTTCGTATATATATTACAACATTTTTTAAAAGGGCCGGCCATATACCCGCCGTCCCCGGTGAGGATCATCCGCTGAGGTTTCATCGTTTCCCATGCACATGCCGTTAGTATCTAATAGCATGCCTGGGGGTGCTCGGGTTAGTGAAAGGGATTCTAGCATTAGTTGGGACGGGTTCCACTTGAGCAGCCCGGTTAGTAGTATTAGTAGTCGTGCTGGCATGCAAGCATGCGAGCGTGTCAACGTGATTGCTGGGCGACACCCATGACACAACCTAAGTGACGTTCAGTGATTAGTAGTATGCAGATGAGATGTAGTGAGTTGGTTACGCGTGTTAGTACGGAGGTTTGTTAGTATACATGTTGTGTGCGTTGAAATGGTGGTGATGGCGTGCAGTGAACGATGTGTGATGTGGGGCGAGGTTTACTGCGGCATTGCCGGTTAATCTCGTGCAGGTTGTATGATGTTCGTACAGGTGTATGATTGTCGTAATTGATTTAGGTTTCCTTTGTTATCCCTGTGGTTCACTGACTGAGTGATTCTTTGTTGTTGGCTGAAACATAGTAGTTTTGGTTGCATATGTAGTACTAGTCGGCTAGGTAAGTTCTGCCATCTATGGCTGAAATGTCAGGTTTTAGGTTGCGATTAAAGAGGCACAGTGGGCGATTGTGTTTGTCGCGATCAGTTCAGTAGCAGTCGACATCGCGCACGAGCGGGTTGCCGTTGTGGGAGAATTGGGTATATTAGTTGAAGGCGAGATGATTAATGTATTCCTCTTCCGTGTGTACTCAGAGTTCTGCGTGTAGTATGATGGAGGGGGTGATCTTGGGTACTTTGGCAATAATGCGGATGGCCGTATTCTGGAATCTTTGAAGTCTTTGGTTATGAGATGGTACCGCATACACCCAGATGGGGACAGCGTATATGAGGATAGGGCGTATCAGTGTTTTGTACAGAGTAAGTCCGGTGTGTAGTCTTATCAAGCTGCTGTAGTTATTGAGCAGGTACTGTTTGCGTAGCTGTGCATTAGCCTTTCTGTGTGAGGCTTGAAAGTGATCTTTCCAGTAAGCCCTTGATCTATGTGTAGGCCTAAGTATTTATCGCGGTCGGTCCAATGGATGTTGTTGCCGAACAATATGAGTAGAGGAAGGGCGTATGCAGGATAGTGGTGTTAAGGCGTTTGGTGACTATGACGACATGGCATTTGGTGGTGTTCACTTTTACCCGCCGGTTTATGAGACAGTCTGTGAGGGATTCGAGGGCTCTTTGGAAGCACCTTTGTAGCATTTCTGGTTGGGACGAGTGTGTCATTATGGCAATGTCATCTGCATAAAGGAACTATTCCGCTGGACGTGTTTAGGGCAGAAATTGTTCGAAGAGTTGAACGGGAATTGTTATCTATAGTGGTGAATTGTCCCTCCGATAGGAAGTTTGCTATGAGTTTAATAAGGGACTCTGAGAAATTGTAGTTGGTGAGTTTCCGTAAGGGTCACTGGCGCCAAACTCGTCGATCGCACATTCGATATCAAAGAACAGGGCACAAGTGAATCTATTGGTATCGAAGCCACGCGTAATGAACTCCGTGGCTCGGAGAAATGGGAGCGTGGTTGATAGCTGAGTTCTGAATACAAATTGCTAGTGAATGATGATGTTGCGTTTGGATATGTGCGTGTTAATGTGTTTTACGATGACTTTTACGAGCAGCTTGCTGGGGGTGTTCAAGAGGGTGATTGGGCGGGTTTATGGGTTACTGTGATGTTGGTTGAATTTTGGAAAATTGAGTATGTTGGGGGATTTTCATTTAAGGGAAAAAATGCCAGAGAGCAAAACATAGTTAGATATACATCGGCGAACATTGGATAACGGTTGGGGATAGGTGCTTAAGAGCAATATTGGGGATTTTGTCCGAGCCTGGGGCTTTCCGATTGGGTAGGTGTTTGATGAATCATTTGATTTCAGGTGTGCTGGTTTTAGGTATGCGATTGTGGGTTGTTTTAGTGGCGACGTTGCGAGTGAGATTTTCGGTTTCATGGGTGAAGGCTGCTAAAGATGGTGTGGCGTTGGGAGAAAATGTGGCTTGTAGGGCATCTGCCAATACCTCGGGTTTTCAGTGTCTGTTGTAGTAATATTATTGTTGTAGTGAAACAGGGGTATTTGAGTGTTTTCGCGGAGCAGTGTTTTTGAGATGCGCCAGACTGACGTTCTGTTAGGTTCGAGATCTTTCAGGGTTTCGTTCCATTGCTAGGATACTAGGGATAAAGTGATATTGCGTAACTGTGTATTTAGTCTCTGTAGCTTGCTTAGGTATCCGCTGGTTGTCTAGTATGTTGCATTTATGGTGTGCCTTGTTGCGCTCCGTGGTTAGTGCGCAAAGGCTAGGTGAGGTAAGCAGGTAGAAGGTTCGTTGCCGATTTATTGGTACCCATTGTGTGATTGTAAAGTTAATAGCATGTTCCACTTGAATGACTGCTCATTCTAGATCAACAGGTGTTTGGATATCTAAGGTAGTAAGGGTTGTATATATGGTTTCTTGGAAAAGTGGTCAGGCCTTGTTGAAGTTGTATCTAAGGGCGGTGGTGTGTATCTGGGTGCGCAATGAGATGTGATTTGTTGCGGAAGGTGGTCCGATGACAGGTCGTTGATGACTTTCAGTGATGTGACGTGCGTGATATTACGATTGATGGCGATGTCAGAATGCTGGGTTGTCGGAACCTGATATGGTACAAATGTAGGCTCGGAGGGAGTGAGGATGATGTAATCGGACGTATTTTCATGCTGGAGTGGCTTGACTACGACGGTGTTTGAAAAGTTACGTTTCCAGAGGATGTGTTTTGCGTTTAGATCTCCGGCAATCAAGACCTGATTGTCAAGTGTGAATATTATGTCAATATCTGCGGTTTCAATATCACACAGAGAATTGTAAGCTGTAACTACAGCTTCTCTAGTGTTGTTTAGCGTTATATACACTGCCGTTGCTTCTATGCGGGTCAATGGGGAATGTGGGCGAGGCTATGCGTGAATTCTCATTTGATGGCAACCGCGGTTCTCCCCGGCGTCGGTTCCTGTCGGTTGTGTAGGTGAGGTAACCAGGGATGCTAAGTTTGTCTTTGCTATTCAAGTGGGCTTCTGTTAATAAGGCTATGTGTATGTCGTGTATTTGTTGAAAGGATATTAATTCATTTTTTGCGGCGTACCCCTCGTGCGTTGCATGTCAGTAAGCGTAGTGATTGTTCATTAGCCATGTTTGCCATTTAGCTGGTCAGGAATGTATCTCGGTGTTTTTTTCATGCAATGATTCCTGTTGTAGGAATAAAGCGAAAAAACTGGCATATTCCTCCAGGATTCTTTCGGTTTCTAAACGTTTTTTGAGTAGCAACTTAACATTCCTATGGTCATGTATCTGACGGAATGTCATGCGAGCCTGGTCACTTGAATTTCGCCATGAAGCGCAATAGCATACGGTCTGAGGGCGTCAAGGTGCGGCCGTACTGTATTGGACGTAAAGTCCAGTTGAACGGCTAAACTCGTTGTAGATGCCAGCCATTGAAGGCCCCCAGTGCGATGACATTTATGGGCCGGCTGGGTCGTGGGCACGCTGTTTGTGAGCTATTTGATTGCGGATTTGGAGATGGATTTTTTGCCCGCTGATTGACGGAAACGCGCTGTGCCACTGCTTGTTGTGGCTGTTGCCATTTCGGGGCTGTACCCCTGAGCTGCCAAGCATAAATTTTAGCTGGCGCCTGTACTTAGGGCAGGCCCTGTATCGTGCCCCATGACCTCTTTACCTACATACCGCACATATGCGCATTGATGGAGGTATATTGCTTCCAGACGAATTGTGAACACCAATTCATTTTGAGGGTGTTACTGATGATCTGCATTAATCAGTAGAGTGGCAAAGACGCTGGCACTTGTTACACTGAATGGGCAATATGGGGTGTATGTAGTCCTCCACTGTGACTCTGCAGTGGAGGAGCTCATCCACCCCAAGTAGCACCTCCCGGCCTTGATCGGAGGGTACTTCCATCAAGTACACCATTAGGGGCGTTTTGCCGGTGTTGTATTTCTTTAGCTGTTGTACAACGGAAACATGAATTTGCATGCTCTCCAAGATGGCTTTAATTCCTTCCTACGCATGGTCCATAGGAAAGGGTTCTAGTACTATTTAGTGAGTCCTGCTGGGTTCCCTAGGTGTTAAATGAAACGTAATGCCACGCGTGTCAAGAAAGTGTGTAAGCTGCTTATAGTAGATTCGGTGCAAGTTCGCACTTGAAAGTCCCTGGAGATTGCTGCTACGTGGACATTATAGCCCTCTTTGGGACATTCCCTATCAAAGCCGCAGAGCAGCTTACTCAATTCAGCTGTGTGACCTTTTTGTATATACGTTGGGGTTTGGAGAGCGGTAGCAAATTGGGCATAGGATCCAGTGGCCGGGTCCTGACGTCTAGTGCCAGCTATAGGCGTTTTGGAGCGTGCCATATGAGGGTGAGAGGATGTGGGGTCATTCGATGGTGGGTTTGCAGGAGCAGAAGGAGTGCTGGAGATTGTGGGTGCGAGGATGAGGTTGAGGGTATAAGGAAGAAGGACAGGACAGGACGTGAGGGTGTTGTGGTTGAGGAAGACGCGGAGTTCCGTAGGCCTGAAAGGCCAGGTTGATCTGGTTGCAGATTGGGAAGGGAGGAGAAGGAAGGAAACTTAGTAGGCTTTGGGACACCAGGGTTGGAAGGTGGGTGCGGGGGTCTCTAGGGTGATGGATGCTTAAGGGTGTGGGGAGAGATTCTGGTGGTATCTGAAATGAGTCCGTTGATGAGAATGAGGCATGGAGTGTGAATATGGCTGTCAGGTTTTCAGGGGTGTGAGGAGGTTCAGGAGAGGGGTCATTATGGCGCGATACCTCACTGCGGGTACTTAGCTTTTTCTATATACGCAATGGGGATGCTGTAGCAAGGAGAATAAGAAGAAGAAGAGATCTTCAGAAGTAACGAATGAACCGCCGGACTACCGTCCTGTGTATAGTCCCCTGGAGCGGAAGTCTAACCGAAGGAATAGGGCTGTGATAGAAAGAGGAAACAATTAAGATTTCTAAAGAGTAAACAGTGGCTGCTTAAAAGCGTGAGCAGCAGAGGGCCGGACACAGTGTGGAATCACAAAGTGCGCCTAGATCCTAACTCGTAAGAGACGGCAGCTATGGCCTTACTGTTCGCCGATCTGTACTGCTAAGAGTGCTATCAATGCAAGCTGTGCTTGGTAGAGAACACCGGCGCTGTCTGAGTGAAGCTGGAGTCGGCGGGCGAGTGGTCGATCTCCGGTGACTTCTGTAAGCAGAGGCCGGAGAGCGCTTAGGGCGAAACGTTGCAGGTGAAGTGCTCAGAGGGCGAAGCTCGTTCAGCTGGGGCGGTGGCAGGCTGGTCTGCTTCCTGAGAGGCTCTTCAGTGATCCTCACTCTTCGAAATTCCGACGCAAAGTAAGCGGAGAGGTTCAGGTTTCAAAGTTATTTATTGGAATCTAGATTGCCTAGAACCAGTATATTGGACCTGGCTCTCAGGGAAAGAAGTACATTTTGTCATTATTTTACTGATTTACTTGGCATCGTGTTTGGGGGTTAGCCAGAACCCATACAGCTGCACTCTGTGCGGTCATGAAAAGTTGCAGTTCGTGCCATAAGCTTTTATCTCACACTACAATGTTGGCTATTTTCATGTACAATATATACAAATATACACACGCACTCACACTCATTCATCCATCCTCATTTATACACACACGCACGACTGTATTCGCCCGCACTATTTACAACATACAAGTGACGCTGGTTTGTCCAGCGGTCCGTGCATGTTTGATACATCCGGAGGTGAGGGCTTCTGCTATAGACTTTGTGTAGACGTGTGTCGGTGGTAGTGGGCGTGCAGAGCGTAATTCTCTGTGTTTAAAGAGGATCTTGCTCCTTTTGTGTTTCCTATGTTTAGTTTCGCCGCTACCGATGTTGGATATTAGTGTGTTTTCATGTTGCCGTATGCGCGCCCACGTGGTATCTCGTTTGTGTTATGTCTCGGAGAAGTATGGAGTGATGAGGTCGTTGTGGATTTGTTGGTTTGAGGTGAAGAGTGAGGGTTGGAGTTTTTTCTGAGTGTTAAGTTCTGAATTGTTTGGGGCTTCTGTAACACAGTTTTTTATGCATTATCCCAGGGTATGCATGTGTAAAGCATTACTGAGGGGATAATGGATTTTATGCAAAATTAGCTTGGAGCGGGTCTTTATTTCCCCACTTCTAAGAATAGGGGCACACATCTTTAAGCGTTGCCGCACTCTCTTGACTATATGTGTAAGGTAGGGTTCCAAGAGAGTCTGAGGTCCAACGTGACTTCCAAGTACTTTATTTGCTGACGACATTGCAATATTTGACCACCCGCCGTGCGGTCCATAGCCGGAAGGTTCAGCTTCTTTGAAAACTAAATGAGCTGGCACCTGTGTGTATTTATTTTGATGTTCCAGTTATGTAGCCATGAAAGGAAGCGGTCAGTGTAACGCTGCATCTCTAGGGGGCCATGACGTGGCTGCAAACTGCAGTGTTGTCAGTATATATGACGACTTTGCATCGGGAGTCCGCAGGAAAGTCATTTGTAGAAAATATGTACAGGAAGGGAGACATGATTGCCCCTGCCTGCATAGTTCGCTCACTTGAGGAAGAACGAACCCCTGGACGTAGAAGCGCCGGTTTTCTAAGCAACTGTGGACCAAGCACAGATAATTTTGGTGGCCGGAAAGATTGCGGTGCAGACCATCGTGCCAGCACCGATCGAATGCGGCTTCGGCGTCCAAAAATAGAAGCAACATGGATGTCCCATTGTTAAATTATTTGGTGACGTCATCACAAGACGAAAGAGTTGTATGTCAGTGGAATGACATTTCTAAAGCCCAACTGAGCAGAAGAAAGTTCACGTAGCTCTGAAAACTGTTTTTTCAGCCCAGAAAGTAAAAACCTTTAGAACAATTTTTCCAATGTTGGACAGGAGACGAATGGGCCGGTAATTTTTAGGGTGCCTGGTAATCTTCTTTGGCTTTGGGAGCATAATAACCTTGGCTTGTTTCCAAGGTTTCGGGAAGTAAATGCCTTGCAGGTAAGAATTAAACATTTTGCTGATGGGTGTCAGGGCTTTTCTCGGGAGGTGGTTTAACTCTTCTTTAGACAGCCTGTGCCATTTCCAATTTCCTCAACAGCATTCCCAATAGATAGTTACCTAATGAGCTTGAAAACATCCTGAGGTGCGATGTGTGTTAGCGGTTGCTCGTGCATCCGCGTCACCCAAGTTTGTACCCAGGTTGTGCTTCTTACTGTTGCGCTTGGTTGGTGAAGTTCTCGGTGAAACGTTCCTCTAGGCATTCCGCAAAGTGCTTGGCTTTCTCCTCTGAGGAGAATTGCAGTCCACGTTAGGTGTGGAGTGCCTCAGTGCCAGTGTTGATGCTTGAGAAAGTCTTAAATGTCCTTAACAGTTTCCAACAAAACGTTGTCCGCGTGTGTGGTACTCAACGCTTTGTTTTCCCACTGTTCAATTTTAAGTTAATTTGATGCCGAACGGTGTTGCGTAGACGTTGTGCTAGGATTTTGTCTTTGGGTTGGCGGGTTTGTCTCCAGAGCCTCATCTGGCGTCACCACCTGGCAAAGAGAAGCTCCATCTCGGGGTACGTGCACAAGCTGGGTGGATTTGAAGTGTATGTAGTAGCGTTTCGCTTGTCTGTTTGCAGCGAGGAGGTAAAGTTTACAATGACGTCGTTGATTTCCGCTTTGCTGTGGTATGATAGCCTGGACTGCGCCATCTTGTGCATTTCCACTTTGAATTTGTCCCAGTTTAGTTCTGCGCGTTTTGAAATTCCTGGTGCCTGAGCTGTGATGGCACCACATATTTCAAAGTGCATTGCAAGATGGTCGGCGTTCAGGCTATGATACACAATGAAGTCTTGTGAGATAGCTGCGTTTTTCGTGAGTAGAAATCCAAAACCTAGGTCACACTGACCAAAACGGTTCCAAGATTTGGAATCAGGGGGAGCGTGTACCTCTACATCGTCATTTTCAGTTATAAAATCCACCAGGATATTTCCGGCCGCCTTTGCCCGGCGTGAGCGCCACCAAGGGTGGCGGACATTTAAATCCCCTGCAATTATAACGTGCTCTCCTTAATGGAGGATCTTTTTGAGGTATCTCAAGAAGAAAAGTGAGTTGGGGGACCTGTAAAGCGCTACCAGTGCCTTGTTATTAGTGTGTTTTTTGGTGCTGTACGCTCTACCGCTTCCAATACTGGAAGCGTGACAGAAGCACGAGCAAAAGTGTGCTTAAGTAGACTAGCGGTGCCCCTCCTGTCTGCCAATGTTATCAAACCGAAATATGTCGTATCCCCATGGGTTTAAAAGATCACTGTGTTTGTAATTTAGTTTCACAAATGAATATGACATCAATTTTGTTGCGCCTCAGGTAGCTTTCAAGTTCATACTGCTACATGCAGATGCCATTCGCATTCCACAAGAGAGAGAGAGAGCGTTAAAGATATACTTACTCTTAAGGTAACCATTTGTTCTGAAGTCGAAGATAGGAAATATATGATGGCTTCCAATTTGTCCCAAGTGCTGATGCAGGTTTTTAATTTTTCTAGAAAGGGTTTTACATTAGACAAGAGCTCTGGAAGTTAAAACCTTTAAGTAGGCATAAGAGTTCCAAAAGGCTTACCAGGTCAGTTGAGCACCCCTGGGAAGTGAGGAGGCCTGTTGGGGGCCAGATGGTGGTGGTGATGCCGCACTTTCCCAACGGGCTGCCCCAGTGTGTGACAGCTTGGTTCTTACCAGGGCAGAGTTTCAGACGGGTGTCGGTCCTGATGGAGCATTTGGGGATACTCTGGCCAAGGCGGCCAGTTGTCGACGGTGGATAAATGTTTCACACCCCATATACCTGACGGATAAGCCTCCCAGCAGTTTGCGTATAAGGGAGTAGTGTCATCCTTGGCCCAATTTGGGCTGTCAGCTAGGCGGTAGAGGCAAATGCACAGGACGCACCGGAAGGTCAGATTACAGAATTTGTATGCCCGAGTTGCTGGCAGTTATAACTCTGCGTGATGTTGTTGCTTGTTTTAAAGATCTCCACGATGACTATCATTTTACACATGATCTGCTCCTTTAGGAGGTCTTGATTGGAGATTAGTACGGCTAAGGGTATCCTAAAAGTTTGACAGGGGTCACCCACACGGCTTCAATTGCCGGACTTGCACCATGGTGTAGCCTTTGTCCTCGAGGTCCTCCTTGAAGAAGGCTTCGTCGACGTCGGCCGGCATTCTTTGTATTCTGAATCGCAGCGGCTGGTGGCTGCCTGGTGCAAAACTTAAGTGTTGGATTCCCGCCGCAGCCAGGCACTGCATGCTGGACCCTGCGTCAGTCTTCTTTTGTAGAAAGAGCTTGAAGCATTTCTTGGTGCATTGTAACTTAAATGCATTGACTGGCAGGGTGGCACGGAAAAGCGGACGGAGTTTGGAAGCAACACGAGAGTCTAGGATGATAATCCTGGGTAGGTTTTGGGATTCACTGTTGGGTTGAGGTGAGGTTGAGGGGTTGGCGGTGAAAGTGGAGGCGGTGGGGTCGTTGCCGGCTGGCTTCCGCATTTCGGAAAATGACTTCGCCGGGCCTGAAGTTCTCCCCGGGTGCTGTTGTTTGGGGATGGCTGTTGGTGTGCTATTTTCCTCGTCGGGCTCCTTCGGTGCTGTCACAATGGGTTGGTCGGTGTCGTCAGGCGTCGGCACGGCTATATGTTGTATGTGGCAACGGTAGCTGCAGCCTCTTGTCTGGTTTTCTTCTTTCCCTGTTTTGTGCACGGCTTGTCAGCGTCAGAATCGCTTTCGTGGGACTGACATTTTACAAGAGCCTAATCAGGCCATTTATGACATATGCCGCACCAGCGTAGGCTCACTGTGCCCAGACTTACATCAAAAGCCTTCAAGTGCTACAAAATAAAGCCCTCAGAATGATTGCGAAGGTACCAAGAGCAGTGCCATTGGACTTACTTCACGAGGACACCAAAATACATACGATAGAGTAATTTATCAAGAAGCTCGCTGCTGACATGTACAAACAAGCCCAAAGCAACCGAAACCCTACCATCCGCGACCTAGGTCAATACGACGTAACCGCAGACATACACAAATGGCCACCATCGCTGTTCGACAGTAAAATCCTCTTAAATCTCCATTCCACTGATGACAACACAGCCATCATTGAGTATCTCAAAAACCTAGTGCCACCTTAAGACCATGCATATAACAGATGCCCTGAAGACCCGTGCGGGTGACACAGCTCCTCCCGGGGCGGAACGGGGTGAGGGGGCAGCACCAAACCTATGATGACCTTGGCACACACCAGGACACGAGCGGCATGTACAGAAGAGGAACCAAACTCTTGACACACTGCCTTCTAAGGTAGCCTTACAGAACAGTAGTTCCTGTAGCTCCAGCAGCGCCTTTATTAAGGTAGATTGGCAGCAACAGAAAACATAAACGAAAATAAACAAATTTAAATAAAAGTAATAAAGTAATTAATAATAATGATAAATAAAAAATATATGTGTAAATAGGATCCCCCTCCTCTTGTACATACCCTTTTCCACCCCTTCTTTCGTACAGAACTATCAGCAGCGCGCTGAAGAAGATGATCCGCCTCGGCTACCTCTCCAGCCGAAGCCATAATAAATCGTGCGTACCTTAATTCAATTATTTAGTATATCTAGCACTCACGATCCTCTTAACACGAACACGACTACCACTACTAACCATAGGTTCCTCGTCTGGGCTCTGCCAAGACCAGTACCTAACCTCCACTCTGTCTGCATACACTCTTGTATGCAGGCGCCTTTTTACTAATTACCCACTAACATGCGGTTTACTTCGTCTGTACCGGACACCACCTTACCTTCGATTTTTCCCTTCCATCATCGTAGTGTAGCCAGTGCATGGTAGGGAAGACGATGTAGATCCCTTTCGAATGATCGTCACCAGGTGTGGCGGAGGCGGGGTCACACACAAAAAAATTACTTCTGCTCACTTGACTGCCGGTGCCCCAGGAGTGTGAAATTGGTTTTGCTGCGGCCACGTCCATCTGGATTATTGCAGTTGCGGCTGCCGCCATCTTGGTTCGTAGATCAACAACCTCCCCAGACGCAAGCGCTGCTGGGAGCGCCCGCCAGGCGTGGGGAAGCGTTTGATACATGTAACAAGGGCACGGCCGCGCGTCCCATGCCTTGCTCCTAAGTTGTTAATGGGTTTAGATAGACACCTTAACCTAAGCATACAATACAACACACGTATCACTGAACACAAATCACATTTTCCACAATATTAACAGACATACGCTTATGTACACACAATTAACAAGATTTCCGCACTGGCATAGAGTACTTGTGCACTACACACGCTTTAGCTGTCTAAAATGTTTTTTAAGAGTTCACCATCAGATGATGCACTCGCGCGACATAATGTGAGAGTGGTGATTAGATTATTAAAAGTTTTGGAGGTGGAATTGGCAAAACGTTGGAGAACTGTAACAATTGATTAACACTGTTGAATGTCTCATACTGTAATCCTGAGCCATGAGTGATTAGAGACTTTTTTTTTGCTGTAGGGGCGGCCCCACACCCGCCACCCCCGGTGACGGTCATCCCCAGAGGCTACATTGTCTCCCCATGCTGTTAGTGTCTAACATGGAACTAGGGGGGTGCTTTGTTAGTAGTGACGTGCAAGTGCGTGTAGGAAGAGGTGTGCTAGATGATCGGGTGTCGCGGAATCACCCCGATTAGTAACGCTAAACTACTCATGCATGCATGCAGAACATGCAAGCGCGCCAGGTGGGGTTTATCGGCGCGAGACATGGCGAGCCCTGGCTGGCGCTCGTCGGTGGTTAGTATTGGTTAGGTTAGAGGGATAATGCTAGGGATGCGTTAAAGAGCTTCAGGTTTTAAAACTAGATGGGATGGCGCGGGTATTAACACAATGCCGATGATCGAAGAGAGGTGTGGCGGGATTTCATCTTTGGTTGCCGTGATGGTGCTGCAGAGTTGTTGTCGTGGGGCTGGCTTCTAGGTGGTTCCTTTGTAGGCTGGCGCAGTGGCAGGGCCAGGCTGTTATTTTGAGGTTCCTGTTCGGTATGGTTTCCTGTAACTGAAGGCTTATTGATCATGTGGGAGAATGTGACGAAGTTATGGGTGTATAAGGCGGTTTAGGTGTTCGAGGATCTCTTCAATAGGTACTTCATTGAGCAGGTTGCGGTCAAACAGGGCTAATGGTTGCTTTTGTTTGTTGATGGTGGTTTCGTAAGTGCCTAGTGTTTGGATGAGGGGTTTTTGCTTTAGTGCAGTTGGTGTACAGATCGGTTGCTAGTTTTTTGATGAATTGTTCAGTGGTGTGCATCCTGAGCTCATGGTGTATTGGAGGGTGGAATTTTGGGCACTCTGGCTATAATGTGGAGAATTATGTTTTGGAGGGATTGGAGCGTGCTCATATGGCTTTTAGCTGCGTACCCCCCGACGGGGGTCGCGTAGGTGAGTATGGGTCAAAGTAGCGTCTTGTAGAGGGTGAGGCCCAATTGTATTTGAAGGGTACTGTTGAAGTTGATAAGAGGGTACAGTTTGCATATTTGCGCATTGCATTTTCTGCGGACATTAAGTACGTGGTATTTCCAGGTGAGGCCCTAGTCCATTGTAATGCCTAAGTAGGTGACAGTGTGGGTCCATGTAATAGGAGTGCCAAAGAGTTGTATTGGTGGCTGCGTTCGCTTGAGCTGACGGTGTTTAACCTGATTGGTGAAGATTATTGCTTGTGAATTGGTTGGGTGGATTTTAATGCGCCATTTGATCGGCCATTCCTCATGCTGAAAGCGCTTGCTGATGGCGAGAATGAATGTACTTTAGATCACCGGACTGTGCCATTACGGCAGTGTCATCTGTATAGAGTGAGAGGAGCGTATTGTTAGTTTTTGGAATGTCATTCTCGTATATTGTGAAGAGGACTGGCCCCAGTACGCTTCACTTGGGGGACTTCGGCCAGGATTGGGCGCAGCGTGGAGATAGAGGAGTTAGCAGAAGTCCGAAATTTGCGGTTGTGTAGATAATTAGCAATGAGCTTAAGTGCAGTGTCTTGAAAATTGTATTGGCTGAGCCTGCGTAGTATCCCTTGTGCCATACCCGGTCGAACGTCCGCTCAAGGTCGAGGAATATGGAACCTGTGGCTTTTCGTGTTTTAAGACTGCGTAATGTGTTCAGTGGTAGGGAGGAGTTGCAATGTGGTGGAATAATTGGCACGAAAGCCGAATTGTTCTGGAATAAGAATGTTGTGTCTCGCAAGATGTGTATTTAGCCGTTTGAGTATGACTTTTTCAAGTAGTTTGCCCAGAGAGTTGAGTAGGCTAAGGGGTTGACAGTAGTAAGGTTTTGTGCTATCTTTACTCTTTTTAGGTAAGTGTAGGATTTCCTTTTGCGGTTTTCCATTGTTCAGGGTAAAATACTTGTTGTAGTGCAAAGTTGCAAATGGTGTACAGCGCCTGAAGCGCTGTGAGTGGTAAACGCTTCAGTGCGATGTTAGGAATGCTATCTGGGCCAGGGGCCTTCTTGTTGTGGAGATGTCTGATCATCCAGGCAATTTCAGAGGGGCAGGTTTTACGGAGTTTGTTGTGTGTTTGGCGCGTTCGGAATTCGGTTGTAATTGCTAGGGTATCTGCAACGAAGGCGTGATCAAACGTTGTGGGTTTCGCACGAGGGTTTCTTGGAGAGCGTCTGCAACGGCTTCAGGTTTCTCCATGTCGGAGGTTGCTATACGTTGGTTGCGGTGCAGTGTAGGAACGGTCATCGGTTGCCTAGTGAGGCATTTGTCAATGCTCCAAACTGTTTGGATTTCAAGATCAAGGATTAGGAGGGTTGCATTCCATTGGTTTGTAATGTGCTCGGCAGTGCGTTCTCTCACTGCAGCATTGAGCCGGTGGAATTCATCTAAGTCAGCTTGATGTCTTGAGCGCTGACAGGCGCGTCTGGCGCTGTTACGCTGTGCTGTGAGGCGCTTCAGGTCCGGGGGTAGGGCGGGGCTACGTTTGTCCTGGATGCTGATTGGTGCGGCTTGCGATATAGCATATTTAATGGTGATCTTGAGCTGTAATGTGGCTTGTTTTAGTTCTACTTCTGAGGTGATTGGCGTTAATTTGAGCTGGTCAGTTATGATGAAGCTAAAGAGTTGCCAGTTAACCTCATTGAAGCTGTGGCGGGGTATTTGTGTATCTTGGGCAAGACTGCCTCTGGTGTTTACCAGCACTGACTGGTGGTCTGGGGAGAGGTTGTTAATTGTGGCCATCTCAATGTTAAAGGCAATATTGCTGGCAAGTGCTATACCTGGAATGTTTGGGTGCAAATTTCGGTTGGGAGGTACAAAAGTAGGTTCCGTGGGTGCATAGATAAGAAAGTCGGACCGGTTTTCATAATGAAGGAGTCTGTTACCGGCAGTGTTGGAGGTGTGGCAGTTCCAGAGAGGGTGCTTGCAGTTTAGGTCACCCATAAGAAGTACCTGTGGGGATGGTTGAGGAGTGCATCCATGTCATCTGTTTCCAGTTCGCCTGGCGGGTTGTACGCGAAGACTAGTACTACACGGGAGTTGTGGACAGTTACAAAATCCGTTGTTGCTTCCGCTCTCATAAGTGGGGAAGGTAGAGCCTGACAGTGGCCTGTGCCTCGTTTGATGGCGATTGCTGTGCCTTTGCGCGGCGAGTTCGGTCTATTCGGTATATTAGGTAGCCGGGTAGATTGAATTTGTCAGTTGGATGTAGATGTGTTTCGGTGAATGCTGGTAGGTCTATTTGGTGTTTCTCAAGGAAAGTTAAGCATTCGGTTTTTCGTCGGCGGATCCTGTTTGCGTTCCAGGCCAAAAACCTGATACTTTGCTGGGCCATTTATAGTGTTGGACAGTTGTTCGTGGTAGTTGATTTAGGGGAGTACTGTATTAGGTACTGTGGAACATTTTGAAAAATTCCGCATAACTGATGATGAGGTGATGAAACGTTCTTTCTCCTGAAGCAAGAGCGTGTAGTGCCGCTGTGGCCGTTTCCCTAATCTCCTGCCAGGTTTTGCCTTGCTTGGTCATTGCACACAGAACGTTATCCACTGCAGGTGGATAATTGGCCAGCTCAGTTCGGCTAGTTCAGTTCCGGTTGTGTGATGGCGCATCGCGGGGCGTGTGCATCTGAGGCACTGTGTTGCCATTGTTTGGCGTAGTGTCGCTTGTTTGCACAGTGGCGTTGAAAGTGAGCACTGCTGATTTCATTGTGGTAATGCTGACCTGTGTTTGTATCGGGCGGGCAGCTCCATGCTGTGTGCGGCTGTGCGTGTTTTGGGGTTGGTCGCTTGTCGGCTGAGCGTCTTGTGTTTGGGTGCTTTGTTGATGAGTGTAGGGTGCGCGTGAGTTTGTAGTAGCTCGCGCATCGACAGCTTCAGGCTGCATGGTCGGGTTGTAGTTCGTCGCTCTAAGGTTCTGCTGTGATGAGCGGCTGCGGAGAAGCGCCGCCTACCGGCGGTATTATGGGCCAGCTGGCTCCGTGCCCAGTCCCTCAGCAGAGTGCGCATTTGCATTGCTCATTGGGGACAGCGCAGGTCCTGGAATCATGCGCTCCTTTGAGCAAACTCTTGCTCGGTAAAGAAATTGGTCTTCTGAGTGACGCAGGAGCTGGCACTTATTACATTGTGCCGGTATTTTAGGGGCTGTGTAGTCCTCGGCTTGTACTTTGAAGTGTATTACTTCCGTCGTTGCAACTAGCTTTTCGCGTTCATCTGTCGTGCGTACCTCCACCATGTACACTGGAATGGGGTGTGTTGTCTGTTGTGTCTTATCAGTTGCGTGACTCTATTTGGGTTAAGGCCAGCCATGACAAGGTGGTTTGTTATTTCCGTCTCCGCCCTGTCAGCATAGATTGGTTTTATGACCAATCGGTGTGTCGTTTCGCCTAACGGTTTAGTCATACTGAGTGTAACATTTTTACTTTGGAGAAAGTGCACTATGGGTCTGTACTCTCCCGGGGCTGGGATGCGTATCAGGAAGTCTCCTGTCAGCGGGGACCTTGTAATTATGTAGCTATGGGTTGTCACATCTCGGTAAATTTCGGCCATGAGGCCACTGATTTGGGAGGAGTGTTGCTTGTTTACGTAGAGCGGAGCCTCAAGTCTAGTGCTGTCCGCTTCTGCGTACGACAGTGCATTTGTGTGGGAGCCACTGACGGTGTCACTGACTTGAGCTGGCGCCTGAATTATACCTCCGCCAGGGTGATATCTGGGGCAGTAGTGATGTGAGCCTCTGTGGCCGCTGAATACCGAGGGGCGCCTCCGGCCGCTTCAGCTACCGGATTGGTCTGAGTGAGGCAGGACTGTTCGGGATTGAATAGGTGCTCGCTGAAAAGAAGGCTTAGGGAGTGGACATGGCAGACGGGTGCTGGAGATGTTCGCTTCCGTCCTGTGAGGGGGATCCTGGGTTGTCTGGTTCAGGCGGTAGATTAGCTGCTGTCGTGGCCGGATCTTTATATTGAGCCTGTCTACGGGTTACGTACACCATATTTGGTTTCCCGTAGAGCAGGTTGGGCAAAAACAAGTGATCGGTTGTAAAGGTGATTGGATGAGATGTGTCCTTACCAGTGATTTAAGGAAAGAGAGAAGAAGAAGAGTGCTGCAAGAGGCAGGACTATCTACTTGTGTTGCCCTTGCAGCGGAAAAAATCATGGGGCTTATAACTAGATTCCTACAGGGAGGAACTGGAGGAGTGAAAGAGTCTGCACGTAGGTGCCAAACGGTGTGAACACCAGAGGGTCGGAACACGTAATGTGCCGCCTTGTAACCGTAATCCCTACGGATACGTTGGCTATGACTGTGGTGCTCTAACTATCAAGGTAGCGAAAACAGAATGAACCGCAGGACGAAGCGTTGCTGCCCGTTGGCCGCGGCTGCAATGTCCACTGTGGCGAGCGGCGGGCGACTGCTGGTAGCTCCTCACTGCACGGTAGTCCCCTCTCCGCCTGTGGTTGGCTGCTCTGAGTCAAGCCTAGAAGGCTAGAAGATCTGTGGTCTGTAATGAAGTGACTGGTTGCTCTGCGTCAGGAAACGAAAGGCCTTCTTCACTCTCCAAGCTTCAGAGCGCGAATGATCGGAGACTTTTTTCGAGTGGAGAAGAAAATGATTTAATCATTAACCCCAGTTCCAATGGGAGTCGGGACTGAGAGTGTGGGACTCGCCAATAATCGGCATACCCACTAAAAACTCCTCCACCGGAAGGAATTCAGGAGTGAAAGTGAGGTTGTACCGCTGTAGCTCCAGCGTAGTCAAGGTAGGGATATATATTTGCCGGGTACTAGGGCCTAAGCCAGGTAAAGGTTAGGTGCGAGGACGCAAGCATGACCGAGGCCCTACTTGCGCCCATGGGAATTTAGAGTGAGACGGTGTAGGAAGTTTGTTTGAATGGATGTCAGGATTGAGGTGTGATTATCTGTGCATTCCACGTCCTCATTGGTGAGTAGCCGGAGCTTCCTGTCTGGACCCCCAAGGGGACTCGTCGTGGTGTTCTGGAAGTCGGCTGGGTAGAACGGCATCCAGCGTCGTCTGGAGGGCTGCTATCTCCTCCCTGATGAACCTTCTGACGTTCAAGTAATACTCATCGAAGTAGTCTGGCATTGTAATTCCGCTAGAAAGTGTTGGTATTAGTTTTGCAGCGATGACTATGGAACCGTGATCCTCTTGAAGTTCGGTAAGTACCTCCTCTAGGAGGGTCAGTTTAGTAACACTGCCTGCACATTCTCCAGCATCTGCAGGATCTCAGGCGAGGGTTCTGTTGTGGTATTGTTGCTTGCAACGTTTTCAGGCGTGTCTGATACTGCCGGGGGCCCACTCTGCTCGACGCGTTCATGCTGCAGTGATGACGGCTGCTGCCGTGAAGGCATGTTGGTCTTCTGCTGCGACGGTGTGGAGCGGCTGCGCGGATGTAGCGGGCAACAAGCTTGCCCGGTGAAGTGGTCGCGGCTCCAGCAGGTTGCACAGAAGCGGCGGCGACGCGTTATATTGTGATGCTGGCATACAGACGTCAAATTAGGTGCCCCACAGTAGTGGCACCGTGGCTGAGCAGTATATCCTACCTCACTGTCCCAGTAAAGGCAGCAGCGTCGGCAGGGGGATGTGAATGATGAGCGGCTCGGTTTGATTCTTAAGCTCTTGCCCAAGAACTGCAGGCCGTCGGAGTGGGCAGCGTCTTAGCGACCTTTTCCCGAAAGAAAAAGAACATGAGCGGTGTTGGGTTCTTCGGTGATTGGATCCTTGTAGCCTTCAGATCTGATGGCCAAGGCTGTTGTACGCAGCTTAGAATGGTCTGCGTCGGTAGTTGCTGGTGAACACCCTCAACCACAGCGCATGAAGTTACCATAGCACTGGGTTTGACTTTCACCAGGCGAAGCGGCGTCGCTCGGTGCTCTGTCGTCTGGGACTTCAGAGAGATGCGAGGAGCCTTGTACTCGCTGTGAGGTGTTCACCGATGCCGGAGAACGCGGCGCTGGCGACGAGCTGTCCGTGCCAGCTGCGACGGTGGGATCGGCGGTTACCGTGTCTGTTTCGTCGGCGGAAGTCTCTGCTGCTACTGAAGCTCTGCGATGTCTTCTTCTACCCATGGTGAGAGAAGCTTCTGTCTGTTCGACGGATCGAGGCGAGGTGTTCACAGACCGGAGGATGGCGCCCTTACATAGTAGGGGTGGGCGGGGCTCACTGTGAGGTCCTGTGCGGTGATTGGTTTGCATCTCTAGGAGTGGGAGGGTTTGGTGGGGTAATATTACGTCTGCTTTTTTTGTCTAAGTGTTTCTCCAAGACAGGTATCCAGTCTTTATGCACACGGAGAGCTTCTTCTTTCCGGTTAAAATTGTTCTTATGTTTATAAATTTCTATGGCTTCCCTCTGTAGTCGAACATGGTAGTTTACAGTTGATAAAACTTGTGTTTCTTTTAAGCTCATATCATGGCCGAATAACAATGAGTGTTTCGCCACGGATGATTTATCTGTTTGTCTCAATCTGCTGTTAAGCTCGTGTTCTTTCAATATCGTGGCCACGCTGCAAATAGTAGTGTCCATGTAAACTTTGCCGCAGCTACAGGGCACCTCGTATACACCTGCAGATGTATGCGGGTGACGTTTATCTTTGGCTGATCTCAGCAAGTCCTTGATTTTGTGTGTTAGTCTATAGACCATGTCAATCCCGTATCAGCGCAGAAGCTTACCTATTCGGTCGAAAACATTCCTAATGTAGGGGAGGAAGGACGAAATTGTTGTGCGGTGGTCCTTTTGTTTCGTAGGGTGCCTAGGATGAAGCGCGCGCCGGATTTAGTCGTGACGCAGGCCGTGAAACCCTCAGTATGTACATTCCACTATTTTATTTTTTGCCTTCTTACCCTTTTCCGCTTTTTCTCCAATTTGCTTCACATCTCTTTTAAACCCTTTATCCTAGTTTTTCCTAAATAGTTTCCTGCTTTTTCCATATATTCATTTGATCTTGTATTAAAAATCTTCCTAAATTTCAGCTCCTATTGGTAAATATTTCCATTTTTCTAGTATTAAATTTTCTCTTCCTTTATGGGTGTCCTCGCATTTCAGAATATAATGCCAATTCTCATGTAATCTATTGCATTTAGTACGTCTCTCCAACCTTCTTCTCCCTATTATTCGCTTAAATTCATTACACCTGCTACTCGCCCATGCATACCCCATTCTGGCCTCTTGTTTAGCATACTTCGATGTATCCTTCTTTCCCTATTCCGTTTAAACATATATAATCTATTAATGACCTTTTTTCCTTAAAACTGCACATAATTTTTTGCTTTTGAATATTCTCCACTCTTGTTCTAATTTCTTTCCAGAAACCCTTACTTTGTTGTTTCTTTTTGCCCATGTTTCCCCCATTCCTATTTCTCCCATTGTTGTCTGTATATTGTGCATCCAAGTTTTTTCCACCATTTTCTCCTGAACAACCAAGCATTGCTTTAGTATCTCATTTTCCTCCAGTAGCTTTATTCTGAAATAGTATTTGATTGCCCTTTATACCATTTTGCCTTTAGCTCCCACCCTCCGTAGTTCTGCTTGTGCTACTCCATTCGTTGAGCTTCTTGGTAATCTATGCTTATTTTTGAAAATTTCTATGTATAGTATCTACATTTTCTCATTCTTTTTCTGGCCCCATAACTCTGCTGCGTATAACATCCCTGCTTCCACCACAGTACTATATATCCTTTCTAGCCACGCAATTTGCATTTGTGGCATTTTGTTTACACATGCTCTGATTACCTGTATTCTTGTTCTCCTTTGCTAGTACATATTTTTCTGTTTTCCCAAATCCCCTGTACTATTGAGCCTTACTCCTAGATAGTCAATTGTCCTCACTGCTTTCAGCTCCGTTCTAATACCACTTTTCGGTCTTTCTTAGTTTATATCCTGTCTTAAAAATCATAATTTTCGATTTCCTTTTGTTTATTCTCAACCGCCAATATTTTCACTATTTGCCAATTGCTTCAAGAGCAACTGAGATAGAACCTGCCACTAGATCATCTGCAAACAATAACCCTGGTGTTTCCTTACTATTAATAACTGGTGAATGCTTATTCCATTTTTATCTCTTCTAGAATATCATCTATAAATAGGCTAAATAGCAGTGTAATACGTTATCACCCTTGTCTAAGCCCTAAATTAATCGCGTTCTCTTTAGTAATTCTTCCCTTGGCTATTTTTACAAACTACTCATTATTTGCATATAAATTGTTTATATTCTTTATAAATGATTCGCTCACTTCTTTCTTAATTAGTTTTAATCATAGTGCATCCCTGTTGATAGTGTCGAATGCTTTTTCTGAACCAATAAATATCATGTATACCCTGTCCTTTTTTATACTTATGTATTTATCCACCATTGTCTTTATAGTTAATATGTTTTCTGTTGTTCTCCTTCATTTTCTAAATCCTGCGTGGCATTCTGATAGCTTCCCCTTTTTCTTCGCCCATCTCCGCATTCTGTCAGCTAGTATACCTGTGTATACTTTACCTCTCACTGCTTGGAGGGTAATACCCCTGTAATTTATAGGATCATCTATATCTGCTTTGCCATTATATATTGGTACTACAATTCCCTTTTTCCAGTTCTCTGGGACTGGACTTGAACGTATCGAGTTAAATAATTTCACTATTAACCGCAGCCTATCATCGTTTTGCACCATGCTTTCTAGATTTCACCCATTCATTCAGCATAGTAATAATAATAATAATAATAATAATAATAATAATAATAATGCTATAATTTATAATACAATATAATATAAAACCTATTTTTGTTGTGATTTTGGCGCTGGTGGTTGAAGTTATTGTTAGTGTTATTATTCTTATTAAATGGACGACATCCAATCTATACTATACAATGAATAATACTGATACATTCTGAAGTGTGGCTGTATAACTGTACGATTTTACAACTCTCGCAAAGGAAATCTAAAGATGCAGTACTGTACACATAGATTGAAGCTGAAGCTGGACCAAGAGCTAATGAAATAGCTTTAGCAATGAAAGACAACTTAATGATGATTGAACACGAGCTCAGTCTGAAGGGTGTAAAAAAGAAATCGCTAAGGGTGCACTCAGATTCATGTCCCTCTGAAGGGAAGAACTCAACAATGATGGCAAATGTAGCTGCATATGCCAGAATTAAATATAAACATAAAAAAGGAGCCTAGTAAAATGAAGTGACTATGGAGGTGTTTATTTTAAAAAAAACTCGGAATTTGTGAATTTTTTCTAAATATTGTGTGGGTAGTACTTGAATATCAAAATATGTACTTAGTTCCGTGAAATA
Organism: Deroplatys truncata; assembly: GCA_030765065.1. Classification (NCBI taxonomy): domain Eukaryota; kingdom Metazoa; phylum Arthropoda; class Insecta; order Mantodea; family Mantidae; genus Deroplatys; species Deroplatys truncata. The sequence continues at coordinate 521,612,754 of CM060990.1, read as the reverse complement.
CAATACACAAATTTCAAATTTCTTGGTATTTTATTTCTTTACAAATACACATAATACCTTCTCTTGAAAAATTTTGGTTTTGACATTTATTAGGTTTTGTCAAAACGCTCCTCAGTTTTAAAACCATAAAAGGCAAGTTTGATAAAATGTTTCTCAATGTAAACGCGCAACATTACCTTTTGTGTTTTATGTATATCCTTATAAGAAACATTGACATGGACATTATCATTATAGCTTTTAAAAGGGAGAGTAAGCAGTATCCTTGGTAAAATCTTCCTAAATGTGTAAATGTATTTTGTAATTGTAACGCCTGAAGTAAACTGAACACACTGATGATACTATACTACCTTCGTGTTTGAAATACGAGGCGTGTTTTTAAAGTAAGTAACCATACTTTTTTAAAAAATAACAGACATTACTTTCCAAATACTTTATTACCATTCATTACCTTACACATTAAACTACTTCTCCACATAGTCACGCCGTTATTCACGCACTTGTAACGGGAAACCAACAAGTTTTTGTATGCCTTCGTCAAAGAATGATGCCGCCTGTGATGAAAACCAAGTCTATATTTCACAACATAATTGTGTTTGAAATGTTTTCCATCAAGGAATTTCTTTACATGAAGAAACAGATGAAAATTGATTGGTGTGAAATGCGGACTGTAGGGATGGTGGTCGAATTGTTCCCAACCAAATGATGCGATCACATCTTGAGTTTGTTTGGCTGTGTGTGGCCGGGCATTGTCACTCATTATTGGTTCCCCATAAACGTCTCAGAATTGGCGATGAATGTTTCCTGCAGTAACGTTCCTCGCATTCTTCTTCTTCTTTCTATGTGTAACCTCCTCTTATGTAGGACTTACACCCTCAGGACTTACAGGCGGATGCCTGGGGTCAGAGACCCGTCGAGGAGCAGACACTCATGGATCAGACAGAATATCCAGGATGGGTGATCAACCCGATGCCTGGTATTGGAGGAAGGAAGTAGATGAAACGAAATGATGGTGAAATGGATGAAAGGAAAGGTGATGATGGAGCAGTTGGTGGAATGAATTGAAGAGAAAATCTTATGTATTGCACCATATTCCACAGAATAACACCTCATATCTCACGTATTGATTCTGTTATAAAAACGTGTAAAATTAATATTTTAAACCGTGTATTTTTACCAAAAAATTGTATAATAATGAAAACCGGTCGTACTTTGAAAGATATGCATCATTCCATTTCAAGGCATTGTTATTATCTCCAGAACTGTTAACTATGGAAGTCGACTTTTATCTGTATAATTTAGTTAAGCTTCATTTTTTAAGGACACCATAGTTAAATTAGATAAACATTTCTAGGACAAGTGTATCTACCCTGAAAGCTGTTTACCATATTTGGTCACTTGACCAGCAATTATACCACACGATTCGGCCAACTCAATATTCTAGTGTCCAGCAAAGCTCTGATAATATCGTACAAGAGGAGGATAACGTGCGTGTGTATTAAAATCTAAAGCCTTACTTTTCTTATTCTTTCTAACTTAAAAACGCGAGTTACAACCACCTGCAACTGAGGAGAGAAGTTGTGCAACACACGCACTCCAAGGGTCGACATTTCAAATCCTTTCACTTGCACTGCCCACAATAAAGGCGGGTAGTGACGTTCATGTTAAAATATACTAAGAACTATGATTAACAAAGATCTTGTTTGTTTTTATTGGAAAAGGAAGCAGAAAGAGACTAAAAATATTATCGGGTGATCCACAGGAATCTCGCAGTTGGAAAATAGTTTCACATTCTGTTAATACATTCTATAGCAACAAAGCTGCAGAAATCCACAGGAAAAAGAACCGCTTTAACAAAAGTCGCTTTCAACAACACACTGCGCACCAGAGTTGCCAACTTTGAAATATAAATACATCGCACCAGCTACTCAGAATTATAGATTGATGGTCAAAATTATCGCACATTAAGAAATTTAATAATTCTAAAATAGAGCTGATGATAATAATGATCAACTTTATAGTAGAATATCTATGAGTACAGCCAGAATTAGCAGACGTGTTTCCCTGTCTACTTATCAGAAAACTATCATCTTCACTGCCAACTGCTGAAGCAGCACATAATTTGTTGCTGTCATGGAGCATAACACTTCTGGGTGACTTAGAAATTTTCAGACCCACCACATTCTTCCAAAAACCGGGATGACAAAACGAATCCATTTGCTGTGTATATTGCCAGTACAGTTTGAATTTTAGTTTGTATTAAATCCACATTAGGAAAATCTCGGTTACAAGAGGCGTTGCTATGGGTCAATGAAATCACTTTCACTGCAAATTCCACTTCATTATTTCATTCAAAGTCAAACATGCGTTTAATAGAAATCTAGAGCCATCAGATTCAGTATGTTCTTTATTACGCTGGGAATGCCGGTTATTCCGAGTTTTGGGCACTGATCTTCAATTTTCTGGACAGTACTGTGTTCAGCGGGAATAACAATTCTAGACGCATTGGCAATGAGAGAAAAGATATGATGTGACATACACATGAGCCTTATCTACCCTCTATCGTTTATTAGTGGGTGTACAAGGTATTGTTACTAAAGCTTGTTTTTCTGTCTACTACATTGTAATACAAATAATCCTTTGCAGAAATAACTACATTACACATTTCGTTATAGATACAAAGAGAACAGTGATAGTCAAATATTTAAGAACTCGACGGCATATGCTGCCTTAAAATTTCATACTGCTTCCATGCATTCGCGAGAAACAAGTGACCGTTGACAGGACTTAAGTGAATGACCAAGAAATGAACAATTCGAACTTTAATAACAGATATTTTATAAATGACTTGTGACACAAAAAAAACTTATTTGAAATAGACTGTGTGTGTTTTAAGGAGATCCACGTTTTTAGTGTAGTACGTCTTCGTCTATCGCTTAAGGTTCTTCAGTTATACAGGATTATACAAAACTTCTTCCAAATGAGCTGGACTTCACAGATTATTCCCAGAAAATTCAAGATAAACACTTTATTTGGAATGTAAATATCCTTAATATATGATATTTTAAACAAAATCGTTAGTCATTTTTTAGAAAATCAGAATTTTCGAAAAACTTTCCGTGTAAATGGTAGTCTAGGGTGGAGGGGAATTTTCTTGAAAATCTTCCGTGTCGCATCTTTGGAAGGTGCTGAACCTAAATACCAAGTTTGGTATTATTCCGACTTTTTTCGAGTTATGGTGTTTACAGACACATACACGGTAGTTTTCTAATAATTGATGGGCTAAACTCACATGACTTTGTTTACTCTTGTACAAACTATTTTTACAAACGCTTATTCTCCATCTGCTTGGTGTTGATCGAGATAATCATTTGCAAAACCATCTTACTACTATTTTTTTGGTAGGCACAAGAGGAATATGGTAGGCTTTAAGCGACAGTCAAATCTCTTAAAGAGCTGGTTTCTATGTGGGGTATTCCAATCTCTTTGCATGTCCAGGACACAAAAAAAGACCCGAAAAATCCAATAACGAATTCCCATTTGAGAAGTATAACAATGGAAAATTCAAACAAATAACAAGGAATATCTCGGAAATGGTTCACTGTACAAAAAAGTGCATATGACATAAATTGTGTTTTTTAACAAGCTCTACTTTTTTTGTAGGAAAAATCTTGTCTAGGTCTTACGGTTTACCAGTTATGTAAAAGCCATTCAGAAAGAAGAGGACAGTTGGGGAAATTCCCAGAAAATTCAAGATATACGTTTTATTTTTCATGAAAATATCTTAAATACGTTATATTTTAATTAAAATCGTTAGAGCCATTTTTGATAAAATCAAAATTTTCGAAAATTGTTGCATGTAAAGGGTAGTCTGGGGTGGGGGATTTCCTTGAAAATCTACGTGTCTCATCTTTGAAAGATACTGAATCCAAATACCAAGTTTGGTATTTATCCGAGTTTTCGTTTTTGAGTTATGCTGTTCAAAGGCACACAGACACGCACACGGACCTTTTTCGAAAAGTGTTTTGTTTTTTGATTCAGAGGCCTCAAAACATGTATTTCCGGTGAAATCTCGGTATCGAATTTTTGGGTGGAATGCAATACTTCCCTTACTATAGGTAGTACAGAAAGTAAAAAAGAAGAGAAAATTTTGTGAGTTATGCGGTAGATACTTTACAGGAATGGAAAGAAACCATGAGGGCAAAAATTCGGATAGAAGTGAGCTTTGGTTGAGTCATTAAATAATGAAAAATCACCGTGAAGAAGAAAGTAGTGTTGTTACGTTCGTTTCATTTTGCTGTTATAACAAACATGATAGGGGTATTATTTGATGTTTAACCGGTATCGTACATCACATAAAGGTTCAAGTTATCGTATGCGGCATAATCATGCTAGGGTTGACCACCCTACTGTGCACTCTGATTAAAACGTGGTAATTTCTATGCCATAGTGAACAGTCGCCTTCCGTGAAGGAACTTCCCATTGGCTCTATGCCTACTAACCAGCAATGGAATGCGTTGTGTTGGAGTCGATGTACTGGCTGGATACACGTTCTTAGAAAGTGAAATTAAACATTACCTTCCCACTGATGTCATAGCTATGAGTATTGCACGGCAGAATGTCACACCGCCCATATCACAAAATACAATAACATCACGAAAGCCTGTATTTAAATGCGTGTAGTATTTTGGACAACATGACCAGATACTAGGATAAATGAAGACGGTTGTTGCCCTTAAGAGAGACAAGGTCGTACCATGATACCTGGCTAGCAGTGATAACTTTCTATATGTATGGTATCATTAAAAGCTTAGATGTAATGTTTACACTTCTGAGCGTTTTAAACATATTCTTTGATTAATAATTTCAGCGTCTAGGCTTATGATATGAAATGCATATAAGTGTCAATTAGGACTTCATCACCATTGCATACTGATATACACTTGCACCTTTATTTGGTTAAAAACATAGGTCCTTCTTAGTATAAGGAAATTTTGTTTTGCGTATTAGTTTGGGAGCTGGGAAATACAAATATGTACCTAGGTACAGAAAATGTATATGGAGCCAGAGGTCTGAGATTACGGGAAGCTTATTAGTTACGTTATTTCAGATTTCAGTGTGATGGAATTCAGTTAATAGCGCTGAATACATTTTTGTATTCCTGTTTTGATTTTCATGAAATCCTGATGCATAATAACGAACTTGTGAAGGTTTACTGTGGGAAATCCTGATAGAAGCTCTCAAGCTACCTAAACAGTGTCTATGCTGACGTGGCATTATGGGGCATTACTGAAAGTAACGACGTTAAGGCCTAAGGTGCGCAGTTTGGAGTCACTGTTGCACTTCCCTCCCCGCTTACTTGGTTATTTTTGTGGTTCTCTTCAGTTCATTTAGTATTTGCTATAGAAGTGCTTTAATTGCCTTATAATTAATTTTTAATACAAAATTCGTCACTTCATATAATACACTTGTAGTTCATAAATTAGCATTGCAAGCTAAGCTTATTTAATTACTAACAGCAAACATCTCTTCCTCTTCTACATTTTTCCTGCCTGTCCCCGTTTCTCCTCCTCAGTGTGCCTCACTCTCTACTGCTCCCCGTCTATCCAGCCTTTCTCTGTAGAAGCTGTGTACCACCTGACGTTCTAAAAACCCGTAGTACAACTGATTTTCTAGGGTGCTATTAAAATTAAAACATATGTAAAAACTTAAGCGTTTATGTATATTTTTTATGCCTGTTATGTGACGGAAACTATGTTGCTTACAGCGGTGATGATAAAAAAGTCATTATAAATGTATATCCTAATTCATTAGGTGTATAAAATAGCTACAAAGTTAGGTAAGCTTTATTAACTAGCAGTATCTTATAAACCTTGAAGTAAAATTTTCACGAGGCTGAATAATAAGACAGATATTAGATCCTTTGACTTCATACAGTATTGCATCACTCCAAAAGTAATTTAGAGATTACAATTCATATTATTTAATTATAACCTACATAGGTTATAGTACGCTTATTGATAACAATCGGTTCAGACATTCGTGAATGAAAAATTAACGTTTACCTACACAGATACACATGCCAGGATTTTAAATTGTGATATTTGGCTTTACGTTGGTCGATTATACATTTCCACATGCTACATATCCACATGCCTATGAGTGGGTATAGGCAAGCCCGTTAGGGATCCCTCGATATATAAATCTCCGAAACACACGTTTTCCAAGATGCTTGGAAGTCATGTAGTTTTAAAACGCAAAGGCCGATACAAAAATAATTGCAAGAAGATTTGGAAACAAGATGAGAAATCAATAGACACTTGTATATTATTGAAATCTGATTAGTCATAGTTATCTTGTTCTGGGTCTCCGCATTTAGCTTAGCATAAAAGTTGTCAGCAGTAAGATCTAAGCAGGAAGAATTTATGGCGCACTTGCGGTTGGTAACATACCACATTGATTTTGAAATGCAACACAGGCACCAGTTGCACTAAAAATGTAAGTCAGGCCTCAGTATGATGGATTGCGGACATAAGGAATAAATTAACATCCGCTCCTGGACTATGCGATTTAACCCATTCTGTGAATTGTGACGTTATCCAGTTCTGCCTTCATGATGAGACGATGTTCAGCTCCTGCTAATGTAGAAGTTATTTGGTGGATTTCATGTCCAGTGCAAACGTGTCTCGTTTTATGATTTGATCATACTTTTGAGCTTACTGAAGTGAATAGGTAAGCAGATCGGCAATTTTGATAGTGCTAGAAAAAATAAACAATTCAATGCATGTGCAGAATCAGATATGCATGCCCATAACGCAAGACAGCAAAATGTGTATTTCATATGTCAACGTTTGGCCGAAATGGAAGTGGATAATTATATATGCACATGTCATTGCATAATAAGGGATTCATTCTGATAAACCGGCAATGACCCTACCAACAACATATTCCGGCAATGAATATCTACGTTACCTCGTGGACATGCTTCTTTTATTCTCGTAAGCGCTCTCTTTTACGTAGACCCTGCCGAACACCACCTTTAGAACACGAGTCTCTTGTGTGTTTATGAAAGACATAAATTTTGTATATTAAAATGATTTTAAAGTAGCCGAAGTACCTTCTGTGCATGTATATGTATGCGGCCGTGCGTGCATGACGCAACAGTGGCGATTAAGGAAGAGCAAGGCAAGTAAACTGCTAAGTTTCCGGAAAAAACTAATAAAAACAGTTATGAGAAAGGTTATGACTATGGTACATACATTAGTAACGCCAGTGGCGTACGGTAGTCATTTCCGCAAAAAACTGTAACACCAACATGGTAAATAAAAGAGCTGAACAACCAAGCAATATATGTGCTTAAAGTATATCCATAGATTGCAACCGTTAACACGATGGCGCACAAAATGAACACTTCATCAACATAGTTTTTTATTATGTTGCTACAACATAGATACATTTAAGCAGTAGTTCATCCAACTTATTGGATTACTGTATATAATAACTACTTGCAAGGAATTTAAAGAATTTAGCATAAGCGTACGAAAACCAGGTGTATAAACTGTAATTTTTAAAAAATAAATGTATTTTCTGAAACAATGTAAGTAGAGTATATAGAGGGATTCTGGCGCAGTTTTTTGCGTTTATATGGGAAAGGATAGGGAAAACGAGGGTGGATGCGGCGGTTCAAGGAGGAAAATGCGTTTATATGGGCGAGATAGGGAATACGTGGAGAGGTGCTAGGCTAGACAGAGGCTGAGAGTAGAGTATGCGTTTATATGTATGAGAGGTATAGGAGCAGGAGGAGCGGTGCTAGGCTAGACAGAGGTTGAGTAGAGTATGGGTTATATGAGAGAGGTAGGGAACAGGAGGAGAGGTGTTAGGCTAGCCAGAGGTTGAGGAGTAGAGTATGGTTTATATGAGAAATATAGGAAAACGAGGAGGGGTGTTAGGCTAGACAGAGGTTGAGGAGTGGAGTATGGTTTATATGAGAAGTATAGGAAAACGAGGAGAGGTATTAGGTTAGGAGAATTGAGTATGTGTTTATAAGAAGATACGAGAAAACGGAGAGATCCTATTATAGGATAGACAGGTGTTAAAGGTAGAATGTGTTTTATATGAGCGGTATAGGAAACCAAAGAGAGATGCTCAGCTAGACAGGGGACAGAAGAGGAATGCGCTTTATGAGAGGTAGGGAACAGGAGGAGAGGTATTAGGGTAGCCAGAGGTTGAGGTGTAGAGTATGGTTTATATGAGAGATATAGGAAAACGAGGAGAGGTGTTAAGCTAGACAGAGGTTGAGGAGTGGGGTATGGTTTATATGAGAAGTATAGGAAAACGAGGAGAGATATTAGGTTAGGAGAATTGAGTATGTGTTTATAATGAGATACGAGAAAGCGGAGAGATCCTATTATAGGATAGACAGGTGTTAAACGTAGAATGTGTTTTATATGAGCGGTATAGGAAACCAAAGAGAGATGCTCAGCTAGACAGGGGACAGGAGAGGAATGCGCTTTATGAGAGGTAGGGGATACGGGGAGTGGTGTTAGGCTAGACAGAGGTCGAAAATAGAGTATGGTTTATATGAGAGATATAGGAAAACGAGGAGAGGAGTTAGACTAGACAGAGGTCGAGGAGCAGAGTATGGTTTATATGAGAGTCATAGGAAAACGAGAGAGGTGTTAGGCTAGACAGAGCTAGAGGAGTAGAGTATGGTTTATATGGGAGGTATAGGAACAGGAGGAGAGGTGTTAGGCTAGACAGATACTAAAGGAGTAGCAATATGGGTTTGTATACAGGGGAGATAGGGAATAGGAGGTGATAGACTTGAAAGCGACTTTAGACGTGAACTTCATGGAAAACTGTTTCATGTCAATGTTCTAGACATGCCCATCACGTAACCTATTCAGGGAAAAGGTGACTCGCTCAGGGGAATAAGGTGACTGCTCAGGGAAAAAGGTGACCTGCAACGGGAAAAAGGTGACCAGCAAAGGGAAAAAGGTGAACAGCAAAGGGAAAAAGGTGACCTATAAAGGGAAAAAGGTGACCTGCAACGGGAAAAAGGTGACCAACAAAGGGAAAAAGGAGACCCATAAAGGGAAAAAGGTGACCAACAAAGGGACAAAGGTGACCAGCAAAGGGAAAAAGGTGACCAGCAAAGGGAAAAAGGTGACCAGTAAAGGGAAAAAGGTGACCAGCAAAGGGAAAAAGGTGACCAGCAAAGGGAAAAAGGTGACCAGCAAAGGGAAAAGGTGACCCAAAAAGGGAAAAGCGTAGGGAAAAGGTGACCCTCTCACGGGAAAAGCAAACCCACTCACACTAACAGGTAAGTAATTCAGTTAGTATCACGGGGTAGGACAGATCCCGGGAAGCGGATATAGCATAGTTCCGTGTGATGTTACAGGTAATTCAAAGAGTATCGTAGGTATTTAGGATAATTCAAGTAACATAGGTGTTTAGAGTCACTCAACTAGTATCACAGGAGGCTAGTTTCCTGGAGCAGGACGTATCATAGCTGCATATTTTTCACAGGCAATTCAGCTAGTATCGGGTGGGGGCATTTTAGTTAATTCAGCTAGTATTACAAGAGGCTGACTGCATCATAGCAGTGTATGATTTCACAGGTAATTCAGTTAGTATCGCAGGTATTTAGGCTAATTCATCTAGTATCACAGGAGGATAGATTCCAGTGTTTGGTACAGCATAGTTTCGTATTTCACAGGTAATTCAGCTAATATCGTAGGTATTTAGCATAATTCAAGTATCATAGGTGTTTAGAGTAATTAAGCTAGCATTACAGGAGGATAGGTTCCAGGGGTCGGTTATAACGTAGTTTCGTATTTCACAGATAGTTCAGGTAATATCGTATTTGGGTAATCAGCATAGATTCACAGATACTCGTGATAATTTCGATCAGAGATTTGTATCACAGCTATTTAAGGTAAATGCAGGTGATTCAGGTTGTATCAATGGTATTTGAGTCATTTTAACAGATAACTCATCAAGTATCATTGATATTTAGGGCAAACCAGATAGTATCACAGGTGCTGGTGCTAATTTAGAGCAGGAATTCGTATCAGAGATAGTTAAGGTAACTTCACATGATTCGGGTAGTATCATGGGTATTTAAGTCATAGCAGCAGCAGCCTCATTACATAACAGCTGTAGCAGAAACAGCAGCAAATCCAACAACTGTAGATTCAGCATCCTCAGCAACAGCAAGCATCACAACAGCAAATACGACAGATGTAGTAGCAGATACAGCATCTATAGCAACAGCAGCTACAATGATAGCAGCAATAGATCCTACAGCTACAGAAACATCAGCCGCAGCCTGTACAATAGCCGTAGTAGAAGCAAATACAACAGCTACCGTAGCAGATACAGCAGATATACAGCAATAGATGTAGCAGATCGCACAGCTGTAGCAACATCTGCTACAATAATAGCAGTGACAACAACCGGTTACTAAACAGCTGTAGCAGCCGCAGTCATCACGGCAGCTGTAACATCAAATACGAGAGTTGTAGTAGTAGATACAAGCTGTAACATCAGCTACGAAAATAACAGTATCAGATCAGGTAGCTTAGCAGCATTAGACACAGTCAGCACAATAGCTGTAGCAGAAGGAAATACAGGAGTTATCGTAGCAGATACAGAGACTGTACAACGATGACTAGCAGATACTACAGCAGCAGCGTCTGCTACAACAATAGCAGCAGCAGTCGCATTACATAACAGCTGTAGATTCAGTATCCTCAGCAACGGCAAGCATCACAATAACAGCAACAACAAATACGACAGATGTAGTAGCAGATACAGCATCTATAGCAACAACAGCTACAACGATAGCAGCGATAGATCCTGTAGCTGTAGCAGCATTAGACACAGTTCTGTATCAATTAATATGCAAGAATGTGCAATTAATATGCTAATTAGCCCCCTCCCACTAATTAGCCCCCTCTCATTTCCCTACTACTGTTTAATCGCTTATATCTCCTGAGTGAAAAGAGATAGAACAATGGGATAAAACTAATCGATTTTTTGGAATGCGCCGCGTCCTTGAGATATTATTCCTAGTTGGCCGGGATGCCTGGGTTCGAATCCTAGGAGTGATTAAAAATTCATCTTCTAATAACTCAGAGACTAATTAAGAGAAAGACGCCAAATAAACTTTATTACATTTACACTATTAGGTAGTTTCTTGTGAATGTATATTTGGTACCTGTTGTCGTGGGTTCGATCCTTAATTTTTAAATCGCCATTATCTCGGAAACTAAGAAAGGTAGAGGGGTGTACCAAAGCATCATTGATAGCGGTTATAATTTGTAATTAATACTGTATATAATTTCCAATCAGTTGTCCTTAGTTCGAATCCCGATCTTTCAATGACTTCCTTAATTTTCCTCATTACTCTAGAATATATCATTTAGATTGATAGTGTAACTGCATACAGCTCGCTTAAACATATCAAACTAATATTTTAAATAATTTTGTTTCTGGTGCTCAGGGTTCGAATACCGACAAAATGTAATTTAATTGTAAATTTAATAACTCCTAAACTACTTTAGATAAAGCGTAAAATAAACTTTATTGCGTTTATGTTATTAGGTTGTTTCTTGTGGATGTATAACTAGATACTTGACGTCCTGGGTTCTCTCCTTAATTTTTAAATCTTTATTATCTCGGGAACTAAGTGAGGTAGAGGAGTGAACCAAAGCATTATTGATAGGTTCTGTACTGGGTGATTAATTCTGTATATAATTGTCAATCAGTTGTGCTTGGTTCGATTCCCCATCTTTTAAGGACTTCCTTAATTTTCCTCTGTACACTAGAATATATCACTTAGATTGAAAGCGTAGCTGCATATAGCTTTCTTTAACATGTAAAGCTAATATTATAAATTATTTTGTTCCTGGTGTTCTGGGTTCGAATACCGATTCAATGAAATTTACTTGCAAATTTAATAACTCGTAATTTAATTTAGATAGACATGTCAAGGTAAACGCAAACAGAGTATCTCGTCCTTAAATATCGTTATCATGACAAATATTACTTAAAAGTACTCAGATCGAATCCCGAAGGGGTGATTTCATATATCTTCAAGCTTATGGATCATATCAGGTTCGAGTAAAGATTAAATGCTTGATGCTAATGCGGGGGAGCTAAATTACTAAAAACACATTTATTAAAAGTATTACCGAGTTCGATTTAGAAGCTTAGAATCTGTGTAACTCTGGAAAAATTGCTTTTCTCGTGATTGTAGTGAAATGTAATGGTTTTTCTGTAGGAAGATGGAAAGGAAGAATTGAAAAGGGAATGAAAACATGAAATAATGTAGTATATACATACATTTAAGTAAATGAGAGAGAAAATCTTCTACGTTACCTTTTAAGTCTTTACTTTTAAGTATTTTGATAATAGAGATTGTGCTAGCTTTGGTGTAATAGGTGGTGGTAGGCTTTGAATGGAACATCTGACTGAATGAGCGTGTGGGAATACTTCTCTTGTTGGTGTGACAGCGTATACAGGTAGTTACGAGACGAGTTTAAACGTGTTTGATACTGTCAGACATCCTGTCTCTGGGTGTGACATCATAGACATCGAGTATCCTATAGAACTTCACGATCTACGCAACGATCTACCTTTCCTGCCTGAGTGTATGAAACCATTGAAATCATATACAAAGAAACCGATACCTCGTCTTGGACCTATACCATGTATGTAGTACATTAAATGGCTTTGAAGCAAGCTCTTAATCATGGGTTACGACTAAAAAAATCCATCGTGTGCTGCAATTCCAACAGTCACAGTGGTTAAAGCCTTATGTGGAATTTAACAGGCTACTACAATAAGCCGCAAATGATTTCGAGAAGGACGTCTACAAGCTCTTTAACAACGTCATGTTTGGAAAACCTATGGAGAATCTGCCTGATCGTATGGATATACGACTGGTAATAAATGAGAATACTCTAGAGAAGCTGTTCGCCAAGCCTACGTTTATCGATAGGACAATATATGCTGCTATTCTAGCTGTTCTATATATGGCCTCTCGACAAGCCTATATACATTGGTATGAGTGTGTTCGACATCTCCAAGACAATGTATCACCATCATTATGATGTGCTGTTACCATATTACGGAGCTGGAAACCTGAAGCTTATGTACATGGATACTTATTCATTCATTCATTCATTCATCGTGTAACAACTGGAGATGTGTACCATGACAAGTTACGTTTACTTGAGCATCTGGATACTGCTGATTATCCTACAACTATATATGCTATTCAGCTCTAAACAAAGTGCTTGGGAAATCTAAAGATGAGGCTAATGGTAAAATCTTCCCGCGCTTTGTCGGACTACGAGCTAAGATGTTTGCCTTAGATATCCATGGATCAATGGTAAAAAAGATTAAGGGTATAAAACGTAGTGCTATTAAGCAGTACATTACGTTTGACCTCCATACAGACTGCCTTAAAACCTGTGAAATCATCAGAACGCCTATAAATCTAATCTTATCACGAAAGCAGGCTGTTACTACTGTGCAAGTGAATAAAATTACATTGAATTCCTTTGATGATCTCCGAGAGTCTACAATGTTAAAAAAATTAAAGTTTACTCATGTGCTGTGTAGGCACATAGCAGACAAATGGTGAAGAAAGGAGAAGATGGAAGGGGAGGCGGTAACCATTGTCATTAGGAGCAAATACTAGTGCTAGTCTCACGCCTATATAAAGGGAAGAGACGTCTACCCTTACAATCCTTGTTTAATGAAGCAATGATTTAACTGATAAAGCTGCTACATTTGAGCAAAAAATGGATTAGCTGCTGCTACAGCTGTAATGTAACCGGTTGTTGTCGCTGCTATTATTGTATCAGATGTTGCTACAGCTGTAGGATCTGTTACATCTATTGTTGTACAGTTGCTGTATCTGCTACGATAGCAATTGTATTTGCTTTTGCTACAGCTATTGTGCTGACTGTGTCTAATGCTGCTACAGCTGCAGGATCTATTGCTGCTATCGTTGTAGCTGCTGTTGCTATAGATGCTGTATCTGCTACTACATCTGTCGTATTTACTGTTGATGCTGTTTTGATGACTGCTGTTGCTGTGGTAGGTGAATCTACAGCTGGAATATCATTGCTGTGATGCTTGCTATTGCTAACACTGCTAAATCTCTAGCTGCTGCTGCTGCTGCAGGTGTTATGTAATGCGACTGCTGCGGCTATTGTTATAGCAGATGCTGATACAGCTGTAGGATCTGTTACAACTGTTGTTGTACAGTCTCTGTATCTGCTACGATTGCTGTATTTGCTTCTGCTACAGCTATTGTGCTGACTATGTCTAATGCTGTTACAGCTACCTGATCTGATAGTGTTATTGCTGTAGCTGATGTTACAGTGTTGTATCTACTACTTCAGCTCTCATATTTGATGTTACAGCTACCGTGATGGCCGCTGTTGCTGAATCTACAGATGGAATATCATTGCTGTCATGCCTGTTATGGTAAGAGTGCTAAATCTATAGCTACTGGATTAGCTGCTGCTCCTACAGTTGTTATGTAACTGGTTGTTGTCACTGCTATTATTGTAGCAGATGTTGCTACAGCTGTAAGATCTGTTACATCTATTGTCGTACAGCTGCTGTATCTGCTATGGTAGCTATTGTATTTGCTTCTGTTACAGCCATTTTGCAGGCTGCGGCTGATGTTTCTGTAGCTGCAGGATCTATTGCTGCTATCATTGTAGCTGCTGTTGCTATAGATGTTGTATCTGTTACTACATCTGTCGTATTTGCTGTTGTTGTGATGCTTGCTGTTGCTGCTGCTACAGCTGTTATGTAATGTAACTACTGCTGTTATTGTTGTAGTAGATGCTACAGATCTAGGATCTGTTACAGCTATTGTTGTACAGGCTCTGTATCTGCTACGAAAGCTGCTGTATTTGCTTCTGCTACAGCTATTGTGCTGAATGTGTCTAATGCTGCTACAGCTGCAGGATCTATTGCTGTTATAGTTGTAGTCGATGTTACAGCATTGTATCTACTACTACAGCTCTCGTATTTGATGACTGCTGTTGCTGTGGTGGGTGAATCTACAGCTAGAATATCATTGCTGTGATGTTTGCTATTGCTAAGAGTGCTAAATCTATAGCTGTTAGATTAGCTGCTGCGGCTACAGCTGTTATGTAACTGGTTGTTGTTGCTGCTATTATTGTAGCAGAAGTTGCTACAGCTGTAAGATCTGTTACATCTATTGTTGTACAGCTACTGTATCTGCTACGGTAGCTGTTGTATTTCCTTCTGCTACGGCTATTGTGCTGGCTGCGGCTGATGTTTCTGTAGCTGTAGGATCTATTGCTGCTATCATTGTAGCTGCTGTTGCTATAGATGCTGTATCTGTTACTAAATCTGCCGTATTTGCTGTTGCTGAACAAACCGGTTGTCTCTGCTATTATTGTAGCAGATGTTGCTACAGCTGTACGATCTGTTACATCTATTGTTATACAGCTGCTGTATCTGCTACGGTAGCTGTTGTATTTGCTTCTGTTACGGCTATTGTGCAGGCTGTAGGTTGTACGCTGTTTCTGTAGCTGTGGGATCTATTGCTGCTATCGTTGTAGCTGTTGTTGCTATAGATGCTGTATCTGCTACTACATCTGTCGTATTTGCTGTTGCTGTTATTGTGATGCTTGCCGTTGCTGAGGATACTGAATCTACAGCTGTTATGTAATGCGACTGCTGCTGCTATTGTTGTAGCAGACGCTGCTGCTGTAGTATCTGCTAGTCATCGTTGTACAGTCTCTGTATCTGCTACGATAGCTGCTGTATTTGCTTCTGCTACAGCTATTGTGCTGACTTTGTCTAATGCTGCTACAACTAACTTATCTGATACTGTTATTTTCGTAGCTGATGTTACAGCCTTGTATCTACTACTACAACTCTCGTATTTGATGTTACAGCTGCCGTGATGACTGCGGCTGCTACAGCTGTTATGTAACCGGTTGTTGTCACTGCTATTATTGTTGCAGATGTTGCTACAGCTGTGCAATCTGCTACATCTATTGCTGTATATCTGCTGTATCTGCTACGGTAGCTGTTGTATTTGCTTCTACTACGGCTATTGTACAGGCTGCGGCTGATGTTTCTGTAGCTGTAGGATCTATTGCTGTTATCATTGTAGCTGCTGTTGCTATAGATGCTGTATCTGCTACTACATCTGTCGTATTTGCTGTTGTGATGCTTGCTGTTGCTGAGGATGCTAAATCTACAGTTGTTGGATTTGCTGCTGTTTCTGCTACAGCTGTTATGTAATGAGGCTGCTGCTGCTATGACTTAAATACCCATGATACTACCCGAATCATGTGAAGTTACCTTAACTAGCTCTGATACGAATTCCTGCTCTAAATTAGCACTAGCACCTGTGATATTATCTGGTTTGCCCTAAATATCAATGATACTAGATGAATTATGTGTTAAAATGACTCAAATACCATTGATACAACCTGAATCACCTGCATTTACCTTAAATAGCTGTGATACAAATCTCTGATCGAAATTATCACGAGTATCTGTGAATCTATGCTGATTACCCAAATACTTACGATATTACCTGAACTATCTGTGAAATACGAAACTACGTTATAACCGACCCCTGGAACCTATCCTCCTGTAATGCTAGCTTAATTACTGTAAACACCTATGATACTTGAATTATGCTAAATACATACGATACCTGTGAAATACGAAACTATGCGGTACCCAACCCTGGAATCTATCCTCCTGTGATACTAGATGAATTAGCCTAAATACCCGCGATACTAACTGAATTACCTGTGAATTCATACACTGCTATGCTGCTGTCAGCCTCTTGTAATACTAGCTGAATTAACTAAAATGCCCCCACCCGATACTAGCTGAATTGCCTGTGAAAAATATGCAGCTATGATACGTCCTGCTCCAGGTAACTAGCCTCCTGTGATACTAGCTGAGTGACTCTAAACACCTATGTTACTTGAATTATCCTAAATACCTACGATACTCTCTGAATTACCTGTAACATCATACGGAACTATGCTATATCCGCTTCCCGGGATCTGTCCTACCCTGTGATACTAACTGAATTACTTACCTGTTATTGTGAGTGGGTTAGCTTTTCCCGTGAGAGGGTCACCTTTTCCTTACACTTTTCTCTTTGTGGGTCACATTTTCCCTTTGCTGGTCACCTTTATCCCTTTGCTGGTCACCTTTTTACCTTTACTGGTCACCTTTTTCCCTTTGCTGGTCACCTTTTTCCCTTTGCTGGTCACCTTTTTCCCTTTGCTGGTCACCTTTGTCCCTTTGTTGGTCACCTTTTTCCCTTTATGGGTCACCTCTTTCCCTTTGCTGGGCACCTTTTTCCCGTTGCAGGTCACCTTTTTCCCGTTGCAGGCCACCTTTTTCCCTTTGTGAGTCACCTTTCCTTTTAAGGGTCATCTTTTTCCCTTTATGGGTCACCTTTTTCCCTTTGCTTGTCACCTTTTTCCCTTTGCTGGTCACCTTTTTCCCGTTGCAGGTCACCTTTTTCCCTGAGCAGTCACCTTTTTCCCCTGAGCGAGTCACCTTTTCCCTGAATAGGTTACGTGATGGGCATGTCTAGAACATTGACATGAAACAGTTTTCCATGAAGTTCACGTCTAAAGTCGCTTTCAAGTCTATCACATCCTATTCCCTATCTCTCCTGTATACAAACCCATACTGCTACTCCTTTAGTATCTGTCTAGCCTAACACCTCTCCTCCTGTTCCTATACCTCCCATATAAACCATACTCTACTCCTCTAGCACTGTCTAGCCCAACACCTCTCTCGTTTTCCTATGACTCTCATATAAACCATACTCTGCTCCTCGACCTCTGTCTAGTCTAACTCCTCTCCTCGTTTTCCTATACCTCTCATATAAACCATACTCTATTTTCGACCTCTGTCTAGCCTAACACCACTCCCCGTATCCCCTACCTCTCATAAAGCGCATTCCTCTCCTGTCCCCTGTCTAGCTGAGCATCTCTCTTTGGTTTCCTATACCGCTCATATAAAACACATTCTACCTTTAACACCTGTCTATCCTATAATAGGATCTCTCCGTTTTCTCGTATCTTCTTATAAACACATACTCAATTCTCTTAAACCTAATACCTCTCCTCGTTTTCCTATACTTCTCATATAAACCATACTCCACTCCTCAACCTCTGTCTAGCCTAACACCCCTCCTCGTTTTCCTATATTTCTCATGTAAACCATACTCTACTCCTCAACCTCTGGCTAGCCTAACACCTCTCCTCCTGTTCCCTACCTCTCTCATATAACCCATACTCTACTCAACCTCTGTCTAGCCTAGCACCGCTCCTCCTGCTCCTATACCTCTCATACATATAAACGCATACTCTACTCTCAGCCTCTGTCTAGCCTAGCACCTCTCCACGTATTCCCTATCTCGCCCATATAAACGCATTTTCCTCCTTGAACCGCCGCATCCACCCTCGTTTTCCCTATCCTTTCCCATATAAACGCAAAAAACTGCGCCAGAACCCCTCATATACCCTACTAATGTATAATAATTCCAGCATGTTTTTAGCTCAATCCTAATGTACGAGGATAATTTAAACAATTCTTGGAATGAAGTAGATAATGAATGCGACAGATTTTTCAAATAGTTCTTATTTTTCAATAAGTATATCTCTCTTGACAACAATGTACTTGGTCCAGAAATGCCCCATGGCCTTTATCCCGTCACAGAAGACAGATTTCTCTAGGACTTGCAAAATTCGATTCAAATGGCGATTTAAGTCTATTGTCGGACAAAATGTCATTATATCTCCATATAATGCATGTTTTTAGCTCAATCCAGCATGTTTTTAGCTCAATCCTAATGTACGAGGATAATTTAAACAATTCTTGGAATGAAGTAGATAATGAATGCGACAGATTTTTCAAATAGTTCTTATTTTTCAATAAGTATATCTCTCTTGACAACAATGTACTCGGTCCAGAAATGCCCCATGGTCTTTATCCCGTCACAGAAGACAGATTTCTCTAGGACTTGCAAAATTCGATTCAAATGGCGATTTAAGTCTATTGTCGGACAAAATGTCATTATATCACCGAACACTCTGAGTTTAGGGAACACATGGAAGTATGATGGAGCTAACCGAGGGAGGTGACGCAGGCGGTAGCGAGTGCGACTCACATTCGGGAGGTCATGGATTCGATTCGCACGGCGACCTTTTTGCTCTGTTTTTTTAGGCTCCCCCGGGTCACTAGGCGAATGCTGGGAAGGTTTCTTATATCCCCCGGATGTCCTGTCCCTCACCCTAAGAGAAAGGTTCCGACACCTTCAGCTGTCGTGGTACAGGCGCTAGGGTCTTGAGAACTCATGGTACTTTTGACGTTACTATAAGTACGCTGGGCAAACATCCGGGCCCCACCCATGAGGGTGTTTTTTTGGATTGGGTTGGACTAGGCGCCGCAATAGTTCCCGATGCCCATGGGAGATTCGGTACCTCTGGGCGGTTTTCCGTCCAGTTGGGGGTTGTGAGACGACTCAAGGTACTCCGATACCGCCCTGGAAAGCTTGTAGGCGGTCCTCTAGTAGGCTGTCGGCACCACAGAGGTTTGTTCTGTATTCTTCCCCTATGGGGGTTGACACGCGTAAGTGGCGTACACCCTTCCACCCTACAATGAGGGGCCGGTTTAAATTTTCAAGTGCTGGCCTGCTGGAAAAGCCTTCGCAGGTGGGAGGGCCACACGGATGGCGCCCTCCTCCCTGGGTACAGCGGGGTTTTGCCCCTGGGTCTTATTGTCCTGTCCCTACATTTCACCTCCTTTGTAATTTCATTTCACTTTTCATCTGCTTGGCTGTTTCAGGGTTGCAAATGTCGGCGGGAGTCTCGGCGTTGAGTGGCAGGAAGAAAGAATGCTCTGTGTAAAACTGCATTCCTGGAATCGGGGCGGTGTCCAAGTTCCGGGCCTCCCAGTGGTATATACAAACCAGTAGTGGGGAGGGGAGCCGGTTTTACCAGCTACTATAGGGGAGTTTCAACCTGGAATCTACAGGAACCCTGCTGTCTGCCTTGTCGCGCCTCCTGATCCAGCCTCCCTCTGCCTTCTCTCACCTCACCCCTCCCTCCTAGGGGCGCAACGTTAGGGGCCTAGGTACAAAGATTTCCTTAGATCGAGATACTAACTCTCCCTCCAGTCTTGGTCATATGTCATAATGGAGCAAAGTCAGGGGAATGAGGTGAATGGGGCAGCAGATCATATCCCACTTCTTTGATTTTCATTATTGCAACAACACGTGTGAGGTAAAGCATTGTGTTTTTGGAAGACAGTTCTCTTATTTGTAAAATCCGGTCTTTTCTCGCGTAGGTTGGTCTTCAATTGTTACAGAAGATTAGCATAATATGCTCCTGTGACAGATTTTCCAGAAAGTACATTATGAATTAGCAACAGACTCTTGCATTCCAGAAAA
The DNA here is from genome assembly GCA_030765065.1 of Deroplatys truncata. Classification (NCBI taxonomy): domain Eukaryota; kingdom Metazoa; phylum Arthropoda; class Insecta; order Mantodea; family Mantidae; genus Deroplatys; species Deroplatys truncata. Next base: position 521,592,257 of record CM060990.1, on the reverse strand, counting down.
CAATGCCAAGACTTTTGACGCACTTTGTCTTCTTTGGTGGCGGTAAATGCTGGTGCTTTTATTTCTTACACTGCTTTTAGTTTCAGGTGTGTAGTAGTATACCCGTATTTCATCCTTTGTTACAATATACGTATTAAGTCATTGGAATCTCTCTGGAAATCAGAAAAACTTTGCTCAGAGGTTTGCCCTCCGATTCGCTTTGGATCTGGTGCCAACAATCGAAGCACCCACTTTGAAAACAAAGTTTTCGATGTCCTACAGAACTATGTCATGTACATTATTGTTTATTTGTTTTGCCGTGCAGAATTTTGAACCCCGCTTCTGCATCATCCTTAAAGTTTTCATAGCGGGTTTAAAACTCCGGGGTCCACTTATATGTGGTTGAAAATCATGTTGTAGAATCTCCTGTAGTGTTTCTGATATCGGTATTTTATCCATACCCTTCCTTACGAAGTACTTAATAACCGCATGATGTTCGACATTTTCGAACGACCTCATACTAGAAAGCAGAGAAATCATTTCTCTCCTATAATCTCTATGTGTAGTAGGGTTGTCGAGAGTCATCATATATGCAACACTCATGCCATCAACTAGCAACATGCAAAAAACAAACAGGCCTAGTCACATAGGCAGAGGCGTTAGAAATCCAAATGACAAGAGTGTCGTTTTCTCCGCTTCGGATGCACACTACTTGATGTAACAATGTGGGCGCAAAAATGGAATGCAAGCATTTCATTCCTCAAAAACAGTCAGTATATTTGTAGCATGTAACCTGGTCCTACGACGCAAGAAATAAATGCAACAATATATATTCTCCAGCTATACTACGCAAAGCAGAATATATAATAGTATCTATAGGATATTAGTAGGATAAGCCGCCTTTAAGGTAGTACATCTCAGAGTAAACAAAATTGCATTGAAGGTACTGGTGTGGGTGAATCAGATGAGAGAAGGTCACTGTTCTCGGAGGCAGTAGTCACAGTAGCTCAGTTAGGCCTAGTCCACACCTGCATACAATTACCTACAAACAGCAAACAAAGTATAAAACTGATTTGAATCGTTTCTGAGCAGTATGTTGAAGAACTTCTGTGTGATTTTTACTAGTCTGTTGATTTCAATGTCTAAATGCTTGCAATAACAGAATATAGATTCGCAAAAAATTGCCACATTCAGGCTTCTATAACCTTTCATTAAGCAATAATCGCTTTCATTACTGGGAATTGTCTTAAAGATAAGAGATAATTATAATACTGATATAAAAATACACTTGGGTGCAAAACGTGGGACATTCCCCTAGATCACCACAGTGGGTTTTCTTCCGTAAGGTTTTAAATTTACTAATACTAGACACCACCCAGTCCTTATCTCCTCTATGTTTGACTTGAAACAAATTCCAAGGGACCAAATGGAATTAATGAATGATGTTTTATTCAGTCGAAAAGAATGGGATAAGAAATAGTCACTCTTAATTAATTTGTCTGTGACAGGTGTAAACAATTAGAAATACGCCAGCATAAAGTAAAATAATTAGCGACTCGACCTCGTAGAGGGAGGTGTGGTTGTGAAGAAATCACCTGTAGTATTAAAATGCACCACAGCAACAATATTTATCAAAGGCTTCCTTTGAAGTAGAGGGGTAACTGAAGTCGAAAATTACTCCTGTCATCGAACAGCGTTGTGGCGCTGGAAGGGCTGTTCAACTGTGCAACGTACCGTGAAGAATAGAATCCGAATGGTAATGAAATTATCAAGAAAGAGGCTATGATTTCCATGCATTTTTCAGATTCATTTACTACTTTGATACGTAAAAATTTAAATACCAGAAAAATGAATATGGCACCGTTATTGCTATTATTATAATTGTTAACTTAACCGTACTCTAGCAGAAAATACGTAGACAACTCATTCACAATGTTACCCTTAAGGCATCGCTTTGGGATTACGTAGTCAACTTGTCAATCAAGTGGCTAGAATTGTGAAATATGAGAGTTAAACGGGTGACGCTAGAGAGGTCGGAGTTGCACATATTTCGTTACTAACTTAAACGGCCTTGTTCCTATGTGGGCCACTTATTTTAAGCTCAAGAGAAAGCCAATGAGAACGTTGGACAAATGTGGAAAGAAATTCTGCACAGAGGCTGTTATCATTTTGAAGAAAATGAAGTATATGCGGTGAACTGTTCTTTGAAAATGGTATAAACATGAGGCAGAGGGTTTTAATAAGTAAACAGGGCAATCGTGTTACCGCGCGGAGTATAAGTGACCTTAAGTTGTGACGGACACTCCTCGCCAAACCAAAGGACGGTTTCGTTGCGACTGTACCATTTATTCGGTGCATATATAGAATAGTGGAGAACGGGAAATATGTCTAAAGTAAGGAAGTGCTCATGCGTAAACATCACAATAATCATCATTTGTAGCAGAATTCGGCATGTAACACTTCAGCACAAATGACGAAACCATCACATGTCACATCAGAGCTCATAGGATGTTTAAAGCATAATGTTAAATAACCCGTAATTGAATGAAACATAAGGAACATGTGGCATTAGAAAGGAATAATGAAGAAAGTGGACTTTCAATATCCTCAGCTCCAAACCATGGATCATAACTTTTCGAGTATCTGTGCCATACACTAATAAGAGCGGATACTGCTTTAAAAGCTGTACAGCTTTCGACGTAAAAGAAAATACAATGTAACTCGGATTTCTGTATATTAATGCCGTAATTAAATCAGGAGGAATCCTTATTGTGCCTTAATATTATTAATACCAATTATTAGTTTTCCTAATACTAAACATAATGAAACATACGCTGGTTTTCTACCCTCTAATACTCTTTAATTCTGGTCTACCTGCTAACGAAATAGGGTGAACTGCCTTCAAACTGTATATCATATTTGTTTACAGAGAACACTACAAGGTCACAAGCCCTTCCACCTTCTCTGATCACTAAACCTAGGAGCGTTCCTAACTTGATCGTGTACTTACTAAAACCCCTCTGCTTGGTCATGTGTTAATGCAATTTTCACATTGCATTATAAGTAAAACTGTAGTCAAACATTCTATAGCACGAGCTCTTTCGTAGTAATAAAACACGAATGCTTTTTAGGTTTCTGTATCAGCAGGTTTTTGTAATTCCAAAATGTTGAATCCCTGGGAATCATTTTTAACTGAAAGATTATCTAAGAAGAAAAGGTCTGAAAACATGACAAATGACAATCATAGGCTCACATAATCGCTTTATCATTTAACTTTCCCTTAAAAGCAATAACACAACCGTGTCATCCTGGATATATTGTAAAGCTCGGTAATATGGGATTCTAAAATGAACCGGAATACTCTGCAGGGTTAGGTTTACATTACCTTGTCTTATATATATAAGGTACCTAACCTACGACAAAATGTTAATCAACTATATTTTCCGCCACCATCGCAATAAAATTTAGGGCAAGACATTTAGTTTACCTGCTCTGTTTTCGTTGAAATTTTGGATAATAAAAAAGCTCCCATACTTTCTCGACATTTTTAGCTGCTGTTGTTTTGCTCCTGTTATTGCAAGTACTTCCATTCAAGGAGATGTTCCTCACTGAATGACAACCCTCTTCTAGGTAATCTTCTGTAACGAATATGGGGTCGCTACTATAGTTCATAAGACATTGCGACTTCCAAAGCACTGTATAGGTATATTTGCTTCCATATACTCAGTGATGTATTACGCTTCTGTAGAACCTTGGGCACCACCTTCATATATTTGTTAGTACATTAAGGATAAAGCTGCTCTACGTCTCATTAAAATTATTATTCATTTCAGTACCTATACCACGCGACTAGCCTGCACCATCCCTTAAATGCAAGAAGATTTTTACTTGCAGTGTAACATCTAATACTAGCTTTTAAGTTGGCCTCACTTTTTTGTATAGTGCTGTTTGTCCTCCTGGTGTATGCCGTTATTAGCAAATGAGGTTGTGTAGTTGCTAATAATCTTGTTATAGTACTAGCTATAGGAGTAGTAGTGTCGATCGGTTACAGTAGATGCATTAGACGTTTATTCTAATGTACCCTCCAGAGAGCTATCAGGCATGCTTTCTAATGTCTCTTCCTCCTCTAAATATCGGTTGAGCAGAGGAATGTCATGAGTTACTTCACATTCCAGCTTTCGTATTGGTATATTCAACTATTGGGAACAATTTACGTTCAGGTTAGTACACCTTTTAATAAAAGTTAACTCCAAATTAGGAGTTTAACTACTTCATTCCTCTTTGCAAATCATTACCAATGGAAGAGCAACTCTAAAATGTGCAGCACCTTAGGTAACCCAAATTACTTATCTAAGTTCATTAAAACTACCTATATCGCATCTCACGCCTGAAAAGCAGTACATGTTCAATGGAGCGCACTGTTGCCGCAAGTACTATACGTACGCTCGCAAATTTGGCGCCCAGCTGCGGTCCCTCTAGCAATTTAATGTCATCTTGTGAATGATACATCACCAAATAGTGAAATATTTGCACTGCCATTTAAGGTTGTTGTAATACATTTAATTTTCACCTGCACTTTATGTCTCCTGTTTGCATTTAGTGCTTCGAAATACGATTTTACAAGCAAAAAATATTCCTTTTAAAGGAAATATGAGATATAAAATAATAAAATCTATAATTCGGTAGGGTGTCATCGCTGTTTATCCTTGACAAAATTAAATTCAAAGTGAATGGAATGTTTTCAAACAACAAAGAATGAACGATGCGCCACATGCTGTTTTGTGCTATTCTAACATACTACATTAACCTAGCGGCTTCTTGTGTCACCCATCAATTTCTGCTTTCCTTTTTATAGATCTTTAAAAGTTCTCTCTTTCGTTCCTTTTTATCCTATACACCACTGTTTCTGAACACCGGGTAGCCTTAGCTGCTTATTTTATTGCCTTACCAACACTCATTTTACTGGAAAAATAATCTAACACATTCATTATTATATATTGCGTTTCTGCTTAGTTTGCGAGCTTTTCGTCTCTTCCTTGCTGCTCTCTCCATAACCATAAATATTTACTTAAAATATTATATAAATAACCTACATAACATTTCACAGTATTCTATAGGTTTGTGGCGGCTCAACCATCACACTGAAAGCAGCTACTTAACCATCCCTTGGAAGCTGCTTCCAAAGCTGGGCACGTCTTCAGAGGGCAGCATCTCCCAGACACCGAGCAGTGATTGACAAGGAACAGCAGTGTGCTTGGGTCGATTAGCCCACCTGCTGAGAAGCAACACTAAGCAGGAAGTCGGTAGTGGCTTTCTGCCGAAAACAGACGAGTGCATCCCGGAACTTAAACTGCCGAGTTTGTTACTTCATAGTTCGTATATTGTTCCTATCTTGTGTACGCGGAGTTAATAAATTTAGTGCTATACATACCTGTGATATTTACATTTCAGTTCAACCTTAACCCACATCTGGTGACCCCGACGTGATAGTGAAAAAGCGATCGTGGAAAAGTGAAAAGTGTTTATGAAAAAGTGACAATTTAATTCGTGTTAGGTGCCGCGTATACACATACAACAAACATGACTACGGAACAGGCAGCTGCAGGTACTGTTTATCGTGTGGCGGTGAAGTTGCCTTCTTTGTGGGCCGAAAAACCTGCGCTATGGTTTGCCCAAGCAGAAGGGCAATTTGAACTCAGTGGGATTACGAGTGAAAGAACTAAATTCAATCATGCAATTGCTCAGCTCGACCACCGATATGCCGCAAAAGAGGAGGATACAATAACTAATCCACCAGCTGAAGGTCCCTACACAAAACTCAAGGCGGAATTGGTACGCAGGTTGTCCACCTCCAAGGAGCAACACGTCCGGCAGTTGCTAACTCACGAGGAAATCGGGGACCGCAAGCCATCCCAATTTTTGCGGCACCTCAAAAGCCTCGCACCACACGTTCCAGACGACTTCTTGAGGAGTATATGGTGCAGCTGTTTGCCATCTCATACCCAGAGCATCATCGCCTGCCAAGTGGACGCTAACCTTGATGCCGTTTCGCTACTGGCAGACAAAATTCACGAGGTGACCCCTCCGCCTCACTGCGTGGGGAGCGTTAACCCTTCATCCGAACTCACCATGCTCTTACAGAGAGTTGAAGAGCTATCTAAGCAAGTGTCAGCCTTAACAACCCGTCCAGTACGACAGCGTTCGCATTCGCAAAACCACCAACGACAAAGAAGTCAGTCACCACACTCCTCGCGCGACTCGTCGGCAGTTCGGCGACGCTGCTCGGAAGTGTACGTCACCCTGCACCTATATGCCGGAAAACGACTGCAGCAGCCGTAGGTGGCAGTAAACCACTTCACCTCTTCATCAGGTCTCTGTTCATTACTGACAGCAGAAGCAAGCACAGATTCCTAATAGACACCGGTTCAGATCGCTGCGTGTTTCCTAAAAGGTTAGTTCCTGACAGGAGAGAGCATTTAGATTACCAACTGTTCGCCGCCAATGGCACGACTATTCACACTTTCGGCTATGTCCATTTAAACCTAAATTTTGGACTTTGGCAAGCATTTGTTTGGCGCTTCGTGGTGGCTGATGTTAGCATTCCAATAATTGGTGTAGATTTTTGTCCCATACAATCGTATGGTAGACTGTCGTCATGGGTGTTTACTGGATGGCACTACCAAACTGTCAATGCCCCGTTTTATCACAAACACTGCAGTTCCTAGTGTTAAAACTATTCTCACTGGTACGCCACTTGATGACCTTCTCGCAGAGTTCCCCGAGCTCACTCGGCATGCGGGAATGCCAAAAACTGTGCAACATCAGGTTGTTCATCACATCAGAACAACGCCCGACCCACCTGTTTCTTGCCACCCTCGGTGACTCGCTCCTTAGCGCCTCAAGATAGCTAAGACCGAGTTTGACAACATGCTGCAGGAGGGCATAGCCCGACGTTCTGAGAGCCCTTGGTCTTCGGCCCTACACCTGGTACCAAAGAAAGACAACGGTTGACGCCCTTGTGGTGACTACCGTGCTCTTAATGCTCGTACCATTCCTGACCGATGTCCTATACCACATATCCACGATTATTCCCATCATCTTTCCGGTTGTTCCGTCTTCTCCAGAATCGATCTCGTCCGAGCATATAACCAGATACCCGTACACTCTGATGATATCCCCAAAACAGCCATCACTACTCCTTTCGGTTTGTTTGAATTTCCCTTTATGTCATTTGGCCTCAGAAACGCAGCTCAGACGTTTCAAAGATTTATGGATGAAGTTTTCCGTGGTCTGGATTTCTATTTCGCCTACTTGGACGACATCTTAGTCGTCTCCCAGACTTCGGAACGGCATCTCCAGCACCTTCGCCAACTCTTCACCAGGCTACGGGAATTCGGAGTTATCATCAACCCTTCCAAGTGTACCTTTAAAGTTCCGGAGGTTGTCTTTCTGGGGTACACCATCTCGGGAGAAGGTTCTCGTCCCTTGCCCGACCGAGTGGTTGACTTGCAATCGTATGCCGCACCCAGACCATCCGACAACTCAGAAGGTTCCTGGGAATGATAAACTTTTATCGTCTTTTCCTACCAAATGCTGCTGCCGTTCAGGCACTCCTTCACGCCATTCGCTCAGGCTCTCGAGTCAAAGGCTCTGATTCTGTGAACTGGACACCTGAGCTGCTTCAGACTTTCGAGAACTGCAAGGAGAGTCTCTCAAAGGCAACTCTTCCAGCCCATCCAAATAGCTCTGTCCCTCTTGCTCTGGTTACTGACGCTTCCAGTTCCGCACTTGGAGCAGTTCTACAGCAGCGGATAAATGGGAACTGGCAACCACTCGGCTTCTTTTCCAAGAAGCTCACCTCCCAGCAACAGAAGTACAGTGCTTATGACAAAAAGCTTCTGGTTATCTACGAGGTCGTTAAACACTTCCGGCACATGTTAGAAGTACAAAACCTTACCATCTTCACCGATCATAAAACCATTACATATGGCTTTCAGCAAAAGAGCGAAGGCTTCTCTCCTCGTCGGTTCCGATACCTAGACTTAATTTCCCAATTCTGCACCAACATTGAACACGTCTCTGGTTTAGATGACGTCGTTGCCAATGCCTTTTCTCGTATCGGCACCCTGTCTACTAACCCCGTTGACTTGGTGGCACTCGCTAAGTCTCAGGAGCAGGATGCCGAGCTTCGCCAGCTACTCCAAAACAATGATGCTTCTCTTATCTTACAAAAGATTCCTCTACCCGGTACTGCAGTATCTTTGTACTATGACACTTCTACTGGTAGACCACATCCTTTTGTCACGCAACCTTTTCGCCGACAGGTCTTCGTCTCCCTCCATATCCTTAGCCACTCGGGAACAAAAGCTTCTGTCAAGTTGGTCTCCCAGCAACTCGTATGGCCAAGTTTGAGAAAGGACTGCCGCCTCTGGGCACAGACTTGCCTATCTTGTCAACGGTCAAAGATCAACCGACACACTGTAACACCACCTGCACAGTGTCCAGTTCCACCAGGGCGCTTCCTTCATGTCCACATTGACATTTTTGGCCCCCTGCCCGTCTCTATAGGCAAACGCTACTGCATGACAGTTATCGATCGATACATCCGATGGCCAGAGGCATTTCCTCTACCGGACATCACTGCGGAAACAAGTATAACACTAAATTTATTAACTCCGCGTACACAATATAGAAACAATATACGAACTATGACATAACAAACTCAGCGGTTTATGTTCCGGTATGCAATCGTCTGTTTTCGGCAGAAGGCCAGGACCGACTTCCTGCCTTAGTGTTGCTTCCCAGAAGGGGTGGCTTAGCGACCCAAGCACACAGCTGTTCCTTGTCACTCACTGCTCGGTGTCTGGGAGGTACTGCCCTCTGAAGACGTGCCCACCCTTGGAAGCTGCTTCCAAGGGATGGTTAAGTAGCTGCTTTCTGTGTGGTGGTTGAGCCGCCACAGGTTGTAAATGCACATACTTCCTTACAACTGATAACGTATCTGCCTTTCGCCTCGCGCTTGGCGCCTGTTATCTAAATAAAAGGATGACTTTTGTTTGTCATACACAATGAATGCAGGAAGTCACAGGCTTTCGGCTGATTTAAAAGATGTCGCCAATTCACCTCAACATTTTCTCTCCCTTGGTCCCCGTTGTAAACCCAGTAAGAAAAAGGTTTCTCACTGGATCTCTTTTCTACTGCATAGGTACAGAATTTTCCGAAAATATTTAATTTAAGGAAATTATAACGCGCATCTTATTAAAGATAGGGAATTCACATTGTACGGGTATCGGTACTCTAGTTCACTGTGGCCAAGAAAGAAAATATTGTTGCCTCCTATCCTTCGGTTTATTAGTTACTGCGTGATAACATAGAAGTAGCAAATATTGGACTTTTATTGAAAAACTCGTTTTATTTTGAAATGTGCGGCTACAGAAATCTATAAGGGCTCTAAAATTATATAATATGACAGAAAAATATTCCGCATAGGATAACGTGTTCAAAGCTGAAATCTATAACAACTGGATATTTACACCATGTTATTAGCAACTTGGCGACAGCGCCTGAGTAGAAAACGACGAAGCCAATGGAAACATGTATGCGTTAAATACACAGAGATATGCCATTTATCTCCATACTGTCTTTTAAGGTTGAGACAACCTATAGTACATAAATGTTTATTCACACAACCCGTATTTAGCACAAGCTTAGAGCAATCGGAAGAAAAGTTGAAGATCCGTGATTTAAATCTCGGTTATGACATTCAATTGTTCAGTCCGATTTTACCTTTTCTACCTAGTACTGTTCTGCTGAATATACTAGGGAACATGCTTCTATAGGCAATGGTCGCCGTTTAACCAGCTACTCTGTCGGCTTTATCATTAATGATGCTCAACAGATTATTTGTGATGAATATAAAGCTTTTCATAATACTACTGTATATTATAACTGTAGCTTTAACCTATAGAGAAAAGCGGTGAGCATATACAGACCTGCAACATGATTTTATGTGAGAATAAAATGTCAAAGTCATGACACAACTAGACGTCATTATTTAATAAACTTACTAGGGGATTTGTTTTTGGGTGTCCCACATAAAACGCTACATGAGTGAAAGGATTAACAAAATATGTTTTTATGCTCTCTAATGCAAAATCACTTGCCAGTAGGAAATTAACAGTTACCTGCGGAGCAGCAGTGTAAATATACCAAATTACATAGCAGTAAATAAGACAGTGATTGTGAAGGTTAAGCAATTCATGGAATGTCTGGTGGAGCAAGTGGAGAACACTACTAAAGCTACCGAAGCCTACTTCGTCCGCTAACGATCCTACTTGCAACTGCTGGGATTAAACCCGATTCGACTAATAAAGTGTCGAACACACGGCTTTCAGCGTTGAAAGCTATCTTGCTTTTAACTTCATAAACGTTTATTGAATATATGTTTAAATTACTCTACTAATTTAAAAAAGAAAGAAATGAGATATTTATGGAAAGTGCTGCAAATTTGTTTGTTGTAATATAAATTAGACGTCCAATATAAACTCTTGTACTTATTTTAAGTTAACCTTTCGCATTCATATAGGATGAAACCACAGAATTTTCCAAAAAATAAAATGCGAAAAATTATTTATCAATAGGACGATTCATGAAGAAATAACACTGTTATGGGGAGTGTAAAATTGTCCTTCCATAGGCCTCGTGTCCACGCTCGAAGAAGAGAAGGCAGAGATTTACGACAGTCGCTCGGCGTGCTTCGTGTTTAACCTGACGAGAATAGACTAATCTCATCATACGGACTTAACTCCAGCTTGTTAGCAGGCCCGTCGAGGTTTCCAGCAATTCACTCTGAACGGCTAGGGCGTTTAAAGCGCGACTGGAATATCCATTGTTAGTTTAATGTGCATTCTACACTTGGTAGGCCAACTGGCTACGTTCATCATTGTGTTTGAACAAGTTGACTTTTTCTTTCCTTGCAGTCGACTACAAGGGTAGTAGTAGATTATATTACCACAACCTATAAAAGGATAATCTGTAAGATAAGAGCTAAATTTTAAAGCTTCCAATTTACATTTAGTATACACAGATGGAGGGGTTAGACAACGTTCTCTTCAAAGGGAAATTCCTCCCACTAATGCTAGAAACGTCTAAATACTATTTTACTGCATGATGGTCTGAGTGGTCAAAAACTAAAATTTAATCATTTAATCAAACATCTCTGTTCATATTATGAAAACGTGCAAAAATTAAATGAATACAACCGTTCGGTCTGATACTGCATGATGACTGTTGAAAGCTCCTTAGGATAAAATTTCTTCAAACATTTTTGTATCATCAGGTTTTAAATATTAAAACGTGGACCAATTTTGATGTACTGCATAGGAATGTTTTCAGGTTGAAATCCTAGGCTTTGCAGTGTGCTGAGATGCTGTTGGTAGAACATGTACATACCTACGAACTCTATTAAAGTGTTATAAAGAATGACAACATTATGAAATATAAATAAAAATTGACAAAATCTTTCATTCGCTAATGAATTTCTGTACACTCTTGGAAGAGGTATGCTATAACTGCTATTATCCTGTTTAATATCCTATATTCTGCTTAAATGCCAGTTGTTCTAATGAAATTTTTTTCTATTAAAGTTAATCGAGCTGCTGTATCTAGCCTCTATATGATTATTATGCGAATTTTTTCTATTCTTTTTTAGGTTTTAATTTCCACAACTTGAACAAAGAATCACAACCTATTTACTTTAAAAACACGTGACTTTCTCCCATCAAACCTGGATCCACTACCACATATTTAATGTGAATCACAGAAAGATTCAAATATACAATTGCCACAACTACAGTATTCTCTGATTTCTCCGATACAATTTTGAGCATAATTCTAAAAAAAGTCATATTTATATGTTACAATCACATGATTTTCTCTAACTACTATACAAATGATAGTGTGTAGAGAAAGTCATATGTATGTAACACGGAACGTTTTCTAAAAATGCTTTCTTGGTGTGTTACAAGTGATCCCAAAAGGTTTATTTCCAATGAAATCTCGATAACGGAGGTTTGGTTGGAATGCAATGCTTCCTCTGCTTTCCAAATGTAAGTGATAGAGAGTACAAAAATGCTTAGTCAAGAAATATAGGTTGAGCGTACGTGAACTGTGTAACCTACCCAAAAGTCCCTACCTTAAAGGTTTTACTTTAAACATTCTGTCTTGTCTTCACTGACTCATTCTTTAGATATTTAAAGTTTCGGAGAGCTAATCGCATCTGTTTGTTCATCTGTACATGCAAAATAATTCAAGGACTGCTGCTAATTGTGTATAAAATTTGGGGGAGGTGTGTTCTAAATTCAAATATTGCTGCGAATGTGTATACGAAAAAATTAATAAATTGAAGGAGATAGCGCGCGAATAACACTTGAAATAAAAGTTTAAGGCAAAAACTGTAAACCAAATATACATAAATGGACTTTAAGGAACAATTAATGTATATGTTAAAGTGGAAAGATAGATTTTCAATACACTATTTGTGATGATGTTTACGGTAACTGCATAGAGGTAAGTGCGAAAAAGACTGGCATTCTCAACAAGCACTTTTAACCCCTGTGATTGTAAGTACTTCAGCTATTATATTAGTTCAGTACGATTCAAGGGACAATTCGGTCGGGCATATTTCATTCAACAAAAGATTACAAAATGAACAGAAGACGTACATCAACTAATTGCTATCAGCCCATCTCTGTGATGCGCGAGTAGCGTGTCTACCTTATCAGGTTGGTCATAGTTCGAATCTTATTTGAGGGAGAGTTGCAAGAATAAGGCGTTTTCCTAATAAGATTAAAAGTCCGGTATCTCTCAGCTTAATGAACACCGGGCTGACTGGAGCATAACAGCATTGTTCTTTGGACACCCGAGTTGGTAAAATGAAGTTCAACATTACAAAGTAATGTGCTAGCAAAAGTACGCAACAGCTATCATGTCACCGACTTCGCTATCAGCGGGAGTTTCATCTATGTGCCGTTGGTCCACTGCTCAGCCTCCCACGCGAGTTCTTAGGTTCCAGAAGAGCTACATCTTCATTTCTACTACTTATTCCTGTTCTACCGTGGTTGCCTTTCTCCCTTGTCCATGCAGCCTTATTATCAGAAATGCGCAGATGACATACCAGCTTGGTTATAATAGACACGTTTACTGCCGCCCTAGGCTATAGCTTAATGTGCTATACACTTTCGCATGCATGCAGTCTTTTTTCGGGGCAAAATACATGAAATAATGTGATCAGTGAATTCGTGCATTCTGTATTCTGCACTTTGTGAGTCTCTGATTTGCATGCAAACAGAACATGCAAATGCTGCCAGTATTTCAAATGTGACTGTGAAAAAGTTGTGCTCGGTTTGAGTCTGCCTGCTGGAATAATTCTTCTTCAACAGTTGTTTGTTATGCATGTTGTATTTAACAACAAATTTGCCCTTGCCGGAAAAATGTAACATTAAGCATTTTGGAATCTACAAGCGACGCGTAGCATGAGTGCTGCTTTTGTATTGTTTCAATTTTACTGATTATACCCTTATCTGCTGTAAACCAAACAATTAAACTCACCTAATCTGTTGTATTAGCTGTAGCAGTGGTTATTAGAACAACAGGAAAATCGATGATTTGCCATTTGCGAGTGGAAGATGATAGAGCGTATATTAAAAATGTGCACTTCCGAATAAGCAGGGAGGAGGAAAAACAGGTACATAAAGGGGTAAATAAAATAGGCTGTGGTGAGCCTCAAACCTGATACACTTGCGTAAAAGTAAACAATGATGTTACTAGACCAGGGATGCAACAGATACTGGCAAAGTGTCCACAGATAAGCGGACTGTTAAACTAAAGGGATACTTTGTCGTAAGCTATAATGGGCCCAACTCATATGTGTGTCCATCTTTGTTGGAGATCAACCACAAGCTTCAAAGTTTTCGACACCATGGCTGTAGCCTCATAATTTAAATGCAAGAGAAAATGCACCTTACTTTTTCATTTATACATGTTCATTAAGTTAAGTGATCTCCGTTATCTGTGTGTAGTCCCTCAAAAGCGATCTGACCACTTGATTCTTTCTTCTGCTAAGAATGATGGAAGTGGAAATTACCTCATAGTGAAAGGGATTTCCAAAGTTATTGGGTTCAAAATACTCGGTTTGATCCTAAACGTTAAATTTATCCCATTCTCCGTTTTGCTCTTCTCTTGTAAGAAATATATATGCAATTGAAATGGAAAGATAATTAAAGTTCAAGAAATGGCAGCCTTGAATCGGTCCATCGGTTGTTTCCTGGAAGTTATTTATGTTGAATTAGTTTTGTGAAAAGCTAAGTACAGGTATTTTAGTAATCGGTCCCGTACTTAATCTATTTAAGGGCCACATTATATGGGAGATCTCCATACAAAATATCGTGAATACTGTCATACTAACGGAGAACAATTGCAAATAAGGTAAACCACTAAAAGGAAAAGTAATATATTGCACAAACTGATTAAACATCTCCAAATTAATGATCTAACATTGTAGAAACTTTTTCTAGAATCCAGAAGTAGAAACATTTTCACGCTAGATGAAACAAACAACGAAATATATTTATTATAAGTAAAATAGATAGAATTTTCCTAGCAGACTCAGATAAATTAAAGGCTCCTTCAACAGAAGAAATTAATAGAAAGCTTATAAGATGATATGACTTTTTCAATTTGCGTCTTAAATCGCTTGTTAAATGCAAGTTGCATCCATATATTGATTATTAGCGGTTGCATTACGGTAAGGTGCGAGGCTTGTAATCGGGAGGTCTCGGGTTCAATTCCCGGTGGCCTCCCACACTGACCATGGGATTTTTGTGATTTTCCCTGGTTGGCCAAAGCGAATGCTGGAGAGGTGTATTCTACCACGGCCCTCCTTTACCTCCATTTCCTCTCATTTCATTTTCCTTTGAGGTTTCAGGTTGACTCCGGGGCTGTGGTTCGGTTGGTGTGGGGCAGATGGCGCAGTGGCTTGCACCTTGGAAAGGATTCCCTGGTCCCAATGAAGGGACGTCTGCGAGCGGCTCTCCCGTGGCAGGGTGGTAACGCCTGGTACTGTTAGGGAACTCTGTGTGTCTCTGACCACTGCGCCGGCTTCGCCCTACAACCCGTATGTCTCCCTACGGTTCCCTCACCTCATCCGTTCCTCCCAGGGGTGCACGCACAACAGATCCCTTGAGGGTTGCAGTGCTAGGTGTCCCCTCGGTTCACTATTCCAGTCCAGTCCAGCAGTTACTGGGGAGAGCTGATCAACCTTTATGGCTACAGAGGAATCAGTTTACTACATGCAGCATCAAATCATATGCAGGAATTCTAAGCAACACACTAAAGATAATAGTCATCATTGATGGAGGAGCCAACTGGTTTCATCATGGTTAGATTACGTGTAAATTTATTGTTGGATAATTCATTGAAAAAAGAAGAGAATACAATGTACCCACTTACATGGCTTTGTAGATTTGAGAACAGCATTCAGTAAATTCGGCAACCATCAGCTATAGAAAATAGTGGGAATAAGCATAGGTATACGAGTAGCATAGTAGCGCATAATAATTATAAGCATATTACACAAAGCACCAGTTTTAGGCTTAATTTGTCATATTATACTCGCAATAATGCAATTACAAATCGTGGCGCGTTTGTATTTTCATGTGTCACTCATTCTTATAGAAGGACGAACCTTTACGGAAGTGGAAAGATGTAGCACAATATGAAATTGCAACTAAGAGGATTAAGACTAACATACTGACATATCTTAACATCGTTATGATACAACATTGAAAATACATCAAAGACGATTTTGTCTTTATTCCACAATACTGACAAAGGCCAGTTTCAAAATTTCATCTAATACCTAGAAGCCAGTAAGAGTAAAACTAATTTTAGAAAATACATTTTTGAACAAGTTTAGAGTTTCTATTATCTGGTTGTAAATTGTATTTTATTTTTGGCAGTTACAACGTAAAACATCTTGCTGGAAATTTTTTGTTGGGAAATCCATAAACTGCGTTTCGCGTACTAACTAATTTACTTATTTTGGTTCAAAAGCCTATGCTCAGAGGAATAAGAGCAAAATAAATACGTGTAATGTAGGCCATGAAAGCTGAAACTTAGTTAAACATTAATTGTACATTAACAGAATCAAGGGCAGTATAAGGCACCAGATGAAAATACTTATCGGAAAACGTATAAGACATTAACAATCTTGAAGAAGACTAGTACAAAAAGAGTAAATTACATTAAGTTTATAACCAAACATGAATATTTCACTTTATCTTTGGTGAAAAGGTCAGCCATCATGTCCTAGCCTGTTTTTAACATAAAAAGATTTGTCATTGGAGCACCCGGTATAAGTGAAGGTTGGATATAATGTTAGTATTCACCATGTGTTACTCCTTGACGAGACAATTGCATGCATTCGTCGCACTGGCTTCTCTTCCCAAGATTCACGGCCACGAAGCTAGATTTAATCTTGATTCTGTTCTGAAGTTGGCACAACTAAAGGGACGAAGTTCTCACGATGCAATCAGACACTTCCATTCAACATCACGGATCAATGGAGCCGTGGGATTGCTATTCGTCCTTTTAATGTGCATTCTACGCCTTACATGTCAATGGTAGTGCATTCTCATATAGAATAGGTAGAAATATAGACAGCAATTTTAAGAGGAGACGAATGAACTTGACGGAATACCAATAATAGTGTCGCAAAATGAGAATTAGGGGAATGCAATTCCTTCAAAAAATGAATTTGCTATTCTAAAACACAAACAAAATAATCCTTTTTATTTTAGTAATCTATACCGTTTTACTTTTTCTACTACGTACAAAGAGTGCCCCCCAAAAAACAAAAAAACAACATCATGGCACCTCGCGTTTATGTCACATTATTTATCGTTGTACGTGGACTTGCGAAGCCATGGCCATTTCATTGGTTACTTTAGGCCTCGGTGCAAGGGTGCGCTACTACTTCTGCAAAACAGTTACACTAATAACCACAACATAGGTTACAAAATGGCGCAGAATCTAAATATATGTTTACGCCCTCGATCGTATTGGCTAAAAGAGGAGAAAGAGCGAGTGCATTCAGTTGTCATACAGACCTCTTATCGTGATTGGTAGCCCATATCTTATCGGCTAGTGCAGGACACGCCTTTGAAGGGATTAAAAGCTAAGGGGAATACTTGATGAGCGCCCAGGTTAGCGAAATGTGGAATGTGTAGTGTGAGAAGATTATCAGGGGGTGCAAATTAAAGCTTCAATGGTTTTCATTAAATACATAGCAAGGAAGCACTTTATAAAAAAAAATAAACAGAACTGCATCCTCACATTGATATCAATGCTTGTTGCTGCATAGAAGCAAACATAACTAAGTAATAAATAAAGCAGCGTGTTTTCCCTCTAATTCAAACTATAATTGTTTAATATTCCGTTTACTAACATATTGCTGATCATAGGATACAACAGGATTATAGACAAAAATATAACCCAAGTTTATTGCCTTAATAAATATGTCACGTTCGGTAAACCATATGCATATACATATTTATCTCTAGTTTCTAAACATGATCAGTCAATTATAACAAAAGAGTAATTTGCATTTAGTAAACAAATATCATCACTTGTGGATGTTTTACGGGGAGTGCACACTTTCTGACGAGAATGTAGACCGTCTTCCCCACTTCCCTGGAATATCTTTATCCAGTAATTTACTATAAAAACACTTCTACGCACTGCCGTTGCAGTTACTGTAAAAATGCGACCAGCCTCCCACATACCCACGATACGTCCACGAGTAATTCTGCTAATATACGGCATGACTGGTTCTGAGATAATAAACATCTTTCGGTTTCAATAACATCAGAAAAAGTAATGGCATGAACCTCTCCTCTTTTCCCCCTTATTACTGTGTTATCAAGCTAACACGCTCTGCGAAAGGTAAGGTGAAGGACACGCCTCAGAAGACCCCAGAAAACGATACAAAGTACACCGAAGATTTTCTTTGGCGCTCTGAGTACCTAGTAGGCACAGAAAGTACTGCATTCTACCCAAAAATTCCATATCGACATTTCAACGGAGATACGTGTTTTACAGCTGCGGAATTTAAAAGAGCACTTTAAGAAAAAAAAAGTGTGAGTGCACACGCGTGCATGCGCATGCGCCTTTGAACAGCATAACTCAAACACGAACACTCGGATAAATACTAAATTTGATATTTAATTCCAGTATCTTCCAAAGATGCAACACGAAGATTATCAATAAAATCCTCACGCCCCAAACTGCCCTGTTCATGGAAAACATTTCAGTATTTCACATTCTCTCGAAAATTGCTTTAAGCATTTTAAATTAAAATGCCATATATGTAAGATATTCACATGACAAATAAAACGCATATCTTAGATTTTCTGGAAATAGTCTTTGAAGTACCCAATCTTCATTTGTAAGAATTTTGTATAACTAGTAAATCATAAGAATTAGACAAAGCTTGCTATATAACAAATATAAACCTCTTTAAAATACAAATATTATTTTAAATGATTTTTTATTCCATCAGCCATTTCCGAGGTATCCGTTATTATTTATTTGAATTGTTAATAGTTTATCATTTTTAAATGCTGTCGCCATTAAGTTATTTCTCGCAATATCATGGAAGGGGCATGAAATTTCAATGCCAGCATATAGCGATCCGCTTTTAAATATCTTACATTGGATTCGCTTTTCTGTATCCCCCTTGTATTTATCAAAAAATATATAGTGCAACTATTTCTGCAAAGGTTTATCTTATTAACATGAAGTACATAGTACAATACGCCTTGTAAGAATATCTTGTAGAGACTATATCAGAATAAACGATAATGTATACAGGAAGTCATATGAATGCAACATATCATATTGTTTAAACATCGTCATGTGGCTTTCCAAAACTCCTGTTACACACAATGCTAGATTATATGAACTACACCTTCAAGCGCGTTTCTCTCGCGGTTTATATGTTTTCTATGCTTTCCAACACATCTATATTACAAAAAGTGTCTATAATTCAACTTTACAAATTTGAAAATAAAAAAACTTAAAACATAATAATAAGAAGTTCAGAAAGTGTCTCCTGGGCAACTACAGCAATTTCAAAATTGCCTATGGTAGTTTTTATTCTGGGACTTAAAGTAATGCGTCAATGTTTTTATTTTCTAAAAAGGACATATTTGCACCCTATGGAATATTTTAACTAACTGCCACTACACGCAAGCGAAGCATTTTTACACTACTAATAAAATAATTAAAAACCAAATCTTGTCAACGTGTATTGTGTAAGAAGCCTAGAAATAAAACTTCGACTACTTTGGTTTAAAAATGTAGATTGTGGGATTCCTCCAATGTATACCCTTCAGGAATCTGATGAGTGAAAGTTTGCAAAATTGTAATGAAAGCTTAAGTTTTCAGATACTTTTATTTAACATTAGTGTTAAAAAATTCTGTCAGAAAATTATGTAAGGCCTATTATACTCTTAGTATTCTAAATGTCTAACAGTGATATTTAAACTATAATGCAGAGGAATGTAAATGGGCATATTCTCCATGCCAGCTTCGTTTATCTGAAGAATTCCTTTTACGTTGCGCGCATTCTAATTCCGCACTTAAACCTAGTGGCTGAATATTCTCGGGTTAACAATTGAGTTATTTCTGACAAAGAAATGTTTCATTTTATCCATATACAGTGCAAATATAGCATTTATATGTAATCTGCTCCTGTTTTGGCAGTTTATATTATGTGTTTAATGGTTTGTGTAAACATTTGGTGGTTTAATGAAGGCTTTATAATAGGTTTAGGAAAATTATGCATATATTTCAGGGTTTCTCATATAGCTAAGTTGGCCAGTTTTTCATTTTATAATATTGACGCGCTTTCTTTCACTGAATATTCCATTAACAAAATAATTTCTAAACAATTTAACGCCTATATAATTAAATGTTAGTTGATTTGAGTAGAGGTTTACGTTCCTTCTTCATAGGTGAAGTTCTGGAACCTTCCTTTGCCAATTCCTTTGTCTTTATTTTTGATACGTATGTTTCTATTCAAAGTAATTTACAGCAAAGCTTCAATCACAATTGATTCAGTTGTGGTATACAGCTCATTATAATGGATGCTTCTAAAGTTTCTCTGGATCTGATTAACCGAAACAATTATAATGAATTGGTTTCCATATAGATTTTTGTGGTACATTGAACTCCAGGGTGATATTTATAAAAAATAATGCATTTAGAATGGCTTTCTAAATATTAACTTACAATTTTAAATTGTATCGCAAGCTGCACTTCAATTACACCACATATTTAAATATTATATATATTTATTTATTTGCACTGTAATTTTAAAGTTGAACATACTAAACTTTTGAGTTTACCGGATGATAAACAAATACAAATATGTGAATGCTAAAAGTTACAGGATTCACACGTCATTCCCCTTAGGCGGATTACAAATTCTGAAAACATGTATGTTATATCATGATACAGAACTAACCGTATTCATACGCCAAGTATTCTATAATGATCAATCCAATCGTAGCCTGAACTTGAACCAGCACAGCCGTCCTATGACCATAACCATTTTTGAAATCACAGTTTTGCACCTGCTCTAACCACCTTGCGTTATTTCTTATATTTCAAAAATATACGATGCTTGCTTATGTGAAGTGAAATGCATTTTACCTATTTAAAGCATACTTGGTGCTTTATAAGAAACCAAATATTACTATGACATCTGCATAGCATTTTTATTCTGAGATCAAAGCTAAGAATATCTCTGCTATAATGAATGCGTTTATTTTCTTATTTATCTCGCCATTACTACAAAGATGCAAGGCGAAGATTTTCAGGAAATTTATTTCACCACAAATTTACCAGAAAACAACTCCATAGATTTTGTTGTATTCAAAACAGCTCTAACGGTTTTGTTTAGACTTTTGTGATATATTGTCTAAATTAACAGCAGTAGATATAGAAATAGAGGGAAATGTATGTGACCAAGAATTAAGGTTTATAAAGTGCCTGTTAAACGCTTTAATTCTTTCAAAATGTTATAGGTATTGCTAAGAAATTATCACAATAAGTAAACACTTAATACGGATAAAAGAAACTATATGGTTATTGTCAGATAATTTAATGTAATAAACTGTTTTTGAAAGTTTCGCTACTCTGCGTTTAATACTTCCAGGTAGAGTACCGCAAATATCTTTTTAGAATAAGCGAAAACATCCCCACTAAAAATCCCCATCCAGCTAAATTATCTAAGAGAAGATACAACTTCGGATATTCGGATATAACATCCAGACTCGCTATCCACTACAGCATACCTTTGAGAAGACAATGTATTACACAAATATATAACTTTTTCCATTTAGATATGTGCTTCATGTTTGGCTTAACTATATATAAAAAAATTGTATGGTTGGTCCGCAGAACTAAGAACTGTATTTGGTAAAGGACATGCGACTGTTCTACACCAAATTTATTCGTGTATTTCTATTTTAGCCTAGACAGAGCTGCCTGTACGATGGCTTATTGCTGCAATCATTTCTACAGTTACTCTACTTCCATGTAAATATTGATATCGGCAACTTCTTCCTCGTGTGTACAATACCCGACGGATCCTGTGTACCTCGGAGCAAAGCGTTCTGAAATGCGTATTTTAATTGTTTAAATGCTAAAGGTTGGTACATATACTAGATATCCCCCTGTCTTCTATCGTGCTCATTAACTGTATTTCAGCTTCTGTTTCTCTCGCAAAATCTGTGTGTCTCGCAAATAGCTACTGTCCTCTGAACGACGTGTGTTTCGTATGTAATTTTGGGGGGCGAGGGATATGAAGGAAAGTTCAGGAAGGTGAGCTAGGTTCCGCATGAGCACCCTCGATAATACGCACCTATATGGGGGTAAGTGCTACTGCTCTAGGGCAGGAGCGGAATGAAGGATGAGCCAGGTGACTGGCATGGCCGAGGCCCTGGCAGGCACTTGGTAATTAGGAGAGGCTTCGGGTAGCAAGAGCTTTATTACAAAACTAACTGCGCACCAAAGTGCTTGGAGTGGCCTCTAAAGAGACCACAACGGTAAGAACCCGACCCCGAAGTTGCTCGTAGGCCCGCCAAGGGAGGCCATATCGTGGAAGTGAGGTCTGAAGCCGCCCGGACCTTTCTCTTGCACTTTGGCGCGTGAAGGCATGGAGCTCCAGAAGCTGCGGCGAGAGTCTTGTGGCGGGGTTGACTGTTGTGGCTACGTCAGTGGAGTGTGAGGCGGTGGATTGGCGGAGGTAGCGGTGGTGTGGCCGACGGAACTGTGGAATGGATCAGTCTGCGTTGTCAGGTCTGCGATGGTGGTGTGATGTGGCATTTGGTTGGCTTCAATCCTGCGAAGTTTTCAGTGAATTGATTCGATGGCTTCAGAAATATCCAGGGATGTGAGCTGTGAGACGGTTGCCAGGAGGGACTGGAATTTTCGTGCACCGTGGCGGATGAGTTTTGTGTTTGCGTTGAGTTTGCGCTCCAAGGCCCGGAGCCGTGGAGAAGTTGCTGACATCAGGAGGTTGATGTGATGAGTGAGAGCACAAAGGACTCCCAGGATGGATCTCGCGAGATCGGTAGTACCGTCCGGTGAAACCAATGACCTTGTACCCATTTGATCCATTTTTGGACATGGACAGGACTTTGGATTTACTATTTATGCACATACTAAGGTGATCGTGTTTATATATAGACATTTTAAATAACTATTACTTGCTTTATTTAAGCTTGCAGATAGGTATGCCAGTTCTGCTGAAATTTTAGGGGTTACCATTTAATTTCTTTGAATGCTGGGAGTGACTAAGCGCGGTGCGGTACAAGCCCTATCCATGCCGTTTAGTCGCAGGAAGCGAATGTCACCCATGATTTCATTCAACAGAGCTAGCTGCGTTATGGTACAAAACAAAGAAACTAAATAATACTAGCATGCTGTCCTAAAGTACTTTGTCGGGGGTGTGGGAGACTGAGTCAGTTCCAGCCAACATACAATTGAAGGAACGGAAGTTCAGATTCAGTTGCATTATCACAAGCTATTGTGTACTGGAGTGCAAAATACACGTGCCTTTATAATGAGCTGTGTTTTAGGTTTGTAAGAGATTATTAAAGCAGCTCCTCCCTATTCACGGCTCCACCCCAGCCCTTACCTAGCTCTTGCAACCCCAGTAGATTGGGGCTTTCGCATAGCCTTTCTTCGCAATGTCAAATGTACACCAGAGGCTAGGATCCAAGGCACTATTAGATTCGTTGGGAAAACAAAACCAGTTCAGCTATACTAACTGTTCTTCCGTAGGCTAGAAAGATAGAAACAGAATGAAAAAGTATTAAGTCGACATTGGGATATGTCATCTCTCGTGTAGTTGAGGATGCCTTGTGTTTTACCGGGAAAATTATACTCACATGAAGAATTTCATGACGTATTGTCATATCGGCGGCCAAGTGGTCAGACTGCTCGCCTCTCACCAAAGCGGCCCGGGTTCCATCCCAAGTTCCCGCTTGTGGGATTTGTGGTGGGCAAAGCGGGATCTGGTCGGGTTTTCTCCGGGTTCTCCGATTAAACCCTCCATGTTTCATTCCACCGTTGCTTCATGTTCACTTTTCCTATCATTTATCTCTCATCTGCATCTATTACCCACTTCCTCACTCTCGTCACGGGCGTGTGGCTGATCACACAATCTGGTCTCTCACTTTCTGATACGTAGGCTGCCCCTTCAGGCAGCCTACCCGAAGCGTTTTTCCGCCATGTAGTTAGTTTATTGTCATATCCACATCGTAGCTGAGACGGCGGAGCAGCGGGAAATGAAAGTGAAGATCGGTGGTTCGAGCCACCACCATGGGATTGAATTCTTTTTATTCTGATTCTACCTTTCCGATGTTACTTCGGAGTTAGTATTATCTTAATACAATTTATTATCACTTTTCCAAGAAAAGGAGTTAAATTAAGTTTGCCAACCTTTATGAGTAATATGAAATCGCTGTTTTGCGACACGTTTGTAATGCTTTTTCGGTTTCCGTGGTTCATTTGTATAATTCAGTTCCTTGTCATGCGTGTTTATGATATACTATAATTCAAAACCAATATGTCTATTGCTCGTGCTGTTTTGCAAACAATTATTATCAGAAGAAAATTATAATACGAAGAAGAAAGAAGAACAATAACAATCCCATCATGCCCTAACCTATTAAATGAGTTATTCAAAGTAGAACACTCTTTTATCTCTCTTGAGAACTTCATTTATTAAACTGTTGTTTTTCACGTACCGTTTAGCTTTGCTTTTTATCCCGTTGTGACTTGTTTTTGATACTTTTGCTGCCATGCGGTCTGCATTATACATTTATAATTAAATACGCCATCTGGTTTGCGTGTCCAGTAACACAGTTCGTGGTTAATATTTCTTCTACCAAATTGACGCTATTATTGGAGTTACTCCATTGCTCCGCAGCTCTAGCCGCGCTATAACCTTCCTCATTAATGACAAAAATTTTCGGTTTGCGGTTCATATTCTTTGTTAGTTTTAAAGGACGTATATAATAAAGAGGGCATTGTTTTCAGGGCGATTTCCTCGTAGCAGCTCCACATAATACTTCTCTTATTTCGTTCCCCCAGCTTCCTTCGCTCCTGAGCCGGAATTTGACATCTGTTCTTTGATTATGGTTTTAGTGACAGATTTTTGACATCAAACCCATAATAGATGGACACATATGGTGAGCGCCTGGCGAGTGCCTTTTAGCCAATCAGGTAAAATGCTTCCGTTTCCCACCCCTTTCACGGCTCATACCGTTCAAACTAATAAGAGATTAGCACAGCCGTGTAAGTGCGAAACACATCTGATAAGGGGATTCTGGCAACATTAAACAAAGAGAAGCACTATAGGAAATCAAAGGCCTCGGCATGTTTCTTGCACCGGAATGTACATCGGTTTCCTATATCCCCTGACGAGCACATATCCTGTAAGAAAGGGATGCACGCCTTTTGCACACCGCCGCTAATTGCGAAGAAATAATTAAGATGAGCGAAAGCTCAAATGGTTTGTTACACTCTTCATGCTTATTCTACTTTTTGGTATGTTAATCCGGTACTCGTTAACCATATGGCTAAAACCACACATCCTATATCATTTCGGAATTAACCTTAAATCAACAGACGTGGAAAGGCTGTAATTGTACCTCTATCAAAATTTTACCATTGGAGAACTGATACTCGAGAACATTATATATCTCTACTGATTGGGGAAGACCATGTGTAATCCTTTTAAACTAGAAAGGAGGCAACACATTAACAAAACATTATATTTGATTTATAAGTCGGTAAGCAATAAAGCTGCCCTGTACAGTGTTCTCCTGTAGTTAGATACAGAATCTACAAACTTAAACTGGCTCCATGTAGGTGCATTATATAGCGATAACACAACTACTACTTCCTTAAGCGGGAACAACTGCCAAAGAAATTCCTTCGTGAGCTTTAGAGCGTCGTGGAAACAATAGCCGGTAGGATTTCCATTCACGGTCTTGCAGTGGTCACCCTCGAAAATAACATACCTTGTTACTTCAACAATCTTAAAAATACATGATCTATTGTATATTATCAGGGCGTTTGTAACTGAAAAAAATTGAACAGGAACAGTGTTATAGGGGTAATATTTTTATTCTCTGGATGAGAGAACACTATGTGGCTAAATTTAAATTAAAAGTATACATGCTACTATGAAAATTACTCCACCACATTAACATCAATAAAAACATACGGCTGACAATGGAGAAGGATCAAAATGCTCTTCAGATTCTCAGATGCTCTGATAACGAGAAAACCCGACAAATGGCTGAGGCATATAGTCTACAGGAAACCAACCGTCGTAGACCGCTATCTATAATAGCATTCGAATCATCATCCCCGGCAGAAGAACTGTATAATAAATACCCTAACAGAACATTCCAAACGTATCTGTAAACTGGTCGCTTTGAAACAGGAACTGAGGACCTGCACCAGCCACTACAGGGTAACCTATATGGTAAAAAGGGGATATATTGGGCTTCAAATCCAAGAAGAACAAGGAAACCATAATGAGACGACAGGACAGCAGGAAAAAGCATTTTTGTGCTATATGAATGTTGATGCGGCTGACATTGGTAAACTGTTGAAAAGCGGCAATATAAAAACGACCATTAAACCAACCAGAAAATTTAAACACAACTGAGATCGGCAAAGGACAGGTGGGACCTACTCCCGATGTATGGCATTTATCGCATACCGTGTAGCTGTGGCCAAATCTACGTTGACGACACCACCACCCGTGGTGGTGATGGTAGTCGTATCAGCAAATCTGCAGCAATCGAGCATGCGTTGCTAATGCGCCACGACATGAGCTTTGATGAGACCGAAGTCTGAGACAGAAAAGCCTACTACCACGCTCGGCTGCACGGTGAGACCATCGATATTCATAAACACAAAACATTTTTAGTAGAAAAGATGAAGTAGCACGCATACAAAAAAACCTGGATGCCGTTACTGCTTAATACAAAAATAAAGCTTAAAATAAACAGTAGGACAAGTGATTTGGCAGTTTCCCCAGCCACATCGGCATTGGCAGAAGGTCGACAAATAAGAGACGAGGAGGCATTCCCTCCCGCATATTTATAGTTCGGGCCGTTCAACAAGCTCAGCTTCTGCTTCTGTGAGCTACAGACAGAGCGAAGGATTTGCGCTCTATACAGGATCATGGGATACGGGGCCCAGTTTAAGGATTCCCGGAATACCGGCTTCAGCTGGAGAGGTTGAGGATCCCCGCCGCTAGGCGTACACCTCAGTCTCCCAGCTCGGGTGATTACCAGGATCGTGCCTCCACCCTGGGACCGCTGGCGCCACTACGCCGACTCTTATCGCCCGCCCACGTGCATCATCTGAACAGCCACCTGATCCCCTCGGAAGGGCTGAAGCCCGGAATAACGCCGTCACCTTCTACAACTACTCCTCTCAATATTCCACCCACCTTAACCACAGAAGCCCTGCAGCAAAACCTGCTCTTCCCTCGCATGACCTGGCTCCAGCTCAAGCATGAGGCCATACATGTCCAACTCCTCATTACCCAGATTAGTATGTCATGAAATTCTGTCGTCCTCCGTGTACTAGTGGTACCGTGCTAGCTTCTAGTTCCCAAGGTCGCGGTTTCAAACCCGGCGGAGGGCGATAGATGTTTCGGGCGTAAAAATCCTTACCATAGCTTCCTTCGGAAGGCAAGTAAAGCCAGTGGTCCCGTGTTGTAGGTTTACGGCAAGTAAAAGACCCTCAAGCCTGATAAAGAAGCCTCTGAGAAAAATTACCGGTATTTCACGCCCAAAATACAATGGCTCACTAAGGACCATATCAGTTAAAGAGCGGCCATAAATAGAACTCAATTTAATTTAATTTTCATGAAATTCTGGCGCTTCATCTGGCTTCCTTGACTTGCTTGCAGATACAGAAAAGAACATCATAATTTACTGAGGCGATTCCCCGGACACGGAACGTCCTGAACCACTATGATGACCACTGCAATGATACGATAATGGCTTGGAATGCACATGGAGTCTATCACCGTAAGGCGAACTAGCTGATTTCCTAATAACTCACAACTTAGACATCGCTCTTTTTGCACCGCTCTAGCTGTAAATCTAACTACGATCACTAGATTAAACATTCCAGGAGACAAGACTTACCGAACCGACCGCGACAGGCGTGGTGAAGGCACAGCTCTAATAATTAGGCACACCTTATTCCACGAGCAAATCACACTACCAGCACTTACACGCATAGATGCATCCGGCGCCTACGTTACAATTAATAACACTCGCACTCTCGTTTTAGCAGCCCTCAACCCTCCGGGTGACATCAGCACTGACGACCTTGACGAGCTGCTTCGTCTAAATAATGCCATTTTCGTTGCAGGAGACGTTAATGCTAAACACCTTATCTGAAACTGCCGCTCAACCAACCCAGCGGACACCAAACTCCTTAGACACGAAAATAGCTCTGACTACAACATACATGCCGCTGCTGAAAATACGTTCATCTCCCCCTACGCAACTTACAAGCGACATTTTCTACTGAGCGCTCGTTGGCCACCTGAACCTCCGGGTAAATCTCGAAGTAGTCAATGTGTTGTCTTCCGAAAACCTTCCCCTACTAATACACCTAGACGGATCCTGGCACCGGAGGTACTACCGCCTAGACGTAACTACAAAAAAGCGAAATGTGACCCTTTGGCTAAACCATTTCTGCGGAATTACAGCAGAATGAAATCTCCTCCACTGGAGAAATTTACCGCGCTGTTGCGAACATGGAAAACACCACACAGTGTGCTATAACCGCCTCAGTAACGCACCTAACCTCCATCCACGTATCTCAAACTTTCCCGGGGACATCAAGGGGCTAGCGGCAGCCCGCAGGAATATGTGCGGCAAATGGCAATACTTCCGCCACCCACAAGCTCTATAAAGTTTACGCCAACTAAATGCTCAAATTCGACAACACACTGCAGAATTCTTAACCACCTAATGGGAAATGACTATCGAAAACCTTGGCTCTGACCACACGTCTCTTTGGCGCATTGCAAAGTGCCTAACGCGCAAAAGTACCACAATTAAATCTGCACACAGACCATCACATCGTGGTCTCTGACTCGGACAAAGCGGAGGCGCTAGCAGACGCGCTCGAAATAACACTGAAACCAAACAGGGCACCATACTAACTTCAAGTTACTGCTGAGACGGGTGCACTAACAAAACATCCACATGGCAACCACTCACAACAAGATCCGCAAACCCTCACCAGCTGAAGTCAAATGGATCATGTCCATCTCCCGAAAGCGAAGGCATTTGGACCGGACACCATTTCCAAAATAACACTAAAATATACTGCCAGCAGCTTTGAAACCACTTCTGTAAATCTACAATTTCGTTCACGACAGCGGCAATATCTCACTGCGTTGGAAAAATACCAAGTTCTTCACTTCTCCAAAAATACCATAGGCCACGCCAACCCCGGAAATTATTCACCCATCAGCTTCCTAAACACCCTAAGTAAGGTCCTTGCGGAAATAATTATTAACGCCTCAATGATCACCTCATAAAGCACGCAATGCTTATACAAGAACAGTTTGGCTTTCGATCCGAAGACTTGACCAACCTGCACTAGTGCGTATTATTGAACACATTACCTGTGGTTTCACTACAAACAAATCGACCGGGGTACTTTTCTTTGACGTAGAACGGGCATTTGACGTGCTTTGACACCCTGGAATCTTACGTAAAGTAATCACGATCAACGTACCGCACTGGATGGTCAAATTTATCAAGAATTGCCTACGCGACAGACAATTCGTCTCTGCCGTAAACAAGCCGCTTTCTACACCTCTCGCAATATAGATGGGGTCCCCCATGGTAGTCTCCTCGGACCCACACTTTAAAGTATGTACATTAATGACGTACCAGAATCCCCAAGCACCAGCGGCCACTTACATGCCGTTGACACAGCTATCGCCGTTCAATCAGGTACGTCACTCTCCATGAGTAACAGCCTCGAAACCTCCCTCGCCAGCTTGGAAGACTGGTTCTCCAAATGGCGAATCAAAGTCAATCAAACCAAATGCCAAGCAGCAATATTCAGTAAGCGCATTTAGCCCAGGTACCCCACACATGCCCCCCCTACAACTGTTCGTTGAAGATATCGCCTGGACCAACAAAGCCACATAGCCTGGCGTCACAATGGACCAAGGGCCAACTTGGAACGCAAACGTACAACAAACCATACAGAAAGCACAGGTACAGCTACGGAAGTATACCTTCTCCTCAGAACTGCCTCTCACATCTCACTTACACTCGGAGTTACTGTGTAAAAAACTCTGATTACACCCATTCTCACATATGCAACCCCGGTCTGAGGCTGTGCTGCCAACATTTATAGTAAAAAGTTAAGTTTTTTCAAAACAGGATACTAGACATCGTTACGAGTGTACCTAGAATAGCACCGGCGCACAAATTGCAGGAATTACGCATGCATACAGTCGAGGAATTCATCAAGAAGCTGGTATCTGAACTCTTCACCCGAACCTCATGGCATTTAAACCACCTCATCTCAAACCTGAGCTACACAGGTACAAAACCCACTCCACCAAATCGAAAGTTTCATTTGACAATGACAACGCAGCCATTGACGCTGAAATCCACCTGTTTAGACATATGAACCACAACTGAAACTATAGATAGTCTTGTTCACAGTTAACAGTTGCTCCTCACTGAACTTAACAACATCAAGCCCATTTCAACGAAGCAACACCAGGAACCACATTCACATACTTCACAATCACAGGTTATCCGCATTCATCAGACATCTGCCTCATCACTGCATTCCATAATACCACGTGTAGAAAGTGTTAACAGGCATTCTTACTACTTGCTTGCTTTACGTACATACATGAATTGCATGACATTCACCCAGGTTTGCTTCTCCACATACTAAACATATTAACCTCCATCTTTCACTTTTATCACCCTGGGGGCTGCTCAGACTCCGGTATGTGCTCCTTGCCAGGATTAAATGCACGCGCTCGCATTCACTGGCACTTGGTACTAACATTTACCAACCGGGGTAATGAATCGGAACTCGACCACTAACTGCATGAAAGTTCTTACCAACATAGCACCCCGTCTCGCTAGCCCTGCAAATTTAGTTTAATAACAGTCTGTGCATGGGGAGACTATGTAGCCTCTGAGTATGATCGTCACCGTAGGAGTTGGTTATGGGACCGCCCCTAAACACAGCATTTTTAAAAACTAAATAAGAAAACAGCACATCCAGTAGCACCACCGTTGATCATCATTCAAAATAACTCGATAACTTCATCACCTACAGAGAACCATCAACAGGCTGCAAGCGCCGACTTCAAGGATGCCGTTCAGGGCACCCAAGCAAATCTTCGGGATATTGGTCTTTATCCAGAGGCACAACCAGTGCCCATTTTGAAGCAATTAAGGCCAAGCAACGCATGGCCATTCGCCATCTTTCTGCAATTTCCTCCCAACTCTCACGACTTCGCCAGGCAGTACAGAACGACGACAAAATGTAGGTGCTTGCATCGTGTCAGCAAAAGTTGATTAGCATCAAGTGCCACCTGATAGTGCGGGCGATCCAAGTGAATGCGATTGTGACGACCAACCCACGCGCCTGAGTGCCCTCCGAGGTCTCAATCGATTTACTTTGGCAGACGTACTCTGAAACCGCATCCACAATTCTTCTGAGACTTCAGCAGCTACAGAACAACCATCAACCACTCCAGAAATGCTACCTCCTCATTTAAAACTTCATGGAAGTACATGTACTTCCCCTTCCGCCTGCCTCACAACACAGCACACGGAATTATCGTTAAAATCAGAAGCAAATAATTAAATACACGCTTAGGATCCCTTCCTTTCCCTCACCTTAAATCCCGGTGGTAGCCAGGGACTCCTACCATGGGTGTGAACTCGGATTACCTTCCGGCGCTTCCGGTCACGAGTCGGTAGGTTGTACTAACGTTTACCAACGCAGTGCACAAGCGATACTCCAGAATCCCCTCCACTTCACCATCTTGTTGATTCCTACGCATATCACCACACCAATGTCGTCACCCTTACTCCCAAGGAAAACTGAAATCAAATAAAGGATAAACTGAAATAAAGGGTTACTCAGGCGTAAGCTCGCTGGGCTCCAAAGTTGCATCAACATGGAAAAGAAGAATAAACACCGTCAGAGTTGATGCAGTAATTTGTAGCACAAATTATTTAAATGTAAAGTATGATTATAGTATGAATATGCATTTTTGTGTGACATTGATTTGAGATGTTTGTTTATTGTAATTATTATTGAGAAGTAAGCTTATACGGCCTTACTGAAACTGACAATAATAGCGTGCAATAATGCAGCGAGGGGGTGAGCTGTTTATCATTATTAGAGACGAGGAAGTTACGTAATATTGGCGCGTTTTTTCTTTAGAATTTGCTGGAACATTGTCCCTAGAGCATATGTATTCATAATTTTCATTGGATATAAAAATAGACGCTAATGTTGGCGCGTTTTATTAGCCAATAGCAGCTCAGTTATAATCTTTAGGCATATCGGGGTGTAGGAGTATAAAAAGGGCTAGGTTAGAGATAGACCCCGTCAGTTCGTCGAAAACATTTGTATGCTACACGTCGCCTTCAGTCCGTCAGTTCGTCGAAAACATTTGTACGTTACACGTCGCCTTCAGTCCAGTACACGTCGGCTAAAGATTCGAAGTTACGCGTAGCAGAGTTATGAAAAATCCCAAGTGCTATAAAGTTAATTATACAAAAAGTTGAAGTACGCAAATTAAGAGTGATCAGTAATGAAGTTATTATAACAGTTTCAGTTTGGTGAGTGTCAAGACCAATGTGTAAATGTGATAGTGAATGTGTTCGACAATAAAAGTGTAAAACAAAATTGTTTCATCAGTGTTATCTTTGGATAAATGATTCCTTTCCGTTTACACAACCTGTATAAAGAGAAGTGCTCGACCAAAAAGGTCATAGCTAGCCGGAGGACATTGAACCAAAATTAAATAAAATAACAGTAGCATTCTTTCAAACAAACACTAATACTGACGCAAATTGCTAACACCAGATGGAGCTAACAAACCTAACAAAGAATCACGTCACAAAATGGCTTCACCACGTGGAGTAAACACAAATACACAAACATTATAAGTAATACCGTCGCAAATAGGCTCCCAAACGTGGGGCTCAACAAATTAACTATAACATATGAAGTATACCACCACAGAGTCGCTGATGCCGAATCCGGCAACAGAAATGCCGTTTCTTCATACTAACCAAAAGCACCATCCCGCCGTCTGAACCGGAAACAGAGGCTGTAGCAGCAGCTACTAGGATAGCACCTACACCGGCTACCATCACAGTTGGCACAACACAATCACCGAAAACAGAGCTAAAAGAATGCTGAGCAGTATACCTCCTCAGCCGAGAACACATACTCCTAGAGCCAACGGGCCTCCTTCGCCACAGCTACGGGTCATTAATGCCCGGACCGCTCAAATAACACCGGCCGATTTCACAGCCTATTTCGCGCCTACAGTGCTGTGGTCTCTCGGACCCACCGTCTGATGTCTGAGAGGGTTGCCCTGGAGACCTCACAGCCGTTCTGTCCTTCGCTGATCCGCGTCTGGAAGATATCTTCCAGCAGAGAATCACAAAACTACCTCACTACCTGACTCTCTGGATCGGGCGCACTACTCCGCCGCATTGATGACTGGCCTAGTTCTCCTAGGTCAGTACCACCGATATGAAGCAAACCGTACAACACCACGCTACCTGCCGCCGCTGCTGTGCTACTAGGGTCACGCGTCTGACGTCTACTAAGCTCAGTCGCGCTGTCACTACTGCGGCTTGTTAAACCTCACCTTCGACTGCACCAGGCATAACGTGGTCCGTAGTCGCCGCTACCGCACTGTTTGTGGTAGAGGTGACCACTTCACGGGACAGGAAATATGCGCGCTCTGCAAAAAATAAATAAACCGAGTGTCATTTAAGGACGCTCTTTAACTGCTTTGGCTCTTAACCTCCCATTCTATATTGGGCGTGAAAGACCGGAAGATTTGTTCAGAGGTTTCTTTATCAGACTTGAGGTTCCTTTACGTGCCGTAAATCTACGACACGTGACCAACCTTTTGCTTCACTTCCGAAGGAAGCCATGCTAAGGATTTTGTACGCCCGAAAAAGTCCATCGCCCTCCGTTGGGTTTGAACCGGCGACTCCGGAAGCTAGAGGCTAGTATGATGCTTCTAAACTATGGAGGACGATCCCACACTACCCCAGAGCACATTATCAACTACATCAACAGTCGCCTCAATCTTCACCAGTACACACATAGCCTGCACCGCCACCGCCGAACACCACCCAAAAGGAACAGCTACCAGCACTGCAATCAGCAGAGAACATGCAAGAGCCTTCCCCAGACATCAAACCACTCGACGTCAAGGGCAGCCTACATGCAACTCTACGTGGCATTGAAATGTACAGTGGGCAACCAACGTGCGTCTTGCAGCTATGGAGGCCAGAATTGGCAGCACCATTCGCCAACTGTCAGCGATATCCTACCGGATCTCCCAAATCAGCCATTCATTAAATGGTGAAGGCAGCTCAGAGGTACTCGCATCTTACCAAAATCAGCACCTGCGACGACCGATCGATCCACGCGCCTATGCGCCCTTGCGGCCTCAATCACGGTGCTTCGAGAGCTACACTAAACATTTCACACCAGCATTCAGTGGCAAGTACAACTACTCCAAGAAAGTCATCATACTTTATATGATAGCTGTTTGCTAATCAGGAACTTTATAAAAGCGTATGGGTTACCATTTCCATCATCAGCAACCCTCAATGGAAAAAGTCATGGCCCCTAAATAAATCAATGAAGTACAATGAATAAAAGAATAAAATCGCTTCATTTAATCCCCCAGATAGCGGCCAAAGGCTTGAGCTATGGCTGTATCGTGACCAACACGTTATCACTCCGATCACGTCTCGGCATTTAGTATTAACATTTACTAACGGAGGTGCTAACGCGATACACCACCATCCCCTCTGCTGTACTTACCTTCCCAATTACTACCCTTATCAACTTTCCTATTCCGTACTCATACTTCCCACCCAAAAACCACAATTCTCGACAGGACGCGTGAAACCGCTGCACTAATGACTGGCCAAGCTCCCCTAAGCCAGAAATATAGCATTGAGGAAGGCCGCAGTGACCGACACACGTTCCATTACCGGTGTCGCTGCATTGGCCACACGGTGGCAATGTACACCGCGCAGCCTCGATGCCATTATTGCGGCTCGCAGAGCATCGCCTCAGACTGTAACGGGCAGGACCTGGCCCGTCGTCGCCGTCTCTGCTCCAACTGTAGAGGCAGTGACAACTTTACGGGCCAGGCCTCCTGCCTATTATACCCAAGTGATCCACCTGTACACTGAGATCAGCCTCCACGCACACAACCTTCGCCATCTGTGGCACTTGTGCCACCCGATGCACCAACGTCAACGAAGAGCAATCAGCGTGTCACTACACCGGCACCGCCTACATGGACATCACAGGTGTCGACTTTAGGGACGCTTTCGACGGACTCCACACGATTCTAAGTGATCTTGGTCTTTGTCTAGAGACGCTACGTAGGCAACTGATGTGCTTCTTGTGGCAATAGAGGCCAAACAACGCAGTTCCATCCGCCAAATCGCAGAAGCGACTACACCGATTAGCCAACTTCGACAAATTCCAGAGGACGACGTCAATACGGAGGAGCTCGCGGTGCCAGTGTAAGCTGACACGTATGGAATACGAATTGATGGAGCCGGACAATCCCGCAGACGACACCGTGCGAAGACCGATTCACTCGGTTGAATGCCCTTGAGGTCTCAGTCCCTGGGCTTCTAGAGCTGCACCAATACCTCACATCAGCGTTCACCAGCAACTACAGCTACTCTAAGAAAAGCACCATACACTGCAAAAGGGTCATCTCCTAATCAGAAGCTTCATAGAAGCGTATGTGCTTCCACCTCCATTTACCACCAACCAACAGTAAAAGAAATCATTATCCCTACAAACATGAATCAAGAATGAATAAAAGAATAAAACACATCTTATCCTTCATTTTTATCCCCGGGTGGCAGGCAGCGACTAGTGTCATGGCTGTTAACCCAGTCAACGCTTTACCCGCTCCGGACATGTACCGGTTGTTGGCCCGAAACTCCATTCAAATAAGCACTGCCAATAATCGATAGCTGGCAACAACCAGAATAGCATCAGGTCATCCACAGTAGCAGCAGGCCCGGTGGTGAGAAATTATGAGTACATCTAGTTACGACAAAGCAAAAGAACACAGCGTCACATTCCAGCTTTAAATATCCTTTTTCTCAAAAAAAAAATTCTAAGTATTTTTCTTCGCCTTAAATGCTAAAGACGTCAAAACTTGTTCATGACAGCTTCTAATTTTCAGCTCTATTTAGAGAATGACTACTTCAGAGGACCACAGACCCACTTTTAAAATTATCTAACTACTCATTCTTATATTAAACATTTTCTCAGATTTATATTGCAAAACAATCCTTTTTCGCATAGATTCATCGGAATGTTTTTTTTTTCAATCCTATGTGATTTTCTTTAGTTTGGCCTATGAAATCTCAAACAAAAGTTTGAATTAGATGTAAAAATTCTTTGTCATGAGTGGCTGTTTAAATTAAGAGATAAAATCATTAACTGAAGTAAAAAAGTTAACATCTCTGAAGCAGATGCACATAGTTCATTGAAAATTATGTATTTAGTCTTGATATTACATTACCACACTGTAATAATAGTGACTCAAACAAATTTTAAGCTCTTCTACAAGTGCCTTACCATAAACACAAACAGCTGCAAAACAACTGAGCCAACATAGCAGTTTCTCCGAATTTCCTGCTTGAATCGCTGTGCACTTCTACATCAAAGTAAAAGCTCACTTTACAGGAATTGTCACTAAAAAGCTTGGATATCGGAAACTTTGTGCGACATGGGTGTCAAAAGTGCTCATCGGGCAGCACAAAGAGAAACGAGTGCGTAGTGCACGACTGTTTTTGGAGCGCTATAAACAAGATGGAGATGTTTTTTTTCCACATTGTTACGGGCGACCATACATGGATACCATACATCAACGCAGAATCGAAACAACAGTCAATATAGTGGCGCCGTTGCGGTTTACCCAAACCAAAAAATGTGTAAGCAATCGCCATACACGAAACGCAAAATGGTGGCTACCGTGCTTTGGGACGAAAAGCGCGTCCTTTTGATTGATTTCATGGGCCATGGGTCAACAATTACAGCTGACGTGTACCGTGCAACGCTTTCCAGACTGAGACGTGCGATCCAAAATAGACGCCGCGGGAAACTGTCTTCTGGCACCATCCTCATACACGACAACGCACGCCCGCACACCACTGCCAAAACTCGAGAGCTTCGTTGGGAACTCTTTGACCACTCTCCGTACAGTCCCGACCTGGCACCAAGCGACTATTTCCTCTTCTTGCATTTGAAACGGTGGCTGGGTGGACAACGGTTTCAAACCGACGATGAACTCAAAACGAGCGTTAGCAACTGTTTCAAGTCCCAGGCGGCAGACTTCTATGCCGAGGGGTTAAAGAAGCTGGTGCAGCGTTACAGCAAGTTATAAATGTGAGCGGGGACCCTCTGAAAGGTAAAGTATATATGTAGGTAAATATCACTGTCAATAAAAGCCTTGTCTCATGAGCGATGTTATCAGTATGACCAAATGGATATTTTTTTGCAATACGCTTGGTATTTTCTACTGCATGGGCTGCAAATTTAACGCTTCAACTTGCGCACAATAAGCACATAACATTCTGAAAATACTCTATAATGAATAAAGCTTGGTGTCCGCTCAATACCCGTCAAATGCAACATAACGATGCATATCCTGAAGTTAATTGAATGAGGCAGCATGTTGAGATAGAGTTTGGATTAGCGAATCGTTAGTGGGTTATAGTTCTGTTTTATACTCTTTTGACGAACACTTATAGGATCCACAGACAGATTTACAGGTCACTCTTGCAACGCAGCTAGATGCTATTACATGTTTAAGAAAAATACATTTTAAGGAATAAATACATGTGTTCTAGCAGCTTATTCTATGTTCATTTTACCTGTTATTCCTTCAGTTTGCTATGTATACTGTAGACATTGAAGCAAATAAATGAGCCAGAATATCGTGGGCCTACTTGGGGATAAGTGCTGAAAAATTGTAGAGTGGAAATACTTATTGATCTAAGTATCAAAATGGGATTAATTGAATTTTTATACGAAAATGATCTGTGTTCGAGTGCCAGTGCAGTGATCTAAGTACCAACTCCATTCCAGATAGCTTCTATAAGCGTTGTAAGATGGAGCAGCCTGTACGCTCACTAGCTTGTTTCTCACTATTATTGATCTAAGTGCCACAAGCTGGCAGTAATGTGACGTTATGTTGGTTTGTTCTTTGTAATGAATTGTGTTGCCTGTTGTAATGTTTGAAAACATTTGAAATGTTAATTCTGGTGTGTTTAGGAACAGAAACAGAGAGTCCACATCAGTTTTTCAGCACGAGACAGAGACTTTGCTCTAATTGAAAATCGTGCAGTGTGTTCAGAAATGCAAACAGTGGAAGATTTGAAGATGGTGATAGCAGCCACAAGACTTACCAGACTTTATAGAGTATTACAGATGAGTGCAAACTTATTCGATTTTAATAAATCATCGTCCAGGATAATTGACACATCAAAGCAAGGAATTACTCAAGCGTCATATCTATCCGTGTCTAAAGATGATGTTAGTTTGGGCATGTAAAAGCATAACTACAGTGACTTAGAGGAATGGGACAATAATGTCGTGCCACACTCAGGATGTTGTGTCAGCAAAAATAGAACCTTATCAGGTGTACAACCACCAGCTAAACACAAGAAGAAAGATCTTCTACCTACTATACTTGAGATCAGCGATGAGTAAAATAGGGAATTTTGCAATAATAGTTTCAATGGCTGATAGTTATCCTTAGCTGAACTAAGCTCAATTTATTATGAAAACACCATAAAGACTAATTTCCAATTATGTTATACTTTGTTCTTTTCTTTCTGTTTTTTTTCAGATTATAAGCAAATCCTTTAAGTAATACTTATGTGTATATTTTGAAACACTACCATTATCAAAGAAAGAACATTTTGTCATGTTTATGTATACACTATTTTTCCTTTCTTATTACAAGAGTGCTTTTTGTCACTTGGATCAAATAGCATTTTCATTCTAAAGTTATTCATAAGGATTAATGAAATGAAATTAAAGCTACCAAGAAGGCTTCATATTTCCTCCTCTTAGATGTAGTGCTATATATGAAACTCTCACCAAACTCCTAATATTATTTTATTAATCATCAGAACGTGGTTGAAGCCGTAGAAAATGTTATTACTTGTGGACAACAGCATCCACGGAAGTGTGCGCCTTGAAATGGTGCCTAATTTATCACCAGGTAGAAGATTTATAGACAAATCCTAAAGCGCAGTACGCAATGTGTACTTTGGTTGTTGATTTACCCTTTCTCTTAAAATCAACACTCAAATTATCTAATAGTTAATCACGTTATCTTGTATACATATTTTGCTTCTCGTTGCAACCATTATGTATACTAGTTATGCTCTTACAGAAAATAGTCTATGCTAACCCGTATATATATGTATATATATATATATATATATATATATATATATATATCCCGTCTGCCCAAAAGGTAAATGTGATGACACATCATATATAGTTGTATTGAAGGATACAAACACAATTCAAATACTTGCCTTTAACAGCATATTCGTTCTCTGAAAATAAGTAATCTAATATAGAAAACATTTAAAATTATTTACACCTGTTTTTTAAAATCACACTCCCTGAGCTTATTAAAGGTGGTGTTTTCACATTTGTATGTCCGAAAAAGAAAATAAGAAACATTAAAGGGCATTTGGATATGAATTCCTGCCTTACAAACGGAATCCCTGACATACTGATGTTATAATAACTGTTTAAACAATAATTCACCTTAATTCGGCCAACATGATTGGGGTTTCGTTTGGTTTTCCCAAGGCGCACATGTGAAAACCGCGTTTGCATACCATTTACTACTACCTTCTTCTCAAGTTCACATAGGAGCTACTAAGGTGAAGAATACAGCAGGAAAGCTTATAACTCTCCACCACCCAAAGAAAGAAGAAGAAAGAGAAAAATGGGAGAGGCGATAAATCTAATGCCATCTTTTGGAATAAATTATGTGAATTTTACAAATACATTGAAATAAACTCTAAAGTTATGATATAACCTTAGCAGTTTAATGTGACAAAAATATCTGAGTGTTACATTCACATAACTTTCCTTACGCACTATCAACTCTTTTTATATAGCTTCTACAGACTATTTTAACGGGAGCTTGTTTTTCTGCCTACGTAATAGAAATAATGCAGAAATTATTTCATTACACATTTCGTTGCAGATACAGGGGGATACAGGGAAATCCAATCGATAGCTAAATGTCTAAAAGTGGGTCGCCATAAGCTGGTTTTGAAATTCCATACCCTCTCCACAACATCACGAGAAACACCTGAAGGTTGGCAGACTTCAATAACGTCGAATGTACTGAAAAATTCAAACAATTAACAACATATATCTCGGAAATATCTGATACAATATAACAAAAAATTATGAGAAATAAATTGTGTTTTAAAGATAATTACATTTTTGTGTAGTATATTTGTCTGTATTATAGGCTACAGTTATACAAAACTCCATCCCATTGAAGAGAACTTCACAGGCTATATCCAGAAAATTCAAGAGTTTTTTCTTTATTTTTCATGTAAATGTTTATGTATATCGTGCTTTAATCTAAACTGTTAGACCCATTTTTTAAACAAAATCATTTCGAGAACTTTCCATGTATAGTGTAGTTTA
Organism: Deroplatys truncata; assembly: GCA_030765065.1. Classification (NCBI taxonomy): domain Eukaryota; kingdom Metazoa; phylum Arthropoda; class Insecta; order Mantodea; family Mantidae; genus Deroplatys; species Deroplatys truncata. The sequence continues at coordinate 521,551,607 of CM060990.1, read as the reverse complement.
GGATGGGATATGTTCCTGAAAATCTTCGTGTCGCGGCTTTGGTATTTATCGGACTTTTGGATTTTGAGATATGCTCTTTACAGATACTCTTCTTCTTTCTACTAGATACATGGTAGTGAAAATAAAAGCTACAACGAAGAAGAATATAATCGTTTACTTTGTACTGTTTACTTTTGAACATAGGAAGGTTATCTCAAGCTTCTTCGTTCATCTGCCAGCACATAAGAACTGCCACTGTGTGCAAAATCCAGTTAAGTAACTAAATATGGTTGGAAACACAAGCAAGCTTTGCACGGACTTCTCATTTCCATTTCGAGGCCACACAGATAACGCCTACTACACTGACGAGCAGGAATCAAACACGTGAACAATGGCAATTAATTTGCAAGTGTTGATCGATTTAGGTAGCGGTCAGCTGCGAATGAGACGAGTGAGGTCATGCGGTTTTCCCTAAGATGCACTGTAACTTGACCTGAAGTGACAACCTCAGAAGAGCAGAAATTAAAATTAAGTGCTGTGCAAAACGATACGGATCATTAATCAAGCTACACAGACGAACTTTGGGATTGATTTTTGCTGTGTCATTAGCGAGCCATTCGTTTGAGTGGCTCTACCACTAAGTGAGAAATGTTCCGTAGCATTTCCTTAAAGTTATTATGAGTGCCATCTGGGTACTTGTTAATTCAGCTACCAAGTTAAATTCAAGTTAGAACGAAACACGCCGCTTTTTTATTTTTTTTTTTTTTATTTTGCATACTTCATTTTTATTCTTTGTAGTTTTCTCTATCTACCTTATTTTCTTTCGTGTTCTTTAATGTTGATTTTCTTTCTTAGCTAACTTTATCGTTTGCGGTTCTCCAGAGTTGACTTTCATATTCCCATATTTTTCTCCGAATATTGAAACTTCAGTTTTTCTTTCTTTTGAAGTTCAGCGGGTTATAGAGCATCATTCTTTAAGAATTCCACCTCCAGATTTTAAATTAGAAAGCCGATTACGCATGCATATTTAAAACATTTATAAGCCGTTTCTAGATATAGGAATATAAAGGGAAAGATGATGTCGCACTTGTGGTTCACTCTAAGCATAGCTTGCCTTCCCCTATCGTTTGAATAAGTAGAAAGAAACAGTTCAGAGCATTCAAATCCGAAAAATTATAAACTATTTGCTTCCACTTATTTCACCTTCAGACACATTTTATTACAATTTTAAAGAAAAATTGAACACATCATTAATAACGAATCACAATGGGTAGAAAGTGCCAAAATTGTTTTTCATTAGGATTTGTTTCGCAGAGGAACCATTTTCCTATGTCATATACCTATAGCATTATCCCAAATGCTATAATCACCACCATGCCAAAATAAAGAGATAAGTCACGGCACATACGACACACTCCCTAGGCCACGTGACTGACTCACTCCCTGGTTGCTTAAACTGATTTTGTTTCTCATAGAAGTGCCATTCCTCAAATAAAAAGAGGAGTAATAATAATCGTTTACTACTGTCGGAAAAAACACAAATGCAGTTTGCAAATAAAGCCACCACAAGCTTGCCCAAGTAAATCAGAGAAAAATATTTTAATATGATTCATTTCTATCTGGTTCTTCCTAAGGCTGCATTTTTCCCGTCGTGTTTCATGCATAGATATTTCCAAGTAAATATCGATTTTCTGCACTTTAAAGTTGAGTATTTAGAATGTGGTAAACTTTAGCTTTTTTAACAATGACATATTTATTCAATACCTACTTCGCTTCTTAAGCAATTTAACACCTTTTATAACCCTAAAATTCCTAGAAAAATAAGCTATACCGCTTGCAATAAAATTCTCTTATATTTTTCTGTTACATCAAGTGCTTGCTTCAGATACTAATGTAAATTATTTAATTAGCCATTCTTTCACGTATGAAATTTCAGAAATTCTTTAACTGTGTTTCCTTATTATCGGCTTTGTTTCACTTCATTTTAACTCAAGCTTACAGCACCTGAGGTCATTGTTGTGTAAATAAAATATAAATTTTTGCAAGCATCCAAGAATGAAACACTAATTCGAATAAATAACATGGTGTGTGTAAAGTTACTACGTGTAAAGCCACTTGTACACGATTAAATGTTTGTCAAATTCAATACCTTACAAGACTTTTCAAGAGCTGTCACAGCTTCACAACCTTTCTTGTCGAATTGCTACCAAAACTTTTAATGTCTTTGAAAGTCTTGAAAGTAAATAAGGACTTGCTCCAAACGATCAAATATTTCACAATGATTTATTGGCTTTGGCCAATGATATGCGAATATTCACAGTACGTCACGGAATTTGCAACATGGCTGAAAGTGAAAAGTAAACAGAAATGGCTACCGAGCCAAGGTATGTCGTATGCGAACTCATTAGGTAATACATAAGCTGGACATGTCTGTACATCGAGAGCTCCGTGGATTATCACAAGATGGAGCAGATGAAAGCGATTATAAAGAAATAATTGTCATGCAGTTTACCGACCTAAGTATATATTAATGCAATGTTATATAGAGCGGTTAACCTATCGATTGGTGTTATTTTCATTGTATTCCACACTCGTAATGTGATTTCATTGGATATAATATGTGAAAGTACTACATAATATTAATAAAGAGCAATATTTCATTGCGAATTGTTATACTGTGACGCAAATGCTAAATTGCTTTGCGTGTGATAATTTATCAATTGTGTTCTGAAGGGTTTCAGTTTGGCAAAAAGACAACTTCTAAATGCATATCTTTGACATTGTCAAAGTCTTGCCAAGTCTTTTCCAATGTTGTCACATATTGAAAAATATTTCACATTTTTTCTTGTAAACTCTTGAATTGAAAACAAAGTTTGATCGTGTACAAGGGGCTTAAAGCACTGGCTCCAATAACAAATTATTTTGTTACTACCAAAATTTATTCTCTTCCATACCATAAGATTATAAGAATGTATTTTATGTTTTAAACCGAGCGGAATTGCTCAGGCGGTAACGTCTGTGGCCCTCATTTTGGATGTCCCGGCCTATCAATCTGGCCTAAGGTTTTCTTCGCTTGCTAGAAGAATGCTGGGTTGGATAATTTGATCCACGAATTCTCCTATCCGCCCGTATCACTATATTTCATTTCCATTGTACTAATCACTCGTCATGGATATGCCATGATCCAAGGCTTGCTTGCTCCTCGACAGGATACTGACCTAAGGCATTGGCTTTTGAGTCCTTGGAGGTGTAAGTCCTCCAAAGAGGAGGGAAAACCGTTAAAGAAGAAGAAAAACTGAATACTTAAAATCTTCCGTTCTTTTTGGTATAGCTTTTATAGTGGCAGGATAGTTGAAAATAGTTTAAAATTATGATCAAAACATTGCTGCATAGCAACATTATAGCGCATGCAGGCTCTCACATACTGTTAAAACATCAATGCTTAGTAAATATTGGTGCTAGAGAGGAGATGCATCATTGTTTTAATCAGGAGGTTTCATTGGAGTTATTGGTAGAACCAAACCGATGATACAGGAAGCTGTGATAGAGTTTGTATAGCATAACTGAGTATTTCATTCTTCAAATTTTACATTTAACCCGATTACTAACAAAACTACAATTTTTATACAAAAGCCATATTATCTTAGATGTAATTGTAATTATATGCTAAAAAATTTAACCACCCATATAGCCCTTATTTTAATAAAAGCTTTTTATGTATAATGTATACATACTTTTTCATTTAAATTTAATACTAATTTGTTTCGTCTTAGGCATAATACTGTGACCAGGCGCGCCAAGTTATTGGTAGGCCACCTATGAGCGCATCCCGGCTGCACCGTTGTGCAGGTGTAGAACGAAACTTTGGCGAATGAAATGTACAAAATCAAGACGGAATCATTGACAAAAATTGACAGACAAGTGCCTGGAGTGAAGAAAGGTGTGCAAAGACTCGACAGAAAGGTGAAAGGCTATGGCCAACGCTTTAATGCCCTGGAGGGCTTCGGGGGGCAACTTAGCATCTTGGAAGGAAGAGTGGATGGCAGCGCAAAAGAACTGGATGTCATGAAGGAAGAAATGCTTAGCAGAAATTTAAGTACTTGAAGGCGGAGATGCCAGGATGTGACACAACATCTGCGTGCGATGAGCTACCCAAATATGACGGAACGTCAACTTTAGAAGTCTTCCGCCGACAATTCGCCGTCACCGCCCACAACCGATAGTCAACAGAAGAGGAAGCGGCACAACTGGTAGCCAGTTTCCGGGGACGGACGGTAAAAGTACTGAAAGCGATTACGACTTCAGTGGTGTCCGGAGACATGCGGGCCCTTGAAATCCGTTTTGGCAACCGTTGCTTAGCCACAAAATATCGTGATCAGCGCAGTGCTGCATTAATCATGTAAGAGGCTGCAGGAGTTAAAAAATTAATAAATAAAATAAATAATTTGAATTTTGTTTCTGGATGTTCCTAAACTACTATGGTTCTTGGCATCCCTTTCTGTACTGGGCGTGAAAGACCGGAAATTTTGCTCAGATGCGTCTTTATCAGCCTTGAGGTTCATTTACGTGCAGTAAACCTACGACACGGGACCGCCCACTTTACTTCCCCTTCTAAGGAAACCATGGTAAGTATTTTTATGCCCGAAAAATACATCGTCCTTCGCAGGGTTGAACCCGCGACACGGAAACTAGAGGCCAGCTGCAGGAGTTCGCTCTGGTAATGGAACTGCTGGTGAACAAAGCTCTAGAGAACCTCCCGCCCGGCAACGTATCACAAGAAGCTGCCCATTCCTTTGTCGACTTGATGCTTGACGCTGAGATACAACGGCGTCTGATGCTCGGCGACTACAAGACCCTCCACAAGGCGCTAACAGCTGCGTTGAGGATGCAGACGGCCAAGGGAATAGCTACCCCAACTCGAAGATCAGGAGCATTTGATACTATGATGACAGAGGATTAACCCAGGGGAATCAACGAAGATCTTCAAGTACTGTGTTGGAGTGGTTAGCAAGGGCACCTAGTGAGGGATTACTCACGTCAAGCCGACGAGGGGGCGAGAAAGGAATAAGTTCCGGCGTGGCGAGGGGTACATCAGGGCTATCATCACCACGACTTCGAGTAATATTGCATACCTTGGGTAGAGGAATGGAAGACAACCTCGTCGCGGGCGACTGTACAAGGGAAGCTGTGCCGAATACTCTAAACATAGGAGAAGCCGTGCCCATTATAGACCTGATGTTGAGAAGCGCTTGTCATTTAGAAATCAAATCGGTCCTAGCAGCTAGTGACAACATCGGACAATACCGCTCCTGTTGGGAGGGAAGTTCTGTTGGAGTTGACCCTGGAGCGGAGCATTGAAAGACTAGTTGCCTAAGGAGACTGGGACCGGCTGTCATCAGGAACCACAAGGCGACGGTCAACGTCTGCGGGATCAGCAGGGTCTCGACGAAGGATGTGGATGTGCTCGCAAGAAGTAAAGTAGTTATGAAGGCGCATTTGGAAGGCCAGGAGCCTAAGAAGCTGGTTTTTGTATCAAAAGACAGCATTGAATGGACATATCGTCGCGATGGAATTGTTGCCTTGGCGGAAGGAAGTGCGTATGAGACTGCTGAATGCTTCGGTCACCGTTCAGGACATAAAGGCCGGAATGGAGTTGGCGAATAATGTACAATATCTGCAGCCAGGGCTCGAAAACCTGCTGGGGAGGGCGGCCGACCATCTCACCGTGGCATAACTGGAGAGGGCCTAAGTAGAGGGCATCTACTTAGACAATATCAGCCCGTCTTCAGCCAAAGGGACGGAAATCACAGCTGCACCGACCGAGTAGCCCATCACGTCGACACCGGGGACGCACGAACTATGAGAAAACCACCAAGACGTATTCCTCTGTCGAAGCAAGCAGAGATACGACCCATGCTGGAGGACATGAGATTTACGGGCATTATCAAAGAGTCTGAAGCTCTTGCTGCTCCTCTTTAGTCCTGCTGAAGAAGAAGAGGAATGGTGAGCTACGATTCAACATGGACCATAGGAAGTTGAATGCTTCCATACGAAAGGTCTGCTTTCTCTTACCTCAGATTGACGACACCATAGATACTCTTGCTGGTACCCAGACGTTCTCGACCTTGTACTGAGATCGGTATACTAGCAAGTGGCTCTAGATCCAAAGAAAAGGAGAAGCCTGTATTCTCGACAAGTCAAGGGCTTTGACATTTAATGGTTATGCTTGTTGGCCTCTTCATTGCGGCAGCCAATTTATAGCGCCTGATTGAATCCGTGATGCGGGGCTGATTTACGACGCTTGACTGCTATACCTGGACGGCATCTTCGTTTTTTACAGCACCTTCGAATACCATGTCGAAAGCCTGACTAAGTCATTAAAGAGACTGCAGTCAGCCAAGCGAAGCTGAACGCGAACAAGTGCCAGCTCCTTTGCAAGAAGGTTAGCTTACTTAGGCCACATAGTCTCACCGACTGGGATGTCCACAAACACACAGAGGGCTTGGGCTGTGAGAGATTGACCTCACCCGAAGGATAAATGAGAGTTGTGCAGTTTTCTGAGCCTATGCATCTATTATCGCCAAATCCTCGGGGTCTTCCCCAACATTATGAAGCCCCTCACTATTCTGACGGAAGAACACTGACCTTATATGTTGAAAAAAGAGGCTGAGGACGTGTTGCAGGCGCTTAAGTAAGCACTCGGCAGTGGGCCTGTTTAAGGTTTTCCACAACCGGGCGGAAATTTTAATGCGGACAACAACGCCAGCAATAGTGATGTTGTAGGTCTACTATCCCACGTTCAGTATGGGCAGTATCATGTAATAGTGTGCCACAGCAAGACGCCTTCCAAGGCGGAAAAGAACTACTGCGTTACTCGTCGAGAGCTCCTAACAGTAGTCAAGGCGCTTTAACACTTCCATAAATACATGTATGGTCAGCCATTGCAACTGAGAAGTGACCAATCCGCCCCACCTGACTGTTGAGCTTTAAAAACCTAAGGAGCCAGACCTTGGGTGTAACGGAATTCTAGAATACTCAGATCATCGGAGAGCAAGGAGCCTTTCCGACGCTTATGCCATGTCAAGAAGACCGTACACAGAGGAGCACAGCCACTGCACTGGTTTGGAGAAGCGGCGTACCGGAGCTGTCCAAGTGATTTTGGTGGTGCCTGCAGATGGATGGGATAGCGCAGGCCTGAGGAGGGAGCAGCTGTCGGACGCCAACTTGGGGCCTCTCCTGAGAAAAGCGGAGGCGGGAACTAGGCCAAGATAAGAATACATCGCACCGAAGAGCAGTATGTATACGTCCTACTGGACACAAAGGAACTCACAAAATACCAAGGAAGGGGTGCTTTTCAGATTTTGGGAGTTACCTGAGGAAGAGCCATATACAGCTGTTCATCTTTCCTCGGAGTAAAGTGACGTAAGCCCTGAAGGAAGTACTAGATGGGACTTCTGGAGATCATCTTGAACTCCACCAAATAATCCCAAATCTCCAAAAAGGTATAAGTGATTGAAGCTACGGGCGGACGCATTGCAATGGTGCCTGCGCGCCGATTCACGGTCCACAGACTAGGATCCGCCGTCGCATGCAGCATTACAACGTGGGAGCAAATTTCAAACCTATCGCCATCGACATAGTTGGACCGTTCTCTGTATGCGACAGGGGTGACATGTATCTGTTGGTGATCATGGACTACTTCGCCAGGCGGGCGGAGGTGTACACCATTCCAAACCAGGAGGCCCAGACGATCGCGAAAACTCTTGTGGAAGAACTTTTCTGCCGATTTGGGGTACCACTAGAGCTGAATAATGAATAATGCCCGAGGAAGATCGTAACCAGTCACCAGAGAGACTCGGATGTCAGAGTGCTGGCTTTTCTTGTTGGACGCACAACACTTCCAGTTTGACACCAATCAGCCTGGTCTTAGTCAGGAAGCTGCGTCTTCCATACAATCTGATATTTGGGAACCTCCATCGGGCAGGAAAGCCAGTAATGTACTGCTTGGAGCACTTTATGGATTTGCTTCACAATGTGCACAAGGTGAGCCGTCAACACACCCAGGTAGCGAGTGGCAAGAAGACCAATTGCGACCGGAAGGCCAACAGCCGAGGTTTCTAGCAGAGTGATCTGGCGTGATTGTATTGCCCTAACCGGACCAACGGGCCTAGCTCCAATCTTCAACATTCATGGCAAGGGCCAATCGCTGATGGAGATGATCAATGATGTGGTCTACCGCATCCAGAGGCTACCCCGAGAGAAGATGCTGGTGGTACAGGTAGATAGTCCAGACCAGTATGACAGTGCTGGTGGGGATGTCCTGCCCTGATGAGGGAACAGTATGACTACGTGAGCGAAGTTACCGGTAGGTCGTCGGTGAGCGCATTTCGGTCCCGTTGTTTTTTTGTTTTTTTCAGGCGCTATACTTTTTTTAAAGTTCCCTTGTTGTACCCAGTTTATGCTACTGTGTTTTGCTGTTTTCACACCGCTTATTTCCGCAACACACATACACACACAAACACCCATGCCCGTGGCGGGACTCGAACCCGCGACCCTCAGCTTGGCGGAGCGCCGGAGCGACCACTCCAGCGACCACGGCTACGAGGGCCGGCATTGTTGAGTGTGGCTGTTGGATGGTATACTTCAGAACAATAGTCTGAGAAGAATAAAAGCTCATTGTGTACTATTTCCCCACAGTTTGGGTAATAGCTGCTCCAGGAGGTTCCTTTGGCAGATCCTAGTAATCTCCCCATCAAGAATATTCCGCTTTGTACCCGAGGTCTATATAAGGGGCTATTCTGTCTAATGAGTTAAGTTAGTTAGGAAGTTACGAAATTCAGCGGAGTCAAGAAGTGGAGGTGTTTGAATAATTAAAAGCGGACAATGCAGAGTGCAGTTCAGTTATGAGTAGTGACTGCATTTCTGTTGTTAGTTGTGACTCAGTTCAGTTGTGATTCCATTCGCCGGATCAGTTATGTTCTGTTTTGAGTGTTGCCAAAAGTGTAAATTTTGTGCTACGCTGCACACAAAAATGACAATTAAAATGTGCTTAGCAGCAGCTGATGTTCCCATTTATTTATAATATTAAAGAAATCATTAACTTCCATTCTGGTAAACAAAGGTTCTTAATATTTTCGTGAATTAGCAGCTACAGCATTGCAGAATATGCCCTCAAAATGTGAACTAATTATCTCAAATAACTGTTTAGATAATGGGCAATCAAGTATTTTAAATTTTATATTGCTGAGACAGGGCATTTGGACTACACTTAAATTATCAGTTTTTGTTTTTTATTAAAGGTACAAACAGTTTTATAGACATTCTCCCAGCTCAAATATAAGATTGAAGAAAATCAATTAATAAAACTCAGGACATAGCTATCTTGCACTAAGTGAGCAATTTGTGTACATTAAATTATCTTCTACGGGAAGATCCATCCATACTAAGAACCTAGCAAACAATCATTTAAAACATTTGTGGTTACAGAATGTTATTTTTCTTCTTTTAAATTCACTTTTTGCCTTTACTTAAAATTGGTATAAATTCATTCTCTGCCTATTACATTCATTATGGCTGCACTGGAAAGTTGTGTTCCTAATTCTTACATAAAGAAAATCCAAGAAGTGTGCCTCAGGGCAAGTTTCTGCTCCTCAGTGTACCTTAGCTTTTTAAATTGAAGTAGATTAACTTTATCAAATGAATCGCTATAAGCACTGTAGACTGCTGTATTGAAAGTGTTTCATGTCATGCAGTCTTCAAAAGCTTATGTGCAAAGACATACTCCGAAGAAACTTAATCCATGGGAAGAAAACTTGTAGTTCAGATTTAATGTAATGTGGTGCAATGTGTTCTTGTACTTGCCCTTCACTTTTGTGTTCTTGAGGTAAAAATAATTATCAGATAAAACTGTTCTTAGTACTGTGAGTAAATCACCAAACAAACGCAGTTTTCTGAAACTTAAAATATCTACATTGATATAGTTTTTCACGCATGTCAATTGCCTTGAAACTTTCAGCGGTGATTATAAACATAATAATGAAACGCTACTAAAGCAGAACTAGGAAGGTTGATTTCAAGACCTAAAATTACGAAAGCTTTTTACAAAGGTTTTTGCAACGGAGGGTTTCAAACATTCCAATATTCCTACAATATTCGCATTATTACAGCACACATGTGATAAAACAAGCACTTGAGATTTCGCCTTTGTAGACACAGTTTTTGTCCAAAATGGGTATAAACTCTGTACATTTAGTACTGGGACTCCTCTATAATTGCATTAGATTAGCTTAGGTCTTGGTTAGCTTTGTGTGTACAAGAAAACTATGACAATTATTATCTCGGTGATAATTGCGACTTTTGGTTCGATTCTGGAATTGCTATTTTGATTTTCAAAATTTATATTCACTAAGATATTTCTTGAACACTAGAATGTAAAATGGTATGGTTCCTGTCTGAAGCTGTTTCAAAAGTAAACGCTGTAAGAAAGGAGAAGTAAATGGTTTGGGTTCCAGTTTCCAAAGAGTGAAGACGCATCATTTCGCGGTTTGCTACATTCTGTACAATGTATCAACACCATCTATGATAGTCATCGTCATCGTCATCCTATCATTTTTATTCCAAATGTTTGTGGATACTCCAACCTCCACTTCAATAACTACGGCACATGTATCTACCTAAGCTAATCATTGAAATCCAAATATAAATGTTGTTTTTTCTCTAAATCGTAACATAAGTACCTTCACTCCATTCAAACTGTTCTTAAGCGTACATCAGCGTAAGCATATTGGACTAGGATATCCTTAAAGACGCAGTTAATTATATTTAAACAATTAAGCGCTGCTGATGCACTTATCCAGCTTTAGATTCACTCAACTCATCTCCACAGTCCGTAAAAGCAACTCAGCCCTTCTCACCGTGTGCTTAACAACCACGATATACACTAATTAGAAATGTTTTTGCTGCGACTCACACATGGGAAGATCTATTATTATTAATGTAACCAATTCTTTCGCAATACCTTGTACTTGCGAACCATTCAAACACATCCCCGAAAATATTTTTGAAAACCATTGCTATACGGGTTTTAAGCCAGTTCTGGTTATGACTGCGTTTTTAACTATCCAAGTTTTGTTACAACACCAAAAAAAGTTGTTTAACAATTTACTGATAATGGTTGAAAATAATGATTCCCCAATGCATTAAAGAAAAGGTGACGAAAGGAGGAGGAATAGCATTATCATCATCATCACCATCATCATCGTTACTAATGTCTCTCCATTCTTTGTCTTTGTTTATTTAAACCAGTAAAATTCTCCTCCTATGTTGTCTGGTGCATTCCGAGTCTCACGCCTACAAAACCCTTTTCTTTAGCATCTCATTATTCCCTTTCAACTGTTTTTCCTTTCTCTTCATTTTCTCTCCTTACCAGTTGTGACCTGTTTTAAAGTTTTATTTGGTGATAGGTTTTCCTGAGAATTAAGTGTGCACAAGAGTTCAAGTTGTGATTCTGTTGAACCTAAAACGTGGACAAACTAATCAGAAGCTACTAGTTCTTTTTCTCCCGAAGTATTATCATATATTGACATTTAACGCAAGTTAATATTGTTTAATTTTGGGCATACAGCTTGCAGACAAGTACAGCTCATATGCGATAGAGCTTCTGGTGTTTTGACTTTCAGTTACATAATTCTGAAATTAATCAACCTTTAAGTTAATATTATTAGATTTAAATCACATCTACTCATTATTCATTTTCACTAAAACGGACAGTTGGTCTATTAACAGGACAATGTCAGTTACACGGGCATCTCCACGAAATCGGCAAAGCAGCCGATCAAGTATGTAGAAGATGCAGGAGAGCAAATGAAACAGTATCTCATTTGCTGTGAAACTGTAAAACTGTCACTGATCTTAGGGTTAAATACTCTAATCAGGAAATCATGCAATTCCAGGGATTTCAAGAAGTTCCTACAAAGAGACTTGCAGACTTTGCGAAGGAGGCAAAGATCTTAGGGAATTAAATGATAGGAAGCGCAGTAGATCACAACTGATCGCAATGAATAGGACATTTATTGTCCTCCACTTCCTTTTAAAATAAAAAGAAATACAGTGTTCATTTTAAATATTCGAGACAAAGTTGCTGTGAATGGGAAAATTCTTTAACACGAGTTTACATTTTGTTAGGAAAGGAATGCGTAATGCGAATATAATTTCACAGTGAAACATCTAATTCCATATCATAACACCTCCCAAATTTAAGCTGTCCAATTTTTGTCTATTACGGTGAAATGAAGGCAGACATGGTATTATGTCCATATTGAATATCATACAAGCCAGGAGCTGTTGCTGTTTATTTTCTGGTATTGATTTGTCTAAAAAGTGCCATCATGGACGGACTTCAGAAACCAATTACAAAACTGAACTGTACTTCTATGGCTTTATGGTTGTGAGGCATCATTTATGATAACCTTTACGATTTAAATTTTAGAAGTTTCGTTATTACAACAGCTAATGACTAAAGATACCAGTTTTTTATACTAAACGCATCAGTAATTTTGGGGGTGAATGTTCCAAATTAGTGAGTAACGATGAGCACTATCATAAAATACTAATAAAAATAGAGTATATAATAGAGAAATTACATACACAAATTTAGCAATTATTTCAGAATGTTTACAATATTAACCTACTGCAATACATGCATATTTTGGATATCTTCAATTTCTGAAGCAAATCATTATACGGGATACGTCTAAAAGAATGAAACAACGTTACACTTTACTATTATTATTATTATTATTATTATTATTATTATTATTATTATTATTATTAAAGTGTTTAAGTAGCAGAATCTACGGTGTATCAATTCACAGCAGAACTCTTAAAAGCTTTATTCGTACTTAGCACCTCAGACTTAGTTGTTGCAGCGGTGTGCTAGGTTCCATAATTCTGAAGTATGAAAATAGTGTCTAGTTGAATTTAAGAGCCGTTCTGGGTGTTACAGTAGCATACTAGTGGAAATACATTCCAACACAACTGTACAAAGAGCGCAAAAAAATCTCACTCCACCTCGCGTTTATGTCACATTGTTTATTGTTGTACGTGTCCTTGCGAAGCCATTGTCATTTCATTGGTTACTTTAGGCCAAAGTGCAAGGGTGCGCCACTCCTTCTGCTAAACAGTTACACCAATAACCACAAAAAAGGTTACAAAATGGTGTAGAAATGAAATATACGTTTACGCTCTCGATCGTATTGGTTAAAAGAGAAAGAGATAGAGTGAGTGCATTCAGTTTGTCATAGAGACCTCTTATCGTGATTGGTAGCCCATAACTTATCGGCTAGTGCAGGACCTGACTTTGAAAGAGTTAAATACTAAGTAAAAACTTGATGAGCGCCCAAGTTAGCGAAATGTAGAATGTAGAGTGTGAGAAGATTTTCATGGCCATGGCCATTTCACAGGCCAGTCGCAGTGTCCTAGGTATCCACGGAACCGCAAACCAACAGCTCTTCCTCCGACGCACGCAACACCGGCATCAACACAAGCAGACACCGCCGACCAACACCTGAAGGACTCCCTTCAGGGTATCCATGCCGAAGTCCTGATCATCGCCGCACGACAGGCCGCCACTGAAGAAACCATCAGGACAAACGCCGCTGCCCACGCAGAGACAAACCTGCGCAGACTGACCGCAATAGAAACTGTACTCCAGGACCCGCATCAACACACCGCAGCACAGAAAACCGCTTTCCAACGGTTCATCCGCCGTTGGGAAGTCCAACAGGAGGCGGCCAACACAATACTTCAGGCCCTGGCCGATGGCCTTAGCCTACTGCAGATGCAACAACCAGATCACCTCAACACAAAACCACCTGCAACTTCATCAAAATCCACCATGACCACAACTACAGCCGACCTACAATCTCAGGCATCATCCGCCTCAGAAGCTCCACAACGCGTCAGACCACCACAACAAGCTGCAGAACCCAGCAACCCACAGATGACGACGACGACAAGCACCCACCAGGACGAACGGACTCACCAGAGACAGGATAACACCGCAGAACCTCAGTCAACAGGACCAGCAACAGCATACCGCAGACACCAGTTCACTACCACTGCACAACAAGACCCCCACCAAAATGAGACATACCACCCGGTACCATGGAGGATAAGCGCGCAATTGCTCCGCCAACAGATTTTACATCCAACCAGACACCCGAAGGACTACAGAAGTCAACAAATCCACATGCAGAGTCACCGACACTAAATACCCAACCTCACCACCACTCCTTCCCCACTTTCTCCTATGACTTCCTATGTGTTCTGGTCAGGGCCTTGTGCCATGACCAGCACCTAGACACTTCTTCCTCACCTGCTCCCGTCATAGACGGCAGCATTCACACCCCTCACCCCTTAATAACGGAGGTGCTCTTAGCGGAGCTCCCTACATTCACCTTCACTCTCTACCCTACCTTTCTCCTCAACTACCCTGGCGAAATAAGCCAATTCTTTTTCCCCTTCAACTCTACATCTGTCACCCCTTTCCAAAATAAAAGCAAAGAAAGGCAACATACCCACATGCAGAGTCACCGCCACTAAACACCCAACCTACCACCACTCCTTCCCCACTTTCTCCTATGACTTCCTATGTGTACTGGTCAGGGCCTTGTGCCATGGCCAGCACCTAGACACTTCTTTCTCACCCGCTCCCGTCATAGACGGCAGCATTCACACCCCTCACCCCTTAATAACGGAGGTGCTCTTAGCGGAACTCCCTACATTCACCTTCACTCTCTACCCTACCCTTCTCCTCAACTACCCTGGCGAAATAAGCCAATTCTTTTTCCCCTCCAACTCTACATCTGTCACCCCTTTCCAAAAAAATCATTTTCTCCTCCACTCGAAAAAAATGGGCAATCACCGCTCACTTGCATGATGTTGCAAGTCATCATGTCCATCTGTACTTTCCGGGGTGCTCAGCGGAACCACGCTACCATGCATGCACTACATCACTACCTCTCCCCTGTTAGATTGCATATTGCATGGGGAGGCGATATAACTTCTGCGGATGATTGCCACCAGAGGCGGCGGGTGTGGAGCCGCCCCTTATTAAAAAATCGACCAGTCGAACAACTAGAAAAAGCTATCCAAACCGCAACCACAGAAGCGGTACCGTTAAGTAAACCGAAAACTATTCTTCACAACTTCCGCAAGACATACACTTGTCAGCGCAAGAAAGAAATCGAACCAGGCTCAAATGGCAGAAATCGAGGCATCTGGTGGACCAAGAATACCTCAGTCACCTCAACGCACTGGTCAGGAAACGAACTACAAATACCGTATACCAGCAATGCCAAAGCGCACTCGACAACCTCAACTATGAGAGAGACTCGGTGTGGCGAATAACCCGCTACCTCTCAAGACAAGGTTCACATCCCACCAATACATCACAACCAAGAAATCGCGTCAACGGACCAACAAAAATCGAACACGCTAGCGGATGCGTTACAAGAAACATTAACTCCATATCCCACTCCATCTTGCCCACTTTTCACGACGGCGGAAACAGAAAACTACAAAGAACAAGAAACACAACATGGTACGTAAAACATGCCCAAACAAAATTAAATTGCTAATCAGGCATCTCGAGAAGAGAAAATCCCCTGCGCCAGACAGCATTCCTACCTCAGTGCTCAAGAATTTTCCGCAGGATGCAATAAAACTACTTTCGAAAATATTCAACTTCGTGGTAACAAGCGGGCACTTTCCAGACAGATGGAAGCTGCCCCTGTGGCCCACTTTCCTAAGAAAGGGTAAGATTTGTCTAACCCGCACAACTACAGACCAATTAGTCTACTGAGCACAATAGGCAAACTACTCGAAAAGGTAATACTCAAACGCCTCAACATTCAGTTAATTAAACAACATACATTAATTCCAGAACAGTTTGGATTCAGTGCCGAACATTCAACGATCCTACAATTACTCGGGGCAACGGAAAATATCACGTACGGATTCAATACAAGAAAATCCACAGGCGCATTCTTTCTTGTCGTTGAACGTGCGTTCAACAGAGTTTGGTACGCCGAAATACTAAAGAAACTCAAAACACTTAACATCCATGACTCGCTAATCAAACTTATAGCAAATTATTTAAACAACAGATAATTTCAATCGAAAGTTAACAACCATCTTTCTACCAAGCGACCAATCAGAGCAGGAGTCCCACAAGGAAGTATGCTCGGGCCGACACTATTCAATATATACAGCTACGATATTCCATAAACGGCTAACACAAACTTATACAATTACGCGGACGATACAGCAATCATGACACCATCAGGCAAAAGCGAATTTATCCACAGAAGGCTTCAAAACGCCCTCAATAGATTAGAGGGCTGGCTTTCAAAATGGCGCATTAAAGTAAACGCTCCATAAACGCAAGCGGTAATATTCACAAAACGCAAAAACCACAGATTCCCGAAACACCAGTTACCGCCACTTGCCATATTTGGTGAAAACTTCAAGTGGAAGGACATGGTAACCTGGCTTGGCCTCAAAATGAAGCAAGGCCTAACGTGGAAGAAACACATCACTCAAATACGGGGAAAAGCAAACCCCCAATTAGGCAAGCTCTACCCGCTCACCAACATGGACACGCAGCTGAATCTCAATATGGGTCTCACGCTAATTAAAACAATGATGCGACCAATATTCACTTATGCTGCACCCGTCTGGGGGTATGCCGCCAAAATATACATCAAAAGACTACAGAAATTTCAAAATTAAATCTTGCGCATGGTAGAAAAGGTACCGTACGTTGCGCCATCTGATTTCCTCCACGAGGAACTTAAACTGCACAATGTAGAAGAATTCATTAAAAAGCTAACTTACGATATGTATAAAAGCTTACGCGTACATCACAATAATTTAGTTAAAGCGTTAGAGAACTACGATTCCAAAAACTACAAACATAATAGACCACTTTCTCTATTCGATAGAACGCTATCCCAAGACAACACGGAAGAACAAATCCAACAGTTTCTAGATAATCTACTCCAAACGTGACAAGGACACTGACACAGGACTTCTAATCTCTATATCCCATCACTAATCCTTTTCTTATTTTTGTACCCTTGTTTCAGCCCACGCTCGTTGCAGAGTCCTCAAGTCCTCAGCAACCGCTGAGGCGGACCGGGAGAAGGGGCCTCCGACGACGGGCCACTGCATTATGGAGTCGCTCATACAGACGACAATGGCGACCATCAGGACAACGAGTACAACGAAGGACCTAGAATGCCGGATGCTACGACAGATGCCTGTGCCCCCTCGACAAACCGGAACCCCTGGGAAGAACAGCACAAGACGCAACCTCAGCAATTTTTCAATTATGCATAAAATTGGTCCTACAATACACCTCTAACTTAGCAGTAAGTTAACCTTAAGATATATGACGCGCAGGCACTCCCTGCAAACAACACACAAATTAGAACTTAACATTAAATTAAACATATATTGCAACCATAAGAAAATACGCATATAACTCACTGGTATTGTTCAGGTTTCATGGGCAATACCAGCAAGTAACGTTTGACGCGCTCGCATGCATGCCAGCCAAGTAGCGATTCACATACTAACTGGGGTGCTATGCGGGACCCGACTAAAGCATGCAAGCATGAATGTACGTTCTTACACAGAAATACGCAATTAACACGTGGTAGGGTTTTTTAATGGGTATTCTGCGCCTTGAGCGGCGAACCCCACATATCCCTCCAGCCATTGCACACCGTGTGAGGGTCGAATGCAGTAATACATTTTTCCCTTCACGGAAAAAAAATCAATCAGAAACGGCAGAAAAGGTGGTAGTGGAAGCGGACCATAATTCGAGACACTTTCTTTAGAATTGCGAGAGGGCTAACACAGCTGGTAATAAACTCCCCGCGTACATTAACGCCACAAATGTTCTTCTAGCTGGACAGGAAGAACAAACTTTCATACCGCGAATAGCAAACCACAAGCCTGACATATTGGATATTGCACTATTCAAAAACATGCCATACAATACCAACACGCCCGTGATTAAAGACTTAGCTTCGGATCACATCCCAGTACTACTGGAAATTTAAGTTCCAATCACTTTTCAACGTGAGCTTGCAGGACCCAATTACAGACAAATAGATTGGGCAGCCTTTGAAAATACACTAGAAACCACAATTAGAGATCACACAATTGAAACACACGACACACACGACGAGGTTATAAACAACCTAATAATAGCGATTAAACAAACAACCGAAAAACACGTCCCCATTAGATACCCGACTTCAACTGCCATACGTTTCCCTCGCGACACAAGACTAATAATACACGAACGAAATCGCGCCAGACGAAAATGGCAAAGGTAGCGAAACTTAATCGATTTCAACGACTACTCAGAACTAAGGAATCAAGCTAGTGAACGCATTCGGGAATGTACTCCAAATCAGTGGAACGAGACACTAAGCAACATCGACCCACACAGTCATACTATCTGGAAAATAACCAAAAATCTTTCACGAAAAAACACACATGTCCCTCCCCTCCACACCACCAACTGCATAGTCTAAACTCTCCGAGACAAGGCCGAAGCTTTCGCAAATGCCCTCGAGGAAACCTTTAAGCCGAATGACTCTCCGTCAGATCACAAATTTGTGACTGAAACGGAAGCAATAACAGAAAACATAGATAGGGTACAGACACACATTAAAACGCGCAGAATAGATGCGGTCGAAATTAAATGGATTATTAAGTATCTACCCAGAGGAAAAGCCCCAGGGCTGGACGAAATTCCTAATAAAGTGCTCAAGTATTTGCTGCCCAAACCGCTAAGATTACTAGCAACGGTATTTAACTACACAATCTAAAATGGCCGACTCCCTCCACAGTGGCAAGAACACAGAATACTCTTGTTCCCTAAACCGCGAAAAAGTCAATCGCAACCAGAGAATTACAGGCCAATTAGCCTACTAAATACCATGAAGCATGAGCAAAGTACTGTAAAAAGCCATATTAAACCGCATCACTATGCACATAATACGCAACAACATCCTCATCAACGAACAATTCGGATTCAGAGCACAACACTCGACAATGCTACAAGTCCTCCGAATGACGGAATCCATAACCAAAGGGTTCAACACAAATCGATCTACAGGCGGCATTTTCTTAGATATAGAACGAGCCTTTGATCAGGTGCGGCATGCTGGTCTACTCAGGAAACTCATATCGTTAGGTTTCGCGGACTCACTATTAGCTATTATAAAAGACTACCTAACGAACAGGTCTTTCCGCACAACAGTCAACAATGAATTCTCGACAATACGACCATTCAGGGTAGGGGTCCCACAAGGGAATCTAATAGGGCCCATTCGCTTCAGCATTTATATTAATGACGTACCAAAGACCACAAGAGTAGACAGGTAGCTATATGCCGACGACACAACTCCAGCCACACAATCGACCATGTCTAGAATAATCCGTACAAGGCTGCAAACCGCCCTAAATGACGTAGAACCATGGTCCATTAAATGACGAATAAAGGTAAACACAAGAAAGAGCCAAGCTATAATATTCACCAAGCGAATTAAGCACCGTCACAACCAATATAGCCTTCAGCCTCTAACATTCAGACAGGAGCCAATAGACTGGAAAAGCACAGTCACGTATCTAGGAGTAACAATGGACCAGGGCCTTATATGGAAACAGCACGTCAACACAGTCAGAGCCAAGGCGAATGCACAACTATACAGATTCTACCCAATAATTAATACTAATAGCACACTAAAACTAGAGATGGGAACTACACTGTACAAAACACTAATCAGACTCATTCTAACATACGCTGCTCCCGTATAGGGAAATGCAGCCAAATGCATTTTTAAAAGGCTCCAAACAATGCAAAACAGAGTATTCCGCACTGTTGTCAGACTAGCAGAAGTGATCTCAGCGTTCCAACGACATGAGGAACTGAAAATACACTCCATAGAGGAATTCATTAAAAGACCCAAATTTAACCTGCACGAGAAAAAGAATAAACATCACAATGAATTAATACAGGCATTAGGTGACTACGACATAACTCACTAACAAGCACCTGAGGTCATTATCTTCATTTAAGAGTACCATAGGTCTCGGGGAGCCGGTAATTGACATGCAGGAATACCTAGACAATTTAGTTAATTATCCCGACGTTATACATAACTGAACTCTGAACAGCACACACACACACACCAATACATTCCACTACCTACAGCAGCCCTTAAGTCCTTGCGCTTACTACACAAGCCAATACGGACCCGGGGGACGAGGACCCCCCGCAAGGTGACATCGGCTCGCACCTGCATTTTCAGGTAGGCAGCCCGCCGAGGGCGTACTCTATGTGACCCAGCTTACTAAAAGGACACGCTCAATGAAATGCATATTGACAGGCCCCGCCAGGGAGAAACACCACTTACTATATATCAACAATAACATTTAATACATTAAAGTTATCACAAGACGACGACACATAGCGGAAAACTACATTGCACGACAATGCCTCCACAGGTCCTTAATTAACATGTTTAGAATGTGTACATAGCGCCATCATGTAGTTTTACCACTGGTTACCGCACTACGAGCCAGTTTATATTCTCCCCATGGAATGCGCGGGTGCTTCAGGCGGTACCGCAGCAAACCCATTCGTTTCCACTCCGGTGGTGGAGCTTTTAGTGTGTATACCAATTTATCGGTGAGTCCCACACTCCCAGTTCCGACACCATCGGGGCTGGAGTTAATCATTAAATCATTTTCTCCGCCACTCGAAAAAAAAATTGACCAGACACATTTCATTCCACACAGAGAACTTCAAAAGAAACTACAAGACAGCAGGCGAGCAACAGAAGAACACAACTAACCTGATAAAGGCGCGAAGAAGGGATCATTTCCAGCTCTACAGTCGGGATTTTCTCAGCGCTAGCCGCTAACAACTTACGTGTCCCTTCGCCCAGCGACCCGGGAACTGCCGACAGCACTCCACGATCAGCGGCGGCGGTTTCTTTCACGGTCCGCCACTTTTTCGAAGTCGGTCCTAGCGGTGAAGCAGTCTTCGGGGCGTCCAGCCAGCGGTGTTACGTTACTGCTGTACTAGCTGCAGCACTCCAAAATCTTAGCTGGGTAGAGGAAAACGACCGCAGCCAACAGTCTGTTGACTAGTATCCAGGCGCCTTCGGGCAGGTCCTCTGTTATTCGGGGATTTTAGCGCCCACAAACTGCTCTGTTTTTGTTCTTTTACCTTCTCTATTTTTCCTCTTTCTATCTAGCCTTAAGGTCCCTGTTAGGCCCCCAGACAGGCCTTACACTTCTTCTTCTTTCTCACTCTTCTATGTTAGACCTAAGACTTTATATTCACATTCGAAACCTCAACCTCATCCTGATTCTTTTCCAGTGGCCAAGTCTACGGGGAAATCTGTTAAGGCTTGCTCTCCTTCGGAGTTACGTGTGACGAGGGGTAAGGTATCAACGGAAGGAACGTGGACTTTGTCATCCCTTGCAACTCCCTACCAACTACCTCTTCCTCTGCTCCCCCACCCACTCCTCCCAAACCCAACTCCACTCCTACTTCCTGTCCCCCAGCCGATGTGGGATGGTAAGCGGTCCAGCCGCGACGCCACATCTGATTCCTACTAATCCCTCTGCTGCCCTTAACACCCCTTTACCTCGCTCCCGTTCTTCCTCTTCTTCGTCCGTCCTTACCCTTCCACCAACCCCTCCTGTTCTCCTCTCTCCCCCTTCATCCCCTCCCTCGACCCACTCCTCTCCTCAACGCAGCCCTCATCCCGCTTCTCCTTCTCGTCCTGGCACTAACTCCGCTTTCTTTTCTACCCAACTTGGACCCTCATCCAGACCCGACCACATCCCCATTCCTGCTATACCCTTTCTTCACCCTTCCAACCCCTCCCGCCCCTATGTAAATGACCTCAGCGTCGTCCTAAGTCACCAATCTGTCTCCCGTAATATTTCTGCTTCGTTGTGCAGGTTAATGGGGACTTTGATGCTGCCTGCCCCAACGAGGGCTACGTTATCTCGAAGGCCCCGTTATCTCGTGACTTCTTGGTGCGAATCGGGACTGTTGTAGATTATGGGCACTTGGTTGCGTTCTTTCGTGAAAGCCGGGTTGGCTTTCAACTGACAACGGCAACACAGAACAAGACCTACAGGGCGATCGTGAAGAACGTCCTCTTCGACGGGGCAGAGGAAGCCATGAGGAAGGAGCTGACGGTGGCGCACCTGTCTGTCCTCCGCGTGGTACAGCTCCGGCGTTTCAATAGGGACCGCACACCTCTCCCGACGTACATCGTGGACGTCTGCTGACCACCTGGACAGACTACGGAGGCTAGAGTACATACTTCGCTTTCCGGTGAAGATTGAGCCCTACCGCCGCCCTATCATCCCGGTCCAGTGCAACCGGTGCCAGCAGCTGCGGCATATGTCTGCGAGGTGCACGGTATCAGCCCCGGTAGGCTGGAAGTGCACTGAGACTCATGAATCGGCCTACAGCGATGTCCCCCGTCCTGAAAGGAAGTGTGCTATATGCCACGGACGGGGACATGGGGCCCGCTATCGGGCATGTCCAGAATACCACGGCACCTTGCCCTGGTTTGCAACCTTAAGGAGGGTACGACACGACGTGGGGAACGGGTGAATATGCGCCCATCATCGACGCTGTCAAGGTGCCTCAACCCAGAGCAAACTCTCCACAAGCTAGCCGTGTGCGTGCTGTAGGTGGCCCGGTGCCTGATCGGGAGAGCAGGAGCTGGCCCAGGACAAGCAAGGAGCAGCCCCATCCACCCAGGGACGGAAGGCGGGATACTCCTCGACAACAGCCACAGATGACCGAAGAAGACCCTAAACGAAGCTACCAGAGGGAGATGTTTCAGTAGGCAGTGCACTGCGGGATGCGAGATAAAGATCTGATGAAAACTTGCACCCACATGCTCCGTCATCGCATCGAGAGGCCGTCGGAAAACCTCTCTATCCTCTCTAACTACCCTACTTTTCCCACCTCCTCACCACTCCTGGATTTCTTAATGGCCCTTAAACCCATCCTCAAGGTACTCACTTGGATTGCTAAAAGCAATCTATAAATACGAAAAACAGAACTTTCAGACTTTCTAAATGCAAACAATATATATAGCACTTATCACAGAAACATATTTAGACAACATTAGATTTAATATACCGGGCTACATTTCACATAGGGAGGATAGAAAGAATCGCGGTGGAGGCACAGCCATTATCATAAAACAAAACATAGCACATGACGTAGCATTACTTCCACAATTCGCGACCCCAGAATTATAGGCATATTCATCAATGTTGAGAATCCTCGAACATTGGTAGTAGCGGCATAAAACCCATCAGGACCACTAGACACGGGCGAAATAGACCAAATCCTCCAAATAAACAGAGTACAAATTGCAGGAGACCTCAATGCCAAGCACCAAATTTGGAACTGCAGGCACACTAATGCAGCCGGAAATGCATTACTTCAGCACGAAAACAACTCTGACTACATAATTCATACTTCCAAAGAGTCCAACTACATCCCCTTCACAACAAATCAAAGCTCTGACATCCTGGACATAGCAATCGCCAGGCACATAAACCAAAGTGATAGCTTACATGTCAGAAACGAACTATCCTCTGAACACCTCCCAATAATAATCTCTTTAGAGGGACCGATCCTGATGACACAACCCTCACCAAGGTATAATTACACAAAAGCAAACTGAGAAATCTACGAACGGACAATTAGCGAAAACCTCCTTCAGCAGCAACTTAACGCCCAATGTGAGCTTGACGCGGGCGTAACACAGTTTGAGTAAGCTATCAAGGTGGCAACAATTACGGCAGTCCCATTACACGTACCAAAGACATATGACACTAAACTTCTAGCGGACCGAAATCGAGCAAGACGAAAATGGCAGCGAACTCGCCACATAGTTGATCTCGAAGGCTTCCAAAACATCAACAACTTGGTTAGCAGGGAAACTCAAATTACACCGCCCAACAATGTCAGAACACTCTAGACAGTCTGGAGCACCAAACTAATACAGTATGGCGCATTCCGAGATGCCTGACTCGAGAAAAAGTACGCATATCCCCACTACACCAAGACCGAAAAATAGCATACACAGACTAAGAAAAAGTCGACACACTGGCTGATGCGCTTCAAGATACTCTAACCCCGAATGAAGCCCCATCCTGTACACAATTCACAACAGTCACAGAGATGGAAATCCGCGACTGCCATAAACAACAACCGCACAACTTAGTTTGCAAAACCTGCCTATCCGAAATTAAATGGCTAATCAAAAATCTATCCCAACGAAAAGCGCCAGGACCAGACAAAATACCTAATATAGCTCTTAAACACCTACCCGATGACGCGGTACATCTATTAGGAAAAACGTTTAACTTCGTATTAACACAAGGGCTGTTCCCCGAAAGATGCAAAACTACCCACGTACCGCACTTCCCAAAAAAGCCTAAGAATCTCTCCAATCCCCACAACCATCGCCCTATTAGCTAACTAAACACAGTAGGGAAGCTCATAAAAAAGTAACACTAAAAAGACTCAACGCTGCAATCATTAAGCGCGATATCCTCATCCCGGAACAGTTCGGTTTCAGAGTCAAACACTCAACGTCCTTGCAACTCTTAAAGGCAACAGAGAATATCACATACGGTTTCAACATACGAAAGTCCACAGGAGTATTACTCCGTGACGTGGAACGGGCTTTTGACAAAGTTTGGCATGCGGGAATACGGAAAAATATAGCCTCATTAGGCATTTAGGACTCGCTAATAAAACTAATGACTAACTGCTTAAAGGACAGAAAGTTCCAGTTTTCAGTGAACAACAGTCGGTCCTCCATTAGACCCATCAAAGCGGGTGTCCCTCAAGGAAGCATACTCGGACCTACACTATTCAACTTATACATAAACGGCATGCCCAAACTGCAAACACCGCCTTCACCATATACGCGGACGATACAACTATAATGGCGCAATCGTTCACACCACAAGTAATGCACACCCGTCTTCAAAATGCTCTTTTAGACCTGTAGAGTTGGCGCACAATTTAGCGGATCAAAGTAAATGCCCCAAAGACCCAAGCAATAATTTTCACAAAACGAATAAATAACAGATTCCCAAGACACAGTTTACAACCGCTCTCACTCTTCGGTGAGAACATAAATTGGACTGCGAATGTAACGTGGCTAGAGCTGAAAATGGTCCAAGGCTTGACTTGGAAAGCCCAAATAAACCAATTTAGGGGAAAAGCAAATGCCCAGTTGGGCAAATTATGCCCCCTAATAAACCTAAATAATCAACCAAACCTCAGATTAGGCCTTACACTCTACAAAACACAAATTCGCCCGATTCTAACATATGCGGCGCCTGTGTGGGGATACGCCGCTAAAACACTAATAAAAAGACTACAAACTTGCCAAAACAAAATCTTACGCTTACTATCAAAAGTACCGCTGACATGCTACATGATGAACTAAAAATGCATACCATTGAGGAATTTATTAAAAAGCTTACGATTGATATATACAAAAAGCTTCCGGCATATCATAACGCTCTAATACACAACATAGGCAACTATACGACAGAAGCGAACAAACACAAGCGTCCCCTTTCAATATTCGACGGAACACTATTCTACAACGCGACAGAGTCTAACATCCAAAAATTCCTAGATAACCTCCTAAGACAACCCTAAAATACCAAGAACAAAACAAGACCAATCTCGCTATACGACATTCTCACTGTTACAGATTCCCAGCCCATGGAGCAACCTTCAATTCCTTGCGCTACCTAGCCAAGGCGGCCCTGGGAGAACAAGGCCTCCCCGTGTGACACACTCGTGCAGGTGCGCCAAGATGGGTTGGCTGCTTATCTGTGTGAGCACAACGACGAACTGCTTTAACTAAGGACCACGAGAAGACGAGCAAGACAAACTTGCAACCGGAAATTCGGACGTCCCAGGAAATCTCC
Source organism: Deroplatys truncata (assembly GCA_030765065.1). NCBI lineage: Eukaryota > Metazoa > Arthropoda > Insecta > Mantodea > Mantidae > Deroplatys > Deroplatys truncata. The sequence goes on along the minus strand of CM060990.1, from coordinate 521,525,540 downwards.
TGGCTGAAATTCATGACGCTCTTCCCAAGGGAAGGAATCCAGAATAACCTTAAAATGACTGGCTAACTTTATGGCCTAAGAGTATTTACCTAAATCGTTTTGTTCTAACCTAGCTTAGATACAATAATAACGATTGCACACCTGCAAGAACGGAAATCACAGTAATTCCATAGCATGTAACAATTAACATTGTATCTTAATTACCTAGCACTAGCTGATATTGCAATGCACGACCAATCACCCGGGCTTACTCAGGAACTAGTCATGTGTAATTCCGGGTAACTAACTGTTGACACGCTCGTATGCAATGCATGACAGCTACACACCTTTCATTGACTATACGGGGTGCTATGCATGACCGGACTAAATAACAGGAAACCACAAACAGCTAGCGCATACTAACACGTAGTGGGTTTTTCAGTGGTTATTCCGCGACTGAGCAGCGAGCCCCACATATCCCTCCAGCCATTGCACATCGGCTGGGGCTTGAATGCAGCATTGCATTTTTCCCACAACGGAAAAAATATCGACCACATTGCAATGGGAGCCGACGAGGAAGGAACTTAGGGGAGCGAGTCCAGCCGAGACCAGTCCAGCGACACCGAGCCAGCGGTGAGAAACTCTTCGCAACGAAGAAGCTGCCACCGTTGGATCGGCCCGCCATTGCCGAGGCCTAGAGCCAAAGACAGGCTTGCCTGTGACTACCAACATTCTAATTGGGTAGAATAGCACGTCTGTCGGCCACAGTCTTTTGACTGGAATCTAGGCACCTTCAGGTGGGACCTCTGCTTTTTGGGCTTTTTAGCGCCCTCTAGCAGTTCTTTCTCCTTTAATGTCATATCTTTTCCTCTTTTTCTAGGCTTTAAGCTCCCCGATACATAGATCTTACGCTTTCTCTACCATTCTCTTTCAAGTATCTTTGTTTTTCTTGTGTCACCTACCTACCTTCATGGCCAAACGTAAGCTCAAGAAGCACTCTTCATCGGAGGTGCAAGTCACGAGACAGGCGGTTATCAAGACTCAGCTACGCTTTCTCTGCTTCCTCTCCTACTGTCCCTTCTCTTCCTGCTCCTTCCGCGCCCCTTCCTCCGCTCCTGTCGCTCTCCACCCACCCCTTGCCCACCCAAACTTGCCAGCATGGATAACAGCTGTGCTGTGACTCCGTGTCTTTCCGTCGCAACCTCTCCTGTCCCCGTTGCTGCCCTCGATACCCCACTTCCTGCTTCACGTTCATCCTCTTCCGTCCATTCCCGTGTCCCTCAATCCACCCACGCCTCATCCTGTCTCCCCTATCCCTGGCCCGTCCGCTCCTATCCTTGCCCTCCCTGCCCATTCTTCGATCCTCCTCTTGGTTTCCTTCCTATCCAGTTCTGTTCTTCCCAGCCCACTCAAAACCCTAACCCAGCACCCACCCGCCCTCCATCCTCATACGGCAAAGACCTATCCTCCCGACTCCAGGCTCCCATCTACGTTTCCAAACACCATGTTACCTTGAATCAAACGCTCCGTGAATTCGATGCGCTGCATCCCAACGATGGCTATGTCATGTCCAGAGACCCTCTGTCGCGGGACTTCCTGGTGCGCACTAGTTCGGCGGGAGACTACGTGCTTCTGACTGATTTTCTCCGGGATCGCAAGGCCTAGTTCCAGCTGACGAGGACCGACCAGAACCAGACCTTCCATGTTGTGGTGAAGCACGTGTACTATGACGGCGCGGAGGAGACCATTAAGGCTGAGCTGCAGCGGCGCAAGCGGAGCAGTGCTTTGTGTCTCGTAGCTCCGACGTTTCGACCAGGCCCGAACACCTCTTCTGTTTCACCTGGTAGACTTGGCAACCGCTGACGACCTGGGTGGTCTACGGCTGATCAAGTATGTCCTCCACATTCATGTGAAGCTTGAGCTGTACCGACGCCCGGTCATCCCGGTTCAGTATAGCAAATGCCAGCAGCTCGGACACACAAAGGACAGCTGTACCACGTTCGGCGTAGTGTGCTCTAAGTGCACGGGCTCACATGACTCGCGAAATTGCAATGTTACCCCACCGTAAAGGAAGTACGCCATTTGCCTCTGTGTCGGCCACGGGGCCAGGTACAGGGATTGTCCCGAGCATAAAATGCAAGTTGCTGCGGCGCGCAACCCCTTGGGGACTGGTGGATGTGCAGGCGAGAAAGCACGTGGGCGTCGTGTGCGAGGAGATGCTCCTGCGCGCGTGCAGCTCACGTCTGGCGTGGCTGAGAAGCGGGCAGAGGCGCCTGTGCGAGAGAGCGAGACCTGAACTCAGAGGCCTAGCCAACCACCGGATAGACAACGTCACTCTACGAGGAACGTTTCGACGAGACCATCACGAGAAGAGACCATCGCAGACCCACGTCTGGAGCACCAGCGCCAGATGTAACTCCGAATACAAGCAACAGGATCAGAGGACCAGGATCTGAGGGACATCTGCCTGCAGATCTTCGAGCTCCTGGCCCTTTCGGAGACGTCGGAGACCCGAAGCATCCTTGCCTGCTATCGAGGCTCTATTCAAACCCTCACCTCTCCAGTTTTCCTATGAATATTACACCATCACTCCATAACGTCATAACTTGGAATGCACGCGGACTGTTAAGACGCAAGACAAAAATGGAAGACTTTCTTGTACTCGTATAAAATAGCACTCACATCTATCTAAGCGACAAAGATAGATTTAGCGTACAAGGTTGCAATCCCACTGTAACGATAGAAACAGGCGTGGCGGCTAAACCGCTAAAATAATAAAACAAAATATATCTCATGACCTAGCTTCACTACCCCAACTCAGAACACTAGAAACAGCTACCATCTATATCACGTTAGATAGCAACCGCGTACTAGTGACGGCAGCATATGACCTCCATGTGTACCAAACATTGCTGACATAAACGCTCTAATGCAATTAAAACAGCAAGCAATACTAGCTGGCGATCTTTATGCAAAACACCAAATTTGGGACTGCAATGAAACCAATCCCAAAGGCACGGGGCTGCTAAACGTAGAAAATTACTCAGATTATATAATTCACACGGAACAAACGTACATTCCCTTTAATAGAAATCAACCTCCAGAAGTCCTGGAAACAGCAGTCCCTTGCAACCCAAATCGGAGGATTAACTTACAAGTAAAACACTAGCTGTCCTGTGATCATTCACCGGTATTATCATTAACCGATACCTCAAGGGAGGTATAGTGGTGTCATTAGAGGGGTTCAGAGGGATCTGCCAGTCACGTTTCTCACCAGCCCAGTGCACTTGCAGTCGCCCTCAGCAATGTGTGCCACGTGGACCACCGAAACTCGTGGTTACGCAACACTCGTCAGGCTGGAGTTCGGAGACCCCGGTGACGGCGAAGAGGGCAGGCTCACACGCCAGCTTCCCTTCCATCCCTACTGTGCCTTCGGGCACAGCGCTGATGCCGCCTCTTCGTCGCCGAGGTGCCACTAGTGCAGCACCTACAGCTTCACCGCCGAATGCACTGGACACTACCTTCAACACCACCGCCGCTACTGTGCCGAATGTGGTTGTATAACTCACTTTACTGGCCAGGACCAATATCCTCTATACCCGAAGAGCATGCCAACACCGCAGAAGAAGCAGACAATTAATCATCCGCCAACCAACTCCGACATCAACGCAGCGGCAGCCCTAACCCAGGTGTTCCTATTGGACGCCATCCAGCACCTCCATGCGTAGGACCTGGTCATTGGTGCTCGGCTAGCTGAATTGGATGAGTATATCACCAGCACTTCCGAGAAGCTCCAGGGTCTACAGACCATCACTGCAGTTTTCACCCAACAACAAACATCCGCGGCTCACCCGATGTCATCACAAAACGGCTGCGGAACCTGAAGGAGAATTTCGATGAAGACAGACCACAATCAACACAGCTACACATTCCACAACCAGCCTCACAGAAACCACCACTTGTTATAACCGAGAAGTAACATTGCTTCCTTGCGCAATACCGTGCCATGGTGCAAGGGAAGGCGAAACGACGACGGCATCCAAACCCCGGGTAACTCTAAATACACCCTTGCTTTCCTACTATCTCCTCCGAGCCCTATATCTGTTTTCACCTCCCAACCTCTAAGCTGCATTCAGGGCAATCCGTCATGGCTGTAGCCTAGGACCGCGCGTTACGCCGCTCCCGCACATTGGGCGTCTGCTCAGGACCGTTCGTTAGAATAACACGGGTACTATGCGTGACGGTGCTACCTTTCCCACGAATATACACTTTAAGATCCTACATCTTAACCGGTGGAGGAATCTTTAGAGGTAATTGCCTAGCTGGCGAATCACACACTCCCTGTCCCGATAGGAATTGCCTAAGAGCATTTTCTCCTCCACTCGAAAAAAACAACCTATATCTGACTTTGAGATGTCAGCTTCGCCGCAGTAGAGCTTTCTGTTTCGAAATCCTCTCAGACTTTACCTCATGTTCTGGAAATCTAACAGCATCATGGGACGAGGCAGAAGGAGAAGTGGGACCACGGGAAATGTTGCAGACCAATCGTCGCCACCACCGGGAGTGCAGCTGGCATCAGCAGGGCCAACTCTCCTTCCGAGCTGGGGTAGTCAGCATCGCCACCAGTCAATAAGTCCCTATCCTCAGCCATAGAGGGGCACTTCATCGCAGAAAAGGGCATCCGAGTCACTTTCGCAGCAAAAACTGGCCTCTCTTTCACGCAGACATCCGCCGCTTCTGCTCCTTTACGGGAACCAAGCCAACTGACACCGCCATCCGCTAGTCCATCTCCTTCAATGGAGCAGGGCTCTCAACCAACGCCAACACAACCTCAAATGGATGGCCGCCATAGCGTGGTCATCTGTAGGGTATCTGGAGATATCGCAGCTCACTTTTTGCTGGAAGAAGCGAGACAGCACTGACTGAGCAATGCAGGCTTCACGGGTAAAGTCTGCTAAAGACCCAACGTCGCTGTCCACCTACACCTGATCGCCGCATATGACATACAAGTGGCCATAACCTAAGGCCTGCTACTGCTTTGTTGCAGCTTTCTGTTTGAAACCAGCAGGGGAGAATTTCCGGTGCCCTGCCGCCGCTGCTGTACATTAGGGCACTTAGCGGAGGCCTGCAGCGCAGCACCCAGATACAACTACTTTTGGGCAGGCTTCCTTATTGCAGCCTACACCAAGCATGTTGTCCGCCGTCGCCGCCGATTTTGTGCCACCTGCTCCGGGAACACACACGTAAGAGGACAGTCTCATTGCCCTGTATCCTCGCAGTAGAGCAACAGCTAGGACCTACACCGCCACCAGGTATCACTCAGCAGCCAACCAGTATAAGCAATGGCATCACAGAAGCAGCACTCCAAGAACTACACGGCACTGTGTCAAAAATACAGATAGGAATCAGGTACTTCGCTTGACAGCTGGCTGAGTTACGCTGCGCAAACTTCACACGCCTCTCGGCAGCGGAGACCAAGCAGCGAACCTCAGCCAGAGTAATCAGCGCCCTCTCCAGTAAGATCTTCGAAGTACAGCACGACGACTAGGTGCTCTCTTCTGCCCAGCGTAAGCTGGAATGGATTGAGTGCCACCTCGTGGATATATTCGAAACAATAGATGGCAACGACGACCAGCCCACGCGGCTGGGCGCCCTTGGAGCCTCAGCCTGGGGATTTGAGTGCTCCAAACGCAATCAACTACTCCATCAACCACACTTCCAGAAACTTCATACACAGATCAACCGTCATCAAGAAGGCTACATCCTCATCCGCAGCTACCTTGAATTCCACGTGATGCCGCACTCCTCTGAATCGTCTACAAGTGATCCATCAAATTCCAATCCTAAAAAACCCAATCGCCATTAATCCATTCCACTATCACCAGAAATTCCGTATAACCTTCACCTAAACTCCACTAGAGGGCAGGCTGTACCTCGCCCAAGCCCGTCTCCCAACAACCAATTCTTAATCCGCTGGTGACCGCACTACGGCCCAGTATACAACATAAGGTCGGAATGCGCGGGTGCTTTTGCGGTACCTAAGCAAACTTTCTCCTTTCTAATCCGGTAGAAGAGATCTTTAGTGGGCATGGTCAACTCAGGATAGCGAGACCCACACTCATCGTCACCAAATCCCATGGGTGATGGTTAGAACCTAACTGTGTTTTTCTCCTCCACTCGAAGAAAAAATAGATCTGCATTGTGCTAGTTTGCTTCGAGTTGACATTATCTCCTCTAAGCGAAATCAGCTCTCGCGTGTATCTAAAAGGTGTCAAGGAGAAGATGTATGCTCCTTGGAATAGATCGTCCAGAATACGTATATTGATCACTATTTATCAGGGATTTTGTAGCATTTAGCAGATTGAAGAGATGGAGAGCGTTACTTTCCAGGAGGTATTTTCAAATACAACACCTACAAACTAGTGTGATAAATATAGAAGCAGCTTTCTCCAAACCTATCACAAGAGGCGCCATGAAATGGGCTACAAAAGTTGTTCAAGTGTAAGCAGTGCGAAAGATTCTTAAAAAATGTATATAAAGGAGAATGTCGCAAAGATTTCTGTAGATTCACTACTCTTTGCAGGAAAATAAAGACGGAGCTTACGAAGCATTAACCATTATAATTAATGGATGAGGGTTGTGATATGAGAGAGTATGAAACAGTCTTTAAAGGGCCTCTGAAATCTTACTTCATTCGCTGTGATCCATGCAAGGACATGAATGTTTACCTACAGTAGGCAAATCAGCGTATAATTCAAGCAGTTCTGAATTAGCTTGTAGTTCATAAGTCTGTTAAAATTAATCTACTGGTTGAATCCCGATTTGTGAATTCTGTTGGAGAAACAACTGAAAACCCCTTCAAAACACGTAATGAGGCGGTGTTTCTAGAAACGGATCTGGACTCCGTGTTAGGCTTGAAATTCAATAAACTAACTACTGAAATGGAGGAGTCACAAGTTATGAGCAGCAACTGGGTTTTACTTGCTCTGGAAGGTTTTTGGCGTGGTATTAACACACCCTGATTATTTCGAAGAAGAAGCAGCTACATTCCTTTACCCACCTCTGTCGGTGCTAAAGAGGTTTGTATAAACCGTCAGAACTGTCGTAATGAAAGGGCTTTAAATATGCTATCTTTTCAAAATTCATACAAGAGAAACCACAGTGTGTGAGCAAATACCGGCAACTTGAAAATAAGCATGATTTCCTATGTGTTTCGTTTCCTACAACATTGGCTAAAATCCCGAAGTTTGAGAAAAAAATAACATGTCTATAAATGTGTTTGGACAGAATGAGAAGCAAGAGGTGTTTCTAATAAAGGTCATTGATGAATAAATCACCCACCATCGTGACCTTCCTCTGTTGAGTGATGCCATTGGGCTACAGCAATATGTTTATATAAAGAATTTCGGAAGCCTATTTGATATCAGGAAACTAAAGATGATGGAGTGATATATACATGTAAGCGTTGCTTTACACATTTTAATGATTTATACAAACGAAGCGCGCTTTGAAATCTAAAAGAGCATTCCAATATCTGCAGTCAAATGACATCGCTAGGATAGTTATCTCTACAAAAATAACTCTATCGAGCAATTCAATAATGTAGAGCGGATCCTAAAGCTTTCTTATACTATCTATGCGGATTTGGAGAGTGTTCTCATGACATATCATACATGGTCTGCTAATCCTGATACTTTCTATATAACTCCATATCAGAAACATTCTCCGATGAGCCTTTGTACCTATGTCAAGCCGTCATAGAGCGTTGAACGTCTAGAAACGGTCTTTCTACTTAACTCTATGTATATCGCGATGCTGCTGAGAAGTTTATGGAATGCCTAACTCTTCTTGCGTAGACGATCGATGCCATACATAAATCTGCTAAGTCTCTGAAACTTAGAGATGAACGGCACAAACATTTCGTGTCTTCTACAGAGTGCTACTTATGTGCTAAGGCATTTACATAAAGTGCATAAAGTGCGCGACCACTACTATATCAGCGGCAAATACCAAGGAAGTCTGCATAATAAGTGCAATTCAGCCTGCAAAACGCCTACAAACCTCAGCGGATATGTTGCACATTTCATCGTTAAGGTGCTGGGACGAACAAAGAGAGTAGAGGTGGTTCCTAACTTTGAAGAAAACTACACCCCATTCTCTGGGTATGTTAGGGATATAAAAATCCGGTTTTGTGATACCTATAGTTTCCTGACTACAAGCCCGAATAGGCTAGTATAAATCCGAACAGCATACCGCGAAACAGAGAAGCACCTTGTTCGTGAAAAGTCGAGTTTGATGAACTTTAAGGGCCTATTTCAATTACGTCACATCATGGTATGTCTTGAATAAGAAACAATTTGCTTCTAAGGAAGCATTCTACAGCACATTAAATGAATAAGTTAGCCTTGATGACCACGACCATGTTGAAAGCGTGTGGGAACATTTTAAAATAAGAAATATGGGTGAATACAGTGACCTCTGCTTAACTTCAGATGTTTTTTCTCTTGAGTGATGTCTTTGAGACATTTAGAGAGGAGATCCTGAAAACACATAAAGTTGATCCTGCTCATTATTTCACATGTCCTGGACTTACGTGGAACGCCATGCTTCTACGAGGCATATTCCAAAACTAAGGTCCATTTGGTCATTATAACAACATCGCTCATGAGACAATGCTTTTATTGATAGTAATATGTGTATATATATGTATATAAGTTCTTTTCATATTTATATATAAGTTCACATCTATATACTTGCTCTAACGCTGCAGCAGCTTCTTTAACCTCTCGGCATAGAAGTCTGCCACCTAGGATTCGAAACAGATTGTAACGCTGGTCTTGAGTATATCGTCGGTTTGAAATCGTCCACTCAGCCACCGCTTCATATGCAAAAAAGAGGAAATAGTCGCTTGGTGCCAGGGCGGGACTGTACGAAGGGTGGTCAAAGAGTACCCAATGAATTCTTGAATCATCTCTTTGGTTTTGGCAGCGGTGTGAGGACGTGCGTTGTCGTGCAGGACGATGATATCAGACGACAGTTTCCCGCAGTATCGATTATGAATCGCACATCTTAGTTTGGTGAGCGTTTCACAGTACACGCCAGCTGTAATTGTTTACACACGGTGAATGAAATCAATTAAAGGACGCCCTTTTCGTCCTAAAGCACGGTAGCCATCATTTTGCAATACATGTACGGCGATTGCTTACACTTTTTTGGTTTGGGTGAACCGGAACGGCGCCACTGCTATGACTGTTGTTTCCATTCTGCGTTAGTGTACGCTATCCATGTCATGTCGCCCGTAACAATGTAGGAAGCAAATCATCATCTTGTTTATAGCGCTCCAAAAAAAGGCGCGCACTATGCATTCGTTGTTATTTGTGCTAACCGGTGAGCAGTTTTGGCAACCACCTTGCACAAAGTTTCCGATATCCAAGCTGTACAGTTACAATGCTGTAAAGTGCGGTTCGAGCAGTATTTGGGAATTCATCAGCCAGACCACTCATCGTCAAACGCCGCTCAAAAGTTTAAAGATCTAATTTTACGAACATGAAATTAAAAACGTGAACATCCCTCTTGAAAAATATTTTAAAATATAAAGCATTTGTTTTTGCTTTACAATAAGTGCAACTTGAATTCTGCTACTTAAACAGCAAAACATTAGCTCTTTTAAACAATCAATGTGTATCTAACACTAGGTGATCAGTTTACCAGTTTCTCGTGCGCGTTTCAGGAGCTGCATGAGCCGCACAGCTTGTACTCACAGCTGTAGGCAAAACCAGTCTGCGCTTTGTCAAGTTAGAACTTCATTACTAGCGACGCTGGTTAATAATGCAGAAAATAACTATAAAGCCATTTAAACTTAAACACATATGCAAAGTGAGTCGCTTAAGATGTCAGAAAACTAATATTTATAATTTCTGCTTATTATTCAGCAAAATGCTCAGAGATGTGTGCCTATCCTCTTGTATAACGTTTTACTTTTCTGACATCTCACTGATCACCCTAGACACACGGATGACACTCAAGCATATGTTGGAACTGCTGCCCTTCATTTTCCAAACACCACTGACATTGCCTAATGAAATTATCCATTACTTTTAATTACCTACGAAAAATTGAAATTATGTCTTGACGGATGCTTGTCTTCAGCTCATTTAATCTATGTGAATTTGTCATATACGTTTAATTTTTTTTAATCCTAGAAATAATAAATTCAGGAAATTACAACAGGGGAGAAAACGCACCAAAACGTTTCATAATGATTCTATCATCAAATACCTCCTGAATTTTTCCCATTGAAAAGTGAGGTGTATGAGCCGTTGTAAACTCCTGAAAAATACAAAACTGCGTTTCATCTCAATTAAATCAGCAGTAAAAAGGTTGAAAAATAAATTCCACTTAACTAACACTACTAATTTTATTTTAAAAATAGAGGAAATTCTTTTAGCAGTAACTGCGAACCACAGTCATGTTTGTCATAACAGGGTTCCACAAACAGCACGCTTGGTTTGCGGAGCTGTAGTATCAGTAGTTTGCGTGTGAATACAACTTTGTAAATGGGACCAAGGTTATCCAATCAACAGATTCAAATAAGGACCAATGATACGTCGTGCACTTTATTAAACATTCATTCACAGAGAGTAATCCTACGGGCCGACTCATTAGGTTTAGTTCTCGCACTGCAATAACTTATGTGGCTTTAACTTAAGTAATTTCTTGGCCGTTATTATAGAGCAATAGAATATTCTCGCTTGTTGAGAAAGACGACCAAGGGACTTCCAGAGGAACTTTCTATGTACCATAGAGAACTTCTGTGACCGCTAATTGTCATTCTCGTTGTCTTTGAGTCTTATTCCAAATACACCCCCTTTCACCTAAATTATGAACTAACGTGTGAATCGCTGCGTGATTTGGAATTCGTTCAGGGAAATCCTATTCAAAATTCCTGACATCACATACACGCACGAATCGTAAACAAACAACACTCGTTGTGGAATGGTATACGTAGGGCACACTACTGTACAGTAATCACAGTAAGTTTCACTGAAATTAGTGAGGGTGAAGTTGAAAAGCTACGACTTTGTGTAAGGATTTCCGATTGAACGACCCTGTTACCCCGTTGCGCTAAGGTAAATCCTTGGCTTTGTAATTCCTTCTTCACATCACTCAATAAGAAGAATGACAAGCTCAAGTCTCACTATGTGGATGCTTGCATAATTCAAATGATTCTGGGTTTAGGAGGGATGTAAACAACGAGTAACGAGCTCGCATTCTCAATACTGCGCTATCTTAATTTTATAACGCCTGTCCCATTCAGCTTTTTCTGTTGTACTTTGTAGAAACTGATTTTTGCGACCATTGTGATTAGAAGACATAGTCCATACTTCCTCTCCTGTTGTTTTCATAATTTATAGATTTTTTACCTTGAATACCTCATAGTCTCATTTCGTATGGACGCACTCGTTTAGAAAATATCTTCAGTTAGGGAATCTCTAAATTTGGTTGTATACACGTGGAGGGATATATTTGCACATTAATTTTAAGATCTATCTACCTGGCCTTCCCCACCGATTACATAGAAGGTCAAAATATATAGGATCAACATTCAATACAGCTTGTTAACTTATCAGTAAATGTAAAGGAAACAAGTAATACGATTACATAGTAATTGGTTGCATAAATGTCGAAATACAAAATCGAGTCCTCCCCAAAATAGAAGTCAAAGGTGACAAAACTCACAAAACAAGTGGCACATCTTACAACACACTCATAACGCCAAGAGGCAGTAAAACAAACGAATAGCTGAAAATCAAGAAAGAAGACAGATATATTTGTCATCACTGTGAAAAGTTAAATCAGCATTTATTGTAGTTAATAATATATTTTTGTGTGCATCAGTATTGCGGGGCTCACCCGGTATAACAGCAAGATGACATTACATAATTGAAACAAAAATTTGTTTATTTAGCTTATTTATTTTGTAATGCACATTTCTGTGTTTAGAAAATAAAACTGACTAATCTTTACGACGGTGGGAATATGTATACGCAACGACTAGAGCATCCAAAACAAAGCAGGAAACGTTGTCTGGGTAAGCTTAGTTTTGTCAGCGTAAAATTCTCGTCACAGACTCCTTTTGCTTGGTTCCAATCAAAGGAGAAATGGGGCTGTTGTTTGAGATGTCTACATTCTGACCACGTACCGTGGGAGAAAAAGAGGCTGGTCCACTTATTGCTTGATTGTGTATCATCCATGTAACAGCCATCTTCATTACGTATATCATCATTCCGATTGACGTCAAGTGGAAGTGTTGAAGCTGGTTCTTCTTCATGATCAACACGTTTCATGACGACATTACCAATGTAAAGGAACACCTATGAGGCTCGTAAAATTTTTCAGTGTTTCTTTGGCGACAAAATGCCGTTCCTTTCCTCCATATTTGCCTGAAGAAATCAAGTAATGGAAACAATCAATACGAGTATATACAACTTTGCTATCAAAGTCGTACACAATTGATGATTGATGAAATCTGGCGTGAGCTCCATATTTAAATGGCATATCTAGATATTTAGAAATCAGTATTATTCATTTGTAAATGTTCAAAGGACAAATATAATTACACTAAATGACAGAGAATCCGTTGAGGTATGTTGGACTTGAAAGTCAAAATATGAAATTTTATTGTATACGTGTTTGTGTGTGTGTGTGTGTGTGTGTGTGTGTGTGTGTGTGTGTGTGTGTGTGATAGTTCATCATAATGTACGTTGCTAAAGAAAATCACGTGTATTAAATGACAATTGCATTATTATCATAAAAGCTTTCGCCCATCATCACCTCTAACAATTCCATATCTACATACGAAACCTCAACGCGTGGGTCTCTGAAATGATAAGCGTTAAGGATGTACTGTTTTATATAAACAACACTATATAAAATTCCAATAATTATTTTGAAGGAGTGTATATTTATGGCATTATTTAATTTTTTCAAGCGGAACAATGTCTATTGACTCCAACAAAATAAAACTACACAAATTCACACCTTTTTCGGTATGTTACCTCAAATATTTCATGAGATATTAATATAAGAAGCTTTCAAATAATTATTTGTTTGCCCTATTTAACCTGCAGAATAGGCTAAAAAGCCATCATATGGGAGGATTGATTTTTTTAAGGATCAACATACCCTAATTCGCTTATAAACAATGCTTCAAATAGGCGCCATTGGCATTTCAGTTCTTTTTTCTTTATTGAAGTAAAGTGGCATCTTTGCCACAAGGCGTGACTTTGTGCTATAAATATAGCTCATGATTTTTACGGGAATTTTTGTGAAGGTTATATTTACGCGCCCTTGTCTGGGTTGTAATGCTATGAAAACAGTTCATAATATACCCGCTCTCGTTTCTGAAATATTTGTGGTAGTAGTTTTAAGTAATTAACCTGCTTTTAAATTACTTTCAAATTAAGACACAAGCAGGTTGTCAAGCGCACAAGGTTGCGAAAACAAGTGACTGTGCACATGGCCTCCCGTACCCAGGTAAGCTTTGCAGGTAACAACCCCCAAGCCTCCCGCAAAACCGGTGTAATTAGCCAGCAGGTGGTGTGGAATGGGTATGCCGAATTTTTTCCTTGATTTCTTTCAGTGTACGGCAAATTAGTTCACAGTTAACATGTTTTCCGACGAGACTGAAATTACGGTGAGTAGGACAGGAAGGAAAAGTCTACTTCGGAACGGTTACACTTTCGGATTCCAGAAGTGTTTAAAAAGTGGGCTGGCGCGATGGACGTGCAATGTTAAAAGTTGCAAAAGTTTTATTAAAACCATTTCCATTGAAGAAATAGATGTCCTGGATATTCAAGAGGACCATAACCACGCGGCACCACCTAGTGACAAAATTCAGAGACAGAAAGTACTTTGTGATCTGAAGAGAAAAAGCTACGGAAGATATATGTTAAAGGCCATCAAAACTAATATACCAGCAACTGAAGACAGAAAACACAGAAGAAGTAACCACTGGAGTTGTCCACAGTTTACGTAAGTCCATATACAAAGCTAGGCGAAAAATTCTGCCAAAATTACCCACAAGTATAGAGGAGGTACATGATGTTCTGAACACATTAAATCTGAAAACTGTAGATGGAGCCGAGTTGTTGCTTCACAACGATGCTGCGAAGAACGTTGTAATATTTTGTGAATCCGGAAACCTTAGAGTACTCAGTCAGTGTGACACAATATATGTTGATGGAACCTTCAAGTATTCCACAAGGTTTTTTTTGCCAGCTATTTACATTCCATGGGCTCGTTAATAGACATTACATTCCAATGGTATTTTCTTTGTTGAAGGACAAGAAAACTTCATCATATCAGGGGGTATTTTCAACAGTTGTTGATAAATGTAATAAGCTAGGTCTGAAATTCTCTCCATCAACAATGTTTTCTGACTTTGAAGAAAGCATCATGAATGCTGGAAGAGAAGTGTGGACTGATGTTAAAATCCAAGGATATAAATTTCATCTAACACAAAGCTGGTGGCGAAAGATACAACACTTGGGACTTGCACATGACTACTATTCCAGAAATGAAATAGGAAAATTTCTAAGCTACATATTTGGTTTGCCAATGCTGGATCCTGATATGGTTGGTGACTGTTTTGCTGAAGACTTCATGGCAGTGATGCCTGTCTCGGAAAAACTACAGATGTTTTGCGACTATTTAGTGGAAACTTACATCGATGAAAATGCACTCTTTCCTCCTTCCATGTGGGCAGAACTAAGTTGCAATAGACAAAGAACTACCAACGCTTGCAAAAGTTTCCACAACAAATACAACAATCAGTTTTACTCCTGCAGCCCAGATCTGTATAGATTTCTTGAAGTACTGAAGCAAATTCAGCTGGATACTAAAATTGCAATTAATTCATCAACAAATGAAAAAAAGGAAAGGTCTTATCCACACTTGAAACTCATGATGCAACAAGTAGAAAATTTAAAATTTGGAAAAATTTCAAGAATGGATTACGTGAAGTCGATTTCTTATAGAACCAAACCTGGAAATACATGGAAATAAAATCTAGAAGGAAAAATACCGCTTATTTTAAAGACAAAAATACATATTACTGTATGATATAGGTTTAGAATGTCAAAATAACGAAGCTTCTAAATGCGGATCCATTGTGAGTAAATTACAGAAAATAAAGATATAATGACGAAGCTGATAAATGTAGAATCTTTTGGGGTGCGAGCCAGTTCGCCTCCTCGTGGTGCACCCTGGGTAACGCTAAACGAACTGGAACAACAACCACTAATTCAAATTTAAGCGTTGAGGTGCATTTTCTTTTGGTACTAGAGCCGCGTTTCTTTGTTATTAATCATACACTTACATCAGCCTTTTTTTTAACTGTGTAACTCCCGCTCTGCATATGGCACCACAGGTGGTGACACTGGTGAAATTAAATGCTAATTCGGAAACGAAATTTGGAAAGGAAACATTCCAAGCGAAAGTTTTTGGGTACCTGCCCGACATATGCGAGTTGTGGGACAGAAGAAAACCTACAAAAGTTCTCAGTTAGGGCAGACGGTTCTGACGGAATTTCAACAACGGACCTCCTGTTCACGAGTCCATGCGTTAAAATCTTCGGCTACTCGTGTGAATTTTACGTTAGTAATGGGCCGTTGAAGAAAAACAAACCATAATTCATTTTACAACAAATGACCCTGAAACTATCTCGCAATTTTAAGTAAATAAATACTGAACGTTTCAAAATAGCTGGTGGTAATAATATCTGCCATACATGTTATATTATCACGTAGTGTGCATTCTTGCTATACATGTTTGTGGTTTATAGTTTAAAGCTTACACAACATTCAACAATGAGGAGAAACACAATTCAGTTGAATGAAAATCTTAACAATATTTTCAAGGAGAGTGCTAAGTAACAGAAGTTTCGGTACGTATAAGTTTAGATGTGGAAGATTCTCCGAAAACGCTTGCTTTATATGCTTTAATGTTAAACAAATCGTATTATTCACGCAACGTATTTGTTTTTAATCATGTTTTCGCTCGTTCATTCATTCCTTCACACACACACACACACACACACACACACACACACGCGCGCGAGCAAACAAGCATGCAGAAAACTTTTATGAAATGCCTTTTTATGGGATCGGGATCAGGCTGTCTTGAAATATAAAAGTGTGGTTTCGGTGTAAAATCACAACTGCAAATGCTCTAGCTGTAACAATACTCTTCTAGAATAGGTGATATGGAACAAGTAAAGTCGAATAAAGAACCTTAAAATGTGATTTTAATCCTTCCGCCTACTGTTAGTATTGGTGTACAAATGAAATGGAATAAATCTCTTAATACATGTAGGTGTTGTTTATAAATAATTCAGAGGTACGACAAATCTTTTTTGGATAAAACTGCCTATAGGACAAGTTTCCTTTCTTCAGAAACTGTAAACCCTAAAATATTCCTTTACATATATATTTAATTTTTTGTATTCACAAAATATCATGTTGTGTATTTTGAGAATCCATAACAGAGAGCAAAACACTAAGTTGATACTGTTTAACAAACCGTATTAAACTGACTTAAATTTAATCACTGCTGAAGGGCTTACAACGCCTGAGTGTTCAATGATAACAGTCTCAATGTTTATCTAAAAGCTTTACTAAGGTGTGATGCACGTTAAGCTGGTATTAGGGAACCTTGAAAGTAATATGGGATAAGGTATAGGGTATGCAACTGAGAGGGCCATATCGTGCTTACTACTTACGGGAGATCTATTGCACCTACCATCTCTAGGAAGAAGGGCTAAACTAAAAGAGTCACAGGAGGCTACAGGCCGCAGGCAGATAGACAGACCACAGAGATGTGGGGAAGTATCTAAAATTTTCTGGCTCGAAGACCAGCCCCACCACCTGAGCTGTCCAGAAAGGGCGATGAGCAACCCGACGAACCAAGCAGCACTCTATTGTCAATGGGGAATATTCTTTTCTTGGAGAAGCATCGGCACTATCTTTTCGACACCACCAAACAACACGAAACCTTGAGGCACGCCTGAAACATGAAAAGGATACGGAATGAAAGGGAAAAACGAGGGAAGAAAAATCGTGGTAAATGAGAAACCACCCCAGCATTCGCCTAACAACCAGGGAGACCACGAAAAATCCAAGGTGGATAGTCGAGAGGAATCGAATCCGTGACCTCCCGAATGCGAGCCTGGTAGATCATCGCGGAGCCAATTCGCTCGGTTATAACTTAGGATACTTGGTTATACGTTTAAGGCTAGCTGTATTATGTAATGGATGCGTAAGTATGTTCACCTGCTCTAAACTGATCATGAGCATTCGCTTCAACAAATTGCATGATAATGGACAGCAATCAACAGATTATCTCATAGCTTCATTTTTTAAACTTCTTTTATGTGTAACTCTACTGTGCGTATCGCATATGAAGGAAATACGTGCATTTTAGTGACATAGTTCTGTAATGTACTCTACAAGCTATCCTACCTCTACTGCTAAAATAAGCAAATAGCAAAGTTACGGATATGTGAACGCACGCTGATACTTGTTGATTCATGAATCCTTGGACACAATCCATGTCTTAGCTCAGGCCTAATATGTAATGTTCGCGTGCAAAGGCTTGCGCGCGCGCACACATACAAGAGAACAAGAGATACTGTGTTTTCTTTATCAAGAAAAATAAGAAATTACAGATACTATTAAAAGGGGAAAATAATAGTTATTTTACATTTTATAACACCTTGATTTGTTACCGCTCAAAGTCTCATGCAATATTTGAAGTCCTTGGCAAATGCTGAGCTTGAATAATAGGTTTGGTCTGAGTTACATCCCTCTCTCTCTCTCTCTCTCTCACCCACACACACACACTTTCTCTCTCTTTCTCTCTTTCTCACACTCACACACATTTAAAGTTAGAAGTGTGCATGTTTTATGTTTGAACTGCACGTATGGTCAAGTGTTTGAACATTTTAGAAATTGCATAACGAAATATTAAAGAATTCCATAAACATTAATACATTTAAATCCCAGCTTTATGTAAACAATAATTTATTTTTGATTTACATTTTGAGTTTAGCAATAAACTTTTACATTCACAAAACCAAATCTGAAATGCAACGGCGAGTGGTAACAAAGAAAAATGTTTTTCTTAATGACATACTGTTCAATATTTTGTCATGAAACCTTTAAAAATGCCCCGAACCTTGATCATAAATGTGGGTAAAACACACACACATATTGTATATATTCTTATGCCAATGTTCTTAAAATTAATGAGCAAATATATCCCTCCACGTGTATATAACCAAATTTAGAGATTCCCTAACTGAAGATATTTTTCTAACCGAGTGCGTCCGTACGAAATGAGACTATGAGGTATTGAAGGTAAACAAGCTATAAATTATGAAAACAACAGGAGAGGAAGTATGGACTATGTCTTCTAATCACAATGGTCGCAAAAATCAGTTTCTACAAAGTACAACAGAAAAAGCTGAATGGGACAGGCGTTATAAAATTAAGATAGCGCAATATTGAGAATGAGAAGCTCGTTACTCGTTGTTTACATCCCTCCTAAACCCAGAATCATTTGAATTATGCAAGCATCCACACAGTGGGACTTGAGCTTGTCATTCTTCTTATTGAGTGACTGTGAAGAAGGAATTACAAAGCCAAGGATTTGCCTTAGCGCTACACATTGATCATCGTTCCAGCATTTTGGAAAGCACGCGGGTTCTACCCAGAGTTGGGAGGTGCCTCAATTATAGGAAGAAATTATAATGTCATTTGAGATGATGGCTAAGGAAGGGTGGAGAGGGCAAGGCATCGAATGGGAAATCAATACCAGGTATGCAGAGCGAGATAATCTAGGGCTGGCACGAACAACTTTGTTATTTCGGCTCCCTTCCAGACCTTCCCTTCGCGGTAGCCTTCCCTCTCAAACTATTACATCCCTTACAGACTTCATCAGTTACATCTTTACTCTGTAGAAATATAAGAATCTCTAGATGTTTTCACTACTTCTTTAATTGTCGAGCATACTTTCTTTTGTCGGCGACCATGCATATTTCAAGCTGTGAAAATGCAATAATACGTTCCCATCTATATTTTAATACAGAATTCTTCATATAGTATTAACAAGCCCGGTTATTAAATAGGTACAAGTTCATTTGCATCTTAATGTGCTGTCCTTAAATTATTGGATTTTAAATATTCTATGTTCTATAGAAAAAATATAATTTTATTGCTCGTACATATATAGGGTTATAGGATCACTGAAAACCAGATCGCTATTCCATATGTTCTCTTTTAGAAGTTCTGATGCTCAGCATTTCCCATTCAATGCATTCCTTTTCCTCGAATGTTTACCAAAATGTTGTATTACTTAGATACATACAATTGATGGTATTAAGGAAAGACGGTACTCGAAATTACCAAAATATAATATTTTTTGTTTAAAGCACTCCAGGTTATCTTGTAAACGGTTAAGTTGCTTATTTATTTATGTTAATTTGATGGTTGTTAAATTTTGCTAATTTGCGACTTACCTCAGAGACTAGCACGGACGTATGAATTGTTATAACCAGGCTTCTAATCTTGGAGACTGATATTAAAAGTTAATCGCAGTGTTGTAGATAAATTGACTAAGCTCAACCTACTGGGCTACAGAAACGGTACTCCATCAAGTAAGTAGTTAACCTGAAAGCATGCATTTCATTCCATTGGTCCTGAACAGACAGCCTTATTTATCAGTCACTTTCACTATGACTCGGCATATTTGAATATGAACATTAACTTTCTTAATTCTGAAGCATAGATATGGGAAGAAATCAGAACCTTATATTAAAACTGCGACTTGGAAACGTTAGACTCTTATTCAAACATATCAATAACACAAACCTACTATGCTAAATCATTGTTGATGACCCATACTACAATATGGACAGAATAAGACCTCTAGGAGCAACAGTTTTCCAGAAAATGTTAACCACATTGTAGAAAATGTAATATTCTGAGATTATCCCCTTTAACTTTTTCTGCGTTTGTCTGTAAGTGTGACTTAGAGAAATAATTGCTAGAAAATGATTATTATTATTATTATTATTATTATTATTATTATTATTATTATTAATGCGGAGCTGATGTATAAGATACTTAAAATTACATCAGCAAAAGTTTGTAAAACTTATTTGTCTCATAACAAATTTGTAGGCAAGAAGCACTTGTAAAAAGCAAAACTCTTTAGATTATAGCACGATAGTCTTTCAGAGAAAAAAATGTACAAGAAGTTAATACAATGTAAGCAGTAAGTACATAGGTAAGCCTGAAATGCTTTCTACATTAATTATTAAACAACCAGTGAGGAACCCGTTGAGCATCAAATGTAACGGTATCTGCCATTTGTAATAATGCTCGCCATTTGTGACGGTTTATGCTGAACGTTGTCATTTGTCGTCTGTTTTGGGGTAACTCGTCTCGTGGGCGTGGGTAATACAGTGATTTCAATATGATAATTCCTTTACCAATACAATTTGTATTTATTTACTGCGTCCACTGAAACCAAATATTAAATTACGTTACAACAAGCAAAGCCATTACCCGAGTGAACATTTAGCTATTGCCTACAAGGCTTTAGCTTTGTAATTACTCGTAAAACCGCTTACTATAATCCATGCACACTTACACCAGTTTCCATCTAAGAATTATCCGACGTGATGAATATGAACACTGGGTATGTCAAATGCTTTGAAGGCATGAGAGAAGCAGACTAGGTTTCTGGAGTTCTGACTTCTGAGTGAACGCTGAATGGACGAGGCTCGTCAACACATGCCCTTTTATTTCATTTGCCCTCCACCTCTCAGTTTAGAACTTTTTCTCTTAATGCTCACATGCTATTCTTTTCCCTTTCCCTAATGCCATTACCACTAGCTGCAATAGCTGGCTAATTCTCAAAATCCAAATCTATCCACATTTACCTGGGACTTACCTAAGGATTCTAACTATTACACTGGAACCCTTACCTTAGCCTGCGCTAACAGCTGACACCAGCCTGAGTCACTAATCACTTACCGTCTACCCAAATGTCAATATTTTCCTCCTTTCCAGTTGCGATTTTTACACAAAATATTACATGAAGCTTTAAACAATAATTGGCACACAAATATTTAAATTGCTGCAATCACATCATGTGTCACTATTAACAGTAACTATTCCCTTTCCTATTATGAGTATTCTGCATAGATATTTCTTATGAATCACTTGCATATGTATTTATTACTGAATATTAATTATCACCGGAGTTCACTATCTGAGAACGAATTCCGATAAAGGCAAAACCGTAATGAAGACATTTTAGAAACTTCATAAGTAGGATATATAAAACGGAGCGAGTCCACGTTTTGCGCATATATGGCAAAATATAGGGAAAACAAGGAGACACAGGCTAGGAAAGCCTTCAAGGAGTAATATGCGTTTATATGGGGGAAATAAGAAATACGAGGGGAGATGCTAGGCTACACTGGTTGAAGGGCAGAATATGCCTTTATATGGGAAAGATAGGAAAACAAGGAGAGATACCAAGCTAGGCGGTGTTAGAAGACTGGAGAATGCGTTTATATGGGAAGAGATAGGGAATACGAGGAGGGATGCTACACTAGACGGGTTGAAGGGCAGAATGTGCATTTATATGGGAGATATAGGAAAACAAGGAGAGATACCAGGCTAGGCAGGGTTAGAGGACTATAAATGTGTTTATATGGGGAGTAATAGGGAAAATGAGGAGGGATGCTAAGAAAGACAGGGCTTGAGGGTATTAGGGATGTTTTACAGGAGGGGTGGACTAGGTTAGAGGTATTTAGAACACTGGTGTAGCTATGGATATTTCGGAAGGCACTTAGAAGTCATTCTTGAGGACAGGTTTATCTTACTTTCCAAGTAGCCTGACGGTATTTTGATGCAGTGCAATAGGCATTTAGCATCCTCTTACAGGCCTTAGAAAATTTTTGAAACACAGACAGGAGAATTTCAGGTGTTTCAAAGATATTTTAGCCATTAGTGCATATATTTTCATGGTATTGCCAAAGGTTTTTAGAGTATTCTGAAGTTTTTGTAAACTGTGTAGCTATTCCACGATATTGGCACAGGTTTTTAGAGTATTCTGATCTTTTTTCCAAATCTGAGCAGGTATTTTCATGATATTGTCCCAGGATTTGGAAGTATTCTGATGTTTCTTTTAGAAATTGTTGCGGCTATTTTAATACTATACGCAAAGTTTTTTGAACATTTTGAGGTGTTTTATGCTGTTTAGGGTATTTTGCCACTTCCAGGGATATATTTTTGAAGGTCCTGGTAAGAGTATTTGAGGTTCTTTCAAGGTATTTCAGGCTATTGTTCAGTAATGAACACAGGCTTTTAGGACATCTTAGGAGATGGGCGGTAGAATTTCATGGGTCTTTTGGTATTATTGCAGATATTTTGGGGCAATTTCATAGGCAATTATGTATTAACAAAGATATTTATGAATAATTTCATATGGTATTAAGGATGGTATTTCTGGGTAATTTCATGGCTAACTCAGGTATATCACACATATTTCGAAAGTAATTTTGTGAGTTACTCATGTATTAGCATAGATATTTTGAAGTAATTTGGAGGGCAATTCAGATATTAACAGCGGTATTTTGAGCGTAATTTACTGGTTAATTCAGCTTTCAGCACAGGTATTTTACGATAATTTCATTGATAAATCGGGTATTCACCAAAGTATTTAGATAAATACCTATCAGAATTTGATATATTTTTTCAGTCTGTTTCGATACTTTATAAGCATTTCTTATTCAATGTTATAATACAGTTTATGTAATTTTAAAGTTCTTTTCTAAATCCTCTGCAAACTTATACATGTAAGCTGTCGCGGGTGAAACGTGGAAGGATAAACTGTGTATGGATTACAGTCTTTCTGACCATTCTCCAATCATCTATGACATTTCCACATAAGCTAACACAAGGTAGTCTAAACTGTCCTTACACGAGCTATCCTATCTTGTCATTGCCCAGCCTAGCGTAACCCAGAATAACCCTCTTATCGTCTTAATGGAGAGGCTATCATAGCCTCAACGGATTCATTCATCACATAAACGTTTCCTTAAATCAGGAACTTTGAACACTTTTGCAGGAATTTGACGCATGCAACTACATTTCTCGCGTTCAAAGTCATTTTGTCACATTTTATTTACTTTCTAAACGTTCTGAGGTCATTTCTTCTCTATGGGTTTATTGGGCATTTACAACCCTCTCGTTATACTTTTACAGCTATTGCTCTAGTTTTACAGTGATTGGTGGCATTTTTGATCCGTTATACTGAATTTATAGGCATTATATATTAGGAGTGAATCACCCAAAACTTGCACAGCAAATATTTCGGAAATGGAAAGTGCTATTGATGTGCAGTTTTCACAGCATTGATTGGTAGTCAGGAACTCGTACATTTAGCCTATAAACAGATTTTAATAATACTGAGAAAGCGTATTTCTTGAGAAAACGTACAATTTATTAAATGGAACAATGCCTAGTTACACCAACAGAATAAATGAAGGGTAAATTAGAATGTCAATGGTATTTGTTGCAGGATTTTAGTACACGTGGTTTAAGAGAAATCGTATTTTGAAACCTTTCCACTCCGACAACTATTTGTCCCATTCAACCTGCTTAGTTGCTAGGTATGATGCTGTTATGTTTGTTTACATTGTGTTTTCTGTTCATTGGTTGCATTGCGACTTTCTGGTCAGTTAGTTTGTGACAGTTGAAGCAGTAAGTCGTGAGTGGCAGATGGGGTTTACTAATGCAGAAAAAGCCGACATGCTCATGGTGTATTGAATGTGTAGGAAGAATGCAGTTCGTTCCTGTACGGTGTATGCGGAAACGTATCCAATAGACGTCAACCATCTCGACAATTATTTATCAACCTCTTCAACCCATTACGAGAGCATGGTACTGCAACACCTAGAAAACGTAACAGAGAAACAAGCAAGTAACTGGAGAAGAGGCAGAAATTAATGTTTTGGCTGCCGTTGCAGTAGATCCGCAAATTAGTTCCCGCACAATCGCACGTGGAAGTGGCATAAGTCAGGCAAGTGTACTGCGACATAGGTTCCATCCCTATCACACCTCTCTCCATCAAGAGCTGCATGGAAACGATTTTGAGAATCGTGTTAACTTTTGTGCATGGGCATTAAGACATGATACTCCAGATTCATCATGTATCCTGTTTAGTGATGAGGCTACATTTACTAATTATGGCCAGATAAACCGCAGAAACATGCACTATTCGTCTGTTGACAATCCGCGTTGTCTTCGTCAGGTGGATCGTCAGCGTCCATGGAGTTCAAACGTGTGGTATGGGATAGTGAAGCATCGGCTCATAGACCCTTTGTTCATAGAAGGAACAATCAACTCGCACAAATATCGCAGCCTACTGACAGACCATCTGCCACAGATGCTGGAAGACGTTCATTTGTAGACTAGGAGGAACCTGTGGTACCAACATGATGGATGTCCAGCCTATAGTGCACGAAGTACTACAGCTTGTCTTAACGGATTGTTTCCAAATCGTTGAGCTGGACGAAGAGGACCTGTTTCTTGGCCGGCCAGTCCACCGAATCTGAACCCATTAGACTTTTTTCTGTGGGGAAGGCTGAAAGACACTGTCTACAAGTATGTACCAACTACACCAGACAATATGAAACGACGTATTACTGCTGCCTGCTCTGAAATTTCCTTTGAAATGCTAGAAGGTGTGCAGCAGTCTTTCCATAGCAGACTGGAAGTGTATATTGAAGCTGCCGGTGGTCATTTTGAACACAACCTTTGAAGGGCTATGTTCTCTTTACTTGTAGGAATCCACAGAAGTATTGTAATTCCCTTTTGTTTTTCTTTAGTTTGAGCTACCACAGGTTGTACAAGTGTCGGTGCGTAAAAGTTTCAAAATAAGATTTCTCGTAAACCACTTGTACTAGAATATTGCAGCAAACGCCACTGACATTCTAATTTACACTACCTTTATTCTATTGATGTAGCTAGGCATTGTTCCATATAAAAATTGTATGCTTGCTCACAAAGTACACTTTCTGAGTATTATTAAAATATGTTTATGGGCTAAGTGCACGAACCCCTGACTACCAATCAATGCTGTGAAAATTGCACATCAATATCACTTTCTATTTCAGAAATATTTGCGGTGAAAGTTTTAGGTAATTCATGCTGGTTATATAATGTCAAAATGACTGTGAATACGAGAAATATGGTTGCAGAATATGTCGAATTTAAGTAGAAGTATTCAAAGTTCCTAATTTAAGGAAACGTTTATGTATATGGAATCGTTGAGGCTATTATACGCTCACTATTAAGACGATGAAGGGTTTATTCTAGGTTACGCTAGAGTGGGCAATCATAAGATAAGATAGCTGGTATAAAGACAGTTAAACTAACTTGGGTTAGGTTATGATAGTGTGTCATAAATGATTGGAGGATTGTCATAAAGACTGTAATCCATATACAGTTTATCCTTCCACGCCTCACCAGCGACAGTTCAGCATTTATAAGTTTGCAGAGGATTTAGAAAAGGAATTTAAATTTATATAAGGGTACTGTAGCCTTGAATAAGAAATGCTTATGAAGTATTGCACACGAGTGAAAAAGTGTATCAAATCCTTAAGTTAGTCTAAATACCTACGTTAATACCTGATTTACTCATGATATAATCGTAAATTACCTGTGCTGAAAGCTGAATTACGCACGAAGTTAACATCAAAACACCAGTGATAATATTTGAATTACCCTGCAAATTCTTCAAAATATCTCTATTAATACATGAGTTACTCACTAAATTACTTCCGAAGTACCTGTGCTATACCTCAGTTATCCACGAAACGACCCGGAAATACCTTCCTTAATACCATATGAAATTATCCACAAATACCTTTGTTAATACCACAATTGCCTTTGAAATTGCCCCAAAATGTCTACAGTAATATCTATACTACCCATTAAATTCTACCTCCGATCTTCTAAGATGTCCTAAAACCCTGTCTTCATTACTGAACCATAGTCTAAAATATCTTGAAAGAGTCACAAATACTCTTACCAGAAGCCTCGATAAAATACACCTGGAAGTGGCAAAATACTTTAAACAGCATAAAATACTTCAAAATGTTCAAAAAACTTTGCCTATAGCATAAAATAGCTGCAGCAGTTTCCAAAAGGATGTTCAGAATACCAAACTCTGTTCCAATACCATGAAAATACCCGCTTGTTTTTTTCTAAAAACCATTAGAATACTTCAAAAACCTGTGCCAATACCATGAAAATACCTGCTCCTGTATGAAGAAACCCGTCAGAACAGTCTATAACCCTGTGCCAATACCATCAAAAGGCTACACTAGTTTGTAAAAATCCTTCAGAATACTCTAAAAAGCTGTGGCAATTGCATGAAAATATCTGCACAGATGGCTAAATACATTTGCAGCACCTGAAAGTTTCCTATATGTGTTCCAAAATGTCCAAAGTCCTGTAAGAAGATGTCAAATGTCTATTGCAATGCACAAACATACCGCCCGAATACCTGCATAATGAGTAAAACGTGTTACAAAAAATAGCTTCCAAGTGAGTAGAGAGGGAATCTTCCTTCATACTGTTGTCCTCCGTGTACAGTGGTTACCATGCTAGGCTCTAGTTCCCGAGGTCGCGGGTTCAAACCCGGCGGAGAGCGATGGGTTTTTGCGAGGGTAAAAATCCTTAGCATGGCTTCCTGCGGAAGAGAAGTAAAGCCGGTGGTCCCGTGTCGTAGATTTACTGCACGTAAAAGAACGTTAAGCCTGATGAAGAGCCATTTGAATAACAGTACCGGACTTTCATGTCCAATAAAGAGTGGGCCGCTAAGGACCACAGCAGTTAAGAGCGTCCACAATAAAGCTCCTTTTATTTTCTTTCTTGGCGAAGTACTTCGAGGAGAGGTAGGAGTACTTGGAGGGGAGGAGGTAGTACTAACTTCCGGTATGACTCATCCCTCACAGAACTGTGTGCTAATATGATATTTTGGGGGTGGAAGGGATATTTTTCGATTTAATTGGTAGTTTAATTGGTATTTCTAGTCATGTGTTGGCCTTGAAAGCAAAAAGACCTATTATACGCCTTCCTTCTAGGCGAAATTCAAGGTCATGGGAAGTTTTGGGGGAGTGAGAGATTCTTAAGGACGTTATTTTGTTGGGATGGGAAGTTTCATCTATATATCCTGGCCACGTTATCATGTTTAGAGGCAAAGAGGCTCCAAATGACACCCTCCTTATAGGCCAAGTACCGGCTTCTGGTGCGGGAGATAATAAAAGGTATGTCATCATTTCCAGTGCGCTATGGAGCATGCGTTACCATAGCTTGAGAACCAGTGATTCTATGCTTTCCCCCCAAAGGCGTGCTTAGTACAAGGACAAATTCTTTTATAAAGCTAGTATGAAGCATTCCACGGTTAGTGGCAAGGAGAAAAAATTCCTCATGATATATCACCAACACTAGTGTTAACACACCCTCTAAAGCTGCATAGCACCCACGTGTTATTTAAAATCATAGACGTAGAAAAAGCATTACGTGTTAAAAGGATGCGCGGGGAAACGTTCACAGACTTAAACTTTTGAAACAGTTGTATGCAAGATATGGGAATACCCTTTCTTTAACATGCTCTAAGGGTCTAGGCGCACGGAAGGAATTTAATGGCTTTCTCAAGCGGTGTACAGTGTCATTCGAAGTAATACTAAGTATTCTAAGCAAAGATCATAGGGAAGAAGCTGAACCTAAATACCGAGAGTTGTATTTATTAATATCTTTTGACTTGTCTATAGGTTCTTTAAAGTTTAAAAGGATTCAATTCACCCTCCTAGACATACGCAAAAGGGAAGGTAATACATGTTAAAGAACTATTTCCGCTACTATTTTTCCTCTCGGGAAGTCACCCTCCCTCAACTGGGGAGTTTAAAAGCCATTGCCCCTTGTCTTAATTACCACATCTAAACCTAGATGTCGATTAGATTAAGTCATATAGCTGGCACTAATTTTACTTACGGTAAGGAATCTCGAGGTTCCCCACTTCAACTCTCGGCATGATCAAACCTTGATGATTGTTTATTTTGCACAAATGAAGTGTTACACTTTAATGAGTGGAACATATTAATTTAATTGCTATTATTATTTAGATTGCTTTGAATAATTACTTAGGTAGCTCTATATTTTGTTCGACTTCCGTTGCGGCAAAACTTAAAAGTTTAATTGCTAAAGAAGGCTTACACTTAGACGCCTTTGGTAAATCACAATTATCTTATAGTATTACGTGGATTAGTTTGGCGTATTGATAGTTATTCCGAAGTCCCAGTTCAAGTCTTAGCGTAGCAAAACTTTAATATTTAATGACCATTAAACTAATGGTAGTTAGACGGGTGTATTTAATGCATTTAATTAATATCATTATGTAGATTAAACACTAATGTATACTTAGGTATCCTCCGGTCTAAGCTGGATTCTTAATATTCTTTCTACTGTCTTTCTTTCTTTCTTTCCTCTTCCTTCCTTTTCCTTCTTTCTTCTCCTTCTTGATCCACAGACAACCAAACAGACATTCTCATAGACTCATCGGCACCCATCAATGCATACATCATACATACACATATACGCGCCTTTAAACACAGACACGCAGAAAATACAGAAACACGCACACAAACAGAGACATGTATCAACACACAAACACAGAAACACGCATACACAGAAACACACAAAAACACTCTCACTCAAGCAGACCAGAGACACCAGTAGTATAGAATTGCGGGGATTGGCGCAATTAATATGCTAATTAGCCCCCTCTCCCCCTCCCCCCGCAGCGCCTTGGTAGTTTTAGTTGCAGCTGCGGTCGTAAATCTTGTTGAGTACAATGGAAGCTTGACAGTTAAGCAATCAAGGGTATCCTTCACCTGTCAAAACGAACAAAGGGGTTATAAATTTAAGGTTCTGTAACAAAGGCGAGATGTTTTTCCTATCCATTCCACATCCGGCCACTTCTGCACCTGTGGCAGTTACCCACACCACTCCTATTGTTTCTCGAACACGTGCGGGAACAAGGAACTTGCTGGACAAAGGAAGAGATTCTATTGTGTGCCTTTCTATTGTCCGGGACAAGCCTTCTTTAGAAAGACCATCTGGCATACTCATTCCACCAGCTTTTAACAAAAGAACAATGCTTACCCTTCAACTGTCAAAATGAACAAAGCCCATGATAAATTAGGGTCGTGACAAAAGAGAAACAAATTCTATTGTCCGGGGCAAGCCTTCCTTCTAGCATTTCTCATTCCACAACCTATAATAAAGCCGGACCCTTTCCATTGTTTCTCGAACAACTGCTAGCTTAACAAAAGAATCTGAGGGTGGCTTTATGATAGCCCTGTCCTTGTTCGCGTGACAGAGAGAGAAGCTTGTTTACCAGCTATACGTAAACACTTCAACAGCGCCAGAGTCAGCCTTCATGGTTTTTGCCCTGAGGGAGTTCTCTCCGATGTTTTACGAGATCCTACGAATATGTGCGAGCATAGTTAACAAGCATTCTGTTTGGCTCATTTCAAGCAGCGACTCCGAAAAAGCGTTTAATATACATTCCATTACACGCATTAAACCTCTGCGTGGATATCCATAGATCGGTGTTCGATTCTTACTGTAATCAAAGGTTTATTGGTAATGAGAAATTAATGATTGATATTATTATATCATTACCCTAATTAATAAAAGGGCGTTCAGGGGATTGTAGCTCGAATCTTACCAAGTGAAACTCTAACGCGTAATAACTATTAAACTATGCACCGCCAGATTAAAAATGTATTTAACAAATTTAATTTAATTTTTTATATATCATTACCCTATTTAATGAAAGGGTGTTCAGAGGGTTCTATCTCGAATCTTACCCAGCGAAACTCTAATGCTTAATAAATACTAAACTATGCAGGGTCAGATTAAAATGCATTTAACAAATATAATTTAATGTTTATAAATCTTTAGAATAATTAATAAAAGGGTGTTCAGAGGTCCTAGATCGAATCTGAGAAACTCTAATGCGCAATAACTATTAAACTATGCACGGCCAGATTAAAATGTATTTAACAAATATAATTTAATTAATGAAAGGGTGTTCAGAGGGTTCTAGCTGGAACCTGCGAAACTCTAATGCTTAATAAATATTAAACTATGTGACTATTGCGTGGTCAGATTAAAACGTGTTTAACAAATATAATTTAATTTGTACGACACTACAATGTTTAACGAGCAGTATTCTTAGGAACCCAGAGGCCTCTAGTTCGAATCCTACTCTGCGAAACGCTATAATAACTATTAAATTATTGAAGCAGGGGGCGGTGGGATTAAAATTGCATTTAACAACTATAATTGTTTATATTAAACCACCGCGTATACTTAGATATCCCGATGCCTAGACACTATTCTTTCTTCTCTCCTTTTCTATCTGTCTCTCATATGATTTTCGCTACACGCTCTTCTTGCATAAACATTCACATGATTTCTCCTCGCATTCTTCAACTAACAGTCATATGATTTCACTACACGTACTTCTTCAGAAAACATTCATATGGTTTTCTCAACACATTCCTCTATTAACATTCATATGATTTCTCCTCGCATTCTTCTATTAACATTCATTTGGTTTTCACTACACGTTCTTCGAATGAAAAGAGACAAAATGATGCAATAAAAACTAATTCTAGCTCGGTCTGCAAGGCGCCATTTACGAATTGCTCGAAACCGGTCTGGATGCATGGGTTCGAATCCTAGGACTGATTGCAAATTCATCTTCTAATAACTCCAAAACTAATTAAAATAAAGACGGTAAATAAGCTTTATTACTTTTATGTCATTAGCTCGTTTCTTGTGCATGTATACTAGAGTACCAGGTGTCATGGCTTCGATGCTTAATTTTAAAATCTCAATTATCTCAGAAACTAGCAGGGATAGAGGAGCGGACCAAAGCATGATTGTTAGCTCCTATGATGGACAATTAATGCCTTATATAATTTCCAATCAGTTGTCCCCAGCTCGAATCCCGATCTTTCAGTGACTTCTTTAATTTTCCACTGTGCTCTAGAATATATCACCTAGATCAATGTTGTAACTGCATATAGGTCTCTTTAACATGACAAACTAATATTATAAATAATTTTGTTTCCGGAGTTCTGAGTTCGAATACTGATTCAATGAAATTTACTTATAAATTTATTAACATAGTAAATAATTAAGATAAAGGCACCCAATAAATCTATTGCGTGTATGTTATCAAGTAGTATCTTGCAGGTGTATATTCGGGTACCTGACGTCCAGGGTACGATCCTTAAGTTTAAATCCCAATTATCGCAGAAACTAGCAGAGATAGAGCTGTGGACGAAAGCGTGTTTGTTAGCTCCTACAATGAATAATTAATGGTGCATATAACTTCCAATCAATTGCCCCTAGTTCGAATCCCGATCTTTCAATGACCTCCTTAATTTTCCTCTGTACACTAGAATGTATCACTTAGATTGATGCTGTAACTGCATGCAGCTTTGTGTAAAGACATTATAGATGTACACTGTGTGTGTGTGAGAGAGAGCGAGACGAAGGGAAACAAGTAGGGATAGAAGTGCTGATAGCCTCTGAGCATGCGCAGCAAGAGATGATGGCATTGGCTGTAATAATCGCGTAATGTGTAAGCATCACAGACATGATGACGTGCCGGCATCGCCTGGAGGGGGTTTAGATCCCTATATAAACAGATATCTGCTCATGTTAGAACTGTTGTGTACTTATTAACTTTACATTTAAGTTTTAAAGAACTTTAAAAGCAACGTGAGCTGCAGGCCGTCTACCCATACAGCACATATCAAAACGTAGCAATGCAAGGTGAGTTTTTTACATAACTATACATAACTATACAAAATCACTGTTGGCTTTTACAATACATTTAATTTTGTTTAAACGTTGCAGTACATGAAAGACGATTCGTTACAAGAGCATCATATTTTCTAATCTGTACTTTACATTCACATGGATTTCTCTACGTACTCTTCTCCAGTTCACAGGATTTTTCTACTCCTTCTATAAACATTCACATCATTTTCGCTACACATTCCTCTTACATAAACATTCACACAATTTCCCCAACTCATTCTTGTTTCACTATACATTCACACGATTTCCTCTACTGATTCTTTGGTTCTCTGCTGGCTCATCTTTCATGAACATTCACATGATTTTCTGTACTTATTCTTTGCTTCTCTACACATTCATACGATTTTTGCTGCACATTCATCTATTAATATTCACACGATTTTCTCCACTCATTCTTTGTTTCTCTGCAGGTTGATACTCTATTAACATTCATACATTTTCTCTACTCATTCTTTGTTTCTCAACGCATTCATACGATCTTTGCTACACATTCTTCTTACATAAACATTCATACGATTTTCCCCACTCATTCTTTGTTTCACTATACATTCACACGATTTCCTCTACTCATTCTTTGGTTCTCTGCTGGCTCATCTTCCATGAACATTCACATGATTTTCTGTACTCATTCTTTGTTTCTCTACACATTCATAACCATACTTACAAAACATACACACACCATAGTTCTAATATAAAGAAGTGTATAACTTGTTCTTCAACTTGGATAATGTGGTGAAAATAATAATTCATGTCATTGTCTGTTACAGATTGTTTAGCTGATAGACCTAACGAGATGGTTGAAGAGCGTAGTTTCCTACCGACTCGCCGAGTTCAAGATCTCGAAATAGGTCTTAAATATGAGATAAAGACCTTAAAGAGAGTTCAAACAAGATACGGTACCAGGATCGTATCTTCGCTGGAGGATTGTCAAGTGTTCTTGCCAGAGCGCTATAATTCGTTAACCGATCAAGAGATTGCAGAAATACCTGGGAACGTATACCTCCAGTATAACGGTATGGCAGAGATGGGGAAATTGAAGACATGTAAATTGTCTTTTTTTACATGCAGGGAAGGTGTGTAGAAGTGTTAAACTTAACTATTGAATGTTCCCCTATTTTAACATGAAAAAATTCATAAATAAAACAACTGACTCATTGATAATACATATAAAGGTATAAATGATACACGTTATAGAATTTATAAAAAATTCACAATACCACATGTTTTGAATTTAGCTTTATCTAGTGCAATGAAATAACGATCAATATCCTAATGTTTATACAAATCTTTTGTGTTTCATTTTACATGTATCATAACAAAAAATGTAATTCTTTTCAGGTTGCCTTTACTACTCTAAAGCAGTTTTCTAAGACTTTCATTGAGCAATGTTTCAGACTGTGCAATAAGGGGAAGAAAAAGAGGAACAGCTTTGCAGCCATGCAAAGGATGCTGACGCTATTGGAGGGTAGAATAAGCAGCATCGGTACCTACAAGAAACATTTCGGCAAGAAGCGTGTGCTGAGACATCTACATCACCGAAACACGTTAAGACAGGATCCTTATATAACATTACAGGACATACGATGAAAAAATACAGACAATTTTGTATACAATTCAATGCAAGCTGAGAGTTAGCTCGAGCGAGTCTATCTATATTCGGTGAAATTAAGCATTGTGAGCAATAATTTAAATGACTGTGAAAATAATTTAAATAATGGTGAAATGTATATACCTAAAAAGACTTGAATCCTATATACATTAACAATATCAAAATCCTGTTTGCTGTGTTGCAATACAAATTATGAAAATAAAGAGACTTTCGTTTAAATAATAGTAAATAAATTTGCATAACCTACTGTTGCAAGTGAAAAGCCATATGCTGGAACAATGAGGTGGACGCGGAAAGTGAGGGAAATGTAAGATAAATAATAACAATAATAAAGAATAAAGGTGTGCTTTTACATAATGTTTTTATTCATTAAAAATCCTTACATTCCTAATGAAAAATAAATCCTTACAATGAATAGTTTAAAATATAAGCTGCATCACGTGAGTCAGAGGCCTGCATGTAAATGCTGTATCATGAATTATTAAACAATTCAATGACCTCTGTACAGGGATATTAACACTGGTGTTGACACAGCCATTTACAGCTTCCTCTGGTTGATGAGAGCAAGCTATAATAAATATAGGAGCAAATTTAAGTAATATTTTCTCTTCAATAAAGGATAATTCTCTTTTTATAATCAGAGATTGAGTACATATCATGCAATAATGCAAGACTAGAGTTTCCAAGTCAAAGGATAACATTCGCTATTAAGATAAAGTCTAAAATAAGTTATGTCAGAATGATCAAAAAGAGAACCGTCTTTAGATGCATTACTCGATCTTAAGTCAGAGCACCAAAAATGACAAATCACGGCTTCTCCATTTTAGATGTGGTGTCACTATTCAGGTAAATTCCTGTAACACAGCAGGTTGAGTATGCAGATCCATGGTCCTAAATGGGTGAAACAGAGTCTTATCCAGCTTAACAGTCTTGAAGATCTCAGCATCAGAAAGTCGAATCACAGGTCTTCTCCACTCGATGAGTACAGGTTTAACAACAGCATTCTCTTCACCCTGAGACGGGGTAAAGTATATAAATGTTCAACTTGACAAGGGATTCTAAACTCGTTAGAGTCCAGAGCTGATGTATTATATGGTGAAAACACATGTTCCTCTTCTTAGTGATCTTGTCGTAGAATCTCGATTTCATTGCGGTGTCGGTAACATTGAAGATGCCCATGATTATAGGATTCTGAAGCCCAATAACTGCAGGAACTGGCGATTGCGTGATGTTATCCTGATGGGCGTCAAGCGCAGAGCATGACGTGTCCGTCGAATCATTCCATTATTATATCCTCGACATCGTTGAGTTCTTCTAAAGTCTATAGGCATTATGCTTATATCCTTGTTTCTAAAGGCAATGATATTGCTGTTATGCTCCCCTATACTAAGGCTGTTTGCTCTATGAGGCGGATGTTTATGAACAACAGGTAAAATATGATTTGATGGTTCTTGTGAAATACGGTATCCAAGGGTAACAGATGGGAAAACTGATAGATCAAGTGTCCACTTGTACTATCTAGGAAGGAGACTGATGCAATACTGCGCAAAATTCGTATGATACTCAACCTAAGTATATTCACCAAGAAATCAGATTCAGACAGCTAATTATGTGGAATAACCTTCTCACTGAAGGGCCCCCCAGAACGTTCCTATAGAACAATCACTGGAAAAAATCAGGAGTGTAAGGACATTTTAATTACATTGCATTATTATTATTATTATTAATTGATCTAATAAAGAAGACATTCGCATCCTAACTCTTTCCTGGTTTCAATGTTCTGCAGATGATAATCACGCTATAAAACCACCCAGCTTTAAATTCTGAATAATTTCGCTAATCGCATCGGAAAAGTCATTTTTATCAGGTTATGAATCATCATTTTTACCCTTAGCATGTTTACCAAATCATTAGGATCGGTGTAGCGGTATAGTATCTCCTCTGTATTCGCTTTGGATATATCTTCTAATCTATGTGAGTTGACACTAGTATGCATGATTTCATTGGTGTGTTTATTCAGAGCTTGCTCATTCAAAGAAACTCCTCTTATATTTTCATCGGTGGTAGCTCTTGACGTTATTACAGGATCACTTGAACTGGATCCAAGTGCGGTACATCTTGAATCCCACTCTTCGGAACTTGAGAAGATTTCAGGATCTCGTTTGGGTATTGAAGTCAATGCACAGCTGGTCATCACTTTACAGCATCTTCTCCTATGTTGCTTGACCCTTGAAATTGTCCTGGTTTTTAAAGTTCTATTACATATGCAGCACTTAACAAAGCGATTCCTCCCCCCTGGGAAACATACGAAAAATCAAGGTTCTCGTAAATTGACTGTAATTGACCATCTTTGTGAGTGTTCATGCTCAAACAGTCTATATAAACTAGTCAATATATACTGTAGATGTTGAATTCGTATACGATAACACGAGACTGAGTTATTTTTTCAACATTTACGTATTTATATATGTTCTCAGGCTTTGATGCATATAATCAGACATATCCGAATTAGACTAAGCAAAATATTGTAGCATTAACACATAATAGTTGTAATTCCGTTAATTATAACTATTTCATTAAACACAAGCAGATTCAAGTAGCATGAAATGGATTCATAGAGGTAAGAGTACAAGTTTTCTTGATAGTTAGCACAGAGAATGCGAGAGTTGAGTGAGATACTGGTCCAGCTGGCACGAGTCTGAAGCTCATGTATCATCCTTTATCGAAAATGGCACACGTATCTGAGAGCCTTTAGCGAGAGCGGGTCACCTTTTCCCTGCCCTTTTCCCTGAGTGGGTCACCTTTTTCCCTGTGTGTGGGTCACCTTTGTCCCTGAGCGGGTCACCTTTTTCCCTTTGTGGGTCACGTTTTGCCCTTTATGGGTCACCTTTTTCCCTTTGTGGGTCACCTTTTTCCCTTTACGGGTAACCTTTTTCCCTTTGTGGGTCACCTTTTTCCCTTTATGGGTCACGTTTTTCCCTTTGTTGGTCCCCTTTTTCCCTTTATGGGTCACCTTTTTCCCTTTGTGGGTCACCTTATTCCCTTTATGGGTCACCTTTTTCCCTTTGTGGGTCAACTTTTTTCCTTTATGGGTCATCTTTTCCCTTTCTGGGTCACCTTTTCCCTTTGTGGGTCACCTTTTTCCCTTTGTGGGTCACCTTTTTCTATTTATGGGTCACCTTATTCCCTTTACGGGTCACCTTTTTCCCTTTGCGGGTCACCTTTTTCCCTTTGCGGGTCAACTTTTTCCCTTTGTGGGTCACATTTTCCCTTTATGGGTCACCTATTTCCCTTTGCGGGTCACCTTTTTCCCTTTATGGGTCTCCTATTTCCCTTTATGGCTCACCTTTTTCCCTTTGTGGGTCACCTTTTTCCTTTTGTGGGTCACCATTTTCCCTTTGCTGGGTCACCTTTTTCCCTTTGCTGGGTCACCTTTTTCCCTTTGCTGGGTCACCTTTTTCCCTTTGCTGGGTCACCTTTTTCCCGTTGCAGGTCACCTTATTCCCTGAGCGAGTCACCTTTTCTTTGAATGGGTTACGTGATGGCCATGTCTAGAACATTGACATGAAACAGTTTTTCCTCGAAGTTCACGTCTAAAGTCGCTTTCAAAGTCTAACATATGCATAGGCTGTGAGCATTCTTGCTTCATCCGCTCTAGCTTGACAGCTAAAATAAAATAAATCGCTCTTAATGTATATATGCTAATAAGAAAGTATAAAAGAACTATGCCGCAATAAAATCAATTAGTATACCATGAGAGCTAAGGTGGTTAAGGTCGCAAGAGGTTTAATTAACTCTCTCATTAACCTGCTACCGTTTGAAGTACATTTGCCTGGTTACATATACTGAGGAACTGGGGCAAAGCTAGAGAAAAATTAAAGAGAGGAGACCCTGGAATCATTCCGATAGACAAATCGTGTAATCTTAGCGACGCTGCCTACGCTCAGCATAAGGTCTCTGCTTCGAGAAGCATAGCTGACAAGATCTTGGCTGAAAGGGCTTGTAAATTGCCTCAGCAGTAGATAAGAAAAAGTCAGGAGATAAACAAATCGCCGAAATGATGAGGCATAAGAGAGAAATTGAGAGAAAGGTATATTTTGGCGGCGGGTCCAAAAAGAAGAAACGAGGAGGATTTCTACCGCTCAAACCAATTACTGCAGCACTAGGAGCCGCCGCTGGAGGTGCATCACAAATTGCTACGGCTGTAAATAAGAAAAAAGCTGCGGATAAACAACTTGCTGAAATGATGAGACATAACAAAGAAATTGCATCAAGAGGGAAAGGCCTACTAGTGAAGAAGAATATAGGGAGGAACATCGAATCGAAGAGGGGGACAGATCAAGAAGGGGAATTCAAAAACTCTGGCAGAAGGCCATACTTGTCCCTGAAAAAACATTAAGCAACATAGATCCCGGCTTGCATGTCCAATGTTTTAAGATTCCTCATATTAGGATGCGAATGTGTTCTTTATTAGATCAATTAATAATAATAATAATAATAATAATATAATAATGCAATGTAATTAAAATGTCCTTTCACTCATGAGTATTTTTTCAGTGATTCTTCTATAGGAACGTTCTGGGGGGCCCTTCAGTGACAACGTTATTCAACCTAATCAGCTGTCTGAATCTGATTTCCTAGTGAATATATTTAGGTTGAGTATCATACGAATTTATCGCAGTATTGCATCAGTCTCCTTCCTAGATAGTACAAGTGGACACTCGATCTATCAGTTTTCCCATCTGTTACCCTTGGATACCGTATTTCACAAGAACCATCAAATCAAATTTTACCTGTTGTTCATAAACATCCGCTTCATAGAGCAAACAGCCTTAGTATAGGGGAGCATAACAGCAATATCATTGCCTTTAGAAACAAGGATATAAGCATAATGCCTATAGAATTTAGAAGAAGTCAACGACGTCGAGGATATAATAATGGAATGATTCGACGCACACATCATGCTCTGCCCTTGACGCCCATCAGGTTAACATCACGCAATCACCAGTTCCTGCAGTTATTGGGCTTCAGAATCCTATAATCGTGGGCATCTTCAATGTTACCGACACCGCAATGATACCGAGATTCTACAACAAGATCACTAAGAAGAGGAACAGGTGTTTTCACCATATAATACATCAGCTCTGGACTCTAACGAGTTTAGAATCCCTTGTCAAGTTGAACATTTATATACTTTACCCCGTCTCAGGGTGAAGAGAATGCTGTTGTTAAACCTGTACTCATCGAGTGGAGAAGACCTGTGATTCGACTTTCTGATGCTGAGATCTTCAAGACTGTTAAGCTGTTTCACCCATTTAGGACCATGGATCTGCATACTCAACCTGCTGTGTTACAGGAATTTACCTGAATAGTGACACCACATCTAAAATGGAGAAGCCGTAATTTGTCATTTTTGGTGCTCTAACTTAAGGTCGAGTAATGCATCTAAAGACGGTTCTCTTTTTGATCATTCTGACATAACTTATTTTAGACTTTATCTTAATAGCGAATGTTATCCTTTGACTTGGAAACTCTAGACTTGCATCATTGCATGATATGTACTCAATCTCTGATTATAAAAAGAGAATTATCCTTTATTGAAGAGAAAATATTACTTAAATTTGCTCCTATATTTATTATAGCTTGCTCTCATCAACCAGAGGAAGCTGTAAATGGCTGTGTCAACACCAGTATTAATATCCCTGTACAGAGGTCATTGAATTGTTTAATAATTCATGATACAGCATTTACATGCAGGCCTCTGACTCACGTGATGCAGCTTATATTTTAAACTATTCATTGTAAGGATTTATTTTTCATTAGGAATGTAAGGATTTTTAATGAATAAAAACATTATGTAAAAGCACACCTTTATTCTTTATTATTGTTATTATTTATCTTACATTTCCCTCACTTTCCGCGTCCACCTCATTGTTCTAGCATATGGCTTTTCACTTGCAACAGTAGGTTATACAAATTTATTTACTATTATTTAAACGAAAGTCTCTTTATTTTCATAATTTGTATTGCAACACAGCAAACAGGATTTTGATATTGTTAATGTATATAGGATTCAAGTCTTTTTAGGTATATACATTTCACCATTATTTAAACTTTTTTCACAGTCATTTAAATTATTGCTCACAATGCTTAATTTCACCGAATATAGGTAGACTCGCTCGAGCTAACTCTCAGCTATGCATTGAATTGTATACAAAATTGTCTGTATTTTTTCATCGTATGTCCTGTAATGTTATATAAGGATTCTGTCTTAACGTGTTTCGGTGATGTAGATGTCTCAGCACACGCTTCTTGCCGAAATGTTTCTTGTAGGTACCGATGCTGCTTATTCTACCCTCCAATAGCGTCAGCATCCTTTGCATGGCTGCAAAGCTGTTCCTCTTTTTCTTCCCCTTGTTGCACAGTCTGAAACATTGCTCAATGAAAGTCTTAGAAAACTGCTTTGGAGTAGTAAAGGCAACCTGAAAAGAATTACATTTTTTGTTATGATACATGTAAAATGAAACACAAAAAAATTGTATAAACATTCGGATATTGATCGTTATTTCAATACATTAGATATAGCTAAATTCAAAACATGTGATATTGTGAATTTTTTATAAATTCTATAACGTGTATCATTTGTATCTTTATATGTATTATCAATGAATCAGTTGTTTTATTTATGAATTTTTTCATGTTAAAATAGGGGAACATTCAATACTTAAGTTTAGCACTTCTACACACCTTATCTGCATGTAAAAATACAATTTACATGTCTTAAATTTCCCCATCTCTGCCATACCGTTATACTGGAGGTATACGTTCCCAGGTATTTCTGCAATCTCTTGATCGGTTAACGAATTATAGCGCTCTGGCAAGAACACTTGACAATCCTCCAGCGAAGATACGATCCTGGTACCGTATCTTGTTTGAACTCTCTTTAAGGTCTTTATCTCATATTTAAGACCTATTTCGAGATCTTGAACTCGGCGAGTGGGTAGGAAACTACGCTCTTCAACCATCCTGTTAAGTCTATCAGCTAAACAATCTGTAACAATCAATGACATGAATTATTATTTTCACCACATCATCCAAGTTGAAGAACAAGTTATACACTTCTTTATATTAGAACTATGGTGTGTGTATGTTTTGTAAGTATGGTTATGAATGTGTAGAGAAACAAAGAATGAGTACAGAAAATCATGTGAATGTTCATGGAAGATGAGCCAGCAGAGAACCAAAGAATGAGTAGAGGAAATCGTGTGAATGTATAGTGAAACAAAGAATGAGTGGGGAACATCGTATGAATGATTATGTAAGAAGAATGTGTAGCGAAGATCGTATGAATGCGTTGAGAAACAAAGAATGAGTAGAGAAAATGTATGAATGTAAATAGAGTATGAACCTGCAGAGAAACAAAGAATGAGTGGAGAAAATCGTGTGAATATTAATAGAAGAATGTGCAGCAAAAATCGTATGAATGTGTAGAGAAACAAAGAATAAGTACAGAAAATCATGTGAATGTTCATGGAAGATGAGCCAGCAGAGAACCAAAGAATCAGTAGAGGAAATCGAGTGAATGTATAGTGAAACAAGAATGAGTGGGGGAAATTGTGTGAATGTTTATGTAAGAGGAATGTGTAGCGAAAATGATGTGAATGTTTATAGAAGGAGTAGAAAAGTCCTGTGAACTGGAGAAGAGTACGCAGAGAAATCCATGTGAATGTAAAGTACAGTTTAGAAAATATGATGCCCTTGTAACGAATCGTCTTTCATGTACTGCAACGTTTAAACAAAATTAAATGTATTGTAAAAGCCAACAGTGATTTTGTATAGTTATGTATAGTTATGTAAAAAACTCACCTTGCATTGCTACGTTTTGATATGTGCTGTATGGGTAAACGGCCTGCAGCTCACGTTGCTTTAAAGTTCTTTAATACTTAAATGTAAAGTTAATAAGTACACAACAGTTCTAACATGAGCAGATATCTGTTTATATAGGGATCTAAACCCCCTCCAGGCGATGCCGGCACGTCATCATGGCTGTGATGCTTACACATTACGCGATTATTACAGCCAATGCCATCATCTCTTGCTGCGCATGCGCAGAGGCTCTCAGCACTTCTATCCCTACTTGTTTCCCTTCGTCTCGCTCTCTCTCTCATACACACACAGAGTACATCTATAATGTCTTTACACAAAGCTGCATGCAGTTACAGCATCAATCTAAGTGACACATTCTAGTGTACAGAGGAAAATTAAGGAGGTCATTGAAAGATCGGGATTCGAACTAGGGGCAACTGATTGGAAATTATATACACCATTAATTATTCATTGTAGGAGCTAACAAGCACGCTTTCGTCCACAGCTCTATCCCTGCTAGTTTCTGCGATAATTGAGATTTAAACTTAAGGATCGAACCCTGGACGTCAGGTACCCGTATATACAACTGCAAGATACTACTTGATGACATAAATGTAATAGATTTACTAGGTGCGTTTATCTTAATTATTTACTATGTTATTAAGTATATAAGTAAATTTCATTGAATCGGTATTCGAACTGAGAACACCGGAAACAAAATTATTTATAATATTAGTTTGTCATGTTTAAAAGACGTATATGCAGTTACAACATTGATCTAGGTGATATATTCTAGAGCACAGTGGAAAATTAAAGAAGTCACTTAAAGATTGGGATTCGAGCTGGGGACAACTGATTAGAAATTATATAAGACATTAATTGTCCATCATAGGAGCTAATAATCATGCTTTGGTTCGCCCCTCTATCCCTGATAGTTTCTGAGAAAATTGAGATTTTAATCTTAAGGATCGAAGCCATGACACCTGGTACTCTAATATACATGCACAAGAAACGAGCTAATGACATAAAAGTAATTAAGTTTATTTACCCTCTTTATTTTAGTTAGTTTTGGGGTTATTAGAAGATGAATTTGTAATCAGTCCTAGGATTCGAACCCATGCAACCAGACCGGTTTCGAGCAATTCGTAAATGGCGCCTTGCAGACCGAGCTATAATTAGTTTTTATTGCATCATCTTGTCTCTTTTCATTCGAAGAACGTGTAGTGAAAACCATATGAATGTTTTCAGAAGAACGTGTAGTGAAATCATATGAATGTCAATAGAAGAATGCGAGGAAAAATCATGTGAATGTCAATAGAGGAATGTGTTGAGAAAACCATATGGATATTTTCAGAAGAACTTGTAGTGAAATCATATGAATGTTAATAGAAGAATGCAATGAGAAAGCATATGAATGTTAATAGAGGAATCTGTTGAGAAAACCATATAAATGTTTGCAGAAGAAGAACGTGTAGTGAAATCATATCAATGTTAATAGAAGAATGCGAGGAGAAATCATGTGAATGTCAATAGAGGAATGTGTTGAGAAAACCATATGAATGTTTTCAGAAGAAAAACATGTAGTGAAATCATATGAATGTTAATAGTAGAATGCGACGAGAAATCATGTGAATGTCAATAGAGCAATGTGTTGAGAAAACCATATGAATGTTTTCAGAAGAAGAACGTGTAGTGAAATCATATGAATGTTAATAGAAGTATGCGAGGAGAAATCATATGAATGTTAATAGAAGAATGTGTTGAGAAAACTATATAAATGTTTGCAGAAGAAGAACGTGTAGTGAAATTATATGAATGTTAATAGAAGAATGCGAGGAGATATCATGTGAATGTTTATGCAAGAAGAGCGTGTAGCGAAAATCATATGACAGATAGATAGAAAAGGAGAGAAGAAAGAATGGTGTCTAGGCATCGGGATATCTAAGTATACGCGGTGGTTTATTATAAACAATTACAGTTGTTATTGCAA
Source organism: Deroplatys truncata (assembly GCA_030765065.1). Lineage (NCBI taxonomy): Eukaryota > Metazoa > Arthropoda > Insecta > Mantodea > Mantidae > Deroplatys > Deroplatys truncata. The sequence continues at coordinate 521,482,051 of CM060990.1, read as the reverse complement.
TTTTAATCCGACCGCCCCCTGCTTCAATAATTTAATAGTCATTATTGCGTTTCGCAGGGTAAGATTCGAACTAGGGGCCTCTGTGTTCCTAAGAATACAGCTCGTTAAACATTGTAATGTAGTATAAATTAAATTATATTTGTTAAACACGTTTTAATCTGACCGCCCAATACTCACATAGTTTAACATTTATTAAGCATTAGAGTTTCGCAGATTCCAGCTAGAACCCTCTGAACACCCTTTCATTAATTAAATTATATTTGTTAAATACATTTTAATCTGGCCGTGCAGAGTTTAATAGTTATTGCGCATTAGAGTTTCGCAGATCCGATCTAGGACCCCCTGAACACCCTTTTATTAATTATTGTAATGATATATAAAAATTAAATTATATTTGTTAAATACATTTTTAATCTGGCGGTGCATAGTTTAATAGTTATTACGCGTTAGAGTTTCACTTGGTAAGATTCGAGCTACAATCCCCTGAACGCCCTTTTATTAATTAGTGTAATGATATAATAATATCAATCATTAAATTCTCATTAGCAATAAACTTTTGATTACAGTAAGAATCAAACACCGATCTATGGATATCCACGCAGAGGTTTAATGCATGTAATGAAATGTATATTAAACGCTTTTTTGGAGTCGCTGCTTGAAATGAGCCAAACAGAATGCTTGTTAACTATGCTCGGGCATATTCGTAGGATCTCGTAAAACATCGGAGAGAACTCCCTCAGGGCAAAAACCATGATGGCTGACTCTGGCGCTGTTGAAGTGCTTACGTATAGCTGGTAAACAAGCTTCTCTCTCTTTCATGCGAACAAGGACAGGGCGATCATAAAGCCACCCTCAGATTGTTTTGTTAAGCTAGCAGTTGTTCGAGAAACAATGGAAAGGGTCCGGCTTTATTATAGGTTGTGGAATGAGAAATGCTAGAAAGAAGGCTTGCCCCGGACAATAGAACTTGTTTCTCTTTTGTCACGACCCTAATTTACCATGGGCTTTGTTCATTTTGACAGTTGAAGGGTAAGCACTGTTCTTTTGTTAAAAGCTGGTGGAATGAGTATGCCAGATGGTCTTTCTAAAGAAGGCTTGTCCCGGACAATAGAAAGGCACACAATAGAATCTCTTCCTTTGTCCAGCAAGCTCTTTTTTCCCGCACGTGTTCGAGAAACTATAGGAGTGGTGTGGGTAACTGCCATAGTAGCAGAAGTAGCCGGATGTGGAATGGGTAGGAAAAACTTCTCGCCTTTGTTACAGAACCTTAAATTTATGACCCCTTTGTTCGTTTTGACAGGTGAAGGATACCCTTAATTGCTTAACTGTCAAGCTTCCATTGTATTCAACAAGATTTACGACCGCAGCTGCAACTAAAACTACCAAGGCGCTGCGGCGGGGTGGGGGGAGGGGCTAATTAGCATATTAATTGCGCCAGTCCTCGCAATTCTACACTACTGACACCCAAACAAATATATACACACAGAACACATACACGGCTAGGAACACAACATAGAAGCACACCTACAAGGAAACAAAAAAAAAACACTCGCATACAAGCAGACTCAGAGGCACCCAAACACACACACACACACACATACACGCGTGTGCGCGCACATGAACACTTACGCGCCTATAAACACACACATGCACCTAAACACAAATACAGAAACACGAATATACAGAAAAGCACACAAAAACACTTACACACAATCTGACCCTAGTCACACAAACACACACGTAAACATTCATATATACACGCTTATAAACACAAACACATAAATACACACAAACTCTCCCACACATGCGAACCCAAGGACACATACTCACGCACATGCACACATACACGCCTATAAACACAGACATGCACAATACACAAATACAGAAACTCGCATACATCGAAACACACAAAAAATACCCACGCATACAAGAAGACCCTCAGAAACCCAATAACATATATACACATTAACACATACACGGCTATAAGCACAAACACAGAAACACATAAACGCCCCTACACAAGCGGACCCAAACACACACATACACATGTACACATACGCGTCTATAGACTGAGACAGCAACTATGGTTATATATGCCATATATATAATAATGTGAATTATAATGTGAAACGGTATTAATATGAAAAATACTTGTTGTATAAATAGAAGTTAAGGCATAAGTTTTATGTATGTGCAAGTGTAGCTGGAGCTGTGGAATCCTTGTTAAAAGCCGACAAACATATGTTTGCGTTAGAATTAGGACCCAGGCAAAAATGACTTGTACGGGAAAGCCATAAAAGCCAGACCTTGTGTCTTTGTGAAATAAAGGGCGACAAGCGAACCTAACATATGTTTGTAGAGAGGCCACATGTTTGCAAACGTCAACCAATAGCCGGGTAAGTCTTCTGGAAGGTTCCAAGCTGAACGAAGACAGACAATGAAATTTTAAGAAAGAATATGTTTATAATCTTTAAGGGAAGAAATGTTAGTTCTAACGTCTCCATCAGCCAGGGCGGTTGAGTATAAGGTGCTGCGATGTGAATAAAATACATGTAAGCTCTCAGAAGCAGGCGATATTATTTACTTCTTATAATGTAGTAGGAACGGTGAAACGTTATCGATTTAAAGGTCTATAGGAACGTAGCAATTTTGGCGCCGGAACGTGGGGCTGAAGTAGCAAGTTTGACGCCGGAACGTGGAGCTTGACGTAGCGTGTTTGGAGCCCGAATGTTGAAGACTATTGTAGCAAGTTTGGAGGCCAACATCGTATGACTTGTAAAAAACATAATAGCTACGCGAAAGCAGGGAAGGAACAACGAAGATCCATCGAAGAGCCCAGCAGAGAAACACATCGAAGAGCCCAGCAGAGAAATCCAGCGAAGAGCCCAGCAGAGAAACACATCGCAGAGCCCAGCAGAGAAACCCAGCGAAGAGCCCAGCAGAGAAATCATCAAGGTGCAAAGTAAGAAAAAAAACTACGGGTACAAGAAAACTTTCAGACTGCCAACAGGACATCAAACAACGCAGAACGTCAAGAAACAACCAACACATCCACAGCATCTAAAGTCTATAAGAACTTTATTCATGAGAGAGGGGCACGAACTGCGAACAACAAGACTACACCTCAGCTCTACGTTTGGTCACCGTAAGATCACAGTAAAAAGGTCAGACAAAAGCTTTATGCAGTAATAGTGATAAAGCTTCTTTGTAAATGTGTATTGTGCATGTTATAATTTAATGGAAGTGTAAATGATACTTAGAAGTGGTAAGATTAGTAGGAGAAACTCAAGTAGTAATATCCAATTAAATAGACACTCTACAGAGATGGAAGGGGAAAATTCAAATGAAAGCATTTTAATTTCGTTGGATAGAGATATATCCGATGTAACTAATTTTAATGGTAACATTCAAAATATAGTAGTAGAAACAGATAATATGGAATCTCAACAGTGTGTAAGGGCAGAAATACCGTTAAGTACAGAACAGGGTCACGCAACTGAAACGAGAATGAACAACAAACATACAGAGTTACATGGCAATGCAGTCCCTCAGAAAGACAATACAACTCAAAAGGAAATATCCGAGTTAGGTAATAACGATCAGCTTAATCTGATGACAATTCTTAGGGCTATATCAGACCTTAAAACTGACATGGACAATAAATTAGATCAAAATAACAAGGAAATTGAGAGAAAATTTGAGATACTGGGGCAAAATAACATAGCACTAGATAAAAAGCTAGATCAGCAAAGCCAAGAAATAGGTAGACAGATTGCAAATAACTTAAAGGAAAACAGGTCTTAAATTAAGAGAATAGAAAGGAAACTAAACGGTACTAGTAGAGCAATGCATGCTGAAATGGAAGAACAGATTAATAACCAGTGTAAAAGGCTTGAAGGTAAAATTGCTAGTCAGATTAGCATAAATAGTCAAGAAATGAGTACTAAGTTGGATAGTCAGACAACTGAACTAAGAGAAATTATAGACCATACAAATGCAGACTTAGTGCAAAATCAAATAGACATAAGGGGGGAAATTACAGAAATTCAAAAGGAAGGTAAAATAATGCAGGAAAAGTTTGAATCTGTACTACAGGATAGCAATAAGAAATTTGAGAAACTAGCATATAGATTGAATTCAATCATGAATAATAGAACTAGGGTAGACAATAGTACAATTACTGATGCTGTAAGCCATGCAAATATGCATGAAAATAATGTAACTGAAAGGTGTACAATATCCTCTGGTTTCACAAGTTCACGAGGTGCTTCAGCTTCTCCTATAGTAGCTGCACTATCTCGTAGCCAACATGCAAATTTAGAATCCAATACTAATGTATCTAATAACTTAGCAGGATATCACATGGTACTTAACGAATTACCTTTACCTAAATTCAGTGCTACCACCAGTCCGGTCCAATTCATTAATGAAATAACTGAATACTTTCAATTGAAAAGTGTTCCGGAATCACTTAAGATGATCGTGGTCAGAAAATGCCTTGACAAGAAAACTTTGCAATGGCTAAATATGATGGCCGACGGTGAGTTAAATTTCGAAACTTTCAGAGTACCACGCGAGAAAACTAGAAAAAGAAAAAGAAAACATGATAATAAGAAAAGAAGGCTTATAATAAGAATATTGGGAAATAAAGTTAAAAAAAAGAGGTACGGATAGTAAGAGTGGATAGCCTTGTAAATAATTGTCAATGTAAGGAGTAGGAGTATGAAATAAGTATGTTTGAGACGTGTAAAAATAGGTAAACTATATATGTGTATGTATATAAAATCATATAGTTGATTACCTGAATGTACTTGAGATATATATAAGTGTAATAATCAACAGAAAACTCAAATGATAAGATCTCATAAGGCTGTAGTTACCGTAGACTGTATGTAAATATACTAATGTAAATAGATAGAAATGACAATTAACTCATACAATAATTATGCCATAGTTCAAGCACTAGAACAACCTAAATACATAGCAAGCAAATGTCAATTGTTTTACAGTTTTATGTATGTGTAATCATTTTCTATGTGTTTATATATATATATATATATATATATATATATATCTGATTACAACCTGATATACATAAGTGAATGTGTATGGATTATATATTATTCAACATGTTTTATTCAATTAAGTTAATACCAGTCAATGTCCATTGTAATTGTTTATACTAAAAGGATAGTGAAAAACGTGTTTTAGACACAATAGCGCAAAAACTGACAGCTGTGTTTGTAAACATAACCCTAGCAAAGTAACTGTAATGACTTAGCCGAAAACACAATACAAAGTGCAGTGAAGTGTGTGTTGTTATTGTATAGTATGGTCAGGTAGGCAACCCATACTAAATGTCTGTAACAGAGTGAGCAAATTCTCACAGAGGTATATGGGGTGTGCCAAGAACACTAGACACCTATGGCATGACCAATGTATTCATGAGACATTAAACGATATTAAAAATTTACACGTACACATAAATTTTAAATATGTTTAAAGGGGGCATATTTGAGACAGTAACTATGGTTATATATGCCATATATATAATAACATGAATTATAATGTGAAACGGTATTAATAAGAAAAATACTTGTAAAAAATAGAAGTTAAGGCATAAGTTTTATGTATGTGCAAGTGTAGCTGGAGCTGTGGAATCCTTGTTAAAAGCCGACAAACATATATTTGTGTTAGAATTAGGGCCCAGGCAAAAATGACTTGTACGGGAAAGTCATAAAAGCCAGACCTTGTGTCTTTGTGAAATAAAAGGCGACAAGCGAACCTAACATATGTTTGTAGAGAGGCCACATGTTTGCAAACGTCAAACAATAGCCGGGGAAGTCTGGAAGGTTCCAAGCTGAACGAAGACAGACAATGAAATTTTAAGGAAGAATATGTTCAAAATCTTTAAGGGAAGAAATGTTGGTTCTAACGTCTCCATCAGCCAGGGCGGTTGAGTATAAAGTGCTGCGATGTGAATAAGATACATGTAAGCTCTCAGAAGCAGGCGATATTATTTACTTCTTATAATGTAGTAGGAACGGTGAAACGTTATCGATTTAAAGTTCTATAGGAACGTGTGATAAATATTACAATTATTTCTAGAGCACGTATAAAATACTTGATTGCTCAGCGACCGCAAGTTTGGCTTACGAACAGGGTAGGGCTCGACCGTTCTACAGCTCCAACTAACTTAAGAACTGTGTAGATTATTACTAAGACAGTCAATGCGTGTGCCATTAAAGCATAGTGTTCTTCAATAACTTAATCTATTGTTAGAGTTGTTACTTTTTACCTTCCTTCCCGTATGACACCCTGCTAAGTTATACAAGCTCTACCAGAAACCCAAATAACAGCAGCCGTGGCAAGAAATAAAGATAAACTTTAAGAGTAACAACTAAAACACAAGATAATTATCAGTATCACCAGAGTTCATATATTAAATCATATATTAGTATATCGGACATACTGCGAGTTATGCTCTCCCTCCACGAGTATACCCCAAATCACAGCCATACACCAACGCATAAACACACAAATACATAAAAACACCCCCTCCCAAGCGCACCCAGAGGCACCCAAACACACATAGACACACATATGCACACATACACACCTATAAACATAGACCTTAATCAACACAGAATTACAGAAACAAATAAACACGCAAAAACACTCACCCAAACATACCCAGAAACATACATACACATATACACCTTCGAACACACTCGAGCACACACACAAACATATATACACAAAGAAACATACAAAAACGCTAATAGAGACAGGTACTCTAACTTATAGGTAGCTGTGCTATAATATAGCTGCATATATGAGAGGCTCTCTCTTATGGTGGTATGTATTTTTATTAATCCAGCAGTGATGTTGATGGTGGGGAATTGCGGTTTAGGGAGTTATGGTGTTAATGGAGTAATGTAGTGGCCACGGTGACAGTGTGGAGTTATAGTGTTAATGGAGACATGCGCCGATAGTGACATTATAAGGCTATGGTGTAATTAGAAGCGGTGATATTTCTGATGATGATGCTTATAGTGTTGATTGTTTGCAAATAATGACGGTTGTGACAGTGCAGAAATATGGTGTAAATGGGAATTACACTAGTTGTAATGGGGGTGATAGGAGTGATGGTGATAGAAGGAAATTGAGGGATTAGGGAGTTATGCTGTTAATGGAGACATGTGTCGGTGATGATAGTATAAGGTTTATGATTCAATCGGGTCTGGTGGTGTTTCTGATGGTGTTGGTTATAGTGTTCGTGGTTTTAGAAATAATAATGGATGTGATACCACACGTGATGGTAATGGCTTAGATGTTGATACAAGTTCTTGTTATGTGCATAGAAGGGGCACATATTCATTCCGAAGAAATACACGAACACTAAAACAGTGAATTGCTATGAGTGGCAAAATATGTCTCTATCAGAGTACCAAATTGTTTCAGCGTTCTTAAAATATCTGATAATAGAATAGTTATAAGGCATGGAAGCATTTCTGTGAACGTGAGAAATGTGGTTGCAGAAGGTGTCGATTTCCTGTAAAAGTATTAAAAGTTGTTGATTTCGGGAAACATATATGGATGTATGGATCCGATGAGGCTATGATAGGCTCTCCATTCAACCGATGAGAGGGTTCTTCTAGATTACGCTGGGGCAGGCAATGACGAGATAGGATAGCTTGTGTAAGGCCAGTTTACACTGGCATGGGATTTGTTGTGATTGGAAATCATAGATCTTTAGAGGATGGTCTAGCTTATAGCTTTAGATTATGACCGGGTTGAATAGATGATGAAAACACTGGTGGTTGAGATTGGTCTAGGTTAACATGCACATAATCAAGCTAGATTAGGTGATAGCATGCTAAACGTAAAGTCTGTTTATAGTATCTTAAACTAGGTTAGGATGTTCAGTGCTAGCTTACGACTGTATTATAGGACAGATAATAAGGGATGGTGTAGTGTAAGTTAGAATGATGGGCATCAGGTTAGGATGGTATCAGACTAGGGTAGATGATGACTGGATAAAATACATAGCGACAGGATAGTCTTGTATAGGTTAAGTTTGGCACGCATAATTATTATCTAAGTTATGAAGGATGAGATAGCACAGGTTGTCTTAACAACGGGATGGTCAAGATTCGTTATGTTTTGCTACATTTGGTTAGTTTAGATGGTGACAGGATAGATAATGAGAGGATGTTTCAGAGCAGGTAAAGCCGGGATAGGTTAGGCTAGGATGTCGCCCTCCGTGGTCCAGGGGTAGCATGGGGTAGCTCTAGTTCCTGAAGTCGCGGTTTCAAACACAGCGGAGGCCGAGGAAGTTTTTCGGACGGAAAGATCCCTAGTATGATTTCCTTCTTAAGGGAAGTAAGGCCGGTAGTGCCATGTCGTAGATTTACGGCACCTAAAACAACTTCAATCCTTATAATGAGGCCTCTGAGCAAAATACCAGGTCTTTCACGCCCAGCATTGCTTGGGACGCTAAGGATCATCGCAGCTAAAGAGTATCCATAAATACAAGTCCAATTTAATTTAGTTAGGCTGAGATGCTCGATGTGCGGTTAGATCGGACTACCTCTATATACCCTAACACTGTAAACCAATACACAGTTTATCCCTCTCGATCTCACACGTTAACTTCTTAACATTCTAAAATTTATATGATTTAGAAAAGATGGACTTTAAAAGTATTGCCCCTATGTTATCATTCATAGATTTTCGTGTGAATGGAGACATTTGCTGATTGTTGTTTGTTTCTGCAGTTTTGGAATCTGTCAGTAGAGAATAAATTATATGTGATACCCTGTAGCTGAATTCAATTAATCGAGTGGGTTTAATAATTGGGAAAGGAAGTTTAGTCTAGAAAAGCATAACTATTTATTAGTACAACTACTTAATTTTTGCTAACACGTGATTGGAATGGTGACATTTGGCGCTCAAAACTGATAATGTATGAATACACTTGCATTTCCATACGCTGAAATGTCCTTATATGTTTAGTACTCTGAGTGATTGCGTATTAAAACGTGAAACGGCAACTCTAGGCCGAGCCCAAGAACTATAATTACAGATAACTTATTAATTAACTTTTAGTGATGTTAAATCGTATTATGTAAATATCTTTTTCTCATACTGCTTGTATATTTTAAGAAGGGTGATTTAACATTATGTATCTATCTAGGTTATTAATATTAGTAGAGTTATAAATGGTTTAATGTAAATAATTTAAGCGCTATGTTAAAATACTGTCCACGAGGGAAAGTTTTAGCTACAGGAATAGTGCTTTCGAAGGCAGAAAACCTAGTTTTATTACCTCTCTCCGGTCGCTGTGCTATTATTCCTACAGCGAGGGTGTAGAGCCTTTGTCCCATTATTTGATAATTCGCCGTGACCAAGTGAGTGAGAAAGACAACCTTAACGGTAAATGTAGGAAAAGCCGCGATTTATATTAAAATTGGACCAATGAGATCCCTGAAAGTTTATTCGAAATAGTTAGACGCGTCGAGTCGCGCTAAAAATGGACCAATAGGAAAGGAAGCAGCCTCAGGAGCCTGAGACTATAAATGGATCTGTTTGAGGAAAATTCGGGGCAGTTTATGTCATGTGTGGTCAGGGAGAGATGCTGCAGGATGTGTGAGATATCGCGCCAAAAAGGGAATCAAGTCAAATTTGTCATGTCAGCTTAGTATTGCATTTTATTCGAGAGTTTTCGTAATGTGTGGTCAGGGAGAGATGCTGCAGGATGTGTGAGATATCGCGCCAAAACAGGGAATCAAAATAGTTTTAGCAACACACCTAAGATCCGCTACTCTGAAAGCGACAATAAGAATAGTTATATTTCGTGACATATCCACGCCATAGTCTAACAGCGGTGGACAGTATTTTACAGCGGCAATACCAGTTTTGTATACTACGAGTGTTAAATTAAATAAAAAGAAACGGCAGTGTCATCTTTTCATAAACAAAGCAAGTCTATGTCTTCCTATATCACCACCCGAGATCTACGTTTTCCTTTACCGAGGATAAGTCCATGCTCCCATATAATTTAAGGAAAATTACTGCAGCTAGCCGAGGATAAATTGAAGAACCAACACGCTGAGAACTTCTGGAAGCAACGGGAGAAGCATCAAGGTAAGCTACAGCAACGGATGAGGAGGTGATCGCCGCAAACTGGCGCCATAACGTGCGGCTCGAAGGGAAGAACGACACGAACGGAGGACTAGGAAACAACGAACAGACGAAGAATCTTCAGAGGAAAGGGGCACAGCAGAACAAAAATTACAACGCGAACTTCTAGTCTACCTACGTGGGACAACAAAACAGCTGAGAGCATCGCTTCTAGAACTTCACCAGGATTCGAACCCGGAACGCATCAGTTAACATTGAAAAAAAATACAGGTTAGAACTTTTATTCAAAAACAAACAAAAAGGCATGCAGAGTAGTGACTCAGTTTTGTGAACACATGTTATTGAGAGGGGGTAAAGTCATTACTAGGGAGGTAGAACTTGCTAACGGAACCATGAGTAGGTCAAGGGAAGATTTGGAAGAACTGAATGGGGAGGCTATTGTCAGCATAACAACAGATGGAGAAAATATGGGTGCAGCTGAAGTAGAAGTTAGGGAAAGGCAATCACCGATTGAGCAGGTCATTGACGCAGGTCAAAACCAGCTGCTAATATTGCTTCAACATTTGAGCGCAAAGATAGATGAGCAGAGTAAGGAGTCAAAAAGAAATTTGAGTGAACAAATTAACAATTTAGAAGGGAAATTAAATGAGCTGAGTAAGGAGTCAAAAAGAAATTTGAGTGAACAAAATAAAAATTTGGAAGGGAAATTAAATGAGCAGAGTATACAGATAGGTGAATATGTCAGAGAGGAAAACAGGAAGATGAGAGGGGAATTAGCTCAGGAGATGAGGGAATATTTAGGTGAACAGGTCACCCGATTACAAAGTCAATTGGACTCCAAATTCAGTCAGCAAGGGATGGTAGTGCAAGAAATTCAGGCAGGACAACTAGGTCTAAGAAACGATGTAGAAAAACTAAGGAAGGATGTAGAAACAGAATTAAGTGTTACCAGCTTAGCCATAAAGGATCAATTGGATGATGACTTAAGAGCTGTAAATGTTTCTTTAGAAAAAAAACAAAGTACCTTAGAATCTAACATTCAAAGGGAGTTCAAAGAATTTAGAATAGTGTTAGAAAAGGATCAGGGAAAGATGAATGAACTTTCGTCAAAAATGACTGAACAGCTCTCAAATCATCATGAAATTGTGAAGAGGGTGGAAGAGCATGAAAATTGTGTAAAGGAGTTAAAACGCTCTATTGGTAGACTAGGGATAAGTGTGAGACAGAGTGATGATAGCTCACCCAGTGAAACTAGCACCACTTTTAGGGAGGTAAATGGAGGCCAAAGTCCAGCTGCCGACCCATATAATTTTAATTCAGGGCACCAATGTACATCTAACCATGCAAGTAATGCAAACTACCATTTATTAAATGAGATAGGGGTACCTACTTTCGAGGAAAATTCGGCTGATAATCCTAAACAATACCTAAATGACCTTGAGGAGTATTTCCGTTTGAAGCAGATTCCGGACGAGCTAAAGATGTTAATCGTTCGTAAAGGTTTACGTCAAAGGGTTCTCCAATGGGTAAGATTGACTTTGGGGGAGAATAATAATTTTGAATATTTCAGAAGGGCATTTTTGAATAAGTACTGGAGTACTAATACTCAGAACCAGGTGAGATCTATCCTAGTTAATGGCAAGTACGATGAACGCGGAAACCTAAGCATGGTAGATTATTTGCTAACTAAAGCACAGAGTAGTAGACTAATCGAGCCACCCATAAGCGAGAGGGATTTCATTAATATGATTGTACCACATTATCCAGAACGTATACACCATTACCTACTCATTGCGAAGCCAAATTCTATTCCCGAATTGATTGAGTTGGTATCATCATTCGAGACAAGTAGTAGGAACCACGTACAAAACTATACAGTTCGAACATTACCGGATAATTCAAGGAATGCGAATTGGAGAGGAAACGCGAGAGGGAACTATAACCCCAGAGAGAGATACTGGAACGACGTACCTCAATCCGGGAACAGAAACTGTCAAAATAACCGTTTCAGGAGGGAAGGTGATAACCAATATCACATAAATGCTATACAAACCAGACCAAGATATAGTGGCCGTTTTAATTATAGGAGAGGCAGAAACAATGAAAACAGATCCAGAGAACATTATTTTTCTGACCGAGGGGAAAGTGATGTAGGAGAAAGGTATGACGAAAATTATCCAGAAAGAAACGAAAGGAGAGAGAGACATTCCCGGGGACATTTTAGAGGAAGCAGAGGAAACTATAGGCAAATGCAGAGAGAGGGAAATGTGGAAGAGACTAGCGGAGCACCAAATAGTGTCGATAACCCGGAAAACTAAGACAGGATCCATTCAAGAGCTCGGAGCGGATTCTAAGCGCGCAAAATTCTCAAATAAACAGAAAATGTGAAACAGGGCTCAAAAATGAATTTATACTGGGAGAACTGATAACTACTATTCAAAATCACTCGGAAAAGGATCTGACAGATTCCCCTAGCATAAAGGTAGTATTATTGGATGAAGAATATAATGCTTTAATAGACTCTGGAGCCAATGTGAGTGTATGCAGCCTGAGGTTATATCAGAACCTGGTAAATAAAGGAATTAAGCTAATGACATTACCCATAAGGAACACAGTATGCCGGGTAGCAGTTAACAAAGAGGTTACCCGAATAAAAATGCAAGTAATGTTGAACATGAAAATAGGAGAAGAAAATTTTGAGTTTATTTTTCTGGTAATCAATAATTTGATTTGTGACATTTTGATTGGGTGTGACGTTTTGTTTGAATTAAGAGCTAGGGTTGATTTTGCTGATAAAGTTTTGAAAATAGAGAAGAACAGAAAAACATTAGAAATCCCTTTTGTAGAGGGTATGAAGCAGGATACTTATAACAAAACCCAAGGAGAAGAAGATATAGCCGAAGAAAGATTTTTCGTACAATTATTACAAACAGGTAGGAGTGAGAAATTAATTGCTATAGTACAAGGGGAAGAAACCGATGAGATGCATGCGTTCGCTGACAGGTTTTACAACGGGTATACGGAGCACAATGAGAAAGATTATGGTTACGCCCGAAATAAAGAATTCCAAGATACCGGCAGCCAGGTAGAAGCAGTAGAGGAGAAAGTGACCCTTGCCGAGAACCTCACAGAGACACAAAGGCATCTATTAAGGCGAATGTTACAAGAAAACAAAGCGGTATTTTCGGACGTCCCAGGCAAGTGCAAAGCATACAAACACAGTTTTAAGGTACAAGATATTGCACCCTTCACACACAAGTATCGGGATATTCCGATTGCATTAAGGGAGAGAGCCAAACAAGTGATCGATAAAATGTTGAGAGACCAAATAATACAAAAGTCAAATTCTCCATATAGCAGTCCATTATGTTGGGTGACGAAACGCAATGGCGAACTTAGGATGACGATAGATGGTCGAAAGATAAATAAACACACTCAACCAGACAGATTTCGGAGCGAAAGTGTAGAAAAATTGCTGTCAAAAATAACCAAAGGCAAGTATTTCTCCACCATTGATTTAACTGCGTCATACTGGCAGATTGAGCTTCACGAGGATGTTAGAAAGTATACTTCTTTTTTATTTTTTGGGAAACAGTTCGAATTTTTGAGAATGCCTTTTGGTATGCTTACGTCATGTAGTGGACTATTAAGAGCCATCGATAAAATATTTGGCGACTCAGCCGACGAATTTTTGATCCAATATATCGACGATTTTCTAATAGTTGATGAAAATTTTGATGAGCATATTAAACATGTGGATTATGTGCTTAGAAAGCTGAGAGAAAACGGTATGACGGTGAACATTAATAAATCCAAATTTTGCATCCGTGAGGTGGAATTTCTAGGTTATGTAATTAATGATAGAGGAATAAAGCCAAACGAAGAAAGAGTAGCGGCTGTGAGAAGAATACCAGCGCCCAAGAGTGTTAAGCAGGTTAGGTCGTTTCTTGGAGTGCTAAATTATCAAAGCAAATTTATCCTGAGGTACGCCGCAGAAATAGCACCTTTGCGCGAATTGCTTAAAAAGAAAGTGCGATGGAAATGGGACGAGGTACACCAAAAAGCTTTTGAAAAGATAAAAGAACTATTTGCAAAATCAATTCTACTAGAGAGACCCAAGGACAACCTACCATATGTGATTTACGTGGATGCGTCAGGTCACGGATATGGGTGTGTCCTAGCCCAATCAGATGAGGAAAATCAACTGCACGTGATAAGTACCGCTTCAAGAGGTTTAAGTCAAATAGAGAAAAATGCTTCGGTCACCGAATTAGAGATCTGTGCTGTGTATTACGCACTACAGAAATTTAGATCATATATATATCTACAGAAGGTTATTATATACACAGATCATGTGAGTCTTTCATTTATGAAACGTTGTCGGCTTACGAGTACTAAATTATCTAGGTACATCCATGAGATTCTTTCGTATGATGTTGAGGTGAAACACATTCCAGGAAAAACAAATGTTTTTAGCGATTTGCTGTCTAGGTTACATAACAACAGTGAAATACCGGAGAGAATAGAACGCCCTAAAAATGAAGTAACATTAATGAGTATTGAAATACCCTTGAGTAAAGGATTGATAAAAGTATTAAAAGGAATAGGGGACCAGCAGCGACGAGATGAGAAGTTAAATAAATTAATAAAAAAGGCCCCAGAAATAGATGAAAATATCAAGGGAAACATAGGGTTAAAAGGGGGCGTGTTATATAAACTACATGGCAGTGAAATACAGAAATGGAAGACATATATACCTAAGAACATGGAGAATGAACTCATAAGCACGTTCCATCAAGCTCTAGCACATTCTGGCTCAGAACGCACCGCTTTAATGATCCAAGAAAACCTGTATATTCCAAAATTACACCATAAAGTAAGGAGAATAATTTCGACATGCTTACAATGTCAAAAAGCAAAGCCACTGAATATACAATACGAATACGAGACAAACTCAATACTAAGAGAAAAACCAGGAATGTTAGTGACCTTGGACTGTCATGGTGAGATGCCCCGTAGTAAATTTGGATTTAGGTATATAATAGTGTTAATAGATGTATTTTCAAAATTTGTGAAAATTTACCCAGTCCGGAAGATTACAAGTGAAACATGCCTAAGGAAGATAATGAAGTCGTATGTTCCACAATTTGGAAAGATGAAGGCAATTTTATGTGATAATGCTTCAATATTTACCAGCAGAAAATTTGTAGACACCTTAAAAGAAAACGAAATCACGTTGTATCATTGCTCAAAATACCACCCACAAAGCAATCCCTGCGAAAGAATAATACGGGACATTTCGGTTTATTTGAGAATTTTGGCCAATAAAAAACACAGTGATTGGGCAAATCACTATCAGCGCATCGAAAGTATTTTAAATGAAAGTGTGAGCCCTACTACCGGTTATAAGCCCATCGAGCTGATGAAGGGGAAATTAATGGAAACACTCGAAGGGGAATTACCACAGACACTAGAAGCTAAAGATCCGAAAGCACTAACGGAAGAAGAGATGTTTAAGAAAGCTTTTGAAAGAATGGCCAATAAGGCGCAGAAAAGAAAAGAAAAGTTTAAGAAGAAGAAACGAAAACACTGGTTGATCAAATTGGGAGACTTAGTATTGGTACGGGACAAGAAAAAGTCTAGCATTCTGAACAAAAGGTATCATAGAATGGAAAATTTATTTAAAGGTCCATACCGGGTGATTAACATTTTTGGCTCGGATACATTTGAGTTACAAGAAATAAAGAATTCCAAGATCGTAGGGAGATACCATAAACAGTTGCTCAAACCGTACAAATGTTTAGAGAATGAGAAGGGTGAAGAATATAATGAAAAGAATCAGGTTAGTTTTACTCGAAATGAGGTAACACCCCTGTGAACAAATAGTAAAGGTAATACACCCGATAAATAAGGATGTAAAGAAATAAATAAAGGCATAATAATTATGTACCAATATGTATGTAAATAGATTTAATTTTAGAACTTAAATTGGGTATTAGAGTATTTGTATGCGTCACAAGTTATTCGTGTGCGGGAAATGTATTGTGTATAAGAATGTCTCTCGGAAACCTGTTTTTAAAGGGAGAGGGTAGAGTGAATGACCCAAATATAAACATCACCGGTTTGTCAGAGCCCTTGTGAAGGAGCAGGTATAGCGAAGGGTCTCTGTCAACAAAACAAACGAACAAAGGCCATAATCAGAGGAATTATTCTGTAAAAGAAAATTGTATCAAGTGTTGAAAAATTTATTCTTTTCCAGAACAGGGCAATTTGAAACGGCAACTCTAGGCCGAGCCCAAGAACTATAATTACAGATAACTTATTAATTAACTTTTAGTGATGTTAAATCGTATTATGTAAATATCTTTTTCTCATACTGCTTGTATATTTTAAGAAGGGTGATTTAACATTATGTATCTATCTAGGTTATTAATATTAGTAGAGTTATAAATGGTTTAATGTAAATAATTTAAGCGCTATGTTAAAATACTGTCCACGAGGGAAAGTTTTAGCTACAGGAATAGTGCTTTCGAAGGCAGAAAACCTAGTTTTATTACCTCTCTCCGGTCGCTGTGCTATTATTCCTACAGCGAGGGTGTAGAGCCTTTGTCCCATTATTTGATAATTCGCCGTGACCAAGTGAGTGAGAAAGACAACCTTAACGGTAAATGTAGGAAAAGCCGCGATTTATATTAAAATTGGACCAATGAGATCCCTGAAAGTTTATTCGAAATAGTTAGACGCGTCGAGTCGCGCTAAAAATGGACCAATAGGAAAGGAAGCAGCCTCAGGAGCCTGAGACTATAAATGGATCTGTTTGAGGAAAATTCGGGGCAGTTTATGTCATGTGTGGTCAGGGAGAGATGCTGCAGGATGTGTGAGATATCGCGCCAAAAAGGGAATCAAGTCAAATTTGTCATGTCAGCTTAGTATTGCATTTTATTCGAGAGTTTTCGTAATGTGTGGTCAGGGAGAGATGCTGCAGGATGTGTGAGATATCGCGCCAAAACAGGGAATCAAAATAGTTTTAGCAACACACCTAAGATCCGCTACTCTGAAAGCGACAATAAGAATAGTTATATTTCGTGACATATCCACGCCATAGTCTAACAGCGGTGGACAGTATTTTACAGCGGCAATACCAGTTTTGTATACTACGAGTGTTAAATTAAATAAAAAGAAACGGCAGTGTCATCTTTTCATAAACAAAGCAAGTCTATGTCTTCCTATATCACCACCCGAGATCTACGTTTTCCTTTACCGAGGATAAGTCCATGCTCCCATATAATTTAAGGAAAATTACTGCAGCTAGCCGAGGATAAATTGAAGAACCAACACGCTGAGAACTTCTGGAAGCAACGGGAGAAGCATCAAGGTAAGCTACAGCAACGGATGAGGAGGTGATCGCCGCAAACGTTAGGGACTTCTGCGCGTCTCCGTGGTTTTCAAATTTGTGAAGTGTAGCATCCAGGATGTTTTCCTCCTGTGAGGGTTTGGTATAGGTAAGGTTAAGTCAGTAATATAGAGTCTATTGTGAAATTGGGCGACGAATACCATGGATTTATGCTTCGGTGGTTGGTTATGTCATGAAGGAACTGTTCCATAATAAGTTTATTGCAATCAATTGTATAAGTCTATTGTCGTGTTTAGCATTCAAGTTGTGTATTCACTCCACTGGTGTATTCAAGTGTTTACTCGAGAGAAATTTTGTGTGCTCTAATTCATCGTATTGATATTTATATCTGCCGCAGTTATGTAAATGAAGTTCTTTAAATGTATTTTAGACTATGAAATTACGCACGGGCACAGGCTTTCAGGACGTAGTCGTAAACTGTCAGGAGAATTTCAAGTGCTCAAAGGCATTTTAAGAAAAAGTAGCGTGAATTTCAGGGTAATTGTGTAGGTTTTTATAGAGAGATAGGGAGTATGATGAGAGATGCTAGGCTAGACAGGGTTAAAGGCTAGAACATGCGTTTATATGGGAACAGATATCGAAAAAAGGAGAGAGGCTAAGCTAGAAAACTTTAAGGGTAGAGTATACGTTTATATGTGAACAGATAGAGGAAACAAGGAGAGATGCTAGGCTAAATGGGCTGAAGGGTACATTATGCGGTTATATGGTAAGAGATAGGGAAAAACGCAGAGAGATGCTAAGAAAGGCAGGAATTGAAGGTATTTAGGGAATGTTCACCAGAATGATGAAATGGGTTTGATGAAATGTTGAACCTAATGTAGCTATAAATATTTCGGGAGACATTTGATGTAGTGAAACAGACATTTAGCGTCCTCTTACAGGCATTAGGACATTTGTTTAAAACACTCACAAGAGAATTTCAGCCGTTTCAAATACTTTTTTGGAAACAGCAGCACATATTTCAGGGTATTGCTATATATTTTTATGGAAAGATGGAGAATACGATGAGAGATACTGGGTTAGACAAGGTTGAAGCTTAGAATATGTGTTTATATGAGGACAGATAGAGAAAGCAGATAGAGATGTTAAGCTAGACGGTGTTGAAGGGTAGAACATGAGTTTATATGGTGAGAGATAGGGGAAAACGGGGACAAATGCTAGGGAAGAGAGGGATTGAAGATATTTAGGGAATGTTTTTCACAATGGTGGAATGGCTTAGGCACTAATTTGAATGCAGCTAACGATATTTGTGGAGACCCTTATAAGCAACTTTCTGGGAACACGCATAGCTTATTTTAAATGTGTTCTGACGGTATTTCGATGTAGTTCAATAGACATTTAGCATCCTCTTACAGATTTTAGGACACGTACACTTTCGGGAGAATTTCAGCATTTTCAAATATATTTCAACTGCTACAATGAAAATTGTGAAGCATTTTCGCAACCATCTATGTTCTTTTCAGCCAAGGTACACGTATTTATTATCATGGGTGTTTGGGGTAATTTAATAGGTAATTCAGATATCATCACTAGCTTTTACGGTAGTTTCATAGCTAATACATGTATTAACACTGATATTCAGGGTAAATTTCATAGGTAATTGAGCTATTGTCGTAGGTATTTAGCCAATACTATGTGTAAATCAGATGCTAAAGCAGGTATTAGCCTAATTTCAGGATTTTATGTACCTTTTCACTGTTTTTAATACTTGATGAGCATTTGATTTCCAATGATAGAGTGTTATTTATATACCTTTAAAGTCCATTATCTCTAAATCTTGTAAACTTCAATATGTTATGCAGTTAACGCGTGAGATCGAAAGGGATAAACTGTGTATTGGTTTAAAATTTTAGGGTATATAGAAGTAGCTCAAACTAACCACACATCGGGCATCCTAGCCTGACTGAATTGAATTGAACTTCTATTATGAACGCTCTTTAACTGCTATGATCCTTGGCGTCCTATTCTATACTGGGGTTGAAAGACCCGAAATTTGCTCAGAGGCCTCATTATAGGGCTTGAGGTTCTCTTACGTGCCGTAAATCTACTACACGGGACCACCGGCTTTACTTCCCTTCCAAAGGAAGCCATGTTAGGGATCTTTACGCCCGAAAAAACACACCACTCTTCGCCGGGTTTGAAACCGCGGCATCAAGAACTAGAGGCTAGCATGGTACCCCTAGACCACGGAGGGCGACATCCTAGCTTAAACTATACCGGACTTACCTGCTCTGAAATATCCTCTCATCTATTCTGTCATCGTCTAACACAATCAAAGCGTAACCAAGCGTAATGAAACGTAACTGAGCATGATCAAACCGTTGCTAAGACAACCTGTGCTAACCTAGCCTTCATAACTTAGACAATCATGCTGCACGGAGGACGACATTCTAGCCTAACCAAACCTAAACCAGATTATCCTATCATGTATTCTATCCAGTCATCATCTATCCTAGCCTGATACCATCCTAACCTAATGCCCATCATTCTAACCTAAACTACACCATCCTCGTATCATCTGTCTATAATCTAGTCCTAAGCTAGCACTGAATGTCCTAACCTAGACTAGGATACTATAAACAAACTTCACGTCTAGCCTGCTTTCACCTAATGTAGTATGATTATGTGCATGTTAACTTAGCCTAATCTTCGCCAAAAGTCCTCTCATTATCTATTCTACCCGGTCATAACCTAAAGCTATAATCTAGACCATCCTCTAAATATCTATCACTCCTTATTGCAACAAAACCCACGCCAGTCTAAACAGGCTTTACACAACCTATCCTATCTCGTCATTGCCCCCTAGCGTAACCTAGAGAAATCCTCGTATGGCTGAATCGACAGCCTATCATAGCCTCATCGGATCCATACATTACATATATGTTTCCCGATATTAAGAACTTTGAATACTTTTACAGGAATTCGACATCTTCTGCAACCACGTTTTTCATGTTCATGGAAATGTTTCCATGCTTTACAACAATTCTAATTTCAGGTATTTTAAGAACGCCGAAACAACTTTGTACACTAATAGAGACATTTATTTCCTAAACATAGCAACTGACTATGTTTTACGGTGTTCGTGAATTTGTTCGGAATGAATGCGTGCCCCTTCTATACACATAAAAAGAACGTGTATCAGCACCTAAGCACTTACACTGTCACTACCGACACATTTCTCCATTACCCCCCTAACTCCAAAATCCCTCAATTTCTCTCTATCACCATCACTTCTATCACCTCCATCGCAACCATGTAATTCCCGTTAGTAGGTATATATAGAGAGATCGAGCGCAGTTTTTTGCGTTTATATGGGAAAGGATAGGGAAAACGAGGCTAGATGCGACGGTTCAAGGAGGAAAATGCGTTTATATGGGCGAGATAGGGAATACGAGGACTGACGCTAGGCTAGACAGTGGTAGGAGGGGGAGTGCGCTTTATATGAGAAAGATAGGGAAAACGAAGTTAGGTGCTAGGCTAGACAGAGGCTGAGTAGAGTATAGTTTATATGAGAGGTATAGGAAAACGAGGGGAGGTGTTAGGCTAGACAGAGGCTGAGTAATGTATGGTTTATATGAGTGGTATAGGAAAACGAGGAGAGGAGTTAGACTAGACAGAGGTCGAGGAGCAGAGTATGGTTTATGTGAGAGTCATAGGTAAACGAGAGAGGCGTTAGGCTAGACAGAGCTAGAGGAATAGAGTATGGTTTATATGAGAGGTATAGGAACAGGAGAAGAGGTGTTAGGCTAGACAGAGCTAGAGGAATAGAGTATGGTTTATATGAGAGGTATAGGAACAGGAGAAGAGGTGTTAGGCTAGACAGGTAGTGTAGCAGTAGGAATATGGACTTATATACAGGAGAGATAGGGAATAACAGGCCTGATGCTAGGCTAGTCAGATGCTAAAGGAGGGAGGGATATGCTTTATACGAGAGAGATAGGGAATACAAGGAAAGATGCTATACCAAACAGGACTTGAAGGGTAGAATATGAGTGATATAGCGAACCGAGGAGAGGTATTAGGATAGGAGTTTTGAATGATGGAGTAGGCGTTTATATGCGAGAGATAGGGAATACGAGGGTCGATGCTAGGCTAGACGGTGTTGAATGAGGGAATGCATCTTATATGAGAGAGGTAGGGGAATATGAGGAGAAGTGCTAGGCTAGTCGGGAAGGTCTGAATGAGAGATTATACGTCTATATGGGAAAAGATAGGGAAAACGAAGGTAGGTGCTAGGTTGAGAGAGTCTTCAAGGAGGAAAATGCATTTATATGGGCGAGATAGGGAATACGAGGACTGACGCTAGGCTAGACAGTGGTAGGAGGAGGAGTGCGCTTTATATGAGACAGATAGGGAATACGAGGGGAGGTGCTAGGCTAGACAGAGGCTGAGTAGAGTATAGTTTATATGAGAGGTATAGGAAAACGAGGGGAGGTGTTAGGCTAGACAGATCTAGAGGAATAGAGTATGGTTTATATGAGAGGTATAGGAACAGGAGAAGAGGTGTTAGGCTAGACAGGTAGTGTAGCAGTAGGAATATGGACTTATATACAGGAGAGATAGGGAATAGGAGGGCTAGACTTGAAAGCGACTTTAGACGTGAACTTAGTGGAAAACTGTTTCATGTCAATGTTAGAACGCTAATTCTAGACATGCCCATCACGTAACCTATTCAGGGAAAAGGTGACTCGTTCAGGGGAAAAAGGTGACTGCTCAGGGAAAAAGGAGACCCACAAAGGGAAAAAGTTGACTAGCAAAGGGAAAAACGTGACCAGCAAAGGGAAAAATGTCACCAGCAAAGGGAAAAAAGGCGACCACCAAAGGGAAAAAAGGTGACCTGCAACGGGAAAAGCTAACCCACTAACACTAACAGGTAAGTAATTCAGATAGTATTGCAAGAGGCTGACTGGATCATAGCAGTGTATGATTTCACAGGTAATTCAGCTAGTATCGTATGTTTTTAGGCTAATTCGTCTAGTAACACAGGATAGATTCCAGAGGCTAACTGCATCATAGCTATGCATGATTTCACAGCTAATTCAGCTAGTATCGTAGGTATTTAGGCTAATTCAGCTAGTATCACAGGAGGTTAGATTCCAGGGTTGGGTATAGCATAGTTTCATATTTCACAGGTAATTCAGAGGGTATCGTAGGTATTTAGGATAATTCAAGTAACATAGGTGTTTAGAGTAATTAAGCAAGCATTACAGGAGGGTAGGTTCCAGGGGTTGGTTATAGCCTAGTTTCGTATTTTACAGATAGTTCAGGTAATATCATAAGTATTTGAGGTAATCAGCATAGTTTCACAGATATTATTGATAATTTCGATCAGAGATTTGTATCACAGCTATTTAAGGTAAATGCAGATGATTCAGGTTGTATCAATGGTATTTGAGTCATTTTAACAGGTAATTCAGATAGTATCACAGGTGCTCGTGCTAATTTAGAGCAGGAATTCGTATTAGAGCTAGTTAAGGTAATTTCACATGATTCGGGTAGTATCACAGGTATTTAAATCATTTTCATAGCCAATTCAGCTAGTATCGTGAGCATTTAAGCTAATTCAGCTAGTATCACAGGAGGCTAGATTCCAGAGGCTAACTGCATCATAGCTATGCATGATTTCACAGCTAATTCAGCTAGTATCGTAGGTATTTAGGCTAATTCAGGTAGTATCACAGGAGGCTAGATTCCAGGGTTGGGTATAGCATAGTTTCATATTTCACAGGTAATTCATCTAGTATCACAGGTACTCATGGTAATATAGAGAGTAATTCGATTATAAAACTTTTCTCATCCAACGTTACAACAATTTATATACTTTTTTCTAAATCTTACAAACTTATTATATGTTAAACAGTTATTGTACGATGCGGAGAGGGATAAACTGCATATTGGTTCACAAATTGAAAAGCTTTACGTCAACATACCTTTATTTTAGTTCGTTATAGATGTCTCTCCCCTTTTATCTAGGCTTGAGACTAGCACTAGGATTGCTCCTAATGGCAGGGTTACCACCTTCCCTTCCATCTTCTTCTTTCTTCATCAGGCGTCAGCTATCTGCATATACAGCACACAGATACCTTCTTTTTTAAGATTGTAGACTGACTAGAAAATCTTTATCTTTAACTTACATTCTTTTAAGCACTGTTTGTAATGGCGTAATGTCCATACGCATATGTTGTTATCCCGTCATCAGCAATAATTCTTTTATCATCAAACGGAGTCAATGCAATTTTATTCACTTGTACTGTAGCAAGGGCATGCTTTCGTGATAGGATCAGATTCATAGGTGTTCTGATGATTTCACTGGTTTTAAGACAGTCTGTATAGCTGTCAAACGAAATGTACTGCTTAATAGCGCTACGTTTTATACCTTTAATCTTTTTTATCATTGACCCTTGAATATCTAAGGCATACATCTTAGGACGTAGTCCAACAAAGCGTAGGATGATTTTGCTATTAGCCTCATCTTTAAATTTTCCCAATACCTTCTTGTTCTGAGTAGAGTAACATATATGGTTGGCAGGGTAATCAGCTGTATCGAGATGCTCAAGAAAACGTAGCTTGTCCTGGTACACATCTTCAGTTGTTACACGATGAATGAACGAATCAGTGTCCATATACATAAGCTTCAGGTTTTCAGCTCCATAATAAGGCAACAAAACGTCGTAATGATAGTTATACATTAATGTCTTGGAGATGTCCAACACACTCATACCAATGTATATAGGCTTGTTGAATACAATCTGACGAGAGGCCATATGTACAGCAGCTAGATTATCAGCATATATCGTCCTGTCGATAAACGTAGGCTTGGCGATCAGCTTCTCTAGAGTTTTTTCATTGGTCACCAGTCGTATATCCATACGATTACGCAGGTTCTCCATAGTTTTTCCAAACATAGCGTTGTTAAAGAGTTTGTAGAGATCCTTCTCGAAATCATTTGCAGCTTGTTGTCGTAGCCTGTTGTTAAATTCCACATAAGGTTTCAACCACTGAGACTGTCGGAATTGTAGCACACGATGGATTTTTGTTAGTCGTAGTCCATGACTAAGAGCTTGCTTCAAAGCCATGTAATGCACTACATACTTCTTTCGAGGTCCAAGATGAGGTATCAGTTTCTTTGTAGATGATTCCAATGGTTTCATACACTCTGGCAGGAACGGTAGATCGTTGTGTAGATCGTGAAGTTCTGCAGGATACTCGATGTCGACTTCTAATATGTACCCATGAGGATCATCTTCTTGTAGTGTTTCTAAGTTGATTTCTTCAGGTGACACCCACTGAAATCCACCAAAAGGAAGGGCGTGACACATTGCCCACCCATATTGGTTATTTGCGTCCTCGTATGTGATAAATTGGGTTGGTCTCGTCGGATCAAACTTCTCCATATAAGTGTTATTAGCCTCAGCATACCGATGAGAAACTTGGCATAAACCTCCTCTTATACCTGATTCCACCATGAGTAGTTGATCATAATCTTGTAACAGCTCTAACTTAATTCCAGTATACAGTAACATAGCGTCCCATGTTAGACCTGGAGAGGTAAAATAATGGGCGGGATCGACTTTGTGTGTTTTAAGGGTTTGCTCTCTGAACGTCTCAAAGACGTCAGCTAGAAGAAGTACATCCGAAGTTAAGTAGAGATCGCTGTACTCTCCCAGGTTTCTCACATTAAACAGCTCCCATACATTTCTAGCATGATCGTAGTCAGCATCAGTAATTTCTTCTTCATTTAATCTATTGTAGAAGGAGTCCTTAGGAGGCAAGCAGGTCTCGTTCAGGGCATCCCATGACGTAACAAAATCATATGGAAATACACCCTTACGGGTCATCAACTTCAATTTGTCTTCTCCAAAGTACTTTAGCGTTTCAGGATACGAGGTTAGATTTTTTACCAACTTATCCAAGCTTGTACTGAGGAATCGGAAGCTATCCACAAATCGAAGCTTTATATCTCCTACATACTTGGTGAATGAGATATAGCTTTCTTCAGAGTTAGGAATTACCTCCACACGTTCACTTGTACAACCCAGCTCCTTAACAATGAAATGAGAGTCATATCCGCTAAGGTTATGCATGAAGACTGGTATATATTTAGGTGTTTTACAGGCTAAATTACATTCATTATGAAGACTTCCACGATATTCACCGCTGATGTGATCATGGTCGCGTACTTTATAGTTCTCTTCTGTAAAGGGTTTTCTACACAAGTAGCATGTCGTAGAAGACTCGAAACCCTTTTGCTGTTGATCCGTAAGTTTCAGAGGCTTAGCAGATTTGTATATATTACCAATCATTTTTGCAAGAGATGTCAGGTACAGCATAAACTTCTGAGCAGCATCAGCACCACGATACACATAGGGTTGCTTAGGAAGACCAGTTTCGAGATGTTCAACACTGGATGTAGGCTTCACGTAAACACAGAAGCTCATTGGTGTGTGCTCTTGATAAGGGGTTGTATAGGAAGTTTCAGGATTGGGTATACACGTATGGCATGGAGTGAGAATACTCTCAAAATCCGCATAGATGACATAAGGTACTTTCAGCATCCTCTCAACATTTTTAAACTGTACAATTGATTTCTCCTTGGTAGGCATAACTACCCTTGCAACACCATGTTGAATACAGGCGGCTGCATGTTCTTGTAGTTTTTCCTGTCCACTTCGTCCGCTCTGGTCATCAAAATGTGTAAAGCAGCGCTTACAAGTATAAACCCGTCCATTATGGTTAGTTTTCTGGCGTCGAACGAGTTTCTCAAAATTCTTTATATACACGTAGTGATGTTTTCCACTGCTGTCATTCAATAGTAGCAGGTCGCGATGTTCAGGTAGTTCAATATCAGCAACCTTTATCGGATACACTTCGTGCTTCTCATCCAACCCGAAAACGTTAATAGACATATTGTTAAACTTCTCAAATTTAGGTATTTGAGAAAGTGGAGTAGGGTAGGAAACACAGCTGAAGTCGTACTTATCTTGAAGTTGTTTGTATTTGCTCACACGTTGCGCATCCTTCCCTATGAATTTAGCTAATATAGAGTACATGAAACATTTCTCGTCGGTAAAGTTCTGAATGTTTATACACGCTTCTTTAGCTCCGACAGATGACGGTAGTGGTATGTAGCTACTTCCTCGTAACGGGTTGTACTTGTTGATACGAAGTCGAACTCCTTCCACAGCAAGCAAAGCCCAGCTGCTACCCTTAAGCTGAGACTCCTCCATTTCAGTCACCAATTTCTTGAATTTCACTTCAATCGTTGACTCCAGTTCTGTTTCTAGAAACACAGCTTGATTCCGTGTTTTAAATGTTTTGTCACAGGTTTCTCCAATACTGTTAACAAATCGACACTCAGCCAGCAGATTAATTTTAACACTCTTATGAATGCTAAGCTCTTTATGCACAGCCTGGATTATACGTTGTTTTGCCTCTTGCAGATACATATTTAGGTCCTTAGCTGATTCGCATCGTATAAAATACGATTTCAATCGTCCTTCGAATGAAGTTTCGTATTCTTTCATACCACAGTCCTCCATTGTTGACAGCAACTGATGTTTAGTTGGCTCCAATCTTCTTTTCTTCTGAGGGCTGCTTATTTCACATATATCTTCGTGTCACTGTCCCTTATAACAATCTTTGAAGGTTACATTACAATGTTTACATTTGAAGAGCTTCTTGCAGCTCATCTCGTGTCTTCTCTTGTCATAACCTCGGAGGAACTTCCTCCCACATTTTCCGCATGCATATCCAGTAGCGCTTGGAATAATATCCTTATACGCTGAGTTATTCATCTTTATTCTTGATGTAATAACGTATTAATCACTGATCAATGAAATGTAGACCTCTTCACCTTGACACCACTTTAGAAAGCTGATTATTCTTGGAGAGAACACGATGTTAACACCTCAAGACTAATTGGCACAATGAAGTCCAATGCCCTAGATCACCATATTTATAGAGGGAGCACGAACCTTTTAGATCAATCATAAACTCGTTTCATAACCAGATGTATATGATCGCTCAACGTGTATTAACCCCACAGCCATATAACCTCAAGTCTAGAGACAGGATGTTTATGACGTCACACCCAGAGACAGAATGTCTGACAGCATCAAACACGTTTAAACTCGTCTAATAACTACCTGCTTAAGCTGTCACACCAGCAAGAGAAGATTTCTCCCACGCTCATTCAGACATATATTTCAAATTCAAAGCCTACCACCACCATCACCACCTATTGTACCAAGGTTAATTACAGCTGTATTATCACAGTACTTAAAGTAAAAGCTCAAAAGGTAACGAGAAGATGTCCCCCTTATTTACTTAATTATCTCATGTTTTCATTCCCTTTTCAATTCTTCCTTTCCATCTTCTCACAGAAAGCCCATTACATTTAACTACAATCACGAGAAAAGCAATTTTTCCAGAGTTTCACAGATTCTAAGCTTCTAAATCGAACCCGGTAATACTTTTAATAAATGTATTTTAGCTCCCCAATATCAGCATCTACCATTTAATCTTTACTCGAACCTGATATGATCCATAAGCTTGAAGATATATGAAATCACCCCTTCGGGATTCTATCTAAGTACTTTAAAGTAATTTTTATAACGATAACGATATTTAAGGACTAGATACTCTGTTTACGTTTACCTTGACATGTCTATCTAAATTAAATTACGAGTTATTAAATGTTTGCAAGTAAATTTCATTGAATCGGTATTCGAACCCAGAACACCAGGAACAAAATAATTTATAATATTAGTCTGACATGTTAAGCAAAGCTGTATGCAGTTACATCATCGATCTAAGTGATATATTCTAGTGTACAGAGGAAAATTAAGAAAGTCATTAAAAATCGGGAATCGAACCAAGCACAACTGATTGGCAATTATATACAGCATTAATCACCCAGTACAGAACCTATCAATCATGCTTTGCTGCACTCCTCTACATCACTTAGTTTCCGAGATAATGAAAATTTAAAAATTAAGGATCGAACCCAGGACGTCAGGTATCTAGTTACACATTTACAAGATACTACCTAATAACATAAACGCAATAAAGTTTATTTGGCGTCTTTATCTTAATTGGTTTAGGAGTTATTAAATTTATAAGTAAATTCCATCGAATCAGTATTCGAACCCAGAAGACCAAGAACAAAATAATTTATAATATGAGTTTGGTATGCTTAAAGGTGCTGTATGTAGTTACAGCATCAATCTAACTGATATTTTCTAGAGTATAGAGTAAAATTAAGAAAGTCATTAAAAAATCAGGATTCGAACTAGAGACAACCGATTAAAAATTATATACAGTATTAATTACACATTATAACAGCTATCAAACATGCTTTGGTCCATTCCTCTAGCTTTCTTAGTTTCCGAGATAATAAAGTTTTTAAAATTAAGGATCGAATCCAGGACACCAGGTACCAAAATATACATTCACAAGAAACTACCTAATGACATTAATGTAATAAAGTTTATTTGGCGTCTTTATCTTAATTAGTCTCAGAGTTATTAGAAGATGAATTTGCATTCACTCCTAGGATTCGAACTCAGGCATCCCGGTCAACTTGAAAAAACACCCTAATGACGCGGCGCATTCCAAAGAATTGATTAGTTTTTATCCCAATGTTCTATCTCTTTTCATTCAGGAGATATAAGCGATTAAACAGTAGAAATAAAATGGGCGGAGCTTGCCGGCATAGATCAAAGAACTTTATCAGAAGTCGGCATCTCTCTGTGGGCTCAAACATACATATTATTTCTACTGTTTAATCGCTTATATCTCCTGAATGAAAAGAGATAGAACATTGTGATAAAAACTAATCAATTCTTTGGAATGCGCCGCGTCATTAGGGTATTTTTTCAAGTTGACCGGGATGCCTGAGTTCGAATCCTAGGAGTGAATGCAAATTCATCTTCTAATAACTCTGAGACTAATTAAGATAAAGACGCCAAATAAACTTTATTACATTAATGTCATTAGATAGTTTCTTGTGAATGTATATTTTGGTACCTGGTGTCCTGGGTTCGATCCTTAATTTTAAAAACTTTATTATCTCGGAAACTAAGAAAGCTAGAGGAATGGACTAAAGCATGTTTGATAGCTGTTATAATGTGTAATTAATACTGTATATAATTTTTAATCGGTTGTCTCTAGTTCGAATCCCGATTTTTTAATGACTTCCTTAATTTTACTCTATACTCTAGAAAATATCAGTTAGATTGATGCTGTAACTACATACAGCACCTTTAAGCATACCAAACTCATATTATAAATTATTTTGTTCTTGGTGTTCTGGGTTCGAATACTGATTCGATGGAATTTACTTATAAATTTAATAACTCCTAAACCAATTAAGATAAAGACGCCAAATAAACTTTATTGCGTTTGTTATTAGGTAGTATCTTGTAAATGTGTAATTAGATACCTGACGTCCTGGGTTCGATCCTTAATTTTAAAATTTTCATTATCTCGGAAACTAAGTGATGTAGAGGAGTGCAGCAAAGCATGATTGATAGGTTCTGTACTGGGTGATTAATGCTGTATATAATTGCCAATCAGTTGTGCTTGGTTCGATTCCCGATTTTTTAATGACTTTCTTAATTTTACTCTATACTCTAGAAAATATCAGTTAGATTGATGCTGTAACTACATACAGCACCTTTAAGCATACCAAACTCATATTATAAATTATTTTGTTCTTGGTGTTCTGGGTTCGAATACTGATTCGATGGAATTTACTTATAAATTTAATAACTCCTAAACCAATTAAGATAAAGACGCCAAATAAACTTTATTGCGTTTATGTTATTAGGTAGTATCTTGTAAATGTGTAACTAGATACCTGACGTCCTGGGTTCGATCCTTAATTTTTAAATTTTCATTATCTCGGAAACTAAGTGATGTAGAGGAGTGCAGCAAAGCATGATTGATAGGTTCTGTACTGGGTGATTAATGCTGTATATATAATTGCCAATCAGTTGTGCTTGGTTCGATTCCCGATTTTTAATGACTTTCTTAGTTTTCCTCTGTACACTAGAATATATCACTTAGATCGATGATGTAACTGCATACAGCTTTGCTTAACATGTCAGACTAATATTATAAATTATTTTGTTCCTGGTGTTCTGGGTTCGAATACCGATTCAATGAAATTTACTTGCAAACATTTAATAACTCGTAATTTAATTTAGATAGACATGTCAAGGTAAACGTAAACAGAGTATCTAGTCCTTAAATATCGTTATCGTTATAAAAATTACTTTAAAGTACTTAGATAGAATCCCGAAGGGGTGATTTCATATATCTTCAAGCTTATGGATCATATCAGGTTCGAGTAAAGATTAAATGGTAGATGCTGATATTGGGGAGCTAAAATACATTTATTAAAAGTATTACCGGGTTCGATTTAGAAGCTTAGAATCTGTGAAACTCTGGAAAAATTGCTTTTCTCGTGATTGTAGTTAAATGTAATGGGCTTTCTGTGAGAAGATGGAAAGGAAGAATTGAAAAGGGAATGAAAACATGAGATAATTAAGTAAATAAGGGGGACATCTTCTCGTTACCTTTTGAGCTTTTACTTTAAGTACTGTGATAATACAGCTGTAATTAACCTTGGTACAATAGGTGGTGATGGTGGTGGTAGGCTTTGAATTTGAAATATATGTCTGAATGAGCGTGGGAGAAATCTTCTCTTGCTGGTGTGACAGCTTAAGCAGGTAGTTATTAGACGAGTTTAAACGTGTTTGATGCTGTCAGACATTCTGTCTCTGGGTGTGACGTCATAAACATCCTGTCTCTAGACTTGAGGTTATATGGCTGTGGGGTTAATACACGTTGAGCGATCATATACATCTGGTTATGAAACGAGTTTATGATTGATCTAAAAGGTTCGTGCTCCCTCTATAAATATGGTGATCTAGGGCATTGGACTTCATTGTGCTAATTAGTCTTGAGGTGTTAACATCGTGTTCTCTCCAAGAATAATCAGCTTTCTAAAGTGGTGTCAAGGTGAAGAGGTCTACATTTCATTGATCAGTGATTAATACGTTATTACATCAAGAATAAAGATGAATAACTCAGCGTATAAGGATATTATTCCAAGCGCTACTGTATATGCATGCGGAAAATGTGGGAGGAAGTTCCTCCGAGGTTATGACAAGAGAAGACACGAGATGAGCTGCAAGAAGCTCTTCAAATGTAAACATTGTAATGTAACCTTCAAAGATTGTTATAAGGGACAGCGACACGAAGATATATGTGAAATAAGCAGCCCTCAGAAGAAAAGAAGATTGGAGCCAACTAAACATCAGTTGCTGTCAACAATGGAGGACTGTGGTATGAAAGAATACGAAACTTCATTCGAAGGACGATTGAAATCGTATTTTATACGATGCGAATCAGCTAAGGACCTAAATATGTATCTGCAAGAGGCAAAACAACGTATAATCCAGGCTGTGCATAAAGAGCTTAGCATTCATAAGAGTGTTAAAATTAATCTGCTGGCTGAGTGTCGATTTGTTAACAGTATTGGAGAAACCTGTGACAAAACATTTAAAACACGGAATCAAGCTGTGTTTCTAGAAACAGAACTGGAGTCAACGATTGAAGTGAAATTCAAGAAATTGGTGACTGAAATGGAGGAGTCTCAGCTTAAGGGTAGCAGCTGGGCTTTGCTTGCTGTGGAAGGAGTTCGACTTCGTATCAACAAGTACAACCCGTTACGAGGAAGTAGCTACATACCACTACCGTCATCTGTCGGAGCTAAAGAAGCGTGTATAAACATTCAGAACTTTACCGACGAGAAATGTTTCATGTACTCTATATTAGCTAAATTCATAGGGAAGGATGCGCAACGTGTGAGCAAATACAAACAACTTCAAGATAAGTACGACTTCAGCTGTGTTTCCTACCCTACTCCACTTTCTCAAATACCTAAATTTGAGAAGTTTAACAATATGTCTATTAACGTTTTCGGGTTGGATGAGAAGCACGAAGTGTATCCGATAAAGGTTGCTGATATTGAACTACCTGAACATCGCGACCTGCTACTATTGAATGACAGCAGTGGAAAACATCACTACGTGTATATAAAGAATTTTGAGAAACTCGTTCGACGCCAGAAAACTAACCATAATGGACGGGTTTATACTTGTAAGCGCTGCTTTACACATTTTGATGACCAGAGCGGACGAAGTGGACAGGAAAAACTACAAGAACATGCAGCCGCCTGTATTCAACATGGTGTTGCAAGGGTAGTTATGCCTACCAAGGAGAAATCAATTGTACAGTTTAAAAATGTTGAGAGGATGCTGAAAGTACCTTATGTCATCTATGCGGATTTTGAGAGTATTCTCACTCCATGCCATACGTGTATACCCAATCCTGAAACTTCCTATACAACCCCTTATCAAGAGCACACACCAATGAGCTTCTGTGTTTACGTGAAGCCTACATCCAGTGTTGAACATCTCGAAACTGGTCTTCCTAAGCAACCCTATGTGTATCGTGGTGCTGATGCTGCTCAGAAGTTTATGCTGTACCTGACATCTCTTGCAAAAATGATTGGTAATATATACAAATCTGCTAAGCCTCTGAAACTTACGGATCAACAGCAAAAGGGTTTCGAGTCTTCTACGACATGCTACTTGTGTAGAAAACCCTTTACAGAAGAGAACTATAAAGTACGCGACCATGATCACATCAGCGGTGAATATCGTGGAAGTCTTCATAATGAATGTAATTTAGCCTGTAAAACACCTAAATATATACCAGTCTTCATGCATAACCTTAGCGGATATGACTCTCATTTCATTGTTAAGGAGCTGGGTTGTACAAGTGAACGTGTGGAGGTAATTCCTAACTCTGAAGAAAGCTATATCTCATTCACCAAGTATGTAGGAGATATAAAGCTTCGATTTGTGGATAGCTTCCGATTCCTCAGTACAAGCTTGGATAAGTTGGTAAAAAATCTAACCTCGTATCCTGAAACGCTAAAGTACTTTGGAGAAGACAAATTGAAGTTGATGACCCGTAAGGGTGTATTTCCATATGATTTTGTTACGT
Source organism: Deroplatys truncata (assembly GCA_030765065.1). Lineage (NCBI taxonomy): Eukaryota > Metazoa > Arthropoda > Insecta > Mantodea > Mantidae > Deroplatys > Deroplatys truncata. Next base: position 521,448,411 of record CM060990.1, on the reverse strand, counting down.
CATGGGATGCCCTGAACGAGACCTGCTTGCCTCCTAAGGACTCCTTCTACAATAGATTAAATGAAGAAGAAATTACTGATGCTGACTACGATCATGCTAGAAATGTATGGGAGCTGTTTAATGTGAGAAACCTGGGAGAGTACAGCGATCTCTACTTAACTTCGGATGTACTTCTTCTAGCTGACGTCTTTGAGACGTTCAGAGAGCAAACCCTTAAAACACACAAAGTCGATCCCGCCCATTATTTTACCTCTCCAGGTCTAACATGGGACGCTATGTTACTGTATACTGGAATTAAGTTAGAGCTGTTACAAGATTATGATCAACTACTCATGGTGGAATCAGGTATAAGAGGAGGTTTATGCCAAGTTTCTCATCGGTATGCTGAGGCTAATAACACTTATATGGAGAAGTTTGATCCGACGAGACCAACCCAATTTATCACATACGAGGACGCAAATAACCAATATGGGTGGGCAATGTGTCACGCCCTTCCTTTTGGTGGATTTCAGTGGGTGTCACCTGAAGAAATCAACTTAGAAACACTACAAGAAGATGATCCTCATGGGTACATATTAGAAGTCGACATCGAGTATCCTGCAGAACTTCACGATCTACACAACGATCTACCGTTCCTGCCAGAGTGTATGAAACCATTGGAATCATCTACAAAGAAACTGATACCTCATCTTGGACCTCGAAAGAAGTATGTAGTGCATTACATGGCTTTGAAGCAAGCTCTTAGTCATGGACTACGACTAACAAAAATCCATCGTGTGCTACAATTCCGACAGTCTCAGTGGTTGAAACCTTATGTGGAATTTAACAACAGGCTACGACAACAAGCTGCAAATGATTTCGAGAAGGATCTCTACAAACTCTTTAACAACGCTATGTTTGGAAAAACTATGGAGAACCTGCGTAATCGTATGGATATACGACTGGTGACCAATGAAAAAACTCTAGAGAAGCTGATCGCCAAGCCTACGTTTATCGACAGGACGATATATGCTGATAATCTAGCTGCTGTACATATGGCCTCTCGTCAGATTGTATTCAACAAGCCTATATACATTGGTATGAGTGTGTTGGACATCTCCAAGACATTAATGTATAACTATCATTACGACGTTTTGTTGCCTTATTATGGAGCTGAAAACCTGAAGCTTATGTATATGGACACTGATTCGTTCATTCATCGTGTAACAACTGAAGATGTGTACCAGGACAAGCTACGTTTTCTTGAGCATCTCGATACAGCTGATTACCCTGCCAACCATATATGTTACTCTACTCAGAACAAGAAGGTATTGGGAAAATTTAAAGATGAGGCTAATAGCAAAATCATCCTACGCTTTGTTGGACTACGTCCTAAGATGTATGCCTTAGATATTCAAGGGTCAATGATAAAAAAGATTAAAGGTATAAAACGTAGCGCTATTAAGCAGTACATTTCGTTTGACAGCTATACAGACTGTCTTAAAACCAGTGAAATCATCAGAACACCTATGAATCTGATCCTATCACGAAAGCATGCCCTTGCTACAGTACAAGTGAATAAAATTGCATTGACTCCGTTTGATGATAAAAGAATTATTGCTGATGACGGGATAACAACATATGCGTATGGACATTACGCCATTACAAACAGTGCTTAAAAGAATGTAAGTTAAAGATAAAGATTTTCTAGTGAGTCTACAATCTTAAAAAAGAAGGTATCTGTGTGCTGTATATGCAGATAGCTGACGCCTGATGAAGAAAGAAGAAGATGGAAGGGAAGGTGGTAACCCTGCCATTAGGAGCAATCCTAGTGCTAGTCTCAAGCCTAGATAAAAGGGGAGAGACATCTATAACGAACTAAAATAAAGGTATGTTGACGTAAAGCTTTTCAATTTGTGAACCAATATGCAGTTTATCCCTCTCCGCATCGTACAATAACTGTTTAACATATAATAAGTTTGTAAGATTTAGAAAAAAGTATATAAATTGTTGTAACGTTGGATGAGAAAAGTTTTATAATCGAATTACTCTCTATATTACCATGAGTACCTGTGATACTAGATGAATTACCTGTGAAATATGAAACTATGCTATACCCAACCCTGGAATCTAGCCTCCTGTGATACTACCTGAATTAGCCTAAATACCTACGATACTAGCTGAATTAGCTGTGAAATCATGCATAGCTATGATGCAGTTAGCCTCTGGAATCTAGCCTCCTGTGATACTAGCTGAATTAGCTTAAATGCTCACGATACTAGCTGAATTGGCTATGAAAATGATTTAAATACCTGTGATACTACCCGAATCATGTGAAATTACCTTAACTAGCTCTAATACGAATTCCTGCTCTAAATTAGCACGAGCACCTGTGATACTATCTGAATTACCTGTTAAAATGACTCAAATACCATTGATACAACCTGAATCATCTGCATTTACCTTAAATAGCTGTGATACAAATCTCTGATCGAAATTATCAATAATATCTGTGAAACTATGCTGATTACCTCAAATACTTATGATATTACCTGAACTATCTGTAAAATACGAAACTAGGCTATAACCAACCCCTGGAACCTACCCTCCTGTAATGCTTGCTTAATTACTCTAAACACCTATGTTACTTGAATTATCCTAAATACCTACGATACCCTCTGAATTACCTGTGAAATATGAAACTATGCTATACCCAACCCTGGAATCTAACCTCCTGTGATACTAGCTGAATTAGCCTAAATACCTACGATACTAGCTGAATTAGCTGTGAAATCATGCATAGCTATGATGCAGTTAGCCTCTGGAATCTATCCTGTGTTACTAGACGAATTAGCCTAAAAACATACGATACTAGCTGAATTACCTGTGAAATCATACACTGCTATGATCCAGTCAGCCTCTTGCAATACTATCTGAATTACTTACCTGTTAGTGTTAGTGGGTTAGCTTTTCCCGTTGCAGGTCACCTTTTTTCCCTTTGGTGGTCGCCTTTTTTCCCTTTGCTGGTGACATTTTTCCCTTTGCTGGTCACGTTTTTCCCTTTGCTAGTCAACTTTTTCCCTTTGTGGGTCTCCTTTTTCCCTGAGCAGTCACCTTTTTCCCCTGAACGAGTCACCTTTTCCCTGAATAGGTTACGTGATGGGCATGTCTAGAATTAGCGTTCTAACATTGACATGAAACAGTTTTCCACTAAGTTCACGTCTAAAGTCGCTTTCAAGTCTAGCCCTCCTATTCCCTATCTCTCCTGTATATAAGTCCATATTCCTACTGCTACACTACCTGTCTAGCCTAACACCTCTTCTCCTGTTCCTATACCTCTCATATAAACCATACTCTATTCCTCTAGATCTGTCTAGCCTAACACCTCCCCTCGTTTTCCTATACCTCTCATATAAACTATACTCTACTCAGCCTCTGTCTAGCCTAGCACCTCCCCTCGTATTCCCTATCTGTCTCATATAAAGCGCACTCCTCCTCCTACCACTGTCTAGCCTAGCGTCAGTCCTCGTATTCCCTATCTCGCCCATATAAATGCATTTTCCTCCTTGAAGACTCTCTCAACCTAGCACCTACCTTCGTTTTCCCTATCTTTTCCCATATAGACGTATAATCTCTCATTCAGACCTTCCCGACTAGCCTAGCACTTCTCCTCATATTCCCCTACCTCTCTCATATAAGATGCATTCCCTCATTCAACACCGTCTAGCCTAGCATCGACCCTCGTATTCCCTATCTCTCGCATATAAACGCCTACTCCATCATTCAAAACTCCTATCCTAATACCTCTCCTCGGTTCGCTATATCACTCATATTCTACCCTTCAAGTCCTGTTTAGTATAGCATCTTTCCTTGTATTCCCTATCTCTCTCGTATAAAGCATATCCCTCCCTCCTTTAGCATCTGACTAGCCTAGCATCAGGCCTGTTATTCCCTATCTCTCCTGTATATAAGTCCATATTCCTACTGCTACACTACCTGTCTAGCCTAACACCTCTTCTCCTGTTCCTATACCTCTCATATAAACCATACTCTATTCCTCTAGCTCTGTCTAGCCTAACACCTCTTCTCCTGTTCCTATACCTCTCATATAAACCATACTCTATTCCTCTAGCTCTGTCTAGCCTAACGCCTCTCTCGTTTACCTATGACTCTCACATAAACCATACTCTGCTCCTCGACCTCTGTCTAGTCTAACTCCTCTCCTCGTTTTCCTATACCACTCATATAAACCATACATTACTCAGCCTCTGTCTAGCCTAACACCTCCCCTCGTTTTCCTATACCTCTCATATAAACTATACTCTACTCAGCCTCTGTCTAGCCTAGCACCTAACTTCGTTTTCCCTATCTTTCTCATATAAAGCGCACTCCCCCTCCTACCACTGTCTAGCCTAGCGTCAGTCCTCGTATTCCCTATCTCGCCCATATAAACGCATTTTCCTCCTTGAACCGTCGCATCTAGCCTCGTTTTCCCTATCCTTTCCCATATAAACGCAAAAAACTGCGCTCGATCTCTCTATATATACCTACTCCCGTTTGTACCATAGATTTGCACTGTCACCACCATCATTATTTCCAAAGTCACCAACACTAGAACCATTAGCATTACAAATACAACTATTTCCAATTGCAACATAACCTTACACTGTCAGCTTCGCCACATGTGTTCATAAACACCATAACTCCACACTGTCACCACCGCCACCACATAACTCCATTAACACCATAATCCCTAAACCTACGGTTTCCCACCACGATCACCACTGCTACATTAATAAAAATACAACGAACCATAAGACAGAGCTTCTCATATATGAAGCTGTATTAGAAGAAAGCTACGTACCTATAAGTAGGAGTGCCTGTGTTTATTAGTGATTTATATGCTTCTGTATGTATATAAGCGTGTCTGTATGCATGTGTATGTGTTCGGGGGTATATTTGTTTATGTATGTATCTGGGTGTGTTTGGGCTAGTGTGTTTTCGTGTTTCTTATTTCGTGTGCTTCTGTGTTGGTACATGTCTGTGCTTATAGGCCTGCATGTGTGCATGTGTGTATGTCTATGTTTTATTGTGTGTCTCTGGGTCTGCTTTGTGTGAGTATTTTGTGTGTTTCTGTGTATGTGTGTGTCTGTGTTTCTATGATGGGACACGTCTGTGTTTATGGAAGAGTATGTGTGCATGTGCGCCCGTGTGTGTGTTTGTTTAGATATCTCTGGATCTGCTTGTATGTAAGTATCTTTGTGTTTTTCTGTTGGTGCATGTCTGTGTTTATAGGCGTATATTTGTGCATGTGCGTGCGTGTGTGTATCTGGGTCCGCTTGTTTGTGAGTTTTAGTGTGTGTTTCTGTGTTTATAGTCGTGCACACGTGTATGTGATTTGGATGTCTCTGGGTCTGCCTCTGTGAATGCTTTGGTGTGTTTCTGTGTATGCGTGTTTCTGGTGTGTTGGTGCATGTTTGTGTTTACAGAAGCGTATGTGTGCGTGTGGGTGTTTGTGTATGTGTGTTTAGGTGTCTCTGGATCTGTTTGTGTGTGTGTTTATGGCTTCTGTTCAAGTCGGCGTTTATAGACGTGTATGTGTGTGTACGTATGTGTGTATCCATGGGTCTGGATAAGTCTGTGAACATGTCTGTTTGGTTGTCTGTCGATCAAGAAGAAGAAGAAAGAAAGAAGAACATTAAGAATCGAGCGACGACGTGAAGATACCTAAGTGCATTTTAGGTTTTTATTCTACATAGTGATATTAATTAAACGTATTTTAATCCACCCGTCTTGGTACTCTTAGTTTAATAGTTTTGTTACACTTAGACTTGAACTCGGACCTCGAGATGCCTAAGAATACCTCACATTAATCCACGTCACGCTATAAGAGTATTGTGATTTTCCACACTCATCTACGTATAATAGTTCCTTAGCAATTACACATTTAACTTTTTCCGCTCCATGAGTTGAACAAAAACATTGGGATACCTAACTAGTTATTCAAAACAATCTAAATAATGATACCAAATGAATTAATCTGTTCCACTTATCTAAGCACAATACTTCATTAGCAAACAACCATCAAATTTTGACCGTGAAGAGTGTTGAAGTGTGGACCCTCAAGATTCCTCGCCGTAAGTAAACAATAATGTCAGCTATATGACTAACCCAGCTGACAACTAAGGTTGGATGTGGTAATTGAGACAAGGGACAGCGACTTTTATATATCACAATGGAGGGAGGGCGACTTCCCAGAGGGAAAGACTGTAGTGTAAATGTTTCATTAACTTTTATTTCTCTCCGCTTTGCGTATGTCTAGGAGGGTGAATCGAATCCTTTTACATGTTAAAGAACCTTTCACACGTCAAACAAATGTTAGTAAATAGCAGTGTCGGTATTTAAGCTCAGTGTCTTCTCTATGTTCAATGCTTACGATTGCGAATATTATTTCGAATTACATTGTATACCAGTTGAGAAAGCCGTTAAATTTTCTTCGCGCGTCTAGACCCTTATAGCATGTTAAATAAAACGTATTCCCAACTCTTGCTCACAACTGTTTCACAATAAGGAGTCCTTGAATGTTTCCCCAAGCATTTTTTAACACACAATGCTTTTCCTACGACTATAATTTCACAATAACATGTGGTGCGACTTCAGAGGGTGCGTTAACACCAGTGTTTGGTAATATGTGGAAATTCTTTTACCCCTTGCCACGAACTGTGTAATGCTTCATAATAGCCTTTAAATAGCATTTGTCTTGTGCTTACGGCGCCTTTGGGTGGGAAATCATTGTATCATTGGTTCTCAAGGGGTGGTGACCCATGCTCCATAGCAGACGGGATGTGCTGACATTCTTTTTATTACCTCCCCACCCAAAGCCGGCTCTTGCTCTAGAAGAATAGTGTCATATAGTTCTTATTTGCTCTAAAATGAACACGTGACCAGGAAATACCGATAAGACTTCACATCAGTTAGAAATTGCCTTCTCAAGAATCTCTCTCTACACAAAAACATCTCGTGACCTTGAATGTGACTTGAAAGGGAGGTGTCAGATAGGTCCCTCTTTGTTCTCAAAGTTCACACGTGACCGGAAATACCAATTAGGCAACCAATGAAACCGAATAAACATCCCTTCCACCCCCAAAATATCATGTGAACACACGTTCCTAGAGGGATGAGTCATACCGAATGCTAGTACCACCCCGTCCCCTCCAAGTACTACCTATACCCCTCCAAATAGCCCATCCTCCCCTGAAGGAACTTGGCCATGAAGGAAGACTCCCTCCCTACTTCAGTTCCTTCCGAAATATCTATAGCTACACAAGTGTTCTGAATACCTCTAAGCTATTTCTCCGGTCCTAGAAAATATCTCCAAATACCTTCAAACCCTATTTTTCCTATCACATCTCTTCGTTTTCCCTATTTCTCCCCATATAAACACATTTCCTAGTCTTCCACACCAGCCTAGCCAGGTATCTCTCCTTGTTTTCCTATCTCTCTCATGTAAGCGCATATTCTGCTCTTCAATCCGTCTAGCCTAGCATCTCTCTTCGTATTCCGTTTCTCTTCCCATATAAACCATTTTCTAGTCATCAACCTCAGCCTAGCCTGGCATCTCTCCTTGTTTCCCTATAATTTCCATATAAACGCACGTTCTGCCCTTCAACCGTCTAGCCTAGCATCTCTCGTCGTATTCCGTATCTCTGCCATATAAACGTACATTCCAAACCTCAACGCCTGTGTAGCCTAGCATCTCTTCTCGCATTCTGTATCTCTGCTTTATAAATGCATTTTGTAGTCCCCTACCCCCGCCTCGCAGCACTTCTCCTCGGTTTCCTATCTCTCCCATATAAACGTATATTCAACCCATGTCTAGGCTAGCATCTCTCCTCGTATTTCCTATCTCTCTCATATACATCGCACATTCTAGCCTTAACCCCTGTCTAGCCTGGCACCTTTCCTCGTTTTCTCTATCTCTCCCATATAAAGGCGTATTCTACCCTTCAGTCCCTGTGTAGCTTAGCGTCTCTCCTCATATTTCCTAATTCCCCCATATAAACGCATTTTCCTTCTTGAACACTCTCCTAGCTTAGCCCCGCTTCTCGTTTTCCCTATCTTTTGCCATGTATGCGCAAAAAACTGGGGTAGCTCCGCTCTATATTTCCTACTCTCATGGACAGAGATAACATTTCAATTCCCTTTAACTACACGCTCTAAGCTAATTCTAACTCATCCTAATATCCATGTGAATACAGCACTCTATTATGCACAATTTTAAGACAACTACTCAACCTTTAACGGACAACTAACTACAAGGCACAAAAATTCGCAAATACGCTAGGGAACTTATTATCGATGCCTTCTTTGGTTACCATGACCATGCCCATCAGGGTGGTTGAGAAACCAAAGGCGCGATAGCTCGGAACGTTTCATTAGACTTAGGAATTATCTGCTTTCAAAAACATGGATTAGAAATGATCTATAAGTTTCCAAAAATTCCAGTATTATTTTGTGCATTACATAATCTTACGCTTTTCAACACTAGGTAGCAGCTACTCGAAACTATGGAACCACCATAAGCCACATATTTAAGAGAACTTTTCATAAACTTGATTGTCCAGAAGTGAAGTCCTTTAGCCGCAATTGAAGACAATAACGCGATGACGCCGTGTTATGCGTATTGAACCGCCCATTCTAACAAGCACAACATGTGACTTACATTAACTGTGTTATCCATAATTGCACGAATGTGTTCCATAAGTAAGGGATTGAAAATGAGCAAAGCTTCGTCTGTATTGGTTGAATTGTGTAAATTTATACGTATGGGGTGAAATTAATTGAGTTTTATTTATGGTCGCTCTTTAGCTGCTATGGTTCTTAGTGTCCCATTCTTTATTGGGTGAGAAAGACCAGAAATTTTTCTCAGGCTTGAGAATCTTTTACGAGTCGTAAATCTAGGACACTGAACTACCTGTTTTACTTCCCTTCCGAAGGAAGCCATGCTAAGGATTTTTACGCCCGAAAAAAATCCATCGCCTTCTTTCAGGTTTCAAATCACACCTTGGGAACTAGAGGCTAGCGTGGTACCTATAGACCACGGATAATGACATATATGGGGTGGAAAATGTGAGCGAGCTTTAGTGGACAAATTTGTGTGCTGATTTCCAAGCCTTGACGTTAAGTGGTTAATAAGTGTAAGCGTAGTTTTTAAGCATTTCTTGGTGTTATATGATTGAAAATAAGGATTGCGTAGTTTATGGAAGTTCTAAGCCCACATTTGCTGGTTATACAGTGTAATTGTGGAATATTTTGACCAAATGGGTTACATAATGCAAGTTTCTAATCAAGGGATTGAAAATACTTTAGTGGTAGTTTCGACAGATATATGTAGGCCTGTAATTCTTTCGGGGATCCTATAGTATAGGTGCAGAAAGTTTTGTTTAGATAGGCCAAGAGTCCTGATTTGTATATTATAGGTTTACATTAGGGATCAAAGTAAAGCGTAAGACTTTGAATGTTGTAGCTTAGCATATTATTTTTGCTACATTCTAATATCAAAATGTATCATGTTTGGTCAAAATTGTATCAAAAGTACCCCATTATAAGAAAATACACAGACATCAGAGGCAAATTTGGTGTTATAAGCACGATATGCAACACCCAATCTCTTCAATCAGTTTTCAAGGTTTTAAATACCCCATACATCCCTTTGGAATTGTATTCATCGAAAATCTGCCATGTTTGCAACAAAGTGCCAAAAACTTCCTCTGATTTTCAAATTTGATGAAATGTTATTGAAATAGGGTGACATAAACATGAAAACCTCTTAAACAGCCACTGCAGTTTTAACATATGGAAATATGTCACAAACTATGACAGCCAGAAGAACCGTGTTTTTGAATGGTGAAAGGATCTTAAAGTTCGTTAAGTGTTTTTCCAAGATAATCCCCTCCCAATGCAAATTCTCTCTCATTATTATACAGATTCGTATTCAAAATTTGGTAAACATATATTTAAAATTAACGTGCTACAAGGATTTTGGTGAAAAAAGAGGAATTGAGCATTGTATACGAAACCTTTATAGTTATTTATTTTGTTACTTTTCAATATTTGAAAACCCTAGACATAGGCTTCTATATTGAAAACAAACTGAAAGAACACTTTATCAATGCACAGCATAAAAGTCTTGGCAAGGGTTTCAATTTCGTGCGCTGGTGCTTCGTATCTATTTTACTTTATTTACACCTTCTTCCCATACATCGTAGATGTTCCCTATTCAATACATAGAATTACAAACCCTACAGTGCGTACTATCACCTCAGGCCCTAAGGTAGTAGAACTGCCTACAGTTCTACTGCAACTACAGTGCATAAAACAGCATTGAACTTTAGTTTTCTTAACGAAGTTTGGCATATTTTGAAGATGTCGCTCCCTAACTGCCAGAATGAAATTCGGCAGATATTGTGTATTTTGAAGTGTAGTTTTATAACGTGTCTTCAGGCTTATTGAGCATTTACCGCCAGTCTGTTTAAATGAATGACTTCATTATTGGTTCAGCGAGCCCCTTGTCTCAAAGGTGCGCATTGTAATCTCGGACTGCGTGCGTTTTCGACTTTGTAAACGGGTGATGTACTGCTGCGGTGCAGAATTGTTTTTCAGTACAACATTTTGTGCGTTCTTTGAACGCAAGATGGAAGTTACCTCCGTTCACAGAATTTTCATGGTTCAGTGCTTATTTCGAACTGGAAGGATACGAGGGTGAGTCTATCGTTATGATTTGGCCGCTGTGTGAATCATATTCTCCGTTCTTGCCCAGAGATTTATCAAGTCCCGAGACAAAACATGATAAAAAACAAAACACAGTTGTTCATTATTAAGAAAAAGGAGAAATAACCAAAATGTAAAATATTTAAAATATTTATAAAGGTTACATAACTTGTTTTTTAATAAAACGTTGAAGTTATGGCATTAACGCCGAGACACTCCACCCTATAAAAACCGCCCAAATATTTGAGTTACTTATTAGCATACGTGTAGAAATGGCGAGTTTACGAAACGCAAGGGAAAGAGGTTCCAAATGTAAATACTGGAAAGGTACGATACAAGTCCAATTTCATTAAAGTGACTTCGAAACTGTTGACATCCACCCCTTCTCTCATCCTTCGCTAGTCCTCTGCGAGAGGCATGTTGATAAACTCGCTTCGAAGTACTGGCGTCATGCACAGACAACCGACTGGCGGAAACGGGCGAATAAATCTGATGATCCCGTTTAAGGCCCTAAGCCAGTGGACTTCAGCTGCTGCATTTGTGACGAAAGAGCCAGTTCCGAGCAAAAGGCAGCACAGAGCGTGCGGTAAAGGCTCATTACCATAAACGCGAACTGGCACAGTGGCATTTACGATATGGCAGTAATAAAAGTGGGCCGTGATAGTGTTTATTGAAATTCGCATATTGATCATAGCGGAGATACAAGAATGCAGTAGTGAAAGACCATCAACCGCCACATTTTCCAGAACTGTCTACAGTATGTCATCGAATTACCGATATGATTAACCATGTATAATTATTTGAAGAACTCAGTTTAAGTGTTTGACACCTGATTTCAAGATATTGTAAATCTCCAGTCTGGCATATACATATTTGCAACACAATTTTCAGTGGATATTGACACAGTGCCGTGGTTGTAATTAGAAATAATGGAGTTACAAAATGATATTGACATGAAATACGGCTTTCAAAACAAAAAGGATTTGTTTTCCTTTTATAGAATCTTCCGCCGATCAAGGTTCCCTTGGTTGAACATCATTTGCTACCAGGATCTGTTCATATTTGGATATACGCATTGAACAGTTCTTTTCCTGTATGAAAATCTACAAACCACAGTATAAAAACCAACTTTTTGATCTAAACTTGAAAACCTCTTTGTTTGTGTTTTAGCGAGACTATGACTCCAAATATTGCGAAACTAGTGAGGGAGAAAAGAGTGGAATAAAGTTGGAGAAAGTGTCGAGCTTGAGCAGGACATTGATGGAAAGTAACAGTATGTTTCACATTATGTGCTCTGTGCATAGTGCAAACAACTGTATAAAATTGTGTATTGCGTACAAGATTTTCAGAGAGAGAGAGAGAGAGAGAGATAGAGAGAGAGAGAGAGAGAGAGAGAGAGAAGAGGCTGCATATTTTCAACATTCTAAACGGAAAACTGTGGTACTACTGCTTAGTGTCCGAAAAGGCTTTATAACCGCATTTATCTTATGAACCTCTGTAGTTATTCACTTCGTGTTTTTATTAGTAAATTAAATTAAAGCATTTGTTACATTGTTTTATTGTGGGTATTTTTCGTACAAAAGTATTGTTATTCCCTTTGTGGTGGTTTGAAATATGTAGTCAGTTGCAAATAATGTGTACTGTCATTATAATATTTCAGAAGAATAATATGTAATCGGCTCAAGTAAAAGCACCGTGCCGCCACTGTTCAGTTGAAGCTTTTCAGGTTAGCTCTCCATTTTGTGCTCACTACAGAGATATCACCGAGCAGTGAGCAATTTTGCCCGCGATTATGACTTCATAGACCAAGGCATCTCCTTGCCACTGCCCTAAGCTGAAACAATAATCAAGGCGAGTGGACCATGACACATTAGATTTCTTTTACATTACAGAATTGTCAACCATTTTATTACGTGCATATTTGAAGTTGTTAATTAATACACACTTTATTTCCAGATTGTAACAAATGAATAATTTTCTGTTCATAGGGAGGAAAAAGGTTACACTTATTAAATCCGAATATCGCAAATCTTATTTAATACATATTTTTAATGTGTGTGCAGCATTATGCGCAGGTTTTCAGGTTTACAACTAGATGTATATTCTGCACTCAGAAGTCGTAGTCTGCTGTTTTTTTTCTTCTTTCTTTCTTCACTTCGTTCACAACTACAATTCACATTTCCAGTGAAGCGGTTGAAGTCAGCTGGCTGTATGAGCCGTTGTGTAACGACATTCCCAATTTTAATACTACCGAAATTTTAGCACTCCTTTAGGATATTTAATACAATTGCAAAATCTGGATAGTCCATCAGAACACGGTTTCTCAACCCGTGCAGCAATATAATAAGAATAAGTGCAACAATGTTTTCTCTCGAAATTCACGTAAAGATTTGCAGAACTTAAAACTAATATCCGATTATCACAGAAACAAAAATGCGATACCAACACTATACATAAAAACCGCAGGGCGATAACCAGAGAATATGGTTTAATGCGATATTTATTGTAGCTTTAGTGGCATTCGACGGTGAAGGGGTGTAAGATTTAGACTGCAATTTGTAATGTTAGTAAACTATATTTCACCGATAATACCACCACACTTTATTTGGATGAATGCACAATTAGGCAGTTTAAATCCTTAAAATATACTTCACCAAATTTACATTTCACAGCAAGAAGATTCTAAATAAAACTTCATAATGTGTTGTGATATGAGCACAAAACCTTTCACACATACTAAGATAAGATTAAGACTGTGCGTTTAGTGAAACTATGATTTATAATTTTTACCCATTATAAATATTAATCACCGTACCAAAATTAGAACTGAGGATACATTGTTTAAAATTGTACATTATGTTGTGGCCGGAACAAAATACACGATGAAAAGTACAGCTTAGAGCTCCATAATCGTTATTATTCTTTTATGCAGATTAGTTAGAACGTTGTGTCACAGTCTATAAAAAATTCATCATTTTAAGTTATTCACCAGGTGGCTCATTAGCACTGACTGGGGAACAAGTCTGGCAACCATTCAAACAGGCTAGAGCACAAAGCGTATTTTATGTTGAAGGGACAATAGCAATGAGATTGCTGCTGCTGGTTCACAGGAAATAAATAAAAGAAGCTTACGGTGCTTTTAAATTCGTGAACTTGTTAGCGAGGCTGCTAGGCAAAATCCAATAGCTGCCGGCGCATATGAAGCAGTTGATATAAAATGTACACTCAATCTTCTAGCATTCGCGTAAATCAATAATATACCTGTCAATAAGCTTAAAGCGTTTTCATTTACTTTTCTGTAAGAAATGTTCGGTCTATATTATCCTCATTGTGGTTTAGAATAGTAAGAAGTTGCCCCTCAGCAGTTTCCCCCTTCAATAATGTTAATTTTTATCTGCCATATTGTAACGCTCCTGTTGTGGGGTTGTTAACCCCAGAGGTCCCATATATTAGGAGGGCAGTAGGCCCAAGCAGTAGGGCAAATCGGTAACGGGATAGGTAGTGCGGTACTCATGCACGTGATGCACTAGGGGTAGCACTATATACAAGCCCGGGGGTTGAATTAAAGCTAAGAGCTATATTGGCCCTTAATGCTACATAATTGCAGCTGGTGGCCGGTCGTTGCTTGACCTGGCGGCCCATGTGGGCATCAACTGAGTGGTAGAGAATATTACCTGGGTTACGGCCGTCTTGAAGTGTGCACAATGGAAATTTAACTAAATTACGGTGGGGGTGAGAGGCAACCCTTTTGGCTCGGAGCTTCGTCTTTGAGCCTCGCCTCTAGTCGAAAGGGAAGGTAAAAGCGTCGCCGTGACTTAAATCCACAGCTCTTAAATATTATTTTTACTGCCGAATGCGCGATTTCTCATTCTACATTGTAGTGTCACAAGGTTCCAATATTTTCTAGCATATTGGTAATACTAATGCAATCCCTCGATACTTTGTTCGAGCCTTTCTACCCTACCTCGCTAATTACCTCCGCGGCAGGCAAATTCGGACCCCGGAATTGATAAAGAGTGACCGAAAAAAAGTAGACCAGCCTAGGGCGTATTAGGTTTGTCTTTATAAACGCTGGTTAGAGAAAGAAAGAAACAAAAACAAAAATCCGACAAATACGTCTATCTGCACAAGGTGCTTTCTTCCAGTGTCGCAAACTCGGAAATGATGGAAGAGTATATAATGGGGGTTGCGGAATCATAAAGGGTGGGTCTGGCTACGAATCTCTGGCCTGTTGCATTTTGCTTTCCTCTTTCTTTGCTTCGTATTTTTATGTCTGGAGCTACACTTCGTGTTGTCAGCATAGGCCTGGACTTTGTGATGAATATGTGGTTTTCGCCGAATGAGTCGTTTCCGTTGGCTGGCATTCTCGGTCGTCTACGTGTTAGTTCTGAGAGGATCCTGTGGCGTTTATTTAGACTGCATACCGAAATACCAGTTCAGGTAGACACCGAATAGATGAGTGTTATTACCTCTCAGTGATTGTGTTGGAGCATTTCCTACGCTCGCTTCTCCGTAGATACTTTTTCTCCTTAAGGTGTGATGTATGTAGTATTTCATCAGCCATATGTCGGTGCGCGGCAAATGGGTTACTCTTTGCAGATAGACCAGTTTTAAGGGAAGAGGGAAGAAATGAATTTTTTGTGTAATGGTGTTATGTTTCATGCATTGAATCTCCTTTTTTCTTCCGTTCCCTTTTATTGTACGACATTTCATGTTCCGCCTGGTTTTCTTGCGTGGCTCATCCTGTTTTGCTTTTTAATTCTCGTTCCGGCCACCGTCCTGGGCGGCAAGCCCTCTGCAGAGTCCTGCAATATTCCAATTGTTCTATTAATTACCTGTTAGGGGTATGCAAATTTTGTCGCTTTTCCCATCTTTTCTCATAAGCGTCAGCCTTTAAGATTAAAGGAAACGTCAATATTACTAAAAACGGTGAATATCTTTTCCAATATTCCGGCGTCTTTTGAACGTAAAAGCTCTTAAGTGCCTCATGTTTATTCCTATTCTAAATGTGCGATTGGGTTAAATAAATCACTATCAACAGCACATATTAAACAAACAATAAAAAAGGATTATATTTTGACTAAGCTTGGGTACATGGTTTTAATTCTTGGTTATTAACTTCCTGCTAAAATGATTCTGTTATTATAGTTAATATCAGGGAGGCCACTATATTCCTCCTGATTGATCCTATTTATATTCGTATGTGCTGCGTTCTTAATTGTACGACTCGTCGCCGCTTGGTGCGAATTTCACCTTGCACTTGTCGGCGAGAAATCCTTCATCAGCAATTGGCTCGACATTGTATGCTTCCTTCAGCTCCTGCTTGTCAATGGGTGACTCTCAGTAAGAGAATAACTTGTAATCTGGGCGGAACGTGTACCGCTGACAGAGCAATTAAGTAATTGGTGTAAGAAATCTAAACTTAAAATTTAAACTAATAAATCGTGTCATATGCTGTTTAAAGGAAATTTGAAAAGACATCCGATTATTGAGATAAATGCTGAAAATATAAGAAGGAAAAATAATTTCAAATATTTGCGCATTATGCTGGATGAAAAATTAAATTTTAAAAAGCATGCAGAATATTTTCGTAAAAATCAGAAAAAGTAATAATACAACTTGGTAGAATTACGCAGAACAACTTTTCAATTATCGCTGAAAACAATAAAAACCTACCACAATGTAATAATTGCGTCCATTATAACATATGCGGCGGGAGCCTCGGCAACCAGGATGGACGATGTAATTATTAGAAAATTATTGAGGACACAAAGAAAACTATTATTACGTTTTATCGGTGCTGTAAATACAACACCAACAATGGCTTTATTAATAAAACTGGCAATATGGCCAATTGATTATTTGATACGTTTGAAACGAGCTAGATTTTGGATTAAAAGAAAAGATTTTCAAATGGTAGAAAAAATAATTGGAGTAGAGTGCAATACTTTATTAAATATTAAGCAAAATTTGAAGACAAGGTGGCAACATGAATGGAGGGAAGAAGAGTTTTTCAGCTATTTTCAAATGTTCAAGAAAGATTACGACTAACACACGCACAACCAACAAAAGGATTAATAGACCTTATAGACGTATTGGAACAAAATTAACAGAACAAATGACGACATATGTGATAGTTGTGGAATTAGGGATACAATTTTAAGACATCCTGATTTAATTAAATATCTACAACAATTAACACATTATGTGAGTAGAACAGCGTGGGAAATAGATATATTACCAAAAGTAAGAAGAGAAAAGTTACCGAGAGGGAGAGAGGAAATTAGAGGATCTGAGAGGATTAGAATAATAAATAAAAATTTAGATAGGGAGAAGATAAAAGCATAAGTGAAGAAATGGTTAGTTTACAAATCTTGACAGTGATGGAGAATGAAGAGGAGGAGGAATGGGTAGAGAGAAGATTTTAATTAAGACGACGGGAAGGAGAGATATGTGGTGATTATAGAACGAGGATGGAGGAAGAATAGGAAAGGAGAGATGATGGTGGTGTTGGGGTGCAGGTTTACCATTATCGGAGGAGTAGCCAGCAGTTTCGCCATCTTTGGAGGAGGAGCTAGCAGTTTGCCATTGGAGGAGTAGTTAAATGTGGTTTGGGAGGGATAGTGAATGGATTTATAGTAATGTTTAGATGCATGGAGATGTGAATTTGTTATTGTAATTAATAGGAGGGGAGGTTTGAGTTTATGTAGGTTGGAGGTGGAGTTGATGTTAGAATAAAATTGAGGATGTGAGGGAAGTGAAATGTTGTGGGGTAAAGTGAGTAGATATTTAGTGATAGAAGAAAGAAAGTTTAGTGTTTTGTTTAAAAGAGGTAAAGGTTTAATATATAGTGATAAAATTTAAAAAATTTATATATAAAAAACAATTTGAAAAGGAGATAATAGAAAATTAATATTGTGATTAAATAAAATGTTATAAAGTAAATCAATAAACAAATAAACACAAATGTATAAATAAAGATATAATTGCTTTAAATAAGATATTGGATTACTATAAATTAAATAATTACTATGAGAATAATGGAATGTTATAAACGGATAATTTTAACTTTATAAAACGTTTTAATTAAGGAAAATTTTAAATAAAATATAAATATAAATAAACTTATTAAAATGATTAGTAGTTTAGTCGAAGATTTTGTGCTGGCTACCAGTAAATTTTCGCTGGTTTACTCTGAATATAGTTATATAGGAGTAGATAGTAGCTGGTTACCAGTTGCTAAATTTGCTGGTTTCCAACAAGTGTACATAAATATAGAATTTAGAATTGTAATTATTTTTTTCTTTACGTTTTTACTCTAATCCAATAATTTCTAGTTTTCTTTCTTTCTTTTATTTATTTTTGTTTATCTATTATTATATTATTATTTTGTAGACATTGTGTAGTTTGTAGTTATTTCATCTGAAAAAAATTGAGGTAATCTAAAATGTGAATGTGTTTGTGAGAATAAATGTAACGTTTGAATGTACGTCCCGGTGTAGTAACCAAGGTGCCAGGATAGTATATTCAGATTTTATTTATTTAGTTATTTATTTATTTGTCGCTGTGCTGCTTAGAGGTTTTCAGTTCGTGTAATGTCGCCTGTGACATATTGCTGTGTGACGTCTGTGTAAGTGTATGGGTATCTTTGGTGATTGAGTATGACGTTCCCTTTCATTTACTATTTACTTAATATTATATTTACCCCTATCTATGTGTGCCTTCGCCCTTTTTATGTTTTCGTTAGCACTTCATTTAGGACAGACTGCTTCCGACGCAGAATCTGTGGGTGTTGATACAATCAAAATTCCACTCGTCGGCGCCTGTGCTTGTGGCACTTCTGCAGGTTTATTGCTGCTTTGGGGTTTTTACAACAAACTTTTCCTAGAAGTTGTTATGCTACCGCGGGCATTACTGTTAAATATAGAATACAAATAAAATCCCAAGAATTTCGACGACCTCGTTTTGTATGACGTCGCTCGCCTTCACCGACGAAATATTTGCTGCCACTATCAGGTCGTTACCCGCTGTTCAAGATTTCTCTATGCAAGTTTATTCTTCCGTATTGTTTCATGTATTCTTTTTCTTGAAACTACTCCTATCGTATTCCGCTGTTGCTTACGTTTGCTTGCCACACTACATTTAGTATTTATATCTTGACAATTTATTTAATTCTTTAATATTTATCCGCCTTATACTATAAACTATCTCTGACATTGCATTATCTTATCTCCTGGTGTCAAAGCTTTTTATTTATCTAGGGTTATCGCCTGTAAATTTTGGTTTTGGAGAAATCTACTCAAACTGGCTTACGTTTTCTCATGAATTATAGTTAAAAAGCTTAACCTCACCAAAAAGGAACAATGCTAAATTTAAACCTACGATTCGGTCAATCTTAGGCATTAATAAGACACTCCAGGAACATTTTTAGTCTTTATCCTACTATAAAAGGTATGGGAAGCTCATAAAGCTCTCCTAACACGTGTACGATGTTCCTTGAGGTGTAGACCATAAACGTTCAAAAAATCAACTTGTCTTCTCGAGCTTAGCTTCCCGGGACAACAAATACACATATTCATTGAGACGTACACCATAATCTTCTAAAAATCAACTTGTCATCAAAATTGTCTTCCCCACCTTAGCTTCTGGCACAACAGATTTACTTCGTTCAAATGTTTAAATCTGAACATTTGGTATCTTAAGGATACCTGTGAGTGAAAGCTTCAAATTTTAAACTAGTAATACTAGCTTTCTGAAACTTATTTTCATATATGTATTTTAATACATTGTATTATTTCCGAAACTTCATCCATTTTTTTGTAATCATTTAAATTCTAAGGACTGATTAGTTTGTTATTTTTCATGTTACTTTTAAAGTCCCTTGCGGAAAAAACATTGCAATTTTGGCCTGATTTTGTAACCCTAGGTTCGCAATACATACACTTTTTAAAATTGCCCTAGGCTTTTCATAATATGATTAGTTTATGGTCTAGCATTCTATTAACCTTTTCAGTAGTCCTTTTTCGTTTAAAATTTAGAATTTTTGTGTTTGAAAATTAAAAATATATATTTAAATGTATCTTACAAAAAAAACTGGGCAGATCTTATTCAGTGTATCTCTGTCAAATTGTGCGCCAGATTAATTCCTCTGTCTTAAGAAGTGTTACACAAGGAGCATTTTATAGGAGGAAAATGCTGAAACAGCGATTTAGTTTTGAATGCATAACTCAAATTCAAATCTCCAGTTTGGTGGGTTGGAGCGTCAGATTTCCTTGTCCTCTCTTCTGTTTCTGCTTTTTCAGTCTTTATCTTCTTTAGACGTTGCTTTTCTTCTGCGGAACTTCGCTTCTTGCTTTGCATGATGCGAGTCAAATTGCGTTGTGGTGAGGTTTTCCTTGTTGCTTACCGTCTGAGTTTATGCTGTAGTTTTATTTATTTAAGGCTACCGTTAAAATACTCATATTTTATGTTTATAATGCAATGTTGGTTAAAAAAGTGAGTATAGTAATATGTTTAGAACGTTTACAAAACAGGTATCCCCCTGGGTGCTTCAACCTGCACCGTCATCATCCATGCATGCAGGCAGTACCACCGATTATTTAACCTAGGCCCACCCATTCTAAACCACAGGCCAGGGAGAGAGCACCCAGTGACTCTAGCCGCACCTCACTATCACCAGATTTCCGGCCGTGAAATAAAGACTGCATTATTGGCAGAAAGCAGTTTGACACAAACAGAGCAAAATCAGTCCTGAGAGTTGCCAATGGATATTATAATCAATATTAAAATTTTGCTGCTGATTTTATAGTAAAGATACTTATAGTTTTAACATATAACAAAAGATTAAAAATGTTTGTAGAAAGTGCAACTAAAAGCTAATTGAGTGTTGAACTCAGTTTAAAGCCTATTTTCGCTGTGCGTATGTATGGGATTGTTCTATTTATTACCTGTTAGATGTACGCAAATTTTCTTCCTTTTCCCATCTTTTCTCATAATCGCTAAAATTTATTACTAAAAGAAACACCAATATTACAAAAAACTTTGAATATCTTTTCCAATATTCCGGCGTCCTTTGAACGTAAAAGCTCTCAAGATCGTCTAGTTAATCCGCTTTTTATTGTGGTTTCCCATATGGAGCAGGCTGTTTTTTGCTTTCCGCTGTACCCGCGTTTTTCTTTTTTCTTAAATGCGATTAGGTTAAATAAAAACTACCAAAAGCACATATTAATCAAACAACCACAAAAGGATTATATTTTGGCTAAGATTAGGTACATGTTTTCAATTCTTGTTCATTAACCTCTTGCTACATTCATTCCGTATTTATAGTTTAAAGCAGTGAGGCCACTGTATTCCTCCTGATTGGTCCTAGCTATTTACATTCGTATGTACTGCGTTCTTAATTGTACGACTCGTCCGTCACTGCTTGATGCGAAGTTTACCTTGGACTTGTCGGCATGGAATACTTCATCAGCAATGAGCTCGCCATTGCATGCTTCCGCTGAGCTCCTGCGGGTTAAATTGTGTCTCTCAGTGTGAGAATAACTTGTAATCTAGGCAGAATGTATATCACTGTGCTGCTTAAAAGTTTTCAATTCACATAATA
Source organism: Deroplatys truncata (assembly GCA_030765065.1). Lineage (NCBI taxonomy): Eukaryota > Metazoa > Arthropoda > Insecta > Mantodea > Mantidae > Deroplatys > Deroplatys truncata. The sequence goes on along the minus strand of CM060990.1, from coordinate 521,427,059 downwards.
TCACGTGTGGCGTATTGCTGTGCGACGTTTGTATAACTTTCTGTGTATCTTTGGTGATTGAGTGTGACCTTCGCTTTCCTTTACTATTTACTTAATATTATATCTACCCCTATCTAACGTGTCCCTTAGTTCTTTTTATGTTTTCGTTAGCGCTTCGTTTAAGACAGGGTGCTTACGACGCACAATCTGAGAGTGTTGCTGAAATAATAAATTCCATTCGGCGGCGCATGTACCTGTGGTACCTCTGCAGACTTATTGCTCCTATTGGGGCTTTTGCTGGAAAACCTTCCTAAAAGTTATCATACTACCTCGGTCATTACTGTTAAACACAACAATACAAACAAAATCTCAATAATTTCGACGACCTAAATTTGTATGATGGTGTTCGCCTTCGCCGTCGGAATATTTGCTGCCACTATCAGCTCGTTACTTGCGCTGTTCAAAATTTATTTTGTCATGTTTGTTTCCATAGTCTTTCATGGTTTTTATTTCTCTAGAAACTACTGCTATAACAATGCGCTGATGTTTGCCACACTACATTTAATATCTATTTCTTGAACATGTATTCAATTATTCAGCATTCTTCACATTTATACATTAAATTATCTCAGACAGTGCGTTATCTTACACTCCTGCCGTCATAGCTTTTTATTTATTTATAGTTCTTAACGGTAAAATTTGCTTTTGGAGAAATCGTCTCCAACTCGCTTAACATTTGTCATGAAGTATTTTCGAAAAAAACCTAAGCTCACAATAAACAATGCTAAGCATAAACTTAAACATTCGGTAAATCTTAGACATTAATAAGAATCTCCGGCTATAATTTTCAGTCCTTATTCTACTATAAAAGATATGAGAAACTCATAAAACCCTCATAACACATGTACGCATATTCCTTGAGGCGCACACCATAAACGTTCTCCAAACAAACTTGTCATCAAAATTATCCTCCCTGACATAGTTTCTGGGACAACAAAATATATGTACGGCATTCCTTGAGGCGTAACAGCATAAACTTCACAAAATCAACTTGTCATCAAAATTATTTTACATAACTAAGCTTCTTGGACAACAAATATACTTGGTTCAAATCTTTAAATCTGAGCATTTCATGCCTTAAGGATACCTAAGACTGGAAGTTTCAAATTTTAAACTAACAACACTAGCCTTTTGAAAGTTATACCCTATATGTATTTTAATGCAACTATGTCAAATCCGAAACTTCATCCATTTTTCTGTAATGGTTTAAAATGTATAGACACATTTGTTTGTTATGTTGTTATATTACTTAAAACTTGCGGAATAAGGATTGCAATTTTGACCTGATTTTGTAACCCTAGGTTCACAATACATACACTTTTTAAAATTGCCCTAGGTTTTTCATCATCTAATTAGTTTATGCTCTTATATTTTATTAATTTTTTGTATGTGTTTTGTGGTTAAAAATTTGGAATTTTTATGTTTGAAAATTAAAAAATATTCTTAAATGCATTTCAGAAAAACAAAAAACAAAAAAAGTACAAAACAGTGGGGAAATTCTTATTCACTGTACCTTCGTGAAATTGTCTGCCAAATTGCGTTCCTCTGTCACAAGAAGTGTTCCACAAGGAGCATTTTATAGGAAGAAAATGCTGAAAACATCAATAAGGAGAAAACAGCGATTCAGTTTTGAATGCATAGGTCGCATTCAAATCTTCAGTTTGGTGTGTTGGACCGTCAGATTTCCTTCTTCTCTCCTCTGTTGCTACTTTTTTCTGTCTTTATCTACCTTAGTTGTTGCTTTACTTCTGCAGAACTTCGCTTCTTGCTTTGTATGATGCAAGTCAAATAGCGTTGTGTTGAAGTTTTGCTTACTGAGTCTTCCATTGTTTCACCGCTTATGTTTTGCTGTAGCTCCATTTATTTAAAGCTACCGTTAAAACACTCCATTTTTGTTTATAATGCAATGTTAGTTAAAAATAGTGAGTATACTAGTATCTTTAGAAAATTTACAAAACAGGTATATCACTGGGTGCTTCTAACTACGCCGTTATCATCCAGGTATGCCGTACCAACTATTATTTAAGCTAGACCCACCCATCCTAAATCAAAGGGGAAATACAGCACCAACGAGTCTTTTCGCACCCCACCAACAGCATATTTCCGGCAGTATCGGCAGAGAGCAGTTTGGCTCGTACCAAATGATTTGCACGTTTCCGCTGCTATATAAGTTGCACAAACAAAGCAAAATAAGTCTACGAGAGCTGCCAATGGCAATTATAAACAAAATTAAAGCTTTTCTTCTGATTTTATGGTGATGATATCCATACTTTTAGCATATGATAATAAAACAAAGAATTTGGTTAAGATAAAGTGCAAGTAAACACGTAATTATGGTTTAATTCAGTTTACAGCACATTTTTTCTGTGCGTATGCATGGGGTTTCCTTCAGCTTGAAGACACACCACAAGATATTTCACCTTTTGGGCATGTGCCATTTGTAGGGATGATCTCAATTGACTTGCAGTGTCTTAGGACAGCAAAGTTTGCCGTTTAAAAAGCTGTCCGTAGGCTTTAGAAAAGGTGGAAGATGGCGAGTAATAGTGTTTTCTGTTACAGGAAAAGTGAATTTTGTTTTAAAACAAAAAAGCAATTTGTTGGCCAAATTCTTAAAATTTCAGTCTAAAATACACTTAAACACGTGCGGACACAACAGGGTGGCATTTGGGATTACCTTTTAAACTTCACTTAAGTAATATTTTCCTATCATACCTCTCAAAATAAAACACTGCAGTTGGGTCACGTGGATCACCACCCGGTCTAGAGAAAGCTTAAATTACAATGGAGGCACAAACACATACCATACATTGCATTACATGTTACCTAACTCATTTTTTAAACATTTGAGAACTATTATGCAAAGTTAAAGCTTAATATCTTTCCACTTTTCCTTGCTTCCTCCTACTTTCCCTTTCCTTCCTTGTCGTCATGTATTGTTGCACGGGTGTGGCAGTCATTGCATTTCGGGGTTTGTTGAAAAAAACGCTTTCACTAGTGTATGTATTGAAAGTGAAATGTCAGCATGTTTCACTAACATACAGTGTGGCAACCGTCTCCTGGCGTTTGTGATTACTCAATGGCCGCTATGTGTAAAAATATGGGTCAGTCTTCATTTTTGTAATCGCGACAATGGGAACTAATCTTCACAAAAGTAACTGGATTTGCGGTATGTAAAATATTCAAGCAATAATCATTTTAATTACACTTGGAGAAGACACTGTACTCGCTTCCTAATGCTTTATATTTTATAGAAGTATGACGGAGCTCTTATGGGGATAACTATCGTTGAATACATTTAAAAATTTGAAGTGTTACTTCTAAAATGAAAATCTTGTACGGCCACTTTTATACTGAAAAAATCTTTTCTTTTAAGCTCTACTAGATGCCTCTACCTTTATCCAATTCCTCTGTAAACGTGGGTCTGTTAATTTTGTGCATTCGCCATGTTTGTCGTTTAGACGTCTCTTGTGTCATTTACGTTATGCGTGTTCTAACTGTAGTGGTGACACTGTGTTTAACCTCTGGAAGCAGTTTTTTATTTTCAGCTTAAGCTAACTAAAATAATATGTACATGGTGCAGCTTAAGGAGAAGACTTACATATCAAAGCTGAACGTCTTACTACTAACTTATAAATACACTGCATACACATAAAGAAGAATACGTCATGATGCAATAGGTGGGCAGGTGATTTTATACATGGCATCATGTCCGGGTTTCCTTATCTGTAGTGGAGGGTGGAGGAGAAAGAAAAATAGTGTAATAGAAGGAGAGAGAAAAAAATTCTGGGAGTCGTGCTCCGCAGTACCACCATTCTGTGCGGTAGCGTCCTCTTGCCTATGCCAAGTTGTCACTCGACAGTGCTACCTATTTGTGACGTGAGTTGTTCGAAAGCTTACCAAACCTAAGAAGTACTGAGTTCCATAAAAATGGTATATAAAGATTTCACCGACAGTGTACCTTTTGAGTTTCCTGTCAGCTAAATGATCAGTAATGGAAATAACAACTTGCGTGTATGTAAGTCTGTGTTTAAAGCAGAGAAAAGGATATTTATATATATATATATATATATATATATAGAGAGAGAGAGAGAGAGAGAGTAGGGAGACAGTATAGTTCAAAAAGGGAAGATGACTCTTATTTAAATTCAACACCTTTCTAGGATGCAGGAAGAACGTTTCGCAAAATTCTCAGACCTGAGACTACTTTTAGATACATCTTTGTTTTACCGTACTTATTTCCACAAATGTGACAGAAATGATTCTGGTGTTTTGTATATCAATATGGATATTAAATTATAAATTGAGTTTTCCGTAAGTAGCCTGAAAATTACTGTTCATTCATGTTCAATTGGTAAAATTCTGTGTAACTGTGAAACCGTAAGAGCTAGAAAACTAACTTAACCCTTTAATAGCCTGGTGTATCACATTTGTTACATATGTGTTTTTTTAGGTATTCGATTTTTAATGGGCTTCTTTTTCAAATTTCGTATTATACTAAACTTCAGCAGTAAATTAGGCTACTTATATCTGTTTTGTATTGTAAAAGCATTATTCTTTGCAATAAATATGTAGTATTTGTTCAATAATAATGAGCAAAATCCAGGCAACAGTAGTCAAATGTAACCCAGTCAGCATCCAAGTGTGCCATTACAAAGGCTATTTTACTTAACCTCTCCCCGTCCTTTATCACAGGCACATTTGACTGCTGACACTGGGACTCGAACTCGCGACGTTTGGTTTGAATGGAAGTTCCATCCATTTCGTATAGCTTCAACGACCACTGCTATTCGAATCGCTTCGGTTGTAGCGCCGGTAAAGGGTATTCCTTAGGTTTGGTAAGCTTCCGAACAACGCGCATCATATTGTAGCTGCGTGCCAATGTTTTGCTCTCTGTGTTAAAAAGGAACCCGGAGCAAAATCACGAAATGGAGAGCGAAACTTTGGTACCTGGTCACAATATGACACGTGCTTCTCCCGAAGATCATTACCCTCTCCCGTCAAGTTGTATTTTCCTGCAATTAAGATTTGTAAGTATGGGAATCGAAAGTTATAGAATACAGAACACCCCTACACGTTATTAAGTTATTTCCTAATTGTCTTTGATCTTACAAGTGAGTATGTGTGTCAGTATTGAAGCACATTAAACGTGCTTATACCACTATTTTCCTTAGTAAGTAATCTCCGTTGTATACAACACTGGGTTAGAAATATGCAGGTGGTGCTGCAATAATCCAACATTAAGATCAATGCCAAATAATTACAGAAATTGCTTCCACGTGGATGTATTCATAGTTTTGCATCTCTGTTTTAGATTAAACTAAGCTAAATTTTATAATTTGCATAAGTATAGTTTACATACTCACTGAAAATTAAACAAGATCCTGAGTGTTTTTGGATTGTAACAATTTATATTTTATTTCTTTTTATACAAATAGTTCTACACTACTGTGATAATAGTAGTAACTAAACGGCCGGATGTGTTTTTTTTTCTTACCATAAATGTTTTCATGAAAGAATAGCACCTGTGTGCTTCAGAAAGGAGAGGGAGAAAGACGAAGAGAGAGGGGGGTTGGAACCAGTCATTGTGCTCGGATCTTCAGCAATCCAGTCATCGAAGTTGACTGAAGGCATTCTCCGGCAATTTTGTTCCATAAGACCGGCACAAAATACTTCCTAACGGCACTATTTTCCGTAATGTTACTCTCGTTGATTAGGAACTAAGATTCCCGCTTGTTTAACGCCGATATGGATTAAAAGAATTCCAGAAGTAGCCGTTGCATACGAATTATGTTCCACTGTAATTTTATCTGTAGAACTGCAATTTTAAGCGCCCGGCACGTTAGGTACTGAATATGCTGACCAATCTATGACAAATATTCACTTCTTTACAGATAAATATTTTGGTATATTCATGTATGTTCACTTGACCCAAAGGACCAAGATGGTCTATAAAAGGAAATGAAGGGCTACTTTGCCACCAACCTATAGTAGGAAGAAGTAAGCATTGTAATCCAGCCAAAGCTTCCATGTAAAGATTTCACCAGAAAAAAGAACCTTGTGTCTGCGTATGCGTGTGTATGGTGTAGGGGAACTAAAACTAAATTTTCAATGAATACCAAATTTACCATTCAATTTCATCATCTTCCGCAGATACGACACGAAGATTTTTAAATAAGCCCCACTCCCCAAACTAGCATTTACATGGTAAACCTTCCGATATTCTTTTGTTTTCTCAAAAATGGTTCTAAATGGTTTCATTAAAGTTCGATATATTTAAATTATGTGTATGGCAGATAAAGTGTATATTTGGAATTTTCTGCGAATAGTCTTTGATGTTCCTTTGATGTTTTTTTATAATTTTGCACAATGGGTAAACCATAAGCAATAAACAGAAACATTGGTTTGGATTGACTACGGAGCGGATTTGACACCAATCCAGAGTGGATATTGTATCTACACCCCACGAGGAGGCGTCCCCGGGAGGAAGGATGAGGCGAGAGGAGACACCGAACGGCCGGAACCAGGAGCGACGGCACAGCAATGATAGGATATCTACTTTTTTAGATAGAGGCACCTCGGCAGACGTACAGGCAGATCGGGATTCCACCCCACACAGAACTGGTCCAGTATGTCTGAGGGGGCTTCGGATACCCCGGCAGCCAGCCGAAAGCCGAGGGACGGATATAGTCACAAGAGCATCTTTTTCCCCTGAAACGGTGCACGAAACACCAGCACCGACACTCCCGAACCTCAAAGGAACCAATGAGATGAAAGGTGAGTGACATGAAGATTGGAAAGAAATGGAGGGACAAGAAATTCGGGGGATCAACGCAACAACCACAGCATTCGCTTGACGACCCGGAAAACCACCCAGATGTCCCGTTAGTCAGAGTGGGTGGTGCGGGGATCCACTTCGGGACCTCCCCAATGCGGGCAATAGACTTAACCGCTTCAGCCATTCCGCTCGGCAACAGAAACATACTATACCAAAAAAGTAGATCTATTTAAAACACCCACCTTGTTTCATATATATTGCTCATATATGTATGTATTTATTGCATCAGCCGTTTCCAGTATATCATTATTGGTTTTAATTTTTCAATGCTCTATCTTTTTTTAAATGCTGTGGCTTTTCAGTTGTTTCTCGCGATGTCATGAACGGATTATAAAATATAAAGACGAGCATATAGGTTCCAAATTTTACGTACTTGTCAATTGGGTTTAATCTATCCCTTTGTATATAGAATGAAAAGTGTAATGAGACTATTTCTGCAAATTATATCGATTAACATGAAGCAGATAATAAAAATTGCTCTGCGTAATAGTACCGATATACTCATTGAACTATGAACCAGATTGCGGTGTTTTTCCATTGGGCACGTGGACATATATTGAGTTCACCTGCTGCGGTGTACTGCAGTTCTTACGAGTTATGTATTATTGTGTCCTGTATTTAGTCACATTCAATGGCTCAGGATATGTTTACTATTGAGCAGCGGCATATAGGTATGGTTCGTATGTCTTAACGCAGTCAGCTCATCAAATGTAAACAAGATTTGCAGAACGATTTACGGGTGTAACGGTTCCAGACCGTACAACAGTCCATAATCTGTATTATAAATTTCAGGCCACAGGTAGTGTTCAGTCTAAAAAACCCAACAAGCAGTGTGGAGTTGTTACGGAAGAGACATTAGACGACCTTGGTCATCGTTTAAGCTTTCCCCAGAATTCACTTAGGCGTCTTTCACAACAAGCGGGCACTTTGTATTGCTCTGAACAAAGAGCTACTAATTGTTGCGGTTAAAACCATACAAAATAACTGAAATGCATGCTCCTCAAAAAGGTACATAGGCACACGTTTCATGAGTGGAATCCTCAGTAGTGATACAATGGTGAACTAGTCACATATTTAATACTTTTCTCGGGCGAGACCTGGTTCCAAGTTCATGAATATGTACATAAACCAATCTTTATTGGAGCTCTGATAAACCTCTTATTGTTTATGAGGCACCCCTCCGTGACGAAAAAAATTGTGTAAGGTGATATCAGCGCCATTCTACGATTATAATAGCCGCAGAATCCAACGCGGATACACCACACAGCTGGTTGAAAGTTCATTGGCTCCTGGTGTAGTATGTAGGAGCTATATAATAATAAACGAGAATGCTTACAGAGGGTTATGTGAATGTAACGCATCAGGTTTTTCATTCCGAGAAAGAACAAGAATTGTCTTTTGAAATCGCATGTGTTCAATAGTGCTACATTGTAAATAAAAATTCTTATACATTCTAAAAATATATCCAATGTTTTCCTCATATAGGATTTCATGTTGAAATGAAATCAAGAACGAAAGCATTCAATCGTTAAAATTCTCCAATTGGAAAGTAACCGAGTTAATACTTTCATTTAGTTATGTTTATAATTCAGGGACTGGCCTTTGACGTGTTAGTGAGGGCCAGATATTGAACATTTGGGAAACATCTTTTATTGGATTAAGTAAAACAGACGCCTAACCTTTGATCAGCATGTACACTCAGCCATAACATATTCTAAAGTTGGCCTAACAAAATGCTTTAGGCATTTCATATGCATATGTACATTTATTTTATATATATGTATATTAATAAGTGTCAGTGAATTACTGGTTCTGAAACGTTATGAGCCTCAGACACGGTGCATTCATTGAAAGGTGCGATTGGATACTCTACTATATCGACATCACGCCTCTCAGGATCCAGCTTCTCTATTGGCACGGGTACTTTTGGCACAGTCATTTGCAATCTGTAATAAATTATTTTTGGTTAGACATAGGAGAATATCATTGGAAGCAATAAATGAATATGTAGCTTACCATTTCTTCTATTTACACATGGTTTCTCTCTCTGCGTTGGTAGACTACGCAGTTATCTTTATATAGGAAGAATTATGACATGCGCTCGTGCTACGTGGGATTAGTACAAAATGCTGAATGCATGCATCCATTGCATGATTCTATATCACATTCAGACAGGTGCCTCGATACAAAGGCGTCGACCTCGTCGATTTTACTAATATGACCGTCTTCCATACGATTTCTTCTGAAAAAAGGCGATTTTCAAATCAGCTTTCATTTAACTCTCATGTAATATATTACTGCATTATAGAAAAAGTATTGCTTATACGTCTCCTGTTTGACAAACCGCACAGTTCTCAGTACACACATCCATTGTAGTCATCTGATTATGTTACGACGGTTGAGTACACAGTATTGTATTCAACAAGTCATTGTAGGTTTCGGTATGAAAGTATGTATAATGATAATAATCCTCACTCCACTCGCTCCAAAAATCATGTAAATCTGATATATGAACAGCGTTATCACTAGTCATTTCGAATATTGCTGGACGAAGGCACATCAAACAAGGAACGTTCACTTGGAGAGGGATTGCTACTTATATACAGAACAGCCTGTTTACACTCATAAACCTCTTAATGACGTCCTGCAGCGGGTGTAGAAGGAATGGAATGAAGGCTGAGACATGTTATTGACATCACTGCCAGACAGGAGCCCGCCGGCAGTTCTCGATTTCAAGGGAAGGGGTTGATGAAGAGGTTTTAACACGTTTTATCGACGCCGACAGACTGGAGCCGGGTTAGTTTGCAGGCCGAGGTTTGTTAGTGACGTCACGCAGCAGTCGTGAAGGGCGTGAAATGGAGATCGAGATCTGTTACTGCCATCATCGCCAGACAGAAGCCAGCTGGCGGTTTTGGATTACAAGGGGAAGGATTGCTGGACAGGTTAAAATCAATGAGGTGTGATAGCTATACATATGCTATCACACATATACGTCGACAACCCAGACTCAAATGTATACAATCTGGTTAATTGCTGCATTAGTGGATGATGGAATAAATTAATTTAGCTCTAACGTACCATGTATTGCCTTCGCATTTAGGTGCGCGGCCAATATACACTTAATTATATTAAGCAACCAAATACACGTGACGGATGTATCCACTTCCTTGAACGAGGCTTCAATCCTTTTAGACAAACGCGTGCGATAATTATGCATATGATAACACATATACAGTGACAGCCGGGTGCGCGAGTCAATTAATATAGCGATGGGCTTCAACCTTGGAGCCATTGACGCGCAGCAATTATATTAAATTATCAATGTTACGCGAGCAGCTATTTGGGGTACGTGATACAGCGAATCCAATCTGCTAGAGGGTGATATAGCCTTAATTAGCGGTTTAAGACTTTGAAGTCAATGAGGTGAGATGATGTTACCCATGGACGATCGTTATCTAATTGATTGACAATCACTTGGAGATGCAGTCTCTTTCGGCAGTAAGCCACTTCAAAGACGACGTGTCAAAACACCGGTAACGAGTATTTTAAGGTTAGAGAGTCAATTAATATAGACTTAATTATATTAATCAATCTATGCCACGCGACCAGCTATTTAAAACTTTAGCAACAAGAGTCCTCATCAACACAAAGGAGTGGGAGGGGAACTTGCTATGTCGCGAAAATAACGTCAAATGGTGTCAAAACATGTGTAAACACATGTAATTACATGCTCAATTAAACTAATCGGATTACAAGGTCAATTAATTGTCAGCGCCTTTATGGCCCAAATTTCTTCCATCGATTTTGGGGGGCGGACAGCAACCGACAGTACTAGAAGGGGCGGAAGGTCCTCTTCGAGGCACGCGAGCATAAATTTAGGGGAGCACTCGGCAAATTGCAGTCCTAGATTGCGGCAAATACTTTGGTTTCGGCTTCAGTTCTTTGAAGTCTATGAAGCGACATAATCTTACACATGTACGATCATTATCTGATTGATTGACATGACATACATCACCTGTCAATCCTCAATCAAGTTTGACAGCTATATCACACTTACATTAGCGGTAAGTGACACTAAGGGGGGTGAGGGGGTGGGGTGTGAAAGCAATTGTAATCCGATTAAACGGTCAATTAAACTAACTGGATTACACGGGTTTAATTGTCGGTGTGCTGGTGGTCTAGAAACCACATCTTTAGTCTACTCAAGACATTGCTCATTCTTCATGTAGATAACTATGTCAGTTCCATTACTTTGATTCGGAATGATAACGCCCACCCATGACGTATAGTTGAAACACATCTTATATGTCTTGAAGTCAAGTCCTTTCGTACTTAAGTTTGAACTATAATGTAATGTCCAGATGACGATGAAGCAATACTTAAAGAATTTTGAATTAACTTCTCCCATGCGTGAAATAGTGATGAATAATATTCCGACGACCAGCAGACGAATATAAGCACAAATTCATTCAACTGCTTCTCGGCGTCGTAGTAAAAGAACTGCCTTGCCCAATGGCTTGACATGTAGATAAAGCAAACAAGATTCTCTTTGTTAGAAGCGATAAACCACTTTATGGAGTTTGTATGACTGCGCCGCGCTATTTCCTTGTTTAGTGCCTAGCTCATGGTCAGTGGCGGGGCGTTACCGCTAATATTATGTAGTTCGTCAGCCCGTAACCTGTAACTGTTATAACTGCATGATGCGGTTTAACTCTTTTTTGTATATATCCCTGATCACATTGTAGCGATCAGGATTCATCATAAGGAACACACGTATCCTATTTGGAAAAGTTTGTAATCTATGTTATATGTCAAAACAGACAGAGTGCATTACAGAAGCCTGTACTTTAGCTTGGAATGAAAACTGCTATAGTGCAAATACAGCATAATGTGAGAAACAATACTGTTTAACTTCGTAAAGAACATCCAAGGAGTATCTGTGAAATGAGGTAAGCGATAACATTTATTTATTTACCCTTACAATTTGTTAAATTTGATAAAATATGAATATGGCATCGCTACAATGTTTAACTATTACGGCAAATGTGATTCGGACTCAGCAGGACCTTCAAATCCAGGGCAATGACTCCGCTCGTTGGGGTTAGATTGATTTTAATGGGTTTGATAGTTATCGCATTTTCTGCTTTCAGAAATGTTTATAAACAAAACCTTATCTGGCTTAGAACAATACAACATATTAATTTAGAAAAAAGAATAGAAATACTGCATGTCTTGTAAAACCTAAGTGAACTTAGTTAGATTTTCTTTTATTTCAAACTGTGGCTGCCTATTATTCTGGTAATCTAATGGTTAACATGCGCTTTGCCTCTGATCATCAGAAGCCTCTCTAATAACCCATACCGCAGGCTTTATGCTCGTTGACGTTTCAGACTGTACCAATAAGCGTATTACTTCAGCCAATGAATGCTAAATCATAAATGACACACAGATGTTAACACTTACGTGGAGTGAAACACATGGTTGCAACGTCTATCCTGTTTTCTCTCACAAAAGAAAATGTGTAACGAACATAGGGTCGGCTGTATGGGAAACATGTGTTCAGCACATCATGCTAAAAGAGCAAAAACATCAACTGCTGGTATTTTCTCCAAGTGCGAACGCTTACTTGGATAAAAGGTGGGAACGTTGCTTTTTGCGACACTGAACACTATATTCTGAGGTGCCTTCAATGCACCGCATGCTAATCATTAATCTTACAGACGAAGTAATTGTTGATGAGGTAGAAGATTTCCCTGATGATACAAACAAACTATTTGAATGCAGTAATCGTAGTGAATCTTCAGGTATGTGCTATTATTTCAAAAGCTATTGCATAGCCTACAGTGAATGTAAATGAGGAGGAGCGTAATTAGTAGGAAAGTAAGGTTCAAACTTTGTCTGTCGTACTGCTCAATGGAATAAAATAAATATTGCCAAAATCATACCCCTCTTTTGTCTACAATTAAGGATAGCTTTAGAATACCTTGAGGACTGCGTTGAACCAGTGTATTTCTTTCTGCGTTACTTTCGTCATATTTTGGAAAATCTTAGGTTTCAAACGAATTTATATTCGTAGTAGAGGTAGAGGAAAATATTACCCATTATCTCCAGTGATATGTGTATATACTCTCCTGGCCTACGGTTTACTTTTGGGTACTATCTTCTGCCAAGAGTCGGAGATTAGTGGTCCTGTGATCTAGATTTAGAGTTTCCGCTAGTAAATAATACAATGCCGTGTGGCAGACATTTCCAAATCCGTGCTAACTTTCGTTTAAAAGAACATCTTGCTATCATATCAACAACTTTGATAAACAATATACGTTACGTCAATTAACAACCATTATGAACCAGAATTGCAGGTGGCTTATGGAGCCAGATTATGTGCAATGCATTAATAAAAGTATAATACTGCTCAAATGAATGTTTTCAGTTACACAAAATAATCTCAGGAAGTCCATCAGAATAGAATACCAATTCTGGGGCAAATCAGATATTTCCGAATATACTTATGAATTTCAAATATACTAACCAAAGCAGAACAACAACTCTACTAAATATCTGAACTTAATTATGTTGGTTCTGGTATTTTATAGTACTGAACTTAATAAAATGTTTACAGGGAAAAGACGATGTTGTTTTGATTAGCAACCTTTTTCCCTTACTAACCTTTTTGTGCGCTTTAAGAAAGTTTGTTTTTATGCCTGTGGTACTGTACGACGAAACCGTGAAGGACTTCCAAAGCTTGCAGCAGACAAGTATATGAATAGGGGAGAGTTTTATTTCGGATTCTGAAAGAAGGACCTCTTGTTTGTTAAGTGGATGGGCAATCTGTAGCTCACTTGTTTTCAAATTATAATGGGAATGAAATGTGCAGTGTATCTAGAACCCATAAATATACAACAAAGATTGAAGTGGATACACTGATAGTTGCACAGGATTATAATGAACACATGAGTGGCGTAGATGAAGCTGACGTATTGAGGTCTCTTTGTGAAATATAAATTCAGAAAAGTATTGATACAGACTGTTTTACGCAATGGTGGTAATGACGCTTGTGAATTTCTACACTGCATACTATGATTTAACAGAAATATTTTCTTTGATTGATATCAAACGTCAAACTATACTTGCTGTACAATCACCAGGAAAGCAACTGTTCAAAAAACGTAGGCGTAGGCCACAAAATGATCCAATTGTTACTCATTCTCCTCATTTTAGATACTAAACAACATAAGTTTCCAAAATACGGGATCTCACTGGCCAAAATTTTTCAATTAAAGGGGCAGATATGTAATTTGCTGATCTGGAAGAGGGACTGTATTCATCTAGACGACATTCAAAGTGCTCAGAGTGAAATTATTTCGTTTTAATGAGAACAATTGCTTTTACGGGCATCACCAAAATAAATAGTATTAGTATACAATTATTGCGGGATTTCCGAGTCCCATAGTACAGTTCATTCGTTTTATAACGTCGGGACTTATAAATCCCTTGAACGTTTTGTGTTTCAATATCTTTATGCAATATTTGTTTTAAAATAACTAGTTGTTAATTCAAGGATTGTTCATGAAGTATTATAAGATTTTATTCCTCTTTTAGTTTTTAAAAAATACAATAATTAAAGGTTTAAATTAAATTACTGAACTGATAGCTTTGACTGGTTGTATGCCGGAACCCTTCTTAACTGAGGACGGTGCATTGTGCTTACATTTCCATAAACTGAGTCCACAATGGTCGCAGGGATATAAATTTGTAGAAGAGCATGATCTGATATTTCTGGTTGGCAGGGATTATTTATAATGTTTGTGATCGTTTATTTTGCATAGTACTACAGGATAGTCATTGTCGTCACAGAACTCCTCTGAAAAAATCACTGTGAAATGATATGTTGTTTTAACCTTTATCTCGATATTTACAGATTAAAATGCCAATTAGTTAGATCAAACACACTTATCCTTGTAATTTTTATATACAAAATAAGGTATTACTTATATTTTATCGCTTTAGTGGCTTCTGTTTGAAGTGTAAATGACATGGCGCCTTCCTTTGTGCCTTTAAAATGGAGCATAACTGAAAGGATTGACCTACATAATATATAAATCATATGACGTCTTCCTTTGTGTGTCTAAAAAAGGACCAAACCCTGAAGGGGTGATATTCAAATTAGGGTGGAAGGGATTGTCAGCTTCCCTTTGTGTGTTTAAGAGGGACATAACCGGAAACTTTATCTGTTCTTCTTGAAAATTAGGGGCTGAACATACAAATTATGGGAGCAACACATGGTGTTCGACAGTGGTTTGATAAATGAGCTACAGGATTATTGTTGGGTTTGACAGGTGAATGTCAGGTTTATTGTATTCAAATGTAGGCGTCTTAGTGGGTTTAAATATACATATTATATAAACTACTGTCATCGTTAGCTGCTTTTGAAGTGTTTCTTGTTGTATGTTTATATCTTTCTAAATGTAAAATCGTGTGTTCTTGGAAATTTCAAGCATTTGGGTTATATTTATTTTCCTTTTACTTAGCAACAGCTTGTTACTGCGATTCCTAAATTGATTTGTACATGCTTTTGGTATTGGAGTTCTTATATTGTTCCCTAATGCAGTGTGTTAGTAAGGACTTTGAGCTTATTTAGAATCCATTTCTAGGCCAAAATGTCCACTTAATGCCATAATAATAAAATAATCGTAATACTATAATAAATGAGGCATACATGTGAATTTTAATGGGTAGAGAAAGTCATGCGTGTGTTGTGACGCTTTCCTCCGTCTTATTTTACGTTATTTGTTAAAAATCTAGAAGACATGTTTTGATAATTTCTCACGTTGACTGATGTGTAATATTTTTTACGCATTTCCTTTTAGAATCAAACACTATCAAGAGGGGCGATCAATAACTTCTTCCGATTTCAACATTTATCGGGAGGAGCGTGTATCGTCTACATCGTTAACCCGAGGAAGTTTCACTAGTACCAGCTGTGAGATTCTCAGAGCGATTACGTCGACACGCATGAATCCGTTGTACAACGGAATATGTAACTCGGCTCTCAGACCAAACACGACACCTTGGCTGAAGATAAGTGCAACCACACAGTAGCTGCCTGCAATGAAAACCATTTGAAACCATGTTCACAAAATCAGTAACTTCTTGTACGGCTCTGCATTTTAATACTCTACGGTGTGTTGTGAAGAAATTTCATGGAAAAGGCAATGTGGTCAGCACAGTTTTCCTGGAAGCTAATTTCTCCCGCAACGAGAGAAAGGTGGACGGAACCGAGAAGTTCCACGTCCTCGCTCCTGATACTTGAGAGAACCTAGGGTTATGTCTGTTTAGTGTCTGCCATTGTGAAAGTCCAATTCTATTACTAGGAATAATCACTAATGACATGTTTTCAATACTTATGTCTACTACCCGGATTTTCATGACCTAGAATTTTTAAAAATATTACCTATAACATGTCTGGAATATAAAAAATGACATAATCATTATAAAATAGTCCTAAACTTCAGATTTAATAATTTTATTATAATTAGTCTAGAGAAATTAATAATTTATTTGTACATGTGTATAACTACTTTACAAGCATAAAAAGTAGATATAAGAATAATTATGATATACTTTATAAAATGAATGAAAATATTTTTATTTCATGTTCTTGTTTGAAGAATATGAAAAGAAAATAAAGAAATTTATTATTGAAGTAGGCATTACAAAGCTGTAGTCTTAACCTTTTGAGCCCTTAGGCTATAAGTAGATAAAAACCATTTCAATGCAGAGGACTTCACCGCATTTTACATGAGAAGAGTAACCAGGCTGTATATACACATTAACGCGAAAGTTGAAAAATTGACCTGTCTTATTCCTATTTTGGGACATGAATTCATAACTGTAATTTTACATGCTCCCTTGAAAAGCGTCACTCCTGCACCCGCAAGCAACTCTTTCTGGACTAACCAGATTTTTCTAGAAGACTGTGAATAAGAATTTACAAAGTTCCTCTTAAGCCTCAGTTGAATAGGGAAATTACTTAAGTTTTCAAATTTATCGTTATTTATAATGTCAGTAATATAAAACTCCTTGTACACTGAATGTAAATGCAATAAAATGACTGAACAAACGCGAAAAGCAATAATAAACAACAGAATGATCTTAAATTGATGAAATGCCCTAAATACATAAAATGGTATAAAACGATGGAAAATATGCATAATATATATGAATTTTCATACTCCGGAACACATGATTGGGATTTATGTACTGGTTAGAAATGCCTACAATGGAACAGTTAAAGTATGACATGTCATCAGAATCCGGGCCCTGCTTATGACTATTATTTCATAGTAAATAATACTATATAAATAAACTAATCGCCAGTAGCATTAGAAGTTAGCAATAAAAATATTGACGCTTATTAACAGTAAACAACGTTTTGCATCAGTAATAACCTCTGATATTTGGGTACGGAGGGAAGGAAGCTGAGGGGAGAAACATCTTAATTTTGGTCTAAAATTCAAAATTATGATTTTTTGCAATGAATAGTATCTATTATAAACAAACCATCCCTATAATGTTTTCATTTTAAATACCTATATTTTAGTGTTATGTTGTGCGAGAGCTGACTCATAATACGCTACATTTAGGTAACTACACTTATTTTAAAGGCTGTTTTCTGAACTTCCACTTTTTAGATACTGTTTCCAGAATCTGTTCCAGAGACTGATAGAAAAGTTAAAAACACTGTAGAAGCTATTGAATTCCGAAGGGGATAAAGCCTTCACATCTCAAAATAAAATGATTAATGACGTCTTCGCGCACTAAGCTTTGCAAAAGTAAAATACTGGTGCGAAACAGATTAAGGAATGCTTTACGATATTAAAGTATAAATGTAAAGCTGTAAAAATAATGAATACATTTTTAAAAAACACTATCATACGGTTTCTGAGATATGCGTATCTTAACATTTCAAAATTAAGCCTTTTAGCATAATGCTATTTATTTCCCTTAAATTAGATTAGAGGAACATAGGTATTCAGTATATAGTTTGCACTTTGCCATATTAATTCACTCATTAATTTATTCTCCTAGACTAATCAGCAGGACCACGCATGCCTTTAATTTTGTCTACCTACTATCAGTAATTGAATCACTTATATTGAGGTTTCATCTAAAACAAGGGTCTCGAAACCAATAAGCGTTTTTCGAACACAAAAGATATGCCTGTGCGTGTATGTGTGTGTGTGTGTGTGTCTGTGTGTATATCAGAGAGCAGTTTAACTCAAAAACAAAAACCTGAATAAATACCCAACTTAGCACATACATATGTACGGTAGTTGCGAACGCAATGTGAAGATAGGAAGACGCGCCCGTTTCAAACACCCATTAAACAGAGACAATTTGCTTCTGTTTAAATTTCTGAAAGATGGCTTCAATAATTCTGATCAGAGGAGCTTTTTCTGAATAAATGGCACCTGAAATGAAATATAGAAGAATAAGTAGAAAGTAACTTTGCCTAGCTTTTATGGACGAAAGAGTAAAGATAACGTCAAGATAAATGACGCCTCTGTTGCAGCTCTATTATTTGATTTGTCTAATTAACAGTAATCATTCAGGCACATGGCATAGGGTAGATTCAGGTTTTCCATTTCTGATGGAAAGTTATGTATTGCCCTCTGAACCGTTTAAATGTGTCGTCTTTCATTTCGCCGTCTCTGGTGAGTCGTCAGCTCAATTTTTCTATTTCTAAAACGGATAAAACTCCAAAGGCAGATGTTGGATGAAGAGCACACTGCCAATTTAAGATGTGCAATATTTTTGTTTTAATGCCTATGACATGGGACCTTTCATTAGCTTGTAAAAATTCCACGCCGTGTGTAAGAAATCTAAGCTATGTATAAGAGCTTACTTAAGTTGTGTATAGTTTCATTTGATAAGGAGTTGCATTCAAAGTTGTACAGCCAAAAGTACTGCCTGATGCTCCTACAAAAGGGTATTGTAATAAAAGGGGAAATCACCTGAAACATTTAATTGCAGGGGAAAATCAGTATTGCGACGCAAAAGCTGTAGAGTGCTGCTGTTCTCCGTTTTCGAGCTTTAATGTTATGAGTTTCTTTTTTAATTTTACTTCTCTTCCTTTATAGAGACCTGAAATATAAAAGCGTTCTATTTGAGGTTTTTGCCAAAATGGACTTTGCCTAGACTGTAATAAATAAAACTAGGTTGACATTATCACCAAATTTCACGAAGGAATATGGTGTAATATCATTAAGGGCAGAGTAGAAATTTGCTAAAACTGCATCCAAGTTATGGACAAAATGTTCCATGCCTGTTTTTATGATAAAACTCTCGTTCAACAGCTCTATTCCCCAGCAAAAAGGAACCTGGTGAAATATTAATTCTCGTAGACATAATCAGTCATGTAGGCTGAATTGTTGCAACCATGTACTCAGAGATAGCAGCTGACGAGCAGTCTGCAAACATTTATTTGAAAGTGTAGTGGTGAACCCTTATAAAAGGACATTTTGAATGAAAGTGATATTGACGCTGTGTTGGAAAATTCTGCCTCCGAATATGATCCTGTGAACTCAGAAGGTAGTAGCCAACATGAAACGCCCAGAAAACATGGAAAACCAAAGGGTGTTGTTGCCAGAAGGTGTGTTATAATTAGGAATAATTAAAATAGGATAATCCGGCTTCAATTAAGTTTTGCCTTCACAAAAACGATGTTCATTTTCGTAACAGTCTTGAATTACTCTTACATCATTTGGTTGTTCAGATAATGAAATGGATTAGAGTATCAATGGTAGAGGTTCAACCCAGGTTCTGAATGCTTGAACTGCAATTTAATGAGGAATGACGACTGAACTATAACAAATTAACTTACAAAATGCATGCGCTCATGCTGAAAAACGTATGAATTTGTTTCCTTTAGATGCTCTTAAATTAGTTGGTAAAACTGTAGTAATTAACGTCGATCCAGTTAATCTAAAGTTAACTTTCAATATATAAATGGAGGAACTGTGTAAATTCAAGAAGGAAATGACGGAACTATTATTAATACTTTTCCCCATCAGGCATTTAAATTCCTGCACAACTGCAACACATCAGTCAATATTGGTTTAAATACAATTGCTGATTTAAATTTATAGGTGCCCAGGATAACAGAGTTTACTCGGTTATTTTAAATATATTTGAGTGAAACCAAGAGTGTAGTAACTGAAATTGTACCTAAATACTGTATTTTTAATTCTATACTGATTTTTATTTAACTTCTTTATGGACACTGGCATTTAACATAGTGCTTAATACGAATTAATAAGGATGCTGATTACTTCAATGTTTCGTGTACTGTACGCCATAGTATCTGCGTGCTCATGTTTGCACGTCATTGCAACTCATTGATGTGAGATCCAATGCTTACACACTGCGTCGTTCCTTCTTAGCTTTAAAGTAAGGAATCCTAATATTGTCTTCTAAATCACTGAGGATTTTTCTTAACATAACCAGAGTAACTGAAGTGATAAGGCAACGGCACGCAGAGCTTAAGATCTGTGGAACAAAGCTAAGCCATGGCTCTGAATTTTACAAGTTCTGACTTTTCCAAGCAGGAACAGTTGCCCTTTTTAATAAATCAGCACGAATGTGACATTTATAAGCGAAGGAACGGACAAATGTTTGGGGCATACATAATCTGTAGAATTTTACGATATGTTAAACCTGATAGAAGTTTAACTTTGATAAATGCTATATTTCGCCTATTCCATTGGGCCTATTATTACCTATTACTTAATTACAATATGATTAAAACAAGTTCTCGCATATTTCAAACCTTCAGTAAGCTTTGTAAAATCATTCCGGCCATAGCGTGTGGAAAGCAGCGTCAGTTGCAGACTTTTCCGTCCGTAACGGCGAACGAGTTATCAAAAGGATAAGTGAATAAGAAAGTAGTTACAGTAGAGAGAGAAGCTTCAGTTTATGAGAGGTATAGGTGAAATCGGGGATGACATTATAGCTATTATTTCCTACACAACTAATAGCAGCTTTGAAAGAAAAGTATAATCACAAATATGCCACTGGGTAATATCCTTGTTTCACAGTGCCTGGATTGTTCCTGATTACATCTCCAGCACACCTGCAAACTGAAACGTATACGTTATGTTATTATTCAATTCTTTAATCATAATAAAGGATTACTTTACTTTTCTTGCGCTGCCTCAGTGTTGAAATCCGGAATTAATATCGTAGTCTTTTGAAAATGTAGAGGAGGTTCATTCCGAAATTCCTGCTGTCTATTACACTATCTGGAATGTATGGAAAGCTTGATACCATATTCAACATCGGAGTCACAAACACAAAAGTAAGGTATTAAAGGAAGACAGAAGCGCACTAGATAGGGAAAAAGCAACCACTACTGGAAAAAGGAATATTGTGCTGGTCTAGAGCATACACATTGTGCAGTTAATGAAATAATTTCCATCTTAATCCACTAGCCATAAGTGTGAAACTAATTCAGAATCACATCTCGTTAGGGATAAGCTTTGTAGAACAGCAATACCAGACTGTCGAGGCAGAAACACAGAAGTAAGATCACCTAAGTAGGTGAAGAAAAGATTGAGGATATGTACATATAAAGTCTTTCTCAAAAACAGAGTGCCATTACCGTAGAGCTAGCACCAACAAATGGTACCCTGACTGTAGTTTACATATTACAAAGATGCATGGTCTGTACCTCTAGGAATGTTTGCATGAACGTTTCAAGCATATAAAATCATGAATATTTAGCTCGGGATTTAATTTGGATTGTTTTAACTAAAAAGGGGTAGATGTGGCATACGTAAAGAATATGGGATCTATAAATTGAAAAACAAGTTTTTTTATGTTTTACAGACAAAAATATGAAACATATTGAAGACAAAAAGGAAATCAGGAAAGAAAGTATGGAAGAACACAGGAAGAAGAACGATGATGCAATTTTGTGACGAGTTTTAATTAAGAAGAGTTACTTATTACAAATTCAAGATCTAATATTAGCAATTACTTTCTCAGCAGAAATGTAACTGTGTACAACATGATAGCTTCTGTCACTGCATATAAAGACATCTAAGAATATACCGGGGACAAAATGAATACTGGTCGCCTTGTTAATGACAAGGTATGCGCTGTTTATAAGGAAGTGATTAAAAATACTTCCATCCCTAACTCACACACTAATGCGGTGCAGTAGCTGTGTTCCAAAAAACAAAACATTAGCATTTGCTAATGAAGGACGTGGACAGAAAAGATCCTAATACCTACTCATGACATCACAATGATGTATTTTACTCCTGAACATTTCTGCATTCAGGGGGTATGTAACGTTCATTTTCAAGTATTAAAAATAAATTGATGACTACAGAGGTTTAGTTAGCCACTTATTTCATTCGCATCCTGATAGCAGCATTCAGATGCAACGAATTCATTTTAAAGTCTTCCAGAAATGTATCTATTTTCTACATTGTAGTTAGGCACTATTCTCTCAGATTTCAGCTGAAGTTCACACAAAGACTGTCCGAAACGCAATACAAATTAAGTAATCCTGTTTCCGTTTTTTTTTTTTTTTTGTTTTTTGCTGTGAACGTGCGTCCATTAAACGCTAACTTCTCTGTTACTGTGGTCTCGTCGTCGCAACCGCTGCCGCTGCTGCTACATGAGTGGCGAAAATGCCTTCCTTCCCCGAGTTCTGGCAATACGCAACCTTTAGAGCACTATCTAGGAACGCATACCATACAAATGGAAATCGAGAGGACTAATATTCTGGGAGTAAACGCAGAAGGAAGTCCAAATATGTGGACAACGGAGTCTTCAACTCCACTCATATAATATATGGGATGCTTTATAACATTTAGAAAAAGCCATATTGTCACATTTCTCCCCTATTTTTTAACTTTTTGCTGGCATATCCAGGCTGCAGCGCTTGATTTGGTATTTGGAAATAATCGAATTAACCGTTCCTCAGTTCCTTGGCCGTTAGCTCTGAAGTGCAGCTGATTCCGGAATCAGTTTTGCCTTGAAAATCATTTATTCATCGTCCATAACTGCTTACGGCAGCTAGTGTAAAGTGCTAAAAGTCTTAAAGGACAGCATGGAACGATGCTTTTGAATACTCCAAGTCGGAATGAGGCACAAGCGCTTCAACTACCCTTCATCCGAAAGAAAATTGCAGCGTTTCCGAAATCCGTCAAAAATCCTCATAGTGTGGATCCCAGAAATTCCATGCCGGCTCCTCTTTCGCTCAAGCCTGCTGCTGGAGGAATAACACTGGACAACTGATTCTGCGCTATAAAGGAAACTATGTCACTTTAATCCAAATCGGTGTCCTGATTTAAAAAACGGAGTCCGTTTTTGGCTATTAATATAGTGTTTATATGTACTTATATGTCTATGGTGCTAAATTCATCCAGCTTATACAGCTTACGGCTACGTTCCATTATGCTATTCTAAATCTGCTTTGATTTTCTTCCCAATCGTCTCACTTCCGTCCTCCCTTGTCACCCAGATGTTTGTGTTTATATTCCCAGCACTTGTCACTTTTGTTCTCTGTGTCAGGTCTGTCTTCTTGTGAGGTATTTGTGCCTGCATTTACTGCTATCATAGATCTCAACCACAGTTTAGCTGAAAACTTGTGTTAATACGCACGTTCGTCTTCTATATGTGTAGTGCTAAAATAAAAGTTCGAGTATGACTTCTGCATCGGGATTACGCAGAAGATAGTGTCTACAAAGTACTCAGAAGTTTTGTTACATTTTTGGATGTTACGTGTTTACTGGAAGGTATGTACAATAGACTCACAAACAAAGAAAGTATATTACTTATATTTCAAAGAGAAAATTGGTGATCAGGATAAATCGTTCGCGCCTCATATTGCATGTAACAGTTATGTTAATGGGTTACGTTATTAGTGTGAAGGAAAACGAAAGTCAATACCGTTTGTGAAACCAATGATATGGATAGAGCAGTAGGATCACCATGAAAATTGTTACTTTAGCACGTGCAAAGTTGCTGGCTACAAAAAAACTAACAAACGCAGCAATGAAATATCCAAATTCGAACTCAGCTACATGTCCTCTTCCTCATGGACACGAACTACCAATACCTGCACCACCAGCACATCTCAATTTTGGTGAATCTGAAAGCAGCTCCGTGACTTCACACAATGAGTTGGTTTTCTGATCCAGAAGAATTTGACAACTCACCACAACAGTTTAATCAATTTGATTAAATGATTTAGTAATGAATTTAAGCCTCACAAAACAAAAGAATGTGAATTACTGGCTCAAGACTACAGGAGAAGAATTTGTTATCACCGGACGCTACATTTTCGTGGTATAGGAATCGCGAAATACAGTTCCACTAGTACTACGCATGGAACATCAACTTGTGTTCTTTTTGAGTATGCGTAATCTTATTCAACAGTTGAACAGGAAAGCATATGAGCCAAGTAACTGGCGTCCTTTATTGATTCTTCTAAACGAAATCTTAAGGCAGTATTAATTCATAATGGCAACAAGTTAGCTTCAATACCACTTGCAAAGAGAGTTTTATGAAACTCTGAAGTGTGTTCCTGAGAAAATTATGTACAGCGAACATGAGTGGAAAATATGTGGTGACCTTGAAGGTCATCGTTCTGTTAACAGGACAACAGGGAGGATACACAAAATTGCCTTGTTTTCTTTGCGAATGGGATAACAGGGTGAGGGACAAACACTGAAAAACTGACCAATGGTCTGAGAGGGAGAAACTAGAACCTGGATCAAAAATTTTATTAATGCGCCTCTCGTTGATCGTCAAAAAATTATACTTCCTTCATTAAACATAGAACTTGGTATAAAGAAACAATTTGTGAAAGCACTTGACATAAGTTTCCCTTGCTTCCAGTACTTATGCACAACCTTTCCATCATAGTCACAGGCTAAAAGCAGAGAGGCAGTTTTGATGGACCACAGATTAGGAAACCGATGAAAGATGTTAGTTTTACCAGCTCTATGAATGAAACTGAAAAAGATACGTGGAATGGATTCTGAGAGGTTGTTAAGAAATTTCTGGACAATGTGAAAGACCTTAAACACAAGGAAACTGGATAAATGTGCTGGAAACTTTCAAACTGCTCGGCTGTAATATGCGTTTGAAGATTCATTTCCTCAATGCACATCCTGACTACTTCCCGTTGATTTTAGGAGCTGGCATTGAAGTACAAGGTGAAAGGTTTCATTAGGACCTGAAATATTTTGAATGACGCATCAGGGACGTACATATTATTTGTTTGTTTAAGTGGAGGAGCAAATGATGCTAGGCACTTCTGTCCCGATGTGACTCGCGACAGGGAGTATGGAACTTGCCAGGCTTGCCCATGAACACTAAAAACTCCTCCACCGACTTGCACGTAGGACTTGAAAGAAAACACGTGGGAAAGGTAGTGCGGTCACGTGTAGCACCCGCGTGAGTCAACGAAAGATACTAAGCTGCCACCCAATGTTCGGGAGCGGCGCAATGTGTGGTCCTAGGCTACAGCCATGACAAATTGTCCTGACTGCAGCCTAGAAGTTGGAAGGTGCAAATAAAGAAGAGGTTCAAGGTAATAGGATAAGGAATGGTTACTCCGGCTGTAGTTGCCTTCGTCTCTTTCCCCTCTCTTGGACCACGGCTCGGTACCTCAAAAGAAAGCGCTTGTGGTACACAGGGACCTGTAGTGGTGGACATGGTTGCTGATGTGATGAGTGGTGAAGCTGTTATGACGTGGCTCTGAAGTCCTTCAAGCTGCTCTCCAAGTCCTGCAGACCGGTGGTGATATTGTCGAACCTTACCATCAGGTCGGCGGCGACGGAGTTCGTGTTGCTGGCACGTTGATGTGAGGCATGACGTGCCGCATTAGTGGCACTTCAGCTCGAATGTGGAGGCATTATCACTGTGCCTGCAGGCACAGAAACGGCGGCAGAGAGCTAATCTTTCCTGTCGGCTGGCCTCGACGCGCAACTGCCTCCCTAATAAGAGAAACAGCTTCCAGGTCGGCGAGGCTGGCTAGCTTCACTCGTAACAGCGATGATGGGCCTGGGCACTGATGATCCTGGTGGACCTCAATGCAGAGGGCCACTTTTGCTGCGCTGCATCCAACAGGTAACGTGCCGGCAGGTCCCGGGGCACACCAGCCAGCACGACGCTAAAGCGGCGGTGTTGAGGTGGGGTTGTGGCGCCAGCGCAGTCATGATGAGGCTGCGCTGGCTGCCGGGGGAGCGGCAGTGGCTGGTGGTGTAGCGGCGGTGGCTGTCGGTGTAGCAGTGCTGTTTCCCTCGGCCGATGCAGGGCGAGAGCTAGAAGTTACGGCGGCTCTGCGCTGATTGTGATGCCCGATTACTGCCGGTGCTTGTATGCGACGAACCTATCAGAAGACTCGAGAAAATCACGTACACTGAAGTTCCATGGGGAAAAAAGGAGTACACAAGATAAATAACATACGTTCTCAAATTCAGGTGCGCTTTCATATTCTTCTTCTTCTTCTTCTTTATTTTCTTTCAAAGTTGTATATGAGTGTGTAATATTTTTGCAAATTTTACAATTATGTTTTCATTGAACATTGTCACATTGCCAATACGATATATGCTAAGAAAAAAAAAACGGAATACATTTTTGAATTCTGCGTACCAAAATTAGTAAAAGTCACATACTTTTAATCGTACAGCAGAACAAAAGTTTTCATAATAATCAATCAAGAAGGCGCACACAAAAGGTTTCTTTAACAAATAGTCACCACCGGAAATTCTGAAAAGGTGTAATAAAATGGTGGGAGAGGTCAAAGAACGAACGCTAGCCCACTCCATTATTCTAATTTGCTTCTTGTCTTTCATTAAAATTTAACGATGCCGAATTTCTGATTGTCTACCTAATGAGCCTAAAGCAGGGGAGTCTCAATCTGGTCTACACCATCTTCTCTCCTGTGTTCATTAAATTAATAACTTTTTGTAATTTAGCTGTCCGCCTGTTGCTCAATTAAAACCTTCTATTACTATTGTACAACACGCTTTATAAGGCAGCACATACCTTATGTCTTCCTAAATGAGCTCTAAATACCTTTTTGCAAAAACGCATTATTTCAATTTGCAAAGGAAGTAAGAAGCTAGCGCTCTTATTCAGCTTAGCGCAAGTAATTGATTTTCAGCTTTCAATTAATATTCTTATTTTCTTAGTTAACCTCTTAGACTTAGATGTATAAAAACAATGTACTATAAAATGCTTTTATCTCACACTCTAATTTATCTTAATTCTGGGTTGACATAATATACGCTGTATTATATTTTTAATAAAAAAGGATAAAATCCTCTATTGTTATTATAGTAGGATATTGTAGCAGGTCTTCCATGTGTTTTGTTTGTTTATATGCTTTTTTCATAGGAACCGGATCCAGAGCCGGAATCAAGGACATCTAGTCGGTTAAAGTGTGTTTAGGTTCGAAACAGTCAGGAGTTATAGGGTTATTGTAATTATTAATTTTTATTTCAGGTTGCGACACCACCACGCATTTGCATTTCGTCGTTGTCAGTGGAAAACTTCCTATTCACATACTTTTACAATTTTAATGTGTTTGTACTACTTAATGGATATTTTTCTCTACTGCCTGGTGATATCACACTATGCAGACAATAAACCAGAAGACTTCAAAACTTCTTAAACCCTCTACGTGTGCACAGCAAAATATATGTGAGAAATATATTCTATGAGATACCATATTCACACAGATGATTTTACTGATGACCAATCAGGTGTGAAGATGTCATAAATATCTCCTAGGCGCATTTTTGTTTTGTTTTATTTATGCACGCTGTTTAACTCCTGTGGTCCTTAGCGTTCCATTGGGTGTGAAAGACCGGTAATTTTGCTCAGAGGCCTCTTTATCAGGTTTGAGGTTCTTTTACGTACGGTAAATCCACGACACGGGACCACCGGCTTTACTTACCTTCCGAAGAAAGCCATGCTAGAGATTTTTACGCCGAAAAAAATCCATTGCCCTCCGCCGGATTTGAACCCGCGACCTCGGGAACTAGAGGCTAGCATGGTAACCACTACACCACGGAGGATGATTCTCCTAGGTGCAGGCCAGTCACTTAGGAAGTTTTACATACCAACGCTTTGTTGTGCGTGCACTGTCTGTACGTAAGCGAAACTACATGCAACTGTTGTAACAATGGGGTATTTAAAGGCACCTTTATCAACAGCAGTAGAATAGTGATTGCATGTGGTTATCCAGTCTAAGAGTAGGACATTCCAACTCAGTCTTCTTATCATTTATGTCGTCTGTTGAAGTTCTAAGAAGAAAATTTTGTAGTGGTAAGTGGGTTATTGGATATGCACACATCAACTGAACGAATCATTTTAAGATAGAATTCAAGCATGTGGCTCTTAAATTCCTTCGTATATTTTTTGGTAGACATGATAGATAACAAAGGTGCTTGGAATTTTGATTGCACTAAAATTGCTGTATAGCTTTTGCAATTTTTTTTTCTGTCTTTTAACTCAAATGTTCCTTATAAAGATTAACAAACAGAATTTTCCCTCCTGTCAAGGAAAGCTACCATTTTGCAGAAAAATATAATGACTTAATAATTACCATGCTATGCAAGTTTTTCCTATTAAAGACAATCTGAATTTCTTTTAATTGAAATAGACATTAAAGCTCAACAATCATACAGCTTTACTGTTTGGAATGGAGCAGTGAATCTTAGACCTAATAGGAAATTAGTCATTGGATCTAGTTTTTCTTAATTCAATACATATTTCAAGTCTGTAATGAAGTTCTATTTTTATTCTACATGCCTTCGTGAGGAAAACGCATGATGAAAATGGCGCTAGAAAGTACTTACATTGTCTCCCAAGATTATCACTTCTCATAAGGAGGATGGTAGTGTGATTCATGGACGTTGAACATTGGTACACGCTTTTTCTTGCACTGAATCTTAAAACTTCTTCTTCTTCTTCTTTAACGCATTATTGGGATTCATACGCCAAGAACAAGCCAATGACGTGGGTCAGTAGTCTGTCGAGGAGCAAGCAAACTCTGAATCCTATCATAACCAGGATGGGTGATCAGCCCAATTCCTGGTATGGTGGTGAATAAGAAGGAAATGAAATGTAGTGATGAATGGGATGATAGGAAAATTTGTGGATAAAATTATTCAACCCAGCATTTGCCTAGCGGCCGAGGAAAGCCGCGAAAAAACTTCAGTCAGATTGGTAGGCCCCCGCGGGTTTGAACCCGGGACTTCCCGAATGTGGACCACAGACGTTACCGCCTGAGCAATCCCGGTAGGTAATCTGAACACTTACTTTAGCAAATTGTTGATTTTGATGCAGTTATGATGAACTGTTGAGTTGCCTAAATGATGGTATGGAAGAAGATGTATTACTGGTATTAGACGCCTGTATTTTTGAAAATGAAAAACATGTTAGTCAAGAAGAGATCCTAGAGAAGATTATCACTTAAATACATAGTAATTCCGTAATTAAGCACGTGTTTACAGACAAACAAATAAATGTGGATGGTATATAAGGATACAACAAAAGCTTCCAATAAGCAAACAAATAAGACTCGAAGGAAAATCAAAATGTGTTAGAATAGAGTCCGCTTGAAGGAGGGCGCCATTGTTTTTTATAATGCATTACGTCATCAAGGCTAATCATCAGTGGGAGTGAGGGGCAAGGCGATAGGGGAATGTACAGTTGAACAACGAAAACAATACTACTAGTCGGCCACGGTATGAATGCGTTCTGTGCGAAGAGGAATTAAAGACTTAGGAAAAAATTAGGTGGGGCATCGAAAGGACGGGCAGGTAAAGAAAACATCCACAGTTCCGAGTTGGTTTACTGTACCTAAAGCTCAGGCGTGCAAATG
Organism: Deroplatys truncata; assembly: GCA_030765065.1. NCBI lineage: Eukaryota > Metazoa > Arthropoda > Insecta > Mantodea > Mantidae > Deroplatys > Deroplatys truncata. The sequence goes on along the minus strand of CM060990.1, from coordinate 521,397,270 downwards.
TAGTACTGTTTCCATTGTGAACTGTGCATTCCCCTATCGCCTTGCCCCTCACTCCCTACTGAGCCCTAGCCTTGATGACGCAATCCAAAGTCAACAAAATAGTGGCGCCCTCCTCCAATCGCACTCTTATCGTGGCCGACTAGTACATTTGCAGGCCTCAGCCACGCCAGTGAATGCAACTCAGAACTACGGATGTTTGCTTTACCTGACTGTCCTTCCGATGCCCCATCCATTTGATCGTAGCTGTTTAGTTCCTCTTTCCACCGCATACACTCATATCGGACCGACTAGTACAGCAATAGTTACTTTCGCTAAGTGTGTCTGATGTTTAATACAGCACTTGTGTCCTGAACCTACTGGATGGAAATGTAATACCGAATACTCGTTTGGTACAAAGAGTACAGGGCAGTACATCAGCTAATGGTTACAGTCTCATTGTGTACCAGTACCCATTATTTGGGACAGTACGTATAGATTTGTGTGAGTTGCATTCCATTTTGACTGACAGATGAAAATGTTTAATATAGTCAGATTTCAGCTATGTTCATGCAGCGCTCCTGTTACTACATTGTAACCGCGACGTTAAGCTCCTAACCTCAAATGGTCTAGTTGGTATTGCGTTTCTACTCTACAGTTTTCTGCACATTGTTTCTCCCGCTTCCTGTATGTGTATATGCAAAACAAATTCACATAGAGGACGTTCAGTTCACAGATGAGCTGAGCTGAAGTTGGTGCTTTTGGCCAAATTTCATCTTTAAGAATGCAATTCAAACAACGTAATATAAGCATTAATTTTGAAAACATTAGCATACAATATAAAAACTACAAATGGGTTGGAAATATCCTCCGCCATTCCCTGGAACTGACGACATGATTTTCATAACAATGGTTGGTATTGGTACTCACTCTCCATTGTTCTCCATGTATACAATGCATAATATGTAATCATTGCATCAGATTTACAACATACGATATTAGTTGTTTAACGGTTTTACTTACTGTGTACAACAATCGTAGTTTGTGTAATTTAGAGCTTATACACACTAATACCTTAAAATTTTGTTACTGTGATTGGATTCCTTTAGGCTCTCAACGCTGCAGGTGTTAAAGTAACCAGGGAATTTGATTTATAATGAAGTGAAAAGAAAAGTTACAGAGCACCATACAAATATTATTCACGTAATTTATGGAGAGTTGCCTTCAGAAGTATTTATTGCCTTATAATTAATAATTTTTGTAAGCAAAACAGCAAAAAAAAAAAAAATTGTCATATTTGAGGCACCATTCAATAAATCTTCCAACAGATAAGAAAAATGAATATGAGTTCACTGGTAACGCGATGATGTCAGATACACTTAGGCAGACTTAAAACTGAGGAAAATTTGAGAGGAAATAGATTCATAGACAAATGACGCATTAGTATATGTAGGACGAGAGAAAGGGGTTGATTCCGCTTCTATTTTCCGCTTTTACGGAACGCGCTCCCACTGAGGAGTTGAGAAAGACATTACACTTTATAATTCTCTGATAAGGTTTTCTTTAGAAAATTTACTTTCTTTTCTGGTAGGTGCCTTATTCTTTCATGAAAATGAAGAGTAACACCTTCGGATGGCTAATATTCTGGGGTAAGTGGTGACGTTACTTGAGATCAACATCCTCTGACACACAATTTTATGCACCACCATACATGTTAGCTTATTCAAGATAACGCTAAAAACTCCACGAGGTAGTATAATGTAAAAGAGTAATGACTTCTATCTGCTAAATGTGTCTGAAGATGGAACTTATGTTATATATTGTGCTAGTAATAAAGTTAGTGCTTTATATCGATGAGAATGAGTTTGCAAAATACAGATACTCTGCAGTGTACCTTGGGCCTAAAGGCAACGTCTGTAGATAACACGTAATATATTCATTATGCTTTAAAAGAAGCACGTTTGGCATGTAATTCACGATTCTTGTGTTGGCGGGAATTCAAAGAGGGCTTAAGATATACTAGGATTACACGTATTTTGAAAACAATAGTATAGCAATAGTGCAGGGTGCACTGATGTGCAATATTTACCTTATACACACCACATACAATTTAATTTCTAGCCTGGGAGGAAAGCTCTAGATTCCTAAACCACCTTCAGATTTTCTGCAAAGTGCATGACCAGGACATGTTTGCAACAATCTTTACATTATACAAGAAAACATCTCCTAAGGTGTCATTGTTTTCAACATATAACATATATTTTACTGTTAGAATAGTATTGACGTAATTAACATAAAAGAAAAGAACAATGCACATGAGTAAATAACCTATAAAAATTGTACTCCATTTTAGTCGACCATAAAAGTGTGCAACCCAAGAAGATTTATTGATATGGACTAAAATAGCAAACCTAATACAATAAATAAGAAAAGAGAGCTTCGCAAATAAAGCATTAGTAAATTATAACACGAAATTACGAAAGTTATATTTAGAGCCCTGGGATCGACGTGTTAAAAGTCATCTACAGATTAACCTAGGTTTGGAAAGGTAGAATCAGATGACCGAAAAATTCAATGCCATAGCCGGGATTTGAACCACGGATCTCCCGGTCTCCGTCCGGTTACTCTAACCACTGAGCTACCATGGCAACATGCCGGCCCGCCATTAAATTCTCCAGCTGACTCGCATTTTTCCCGGTAAACCACAAGGGGATCTCAATTTGTATTGAGATGTCATACCCCAATGGCGACTTACATTCTTTATAAGTACTTAAGTCCCGCGCTTTTAGTTTCAACCACTCTTAGGTCAATTAATGCGAGCAGCTGGAGAATATAATGGCGTTGCCGGCATGTTGCCATGGTAGCTCAGTGGTTAGAGCACCCGAACGGAGACCGGGAGATCCGTGGTTCAAATCCCGGCTGTTGCATTGAATTTTTCGGTCATCTGATTCTACCTTTCCAAAAGAACAATTAATTCCAATTAATAAAAACCCGGGACTTAAGTACTTACAAAGAATGTAAGTCGCCATTGGGGTATGACATCTCAATACAAATTGAGATCTCCTTGTGGTTTACCGGGAAAAATGCGAGTCAGCTGGACAACTGAATGGCATGCCGGCATTTTGCCATGATAGCTCAGTGGTTACAGCAACCGGACGGAGACCGGGAGATCCATGGTTCAAATCCCGGCTGTGGCATTGAATTTTTCGGTCATCTGATTTTATCTTTCCAACCCTGTCCAACACACGGCTTGTGTGAAAGAACAATTAAATCCATTAACCTATGTTTGTCATTACTGCAAATACATAAACCTTTTTTAAAACAGTACTAGCTATCTTACACAGCATTGCAAGGATGTATTCTTTTAAGTAGGGATTGAAACTAAGGATATGGTTATTCTAAAATCGTGAGTAGCCCACAATATTCACTCCTTCTTAACTGTCCGAAGTTTTGCCCAGTGGTGCAAATTTGAATATGTTGAAAATATAAGCAGGAATAGTTTTTTGAGGTTATAAGATGTCATATAATGTTAGCCACGCCTTACTGCTCAAGCTCAGGGTGTCGTCCTCTGTGGTGTAGCGGATACTATGATAGCCTCTAGTTCCCGAGGTCGCGGGTTAAAACCTGGAGGAAGGCGATGGTTTTTTTCGGACGTAAAAATCCTTTAAAAAAAAGCATGGCTTCCTTAGGAAGGGAAGTAAATTCGGTGGTCCCATGTCGTAGATTTGCGGCAAGTAAAAGAACCTCAAGCCTGATAATGAGGCCACTGCGCAAAATTACTGGTCTTTCACGCCCAATAGAGAATGGCACGCTAAGGACCACAGCAGTTAAAGAGCGTGCATAAACAAACAAACAAAAATTAAAAAAAAAACTCAAGCTAACGAAATTCAACCCGTATTAGCCAATTAGGTTTTGTCTTTAAGGGCTTGAAAATAAGCAGTAAGGATAAATGTTTCAAAATGTATATGTACTACACGATTCAAAACAAGATTTTGGGTAGTTTCTTAGGAAGCCATAAAGTAACCTATGATTATTTTCCAGTGGTTGAATTTTACAATGTTTTGACTAGATATGTCAAATAGTGCAATTTTATGCATAAGTACTTGAAAATATGATAGGGATACCTTACGAGAGTTATAAGGTAGCCAGTACTTTACCTTGTGTCCTATAGCATAACTGTACAAAGCTATACCTATTCATATATATGTTTGTGTGTGTGTTCATTACTACTTTTTGGGATGAAACCAGGTATTTAGAATAAGAGTTGCTAAAGGTTTCAAAGTTATAGAGAAGTTAATAATTTTCAGCAGATTCTAAAACCCAAATCTGGCAAATTTGTCAAAATACTCCTTGATAACAAACTTCAGCTAAGTTAGACGGAAACTTGGTAATAATATTAACATGAAACTTCCACCACTACACTAATACCTTAATTTTAAAACATTTTGAGCCTCCCTATTTAGCTCTTTGAGCGGGAGCTCATTAAAATTCTGCAATCTTTGAAACAAAGCGCCAAAACTTATCTTCTGATATTCACATTCAACCAGGCTATAATGATATTGGGCCATATTAGACATGCTCTAAAATTCATACAGGAAAGCTGGTGCTAAAAGAGGAGAATACGTCAGTTACTGCCAGCTATTGGCAAGCCAAGGCAACGAGCTGATAAATGACATAGTGGAAGCTAACTGAAACTCGAAGTGTAGAGGTAGAGGTGATTTAACGGAGGGGGAACACCTCGCACGCTGCGACCTACACAGTTTTATTGCGGCTACCAGCCCCCAAGAGGAAGGTATGAGATGAAGAAAGCACAGCAGGCTACAGGCCGTATACAGGCTGGCCACAGAGACACGCAGAATTCCCTAATATTTCCAACCTCGCAACCCGTCCCTCTGCTGGAGCCGCCGAGAGAGGGGGAAGAATGACCTACCAATCAAGAATCCCTCTGGTGTCCATCGGGAACACTCCTTCCACTGAGCATGCACCCACGCTATCTGTCGGGCACCGCCATACGCCATGAAACCTTTAAGTACACCTGAAAGATGAGAAGGAAATGGAATGAAAGGAAATCGTGCTAGACAGGAAATCACACCCGTATTCGCGTATCGACCCCCGGAAACGACAAAAAATCCATGGACCAGAGTGGGCGGTCGTCGGGAATCGAACCAAGAACCTCCAGAAAGCGAGCGGCACCTTTACCGTGATGCTACCTCGCTCAGTAGCTGTGCCCTGCAATGAACTTTTACTGTAAGGATTATCTTGATTTCAGCACACTTTGTCAGAGTAATGTCGGATTATTTTCTGTATTTATTTACGCAGAAATTCTACTTGACATAAGGATACAAGAGCAGTCTTCAAGACATTTGGGAGAGACACAGGTAAATTTAGTGCATATGTATTACGAATTAATAAACACATTTCCCTGAGAGTAAGTGAATAACGAATTTATACTGCTTATCTTGTGAATCATTGCTTTTTGCTGTTGCTATTTGGATCCTTTATATGAATAAGCAAATACAAACAGGTGGATTTAAACCAATTCTGTTGGAAAATATCTATGCCATAAAGCAGAATTTGTAGACAATTTTCGGCTCGATCTTTATATATGCTAATTTTAAATATGAGGCATTGGTAAAAATAGGACATTTTTGGTATGTTATTTAGAAAAGCAGGCGACAAAGGTGTGCACATTCTCCTTATTTTACAAAACCCTATGTTATGTGTTCCAAAATGGATTGAAGAGAAATAAAAATAATGAAAAGTCCACAAAGGCTGCCAAAGCAGCTAATCATTCTTTGCAACTGAGATGCGGAAAATTCTTCAATGACGCACATAAAGGTTGATTCTTCCGTATTAGCCTCTGTGACGGATCATTCTCTTCTTCCAGACGAGTCACTATGTAGGCAGAGACAAGACTTTCTGTGTTTTTTTTTCTCTTGATGGTTCAGAATAGTGTTTAAGTAATATGTTATTATCCCTTATTATTTTGGGGTGGATGCCATTCTGAACACTAAAGGTTCACAATTTTCAGTACTGACAAATTTCAATAACTGAATTAACCAAAACGAGAAAAGGTACATGGAGAAAGCGATAAAGATCCATTAAGAATAGAAAAGCATTTAATAATATTGTAGTGAAAAGCCTGTGTTATAAAGCGTTCATGCTAATTTGGTACTACATCGAACATGGTCACTGAAAATGTATGTTAAAGCTTTCATGTACACTTCAGAACAATAGACAGCATTCGCTTCTGAGAACGAACAATAAAAGGCCCAGTTTTCTCCTTCCTTCGTTGTTCCTTCCCTCCTACCTTCCTTCCCTCTTTCTTTCTTTTTTCTTTCTTTTATGATAATGCACCTTCGTGCTATGAATTCCGGTTCTTTAACTTTATCTAAAAAGTAAAGTATTACTTCTTCATCACCCACTATGGCGGTAGACATTTTGAGCTAAGTTAAGCACTATGTTCCATCAGTATTCCTAAGCTTCAGCTGCTACCGATGTTGTAAATAGAGCTAAACAATTGAAATGAGGTATCATGTTTAAATGAACTGAAGATCAATGTAGTCCCATGCACAATATGAATCCAAAATAAAAGTCTTTGAGCATAATTCTGACTCCCTCAAAAGCGTGACGAGGTATGTTAGAGACATTCAGGCGGCAATTTTGAACCACCGATGTGTGCAAATGCGAATCTTGTCGCAACAGTTCAACATTTCCTATGGTGCAGTGTACAATATTGTTCACGACACGTTGAGATTTGTAAAGTTAGTGCTCGCTGGGTGCCTAAGAGCCTGACAGAAAACAACAAGGGCCAGCGAATGATGACGGGCTTGGATCACTTAACGCGGTACATCCGCAGAAGGGCATTACATTCTGAAAGGAATCGTCACTGGTGATGAGTCGTGGTCATACCACAACACGCCCGAAACAGAGCGGGCAAGTATGGACTGGAAACATGCTGGTTCCCCAGTGAAGAAAAAGTTCAAGGTGACTCAATCTGCTAGGAAAGTGCTTGTGACGGTGTTCTAGGATATGCAAGGTGTTGTATTGGTGGGCTTTGCTGAACACGGGACCGCTATAAATGCTGCAGCCTACATGAAAACTTTGGTGAAGTTACGTCGTGCCCTTCGTGACAAACGTCACAACATGAATGCTGACGATGTCAAAATTCTTCATGACAATGCTCGCCCTCGTGTTGCCCTTGCTGTTCGTCAGAAAATCACCAAATTTGGTTGCGAGGTGCTCCAGCATCCACCATACAGTCCGGGCCTTGCACCGTCGGACTTTCATCTGCTTAGTCCCATGAACAAATTCCTGGCCGGCCAACGCTTTGCGACAGATGCGGAAGTAAAATCGTCAGTTCGCAGATGGCTATACTCCATGGAAACGGACTTCTACGAACAGGACATATTAAAACCGGTATCACGATGGGAGAAGTGTGTTGAGAAACTTGGTGGCTCTGTCGAAAAGCACATAAAAGGTGTAAGTTCATTTGTGATTTTTTTGTTGTTTTAGCTATTAAACTTTAAAAAACAAATATTGTACAATTCCTTTCGATCAGCCCAAGTACAGTGGTCGCAGTCAACGTTTCCCCAGTCGGCTACAAAGCGAACGGAAATCTTTGAAGCCTGACCATAAACCCATCAGTAAAGGATTAGTAGGGTCTACCCATCCCTCAAATACAATGCGTGGTCCTTTCTTTAGCTCCACCAAAGCAAAGCGTTGTTGCAATGTCATTTCTGTTGTCACTTCGGTTTCAGTACGTTATAGCAGCTGTGACAGTTAAGCTTATATTTTACTTATTTAGAGAAGTTATATAGTGTTTTACTTAGTGCAATTTTGTATGTTTAGCAGTGTTTAATAGTTATTAGCGTTTAATAGTTTAATTAAACGAACCAAGTTGCTGACCCTCCGGCCGCACCAACAAATGACTCAGCCGAGTACCAGTAGTGCCAAGACCACGAAGAAAGGGGGCTACAAAAGCTTTGAATAAGCAAAGCCAGATTTTTGTGTGTAATGTTCACGAACATGTAGAAAAGAACCCTTTACGTGGAAAATGTTTGCTATTGTTTTGAATTTCTCAAAAACAGCTATAACGATTTTTAGTAAAATACCGCATGTTTAAGATATTTGCATAAAAAATAAAATTTGTATCTTGAATTTTATGTTCTGGGAATAACTTGTAAATTCTTCCTCGTTCTCAACTTTTTGTATAACTGGTACACCGTAAGAGATAGGCAAAATCTTACTGTGCGTAAAATGCAGTCTCAGTAAAGGACACATTTTAGGTCAAATTATGTTAATCATTTCCGGGAAAATCTATGTTATTGGTTTAAATTTTGAAATACAAGTTGGAAGTCATGCTAAGAGCATGGAATTTCAAAGTCATCATCTGGTTTTTAAAAATCTGACTATCGCTTTGGCTTATGAATCCTTATATTTACAATGAAATGTGCAATGAAATTTTATCTCGTTTAAGAAGAAGTAGAAAGAAGAATAAGCTTTTGTAAAAGTAATTTGTAGAAGAGTGAATAGAGATAATCATGTGAATATAACACATAAGACTTCTGTTTTATTTTGTTTCTTTTGCCTTCGGAATTTTTACTTATCCTGTATTTTATAATAAAGCTATTCATTTAAGTAAACAGAAGCTGTCATGTTTATTAATCTTACATCTTAAACAACACAACCTCTTCTTATATTAGCTTTATATTAATAAAAACATTGTTGTGAAGCAAATTTATCATGTTTTCAAAGCTACGTAAAAAAGCACCTATCTTCCAAGAGTAATACAAAGACCTGCGTTCGCTTTACGTTTTTCACCTGCTTCTTCTTTTTTAATTTTACATATTTACTGTTTTTGTTTACATCTTCTGGAACTTGGTTTTTCTAACATTCTGTGGTTGCAGGACAAACAAAATAAAAAATACTTTCACCATAGCTCCACGCACATAATAATTACAGTAAGCAAAACTACAAACATGCAACCCTTATTTATAAAAATTAACTTTTAGGTTAAATAGCATAATCAAAAATGAGGCGTTGTTTTGGGAGTAAGAGTTCTTTTCAAAATAAATTCATATTTATGTATTTTAATTATTTAATGATAGTCCAGCAATGTATAGTTCATTCGGAACATCTAAGTTTCTCTCGGATACATTAACATGCATTTCCATTCTTGTAGCGTAGTATATTAGTTCAGGTCATCCTCAGTTATATTTTAAAGCGTTTGTAACATAAATATAATCATTATGCGATGCATAGTTGTTTACTGCATTTGTGTATAAAGCAAGCAGACAAACTGCATGATTGTATTCTGTACATATGGAAATCAGCTACAAAGTTTTGCTTTTAAATACTATTTTTAACTGTGGCAACAACGCGCATGTGTACATGGATGTCACTAATATGTTTATGATGTTTGTGGTTAGGGAGGGTAGGGAACAAGTGTTTGGCTACTGCACAAAGGCCGCCGCTTGGGGATCCTTAGACTGCGACGACCTTAGATACCAGCATCGTGTTTAAGTACCTTATTGTTGTTAATTTGGATATTCAGTATTTGTTTACGCGACCTGTATTTAACTTTATCTTCTTCAGAATATCCCAGCCATGATATATCAACACACATAGCAAGTAAAAATAGAGTAAAACATTCAAAGTGATTTTCTCTAATGACGCTTCTCCTCTTCTAAGTCTGCTGCTTCTGACGTATTTAAAGAATCACACAATATTTGTTTTTCTAGCTGGAAGAGATAAGCAACCCGTTAAAACGGTAGTATGCTGCGAGTAGTAGGGCAATAGGGACTCCCAACCACAGAGAGACGCCACTGATTGATAAGATGTGTCAGATAACCCTTTGTTCCATCCCGCCCGCCCCGCTCCTCTTTGTGTTACACCGACACGCCGACAACATTGTTCCTTTCACACCACTCGCCAGAGAACCGGAACAATAGACTATTGTTCACATCGCTAATCAGGTGTCATGTAGCTGTTAGATTTGATTGACAAGGGTTTGAGCCACAGAGAGATACCGCTAATTGATGACACTTGTAATCCGATTGACTGTTTAATCAGATAACCCATTGTTCCTTTCACACCTACCCATATAAGAGAACCGGAACAAAAACTATTGTTCCCATACGGGAAAAATAGAGACAATGATCCGAATGTTCCTTTCACACCCCCCGCCCTTCGGGCATTTGCCGCCCTCTAGGACTCTCAGTCGCATGCCACCACCCATCTACAATTGATGGAAGAGATTTAGGCCCCAAAGACGCCCACAATTAAGGTTTAATTGAGCGTACATGTAAGCATGTGTGTTTACAAAAGTTTTGACACCCTTTGGCGGTATTTTCTCGACACAGAAAGTCCCCATCCCACTCCTTTGTGTGGGTGAAGTCCCCGTCGCTAAAGTTCTAAATATATGTACGCGTGGGCTAGTGATTAATATAATGAAGTGTATATCTCTATTTGAATATTATATAAGCTGTCCAATGAGTTTAATTGATTACAGGTGTAATGACATGTGGCTTACTGGTGAAAGAGACTATTTCTCTAAGTGCTTGTCAATCAATCAGGTAATGTTTGTCCATGTATAACATCATCTAGCGTTATTGATTCAAAGATTTAAACCGCTAACAAAGACTATACTGCCTTCTAGAGCGTTGGATTCGCGGTATCTCGTACCCTAAATGGCTGGACGTATGCCACCACCCACACACACGCACACACTCACTCTCTCTCTCTCTCTCCTTTGTGCTAGCAAGCCGCTACCTTAATATAATTACCGCTTCATTGATATGGTAATTTGGATGCCCCAACGAGTTATACTGTTGTTTAAACACCCGTACCAAATGTGTTGAATATCCCCTGAGGTGGGTAAACCCGACCTCGGAAATTTCATTTCCAATATATTCAGAGACTTGGGCTTTTTCACCTTAATGGTCCAGGATTTCCAAACAGCTCAATTCGCTTTTCAGGAACGCCAATGCTGGGGGAGATATAAATCATAGAGAAGACTAATCGGCAATATATAATACTTATTGATAAAAAGACGAGTGTTGAATTAAAAAAAACATTGAACACCACCGGGAATTGAACCCAGAACTCAAGCGATACAAATGCTTTATGAGTAAAGAAACGTAGGTATATATTGCATGTAGCTAAAGGATAGGAATCGAAAGTGTTTAAAACGTGCATTTTCGCACACTCGAGGTAAAAATACAGGGACCTTCAAAACAAGCATTTCCTCTGGAATAAGTTGTTGCAAGAGGGGAACTTAAAACACACGATGTCGAAAGTCTTATCAAATACTCTTGCGGAGTTTCTAGCCATGTACACTTCTAATATAAATTTGATATTCGTTTTAAAACTTTTTCTAAAAATGCGGTCTTCGAGAAGTGAAATCATACATCCTGAAAGACCATACTTATCGTAAACGTAAAAATGTGTATAGCATGGACCTGGGGACATTAAACCATGCGGACACTCGAGATAAAATACAGAGGACCATCAAAACAGTCATTTCCTCTGGAATAAGGTGTTGCAAGAGGGCAACTTAAAACATACGTAGTCAAAAGTCGTTTTGAGTACTCTAGCGGAGATTCTAGCCATGCACACTTAAAATATAGATTTGATATTTGTTTTAAAACTTTTTCTAAAAATGCGGTCTTCGAGAAGTGAAATCATACATCCCGAAAGGCCGTACTTATCGTAAAAGTTAAAATGTAAATAAGATGGACCAGGGGACTTAAAAACATACATTTTTGCACACTCGAGGTAAAATACAGGGTACCTTCAAAACATGCATTTCCTCTGTAATAAAGTGTTGCAGGAAAGGGACGTTAACATGGAAATTCTGGGGGGAGGGACTTACAAAATACGATGTCGAAATTTGTAATGGATAACCTAGCAGTGGATCGAACTACGCGCTGCAAATATAAGTTTGATATTCGTTTTAAAACTTTCTCTAAAAATGCACGCCTGCGGTCTTCCAGAAGTGAAATCATACGTTCTGAAAAAAACATACTTATCGTGGAAAACCTCTCCACACGCCCACTTAAGCGTCTTTATAAGGATATATGACGCTTGAAAAACCCTAACTTATTTAGACGCGTTTGTTTATGAAATGTACCCTGTACGAGACTAACTTCCCTCCATGACTCTTTAGAAAAGTTGTTTCTAATCCAAAAGGGTGGATTGGCCAACCAGATCAATTTATTTTAATCGTCACGCCGCTCGCTTTCAATTTTTATATGACCAAAATAAATGATATAAAAGGGGCTGTTTAACCAACAATTTTCGCTCTGCCTTGCGAGAACTCGTCGATATAACTATTGTTCTGGTTTTACAACGCTCCGCTAAATTTCATCAAATACCATGTCTGGTAAGGTCAAAAGCATTTCATTTACTGTAAAAGTTAACTTATTACTCTCTGTATTAATTTATAAATGTGTTACTTTTTTGAATGTCAGGAATTTATATACAAATTGCTCAACATTCCATATTTAATAGCTAGCTGTGTGAATTTCTTTTTCTCAAATGCAAACAGTTAAGTATTGATTTTTATGCAAACTTATTATTCTACGTGTTCAAATACGGGAGTTTTTAGCGATGAATTATATTCATTTCTAGAGAAAAATACAATTATACGAATACCTTCTTAACTTTTTTCTTTTTTAGAATATTACAAAAAGTCTGGTGTGTGACTTTCTTATTTTCCCTAATATTTTCATTTAGTGAAAACGTTCAGACTGTTTTCATTACGTTAAAATACATATTTCCATGGCTGTGTTGAATAATAAACGTTCTTTATATGCAATAGAATATTTTTCCGTGAGCAATCGACGAATACTTGCTATAAGATAACCCGAGTCATTTGGTATTCTCTTTAAAAAATATGTCATTATACATCTGCTGCTTAAAAATATTCTCTTTAAACATTACGTAGCTCTAATATTTCGCAGATATGAAAATCACTTAATAAGAGTTAATACGACATACAACTAAAAAAAAACAAAGCAAGGTACAGAGTTAGTGAAATCTATTATACTTAGACATGACGCTAACGCAAATTCTGCGTATATTTTTTATAAGAATGATATTTAGCTTTGCTAATAAACAGCGAACAGTGAACTATATCTCTATAATAGGCAATGTCCAGAGCGTTTCTATATTACTTTAACCGAAAGTATTACACCATTTTAAAATGTACACGAAAACTAGGAGTAATTTTAACAGTGCTGGAAAAATGTATGCGATGGAATTTAAAATTAAATGAATGTATTCATATAAGGGAATCAAAGGTTAAGCTATAAACAGATTGAAACCAATCAAAAACAATACGAGAGGCAGTACTTAATTTATTTGTATGCACATTAAACATAATATCTCTATACCAAAGTCAAGAAGAGTTAAGCTATATAACGTACAGGTGGAAACGATTTGAGTGCATTTCAAGTGGTTAAAAGACAATGCTTAATATTTCTCTAGCTAATATGAACGGAGTTTTCATTTTTGCTGTTTTTATTAAGAACAGACCACGAATAGCAGTTTAGCAAGCTCAATATGTTATCGTAGTAATTGAATGTGGACCCTAGAAATTGTAATATGCAATTGGACATACATACAAAAACAAGAATATTTACATATTCTTCCTTCTATAGTTTAAATAATAATAATATTCAAATTTATCTAATAAACTTATATTTATGTTTAAAAAAGAAAGCATTTCTCGTGACAGATCGCTTAAAGCTATTTATGTTTTTGAAGTGAATATTTACATTTTATTTAAAACATAATTTTTCCTAATAAAAACAACAGCTTGTGTATATTTAAGTAAAAAGGCAAGGAATGAAATGTTCCTTCTTTCAGCATATTGGTCTGATGCAATTCAGGATGCCTTCAAGCGCCTGCAAGTTGCAACGTATTTTACATCACTTACAGCTTGCCAAAAAGATCCATATCTACCAATGAGCTATCTTCAGTAGAATATCTTCAGGACCAATCCAGTCTCTCAAACATATTTACTCCTTCAATGGAGCAAGCAGTCCAGAAGTTCAATATTTATAATGGTCAAGCTATGAGGTCGGAGTCCCACGGTATAAACTCAGCATTAACATCAGTGAGACCCAAGCCCCAGGGGATGAACACTGTTACCCTGATGTATGCAGCTGCCAGTAATTATACATAGCTATTTATGAGGTCGGAGTCCCAGGGGATGAACTCAGCATTAACTTAAGAGACCGGAGCCTCAGGGGATAAATTGCGCTACCCACATAAATGCGCCAGCAAGAATTTATATAGTTCAAGGTATGAGACCATGGTCCCAAGAGGATGACTACTAATCAACATCCGTGAGACCAGAGCCCCAGGAGACGAACGCTGTGCACTGATGGTTACACTAACCCTATGTTATTCAATGACATTCAATCCAATTCATCAGGGATAAAATGCTCAGAAGTAGCCAAAAGAAAGACAACGGCAGAGGTTACACAAAGCGAGAAACTAAAGTTTAATTCATAAAGAAACGACGTAAGAATACTTCGTACAGCCATCTGTATAAGTGACCTCAGAAATGTTTGCATCCCCAAAGACACGCAATATGGCGCAAGAATAGTTTTAAAAATCTCATATAGAGATTTTAATGTTATTTCACATTAAACATTACGTATATTACACTTCAGATAAATCGTACTGCGTTTTGAAAATAGTAAAACAACGATGACAAGCGTGCTTATTCTTCAGTTATATTGTCATTTAATAAAGGTAGTTACTGTATTAGTAGTTTTATTTTGTTTAGCTTTCTTTATATTTAATGAGTGAGCTCTCCTGTTTAGCGAGTGGTGCTACCATGCAAGTGTTGCATAAGAGCCTTCAATCGACTTTCTCTTCTCATCATTAGGCGATAGGCCAACTTTATTAACTTCTACTGACAAAATATTGTATTTTTGGCACGGGATCAAATTTAACCGCAGTTCTTACGGTTTCATTACTCCTTTGGTAGACCATACAGCTATTGGAGGTGACATGGCATATAATAGCACTATGCTTTATGTTTTAATAGTTTTAATCAAAGGGCCATTTATATCAACAGCATATATCTTTGGTCCAGAATAGTTCACAAAGTTGGATTATTTTACCTCATCTTTAGACTCTCCCAAGGGCTTTTTGCTGCAATTGTGTTTTTTTTGGATAATCAGCCAGAGAAAGACAGCCCCCAGAGACGTGCAAGACTAAAACAGTTCCATAATTATCTGTGTCTAGTTGCTAAAGGAGCGTAACCTATGTTAGTATACATTTGTTGTAGTCTGTCGATGAATAAGGAAGTTCGCATTCCAAGTATATCAGCTTCAGATTTTCTACACCGTAATATGGTAACAATACATCATACTGATAGCAATACATGCGAGATATGGAAATGTATAGCACCCACATGGGGATGTATATAGGCTGTTGAAGATGAGCTGGGGTGAGGTCATATGTACGGAAATCAACCTAGTACCATACATAGTTCGGTAGACTAATGTAGGTTTTCGATTGTCCCCTTGTACGAAAATTCATACGATTCCGAATGTCCTCCATAGATTTTCCAAACATGGCATGTTAAAGACGTTTCTTCAAATACTTCTAAAAGCGTTTCTTGCACATTGTACTAGTCAGTTATTGAATTCGAAGTAAGGTTTCAGACATCATGGATGACGAAATTGAATTACTTATGTACCTTTTGCTAGTCATAGTACATGCAAGACAGTCTTTTTTATTTATGTATTCATCTACACAATTCTTCGGAATTCCAAGATATGCATTCAGTTTATTTGAAGATGCCTCCTTTAACCTCGTACACTTAACGCCAGAAGGGGCAAACAGTTATGAAGATCATCAGCTACCTCTATTGGTTACTCAATATTGTATATATGCTAATGGATTATTCTTGCTATTATTATGTTATTAAACTGTGATAGTTATCAATGATGGAAATACTTCAATAAAACGCATCATAATTAAAGGTATTCAAAGAAACGAGCATTCGTAAGAGCGCTGTGGTTAACATCGTGCCACTTCCACATGGAGGATTTTAATGGCTTTCTTCTAAATAAATCGACCTAGAAAGGATAAAAGAAGGTGATTCTCATATATAAGAACTTGACGTTCAATAACCTACATAGATACATGATGTTCATAATGATTTGTAATTCCTGTCCAAAAATCGTGAAATTGTTTCTGTCAAATTATTTAAAGAAAATACTTGAATACATGCAGTAGGAAAATAATAAATAAAAGCGAATATTTTACAGAATTAGTACCTACCATCCGTTATTCGATGACTTATTTGCAAAAGCTTTCTGAACCTGTATAGACTCTTGAAATGCAGTTGTTAACCCTCTAGATATCTGTTCGGTGTGATATCTCAATGAACGCGTGAGAGACAGTGAAATATGATGGCAGAAAGTGCTCTTTATAGTTTCTCATGTTTAAAGCAACTTAACAAAACTGCTAAATTACATGACTCAATTTGACTACTTGATTTGTTTGTTTTAAATTGAAGATTACTGGATGAGAATATGTAGCGTTTTATTGGCTGAGAGAAGTAATCCCGGTATTTAAAGGGGTGAGCTTGTTTTATTGCCTGTAGAGAAAACTCAGGTCTATCCTGAAAAACAAAATTTTTAAACTTGCATTGGAGTTTAAAACAAGCCTAAAAGCATGTTTTGTATTTCTTAGTTGTTTTGAAAATAGAAAACCAACATATTTCAATAGAGCATATAAGTAACAAATTTCCAACTGTTAATACGCTTCAGTAAATATATTATCTAATGAACATTTCTTTCGTTACTTAGCAGAGTTTCGTATTTTGGTAAACATACTAGCTCCGAATTGCGCTGTAATTTAACACTATTCTGAAAAGAAGTTTCGTATTTCTTAGATGTTTTCATAATAGAAAAGTATTATGTTTTGTTACAACATGTAAATTACAAACTTCCCACATACAATATGCTTCAATGAACATATTATCTACTGAACTGTTCATGTGTTAACTACATATCCTATCTCATAGCACAGCTTAGCATTTCCATACACATAGTTGCTTCGACTTGTGCTATAATTTAAAAGAAATTTGAAGTATTTCTTAAATAATTTGGCGACTGGAATTGCTAGGTTAACGATATATCGTATTTCGTCAGTGATATCATTCATATTATATATCAGACAACGTTAGGTGTTAATATGTTTTGGAGAAAGAAAGGAAACTTTCTTATTTCAGTGGATTACTATAAGTTTAAGAACATTTTAGTTCACTAATTTAAGACAACACAAGAGTATTGCCTTTCTTAGAATACATTTCAGTGTTTGCTCTCCTATATAGCTTTTTAATAAAAATCGGTGAATTGAATTTCCAGGTTTAGGAAAATACCTCTTTTCAAAATGTTATTAACACATTCGTAAACTAGAAAGTTACTTATTTCCGTACACATACTGCGTTGTAATTTGTCAACTCTGAACACGTGCTTATAATTCTAAAGGTTAAAGTAATGAATGCCTTAGACTGAAGAAGTGTAAGATATTTAATGGAATGCGTTTTCTTTATATGGAATTCTTTTGAGAAGGAAGGGAAAAATTTCCTGTGTTTTCCAAGTGTAAGCTCTTTAGAAAAGCAAAGATTAAAAAAATATATCGTATTTATGAACAAGAAAAGCCTAAACGGAAAAGCTTTCACTGCTTTTACGCACATAGCGTATATAAACGAAGTAAATTTTTCCGACTGTTTGCTGTTATAGGAAATAAGTATACAGAGTGAATCACCTAAAGCTTGCACCGCAAAAAATTCGGAAATGGAAAGTGCTATTGATGTGCAGTTTTCACACCACTGATTGGTAGTAAAGGGCTCGTACATTTAGCCTATAAACAGATTTTAATAATACTGAGAAAGTGTATTCTTTGAGCAAACATACAATATTTTAAATGGAACAATGCCTAGTTACATCAACAGAATAAAAGTACGGTAAATTACAATTTCAATGGTGTTAGTTGCAGGATTCTAGGGCGAGTCGTTTACGAGAAATCGTTTTTTAAAGTTTCCACCCCAACAATTGTTTGTCCCATTCAAACTGCATAGTTGCTAGGTACGATGTCGTTATGTTTGTTTGCATTGTGTTTTCTGTTCATTGATTGCATTGTTACTTTCTGGTCAGTTAGCTTGTGACAATTCAAGCAATGAGTCATGAGTGGAAGATAGATTTACTAATGCAGAAAAAGCCGACATGCGCATGGTGTACGGAAAGTGTAGGAAGAATGCAGCTCGTTCCTGTAAGTTGTATGCGGAAACGTATCCCAATAGACGTCAACCATCTCGGCAATTATTTTTCAACCTCTTCAACCAATTACGTGAAAGTGGTAACACCTAGAAAACGTAACAGAAACAAACAAATAACTGGAGAAGAGGCAGCAATTAATGTTTTGGCTGCCTTGGAGTAGATCCGCAAATTAGTTCCCGCACAATCGCACGTGGAAGTGGCATAAGTCAGGCAAGTGTACTGCGCAATCTCCATCGACATAGGTTCCATCCCTATCAAATCTCTCCCCATCAAGAGCTGCATGGAAACGATTTTGAGAATCGTGTTAACTTTTGTACATGGGCATTAAGACATGATATTCCAGATTCATCAGGTATCTTGTTTAGTGATGAGGCAACATTTACTAATCATGGTCAGGTAAACCGCAGAAACATGTACTATTGGTATGTTAACAACCCCCGTTGACTTCGTCAGGTGGAACGTCAGCGTCCATGCAGATTAAACGTGTGGTGTGGGATAGTGCATCATCAGCTCATAGGCCCTTTGTTCATAGAAGGAACAATCAACTCGCACAAGTATCGCAGCCTCCCGACAGACCATCTGTCACAGATGCTAGACGACGTTTCTTTGCAGACTAGGAGGAACCTGTGGTACCAACATGATGGCTGTCCAGCCCATAGTGCACGAAGAACTACAGCTTGTCCTAACGGATTGTTTCCAAGTCTTTGGATTGGACGAAGAGGAGCTGTTCCTTGGCCGGATGTGACACCTTTAGACAATTTTCTGTGGGGAAGGCTGAATGACACTGTCTACAAGGATGTACTAACTACACCAGACGATATGAAACGACGTATTACAGCTGCCTGCTCTGAAATTTCCTTTGAAATGCTAGAAAGTGTGTAGCAGTCTTTCCATAGTAGACTGGAAGCGTGTACTGAAGCTGCCGGTGGTCATTTTGAACACAAACCTTGAAAGGCTTATGTTCCCTTTACCTGTAGGAATCCACAGAGATATTGCAATCCCCTTTTGTTTTTCTTTAGTTTGTGCTACCACAGGTTGCACAAGTGTCGGTGCGTAAAACCTTCAAAATAAGATTTCTCGTAAACCACTTGCAGTAGAATCCTTCAACAAACGCCTTTGACATTCTAATTTACCGTACCTTTGTTATGTTGATGTAACTAGGCATTGTTCCATTTAAAGAATGTATGATTGCTCAAAAATTCACTTTCTCAGTATTATTAAAGTATGCTTATATGCAAAATTTACGAGCCCCTGACTAGCAATCAACGGTGTGAAAATTGAACATTAATAGCACTTTCCATTTCCGAAATATTTGCTGTGCAAGATTTAGGTGATTCACCCTGTATATATAAAATAACTTCGGATAGCTTGTGCTGCTAGAGTTAAGTTATAGGGGTTTGCAAATAGCATTTTATTTGGAATTAGATTTACGGGTATTGAAATAGATATTTATTTAGATCTAAAAGCCCTTACGGGTATTGAAATAGATATTTATTTAGATCTAAAAGCCCATGAATTTTAAGGATCAATGCTGCTGTTAAAGTATCTTTACAGGCCTCAAGCAAGGGCACTAGGTATACATTTAAACATATTTGTGTGAGGTCCAGACTAAGAAGCTCCAGGTATAGGTGGATGTGAATCACACCACGCCCAGCAGCGATGTTTGGAAAACGTACCGAGAGGGGCTAGTATCCGATGGCCACTGGCGGAACTATCTCTCTCACCCACTCGTCTTTCCGATTATATACTAGAGAGAGGGGGACGAACTTTTCTGGAAGGCTTTTGATGGCTGTCCAACCAGGTTCCCATGGCAGGCAAATTGGCAGTGTAATTGTGTTGTTTTGCCTACCCTTTCGGATATTGTGATCGTATATACACGCTATTAAACAAATTCCCTGCCAATATTATATATATATAGTAATTAGCTGTTTAATGCTTCTAGTACTTTATTAAACCTTACGCATTATATCCCCTTAAATATAGGTTGAGCCGAAAAACTACGAACCGGCTGCGCAGTGTTTATCCTGTCCGCGTTCTTGGCGCTCGTTGCCGTCTGTCGCTATCATAGCCGGTTCGTAGTATTTTGACTATCCTTGTACTTTATCGTTTAAAGGAATACATGTCCCTTGTACGCTCAGAGGGAAATCTAGCTTTTATAGGTTTTGTTTTGTTGGTTGAATTTATATAACCCATGACAGATATTGTGTTCTTATGACGAAATGTCTATAACGCGCCCTTTTATTATAACCAGAAAGGGGTTAATATGCAATATATTAAGTGATGCCTTACCTTGCTCAATAACTTTTAAATTTAATGGCAGTGCGGTGCTTCACAAGACTTCATATTTTTAACGCTTTTAATGTCGGCTTATCACTAAGAGAGACCAAAGACTACGGTTCGAGTGATATCGGCTTATTACAAAGAAGAGACCCAGTTTGAGGTCCTTTTATACTGATTTATATCTGCACATGGTTTTGTTGGGAAAAACAGCACGCGACTAAAATATAAACCTTTTGATTTATGACGGGAGATGTACAGGAAATTCCTGTTGAAATTGTTTATATTATAATGATAGCTAACGATTGTATCACCATACATAAGAAATTATTAAATGTATTTTGGAATGTAGGTGAAAACTAGTGTCAGCAATGATGACTTTCCACTAATTTAGCTTTACTCATTACTGAGAATTAATGAAGGATAAACATCGAACCAGACTGGAAGACAATAAGTTACGCGAAGCACGTCTTGTTTGTTCCGCCCTGCATTCATAGGAATTAAAATGGAGACATGCCAACATTCAACAGATATCAGACTTATCGGCAGACAAACGGCAGAAATAATACAGCCACGTAGTTTCAAATATGTTCGAAAAATTCTGGGAGTAGAGTTAATATTGCTATGTCGATATATGCGCGAGGCGTTTATATTAAAGGGGATAGTAATTCATACATTCCTGAAAACGTCTCAAATGAGTTGAGAGTCAAGTCTGAATAATCTCTCATGCACTGGTCTTCTGATAAAGTTTGTATTGAGTTTTGCCATGACGGTAAATGTAGGCTCTACGGAGGAGCTTCCGGAACCAGGGCAGAGAACAGCAAGTAGGCCGTAACGGCATATTTTGCTTCCAAAGTGACCCCTGGGTGGAAGGGGTGCGGGAAAGATCCCAAGGGTGATTAGATCGGGATACCGACAGGCATAAGCAAGGACGTGGTCCCTAACGTTTCCAGATAGAACGCATCCGACGTCCCTGTCCCCACCCACAAACCACCAACTTCCAGGGTCACCGAATTGAAAAATGAGTGGTACCGGAGCAACCCCAGAGAAGGAACCTTTACAGAGTGCAAGCCACCGCCCAGCCGCAACCCGCCGAACACCGTCGCCTGATCCAGAAATAGATGACAAGGAAGATGATGGGTACAGGAAATGAGAGCGTGGGGAGTTGTGGTAAGAGATGAACCACCCGTGTATTCGCCTGTCGATCCGGGGAAACCACGAAAGCACCTTTGGCCAGAGTGGGCGGTGGCCGGGGATCGATCTCGGGACCTCCCGAATGCGCGCCACAATTAATGGAATGCCGCCAACCAACCCGCTTGGTAATTTTTGACATACACAATGCTTTCTCATAATGTGAACAACAGAACTGTACTGAACGATATTCCTCCTCCCCTAGGAGCCACAAGACCTTGTAGTTAGTGGGGAGGCTTGCGTGTACCAGTGATTTATTAAGCTGTACTGGTAGAGGTACTCATGCCAGAGAGATTCGTAATGAGGTACCAAGCTAAGAAGTGGCTCAACAGAAAATCCAACACAAAGGGACTCCCAGTTGGAGAACCTTGAGGGACTTCCAGCTGGAGGACCTTCCATGGGCTCTGGTCCACCCAATCCAAGGTGGGAATGCATCGTGCCGAGGGATGAATGGCACTGGGGTGGTAAAAAAATGCAGTGTCGCGAACGATCTCTTCAGGGTAGCAGGCGACACCGTGAAGTAATTAGACTTCCCAATATATACGGGGCTCTGTATTGTGTGACTTTTATTTCCCTGCCACTCGTGGGGCTAAGATGGAATAAAATAAAATAAATATTTCCAAGGCGGGAGAGGGGGACTCTCCAGTTGAGAGAAATCTCTCACTTGACAAAGAAACGTCAAGTGACAGAGACTCTCCAGTAGAGAGAAATCTGTCACTAAATAAACAAATGGGTGCAACTGCATCTGGAATCAATAGAATGCACCTGGACACCAAGAAGTTGTCAGGGGCAGCTAGAAGAAGAATTAAACAAGCTAAAAAATGAGTGAGGGCACACGAAATATAAACCCACAGAGTAGAGGGGGGAGGTCCGTACTGATCCAGGGACTTCTAAAAGAACCAGGACAAGTGTGGATACTCCTCCTTCGGATAAAGCCAAACCTGAGAAGAGGCCTAGAGGCACTGAGCCCGGTGTCACTTACAGGGAAGCTTTGGCCGATTTTAAGAAGGCAATTGTTGAAGAATCCTATCCTGAGAGAAAGCTGATTGGGGAGGACATTCGACCCATTCAGGCTGAGATTCTGACGATGATTGATGAGGTGCCATCTAGCGAATCTCTAACTAAACTGAGCTCCCTCTACAGGATGGGGCTCTGATATATTATTGTGATGATGAGCAGTCATGTAATTTGCTCCAAAACACATTCAAGGAGCTAAAATCAAGGAGAGATTAGTCCTTAAAGTAGTAGATCCAAAATATCTACCTAAGTAAGTCCAGGTGGCCCTTAGGACTCGGGACATGACAACCGATGATCCTAAGGTGCTGCTAAGACGCATCCAGAGATTCAACCAGGAGCTGAATATAGAGCACTGGAAAATCATTGACAAGCAGGCAGACTCCTGTGGTGAACTCCTAATTTTAACGGTGGGCCAAGATTCCGCTAAGAAGATAAAGGCACTTGGCATGTCGGCCTATACCGGGGTAGACTTGGCCCTATTTAAGATCTTGTCTGACCCGGAGAGGAAGGCAGAATCAGACAAGGAGAAAAAGGCAGGCAGCGATGACGGAGACGGTCCGGAGACGATGGAGATAGGGGACTCTGGAGGATCCGCATCGGGTACTGCTTAAGGTAAGTGTTGTGGGTTAAATGCAATTACGAAAATAGTTCAAATTAACTTGCAGCACTGCAAGACAGCTTCAGCCATTTTAAGTAAGAGACTTGTTGAAGACAATGTTGATATAGCTCTCATACAGGAACCTTGGCTTCAGAGGGGTTCAATTAGAGGGATCATTTGTACTAAGGGTACTATATACAGCCCTAGTAATAATAATCCAAGATCATGCATTATGCTAAGAATTGGATAAACGCATTTCTTATTATTGAACACTGTTCCAGAGATGTAACTTCAATCCAAACAACAGTGGAGGAGGCAGGAGAGACAAGAGTTTTAATACTCTCTTCCGTCTACCTCCCTTATGAAGACTCTGATCCACCATCGATAGTGGTGAGGGACCTTGTGAACTACTGCGGAGAGAATGGAAAGGAGTAAATCTTGGGGTTGATGCCAATGCACACCACACATTGTGGGGGAGCAACGATATCAATCACAAAGGAGAAGAGTTAATGGAGACCTGGTGAGTACAAACCTTAATGTTTTAAATTGAGGTAATGAAACAACCTTTGTAACTTTAAGAAGGGAGGAATTCATTGATATATCCATAGGAACTAATATTATTGAGAACCTAATTTCAGAAGTCACTCTACCATTGATTTATAGAAATCCGAGGAAAACTGACTGGGGCAGATATAGACGAGACGTATCAGTATTGACATCGGGTATCTCAAGGAACATTCGTTCTGTATTGGATGTGGAGTTTGCCGTTGATGAATTACAACAGCCAATTCTCCTAACCTATCATCAGAATTGTCAGCCTAAGGTAGCTTACTCGCCAAGGCTTGTGTCTTGGTGGATAAAAGGGTTAAGCAGACTTGGGAAGAAAGCAAGGAAGTTATTTAGACTTACAAAAAGGAACTGGTGTTTGGGACCCATATAGACAAGCCTTCACCAATTATAATAAAGAAATACGCAAAGCCAAAAGGATTTCGTGGAGGGAGTACTGCCAGGGGGTGGAGAATGTTCCCAGCAGTGCAAGATTCATGAAGCATATGGCAAAGGGTGTTAAAAAAATTGTGAGCATTATCAAACTGCCTGATGGCACGTACACACAGTCTGGTTCTGAGACGCTTCTGCAACTTGCGAGGGCTCACTTTCCAGACTTTATGGTATACAGTGACAGCAATTCTGTGAAGGGGCAAACAAATCCGGACCATCTTTCTTTGGACAGAGAGGATTGGAACCCAATCAAGAGCGTAGTCAACGTCACTAAAATAAGATGGGCCATTAAGTCGTTTGGACCATATAAATTGGCAGGCTCTGATTTAATCATTCCTGCATTTCTATATGTTATTGATTCAGTTCAATCCCTACTTTGTAGTATTTTTAGAGTTTGTCTAGCCAATGAATATATACCCATGGCTTGCAGGCAAACGAAGATGGTGTTTATACCTATACCAGAGCGTTCTAGTTACGCCCGGGCTAAGGTTTATCGCCCTATAAGTCTCTCCTCTACTATGCTTAAAACTCTGGAGACGTTAGTGGATAGGCACATTTGGTAAATGTTTTAATGGAGCATCCATCAAACAAATACCAATTTGCCTATCAAATAGGGAGATATCAACGGAAGCAGCACTTTATCAAGGATCTCGACTATTGAGAAAGCGCTTAATGCCAGAGAAATAGCCATTGGTGCTTTTCTTGATATTGAAGGTGCGTTTGACAGGACATCTTGTGATGTAGTGTCGGACGCCCCTTATGGACACGGTGTACCTTCACTCCTTTATGAGTGGATATGTTTTGTGTTACAACATAGGAAGATAACCATGAATCTATATGGGGAGACACTGGATGTGTCCACGGAGAGGGGCTGCCCGCAGGGGGGGTGTTTTATCACCCCTGCTATAGAACCTTGTAGTGGATACACTTGATTGTGCACTCAATGGTGATGGTTACTTCACAGTTGGTTTTGTAGATGATATTGCAATAATCATAAGAGGGAAATTCCCTTACATAGTTTCTCAAGTGCTACAAATGGAGCTTAACCCTCCGTCAGTCGCTAGGGGCCTGAGAGACCCCTGGCATTATATAAATGTTATAATTTTCGAACGAACGCACATATGCAACTGCCTGACTAGGACATCTAACATTACACCTTGCACGATTATTTGCTGCAGCGATAACCTTATCTGTTTATTTGTTTGGCTGGAGGAATGACTAATCAGCAGTTACGTATCGCACAGATCAACCAGGCCCCGCGCGTCTGCTCTCGTTACATATTGTTGACAGATTTTGATGCAGTAATTTGTATCACAAATTACTTAAATGTAAATAATGATTGTAATATGAATATGCATTTTTATGTGACATTGATTTGAGATGTTTATTGATTGTAATTATTGTTGAGAAGTAAGTTTATACTGCCTTACTGAAACTGACAATAATAGCGTGCAATAATGTAGCGAGGGGGTGAGCTGTTTATCATTATTGGAAACGAGGAAGTTACGTAATATTGGCGCGTTTTCTTTTAGAATTTTCTGGAACATTTCCCTAGAGCATATGTATTCATAATTTTCATTGGATATAAAAATAGACGCTAATGTTGGCGCGTTTTATTAGCCAATTGCAGCTCAGTTATAATCTTTAGGAATATCTGGGTGAAGGAGTATAAAAGGTAGGTTAGAGGTAAAGACCCCGTCAGTTCGTCGAAAATATTTTGTATGATACACGTCGCCTTCAGTCCAGCAGAAATATTAGCCGTCAGCTATCGATTCACAAGTTACGCGTAGCAGAATTATGAAAAATCTAAAGTGTTGTAAAGTTAATTATACAAAAAGTTGAAGTACGTGAATTAAGAGTGATCAGTAATGAAGTTATTATAACAGTTTCAGTTTGGCGAGTGTCAAGATCAATGTGTAAATGTGATAGTGACTGTGTTTCGACAATAAAAGTGTAAAACAAATTTCTTCATCAGTGTTATCTTTGGATAAAAGATTCCTTTCCGTTTACACAACCTGTATAAAGAGAAGTGCTTGACCAAAAGATCATAGCTAGCCTGGAGGACAGTGAACAAAAATTAAATAAAATAACAGTAGCATTCTTTCAAACGAACACCAATACTGCCGCAAATTGCTAACACCAGATGGAGCTAACAAGCCTAACAAATGAATCACGTCACAAGATGGCTTCACCACGCGAAGTAAACACACATACACCAACATTATAAATTTACCATCGCAAATTGGCTCCCAACTGTGGGGCTCAGTAAACAAAATAAATATAACATTAATAAAACCACCACAAATTGGCTTCCCAAACGTGGGGCTAACAAATACAAACATATACAAATAATGTTACTTCAAATTGGCACCCAGAACGTGGGGCAGAATAACCAGGATGGAGCAGAATTAACCAGGAAGAAGTGAGATAACCAGGAAGGAGCAAAGGAATCAGGACGTGGAGCGAATGGAGCAGTGAACTGAACTACAAGACGCAGATTCCAGAAACAACTATAGGAACGAGAGACTACGCGGATGATTGGACATCGTAATTCCGAGATTAAAAGGCAACAGGGGAATTCAAATACAGAACACCAAAACGACGTAGCTTCATCATGATACGACACAGAAGCGACATACAAATCTAGGAGAGAGGGGCAGAAAGCTGGACATCAATGCTACATCAGCAGATAGCATCAGAAAGGTTAGAAAAGTGTTATGTTAATTCTAAAAAAAAGGGTAAAAAAATTTAAATGTACCTTAGGAGCGGTAGGATAAAGAAAACAATGGCTACTAATAATATTGAAGAAACAATGATGGAAGGGGATAATGTAACAGTTAGCTGTAATTCAATACAGGTTACAGAAAATAGCTCAAACAATGTAGGATTTGAGGGAGGAAATATTAGTGCAGAAAGTGAGAATAGAATAGCAGGAAATGTTAATTTTGATGCTAGTATGATGATGGAAATGTTGAGAAATTTTGGTGAAACATTAAATAGACAATTGAGGGAAGATATTAGTAAGAGTTTAGAACAAAATCTAGATCAGAATAAGAAAGAATTAAGGAGAGATATTAATAAGAATAATGAGAAATTAGAAAAACTAACTCAAGATATTGGTAAAAATAATGAGAAATTAGAAAAGAAAACAGATCAAAACAGGGGAGATATGCAAAAGAGTCATAGGGAATTAAGAGAAGATATTGGTAAAAGCTTAGAACAGAACAGGGAAGAAATTGAAAAAAAATTCATGGAGCTAGATAGTAGTATGATGAGAATGAGAAATGAAAATCAGGAAATGATAGCAAATGAAATAGGTGAAGTTTCAAAGAAAATGTCAGAAATGAGCAGGGAAATATCAAACCAAAAAAGTGAGGTTAATAATAAAATAGAACATGTTGATGTAAAATGTACAGAATTAGGTAGCCGACTGAGTAGCATTTCAAGTGAGTTAAGAGAGATGATGGAGGCTACAAATGCAGATTTAATTCAGGTGCAAGTTAATTTCAGAGGGGAAATATCTGAAATTCAGAAGGAGTCAGAAACACAGAGAAATAAATTGTCTGAGGAAGTTAAAGATTTGTCTAAGGATTTGAATCAAAAGCTAACTTCTGAAATTAACAAACACCAAGCTGTTCAAAATGAGAATAATAAAAAATTGGAACAGACAATAGAAAATCTGCAAGGTACTGTAAATAGGTTAGAATTGAATTCAAGGGCAAATATATGTGATGTGAATGTATCAGATATACAAAATAATGATAGAGGTAGTTCCTCAGGTATGACAAATAATGTGAGTGATGCGGCAGCTTCATCTATAGCTAATGCTGAAACTCAGAGTGCACAAGTAACACTAGAGAATTTAAATGTGGGAGTAGGGAATTTGCAAAATTACAATCATATCTTAAGTGATTTTCCACTTCCAAAATTTAATGAAAACTCCAGTCCAGTACAGTTTATTGCAGACTTATCAGAGTACTTTCAAATTAAAAAGATACCTGAAGCATTAAAAATGATAGTTGTAAAAAGATGTTTGGACCAGAAAACTTTAGATTGGTTACAAATGGTATCAGGGGGTGAAATTTCATATGAATCCTTTAAGAGGTTATTCATGAACAGATTTTGGAATGTTACGGTACAGCACAGAATTCGAGCAATGCTTAGTCATGGTCAATTTGATCCACGAGAGGGAATATCAATGACTGATTACTTACTGAAACATGCAAGTCAGGTTAGGAACTTGTCACCTCCAATCAATGAGGAAGATTTTGTGAACTTGCTCACAAGGCATTATCCTTTAAGGATACAAAATTATTTACTAATTGCAAAACCACGTAATATCTATGAGATGACAGAATTAATGACAGCTTTGGGACAACAGGAAGAAGATGTATCTCGGGATTGGGAACATAGATTTTTAGATGTGCGAGATAGAAGAAATTACCAAGGTAGTTATCAGCAAAGTAGAGGACAAGACAGGCGTCATGAAAATAATACCAGACAACGGTATCAATCATACGTTCCACAATTTGAAAGATCGAGGATAGATGGGAGACCAGGTCGACAGGAACAAATAAATTATGTCAGGACAGAAAGATTGCCGGAAAGAGGACAAAATTATGGAAGGCGGTACATTAGACAAAGGGGAAATTTCACTCACTGGAGGGAAAACAATAACCGGGAAAGATCTGAGGAACGGCAAGAAAATTATGTGCCAAGAGGACATAATTTCAGAAATCGAGGATTTCGAACTCGAGGAAGGGGAACTCAAAACAATGGTAGCGACAATGAGATAGATTTAGCTCCTGTTAGGAATGGCAGTCCCGTACGTGAACATGGAAGTAACCAGGAAAACTGTTAATAGACTCCTGTGCAGTAGGTTCTCAGGACGTCTTTAATAATTCAGTATCCATTACTAATACAAATAATATGCCTACACACACACCCTGTAATAAGATTGCAGAAACAAAAGATAAGGGTGAAAATTTCGAGTCACCTCATGTTAGGATGGAAATTGCGAAGAAAGAGATCATTGCAACTATAGATTCTGGTTCGTCAGCTTCAATTTGCTCACAGAAATTTTACATAAATTTGATTAATGAAGGTAACAAAATTATGGCTCTTCCCACTAGTAATTTAGTTTGTCGTGTTGCAATCGGAAGAACGACACAGGTCATAAAAACACAAGCTCTACTTAACATACTTATCGGCGGAGAGAATTTTGGGGTTATGTTTCTAATTGTAAACCATATGATTATTGACATAATTTTAGGATGTGACTTCCTTCATGAATATGAAGCAAGTATAGATTTTAAACATGAAAAGTCAAAAATAACAAAAGAAGATAGAGAAATAAAGGTACCTTTTATAAAAGAGAAAGTTTCTGTGATTGAGATGACAAAGGATGAGAAAAATCTTTGTGACCAAGAGTTTTTTGTGCAAATAACAGAGACTGATACAAATAGTCAGATAAAGCAGGTAGTCACAGAATATGAAGGGAATACCACGCCATATTTTCAACAGCTAGCAGAAATGCCAGAGAAAGTAGAGAAACTTACAATCCAAACAAAAGAGGACCATGTGAGCGAGACAGACAACAGCTGGGAAGAGAAGAGAAATGAGGATATAATACACAAGTGTGAAGAAGCTTATAATATTACGATAACGCAAAAACAAATCCTTCATGATGTTTTGATGAACAATAGTTCAGTATTTAGTAATATCCCAGGCAGATGTAATGTATATCAGCATA
Organism: Deroplatys truncata; assembly: GCA_030765065.1. Taxonomy (NCBI): domain Eukaryota; kingdom Metazoa; phylum Arthropoda; class Insecta; order Mantodea; family Mantidae; genus Deroplatys; species Deroplatys truncata. The sequence goes on along the minus strand of CM060990.1, from coordinate 521,367,146 downwards.
CATTTCAAGTAGAAGACGTACCACCATATAGGCACAAGTATGACAATTTACTTATAAGTCTTCGGGACAAAGCTAGACAACTAATAAACAGCATGTTAGAAAATGGGATTATTGAGCAAAGTAATTCTCAATACATAAATTCAATCTGTTGGAGTATTAAACGAGATGGTAGTTTGAGATTAACATTAGACGGTAAATATGTCAACAAGTATATGAAGCCTGATCATTTTCAAAGTGAAGGAATTGAAGAATTAATTACGAAACTTTCAAGAGGGAGATTTTTGACATCCATTGACCTCACTGCATCATATTGGCAAGTGGAATTAGATCCACAAGTGCGTGATTACACTTCATTTCAGTACTCAGGGATCCAGTATCGTTTTTGTGTAAATCCTTTTGGTTTAAAAAACTCAGGAAGTGGATTTTTGAGAGCCATTCACAGTATCTTTGGAAATTCTGCAGATGACTTTTTAATAAAGTATATTGACGACTTTCTAATCATTAGTCAAAGATTTGAAGAACACATGAATAATGTCCATTATGTGTTAAATAAACTGCAACAACATGGTATGACTGTGAACATACAAGAATCAAAATTTTGTGTCAAGGAAATAAATTTTCTGGGTTATGTAGTGGATGAACGAGGTATAAGACCTGATCAGAAGAAAATAGAAGCAATAATGAAAATTCCACCACCAAGGAACGTAAAGCAAATTAGACGTCTCTTAGGGGTATTGAACTTTCAGAGTAAGTTCGTACCAAGGTATTCGGCTGAAATAGAACCACTGCGGCAGCTACTCCGAAAGAACAAGAAGTGGAAATGGACAGAGGATCATCAAAAATGTTTTGAGAGAGTAAAAGAATTCTTTGCTAAGTCCATATTACTCGAGAGGCCTAGAGAAGATTTGGAATATGAGATTTATGTCGACGCATCAATGCAAGGATACGCCGGAATTTTAGGACAGCGAGACATCAACAATGACTTTCACGTCATTAGTACAGCTTCTAGAGGACTTACAAATATTGAGCGGAATTCTTCAGGTACTCAGCTAGAAATTGGAGCACTATATTTCTCATTAATTCGTTTTAAAACCTATATTTATCAGCAAAAGGTGAAAGTATATTCAGACCACATCAGCTTAACTTTCATACAACGGTGTAGATTATGTAGTGGAAAACTTGCTAGATACATTCATGCAATATCGGCATTCGATATTGAGATTATACACATTCCTGGCAAAAATAATACCATCAGTGATTTGCTATCAAGATTGAACTACAACCCACAAATTCCCGAAAATATTGAAAGGCCTAGAAATGAAGTCAAAATATTGACAATTGAAATTCCTTTAAGCAAAGAAATGATTAGAAAATTGAAAAATATAGGGGAAATTCAAAATGAGGACGCAAAAATATTAGAACTTAAAGAAAAGGCACCACTAATTGAAGAGGCAAAGAAAGAAATTGTAGCAATTCGGGATGGGACATTATATAAGAAGCATGGAAAAGAAGTGCCTAGTTGGAAGGTAATGGTTCCGAAAAGCATGGAAAAGGAACTAATTAAGAATTTTCACGAAGGGTTAGCACACTCAGGGACGGACCGGTCAACTTCTATGATTCTAGAGAATTTATACGTATCCAAATTGCGTCAGAAAGTTCGAAAATTTATATCGTGCTGCAACCTGTGTCAGAAGGCAAAGCAAATAAATGCAGCATATGCATTTGAGACTAATTCGGTTATAAGGGATAAGCCGAGATGCGTAATTAGTATTGATATTCATGGTCCGATGCCTTCAAGTCAATTTGGAAATAAATATATATTTGTCTGTTATGATATATTCAGGAAATATGTAAGAATTTACCCTTTGAGAAAACCTACAGGTTTAGCATGTTTGAATAGACTACTCAAGTCATATGTGATAGAAGAAGGACCTATCCAATCTGTATTGAGCGATAATGCTTCGTACTTCACAGGAAAAAAATTTATGGATGGCCTGAAAGAAAATGGCATTAAACAATATTTTTCGTCAAGATACAGACCGAACTCCAACTCAGTGGAGAGGGAAATTAAGGAAATTTCAAATTATTTAAGGGTGCTGTGTCATCGAAAACAAACCCAATGGTATGGATACGTGAATTTCGTTCATAATCTACTAAATGAAACTGTAAACAATGTGACAGGATACAAACCATGTGAACTTAAGTTAGGAAAGAAGATCAATACAATGTGTAAGAAAATTCCAGAAGCCATTCCAGATGCGCACTCGATACCACAAACAGAAGAAGAGATGTTCCGAAAAGCATTCGAGAGGATGAAGAAAAAGGCCATAAAAAGAAAAATTAAACATGAAGAAAAGAAGAGAAAGGAATGGAGGATTAAAATAGGAGATTTAGTTTTGGTTAAAACCAAAAAATTGTCGGATAAAGCAAATAAACTTTATTGGCGAATATTTCTCAAATACCATGGACCATATGAAGTTGTTGAAGTATTTGGAACAAATACATATGAGTTATGTAATCCAACAACTCGAAAAAGCATTGGAAAGTTCCATATTGAGATGCTAAAACCATACAACAATGACGATAAAGGTGAAACAAAAGACAAAGATGATAAATAGTAAATGCTGAATAGTTAAAGACGAAATGCAGAGCAATATATTGGAACGTAAGAGGGTTAATTATGTATGTATGTCATAAGAAAGGAGAAATAAATTTTGGACATAACTAAATGTTTAAAAGGAAAATAACATTTTATTAGTAACTGTAACAGCATTTGAAATTAAAACTTAATGTTAGATTAAAGTAAAAGTACGTAAATATAATTCCAAGAGTAGTGTGAATATACAGTACAAAACAACAAAAAGGGTAAAAGTCATTAAAACAAATATTTATGTAGCAAATAGAACATGTTAAACAGTACTTAGATTTAAGAGATGTAAATATATTCGTGTAGAGGGTGAATATTTTAGTAAATATGTGTAATAATTACAAAAATTCTTAAATGCACAAATTTTTGTCAACAATATAAGAAAGTAAACCATTTTTTGTAACAGTAACTAAATAATTCAGAGTACAATATTTGCCATAAATTTTTTTTTTGTAATGTCAGATTAATGTCTAAACACATTAGACCAGAGCCAGTAAATAGTGGCGAGATAAAGGAAAAACGTATGTCGTGTGTTAAATGCGTGTGAAGTGTTAAGTGAAAGTGATAAATAGCGTGTGTTCCAAGATTTAGGAGACTAAAAACCCAATTATAAAATTTCCAAACAAGTTGTAAATATTCATAATTATGTTTCTAGTGGGGCATATGATGCAGTAATTTGTATCACAAATTACTTAAATGTAAATAATGATTGTAATATGAATATGCATTTTTATGTGACATTGATTTGAGATGTTTATTGATTGTAATTATTGTTGAAAAGTAAGTTTATACTGCCTTACTGAAACTGACAACAATAGCGTGCAATAATGCAGCGAGGGGGTGAGCTGTTTATCATTATTGGAAACGAGGAAGTTACGTAATATTGGCGCGTTTTCTTTTAGAATTTTCTGGAACATTTCCCTAGAGCATATGTATTCATAATTTTCATTGGATATAAAAATAGACGCTAATGTTGGCGCGTTTTATTAGCCAATTGCAGCTCAGTTATAATCTTTAGGAATATCTGGGTGAAGGAGTATAAAAGGTAGGTTAGAGGTAAAGACCCCGTCAGTTCGTCGAAAATATTTTGTATGATACACGTCGCCTTCAGTCCAGCAGAAATATTAGCCGTCAGCTATCGATTCACAAGTTACGCGTAGCAGAATTATGAAAAATCTAAAGTGTTGTAAAGTTAATTATACAAAAAGTTGAAGTACGTGAATTAAGAGTGATCAGTAATGAAGTTATTATAACAGTTTCAGTTTGGCGAGTGTCAAGATCAATGTGTAAATGTGATAGTGACTGTGTTTCGACAATAAAAGTGTAAAACAAATTTCTTCATCAGTGTTATCTTTGGATAAAAGATTCCTTTCCGTTTACACAACCTGTATAAAGAGAAGTGCTTGACCAAAAGATCATAGCTAGCCTGGAGGACAGTGAACAAAAATTAAATAAAATAACAGTAGCATTCTTTCAAACGAACACTAATACTGCCGCAAATTGCTAACACCAGATGGAGCTAACAAGCCTAACAAATGAATCACGTCACAAGATGGCTTCACCACGCGAAGTAAACACACATACACGAACATTATAAATTTACCATCGCAAATTGGCTCCCAAATGTGGGGCTCAATAAACAAAATAAATCTAACATTAATAAAACCACCACAATTTGTTTCTCATTAGTTTTTGTACAATATTGCTTTGCTATTGCAAGGAGCTGTTACTGCTTCGTCATGAATACGAGTAAACCGTACGATCTACAGAATCCGAATAATTTGGAAGAAGTACATCGCCTACTTTGCGATTATGATGCCTTGCTCGTGGATGACAACTTATATGAATCAGATGATTCTGACTCAGAAGATAAACTCGAAACGAGATCTTTAGATTCAGAAACTGGTCATGAAGATGAAGAAAAAGACGATGAAAGCAGCTTGTGTGATAACGTGTATTTTATAGGTAACATCATATGCTTATCATATTAATTCTTCTTCTTCTTCTTCTTATTATTATTATTATTATTATTGACAATACATTCTGTTGTTATTTACAGGAAGAGATGGAACAAAATGGGAAAAAAACCTTGGAATATAACACAGACAAGAGCTCACAATATATTGACCAAACTTCCTAATGTGGTAGGAGCTGCCAAAAATGCGAAAACGGAAATTGATTTTTGTTACCTAAGATATAGTTGATTTGATGGTCGAAAACTCAAATACTTACATTAGCAGTGTGCAGCACAAATTTGATCGTGAAAGAGACAGCAGACCTACAGATGTAATATAAATAAAAGCTTTCCTAGGCTTATTGTACCTGGCAGGAATTCTTCGTGGTGCACGCCAGAATATTCACGAGTTTTGGAGAACCGATCTTGGAATTCCTCTATTCCGAATGGCTATGTCCGAAAAACGATTAAGTTTCTAATACGCTGTATTCGCTTTGATGACAAAAGCTCAAGACTGGAGCGACGAAGATTGGATGAATTGGCTGTTGTTAGAGAAATGTTCACATTGTTTCTGAACAACTTTCAGAACCATTATTCTCTTGGACAAAATGTCACTGTCGACGAACAGTTGCCGGCATTTCGTTGTCGGTGTGGTTTTAGACAATATATACCATCCAAGCCAAACAAGTATGGCATAAAAATATTCTGTTTGAGAGATGCAAAACTGTTTTATACAACTAACATGGAGATTTATTGTGGACAGCAGCCGGACGGACCATATTTGCAAACTAACTCGGCAGAGGCTGTAGTGCTGAGATTAACTGAACCAATCTCTGGCACTGGACGAAACGTTACTGCAGATAATAGGTTTACCAATGTATCGCTGGTGAATGAATTGCGCAAAAGACAACTTTCTTTCGTCGGTACAATGCGAAAGAACAAAAAAGAGTTACCCACTAATTTCACTTCTCCAAAAGATCGCAGACAGTACGAAAGCTTATTTGGCTTCACAAAAAATGAAACACTTGTTTCACATGTTCCAAAAAAGGGTAAAACAGTAGTTTTGCTCTCAAGTCTACATGTTTCATCCACACAGCTATCAGAAGGTGCTGAGAAAAAGCCTGAAATAATCCTGCGTTACGACAGTAAATCTGGAGTTGATGTAGTAGATAAATTGTGTGCTACATGCAATGTAGCAAGAACAACGAGAATGTGGCCCATAGTAATTTTTTACCATATCTTGAGCATTGCAGGTATTAATTCTAGGGTTATCTTCATTGGAAACCAAAATAAATATTGCACAAGGTAAGAGTATTTGAAAGCACTATCTTCAGCTTTACTGTTACAACAGCTAAAAAGGAGAGCAACAGCATCAAATCTACCCGGTGATTTGAAAGGCCTTTTGACAAAATATAAAGTTGAAGAATCCGGGGTAGAAGAATTGTCAAATACACCGCTATGCACATTGAAAAGGAAACGATGTGAACCCTGCAACAAATACAAAATGAACTGGAAAACTAAATATGCATGTGGGAAATGCAACACCCCCTGTGTTTGAGCAAGCGTGCTAAAAATATTTGCGAAAGTTACTTAGTCGGGGAAAACACGGGTGAGAAAGTAGATGGTTCTGAGTAACTGAACATTTGAAATTACAATTTGTATGTATACCTGGAAATGGCAATGTATTTCTTTATACTTACTGTAATACAATTTATAACGTATATGTACTCGTATTTTAGCTTGTATTTTTATTTTGTAACATAATACCTACTAATGAAAGCCTTGTACGCTTAATATAAATAAAGGTAAACACAGGAAAAAAGAAAATAAACGAAATAAAACAAAAATACAAACAACAACTAGGCCCCGCGCGACTAACGGCGTTCTACAAAAGCGCGCGCCTGACGGAGGGTTAAGAATGTAGAAGCTTGGTGCAAGATGAATAATCTAACTGTTAATCCAAGCAAAACGGTAGTGGTACCCTTTACCAGGAGAAGGGGGCCTGATTTAATCAGACTCTCTCTCTCTCTCTCTCTCTCTCTTTGGTGAAGTAGTGTCCTATTCAACACAAGTTAAATATCTTGGGCTTGTTTTAGACAAGAAATTAACTTGGGAAATTCACATGGAATTATGTATTACCAAGGCCTACAGAGTCTTTTGGACATGTAGTGGTATGCTTGGTAAGACATCGGTTCTGAAACCTAGTATAGTGATGTGGTGGCCTAGAGTTAATTTAAAGGTGTGCGGAAAGGAGCTCTGTAAATTACAGATGACCTTCTGCATTTCAATTATGGGAGCTTTTAAAGGTACTCCAACTGCGGCAATGGAGATGCTGATTGGGCTCACACCTCTCCACATATGGATGAAGGCAGAAACCATGATCGCGTATCTCCGTATTTGTCGCCAAACTAAAGTGTCTAATTTTGGACATATTAATCATCTCAAGCTTCCTTGGGGCAAGAATGTACAACAGATACTCAACATGAGGACTGACATTCTTGAACCAAGATTCAAGTTTGAATTGAAATTTACGGTCTCCTATCCACAGCGGGGTGAATGGGAAAGACTGGTGAAACCTCATAATAACAAATGCCCAAGCTGGTATACTGATGGTTCTAGAACCAAATCAGAAACGGGGGCTGAGCTTTACGGTAATGGTACCAAGATTTCTTATAGTCTGGGTACCTTAGCTACAGTTTTCCAGACTGAGGTTTATGCAATCCTAGCCAGTGTAATGGAAAGCATTAAAAGGAGATATAAGAATAGAAGAGTTCTTATTCTCTCAGACAGTCAAGCTGCTGTTAAAGCACTTGAATCACCATTAATAAAATCAAAGTTCGTCTCAGAATGTCGGAAATCCTTAATGATACTGACTGAACAGAATAACGTTCAACTTATGTGGGTGCCAAGACACATAGGTATACTAGGCAATGAGAAAGCAGATGAAGCAGCCAAGATTGGTAGCGAAACCCCATTTTTGGGTCCGGAGCCTGTACTGGGGGTGCCCTACAGACCAGTGAAGCAGGCTATCAAGTGTTGGGCTCAAGCACAGCACAAGAACTACTGGAACTCCTTTGAGGTTTGCAGACATTCCAAGTGTTTATTACAGATCTGGATAACAGCCGAGCAAAGTACCTGCGCGGTCTTAGTAGAAGAAGGCTTGCATAGGCAACAGTATTCATTACAGGACACTGTGCCCTAAATTTTAATTTATGCAGAATGGGATTGTTTAACAACCCCATCTGTAGTAGATACCTAGAAGAAGATGAGACTGTTACTCATCTGCTATGTGAATGCCTTGCTCTTGCAAATCAAACGGCAGGTATTTTTGGCAACCACTTTCCAAAGATATATGAACTATCTAAAGCCTCAGTTAGCAGTCTGGTTAAGTTCATAACGAGCAACAGACTGCTTAACTGATGAAGGGGGGATGCGCAATAGATCTTTAAGGTCGCAGTGCTTGGGCATAAAACCCACACTTTTTTAAACTAGAAACTAGAACGATATTCCTGGTGATTTTCATATGTGAACATAAATTTAGACATAGGCTTCAAGACTCGTAGATATCTTTATCTTAAAGTATGAAAAAAAAGAGGAATACACGTTCGATTCAAATATATTTTCGATATTTAGACTGAGAGTAACAGGATATTAAATACGAATTTTTATGTATTATATAAAGAATGTTTAAAACATATTTAAATCAACAACACAGAGAAGCCAAATGTATAAGATGTTCTAAATTGCCTTAACGTTAGCGAACATTTTTGTTACACACTCTTCAACGGTCTCTTAATCCGTATGTAGGTACTATGTTGTTTGTACTAAGACATCCTGGATAGCACAATTAGAAAATTTTCATATTATTTGTTGTTTTACATTAGACATTTATTTATTCTAATTTATCTCTAAACTTCACGGAAAGAAAACTTTATGGACTACTAACAGCTTATGTTAACAGATCTTCTAGGTCAAGTATAAGCATGCGTTTTGCTGCTTTGAAAACTACAAACCAGAAAATTTATTTTTGTAACATTTACAGTTAATGATTAAAAAATTGTTAATTCCAGTAAACTACTTACCAAGCTGACAAACCTATTGTTAATACCATCTTAGATTCCAACGAGAAATACCTTTAATAAACCATGCCTTCTGTAAGTAATGGAAGTTTAACCAGAAGATGAATGAGGTAAAGAAAAAATGCTGTAAATGTCACACGCTCTTTTCTGAAATATAGAGGAGCATACAAAGCGAGCATTTCTCTTTTATTTTAGTGCAATTGTAACCTTGAATAGACAAATATATAGAAGTAAAAGGCAATGTGTAATTGCATTTCCTTTCTCTATCAGGGTCACGAAATTCAAGTATATAATAAAATATTTTGAGCTTCTTCATGTTCTTCTGTTGTGTTAACGTACGCAGTATGTTCTGGCGGGAAAAATATCTTTCTGTCCGATTCTGTGTGAACCCAATGAACGACTATCTCACGGTTGAAATTGATTTTTGATAACCATGAAAATTATTTGTAATGTTATGAATCTAATGCATTTCACATTACGGAAGTTGTAATGAGTAACACGAGTTTGAAGTATTGAGGTAGTTTTAATGGTTTGATATCACAGAAAACACGAATTGAAATCTTACGCCTGCTACTGCTTTATGTAAATATCTGAAAACCCTTTAAAAATAATAACATAAACTTATTAACATTTACAAATAAATGCTCATACTTTTACAAAAAAGCAAGATTGGAAGTTTTACTAAATGCAAATTTTAACCCATTTGTTAAGTTCTACGTGGTTGCAGCGAGTGAATTTACGAAATATAGTGCTATGATAATACAGTAGCATGGGGTATGTTTTGCAGCTGCAGCTCTTTGAGCTAATAGACAACTTTTGTTATGCTAAAAAATGGGTGGGGTTTTAAACCTAAAACTTGAACCAAAGTCACCCCAATGGGCTGGTCTCCCCGCATTAAGGGCTATGCAAGGAACAAAGGGAGAACACAAATTACTCAAGAAATCGAGACCTTCCTATTTATATGCATACAGTCAATTATCATTTACATCTAAGAGTGTTATCTAATATCAAAGAATACGAAAACTGATTCTTGTTTATCCTCGCCGCTTAAATGGTTCGCAGGTTACGCTGTAATCTACCACTTGTGCATAATTTTCTATAGGTCTTAACATATTATTTGTTAAGCAAAGGTACTTGTTTCGCCGTAACGTGTAATTTCCATGAGCCGTAATGCCATCATTCGTTATAATTACCGTTGTTGAGACAAGCGAGGGTTTTCATCAAACAAATGCGTCTGTTGCCATTATGAATAATGACAGAGACGCACACTGTAAGTATACACGGTAGCCTACAATGTTTTCATGGCGTTTGTAATTCAGTTAAGGTAGAGGGCATAGCAGCAATCAAATAAAACCGTGCTATAAATCATTTGGATGGGAAAATTAAATCAGTCGATAAACTTTTATATTTTTTTCCTAAACTACATCTTGTTGAAATCATATTCTCAACATGAAAACTGCCAAATGAAGAAAATCCTCTAAAATACCTTGTAACTTTCTCCCAGAAAGTATACCTTTCAATTCTCTCCTTATAAATCATATTTCCTTGCCCAGAAGCGCTTCAGCAAATACAAAAATTAGTTTTAAACCACAGCTCTAAAATGTTGTGTAGGTAAAATATTCTTCCATAACTTAATAGGAATATGGATTAATGCAGATTGCATGGCAAAGTATTAAGTTTCCAGATAGGAATGAGGACATAATGCACGATTCACACAGAAAATGCTGAGTCTTTTGTACATAACTGGAAAGCAACTGATTGAATGGACTTATTAGTTACAAAACATTTTGCTTAAAAGTATGTCTCGCAAATAAACACACATTAATGAGTTTTGTAAGAAGAATTTGATATGTTTCTAATTAATTATAACACAAATATTAGGAACATACGTGAGTTTGTGTGTGAAAAACGAAAGACAAACAAAATTAAATGAAGGCTTTGCAAGAATCATGAATCAAAGGAGGTATCCAATTAAAAAAACAGAAAAAATAAATTGTTATTTAATATTTAGGAAACAGCACACTGCATATTTTTTCGTTCAGGTACAAATTTATTTTGTTCCATTAAATTGCGCATCACTTAAGTGAAATTTGTGAATTTGACTTCGGAAAAATTACACATGAACAATTATATATTCAGGTGGCCTACACAAGTCGTCCTTATTTGAAGTTATTTTATACCGCATAGCGCGAATGCCAAAAGGTTTGTCTAAGCAGAACTGCAAAGCAGATTCCACACCGACAGAGAGGATACGCTAAACGAAATACCAACACTAAAAACGGATACTTTAACTACTATTACTGGTCTAAGAGCTCATTCGGTACCGCAACGTCCTCCTATATGTGGTGTTTTGGATTCAATTTCTAGCTGGGATGCAGAAATTCGTCTTTAAACAAAAACATTTCAGGTATTCCCAGAGTTTGGGGTTTTAATGTGAGAGTACCTATGTGTTTGTGTCTGTGTTTGTGTGTGGCGGGGTGTTACCAGTTATTATTAAGGAATCCACTCATTAACAAGAATTCAGGATTGTCGCTTGTCGCAAACCTGAGCACACGCTTTAAGTCATTTAATTCCATAACAGTTAATCTACAATCAGTAGAACCACATGGCAGCATTTGTTGTTGCAAAGTTAAAAAGATACACAAAATGCTAAATTTATATTTATGTATCCTAAATGGTGCGTTAGAATTAATTATTTTCTTTTAATGCATTATTCTTAATAAGCATGCGCAAAAACACGCCCGCCTTAGTGGATGAATTATGTAAAAGCCTCTCAGGACCACGTTCTACCTGGAATGATCCATCATTTATTAATATTCTTTCTGTACGTGAAAAAAGGACACCTGCGCAGAACACAGATGTCGCATCTGAAAATGTTCAAAACACAGCCTTCGAGCCTCAGGTTCATTTTGCTGCGTCTCCGTACAGATCGTAATCATATCTGTGTTTTCGTTATTGGTGAAGGTTACGTTTTTGTCTGAATGACCTGAGTAGAGTATGTAGATGAGATCTGGCGCAGAAATGCGTTTATATGGGGGAGATAGGGAAAACGAGGGTAGATGATAGGTAGAGAGAGCGTTCAAGGAGGAAAGTGCGTTCATGTGGAGAAGATAGGGAATACGAGACAGATGCTAGGCTAGACCGGGGTTGAAGAAGGGGAATGCGCTTTATATGAGAGAGATAGGAAACACGCGGAGATGTGCTAGGCTAGTCAGAGGCTGGGGAGAAGAGTATGCGTTTATATGGGAAAGATGGGGAAAACGTGGATAGATGGTAGGCTAGACAGATGCTGAAAGAGGGAAATATAGGTTTAAACGGGAGTGATAGGGAATACTACGGGGGAGGGATGCTAGACTAGACAGGGTTAAAGGTAGAATGTGCTTTATGTGAGAGAGATAGGAAACTGAGGAGAGGTATTAGTCTAGGAAGGGTTGAATGGTAGAGCATGCGTTTATATGGGAGAGACGGGAAAACGATGATAGCTGTTAAGGAGGATAGTCTTGATGCATGCATAATGTCCAGTCTTCTCCAGGATAGCTCCATCCAGCATTCAGCAGGCGAGCAAATCCCATGGGGTTGAGTGCAACATAGGTGTGTATGATTTCGCAGGTAATTCTGGTAATATCCTAGGCATTTAGGGTAATTTAGGCAGTATAACAAGGGGACAGATTCCGGGGGTTGGATGCAACATAGCTTCGTATGATTTAACAGGTATTTCAGTTATTAGTAGAGGTATTTAGGTTAATTCAGCTAGCATCACAGGAGGTTAGATTCCATGGGGGCGAGTGAAGCATGGTTTCGTATTTCACAGGTAATTCAGACCGTTTCAGGGGTATTTAGGTTAATTCAGGTAGTATCACAAGGAGGGCAGATTCCAGGTTGGGTGTGGCATAGTTTCATATTTCACAGTTAGTTCGGGTAATACTGTAGATATTTAGGGTAATTCAGATAGTATCATAGACAGATAGACTTCAGGTGTTGGGTGTAGCATAGCTCCGTATGATTTCACAGGTATTCAATTTGGTATTGTTGGCATTTGGGGTAATCAGAGTAGTATCACAGGTGTACGTGATAATTTCGATCAGCGTTTTTGTATCACAGCAATTTAATGTAATTTTAGGTGACTTAGGTAGTCTCAAACGTATTTGAGTCATTTTAACAAGCAACTCAGATAGTATCATTGCTATTTACAATAAACCAGCTTGTATCAAAGGTGATAAAGGTAATTTCGAGCAGCGATTTGTACCAGAGCTATTTAAGTTTATTTTATATAATTCAGCTAGTATCACAAGTATGTAAGTCATTTTAACAGGTAGATAAGTTAGTATCGCAGGTATTTATGGTAATATAGAGAGTAATTCAATTCTTTATAAACATTTCTTATCCAAAGTACAACACTTTTATATGCTTTTTTCTAAATCCTATAAACTTTTTTTGTGTTCAACAGTTAGTATGTGAGACGGAGAGGGATAAACAGTGCATAGGGTTACAGTGAGGGTGTATAGAAGTAGTACAAACTAGTCCATCCGCACGGTCGAGGGTATATTATAATGTTTTAGTCAGCTTTATTGTATTATATGACTAGATTTATCTAAGGTAGCAGCTTTATCAGTCAATAATTGCTAGATTAGATAAGGATTGTAAGGTAGACGTCTCTCCCCTTTATCTAGGCTTGACTAGCACTAGGATTTGCTCCTAATGGCAGCATTAACGCCTCTCCTTACATCTTCTTCTTTCTTCACCAGGTGTATGCTGGGTGTATACACCGCACATGAGTAAACTTCAATTACTTAAGATTGTGGACTCGCTGGGAAAGCATTCATCTTGAGATTCGGTTACATTGTTTTAAGCACTGTTTGTAATACGATAATGTAATACGCATATGTAATTATTCCATCCTCAGAATAAATATTTTATCATCAAAATTCAGTTAAAGATATTTTATTCTCTTGCACGGTGGTAACAGCATGTTCTCGTGACAGGACCAGATTCATGGGCGTCCTCGGGTTTTAAGACAGTCTGTATAGCTGTCAAATCCAATTTACTGCTTAATAGCACTACGACTTATACCTTGAGTTTTTTTAGCATCCAGCCTTTAATACATCTTAGGTCGTAGCCCGACAAAGCGAAGGACGATTTTACTATTGGCCTCAACTTTAAATTTTCTAAGCACCATTTTGTTCTGAGTAGAGTGGTATATATGGTTTACACGGTAATCAGCTGTATCCGGATGATCAATAAAGCGTAGCTTGTCTTGATTACACATCTTCAGTTGTTACACGATGAATGAATGAATCAGTGTCCATATACATATGTTTCAGGTTTTCAGTTCCATAATATGGCAACAACACGTCGTAATGATAGTGATACATTAATGGCTTGGAGATGTCCAACACGCCCATACCAATGTATATAGACTTGTTGAATAGAAAATGACGGGAGGCCATATGCACAGCAGCTAAATTAGCAGCATATATTGTCCTATCGATAAACGTAGATTTGGCGATCAAGATTTCCAGTGCTTTCTCATTCGTAAACATTCGTATATCCATACGATTACGTACGTAATCCATAGGTTTTCCAAACATGGCGTTGTTAAAGAGTTTGTAGAGGTCCTTCTCGAAATCATTTGCAGCCTGTTGTCGTAGCCTGTTGTTAAATTCCACATAAAGTTTTAACCACAGAGACTGCCCGAATTGTAGCACACTGTGGACTTTACTCAACCGTAGCCCATGAATAAGAGCATGTTTCAAAGTCATGTAATGTGTTACATACTTCTTTCAAGGTCGAAGATGGGTTATCAGTCTCTTTGTAGATGATTCCTCGGGTATCATACACTCAGACAGGAAAGGTAGATCGTTGTGTAGATCGTGAAATTCTGCAGGATGCTCGATGTCAACTTCTAATATGTATTCATGAGGATCATCTTGTGGTCTTTCTAAGTCGATTTCTTCAGGTGAAACCCACACAAATCCACCATAAGGGAGCGCGTGGCACATTGCCCAACCATATTGGTTATTGCGTTCTCTTGTGTAATAAATTGGGTTTGTCTCAACGGATAATACTTATCCATGTTAGTGTTGTTTGCTTTGGCATACCGGTAGGAAACTTGACATAAACCTCCTCTTACACCAGATTCTATCATGAGTAGTTGATCATAATACTCTAGCAATTGCAGCTGAAATCCAGTATACAGCAACATCACGTCCCACGTAAAGTCCTGGAGAGCTAAAATAAGAGAGGGATCCACTTTGTGTGTTTTGAGGGTTTAATCTCTAAATGTTTCAAAGACACCATCTAGAAGAAGAACATCCAAGGTTAAGTACAGGTCACTGTACTCCACCAGGTTTCTCACATTAAACACCTTCCATATATTTCTAGCATGAATGTAGTCAGCATCACTAATTTCTTCTTCATTTAACCTATTGTAGAAGGATTCCTTTGTTGGACGCAGGTTTTGTTCAAAATATACCATGACGTGACGTAATCATAGGGATATGCTCCCTTACGAGTCATCAACTTCAATTTGTCTTCTCCGAAGTGCTTCAGTGTTTCACGGCACGATGTTAGATTTTTCACCAGCTTATACAAGCTTGAACTGAGGAACCAAAAGCTATCCACAAACTGAAAATTGATATCTCCTACATACTTGGAGAATGATATATAGCTTTCTTCAGACCTAGAAATTACTTCCAACCGCTCACTTGTACATCCCAAATCCTTAACAATGAAATGCGAGTCATATCCACTGAAGTTATGTATGAAGACGGGAAGTATTTAGGTGTTTTGCAGGCTAAATTACATTCATTATGTACACTTCCACGATATTCACCAGTGATGTGATCATGGTCCCGTACCTAATAGTTCTCTCCAGTAAAGGGTTTTCCACACAACCAGCATAATGTAGCACACTCAATATCCTTCTGCTGTTAATCTGTAAGTTTCAGAGTTATGGCAGATTTTTATATATTATCAATTTTCTTTGCAAGGAATGTCAGGCATTCCATAAACTTCTGAGCAGCATCAACACCACGATATACATAGGGATGCTTAGTATGACCAGTTTGCAGATGTTCAACAGATTGGGCAGGTTTCACCTAAACACAGATACTCGTAGGTACATGCTGCTGATAAGGGGTTGTATATGAAGTTTCAGGATTAGCAATACACATATGACATGGAGAGAGAATGCTTTCAAAGTCTGCATAGATGACATAACGTACCTTCAACATCCTCTCAACATTTTAAATTGAACAATTGATTCCTCCTTGGCAGACATAGCTACTCTTGGTACACCATGATGATTGCAGATGGATGATTGTTATTATTGTATTTCTAGTCCACTACATCCGCACGGATAAAAATGTGTAAAAAAGCGCTTTCAGGTACAAACACGTTCTTTAGGTTTACTTTTCTGACCTCGAATACGCTTTTCAAAATCCTTTATATATACTTACTGGTGTTGTGCACTACTGTCACTGAATAGAATCAGGTCATGATGCTTAGGTTTCGGTCTCAGCAATCTTTATTGGGTACACTTCACGCTTCTCATCCAGTCCGAAAACGTTGATAGACATACTGTTAAGCTTCTCAAACTTAAATATTTGAGAAAGTGGAGTAGGGTAAGAAACACCTCTGAAGTCGTACTTATCTTGATATTGTTGTATTTGCTGACATGCTGTGCATCCTTCTCAACATGTTTGGCTAATACAGAATACATGAAGCATTTTTCGTCGGTATAGTTCTGGATGTTTATACAAGCTTCTTTAGCTTCAACGGATGACAGTAGCGGTATGTAGCTCCTTCCTCATAAGGGATTCTACTTGTTGATACGAAGTCCAACTCCTTCCGCAGCAAGTAGAGCCCAGTTGTTACATTAAAGCTGTGATTCCACCATTTCAGTAACCAATTTCTTGAATTTTGTTTCCAACAGTGAGTCAAGATCCGTTTATAGGAAAGCAGGTTAACTCTGTGTTTTAATTTTTTTTCACAGGTTTCTCCGAAACTGATAACAAATCGACACTCTGCCAGCAGATTCATTTACACACGCTTGTGAATACCAAGATCTATATGTACAGCCTGAATTATCCGCGTTTTGCCTCATGTAGACACATGTTCAGATTTCAAGCGTCCTTCTAATGAAGTTTCATATTCTTTCATAGCACACTCCTCCAATATAGATAATAACTATTGTTTAGTAGGTTCCAATCTACTTTTCTTCTCAGCTATGTGTATTTCGCATAAATGTTTGTGCCACTGGCCCTTATAACTGTCATTGTAGCTTATGCTACTGTGTTTACACTTGCAGAGTGTTTGCACTCCATTTCGCATTTTATGTTATCACAACCTGTTAGAAATTTCTTTCCACATTTACCAAAAGAACATACTTATGCACTAGGAATGATATCCTTATATGCGAAGTTATTCATCTTTATTCTCGATGTAATAACGTATTAATTCCTGATAAAGAAATGTGGTCTTCTTCACCTTGATGACATTTTAGAAAGCATATTATTTTCGTGGAGAACAACGATGTTAAAACCTCAAGAATAATTAGCAGAATGAAGTCCAGTGCCGGTGATCACCCTATTTATATAGGGGGCACGAACATTTAGATCACCTACATACTGAATTTTAATCATAAAGCGGTGATTAAGCGTCCAAACTCTTACATTTAAATACGTGTTTACACAGGCGTTCGGGTGTGTCTGTAGGTCTCCGTGCAAGTTCACGTGTTTAGAGGTGTTTATGTGTGATGGTACGTATTCGTAAGTCTTCGTATAGCTTCGTAAGCTTGGAGAAAGTGCACTATGTATCTATGTGTTCGGAGATGTTCGTAGGTCTTCGTACAGTTTCGGGTGCTTAGAGTAAATGTTTGAAGTATTGAGCGGATGTATGTATGTGTTCGGAGATGTTCGTAGGTCTTCGTGCAGGTTGGTGTGCTTGGAGGTAGATTACGTGTGTATCTATGTGTTCGGAGGTATTCATAGGTCCTCGTACATTCCGGATACTTAGAGTGAGTGCTTGAAGTATTGTGCGGGTGAATATATGTGTTCGAATATTTTCATAGGTCTTCGTGCGGTTTCGTGTGCTTGGAGGAAGTGTACGTGTTTATCTATGTGTTCGGAGGTGTTTGTAGGTCTTCGTACAGATTCCGGTGCTTAGAATGAGCGTTTGCAGTATTGTGCGGGTGTATATTTGTATTCGGAGACGTTCGTAGGTCTTTGTGCATGTTTGTATGCTTGGAGTTAGTGTACGTGTCTAACTATGTGTTCGGAGGTGTTCGTGGGTCTTCGTAAAGATTCCGGTGCTTAGAATAAGCGTTTTAAGAATTGTGCATGTATATGTATGCGTTCAGATACTTCATAGGACTTCATGCCTATTTACGTGTTTAGAGAGGTTTTCGGAGGTGTTTATGTCTTTTTATGTGCAATTGTGTGCGCGTGCGTGTGCTGTGTGTTTGATCGCGTATGCTTTGTATGTATGTATGTATTTATGTATGTATGTGTGTGTAAGTGCGATGTATATATACGTGCGTGGGTATGTGAGTGAGATTGTATAAACGCGCATGCTTGTGATTGAGTGTGACTGAACCCCTAAATATGGAGGAGGCATGAATCTCTCGGATAACATTGTATTTCAGACCCGATGTTGTAACGATTTTACCACTTTTCGGTTCGACGTTGACAACCATGATTTATGTATTTAGAAGTTTTAAAAGATAACATATATATTAGATTTTATTATTTCTTATTTTCTATGCTTTTCGCTTTATATACTTTCAAAACAGTTGTATGATAATTTGAACAGTTAAATACTGATCAGGTGGCTAAAGCTGTAACATATCAATACCTATTAATGATATAACGCGATCGCTTATCAAAGATTTAATTCTACTCTAAACCATGCCGTAAAAAACGGGTTTGTTGTATACCACTCATGTTAATGCTCTACTGTATTAACCTCTAGCATATGTCGTCACACCCAGATACAGGCTGTCTAGCTCCGTCAGAAATGCTTAAACTCATCTCATTTGTCTCTGTGTATGTTCGCTCAGCACGTATTAACTTCTACCATATTACACCACACCCAGAGACGGTATGTCTATGACGTCTCTCCCCTTATTAAACTAAATTCATGCATATACCTTGTTATTTCATGTTTTCATTCATTTTTCAGTCCCTCCTTTCTATCTTTCCTTCATTCTCCAAAGAATCAGTACACAATATGACATTCCTATACGCTTAATACTCAGTAATCGCAGCAACCCACTACATTTCACTACAGACTGATGCAGTAATTTGTATCATAAATTACTTAAATGTAAATAATGATTGTAATATGAATATGCATTTTTATGTGACATTGATTTGAGATGTTTCTTGACTGTAATTATTGTTGGGAAGTAAGTTTATACTGCCTTACTGAAACTGTGAATAATAGCGCGCAATAATGCAGCAAGGGGGGGTGAGCTGTTTATCATTATTGGAAACGAGGAAGTTGCGTAATGTAGGCGCGTTTTTCCGTGTAGAACCTTCTGGAATATTTCCCTAGAGCGTATGTATTCATAATTTTCATTGGATATTAAAATAGACGCTAATGTTGGCGCGTTTTATTAGCCAATAGTAACTCAGTTATAATCGTTAGGCATATCGGTGTGTATGGGTATAAAAGCCAAGTAAGAGGTAGATCGCGGACAGTTCATCAAAAATCTGTGTACACTACACGTCGTCTTCAGTCAGTCAGTTCGTCGAAAGTATTTGTACCGCAAACGTCGGGTATCGATTCATAAGTTACGCGCAGCAGAATTATGAAAAATCTAAAGTATGGTAAAGTTAATTATACAAATGGTTGAAGTACGTGGATTAAAAGTGATCAGTAAGAAGTTGTTATAACAGTTTCAGTTTGGCGAGTGTTAACATCAATGTATAAATGTGATAGTTAACGTGTTCGACAATAAAAGTATAAAACAAATTTCTTCATCAGTGTTATATTTGGATAAAAGATTCCTTTCCGTTTACACACCCTGATCAAGAGATATGTTCGACCGAGAAATAATAGCTAGCCGGAGGACAGTAAACCAAAATTAATTAAGATAACAATAGTTTCAAACGAACACTAACACTGCTGCAAATTGCTAACACCAGATGGAGCTACAAACCGAACAAATGAATCACGTCACAAGATGGCTTCACATGAAGTAAACATAAATACACAAACATTTGTAAGTAATACCGTTACAAGCCACGAACGAAGTAATTTTCCCATAGTTACACAGATTTTATCTTCTACAATCGAACCAGGTAATGCTTTTAATAAATGTAGTTTAGTAATTTAGCTCCCCGCATCAGCATTTAACATTGAATTTTTATTTGAGTCAGCTAATATCCATCGTTTTGGATATGCGAGATCAACACTTCGGGGTTCCATCTGAGTACTAAAAGGTAACTTTTGTCATAATAACGCTATTTCTAGACAAGTTCCTCTTTTTACTTTTTATTTGGTGTGTCTATCTAAATTAGACAATGAGCTATTAAATTTATAGGTAAATTTCACTGAATCAGTGTTCGAGATCAGAGCATTAAGAACAAAATTATTTATAATATTAGTTTGGCATGTTAAACTGAGCGGTATGCAGAATACGAAATCAATCTATGTGTAGGGTATAGAGGAAAACTAAGAAAGCCATAGAAAGATCCGGATTAGAACTGGCAAGGGATCTACAAATATTTACGACATTAATTGTAAATAATAGCAACTATCAATCAAACGTTTTCACTCCTTTACCGCTAATAGTATCGGAAATAATTGCGGCTTTAAAATCTATGATTCAACCTTACGTCCAGCGACACTACGTAATACACTCTAATAATGTAGCTATTAATATCTGTTTATTGCGTTTTAATAAAAGTCTTTATCTAGATTAGTTCAAAAGCTATTAAATTTAGAAATAAATCACATTGAATCAGTATTCGAAGTCAGAACACTAGGATCACAAATATTTATAATATTAATTCACCATGTTAAACATAGCTACATACGCTTTACAGCATGAATATATATGATATATCCTAGAGTGTAGAGGAAAGTTAAGGAACTTATTGAAACATCGGGATTTGAACTAAAGGACAACGGATTGACAATTACACTGGTGTGCAAAACCTAAGGTTGAGATGGGTGAAGTAACATAACAAATGCACTACTTGGTAGAAGTAGTTGAAGATTCGGTAGCATGTTGCCAGAGTCTTTCACAGGTACACAAAGCTGGGCGTCATGTTCCGTGAGTGTAGCGAGTCTGTACCGCCAAATGGGTCTGTCCCGCAACACGGGGCAGCTTACGAAACAGGACAAGACGGTGTGTGGCAATTAGCGAGCTGTTACCGAGCACCGCAGTGGAGTTCTTCATTGCAACATGGCCCGTAGACACTATATGAATGACTTCACACAGGTAAGAATCATCGGGAAACTGGAAGAAGGGCGAACTGTGACGAGTGTTCCTCAGGAGTTTGGAATTAATCACAGCATTGTTTCACGTGCATGGGGAAACTTCCAAACCACATGCACTGCTTTCCCAAGGAGAGGTGGTGGTCGACTACGCTCAACTAAAGCAGCAGATGACCGCTAAATTGTGCAATAGGCAAGAAGGTATCAACGCCAAACAGAGGGTGAAATTGCAACCACATTTAGTAGGACAGCTAGGCACGCAATCTAACAATACACAGTGGCTTGGCGACTACACAGACGTAACTCTTTGCCCGACGCCCAGTACGTTGTGTTCCATTGACATCCGCACATCGGCGGCACCGTTTGTGATGGTCACACGAGCATCAAAATTGGACCAACGAGGAATGGGGTCACGTGCTCTTCTCAGATGAGAGAAGATTCAGTTTAAGTAGTGATTCTAGAGATACCCTCATCCGACGAGAGGTGGGAACACGTTAATGAGCCCAGGAACATCCTTGAACATGATCGTTTTTGTGGTTGGGGTGTTATGGTTTTGGGAGGCATAATGTTGAATGGGCGCACCGACCTCCAAATCTTTGCACACAAAATCCTCACTGGTCAACGTTTTTGTGATGATGTACTCCTTCCCCATGTGCGTCTTTTCAGGGGTGCATTTGGCCCTGAGTTCATTTTTATGGATGACAATGCGCGACGGCATCAACAGCGCAGGTGAAGGATCTCTGGAAAGCAGAAGATATTCAGCGAACGGACTGGCCTGCCTGTTCCCCCGATTTAAATTCTATCGAACACATATGCGATGCTTTGGTGAGACAAAATGCAGCATATCCACATGCACCAACAACCATCCAACAGTTGTCCACAGCACTGGTGGAGGAATGGATCGCCCTACCACAAGAACTGCTTACCAACCTCGTAACCAGCATGGGAGCACGATGCAGAGCATGCATTTATGTCCGTGGTGATCATACAACCTTTTAAGCAGCATGTATCCCTTTATGTAAATTTAGACAGCCATCATATGTCGCAATGACTTTAATGTACCTTATGGTCTGTGAATAAAGGTGGCATTTCTGTTCGTCTCATTACATATTTCATTGCCTACTGTAGCATACAGTAGCAGTTCCCTCTACGTATGATTCAAGTTTCATACATCTATGCTACTTTGCAGTGTCACAAAATACGAAGATTACTTTCGTCCTTAGGTTTTGCACACCAGTTTATATAAAGTACGAATAATACATCATAGGAGCTATCAATTATGCTTTAGTCCACCTCTCTATCTTGCTTAGTTCTTGAGATAATTCAGTTTTACAAATTAAAGATCGAACCCAGGACGACAGGTACAAAGGTATACACTCAAAAGCAACGTCTCAACGTCGAACAAGAGAATAATAAGGGTACTGGAGCATTTGATCTGAAATTTAATTTTACCGGAGAGATCCGTACCGTCTCCATAATTAGAGGATCCTTCACACGCATACACACATCCAATCTCAACTCACTTGCCCACACACGCATACACACATCGTACTCATACACATACACACACGAAGCAGACGCGCATACACACACAGAACACGCGGTCACACATAGGCACGCATACACACGCGCGCATACACCACACACGCGCACGCGCCTACACACACAAACCCCTCGCACTTACACACGGGCGCACACTCACAGGCGCGCACACACATACACCCTTTGACTTACACACCTACACACGCAGTCTCACACACAATCACACATAAACAGACATAAACAACCCGAACACTTCTCTAAACACCTGAATATGCACGAAAAACTACAGACACCCCCAAAAATAGATATACGTGCTCAACGCATTCTACCTCTTACTCCAAGCACAAGAACTCCACGAAGACCTACGAACACCTCCGAACACATGGACACACCGCACAACACTTCCTCCAAGCATACGAACCTGCACGTAGACCTACGAATACCTCCAAATACATTGATATACACGGTCTACGCATTCTAAAACTTCCTTCATGCACACGAACCTGCACGAAGACCAGCGGACACACCCGAAACCTGTATAAACACGTATTAAAATATAAGAGTTTAGGCGCTTAATCACCGTTTAGATGTTAAAATTCAGTATATGATTGATGTAAAAGCTCTGTGCTCATTTTACAAATATGGTGATCTCGGGCACTGGAATTCAATCCGCTAATAATCGGCTTTCGTAAGTGTTATCCAGGAGAAGA
This sequence comes from Deroplatys truncata, assembly GCA_030765065.1. Taxonomy (NCBI): domain Eukaryota; kingdom Metazoa; phylum Arthropoda; class Insecta; order Mantodea; family Mantidae; genus Deroplatys; species Deroplatys truncata. The sequence goes on along the minus strand of CM060990.1, from coordinate 521,343,770 downwards.
GGTCTACCTTCTCTTGAAGAGGCTTAATTTGTTATTACATCTAGAATAAAGATGAATATTTCTGCATATACGGATATATTTCCAAGCGCTACTGGATACGCTTATAGTAAGTGCGGGAAGAAATTCCTGGCGGTTATGATAAGAGAAGGCATCAGATGGGATGCAAGCGGCTCTCCATATGTAAACATTGTATCGTAACCGTCAATATATTATAAGTGACAGCGTCATGAAGATGTATGTGCAAAAAAACCTGAGAACAAAAGTTAATTGGGGCCTACTAAACAGCTGTTCTTATCTGGATTGGAGGACTATGACATGAAAGAATATGAAAATTCATTCCGCGGATAATTGGAATCGTATTTCGTACGATGCCAATCATCTAAGCATCTGAATATGTGTCTGCATGCGTCAAAACCACGGCTAATCCAGGCAGTACATAAAGAGATTGGTATTTAAAAGATTGTGAAAATTAATCTACTGGTTGAGTTCCGATTTGTGTCGGAGAATCCTATGACACAGTATCTAAAACAGAAACTCAACATGTGTTTCCAGAAACAGATCTGTACTCAGAGTCGGAAGCGAAATTCAAAGAAATTGGACACTGAAATGGAGGAATCGCAGTTAAAGGTAACAAGTGGACTCTGCTTGCTCTTGACGGAGTTGGGCTTCGTATCAACAAGTAAAATCCATTATGAAGTAGTAGTTACATAACACTACTGCCATCCGTTAAAGCTAAAGAAGCTTGTATAAACATTCAGAACTATACCGACGAAAAATGCTTCATGTATTCTGTATTAACGAAACATGTTGAGAGGGATGCACAACATGTCAGCAAATACAACAATATTCAAGATAAGTACGACTTCAGCTGTGTTTCTTACCCTAATCCACTTTCTCAAATATCTCAGTTTGAGAAGCTTAACAGTATGTCTATCAACGTTTTCGAGCTGGATGAGTAGTGTGAAGTGTACCCAATAAAGATTGCTGAGACTGAAACCTGAGCATCATGACCTACGACTATTGAGTGACAGTAGTGCAAAACATCAGTACGTATATATAAAGAATTTTGAAAAACGTATTCGTGTTCAGAAAAGTAAACCTAAAGAACGTGTTTATTCCTGATAGAGCTGTTTTACACATTTTGATCAGTGAGAAGGATGTGGACTGGAAATACAACAAGAAAATGCATCCATCTGCAATCGTCATGGTGTTCCAAGGGTAGCTATGCCTACCAAGGAGAAATCAAATGTCCAATTTAAAATGTTAAGAGGATGTAGAGATTACCTTATGTCATTTATGCAGACTTTGAAAGCATCCTCGCTACATGTCAGATGTGTATCGCTAATCCTGAAACTTCATATACAACCCCTAATCAGCAGCATGTACCTATGATTATCTGTGTTTAGGTGAAACCTGCAAAATCTGTTGAACATCTGCAAACTGGTCATCCTTAGCATCCCTGTGTATATCGCGGTGTTGATGCTACTCAGAAATTTATAGAATGTCTGACATTCCTGAAAAGAAAATTGATAATATATAAAAATCTGCCATAACTCTGAAACTTACAGATTAACAGCAGAAGGATTTTGAGTGTGCTACATTATGCTGCTTGTGTGGAAAACTCTTTACTGGAGAGAACTATTAGGTACGGGACCATGAAAACATCACTGGTGAATATCGTGGAAGTGTACATAATGAATGTAATTTAGCCTGCAAAACACCTAAATACATTCCCGTCTTCATGCATAACCTCAATGGATATGACTCGCATTTCATTGTTAAGATTTAGGATGTACAAGTGAGCGGGTGGAAGTAATTTCTAGGTCTGAAGAACGCTATATATCATTCTCAAAGTATATAGAAGATATAAATTTTCAGTTTGTGGATAGCTTTCGGTTCCTCAGTTCAAGCTTGTATAAGGTAGTGAAAAATCTAACATCGGGCCCGGAAACACTGAAACACTTCGGAGAAGACAAGTTGAAGTTGATGACTTCTATGGGAATATTTCCCTATGATTACTTCACGTCATGGGATGTTTTGAACAAATCTTGCGTGCCAACTAAGGATTCCTTCTACAAAAGCATAAATGAAGAAGAAATTAGTGATGCTGACTACAATCTAGAAATTATGGGATCGTTTTAATGTCAGAAACCTTAGACAGTACAGCGACCTTTACTTAACCTCTGAAGTTCTTCTTCTAGCTGATGTCTTTGAGACATTTAGGGTTCAAAACCCCAAAACACACAAAGTCGATCTCGCTCATTATTTTACCTCATCAGGACTTCCCTGGGACGCCATGTTGCTGTTTACTGGAATTCATCTGCAATTTCTACAGTATTATGATTAACTAATTATGATAGAATCTGCTGTAACAAGAGGCTTATGCCATGTTTCCTACCGGTATGCCAAAGCAAACAACACCTACATGGGTAAGTATTATCCGTCGAGACAAACCCAATTTATTGCATACGAGAACGCCAATAACCAATATGGTTGGGCAACGTGCCACGCCCTCCCTTATGGTGGATTTGAGTGGGTTTCACCTGAAGAAATCTACTTAGAAAGATTACAAGACGATGATTCTCATGAATGCACATTCGAAGTCGCCATCGAGTATCCCGCAGAACTTCACGATCTGCACAACGATCTATCTTTCCTACCTTAGTGAATTAAGCTAACGAATCATGTACAAACAAACTGGTACCCTACTTTGACCTAGAAAGAAGTAAATAGTAAATTACATGATTTTAAACCAAGCTCTTAATCATGGTTTACTTTTGAGTAAAATCCATCGTGTGCTACAATTTCGACACTCACAGCGGTTAAAACTAATGTGGAATTTAACAACAGGCTACGAAAACAGGCTGAAAACGATTTCGAGATGGACCTCTACAAACTCTTTAACGACGCCATGTTTGTAAAAACTATGGAGAACCTACGTAAACTTATGGATATCCGACCGGTTACGTATCAGAAGGCCCTGGAAAAGTTGATCGCCTTGCCTACGTTTATCGATAGGACAATATATGGTTCCAATCTAGTTGCTGTACATATGGGCTCTCCGCAGATTTTGTTCAACAAGCCTATATGCATTGGAATGAGTGTTTTGGATATCTCCAAGACATTAATCTATGACTATCATTAGGATGTGTTGTTGCCATTTTATGGATTTGAAAACCTGAAGGTTATGTACATGGACACTGATTCATTCCTTCATCGGATGACAACGGAAGAAGTGTACCAGGGCAGGCTATGTTTTATTGAGCATCTGGATACAGCTAATTATCCTGTCTACTGTATATGTCACGCTACTCCGAATAAAAAGGTGCTGGAAACATTTTAGTGATGAGGCTAATTGCAAAATCATCCAAAACTTTTCGGACTTTGACCTAAGATGTATGCGCTAGATATTCAAGGTTCATTGATGAAACGATTAAATGCACAAATGTAGTGCAATTAAGCAGCACATTACATTTGACAGCTATACAGACTCTTAAAACCCGAGAAATAATAAGAACGGCTATGAATCTGATCCTGTCACGAGAGCATGATGTTACCATAGTGCTTAGTGAAGTAAATCACATTGACTCCTTTTGACGATAAAGAAGTTATTACCGACAATGACATAACAACATACGAATATGGACATCACAGTATTATAAGCAATGTCTAAGAGACTGTAACCTGAAGACGATAAGTTTCTCGGAGTCCACAATTTGAAAAAATGGACTTTGATCTATGTGCTGTTTATATACATAGTAGACACTTGGTGAAGAAAGAAAAAGAAGGAAGGAGGGGCGTTAACCCTGCCATTAGGAGCAAATCCTAGTGCTAGTCTCAAGCCTAGATAAAGGGGAGAGACATCTACCCTCACAATCCTTATCTAATGAAGTAATGATTACCTAATTAAGCTACCATAGTTACACAACAAATGTAACCATATTAAACAATAAACTTACTAAAACTTTATAATATCTCCTCCATCATGCGGATGGTTAGTTTATACTGCTTCGTTATACCCTGAATATAAGCCTATACACAGTTTTGCTCTCTCCGTCTCACACGCTAACTGTTTGACATATAAAAGTTTATAATATTTAGAACAAAGTATATAAAAGTGTGGTAATTTAATTACTCTCTACATTATCATAAATACCTGCGATACTAGCCGAATCATATGAAAATTACATTAAATAGCTCTGGTATGAATCGCAGTTCGAAAATAACACGAACAACATTTATACTATCCGGATTGCTCTAAATATCAATGATACTAGCCAAATTACCCGTTAAAATGTTTCAAATACCCTTTATACTATTTAATCACCTCAAATTACCTTAAATATCTGTGATACAAATCGCTAACCGATTTATCACGAGCACCTGTGATGCTAACCTGATTACCCTAAATACTGAGGATACTACCTGAATTACTTGTGGTATCATACGCAACTATGCTACACACGACCTCTGAATCTGTCTGCCTATGATACTGCCCTTAATACCTAAGATAGTACCTGAACTAGCTGTGAAATTGGAAACTATGCTGCACCCAATGCCTATAATCTGTCTGCTGTGATACTACCTGAATTAACCTAAATACCTATGATACTATATGAAATATCTGTAAAATCATACGGAACTATGCTACACTCATCCCCCGGAATCTGTCTACTTGTGATACTAGCTTAACTACCCTAAATACCTACAATATTACCTGAACTAGCTGCGAAATTCAAAACTATGCTACATCCAACCCCTGGAATCTACTCTCCTCTGATATTACTCTAAATACCTTTATGTTTAAATTACCTTAAATATTTAGGATACTATCTGAATTACCTGTGAAGCCATACGGAGCTATACACACCCAACCATGCAACCTACCCTCATGTCTTACTACCTGAATTACCATAAATACTACGATACGGACTTAATTACCTGTGAAATCATACACAACTATGCTGCACCCAAACCGTGATATATGCTCGCTTACTGAATGACGGATGGTGCTGACCTGGCGAAGACTGGACATTGTACATGCAACAACACTAGCTTCCAGAACACCTGTCCTCGTTCTCCCTATCTCTCCCATATAAACACATTTTCCCCCTCCTTCAGCTCTCTTCTAACATAGGATCTTTCTCTGTTTTCTCCTTCTGTCCCATATGAACGTATCTCAACCATTCAAGCCTTCCTAGCCTAATACCTCTTCTCGGCTTGCTATCTCTCCCATATAAAACACATATTCCATCCTTTAACTTTGTGTAGTCAAACATCTCTCTACGTTTTCCCTATCTCTCGCATATAAACCCATATTCTGTTCTTCAACGCTGTTTAGCCAGCACCTCTCCTTGGTTTCCTATCTCTCTCATATAAACGTTTCCACCTTTAATACCTATGTAGCCTAGCATCTCTCCTCGTATTCCCTACCGCCACATATAAAGCGTATTGCCAGCCTTCAGCATCTGTCCAGCCTATCATCTCTTCACATTTTCCCTATCTTTCCCATATAAACGCATACTCTAATACTCAACCGCTGTCTATCCTTGTACTTCTCCTAGTATTCTCTACCTCTCACATATAAAGCGTATTCCACTCCTTAAATGCTGTCTAGCCTAGCCACCCTCCCCATTTTACCATCCCTCCCATATAAACGCACTTCCCTCTCTCATCCATGTGCAACGTAGCCACTCTCCTCGCTTTCCCTATCTCTCCCATATAAACGTATTTCCTCTCCTTGAGCCGTCTCCTAGCACCGCATCTCCCCCGTTTATTCTATGTTTTCCTATATAAATGTCAATTGGCCTAGCTCTCTCTTATCTATACTACTATCGTGTGACTGACTGTGTCATTCGGCAACTGCATTGTAATACGAAGAACATTCACAGGTATTTCAATATTAGCCTGTCTTCCTTTAGGAGAATACTGCATCATGCAAAGTTTCACCCTTATCATGTTGAACTACAGCAGGAGCTACTGCAGCCGGACCAGGGACGGAGAGTGATGTTCTCTAGGTGGATCGTACGACATAATGAACAAAATCCACATTTTTTGCAAAAGTGTTATTTACAGACGAAGCAAGGTTCCATAACACAGGCCATGTAAATCGCCACAACATGCATTACTGGAGAACTGTAAACCCACATTGGATGCGAGAGGCGGCCTTACAATTCCGATGAGGTTTCAACGCTTGTGCTGGTATATTCGATTCTTATTTATTTATTTATTTATGGGCGCTCTATAACTGCTGTGTTCCTTTACATCCCATTCTATATATTGGGCGTGAAAGACCGATACTTTTTCTCAGAGACCTCTTTATCAGGCTTGAGGTTCTTTTACGTGCCGTAAATCTACGACACGGTCCCACTGGCTTTACTTCCCTTCCGAAATAAGCCATGCTAAGGATTTTTACGCCCAAGAAGATGCATCGCCCTCCGCCGGGTTTGAACCCGCTATCTTGGGAACCAGGGGATAGCATGGTAACCACTACACCACGGAGGACGATGGCATAATCGGTGTGCATCTAATAGGCCCGTAATTTTATGACGGCTAACTCACTGGGAATCGCTATATCCACTTCTTAAAATTCCAGCTGCCTACTCTACTAGATGAAGTGACGTTGCAGAACCGACTAAGTGGTACGACCACGATGGAGCGCCAGGTCATTCGACCCGTCGTGTAGACGCCAGGGTAGGAGGAATATCCATCTACCACCTACCCTGAGCGATGGATAGGACGGCATGGGCCAATAGGGTGACCACTCTCACCAGATTTAATCCCATTAGATTTCTGCTTATGGGGTTATCTTAAAGGTATCGTGTACCAGGAGCGGCCAATGACCGCTCAACAGCTCACGGAACGCATCGTCTTAGCTTGCCGCGACATCACACGCGCCATGTTGCGTCCGATTATTCTGGCGATGATGGTCAGACTGATATCTTGTAGCCGCCGGTAAGGTGGCCAGTTCGAACACATATTACAACTACATGGAGGAAAGCGGTATATTGTAAAGGTTTATTTGTATGATGGTCCGTCATAATGCCATACTTACTGTTAAATGCACTACTTTGGGAATCAAAGAGGTCCACAATGATCGAAATGTGGGCTTGCAAACGTTATTTAGTTTGTATGTAAGTACTGTATTTCGTAATCCCTCAGAACAGTTTATTGTCTTCTTTTGTATGAAAGAATAGCTTTAGATATTAAAATATTATTTGTAAGTTATAGTTACAAGGGTATGTGCATTTGCTTATGATGTTCATTAAAGTATATTCTAACAAGTAACAATTTGTGTTTAGTGAAACTCTAATAATTGAACTAATTAAGTGAAACGACCCTTCCATGCCAAACCAGCAGTGCTCGATAAATTTACTAAACATAACAATACCTTCAAGTGGCAGTATTTGAACCTGTGTATTTCAACGCTAAAGACCAACGCGCACACTGCTGCGCTACGAGTGCAATTCACGCTACGCACTGCGGTGCAAAGCAGAAATTTCGGCCGAAATTGATACGACGCGATGCAGTGGACAGTATTTACGTCATAGCCTGTACAACGCCGGGCCTATATATATATATATATATATATATATATATATATATATATATATATATATATATACTGTCGTAGCCTCTACTAAATAATACTCAGAAAATGATGGGGAGACACTCGCTTGCAAAAGGTTACCGGTAAATTAATAAGATCTTCACATGGCGAGGCTACGACGGGGACGCGGCTAAGTTAAACACCAAAATAATTACTATTCCAAAACGTCACATGGCTTAAGGGAAGGGATGGACAGTACACTACCATAAATAACCAATCAAGGAAATGGATGGTTCACAATTTAATTAGATAAAGACAGATACTTAGCTGTTACAATTGTAGCCCACATGTCTGCCGAGCGAGGCCATCGTGCCGATCTAGCACGAAGAAGGCAGTTCTACGTCCTTCCTACTCGGAGCTTACCCACTGACTGCTTTGTCCCAAACGACACTTCCTGTAGCGTCGGAGACGCTATCCCCTCTCTAAGATCCCTAACGTACCCCCACCCCAGACCCACTGCCGTCTCGAATTTCGGTGACCAGAGACGTATATCCTATCATCTTTGCATACGTCACATCTCCCCATGGCCACCGAGATCGACGCCCTCGTCGACACAAGGCAAACAAACACAAAAAGAGACAATAAAATAACAAAAATGACATACAAAGAGACTAAAGATATATTGATACATATATATGGACCACCCAGACGACGACAATGTTGCTGGGCATATGTGAGAGTCTCGAGTTTTATCGGATCATATTGTTAGAGCACTTATGCTCGAGCACCCCGCACACGCACACACACCACGCTGCCTCTGTTCACACGCACACTACACTGCACCTGAAAGTGATGGTCCGATGAAACTGTTTGTGGGTGAATTTGAAGTGTACCCACAACGACCACTTGTCCTGGCTGTAGTGTTGTTGTTACTGCAGGTCTTTGGCGATGACAACAGGGTGGGCAGTCGCTGGCTTGGACTGCCCCCCAAAATAGTGGCTCCTTATGCTGCCCGACAGCTTCCCTGTGGTGTTTCTGGAACTTCTGGTGCGACCCGTGGGGATGCTCGTCTGATCCTCTCGAGCTCCGCCACCAGCAACATAACTACAACAAACACCACGAAACAGTAGAAAAGGTGCTCCAACCAACAATCACACATAAAAAAGAACAGTATGTCATGTACAATCAAATATTTGAAACGTTTAAAGGTTTGCACTCAAAATTCTTTTGACATGGGGCAAAGAAAGAGAAAAAAAAATAACTACATATTGACATAAGAACTAAATTTTATAGAGGGTTGCCATTCAAAATTTAACTTACCATGTTTCACAATCCAAATAGAACATTAGAACAGACTCAGAATACATTAACATTATTCCAGTAACAGTGACTTCTCATACAATAACATGACAGAAAAACACATTTGGGATCCCAATATTAACTCTTAATGACCAGCTGGTACCACTAACAAAAGAAAATAAGTGCACTTACAAGACAATCACACATGTCAATGAAATGAACTCATTCACACTGACCATGGCCCAAGTTATGCACAACACTCCTTAACTAGTTACTCAAACTATGGTATATATTGCTGCAAACTACAAAATAAATCCACAATACATCTCCAAACTACACCACGTGACATGCGTTCAACTACTATTGTCATACTCTGTCACTAATACAATTTCTCCTCTACATTACTATCCTCCTCATCTCATTATTGTCCTCATCTCAATCTCAATAATAATCATCATCATCAGTATTTCAATCATCATCATTACTTCAGTCATCATCTTTATCTCAACTTGCAATTTTCTCTTGGAAAACAAAACATCTTCACTGACGTGTCTCATTTAACATGCTGCAAAGTCAAAGATATCTAACATAGGCATAACCTTAAAGATAGCACATTAACATTTTAGGAATGACACAAATAACATGATATTATACTGTTGCATCCACATCCTCCGAATCAAAATTAAGCTGGAAAACAGGTGGTATTAAAATTTGCTATATAAGGTGGTACTAAACTTGTTGCATGAACACAAAAAAAGTTATTCTAATTACAATCACTTCCATCCGTTTAGTTAATTCATCACACACGCTATACTGGGCACGTTACAGCAACACCAATAAGCAAAATCTCTGAAATCATCACATCACATCAACTTTCCAGGTACATGTAGTCCTCCTGAAAAATCAACACATTTATACAACAACTGTCGGGGTTACACTTTGGCACTTCCACCGAAGCTGACATCATCTCATCTCTTCTCATCTCATCTCTCACATTAGAACCGGCGGGGTTACTCTTACGCACATCCACCTAGGCAAATCTCACATATATCACATAACCTCAAATATACACATACATACACACACTATTCATGCAACAATTTCCTGCAAATAAAGATCACAGCATCATTATGAAACCCAAAATCAAATCAAATCATATCATATCAAATCGAATGCAACAAAACAAAATCACATCATTACACAAAACAATACTGTCATATAACATTCCTGAAAATGAAAGCTCAATTAAGCACACGGTACCCATCAAACACATTCCTGCAGCATAACATAACAAAGCAAATGATTTGCAATACCCAAAACATAATTTTAAAATGTTAGTTACACCAAAATAATAATATACTTTTAATTTAGCAGAGACATTCAAATCACACATTATTCCTGAAAAGCAAAGCTTAATTAAGCATCAGTCAGTGAAACAATCAAAATTTAGCATACCTGTGTGAGTCGTGAAACTGTTTCATTCGTCCAAACTTTAGCACTCACAATGTATACATACTTACAGGTTATTTTTTTTTTCTTATTCTTTTTACCACAAAATTCCAGTGCAATTTTCCAAAATCTGGTAACACACATACAGCTGATCTCTCAACATCCACATCGTACTGGTCCATATTAGAGGCACATCAAACCTAATTAGGTGAAGATACTGGCAAGGTTGGTAGTAGTTCCTGAAACTTTTACTTAAATGAGTAATTGTGAAGCATTTTCCCCTAAAAATATGCATTGCGTAATTAAATAAACCAAACTTGGAAACGGTGAAGCAAAATTATCATCATTATCATTTACTCAAAGCAGCCATTAGCAGTAGTAGCCATTTCAAAATTCTGAAAAAAATTCGTATGCCGAAAACTTGCTGGAATTCTCAAAGTAAGAGGGGTCAATGACCGGGCGACACACAGCTGACTGCATCGTGCTCACCGGCACGGGCGGATTAGGCATCACTGATAATAACTGAAGAACGACAGGCGTACTAATACTGGACATAGATTCCACTTCACTATGCTCGCTAACTGGAGCAATCGCATCAGATTTCTGCGTAGTACGTCGCTTAGGCATGATTGCAGCACAAAAGATAACACAACCAGTAAATAAACAATATGAAAAAGCAATACAGATTACACCAAACTACGCACTTATAGCATCACATGGAGGTAAGTAGCAATATCAGAACATAGCGAAATAAAACAGTACCAGGAGTATTACAATTAAGCGCCCACGGCGAAATATCAGAAACTTATACCAACATACGGTTTACACAAGCATGACACGCAAACCACTTGGACACAATACCAAGATTTTAAACAGAATGAACACATGGAAGAAAAAACAAAATGATATCTGCAGTGAGAAACCTCGAACTGGAAGTTAAAAAAAAACCACGTCACACCTACTGTGACCAACGCTAACAATATCTCAAAAAGAGCAGAATACACACTTGCAATTTGTACGTAGCACAAAAAAAATTCCTTCCCTTTTTTTTTTCTTTAAAATACATGTATCTGACCTAATATACGCACGCAAATAAACGCACAGAACACGTGCTGATAAAAACTGGCTTCACAAGCTAGAATTAGTGATGGAATGCATGACCACGCAGAAATTACATAACACACGTACGTACATAAAAGTTACACGAAAAATGCACCACAAAAGTATAGTAAAGAGCTGGGAATCACACTCAATGCAATATAAAATTACAAGCTTCCAGAACCACTGCTAATAAGCACAGAAAACAGTATTTTCACCCACATCGTCAACACGTGACGAGCACATTTTCAAAGTTGCAAATATCTCTCAATCTTTTCACAATTCACAATTCACAAAAATATATATTTCAAAATAACCAGTACGAACCACCTAGCAAGAAATATAATTTAATAGAAATGAAGCCAAAATAAGAGGAAAATGGAGTCAGAAGGTTTAGCGTCACGCCGACAGACAATGGGAAAAAATACAAAAATGAACTCAAAATTAAAATTTAGACACGGGACTTTCAGAAATTAAAGCAACAAAATTTAGAATATAGAAACCAAAAATTATGCCATCAAAATCCCTACCCTTAAGCCAAGAAACAGATTTACATTTTAGCGACCACGTGGAGGACCAAAAACCGTTACATTCAGAGGGGAAAAAAATTTGTACTTAAAAATCTCACAAAAAAAACCAAACTATGCCCGGCCCTCCACCAACTGTCGTAGCCTCTCTAAATAATACTCAGAAAATGATGGGGAGACACTCGCTTGCAAAAGGTTACCGGTAAATTAATAAGATCTTCACATGGCGAGGCTACGACGGGGACGCAGCTAAGTTAAACACCAAAATAATTACTATTCCAAAACGTCACATGGCTTAAGGGAAGGGAAGGACACTACACTACCATAAATAACCAAACAGTTCACACTTTAATTAGATAAAGACAGATACTTAGCTGTTACAATTGTAGCCCACATGTCTGCCGAGCGAGGCCATCGTGCCGGTCTAGCACGAAGAAGGCAGTTCTACGTCCTTCCTACTCGGAGCTTACCCACTGACTGCTTTGTCCCAAACGACACTTCCTGTAGCGTCGGAGACGCTATCCCCTCTCTAAGATCCCTAACTTACCCCCACCCCAGACCCACTGCCGTCTCGAATCTCGGTGACCAGAGACGTATATCCTATCATCTTTGCATACGTCACAATATCGTTTGCAGAGAAGATGGGACTAATAATATCTATAAATTAGAATCAAATTGTATAACCCCTAGTCGAGAGTCGTACATAGAACCGCTGGTTCCACAAGCCAGAACGCTGATCATTTAACAATGGGAGAATGTTTTCACTCTTTGTTATTCCGTATAGCTTTCTCTTGTTTTCTGACCCTAACACCTTGAGGTTTTAGTTTCCAAAGATATATGTGATAGTTGTAATGTAATGTAATTATTGGCTATAAAAATACATTAGCGTGCACCCATATCCGCTATAACGTTAAAGGAATGTTTGTAAGTAGGATTTCTTTTAAATTTAATTTTATCCGATTCTTACTTAAGAAGATCTGAATCATAAGGGCCATAAAAATAAATATTTTGCTCTGCTTATTATATGCTGGTTATTTACGTTTCCATAATGAAATATCTAGCCCATAGAAACTCAGTGCAAATGTATGGACAATCTATCAATGACTAAAATTACTGACAATTAGCAACTAATGTCACTTAATACTCGATATTTTTCTTTCCAAATAGAATCGCATATAAAACCGTAGACAATTATGTAATTTGCGTGCATTGATATTTTAAACTCGGCCCATGAATTAAAGACAAGATATGTTTTTCACACTGAAAGAAGTGCTTGCAAGAATGTAGGCGTAACATGATTCGATGCTGAAAATGAGAGAAAACTAGTGCATGAAGCATGGATGTTTTAGGGGTGGAGCAGAATCTGGCTTGAAAAATTCGTTGCCATTGTTAGGACTCGAACCACGGATCTTAGGCTTTCTACGTAACAGCGATATCACTACCCTAACATAGCGATATGACAAAAATCGCATTTAACTTTGTCATCAGACGTATAACTCAAGGCAACCTCAAGTATTCCGAAATAGGTATTTTTGTATTAATGTTAAACCTGAAAACACAACATTTAGAAAGACGGTCATGCCAGTCACGCACTTCAGGGACATACCAAGTAGTAAAGAGGTTAAGCTGGTTCAAAGGTACTTCATTTGCATCTGAAGCAGTCTCTGCTGAATATATACGTAATACTTAACCTTGTGTTGCTCCTTTCTTTTTCTGAAGTTTCAAATAAAAACAAGATAGTATATGTTTTAGTTTGTTCTATTGAATGTATAAATAAAATAATTCATTTTGGTTTATTATAGTGCTATAAATTAAGAATAAAATATCTCCTTTTGCTTTAATTGGTTTTCGCTGAAATCCCTTGAGCTTTTAGTATTGTGTATCTCATAGTTAAAAGTGATGCACCTATTTCGTTCCGACTTTGAATGTAAGTAAATGTGTAAATTAAGCTTTTTTTCATTGATTCCTCCGCCAAATCTTAAATCAGTGGTTTCGGCTTTAGCTTCTTTTGTTAATACGCTGCAAATACACAAAGACCTGCCTTAATAACGGAATATATTTGATAATTTATAATGTAATACCTATAATCTATACCTATTCAGCCAGCTACGGAATTCGACCGCAGCTTTTTTAGTGAGGCAAACCTGACCTATATTTCAAAGCTTCAAGCAATGACTGCACCTTTCATGTACGGGTATGTATAACTGAAATGCAAGTATGGCAGTGGAGTACTTATACCAAAACCAGTCCACAAAGGAATGCCGACAATTGATAAAATGTAATGTGATATTCCTTTGTTCCACACCGGTCCACCTCTTTTGTGACCTGATCTGAACGCCGCCGGCCACGCCCCCTTCTTTGTGGCCTGGTCTGAATGTCGCACGGCACGGAAGTACATAATGGGTTATTGTGCTCGTACGAGGACAATGGGGTATTGTTCCCGTACGCTGCCCACGTCCACCTCCTTGTGGTTTGGTCTGAATGCAGTCCGGTGGAGAACTAGAACAATGGGGTACTGTGCTCGTAGGAGGACAATGGGGTATTGTTATCTCTAATGGGGGTGCTTTGTGCGCTACTGACACCGGAAGCCAGAGACCACCGAACAATGGGTTATTGTTCAAAAGGTGAGTTGTGAAAACACTTAAAATATCAGTGCCTTAAATAGATGCCGCAGGTCCGAGAGCTGGGACAATGGGGTAGTGTTCTAGTCTCGCGCCATCACCACCGCCCTCGTAAATCGATGGAGGAGATATGTTCTAAAATATCTGTATCAATCAATCAGGTAATGTTCGTCTGTGCATAACATCATCTAACGTTATTGAAAAAATCAAGGATTTATACTACTAACGTCCCGGTATCGTGCCTCTAAAGGGTTAGACGCAGGCTCTCGAACGAAGTACCCCGCCGCGTGTATTTTGATGAATTAATGTAAATAAGTGTATATGAATTGACTCGCGCACCTGGTTGCCATCGTATATGTATGTGTTAGCGTATGTATAACTATTATACTCATTGGTCTTAACCTGTCGGACAGCCCTCCACCTTGCAATGAAGAAACCCAGCAGCCCGCTTCTGCCTGGTAATAAAAAGTTTCACCCCCCCCCGCGATGCTGCGTTACGTGACGTCACTAACAAGTAGGCATGTAGACTACCCTGCCTACCAGCGCCGGAAGAGAAAACTCGAGTAAGTAGAAAAAATGTTAAATTACATATTCATTTACTGCTTCTAATGCTATTCTGTGTTTAACCTAAAATTAAATTATTACAGATTGCAAATGATAGTGCCTAAGGCACCCGTGCCAATAGAGGAGCTGGATCCTAAAAGACGTGATGTCGATGTAGTGGACTATCCAATCACAGAGCTCCATACCCAGTCTATGGGTGAGGATGTCGCTTCACTCTCCGTAATTACTGCTCCTGATGATGATAGAGCTACGAGGGTTTAGGAGTGGATAAATCAGACGACCACAGATTGCTCGCTGGAGATACAGCCGGAACCCTGCATACCCTTGAAGTGAATATGACACTCTTTAACCATGCTTTTGTGTTACATGTGAAGGGGATTTTTCTAATATATATGTATTTTCTCTTTCAGGCGTATGAAATCATTTGCTAAACCTATTTATACCATAGCTTTGAATATATGTTACAGGAGGAATGGAGAAAGAGGAAGAACGAGACTGTCGAGGAAAATCAGGAGAGGGGATGTAAGAGCAGAATCCTCAACGAGGGTCTCATGGTCTTCTTATTCATTTAAGATACTCTGCATTCCCCGGAGAAGCATAAAGAATCGATTACTCGCGCTTGATGACGTCAGCGTCTACCCTCCCACATCGTGAACGTTGGACAATACTATGACATACCCTCCCTCTACATAAAGCGTGAAAGTGATAAATAATTTGTTGATATTACAAAATCAGACTGGGGCATAATATCCAAAACATTCCAATAAAAGTTTGCGTTTGATGAATATTTTGACAATGTAATTTGTGCATACAATATTATTATATCTCTTGACTATTCAATTCACTTCATAAATAATTGTTTGAATAATAATGTAATATCTTTAGACATTGAGGGTATAAGAAATCTAAAACTACTATTGCCCTATATTCAAAGACACCTGAGTATTTTAAACGATTTTACAAGTCAGGAGCATCTAGTTTTTCAGGGAGTAGGAGTGGGAGAAGGAAAATGCTTTAAATGTGTGCTAAAGTCAATAAAATGTTAGTATAAGAATTCAATTTTACTATTCATAAATGTATCCTAGTAAAATTCCAAAAAAAACGTTCACCTATTTCCAAACACACACATAACTATATAATTGTTTGCATCGCGTGAATTACGAATACTGGTGTACGGTGAAGAAAATTCTTTCTCTTCAAGAGGGGACAATTATCTATTTCATAATAGGAACTATGAAATTTACAGTATATTTCATATGGTGTAGCAAACCTTGAATTTTAAAGTCTAAGTTTAAATCATGTTAGGGGTAGCATTCACTGTTGAGGAATAGTCTTGAATTGGTAATGTTGCAGTAATCAAACTCGGAAATGTCCTTGCTATAATCACCCAATCTTGCAGTCTGCGCACACACTATGATGAAGCGAGGTTTCTCGAGCTTATATGTTGTTGCTACATTCCACGTGAAAGAACTTGTGTGGGGTAAAGCAGCCTGGTTATGAAGATCCATGGATCAAACGGCGAGGTGTAGAGGTCTATGACACGACAATTTTTAGAATGTGAACCCTTTCAGCATCCGAAACACGAATTATAGGCGCCCATCATTCGATTCTAGTTAACTTTAAATTATCTTCCTCTCCATTCGAAGTCTGGACACAATTTCTAGAATCTTTGGATCTTATGAGAACCAATTCAAACTTGCTGTTGAATATAAGCTCCTTATGATCATCTGAAAATCCTAGGAGCATCGAGAGAGGGACTACAGCATTGAAAGCTACATTCGCAGCATGTACTATATGAACTTCTTCACCAGCATAGGCCCATCCCGCATTCAGCACTCGATTCGATTCCAAAGGATTGAGAGCCGCATAATTTCAGAGAAAAACATGTTCCTCCTCCTTGGTGATCTTGTCATCAAAGGCCGGATCCTCTGTCATGTTTAAGATGTCCATTATAGCGGTTTGTAGCTAAACTCTCCAGGAACTTGCGGTTAGAACGTGTTAACTCCTCGGAAGATGGAGAGGTAGTATGCTTCAAACGTGCTGTACATCGCCTATTATAGTATTTGTGATGTATTTTAAAATGTATTGCCATTGTGCCTTATGTGGAGTCTTGTAGGGACAACCTCGGTCCTGAAGTTGATTGTCTTCCCGTGTTGATCTTTTACTCGAATAGTCGTCTAGTCTATATAGCTTGTATCTATGACTGGTAAATATATTGGGTTCGAAGGTTCTTGAGAGATGCGATAGCCTGGTGGAACAGAAAGAAAAACCTCGTAGAGCGAAGGACCACTTTTACCGTCAATGAAAGAGCCTGTTGCAATACTGCACTCCACACGTATGACACTCACTTTAAATATACTCACAAGATCGTCAGATTCAAACGCTTCTCCAGCAGGAATTATTTTAGTGTCGGTGAATCCTAGAAACTAGCTAATAGATCTAGCCTTTTAAAAGTGTATTGTATAAGGGAATTTAATTTGAGCCTTCATTGTACATGAAGGCCTTATGAAGAAGACTTCATTATTCAATCCTAGTTTATCCTTCAGAAATGCATTGATATTGGCAATCTCGTAGGTTCCATGAGGAACGACAATAGTTTCAGGTTTACCATTATGAATGAAATGAAATCGATTATTACTTTCATCGACGTTTGGTATTGAATAGAATGTTTCAGAATCCAAGAGAGCAATCTCATAATGACCTGGAGGATCTAGCTGTAGAGGCGGGTTTAGATACGTCGAAATAATAGTGTCTGACCCGCTCACTGTAACTGTATAACTTATCTTGACAATGTAGCAGCTCCTAGGATAAACGAAATTGCAAACAGAAGTGCCCACAGATGACTGAATCGAAATTCTGGTATCTCTGTGTATTATAGAAGATTTTAACACCTTGTAGATACTTCTCAATCTCAAGAGACGGCTTCAAGTTACCGAAACTATCAGAGTAGTAAGCGACATCACCTTCTTTCCTTACAGCAACCCAGTGTGATCCTTCATTATCAGAGGTATCGACATTGGTAACAAGTCTATCTTTGAAGTGAGGCTATAAAGGTAGTTGTAAATCATATATACTGGTGTAAAGTAAGAAGTTTTAAACTTTTAGCATAACATAGGATGTCTACGTACTCAAGGCTTCCTCCGGTATATGTACAATCCTCTTTCACCGATTTTTTGACTTCTTCTTTAAACCCTTCCCTTTAGATCCTGTATGTTTTCAAGGACCTTCCGATTTTAGATGCAGTGGCTAAAGACGACATCGGCGGCATTACATGTAAGAATCCTCCTTTATTCCTCTTCTCACCCCTTCTCTTTCGGAGTCCCTTTCCTCGTACCTCCATCACCTTGTTATGCTTCGCAACTTCTGCTAAGTGCCTATCAGCAGCCTTTTTTATTGCCTGCAGAGGCTATCTGAGCAGCGCCGCCGGCTGCAGCGCCTTAAGTAGTAATGATTGGGATTAATGGTAAAAACCCTCCTCTCTTCTTCTTTCTCTTTCCGGCTCCCACTGCAACCTTTCCCTTCATGATTGCAGTTACTAGCCTCGCAGCTAACCTTTCACCAAAAGTGGAATCTGATGAATGCACGCGCTTCCAGGCCTTCTCTACAAGAATCTTATCCGCTATTTGTCTTGAAGCACTGTCCTTATGCTCAGCGTTTGCGAAGTCGTGCTGTTTGCAAGCTTCGTCTAATTGGTTAATTTCCGGGCTCCTCTTTCTAGACGTTTTTCCAATTTAGTGCCCGGGCCACAATACCTATACCCGGGCAAGTGAGCTTCAAACGGGAGTGAATTAATTATGGAATTAGTAATTCCAGAGCCGCGGTTATACAGCAACCACCTTCCTCTCTTAGCTCATATGATATACTAATTGAAGTGCATGCATTAGCTCTTTTATATTTTCCTTTGAGGTCTAACCAAAACGTAACCACACGCTGCAAAATGAATCCAATCATTAGCTACCTTCCACTCGGTAAAATGAATATAAACAGCGCGCATACATTTTATAAGTTACTTGTTAACATGGAGCTTATTCAGGTATGTGAAAGTGACTTTAGATGCTATCGTCATGGGAAGCTATTTCCATCTATATCAGAGCTCCTATTTTAGGGAGTTCCAGTGCAGGGAAAACAAACGTATTACTCAATATGCTGCTCCATGAGAATGGACTACGCTTTGAAAACTTGTATATTTATTCAAAGTCTCTCTATCAATCAGAGTATCAACATCTAATTAAAGTACTTCGAAATATCGACGGTACAGAAGTGAACATTTTCGACAACGGAGAAGATGCTTTGCATCCTTCTGAAGTCAAAGAAAATTCAATCTTTATATTTGATGACGTCATTACTGAAAAGCAGGAAAAGATATCATCCTTTTACAGTATGGGTAGACATCGAAATGTCGACTCTGTATATCTAGCGTAGTCCTATGCTAAAGTTCCAAAGCATTTAATTCGCGATAATACAAACATGATAATACTCTTCAAGCAAGATAATTTAAACTTGAAGCATATTTACGAAGATTATGTAAATAAAGACCTGACCTAAAATGATTTAAGGATCTATGTAAGAGTGTTTGGGAGAGTGTATCAGAAGGAAGACCCTTTGTTATGATAGTTCCTGAATTTCACATGAATGAGGATCGATATAGTAACGGTTTTGATGTGTATATTAAGCTGGACAAAAAAGAAAATGATCATTCGTAGTTAATCATGAGCATCGATAGGTTCGATTCTCAAAGAATTGCTCCACTTAGAAGAGTGTTTGATGGTTTTATCATAAAGACAGATGTCAAAGGTAACTATCAATTCACAAGAGATTGTGCAATGTTCACGATCCTGAAGATAGTCATGATGCATCCAATAAGAATTGTGTAGATGCTCTCGAAATTAGGATGCGCGATTTCTCTCAGCAAGCTGTTAGCAATGTTGAGGTTATAGCAAAGACCCTGATTGATGAATTAATACCGAGATATATTCTCAGGAGGAAAATAACAAAGTGATCGATAAAATTTAGATTGAAGGTATTGCTAGATCCTGTTCACGATAATGTTGTTGTGAATAAAAGGTTCATCACTGGATATATCAATTCACGGACGCAGTCAGGAGATGATAATGGTAACATTATATTCGAACATAACACAATTGTTGATATAGCAGATCCTCTTGGAGATAAAGATGTAAATAAAAGATATGCTGGAGGTACGATCATTAGGAAATAGAACGAGACGCAGCAGCAGTTAACAGGTACTAGCCAAAGGAAATAGGAATGCAAATAGACAAGAAACTCCAAGGGTTCAGTGCAAATTTGAAAAGAAAACCTACGGAACAAGTGGATTCAACAAAGGAAAGGATAAATTCCCTAATGGCTTCTATTAAACAACAGGCAGAGGTACTGGAAACAGAGAAGACAGTCATCCAAAGTATGTGTAATGAGAAAATAAATTTTTTTTAATAATTAACAAATAGACAAATTTCAAGTCTGGACGGCAATCAATTAATTAAAGGTTGAGAATTTCAACACTGTAAAAAGTGATATACAGCAGTTAAACAAATACATGACAAAGGAAATCGAGACCAAATAGGTAAGAAGCTGCAAGACGTCACAGCAAATTTAAATAAAACTACAGGTAAACTGGATACTCTACCAACTTCTACAAAAGACAGAGCGGATTCTATAATGGACTCTATTAAACAAGTTACCGCAGAGCTTGATAGAGAAAAAAACAAATCTTCAGAATACTTGTAATCAGAAAATGAGTAATTCAAAAAAGTTAACAATGGAGCGAGTTTCAGATCTAGAGGATACAGTCAAGCAGTTACAGACAGAGGTTTTGAATACCCTGAAAACCGATTCCTGCAATGATAAACTTATGAAATTGGAGGAAAATGTAAACATGATGATGGACACCTACAAAAATCATATGCAGCAAATGAAAAGTCTAGAAGAATCCTTCAGAAGCCAGTACGCTAATATGGCAATCTTTGCATAGTCTTTCAAGACACATACACAGCAACATAAGAAAGAAACCGAGCAAGTGAGAACTTCGATAGAGATGTTAGCTAAGGCTATCGACACATCGAGAACTCAAGCTGGACGCTGACTATAAATTGAAGGTAATCGTCTACTTTCTCATCATTTGTAAGATGAATAGTGAAAGCCTAAGACTTAAAGAGTCTGTAGCCGAGCATACCGGGGCCGTAAAAGAAAAACTGAGAGCTATAAAAAGGTCAAACGTTTCAGACTCAGCATGTCATGTCCGAAGCTTTGAACCCCTAATCGCCCCCCGCAATGATATTTTGGATACTCAACGGGGACTGAATGCGAAGACCGTCAAGAATGTAGGTGATGAATCTATAAGTATTTCTACTTACCTTCAACACGTTCGCTCAAAAGACAACGATCGTATTGATACGTTGCACGGTGTGAGATATTAGGATGGTAGATATATGCTTGGAAATAAAGATGTTGATTTTATAAATAATAAAATATTGATAGGTGATGAAACTCATGAGTCTACCGCTGGTTTTAAGGAGCTCATCTTTAAACGATCACCTGAGATGTCTGCATACACCAGTGAAGACTTGGAGACATACGCTAAGATTCTGAAAAGTACTTTTCTTCATAGAAGCGGCTACACCAGACATTCACGTTTCAGATCTGGCAAATCGTATAATTACAAGAATACAATACGTCTCCTGTTCAATACAAATTCAGGTCTAGGACTAGTATGGAAGGAGCATAAGCCTGTTAAGGAGGTTGCCTGCGTTTTCTGAAGAAATCCTAACACATTAATGAGAAGACTGAGGCTACTTATTGCTTCGAGGGACGCAGGTAATAATAAACACTCTCAAGACATTGTGGAAATTATCCAAGAGTTTAAAAAAATCTAAAATTATAGCATGACCGCCAAACAGAATATCGCCAGAAAGCTTCTAGGATCGTCGAGGAGGAACTATTTACAACGAAAAATTATCAGCAAAGGTCTTAATGGTTTATTACAAATCGATTTCGTTGAAATGAAACCCTATGCAAGATTGAACAAAAGTTTCAAATACATTGTGCTTGCAATCAACATTTACTCTAAAATGGCATTAGCAGAACCCTTAAAGGACAAGGGCGGAGTTAATGTTGCAAAGGCTATGGAAGATATATTACAAGAAATGGATGTCCCACCCCGGAATATTCAAAGTGACAACGGGAAAGAACTTTACAACAAGTTCTTTATACGATTAATGTTAAACTATAATAGAAACCACTACAGCACCTATACCATTGTGAAGGCTGCAGCTGTTGAGCGTTTAATTCGAAACTTGAAGAATATGTTGTATCGAGAGTTTTTAGTCCAAGGATCATACATGTGGCTAGACCTTTTACCTAGAATCCTTGTAAAGTACAATGATTGTTTTAATTCGACTATCCGCATGAAGCCCAATGAACTGAAAAAGAACGATCTTCTTCTGACTGTGTATAATTATAATCAAGAACGAAGAGAGAAGAAGACTTCGAGGAAGTTTAGTGTTGGTGATTATGTCAGGGTATCTAAACATAAAGGACATTTTGAAAAGGGTTTGCAATCTAACTGGAGTGTTGAAACCTTCAAAGTATTTCGTGTGAATCGCACCAAGCCTACAACATACATACTAAAGGATAGGAATGGGGAGGTGATATAAGGTGTCTTCTATGAACATGAACTAAAGCAGACCAACTATCCTAACACGTATTTAGTATAAATTTTTATACGTAAACGTGGAAACGAAGTTCTTGTAAATTGGTATGGTTTTACAGATACTGAATGGATTGATAAAAAGTATTTGGTGTAATGTATGAAGAATTAATAAAGACTGGTGCTCTATGACCGTAAAAATCATTAGTAGGCTTTTATTTACAAATTCTTCATGCTATCTTTAAGGGAAAATTATGATACAAAAACCGTCACATTGCGAAATAAATATGCAATATTATAATGAATATATATCATTAAGAAAAAATCAGAGGGAAAGGTAATAATGAAAAACCGTCACACATATTTGAAATGAAAATAAAGCGATATACAACATTAACATTCATCAGAAGGAAAATTAATACATAAAAACCTTCACACATTTGAAATGAATACAAAACTATATACATCATTAAGAAATCATCAGAGGGAAAAGTAATACATAAAACCCCCCACACATTGAAATGAAAATAAAATTATATATAATATTAAAATCATCAGGGGGAAAAGCAATGCACAAAAACCCTCACACTTGAAATGAATATAAAACTATATATAATATTAAAATCATCAGAGGGAAAAGTAATACATAAAACCCTCACAAATTGAAATGAAAGTAAAGCTATATACAATATTAAAGTAACCAGAAGGAAAAGTAATACATAAAACCCCTCACTCACTTGAAATGAATATAAGGCTCTATACAATAATAAAATCATCCGTGGGTAAAGTAATACATAAAAAACCCTCCCATATTTGAAATCTCTTTTTACACAATATTTACATTTTTACAAGGATAGGCACTAGCAATCGCCAGTTCTTACGGAGTAATGGCTCCAGTCTAGAGTCTTATAGGTTCCTTCAATCATCTTCCTCTTGTCGTCACCCCCCTTCAACGCCGATTTGTTTGTTTCAATAGTGGTAATTTTGTCGTTTCTGCTACGAAATGTCTTTTGGAGTGAATAAATTTTCAGGCTATGATCCTTCAAGCATTCAAAATAATGACCGAAATATACTTTCCCCATACACGCTCTGTTATGCCCCTTGCTAGTCTGTCCGCTGTATCTTTATGCAGAACATTTTGCTCTGATACCGGTATACTTTTCCATAACCACGCCACCTAATTCATCCTTGAACAAGCAAATCTTTTTCTTGTTGGCTTGCTGAATGCCATATGCAATATCTTTTTTCAAAGTTTGATGTGTCGAAATACTGCAGGTTCTCCCTGATGAATTCATAGATATGAGAACTTGTTTCAAAAATGAACGAGTTTGTATCCATGTAACTCAGCAGTAGGTCTTTCAAATTTGGTTACATGATATTATAAAAAATCTAACACTATAAATTTAGAATATCCCAAAATCGTATGCCAAATGTAGATTGGATTATTCATATGTACCTCCTCTCTGCCCAGTTCGATGTCTACAAGATTTTCTTCGAATATGATAGTACGTAGATATGTGCTGTGTGCTGTCAACTTCTTTGCCTGTTACCAATTGCTAACAATTTTAACATCTGTATAGTTCGGTAAACTCTCTATGAATTTCCCGTATACAGCATGATTCATCTTTTTCCAGAGGTTTGTCCAAATTTTTATTTTTCTTGAACTTTCTTCTCTGTAATAACATCGATATAGGTCTTTAGTCAGTTAGACTGGTCGCAGGACACCACCCTGTGAATAAGTCTCACAGTTAGACCCTGCTCGCTTCACTGCTGCATTACCCTGTAGTGCAAGACATATTTGCTTTTATTATTTAGTGTTGCAAGCAGTTTCTTGTATTGTCTATTCGGTGGTGTCGCGCTCTGTGGGCAGAAAGGAAGCTCGTTATGGGCGTCGTGGATATGGTCAGGGCATTCGATATCTACTTCTAGCACATAGCCAGCCTCCGAATCTTCTTTGATGTCCATGAAGTTATACTCTCAATCTCTTCCCTACTGAGCCATTTTAGGTTTTTTGTAGGGCGGGCCGATATCATTGAGGCACCGTATAAGTTCTTCATGCCCCAATAGGACAGGTGCTTAGCAGGTGCATGCTGATCAAATTTGGACATGTACCTGTGGTTAGCTTTAGAGTAGCCTTTCACCACAGTGCACAGTCCTCCTCTAATACCCGACTCGAAAAACTTCAACATGCTCTTATCAGATATTAAAGAAATTTTCGCCTTTGTTGTCTTAAACATTACATCAAAGGCAAGTCCTGGTAATGTATAAAACCATACTGTATCAACGTTATACATTCCCAGGATGAGATCTCGAAGCTTTACAAAAAAATCCGCCAAGAGTAGATTATCTGTTTTAAGATACAGTATTAAAGGTGTCCCAGACTTTTACAGCATTCCTGTATTCCTCGTCGGTGATGTGACTGCCTTGTAGAGTGCTGAAGAAGGCCTCTTCGGTGGTAGAGCTGTTTCCTCAAGCTTTGCAGAGCCTGACACATCGTCATAGGGGAATATCCTCTTGCTTTTTGCCAGCTTAAAATGCTTTTCAACAGGATATTCTGCCCTGGTTATTTTAAAGTCACTCTCTCCGAGCACGTCAGCCAGGCTGGGAAGCTTGTCGCCAAGAAACTTAAAGCTGTCCAGAAACCTGATGCTGATGTTCCTGTACCCTTTGCTGACGGCTAGATACCTTTTACCACTTTGAGCTATGCACGATATAGGTTTATTATCATATGGCAGGTGTCTTATCAGGAAGTGACTGTCATAACTAGATAGGCAATGAAAAATATCGGTATGAAATCAGGGACTTTTGTATTCAAATTGCGTCTATTATGACAGCACTCAGATATTCCCCAGCCACTTGATCGCGATCTCTAACGCGCAAATCACTCATAGTGAAAGCACCAAGGCATATATGACATTCAGAAGTATTATAGAAAGTCTGTTGCTATTCAGGGGATAGATCCATAGGTTTAGATTAGAATGCACATCGATGACATCATCAGCATTTGATTTTAATTCCTTGAAGAAGCCACCGATGGCAGTTGCGCCTCTCAAGAGAAAACTTTCAACAGTGTCTCATAATGTTCACATACCAGCTTTAAGGCAATAGACATTGCTTCATGTTCTTGAATGGCTCGTGTCCAACTCGAGATGCTTGATGGCTCGCAAGAGTGGACCTTTGCCAGAACAGATTCAGTGTCAGCATATATAACGAAAGGTACACGCTTTTGGAGAATGCCTTGAATTCAATGCAGTCATCCTGTTGAGGCATTTTACGTAGCTGAAATTTTCCACATCCTAATCTATGTGCTTTCAGAGTCTTCTCAGCGGCACATCTCTTGAGACATGCCTAACAAGCCCAGATTATATGCCCATATTTCGTGGCTTGACTGCTTACAAGTCTGGATAAATCATTAATGAGACAGTAGTGGGACTTATCCTGCTGTACAATAATCAGTAGGTGGGCATGGTGCTGCTTGTTTTTTCTGCTGTTTGGTATAGAGGATTAATGTCCTCGTTCTCCTTTATACCAAACACTGAAATGGATACTCCCATTATTATGCTTTTCAAAGCATTCAATTTGGTGCAGGGGTACGGGAAATTCAATACTATCATAATTGAATGCTTTGAAAAGCATTTCAAAAAGGTATACTGTGGTTCTACATCGATGGTTACTAGCCGGAAATTTAGAGACTAGCATGCACCATGCAAAGCGGAAATTGTCTTCGTTCTTTATATTTTTCACTGCAGTTTTATTCCTAATTTTCTGTGGCAATTCAATATATGATGCTGCATGTAGAGGATCGTAATGTATTGAGCTCATCACCAGACTAGGTACGGATAACAAGGAATTCTACGAAGCTCCCACCTCAAATTTGGAAATGTTTTCTAAAATGTCCCCCGCAATTGAAAAAAGATCTGATTGAGGTCGCTTGACGGAAGTATCAGCACAGGCTTAGAATTAAAGAAGGAGGAAACACGCGCCTCTTGATCAGATTTATGGATGAAATATTTAAGTTCCAGAAACAATTCATCTTCAATCCACCCCTAATTTCCTGCAAAACGTTTTCCACATCTTTAATTATAAGCTCCTTGCACTCATCTAAAAAGACTCTGGGGTCGAGTATTTGTAATTTATTCTCTATTCTACTATTAAAAATACGTCCCTTGAATGCCGATTTGATGGTCTTGCATTCCAGACCCTGACAATTGCTAGCACTAATCTTGGCAGTTTAATGGTGGGTTGCTCGCTTCCGTCCGAATCCCTTCCTCTCTTCCCGTTCACTGGTGTTGGATGATGAGGAGGTTGACGGTTTATCCGCTTCAACAGTTGCGTTGGGTGATGAGGAGGTTGACGCTGCAGCGCCTACGGCTTCCACAGGCATTTTTGGTGATGAGGAGGCTGACGGTGCAGCGGCTGCGACTTCATTAACCCTCTCGTGCGACGCGGAGCTCTGTGTTGCAATCTCCATGGACTGGCATCCTTCGTCCCCCAGAATATTTCCTTGAATAACAGTAATAATAGTATATAGCATATGTGAAAGATGTTATTATGATTTATTACATTATTTTTTTACATACTGAAGAATTCTTACTATTCAGTGGTAGCTGAATGCATAGGGTAGGGCGCCATCCCTGACGATTTGGTGTCGGGAAGGCATGGAAGGCTGGTGATGCAGCGGTCGCGTGTTAAACGAGACCCGTTCCGAAATAAAGTCCACTCCCTGGAATAATAATAATATTAATAACAGTATAGCATATGTAAAATATATTAATATGATTTGTAACAATAATTTTTTAAAACACTGCAGAATTCTTACCATTCGGTGGTTGCTGCATGTAGGGGGCAGGTCCCCATCCCTGATGATTTCTAGCCGGGAAGGCATGGAAGCCTGGTGGTAGCGGTGCTGGTGAAGGGGTCGCGTGTTGAACGAGACCCGTCCCGAAATAAAGTCCACTCCCTGGAATAATAATAATAATAATAATAATAATAATAATAATAATAATAATAATAATAATAATAATAATAATAATAATAATAATAATAATAAAAATAATATAACATCTGTAAAGGAACTTCATAAAACACTGAAAAATTCTTAACATTCGGTGGTTGCTGCATGAATAGGGCAGGGCCCCATCCCTGATGATTTGTTGGCGGGAAGGCATGGAAGCCTAGTGGTGGCGGTGCTGGTATACCGGTCTCGTGTTGAACGTGACTCGTCCCGAAATAAAGTCCACTCCCTGGAATAATAATGATAATAATATAGCATCTCTAAAAGAACTTAATAAAACACTGAAGAATGCTCACCATTTGGTGCTTGCTGCATGAATGGGACAGGGCCCCATAGCTGATGATTTGGTGCCGGGAAGGCATGGATGGCGGATGGTGCAGCGCTCGTGTGTTAAACGATACCCATCCCGAAATAAAGTCCACTCCCTGGAATAATAATAATAATAATAATATAACATATGAGAAGATGATAATAAGACACTGAATAATTCTTACCATTCGATGGTTGATGCATGCATGGGGAAGGCATGGAAACCTGGTGGTGGCGGTGCTGGTGCAGCGGTAGCGTGATGAACGAGACCCGTCCCGAAATAAATTCCACTCCCTGGAATAATTATCATATTAATAATAATAACAATAATAATATAGCATGTGAACAATATCTTCATAAAATGTTGAAGAATTCTTACATTTGACGGCTGCTGCATGCATGAGCCAGGAGCCTATCCGTGATGATCGGACACCTTAATCATCGCGTTATTCATGGAATGTTCCATCAGCCGGTGGCGAGTATCTTGCTGGAGCTGGTTGTAAGCTTCAGCTACATTAGTAGACCTGAATGCTGGGAACATAAGAAATTACATGCTAGATTTAATTTTTTAAAGGAAAGGCTATATTATTAAGTTGATTTACTTTATTGCGAATAGCTTGCACACACGGGGATATCGATGTACTTAACTAGAAAGAAAATTCTCTGTTTGCAAATAAAGAAGATTTATTATTCGACACAGTGATAGAAAATATCTCTTTTAACGTAATGGAAACAGACTGGAAGTTTTCACTAAATGAATGGGATAGGAAAAATGAAACACATCCAAATGGCTATTAACTGAAGAATGTTCAACTGAGGTAACGCGCGATGTGTTCAATCTGGAGGTCCCGAGATCGATTTCCGTCGGTTGATCTCGGAAGAAATTTCGATTGCATATAAATAACATTTATTATTCAATGCAGTGATGGAATGTATATCTTTTAAAGTAATGGAAGCATACTGAAAGTTTTCACTAAATGAATGCGTTAGGAACAATGAAACATGTCCAAATAGCTATTAAATGAAGAATGTTCAACTGAGGTAAGGCACGATGCATGCACTCCGGAGGTCCCGGAATCGATTCCCGACGGTCGCCCTCGGAAGAAATTTCTATTGTGTATAAAGAACATTTATTATTCAACACGGGAAATATTCAAATAACTGTTTTTTCTTTAGAAAGGAATATAATTCACTAAATTAAATTTCATATTTAAACACTTTGAGTAATAAGTTTGGTTAAAAATGAATACCTAACTAAACTGTTTGCATTTTCAGAAACTGAAATTCGCGCAGCTGGCTATTAAATGTAGAATGTTCAACTATTTGCAAATAAATGCCTGGCATTCAAAAACAAGAAGTAACACATTTATAAATTGCCTGCACAGAGTAATAAGTTAACTTCTAAAGTAAATGAAGTGCTTTTTACAACTTACCAGACATGGTGTTTGATTGGATTTAACGACACGGAGTAAAGCCTGAGGATATTTTAACTTGACGATATCGTTCGAGAAAGTGTAAGAATTTCCGGTGAAACAGACTAATATATCTCTCTTTTCCCATATGAAAGTGTAGGCGAGAGGCATGACAGTATAAAATTCATCGATTTTGATCGGCTACTCCACCCCCTTCGACTAGAAGGAGTCATGTAGGGGAACTAGCCTCGCTCAGGGGGCATTTCATAAAACGCGTCTAAACCAGCTATGGGGAATTCTTGCGTCATATGATATGTCTGTAGGGAAAATCCTACTGTATATAACGCTAGACTATTATTTTTTGAATACATGTATTGCTAGGTATCATTGTTTATTATTACATTACCAAAATATTCAATCCAGTATTATATTTGAAGCACCCGTCTGCGACCAAACTGTTATTCTATCATGATATGAATGTGAGTGGTGATGCTGATGCCATCACCTGGAACCCCAATCTCATACATAGGATTGCATAAATAACGTATTGCATGTATTATTTAACTATAATGTTAGTGTGAAAATCAGAGAAAAGAAATATTGTTTCTCCTGATATAATTTTCTTGGAGCAATGTAGGGTCTTATAATTTTTAGACACGGAGGCTGAAACACCAGTCTGTTTAAATGGAACAAACAAATAAGCTTTTTGACGGTAATAGTACAAATAATGATAATAATAATAATACAATATAATAATAATATTAATAATAATAAAGTTGATTGTCGCACTGAAGAAGAAAAGAATACTTGGAAATAATTCCGATAGTTACGAATTTTTAAGTACAGTGTTATTCAGGATCTATACACCATAGCCCCAGGAAATATATTAAACCTGCACTTACAAAGACAGTTAATGGGAGGGTTTGCCCTTATCCGGTAACTCACCTAACCAAGATTCCAACTCGGGACCTCTCGAATGTGAATTAGACACGCTACCTCGCAGAGAAGCTTGCTATTTATTTATTATCACCTTGGAGCGGTGCGTGATCATATAATGTTTTTTCTAGATATGAGGAAAGCCCTTGTATGTCAAATGTTCGTGTCTAAGCCTGTATACGCCTGTTCCATCAGGTATTATAGACAAAAGTACAGCACATTTTAAAGTTCTGGTTTGTTGTCCCTGTCAGTTTAGGAGGGCTCATATTTAATTATTTATTCATTTATAAATAACGCATTGCATGCATCATTTAACTATAATTTTAGGGCGAAAATAACGAAAAAGAAATTATTGTTTCTCTTGGTATAATTTTCCTGGAGCGACGTGGGAATCCTGTAGTTTTTAGCCATGCGGGATTCCCAGAGTCAGGAATCTAATGTCTCTAGGGAAAATCCTTCTGCCTATATAACGCATAGGCTATTGTTTGAATGCATGTACTGCTAAACACCCACACAAGTGTTAAATTTCAAGCATTGCCTGTTACATGAGTCATGTTATATGTTCTCAAACATGCTGTTAGGACCCCATCCATTAAGCCGTAAAGACATGCATGTATGATTGTCTTTTAAAAGTCGTATTTCCGTGCGGACCCGGGTTTACCATCTTCAAGGGTATACAACGAATTTTGCAAGGGATGTGTAAACTACTATATAAATCGCTGGCGTCTCCATCATAACGTATCAATGAATCGGTAATTATACTACTGCAGCGATGTGCTGGCGTAAAGGAGGGAGAGAGTGCGCGCTTGGGTTGGCGGGGTACTTTATCGAGAACGAGTCTTTATACTGTATCAGTATCTGTTTTAAGGTCCCTGCCCATTTTATTTTATTTATCGAAGACTCCTGCATGAAGGACCTCTATATTTTACCTCGAGCGTCTTTACATATTTTGTATTGGGTTTTGTTTACGATCGCTCTTTAACCAGCGTTAATTAAAAGAACAACAAAGGGAGTGTTTTGTTGTTCTGTCTGTTTAGGGAGCTCTTCATACTTCATGGTTTATTTATAAATAACGTATTTCATGTATTATTTGGCTATAATTTTAGAGTGAAAATAACGAAAAAGAAAGTATTGTTTCTCTTTACATAATTTTCCTGTAGCGATGTAGGGATCCTGTAATTTTAGACCTTAGGAATTCCTCGTGTCTGTAGGGAAAATCTTCCTGCGTGTATAAGTCTTGGCTATTCCTTTAAATGCATGCATTGCTAAAAACCCAATCAAAGGGTTATATTTGAAACATTCACTTGTATACATGTTATCTCCACTCAAGAATGCAGTTAGGAACCCATCCAGTAAGCTGTAAAGACGTGAGATGTTCTCAAACCTGGGAATTCCAGAGCGGTCCCTGGTTTACCCCCCTTCAGGGATTTATAACATACTTTACAAGGGGTGTACAACTGAATAGTTCATTGACGAATTTCTCGAAGACCGCTAGTGTGCGTCTTTAGAAAAGGATGTTAAAACTAAAATCAAATTTATATTTGAAGTCTTCCTATTAGTTCGATCTCTCTACTAGAGTACTCAACATATATTTTGATGGGAATGTCTTGAAGTTACTACCTATGTTATTTAAACCTTTTCGCGATAGGTATATATTTTCTAAGAGAGAAACGCATGTTTGGAAAACCTGTGTATGTTGTAGTTTCAGTTCACGGTTTGATTTTTCGCTGGTATTCAATACCGCTTTAGTCATTGCAAGTCTATAAAATCACGGGTCTATTACAGGAGACTTTTTATTATTGTTACGGAAGAAAAAACATGGAGCTTTTATTTATGATCACTCTGTAACCGGCGATAACACTAGTCTGCATGATACCGGATGGCTGAAAAATAATAAGTGATTCTGACTCACTTTATAGCTGATTTCAGAACTGATTTTAGTTTTTTCTATCATGTAGGGTGTTTTTAGAATTTCACTTAAAATATAGAGATATAAAGGTATTGCTTCCACCACTACACATAAAATTGGTCTTGATGAAGCAGTTTGTAAGGGCTCTACCACAGGATGACCCTTCTTCAAGTACCTTTCCAAGAAATATACCTTCATTACTCAAGACAAATTAAAGGCTGGAATTTTTGTTGGTCCTCAAATATTGAAATTGGTTAAGGATGAAGATTTTGAGAAGACAATGAATGAGAGCCAAATAGAAGCTTGGACTGCCTTCCGATCAGTTAACGAAAACTTGTTAGGCAATAACAAAGATCCTAATTACAAGACCATTGTCCAAACAATGTTAGAAAATTTCAAGAAGATGGGTTGTAATATAAGTGTACAGGTGCATTTTCTGCATTCACATATCGACTACTTTCCAGAAAATCTGCGAAATTATAGTGAAGAGCAGGGTGAACGCTTTCACCAAGATATTAAGGAAATGGAGAGGAGCTATCAGGGGAGATGGAATGAAACAATGACGGCCGACTACTGTTGGATGTTGAGAAGGGACAGTCATCTGCAAGGATCTGCAAGAAATTCGAAGAAGAGAAAGTTTGAAACACTTTAGCTTCTTGTTTTTTTAAATGCAGTCATGAAATAAATTAGAGGAGTTCTTAAGAGCATTCTTAAATTGTTTCCTGAATAAAAACTTACCTCGTGTGAAATGGTATTTGAATACTTTTCTACGCTCATTAGTAAAATTGTCAAAACATTACTTATTTTGTGTAAAAACCTGACGTGATAGAAAAAACGGAAGTTATTTCTGGAATCAGCATAAAACGTGATTCAAGAACACCTAATTTTAAGAAATCATCTGACAAAAAGTTTGAAAATGCCGACTAGTGTCAAATAAAAGAACAACAAAAGGAATATTTTGTTGTCCTGACTGTTTGGGGTTCTCTCCAGATTTCATTATTCATTTATAAATAACCTATTGCGTGTATTGTTCAACTATAATGTTAATCCGTATTTCATTATTTATTTATTTTTCAGAGCGAACCCTACATGTAAACAAACGTTAGAAAAAATCTTGAAGTGCGAAGTTCCTTATCACCCTTTCAAATGTATTATGCTAGTTATTTTCTTGAAATAATAAATAGCTATCATGGCGGCCTTCGTGTGTTAAAAACCCAAGATAGCGGGCTTCCGTCTTTTTCCTTCCAGGCCGGAAGAGTGAACCTTCCCTCACTGCCGCCAGAGCGCGGTGAGAAAGCGGCTCTCGCGTGGAGGGGATGTTAGGTGAAGCAGAGAGGCAGACAGGAAAACACTTCATTCCCGCAAGGGCACTGTCTAGAGAGGGACCGTGCGTTTGGGTTTTCTGCATAAGAATCACTGGTTAGCGTCTCGCGTTAGCTATTTACGCTAACTCTTTCCTTTTAGTCATGGATTTTTTTAATTTGCCTAAGTGATGTAATATTCTTATAAGCCCCTCCAAAAAATGTTCCTAAAAGTAGGAATAAACAAGTTTTATTGACAACAACAATTATACGCGCGTAATAATGGACTAGTTAAGTTTTAGAAAAAAGATTTTCGGGTGAGCGAGGTACTCTTTATATTGTAACAATAAAGAAATACTTAATTGGAAAAATTGTATTCACCGATCGACGACCAACGTTTAATTACATTAATCAGTCAAAATACACGCGGCGGGGTACTTCGATCGAGGGTCTGCGTCCAGCCCTTTATAGGTGCGATACCGGGACGTTAGCAGTATAAATCCTTGATTTTTTTCAACAACGTTAGATGATGCTATGTACGCACGAACATTACCTGATTGATTGACACAGATATTTTAGATCTTATCTCCTCCATCGATTTGCGGGTGCGGTGGTGACGGCACGCAACAAGAACAATACCCATTGCCCCAGCTCTCAGATCTGCGGCATCTATTTGAGGCCCTGAGTGTTAAGTATTTTCACAACCCACCTTTTGAACAATAGTCCATTGTTCGGCGGTCTCCGGCTGCCGGTATCAGTAGCGCACAAAGAAGCATCCATTAGCGATGAGAACAATACCCATTGCCCTCGTTCGACCACAATATCCCATTGTTCTACTTCTCCACCGGACGGCATTTAGACCAGGCCACAAGGAGGGGGGACTGGCCAGTGTACGGGAGCAATACCCCATTATCCTCGTACGAGCACAATAGCCCATCATTCTACTTCTCTGCCGGGCGGCGTTCAGATCAGGCCACAAAGGAGGGGACGTGTCCGGTGGCGTGGAACAAAGGGATATCACAATACATGATATCAGTTTTTTGGCATCCCTTGTGGCCTGGTTTCGGTGTAAGTACCCTACTTATAGCTTGTGTTATGCTTCTGGAAATACAGTGACGTGCCATTTCCTTGCGCGACTTCATTTGTCTAGAGTAAGATCAACTCAGACATAGTAATGTTTTAGGGCACACATGCGGTTGTGAGAAAGAGGTCTGTCGATAAAGCAGCACGACAGCTTAGGTCAACACTGAAATGTCAATTTCCTCGTCTTCCTATCGCCTGAAATAATGAAACAGGTGTAACGCGTTTTAGCTAAAAGAAAAGCTACTACATACCTGTGAAATCATGACAATATAGATACAAAACGTGCCAGCCAAAGATTTATCTTAGTTGCATCTGATTGCGAGGTTTAGGCACTAAAATTCACGATTATAGCTAATACTAAATATGTAATTGCCAAATGATGTTTGTAGATTAAAAAAACACATCTGAAACATGGCTGTCGCCTGCAATTTAATTTTCCGAAAGTTCACTTACTGCTCAATCTCTTTGACATTCACATTCATATCCCCGCACTGTAGGATTTTATCTCATACTGACTTGCTTGGTCCCAGGGTGTTTTCCCTGTCAGCATCCTCCGCATTACTTTTATCGCCAGCCATTCACCCGGGGTAGTTGAGAGATGCTGATCTCTGGAGGAGGATACCCAAAGCTTGTACGTTACGTGACAGTGTCGCTTATGCCAGCATACTTGGCAAAGGGCGATTATAGCTTCCTTAGATTTTCATCGCGCGTTTTATAGCGTGCCAAATGCTTATTTATTTGAGGCACTGCGATGGCATGGGTTTTCTGTCGTGTTTATGCATTGTATACAATTGCTTTATACAGATATATTCGATGTGTTACAAATAAATGTTTTTCCGTCTCTTCGACGGTCTGTTTCTCAAGGTTGCCCGGCATCCATGGTTCTGTTTGCGTTGTCCTTGAACCCGCTACTTAATTAGTTGGATCAACACATCGTCGGGATTTCGTTTCAGGGATACCGATTTTATACTTTAGCCCATGCCGACGATGTCAGTTTGTTATTGACAACGGACCGGGACGTGGCTAAGATGAATGATATTCTGTACAATTTTGGGTCACTTTCTGGTCTTATTGTCAGTAAGACGTAGTCGGCAGTTTTACCTCTTGGAAACTGGGAGACGCCGCCGCATATCCCTTCATTGCGCACGGTGCAGAATCTCAACATTTTGGGAATTCGCTTTTCCTCATAGTTACGTGAAATGCAGAACTTGAATTGGCCCCACTAATAAATCGTATTCGCTTTATTTCTAGGGAGCTGCATCACAGGGATTTGTGCCTGCACCAACGTGTGTAGGTTTTACATTTGTATGTGTTGTCTCACCTGTGGTACACCTCGCAGGTATTGGTTTTGCCATCCACATGCACGAGACAGCTCACTAGTGTCAATTTGTGGTATGTGTGGCATGCGAGTATTTTTTAAGTTCCCCTTTCTACGTTATATCGCCGCACTATGCACGGTGGCCTTGGGTTGCTCAATGTACAGCTAAACTGTGTCGTTCTGTTTCTCAGCAGGAGTTACAAAACGCAGGAGGAAGACGCTGCCCTTACCTCAGAATTGTTGTGTTACTGGTCTAGTAAGTTGGACATCTGACCCCCACCGGATCTGCGTCAACTTCAGACGCACCATATTTATTTGACGACTTATGTACAAAAATGGTGTTATTTGACTACTCACTATGCCTAAGGGACTGTCCAACTTCCAAATCATTGTATACACGTTTATACCATTCACTGAGGCCGCCGGAGATGCGCGTTTGCCAAATCGCATCACGCGGTATTTGTTGGTCCCAAGAGTGGAAAAGTATAATTTCGTCTTCGCTCCCTGTAGTGGTGCGTTCCAGTTGGTTTAATGTAGACCATGGTTTGTTACCTACAAAGGAACGGCTTCATCGGATACGTATGTTGGACCTTGTGGCCTGCATTTATTGCTTAGAGAAGGATACCGTGCTCCACCGTTCGTTTTCTTGTGATATTATGTCTCCGATACGTGCCAAATTATTGGCTATTTTTGCTGAGGTTAACTCTCATGCACGCAACTGGTTTCACCTACATCATTTACTGTGGCCAGAGTTTTGTGCTTCTTTGGCTGGTAAGCACCTTGCCATACTCTGGACTGCAGCTCATACTGTTCATTACAACGTTACGAGCTACAGCCATCTCCATTTAAACTACTGTGTTAAGTATCTCCGTTGAGAGAGAGTCAGTTTTCTTGCGCATGGGAAAAAATGTGTGGGATCCACCCCATTCCTATCTTTTCGGCTGTAGTTTACACAGGTGTATATCTGATGTAAACTACTAAACCACTAAAATCAAATAGAAAAACCAAACACCCTTCCTCACCTGAATAAATATTAGTGGTACAACTACCTTATGTTATTGCACATTTCTGTTTAAGAAACAATTTGTTTGTGTATATGCAGTGTTACTAAACCACAAAATGTAAATAAATAAAAAAAGCTAATTATAAAGCTGTAGGAACACGCAGCAAATTTACTATATTCTATTTTCGTAAGTTGGGGTCTGACATAGGCACTGCAGTTGGAAAAGCAAGTGAGCGCGGCGGGTCCATTGTTATAGTAACAGCCGCTTTGTAGCCAGAGTTAATGGTTGTTCATTGCTTCTACTTACTCTTCGCGTCACCTTGCAGTTTCTGATTCTGGTTTTTGTAACTTTCAGGTATTTTCTAGCTGCGTTGTATCTTGTTTCATTTATTACTTTTATTACTTACTTGTTATTCTTTGCGTTATTTGTGCGGCTTTAAAGATAATTTATCGAAAATATCGATCGAAACTTCATCCTACATGTGAAAGTCGCTGGTTTTGATTGAGGTCATCTGCTTTGATTGGTGAATTCAGGATGTTTCTTAATCGTGCATGTTAAATGTTCATTGCTTAACTCTGTCCTGCAATGATAAACTATTTGTACCCTTCATGCATGCATCATGCATCGTACAAATCGCGTATGTGCAGTTGTGAGACTACGCGTTATTTTCTCCTATAAGGTATGGTTGCAAAATACTGTGTAATAAACTAAGTGTCGGGGATTACAGCATATTGTAATTTCCGAAGAAATTTATGTATTTTTACTTAATAGTCAACAGAATGTCTTGTCAATGGATTTGTTTGTCTATCAGAGTGGTAAGTAATATGCTCGCTGAGTTCAAAATGTTTTACAACCAGCGAATAATGAAGCCATTATGTTGCCTGGCTCTCCATTTTCGTAAACCCACGAGGCTGTATGACGACGTGTAGTAGATGTGTACGCCTAAATGCTCTGGTTTCTGTATATTTCTCTTGCCCACTAATTTGTTTTAATTTGTGGTTAAGATGAAAACCCAAAGGTCAAGCATAATTACGATTCCCTATAGTCAGTTTTTCTTGCCTTAATCTGAACCCTTCTCGGCGCTACTAAGCGTATGCAATACAGAATTTTCTCTTGATTTCCTTATTTTATCTATTTGCAGTATTCCTTAAACCAATTCCTGTCTAATTATTCATTGTTTTCATAGATGTATGATTAAAATTACTTATATCTGCTGTCTATGTGTGAGTTGTTTCACAATTGTCACATCCGTAGGTATGCATGTGTCAGGTGAACACGTGTTGCTCACATTGGCAACAACGCACTGTAACGGCATTTGACCGCTAATGGTCAGACCGCAACTTACGAAAATAGAGGTATAATTAATGTTTTCTTTCTCTATTGATACTTGTGCGTTGTTTATCGTAATTCCTAAGACTTCATTTGGGTTAGTCAGACAAAGAAACGGGCATTGTTGAGGTAAAATATTAGATGTTTGTGGCCACTTGGAGGAAAACTCGTTGTTGCTATGTGGGGAAAGTGGAAGAATTTTCTACATGTATACCTCAGTGTATTTAACTACCATTTATGCCAGAGTGTATTGAAAGTATGGATAAAGTTGATCTTAAAATCTGCTTTCTTCATTGTTGGTTCATAACTACTCGCCTCGGAGCTACTATAAATTATAATTTGGTCCGAGGGTTTATCCTGGCACAAGAAAGAAAAGTATAACGCTAAAAGGTTTTAGCATTAAATATACATTATATTTTTAATTAACTACTTCCAAATTTAAGTTTATAAGTGACCACAATATTGTTTACTTTTTACATTCTTGCCTTGAAGAGTTTTTATAAGACATGGTTTTACATATTACGATTACCTTCATCCAAAATAAATGCTTACTAATAAGGAATTCTCCATGAAGGCTGTATGCAGTTTTCGTATTTGCAATATTGAGTGCTGCATTAACTCCAGAATTCTTCTCTTCCTTTTCTTTATAAATAAGATCCCGGTGTGCTACATCAGGAATAATGCTGGTCCCCATGTGTCCTGCATCCTAGATATAGAAGGAGTGTACCGTCCTCCATAGTCTAGGGGTACTAGACTATGGTTCCAAAGGTGGAGGATTCAAACCCGGCGGAGGGCGATGAGTTTTTTCGGGCGTAAAAAGCCTTAGCATGGCTTCCTTAGGAAGGAAAGTAAAGCCGATGGTCTCTCGTCGTAGATTTACGGCACGTAAAAGAACCTCGAGCCCAATAAGGAGGTCTTTGTGCAAAAGTTTATATCTTTTACGCCCAATATAGAATGGGAAGCTATGGACCACAGTAGTTAAAGGGCGTCCATAAATAAAACTCAATTTAGTTTTCTTCTAAGAAGCGATTACAGATTACCAGTAGGTTTTGGTACATTCTTGTCTAAGCTACATGAAGATAATATGTTGGAAGCTTGTGCATAAGTACGGTGACTAAGCAATATTTAAACCTTAATTCTTCTCATATCAAAAAAAGAATATGTCTTAAGGCAAAATGCTTAAGGTCATAAATGACCCTATACGTGTACACTAAATCCTGTGTAACGAATCATTTACGTCTTTATAAAGGGTAATATAATATAGTGATATAGTCATTGTTACATTTCAAAGACACATACTTTCTTTCCTGATAGTAATAAAGAATTATTTGGATGTGTTACTTCCGTTTATTCCACATTAAAGTTTTCGTGGAAGCTTGAAGAATATTTAGTTTAATGGCAAACTGTAAAATCGTCAATAATATGGCTCAGTTGCGGACCAAATGGGGTACTTAATCACGTGTTTACATTTGCTTCAGAGGTCAAAGCAGCATGGAGAAATACCTGAATCAGGTCGCGGTCGTTGATTAATTCGGTGTAATTGATACGATGTTCATCAGTTACAAGGCTATTGTGTATCTCTAGCTGCAGAATGGACATGCACGCATAGAGCAATGGCTGCCTTGAAACCAATCAATCGCTGCTATTATTTTCACATAGAGAAGCCATCTTCTAAATTAGGAATAGAGAGCACTATCCCATGATTAAGGTAACAACTTCAATTTGTGTTTGTAATCGCAGCAAAACACTACACTGGTGGAAACAACTTCAAGGTTTCACTGTGCGAAGAAATGCATGCTAATTAGCAGACGGAAATAACAGACTTGCGAAATTCTGTATTTTATGTCGTGACAATAGAGAGGGATGATGAACGTCACTCATTAGTACTCC
Source organism: Deroplatys truncata (assembly GCA_030765065.1). Taxonomy (NCBI): domain Eukaryota; kingdom Metazoa; phylum Arthropoda; class Insecta; order Mantodea; family Mantidae; genus Deroplatys; species Deroplatys truncata. The sequence continues at coordinate 521,303,495 of CM060990.1, read as the reverse complement.
AAGAATCTTTTCCATACAAAATAGTGAAATGTGAGAAAGGCAGAGCGCGGGAATACAAGATAAATGAACTAAGGGCGCGCGCGCGCACACACACACACATATATATAGAATCATGCCGGAAATCTCAATTTACCTTCAGACGTTAACATTAATTTCAAAATTATTAACTGCATACAATATTCGGCAATAGATAACACGTTGGAAATAATACCAGATATAGAAAGCAATATAGTCATCTCACTGATATAATTTATGTATTTCCATTAAGAACCTCAAGTTTTGAGGTTTAATTATTATATTAATAACCTCAAAAATGGAATTGAGGAACTTAAGATGATGTCAACTTTTAACCAAAAACATTTGTCGTGCATGGAGATTGTTCATGAATTCATCCAAAACGTTAAAACCACTACGTCCAATTGCTAATATTTTTCAGGTTTTATGTTTCTGGGAGCATCTACAAAGAGAGAATCCAGTTTAGTACAAGGTCTCTAAAATCTGATTCTTTATCTTCAAGTTAGATTGATATAAATCTAACGTATTAAAAGCTGTGTAGGTGGGGAGAGCACAGTTCCTGCTACTGTTACCGTTTATACTGTGTGACAGCTCACTGAACGTGGGTAAGGAAATTAAATGATCCTTTTATTTGGGTGAAGAAAAATATAATATGCGTTGCTCAGAGAACCACGAACGACTGCTTCATATTCTTCAACGAATCCTTAGCGCAGCATTAAGAGGCATGAGCTGGAACTCCTTAATTCCTGAGAAGAGTTTTATCGGTGAAAACATAGGTATGTGTTTAGCCATTTAAAGAACTTGTTTTCTGCTAATCCAAAATGAGCGCACTGACTGACGCACAAAACAAACTGGAACTTTAAGCGGCTGTTCTCCCAACATTTTCAATACCTCCGAAGTAGACAGTCTAGGTTTGAAATTAGGTGGAATGTATCTAGGAACACGCTCAGGCCGCGCAAACTCATTGAAGACAAGCTCGCATTTTTGGTACAAGGATATGAAATCTGCAAAGCTATTAAGAATGGTTGATGGGAAAGTGAAGGTATGAATTACTTCGGTAATCACAACAGCATAGTTCCCATGAGTGTTGTAAGTCATGTAGCTACGTGGTACCGCTCGCGTCAAATAGTATTAGCCTTCGTTGACACTAATATGTAGTGAAATATTAATCAAATATACGGTGCGATAAATACCTTCTGTACATACACGTGTTTAACCTGAGACAGGGAAACTAGGGATAAAAGGTTATGGGTTACTGAATAATAGTAAATTAATTATCACAAATTCCTACGAAAGTTAAATAGGGCTAACAATATACCGAAGTGGAATGTGAAAGCTTCTAGTTAATAAAGCGGGAAATTTTTACTACAAATTGCGAGAGGGCTATGCATAGTTTACAAACAATTTTAAGATAATTTGTAGCCTTTGGGTTGTTCAGGAAAATGGGGCAACCAAAACCTGCTAAAATAACGTTACTACGCCATATTTGTAATCATAATTAAATACTAAGTAAAAGATGACATGTTTATAGAAATAGACTACATGTTGTATTTTAAGGCAACAATAATAACAATAATGAATTGCATAATGAATTATTATTACTATTATTATTATTCAATAGTGAAATTTCTAATGTCTTAAAAGTTACCCCTATATAAACTGTCAGTAGTATACAACACTTTATATATCTGCTGAATATAAAGATAATAAAATTGTGAAATAAGACATAAACAGCAATAAAATGACAAATTATGACAAATCGAGAAAGCTTTCCTAAACTAGATAATGGCATAAAGTGACCAAAAGTGACCTGATAAATGTCATAATCTTGGCCTCCTGATAAGGATTTATGTAAGCGTTAGCAATGACTACGATGCGACAGCTAAAAGTTGACATCTCATTAGGAGCCGGGCTCTGTTTAATAGCAACCAGTATGTTGTGCAATACGAGGCAAAGGAACGCGTTGATATTAGAGGGTTTTAGGGCTTAATTAAAAAGCTGTTTGTCGGTCTCAGTTCGGGCTCGGGCTAGACAAAAAAGAGGAAAAAAATTAATTTCACATTCAATATGCAGGTTATCATGTAAACAGCTTTAACATGTGGTATTTTAGTAAAAAATATAACCGCATTTTCTGAGAAAATCAAAAACAAGGAAGTCTTTTCCATGTAAACGAAAATAAACACAAAAAATGTATTTATCACCTGTTGGTCCACGATGTTGAGATGACCGGAATAGCGCAATCATCGCACATGCATACATTCATCACCATATGAATAGTAGCAGTATTAAATAAATGTCGGATTCGGCCAATTCAAGATAACGTAATAACAGCATGGCAGGTGAAAACTCTGCCTCCCTCCGTCCACACATGTCCAGGATAACCTGGGCAGATTACGGCAACAGGAGCAGCACGTGGTCAACGTGCGCTTACTACATGCGGATTCCCGCCCTCACCCACCACTGTTTCCTAAAGTGGCTTCTCAATTTGTCTCAAGAACCTGAGGACATCCCTTACCAGGCTTCCTAGCAGGGAAACAAATCCTCATGCGGTACCAGAAATCGATACGGGTTCCGTCGTACCGCAGACATTATACTGGCGCTTCGTGGACTGATGGTGATGATGATAACAATAATAATCCATAACTGCAAAACAATGTTACTTACAACAAAATTAGACAATCGAGCTCGGGCCGGGTGGTACAGTAAAACCATAGCTCACAGAAGGAGAAATGTGATCTTTCCCGTTTGCCGCCGTAAGCTAAGCGAAGGAAGCGGTGGTCAAACGAAGCAGTGGCAGCACATTCGCTTGCGACGGTGGCTATGCTGGTTTAGCCATTATTAGTAAACGTGTTGATTGCGCAACCGAGTAAATTGTTACGTTTGTGAGAAATGTCAGTCAGCTTACTATCTTTAAATTGCATTCCTGTTAATTAGTGCAGGTTGTATTACATGGTAAGCGTCTGCACAACCATTATAGTAATTATTTGCATTACTACAGTGCATAAAGAATTGCTAGATATCCACTTGTTTCATACGTGGCTGCAGGTCTCATTATACGGTCGTTCAGACAGGAACGAGACACTTCTTTAGACTACCAATAGACACTATTGTCTTAGGCCATCCCTAGGAAAGACAGAAAACTTACTCATAAGTGTTATGGTGTGACATTCACTTTACCACCAACTGTGTAATAAAAGTTGATGCCTTTGTAGTAAACGGAGAAACAGTAGAAATACCAAGACAAATAGGGAAATTAAACCCAGATACTGTTCTGCACATGTTTCCTAATTTTCCCAAGTACTTTTCAAATGCAAAATTAAGAAACGCAAATCTCCCGTGAAAAGACACACATTGGCAATAGGCAAAATTGCCTTTAAAAATATTCCCTCTATAAATGTAGTCAACAGTGCAAATGAGCCTGCTTGTAGCAGTTCATTGAATCTGAGAACTGGAAAGGATGCCATGGGTATGATTGCTGTGTTGATTAAATTAAAGTATCCGAAAAGAAATTTGATTAGGGCACAATATAAACTTAAACTCGTTAAAGCTAAAATAAATCTTCTAGAGATAACATTTGGAAATGTAAAATCAAACACGTTTTAACACATTTCAAGACAGTTTACGGTTTGCACCTCATAGCGAGAACAAATATAAACAAACAAAAGGTTATAGCAGACATAATGTTGAGAAGGTCAATGTTAAAATATTAAAAAAAATAAGGTATGATGAATTTACCCTGTATTACCTACTTTTGAAAATAAAATAAAAGAGTTACAGACAGTCTTTAAAACATGATTTGCTTCCATTGTCCTCGGAAGCTCACTTAAAAGGTTAGTAAAGCTTCTTAAATGTCCCTATGGCATGAACCACCACGCTACAAATGCAGTGAGAGATTCTTTTAATGGAAATGGAACAGAACGAACCTGCTGGAGCGCAAAATTTCGATTAAAAACTAGGGAATAAATGCAGTTTAACACAAATACATTTGTGATTATTATTCGTCCACTGTTGACTTTCTTCACCTACACATGCTTTAATCTATCTACATATCTGCAAAGCTTGCTTTACCTAAAGGTGAAATTTGTCAATATAAATCTGAACTTCCTTTCACCTCTTTGATAAACAAAGTGTATTCTTTTAAAACATTAACTGGAAATATAAAATTTGCAATAAGTCACAAACTGAAGATAACATTTAGATTGTTGGCTGCGAAATTAATATTCTCGACTGGAAAAACGATGTGTCGAACGCAATTAATATTAGTGCTAGAAAAGAATGTTTGGTTTACATTCATACATTGTATGACTTGCCTTAAAAATAAGATAATGCGAGATGTGTTCCACTCTTCTTCGTCCCAGAGCAACAGATAATGTCCCTGCTTCTTTAAAACTAATTAGATTATTAAATTCTGTTAAGGGCCGGTCATATCTCAGGTATACATCAAGAAGTGTTTAAAATATACAAAGTGTGTTAAAATCTTCACTATAAATAACAGAATTAAGGATCATCTGATTCATTGAAAAGATTCATGGAACCTTCACTGAAAAGATCCATGGATGCTTTACGTATACAGAATAACAGTGAAAGGAACATGCTCGTAGCCATACAACAGCAAAAAAATAAAAGGGAGCATGCTTAAGCTAATCTAACGTTTTCTTTAATCTATCACAAGAATTCTTAACCAAAGTACGCGCTACTCACTTCGCTGAACGGCTGTTAATTACGTGGAGCACCCCGCGGTACGGCAGCCAGCCTCAAGCGACAAATGCTGCCGTTGTTGCAGAGCGTAACATTGAACGTCTTCCGCCAATGATGAAACCCAGGTTTTAGGTAGAATAAATCTAATATTTACTATATGTTTACACCTCAAATGTGTCATAATGCTTCATTATCCATATACTGCTCCTTCTAGACAGCATTCTTAATAGATATCTGCAATAAGCGTCGCTTGGCGCGTTTAATAAATTAGCGTCTATCCCCATTACGGAACTTTTCCGACAAACAGAATTGCTAAAAACGTAATCAGCATAAAATATTATACCATTAACACCGGAATTCGTTGATTTTTTCGAGCATAATAACCCCCACCTGAAACGCAGGACTATCCCGTGGAATTTATTGTACTGAATACCGAAATAAGAGATAATAACAAGATAGTCCTGGCCAGGCTATTTACAGGACACATAAAATCTTATTGAAACACACAATTGTATTTTACAAATAATGCAATTAACGCGAACCAAGACTATTATCCGAACCTTGAAACTATGTAAGTATATCTCGCTTATTTGCTCTTTCCAAGCGTTAAGTTATCGCACTAATACAAGCTTCTTAAATCACACACAACGCTTTAATTTCTTTTCTTTTCTGTACTTTAATGTACCACAGTGTGTGTTAAACTGTAAACTGGCCTAGTACCCTTCATTATTGAAGATTAAGTTTCCTACCTTTAATTGTTGCATTCACTACGACTCACCACCATATAAAGTAAACATACATGAAACTTTACAAAAACACCACTTCCAATAGCGGTGCATTTCCTGGAATTCCATCCAAAGTCGAACCAAATGCCCACGGGCAAGGGCTGTAAAACAGGAAAAGCAACTTCCATTTACTATATTATATATAAACGCTGTGTTGTAGACTGGGCAAACGAACCATTTTCTTTTACAGGAACTATTTGCAGTAACCCTACGCTGCTGAGAAGCTCTACAATGCGACAAACATTCTTCCTTTCACCATGAAATGTGTCGACTCCAAAGATTCTTAGGTTTGTGTACTTCTCCAAACACCACGCTGGCCCTGTTCGTCCAGCGACAAATGTGTCGACTCCAAAGATTCTTTGTGTACTTCTCCAAACACCACGCTGGCCCTGTTCGTCCAGCGACAAATGTGTCGACTCCAAAGATTCTTTGTGTACTTCTCCAAACACCACGCTGGCCCTGTTCGTCCAGCGACAAATGTGTCGACTCCAAAGATTCTTTGTGTACTTCTCCAAACACCACGCTGGCCCTGTTCGTCCAGCGACAAATGTGTCGACTCCAAAGATTCTTTGTGTACTTCTCCAAACACCACGCTGGCCCTGTTCGTCCCGCGACAAATGTGTCGATGATGATGATGATGTGGGGCTTAAGGGCGCTCAACTACTAAGGTTATTAGCGCCACAAATGTATCGACTCCAAAGACTCTTTGTGTACTTCTCCAAACACCACGCTGGCCCTATTCATCCAGCGACAAATGTGTCGACTCCAAAGATTCTTTGTGTACTTCTCCAAACACCACGCTGGCCCTATTCATCCAGCGACAAATGTGTCGACTCCAAAGATTCTTTGTGTACTTCTCCAAACACCACGCTGGCCCTATTCATCCAGCGACAAATGTGTCGACTCCAAAGATTCTTTGTGTACTTCTCCAAACACCACGCTGGCCCTATTCATCCAGCGACAAATGTGTCGACTCCAAAGATTCTTTGTGTACTTCTCCAAACACCACGCTGGCCCTATTCATCCAGCCACAAATGTGTCGACTCCAAAGACTCTTTGTGTACTTCTCCAAACACCACGCTGGCCCTATTCATCCAGCGACAAATGTGTCGACTCCAAAGATTCTTTGTGTACTTCTCCAAACACCACGCTGGCCCTATTCATCCAGCGACAAATGTGTCGACTCCAAAGATTCTTTGTGTACTTCTCCAAACACCACGCTGGCCCTGTTCGTCCCGCGACAAATGTGTCGACTCCAAAGATTCTTTGTGTACTTCTCCAAACACCACGCTGGCCCTGTTTGTCCAACAGCCGAAATATAACACTTTGGCCCAGGGATCTTAACACGTAGTTTACAGTTTTTCCCTTACTGGGGAAAATACTTCTAAATGCTTCTGCAACGTGGACTTAATTTTCCGACATACCTTCCGTGCTTCACTAATAAGACAGGGACTTAATGGCTTCCGACTGCAACGTAACCGTTCACCAGTTTCACTACTAAGCCTTGGTTACGTAATGCGTCCTGCTTATCGCCTGTCCAGCTACCAAACACTTTAGTTTCTTCCGACTCCGCTCTCCTTTTTATGGCCCCTTCCCTTTGCCTGCGGTGTTAATAACAAAAGCTGCCTGGGAATTCAAGTGGGTCAGCGTGACCATAATTAGCATTTATAACTACTTTACTTCAATACTGGCCGCGAGCGAGTGCCCTCGTAAGAAAATCCTTCATACGTCCCAAATTTTCGTTACGAAGTAAAACCAAATATGCTTGAAGGTAGCAACACTACTACATCTGCAATATTCTCAGAAATAACCAATTTTATGGATGCTCTCTGGTGGAATTTAATGGAAACAAGCTTACCGTGCAATATTTTAGCTTGGATTTCTTCGTAGAAGACATTTTAATTTATTCCGGACTTTTGAGATAATATGCAGCTTTTTGCTGTTTTAATACTAAAGAACTTAAAGTTGATCTTATCAGTGCAATTTAGGATGTTAACATCCTCTGTACTATCATTATGCATGTCATTAAAATTTTTAATAATTCAGTTGTACGCATCATAGGAAGCGCAGCAATTCCAGATCTGTAAACACAAAACATAAATGATGACACATCAACATAATCTATTAGAAATGGTTTCCAAATTTTCACTCCATTATAAATGGAATGGCTTGAACTGTAAGCCCCATGAAGTGAACATTTGAAAAGTTTGTAAAACCCTTACTGAATCACTCACTAAGTGTAAAAGAAGCGCTTTTTTCTTTTCACTTAAATGTGAACAGTTTCTGTACGGTTGAGCTACTGGCCAATGTTTCACAGCACGGAGTTTTAACATCAAGTCGTGTGCAGATCAGTGAGGGTTTATTTAGTCAGCAGAGATTAACCGTGTCCTATAACCTGCCCATCAGCATATAATTATTAGCAAAAACTTTACTTTAAAATAATAATGATTTTATTTTACTAACCGCGAAGTTCTAACGGTTTACCTATATTATAAGGCCGCTTTCACCAATAGTAGTGGCTACTGCTTGTTCTCGTTATTCTTTCTAGTTATTTACTTTCTTCATATCTTAAATTCTTGCATTCTTGAGTTTCTCAATTTAGAGATTGCCAAACAAAGTATACATAAACCTGCATTAGAAAAACCAGCAATTAGTTTAACAATAATTGAATGAATGCATAAGTAAGAAAATAGACGTATAACTAATACTTACTGTTCGGCAAAGCTTTAATATGTATCAGATGGAATTGGAAACATAGTGACATGGCTGTAAACATCGCGGATTTCACCTGCATCTGATGAGCAAATGACAATAACAACACCTCCGGCTGTTACAACGGGTGCAGGTTTTGGATACTTAGCGCTATATTATGTAATGTTAACGCAAACATAAATTAGTGTATTTTAATGTAGCAAACATAGCAATTAAATGGAAATTGTTAATGTTCATACAGATATTCCATTAAATTTTGAAGACTTGTGTAGTAGAAACAGGAAAATATTATGCATATGCTTGCATTGAATACATGCTTATACTTTTTATCGTCTGGAAAAATAAAACTGCTGTATAGCTTTCACTGCTAACGACAAATATATCCGTCAGAGCATCATTTTCTTTCGTTGTCGTTTTCCGCAGTTCTATTTGGTTTCTTTTTTTCACGCGACTACACAAGCGCGCTTTGAGTGCAAAAAAAAACAAACAAACAAATAAGCCCATACGTAACCAGAGGATTTCAATTGATATTGATATGTGTGGCTCCACTCCCTACAACCACAACCTTTTTACCTCTCGTTTTACATACGCAATTCTAGCCAATTTATTGACAAGTTGTGTACGTCTTGCAAACGATGGGCGGAGCCTAACTGCCAATGAATCGTCTATATTTCTGCTAGTTGAGTATCTTTCAAAGAATAAAAATGTTTATAATACTAATAAGCTTAGGAATAATAGGTCATATGTTTCATGACGATTTTTTATCACTAGAGCTACATCTGTCATTGTGCAACAATAACAGTAATCCAGATTACTAATGGTTCTACTTTCTCTCAGCCAAGACGGTATAGGGACAGAGAAAGACCATTATACAGATGGCAAGACCAGTTATAACATCTTGAAGTGGAACAGTATGGACGTCGCAATTTGTAATAATAATAATAATAATAATAATAATAATAATAATAATAATAATAATAATAATAATAATAATAATAATAATAAATACTTATGGACAAATGTAGCTGTTGAAACCGAGAGACACCTTTAAATAGAATTATCTTGGCGGCAATAATTCAATTGGAGTAACAACTTTTAGACTTGTTCCCGTGTGAAGTTCAAAAGAAAATTTTTAACATTATTAAGACCCTTGTGCATTTCAACTCTGCAGGTAACTCATTTCTCTACAAACGTTTCCTCCATAAGGTCTCCACGCTAATCATGTTACATTTTGCTAGCCATGTACTTCTTTAGACGAAGCATAGTAGACGATAGCTTTTATTTTGGATGGAGACAATTCTGGACTTCACTATTTACATAAATACATGTCTGTGTTGATATGCATTTTATGAAGGAATTACTTGTCCCCACTGCATTCACATAAAACTATCGAGTGTCAACTCCACATTCAGGCAAGATAGAGTGGTCATTAAAAATAAACGAAACAAATAATATAAGGATGCAGTCTCTAATCGCGAGGAAAGCACGCATTACAGAGTGAGCTAGGCCGGCTCTACAAACATGCAATCGCTGTTTACGAGAAGTATGCAACATTGAAAGGGTTAACATTATGCTGATGGCCGATAAGAGTATCGATACCCCAGAAATGAAAAACATGAAATGAAAGCTTCGTGATGGATATGTTATGCCGAAATATTTTCATTTTCATGGATAACGCAAAACAGTTTCTAATTTGATGAACTTTGCCACTTTATTGCTTAACTCGTATATTCGGCATACCTGTTTCTGCCGATTTCATAAAATCAGCAACTATATAACTGGAATCGCGTCTCGCTCTAGCGGAAACTAGTATCACTGCTATCTTCCAGTTCATTTGTAGAAATATATTTCTCTGTAGGTTCAATTCCTTTGGACTGGTATAGTCATTATTATTATTTCAATTTGTGAAACAACTATTCAGAAAGTAGCGGCCTTAGCCGACACGGGACCACCTTCAGCCCAGGACTCTTATGATTATCGACATATGGAAACACTACCAATTCTATAGTCTACTGATGCGGTATGCTAATAAATTAATAACCGTTAATAATAAAAGCCAACCACTTATTATTGAGATTTATTCGAATTGTATTAAAATTCAAGATGAGATGAGGTTTACAGTTATTGTTTAGGATAAATTACTCATCCTTACACTACAATCTTGTGTATTTAAGAAATTAAAATTTATGTGCACTGAAATTTTAAGGATATCCAATAAATTTATAACAAAAATTAAAACCTTTGTCAGTACATGTTTAATACACGAGCGATTTCCGATATAATTTCTCTCCACTGGGTAACGTTTCCACGTAAAAATGCAATGAAAGTTTTCCTGTGTTATCATGAAAGGGTAATCAAAATCTATAATCTTAGTAGGGCCTTTTGCACAATTTCGTCATTGATGTGGTACGTTAGCGTATTGGGCCAAGTATCTGGATCTGGGACTATTTCATTTTCACTACTAGGTCTACTTGAATGTTGGAAAGCAGATGCGTTACATTCCAATATTTCCTTTTCCTTTTCACCTAAACCAGCAGATGAGAAGTCACTACTATTAAGTTGCAGTCGGCTGTCGTCACTAAAGCATTCTTCACTTTCATTCTGGTTTCTGAAGATTTAGGCTGAAAAGTCTTTTGGAAAGTAACGTATTCTACTTCAAAGTCTGCTAACTATTTAACTTTCCCTTGGCTTTTTAGCACCTGATTCGTATTTGCGAAATTTGTCCCTTTCACGGGTCATTTCGCTCTCGGCACTTTAAGCTTTACAGTATAACAAAAAAACCACTTCATTGTGAAATATGTAGAACATTCACACAGCATGAATCTTTGTGAAACCGAAAAAAGCGAAACGTATGTCGTAGATCCAAACTCACAATAATTCCAACAAATGCGCAACAAACACACAGCCGGTGTTGAGTAACGACTCGCCATCTCATGAAACTACCTGTGAAAAAAAACCTAGTTGCCAGTAGTGTGATACGACTACTTAACTACACTACATTCTTATTAAAATTGAAAGAAGAACTACTGGCACTACTATCAAATGCGAAGGTTCTTCTCATAATAGCACACTATTCTTTTTATTTCATCTCTAAGGCCAAAAATACAGCTCAGATTTTTTTTAAATGTTTACGTGGAGGTTTGAGAGCTATCACGGGGTTAGTAGTTGCTAGTTCGGCCATTGCTGTGAGCGGTGTAGCCCATTCTCGAGGATTGGAAATGTTGTCTCTCCGAAGTACGGCGAGCGTATGACATAATTCTCTTTTGGGGGAAATTAAATTGATCTTTATTTATGGACGCTCTTTAACTGCTGTGGTCCTTAGCATCCCGTTCTATATTTGGCGTGAAAGTTTGGTAATTTTGATCAGAGGCCTCTTTATCAGGTTTGAGGTTATTTTACGTACCGTAAGTCTACGATATGGGAACACCGGCTTTACTTCCCTTCTGAAGGAAGCCATGCTAAGGATTTTTATGCCCGAAAATATCCATCGCCCTCCGCCGGGTTTGAACCCGCGACCTCCGGAACTAGAAGTAACTACTACACCACGCGGACGGAATAAAGGTATAAGAAAAAAACAAAAATATATAGGTATTTGGGAAGAAAAAAGAACGAGGGAGAGAAAGGATCTTGTTCTGTGGTGGCACAATTTATTGGGGGCATAATTCGCGTAATGGTGTCCGGTACCGCCGTAGCAAACCGAATGTTTGTGAGAAGATGTATGGATGGCGGAGTTCTCCGCAGTGGAGATCAGTAATGTGACATGGCCATGGCCCTGACAGGGACCTGTGAACAGTGGTGTGCCATTATGTTAAAGCTGTGGCTCCGTACCCGGGCCTGTTACCTCCGAGGGTTGGATCAGGTGTGGTGTGGTGCAGCTAGAGGATCCTGGCGTGTGTTGTCTATGTTTGTTATTTTCTTGTGGCGTCTGTGGTGTTGTTGTGGTGACTGTGGTGACATTAGAACGTGTTGTTACATAACATTCCTTATCAGCAGGTATGATTCGTGTAGTTTGCTGTGCTGTCTTGTAATTGTATACGTCTGGAGGTAAAGTCGCTGGTGGCTCTTTCTTGAAGCTCTCGTTACCTGGCAACTGAGGCCTCTAGGGCATCAAGTTGCTAGATTGAGGTCCAAAGCTTCCTATGGTGATTTGAGGCAGCTGCGTAGTTTCTGTTGTTGGTGCGGTGCTTGGCTTCTATTGCTGATAGTCTCCTGTTTTCTATGACCTTGAAAACATCGAGGCTTTGCTATAGAGTTGCAAATTCAGCCCGTATGGCGGCTGAAGCCGTGAGCAGTTCATTAATGAAAGTCTCTAGGGTTGCTAAATTATCAGCACTATTGGTGAGTAATGCTGTGGCTGCGCCCTCCAACGGGCGGCTGATGTGGTTGGGCCCAGCGTGAGGCGGGCGACGGTGGTGGTGCTGTCTATAGAGTTGTCGATCTCGAATGTACCAGGCAGCTGGCCTGCCCAGTATAGTGGTCCGTCCTGCAGCAGCTGGCGCAAAATTTCCTTCTGCGCGTGAGATCGTGCTGCGTGCAGGCGGACGTCAGTGCTGCAGCGCCACAGTAGTGGCAGATTGATGGTGATGTACACTTTCCCGCCGAGTGGTCATAGAAGCAGCATCGGCGTTATGGAGGTGTCCGTTGTGTTCGGCTGGCTTCAAAGCGAACGCTATGATCTAGGAGGTTCATACTCGTCACCAGGGCTGCGTCATACCGCGCCTTGTCCTGGAAAACAAAGCGCACCTGTTGAGTTGAACCGTTATTGGAAGTAATTCTTGTGGCCTTCGTTAAAGAAGGCTACCGTCGTTGGTGTTTTTCTTCAGGTAGCTGCGTTGGCAGGTGTCGATGGACGCCGACAGCTACAGTGGCCGGGTGTCGTTGGTTCTTTAGTCAGTGGTGGTGCTCTCAGCAGCGGTTGTAAGACCGTGTGGCTGCTGTGAAGAGGGCTGTTGCGTAGCGACTGTGCTATGGGTGTCAGCTGAGGGTATCTTCGCCGGTGGTGTGGTGTCACTGGTGCTTGCAGTTGGACTGAGGGAGCGCAGCTGTTGGGGCCGTGGTGACGGCGGCGGTGTCGTCGTGGTGCGACGGGCATCTGTGGTGATCATCTTGAATGCGATGTGGTGTTGTAGATGGATTCCGGTGGTCTGGGCGAGCGATGTAGTGACAGGGGAGTAACGGCGCCACCCACGGAATGGCGCGAGGTGTGTTGTTTTAGTTAGTGGCGAGCATCCCGTCGAGGCTTCTTAGTGGCCTGGCATGAGGCCGCCGGTTCGTCTGACGAGGAGTAGTGTAGATCCCGTGAAGTTTACTCCTCGCCATTTCGAGCAGAAGTAGCATCAGGCTGATGATGGAGCAATTGAGTCTTGAAACATGGCCCTTTTTAAAAAAGTAAGTGATACGGTGTAAATAAACCGACTCACATATGTTATAAAATCTAATATGCTGTTTTGCTTCCTGTTCTCGTTTACGGTTTTTGTTTCCATTCTCGGATTAATGTCAATCAGCCTGGTTCTCTGAAAATACACGCTATTTATACAGTTCCTGCCCACGCTGGGCACATATCCTTGGGCTGTGATTGGATATGGTTTAGTGGGCTCTTTAGCGTTGGTTTCTGACGATATAACTAAACTGAAATCTTATACGGCGTTCTTCTCCATTACTTGGCTTTTCCCTTAGGCAATTCAGGGATTCCATCACGTATCTGGTCATTTTCGACATCTATTACCACTATAGATTTTATGCTGATAAAGAGGGACAATAAAGTTTTCCTTTCCTGCTTGGATACAATGAAGTTCAGCGTTCTGCCCGGACATAAACTTCAGTATTCTCGGAGAAACTGCTACTTTTAAGCTACTAAAATACGTCGCATCATGAACATCCTATACAGAAGAAATTATACAAGAATATAGAATTAATATTTATAGCTGTTCCATACATTTTATACGTAACACACACATACATACATATATATATCCTTTAAAAAATGACACAAAATAAAATTTTCAGGGCTTGATAGTTTCATTCTACCTCATATGATAGATAGAAGAAGGATTATATCAATCAGAAAATGGTATATTAGATAATTGTTTTGCATAACATGAATGCCAAAACAAAGGTATCTTTAAAATATATAAGCGGTCCTTTTATTGCGACAGGCTGGAGAGTAAAATTAGCGTAAGCCAAAATTGTTAAATGGAGTAAGTATAGAATTTCATATTTATCCGGGAAGTGTTTCTGTGGTGCTATTCAAAGATTTTCAAGGGAATACTTTTGTATAACTTCAAAGATAAATAGAATATGCTACATAACAAAATTTACAGTAAGTTCAAACACAAGATTCCTTTCAATTATCCAGTTCCAGAATGTTCATGTTATACGTGTTAAATATTTTTTCAGTCTGAACTGCCATGCAAAAACTTTTAAACGTACTGTTCTGTAACCTGCATGGTTACATGTTTCTTGTTACATGGAATAGGCAAAGAAACACTTATAAATTCGTAAAACTGGCAAATGTATTGCTTACTTCAAGTAATATGTAAACCTTAGTATACTTCGTGAAGCAGGCGTTTTCAAGAATTCTATGTAAAACATATAGGGATGTAGATGGCAGCTAGGGGTACCAAGAAATGTTCAGCGACTATACATATTCAAATTGTTGCACTCTGTGAAATAATTGCGAAACTCCACCTAAAAATGTAACAACGCCACCATTGCATTGTGGCAAACAAGTAAGCTTTGCCAAATAGTAAAATAAATGGGCAATCAATTGATGATCAACATTGTGTGAAGCGTACATGTGTTTAGAATGTTCTCTGAAAATCTTAATCGTTTTTCTTGGATTGTAAGTAATCTATCGTTGGTATTAATGTATAATTATATTGTTTATACAATGACAAACAAAAAAACGTGCGTTGAAGCAGCGCAAATTTTGGGTAACAGGTATTCTAAAGCAAACCTTGTGCAAGTGTGTGATGAGCTACAACCGTCAACAAGCAGTGGTAGTTTGCCTAGTACATCTTCACCCCCTAGTAGTTATAAGAAGGAGCTAGAGAGGTCTGTATGCATACATAATAGTCGGACATAATACATGATGAACAACGTGTAAATATAGTTACTGATTTAGGCATACTAGTGGCCATGTGCACCATTCTCGATCAAGTTTTTACCATGGTAAAATGTGGACTTTATCGCGGTGAACGGTCATTTGTGGTGCATTGACGCCGGTAAAAGCTTATCCAGGATTTTAGCGCGGTTAAATTTGACCGGCCATAAACAGCCTTTTTCCGCCGGTTATTTTCAACTTTACGTGTGCTGAAATGTTAAAATGGCGGAACAGTATAGGTTAGAATTTCCAACAAATAGATACACTCCATTTTCTCCAATGAATTCATCCTGATAAAGTTTCTTTAATGTACCTTGTAATTTTTAATGCTTAAGACCTTAGATTTTCTTTTGTTTTTTTTTTCTTTTTGCGACGGGTGCCTTAAATATCCTGACCTAGGACGTAACAAAAATCCACACAATCACGGCGTTGCATATCATAATTATATCAGTTGAAGCATAATGCTGAGAACAAGGCAGAAATAAGGGGAGGAATGAAGGTAATTAGTGTAATTACTTAATTTTCAGGAATATTGTATACTTAAATTGCACAGCTATAGGAATCCGGTAACCTGAAGAGGACACCACTCAGCTCCGAGATGGCTAAGAAGAAGGTTCGCAGAGTAGCCGATCCTGCTAAGGCAGGAATCTCTTCTTCTCCGACGCAGCCGCCGCAGCGGAGAAACCGACGCAGCCGCAGCCCGGGTCTACTTCGCCTCGACCGCCGCTTTGTCGTCATCCAACGCAGCTTCGTCGCGACTGCCTCCGCAGTTGCCACCACCTTCATCGGTGTCTACGCCGCCGATCCTGCGAGCTACCCGGCCTGCGCAGATCCAGGCTGTACTTCAAGGGAGTCATCCGAGGGGTCTCGAGGGACCTGCCAGTCAGGTTCCTCATCAGTGCAGCTCACCAGCAGTGGCCTTCAGCCTTGAAGGCCAATCGGATCTTCGGAGCCCAGGGACCCACGTCGCTCGTCAGGATCGAGTTCGCAGACCCTGGAGACTATGAAACGGCCTTGAGGGCGAGCCTGCCCTTGATAGGGCGGTGCTTACGCATCAAAGCCAGCCAAGTAGAACGCCAGGTGCCCTGCAGGCACTGCTGTGCCTATGGACACAAGGAGACGACCTGCTCAGCACAACAAATGTGCCACTACTATGGTTCCACCAGCGTAACAGCATCGTGTAAGCAGCACGACCTACGCCGCCGCCGCTGCTATTGTGCAACCTGTGGAGGGTCAAACCATTTCACCGGACAAGCGCTCTGTCCCCTACATCCCCGCAGGAAGGCACCGCTGAAGTCAAGCAGTACCAACCTCGTTGCAGACGACCACTCCACATTCGCTAACACCAGAACCATCATCAGCGCCGACACCAGCACCATCACCAACGGCGATCATTGAAGAAGTCCAGGGCCTACGCGACACCGTTCAGGATCTTCACGCGGAGTTCCTGAACATGTCGGTGAAGCTGACAGCTCTGGAGGAACTCATCAGATAACTTAAAGCTACATCAGCTGCTCAACAAGGTTTTCTAACTGAGCAGTTTGACACCACATCATCAAGACTCAACGCCATAGACGACACCATCAAGAACTCAGCTCTAGGTACCCGACCGAAGAGAGATCCGGAGAGAGTCGCACGTTTCTTGCATCAATACAATGAATTTAACCAGCAACAGCAGCAGTATCATCATCATCCACAATCCTAACTTCTATCTCCCTTCAAATTCTCGCTATCCCACTAGTGTTGCAGTCAGGTTTCATGGCTACATCCTAGTCACTACCTTTATCCGCTCCCGCCCATAGGCGGCAGACAACAGCGTTCACTTATTATGGCGGGTGTTATGTGGGACCACACAAAGTCACGCTCTAATCCACTTTTCCTTCTTCCATTTTCCCTTCCAGTGGAGGAGTTTTAAGTGGGTATGCTGACTATTCCTGAGTCCCACACTCTCAGTCCCGACTCTCAGTCCCGACTTCCATCGGGGCTGGGGTTAGTGATTAAATCATTTTCTCCCCCACTCAAAAAAACGCAAATTTGAAGTTTTCACCGTGGTGTAGGGGTAGCATGTACGCCTTCTGTTTTAGAGCTTCCGGGTTCAAATCTTGTTTGGGAATAAATAAATTTTTTCTTTCTATTTTCTGCCTGTCTTTCAGTAAGTGAATATCGACTAAGCTAACAGGAATTTAGTCAGTGTGGAAAGAAAGAAAGAAAGGAAGAAAAAAAAGTGTGTAAAGTTCAGCACATTTTTCTAATCAGTTGTAAGGTCAACTTTTCCCACGTATCCATCTTAAAGTTATTGATTTTATCTCTGTACTTTCTATCTTTTCTTAAGAATTGCACGTTAAATTTAATAAAATAATAGAGAAACTGGTGACAGCTTTTGCGTTCCGCCATTGCACGCTGAAATACATCCATGCGTTTCAACAAAGAGGTAGAACAAGTGAAAAGCAGACGAAATGATATACATCCGGGTGCGTTTAGTAGAGTTTACCTGGAATGAACGGTGCGCTCAACCAAGGTGAGCGCACATCAGGCAACCACAGGCACCTAAGCTGCTGTGCACATTGGTGCACCGCTATAACGTAACATCTCAATCTGTAGACCCTATAGTGAGCTAGACCAGCTTAAAGGAAACTAGTCTATTCTAGGATGAAGATTTCGTCATAGATACATAATTACATTGTGTACTTGTATTTAAATAGATTGTAGTTTTTATGTAGAGTACGTTAGAGCTAAAGATTTTAAAACAACATTATTCATACTTAATGTATTTATAAAGTTCAGTAACATTTTATAGCCAGTTATTTTTTTGAATGAAAGAAATCCTCCTCTGTATAGAAGATGTGAATGATGATATATCTTTTTAATGCTAACTTGAATTTATTTTTATTAGTTTTCAGTTCCTTAATATATGATGGAAGTGAATTAAATAATACTACACTATTGTAGTAAGTCCCTTTTTAGTATACTTGTAGGTTATTACTTGGCTGTGTAAGTCCTGCCCATTTCTAGTTTGTTTGCTGTGTATGTCTGAATTTTTTATGAACACTTCTGGGTAGTCAACCACGGTTAAAAGTACAGCTAAAATATACTCACAGGCTAATGTTAGAATTACAAAAGTTTTGAATAGTGGTTTACGATGAGTTGATTGCTTTACACCTGCCATTATTCTTATTACCTTTTTTGAAAAAGAATTACTTTTTGCGTCTACTCAATTACCCCAAAGTGTTATTCCATAAGTCATAATTGAATGAAAATAAGCATAATATACTGTTTTAGGATAACTTTATTTGTAAAATGAATTAATGATCTAATTGCAAAACATGCAGAGCTTACTTTCGGTAGGTTGTAGTCAGTGTGGTCTTTCCAATTCATATTATGATCTATAATAAGACCAAGAAATTTTATGGTACAAGTTTTAGTAATTTCATTACCTTCACGTTCAATTGTTATGTCTGCAATACCTTTATTTTTTGTGCAAAAATTGATATACTTAGTTTTTTCAGAGTTATATGTATTTTGTTACTTTGGAACTACTATGTGATGATTACCACAGCCAAGTTCTTAACGCGTTAAGCTGAAGTTCTCTGAAGGGTTAGTTTAACGAGGATGGTGCACATGGCCCCATAGATATGTGATGTTTTACCTGACTATGTTGGATGTAATTATATGGTGGTAAAATCAAAATTACTGAGAATTTGAGAGAAAGGAAGAGTTCGTTTATTTATTCAGGATTCAATGCGTAAACAGTAAAGCGAACCACGTTTCCTGGACATCTGCAAAGTGGAAGCATAGTGAATTTTTTGAAACTATTGTTTGATATTTTTAAGGGTTAAGGTGCATTGGAAAAGGTTTTTCTGCGGTGAAAGTTCTGTCAGTAATTTTAAATCTTGCCACGCCCCTAAAACTATTTAAAAATATACTGAAGTTTTAGAGGAGAGTGTTAAATTGATGGCAGAAGCAGCAATACAGGATGTAGGAGAAGCTATGGAAGCAAATTGTAGCAATAAAGATATTGCAGTATGAGTTAATGGCACATGGAGAAAAGGGGCTTCAAATCTAAAAATGAATGTGCCACTCTTATAAGCATTGATAAAGGCAAAGTTCTAGATGAAGATGCGTTATTAAAATACTGCCATGGATGTGAAATAAGTACAAGAGAAATTAAGCAGCATTATGGGGACGTAGGAAAAGTTAAGAATGTAACAGTGGAGGAAAGGAAGTTGCAGCTGCAATAACTATTTTCTATCGCTCCGAAGGGAAATACAGTGTGAGGTATTTGCAATTTCAAGGAGAGAGTGATTCTAAAGCTTTCAAAGCTGTATGTAATGCAAAGCCTTATGGAGACCTACAAGAGAAAAAAACTGGAAGGTGTTGGACATGTTCAGGAGAGAATGGGCGTACAACTCCCCCCAAAAATGAAATAGCAGCTAGGCAAAGCTGCACTATCTGATAGCAAACCTATTAGGGGTCGACTCATAGGTACGTCTATTATGGAATATCCTAGAGACAATGTGGGCAATTTAGAAAGTACGATGGTAGCACTCTGGGGTAGGTACTATTTTCACACTAATAATTGTTTTCATTCCAAACCATTGCACAACATGTGCTTGGTAATTGGTGCATATATTTTCAGGATGAAACTTCAGGCACTATTAATCACTACTAACATATAAATTAAATTAAAAAAAGCCGTGATGTTGACCATAAAGCCAATTTGTAAAGAACTAGCGCATTCACGATTGTTGGTAAGTGTTTCCATGGCAAGACACAGAATGCTAATGAATCTTCCCTCACATTTGTAGAAATAAAAAAGTTGGAATTAGTGGTTTATGATGCAGAGTTAACCTTTAACAAAGACACTGTGGGTCGGATTAATGTGTTAAAATATCTATAAGTGAAAGTGAAAATACCTATAAGCAACCATCATAAGAGACGAAGGAGTAAAAGCAAAACTGGCCATGCTAAATGTGACTAAACCGACCAGACCTGCAAGAAGAAGAGCTAGGCTTCAACAAGATAATGCTGAAGAGGACCAGGATTACATACCAGGTGGATTCTAGGAGCATTCTATATGTTGCTTCAAACTATGTAAGTTGGTTTCTAAGTTCTTACCTTGAACAGCATTTTCTCGAATGAAGATTTTGTGTTATAAATCATGGGTTTCCACAGGGAATAGTGCAAGCAGCTCAATGAAAGTTTCAGATGATTAAAACAATATGTTAGTGCTTTTATGAAACTGATTATGGTGTTAATATGCTGGTTCGCTAATTTTTTTAAAAAAAAATTACTGATACATTAAAACAAATTGCATTATAAAGTAATATATATATATATCCCTTAATAAAAACATTATGGTATGATTCCTGTTCAGTTAACTGATAATATATGTATCTATTACCTATAAACATTTCAACATGATATATTAAATAGTTCTGAAGTAATGAGTCATTATTTGGCAAATTTAACATTGACGGGGTAGGCCTTTCAGTCTGCACTGAAATGTCCCCTAAAACGGGAGGTAAAATTTATCTCTTTACTGCAGAGAGTATAGAGTTATAAATTTTCGCTGAAGCGGTGCAGAATACAGTGTCCAAAATAGCAGATTTGGATTCATTTTTAAAAAGCTATTTAAAATACACGTAGGATGCCTACAACAACAATTCATATATTAACCTAAGAAAGAAGTTTCAAATTAAAAAGCTGCACAAAACACTAAATGGGTCTTCTATTTACAGTTTTTACCATTTAGTTTTGCCGTAAGTTACTCTTCATGTTGGAGCGTCAGTAAAATTTTAAACCCGTGCCTCTTGATGCAATTATGATCCCTAATACTTCAATGGATATTAGTTGGTATTGATTGTCCAAAGGTTATAAATTTAGCGCTAATGATGAGCATCATCCGATTACACAACAAAATGTGCATTTGTTGCTGTAGGATCAGTAGTACATTCTGAAATTGCAGCGGGAATAAAATGACTTGCAGCATTCACCTTTGCTAATTCCGTATGGCTCTTTTAAAATTAACGTTTTTCTTCAAGACGTTTGTAGTAATGGACAAAATGGTGTAGTACCTGAGTTTCTCACAGCTTCACAAAAACACAGAGATTCAAGATATAACCAACTGTTCCAACATCACTGTAGGAACACTTATACTGGTCCATTTGCGTCTTTGAACAACAATAATAATAATAATAATAATAATAATAATAATAATAATAATAATAATAATAATAATAATAATAATAATAATAATAATAATAACCCATATAAACTGGGGTGTTGTTAATTCGGGTATACATCTAACTACAAAGAGAAAAAAAGTTGACGAAGTTTAAGAAGTGATGTTTTGAACTGCACTTAACTTGTATGGAGAACGTTATTCTCCGTAGTCTATCTTGAGTACTAGGAGAATTTCAAGTTATCAGATAATCACATCTTCAGGGTAATATACTATGAAGTAGAAACCCAACAAATACACACAGTTTAAGCTTCGGATAGTAGTTAAATTTATATGCAAAATTTTCCTGACATTTATTATTTGAAAGATACCACCGTGCTCTCTATCCAGGGAACATAACCTCTCAAGCGTGAAACTCTTCATGCTCAGAGGTATTAATACGACATGTGCCATATAAAGGCCGACTACGAGATCTATAAGTCCAGGTCAAATTCTGTAACGGGAATAAAGGCTGAGAAGTAGACATTCAGTTGAGCAGTATTGGTGTTCGAAGCCCGTCTCTCGCTCTCGAAGTGACCTTCAAGCAGGCAGTTAGGGCAATCCAAACCATTCCATTAGAAGAAGCTTTGCTTTCCTGTGGTTAAGATTGTTGATTTGGCATAGAATTTCGGAACCTTGCATTTGTAACTGGTAATGAACACTTTATATATGGCTTTTGTGTGACAAAACACTACTCCAGCCGAAATTTGGGGTGTGTTTGGAGATGGAGTTCCGCATAATACGAAATAAATGAAGAATTTATGGTATATGCAAACATACCATCAAAGACACGTTTATGAATTAACACTTTTCATGCAAAGTATGAAATTCTGGCATTTGAAACAACTCTTACAACAAAAAATTATTTCAATGCACATTGAGTATAATGTAACCCAAAATATTTCATTTTAAGACTATATTTTTACTTATGGTAGTTAAAGGTTTTTCCAAATGTACCAACTATCAAAAGTGATAGTAGTGGAAATGACGGGTAACAGTAGTAATCTGCTACGTGTTAATTCCGTGGAGCTTAGTCGGAACATGTTATCTCCAAAAATATTGTATTTTTGTTAGTAGTACAATAATGGTGGTTTCCAGCCACGGAGAGATACCGCTAATTAATACCCATGTTGCTTTCACACCTCCCAGCCTTCCCCTCCTTTATGTTTGTCCTACATGCCGACAACATTACTCCTTTCACACCTACCCGCCCCTCCCCTCCTTTGTGTTACTCCGACAGGCCCACAACATTCCTCGCTTCATACCTACCTCCTTTCCCTCCTTTGAGTTACTCTGGCATACCAACATAGCAGCTGTCATGTGGTTATAAAATTTGATTGTCAAGGTTTTGAGCCACAAAGAGATACCGCTAATTGATAACATGTGTAATCTCATTAGATTAATTGAGCGTGTTTACAAATGTTTTGACACCCTTTGTCGGTATTTTCCCGACAAAGGAAGTCCCCTTCAAATCCATTGTGTGGGTTAAGTCCCCGCCGCTTAAGTTCTAAATAACTGGTTGCGGGTTACTCTCGTCGGCTTTGACTCAATTTATATATTAAACGAATCGAGTAATATGTTGAATTGATTACATGTGTAATGACGCGCCGTCTTTGAGGTGGCTTACTGCCGAAATAGACTGCACCTCTAAGGCTATATTGCCCTCTGGTGGCTTGGATTCTCAGTATCACGTACACTAAATAGTTGGTCGCGTGCCATTGATCGATTAATACAATTGTTCCAATGGAGTATTCGTTTTATACGCTATAAGGACTTGATGCCAATAAAGTAAACCGCTCACCTTCGCAGCCACGCGCGCCATCACAAATATTTTTCTAAAACTTTCTCACTATCTCTCTCCCCCGAGTGCAAGGAAGGGGATACCTCTGTCACGTGTATTTGATTAATATAACTAAGTGTATATTAATTGACTCGCGCACCTGGATGTCGCCGTATATGTGTGTTAAAATATGTATAACTGTCACACCTTATTGGCCTTAACCTGTCCAGCAACTCTTCCCCTTGTAATTGAAACATATTTTAAATGGATACTTTCGTTAGCATGAAAGTATACATCTTCTTTCCTATGAGTTCTCACACGGACTGAAACGTCCCATATCGGCAATTCGCTGCTATACCTACCCCCTCCATAGCTACCAGAGAGGGAAGTGGTATCAAGACAAAGGGTCTGTCCCCTTATATGCGTTCAGCTTATAACTCCGTTTTCCCCACTGCCCACTCTCTCTCTCCCTCGCTCTCCCTCTTTTCTGTCACGCAGAGATCATGTTACCTGCTTAACCGGTTTCCGTATGAGGTAAACAAATCTGGAAGCCCCCAAGGGATATGGTTTTAAAGTTTCCCCCCCAAAATAAAAGGAATAA
Source organism: Deroplatys truncata (assembly GCA_030765065.1). NCBI lineage: Eukaryota > Metazoa > Arthropoda > Insecta > Mantodea > Mantidae > Deroplatys > Deroplatys truncata. Next base: position 521,279,582 of record CM060990.1, on the reverse strand, counting down.
GGTGAGCATAAACCTATTAAAATAAACATATTTACAACTAAGAGAACTCCCGCTTTCAAGGTTTTTTATTTCTAAGGTTTGTTTACACGCTGGCTTGACTCTGTAAACAAAATCAAAAAATGAAGTATCGGGATCCTTAAACCGGTAGGAAAACAAACCATTCCCATTAATCCTAATTATATATTAATGTTGTAACAAATTACAAGCACCATATATCCGAAATCAAGACATGTATAACGCATTTCCTCTTAATAATCGAAACCGTTTTACATTAAATATTCCACATTCTAAGTAGAGAAAGCGCCACCTTCCTAGGATTGGATGCGCCCGCGATTTTTACGTCCGTCTTAAACACCCCTGCCAGATTTGTTGTATACCCCATAAGAGGTGGAAACCCGATCTAGCTAGCTGATTACGATGGGCCATTCCACTTTCAAAGATATTCAAAGACCTGGGTTTTTTCGGAGTAATGGCACGGAATTTCCAAATATCTAACTTCGCTTTTCAGGAACGAGATAACATTTCCACACCCGTGAATACTGGGGGAGGTATAAATCACAGAGAAGACTGACACTGACTCGAGATGGTAGGATCGAACTCTGATCGGTAATATTTAGTACTGATTGATAATAAAGTTGAGGATGGAATTAAAACATTGAACCCTGTCAGGAATCGAACCCGGAGCTCTACCAATACAAAGGCTTTTATGAATAAAGAAGCGTAGGTGTATATAACATGTGTATTTTATAGAAAAAGAATCTAATATATTACACCTCCAAGGCCTTTTCCAGAAACGCTTATTCTGAGGCAGTATTTTATATCACAACACTGTGAATGCCAGAGTGATTGTGGTGTAAATTAACATTGTTGTATGACAATGATTTTATGTTTGTTAGGCATTAGCATTGTTAGAAAATAAGTTTACACGGCCTCACTGAAACTGATAAGAGGTGTGGGTAACAATGAAGCGATGGAGTGAGTTGTTTATTACTAAGAAGAGACAAACAAATGACGTCAGGATAGCGTGCCTTTCTTTAGAAATGGAGGGAATATCTTCCCTAGAGCATATGTATCAGTAATTATAATTGGCTTACAAAATAGACGCTAATGTTGGCGCGATTTGGTAACCAATAGCAGCTCTATTATAATGTTTAGGCATATGGGGTGAGGGAGTATAAATTCTTGAGCCAAAAGCAAGTATCACGCAGTTCTAAGAAATCTCTCTCGCGAGGTACACGTCAGGTGTTCAAAAGGGTCATTGGCGAGGTACACATCACGCAGTTCTACAGAATCTCTTGCGAGGTACACATTACGCAGTTATACAGAATCATTCACGAGGAAAACGTCGTGCAGTTCTACAGAATCTCTCGCGAGGTACACATTACGCAATTCTACAGAATCTCTCGCGTCGTAAAGTTAGTACGCGACAACTATTACGACAGTAATTACATTCGGAAATATAACAGTTTCAGTCAGGCGTGTATCAAGATTAAAGATGTGAACTATTAATTAACCCTCCGTCAGTCGTTAGGGGCCTGAGAGTCCCCTGGCATTATATAAATGTTATAATTTTCGAACGAACGCACCTATGCAATTGCCTGACTAGGACATCTAACATTACACCTTGCGCGATTATTTGCTGCAGCGATAACCTTATCCGTTTATTTGTTTGGCTGGAGGAATAAATAATCAGCAGTTACGTGTCGCACAGGTCAACCAGGCCCCGCGCGCCTGCTCTCGTTACATATTGTTTACAGATTTGTTTCTCATTAGATGTGCAATATTGCTTAACTATTGCAAGGAGCTGCTAGTGCTTCGTCATGAATACGAGTAAAAGGTACGATCTACAAAATCTGAATGATTTGGAAGAAGTATATCCCTTAATTTGCGATGATGCCTTGCCCGTGGATGACAACTTATATGAATAAGATGACTCTGATTCAGAAGATAAATTTGGAACGAGATCTTTAGATTCAGTAACTGACCATGACGATGAAAGCAGCTTGTGTGATAACATGTATTTTATAGGTAACATCATATGCGTATCATAGTAATTCTTCTTCTTTTTCTTGTTCTTCTTCCTCTTCTTCTTCTTCTTCTTCTTCTCCTTCTTCTTCTTCTTCTTATTATTATTATTATTGACAATACATTCTGTTGTTATTCACAGGAAGAGATGGAACAAAATGAAAAAAAAACACCTTTGAAAATAACACAGGCAGGGCTCACAATATATTGACCAAACTTCCTAATGTGGTAGGAGCTGCCAAAAATGCCAAAACGGAAATTGACTGTTGCAACCTTTTTGTTACCAAAGATATAGTTGATTTGATTGTTGAAAGCACAAATACTTACATTAGCAGTGTGCAGCACAAATTTTATTGTGAAAGAGACAGCAGACCTACAGATGTAATAGAAATAAAAGCTTTCCTAGGCTTATTGTACCTGGCAGGAATTTTTCGTGGTTGACGCCAGAATATTCACGAGTTTTGGAGAACCGATCTTGGAATTCCTCTATTCCGAATGGCTATGTCCGAAAAACGATTAAGTTTCTAATACGCTGTATTCGCTTTGATGACAAAAGCTCAAGACTGGAGCGACGAAGATTGGATAAATTGGCTGTTGTTAGAGAAATGTTCACATTGTTTCTGAACAACTGTCAGAACCATTATTCTCTTGGGCAAAATGTCACTGTCGACGAACCGTTGCCGGCATTTCGTGGTCGATGTGGTTTTAGACAATAGATACCATCCAAGCCAAACAAGTATGGCATAAAGATATTCTGTTTGAGAGATGCAAAACTGTTTTATACAACTAACATGGAGATTTATTGTGGACAGCAGCAGGACGGACCATATTTGCAAACTAACTCGGCAGAAGCTGTAGTGCTGAGACTAACTGAACCAATCTCTGGCACTGGACGAAACGTTACTGCAGATAATTGGTTTACCAGTGTATCGCTGGTGAATGAATTGCGCAAAAGACAACTTTCTTTCGTCGGTACAGTGCGAAAGAACAAAAAAGAGTTACCCACTAATTTCACTTCTCCAAAAGATCGCAGACAGTACGAAAGCATATTTGGCTTCACAAAAAATGAAACACTTGTTTCACATGTTCCAAAAAAGGGTAAAACAGTAGTTTTTCTCTCAAGTCTACATGTTTCATCCACACAGTTATCAGAAGGTGCTGAGAAAAAACCTGAAATAATCCTGCATTACAACGACACTAAATGTGGAGTTGATGCAGTAGATAAATTGTGTGCTACATACAATGTAGCTAGAACAACGAGAAGGTGGTTCATGGTAATTTTTGACCATATCTTGAACATTGCGGGTATTAATTCTAGGGTTATCTTCCTTGGAAACGAAAATAAATATTCCACAAGGCAGGAGTATTTGAAAGCACTATCTTTAGCTTTACTGTTGCAACAGCTACAAAAGAGAGCAACAGCATCAAATCTATCCGATGATTTGAAAGGACTTTGACAAAATATAAACCTGAAGAATTCGGCGTAGATGAATTGTCAAATACACCACTATGCACATTGAAAAGGAAACGATATGAACCCAGCAACAAAGACAAAATGAACTGCAAATCTAAATATGCATGTGGGAAATGCAACACCCCCTGTGTTTGAGCAAACATGCTAAAATTATTTGCGATAGTTGCTTAGTCGGGGAAGACACGGGTGAAATAGTAGATGATTCTGAGTAACTGAACGTTTGAAATTACAAGTTGTATTTATACCTGGAAATGGCAATGTATTTCTTTATACTTACTGTAATACAATTTATAACGTATATGTACTCATATTTTAGCTTGTATTTTTATGTTGTAAGATAATACCTATTAATGAAAGCCTTGTACGCTTAATGTAAATAAAGGTAAAAACAGGAAAAAAAAGAAAATAAACCAAAGAAAACAAAATACAAACAATAACAACAAAAATATAGCGCGGGTTTACTAGGCCCCGCGCGACTAACGGCGTTCTACCAAAGCGCGCGCCTGACGGAGGGTTAAGTGTGGCGGCAATAAAAGTGTAAAAATAAATTCTTTTATCAGTGTTATCTTTTAGTAACAACTCCTTTCCGTTTACACGCCCTGCTTAGAGATATTTGCTCGACTGAGTAATAATAGCCAGCCCGAGGACAAAGAACCCAAGTTTTAAAAAATAATAAAACAATAACAGGCGCTCAGAAAATAAGAAAACACGAACAGATTACTGCGACAATTCATATATCCACAACATAAAAATTATTTCTAATTTCAGAAAATATATAAGTATTGGAAAAATGTAAATAATTTTAAAACAAAGTTTCTGTCACTCGAGGTAAAATACATGGGACCTTCAAAACGTGTATTTTCAGTTTAAATAAAACGCTGCAGGGGGATTGCGTTCTCGGGATTCTCCATAGAGAAAATATAACGTATTATACTCAAATAGCTTTCTCTATTCTTTTATACAAGCGCTTATTCATATATCCACAACATAAAACAATTTGTCATTTGAGAAACTATATAAATATTGCAAAAAAGTAAATAACATGGGCCTGTGGGCTTTAAAAAGTTACATTTTCGGACACTCGAGGTAAAACAGGGACCTTCAAAATATGTATTATCTCTGGAATAAGGAGTTGCAGAAGGGGAACGTTAACATGGAAAATTCTACGGGAACTTAAAACATACGATGTTGAAAGTCGTATTGGATACTCTATCGGAGATTCGAACCACGGACACTTCAAATATAAATTTAATACTTATACGTTTTAACACGTTTTCTAAAAATGCATGCCTGTGATCTTCGAGAAGTGAAATCATACATACTGAAAGACCATACTTATCGGAAAATCCCCTCCACACATCCCATTAAGCGTCCTTATTCTAAACCAGACAATGCAGTACCCTGAATGTTGTTAAAAAGGATCTCGAGTCCTTACACTTGAGTGAATATTTTGGTAATGGAAAAACAAACAGCGAATTTTAGTCTTATTTGATGACACGTCTGAATAAACATTAGCAGTACACGTGTGCAAAGAATGGTCTAGCGTTCTACACATGGGTGGACTTTCCCTACAATCATATTACCTTTTCTAATACATGAAGCTGGAAAAACTCTAACTTGTTTAGACACGTTTATTTATAGGCCTGCCAAATACAAGAATTGTTTGTTTGACACGGATAATAAGGTGATCTTTATGGAATGTTAAACAAAGAAATATGATTGGGAGAGGAGACAACAAAGGTGTATATGGTATTTCCAAGATGAAGGTGTTAGGTCATATGTTCCTACTCTATCTTTACATTAATGTAATCTAATCCCTACACGAAAATGAAATTCATTACTAATATCCGTTGAACATTGGTTCAAGTCCCAAGGTCACCAACATTAAGGTTGATGGCGAACTAACGATTCATTATCCACTCCTAGTTGTTAATCTTAAATAAAATAGAAAAAATAATAACAGTAATAATAATCATCATAATAGCAGCTCATACTTAGCTGCTGCATGAATTACATGGTAAGTAAAGCTCTGATGTCACACATTTACATGACTTTCCTTACCAACAGGAAGAGCAATTGTGAGCTTTAACGATATCTACATTTTTTGTGAAGTAAGCCTTTCTCTGTCTCTTACGGTTTACCGGTTACGCATATGTCATTCCGGATGAAGAGGACTTCACAGGCTATTTCCGGAAAATGACTTTATACACGAAATATTGGTATGCATTTTATTTGTTGTAAAAATATCATAAACATATTGCATTTCAATAAAGATATGTTTGAGTAAATCAACATTTTCGAAAAGTCTTCATTGTAAGGGGTTATAATGGGTGGGGGATATTCTTGAAAGTCTTTGGTATTTAACAAACTTTTTGAGTTATGCTGTTCACAGATACATGCACACACTAAACGTTTTCTAAAACTGCTTTGGAATTCAGGAGCCTCATAACATATTTCCGATGGAATATTGACATCGAGTTTTTGAGTGGAATGCAGTGCTTCCCTACTTGCTTCACGTAGTAGAAAAAGTAATAAAAAGAGATGAAGACTTGGGTAAGATTTAAATGGTAAAATTCAGCAATAAAATATGATCTGCAATAATAAATACTCATATAGGTATAAATCGTTAGAGGATTTAGTATAATTTATGCACATATTTGCAATAAAATAGATAATACACTCAGACAGGTTAGGTATTAGTAATGAATGCAGCAAATTCAGGTTTTCACCATGACAGCATGAATGGTAAGTACGTCAAAAACACTATGGTAGAAAAAACATACTTCTGAACTGAAATTAAGATGTGAAATTTTATTTCAATACCTTACTTTATGCTGCTGTCTGTTTTAGTTAGTTGTATGTCATTAACACCCCTAATCAGATTGGAATGACTGGCTTTAATGTAGATATTTATTTACAACCATAACAAGAGCTCAGCACATCTGAACAGTTTCAAGTGTGAGAAGTAGAGTTTTCAGATTCAGTGTCTTAAACAGGAACTTTCTCTTTAAGACACGTTATGTATGCTATTCAATTTTTTATAGTGGAGGAGAAAATGCATTCCCGCCCTTCCTACCCGATGTGTGGGACTAGCTGTTATGGATGGCCATACCCACTAAAACCTCCTTCACCAGAAGGAAACCAGGAGTGATAGTGGGCTGTACCGCTGTTATACCAGCGTAGTCACGGTAGGGATATATTGGCCGGCCACGAGAGCCTAAGACATGTGAAGGTAAGGTGCAAAGACTTAAGCATGGCCGAGGCCCTACTTGAGCCCTTGGGAATTTAGGGTGGGACGGTATAGGAAGAGCTGTGTGGTTGGATGTTAGGATTGAGGTGTGGTTATCTGTGCTTCCGACTTCCTCGATACTGGAAGCGTGTTAGACGCGTCATCCAGCGTCGTTTGGAGGGCTGCTATTTCCTGTTTGAAAAAATTCAGTTGCTTGTGCTCAATACAGACCCTAAACTTACATCTCGGAAAACATTTTCATTTTGGTTTTGGTGAAACTGACTGTGAATTTTTGTTACGATTTGTAAATAAAATCATGTACACGCAACCTGTAGAACGTGGGGTTTTTGTATGCTCGTGGAATTTTCATGCAGCAAATAGCCAAAATCATAAAGCTACATAAAGTACTAGTAACTGTGTTTTATTAAATATGTTCCCCAAGAACCAAAATCTTAAATGATATACCAAATTAACATAAAACGTGTAAATATTAATCTTGCATAAAAAGCAAGTTATTTTATATATCATTTTATATAGAATATAACTCTAACATCCCCGCTACACCAGGAACTCACACGTTATCCAAAATTACCTGTATATCTTCATTTGACATCGCCGGCATATATGGGTACTCTTAAACTCAACATAATTTTATCGTGGATTCTCTTAAAGGAACGCATGGCAGGCAATATTTGTTGGATTATGCTTCTTATATGTGCTTACAGTGATAGACGAGTAAAAATCAGTGATTGAGGTGCCTTTCAATTGGGAGGTCGCGAGTTCAGATCCAAGTATCCAAAAACCTACTAATTTGTTCGTGGTTTTGCTAAGTTGCCAGATAAATACCGGATTACATATTCATTAGGGCAACCCAGAGCCAGATGGAAAGATATCTTTGTGTCGGAACGGCCTTCATAGTTTCATCTTTAAGAAAGAAGATCCATAATTCCATTCACTGAAAAACGGAATTCGAAATAGCTAATACCATCGGTAATCAAGATAGTACTCTATGGCCACTACGCAACTAAGGTCACTGGTGAGTAACACCCTAATTAATCGTGCGGAATGGCTCAGGTGGTAACGTCCATGGTCTGCATTCAAAGGTCGTGGGTTCAATTCCCGCAGCCGACACTCCTGGTCCATGGGTTCTTTTTAGAGTTTTCCCGGATCGCTAGGCGAATGCAAGGAAGGTTGATTACATCCCTAGAATTTTTCCTCCCTCCGTTTCACCTGCATTCTCGTTGTACTTCACCTTTAATCTTCTTGGTTGTTTCAGGGTTGAAAGTGTTCAGCGGGAGTGCCGGCGTTTCATGGCAAGGGGAAGAGTATGCTCTCTCTAAGCCTTCACTCCCGGAAGGAGGGCGGTTGCCGAATCCTGGGCCCCTCAGTAGATGTGTAAGCCCGCAGGCGCGGGGAGCCGCCGATTGCACCAACTACCACTCGGGAAGTTTTAATACGTGAAAGGTAGGTATTCTGCCCTCTGCCCTGTAGATACCTCCTGCCTCCACTCATCTCACTTCTCCCTCCCGACAGTATATAAGACACAAAGGATCTTGTAGGTCGAAATGCTAATTCCCACTCCGCAGCTAGTCTAGCCCTAACACACTAACTGCATATACATACTTACCTACAGAATAACCATCTCATGATGACAAAAGTCCGTTTTCCGATTAAATTAATAGCAAACGATTAGTTGGTACAGGAAACGACTGCTGAACTGTGCCCATATGTCCCACTCACTGAATAATGCTTCATTCATTAGCAGTGAAGACGTAAGGGTAACATAAAGCGAAAGCGCAGGTTTGAGGTGGACCATTCACATCACAGCCGTACGTGTAACACAAAAACTTGGGACATTTTGCTAGAACGGTTAACTACACTTGGGAATCTTCTGGGCGTACATTTAATTGAATAAAATAACCACAAAATCGAATAAGAAAATTTATCCAGTCTTTATAATTACGGCCTAATGAAGGAGAGCATGACTGTATAGCAGATGGTTTATAATCTCACATCACGATCATGTATTCTTTATTGTCGCTTCACTTTAAAGTCATACCGCGACTACTTTAAAATATAGAACATGATTACAATGAAAATACAATATTTTAAGTTGTAAGAGCAGGAATACTCAACCTTACAGAGAGGGGGGATGAAGGAACTTACCCTTCCCACTCACTTCAACTTCTGCTGCCAAGGACAGAAACTTGATTGGTTTAGCTTGTCAATCTATTAAAATATAATAGGTTGGGTGAACTATGGACCTTGAACCTTAGCTCTTAAGAGAACAGGTTGGGGTTTCATTGTGTAAGAAGGTTTTTCGGGGTGAGATAATGATGAACAACTTATCATGGTACAATCTGAGGAGGGAGAGAGCAGAGGACGAGGGGAGTGACTATAATATATAGACGACTTAGACGAAGGAAATAATTTTCATTTCTCAGTTCAGACACTGCGCAACACACGAGATGTTCAGATGTCTAGGTATAAAACTAAGGCACACTAGCACTATAATACCCTCTGGGGAGTGCTCCAACATTCCACCGGTGAAAGCTACTCATGTTATACCTACAGTAAGTTAACTAAAATTCTATTCGTAAACTCTCATTATTGACGTACTACCGGAGTTTGCAATCTCGGTTAACGAGTATGTCTCAGATGTATACTCTCTTCGTAAAGAGCAAAGAGAATCCTTGCTTAAGTTTAAAGGATAACAAGACATAATAGTTTAGGCTATATTGGCTAAACACGTTAATTCGAGATGCCTCTCCTCTTTTTTCTTTGGTCGGTCTGGGTGGCTCAGTTACTTAGGCGCTGGCCTTCTGATCCCAAAGCTATTGGTTCAAGGTCGGCTCAGACCGATGATTTTTAAATGTGCTTAAAAGCCACGACTCTGTTTCAGTAGATTCATTAGCATGTAAAAGAACTCCTGAGGGATAATATTCCGACACTTCGGCGGTGCTAGTATGATCCTGGCAATTGACAGCTTCGTTAACAAACAAAATCTTTATTTTTATTTCTTTATCTCGAATTGAGACCAGTACTAGAATGTATTCCTAGCGTCAGAGGTAACAACTTGCTATTTTCTTTTCTTCTTTCTTCATCGTACGTCTTGTGTAAGATAATTGACTAACATTAAATTGTCCATACTTATGCTCACTGAGAAGAGCAATATATAAATTATATTCTCTTATGCAGGTTTCGCAATGCTGTGGTGTCCATTCGGATATGATGATATTCTGTTTTATGAGACTACTCTCTAATCGTCATAAGCTGATAACGCGATTCTATTAACCTCGGCTGCAGAAATAATATACTTATGGGGCTAATTGAACTTTATTGGAGTTCTTATTTTATTAGCCCTGTGACCATCCGCATAAGTTTTATAGTGGTTGGTGGCACATCCTATAATACTCTTAAGCTTTTTTATTACACTTTCTTCAATTTCGAGTGCATACAGTTTAGGTCTGAGATCTAATGGATTGGTTGAATGATTTTACCATGTGCCTCATATTAAGTTTTCCCAAGTTTTTTGTTTGGTGTTGAATAGTAAATGTGATCTGTGGGAAAACCAGATTGCTCTAGAAAGTGTAGCTTATTCCAGTATGTACCTGTAGTTACCTAATGGTTGAAGGAGTCTGCATCCATATAAATAGGTTTAAGGTTTTCAACAACACAATACGGCAATAATACATCATATTGATTGGTATACATGAGGGTTTTGGAAAAGAATTACATTCTCATGCCTATATATTGGACACAAGCTTTTCCAACTTTTTCTGACTGTCAGGAGACGTAGATTTATACGGTTCCGTATATTATTCGTGGCTTCACCAAACAATCCATTATTAACTAGCTTGTAAACTCATTCTCAAAATCTTTTCTAGCATGTTTTCGGAGATTCTTATTATATTCAATGTAAAGTTTTAATCAAAATTATTAACAATGACAGTCAACATGATTTATGAAATTGTAAAATTCGATAAACTCGCCTTAGACTCAACCCATTACTAAGAGCTTCTTTCAATGGTATATGAAACAACATATTCCTTCCAAGCTCCAATATGAGGAATTAACTCTCCTAAAGACGACTACTTAGGCTTTATGCGTTCTGGTAAGGAAGGTAACTCATTGTGCAGGCCATAACGTTCTCTGAAGTATCCAAGAACTACAGATGCAAGATTCCAAAGATGGTGTAGGTTCATTAGTATACATAGCTGTTTAGCCTAATTGTTAATTAAGCTATATAGCATTCAGTATATGGTAATAGTAAGTAATGCTAAAGTTTGAGACTAAGAGTAACAATCGTGCAGGAAAATAGATACGCTAAATAGTAAAGGACAAACGGTCCTTGTTTGATGTCACCAACTTTCCCAATTGCTGTTTATAAACAGCAGGTTGTAAATTGGTTTAACTCAATGTATTTGCATACTAAAGCAGCAATAGCTTCCCCCTTAAGCATTTCACCAGTAATAGTCACTGGACATTTAACTTTGTGGAGTAAAATCACGCCCTTTGTAGTAAAGGAATTACTCCAGTAAACATTTAATAGAAACAGCAATAAATGTCTTCATAAAACGCTTTGTGTACCTTACAGGTGCAGATGAAGCCTAATTTTATCCACTTTCCATAAAATGGTTTCTAGATACTGTTCTTGTGAGAGTAAACATGCGTCATATGAATATATCGCAAAATCACTTCAGTTTTGTTAATCATAAATACATTCAATTAAGACGAACACATCGCGTTTCCCATTTACTGATGCGTTATAACTCAGCGCACCTCCTAGGAAATCTATTGACCTCAATCCAACCTATCATCGCACAGTAGAAAAATACTTCTTCACGGGGATTATGTGCCAATGCTGGTATTACACTCGTGTCTAACGGACTCTCGAGAACACGCTGAGGTGGCAACACTACTGGCCTGCAGGAAAGGATGTGCAATGCCTCCACACCCCTAGTAACCTGTTTGCTTGAAGATAAGCCAGGCGTGTTGTGAAGGTAACTGGGAGATTTAATTACTATGTATTATAATAGAAAACGAGAAATAAAAGATTACAAAAATGAGGATTGTCTTATCCGAGCAAAATATTAATTGAAATATCCATCCTATAGCCCATGTCAGTAGCTCTATGACGTCCAATAATGCATCCCACTTTCTGCACAGAATAGTAGCTTAGTGAGCAGTGTCGAGCAGGTAAAGTAAGGGGAAAGGCGAAGTCACTAATAAGGGAGGACGTAGCGATGCAAGGAGAATGCATGTTATATTTTGTACAGAACTGATTGTAAAACACGACATAGTAGCTTGCCTTGCTCTTCAACTTCCTATCTTACACACCCCTTAGCAATGATTCTTAGGAAGAATTCCGTTGCTGCAGTCTTACGTTGGGAAGACTCTGCACCCTCACACGTAACATAGTTGGGTGATCCTGCCCTAAGCTGAGCTACAATAATCCACTTCAAATCGGTCTGGTTTTTCCGTTCTCTGAAAGTGTCCATGACAGAAGCTATACATTTGGAGAAGGTTGTGATGTCATAAATATAGTTAATTACGCAAACTTAAAAATAAGGCCCCAGCTTTCTGTTAGCATCCGCTTTAGTGAACGTTATAATATAAACGCGAAAAACATCTCACCAATATGAAATGATAGACATAGGCCACTAAATTATATTCATCCTTTAATAGTTATTCTTTCACACAAAATAAAACGATAAATAATTCCAGAGTTGCGCGTAAAGAGCACATAAAGGTTAGTTCCCTTTTTAGTGTCAGAAAGTACATATTTTTTCATTGTGAGCCTAATTAGTTAACCAAGCAGAAAAAGATACAAGGATATTGATGTCATACTGAACTATCACATAAAATTTTGCTTAACTTTACCTGCTGTGTTCATATGATTGTAGCAGCTTATGGTACTGACTACCCTTAATGTGGATGCACTTCCTGATAAAGTCTAACCATCATCATTGGTCTAAGTCGTTGCAATATGCCCTTTGTGATGTTATACCAATTTAAGCTGTGTACTCTAAGATGTCCATGGCACATTGATCGCTCCTGCTACACGATACTTTAAGTAGTCACATAAGGAAGGGTATAATAATATTAAATTGGGTGAGCGTGTTCTTCGGGATATTTATCTATAACATACGCTTCCACCGTGCTACGTATGCGACATTAAGATGATGCGTTACGCAAAAAATCTAATGAGCTGCCGGCTAATGAGGCCGGTTGAAGATCTTTTATTTGGGTGTGCAAATGAGAGGGTGTGCCGTCCTTCGCGTCGATACTTCTCCAAGTTAAATCGGCGGAGCGAGATGGGACGTAACAAAGGAAAAGTTCATTAAGGAGCAGTCTTCCACAACAGCAAATTCTCTTGAAGAAGCAATCACAACCGAACGCAAATAACTCGAGCAAAACACCACATGAATCAGCTGGACCCACCTCCCTGCTGGAGGAAGGCCAAATACCCTCCGCTGCTACACTCTCAGCAGCACAATAGCTCCTTAGTGTGGTTATTTGTGAAGGGCCACTGGATCTGCTGGCACTCCGCGTCTGGACTTCGAACAGTGAGGAATATCGGTGAGCCTCTCAAAGAGAAGAGAACTGGCCAGTGCAACAACATCGCTCTACGCTCTTCGCCCTCAGCATTGCGATTTCCGAAGCTCGGTCACTCGTCCTTCGGCATCTCTAGCTTTTCTCGGGCTACTGCCGGCGTCTCCTAGCAAGCGTGCTTTAACAGCACACTCAGCTACACAGCTAGACGAGCAGTAAGGCCATTGCCACCGTGCCTATCTGAGTTCGGCTCTAGGCGTGCTTGTGCTTACACATTGTGTCCAGTCCTCTACTGCTCACGATTCTATGCAGCCACTGTCTGTTTTTTCTTACATTTACTTCCTTCCTCTTTCTATCCCAGCGCTATTTCCATGCGTAGGCTTCCGCTCCAGGAGACCATATATAGGACCGTAGTCCTGTGGTTCATTACTTCCACCCGGAGCACTCTTCTTCTTCCATTTATCACCACAAAATTCTGTAAGCGCGTAATTAGCAGAAATACCAAATAGCCGTAGCCAGGTGTCTCGCCCAAATGACCCATTTGCTGAACCTCCTGATACTGCTGAAACCCAGATACCCATATTCGCTCCCAATACCTTCTTATCATCAACATACTCTTTCCAAGCACCACCCAAACCTCATCCTAAACCTTAAGCATCCCTCGCCCTATAGACCCCACCCTAAACCTTTACCCGCCAGTCCTAACACTCACAAGACCCCTAAGCTTCCTACTTACTCCTCACTTCCCAACTTGCACTCAGACCAACTTGGCCCTTCAGATCTACGAAACTCCCTATCTTCATGAAATCTAACATCCACTCATCCTGTCACATCGCCTTCCCATGTCCCGTCCACTTCATCCTCGCAACCACAAACTTCTGCGCTCCGATCTGCCCTCTAAACCGGCCCTCTAATTACCTCACATCCTCCCGACCTGGCACGACACGGTATCATTCACCAATTACTGGCACTAGCCGTCAGTCCCCGAACCCTCAATTCTACGTCCAAGCTGCTTTCACCACTCTCCAACCAATCTACAACCACAAGGAACACACAGCCGAATTGAGTAAGCTACTCTCCTACTTCGACAGAGAATGTCCCAATGAAGGCTACAATGTCCATCATGTGGCAATGTCCAGAGACTTTGAAGTGCGAACGCGCATTAAAGCAGATTATAGACAACTTCCTCGCTTTCTTGGTACGCGAGGGCTTACCTTTCACTTAACCTCTAAGGATACCAACAGAGCACACCGGATGGTCAGCAAGCCCTTCCCTATGGACCATGCCGAAGGAAAAAATCCAGCACATCCTGGAGATCATGCAAATCCATGTTTCTAGGGTGTAACAGTTAAAGAGGTACAGTGCACGCAGATCGTCCCTACCGGTGCACCTAATCGAGGTACTCTCAAATCAAGGCCGGAAGGTGATACTCGGGATAGATGAGCCCCTTTACTACAGATTGACAGTGAGGACTGTTGGCGCCCCATATTGCCTATACAATGCAACAAGTGCCAGCGTCTTTGCCATTACGCTGATCAATGGAGATCAACAATAGTCTGCTACAAATGTGCTGGTGCTCATGAATATGCAAGCTGCAACATACCCCACCAATGCGGCAATGCGCCATTTGTGGGCAAAGAGGCCATGGGGCACGATACAGATTCTGCCCTGAGTATAGGCGCCAGCTGAATTCTTTGCGTGACAGCTTCGGACGTAAACGACCCGTAACGCTAGTCAGCCACAACAAACGGTATCTCAGCGCCCTAGCTCAATATTGTGCAAAGGAATCTAGCTACCAATCCGCCCTCAAGTCGCACATATCCAGAAAGTGTGCCCACAACCCATGCTACACAAGAAAATCAACGCACTGATGGCTCTCAATTGATGATACCTCTACCGCGCATCTCCGCTCAATTGGATTTACGTCAAACTCAGTGAGACCGCATCTGGACGCCCTCACTCCTTACGCAATTGCACTCCATGGCAACATCCGCGCAACTGGACTCCCATGGAACGTCGTAAGTGACACAACCGTTGTCGTGCTAAATCTGCTCTTTGCGAAACTACTAGGCCCTCAAAGAATACTGAAAATATGCCCAGTTCTTCGCACTGTTCCTACAGCAGGACTCGGTATGAGTAAAACACCAAGCTCCACTTATGATGGATTAAATTGCAACCACAGGTAACGAACTCTTGCTGCGCTTATTGACATGGAACATCGGAGGGGTGCGCCACAAAAAGCAAAAACTAATTTCCTTTCTACAAACACTTGACATACACGTAGCCTTAATAACAGAAACCCACCTGAGTAATACAGAGAAATTCAACATTCCTGGCTAACTTACCTACAGAACGGACAGGAACCGGCGCGGGGGAGGATCTGCGGTTGCCATTAAACGAGACATCACATATAGGCACGCCCACCTTCACCCATATGCCCGCAAGGAAGCAACGGTTGTTTTTATAACATTAAACCAGATTCGAGCAGCCTGAAGTAGTAGCTGTAGTTTCCTCCTCAGGTGAAATTGAAACTACCGGCATCATCTTAATACTAACACTCGACAATCAGGTTTGGATTGATGGTGATTTAAACGCTAAACACATGCTATGGAACTGCAAGCTTTCCAACATGGCCGGCGTCCAATTTCTCCAGCACGAAAATACTTTCGATTAAACCATCCTTGCTCCCTCAGAGCCTACATATGTACCATACCCAGGAGACAAACAGTCCAGTATTCTTGACGTAGGCATCATATGCAATATGACGCACCACATATACCTGACGATCATTAACGACCTATAACTGGACCATCCTCCGCTGCAAATCACACTATAATACGCACAAAGTTACACACCAACTCTCCCTCGACAGAATTTCAACAAGGCCAACTGGCCGCTCTTCCAAGAAACCGTAAGCTCAACTGTTACACCCGTAGACACCCAAACACCTGCTCACTTGGAACAAGCAGTAATTCTAATTGAACATTATTAACTTTACAAGTTAATGTGCTTTAACTTTGAAATCACTCGATCGGTACCAACCAATCAGCCACCACCCCTTAATTCACCTAGCTCACCTAGCTTCAGCGCACTAAGCACGGAACGCAACAAGGCACGCCGAAAATGGCATCAAACTAGACATGAAGCCGATTTAAGCAACCTACAAAGACCGAATGTGTGGTTGCGCAACTTCACTTCACCCTTAGTGTCCCAGCAATGGAACGAAAATTATTATAGATCTTGATCCCTACAGAACGTCAGGCTGGCTCTTCTCGAAGGGATTCCTCCGCCTAAACAAACAGATCCCCCTACGCTATAACAAAAACATTCTACTATATATATTGAAAAGGCAGAAGCATTGGCAAATGCCCTACAAGCCGACTTTTCCCCCAACGACACACAACTTTCAGCAGCATTCACCCAGGAAACCGAGAATCTCACACGCGACTTCGCCACTAAACAACTCACAACCGCGTGCAAAAAACCAGCATATCCGAAATCAAATGGCTCATTAAACACCTTCCTAATAGGAAAGTCCATGGTCTGCGCAAAATTCCCAAAGCTGCTCTTAAGCACCTGCCCCCAGCAACTATTTCCATGCTTGCCACCAACTATGGCTTGCTCTATGGGGTTTTCCCCTCAACTAGAAATCCGCAAACGTAATAAGTTTTCCAAAAGCTAACAAAGGTCACAGCATTAGCACAAGCTATCACCCGATTAGCCCCATAAACATTCTTAGTAAACTACTTGAAGAAGCCATCGTAAAATGCATTAATACGCACTTATCCAAGGGCAATATCGTCAGCCACGAACAATTTGGCTTCCGCATTCACTATAAAGCACATTAAGATTGCTCCGAGCCATGGAGTTTATCACCCACGGCTTGAATACCAACAGATCCACTGGTGCATTGTTCCTTGATATCGAACGCGCGTGCGACAGAGTATGGCACCGTGGGCTCTTATGGAAACTCGCCAACTACTATTTTTCAGACTCCTTAATTAAACTTATAGCAAACTACCTGTCGGAGCCTCAATTTATCCTTATCGTAAACAATGCCCGCTCAACTCCACGAAAAATTTCTGTCATAGTCCCACAAGGTAGCATACTCGGCCCGGTTGTATTCAATTTTTACATTAATAACCTGCCACAAACTCATCCAGCAGAATATTTCGTCTATGTCAATGACACTACCATAATGGCATACTCGTCTCAACCACTAATGCTAAACATTTACTTTCAAAAGCCCCTCGATTCTCCCACAGACTGGCTCACAAAATGGCAGGTGAAAATGAATACCACCAAATGCCATGCCATCTTTGTCCCAAAACGCCTTAAACACCCCATTCTGCACACGCCCTTCCTCCACTCACCCTGGTCGGCAATAACGTCTCTTGGACCGTCCGCGTTAAATACCTTGGCTTGCACATCGATCAGGGACACAGCTGGAAATACCAAATCCAAATATCTTACAAAAAGGCTAATACGCAGCTACGCCAATTATATTCGCTCCTAAACTATAGAAGTTTGCTAAGACAACACACCGGAATTACACTGTACAAAACACTAATACACCCAATCCTCACTAATGCTGCCCCCGTTAGGGGGTACGTGGCGCGATCTCACATACAAAGGCCTCAAGGATTCCTGAACAAGGTCCTCCGGAGTATCGCCAAGGTACCGAAGATCGCCCGTTCAGACATACTACATGCAGAACTCCGAGTTCACACGGTGGAGGAATACATTAAATAAATGGCCTTTAATTCATGTGACTAACTCCCCCGCAACGGCAAACCTTTCTTGAGCCAACTCGGCTGCTACGAAACTGGCCGCAGCAAACCGTAACCACCCGTTCTTCATCCTCAATCGCAACCTTAATCCTGATCTTTCAGCCATTGATGCCAGAATCCACCCAGAACGGCTAATACCACCATAATACAGCAAATTGCACCAGCTGCACAAAAGCACTTCCAAATATAATCGGCTGCTCTGTTTCAACCAAGTCCAAGGAACCATTCAGCCAATGACCTAGCAGACATCTCAAAGGATACCTAAATCAGCAAACGACAACCTTTACATCTGTATGTACAGCATAAATGCTGAAGGTAATTAACCAGTAATCCTGTGGTAAGCCTCACCGCATATCACAAACTGTTCACTGCATGCCATTACCGCTAATCCCGCGAAAACCTGCATTCGTGCTAACAAATTCCGTACTACCACGCACAACCAGCACACTACATCTCATTTGCATGCTACTACTTACTGCGCGCCATTCAGTCTGTGTCATGGGCGTCGTCAAGCAATTACGTTGACTCGCTCGAATTCTTGCATGCCAGCATGATTACTAGCGCTTCTAACCAGGGTGCTCAAGCGGAACCCATCTAATGTTGCTAGAATCTCTATCACTAACCCGAGCACACCCATGCATGCTCTTAATTACTAACAGCATGTGCATGGGGAGACTATTTAGCCTCAGTAAATGATCGTCACCTGGACGCGGCGGGTGTGGGTTCGCCCCTTAAAAAGTCTACCGACAGTATGGTGCTGACAGTCAAATAGAAATATTACCAACAGGGATGAAGGTCACTCATATTACTACTGCTCGTGGACCCACACCACCTGTCGGACAGCAGCTGCTGACTGTGCCAACCTGGAAAGCTGCTTTGGTGTCAAGCCTGCCCTTATTAGTTCGGCGATTAGGCACCGAGCTGAGTTGATATAATCGACCAGCTCCATCCGTTGATGCTGCACCTTGAGACCTATCGAGGAAATCTGCAAGCCTGCGCCAATCTGCCACTGCTGCAGCAACACTGCCGTACTACCAAATGAAGAACTCATGACCCTCGTAGCCGACGCTGGTACTACGCCACCTTTTATGGGAACTTCTATATCATAGGCCAGGCTCCGTACCCAATTTATCCTCATAGCAGGCAGAAAACGTCGCCACCGATTCAACCGGTTGAACCGATATTACCCATCATTTCTCAGAGGGAGTCGATTCAGGGCCATCATTCAAGATGTTGCCTAATAGTTTACCCTGGAAGGGATATTCGCCAGCCTACAGGAATCATCTACATACGAGGTACAAGGAATCCAGATCCTGCAAGCTACGCAACATCAATGCCTCCTCCACCATCCCTGAACCATATCAAGAAATCGTTCAAACCGTCACACCATGAATGGATGCAGTCGCCAATAAGCTTTAGGATCTGGGGTGGGCACTATAATATCAGCAACGGAATCCACCATTTATGTCATGCACAGACTCAGTATACCCGCAACTGTTTACTACAAAAAGAAATCATAAAATAAAGATAAATATCACTTCCACTTCCCAATCTGAATCCGCTACGGTGGCAAGCTGAGACATAGGTCAAGTCTGGCAACTATCACCCAAACCTAACTCCACGACTTTCCTTCGTGTGGACCAGTTACACCCTACACGTGTGCATTAAGCGGTACTGTACAATTCACTTTCCTTTTCTGATAATTCGTTCTTCTTCGTGTTACACCGTACTTGTTATACCTTAAATAATTTTATCCCTTGTTCTCGTAATAAAAAAGTTCTAAGACTTGTCTAGGAGAGTAGATAGCTCCTTTGCAGAAAGTAGATTTAGCGATCTTAACCTCGGTTGGCTCATAAGAAAGAAACCTGGCATTAGATGGTCTCTGGTATAGAAGCTGAATTAAGTAATGAAACATTTGCAATTAAGAAAGGATAAATATATCAGTTATATGCCAGAAAGTTGTATCTTGGAATATTTGAATTCACCTTGACGTTGTACCGTGTCATACGATTAAGATAAACCGGTTTAATGCGAATTATGTCACAGGCATCTCAGTGCACTGGCAGAGAAATACATGGAAAGCTTAAGATCGACGGTTGAGGTTGTAGTTGTGGCATATAATTTTCAAGTCAGATTCAACCTCCTGAAATATACCTATTTTGTGCACCATTCTACAGTCGTTTTTGACAACAAACTATACTACGTTTACATGTTTGCAAGTAGCAGTTGTAGTGTTGAAAATGAGTCCTGTCTGGAATACGTGGGCTGGGATTAAAACATTAGTGCACACTAAGTGCCAAATTAACGTTTTATTATGGGATAATATTTGCTAAAAGAAAAGGTTAGTGTGCTAGGTGACCTTAGTTATTTTAGTCATTCGTTAATAGCCTTTGTATGGGCACCAGCTTACATCTACCTCAGAAATTTAATTATGGAAACCTAAATAGCTCAGTGTGTGTAAGGAAATCCAAATATGACGTTTATGACCCTTGTGATGCAAGGTTTTCTTAAGTATGATTCAATCAAATTGAGTGTCTGAAAATACGTTTCGTACTTTTAAGCATTATTTTAAAAGACATGACAAAATTAAACAAACACTAAACCGTTCTGCATAGACAGTATCGAACAATTCTTAAACTTATGAAATATTTATGTTTAGATTAACAACACACTATAAGATAGAGTCGAAAAGGCAAAGAAACGTATAATTAAAACAATAAATGGAAACACACTTTCCATGGTTGTATGATCAACCTCAGCTTTTTGAACTACAGATTCTCTGTTCGATTCCCAACTGGGGGAATGTATATACATATATAGTTTTGTTATTTATAACTGGGATTAGTCCCTTAACTCTGAAAATGATGTGTGTGTGTGTGTAAGAAGAGATGGAGAGAGTAGGAGAAGGAGAGGATTTATTTAGGAAAGTCTACGGTAACACAACCCTGTGACAGCTAAATGATAACAGTGAACGTCACTTTCAATGGGCAATGTTTCCGAAGTCAAAGACACCGATGTGATCTAATTTATTAAATTGACACATCAATGGAACAATACGGCTATGTTCCTGATATAGAACCGCAAACGAGGGATCTAAATAGGCTTCGGGGCTCGTCTTCAGTAGTCTCTCCCTATGAATGATCGCTCGCACACATGTTTTCTTTCCGCTCGTCCTGCATTGCCCTGGGGGGTTGTCACTCTCCGGTCACGCCGAGACATCGTGTTTCTTTTTAATTCGAGAACAGCACAGATTGACAGATAGGTAATACACGGCTTGGCATTGGTGGCATAAGTAACCTACATCAAGAATAGCATACGTACCACTTCGTGGTACTGTACTGTAGTGCTCAACATCTCTGTTTTTATATGGAAACCGGGATTCGATCTCTGGTACGCCTGTTTGTTTCCCCTTGTAATTTAATACCGCCTAATGTTTTATGTGTAGGTATAAAGAAATATATGCGCGTGTAACACATTTACACAATGCAGAACCCAATTCTAGACTTAGAATTTTACCTACAGACTATTGCCTTTAATTTATCTCTGTGTATATAAATGGTTTTCACAAAATAATGCTTTATATACATCATCCGAACATAAATGAGAGAATCCGCAGAAACTTGATGAGCCAATAAAAACACTTCAATGTCTTGTGAATACGCTGTGGTTTTAGTAGCGACTTAGTATACGAGGCTGAGCATGTTCACAGCTATAATACATACCTGCATACATTGTATCACCTCATAGTTTTCACAGCCGCAATGCTGTTCGGAGATTTTCTATTCTTTATGTATAAATGCAACCTTACGGATTAATATTTGGGTACACATTATTATTAATTAATTTTTAAGGTTGAGAAGCTAATAACAGTGATGTGTCATAATTTAAAATAAATAGTTTGTTTAGTTTAAATTTATTTTAAACCCAATGCTATTATTTCATTATTATTATTTTTATTATTATTATTGTTATTATTATCGGCTTTGATTCATGCACAACACGAACTGCGCGCAGTACATATTGGTAGCAGTGGGCTTCATAAGCAATAAAATTCGTAGATATCACCATTAATAAAACCGATATGCTGAATCTAACGTAGTATGTATATTTTTAACATCCATATGACATGATTCTCTGATGTATAATAATTCAGGAAAGTTTACTTGCATGCGGTCTGTGGTTAGAAATATTCAGGCATTTTGTTCTAGTAAAATTCTGCATGCACGAATTAAAGCAACGTTGCGTTAAGCTTAAATTAGCTCACGTGATTAAAACTTGGATTGATGTTGCCAAAATTAAGAACAAAAATTTTCTTGGCCTACGAGGAGGATGGTCCTTAGGTTTCCTTCTAAATATTTTATCGAAAATTGTGTGGTTATTTTCTGTATACAAATCAGTAGCACAGTTACCAATTCGCATTATGTCTTATCTAACAATTCTGGCCTTAAACAATAAAAATCAACAGCTATTTTAATTAAGTATGTGAAATATGTGTTGATAAGCATATTAAATAGCGATATGTATACCAAGCATATATTTCAACGGACTCGCCTCAAGGTGTCTACCCTATGTGTTCTTCACTGGTTAAGTACTGCAAGAAGTGAGGCCACTGTGGTGTTTTTAAAATATTCACAATGTTTACGATAAGCACTGAATAAACCTTGGGTATACTGTGCCGTGTATGTGTGTGTGTTGTCATGCCGGACACATTATTGTTTTGTTAGCGGCAGTATTGTTGGTGTGATTCTTTCAGCTTGGGTTTTGAATTTCGTCTGGCGTGGCATCTCTCCCCACCTCTTGGCCAGAGGTGGGGAGAGAGGGGGAAGTAAGCGTTATTTTCTTTGTGTGGAGTGTGGCGTCACTGACTTCAAATCAAGTGTCTGCCATGGAAGGATGTGTGTGAATCGCGTGAATGTGGCCTCGTGTGTGTAATATCTCCCTCCAATGCTTTCTTTTTATCTTTTGTTTATGATGTAGGGACATTGTCTTTAATATTCAATAAAGCACAGGTAATGTTATTAATGTGAAATTCGGTGTATTTTTTGATAATTTTCCCACGCCTGCTCTGAAATGTGTAGGTAAGATCCTGGTCCTCTCGTTGCCTCTGAAACTACGTCTCCCAATATTTATGCTGGATAACTAAAATTTAATATCTAGCTGCAAACTTTTGGCCTCACCCCGGTATATAAAATGTTTGGTATTTTGTCGCCGGGTATGATATAATATTGTCGTAACCTCTACATTATATTTAGCTCAAGGGGGTAGAGCAAGTTACCGAAACAGGATCAAACATTAATCTACACGAGGTCCGACAGGGGCGAGCTGAACTAATTTATCTAATACCTGAAAATACCTAAAAATATATCTAAATCATTATGTGGAAGGATAGAAGGATCTATTTACTTGAAGAAATTACATGCCAGAAGTTTAGCTGACTGAATATATTTAGAATAAATACAGAGTACCTGTCTTGCTATCGACGGAGAGGTCCCCCATGTTCCAACAACTGTACGGTGGTAACATTTTCAAGAGATTGAGTTAGCGTCAGACGCCAGTGAAGAAGAACCGGTTTTCAACCCCCACTACTATTACATTATATTCCGGTTTGTGTTGCCAAATTAAACATATTAACATCTCACATGCCACAATATTTCGGTTACAAACGCTATCACATTGCTGTGAAGAAAATTTTCGCGTGCTTGTAGCGTGTGAGTGTTAAAACGTTTGTGCACGTGGTGGTTACATTTATGATTGGAGGTAAGTTTTGTATATGTGAATGTGCGAGGAGTTTCTTTTTCAGTCTGGATATGTGCTGTGAGTTTTCCTTTTATGTAGGATTGCAGCGATGTGATAGGATTATTTTAAGGGATTGCGTACTACGTGTGTGCAGCACATTTCGGCTCAGTAACGTGACCGTTACACCGGAAAATCCAAATTATTCCAGAGCTTGGCGTGTTGATTATTTCTTTGGCGTAGCAAAATGCTTGTTTTTACCCCATTTCGGCCTTAAAAATTATTCACATTTAGTGGGTTTCATATTTGTTATGTATTGACTACGTTTTTTTGTGTCTAAGCATTGCCACTTTCTCCACCTTTCTCCTTCCTTTCACTGTTTCCCCTTCTTCTCTTTTTTATTCCATTCCCTGTTCTCACGTTGTTTGCTGTGTGTGTATTTCAACTGTTTGTAAGATATGTGATCTTATTGAATATTTTACAAAGCCTCCACTTTTTAATTTTTCTTTAGGTTTGAGGACC
This sequence comes from Deroplatys truncata, assembly GCA_030765065.1. Classification (NCBI taxonomy): domain Eukaryota; kingdom Metazoa; phylum Arthropoda; class Insecta; order Mantodea; family Mantidae; genus Deroplatys; species Deroplatys truncata. The sequence goes on along the minus strand of CM060990.1, from coordinate 521,255,254 downwards.
ATACTTGTAGTGGGTACAAGTTTTCTGTGTAGGGTACTGTGTATCGTAATCACCATAGTTACCTCTCAGTCTTGCCTGTATTGATTTTTATTCTTTTAATTAAGTTTACCACTCAGTAGTTCTGTTTCAAGGCCCACGACAGCGCAGTAGCAACCTATAATTTGATGAATATATTCTGTATGTGAGCAGTGTCTCCGGTATTTCTGTGAAATTTCTGGATTTTGTATGCCTGATACAACTACACTAATCTTTCAAATTTGACCATTGCCTCATGATATTGACATGTGTAGTTGTGTTATGCCAGGTTGCTGCTATATCTTATGCCTCTGTTAACCCTACGTAAGGCGCTCGCTTTGCTAGAACGCCGTTGGTCATGCGGGGCTTAATAGATCCCCGCTATATTTTTGTTATTGTTTGTATTTTTGTTTTCTTTCGTTTACTTTCTTTTCCCCCTATTTTTGCCTTTATTTAGATTAACCTACATGGATTTCATTAGTAAGTATTATCTTATAACATAAAAACACAAGCTAATGTGTGAGTACATATACATTATAAATTGTATTACAGTAAGTATAAACAAATTCATTGCCAATTTCTGGTATACATACAACTTGTAATTTCTAATGTTCAGTTACTCAGAATCATCTACTATCTCACCCGTGTTTTCCCCAACTAAGCAACTATCGCAAACAATTTTAGCATGTTTGCTGAAACACAGGGTTGTGTTGCATTTCCCACATGCATATTGAGGTTTGCAGTTCATTTTGTCTTTGTTGCAGGGATCACATCGTTTCATTTTCAATGTGCATAGCGGTGTATTTGACAATTCATCTACTCCGGATTCTTCAGGCTTATATTTTGTCAAAAGGCCTTTCAAATCACCGGGTAGATTTGATGCTGTTGATCTCCTTTGTAGCTGTTGCAACAGTAAAGCTAAAGATAGTGCTTTCAAATACTCCTGCCTTGTGGAATATTTATTTTGGTTTCCAAGGAAGACAACCCTAGAATTAATACCTGCAGTGTTCAATATATTGTAAAAATTACCACGGGCCAATTTCACGTTGTTCTGGCTACATTGTATGTAGCACACAATTTATCTGCTATATCAACTCCAGATTTAGTGCCGTTGTAATGCAGGATTATTTCAGGTTTTTTCTCAGAACCTTCTGATAACTGTGTGGACGAAACATGTAGACTTGAAAGCAAAACTACTGTTTTACCCTTTTTTGGAACATATGAAACAAACGTTTAATTTTTTGTGAAGCCAAATATGCTTTCGTACTAAATGTGATCTTTAGAAAAAGTTAAATTAGTGGGTAATTTCTTGGGGGGGGTTTCGACGAAAGAAAGTTGTCTTTTGCGCAATACGTTCATCAGCGATACACTGGTAAACCAATTATCTGCAGTAACATTTCGTCCAGTGCCAGAGATTAGTTGAGTTAGTCTCAGCGATACAGCCTCTGCCAAGTTAGTTTGCAAATATGGTCCGTCCGGCTACTGTCCACAATAAACCTCCATATTAGTTGTATAAAACAGTTTTGCATCACTCAAAAACAATATCTTTATGCCATATTTGTTTGGCTTGGATAGTATATATTGTCTAAAACCACATCGACCACGCAATGCCGGCAACTGTTCCACAGTGACATTTTGTTCAAGAGAATAATGGTTCTGACAGTTGTTCAGAAACAATGTAAACATTTCTCTAACAGCAGCAAATTTATCCAATCTTCGTAGCTTCGGTCTTGAGCTTTTGTCATCAAAGCAAATACAGCGTATTAGAAAACTGAATCGTTTTTTGGACAGAGCCATTCGGAATAGAGAAATTCCAAGATCATTGGTTCCCCAAAAATCTTGAATATTCTGGCGTCCACCACGAAAAATTCCTGCCAGGTACAATAAGCCTAGGAAAGCTTTTATTTCTATTACATCTGTAGGTCCGCTGTCTCTTTCACGATCAAATTTGTGCTGCACACTGCTAGTGTAAGTATTGGAGCTTTTAACAATCAAGTCAAGTATATCTTCGGTAACAAAAAAGATTCCAGCAATCAATTTCCGTTTTCGCATTTTTGGCAGTTTCTACCACACCGGGCAGGTTGGTCAATACATTGCGAGCCCTTGTCTGTGTTCTTTTCGGATGATTTTTTTTTCATTTTGTTCCATCTCTTCCTGTAAATAACAACAGATTATATTGTCAATAATAATACTAGTAATAATAAGAGGAAGAAGAAGAATTACTATGATAAGCATATGATATTACCTATAAAATACATGTCACACAAGCTGCTTTCATCGTCTTCCTCTTCAATCTTCATGGTCAGTTTCTAAATCTAAAATCTCGTTTAGAGTTTATGTACAGAATCATCTGATGCATATAAGTTGTCATCCACGGGCAAGGCATCATCATCGCAAAGTAGGCAATGTACTTCTTCCAAATCATTCGGATTTTGTAGATCGTACCTTTTACCCGTATTCATGACGAAGGCAGTAACAGCTCCTTGGAATAGCAAAGCAATATTACACAACAGCTAATGAGAAACAAATCTGTCAACAATATGTAACCAGAGCAGGCGCGCGGTGTCTGGTTGACCTGTGTATCACGTAACTGCTGATTAGTCATTCTTCCAGCCAAACAAATAAACAAATAAGGTTATCGCTGCAGCAAATAATCGCGCAAGGTGTTAGGTTAGATGTCCTAGTCAGGCGATTGCATAGGAGCGTTCGTTCGAAAATTATAACATTTATATAATGCCAGGGGTATCTCAGGCCCCTAGCGACCAACGGAGAGTTAATAACTTGTGCTAGTGAAATTATTAAGAGTTATGAATCTTGTTTTCTTATGAGAAATTTGTCACTGTGGTGCATTACGGATGTGTTGGTATAACTTAACATTTATGACCAGCGCTCTGATTGAATTTCCTTTTCTTTACAGTGTACTTACTGTTTCACATTTCAAATACTGTCAGCATCACTTTTGTGTGATTGTAGCGCAGGTATTGCTGGTTTGTGCTAAATACTAGGAAATTATCTTTGTCATTTTCCTTGCTACCTTGATTTGGTTCATTATAGTGCATTTGACTTTTTGTACTAATTTTTAGCCTTGCATTACTAATTTTAGCATATACTGTTACCTTGTGTACAATTGTGTTACTGAAATTGTGTTCATTTTTGTCATATTTGGCCTCATTAGACTTATTTGCTTTTTGCTTCACAATATAACTATTTTGCCTTCATTCCACTGTGATATGATACTATAATTCTTTGCCACTGTCATATCTGTTTCTGTGAATGTTACTGGCCTATACTGTTTCATACTGAGTGATTAATTCGTACCTATATGTACTAATGACTTACATATTTGATTTATTGCTAATTTCTGGCATTGTCTGTGAAAATTTACTTTTTTTAACTGTGTTGTTTTATAAATGCAAACTCTGCCTCTCTTACAGCATTCATGCTTAGACATTTTGCTTATACCTTTTTTGTCTCTGATACAATAATATTCTTACATGGTGTATGTCCACTCATTTTTTATTACAGCTACTGTTTAATTGTATGCCTCTGTCTAATGATTTTCTGCCTACATTTCTGTGTTAATACTGTGCTCTATAGTTTCACAATGCCAAAGGGAAGTAACAGACAACTCTCAGACATGCCTGTGGAAGACCACTCCCCTACGCCTTCTATTAGTGCAGGGTCATCGACCTTGTTGGCCATCAATAATGATTTAATTGCACTTGTACAGGCAGTGGTCCACAGTGCTGTGTCTGCTGTTCGACCCTGTGTTGAACCTCCTTTCTTTGATGCTGCATTAGACAATCCTTTTGATTCTCTGAATACTCTTGAAAAGTAGCTTTTGCTAATAACTGTTCAGGTTTGCAAAAAGTGAAATATTTGCAGTGCTACCATAAATATACTGTTATACAATGGTTTCATACGTTTTTTCAAGGCATCCCTCTAATGGTTGGGCTCTTTTAAAATCTTCTTTTGTTACAGCTTTTCAGGTTGCTCACTAAGATGAATTGTTAGAAATCAAACTCCAACAAAGTACTCAATTAAATTCTGAACCTGTTTTTGCACTATTTTTATGATGTACTGTCTTTATTTGATCAGGTTAATCCAAGTATGGCTCAAACTGAGCAAATAAGAAATTAACTAAAACGTCTGAAACCTGAATGTGTATACATTATCCTCCCAATGAACTGTCTTACTGTAGATAATCTTTTACAGGCTCTTAAGCGGGTGGATAAGGCACAATTTTATGACACAAAGAGAGTACTTGGACGCTACACAGGCAAAATCTACGGGCCATGCTTCGACTCCTCCACATCTGACTCTAACAGCTGGGACAACTAACCCATTTCTTTCAGGTCATTCAACTTTGCCTGCTCTCCCAGACTTTCCTACTAATGATGTCACTGAGTTAGCTGCAAATTTGGACCGGTTGGACAAACAATTATGTGCAATGAACACGTCATTCTATCCTGAGAGGAACAGACCATCATCTTCCATACAGAAAGGACAATGGAAAACACAGTCACCATCACCAGATCGGCGGCAACCCCTGATTTGTTTCAGGTTTGGCAAACCAGGGCACACAGGAATATTTTTTGGCAGTAGGTGCCCCAGTCAAAATAAACTGTTAACTGATCTCACAGGTAACATTTTTTTGCTTATTACTCTATTTACTTTGTTGTAACACTACATTTTGTTTTGGGTGATAAATTAACATGTACTTACCAAGATTCTTTAATATGATTCTTTCTAGCTTTGTGAGTATATTCTAATGTTGTGAGACAAAGGGTAATGTTTTTTTGTATTGTTTGATATGTCCTTGCCGAGGTGCGGTTCAGCACTTAGCAAGGTGAGGTCGTTACTGTGTGTGCTGAATGTCCACTGTAATGTCGGTTGGTTTTGATGCACTGTTTGAGTTTGCTTACAGTCACTGTACAGATGTCATCACTGTGCTAGATATCAACCCCTTCTTTTTGTGAGGTACTACTGAAACGAGGGAAATGGTCACAGTCATCCTTCTGTCCAGCAGCAACGCTATACCCGTTCGCTACAATTTTATCTGGATGAGTACGTGTTTCCAAAATTTGCAGGTCGTGTGATCCGTAATATGCCACAAGATTTACCTACAGTGATTTCTTTCTTTTGGTCAGTTCTAACTATTTTCATTTTATTTGTTTGTCTGTTTTATGAATATATATTTCAGAATCTATTGACTGGAGCTTGGTCCACACTCCAAACATGAAATATATATATATATATATATATATATATATATATATATATATATATATGAAAAAAAAGCAAAGCTCGAACCAGCCGCTTGCGAACTGCGCATAGAGCATTACCTGGGAGTAGGTCCTTAGCGTAGTTGCTGATAGTTCCTCTGGTTATATTTGATCCTGTAGTTAGTATGTATGTAACTATATTGTAGTTTGCTGGTAGATTGCTTTAAAACTTCTTTTTCTCTGAGGATGACATTTTTAAATTCTTATTACCAATGTCTCAATGTATTTTGGTCCTTACTTGTATTAATTCTCACAGTAATACCATTTCTATGTTCAGTTTTCATTCTTAAGCATCAAGACCTTTAAATTTCATTGCCATGTTAAAAGTTTTAAAAGTTTGTCAATAAATCTTTGCCTAGTTGTCCCTACTTTAAATGTATTCATGAATAATTGTAAGTTATATCCAATTACTGAGCGCTCAAACAATGTATTTTTTCTCCAAGGCCTTGCATTAGATTTAAGTTTTATTAATTTTGGGTGTCCCCGAACTTTATATTTTGTAATATTTGTTGCGTGCATCTTTCCTTGTATATTGTGACCCTGATTCTTCCCCCAAATCTTGTTCCAGTCTGCCGGCAGCCCCAGGAAATTCTCCCCTCCTCAGAAGAGGACAGACCCAGATCTTCCGGAGAATAGTGGTTTTTCCCCGGCCGCACCCGCATGGGTCTTTCAGCTGCACATCACCATCTTCGAACATCTCACCACGGCAGGCTACGAGGGTGTACTCCCTCTTGGTTTTGTCTGTGCCGTCAGTGCCCATCGGTTACATACCAATTCAGAGCCAGATACTTCACTGTGTTTCGCTGTGGTTATCGATTGGTATAGACTATCCGTGCTATACGTTTCTTCCATCTTATCTTCGGCGGGTGTGGTTAAGTGGTGGGAAAAGTTACCGAACAAAGCAGTTTTCTGTTCCATTCCCAAACAACATCTCAATAGCATATGTGTTTGTGCAGAAGAGGATTTACGAACTGGGTGGTACCTGTGGAAGTACTTCATTGTTAAGACAGAATCATTAACTCTGTGAGGATTCAGCAGGGTTTTTTATAACGTTTGTATATTCAACTTTGCATGTTCATATTGTCTTTGTTTTCTTATTTTCTTTTTAGCGGGGACGCCTCATTATTGTAAGTGGGGGGAGATATGGCATGTACGTGTGTGTATTCTCACGCCGGACACATTATTGCTTTGTTAGCGGCAGTATTGTTGGTGTAATTCTTTCGGCTTGGGTTTTGAATTTCGTCTGGCGTGGCATATCTCCCCACCTCCTGGCCAGTGGTGGAGAGGGGGGGGAAGTAAGCGTCATTTTCTTTGTGTGGTGTGTGGAGCGTGGCGTCACTGACTTCAAGTCAAGTGTCTGGCATCGAAGGATGTGCGTGAATCGTGTGAATATGGCCTCGTGTGTGTAACATCTCCCTTCAATAACTTTGTTTTAATCTTTTGTGTATAATGTAGGGAGATTGTGTTTAATGTTCAATAAACCACAGATAATGTGACTAATGTAAAATTCTGTGTATTTTTGTGATAATTATGCCACGCTCGCTCTGAAGTGTGTAGTTAAGATCCTGGTCCTTCCGTTGCTTCTGAAGCTACATCTCCCAATGTTTATGCTGGGGTAACTAAAATTTAATATCTAGCTGCAAACCTTTTGGCCTGACCCCGGTATATAACAATACAAAGGCATTCTTGTATCTTACTTATACAAATTTAGTGCACTCAAGTTTAATTGCTTACATTCTTTTTGCCGACAATAACACACTCTCCAGTTTTAATTCCATTTTCTGCATATACTTTAATAATCCATATTGCAGCCACTTTAGAAAGCAGATTTAGTGTCTGCGCTTTTGCTAGAGGTAGGCGTAACTGAATCTTCAACATTCATGTCTACATAAGAAAACACAGCCTTCTTTTAGCTACTTCAGGTATATAAGACCAGTAACGGAGCACTCGCTGAATGCAGCATATAGCACGACTGATGCTGATACCGAGCGCTCGTTGTTTGCTGCGTTATTCATCAGAAGTACTTGTAAACTCACCCATGATCACACTGCCGGGCGATTATAATTAACTCTATTGCGTTCACCCGCTTGCAAACTTCTAGTTCCTGAACGAAAAAGAAATTAATTAGTCCGCTGCCACCATAATGCTAAATGACATTCACTTTAGTGGTTTTTTTAAATTGGATACTTCCTTGGATTCAATACGATAGTTGCAATGTCTTGTTTTAACTTTGTTTGTCCTTTATGTTAGACACAAACATTCACGAATATTCTTAATGTGTTTGTTATAATAAATTTTAAATTCATGGAATATGTTAAAAAATACATTAATGTATATTTATGTTGATAGCATACTTTAAAACAGAAAGGTTTATAAGTAGTAAGTCTGTTCAATCAAACCAACTACTTTTTAGCAGGGTACACCGAAATCAAAATTTTCCCTGTAAAACGTGCATGATGTTTTTCTAGCTATCTGTACATTTAATATTGCACCGTGTAGACTGCATTAATATTCATTGCTATGAACAACCTGTGTTAAGATTTACTCCATAACAGAATTAAGAGGATATGCCGATAATAAGCTAATATTTTGTAGGAGAGATCAGAAAGAATAATTATTTAATAATGGAAAAATTTCACAATTAAAATAAAGCGATAGGCATACCAAAATATTTCCATATATGTACTGTTAATAAGTTTGTGTTTCAATCACGGAAATCGATAACGTTAGAAGATGAAATTATAAAACATTAAACCGAATTGATATAATATACAGTATGTATTGCAGTTAAAAGAAAAACAGATACTACCTGGAAAAACAAGTTGATGTGTCGCATTCACATGACATCTTCTAACCACTATAGTTTATTTTTACATAAATTCTACAAGCTATACCTACCAAAGCTTATTATTCGATCTTATTCTTATATATTTAACCACTTAACTGTAAGTATGAGGAGAATACAATGGGCTAAAGAGAGAGTTATTTTATTAAACAGCGTTTCGCGATATGCTGGCAGAAGCTTATAGCGGGAATTTGGGACACTTTTGGGCATATATAGAAAAGGATAGGGACAACGAGGATAGATGCCAGGTTGAGAGAGCTTTCAAGGAGGAAAATGCGTTTATATGGGAGAGATAGGGAATACGAGGACCGATGCTAGGCTAGACAGAGGTTGAGGAGTAGAGTATGCGTTTATATAGAAGATATAGGAAACCGTAGAGAGGTGTTAGGCTAGACAGACTTTGAGAGTAGAGTATGCGTTTATATGGGAAAAATAGGGAAAACGAGGAGAGCTGTTAGACTAGACAGAGCTTGAAGGGTAGAATATGGCTTTTATATGGGAGAGATAGCACAACCCAGGAGAGGTATTAGGCTAGAAGGGCTCGAATTCTAGAGTATGCGTTTACATGGAGAAACGGAGAAAACGGAGAGAGATCGTATGCTAGGAGAGAGTTGAACGAGAGGGAAATGTGTTTATATGGAAGAGATAATGAACACGAAGTAGGTGGTAATATAGACAGGCCTTGAAGAGTAGAATATGGTTTTTATCTGGGAGAGATAGCAAACCGAGGAGAGATATTAGGCTAGGAGGGCGTGAATGGCAGAGTATGGTTTATATGGAGAGACGAGGAAACGATGAGAGTAGCTATGTTGTAGGAGCGTTCAAGGAGGAAAATGCGTGCATATGGGAGAGATAGGGAAAACGAGAAGAGATCACAGGTAGAGCAGGGGACAAAGGAGGGAATACCTTTTATGTGATAGCCGCAGGGAATAAAGGAGGAAAGGTAGTAGGCTAGACAGAGGTTGAGGAGTAGGGTATACGTTTATGTGGGAAGATATGGAAAATGGAGAGAGATGCTATGCTAGGAGAGAGTTGAAGGATAGAGTAATGCCCTTTATATGAGAGAGGTAGGGGATACAGGGAGAGGTGCTAGTCTAGACAGGGGTTGAGGAGTAGATTATGCGTTTGTATGGAAAATATATGGGGAAACGAGGAGAGATATGCTGGGCTAGACAGAGGCTGAAGGAGGGGAATGTAGGTTTATACAGGTGAGATAGGAAGCCAAGGGGAGATGCTAGGCTAGACATGCGTTGAAGGAGTAGAGTATGTGTTTATAGGAGAGAGATAGGGAATACGTTCATAGGTGTTGGGGAGGTTAGTATTTTTGCATGTGTAATGTCCAGTCTTCTCCAGGGTAGTACTATCAGGCATTCAGCAGACGAACAGACTCCATTGAGGTGACTAAAGCATAGTTCTGTGTGATTTCACAGGTAATTCAGACAGTATCGGAGGTAATTAGGTTAATTCAAGCAGTATAACATGGGACAGATTCCAGGGGTGGATGTAGCATAGTTCCGTATGATTTCACAGGCAATTCAACTAGTATCGTAGGTGTTTAGGTAAATTCAGGTAGTATCACTGGAGGAAAGATTTCATCGTTTAGGTGTGTATATCTCCATATGATTGCACAGGAAATTGAGCTAGTATCATAGCTGTTTGGGACATATCAGGTGTTATCACAGGATGGGACAAATTTCGTGAAGTGGGTATTGCACAGTTCCGTATGATTTCACAGGTAATTCAGATAGTATCGTATGTATTTAGGATAATTCAGTATCATAGGTGTTTCGAGTAACTCAGCTAGTATCACAGGAGGCTAGATTCCAGGTGAGGGGGCGTATCATACTGTGTATGATGTCACAGTTAATGCAGCTAGTATCGTTGGTATTTAAGCTAATTCACCTAGTATCACAGTAGGAAAGATTGCAAGGTTTTTGTATGTATAGCTCCATATGATTTCTCAGGTAATTCGGATAGTTACATGGCTGTTTAGGATAATTCAGGTAGTATCACAGGAATGGTCAGATTCTGGGAAGCGGGTACAGCATATTTCCGTATGATTTTAAGGTAAATCAGATGGTATCTTCGGTATTTAGGATAATTCAAGTGCCATAAGTGTATAGGTTAATTTAGGTAGTACCACAGGAGGAAAGTTTCCATGGGCGGGGCGTATCATAGTTAGGTATGACGTCACAGGAAATTCAAGTAGTACCGTAGGTGTTTAGGGTAATTCAGCTAGCATCACAGGAGGAAAGATTCCATGGGTTAGGTGTGTATAGTTCCATACGATTTCACAGGTAATTCAGGTAGTGTCATAGCTGTTTAGGATAATTCAGGTAGTATCGCAGGATGGGGCAGATTCTGGGAAGCGTGTATAGCATAGTTTCGTATGATTTTACAGGTAATTCACATAGTATGTATTTTTAGGATAATTCAAGTGTCATAGGTGTTTAAATTAATTCAGGTAGTATCACAGGAGGAAAGAGTCCATGGGCGGGGGCGTAATATAGCTGTGTATGATGTTACAGTTAATTCAGCTGGTATCGTAGGTATTTGGGCTAATTCATCTAGTATTACAGGAGGATAGATTCCAGGATTGGATATAGCATAGTTTCGCATTTCGCAGATAGTTGAGGTAATATCGTAGGTATTTAAGGTAACCAGCATAATTTCAGATACTCGTGATAATTTAGCTCAGCAATTTGTATCACAACTATTTAAGGTAATTGCAGGTGATTCAGTTTGTATCAAATGTATTTGAGGCATTTTAACAAGTAGTTCAGCAGGTATCATTGATATTTAGGATAAACCGGCTAGTATCACATGTGTTCGTGCTAATTTTGACAGCGATTATTCTTGCCAGAGCTATTTAAGGTAATTTCATATGTTATTGTAGTATGGCAGGTATTTAAGTCATTTTAACAGGTAATTCAGATAGTGTCACAGGTATTCATTTTAATATAGAGCGTAATTCAAATCTTTATAAACATTTTTTATCCAATGTTACCACACTTATATGTTAAACAGCGTCTGAGACGGAGAGGACTAAACAGTGTATAGGATTACAGTGAGGGTGTATAGAAGTAGTGTAAACTAGCACATCCTCATGGTTGAGGAGATATAAGTTTTAGTCCGTTTTATTGTTTTATGTGTTTACAATTTTATCTAAGTGTAGTAGCTTTATCAGTTTAATCATTGCTTCATTAGATAAGGATTGTAAGGGTAGGTGCCTCTCCCCTTTATCTAGGCTTGAGACCTACACTAGAATTTGATCCTTATGGCAGGGTTAACGCCTCCCCTTCCATCTTCTTCTTCATGCATCAGCTGTATGCTAGGTGTATACACAGCGCATGAGTAAATTTCAAATTTTTAAGATTGTAGACTCACGGAAAAAATCATCATCTTCGGGTTACATTCTTTTAAGCACTGTTTATAATACGATACTGTCCATACGCATATGTAATTATTCTGTCCTGAACAATAACTCTTTTATCATCAAAAGGAGACAATGTGATTTTATTCACTTGCTCGGTGGTAACAGCATGCTCTCGTCACAGGATCAAATTCATGGGCGTTCTTATGACTTCACGGGTTTTATGGCAGTCTGTAGAGCCATGAAATGTGATGTACTCTTAATAGCATTACGATTTATACCATTAATATTTTTATAATCGATCCTTGGATATCTAATGCATACATCTTAGGTCGTAGTCCAACAAAGGGAAGGATGGTTTTACCATTTGACTCATTTTTAATTTTCCCCAGTACATTTTTGTCCTCAGTATAGGGAATATATGGTTGACAGGATAATTAGCTGTATCCAGATGCTCAAAACATAGCTTGTCCTGGTACACATCCTCAGCTGTCACAAGATGAATGAATGACTCAGTGTCCATATACATAAGCTTCAGGTTTTCAGCTCCATAATATGGCAACAACACCCTGTAATGATAGTGATGCATTAACGTCTGGAGATGTCCAACACACTCATACCGATGTATAAAAGCTTGTTAAATACAATCTGTCGCAATACCATATGCACAGCAGCTATATTAGCAGCATAAATCGTCCTATCGATAAACGTAGGCTTAGCGATCAACTTCTCCGCAGTCCTCTAATTTGTCACCAGTCGTACATCCATACGATTACGCAGGTTCTACATAGTTTTTTCTAAACATGGCGTTGTTAAAGAGCTTGTAGAGATCCTTCTCGAAATCATTTGCAGCTTGTTGTCGTAGCCTGTTGTTAAATTCCATATAAAAGTTTTAACCAATGTGACCGCCGGAATTGTAGTACACGATGGATTTTAGTTAGTCGTAGTCCATGACTAAGAGCTTTCTTCTAAGCCATGTAATGCACTACATACTTCTTCCGAGGCCCAAGATGGGGTATCAGTTTCTTTGTAGATGATTCCTGGGGCTTCATACACTCAGGCAGGAAAGATATATCGTTGTCTTGAACGAGAAATTCTGCAGGATACTCGATGTCAACTTCTAATATGTATCCATGAGGATCATCTTCTTGTAGTCTTTCTAAGTTTATTTTTTCAGGTTAAGTCCACTCAAATCCACCATTAGGGAGGGCGTGGCACATTCTCCAAACATATTGGTTATTGCCATATTAATATGTAATAAATTGGGTTGGTCTCGACGGAACATACTTATCCATATAAGTGTTATTAGCCTCTGCATACCGATGGGAAACTTGACATAAACGTCCTCTTATACCTGATTCCACCATGAGTAGCTGATCATAATCCTGTAACAGTTCCAGCTTAATTCCGGTATACATTAACATTGCATCCCATGTACATCCTGGAGAGGTGAAATAATGTGCTGGATCAACTGGTGTGTTTTAAGTGTTTGCTCTCTGAATGTCTCAAACACATCAGCTAGAAAAATTACACCTGAGGTTAAGTAGAGATCGCTGTATTCTAGCAGGTTTCTCATTAAACAGCTCCCATACATTTCTAGCAGGATTGTAGTCAGTATTAGTAATTTCTTCTTTATTTAATCTATTGTACAAGGAATCCTTAGGAGGCAAGCAGGTCTCGTTCAAAACATCCCATGACGTGACGTAATCTTAGGTAAATATTCCTTTACGAGTCAACAACTCTAATTTGTCTTCTCCGAAGTACTTTAGTGTTTCAGGATATGTGATACTACCTGAATTAACCTAAACACCTATTATACTAGCTCAATTACCTGTGAAATCATACGGAACTATTCTACATCCACCCCTGGAATCTGTCCCATGTTATACTGCTTGAATTAACCTAATCACCTCCGACACTGTCTGAATTACCTGTGAAATCGTACACCACTATGCTGTACTCACCTTAATGAAGTCTGTTCGTCCGCTGAATGTCTGATAGTACTACCCTGGAGAAGACTGGACTTTACATATGCAAAAATACTAACCTCCTCAACACCTATGAACGTATTCCCTATCTCTCTCGTATAAACGCATACTCTACTCCATCAACGCCTGTCTAGCCCAGCATCTCTCCTTTGTTTTCCTATCTCACATGTATAAACCTACATTCGCCTCCTTCAGCCTCTGTCTAACCCAGCATCTCTCTCCCCGTTTCCCCATATAAGAGTATTTCCCAAATAAACGCATAATGTACTCCTCAACCCCTGTCTAGACTAGCACCTCCCCTCGTACCCCCTACCTCTCTCGTATAAACGGCATTACCCTGTCCTTCAACTCTCTTCTAGCATAGGATCTCTCTCCATTTTCCATTTCTTCCCACATCAACGTATACCCTACTCCTCAACCTCTGTCTAGCCTACTACCTCTCCTCGTATTCCCTACGGCTATCACATAAAAGGTATTCCTGCTCTACCCTGCTCTACCTCGGATCTCTCCTCGTTTTCCATATCTCTCCCATATGCACGCATTTTCCTCCTTGAACGCTCCTGCAACATAGCTACTCTCATCGTTTCCTCGTCTCTCCATATAAACGCATGTTCTGCCATTCAAGCCCTCCTAGCGTAATACCTCTCCTCGGTTTGCTATCTCTCCATATAAAAGCCATATTCCACTCTTCAAGCCCTGTCTATCTTACCACCTGCCTCGTGTTCCCTATCTCTCCCATATAAACACATTTCCCTCTCGTTCGACTCTCTCCTAGCATAGGATCTCTCTCCGTTTTCCCCGTCTCTCCATATAAACGCATACTCTGGCATTGGAGCCCTTCTAGCCTAATACTTCTCCTGGGTTGTGCTATTTCTCCCATATAAAAGCCATATTCTACCCTTCAAGTTCTGTCTAGTCTAACAGCTCTCCTCGTTTTCCCTATCTTTTCCATATAAACGCATACTCTACTCCTCAACCTCTGTTTAGCCTAACACCTCTCCACGGTTTCCTATCTCTTCCATATAAACACATTTTCCTCCTGGAAGGCTCTTTCAACCTGGCATCTAGCCTCGTTTTCCCTATCATTTTCTATATATGCCCAAAAAACATGCCCCAGCTCTCCCCTATATAAACTACTGATAGCTTTGAAATTCAAACTTTCTTGTTTGTGAAGGAGAATAGGATGATGTGTTGCATTCACAGCGCTTCTCTACTCACTATTCTACAAGCTATTCTAACAAAGGCTTTTCTTTGTATCTTCTTATTATTAATCGATATAAACTTTCAGTGCACATTTACACTCTTGGTTTTAGGTATAAGGACACAATAGGCTAAGGTGATAGATTTTTGAGAAGTATGTTATGTCTTTGAAATTCCACGCTCTTTGTATGAGCACGACAAAACAACAATAATGGCTTACCAATTGAATAAAGTATAAGCGTTTACGCAATTGCAACCGATTACAAAGCATATCTCCGAAATGGTTGACGACACAAATATTATTGTTTGACATAAGCTGTGCCCGTTAACGAGATCTACATCTTTTGTATGGTATAGACTGTCTGTATCTTATGGTTTACTAATTATACAAAACTCATTCAGAATGAAGAGCACTCCCCGACATTTCCCAGAAATTCCAAATAGACGTTTTATTTGTGATGAAAATATATTTTAAAATAGCGTATTTTCATCAAAATCGGTAGAACCATTTTTGAAAAACCTATAAGTAAGGAAATATTCGAATGTAAAGGATAACTAATTTAGAATGAGGCATTTTTTTTTCAAAATTTTCAAATGGAATCCTTGATAGATGTTAAACTTCAACATCAAATTTGATATTTAAACGAATATCCGACTTTGAATTACTCTGTTCACAGAACTCTCTCTCTCCGTCTCTATTTCTCTCTCCCTTTCTCTCGCTCCATCACACACACACACACACACACACACACACACACACACACACACGGACCTTCTTCGAAAAATGTCTTTTTATTTTGGATTCATGGGCCTCAAAACACTTCAATTAGTCAAATTTCGGTATGGTATCTTTGAGTGAAATGCAACACTTCTTCTACTTACTATAGGTAAGTAAAAGACAAAGTTAGCAATGAATAGAAACTCATCGCTTGAACAATTTATAAATGCATGTTTTAAAATGCAAACCAATAACAAAGAATATCTCGGAAGTAGTGAATCTCACAAAAATTTATTTTACATATCCTGAGTACTTTACTGAGATGTACATTTATTATGTTGTAAGGTATTTAATGTCTCTTACTGTTTACCAATTATACGAAAGTCATTCATAATGAAGCGGGTTTTATAGGCTATTTGGAGAAAGTTAAGTATATACACCGTATTTAACATGCAAATATATTCACTGAGATCATTAGCACCATTTTCGAGAATATAAAATGTAACGAAAAAGTTTGCATCCAAAGGTAATATGTTTTGGGGAAATTTTCTTGAACATCTTCGTGTTGCATCCCTGGGAGATGTTGTCCTCCGTGGTGTAGTGGTTACTATCATAGCCTCTAGTTCCCGAGGTCTCGGTTTCAAACCCGGCGGAGGGCGATGAATTTTTTCGGTCGTAAAAATCCTCAACATGATTTCCTTCGGAAGGGAGGTAAAGCCTGTGGTCCCGTGTCGTAGATTTACGGCACGTAAAAGAACCTCAACCTGATAAAGACGCTTCTGAGCAAAATTTCCGGACTTTCACGCACAATATAGAATGAGACGCTAAGGGCCATAGCAGTTAAAAAGCGTCCATAAATGGAACTCAATATCCGTTCCCTGGAAGATGCTGAACTTAAATACCAAATGTGGTATTTAAGCGACTTTTGTTTTAGAGTTATGCTGTTTATACAGAAACTCACACACACACACACACATACACGGACGATTTTATAAAAATGCTTTGTTGTTATTCAGGGATCTTCAAAATGTGTATTTCGGTGAAATCTTGGTATTAAATTTTTAAGTGGCATGATGCCTCCTCTATTTGCTATAAGTAATGAGTAGATAAAGTATAAATATGTGATGTATTGCACTCACGTGATTTTCTCTACTCAGTCTTATACAAACTATTCTTACAAGAACTTATTCTGCTATTTACTTCTTGTTGTTCTTGATAAACTGTCATTACACATAGATGTGAATATTAAGAATAGAGTAGTATCAAGAGATATTCAGATTTTTAAAAAGCAGAAAGCTATGTGATGGCCTTCAAATGTTGTTTTCATGACCAAGAGAAACAATGAATAGCGACTTGCCGTTTGAAAAAAGAATACATGCTTAAAAATTCAAGAGATAACAAAAAATAGCTCGGAAATCGTTAACGCCACAAAAAGGGACATAAAGTAATTGTGTGCTTCTTTAACGACATTTTTAGCAGGATTTTGTTTCTCTTACGGTTTACCAATTAAACAAAAGTCTTTCAGAATGAAGGGGACATAACGGGCACGCATTATGCCTTGCTAGTATGCTATGATTAATTCTTAATTTTAATTCTAATAGTTGTATACTCTTACCTCACATTTTATCAGCTTTTCTTTAAGGTGTTTTACATTTGCTATGATAATTATTGTACTGTTATAAAAGTAACCTAAATTGGCATGCTTCTGGCCCTTGCTAGTTTTTTCTTAAATTAATTAGTAATTGCAATGCTAATAATTGCACATTTCTATTTCATACCTTATCAGACCTTCTCAAGAAGCTTTACACTTACTAATGTTGGAATCTTACAGCTATAAATGTAACTTGGCCTTTTGCATCATCCATGCCTTGCAATCTTGATGATTAATTCTGGATTTAAGTGCTAATAGTTTTACAATTCCTGCTTATAATTCATCAGTTTTACTTAAGAAACTTTAGATTTGATATAATTCTACAGTTATAAGAGCAACTTTGCATTTTGCATACTTCCTGTCCTGGCAATTTTCAGATGAATTTTGAACTTCAATTTTAATAATGAACAGTTCTGTTTCATGCTTCACCATTTATCCTTAAGGAGCCTATGTTTGCTGTTGCAACAATTTTACAGTTGTAATATAACTTAGCATTTTGCATGCTTCATGCCTTGCAAGATTTTTGAGACTGATTTTAATTCCAATGCTAATAATTGTACAGTTCTATTTCATGCTTTATAAGTTTCCTTAAGGAACTTCAATACTTGCTAGTGTAATAATAAATCAGTTATGAAAGTAAAGTGTCATTTTGTAGGCTTTAAATCTTACTAGATTTGCACGTAGCTTTCAAGTCTAACTTCAATAACTGTTTAGGTTTTAACAAAACATGATAAAATGTTACCGGCGAAGGAAATCATCCCTGAACTGTTTAATCCGACGTCGCGAGTTCAAACCCGGCGGAGGGCGTATTTTTTTTCGGGCGTAAAAATACTTAGCATGGCTTTGGAAGGGAAGTAAAGGTGGTGGTCCGGTGTCGTAGATTTACGGCACATAAAAGAACCTCAATCCCGATAAAGAGGCCTGTGAGCAAAATTTTGGCTCCTTCACGCACAGTATAGAATGGAATACTAAGAATTATAGTAGTTAAAGAGCGTCCATAAATACAGCTCAATTTCAATGTACTGCAGTGTTTAATTTTAAGGGTTTACTTGGTTGGTGAAAATGACTTGAAATTTTGTTACTGTACAACCTTGCAACGCTGACTTTACTTTCTGTAATGTACTTACGGCCTAACTTTATCAAGAATAATTGAGATTCTTCAGTTTAGTGCATATTCTAACCGTTTTTTATGGTAATGTTTTTGTATCTGGAACAGGGCTCAATATTCATGCACTGTTCAAGATATTCTGACCTTTAATTAATTGCGGCACAATTGCCACACTCCTTATCCACTACTGACTACCAGCCCATCTACCTAACGTTGGTGAGGCTGCACAGTTATTCCTTCCAAAATCCTATTGCCAAAGCAGAGGGAAGATTGTAAGTCAACGTTGATCGTAGAAAGTACTCCGGAAGAAGGTGAATTAATTATTCCAAAAACAATGTAAAACCAAGCTGTAATAGCAGTTCAGAAATATATCTCTGTATGCAGGAACTGAACCTTTTTTTTAAAAGAAGTAAACATAATTTCATATCAATATTTATAGTTAGTGATATACATAAGTAGTTTGATTTAAGCTTTAGGTTTTGCTATTCATGGGCCAAATTTTTTCCCACCATTAAAGATGTCTTCTTCCCTTTCCTCACAGGGAAGAGTCAATGACATTCACAGACAAGGAGGTACCATAAGAATAATATGACGGGGAGTCAACATGGGGAAATTGTTTGCGTTCTGTATCTAGGAGGCTTCAGTGATAACGTTCGGCGACCCACAATTAATATTACTTTGTAACACTAAACTACAGAAAAACGAGCAGCCAAGCCAAGTCGTTTACCATTCTACCTGTTTGAAACACATATTTACTGTTCATTTCCACATATTCGTGTTTCAAGTTATTCAACCAGATATGACTAGGTGGCGTAATTTTACTAAACCCAGGGGGCTTTGGTGCCATTTTCAGAAACTACGGCTTAATGGAAACCTTAGTTTTGACATTAATCTAACATAATTATTTATTTCTAGCTAATTTCTTCGACATTTTGTAACGCAATTTTATTCCCTTTGGCCTTTATATTATGCGAAACCTAATTTGTTCTGTTTTTTGCTAGAGTTCATTTGTATAACTTCAGTCAGTTATTTCCTTACCATGAGCATAAAAATAATGATATTTTGATGTGTGTTTTAAAACAACGCTGGAATGGCTATGAAACGATTTGCAACCATTTGTAGTGAGAAACAAATCACTGGATATAGAAGGCAATATAAAGTAGAGAAAGGTTCTATCATATGCAGTAAACAATTCAAGAACATTATCTTTCTCTGATGTAATCGATAAAATAACAAATGTAAAGCTCTTCGAAGCTTGTGCGGAATCGGGAAAGGGAAATTAAATATATAACAATTCATAATTAATAACTGTTTTACCATCTCGCTAAGAATTAACTGCAGGAAAGAAATAATGGACAGCAAATTAAATACTTATATGGCTGAACTGGAAATGTAATCACCACTGGTTAGTTCATAATATATTTAACTCGGTCATAAATATACTTCCGATTTCCTGGTCGATCTGGGTTACCCTTGTCGATGATAAATGTGAGGACACAATATCCTTACACGTATTTTTTCCTATCGAACAAAAAATGCGAAGCTACCAAATGTAGAATATGGAACTTTTCCGAGAGGCCCAACACACGGCTTGTGTGAAAGAGCAATTAATTCCATGAGCTCATATGTTCTTATAAAGACCGAAATATTGCTGTATTCCTGCTTTGAATGCCGATATGTCGCAAATGATAAAGGAAAGCAAATTACGACGGAAAAAGAGCAGCGAATGAGATGAAGGACAAATAACGAAGCCAACAACCAATTTTAAAGCGTTTTCGAGTTTCAAGAAAAACTTCCATTCACTTCCACGAAGGAAAGTACAAGGTTGCTGAGGTGTTTTGTGGTCTTCATAGTCACTCCGGCACTATGAATGAAGGATTATTCTTCTGAAACATTGGATAAGTAATCTGAGGGTCATGCGAGCTGGTTACCGTCCAATAAGAACAAAGAATTTAACCAAGGAATATCAAAGGAGTATCGAATCTGTGGTTCAGGAGTTTATGTGAGTTGTCGGTTCTTGGCACGATCTTGTGCCAAACACTTATTCATTGCAGTGCACCGCCCCAAAAAGGACAATGAATTAAATGAGCCGAGGATATTGCAACTTCATCCATTCAATAGGCGACAAACTTCCCTTCCTACAGCATTAAGATATTAATGATAACAATTGTTGGAACCTGGTGGTGGGGAGATTGAGGCTTGCCAAAACATGAGACGGCGTTTGCTGTCGACTACTTCAGCAGCAGCTACCGAATTTTCGAGGAGGAAGGTGAATAAGAGGGATGAAGGTAAGACTAATGTAAAATGGGTACTCAAATATGGAAGAAAATTCAATGAAGCAAAGCATAGATTAGCGTTAGTCACAAATGACTGCAGGCTCACCTTAAATGTACCATAAACTCCAGTATCTGCGCCTGTGTTCTTCTTACACGTTATTGCATGGCCTGGAGTGATCATGCATTAAGTGTAAGCTGCGAGGCATCCGAAGTAGTATAGAAATGAGAGAGCTGGCGCAGTTAATTTATGCATGGAATGTCTATTCATATGCAAATGAGCTCCCCCGCCTCCTCTCCCCCACCCCCACCCCCAACTCCTTGGTAGTTTTAGTTGCAGCTGCGGTCTTAAATCTTGTTGAGTACAATGGAAGCTTGACAGTTAAGCAATTAACGTTATCCTTCACTTGTTAAAACGAACAAAGGTTCTGTAACAAAGGCGAGATGTTTTTCCTACCCATTCCACATCCGACCACTTCTGCACCTGTTGCAGTTACCCACCCCCACTTCCATTGTTTCTCGAACACGTGCGGGACCAAAGAGCTTACTGGACAAAGGAAAGGATTTCCATTGTGTGCCTTTCTATTGTCCGGGGCAAGGCTACTTTCTGGCATACTCATTCCACTAGCTTTTAACAAAAGGACAATGCTTACCCTTCAGCTGTCAAAATTAACAAAGCCCATGATGAATTAGGGTCGTGACAAAGAGAACCTAAAGCCAGTTAATAGAGAAACAAGTTCTATTGTCCGGGGCAAGCCTTCTTTCAAAATGAACAATGTGGATGCAGGACAAAGGAAGAGATTTCTATTGTATTCTCTTTCTATTTTCCGGGACAAGCCTTCTTTAGAAAGACCATCTGGCATACTCATTCCACTGCCCCATAACAAAGCCGGTCCCTTTCCATTGTTCGAGCACCTGGTAGCTTAACAAAGAATCTGAAGGTGGCTTCATGCTCGTCCTGTCCTTGTTCGCGTGAAAGAGAGAGAAGCTTGTTTACCAGCTCTACGTAAACAACGTCAAAGTCGGCCATCATGCTTTTTGCCCTGAGGGGCTGTTCTCTCCGATGTTTTACGAGATCCTACGAATATACCCGAGCATAGTTAACAGGCATTCTGTTTGGCTCATTTCAAGCAACGACTGCGAAAAAGCGCCTAATATACATTTCATTACATGCATTAAACCTCTGCGTGGATATCCATAGATCGGTGCTCGATTCTTACTGTAATCAAAAGTTTATTGCTAATGAGAAATTGATGATTGATATTATTATATAATTACCCTAATTAATAAAAAGGCGTTCAGAGGATTGTAGCTTGAATCTTACCAAGTGAAACTCTAATGCTTAATAAATATTAAATTATGCAACGTCAGATTAAAATGCATTTAACAAATACAATTATTTACATTAAACACCGGTGTATACTTAGGCATCCAAATTGATAATTTGCTAAGGTAAAACATTATTATATCATTACCCTGATTAATGAAAGACCGTTCAGAGGGACCCTAGTTCGAATCTTACCCTGCAAACTCTAATGCTTAATAACTAGTAAATTACGGATGCGTGCACTAACAGGTTAACCATATATTAAACACATGCGTGTACTTAGGTATCCAAGTTGATATTTTCTTAGGGTAAAACATTATTATATCATTACCCTGATTAAAGGCCGTTCAGAGGTTTCTAGTTCGAGTCTTACCCTGCAAGATCTATGCCTACTAACTATTAAATTACGGAAGCGTGCACGATAAGATTAAAAAATGTATTTAACAAATATAATTTAATTTTATACAACATTACGCTGTTTTAATGAAAGGTATTCTTAGGAACCCAGAAGCCCCTAGTTCGAACCTTCCTAGGGAACTCTAATGCTTAATAAATACTAAATTATTGAAGGGTGAACGGGCCAGATTAAAATTTATGTATTTAACAAATATAATTATTTATATTAAACCCCTGCGTATACTTAGATATTCCGATATCTAGACACGATTCTTTATTTTCTTTCTTCTCTCTCTTTCTTCCCTTTTCCTCTTTCAATCTATCTATCTCTTTCTTTCTCCACAACTTGTACATATCCAGGCGCTCACATATACACGAGCACATGCGCATACATCAACATGCATACACTGGTGCACACACACACGCACACACATGTAGCACAGCAATTATCTCTTTCAAACAGAGATATCAAAAACCTTTTACGTGCATTGCCTCTATAATAAAAGTTTTCATTTCCCTCACTGAATCATTTATTCTCTTGCATAGAAAAACACATTCATCCCCCACTCCCTATAGATTGCTTCCCCCACCGATCCTCTCTGCAAGTCATTACATGTGATAGAAGAACCGGTTTTTCTAGCCGCTGTATATAAGCAGCCCCTTCTCGCACTGCTCTGAATATTATTCGAGGTGTAATCGAGTCAATAATACAATGGATGATTTTTGGAGTGAATGCGGAGAAGAATCATACCATTATAGATATTATCATAAAGAGTCGTGTAGTGGTATCATGCATTCTATAGTGTGTAACATGCCTTCCTAGCATGACCAGATGGCTTCTCGAGGCATATGCACAGACAACTGTCCGGTCTACAAAAGAAGCATGATGTAAGTATCGTTTTTTATTCTTGAATGCAAACTCTAAAAAGAGTGCAATTGTTCTCTAAAGAACAGTGAAAATTAAAATGGTTCATTCTATTGTATTTTCTTTCTTTCCAGAGAAACTGATACCGAAAGTGAGGGTGAGATGCTCAGCCTCATTTCAAATCACGGCTCTCTGTGGCATTCAGAGTACTGCAATGGGTATACTCACTCTGCACTGTGTGCAAAACCTGAGGTACACGACAAGATGGCGTCATATTTTCCATGCAATGAGAGCTGCAGTGTATTCCTCTTCAGACAGAGAAATTTAAAGTGAGTACCTCTTTAAATATGTATCATTATTGTACATTGCTATCGTCATATACGTAACTTCAGAGAACATTAATGTAAACATTAATTGTATGCGATACTAACATACATTACATGCTACTATAGTACAAGAGCAGTTGTATACGACTAACACTGGAAATTATAATGACTTTTGCAGAATTCAAATGACGACAACAGCGCCTAAAACCGAGGTAGATTCCGATGATAAAAAACCGGAAGATATAGTGGAATATCCCATTGCACAGCAGTATGCTAAACACATAGATGAGGAACAGGATTCCAATTCACAGCAGGCTGGTGATCTAACACAGACGACCTCCGAGCCTCCCCCTGGAAAGCCTGCAGAACTGGGGAAAACACTGACGTGAGTATTTTCACATATATAAAAATCATTGTTTATTCCTCTGTAACCTAGCAAAAATTAATTCTTTCAGGTTACCTTAACTTCACCCAAGCACTTTTCTAGGACCTTCATTGTGTAATGTTTCAGGCGGTGCAATAAGGGGAAGAAGAAGAGGAACAGCTTTCAGACCTGCAAAGGAGGCTGACGCTATTGAAGGATAGAATAAGCAACATCGCGACGCCCAAGAAACATGACGGTAAGAAGCGTGTGCCGAGACGTCTACATCTCAAAAAGGCGCAGCATTAAGGTAGGATTCTTCTATGATCTTCCAGTGCTTTTAGTGAAAAACACAGACAAATTTGTATACATGACAATTCAAGACTGGGAGATAATTCGTGAGAGTCTTCCTACATTCAGTGCATTCCTCCAAACGAGAAAGAATCCGCGTGTGGAATATTGTGAAAATATTCTTTTGTCTTATAATATTGTTGCTTATGTGCAAGAGACAGAAATAAAATTTTTGAACACTAATTTAAATGACTGTGAAATATTTTTAAATAGAGATGAAATTTGCAGGCTAAAAAGACTTGAATCGTTTATAGACTACCATTTAGGTAACCTGACTGATGCAAATGTAATGCAATATGTTGGAACGAGGAGTTGGAGGAAGAAAGTGATGGAAATGCAGGATAAATAATAACAATAAAAAGAATGAAAGTATGCTTTTACATAGTGTTTTTATTCATTAATAATCCTTACATTGCTAATGAAAAAACAAATCCTTACAATGATTAGTTTAAAATAAAAGCTGCATCACATGAGTCAGAGGCTTGTATGTAAATACTTTATCGTGAATTATCAAACAATACAAAGTGGTTTGTGCATGAATATTTGCACTAGCTTGAATTTCTATTCTAATGTTAACAGCACCATTTACAACTTCCTCTGGTTGATGTGAGCAATCTATAACAAATATAGGAGCAAATTTAAGAAAATCTTTTCTCTTCAATAAAGGATAGTTCTCTTTTTCATAATAAGAATTTTGAAACTTTGAGTACATATCATACAAAGATGCAAATCTAGAGTTTCCAAAATCCAAATTCATGTCATGATAGAGATAACATTCGCTATTAAGATAAATTCTCAAATTAGTTATGTTACAATGATCAAAAAGGGAACCGTCTTTAGATGCATTACTCGATCTTAAAGTTTGAGCACCCAAAATGACAAATCTCGGCTTCTCCATTATTGATGTGGTGGCGACATTCCAAGTGAATGATTTAGTTTTCGGCACAGCAGGCTGAGTATGCAGATCCATGGTCCTAAATGGGAGATACAGCGCCTTGTCCGACTTGACAATCTTGAGAATTTCAACCTTTTCAGCATCAGAAAGTCGTATCACTGGCATTCTCCACTCGATTCGTGCAAGTTTAACGCTTGCATTCTCTTCACCCTCAGGCGCTATAATACAGTTTTTAGAGTCCTTGGATCGAATCAGCACCAACTCAAACTTGCTATTGAGTATGAGTTCCTTGTGGTCGTTAGCAAATCCCAGAAGCATCGAAAGAGGTACTATGGCGTTGAAGGCTCCATTTGCTGCATTCACAATGTCCATGTCTTCTCCAGGATAGCACCATCCAGCATTCAGCAATCGATCAGACTCCTTTGGGTTGAGAGCAGCATAGTTGCGTAAAGTTGAGGCGATCCCGGGGTTCCTGGTTCGATCAATAGTTGAGCCGTTCATATCCAGTCGAATTTCCTCAAACATGAATGCAATAGCGTTATTGGTAAGCTTTGCAGTAGTAGTTGTTCCATTAGGTTTAGTAATACTCCCCTCGATGTATAGATAACTTCGATTACGTAAAGTATACAAATCCTTAGCTTGACAAGGGATTCTAATTTCATCATTAGCGTCCAGAGCCGATGTTTTATATGGTAAAACACATGTTCTTCTTCTTTAGTGATCTTGTCATCGAATCTCGGTGCCCCGGTAACATTGAAGATGTCCATGATTATAGAAGTCTGAAGCCCAATACCTGGAGGAAGTGTCGATTGCGTGATGTTAACCCTCCGGGTGTCAAGGGTAGAGTATGGTGTGTGCGTCGAATCGCTCCCTTATTATATCCTCGACGTCGTTGACTTCTTCTAAAATCTATTGGCATTGCAGCGGATGTGAAGCCTTATGCTTATATCTTCGTTTCTAAAGTCAATGATATTACCGCTTTGGTCCACTACACGAAGACTAATTTGCTCTATAGCATTGGTGTTTATGATTGGAAGGTAAATTGGATTTGACGGCTCTTGAGAAATATGATACCCAGGCGTAACAGAAGGGAAAAACTCGTAGATCGAGTGGCCGCTTTTACAGTCGATGAAAGAGCCTGTTGCAATACTGCACTCGATTCGAATGATGCTCACCTTAAATATATTCACCAGGTAATCAGATTCGGACAGCTGATTAGCAGGAATAACTTTACCTCCGAAGCCCAATAGCGAGCCTATAGAACGATCACTGGAAAAATCAATAGTGAAGGGACATTTAATTTCAGCCTTCATTGTGTTATTATTAGGTCTAATAAAGAAGACATTCTCATCCACACCTAGCTTAGCTCTGATGTATTCATTAATATCACAAATCTCATAAGTTCCGTCAGGTATATCAATGATCTTAATTTCATCATTGTACATGTAATGAAATTGATTATTACTCCAATCAACATTGGGAATGGAATAGAAGGTTTCAAAATTCAGTAGAGCAATCTCATAATGATACTTTGGATCTAGCTGAAGAGGAGGATTCAGGTATGTAGTAAGCACAGACTCGTTGTCACTGACAGCAATAGTGTAACTCATTGCGATAGAAATTGCAAGCACAAGTGCCCGCAGATGACTGAGCTGAAACTCTGAAACCTCTTAGTGTTATACAGTACCTTAACATCTGTGAGGTACCTTTCTATCTCTTTTGGAGGCTTCAAGTTTCCAAAGCTGTCGAAATAAAATGACACGTTGCCATCCTTCTTTATAGCAACCCAATGAGTGCCTTCATTCTCTGAAGTATCGAGATTAACAATAATTCTCTCTCTGTAACGAGGTCTTGAGGGTAGCTGATCGATCATGTATACACCCCTAAAATGAGGAAGCTTTAAACGTCGGGCACACAAGTCGAGGTCTATGTTACTTAATGCTTTTTCCGGGACAAGTATAGCCCTCTGCCGGAGTTTTTTGAATTTCCTTTCTTGCTCTGCATCCTCTTCCTTTCGGTGTTCCACGCCTTATTCTTCTTCTTCTTCACTCGTAGGCCTTTCCCTCTTGCTTCAATTTCTTTGTTATGTCTCATCATTTCAGTAAGTTGTTTATCGGCAGCCTTTTTCTTATTTACAGCAGAGGCTATTTGTGCAGCGCCTCCAGCGGCGGCTCCTAGTGCTGAAATAATTGGTATGTGTGGTAGAAATCCTCCTCGTTTCTTCTTCCTGGATCCCGCACCAACAGCTACCTTACCCTTCATGATGGTTGTTACTAGTCGGGCTGCCAAACTTTCACCTAATATAGCATCAGATGATTGCATTCTTTTCTAGGCCTTTTCAGCCAAGATTTTGTCGGCAACGTTCCTCGAAGCAGAGTCCTTATGCTGAGCGTAGGCAATGTCGTGAAGATTACACGCTTCGTCTAAAGGATTGATTCCGGGGTCTCCTCTCTTTAGTCTTTTCTCTAGCTTTGTCCCAGGTCCACAGTATCTGTAACCAGGCAAATGTGCTTCAAAAGGCAGCAGGTTAATGAGAGAGTTAATTAAACCAGAACCTCTTGAGTCCTTAACCCCCTTAGCACTCATGGTACACTAATCGATTTTAATGGCACATAGTTCTTTTATACTCTGTCATTGCTTACATTTATTAGCATATATACATTAAGGATGATTTATTTTATTTTAGTTGCTACGATGAAGCTGGTGAAGCAAGATTGCTCGCTGCCTATCCAGGTGCTAGACTTTGAAAGTGACTTTAGACGCGATCGTCACGGGAAGCTGTTTCCAGGCAATGTTAGAGCGCTAATTCTAGGTAGCTCCACTGCTGGAAAAACAAATGTATTACTCAATATGATACTTCACGAGAATGGACTACGCTTTGAAAATGTGTACATTTATTCAAAGTCGCTATACCAGCCAAAGTATCAATATCTCGTTAAGCTGCTTGAAAGCATTGAGGGTATAGGTGTGTATACTCACGAAGACGGTGAAAGCGTCTTGAACTCATCAGAAATTAAAGAAAATTCAATCTTTATATTTGATGATGCCATCACTGAAAAGCAAGACAAGATTGCATCCTTTAACAGCATGGGCAGACATCGAAATGTAGATTCAATATATCTAGCACAATCCTATGCAAAGTCCCAAAACATTTAATTAGAGATAATGCGAACATGATTATACTCTTCAGGCAAGATAATTTAAACTTGAAGCATACATATGAAGATTACGTAAACACAGATATGGCGTATACTGAATTTAAAGATTTGTGCAAAGGTGTTTGGGAGAGCTCTACAGAAGGAAGACCCTTTATGGTAATAGTTCCCGAATTTCCGATGAATGACGGTCGATATAGGTGCGGATTCGATGTATATATTGAAGTTGTTAATAAAAAAATTGCTCATTCATAGTTCATCATGAGTATTTACAGGTTTGGATCACAGAGGGCTGCGCCAGTGAAAAATCGCTGCATCAATTTATCATAAACAGAGATGGAAAAGGAAATCACCAATTCAGGAACATGAGACTATGCATTGTTCAGGATCCTGAGGAGGACGACGACGCAAGCACTAAACGCTACGTGGATACGCTTACGTCTTCTACTGAAAATCGAATGCATGAGTTCACGGAAAAAACGACATATCAGCGCATGGGCGAACTTCAAACTACGCTTAGGGATCACATCCAGAAGTCGCTAGACGTGTAACATGATGCTCTAATGGAATATCTGAATAAAAAACGCTTAAACGCGACGATGGAAACAACATTATCCTGGATGCTATAAGATTGAAGATAATGATGCCACCTCAAGAGGACTATGACGTGCCAAATAAGAAGCATGTATTAGAATATATAAGTGCAAAAACACCACCGCTCGATTCAAACGGTAACGTTTCATTCCAAAAAAGAAGGCTAATTGAAGTAGCAGATCCTGTCGATGACAGTGATGGAGCAACAAAAAAGTTTGTTAAAGTTCACGTGGGAAGGAAACAAAATGAAATACGCCAAGATTTAAACAGCAGACTTGGTGCAATAAGTACCACGGTTACAAAAACAGTGGGAAAACACATGGAAACTATGGCAAACCGCCAGAAATCAATAGATGGGCATCTGACAGCTGCAATGGATAATATCAATATCCTTAAAACACAAATGAGAGTCATAAATTCATTAGTAGAGCAAATGAGAGGGGAACATGTAATTACACTGCAGTCGTTGCCTTTCAGAGGGAAATCACACAGGTACATGTTAACAACAGGTCTTGAATATTACAAATCAAGCGTAAACGGTGAGATAGTTTCTTGCTATATGACGTCACCAACAGCTCGTAATGTAGGGCCTGATACAATAATCGAAATAAATAACAAGTCTCTTAGAGCTCTGCCTGCACCAAAAATAGCAAATGGTGATAGACTAACCTTCACTGCTCCTGCAAATCGTGTAAGGGACGGCCATTTTCTAAATATCGAGCTGAAAATCTCTTATAAATTGAAGTCTGCTAAATAAATAGGGTATATATTAATGCGAAAGTCTAATTTCAGTGTCATTTCAAGATGGACAGCGAGTGCATACGACTTAAAGAATCTGTAGCCATGCACACGAAGGCTATAAGAGAAAAGTTACCTTCTCTTAAAGGTCAGCAGTTTGAAACCCAGAGAGTGATGAGTGAAGCTCTTCAACCATTGACAGATCCACTTCAAGATATACTTGAAATACAGAAGAAGAATACTACAAGCAAGGAGGAATCACCGAAAGACGTGAAAGATGAGAAACTCTACAACTACCTTAATAAAGTTCGAAAGAAGGACAAAAATGAAATAGATTCATCATATGGAGTACGATATGAGGATGGCAGCTACATGCTAGGCAACAAGATTATTGATTTCGTCAATAATAAAGTTCGAATATGGGACGAAACGTATGAAACCACGCCTGGATTAAAGGAACTTATCTTCAAGAGAATACCTGAAATGCATGCATACACTGAAGATGACCTTGAAATATACAGTAAAATACTTAAAGCAACACATGTTCATCGAAGAAACTTCAGCAAGCACGGGCAGCTGAGATCAGGTAATTCCTACAAGTATAAAAGCGTTATACGTCCTCTAGTAACGAAACACAAGGGATTAGGACTACAGTGGAAAGAACATCACCCTAATACGAGGCAAGACTACATCTACTGGACCGACCCTAGTGATCTAGTGGATCGCCTTAGGCTACTTGTGGCATCCAGAGACGCTGGCAATAACAATCATACTCAAGAAATTGAAGAGATTATTCAAGAACTAAAAGCGGCAAAGGTTATAGCATGACATCAGTGAAGCAACGTATAGCAAGCGAGCTCCATGCTCCAGCCCGGAGAAACTTCATGCGTCGAAAGATTATCAGCAAGGGGCTCCACGACTTGGTGCAAATCGACTTGGTGGAGATGATACCGCATGCAAAAATCAATAAGAATTTCAAGTACATCATCATTGCAATCAACTTCTACTCTAAAATGGCATATGCGAGACCGCTAATGGACAAGACAGGACTTCAAGTTGCAAAGGCTATGGAAGATATACTGCAAGAAATGATAACCCCACCCAAGAACATACAGAGTGATAATGGAAAAGAATTTTATAATAAACATTTTAAAAATTTAATGACAAAATATAACATCAATCACTACAGTACCTATACCCATGAGAAGGCAGCTGCTGTTGAACGGTTAATAAGAACTTTAAAGAATATGATGTTTCGCGAATTTCTAGCCAAAGGATCATACAAGTGGCTAGACCTTTTACCTCAGGTCATTGCAAGATATAACAACACTTACCACTCCACTATTCGAATGTAGCCTATAGAGGTGAAGAACAATGATATTCTTCTGACTGTATATAACTACACTCAAGATCGAAGAGAGAAGAGAGGGGCAAGAACGTTTAGTGTTGGTGATTATGTAAGGATATCAAAGGACAAGGGACATTTTGAAAATGGCTTTGAAACTAATTGGAGTGTTGAAATATGTCAAGTTGTTCGTGTGAATCACACCAATCCCGTTACATATATGCTAAAAGGTAATGATGGTGATGAGATAAAGGGGTCGTTTTATGGTCATGAACTGCGATCTACACTGTACCCTAATACATTTCTGGTAGAGAAAGTATTACGCAGGCAGGGAAATAGGATTCTTTTAAAGTGGTATGGATTCCCTAATGCTCAATGGATTGACAGAAAGGATTTATTGTAGAAAAATAATAATGAAAATAAAGAGGCTTTCATTCCACAATAATGAGTGTTTTTTATTTTATTATATATGCTGTGTCAAATATGAAATTCATTATTTAAAAACATGTTTGTGTTTGTAGGGTTTACATACATTTTTACATGATTAAATATCAATAAGTGGCTTTAACTAAAAACCATAAACAAAAAAAATTACATGAATATACAACACTATGATTTGCATTTTTACTGTTAACCCTCATATATATGCACACACGCGCGCGCGCGCGCACACACACACACTCACACACACATAATACATACATGGAAAAAACACTCGCTCACTAGACTGCATTTTACATACATTTAATAAAATTCAAAATCAATAAATTAATCAACAGAAAAGACTTAACAATTAGTAAAAGCTAAATATTTACATTATCCATATACATATATAAATACACACACATACACAACCACTCACACACATACACAGAAAAGCAATTTTTTTAAAAAATGTCCACAACTAAAAATTTACAATAGTAAATACATATATACATCTAAGGGTCAGTCATACGCAGACAATAGTGACCCCAGGCAATGTCTGGTCTGAGCCTTCAATGGGTTTTCTCTTATCGTCTCTACCACAGAGAGCAACCTTATTCATTTCTGTGGTCGAGACTTTATGTTTTAAACTTCGAAATGTTGTTGTTTTTGTTAAAATAATATTCTAATATCATTTAGACAGCCGAAATAGTGCTCAAAATTATGTTACGCATGCCGCGCTTGTTGATACCCTTTGCTTTCATCATAGTTTGGTCCTCGTGTCTGTATGCATATAATTTTGACCTTAGCCCAACATATTCTATCATAGGGATTCCTGCAAGCTCATCCTTGAACAGGCCGATGACTTTCCTGTTTTGCGGTGTAATTACATAGCTGTTTTGCGCCTCATAATTTGATGTGTCAAAATGCTCTTGGTTTTCTCTAATAAATTTGTATATGTCACTTGATGTTTCCAGAATAAATGCATATGTATCCATGTAATTTAAAATTAAATCTTCTAGGCCTGGCTTCAATATATTATAATAAAAGCTGTACATGATATGTTTTGATATATCAAGGATGGCTTGCCCTATGTAGATGGGTTTGTTCATGTAAACTTCCTCTCTGGCAAGTTCTATCCCTACAAGATTTTCTGCAAATAAAATGCTCCGAACGTAAGTTGGTCGCGCTGTCAATTTATTGCATTGCTTCCAACTTGTAACGATCCGGAAGTCATTGTATTTGCGTACATTCTCAATAAATTTGCCACATACAGAGTTGTTCATTTTCATCCATAAATTCTGACCGAATTTGGAAGTTTCCCTTGCACGTCTCTCTGTATTAATATTAATGTAGGTTTTCAGCCATTCTGACTGATCATATGCAACCACTCTATGGATCTTCTTTAACTCATGCCCAAGTCAATGCACTGCTGGAGGTTACTGTAGTGCAAGGTATACTTCTCTTTGTTCTCTAGTGTTGCCAGCAGTTTCTTGTATTGGCCTCCAGGTGGGATCTCACTTTTCGGGCAGAGAGGAAAGTTATTGTGCTCATCATGTAGGTGCTCAGGGTACTCGAGGTCGACTTCCAAAACGTATCCAGTTGGGGAATCAGGAGCAACAGCAAAGACGTTTATGCCCCATATAAATTGTTGATGTCGAGATAGGCCAAATATAAGTTTTTTTGTTTCTGATTGTGTCCAGGAAGGTACTTGTTAATGGCTTTGGCATGTATCTTTGACACGGTACACATTCCGCCCCTGATTCCTCCCTCAAAGAATTTAATCATTTCCTCATCATGGATGAGGTCAAACTTGACCTGAGTCACCTTGAGAATTGCATCAAATGCAAGTCCTGGTAGGGTATAGTACCAGCAGTGGTCCCAGTTATATACCTCCAGAGAAAGATCCCTAAACATCTCGAATGCTTCGGCCAACAAGAGCGTAACCGTTTTCAAATAGAGGTCCCTGTATTCACCTAGATTGCTAATGTTGAAGGTGTTCCAGATTTTGACAGCATGATTGTATTCTTCTTGTGTTATACCATCAAATTTTTAAATGGAAGGGAGTGCTGTTTCCTCTAGTCTTGAAGGAGAGTCAACGTAGCTGTAAGGGAATATTCCCTTAGATCTCACTAACTGCTGATGTTCAGGATCGGGATACTCAGAATTTGTGATCTTGAACGCATCACTACTCAGCATGCAGGCTAAACTAGATATCTTATCATCCAAGAACTTGAAGCTATCTAGAAACTTGAAAAAGATAGTCCTGTACTTTTTGCTGAATGATACATATCGCCCAGAGGAGTTTGAGATACACGAAATGGAGTGATCATCATATGCCAGGTGTTGCATCAGGAAATGACTGTCATAACTGCTAAGGCAATGAAAAAGATGGGTATAAAGTTAGGTACCCGTCTATTTAAATTGCATGCATTATGAGCAGCCCCCAGGAATACACCGGTCACATGGCAGTGGTCACGTACCTTCAAGTCGTCTCCTCAAACTCCTTCTTGCATATGTGGCAATGACGAGCATTATCGAAGTCAGCCACGTCCTGTGCAGTCAAGGTCATTTATTCATTGTGTCTATATTGCTCAATAACCATGTCGGCTATTGACCTAAGTTCAATGAAGAACTCCTTGATTGCATCAAGGCCTCTGAATAGCTTAAACCTCGACAGTGAATCGTCATGACGACATACGAGCTTAAGCGATAAAGATATAGCCTCATGATGCTGGATAGACCGAGTCCAGCTCTGATTAACCGACGGTTCACAGGACTGAACTCGGGTTATCACGCTCTCAATATCGGCATACACAACAAAGAGTACAGGACTACCCTTCGAGTATGATGAGAACTCAATCACTTCACCCTGATTAGGCATTTTGAGCACCTGGCACTGTATGCACTTCAATTGATGCTTTTTAAAGGCACCTTCATTATTGAAGTGCTTCAGGCAGGGCTCGCATACACACTGTTTCCCGTTATGTTTGCTGATTTGCTTTGAAATCAGTTTTGACATATCCTTAATCAGGCAGTAGCGAGATCTTCCTTCTTGTTCAATTAGTAGTAGGTTAACATTGAAATCTTTCCTGCTACTGGCTTGATATATCGGTATAATTGCGCACTCCCTTTCTACTCCAAATACTGAAACTGATACCCCGGTGTTTTGCTGTTCAAAGTCTGGAATCTGGTGTAGGCGAACAGAGAAGTTTATCCCACTGGAGTTAAATGCAGAGAATAACTGTTTTGCAGGGTATTTGCTCGTTCTTTGACCATCACGCTTTGCGGGATACTTTGCAGCGAGCAAGCACTATGCAAAACAGTACTAATCGTCGTTGTTTATATTTATTACAGCTTTCTTGGTCTTGATAGCGGCGGGTAACTATATATCGCGATGCATTCAAGGGATCATAGAAGCTAGTTCCAATAACAAGAGCCCTGACAGCGAACAGAGATTTTGAGCTTGCGCCTCCTTCGAAATTCGAGATGTTTTCTAGAATTTCATCGACCATAGAAGTGTATAAGTTATCGAGATTACTTGATTCAAGACCCAGCTTTGTCTTGCTATTGAAAAAGATGGTTTCTGCATGCTCTTTTTCAGGAGGTTGTATTAGGTAGGTGATCTCCATGTAGGCATTTACTTTAAAACCAGAAGAGCTTCTCCTGAGTACAGAAGCCATCTCTCCCAATACAAGATGTCTGCATTCCTGCAGAAATTCACCGGGGTCAGCTATCTCTAAAGTGTTTTCTATGCGGCTATTGAAAAGGCGGCCCTTGAACGCCTGCAACTGGTGATGGAGGTGCCATTGAAGATCCTTGATGGGCGAGGGGTCTAATTGCTTGTCCGTGTTCCTCTTCAGCCTCGTGAGGTCTCATGGTACACCGGAGCATTGCATGCTCGGGCTCTGAGTTTGTGGCCACTATTGAAGGTTCAATAACAATAACAAAATTTAATTAATTGGAATGCTAGTTAAAATAGAAATGCAAGAATATATGTTTATTAAATCATTGAAGAAAAAGCTTAAAGTCACGTGTTAAGGTTACGATAAATATTTATATAAATGTATATTTTTTAAAAAAATGAGCGAAAAAGTTATGCGTTAACGTCAAGATAATTATTATGAATTTGTATATTTTAATCAATGAAAATGAGTAAACAAATTTTATTGAGAATGGTTAAGCGTTAACTTTACGTTAATTATTTATGTATTTATGTTGCTAGAATAAATGAAGTTAAAAAAACACCATTCAATTCACGAAGCATCTGCAGGTACACGGTCCTGTAGGCACAATTTAAGCAAGTGCACACCTCGCTAGGAATAATCGCCCATGGATGTCCTACAGGCATCGGCGCAACATCCTCGAATCCGGGAGGCGGCGGGGTCAGGTATTCCTGAGAAAAGATAGGCGAGGGCAAACTACCACCATCGTCCATCTCCGCCACCCCGACTGAAGTTGTTTCAGGAACTAGAACAAAGAAGCAAAAAGCAGAATTAGCTTCATATTGAATATTTTTGATTGAAAGGTGCTAGTAAATTGAATGCTTCATTCCATTATTAAAATTCTGAATTGTTCTCTGGTTATACATTGATTAATGATAAAGATAATATTTCTAGAAAAAAAGTTAAGTGTAATAATATATCTAAACTCACTGTTCACTTCGTTAAGCATCTTTATTGCAGCAACTTGGTATTCGCAGTTATTGCACGTGCAACACTGGTCTGAAGCGCTGCCCATGCCTGCATTCACCCCTGTAACGGGAGTGACATCCTCAAAACCAGGTGGCGGCGGAATAATATAATCACCCCCCGATAAGGTTGGTGACGGTGGGCTATTAAAATGTAAGTGACATGCAGAGGCACATCTGATATCAGATCCCCCGCCAGGGTTGTCGGCATGTTGTACATCATGTTGTTATTAACGGGCTCTCTATTGACTTGCATAAATTGGTTAAGTCGAGAGCCCGCTCTTCTGACGAGTGCCGCTCTGGCGACTCCCATGGAGTTTGCTTCATTACCTGTGAAAAAGTTTAAATATTTAAATTCAATTGTTTTTATATCTGATAAAAGATGA
Organism: Deroplatys truncata; assembly: GCA_030765065.1. Lineage (NCBI taxonomy): Eukaryota > Metazoa > Arthropoda > Insecta > Mantodea > Mantidae > Deroplatys > Deroplatys truncata. The sequence continues at coordinate 521,218,946 of CM060990.1, read as the reverse complement.
ATTAGTAGAGAAGGGCGTGTAATATGAAATAAAAGAGTAGAGGAAATCGTATGAATGTTAATAGAATGCTTTGTGAAAAAGTCGTATGAAGCTTTACGGAAAGAGGAACGTGTAGCGAAAATCATATGAGTGTTAATAGAAGAATGCGAGGAGAAATCATGTGAATGTCAATAGAGAAATGAGTTGAGAAAACCATATGAATGTTTACAGAAGAAGATGTAGAGAAAATCATATTAATGTTAATAGAAGAATGCGAGGAGAAATGATTTGAATGTTTATGCAAGAAAAACGTGTAGCGAAAATCATATGAATGTTAATAGAAGAACGCGAGCAGAAATCATGTGAATGTCAGTAGAGGAATGTGTTGAGAAAACCATATGAATGTTTGCAGAAGAAGAACGTGTAGTGAAATCATATGAATGTTAATAGAAGAATGCGAGGAGAAATCATATGAATGTTACAGAAGAATGTGTTGAGAAAACCGTATGAATGTTTTCAGAAGAAGAACATGTAGTGAAATCCTGTGAATGTTAATAGAAGAATGCGAGGAGAAATCATATGAATGTTAATAGAGGAATGTGTTGAAAACCATATGAATGTTTGCAGAAGAAGAACGTGTAGTGAAATCATATGAATGTTAATAGAAGAACGCGAGGAGAAATCGTGTGAATGTCAATAGAGGAATGTGTTGAGAATATCATGTGAATGTTTATGCATGAAGAAGGTGTAACGAAAATCATATGAATGTTAATAGAAGAACGCGATGAGAAATCATATGTATGTTAATAGAGGAATGTGATGGGAATAGCATATGAATGTTTGCAGAAGAAGAACGTGTAGTGAAAATCATATGAATGTTAATAGGAGAATGCTAGGAGAAATGTGAATGTTAATAGAAGAATGCTAGGAGAAATCATGTGAATGTTTATGCATGAAGAATGTGTAGCGAAAATCATATGAATGTTAATAGAAGAATGCGAGGAGTAATCATATGAATGTTAAAAGAGGAATGTGCTGAAAACCATATGAATGTTTGCAGAAGAGGAACGTGTAGTGAAATCATATGAATGTTAATAGAAGAATGCGAGGAGAAATCATATGGATGTTAATAGAAGAATGCTAGGAGAAATCATGTGAATGTGTATGCAAGAAGAACGTGTAGCGAAAATCATATGAATGTTAATAGAGGAATGCGAGTAGAAATCATGTGATAACAATTCTGGTGTTAATTATTAAAGAAATGAAAAATTTAGATAAACAATATGGTATTCTTGCAATGATTCGTGTTTCACTTAGTCATGTAAAAACTCACTCACCTTGCATTATGTAGATGGCGATAAATGCAGTCTAGAAGACAATAGCACTTAATTCGATTAAGCTGAATCACTACACTTTATCGCTAACTTAAAAAGTCGCAGTGGCTTCCTTATCCACCAACGCTTGTTCATATAAGCACCTAGAGCCCCTCAGACGATTTCAAGCGTTGGTATGGCGGGGGAGATGTTACACGTCACGTGATTATTGCATCCAATGACATCATCTCTTTCAGCGCATGCGCAGAGAGAAGTAGCCCTCGGGCAACTCAGGTTACGCGTGGAAGTCGGGGTGGAATGGGGTGGTGTTATATGATGCTTGTCTCGTGGGAACTCAAGGCTCTCTCTTTTCCCACAGTCAGATAAAGACAAGTGGAGCATAAAGCTACCCTCGAATTCTTTTGTTAAGCTACCAAGTGCTCAAACAATGGAAAGGGACCTGCTTTGTTATGGGGCAGTGGAATGAGTATGCCAGATGGTCTTTCTAAAGAAGGCTTGTCCCGGACAATAGAAAGAGAATACAATAGAAATCTCTTCCTTTGTCCTGCATCCACATTGTTCATTTTGAAAGAAGGCTTGCCCCGGACAATAGAACTTGTTTCTCTGTTAACTGGCTTTAGGTTCTCTTTGTCACGACAATAATTCATCATGGGCTGTGTTCATTTTGACAGCTGAAGGGTAAGCATTGTTCTTTTGTTAAAAGCTAGTGGAATGAGTATGCCAGAAAGTAGCCTTGCCCCGGACAATAGAAAGGCACACAATAGAAATCTTTTCCTTTGTCTAGTAAGCTCTTTGGTCCCGCACGTGTTCGAGAAACAATGGAAGTGGGGGTGGGTAACTGCAACAGGTGCAGAAGTGGTCGGATGTGGAATGGGTAGGAAAAACATCTCGCCTTTGTTACAGAACCTAAAATTTATGGCCCCTTTGTTCGTTTTAACAAGTGAAGGATAACGTTAATTGCTTAACAGTCAAGCTTCCATTGTACTGAACAAGATTTACGACCGCAGCTGCAACTAAAACTACCAAGGAGTTGGGGGTGGGGGAAAGGAGGCGGGGGAGCTCATTTGCATATGAATAGACATTCCATGCATAAATTAACTGCGCCAGCTCTCTCATTTCTATACTACTATCCGACCTTAAAATACAATGAATAGAGGCAAGCATTTGCTCCGAATGTGTGAATACCACATCCACAGTTCTGTAGAGACTTTTGTTTTGTAACACATTGTTACAAAATTAAAACATTCATAAATAAAAGAAACCCATACAAGCTTATAGTTAATACTTACTCCTTCAACGTGGATTGCAGTTTCTTAAATTTTGGGAAGTTTGAATAACGCAGACAAGACCAGACCAAAGCTTGAATTAAACAATTATGCGCACTGTTTGTACTCAGAATTTATAGTTTGGTTTAGCGTGTTTCATATGATATGAAAAATAGCTTTTTGCATTGCATTTGGCCTTATTTAGCAACACTAATACAGCAACTTATTTAGGGAGAAAGCATTCAGTTATTGACTGTGAATAGGGGATTCAACGAGGGAAATGTAAAAAATGCAAAGCCTTCCTTATGACCATTACAAATTGGTGTTGATTCAGGTGTCACGGAGAACACACACACAGCGACATTAATACCTATCACCTCGTTTAAAATACTATATTGGTGTTATGGCATTTGTGATCTTACAATCATATTACAACAACTTTCTAATAATGAATACCTATAGTAGGAAAGTATTCAGTCACGTAAATGGAGAATTTAAGGGAAAAAACACGTTAATAGAATCTTTCCGAAACACTAATGAAGCAGTTTAGAAAGGCCCGTAGTATACTCTATGTTCTTAAAACTAAGGAGAAAATACAGCAGCAAATAAACCACACAGAGCAATCAAGACAAAAGCATGAGGTAGAATTATAAAGCATGGTAATAAGTAACTGCGTTGCATTGTTAATTCCTTGATCTTTGAACGTTCTTCACAATATCTTCAGGAAACCATATGGTGATGATGATCATATGCATTTAAATGTTTCAAAACCTGCTTCTGACCTAATCTTATCTTCTAGAGTTAAGAAACCAAAGCAAGTGTTCGCCTATAAGAAGGCATGGTATGCATGCGATAACACCTTTCTAATCTTAATGGTATCAAATAATGCACAAGAAGCAAATAAGGCATCAGGTATGTAGCCATGAGGTATTACTTTATTATTTTCACCAGTTTGTAGTCTATATCTCCAAGACTAGAGCAATGTATTTAAATGTACAAAGGTTGTCTGAATGTAAGCTTAAGGAAAATAATTCAATTATTTCAATGTAAATTATGCATAAAAATTTTGCACGTCCAAAAATTGGTTTACATCTCTCAATTAAAAATATTTTAGTTACAGAGCTCTCCATGTACCTTAAATAGCGATTTGGAATATACGAAATTGAGATTTTTTCAGATTATGTTGCTCATTATATTTGGATCTGGAAAACTAACAGATATTTACGTGGAAATAATGACAAAATGGTAATTCTTATTTCAATTCTGTTTCGAATTTCCACATAGCAACATTGGCAACAAGTACCTCACAGTTAAATAGTAGTAAAGGAGCTAAACGAAATTTGCACCCGTCGGATCTAAGTGATTTTGAGAAACGAATATTTAACTTTACACATTGTATTACGCGTATCTGTGATCACCACAATGACTTGTACAATTGTGTATCAAATAACATGGTGACTTTAATTTGCTTAACATAATGTTGGTCTATGAGGTATAAATGGATTATTCCTTCTTCGGGCCGCTGATGTTCATCACGTCTTTTTTAGGTTTCAAATCGATGCTGTTTAATACATTAGAAGTAAATTATTACTAAACGATCATGGTTACGACACAAAATCCTATGTTTGCATGATTCTACTCTGCGGAGAAATAGAAGAATAGTTTGGGTCATTACAGGGTGTTTGTCATGCTGTAAGGACCTCTCTCGCCGATGTGCTGTAGTTTGCGGCTGGCGAAAAAATATTATCCTATTTACCTTGCAGTGTTACAGGAAACTGTACTATTAGAAAACCATTGATTTCGCCATAATATGCGGCCACTCCCAACCATTTTCTACTAGCTTTCCTGACACAATTTTCCTTACTACATACTTTTGGCCTAGGAGGAGCACTGGACCGAGAGCTGACTTCTTGTGCAAACATTTTGGTTTAGATTACTGCCAAAGACGGTTGCATTAATGATGCCTAAGTGCGACTATTTTTGTATCAGAAGATTTACTCACATATGAGAGAACTATTGGATAAAATACAACACACCGGCGGATGCTAACAACATGAAATGAACAGGCATCAATAATTTACTCTGGCTTGGTTCTGAAAGTGCCAATGTCGTAAAAGGTAGTTCTGAGTTACAGGAGTTTTAAGTTCTTCTAACATTTTTCAAATATTTTCTGAAATTAGTGTTGTAATTGTTAGTTTGTTTACTAAATCGTGTGACTTAACACTTACCTCCAGGCAATTATTTCCGGTGCTTTGGCTCTCATTGATTTTTGTGCCCTGATTTAATTTTAAGGTCCATGCTTAGCACCAGACCAGACGATAACGTATGGTAACGAGTAGGTAAACCCATAATTTCTGTCAGCTGTCTTTTGTCTTATGGTTTCTGCTGGAGATTTTATTGTTGGAGATTTACCGCACTGTAGAAATAAAAAAATGTACGAATAAGTAGGTATCGAATAAAACTGTCGATTCCTTCAAAAAATGTTTTTATTCACTTTCCTTTTCTTTGGTGCATGGTAACCATTAACATCACTTATATAAACTTTTTTTCATTTCTGTTACAATAATGCCTGTTATCCCTTCTGTGACTTCATTAACATAATTACTATTTATTGCACCACCACTATCAAGAACGCTTCACAAGAGGGATCTTACGTTTTTCACTATCACTACTGTTTGTTTACGTAAGCTAGCACCTCTTCCAGTGAGGGAAGTATTTTTATTTTTCAGGGCATTTCTTTGGTGAAGAATGTCCAGGTTAATGAAATTGATTCACATCATCAGATTGGGGTTCAGGTGACATACAGGGTCGGAAACGGAACGTGTTGTGCACTAACTCACTGATTTGCAAACGTACATCAAACGCGAAACTAGGCTGACTGCTGACGAAGCTGAAGGAAACAGAGAAAACATACATTTGGCTAAGCTGCTTCTCACCATCCTAATGAGGGTCGTCATTTGTTTGCTAATAGTTATTGCCCAGTGACAGTGGGAGGCTCTGGTTCAGGATATGGGGCGTGGTCGTTATGTTTTGAAAAAATTGTATAAACTGAAGGAAAGAGCCTTGGAAATCAACATAAATTTCTTTAAGTGGGACACCTCACTTAGAAGCTGAGACAATCCATGCCGCAATTGAGAGGCCAAAGAAATCAATGACAGTTGAAGTGCAACTTCCCAGAGACCGAACTAACTTAATTAGGATGGCTCCCAAGAAACCACCGATAACTGCAAGAGAGTTGGCACAAAAAGTTCTATAAATTTAAAAATCTGTTGGAATGTTAGTATTATATGTACAGAAAGGCAAACAGATGGGAATCCTGTGATTTGGTAGAATAAAAAGGATGAAATGTGACACACAATTTCCAGGAACTGAGTCTTATAAATGCAGTTTTTCAACTGAAGACCCTTTCAAGACAGTTGATACAAGTAGAAAGACAACTATAACTTTGTCAATACACGAACTTCCTAGTCTTTTTTCCTATTTTTTTCATCCTGCTTACACAACATAAATTAAAAGATTTAAAGGATGCATTGCCATGTATGAACCCTAGCAGTCCGCAGCCCTGCCATCAGTTCATCGATATCAGGGTTAACAGTAAAATGCCCTTTCTGAAAATTCTGCAAAAAGGCCAAGGTTCGCATAAGCCCTGGAAATTATAGAAATGATTTCGAGAAGGATCTCTACAAGTTCTTTAACAAGACAATGTTTGGAAAAACTATAGAGAACCTGCGTAACCGTATGGATATACGACTGGTGACCGATGAAAAACTCTAGAGAAGCTGATCGCTAAGCCTACGTTCATCGACAGGACGATATATGCTGCTAATCTAGCTGCTGTACATATGGCCTCTCGTCAGATTGTGTTCAACAAGCCTATATAAATCGGTATGAATGTGCTGGACATCTCCAAGACATTAATGTATCACTATCATTACGATGTGTTGTTGCCTTATTATGGAGCTGAAAAACTGAAGCTTATGTATATGGACAGTGATTCATTCATTCATCGTGTAACAACTGAAGATGTGTACCAGGACAAGCTACGTTTTCTTGATCATCTCGATACAGCTGATTACCCTGTCAACCATATATGTTACTCTAATCAGAACAAAAGGGTGTTGGGAAAATTTAAAGATGAGGCTAATGGCAAAAACATCCTACGCTTTGTTGGACTACGACTTAAGCTGTATGCCCTAGATATTCAAGGCTCGATGATAAAAAATATTAAAGGTATAAGACGTAGCGCTATTAAGCTGTACATTACATTTGACAGCTATACAGACTGTCTTAAAGCTTGTGAAATCATCAGAACGCCCATGAATCTAATCCTATCAAAAAAGCACGCTGTTACCACTGTAGAAGTGAATAAAATTACATTGAATCCCTTTGATGATAAAAGAGTTATTGCCGAAGATGGAATATCTACCTATGCGTATGGACATTACAGTATTACAAACAGTGCTTAAGAGAATTTAAGTCGAAGATAAAGATTTTCTCCGCGAGTCTACAACCTTCAAAATTGAAGTTTACTCGCGTGCTGTGCATGTAAATAGCAGACGAATGGTGAAGAAAGGAGAAGATGGAAAGGGAGACGGTAACCCTGCCATTAGGAGCAAATACTAGTGTTAGTCTCAAGCCCAGATAAAGGGGAGAGACGTTTACCCTTACAATTCTTGTTTAATGAAGCAAATGATTTAACTGATAAAGCTACTACATTTGAACAAAAAAAGTCAACATATAAAACAATAAAGCTGTCTAAAGATGTTATAATATCTACTCAAACATGTGAACGCTATAGTTATGCTACTTTTATGCACTCTAACCGTTTCATTCTTACCGTTTCACCCTCTAACTGTTTGACATATAAAAGTTTGTCTAAAGAAGTATATAAATGTAGTGTAATCTGTGATACTATGACTTATCTATTAAAATGAAGTTTTCATTTCGATTAAGTTTCAGTAATAATCGTTCGTGATTGGTTAAAGCATGAGTTACATCAACATATTCGACAACTGTAGCAACTTCCTCTGCATCAAGAGCTACAGCAGCAATAACCGATTATAGAGCATCTGTAGCAGTAGCAGCAGTAAATCCAACAACTGTAGATTCACCATCCTCAGCAACATCAAGCATCACAGCAACAGCAACGGCAAATACGACAGATGTAGTAGCAGATACAGCATATATAGCAACAGCAGCTATAACGATAGCAGCAATAGATCCTGCAGCTACAGAAACATCAGACGCATCCTGCACAATAACCGTAGCAGAAGCAAATACACAACAGCTACCGTAGCACATACAGCAGCTGTACAACAATAGATGTAACAGATCATACAGGTGTAGCAACATCTGCTACCATAATAGCAGTGACAACAACCGCTTACATATCAGCTGTAGAATTAGCAGCTAATCCTACAGCTATAGATTTAGCAGTCTTAGCAACAGCAAGCATCACAACAAAGATATTCCAGCTGTAGATTCACCCACCACAGTGAAAACAGCCATCACAGCAGCTGTAACATCAAATACGAGAGCTGTAGTAGTAGATACATCACTGCAACATCAGATACGATAATAACTGCATCAGATCAGGCAGCTGTAGCAACATTAGACACATCCAGCACAATAGCTGTAGCAGAATCAAATACAGCTCCTATCATAGCAGATGCAGAGGCTGTACAACAATAGCTGTAACAGATCCTACAGCTGTAGCAGCATCTGCTACAATTGCAGCAGCAAAAGCAGTCGTGGCCGCGACGCTAGCAGCGATAGCAACAAGACGTCACATGGTAACATCAGTAGTTAATCCATTAGTTATACCTTGTATACTGCTTGAATCAGCTGAAATTACATTAAATAACAGCATTAAAAATCAGTGATTGAAATTATCACGAACACCTGTGATTCTACTCTGTTTAAATACAATAAAACAGCTAACATTTCCAGTAAACAGCTTTTTGTGACGATAACGCATAAAGTCATTTTCAAAGTCTAGCACCTGGATAGGTAGCAAACAAGATTGCTTCACCAGTTCTATCATAGCGTGCAAAATAAATAATGCTTAATGAATATATGCTAATGTTGCGAACAATGACAGAGTATAAAAGAACTATGCTGAAATAAAAATCAATTAGTATACCATGAGAGCTAACAAGGTTAAGATCGTAAGAGGCTCTGGTTTAATTAACTCTCTTATTAACCGGATGCCATTTGAAGTGCATTTACCTGGTTATAGATACTGCGGGCCTGGAACAAAGCTAGAAAAAGGTTAAAGAGAGGAGACCCGGGATTCAACCCTTTAGACGAAGCGTGTAAACTTCACGACATTGCATACGCTCAGCATAAACACTCTGCATCGAGAAACATAGCTGACAAGGTCTTGGCTGAAACGGCGTGGAAAAGGGTACAATCATCTGATGCTACATTAGGTGAAAAGTTGGCAGCGAGACTAGTAGCAGCAATTATGAAGGGAAAGGCGGCCGTTGGTGCTGGATGCAGCAAGAAGAAACGAGGAGGATTTCTACCTATCATACCAATTATTGCAGCTCTAGGTGCTGCCGCTGGAGGTGCAGCGTAAATTGCCTCAGCAGTAAATAAGAAAAAGTCAGCAGATAAACAACTTGCCGAAATGATGAGACATAACAGAGAAATTGAGAGAAAGGCGGCTGTTGGCGCTGGATCCAGAAAGAAGAAACTAGGAAGATTTCTACCTCTCTTACCAATTATTGCAGCCCTAGGAGCCGCCGCTGGAGGTGCATCACAAATTGCTACAGCCGTAAATAAGAAAAACGCTGTGGATAAACAACTTGCTGAAATGATGAGACGTAACAGAGAAATTGAAGCAAGAGGGAGAGATTTTCGAGTGAGGAAGAATAAGGGGAGGAGCACCGAAACGAAGAGGAGACAGAGCCTGAAAGGGAATTCAAAAAACTCAGGCAGAGGGCTATACTTGTCCCGGAAAAAGCATTGAGTAACATAGACCTCGACTTGTATGCCAGACGTTTAAAGATTCCTCATTTTAGGGGTGTATACATGATCGATCAGATACCCTCAAGACCTCGCTACAGAGAGAGAATTATTGTTAATCTCGATACTTCAGAGAATGAAGGCACTCATTGGGTTGCTATAAAGAAGGATGATGACGTGTCATTTTATTTCGATAGCTTTGGAAACTTGAAGCTTCCAAAAGATATAGAAAGGTACCTCAGAGGTACTAAGGTACTGTATAACACTAAGAGTTTTCAGAGTTTCAGCTCGGTCATCTGCGGACACTTGTGCTTGCAATTTCTATCGCAATGAGTTACACTATTGACGTCAGTGGCAACGAGTCTGTTCTTACTACATACCTGAATCCTCTTCTTCAGTTAGATCCAAAAGGTCATTATGAGATTGCTCTACTGAATTTTGAAACCTTTTATTACATTCCCAATGTTGATAGGAATAATAATCAATTTCATTACCTACACAATGATGAAATTAAAATCATGGACTTATCTGATGGAACTTATGGGATTACTGTTATTAGTGAATACATCAGAGATAAACTAGGTGTGGATGAGAATGTCTTCTTTATTAGACCTAATAATTACACAATGAAATCATGGGCATCTTCAATGTTACCGGGACATTGCTTTCGCAATGACACCGAGATTCGATGACAAGATCACTAAAGAAGAGGAACATGTGTTTTTGCCGTATAATACATCAGATCTGGGTGCAAACAACGAGATTAGAATCCCTTGTCAAGCGGAGCATTTATATACTTTACCTAGTTGAAGTTATCTATACATAAATGGAAATATTACTAAATCTAATGGAACAACTACTACAAAGCTTATGCGCAATAGTCAGTTGGTGTTGGTGCTGATTCAATACAATGGTTCTAAAAAACTCTATTGTATCGTCTCAGGGTGAAGAGAATGCTGCTGTTAAAACTGTACTAATCGAGTGGAGAAGTCCTGTGATTCGACTTTCTGATGCTGAGATCCTCAAGACAGCCAAGCTGGATAAGACTCTGTTTCACCCATTTAGGACCACGGATCTGCATACTCAAGCTGCGGGTGTCGCAAACTATATCATTCACCTGGAATGTCGCCGCCACATCAAAAATGGAGAAGACGAGATTTGTCATTTCTAGCGCTCAGACTTTAAGATAGAGTAATGTATCTAAAGATTGTTCCCTTTTTTGATCATTGTAACATAATTAATTTGTGTCTTTATCTTAATAGTGAATCTTATCCCTAACATGACATGTACTTAAGCTCTTATTATGAAAAGGAGTATTATCCTTTATTGAAGAGAAATGATTTTCTTAAATTTGCTTCTATACTGGTTATAGATTGCTCACATCAACCACAGGAAGTTGTAAATGGTGCTGTTAACATTAAAATAGAAATTCAAGTTGGTGCAAATATTCCTGCACAGACCACATTGTATTGTTTGATAATTCACGATAAAGTATTTACATACAAGCCTCTGACTCATGTGATGCATCTTTTATTTTAAACTAATCATTGTAAGAATTTATTTTTCATTAGTGGTATAAGGATTTTTAATGAATAAAAACACTGTAAAATCATACTTTCATTCTTTTATTACTATTATTTATCATACATTTCCATCACTTTATTCCTCCAACTCCACGTTCCAGCATATTACATTACATTTGCAGCAGATGGGTTACCTAAATTGTAATCTATAAACGATTCAAGTTTTTTTAGCCTGCAAATTTCATCTCTATTTAAAAGTATTTCACAATCATTTAAATTAGTATTCAACATTTTATTTTTGTCTCTTGCATATAAGCAACACTATTATAGGAGAAAACAATATTTTCACAATATTCCACACGCGGACACTTTCTCGATTGGAGGAATGCTTGGAATGTAGGAAGACTCTCTCGAATTATCTCCCAATCTTGAATTGTTATGTATACAAATTTGTCTGCGTTTTCACTATAAGCACTGGAGGATCATAGAATAATCCTATCTTAATGCTGTTCCTTTTCGAGATGTAGACGTCTCGGCAAACCGCTTCTTACCGGTATGTTTATTGGGTGTCTCGATGTTGCTTATTCTATCCTCCAATAGCGTCAGCCTCCTTTGCAGGTCTGCAAAACTGTTCCTCCTCTTCTTTCACTTATTGCACCGCCTGAAACATTACACAATGGAATTTTTAGAAAACGTGCTGGGGAAGTGAAGGTACCCTGAAAAGAATTACATATTTTTGTTAGTGCACACATAAAATGAATCATAAAAATTTGTATAAAATTCGGATATTGCTCGTTATTTCATTGCGTTAGTTGTAACTAAATTCAAAAATATGTGATATTGTGATTTTGTTATAAATTCTATAGCGTGTATCTTTTGTATCTTTATATGTATTATCAATGAGTCAGTTGTTTTATTTATGATTTTTTCATGTTAAAATAGGGGAATATTCAATACTTAAGTCTGATATTTCTACATACCTTCTCTGTAGGTATAAAAGACAATTTACATGTCTTAAATTTCCCCATCTCTGCCATACCGTTATACTGAAGGGATAGTTTGCCTGGTATTTCTGCAATCCCTTGAACAGTTAACGAATTATAGCGCTCTGGCAAGAACACTTGGCAATCCTGCAACGAAGATACGATCCTGGTACCGTATCTAGTTTGAGCTATCTTTAAGGACTTTATCTCATAGTTAAGACATATTTCGAGATCTTGAACTCGACGAGTCGGTACGAAACTACGCTCTTCAACCATCTTGTTAAGTCTATCTGCTAAACAATCTGTAACAGTCATTGACATGAATTATTATTTCACTACATTATTCAAGTTGAATGACAAGTTATACATTTGTTTATATCAGAACTAAAGTGTGTGTTGTGCTACATCACCAAATGCTTTGTAAGTATGCTTATGAATGTATAGAGAAACAAGGAATGAGTGGAGAAAATGTATTAATGTTAATGGAAGACGAACCTGCAGAGAAACAAAGAATGAGTGGAGAAAATCGTATGAATGTTTATGCAAGAAAAATGTATATCAAAAATCCTTGTGAACTGTAGACGAATTTGTAGAGAAATCCATGTGAGTGTAAAGTTCAGCTTAAAATATATGATTCTCTTGCAACGAGTCGTCTTTCATGTACTGTACCGTTTAAACAAAAATAAATGCATTGTAAAACCAGCTGTGATTTTTGTAAAGTTATCTAAAAACTCACTCACCTTGCATTGTTTCCTGTTGAATGCTGTACATGCAGATGGCCTGCACCTCTTCTTAGATTAAAAAACCTCACGTTTTTTACGTCCTTAAAAGTTTAAATGTAGAGTTAATGAGCTCAGAATGTTTCTAACAGGCGCGGGTATCTGTTTATATAGTGATCTAAACCCCTCCAGGCGATATCAACACATCACCATGCTGGGGGTGGGGGAGGGAAGGGGATGTATACACGTCACGTGATTATTGCAGCCAATGACATCATCGCCTGTTGCGCATGCGCAGAGGCTCTCGGCATTTCTATCCCTAATTGCTTCAATTCCCCCTCTCTCAGAGTACCTCCATATTGTGTTTACGCAAGCTATTAAAATGTGTTGCGATGAAAGTCATGTGATGATGGTAGCCTGAAAAGAATTGCATTTTGCTAGGTTACAGTGAAATGAGACGAATATTTTTGAATTCTCTAAAGCCAATAAATGCCAATGTTATGTGTGTAGGTGTGCATATGTGTGCGTGTCTATGTGCATGTGTGTATGTGTGTACGTGTGTGGGTGGGTTGTTGGTGTGTGTAAGTGAACAGCTATGTGCGTGTGTGTATGTGCATGCGTGTGGCTGAGCATGTGCGTATGTGTATGTGCTTGCATGTGTATATGTGGCGGGTTGGTGTTGGTATGTGTAAGCGAACAGGCATAGGTGTGTGTTTGTGTGGTTGTGTATGAATGTGTATGTAGATGCGTTTGGGTACGTAAGTGCACTGGTATATGCATGTGGGCGTATGTGTGTGTGGGTGTATGTTGGTGTGGGCATGTGTAAGTGAACAGGTATACGTATGAAGTGTGTGAATGCTTGTGTGTGTACGTCTGTGTGTGCGTGTGTTTGTAACTGTGTGTGTATGTGTCGGTAATTGTAAGTGAACATGTATATGTATGTGTGTATGCGAGTGTGTATGTGCATGTGTGTGTGCGTAAGTGTACTGGTGTATGTTTGCTGATGTATGTACAAGTGCTCGTGTATATGTGAACCATTGGATATGTGCAAGTCGAGAAGAAAGAAAGAGAGGGATAGATAGAAAAAGAGAGAAGAAGAAAGAATGGTGTCTAGGCATCAGAATATCTAAGTATGCATCAGGTTTTAATATAAATAATTATATTTGTTAAATGCAATTTAAATCCGACCGCCCCTGTTTAAGTTATTATAGCGTTTCGCTGCGTAAGATTCGAACTAGGAGCCCCCGGGTTCCTAAGAATACAGCTCGTTAAACGTTGTAATGTCCTAAATTAAATAATATATTTGTTAATCTCGTTTTAAACTGACAGCCCATACTCACATAGTTTAATATTTATTGAGCATTAGAGCTTCGCAGATTCGAGATAAGACCCTCTGAACGGTCTTTCATTAATCAGGGTAATGATATAATAATGTTTTGCCTTAGCAAAGTATCAATTTGGATGCCTAAGTATACACCGGTATTTAATATAAATAATTATATTTGTTAAATGTATTTTAATCTGCCCGCCCATACTCCCATAGTTTAATATTTATTAAGCATTAGAGTTTCGCTCGGTAAGATTCGAGCTAGAACCCTCTGAACACGCTTTCATTAATTAGGGTAATGATATATAAAAAGTTCAATCATATTTGTTAAATACCTTTTAATCTGGCCGTGCATAGTTTAATAGTTATTACGCATTAGAGTTTCACTTGGTAAGATTCGAGCTAGGGCTCTCTGAACACCTTTTATTAATTAGGGTAATAATATAATATTATCAATCATCAATTTCTCATTAGCATTAAACTTTTGATTACAGTAAGAATCGAACACCGATCTATGGATATCCACACAGAGGTTTAATGCATGTAATGAAATATATATTAGGCGCTTTTTCGGAGTCGCTGCTTGAAATAAGCCAAACAGAATGCTTGTTAACTATGCTCGGATATATTCGTAGGATCTCGTAAAACATCGGAGAGAACAGCCCCTCAGGGCAAAAACCAAGATGGCTGACTCTGACGTTAAATTGTTTACGTATAGCAGGTAAACAGACATGTCTCTCTCTTTCACGCGAACAAAGACAGGGCGAGCATAAAGCCTCCCTAAGATTCTTTTGTCAAGCACACAGTATTCGAACAATGGAAAGGGACCGGCTTTGTTCTTTTGTTATAGGTTGTGGAATGGGAACGCCCGCAGGGGTCTTTCTAAAGAAGGCTTGTCCCGGACAGTAGAAAGAGAATGCAATAGAAATCTATTCCTTTTGTCCAGCAAGCTCTTTGTTCATTTTGACATTGATGGATGGCTTCCTGCACGTGTTCGAGAAACAATGGGAGTGGGGGTGGGTAACTGTCACAGTGCAGAAGTGGACGGATGTGGAATGGGTAGGAAAAACATCTCGCCTTTGTTACAGAACCATAAATTTACGACCCGCTTTGTTCGTTTTGACAGGTGAATGATACCCTTAATTGCTTAACTGTCAAGCTTCCATTGTACTCAACAAGATTTATGACCCACAGCTGCAACTAAAAGTACCAAGGAGCTGGGTGGGAGGGGGAAGGGGGGAGGGGACCTCATTTGCATATGAATAGACATTCGTGCATATTAAGTGATACAGAACCGCTAAATCCCCCCTACTGGCTTAGGGGGGTTTTCCACTAAGACCCCTCCTCGAATACCTTACAAGTGATCTATACTCGAGTCTTTTTGTTGTTAAAGTTCTTGAATAATGCGGTTCTTTGTATTACACTTTTAATCACAATCCCTGACACCTATCATCGTTTTCCTTACTTCTCCCATATAAACGCATTTCCTTCCCTCCTTCAACTACCTCCTGCCATCGGAACGGAGGTTTTACTCTGCGTCTCATATAAACACATTTCTCTCCTTCAACCCTGTCTACCCTAGCATCAACATTCGTATTCCCTGTCCCTCTCGTATAAATATATTTCCCCCATTCAACCCCTCCGTCTAGCCTAGCATCAGCCCTCGTATTCCCTATCTCTCCCGTATAAACGCATTTTCTTCCGTGACCCGTCGCATCTACCTCGTTTTCCCTATCCTTTCCCATATAAACGCAAAAAAACTGTGCCAGATCTCTTCTACATAAGCTACTTAGATGAAATGTATAAAGTTTTATTTTTATGGAATGACACAACCACAACATAAACATGGAGTTGGTAGCCACTTCTGTAAATCAAAAGCAAGTGTAATTATGTGCGGGCTTCTTTCATTTTTCTTCTTATTACACTGCTTTTCAAAACAAAATATTCAGGTAAAAGTTAAATAGTGCCTTTCTTCTTCAATCATCTGATGCTGTTGTATATCAAGTGCCGGCCCCCGTAGCTGTGGTCGCTGTAGCGTATAGCTTCGACGCTCCCCCAAGCTGAGGGTTGTGTGTTCGAGTCCCGCCGTGGGCATAGGTGTATGTGTGTGTATGTGTGCTGTAGGGTAAACAGTGGTAAACAGCGGTAAAGTAAACAGTGAAACACAGTGATAATAAACCGGGTAAACAAGGGAACATTAAAAAAAATAAAGTTCTTCAACGGCACATCATATTTGTCACACTTTTTACAAGTATCATTTTTTGGATTATGGAAACTGAAGTTGAAATTATCGACAGATATTCTTCAGTTGCATACTTCACTTCTAGGCTTCCTACCTTCTTGACAGAATTCTCTATGCAACCTGTAAGTACCTAAAATATTCAGAGCTGATGGAAAGTATTTTTAGCAGTATGTAGCCGAGAATAAAGACATTCATAAGCAGGACGCTTAAACTGATTAAGCTTATATGTTCTTGTGGAATTTTAGGAAGGTTTGCACTCTTTTTAAGTCCACCTTCGGGCATACTCCACCTTCTGAACTCCCTTTTTTCTTCACAATAACTCTCTTCTTCTGAGTTAGACACAGAGTATTGTGACGGTGATAATTTTATTTTAAAATATTTGGATAAAGATGGTTTACTAAATTTTCAGATATTCAGGACAACGTTGTTTAGGTAAATCCAGGAAGTTGGCTTTATAGTTCTTGCGAGTCATTTCCCGGATGTTGAAGTAAGTAGGAGTTTGGTGACATAATGTTTAAGGAAAGGATTAACTTCATACCCGACACGTGAGCAAGTACGTAGATTTTACTGACGTATGCTTATGTCAGTTTCTAGTTAGGCGCTAATCAGTGTTTTGTCGGGTATTTAAACTTAGAATTTTTTACAACGCTCATTAGACTGAACACACGCCTAGCTGGACTCTCTGCTGGCCCGATCCTAAAATTTATTTAGTGTTAACTTGCAAGCTTAATGTAGGAGCTATGCACTTCGAAGATGGACCGCCGGATTTACTCCGTAGCTCAGGTTAACTCACAAGCTGTTTTATTCTCTCTCTTTTAAGGTAGTTTAGTTTATATTAGACGGATTAAAATTAGAAAGATTGCGAACATAAATTTCATGTGTGATAATATTACCTTTTGACCACCCTTCCAGCTACCACAACCTGTAGGACTCTCGATGTCATCCCGTGCTATGTCCCCATTCCTTTCGTGACGTCTGGTGATGGCGCTGATGGGGTTGTTACCATCATGTCACAATTGGTTGAGGGGCTGTTCCCTACTTCCTTTCATTGGGGTTGTGCCGCGACTCTCACCCTTCCACCCATATCTGTATATATTTTCCCGCATTATGTTTTTCACGCGGCGCCGTGGCCGAGCGGTTAGACCGCTCGCCTCCCACCGAGGCAGCCCGGGTTCAATCCCAGGGACCTGCATGTGGGATTTGTGGTGGACGAAGCGGCGTCTGGGCGGGTTTTCTCCGGGTTCTCCGGTTTCCCCCGCCATTCATTCCACCAACTGCTCCATCATCACCTTTCCTTTCATCCATTTCACCGACATTTCGTTTCATCTACTTACTTCATCCCATACCAGGCATTGGGCTGATCACCCATCCTGGCTGCTCTGTCCGATCCATGAGTGTCTGCTCCTCGACGGGCCTCTGACCCCAGGCACCCGCTTGTAAGTCCTGGGGGGTGTAAGTCCTACATAAGAGGAGGGTAAACAGATAATGAATGAATGAATGTTTTTCACGATGCTGAGGGTATGTTAGTACTACATATTTGTGTTCCCTCAACCTTTTTTAGGGTGTACTGGGCGCGTCTTGTATGTTTTAAGTGCATTGGGCCCCTTGTATTTCATGCTGCACATGTAATTATAATTCCAATATAGGCTACTCCAGCTTGAGTTTGAATGTTTATCTTTGCTTATTTTTTTCTCCCCATTTCTGAAATTATTGCCACGTTCCTGGTCTCTATTTAGCTCTAGCCACCCCCAGATATTCCGATAGGTTTTAACCATGGTAAACCTAGTGGTTTCCTTGCCCCTTATGTGTAAGTATTAATTATATCTTTGTTGGGCCAGCACCCCAATTGTAAATGATCGTACCCCTAGGTTGGCCCCATCGTCTTTCATCTTTCCATTGCCATATTGCTTTATTTCTGTTACCTTTTACTAATATGTTTTCTTTTCTTATTTGCTCCCGAGCTATCGCTGGGTCGGGCCATCTACCAATTTCCTCCCTATGCCGCACGAGTATTAGCTGACGCTGGATCCGCCCACTTCATGTGCCTCATGGTGAGCTCTTATTCAGGACACACCCGGATAGCAGCTTTCCCACTGCTTTTGTCTTTACGTCATGCGCTGAGGGAGCTACCTTCCCTCCTGGACATTGTTGGGTGCAATGGTATGTGTGCGCCCAGTGGCCGTCGTCGACGGAGTGTGGGCCTCTCTGTGGTGAGGTTAAGTCTGTACCATGTGATTAAATATTTTTCAGGTCTACTTTCCATACGACTTCCTGCCTGCACAGACGCTTCAGTAATTCCGAATTATCTGTTTTACTCATCTCTTACAAAAGAAGTATACTTCGGATATTTTATTTTAATATTTATTTCATGTTGTAGAAAGTACCTCCACGACGGACTTATACTATTGCTTTTGTGAGAAAGCAATCGACGGACAGTGACTGCTGCAGAAGCAACATGATTCGTCCCACCCTTTCTCATGCAGGATGTTACCAGTGTGTTTAGGTGTGCTCCTCTGGACATGTTCTTGGTGTAACAGCACCAGGCTGATCGTTCTTTATGCCATTGCTAGTCTACTGTGTACACTTGTGTTCTTCCTTATTTTGTCCTTTTCCTTTCCTATGCGTGATAGCTATCTTCCCCCTCCCGTCATTGCCCTTGCCCTATCCTCAGCTATCCGCTCTGCCCGGCCCATCAAATGTGATGTCATTATATTATGTATTGTTACTTTTTCCTCCTTCCCGGTTAGACATCCTTACTTTATTCCGTTTCTCTTTAGGTTTTTTCACAGCTATGGACAGGTGGGTTTTCCTGGTGTGACGAGGGTTATGACGGTTATAATTTTGTTTTAAAAGCTATTGATAAATAAAGTTTTATATGGTTTTACATATTCAGGCCAAACTTTGTTTAAGTAAATGCAGGAAATTGGCTTTCTATTTCTTGTGAGTCATTTCCTAGATGTTAAAGTAAGCAGGAGTTTGGAGACACGATGTTTAAGGGAAGGATCACTTCATGTCCGACACGTGGATGAGTTAGTAATTTTTTATGACATACGCTTACGTGAGTTACTAGCTAAGCAATCAGCATTTTTTGGGTGTATTTAAACTTAGGATTTTTGACGGCGCTCTCTCTACCAACTAGTTGTCTAGCCGGAGCCTCTGCTGGTCAGTTCCTTAAGTTTATTTATTGCTGATTTGCTAACTCCACGTAGGCGCTAGACAGGGCGGAAATGGGCCGCCGGACTTCTTCCGTCACTCAGGTAAACTCACAAGCTGTTTTGTTCTTTCTCTTTTCAATATAGTTTGGTATATATTAGAGGGATTGACGATTAAAAAGTTTGGGAGGAGAAATTACATGTGTGATAATGTTACTCTTTCACCACCCTTCCAGCTACCGCAATCTGTAACCCTCTCCATGTCATCGTGTTCTGCGTGCCCTTTCTTTACGTGACGTCTGGTGAAGCCGCTGATGGCCTTGTTGCCATCATCACGTAACAGTATTAATGAACATGATTTAACATACTTAAACTCTGTGCTGCATTGAAGGAGAATAGAAGAAGTATTTTCCTACCACAATTTCGTTTACTTGCAGTACTGTCTACCTTTCTTCTCAGCTTTTCAACATGTTTAATCTCCTCAGTTACATTATTGGTGAAAAATTGATTTTGCGTTTCAAATGATAATATTCTATGAATATGTTATTTCTTTCATCTTCGTTTATTTTTTCGCCACGTTTGTTTCTGCATCTGCAACGGAATTTCAACTCTTAGGGAGGTACTACTTTTCCAGGGATTGTAGGATATTCTTAGCATGAGATTTTTTTTTAAATTTTGTTCCAAAATTTTGGAATCCTTTTCCTCTTTCTTGAAGAATATTCTGTGTAGACTTTTTTCTCCTTCTTTAGATCTTTTGGTGCATTATTATTTGAAGACATAGCAGACTCTTGTGTTTTCGAACAAATAGAACGTTTTGCTAATGTATCTTAGACTTAAACTAGAAATTAATTACTGTAATTAATGTAATTTACGTAATAAATAAATGGTTATGTTAGCTTATGTTAGATTAGAATAGGAGAAGCCTATGTCATTTTGGGGTTATGGCAGGATAGAATAGATGAAGAGAGGACAATCTAGGTTAGGGTAGGCTTATATACATTCTCCATAAAATTGGTCTTAAGTTACACATCATACATCAGACATATTGTACAACATACCCTCACAACGAACGTGCATACACATATACATTGCCATCCATCTCCAATGAACGCTAAATTATTCCTACGGCCACCTTCAAACACCTTCAACCGCTGCCCTTCCTATCTTCTCCCCTCGTATTCCTTAGATTAAGCATGGTGGACATCTTGCGCATTTGAGTGGCCTTGAGTTTTCTCCAACCTACTGGGAGTGATGTGATTCAGCATTATTACTTTATAGTTACATGTGATCAAATTATATATTTTTAAAATTTCAGTACATTAGACAAAAGTGATATAACCTGAAATCTACAAAATTAGAATCCCCTTAAAGTCTCACCATTTGTTTGTCATTCTTTTTCTTTCCTTTTGAAATTCAAAGATTTCTTATTGCTTGTTTCACCGCTCCACTGATGTATCGAATAACCATACTGCTTCATTACATTATAAAGAACTACAGTGTGTGAAGAAACACTTGTTCCATCCCATTTCACAACAAGAAGATATCCCAAAAAATTGTCACTTACTATCCATTAGTTTGGTGAAGTGCAAGTAAGTACATATTGTGTTTGTGATCTATTACTGCCACAGAGAAGCTTACTACAAAAGCAGCAGAATGTTGCAAAGGGGATCGTGGAAAATATTTCCAGTTATAGAACACATGTACAGGCAGCACTTTGGAAAACCCATCCGGTGGTGCTTCAAAAGGAAAGCTTTTAATGCCCGAGCTCCCAGCAAGACAGCATTTAAGGTGGGACCATTCACCGTTAAATCAAAGTTGGAAGCATATTTTAAAACATCACCTTCGCGTCGACAACATATTTGGGTTTTACCTTCACTTCCTCTTTCACTCTATATTCCTGTTCCTTTTCTTAAGATTTTGAAAATAAAGGGGATAAAAACACGTTAAATCGGGAAGGTGCACTTTTGTAAAATTATGCTCTTTGAACATTTCGGCAAATGAAGCCTCGTGAAAGTCTTTTTGAAATACAGTGGTGTAAGAGAAACTGCAGTTCGTGGTGCGCAGCGGAACAGTCCAGAGCTATAAACAATATAAAACACAATAACATGCAGATTATTGTTCGTTACCTACCTTATCGAACGTTTATAGTACATATTGGAATTAAACTATGAAGTTCTGAATTTGTGGTTTTACACGAGGACAATAGCAACAGCATATAATTAGAAGGCACTCCAAATCCCTTATCACAAAATAGGACATTTCAAAACGGAGCAGATTTCAACCATTTATATAAAAAAGACTGATAAAACCAAATATTATCCACATGTCGCCGAATAAGTGAAATTTCGATGTTCATTCAGTTTCTTGATCTTTAAAAGGAAGAAAATTCGTTGCTCGGAAACGTTGAATTATAACTCCATTTCTTGCCACAAACAAAGCATTTGGTTCTCAGTTATCAACATTTCATGCCAAATATAACCTACTTTTGACAGGCAGCTATTGGTTGAATACACGCACAAATGAGTAGATGCAAATGAACAATAGATTAACAGCAAACTGCAATTCACAACATTATTTTTCCGTTGCCCTGTGCTCATCAAGTTTCTGTATGCACCTAGAAGACTTTCATGGCCCTAAATGGAAGTTCTAAGACTGTTTTTATAAACTTTGAACTTCCCTCTATCCAGTGGGGTGCAGAATGTGTTTGCCACTTACACGGTTTATCTGAAATAAAATCAGTAATATTCTCAATTTTTTAATAATTCTGTACACATCTCAGAACTATATGTCGAATCAGCCAACTCTATGTTTCTCTACGCATTCAATCCGTATATTATAGTTTTACGTGAAGGCATCACTCGCTTTTAGAAAAAATAATTCTGCAGCTAAGACTTTTATAATTAATATATTCCTTCATGTGCGTAACAATTCTTAAATATTACTAGTGCATAAATACAAGGAAACTGCAAGAAGCATAAAAGGTATAAGGTGGTATAGAGATGAAATCAAGGTATTTCGTCGTGCAACATTTTGGAAAAGGTATATTGTGGTCCAGTGTATTAGCGGTCCAACACTTCTGTGGTGAACTTGAAGATCGATGGTTGAAACCTCCTTCCGTGAGTTTTTGTTAATTCATTCAATTTTATTCCTTTATCTCTTGAGCGCAAACATTTAACCAAATACTAACTATGTTATGTAATTATTAATATAGTTGGCTATATCACGTGCAATAGTATACATTTTTACTACTTTATTTTAGTTGTTAATTTCTTAATTTTACGCAGGAGGGAACCAGAACTATTTCATATTTCATTTAGAAATATTAACCAGAGTAATCCGTTTTCAACTGTCATATAGTATTTTATTCTGAAATATAGATTTCCAAGTCTAAAACAATAAGTAAAAGGAGAGAAATGAAGTTGCTTGTGATGTATGATTCGAATTCACAATGGTAGTTTGTATCACTAAACGTAAGAGGAAGTGAAGGCAAAACCCAAATATGCTATCGACGCAAAGCAATGTTTTAAACATGCTTCCGACGTATGATCATTATACTAATCAGCTATTTGCTACGTAGAGTCTCAGGGAGGGGGGGCTATAAATAACTGTAATATAGCTTTATACTAGACAAACCCTACCTATAATTCGAAGATTTTCTTTACTTAAATCCCATGTTAGACGCTATTAACATTACTATTTAACCGGCACAAGAATATCAAACGTATGAGGAGTAATTCACGCCAAAATTTAGTTTATTCTCTGGAGATTGACTGTTAAACACGAATATTAGGCCTGTATCTTTTCGTTGGTTGTAACTTATCGTTTTTCCAGTATCTTAATTTTCTTTATGGCTGATTTTAAGTCGGATCCTCTGATAGATGTTTTCCCTATTTAGTTCTTTTGGAGGTCGTTAGCACAGTGCACTGAGTAATAAAAATGAATAAATCTGCTAAAAAAGTGGTGTAGTTCTAAAAGGGAACCTTGGTTTTGTGGACTGGCCACGGATCGCGTGTATGCGTGGTTCACTTGCACTGCAGTGAGCTCGTTATTGTAACGCTGACTCACTAGCGAGAATGACCCGCTCAAGGCTACGCTAATCGGCTGTGTATGACAACTGTCAGCTACTGCTTTCTTTCGAACTGTAAAGACTAAGGCTTCTTCACTGTCAATCTCAAAAGTGAAAGCCTATTCAAACATCTGTGCTGTGTGTGACTTAATTTAGAATATTCTCATCATTGTTGCTCACTGAAATGCCTATCGAGAAATTCTCGCTTGAACAAAAAATGTTTACGAAGAATGCACACTTAGAAGCCGAATCGTGTAGACGACAATTTCAGGTGAAACAGAGCTGTATTCTAGTTCCAAGTAGAGATACTGCCACAGGTCTGATTAATAATTGGGACAGCGGTATCACTAAACGCTAAACCTAAGAAGCAAAAGAGACGTGTTCCAACGGAGAGAAAAATTCATAAATTTGGTGCCTCATTGAACGCTCTACAACGAAGTCTCTAATGCGTGTTGTACAGCAAGTAGGTGTTTAAAAAGCCTCTGTCCATACAGCTACTGAACTTTAAAAATTTAAAATTGAAACCTTCCTACAAAATTAGCATTGTTCATGAATTACAACCACATAAGGACGAAAGACGAGTCATTTTTTCGAACTGCATTTTAAAAAATATCGTTAAAGGTACTGTTGACCAACATCCAATAATCTTCTCAAATGCGGTGTGGTTTCATTTATATGGCCATGTTGCCTGGCAGAACAATAGGTATTGGAAAGCAGGAAATTCTCATTTAATTCATGAAGTTCCATTATATGATGTAAAATTGGTCTATGATGTAGTATAAGAGCCAAAGGAATAATAGGGCCCACATTTATCGGCGATAACATAAATTCCGATAGTTAGAGCAAAAATATTCTTGCACCACTTTATTAAACGTTGTCAGAAGATGAGAGAGAAAATGGGTATTCTCAACAGGATTCGGCAACAGGCAATGCTGCCCTAACTCCTTGGAAGACATAAAGGTGGGTGCTTGATGAACTAAATTCTTGCAAGCATTAAATAATTCTCACAAAATATAAATAAACGGATGCAGTTTTCTTTTACCAGAATCGCTCAAAATGTTATGTTCCACTTCTACTCAGGCACCAACTAAGGTAGGACACAGCATTTTTGCACCCTTATAATCGTACCTTTCTTCGTATGCTGGTTTAGAAATTATGAAGGATAGCAAAACTGAATAGTGCCGTTAAAATGATATCGTCTCTACCTTCTCGTAACAAGAAACTCTTGAGTAGGAAATTTATGGGGATTTTGAGAACAAAGGAATAGCGCCAGCTCCGCCCCCTTCCTTTGTGGCCTGACCCTTAAAAGCCGCCGGCTCCTCCCGCTTGCTTTGTGGGCTTACCCTTAAAGCCGCCGAAGATGACCCCTCCTTTTTGGCCTCACCTAATGTCGTCAGGCTCTGTGCCGGTGGCCACACCCCTTTCCTTTTTGGTCTTACCCTTAAAGCCGCCGAAGATGACCCCTCCTTTTTGGCCTGATCTAATGTCGTCAGGCTCTGTGCCGGTGGCCACACCCCTTTCCTTTGTGGTCTTACCCTTAAAGCCGCCGAAGATGACCCCTCCTTTTTGGCCTCACCTAATATCGCCAGGTTCTGTGCCGCTGGCAACACCCTCCCCTCTCCATTGCTGTCTAACCCGTACGCGTCTACACCCACCCCTCTTTGAGTGTGCTGGTATGTAGAGTAGTGGAGGAACGCTGGCCACAACCCCTCATATGTTTGCTGTAGAGGAGTGTGGGTAATATGGCATTGTTCCCGCACGCGCGCCATCCCTCTCCCTCCCTCCCTCCCTTGCGGCCTGACTTATACTGCTAACGTCATGGCATTGCGCCTCTGAAGGGCTGGAGGCGAACACTCGATCGAAGTATCCCCGCCGCGTATAATTAAACGCTGCTCCTCGATCGATGAATACGATTAGGTATTTTTGATTGATTAATGTAATTAAGTGTATATGAATTGACTCGCGCGCACCTGGTCGCCATCGTATATATGTGTGCGTGGGTGTTAAGGTGATTATTACATGTGTATAATTATTACAACTAATAACATTTGTTTAATTCTACTTTTAAGGGAAAATATATTTTGGGTTTATGAGAATATTACAACACTTAGATGAATCCATGGCTGAAAGGACCGAGTTGCAGTAATGAGACGTTAACGCGTGATAATTTCGCTGAAAGACCGCGCGCAACCCTTCCTCTATGCAGCATCTCACACTAGTGACCGGCCCCCTCAAGACCCGAAAGCAAGCTAGCATTCACCCCCTCCATTCCTCCCGCTCGGTACAGTTCGCCTTCTCCTGCGAAGACAGATAGTGAAGAAAGAGACGGAATTATTGAACCGGCTCCACAATGCAGCAGTGTGACGCTAAGCGCACGTACTTGAAGAAACACATTCTCATACATGTTGAGGTATCGCGGTCTGAGGACCAAAAGGAAACGTCGTTACATTTTTAAACGCAGAGGTGAGCGTTACTAGGCTCCCGTATATGGGCAGACAAGGCCTCAGAGCCCACTCTCTCTCTCTCTCTCTCTCTCTAACTGACCTTCAAGAATTCACGTCGACACGAGGTGCTACATATGCACGTGGGTGCACAAGGGTGGGAGTGCTTGTGCAGATAGCTAGGCTCCTGAATAATTTAAAGTGGTGGGATTATAATAATGGGAAAAGCTAGCCGCCCAGAATTATTTCAATTGTGAATAAACTTCACTGATTAATTGAAAATTGCAGTGTATTCTTTAACTTGCCTCACCCACAATAACCTGAGATTTAAGAATTAGATATAGGTAGGAAGAGTTAGGAATGGAATAAGCAAAAACCGACGAGCATCAATAGCGGAGGAAGAATACTGCCGAAGACCACAACAACCCAATCATCGGCGATTTCGCGCTACAAATAGCGCACAGCAACGTTTCCCGTTACAGTACTTTGGTAGGGTAATCGAAGTAGGCAGGACTTAGGTTAACAAAGGGCATGATTTCCTAACACTGGGGTCGTCGTATAGTCTTTTACATTTTACAGCATTGATTTAGTGCCTTAAATTATGGGCAGTCCTTAGCGCTTAAACACCCCGATCATGTTATTACATAAGTAGGTAAAATAAAGCTTTTAACTCACTTTTACATACTAATGCGGAATGAAACGATCGCATGTGTAATCACATGCAAAAATGTTTTTTGGCCCCCCCACCAACTATGACAGCATTTACTGTCAACGGAGCCGACGTCTCTAAGTGCTTGTCACCTGCTCAGTTGAGTGACAAGGGGTTTACACGGGATCTACTACCTGTCAATCAACTTGATAGCGATTAGATAATTTTACAATTAATGCTCATCATTGACTTCAATGGGCCGAAACCTAGGACAAAGGATATTCCGTCCCTCAATGGCTGAATTTTGTCGTTTCTTCCGCTAATTTGATTGTTGTGGTGGCTATATCGATGGATAAAGTGAAGATGTTAATCAAATTGTTTAATAATTAACATTTGTGGCAAAACGTGTGTGTCAATTCGAATTCACTTGTCTCCCCGAATTGTTACTATTATTGTTACCAATTATGTGTTTCTGCTGGTATTTAAAGTTTACCGCCATTAAAAATTCGCGGGCCGTTGATCGATTAATATATTGAAGTGTTAATTGAGTCCCGCGCCTTCAAAGGGATGTTACCGTACATATTAAGGAATGCTGGCTGTATAATGACGATCAAACACCAGCTAAATTATCACACAAAATTAACTTAAAAGAGTAGAAGCAGCGAAAACATAATCTACTACCTCTATGACTGGAGATTACCGTCATTGAAATAACGCGTGCCGTGGCATTGAGTAACACAATTAAGTGTTTATTAATTGACTTCAAAGGGATGCTACGGATAAAGGCCACCGACAGGGGAGAGTTATATGAAACTTAAATGCTATTTTAGGAATATCGACATTGAAAGACGCTTGTCATTGAAGCGATTAACATAACTAGGTGTTTATTAATTGACTCCCACGCCTTCAAAGGGGTCTTACCGTACATATCAGATAATACCGTCAGCATGACAACGGTCAGACACTTGGTTAGTTATCACACATCATTGACTTCAAAGTGTTGGAGCCGCGAACAAGGGGGTCTACTGCTCGTATGACTGACGATTACTGGCATTAAAAACATGCGCGTCGTTGAATGGGTTAACATAATTGTTTACTAAATCATTTAATAGGGATCTTGCCGATAAAGGCTACCGGTAGGGGAGGGGTATGTGAAACCTAAACGTCATTTTGAGGAATACCGACATTCAGATACGCTTGTCATTGAATCAATTAACATAAATAGGTGTTTATTAATTGAATTTAATATCTTCTATCACTACAAGCCGCACAGTTTTGATCGAATTTTTTGTATATTCATTTACTTATCACGGAATGTTGAGAGCCCGTCTAGGCTAACTGTGGAGGTGTGCTTAATTTAAAAAATGTACTTAATAATTACTATTCTATAACGATACAAGCACCGGTTATTAATATCATGTAAAATAACTATAGGATCATTCTTCTGGATGTTTAAATGTCGAGAGATTAATGAATGAATAAATGGTTAATTCATATGAAGGATAGAGTATATATATTGTTGTAACCACGACGATACTATCGCTAGTTGTTAGTATCAATAAGTGCTTAATAATTATGCTAAATTACTGACATTAGTACTAAAATTTGTTTACATAATTTTACCCCTTAAACCTTCACCTATACGAATAGAGTAAAAAGGATTTTCAAATAAAATTTAATGAACCAACTTTGTAAACCGGTAAAGAGTTAGTGGTAAAAGGTTGAAAAGTCAATTGTTAAAGACATACACACACGCCGTATAATTGCAACATCGTGATCATTTGGCTGCTGTCTCTAGCGGAATTCGGTATCGATTCACTCCTAAATACTTAACTGCATAGGGCATTATTAGATAATGTGAGTAAACATCTCAATACTATTGTAAGTTTGCCGCGAATATGTGCCAGAGTGCGGATTTTTGCCTTAAGGCGCAAATATTTCAAAAGGTTGATAAATCTAAAAGCAGAAAAAATGCATTAGGCTCAAACACAGTCATAGTCAAAAATCTGCCTGTCTGGTCCCCTCTCTGTAAACAGGTTAGACCAATTACCTCCGCATAAGTGCTCATACCTAGATTCCAAAACTTCAAACAAGGCAGTACTAGAAAAATTACTAGTACTTAAAAACTACATAATGTTGACAATTCAAAAAGGAGTTTAGTTATTTTCTCTGTGTTCACGATAAACAACCATATGCGATCGAATAATCCGTTTTAAGCTCCGTTTAGCTCAATATGTATTGAACAGATGGTTTGCATGTACATACCCGTTTAGGACGAAGATATAAAGTGTTTTTGTTTCTACGAAAATGCTCGAGCTAAGAGAGCCCATTCATTATTTCCCAGTTGACAAGATAATTCATTGAAAAATGTGTTTACAACACACAGGAGCCTCAAAAGTTCTGAGAAATAAGGATTCTTTACTTATGCCGAGACAAATTTTTTTAAAAAAAGAAAAAATGCAGCATTGAATATCAGAACAGGAAATATTCCATAGCCCGGGAGACTATCTCCCCAACCGAAGTCAACGAAAAATATTTGGAAGCCAATGGAAAATGGTATTTCAGTAACCAATCCGCATAACTTTGCAAAAACAGACAAACCAACCAGCTTGATTCATTTCTAAGTCACTGTGTATGTGTCGGTATTAAGCGTACATTGAACCAATACTACAAATACTTGTTTATACATACTTGGGCAACCAGTACTACATATAAATGTTTATACATACTTGGGCAATATAAAGAGTTGAAACTCATATTTATATTTCCTTCGTGTTCTACCGTGTATTACAAGACCGATATGTGCGTGTGCGAGTATTTAGATTAACATTCAAGAATAGTGCAAGCATCTGTCTTAAAAGGACATGTTACTTTATTTCATCGAAAATGTCGGGTCAGCTTTAAAACACATTCACCTTTAATGAAATATAATTGTCACTTGGATATGTGAATTGTATTCAAGTGTTTTCCTCTTAAATTATTTTAGCAATAATTCGAATATAATACCTAACTCTTATATTCTGTGACAAGTCCTAACAAGGAATTATCTCAAGTACGTTTTAGCTAGTCAACATTATTCAGCTTAAGGCGCCCATTACTGCCATTATTATTACTACTACTACTTTGTTGTTGTTGTGCTTGTCCTTGTCGTTATGCTTCTCCTTGGCCATGTACTTGTCCTCGTTATCGTCATCATCATCATCATTATGATGGCCATGATCATCATCGTTGTCATCGCCAGGATCATGGTCATCGTCATCATCCTGATTGTCATCATAATTGATTGTTATTATTATTATTATTATTATTATTATTATTATTATAATAGAGGAGACTGGAGTAGACAACCAACGATACATCACACTCCTACAAGGAGAGCCCACACCATAACATCTTGCAGGATGTTTTATCGCAGTGACGTAGATGCGTCATGTAGCATATGATTCATACAGGATACATTACCACTATCGTCTCCATTATTTGCAGTGACATCTCTTCCATTTAACTTCATTCACCACCGCCTTCAAGAGCTTCAACAATAATACTTATTTATCTGACACCCCAGACATTGAGCCAGCAAATACCAAATTCCGCACCGACAATTTGCTCGACATACTCAATAGCAATAGCAAACACCACCCATGGACATTCAAAACTCACCCCCACTATGAGGCTTCGCTTCATTAGCACAATCGCTAATACCAAGCGCCATTTCATTAAACAATCAGCAACAGCCACATTACCATAGACGGAGAAGGCCACGTCCAGCATTTGGGCATATCTAAAAAATTCTACCACCGCTATCGCTACTATTACCCACAAATCGAGAGGCAATCAAACGATACCTAAGAACACAGTCTATCACAAACATTTAATATTTCTAAGGACTCAGAATCACACACATACACACGTCGGCACATACACAAAACACACGCATGCTAGTAGTAATTACTTCAAGCAGATAATACAGAATTTACCGAATGATCGAATACGTCAATTTGTATTATTTGCTTTATATGTAATTTACAATTTTCAACTTGGGCATTCAAAGTCTCCATTAATCAATGAAACACTGCATTGATAAATGTACATAATTTACTTTATATGTAATTTAGAATTTGCGAATTAGACGTCTAAATTCGCGTTTGATTCTAATCATCAATAAACATGTATACACCAATGTATATTATGCGTATTATATGTAAGGTATACTTGCAGTACACTTAGGTATTATGTTTTCTTTTAACATTATGTCTATCTTATTATCATTCCTTTGGCACTATCGATTAGGATTCCCAAACCGCTCCCTCATTAGATGCATTTGAAGCTTTCAAACATTTCACCTAAACAGATTGCTACAATGTATGTATACTGAAAACATATAGTGTAGCTATTTTTGGAACAATTTATGGTAAATAAAAAATGAGTTGGCTGCAAAATGGACATTTGCAAGAATATTTCCTGAAGAAGAGCTAGAGAATGTCATGTGAGTGCAGCACATCAGATTCTTTTAAGTATTTGGAAAAAAAGAAAATATGTAATATTTTATAATTACATTTTTTAATACCTACTAATAAAATGTGGACATAAACTTTAATTACGCTATTAGTTAGGGAAG
Organism: Deroplatys truncata; assembly: GCA_030765065.1. NCBI lineage: Eukaryota > Metazoa > Arthropoda > Insecta > Mantodea > Mantidae > Deroplatys > Deroplatys truncata. The sequence continues at coordinate 521,187,679 of CM060990.1, read as the reverse complement.
AAATCAGTGTTGAGCACGAGACTTAAATTCGCGCTTAAATTTCACAAAATATTAACATTGTTGTTGAATAACTTCGCAAAGAAGCATAGTAACAAGAATTTTCCTTGTGTCTTTTCACACTGTTAATAATAGAGAACTTCACAAAACTTACTTTATTTATTCCTAATAAAACATTGTGTGGAGGAATTGTAAATGAGATGCTGCTGAGTAATGAAAACCTGAGAAAAGTGAGTTTAAACATTGTAACGCTAAAATATCGTTACATTATGCAGTTTAAATACATTGATTACATATGGAGGGTCTAATTCGCGTTTTTTCGTCTCTACAACTAATTAATTTTTGAAGGTTCCTGGGTAATCTCTTATAACAGTGCTGTGCATCTATATTGGCTAAATATATCATTTTACTGTAATTTTATAGGCGCAAGGCTTACAGATAGATCTGATTCATAGGGGAATACATCCTACGAGTCATCAAAACGATGTTCCCTGATCCAAGGAAATTCTCTGTTTCGAGAATGTCAGATTTTTAAGCTTGCGCTCAGGGAACGTAATCATCCGCAAACCTGAGTTAAATATCTCCAATATACTTGGGGAATAAAATGCAGTTTTCCCAGATCTAGGAATAGCTTCCGCCCATTAGACTATACAGACCATCACATTAACACAGAAATGTGCGTAATATCACCTCAAGTTATGCATGAAAAAGAGGAATACAGTGAGGAGTTTACATGATAGACTGCACTAACGATTTGACGCGAACAAAAAAACCCATTTAGAGAATGACTTGATACGTGGTTATATAGAACCTTCCAGAATTAGCGTTGCGATTACGGCAAGGATTGAGAACGCTAAAAAACTACTTTTTAAGAAAGTTTATTCCATTAAAAGATTTTAATTGTTGTATAGCTTATTCCTTTTACAACATCTAATTCCAGAGGGTATGATAAGGAGATTGCGAATGAATGAAATGTATAACAAGATCAATAAACAGTGTTATATAGTATACATCCAATTTATTCTATAAAAATGATCCTAATAGCATCCTTCACAAAAACTGCACATATATCGTAAGAAAAATGATGGTAGTGTAGATCTCCTAAACATTCAAACATTTAATCCAGTGGTGCTCAATTACAAGCAGGAAAGGTGAGGTTGAAATCACCTCCTTCCGCCCGCTGCGACAGAATGACGCATTTATCGTGTTTACCGAGTTCCAGTAGCGGCACTGCGATGCCATTCTTACGTACAGAAAATCAAGCGCGTACAGGTTCATATTTTACTCCTGATTAACCGACATGATGTTTCTGAGGACGACTTCTTCGTCGCGATTTACGTTGTACAAGGTCTTCAATATTTGGTGCAAAAGACGAAGTGCACAGTCTCAAAATATAAGCAAGGTGATTGTCATTTATGTGGCTGCGATACTCACTTTTAATGCAGTTAATTTTTGAAAATGTTTGTTTCCGATATAAGTGGAACCAAAGACTGCCATTAAAATAGAGGCAAACTAATGTAATCTCGGATAACCAACGCAGGGCAAAGATTTAAACAATTCCCACCCTTCTTTCTCAGAACGTGTTACGGTCGTGGAATTCTGCAATTCAAGTAGTTACGTTTGTAGTTCGTGTGGAACCTCACTACATGGAAACTTTAAAGGAGTGCAAAATAATTGGATTTTGATCTCAAATGTCTTTAGGTCCTCAAATTGTGAAGAGAATGTGTCATATAGTTGATTCAAAAGTTCGTAGTATTTTTCCAGGAGAGTAACGTATATCGTGAAACGGAACGTAAGCAAGGGAAATGGTATAAATCTGCAACTATCAGTTGTCCTTCCAACAATCGCAATTGTGCCATAAATGTGTTCACGGCGTCAACTAAACACAATTTTTTTTATTTGTACTCTGCAAGCTTGCATAATCAAATAGATCTGTTGAAAACTCCACGTCACACAGCCATTCGTCTTGTGTCAATTCAAGACCTTCTTTTCTCTGAAACAATAATATAAAATACAGTTATTATTTAAGCGTCTCAAAAGAAGCTGCAAAATTGTATGGACATTACAATTGTTAGCATTTAATTTGGGATGCTTACTTTGTTTTTCATAAATTCCGGAATTACCTGCTGTTGAAAGAAGCATTTTAATATGGACCCTTACTAGGCCACCTGACATTACAGCAGTATGGAAATTTTGAAAATTCGGTTCCTAGCTCTTGCAGGAGATTTTGAATTTTTCTATGCGAAGGCTATTTGATGTAATGAAATTGGCGCATTTTACAACTGACATGAGGTTATTTAACGTAACGGAGTTGGCACATAAAGCCTCCCTATGAATTATGCAGTGTATGGGTAAAAAGTCAGATTCAGTATTTCTATGTTATAAAAACTTACTCAGCCTGCCACTGAAATCATTTTATTGTGCCCCGTCTGTCGTAACACTCACGAGTTTTTCCCACTGAACCTCAAATTTGTTTGTAGCATCATGAGCAGCGTTGAAAATGGCTTTTCAACAAATTGTGCTTTTAAAGTACACTATACCTAGTATTTCTTCCATAACATTTAATTCATTATTAATTCATTACCCTTATAAATTCAATCAATTGCGCATCGTCAGATCTGTCCACCGATTTGCCTAGGACTACAGAAAAAATGCCAGTGATCTTATTTTGTCCTTTAACTGCATTTCCAAATCAAAATCCAATTTTTCTATGCACCTCGTTGCTTTACCTCGAGAGAGACTGACTGATGCAAATAAATTTAATAAATTGGGACATAATTCCTTTGCAACAACTAGGCAGTATTGTTTGATAAATTTTCCTTCGCTAAATGACTTCATAGTTTTCTCAATAAGTTCAGCCGGTTTATAGGAAAATGTACGACATGCTGAACATTAGGGTCATAATGAATAGGTGCTTACATTTTTTCAGTTTTTGCGATCTAGCTTCACCTGGAACAAAGATATGTTAAATGTTAGTAGCACTCATCTACAAATGATTGAATTAATCAATTGAAATGCAATATCTACAAACAACGTGATAATTACAAACCTGAAAGAATGTGTTTGCCATATTCACTTTGGTGGTATCTACGAAAACGTCACTTAATATTTTGAAGAGAGACGTACGATAAAGACTTCTTACAAATTAGACACTTAACTTTATCGTCTTCATATCGAATGCAGAAACATTCGTCCTCCTATTCAATGTGGAACGTATACCCTGTTGACATGGTACTACTACTCCGTGCTATCCGCCTCTAAATACTAGGTCTGTCTCTCGTTGCCTTGGTCACTGGTGGTGGGAAAATAACATGTGTAGGGGAAACGAGCATGTGCTGCAAGGTTGAGCAACCCTGATATAATCTTTTGCATCACATGGCAAAGATACATATAGGTAAGCACTTCATCGTGTAAAATTAAAGATTTCAGCAATGTCTGGATAAAGTGGTTTAGAGCAGAAGTTAATGGTAATCAGGATGTACTTCAAAGATTTTGTTAACTCTAGTCAAAGTTAATAAGCACTACTTTGTATGACCGTCACTGTATAACTTTAGAAGCTTTCAGCTCGTTTACAATTTATTCAATGTATTGCCTACGAATGCTATTGACAGTATCTCTAGATGTGATGAGTGACCTAGCCTTTTTCACCAGTGTATTCGGATTTGCAAAAGCAGATAATATCACTGAGTTATCAGCCCTATAGTCACCATAGGAAGATAAAATTAGCAAACAACCAACTGATTCACTGTATTCAACATCTTCTTTATTTATATTTGAATTGATTATCATGTTGAGGTTTATCTTTCTGATTTTTCACTCACAGGAGATTCAAGCTCGTGACACTGCAATTCACAATTATAATATGTTCTTCTATGTATATTAAGCCTTGATAAAGTTCGATCCCTTAAAACCCGTTTGCATATACAACACTTAACGAACCACTTTCTTTCCTTGCGTAATGTATGGAAAATGAAGTTTCCAAAAAGTCCGGTGTAAAGCTTCTCCAGCACACTAACCCATATTTAAAAGAAACTGTCTGAGAAGTTAGTGGAATACGTAAATGCTAACGCGCGAAAAATTCAAACAAATGAATTAAATTAAGAAGTCTCACTACTTAGGGCATTCAAAAAGTAACGGAAACCTGGCTATAACATCATAAAAATTTATTTATGTTGCTTTTGGCAACAGGAACTACATTTATAGTCCCAGACCTGGTCAACAATACGTTGCTAAAACATTGGAAGAGGCGTATTCCAATTGCAGCACCATTTCTGGATATCTCTCTCAGTGATCGACCTAGAGCTCTCTGAATGTAAACTCTTGGTTGAAATCGAATGCCTCGTAATTGAATTAGTTGCAATAGTTTTATAAGGCAGGACTTCGTACCGCAAGCTTCTTGAAATGCTCTGAAGCACTGATTTACATTTTTTCCTCTTGCAATTTGAATTTTTACAAAGACCTTTGTTCATACCTACTGAATATCGTTTGAGGATTGTATTACTTACTGAATGTGAGAAACAGTGAACGTATCTACAAAATATTACTATTTTGTGACTTTCAATATTACAAATTTATACAACAAAGACTGCTAAACAATACACTACAGGACTGTAATTGTCACCATCAGGATCTCTGATTTACAACAGTGTTGCCGTTACCTTTCTAATGCCCTAGTATATGATCGAACCCGTGGTAGATACAAAACTCAGATAACCTAACCACGCACCAAACATCGCAACCTAGAACATCCAACTTAACCTATCTTGGTCTAACCTGGCATTGTCGATTCTCTTATAATCTGTTCCATCCGGTCTATTCTAACCCAATACAAGAATTATAACCCAAACTGGAACATCCATTGTCTTCTTTTGCACTCTAGTACGCTCCACCCTAACCCCGCACCCAACAAAAAATGAGCAGAAATAAGTTCAAACGCAACAGACGTGACCGAAAATGTGACCAACATGACCAGAAAGCGTGACCAGGCGTGACAAAAGCTGACTAAAGTGACAAAATATAACCAGATGCTATCAGAAACGTAGCCAAACAACCAAACGTGACCATATGAGACCACAAACGTGACTGAAAGTGACCAAAGACGTGCCTAAACGTGACCAGACTTTTTTAATAATTGTAAAGCACTTATACAGCAATTTGGATTAAAATTTATGACTAGTGTTACAAAGAGATATCTAAACACGCCGCCTTTCGATATTAATTCACTAATTTATTCATTCTTTCTCTGTCCCTATCTAGAGGTAAAATCCTGTCATTATTTTTGTAGGATATTATTAACTAGCGCCTGTATCGAATAAGAATATTAATTATGAAATACGTTTTTGTAATTAACGACATCTCCATGGTTTTCTTTGAGGAGCTCTCAATATTAATTTATATGTAAATAAATATACAAAACTCCGATCAAAACTTTGCGGCTTGTAGTGTCGGAAGCTATTAAGGTCAATTAATGAATTAAGGTCAATTAGGTTTTACGTAACCCTACATTGATGGTCGCCCTTGTCGGTAACTCCCCTATAAAGTCAATTAATAAACATCTAATATTAATCGATTCAACCGCACGCTGTTTTCAATGTCGCTCATCTCCAGTCATAGAGGCTGTAGACCCTTTCGTTTGCGACTTCAACACTTTGAAGTCAATGATGTGTGATAATTGAGGACATGTCTAATCTTTATCATGCTGGCGGTATTCTTTGATATGTACAGTAACACTCATTTTTAAAGGCGCGGGACTTAATAAACATTGTTTATGATAATCGATTCAATGACGAGTGTCTTTAAATGTCAGTATTCTTCAAATGAATCTTAAGTTCCACATTCCACCTTCCATTCGGTCAGCTTTATCAGTACTACCTCTTTGAAGTCAATTAATATACACTGAATTATGATCGTTAACATCCCTTTGAAGTCAATTAATAAACGATTCAACGGCAGGCGTATTTTCATTAACGGCAATCTCCAGTCATAGAGAGTAGATTCTTTTGTTCGCGGCTTCAATCCTTTGAAGTCAATGATGTGTGATAACTGAACACGAGTCTGATGGTTATCATACTGTCGGCATTCTTTAATATGTACTCTAATACCCCTTTGAAGGCGTATTAGTCTATTAATAAGTATTTAATTATTTTAATACATTAAGGGCTCGCAGCTTTTCAATTACGGATAGCTTCAAAGACCGCCAAAGAAAACGATAGTAACAGCCCGTTATTAAAGGGAAGATGCTAACAATAAAGGGAATCTGATGACACCAATAAATTCAGGGGAAAATTAATTGAAAGTGACAGCCATGTTGTACCAGAAACGTCAATTGTTAAACAATTTGATTAACATCTTCCTTGTGTCATTCGATCTAGCCCACACGACCATCAAATTAGTAGAGGGGATGGCTTTCTCCGGGTGTAGATGGGCAATATATCCATAGTCCATGGCTTCGTCTTCTTTTCTTATTCATGGATTCTCCTTAACTGCTATGGTTCTCAGCGTTCCGTTCTATACTGGAAGTGAAAGACCGGAAATTTTGTTCAGATAACTCTTTATCAGGAGTGAGATTCTTTTACGTACCGCAAATTTACGACACGAGACCATCGGCTGCACTTTTCTTCTTCCCTTTGAAAGAAAGCCATGCTAAGGATTTTTACGCCCGAAAAATTCCAAAGGTCTCCCCACGGGTTTGAACCCGCGAACTCGGAAAGTAGAGGCTAGCAAGGTATCCCTAAACCATGGAGGAAGTTTGAATTCAACGATGCGGGATACCTTAAAACTTGACTGATAGTTATCAAACTGATTTACATAGGATAGATCTTTTGTGAACTCCTTGTCAGTGAAACATTCAGGTGACAAGCACTTAGAGACGTCGGCTTCTTTGTCGGTAAACATCGTCATAGGAGGTGGGGCTGTGAAAAATTCATTACTTGCCCATAATTTATGGCACTAAATCACTGCTGTAAATTGTAAAAGAGTATACGACAACCCTAATGTTAGGAACACACGCCCTTTGTTAACCTAAGTCCTGCCTACCTCGATTACCCTACCAAAGTACCTAAGCTATACGTTTCCAAATCTTAAGCTTATTATTCCATCTGAAAAACTACTTTTACTCTTGTTCGTGCTAACTGTAAGAATTGCTTCCCTTTCTAGTTTACAGAACTGGTATACGGTCATTTTCATGCAACTCTCTGATTCCTTAGCGTTCTAATTACTTGAACCTTGAGGTTTCGTGTTGACTGAGTTCCCGGGAATAACAAATTGCCTTAGCTACTCCGGCTTCCTAGTAATTGCTTTGCGTTAACGCATAATTTTCCTGGTAATGATTTCTTAGCTACTGACCAAACTGTAACCAGTTCTTAAATTATGCATTGAATTTAATATATGGAAATTGTTTGTCGTAATTATTTATCTACCTCCATAGCATGTCTTTACAAAATTAGTAATCGTAGCAGTCAATAATTCTGGTATCTAAATCCACCTGTGTGTGTGTATGTGTGTGTGTGTGTGTGTGTGTGTGAGAGAGATATATGGAAGTTTAGTGATAACAGCCTTCTTTGATTAAATGCTCAGAGAATTAACTTCTCAGAAAGTACAAATGGTTCTCTATTATACGTATTTCGAGTACTGGATGTCCTGCACTGACCAACAATCTAGTAATGGTTTGAAAATATTCTCCTCTAGTCACTTCTTCACTTATTCAAACTGATTATTTTGTGTTTCCAAAGTGAATTATACTGCTCTTAAATGTTGAAGTCTCCAATATTTCATAATTAATGGAACATGCAAATCAATAGGAGTCATTATTTTGGAAACGGCAAATGCTACCATAATATTAAATGGCAGCACAGGTTATGCATTTTAAAGAAAACGTTGATTTTCCTGCAGGAGATCCTTTATGATTTCTTAAGAGCTTGCCATTTATATGAAGCTGTTTAAAAATGCAGAGAAGTGAATACGCTGCTGAAGAAAAACACAAGGTACGCATTTTATTATATCAACATCTCAAACTTATGACACATTTATTAGAAACGTTAGAACCAGTTTTGGGAAAATGGAAAGTAAATAAATCCCTACCACGTAAAAGAATGGTTTGGGGTTGGAGAACTTTCTGAAAATCTTCACCTGGCATTCTTGGACTACATTTGACACTGGTATGAACTTTGGTATATACTTGATTTTTCTTTTCTCAGTTAATCTGCTCCTTCACGCACAGACACATAAACACACAGACGACTTCATAAGCGTGTATCTAGTGGTATATCGACATTCAATCTTTGAGTGGAATTCATTAACTGCTATGCATATGTAGAGATGAATGCATACGCAATGCACATGCACCCTTTGCAGAAGTACATATACGAGCCCTATTCGCCAGGTCTGTACAGGGATTCATAGGACAACTGTATTGAGAAAGCAATTGGTTGTTGTTTGGCTGTTTGCCGTTCAGCTTTGGTAAATGTGCAAACTCCTCATTACTATGGATAGTCCACACAATACCAAGATGTACTTCTTATTTAGCTTTGATACTAAAATGTTTAGAAGTTTCTGAATTTTCTTTCTGTTTATCAATAAATTGCATGATTTGTGTTCATATTGAAAGTAGTTTAGAACACGGAATTTATTTACTGTTCTTTTTTATCATGGTACCGATTCAAAAGTTGCCTTACCAATAGTTTATATCATTTTTAGAAAATTATATATGTATATATATTTTTATATATCTGTATGAAGAAAACTTAGGAAGAAGATTATTATATATATTGAGCAGAGATTAATATAAAGGTAATACGAACAGAAAGAAATACTGACATATGGGAATCACATAATTAGGAATGATAACCTTCTAATGGTGCAACAGAATAACTTGCATACTGCTGAACTACTGATCGAAGAAAAATCATTTTTTTTTAAAAAAGACAACCATTAAAATATAAATCGAAAAAAGCTAGCCTTATTTCCATGCACCGACGTATTACACTTGAATATCATTGCCACATACATTGGATAGACCAAGTAGTTATTAAGGGGGGAAAAGACTTTATTGAAAAAGAGCGTGCCCTCAAAACAATAAAATGGTTATAAATAATATCTGACATAGACATTACTTAGATATGCTTATTTCTGTATCCAATTATCTAACCGAAAAAAAGTATATGTGAAAAAGTAATTTGCATCTAAATTATTAATATTTTCATGAATTCTCAATTAAATTTTGGAGATAAAATGAGATTTGGTGGCTTACTTCTCAAACGGTCTAGGTATACGTATACTCTGTATGTTATTTCGATAGAGGAGATTGTAGTTTGAGGTTTTCAGTACTTCTTAGCTATGAAAGCATATACAATTACTCAGTGCTTAACAAGTGGCTGTTGGCAGTAGGAGAAAAATTGCCTCATAAACGGAAATAATCAGTTCACCTTTCAACGTCAACTAAATCTTTAACAGACTTTATTCTGTAGCAGTAGCCCAACGTGTTAGCTAGTTGAGGAAAGTGCTGAGCTATCTTAGTTGGAATTCATCAGGTGCCCCATTTTACGGTTAACTGCGACAGCCCTGAGTGTTTGATTTATATATGGTGCAGTGTCATTTGGGTTAGGATTGTTTTGTTGCATGTCAGCTATCGTCTACAGAAATAATAAACAAAGTTTTTCAAACGTCTTGGGTGTTTTCTCTGGCTCAAACTGTAGTTACTCTAGTCTAAGAAGCCCAAGATAAAACTCCTTTGTGTGTATCGACCAGGGGCGTAGCGCAACACAAATCCAAATACTGTCATAAGTAGTTTTTTAGTACTGTCTATTGAAATAGCGCACCTTTGCTTACTCTCTTAATCAGCAGCAAGTACGGCACAACTGTTGATAAATACCCATGCACACACACACGCAACTGGAGTTAAAGAAAGAAAATGAACAAGTGTAGGAGTAAGGAGAAACAGAAGTCTTGCTCCTAATTGTGAATGACGCTAATGGCTGACAATAATTATTATGTTAAGGCCAAAAGAGAGCTTAAGGCAAGGAATGGTAAAACTTGTATCTTCCGCCCGTTTTATCAAAGAATCTTGAAACAGCAAACAGACACTTCAAGCCGTAGAGGTAAGTATAATACGTTAAGTTCCTATCTTGAATACTTTTAAGTAAAGAATCGTTGTGCTGTTTATTCTAACTAACTTAAAATTTTGCGAATATGACCAAAACTTACATACATTCCCTAACTATCTAGGTAAAGCTGACATTTTGCACTCCGACAGCTAAATTCAAGGAAATAAAATGTTGTAGTGTTAAGCATTTATGCAGTTCTTATTTTTTCATATAACTGTGAAAATCCACAAATATACATAATCATACGTTATTATTAATTACATACCCGGGAATATCATTTGCACTTTTCATTGTTACCTCGTCATTATGGTGCCTCACACATTATCTAAGATTGAAAATTTTAAATATAAGATAACAGAGAATGAAATAAAGCACATTTCACTACTCTCCGCGCAAGTCACATTTAAATGGCTAATTACAAGGCTTTAAATAGAGAAAAAAGTTTGAACCAAACTGAGATTAAACCAGAAACGGTAGGTCAGAGAGGCGCAGGACCGGTACCTCCCTCGGTTATAAAAACAGCCTTAATTCCTCCCGGATCCTTAAAGGTCCGTATTTATATAGCACCAATTCCCCGGTCAATGCAGGCATCAGTTCTACATTTCTATGAATCCTACCGTCGAAAGAGGCGGGTAGTAGTTGAACTCATTTATACACATGCATTATCAGTAGAGCCTTGTTTTATTGGCGATAATATTTATAAAAAAAGGTGTTTCATTTGGAATGCCTGCGTTTTTGTGTTTATAGTATAAACAATTTTTGCGTTATTTTTTTGAAAACAAGAAAAACAAAATACGTTGTTTTAGTGCAATAAGCAAAACTAAATGTTTTTGAACCCCACAACTGAGATGTGATACATTCATGCGGATTTCTCTAATGTTACTTTTCTAGAGGACCTTGCATATTGTACTATTCATATGCTGCAAATTATTTTAAGTTTGGTGGAATTAATTGCTGCTACATGCTTATATTCTTAATGCAATCAGCTGTTACAAGAAGTTACATATTTTCAGACCATTTATGTCATATGAACTTCTTCTTTAGCTGATCACCCTCCTCGTAGTAGGACTTATATCCACAAGGAATTACAAGCCAGTGCCTTGGGCCAGCAGCTTGTCGAGAGTGAAAACTCTGCATAATAGCATATCCAGGATGGATGATCAGCCCAATGTCTGGTATGGTGGTGAAGAAGAAGGAAATGAAATATAGTGATGGAAAGGATGATAGAAAAATTCGCGTATCAAATTACTCAACCCATATTCGCCTAGCGACCGAGAAAAACCGCGATAAACTTTGGAAAAGATTGGTGGGTCCTGGGGATTTAAATGCGGAACCTCTCGAATTCTGGCCATAAACGTTACACCTGAGCCATCCCGTTAGGTTCATACGAACATAAATTTGGCAAAATGAGGTGTTTAGAAAATAACGCTAAAAAGTTACTTTGGGCAAGATGTTTAGCTTAATGGAGCTCTAAGTATTCCCTAAAGTATGCCCACCTCGTATGACTTCCTAGTTAAATAAAATTGTGTAATATTAACCAGAGGTAAAGAGGACTATACATGCTATTTCCAGGATATTCAGGATATACATTTTATTTGTCATTTTAATGAACATTATACAAACATAATATTTTCATCAAAATCGTTAGAGCCGTAATTTGAAAAGAAACAAAATAAATAGAAAATGTAGCCATGAGTGTAGTTAGCGAAGGGGCAAATTTCGTGAGAGCCTTCGTGTCTGTCCTTGAAACATTCGAACTTACAAGGAGACATTCATCCTATTCTTCGTTTTCTGATTTATATTAATAATAATAATTGAGTTTTATTTATCGACGCTCCTTAACTGCTGCGGTCCTTAGCGTCCCATTCTATATTACGCGTAAAAGACCGGAAATTTTGCTCAGAGGCCTCTTTATCAGGTTTTAGGTTCTTTTACGTGCCGTAAATCTACGACACGGGATCACCGGCTCTACTTCCCTTCCGAAAGAAACCATGCTAAGGATTTTTACGCCCGAAAATCCCCATCGCCCTCCGCCGGGTTTGAACCCGCGACCTCGGGAGTTTGAAGCTAGCATGGTAACCACTACACCACAGAAGACGACTGATTTATGTTTTCACTGACTTGCACACATGGCTTTTTCTGGAAATGAACTATGCTTGGATTTATGGGACCTCAAATTTGTATTTTCGGTGGAAACCAGGTAAAAAGGTTTTTGCGGAATACAATATTTCCTATTATTTATCTACCATTGGTAGAGTATAGATAAAGCAATCATTAACTCATCTTACACCATTCAATATGATTTCCTTAAAGAATATTAATAAGACAAACTTAATTCTTAACAACTGCATTTGCTTTTGTGCGAAATATGCCAGAGATGTAAGTTGTTATTGAAAGGATGTACAGACGGTTCCGAATGTTTTCCGTTATACCTGTAGGGGGTAAGCAGGGTGTCTTTTGAGAGGTTATGCCAGGTCCTTAGCTCATACCTGCTCTACGAAGTTAGAGTGCTAAAGAAAATATCATTCCAACACATTTCCCTTAGACTTGGCTGCAAGAAAGTAATAAATGTGAAAAAAGCAGCAATAATATTACAACACAGCAACATAAGCAGTATACAAGCTAATTTTTAGGAATTAGAAGCATTATATTATTGTAATATAAGCAAGTGTTAAAACAAAATGGTTTGGTTTTCAATATTTACTACTTTCTCTACCCATTATCAACTAACCTATGTTCTTTATTCTCATAATGTGCTTATAAGGTATGGCTTTTCCGTACACTTTACCTCATTCTGACAACAATTTAGGCCAGAAATTATTTCAAGTTACAGTCTAAGTTACACTTTTCCCTACTTGGTTGCATACAAGATGCCGCAACGAGAAACAGCCGTTTATCTGCACCACAACTCTTCTTTTTACTGTCGCTACTATTCACGTATAATAAGTAGGGAAAGTATTGTAATAAACCCAAAAAATGAATAACGAGATTCACTGGAAATACAGTTTGTGAGATTCCCTGAATCCAAACAAGGCATCTTTAATTTCCGTACCACGTAGCTGTAAGAGGTAGAGAAAGTGTTATATTCCACCCAAAAATTCAATAAAGAAATTCCTCGGAAATACACGTTTTGAGACTCCCTGAATTCAAAGAAAGCATTTTTGCTTTCTCTACTACGTAGGTACAGGTATTAGGGAAAGTATTGTATTCCAGGCAAAAAATGAAAAACGAGATTAATACTCGGAATCAGAATACTCGTTTTCAGACTCCCTGAAACCAAAGAAAGAGTCTTTACTTTCTCTACTACGTAGTTGCAGCAAGTAGAGAAAGTATTGTGTTCCACCCAAAAATTCAATAAAGAGATTCATCGGAAATACACGTTTAGAGACTCTCTGTATTCAAACAAAGCATTTTTTTCTTTCTCTACTAAGTAGCTACAGGAGATAGAGAAATTATTCTGTTCCACCCAAAAATTCAATAAAGGGGTTCATCGGAAATACACGTTTTGAAACTCGCTGAAACCAAAGAAAACGTTTTTACTTTCACTACTAGGTAGCTGCAGGAGGCAGAGAAAGTATTGTATTCCATTACTAAATTCGATAAAGAGGTTCACCGGAAATAGACGTTTTGAGACTCCCTGAATCCCAAGAAAGCATTTTTACTTTTCTACCACGTAGCTACAGTAACTAGAAAAAGTATTGTGTTCCACCCAAAAATTCAATGTTGTAATTACACCAGAAATCACGTTTGTGACTCCCAGAATCCAATGAATATAGTTTTAGAAAAAGGCCCAAGTGTGTGTAGGGGGTATCCACGGACAGCATAACTCAAAAGCAAAAAGTTGGTTAAAGACCGAACTTAGTGTTTAAGTTCAACTTCTTCCAAGAATGCGACACTGAGATTTTAAAGAAAATCCCCCACTCTAAATTACCCTTTGCATTGGACATTTGTCGAAATTTTTTATTATTTAAAAATGGCTCTAAGAATTTTGATTAAAATACATATGTTTAAGCTATTTTCATGAAAAATGGATTGTATATCTTTTATTTTCTAGGAATAGACTGAATAGTAGTCTTTATTATGAATGACTGGTAATTAGTCATTTGTAACAGAGAGACAGAATCTTAGTGCACAATAACTGTAGATCTTGTTAAAGCACAAAATTTATATCAAATAACATTTTTATTCTTATGTCAAATAACCTTTATATTTTACCTATTCTGAAATATTCTTTGTTATTAGTTTTAATTTTCAAATACTTTATACTTTTCCAAACTACTAATAGCTATTGTCGTTCTTTCTTTCTTTCTTCCTTTATTTCCCGTGTCCATACAAAAAGGACAGAATTTGAAAGCTATCACGTGTGGCTCGCATTCGGGAGGTCGTGGGTTCGATTCCTCTGACCGACCTTCCTGACTCACGGCTTTTTTCGGGTTTTTTTCCGGTTTGCCAGGCGAATGTTGGGAAGGATTCTCATATCCCCGAATTTCCTGAACCTCCATTTCATCTCCATTCTCATTTCCCTTCATCTTTCATCTGTTGGTCTCTTTCTAGGTTGGAAATGTCGACGATTGTGTTTCGGTGCAGTGTGGCAGCAAAAAGGATGGTTTTTGTGACTCTCCGTCCCTCGGCCTTCGTCTGGCTGTCGGGAGTATCCTAACTGCCTTGAGGGGCGTTGGACCCCTCAGTGCAGGGTGGGGTCCCCGGTCTGCCTGTCCGTCTGACGGGGAGTCTCTATCTGAAAATTTAGGGACCCTGCCATTCCTGTGCCGTCACTCCTGGTTCCGGGCGCCCGGTGTCTCCTCTCGCCTCAGTTTTCTCCCGGAGACGGCCCCTTATAGGGGCATAGGCACAATATCCACTATGTGGATCAGTGCCGAGTCCCATCCGTAGCCAACCAATCCAAAGTTATCACATAGCGATCAGCTTTGAGGTATTTGGCTATCGCTTTAGCTTAATACGTACTGGTTATACCTACAAAGAATTATGTAAACAAGTCATGAAGGTTTATCGGTATTAACATGACATAGATGCAAAATAAACTTTGTAAGAATAGTTTCTAGAAGAGTGAGCAGGGAAAGTCATGTGAATGCAACACATCACATTTTATAGCAAAAGCTCCATAGGCCCTTTTTCTGTGAACAACATACATCCAAAGCGAGAAGTCGGTTAAATACCAAACTTGATATTTAAGTCCAGCATCTTTCAAAGAGGTGACACAAAGATTTTCAAGAAAGACTCCCACATCCTGAACAACCCTTTGCATGGAAAAAATTTTGAAATTTGTTATTTTCTCAGAAATGGCTCTGATGATTTTTATTAGAATACTCTCTGTTTAAAATATGTTCATGACAAACGAAATATGTACATTTTTTGAACTTCTGAGAAGTGTCCCTCAAGTCTTCTTCGTTCTGAAAGAGTTTTGTGTAATTGGTAAACTAAAAGATTGGACAAAGTTTTGCTACACAAGTAATGCAGAAATTTGTTTACATATATTTTATGAGATTAACTATTTCCCTATGTTTTTGTTATTGGTGTGAATACCTTTGGTAGCTGAAAAGTCGCTACTCGTTTGGTTTTTGTCGTGGTCATGCAAACAGCATGGAATTTCAAAGGACATTCTTTTTGAAAATGCGACTATCGCTTTAACTACGTATACTACAACGAAATGTGTAAATGTGAACTTCTTCTTTTGGTATTTAATTAAAGTCCTTTAACCAGGTAGGCCATTACGGACGATATTGTTAAAATGATGCTCAAATGGGCCCGAGGTCCCTAGAGTTTAGATTTATCTGACATTCATCTTCTCAGGATAAGAGGAACCCCAGGAAAAAAATTTATCGAGGTAATTCACTCTAACCGCGATTCGAACTCGGGACCTCTTGAATGTGAGGCAGACCCCCACAACACAGAGATGAGCTAAATGTGGTTTGTAAGTTTATCTGTATTATAAGAAGTAGACAGAAAAATGAGATTTAGAAAACAGAATTTGTAGAATGGTGAGAAGATAAAGTTATGTGAATGCTCTCTTGGTAATGTAAAGAGCATGGAGTTTCAAAGATACCACATAAAAATCTGACTATCGTTTGAGCTACTGCATTCTGCTTATACTTACAACGAAGTATTTAATGGCAGTTCATCTCAATTAATAGGAAGACTCACTCAAGCCGTGTGTAGGACAATGTTGGAAAGATAGAATCAGATTGAAAAATTCAATGTCATAGCCGAGATTTGAACAAGGATCTTCCAGTTTACATCCAGGTGGCGCCGCGGTAACGAGTGCGACTCGCATTCAGGAGATCCCTAGTTCGCTTCCCGGCGACCGCCCAATCTGACCCACGGGTTTTTTCGGGAGTTTTCCCGGGTCGTCAGGCGAATGCTAGTATGATTTCTCTCAACCCCCGAATACCATTCCATTCCTTATTTCATTTATCCTTAACCCCGTTAGGTCTGTTTCAGAGTTGGAAGTGTGGGTGATGGTTCCGGTGTGGCGTGGCAGAGAAAAAGGATGCTCTCTGTGGAACCTTATCCGTCTCTCTGTCTTCGGCTGGTTGCCAAGGTATACAGATCGCTCTTTGGGGACGTTAGACCCTCTGTGTGGTGTGGGGTTTCCTGGTTGCCTGCCTGCCTGTCAGGGCGTCTCAATCTGGAAACCTTAGGAACCCTGTCATTGCTGTGCCGTCACTACCCAGTGACGGCACAGTCCAGCTACCCAGTGTCTCCGTGTTTCTCACCTCGTCCCTCCCTCCCTCCCTCCCTCCCGGGTGCGCCCCCTCGAGGGGCAGAAGCACAATATCCTGATTCACTCGGTCGGGTTCCAGTCCCCTCCGTTACACATCCAATTCAATTCTAGACCAGGGAAGAGAAGCATTTTAAGAATTCAGAACGTGAATCGTAATACAAAGTACTTTTTGGGGGGCATCTTCAGATTTGTTACTTGAAAGCAATTTAATTTTCAGAATAGAGTGCTTTCAAATGAACCAGTTGCAACATCAGCACATTAGCCTGTCTGTATTAACACTTCCGGGTCGCTATTTTGAAAATTTCGCTTATATCTTATCCTGACGGAATAAAAAAGCTATATAGAAACTGCATATTTTGCGCTAAACGTTGTTTCCTCTTATCTATTAACATTTTCTCCTTTTGGATACAATACCTACATAGGTGTTTTTAGTCTACGTCCACTATACGACTGGCACGGTTTTTTTCCTTTCTCTTGTGAATGTGTGCAAGGGGGATTATGTTTCAAATAAAACATTCTTTATTCATTTTTCAGTAAAAGCGCCAAATATATCTCATTTTCAAGAAAATTTAATGTTGCACTTAATTGTGCCCAAACTGCATCAAAAGTTTGATATTAATATTACGTTTGCTTCCATATTTTTAAAACATTACCTGAATATTATCAGAACTGAATGTGTCAACTGATGGAACTACACACCTAGCGCTAAACATTGTGATTAGTATGTATGAAAATTAAAAAGCTAAACGAACTTTTATCCAAAGTAATAAATACCTTCTGCTTCGGAGTACTTGTGGAACGTTCTCTTGGTGATAATTATAAAACTATTATTATTATTATTATTATTATTATTATTATTATTTATTAATAGCACCAACGTTAAACAGGATATATACATTATGTGAACCTTGTTTCTTAAAAAAGTTTCTGAATCTTAAATTTGTGTAGCACCAGCATGGAGAGTGCAATATTTGATTTTTAAACAATATATTATGCAAATAAAATGTTAATTTATTTCGCTTGAATAGGTCCAATAAAGAGAAAAGTATTTTGTTTCGTCTCTTTCCTCTTAGAGTCAGGTCGCTGAATTATACGACCATACACAGTAGTAAATATGACCTTTGAGACGATACCGGCAATTACTGTTGGCTATAGACAGGCATGACTAGTCGAGAAGGCATTTCTTCCCCCTCTTCCTCTACAACCCTTGGTCCATCGGAAAACATTTTGAGCCGTCTGTACAACGAGGGACTTCCAAAAGTAAGTTACACGTGTCATCCCACGTTAAGATCGTTGCGCAATAAGTGCCATTTTTGTCAGAATAGAATTCATGTTCCGGGCTTCCTGCAGACGGAGTTCAGCTACAGTACTGATAAGAGGTGAATCGCAGGGTGCGAGTGAAATGACGCGTCAACTGAAAACATGTTTCAAGTTGAAGTATGTGGACAGTAGGATTCTTCTGGACAACCGTTCGAATTTTCACAGACATTCACCGTTAAATTCTGGTAGTATAACGAAAAAATGCAATATTGCGTTCAGCTATAGTAAAATACTGCCTACAATTTCACCAGACGTGGGTAATGCTGATCGGAAAGGAAGGCCATCAACCACAATGTTCAGGTAACCGATGAAATGATTCTCAGCGATCGCAGAGTGACTATTACAGACATTTCTCAGTAGATGCGCATCATAACAGAGAGTGCTCATTCCATCATTCAAGATCCTTTGCAATATCGAAAATCGTGTATACGCTGGGTTAGGAGATCACTGACATCTGCACACTAAGACGCAAGGTTATGGCTTCTCTAGACTTTCTTCAGCGTTACTCTGTAGAAGGCAATGGTTTCCTAAGCCGCATCATTGCGAGCGATGAGACCTGGGTGCATCATTTCGCACCTCAATCAAAGAGAACGTCTATGGAATGGGGACACACCTCCTCGCCTGCGCGGAAGGAATTCAAAGTTGCGCCCTCAGTAGGGAAGCTCATGACCACGGTTTTTTTCAACGATGAAGGAGTTGTTTACCCAGAGTTTACGGCAGAGGACACAACCATTAATACCGATTGTTACTGTGCAACAATGACGTGGCTGCGCAACGCCATAAAGAATAGGAGGGGTGGAAAATTAAGCAAAGGCTTATTCTCCTGCGAGACAAGGCAATACTTCAAACGACGCACACAACTCAAGCTTCGCTTCAACGTTTTCGATGGGCGGTGTGGAGGCATCTGGCATACAGTCCAGATCTTGCATCATGCAATTTCCATCTGTTGGGAAAACTGAAAAGACATCTGGGGGAAAGAGATTTGCCAGGATGAAGAAGTCACACAGCGGTTCTAGAATGGCTCCGTGAACAAGGAGCGGGTTTCCATCGTAGAAGAATTTAACAATTGTTAGAACGTTCAGGCCGTTGTTTAGACAGACTTGGTAAATGTTGAAAATTAGTGTCAGGTATCTGCGTCACTTTGCAGTGTAGTACAGCACTCAATAATGGTTACTTGGCGTGCCATAATCATGTGTAACATACTTTTTTTAAGTTCCCTCGTAGATGTCAACGGTATGAATTACTAAATTAAATATTACTTGTTCCTGGTCTTTCTTCCATGTAATCAAATTGCATCATTTAAGTTTCTGCGGTATTCAGCTACACGAAAAAACGTACTCACTTCACTACTTCGGTCCATCTTCTCCCCACAAATTCGCATTTAAACAATTATGACAAAAGGGTGAAACTAAATGAATAATATATGACAGTGTTACACTCAGCCTTCCTTTGTGTTGAAGTATGCTCTGTTTCCTTAAAGATAGTGAAATAAACGAGCTAGGTTCCAATTCAAAACAGTGTCCGACTATTGTTATGCGTTTTATACACTATTCTTATATACAGTATTGAATAGGCATTTAGCGGTGATTTAATTTTTGCAATTAATTTTAAAAGACGCCAAACTTCGGCTTTATTGCGCAAGTAGAGTCTTTCCAGAGAAAACCAGACATTCCTGAAAATCCTGGACTTAAATCGTCTACTTTGTTGTGAAATATTAGGTACTTCTGGTGAGAGCTAGTAGGATTAAAACATGGATTTGAACAGTGGCATTTCAATGTTTTAGAACCCGCTATTGAAATAAACGGAGTTAGAAACCATGTATGTAAGTATCGTGTGCGATTACGTGATGTTAATAGAGTAAGGGGAAGTCGGTACGAAGCCCATCCCTCTCCTGCAGCCTGCTACAGGTTCCCATGAAGCTGTTGACACACTTTTTGTGTGTAGTTAATGAATAATAAAAATATTAAAAGCCAAAAAATGTGAAGCCCTCAGTGCGCGCGTGTGTGTGTGCGCTCGCGTGAGCTCCG
This sequence comes from Deroplatys truncata, assembly GCA_030765065.1. Classification (NCBI taxonomy): domain Eukaryota; kingdom Metazoa; phylum Arthropoda; class Insecta; order Mantodea; family Mantidae; genus Deroplatys; species Deroplatys truncata. Next base: position 521,167,493 of record CM060990.1, on the reverse strand, counting down.
TCCCCGCGACAGAAAATCTGTTTCGGCGTGTATTCTAATAAGAAGGCAATGAACTATAAAATAAAATGTTGATGCGTGCTTCGAAGAGAAGAAAACACATATGGTCTAATAATATTCGAGTTATGTGTACGGTTATCTCGTCATATCAAAGTATGTTTTTTTCCACAGCTGAAACTTATGCATGACTCTGAAATGCATTAAGAAACCCCGTTCATACTAGGCCAGTAACAGAGAAAGCGAAGGGCAAGATTGCAATGAACTATAAATTACAATACTGTATTAATAATATTCGAGTTAGGTGTACGGTTATCTCGTCATATCAAAGTATGTTTCGAGTCCCCGCATCTAAGCTTGAACTCTTTCATTGAAGCGTAGTGCAGCTATCCAGTACGTAATGAAAGTTAGGCTGCATGAGTATGTTAAAAAGGGATGTCAGAAGTGTGTATGTGAGCAAGAGCCACGTGCGTAACGGTATAAACGAGATCAGTGCAAGAACGAGCATTTTCAAACCCCCATCCTATCCATGAAATGTGAAACGAGAATGGATCGGCGTTCACAGTTCACTGTGAGCCGGCACGATGAGTAGTGTAAATATCAGAATCGCGAGCGATAGTGACATTTTTTGCAAGGTGAACCTCGGGGAGTACGAGCAAATGAAGCAGCACTGTCTCGATAAGCATGAGGAAATATGTGATGGCGATACGCATACAATCATCTATAAGGAACCATCACAGCATCAACAAATGTCGTCATTCTTCCGTTGTGGAGACTGCTGTGACATGTATCTCAAAGCAAAAGTGTAAGTAAGTAAAGAACATGTGATAGAATGGATGTAGTAGGAGAGAAAAGAAGATAGCTAAGCAAAAAGCTGTGAATTTTTTTACAGAACGCCCGAAGGAGAAGATGTACCACCGCCCCGTGACGTGGATCGTCGGTGTCGACGTCCGAGTCCGTGGAGGAGAAAGAACGTGTACAAGAAGAAAGGTAAGCAGAATCATTGTGAATAAAACAAAGAGATTTTTAATGATGACCCGTGTGTTAAAACAGAGATCTTGTGTATATGTCTACAGGTCCGAAAAGAAGCCTGACAAGAAGAAGAACAAGGCAAAGGTCGTAAACAAGAAGTAGATTTTGGAAGCCTCTTGAGAGAACGTTATAGTAGGTACTCATCTTTGACCCCATTCCAGAAAAGTCTGAGAAAGATGAATCCAAATAGTGTGCTTATGCTCGACAACATCTCCATCAGCTCCAAGCATCGTGTGAATATAGGACTGCATTACGAACTCGCATTCCTTTTCATCAAAGCAGTTGACGAAACTTTTGTATACATAACAAAAGAGGACTGACAAATAATAGTTCAAAATATAGCTGTGAATGAAACGTATGTGAAAGACAGTAAGCTTCCTCGTTTATCGTACAGTGAGAATATAATCTATGCATATAATATAACGATGCATACGAATAAAGTTAATGAAATAGCATTTGTGAATACGCGTCTAAACGAAAATGTCATAAACCTGGACATTGTTACAATAGCAGGACTGAAGAGACTAATTCTATACATTAAAAGCTATTTATTTCAATTGCATGACGTTCATAAATCAATGTGTTCATATGATGTTCGAGGTAGGAGTGTCAGAAAAAAGTTAAAGGTGATGTATGCTAAAATCAGTAAAAAATATAATATTCCATTCCTTATTGACATAAACAAAATACATTTTCATTTCATATATGATAGATTGAACAACATGAGTTAGGGGTTTATAAGTGAACAATTAAACAAAACAAAGTTTTTTGTGCAGGAAAATTCGCCGATGCTTGAACTTCAAATCTGATGTTAACGGCTCCAGTCACGGTCTCCTCCGATTGATGAAAAGACTCGATGACGAATAGTGGTGCATATTTCAGAAAATCGCTTCTCTTCAAAAGAGAGTAATTTTCTTTGCCATAGTATTGAAATTTATAATAATGGTCATACAGAGATGCAAACTTTGGATTTGCAAAATCGAAATTCATGTCATGATACGGATAACATCCGCTGTTGAGATAAAGCTTCAGATTGGTGATATTGCAGTGATCAAAGATAGAGCTATCTTTAGCAAGGTAGTTCAGTCTGTCGGTCTGTGCACCCAAATTGACAAAACGGGGTTCTCAAGCTTCGATGCCATTGCAACGTTCCACGTGAACGCTTTAGACTGCGGTACTGCAGGAGTGTGAAGGTCCAGGGTTCGAAAGGCAACGTGCAGCGGGCGATCTCACTTGACGAGATTAAGTTTCTCCACCCTCTCGGCATCGGAGAGTCTAAGTACGGGCATCCTCCATTCGATACGGATTAGTTTAATGATAGTCGGATCGTTGCCCATCACACAATTATTAGAATTTTTAGATATAATGAGAAAGAGTTGAAACTTGCTATTAAGTACGAGCTCCTTGTCATCGTCTGCGAAACCCAGAAGCACCGAAATATGAAGGATAGCGTTGAATACACCATTCGGTGTGTTCGCGATGTCTACAGCTTCTCCGGAATAGGTCCAGCCGGCGTTCTGCAGGCGATTGGTGTCCAAAGTATTGAGAGTTGCATAGTTGCGCATAGTCGTAGAAATTCCGGGATTCCTCGTTCTATCTATAGTAGTACCATTCATATCAAAACGAACTTCATCGAACAGAAACACCATGGCATTATTGGTCAGTTTTGAAGATGAAGCTTCACCAATAGGTTTTGTCATAGATCCTTCTATGTAGAGGTAACTTCTGCTAGGAAGCGTGTACAAATCCTCGGCTTGGCATGGTATTCTAATTTCATCATTGACATCCAGAGCAGAGTATTATAATGTAGGAAGACATGTTCCTCCTCCTTACTAATCTTATCGTCAAACGTCGGAACTCCGGTCACATCTAAAACATACGTTACAGAACCTTGAAGCCCAGTCGCTCGAGGAACACCCTGTTGGATGGTGTTAGTAGTTTGCTCGTGGATGACTGAGTAGGTATCAATCTCGAGAGAAGCTTTTTATTTCAGTAATGCCTTTTAAAATTTATTCCCATTACGTCTTATGTGCAGTCTTACTGTAATAGTTTCATTTCTGAAGTCGTGGGTATCCCCGTTCTGGTCTACTACTCGAATGCTGAGATGATCAATTAGATTCGTGTCGATGATGAGTAGATACGATCGTATATAGGACTGACGATTCCTGCGAGATGTGGAAACCCGGAGGAGCCAACGGGAAAAATTCGTAGAGAGAAAGCCCGCTTTTACCGTTGATGAAGGATCCAGTGGCAAGTCTGCGCTCGACGCGTATGATGCTGACCTTAAAGATGTTCACCAGTTCGTCAGACTCGGTCAGTACACCAGGCTCCACCGTGCGCTTGCCGGTGAAACCGAAAAGAGAGCCCACCGATCTCTCTCAAGTGAAATCGATAACGTAGGGGCACCGAACATCAGCCTTCATGGTGTTATTATTGGGACAGAGAAAAAAGTCAGCGCCGGCTCTGAGTTTATCCTGGAGGAAGGTGTTTATATCTTCTATTTCATAAGTTCCGGGTGGAATTTCGATGGTTTCAAGTTTTTCACCCCGCACTTAATGGAAAAACTTATTGCTAGGATCAATATTTGGTAATGAGTCAAATGTCTCGAAATTCAGTAGAGCAATCTCGTGGTGGATTCAGATGGGTAGAGAAACTAGAATCAGATCCGCCCACAGTGATAGTGTACTCATTTTGACCATTGGAACATCCTGTCGAAAGCGTTTTATAACAGAAACTGTAAGCATATATGTCCACAAATGACAGAATCAAAATACTGATACCTGTGTGTATTGTGCATTATTTAAACACCGCGTAGATAGGATTGGATCTCTTTTCGAGGTTTCAGATTGCCGATACTGTCAAAATAAAACGCTAAGTTTCCATCCTTGCGTATAGCAACCAAATGGGTACCCTGATTCTGCGAGCTGTCCAAATTGACGACGATCCTCTCTGCATGTCTAGGTCTTAGAGGTAGTTTATATAGCATGTATACGCCTCTAAAATTAAGAATGCGCAGACGTTCATTATAAGTTTCAAACTCCGCACGCTTAAGGCTTTTTTCGGGATACGTAGAGACCGCGCCCCGAGTTTTTTGAACGTAAATACAGGCCCCTTCCCTTACTAAGGCGTCCACCTCCCTTCTTAAGACCTCTGCCCTTGCCCGTGGCTAAGACTTCCATGTGCTGATCGTGACGAACCAGCTCGTTTAGTTGCTTCTCCGCAGCACGTTCCTTCTTCACCGAAGTAGAAATCTGTGCGGCTCACCCTGCCAAACTACCTGCAGCACCCAATGCCGCCAAAAGAGGTAGCAAAGGTGTGATCCCGCCTCTTGCGGGTGGCGGTAGTATTCTCTTCCAAAGTTTGCGCAATCCAGGCCCATGGCCAGCTTTCCCAAACTCGCGGTCACAAGTCTAGCGGCAAGCTTCTCGCCAAAAGTAGTGTTGGCAGACTGCACCCGACTCCAGGATTTTTCCACAGGAACCTTATCAGCCAAATGCCTCGGAACAGTATACGGATGCGCGGCGTAGGTAATATCGTGTTCTCGACACGCGGCGTCCAATTCGTTTATAGGCGGATCCCCTCGCTGCAAGCGCTTATGTAGCTTAGTTCCGGGACCGCAGTACGTGTAGCCGGGTAAATGAGTCTCAAACGGTAGAGAATTAATCAAAGAATTAAGTATTCCGGAACCCTTCCGAACGCATCCAGAGCTCATGATACACTATGAAAATAAAAAGCGAAATATATAACCTATAATCTTAGTCGCACGATGGAAGTAGTCAAGCAAAGATGCTTGTTACCCATACAAGTTTTAGACTTCGACAATGACATTCGCGAGGGAACGCAACAACGTCAGAGCGCTCATTCTGTGTAGCTCAAATGCGGGAAAAACGAATACCTTACCCAAGCTGCTAATCCACGAGAACGGACTAAGGTTCGAGAATCTTTACATTTACTCGAAATCACTGCATCAACCGAAATATCAGTACCTGCTCAAAGTGCTTAAAACCATACCCGATATAGGAGTGTACACGTTCGAGGACGATGAAAAAGTACTGGAAACCTCCGAAGCCAGAGAAAATTCCATATTCGTATTCGATGACGTCATCAACGGGAAATTGCGCAAAATAGCTTCGTATTACAGCATGGGCAGACACCGGAACGTCGATGCTGTATACCTAGCACAATCGTATGCAAAGGCACCCAAACATGTAATTAGAGACAGTGCAAATATGATCGTACTATTCCGACAAGATAATCCTAAATTAAAGCACATATACGACGTTTACGTAAATACTGACATGTAGTATACGGAATTCAGAGAGCTATATAAGCAGCAATGGGAGAGTAATGACAGATCGAACTCGAGACCCTTTGTTGTCATAGTACCTGAATTCCCGCTGAATGATGGACGATACAGAAACGGTTTCGATGTGTTTATCAGAGTGAATAAATAGAGTATCGCTCATAATAACTATGAGTATCGACAGATTCGGATCGCGCAGGATCATCCCATCCAAGTGTGTGCTTAATCGCTGTATCATAAATCGAGATGTCAAGGGAAACTATCAATTCAAGAAAAAGCTATTATGCAAATTCAGGATCCTGAAGTAGACAATTGTGCAACGACTAAACACTATGTGGATACGCTTACGACTATTTTCGATCATCGAATGCAGACGCTCACCGAAAAGAGTGCATATCAGCGTATGGGCGAATTTGAAGCTATGCTTATGCAGCACGTGCAAACATCGCTCAAAGGTCAATATCAGAACCCAATGGAATATCTGAGTAAATATGCTTTCAAACGCGATGCAGAAAATAATGTCATTATGGACAAGATAAGAATGTAGGTACTATTGCCTCCAGTTCACGATCATGTTTTCCGAATAAAAAATATATTTTGGATTACATAAATTCGCGCACGCCGCTTCCCGATTCGAGCGGTAACGTTTCCTTTCGAAAGAAACGGATGAGGGAGATAGCCGATCCCGTGGACGATAACGATGCTGCAGCTAAAATATATTTTAGACATTTAGTTGTAAAGAAAAATGCCGATAAACAGACAGTTTTAAACAGAACTCTAGCTTCTGTGCCTCAAGAAATTATTGCAGCAGTAGAAACAAATCTGGAAACCGTGGTAAACAGTCAAAGTTCGATGGTTAAGCACCTAACCTCAACTAGGAGTGATATTGATATTCTTAAATCGCAAGTGGATGTAACAAATGCTATTTTAGGACAAATGAGAGAATAGCTCATCATTACATTGCAAACGAAACCGTACAGAGGTAACTCACAGAGATATATGCTATCTTTAGGACTCAAATATTACAAGTCCTCGGTTAGCGGAGAGGTGATTGGCTGCTCTATGATTTCATCACCGCATCTCAATACGAGAATGGATGCAATGTTTGCAATAAACGATAAGCTAGCTGAAAGTAATCTTGCACCCGTCATGATAGAAGATAAGATGATCTTTACAGCTCCATTTAATCGTGCAAAGATGGTCATTTTCAAGTATTGAATTGAAATTTTCCTATATATTGCCAGCAGCAGCTTAATTGTGCATTCATTTTAAGATGGGTGTAGAAGGCATCAGACTCAAGTAGTCCATCGCTCGACACAGTGAAGCGATAAGGGAAAAGTTACGTTCCCTGAGGGGTCTCAAGTTCGAAACCCAACGTTGATGTCCGAGGTTCTTCAGCCCGTCACCGTTCCTCTGAAGGATATAATAAAGAATCAAAAAAGAGCAAACCTCCTCTCTCTCACCTCGAAGAAGAAGCCAATACCCTTGCAAATTATCTCAAGAAGGTTTGAACAGCTAGTGGTAGCGATCTGGACGTCATCTTTGGAGTACGGTACGAAGACGGGGATTATAAGATAGGAAATAAATTAATTACATTTGCAGATAACAGTGCTCAGATATGAGATGAGACCTATGCGGATAGCTCGGGCTGTACGAACTATTATTCAAGCGCGTACCTCAGACCTCATTGTATTCGGAAGACGATCTCGATATTTATTCTCAGATTTTGAAACAAACTCCAGTTCACAGACAGGGCTACAGAAGGAGCGGTCGTCTGAGATCAAACAAGGGATATAAATATAAGAATATCATACGCAAGCTCATCGACACTACGACCGGTTCCGGTCTCGAATGGAAGGAACACGTTCCGGGTAGGCAGTTGAACTACGTCCGATCCCAATAGTCTGATTAGCAGACTCAGATTGTTATTTGCATAGAGGGAGGCTAGCAATTTGCATCATACAACGGAAATTCAACACATCATCACAGAATTGAGAAACTAAAACATAATAGCATGATTAGACGAAACATGGCTAATGAATTACATTCCCCCGCCAAAAGGAAATTTCTACGTAGGAAAATAATTAGTAAAGGTTTTTATGACTTATTACAAATTGACCTTATTGAAATGATACCATACGCCAAACTAAACAGAAACCATAAGTACATTCTTATGGCTGTTAATTTTTACTAAAAATGTCCTATGCTAAAATCTGTAAAAGACAAGACCGGTGTGATTGTCACAAAAGGAATGCGAGATATACTGGAAGATCTGGATACAGCTCCTAAAAATATTCTATCCGATAAGGGTAAGGGATTATACAATAAGCATTTCAGACTATTAATGACCAGGATGGAATTAAACACTATAGTACATTCAGTGTCATTAAGGCTGCTGCTGTCGAGCGTTTAATAAGAACGCTTAAAACTATGATGCATAAGGAATTTTTGGCTAAAGGTTCATATAAATGGCTGGAATTCACCTACAACACTACTTACCATTCGACGATTCAGATGAAGCCTCGCGACGTCAGGAACAACGATCTTCTCCTCACGGTGTATTGACGTGATGCTATGAGATACGAAAAGAGGAACGCCAGGAGGTTCAATGTTGGAGACAATGTGAGGATCTCTAGGCATAAGGGTCTACTCGAGAAACGTTACACACCTAATTGGAGCACTGAAATTTTTCGCATTGTCAGGGTAGGACACATAGTCCCACTCACATATCATCTGGGAGATGGCATGGGAAAGGAAATACAAAGTGGATTCATGAATTATTACGTACCAGGTACCCTCGCACATATCTCGTAGAAAAAGTACTACGTCGACGGGGGAATAGGTTACTCGTCAAGTGGATAGGCTTTCCAGGAAGTGAATGGATAGAAAGGAATGCTGTGGTGTAGAAGATGCAAACTAAGACATTTTTAACAAGCTGTAAAAGATATAGGATTCAGTATGTGGTATACATGTGTTGTATATTGCTTTCTTCTTAAGAAATAAAGCAGCAGAATCCAAAAGAAAGTGAGTTTATTTATTTTGAAAAAGTAACCCTACTTATTCCCCACTCACCCAAAAAAGCATAAATATGTATTTAAAAGAAAATGAGTACTTATTCAGGTGGACATGTGAATGCATTTATAAAACAAGACTTGTGAACTTAAAAGTACAAAAAATTCAATTACAAAGAAATCTTGAACACCAAGCAGAATTACATGAAATGGAACACATTCAATAATGCACAAGAATCTCTCATTAAGCAGAATTACATTAAATGGAACACATTTAACAATGCACAACAATTTCTCTCTCTCTTTGAAAAATGAATACTTATTCAGGAGGACATGTGATTGCATTCAGAAACAGGACTTGTGAACTCGAAAAAGTATGATTTACATATCATACACCATAAACTTTAAGGTATAAAATGCATTATAAAAATTTGAAACCCTTTTACTGTTAAGCATATTAAATTATATTATATGAAATGGAACACATTAAATAACGCGCAACAATCTCTATCATTAAGCAGAATTACATTAAATGGAACACAGTCAATAATGCACTCAGAAGGACATGTGATTACATTCATTAACAAGACTTGTGAAGTCGAAAAATTATGGTTTGCATATCATACACCATAAGCTTTAAAGTATAAAAAATGCAATTAAAAATAAATATTGAACCCAAGCAGAATTACATGAAATGGAACACATTCAATAATGCACATCAATCTCTCAATAAGCAGAATTACATGAAATGGCACACTTTCAGTAAGGCAAAACACATAGTTTTTCTTCAACGAGAAAACCCTTTGTAGAATTACATGAAATTGAAGACATTCAATCTCTCTCTCATTAAGTAGAATTACATGAAATGACACACGTTCAATAAGGTAAAACAGTCCATTTCAACGATAAATATTATACAACACAATTAATAACAAAAAACCATGACAATGTCAGCTGTGCTCAGAGGTAGCAGGATCTCTTGGAATAGAAAAATGTCCCCAAGTCATAGTGTTATGTGTCTTTTCAATCATATAACGTTTGGTATCAAGCCCTCTCAATACAAATGTGTTCATGTCTACTGTGTGAACGTCATGCTTATAACTTCGGAATGTTGTTTGTTTAGCATAATGTGCTATATTCATGTCATTGAGACCAGATAGGTAATCATCAAAACTATTGAACGCATTGCTGTCTTTGAAACACCATTTGACTTTTTAACAATCTGACCGTTAAAACGGTATGCATACAATTTATATCTTAGTCCTGTGTATTTTGTCATTGTTTTAGCCAATAATGCGTCTTTAAATAAGCCCATTACTTTCCTGTTTACCAGAGGTATCAAATATATGTTATCGGGCGGGTAATTGGTTGTATCAAAATGCTGAATGTTGGTTTTGATAAAATCATTAACATCTGTGCTATTTGCAAACAAAAATAAATCGGTATCCATGTAATTTAAAGACAAATCATTTAGTTTCTTTTTCAGAATGTTATAATAAAAGTGGTACATCACATATTTATAAATGTGAAGAATTGCCTGTCATAGGTATATGGGCTTATATGAATTCCTTCCCTTGACAGTTCGATACCCACAAAGTTCTTGTCAGATATAATGTAACGCAAAAACGTTTGACGTGATATCAGCTTTTTCGCTTGTTTCCAACTGGTAACGAGACAAAAACCGATATACTTACATACATTTTCCATATATTTTCCATAAACGCAATTATTTATTTTTTTCCATAGATTCTGACCGAATTTAGATTTCTCTTCAGCACGTTTTGCAGCGTTTAAGTCAATGTATGATTTTAACTAGAAGGATTGCTTTTAGGCCACTGCTCTATGTAGGTATTTCAACCTCATTCCTAGTTTTACACATTGCTGTAGATCACGGTAATGCAAGACATACTTAGACTTATTAGATAGTGTTGCAAGGAGTTTACCGTATTTATCCTTTGGTGGTATTTCGCTCTTTGGACACAGAGGAAGATCGTTGTGTTCGCCGTGAATGGCTTTAGCATATTCGAGATCGGCTTCGTTTCCGAATCTGGCGGTAAGGTTAAGAACTCTATTGCATTAACTTCATTTCTATTTAACCAATTGAGTTTGCCGCAAGGGATAGCATGCCTTGCCATTGCAAAACCGTATAAGTTGATACAATCGAAAAGTGCTAAGTATTTAGCTGGTAGTGATTCGTTGTATTCATGCATGTACTTGTTATTGGTTTTGGAGTACCGCCGTGACACCGTGCAAAGCCCTCCTCTGATTCCTGACTCGAAAAACTCTAACATTTCTTTTTCAGTGATTAGCGATAATTTGGTTGTAGTTGTCTTTAACAACTCCTGTTATGCCAACCCGGGAGCAGTCTAGAAGTGGCACGGATCTAGTTTATATAAATTTAGACATAAGTTTCTGAAAATTTAAAAAACGTCAGTCAATAGCTATGTGTCAGTCTTAAGATATAGAGCACTGTATTCGACTAAATTTCTGATATTTAACTCTCTCCATACTGTTTGAGCGTGCAAGTAATCGTCCGTTGTCATATCATCAAATTGCGATATATCTGGTAATGCGGTCTCTTTCAATTTGTCTACGCAATCCAGATATGTGTATGGAAATACGCCTTTGCGTCTCATTAGCTGCCAATGTGCAGGATATTCGTATGCTCTGTTTGTACCTTTAAAGTCCTCGGTGTTTAACATATCAGCTAAGATACTGAATTTATCATCGAGGAATGTGTAACTGTCAAGAAATCTAAAATATATACTTTTTCCATTGGATGTATATCTCTTACGGAATGATGGATAATTTTCAGATGTTTGTGAAATACATGATATGGGTTCTCGATCGTAAGTGATATTTTTCACGAGAAAATGTGAATCGTGGTTTGACAGACAATAGAAAAAAGTCGGTATATAATTTGGTAACTTTCTGTTCAGATTTCACGAATTGTGGACCGGTCCTATGAATTTACCAGTAAGGGGACAATGGTCTAATACGTTGGCTGATTCGGACTCAAATTAATGCTCACACAAATGACAGAAAACAGTATTTCTGAATTTTATTTTATCTGCATCGCTCATATTTAACTCTTTGTTTTTTCGAGTATATATCGATTACATCGTCTGGAATTACAGTAAATTCGCTGAAAAAATCTTGAATCGCATTAGGACCTCTAAATATTTTGAATTTTGACAAGGAATCGTCATAATTACATACAAGATTTACAGCTATTGATGCTGTTTCGTGTCTTTGTAGCGACCTCGTCCCACTGCCATCTGCGGAGCGCTGACATGAATGCACTTTTTAAAGCTTTGATTCAATATATGAATATATGAAAAATGCCACGTTAGAGCACTTCGAGAATGAATTGAATCCAATTGTGTCATTTACCCCTATTTCAGGCATACTAACAACTTGCGATTTCATGCATCTCCTTTTATGTTTAGCTAGGTTGCTTTCATTCGAGAAGTATTTCATGCATGCCTCGCACATGCACATTTTACACTTAGCTGCAACAACAGGCGAGATAGATCATTTATTAAGAAATAGTGTGATCTACCTTCATCAGCAATTCTTAAAAGGTTCACATGATGCTCTTTACGTTCTGAGGTTTGATATAGCGGAATAACTGAACATTCATCTATACCATATACCGTAACAGATATATTATAATTTTGTTTTGCAAATTTTTGGTATGTCATATAAAGATACTGGAATCTTTATTCTTGTGATATTAAATTCTTTAAACATATTGTACTTGGAGTGCGTATTCACTCTATAGCTGTTACGCTTTACTGGAAATCTGGATGCCAGTAGGCAATATCCGAAGCATTTTTATCAGTGCTCCTAATATTGGTCACTGCTCTCTTGGGTTTTTTGAAATCAGGTACTTTTATGCTACAACCTGCATTCGACGGATCGTAGTGACAGAAATTTAGAATTAACGAACAAATTTGGTATAGTGATTTCGAACTGCTTTTCGATTCGCATGTATCAATGTTCAATAATATGGTATGATTAAGTTTATTCTCATACCACTCGCTAATGCTTGTACCTTGTAAGATAGCTTCCATTTTACTGTTGAAATTAAATGTCTCGATTTTTTCATTTTCAGGTGTTTGGATGACATATTTGCATACTAATGTAGAACATAACGTTACTTCTGACAAATGACGAGCGAGATTGCTCCGAATTTTGCTGCTAACGAGCGGTTCACACTCATCTAGAAATGTTTCAGTATCTATCATCCCCAGCGAGTTTTGTATTTGACTCGTATAGATCCGATTTTTAAATGCGGATTCAATAGTTATCTGTTCTTGCTTTCTTTGATGGAGACGCGCTGTCATCTATCGAGGTGCTCGTTGTCCTCTTGTTCGGGGTGATTTCGGCTCCGGTCTTATTTGGGATCGCGTGCACGTATTCCTCTGAAATTGTAATAAATGAGGTCTCATAAGTTATACATATTTGATATCTTTTAAGCTGAAAAATATATACACATATGTAAAAATTGTTGATTTTATTTCAAAGTAAAGTTTAAAAACTGAAATCTAAGTTTCTTTTTTCGTGATATAACAAATAGTTCATTTTATTTAAAAGTAATGTTTGATGCTATATATCAAAATATATGTTTTACTCGATGTGAGAACTTTTAAGCTGAAAAAGCTACACATATACGTAAAAAATGTTTATTTTATTTTTTTTCAAGATATTAATTTGTTACTTTTTGAAGCATACATGATAGCTGATAAGTCTATAAAAATAGTTCATTTTATTTAAAAGTAATGTTTGATGCTATATATCAAAATATCTATTTTGTTCGATGTGAGAACTTTTAAGCTGCTTTAAGGCTGAAAAAGATAAAACTTATTGATTGTTTTTACTAATGGCATTAGATTTAAAAATAGATAAGAGCAATTAAAATAGTAATTGCTTCAAGTTATATAATTGAAAACATGTTTGGTACCTCTTAAGCTGAAAATATCTATGTACATATGTAAGAAATATTGATTTTAATTCAAAGTAAAGCTTAAAAACTGAAAAAAGAAAAAAATATTAAGTTATATTTTTGTTGGATGTTTGATATCTTTTAAGCTGAAAAATTTATTCTCTTATCTGATTACTTTATTTTCAAAGGAATGTTTTTTTTTCAGATTTTAACACATACATGTAAACAATAAGAATATTTTAACAAAAACAATAACTCACCTTTTCTTGTTATGGAGTCTATATTGTTGAACGTTCAGTGGATTTCTTGTTTTACTGCAGTGTCTGAAAAATGATACAAAAAAGGGATGTGAATAAAATACATTCTTGAACAAGCTTCTAAGTTAATATTACACAAATAATGTTCCATAACACTTTAGAAAACGTTTGAAAGTATAAAGATGTATCGAAAAGAAACACATGTAAACGATAAAAAGATATAACTAAAAAAACTGTTACTTTATATAACCTGGAAGGTTCACGCATTCATCACACTGTTTAAACATTCACAGTTTTTTCAAGCACACGTTTTTTCTGCTTAGCTACACTGATGTAAAATTTACCTTTTTCAAATGTGTTTCCTCCACTGGTGGATTCTCCTGCATGTTTGAACTCGCTCTTACTGCCTGAAAATTATACAATTCATTATTGTAACGATCTGAGAAGGGAAAATAGTAAGTCATAAATAATATACGCTATATGTTCATTTTTACATTTATCTACTGGCTAGATATGTAATTTTTATAACATTTTAAAATTTAATTTAAGAGTCGAATTTAAAATTGTTAATGCCAAAATACACATTGTTCTGATCTGAAATTTTCCGATATTCAATTTGACACGTACAAAACGACAATATTTTGTCTTTGCAGTATATTTATATCACATCTGAATATCAAATTGTTACAAATTAATCTTAAAACGCCAAAGTTAAAGCTATTCAATTTAATACATGTAAAAAATGTCATTAAGAATTTTCTTCTAGAATTAATGATTTTTTCTCTTCCTGAGATGCAATTTTCTCAACTGAGCTAACATGCATATTTTTTTTGCAAAATTGATTTCATTATCATGCTATCATTATTGTAATGTTTTTATATACCTTTTTTGTAAAAAGGTTATCTTGTGTCGTCAAACCCACCAGCTAGCGTCTCTTGACCCATATACACAAGCTGATAACCGGCTTCGTTTATAGCGATTTTCTGTTCTGTAGTCATACTCTTAAAACGTTCGGGAAGAAGGCTCTGATGGTGATCAAATATTACTACGACGCGTTCCCCATATCTTGTTCAAAGCGTCTTCACCTTGTTTATTTTTAACGGTAGGTTTATCTCCAGATCTACAGGTTTCTTTGTTGGTAATATTGGAGTACCCTCTCCAAGTTCATTGAGCTGGATTACGATTTGATCTGAAACATACAGACGTGTTTCGACAGGATTTGATATTTTAGGTCACGAAAAAAAACCACGGAAATAAACGACACATTGAATCATTGTTTAGGTCACTGAAGTATATATACAAATCACGAAAAGAAAACACGGAATTAAAACGCACACAGAATGATAAATATTGAATCCATTGTTTTTCTGAAATGTAACAAACAAAATTTTTCACTTACCATCCATGTTTCTCCTGTGTTGTATCGAGCGGTGCTTTTCTTGCAATGGTATTTTGTATTCATTTACGCATTTTATATGTCCCCGACGGTTTGTAAAGTATGTTAACCCCTCCTCCCACACACTTGTTCTATGCTACAGTCACATGTCCACTGGAATAAACACCTTAAGAACTATCTCCAACATTTTATACTTTTATGAGAGCCTCTGGATCTAGGATTTCCCTTTCTTAGATCACATATGCGTGCGGAGTTCATGACTGTTGGTGGATTACTTTCAAGGGCGTGATGGATCTTCATATATAAGTTTTTTTAAAAAAAATTACCGTAAACCAGCTCGATGTACCTCGGCGATACTCCTTATCCACCGATCACATATTCGAGCTGACCCCTGTACTTACGATAATTATAGCACGCGAGGGATCCATGAGTTTTCTTCCTTTTGCTCCAGACAATTTTTACGCTACTTTCCTCCGAGTTTTACTTAACCTATCATTGGGTTCAATTTATAAATTCTGACGTACCGAAGGAAGTTCTGGTTTCTCTCTGCCTTGGGGTTACAGAGATGAGAAGATGTTGCCTTCACCGACATGAACATTTTCTTGATGCATTACGCATGTTTCAGAGACATACATTAGTTTTAGCAATTAGCTCGAAACATACCTTGATATGACAAGATAACCGTAGGAATCATTCACATGGTTTTCTATTTTTTTAAAAACATTTAATTTTAGTAATTTATAGTTCATTGCCTTCTTGATGAAAGATTCCAAGTTTGGCTGCGGTGAATCGAAACATACTTTGATATGACGAGATAACCGCATATCTAACTCGAATATTTTTAGTATAATTTAGCCCGTAGTAATCATTCACATGGTTTTCTTCTCTTGAATACTGACGAAGCACGCATCGGTTTTCTGATTTTTTTTAAAAAGCATTTAATTTTATTAATTCATAGTTCATTGCATTCCTGGCCTTCGTTTTTTCTGTTACTGACCCAGCATGAACGGGTTTCTTGATGTATTTCAGAGTCATACATTGGTTTTAGCTGTGGAAAAAAAAACATACTTTGATATGACGAGATAACCGTACACATAACTCGAATATTATTAGACCATATGTGTTTTCATCTCTTCTAAGCACGCATCAACATTTTATTTTATAGTTCATTGCCTTCTCATTAGAATACACCCGAAAAAGATTTTCTGTCGCGGGGACGTGAGCGCACGCGCGCGCGCGCACACACACACACACACACACACACACGCACGCACCGAGGGCTTCACCTTTTTTGTTTTAATATTTTTTATTATTCATTAACTACACACAAAATTAGTATCAACAGCTTCACAGGAACTTGTAGCGGGCTGCAGAAGAGGGATGGGCTTCGTACCGACTTCCCCTTACACTATCAACAACGCGTAATCGCACACAATACTTACATACACGGTTTCTAACTCCGTTTATTTTAATGGCGGGTTCTAAAACATTGAAATAGCTGTGTTGAAACCCATGTTTTAATCCTACCAGAGCTGTTAAAAAATTTTCCGTTTATAGTTAATAAAAAGGAACACGGCTCTGATTATCGACATATTGACATCAAAGGAAAATGAAACATTATACTTAATTTTATATTAGTAGTTTTTGTACTGAAATCAACAAGAATAATTATAGATACCCATACCACTCTCAGGAGGGGGGATGGAGGAGTCCCTAAGAGGGACGGGAGGAACAGGGTATTAGCTGCTGACTATTAAAACGGTACGGGTGGAATGGGGTTGTTACCTGCTTAGCTGCCTGGGAACGGGAAGGACGGGTCCTGCGCCGAATAGGAGTGCTCTCATCTATTTTGATCGTCTACTGTTATGCAGTTTGGTTACTTCCCCCTGTGCTTTGCAATGTTTTCTATTTCCACTGATTCATTCATGCTTATAGCTCTGATCGCCTTTCTTAAATTTTATTTTCGAATACGGATACGTCCATAGATTTCATTCTTTGCATAAGAAAATGCCAATGTTTACATGTATGCTATTCATATAAAACAATATCCCGTGTAATGTTGCGGCGGATGCACGCTTTGTCACATCCAACGTTCATAAAAAGCCAACCTCGACAATATTATTTGAAGCATATTAATGACTGCAATAGTGTAAACATCCAATGTTAAAAACAACTATGTATTTCGGCATACGTGGATCGCCTTCAGCTATAGAAAAGGAAATACAGTGTTAACCATATTCATGTACCTATTTATTTATTACCTGGCGAGAATAAAGCTTTCGTGGCGGCGCCGTGGCCGAGTGGTTAGACCGCTCGCCTCCCATCTAGGCGGCCCGGGTTCAATCCCAGGGACCTGCATGTGGTGGACGAAGCGGCGTCTGGGCGGGTTTTCTCCGGGTTCTCCGGTTTCCCCCGCCATTCATTCCACCAACTGCTCCATCATCACCTTTCCTTTCATCCATTTCACCAACATTTCGTTTCATCTACTTCCTTCATCCCATACCAGGCATCGGGCTGATCACCCATCCTGGATGCTCTGTCTGATGCATGAGTATCTGCTCCTCGAAGGGCCTCTGACCCCAGGCACCCGCTTGTAAGTCCTGGGGGGTGTAAGTCCTACATAAGAGGAGGGTAAACAGATAATGAATGAATGAATGAATGAATGAGAATAAAGCTTTCCTTGCCACCCTACCAGAGAACTTGAAAAACATTAGCCTCTGTAGTATTAGAAACACGGCAAAAATATTCATGCAACACAGTGGCTAGACTGCAAATGAAAAAGGAGAAATAGTATGATAATACGTCCAATGTTTTAATAGATAAAAAATTAATATCTTAAAACAATATTACAACTAATGACAATACATATGCAGAAAGCATTACTACAAAAGTGACTCAGGCTTACCTACAGTCCAAGCAGTTCCTACTATATCTATATCAGAACGGTGTCGATTGGCAGTCCAATTATCGCCAAGATATGACGTGGAGAAGCAAAACGGAATGAAACAGCGTATCAAGGTAAATGAAGCCTGATTTCTACTTTTGTCCATTTCCGATGGGCAAGGAATGTAAACGGCAAGTGTGACGGAAGAAAGCGCTGTTTAAAACACTAAGTTACCATGGGGGATTGGTGATTTTTTGTACTCTCTTGACATTTTCTCGCTCCGACGAGGGTTTAAAGAAAGAGCACTGTGACTTCGTACACTTCTAAATGGATACAGCATGGCACTTCGCTTCCATTAGCTATTAATGATTCTTATTTTTTTAAAAATAAAATTTTGCCGCTATCTTCAAACTCTGCAGAAGCTTTCAGTATACTGCATTATTCAGTGTTTTAATTGTGCTGTTTTCCTCACTACCTTAATAAAAACTTGTAACAGACAACTGAAATTTCTTTAAATGCTGAATTCTACCTTAAATATGCTACATTTAACCTAAAATTCTATATGGGTGGCTTTGACTTACAGAATAATTTTTCATTATCAAAGATGTTGATTCGCGCTTTTCATTTGGTTCTTATCGTTGCGTTTTATTCCTGTGGGTTTTCAACTTCGTATGTCTATTTGTCTGTCTCTCTCTCTCTCTGATTTGCTCATACTTCCGGACTATGTGGAGAATAGGGAATTATTCTAAATCATTGGTTCTCTAACATGACACGGAAAATATTCATCAATTTCGTGGAAACTGGCATATTTCTGTGAAATTTTATACCTTTAGGATTTAAAATCGTTAGAAACGAATAGCATGGAGATGTCCTCTATCTTTCCCTTACGTAAATTACTAATTTAAGCAGCACTAAGCAAGAAAAAATTACTGCCCTTTAGGCTGACCGCCGCCATTAGGCAAAATGCACCAGCAGACCCAAATATTACTTGACCGCAAGTGAGTATCATTACAGCCGGCAAATTCCATTTATGGGCACCACTTCCAGCTAATTACGTGGAATATGTGCGGTAGTGGTTTTGTTCTTCATACATTCGCATTTATCAGGTTTACTGAGAATATTAGCCACACAGGAAATCGTGTGTCATTAAATGTTGAATGTTTAATGCCATTTTGTTATAACACCAAAACCCGTTATCTAAAGGTGGTTTCTTACCTTAGGGGAGCAAAGGAACGTTAACTGATGAAATTTAACATTTTAAAAGGAAGTAAACAATACAAACGTAAATAAATTCCAATTTGCAAATGGGGAATAATAGCATGTACTGTAATTCATCAACAGATTGAGACTTCAATTTAAACTAACACACGTCAAAAATGGAAATAAATAAATGCATATTTAAGTGTTAGTATTAACTACACCATTGTTTTAATTAAAATCAACATCTAGATTTTCCACCGCAAACTGGAAAATTTGGCCCTATAGGGAAACTTTTCAAAATCTCCTTTAAATGTCCCACCTATTAGTAAAGTTACCAAAAGTTATTGCACTTCAATGATTCTACATATCACTAGGTGTAATATACTAAAAGTTACTGTGTTTTTTCCTAATTTGTAATTCATAATTATATTCGTTTTATAGCAGACTCAGATATTACCTCTCTCAGGCATGTTGCAGAATAATACAAAACCCTGGCGCGACAAAAATAATAAATATTGTAATTCTGAATTTGGAAAATGGCTATCATGGGCTTACAACCTCAGCCAGTTCTATAGTGTTATCTACGAAAAAGAATTTAAGTTGACACATCTTTCCGATAAACGAGTTCGGGCATACAGCGATTACCTGGTGTAAATTTGTATCCATGATACTTCTCTCATCCTGCGCTGGGGCATTGTGAGTTAGAGCGTAGCTCTGGTTCCCGGTTACGGAATTTGTCTGGGTTTGATCCCACCTAGCGGATTTTATGTTGCGGGTATAGGACCGGTGCCCATTAAACATTTTGAGAAAGGTGTGAAGCTGCAATAGGCAGTAATCCTGGCCTCGTAAGCCAACTTTCCGGCTGGGGAAGCATAGTGCTGACCATATCGCCTCCCGAATCGATTGGATGTTCATCCACTTCTGCAGTGCGTAAGTGGGCGTGAAGCCGGCGTTCGGGTTGGCATGCCCATGCCATTGGATTAACCTTTTTTTGTTGATAGTTTGCTCTTTCCACATCACCTGCAGACCTTTGATGTATGTATCCATACACTGAATTTTTGCGTGCCCACTTTAAGTACTCGTATATTAAAATATATATTATAAAATAATAGGACATGTGAATAAAAATGAGTGCAGAGAATGCGCTTCAAATTTCCAAGGAAATACTCTCAGTAAGGAAAAAAACATTCAAGTACCTGCTAAATATTGAGAACATCCTCAAATAAAAGAAGCAGAGTAGAACATACTGAAGTATCCGTCTTAAAATGAGTATGTACGCATATTTGGTATGAGTGAAAGCTAGTATATTTTCAGTTTTAGAAGTCCATTCTCTTCTCACGTTCGGCATGGTTAGATTCATATTTACTTCTGAGTATCTGATGGTTTCTTTTTACTTGTTGGTATATATGAAGAAATGGTGGATTATAAACTATATTATTCGTGGAAAGATTTAAAACAAAGCCATAGACTATCAGAGAGCTTCAAGATTCTTTATTTCTTCACCGAAACGTAGCCTAGGAGTATCATTGAAAGCGCGTTATTAATTAACCTTACTAAGTAAAAGATTAAATTCAAAATCTAGATACTATTATAGAACATCGTTTCATAGAACAAATATTGTAAATATCTTTGTATTCCAGAAAATTAGGTTTTGAACAATCATTCAGCACACAGTGAGTTATGAATTTCCGGTTCACGATTATATATGTATATATTTATTTATTTATGTTTATTTATGCCTGAAAAGAATCTAGAAATATCACTGAAAGTAAAATTTATTAAACCCATTTGGACGCATTGTCCTATGTATAGGACGCTGGAAGTGCTGTTATAAAAGCCTGAGTATGTTTTCTCTCTAATATTATATAGTATATTTTGTTGCTGTATGTATTTTTTGGAGGCTTTGTGAACATCCTCTATACCGGAAATGACAGTGCGCGTTTATACACTGCTGGTCAACAGTGCACTATTTAAGGATCTACATGGAAAACAGTGGTATGTCGGCAGGTAAGCTGATTTAATTGTTATTTTCCATTCTTGTATGAGTCTAAATTGTATGTTTTATATGTATTATTATGTATATATGATTAACTTTTAATTGAAATGCGAAAACAGTTGCACATTTTATTATGTTTTTGATATACTTGCAATTGTATTTCGTGTGCTATGTATAGTACATTGGGATCATATGAGTTTTCTTTATATGCTACAGGAAAAACCAACTGCAGTTTTTGTCACCTGAGGAGGCTTTTGAGTACCTTTAGTAAATCTGGGATAATGGATAAAATGTTAGCTTAGATGAAGATAGTGTTTCACTTACCATCATTTCACCACCTCCGGATGCAGCTAAGTGACTGTGAGGATATTCTGATGAGGTGATTATACTACCGGAACAAACTACTGACAACCCTAGCAATATTGCAAGTTCTGTGGAAACAATGTTTTAAAGGGATGAAGATGAAGCTGTGAAGAACAATGCATCATCTTTGCCATCAGCAAATAGAAGAAAATTAAAGGTCACTCTCCCTAGTATTCTGAAACCCCAGAAGTTATGCCACCAAATAGGATGCAAGAGATAAAACAGGCTCTTAGAGAAAAATCTGTTTTAAGATATGCTCCCCTCAATGACGAATGGCATTTTAGACGAGATATTGGAACAAACAATGCTTTATAGCCAATGTAAGAATGACCACACATTCTTGCTTTCTAAAAATAGCTTATGAAATTCATTGGCATTTTACTAATAAGTGGTTATCATACCTGATCTAGAGAGCAAACGTGTTAGGACAGAGCCAGGACGTTGGAATTGTTGCTGTAGCTATGTCCCGAAACAGATTTCAGGAAATAAAAAAGTATCAGCATTACAATGACAACAACATTGATATGGAAGGCAGTGAAGTCAATACATACATACATGATTTAGCTAATAAATCTCTATTGACACATGGAGTTTTCTGCGATAATCTAACAATAAATGAAAGGATGGTGAAATACTTTGGCAGACATACATGAAGATGTTTATGAAAGTGAAACCAGTAAAATTTGGTTATAAGCTCTGGATGCTGTGTAGCCATGATGGCTATCCATTCAATACTTTACTATACCAGGGGAACAGAGAAAAAGTTGAAGAACCTCTCTCAACAAGAAACGTTGTAGAAACGCTTACATCAGTCATTGAACGTCCTACACAACGTAAAGTCTACATGGACAACTTCTTTTTGTCTTATAACTTAGTCGTAAGAATGAAAAAGAAAGGAATTTTCATGACAGGAACTGTTCGTGAAAATCGAATTGGTAAATGACCACTTGAATTGACGTCCGGCATGAAGAAAAAGGACAGAGGCACTGTAGACAAATGCTTTGATGAAAACGATGAAATTGGCATTGTACGTTATACAAGTGCAAGAATGGAGTCGATTTATTTGATTCTTTGATGTCCGCTTACAGAATCGAGATCCGAGGGAAGAAGTGCTACTTTACCCTTTTTACAAACATCCTGGAAACTCTATGCAATTGCAGAGTTTGGATCAAATGATTTCCTTGCCTTTCGAAGAGAGTTGACCGTCTTCCTGCTGAAGAGCCATGCTACGCCAAGACCAAGAACAGGACCACAATCAAAGCGTAAATGTCTTACGGATCTAAAATTCGATAACGTTGGACATCTGAGTGCAAAAATCCTGCTAGAAAGCAACTTCGCTGTGCATACTGTTCGAAAGAAAAGCCAACCACTATTTGTATAAAGTGCGAAAGATGACTGTGTGCTAGGTGCTTTGAGCCTTATCACAAGGTGTAGCTAAAATGAGAGGAAGAAGCTCATAAGGACTATGTGTAAAACAATGCTACCTACAAACAACATGTAGTCCCAATATCCTACGTATAGGGCGGCCTGTAACTTTGTTCAAAAATGTGATGTATATTTTTAAATGCTATTTTTTATGTACAGATGGTTCATTTTATTGAGTTTGTATTGAAAATCCTGAAAATAAATGTCATTTTACATTTTGGGTCTAAATGGGTTAAGCTAATTGTCTAAAATCTTAACATAAAAACAATTATTCAATACTTCGCAAGAAAACTATTTGGTAGTAAAATGGTGTAAACATCCTGTAATTCTAGAAGCAGTCGGATTTCAATCTAAATTCAGCACCTCATGGCTTATGATTCTTCAGTCCATTAAAGTTATTTTGTTTTTGCGTGATTTATTGATAACATAACTTTGCTTATCACCTTCATTGTATTTGTAGTTTTGATAATTTAAAATTCACCTATGCTTTTGTGCAGGTTGCGTCATTTAAGGTTTTATTGGTTGAAAGACTTCACATCCGCTTGGAATTGCTGCTGAGACTTATTATGTAACACGGAATGTTTACTATCCAGTCAGCGCAATATATATATATACATATAATATGTGTGTGTTTCATATGCAGAACGCACAGTATATGTGTGTTTTATATACAGAAACACCGCAGAAAGTACTCTTACTCATCATGAGTATCAACTTTGAGAAAGTATATACTAGATGAGTCAGCTGAACCTATAGATTTTGAAGACAGTCATTTGTGCTTTAAGTCCATTTTCTTCGCTTATAAACTTACTAACTGACGTTTTTAGGCAGACGAAGGCTCAACATTCAGCGCAAAAGCGGTTTAAGGGACATAAGGTACTACGTAGTAAAGTACACTTCAAAAACATGCTACTCATTCACTGAGAGCAGATCCCGGGATTCCAACAGATTGTACAAACTTTTACGTTACAGCGTATATGGCTATTCAACTAATTAAACCCCCTATTAAAATGAACCAATCATATGTCTTCGGTATCAAAACCATTAAAACAACATGGTGGACTCTTGTAAACAGTGACAGGATCGGCTTCGATAAATTACGGACATTCTACATCCAAAATGGACGCGGTACGGTCAAGACATAATTGTTAGTAAATCAAAGTTTATTTCATCTTCGGCATAAATTACGAAATGTACATATCAAATAACATACATAATAACTTATACCACTTAAATAATCATGGCAGACGTCCAAAAAGAATTGAGAGACTCTTAAAAGGTAATAACATATAAGTAAAGTAACGAGGTGGTACTTGCGCGGGGTCTGGCAGGTAAGACCCAAGGTATAACCTCCAAGGTTCTCTCAATCAAGCGTCCAAGTGACACGGTGGAATTATAGTGGTGGGCGTTAGTCGACAGTAGCATGGTTTTGAGTCTTCGCATTGTTCGTGCTTTTTTCCTCATTAACGCTTGGAAATCGATTACATAATAACATAGAATCCCGGAGTTTTTTTGGAAATTATAATTTAAACAGCTGTTGAATGTATACATTTTATAATGGAAAGGGTATAATAACCTAAACACAGACTGTGATTTAATACCTTTCTTTCCCATTTAATCGGTATTACACCGCAAATTGAGGTTTTGAATGTCGACTCCCTTCACTCCTCATGGGTATGCAGTTATGACAGCATACAGTCCCATTTGTGCCAGTCCTTCGCTATGTATTCGACAGACGAGTAGGTATTAATATGCTCCATATCTATGGAGAGTCGAGAGCAAATGCGCAACAATACCAGGAAAGATATCCAAATAGACGGCAACCACACCCAAAAAATTCCAGAATGTTGAAACACGTTTGCGTAGAACATGTCATTTGCAAGAAAGCCTCCTGTGAGAGACACACTGGTGAACATCCAGTGTTAATGCGGAAGTTGCTTTGAATGCCATAGGAAATAATCCGCATACTAGTACACGGGAAATTGCACAAGAGGTAAGTGTTAGTCAATCTTCTGTGGTGTAAGTACAGCGAGCCAATAAGTTTAATCTATATCATTTGCACCTACACCCGTAGGAGAGATTTCGAAGCTCTGGTGCACTTCTGTGAATGGATGCTGTGTCGAGTGGCAAATGATATGGAGTTCGTCTCCAGCATCCTGTTGGCGAATGAAACATAGTTCCACAACATTCATTCATTCATTATCTGTTTACCCTCCTCTTATGTAGGACTTACATCCCAGGACTTACAGGCGGGTGCCTGGGGTCAGAGGCCCGTCGAGGAGCAGACACTCATCTCATGGATCAGACAGAACATCCAGGATGGGTGATCAGCGCGATGCCTGGTATGGGATGAAGGAAGTAGATGAAACGAAATGTTGGTGAAATGGATGAAAGGAAAGGTGATGATGGAGCAGTTGGTGGAATGAATGGCGGGGGAAATGGCGGAGAACCCGGAGAAAACCCGCCCAGACGCCGCTGCGTCCACCACAAATCCCACATGCAGGTCCCTGGGATTGAACCCGGGGCGCCTCGGTGGGAGGCGAGCGGTCTAACCACTCGACCACGGCGCCGCCCCGGTTCCACTACAACAGGATTATAAATCTCCACAACATGCATTAAAGGAGTGCTAATAATCCTCACTGAGTAAGGAGGCAACTTTCTAAGAGCAGTGGGGAGTGAGTGTCTGGTGTGGGCGCTCAATTTTGGGCGAGCGTCTTATTAGACCAGTTTTCTTCGAGGAGTACCTAACACGATCAGGCTACCTGGAATTTCTCCGTAATGAGCTCACCTTGCTACCAGAAAATGTACCACTACAGGGGCATGTCACGATGGTACTCCACCGCATAGGTCGGTGATCGTCTGCAATCATCTAATATGGCACATCCTGATCATTGGATAGGAAGACAAGGACCAGGCTCTTGGCCACTCAGATCACCTAATCTATCTCCTCTGGACGTCTTCCTCTAGTGTTATTTAAAGCAGCGAGTTTATGCAGAGGAGCCAGAAGATTCACATATAATTCCCCAGCATTACAGTGGCCTGTAGATACATCACATTTGCCATATTACACCGAGTCAGAATTTCCATGCAACAGGTTGCTCAGGTGTACATTTACCAACAATCAAATCAGTTTTAGCACTTACTTTCTTAAAATAGTCTTCGTTCGAGCATTGGTAGTCACTAATCACATGATTTCAAACAAAAAGACCTTTTTACGAATCGAAACTTTCAGGGCCAGCATAATATACCAAAACGAGGTGATACTTATTATAAAATACATTTATGTGCACTGCATCAAACAACTCTAGCATTACAACTTCCATACTAAACATTATGTGAGATGTGATTTGCTTATTGTTTGAGGTCAAATGTGAAGAATGCTTATTCCATCAATATTAAATGTACATACTTATGGCGCGTGTTATGTTTATCATAAAGAAACACTAAGCAATGATAAACTATTAGGTAAAAATTAAACTTAATTGCAAATTAAAACGATATTAACAATGTGAAATATAATATTAGTTTAAACTAAGTTTATTTATGAATATAAATGCCTCATGGCGGTTAGTCACAATCCTTACGATCCTCTGAGCGACCCCCTTCCTTTGTTAATATTGCCGGCCTTGAGTTCCCCGTAATACGTCAACAAAACCCACCGTGACAATATTACTATACATTAAAAGTGATGTATGTACTTATCAGAGTACTCATTTTTAGTTGTGAAAATATTTCCTTAGCGTCTTGGAAGCAAAAAGGCTCTACTGGCCTAGTTGCGATGCTCTGCCCCGTTTCCGGGGGCCCCTCTGTGATACGTACCTTTAGGTTTACGCACCTTTTTTCCTTAGCGTCAGCTGTGTATTACACATGCATTAAAAGCGATTCTATAACATCTGCTGTATTAGTCATCTCGCTAAGTGTGAAACCAAAGATATCCATGTTGCAGAATACCATGGGGCCCGATGTCTAAATGTTAGAATATAAATGTCAGATTGCATTATACTGGATGGCTGACTAACCTGGTATACACATCAAAAAGAGATTTAAAGTGACTGTATAAGATCTTCCCCACAGGCACTATTGTATTTAACTGTATAGTCGCTACGACTAAAAAGTATGAGGCGCAATCGAGATATAGCATAATAATTTAGAAAGTATTTCGCTGAAGATCATTGTATAACTGTTACTTCAGAAAATTCTCTGCACTTGGAGCATAACTTGCTATTACAGAATAAAAAAATGAGTAATTTCCTTAATTTTCATCGAAAACGCAGAAATAATCACTGAAAAATCATAGCTTTTTTGAGCAGAAATCAGACTGTGCACATTACCAAGGATGCAAACCGGATTAAGTTAGTAAATCCGTAGGGAGAGAAGGCATTTGAACTCCAGGGTTATAATTTTTTCTCTGGCAATGCCTAATCGATTCGTGAGTTCATCTCCAAAAATAACGAAATGTATATCACTCGAAGAGAAAATCATTACTTAAAAGCTATTCAGTTCATTGGGAACAAATAATTGCGGGCGTGATTTTTTGTAAATGCTTCTCTAAAAATCACGAACTACCCTAATTATATTTTCTCAATCCCTAACTTTCCATCTTATGAATACTGCAAACTAATATTTATCATTAATGGGCTGAAAGAAAGTACTTCGCAGTGTTCAAAGAATTACCTTAAGGGTTTAAGTAAGATGTACTGTTCTGTTTTATCATATCGCATCTGTCATTCTCCTTCAAAGCGCTAAATTTTAAATGTAGATAATATTTCATAGTTTTACTAAAATATTTCCCTGTAAATCAATCTGTGAATAAAATCGGTGCAATTGCGCATCCTGAAAAACTGCTCCAATGGTATATACATATATAGTTAGAAATACTGCATACTGCATATACATATGTATTATATGGCAGCTGCCAGAAGAGGGGATAATTGTTCCCCCCTTCACATTGGAGTCATGATATATACTGCGGAACACTGCCCACTGCTCAGCTGGATAGGAGGAAGAAAACAGACCGGAATGTAACATCTGGGTTTCATATTTAATATATTTGCTCTTATTCTTGAGCACGTTATTTTATCTTTTACTAATAACATCAATTATTATGAATTGCAGATTACATATAGTTGCTATTTATTTTCAGTGCGTAATTTTATAATTTACTAATAACACCGATGAAATTATTGTGAGCTATGGGTTACATGTATTTGCTCTTACTTTTCAGAGCATCATTTTATGTTTCACTAACACCATCCATTATTATGAATTGCGGATAAATTTATGTATTATTTGAACAGCTAGGATATGAAATCGTATACAAGAAAATTGATGAGCTGGAGCAGAACAAATCTTATTTCAAAACGGGTGTGAAGGGAAGTCTTTCTAACAAATAGGTTCAACAAGCTAATGGCAGAGGAACGAACTTCCCTAATAGAAGGGAAATCCAACCTCAATTATGAGGGACAGGAATCGCTAGAAGAAGGATATTATAGAAAGAGGATTCCTTTTTTATCAATAAGGCTTATCGAAGCTTAAAAATAGTGTAGTCAATGGTATTTACTCAGGCAAAATTTCAAGTGATGTGTTTCTTTTCGACTAGAAATTGACGAGAATTTTGTTTAACAGTTTTATTTTTGAAACAACCGTATGTATTTTGCTGTTCTGGGGCATCAAACGTGTTATATGGTATCTCTTAACGCCTGATCTTATATGATCTAGTAAAAATAGTAGCATTTATAATGTTAAACCTCAACACACTAGAGTAACATGCATATTTACAGTTTTCAGCGAAAATGAATGGTGAAATAAGGAATTGTTTATTTAGTAAACGTATATCTGGAATACTATAATCCCGCTGGCCTTAGAAGGGAACCTGATATACATAAAAGCACGTGGCGAGCCGTGTGTATCGGCCACGGAATACACCAACGTAGTCCCTTGTCGGACTAAGGAAATTAATTTTGTTTTATATTATTTAAGGGTTTGCTTTATTAAAAGGTGTAGTTAGAGTACTAAATTATAATTCACATTGCATTTAAAACATACATATGTAATTAATACAAACTTAATGGAGATTATGTGTATAAACGTTTTGTATTACTAAAATATAGTTGGTTATTCTTGCTGCATTTAGCGGGTTCGCTTGTTTTCAAATTGTTTATTAATTATTACAGTGTTTTTAATGTTGGTTAAGGTTAATAATTATTATGAGGCAATCAAAATGTATATGTAAATATCCCAAAGAAGAAAGTTTAAAAAGTTGTGAAAAAACTATTGTATTCATGCGTTCATAACCTTTTGTGTAAGGTATCTGTATTTAGCCATTAAAGACATTGATAAAATAACGTCCGAATTTACTGGTGTTTCCGAAAATATTGTCAACTACATTCGCGTGGAGAGGTACAAAATTGCAAACCTGGCATCACCTTCAAAAAAAGAAAACGCGAAAAAGCTTGCTTGGCACGAAATGTGATGAGGAGAAGGAGGAAATGGACGGGATTGGGTCATTTTTATATTCTGATTAATATGATTTATTATAAATTGTATTATCATTAGGTTCTATCATTCCATACTGTTTATATTACTACTTCAATATTTTAAATAGCCTATAACTCATAATAGGTCTTCAGGAAACGTTTTAATTAAAGTACGTTGTTCTTCAATATTCCAATGCACCAATTAGCAGCGTTAATGAAAAGAGGATACTGCGATCGTTCAGAAATAAACACCGCAGATGTGCATTTATGCCGGTCAGGTGGGCCAGGTCTGAAGCACGTGTCTTCAGATAGTGCTTATGCTCCGCCTAAGAGTTTTAATACAATTTGGAGACCAGTATTTTGCGCGCTTTGTTTGTGTACACCAGGTTCCTTTCTAAGCCTGCGGAATTATAATATATGTGTGGAATGTTTCAGTCACCCCAATTAAACCTGTATTAGATGTCTACGGACAAACTCCAGGCAGGGAGCACGGTCAATCTCTAATAAGAATATATGAAGACCATAGAGAAAATAAGTTTATTTAAACATGCGTGGATGTGATAGAAAACGTGATTTCTGATATTTATTTCGTGAATGCTTCAGATTTTTAATGATCATTTCAATTAGCTTATTTTATGTCCAGGGTTCACATATTGTGTTTGATTCAACCTGTGCCGCCCTCGTAGCCGTGGTTGATGGAGTGTACAGCTTCCGTGCTCCGCCAAGCTGAGGGTCGCAGGTTCGAGTCTGGCCATGAGCATGTGTGTGTGTGTGTGTGTTTTGTGTAATTGGGGTAATAAGTTCTTGTGTAAACTTTTCCACTAGCAGGAATCGCAATGTATGTTAATTCTTTAAAAACTTAAATTGGGTTATTTGGAATATAAGTATCACCAAAAAAATTAAATGATCTAACTATGAAACCAACTGATAAACAATATCCTTTTTTCTTAAATCAACAGATGCCTGTATTTCGTCAGATACTTTTTAAATACAGATGTCTCTTGTTAAAACTATTTTATTCCTAATACTTCTCCAGCAGATAAAAACAAACATATACAGTATTTTTTGTCCTCTAAGGAGTATATTATTTTTCACGTATTTTTCTATATATTTTGTTCTATACCTTTGTACCCAGTAAATATCTTTTAAATCATTGTATGATTTTACCTTTATTATTGTTCAACAATTTGAGGTAATATTAACTTTATATTTAATATTTATGCTTTTGACATATCATATGTCAATTGTGGTATTTTTTGCTTATTACGCCACACTTGGAGGTATCCTGCTGCCCGTCGTTCAACACCTAAAAGGAGGGCTCCTCTCTTACCTTTGATACGTTATAAGTCGCTCATTCCTTTGCGCTGCCCGGCTCAAAGATAGCTTCTTTCGCATTGATTCTTGGACCAGGTAACGTACTCCGGTTTGGCCCAAATGTCGGCGTCGTCGTCGTATTGTGCTGTAATGTTAACGTTACCGGCGAAGTGCAAATGACGAGAAGAGGAGGTACACTGACATCTCTAAACCCCCCGAATACAAGGGGGTTGCGTGATATTTTAAACTCTCAAGTTTGAAGTGAAGAAAAAGCAACTGTTGTTCTTTCACGTCGAGTTTCCGGAAATGTTGCGCAAAAAGAAAGAAACAAAACACACATAGCGGCGGCGCTGTTTATTCATCAATGCTCACATAAGCTGATCCAGATATACAGCTCTTTATGGCTTTGGGTAGTGTTATTTTTTAGTTGGTGCGGTCAAGAATGCAGAAAATTATTAAGTTTGACATAGATTGACTCCAATAACTCAGTGATTAACAATTCTTAACGCTTTATTTTTGTGCAGTTAGAATTATCGCCAGACAATATTACAAAATGATAACATCTCAAATAAGGAAACATGTTATAATAGAGGTGCTTCACCTACCAGCGCAACAGCACCAGCGGCAAAGAAAAACAAATTGCATTTGAGTGAACCACTCAGGAACTTGTGTGTAATGCATTTAATCCGGATTTAAAAGTCCCATTTACAGCAGTCAGATAAACATAACATTGAGAATATTACACACTGAAGCTTTCATAGAGGCATATTCACAGTTGAAGGCGAAATGGAGAGTAATTTGACATAGTGTAAATTATAAACTAACTTAAGTATGTGACTATACAAATCAAAACTTGAAAGTTAATATATTGGGACTTTTAAGTTTAGCTATAAACTGAGTACAGTCTTTCAATCTAAAAATATTAACGAATGGTGAGAGAGTAAATTAAAACAGGTTGTACTACTGAATATTCATTACTTTGATTCTGAAGGTACCTCTATATCACCACATGGATACCTTCTCCAACACTGAATTCTTTTCAGTATGATGGTTTGAATCTTCGTTACATATAACTGCCTGATTTCACAAAAGGCAAAAGATTCGCAATTAATGTACAGAATGCAGATAAAAAACCTTTCCGATGTTGTTTAATTGCTTCTAAATATCCATGCAAAAAAGTATCAAACAAAGAAGGAGCTTTTGCCCAAGTCATAATATGCTAGGTGAACAGTGTGCCAGCCTGCACTAAGTTCCTACGGGCCGGCGGTGCGAGCACCTTCCAGCTGGCCGGTCCCTCTCTTGAGAAATAGGCGCTTGGAACAATAACCATAGTTTGCCATTTCCACGCACTTGGGGGTTCCTGTTGGCCCTTTCTAGTAGGTTCTTGTACTCAAAAGTTCCGCTTTGTTTACGGGACCTAATTAAGGGACCGCTCTGCCAGGACGGGGTTAGTCGTGTTCAGTTCTGTTTGAAGTGACAGCGCGGTTTAATAATTGTGAGTTGCAACTTAGCAATCGTTTGTGATTTGATTCGACGGATCAGCTGTGTTGCATTCGACTGTGCGACAAAGTGACTCAAGTGTAATGTTTGTGTTTCGTTGAGTGCTTTATGATAAATAAAGTGTGTTTTCCCAGTAACTGGTTCTCTCGTTTGTTACAATATAATTCTAGCAATATACAATATGCTGTGAACCTTGATCAAATCAAAATGTTTGAGAATGAAATGTAAAAATATCATTTACAGTGCATCGGCTAGAAGATGATCTCTCAACAGTATTCCTGCATACGGCATCTATTCGTAAAGATCATCACATTAACCCCTTAAAGATTTGTTTGGTAGGAGTATCTTACAGTTGTCTAATAAACAAATTTTCAAGGCTATTATCAATTCAGGTAACCAAAAGTAAACCTAGGCTTATGATATAGAAGCAAGTTTAAAACGTTTTTCAAGTAAGAGTGCTTTAACTTTACACAAACTTAAGTGCATTAGTTCTCAAGTTGTCACTATACCATGAAAGAGTTACATTATTGAATTTCATTCATATTCCATGTGCCTATGTGTCATATATGCTAATATCGAATCCGTACTAACTAAAGTGCATTCTTATCAGTCATCTGAAGTTAACAAGTCATTGAAACTCGACGAAGCAGTGTTTATAGCTTTGAAACTTGTATTCAGACATGACAAATCTTTGTGGAAATGCAAAATTAAATTATCGTATGCGTTTCAAAATCTATTCATGGATTTAAAGATAATTATAGATGGAATAATTGAACTTGGTTACATAACTGAGCCCGTAAAAATGTCAGAAGATGAACGAAGTTTGTATAAATTTCAGTCAGTGTCATATACTCAAACGTTTTTTGTCTCTAGTGAAATTATAGGAAGCGACCATTGTCATGTATCGGGTCTCTAGGTATATTGCTTCAGAGCATAGCACATGTAATTTAAAGAATAAAAAGCTAAACTACACTCCTAAATTTTTCATTGTTTGCGAAATATGAATCACGCTAACTTTAGAAGCACTGTGGATACGTAATGAACATATTTCATGCGTTTCACAGAGCTCGAAATATTACTTTCCATTCAGTACGGGATATAGAAATATAAATTTCAGGTTTTCAGACAGTTAAGGATTCTTATATGATAAATGGAGTAGTTAACTAACATGCTAAGCCAATGTGATTTGAAATTACAAGTGTAATGAATGAAAAACCTGAACATCGTATGTTGATCAGACGCTATGAGATTTTCCGTATACGTACACAGCTACCACGAAGAAATTAAACGAAATCTTACAACCGGACATAGCGCACCTTTATTACATAGCACTCAAATCTTATTACATGCTCAAAGCTTATGGAGAGGCTTTATTATCAGAAAGTTAGGTAAATGCTGTGGCATATCTCCAAAAACTTATATTACTAGTGGCAGACGTTTTGTTTTACAAATCCCATTATTTAATACTGGATATGTGCGATTTTGGTTCCATGTTGTTACTTTACAATTCCAGGCTTAGCATTCGACGAGATGCTTAAAGTAATCCAATATCAAAATATAATACTTATCACTGACAAGCATATCCATGATATTCTTTTCTGAAGGGGATAAGTGGAGGCCTTTTCGCCACGTCCAAGCGATATTCTAAGCAAATAACAAATGTATGAAAGACTACAATGAATGTATACGAGAGAAGATCTCATGTTATTTATATTTGATTATTCTGCATCAATTCAGAACGACAGTCAGCTGCCTTATGGAGAATTCAGAAGGTTGAAAAGGGCTGTAGCTGATTCGATAAATTTCCGGCCTGATCCCCAGATCTAGATATAGGGAACTTGCACGAAGTCGATCTACGTTACCCTAAAAGCATTCACGATTCTATAATGACCTTCCGTTTTGTACAGAGAACGCAATACCCCAATGGCAATTACAAGAAACATTTTGCAAGACTTACACAAATGTAAATCCGTCCTGGACTACCGAAATCTACAGCAGCGTGTTCGATTATATATGATTCTGAAACATATACACAGAATAGCCTCCTATAAACAGTCAAATTGGCTTAAGCAGTATGGAGCTGTGAATACCCAAAAAATTTGCAATACAATTTTTTTTAATTTCGTTGCGTTTATAGTTCATTGCAAATTTCCGACCGTATAATTATTACCGTCTAGTTACAAGTGGAAACACGCACGGAAACTAATTTCGCAGTAAACGTATGTAACTCATGTAATATTTAACGAAACCCTATGAATCTAACATTCATAAACCCATTTACATTGCAAATGCAACACTTAGTTCATCTCAGCATCCCTGTATGAATTTTACTACAAAATCATGAAGAGAAACTTAAATTATCTAATTCTGAATTATGCTGACATGGACTCAATATTGAAGTTCAAATGATGCATACAATGTTTTCTTAACTGTTATTCAAAATGTTTACACGTTTAATAATTTAATTTACCCTCATGGTAATACTTATTAAATACCGCAGATTAACACGAAAGAAATTGGACTATTCCAAAAGGAAATTTTATGTATAATAATGACAGAATATTTAGGATTACGTTCAAAATTCTCTGCATTTTGGTGTGACAATGAAATCGTAAAGAAATCAAATGGAATCACTAAGACAGCAGTATATTCAAAGACATATGGGTGATTATTTAATATGCCTCCATTAAACGAGCCTAACTCATAAACAAATTGCATTTAGAAATGATAAACCTGATATTCACACTGTGATAATAACTTTACAGATAAACAAAGTAACACGATGGAAAATGTAAATCTATGAAAGATGAAATTTTCCCTTAACATGGGGTCATTATTCATTTCAACTTCTGAGTGTGACTGAGTGGAGTATGTGTTCAGAAAGGTGTATTATTGTAAACAGTTAGAATATTTTAAAAATGTAATGCAATATTATTCAAAAGAACTTAGAATCGGACTTTTTTATACCGAGTGTATAATTTTTAAACTATAAAAACAAGAACTCGGGAAATGGACAGCGAAATGATAAAATAATAATAAAATAATTTGCAAAATTATTGTGTTTTATTTGTAAGAATATAGATTTTCCATGAACTTGATGGGATGATCATCATTTCCTTGTCATCTATCTACCGATAGAAGCCTAGCTACTTGACAAGAATGCTGTTCCCACTTCTCCAATTTCATTTCCCCGTATAAGGATCACTTAATAAACCACGGTGAAATGGGGGGTTTGTAATTGCATAGCAAGGAATACAGTGAGGACTACTCGGCCTGCCTCCGTGTTCCAGTGGCAATTTCAGAGAATTCCGTTTCGATTTCCGGATCAAGAAGGAATTTAGTTGGGAAATATAAACGAGAGAGAGTAGACTGTAAGAGATTATAAATCCAAAACACACAGAAATAACACCCAACAACAAAAACCAAATGAAAAGCGAGTCAACCTCGTTGCTGATGACCATCTATTCCCCTTGCGGAAGCTGTCGTTGTTACACTGTCAGTTAAATGCCACATGTCTGTCTGTAAGTGTAGAAATACTTTCCAGTGGTCTACTATAGGTTTTTATTAAATTGGGAAGGAAATAAAGGCCACAATAGCACACATATGTTATGCAGTATCCTGAAACTTTCTGAAGAGGCTGGTCATGCTGGTGGTATTGTATTTCTAAAATTAAACAGGAAAGAAATTGCTATATCAAACTACAAGCGTGGAAGAAGTTCATAGTAGGCTTAAAATCTCACCGAGTCGAAAACATGTTTCTTTAAAATGTAGAAACAATAACATGCCAAACACTACATACATTTTAGTTTAAAATGATCCTGAAAAAGCGAACAAATTTCCATTGTTAGAATGTACAAATGTTGTGAACAATTTGTAAACTACGATAAAAAGTAAGGTGATATTAGGCCGAGGTATTTCGGTACCGGCCTCTTCATGTTTAGTGGAAACGGACGGTAGCCAACAAAATGCCGGGCAGCGACAACGTAAACAAAGCTGTCTCTTATGCGCACCCAATCAAACGGCATACAGTCACATAAAAAGTAAACGTGTACCTGTAGAAGAGCAGCTAGTTCTACAGCAAGATGCAGGGCAGTCATTAAATTGTACATTGAGGTATGTGAAAGGGACAATACAATAAAAGCTTAAAATATATGTGACATATAGGATCATTTATACCATTCATAAATTTATACAGAACCATTATTATTTTCGCAATCTGTTGCAATGTATGACCTATACGAATACATTTGCAGTGTCTCAGAAGCAAAACTTCTTCGGTTAAAGGTGAAACATATTTTATACTTAGAAAATGTTCTTTCCACGACACAAGACGTAGCGGTGCAAACTTAAAATTTAGGAGATGACTTCTGTGTAAACGGTCTGCTCTCTTCATTTTGTAGGCTAGTTTTTTCACTATCTATTAATACATTACGGATATCACATAATCTTGAATATTCTGGGTTTTTCTCAAACACATGCTCAAGTTTGTTCCTCACTG
The DNA here is from genome assembly GCA_030765065.1 of Deroplatys truncata. NCBI lineage: Eukaryota > Metazoa > Arthropoda > Insecta > Mantodea > Mantidae > Deroplatys > Deroplatys truncata. Next base: position 521,130,896 of record CM060990.1, on the reverse strand, counting down.
TCAGAGCTACTCAAGCGGTAACTTAAGAAACATTTCTCGAAAATTGCTCTACATGTTGAATGGCATCCGGCAGTACTAGTTTCCTTGACATCAAAATAGTAACAGCTTCAGGTAAATATTTATAATTATTCTGAATGCTTGTTAAGTCTTGAAGTAGCTGTTCTGAGACAAGTCTCTTTACCTGCCTAATCCACATACACTCCTTGTTTTTAAATATAATTAATATATTCACACTTTATGAAAATGTGTGGCATAATAGGATGCAGCTTCAAGCCATGTTTCCCAGCGGGTTACGATCTGTCATGCGGGTAAATGTATATCCGGAGTCCTCTCCCGAATGTGCATAACCTTGAAGGGGATTTTAGAAATATCTTCTTAAGTTCGTTTATGAAAGCATCGGATAGCAGGCTCTTATAATTTCTGCCACTCTATGAAGGACCTATGCCAAACATGCAACACGTAGCAGATTTGTACAACGCTTCCGCATTTCTTTACCAGCCTTTAAAACATATGATGCACCGCCAGTTCAGACGAATCTTGTCGCTTTTAGGTCCATCAGGCCAGAAATAGATAACATGTTTCAAATAAGTTTATCATTGTAACATAATGCACTTTTTAAGCGCCTCACAGGTTAGCAAAAATGTTTCCCCTGGTCCATTAGGAGAGTGTACTGACTACAACATTTGAGACAGTACAACAAGCCGAATCTTGTGTTTCGTCCATGGAAATCCATAGTTTATTTTCTGCCACGGTTTCCGTTACATCACCTAACACATCTTCATAGCACGTAGGTACATACCTGCGGAATGTTCTTTCGGAAGTAGTTTACGTCCTGTAATTGAAACAAAGTGAGTGTTTCCGTGATTGAAACAAAGCTTTGATTTGGCAGCTTGTGTATAGGTATGTCAACAGACACCATAATTTTATACAAATCCATACAAAATACATTTTTCTGTGACAACGTACTCATTAACTATTTTTAAAGCCGCTCGATGGTGCGATAATTTTGAATATGTTTACTTTACCTGATTCGTTGTTGAGTTACCCGATGTCGTCTCATAGCTCGTTCTGTTGTCTCGTGCTCCAGCTGCTCTAGTGGTATAGCTATGAGATCTTTTTTTCAGAACATGCTAGGCGTAGTGAAAGGATGACACCAGCTAAATTGACTGAAAAATGTAATATGATCTAATACTTGGGCTATTGAAGCGAGTTGCCGACCGTTTGAAAATAAGGAATGTAACTGTTTATGAACCTTAACTCTCGAAACTAGAACAACTGAATTAATATACCTGCTAACTTCTGCATTATCAATTTTACGGTTTGAAATAACTGTTTCCACAATACAAGAAAATAAAAGTGTAAATTGCTATGAGTCGGTGAAATGCTTATCAGCAAAATCCCTAAATCTTATGCACACAAGCGCGTCTCTGAGCGCGTAAAATAACATACGAATAATCACCAGATTAAGCGACTAATTCTCAAGACAGAGGGTCTAGAATGTGTGCACGAACGAATGTGTCTCTGATTAGATTGTAATCCCCTACACTAACTCAAGCTCCGCCTACACATTACTCGGTACCAACATCCCTTTTTGCGCGGAGCCAATTTTACAATTTTTACGTTTGCGTCTGTTGCCTTTTTGCTATGGGGGCCTGGCTAAACTCTCAGAAACGCCTTTTGCTTCTATTTTTCAGAATTTCTGCCTATGTGACTCTTCAAGCATACTGCACTTAACTCTAAACTGCCTTCCAAGGATCTTTAAGCTAATGCTTTCGCTCCTCACGCTGTTACTAATCACTTTCCTTAACATAAATCACTAATTATCTTTTTCATTGGACAAAGTTTTCAGCTCAACCCTTTTGTGTTAGACATTGGTTTAATATACCGAAGTTATCTATTGCAATTATTTCTTTATGCTACTATCATTTCATTGTTTGATGAAGCATATCCTGCAGTTTTTACGTTTGCGTCTGTTATCTTGTTGCTATGGAGGCCTATTCACTTCTCTTTTTGAGAATTTCTGGCTACGTGACTGTTCAAAGGTACTGAACTTAACTCTAAACTGCCTTCCAAGAATCCTTAATCTAATGCTTTCGCTCCTTACGCTGTTACTCATCACTTTGCTTATGGTTCATTAATTACAGTTTTCATTGAACAAGCGCTTCACTCAAGCCTATTATATTATACTTTGGTTTAATACCTATACCTACTGAAATTATTTATTGCAATTATTTCTTTATCTATAATTTCTTTCTTTCTTCATTTATATCTTCCCGTCAATAACTACGGTATTACCTGTCTGGTGTTGTGTTTGAAGGGGAAAGGAAATCTACATGCTTTATAGTTTCTATTAAGTGAACATTTGTTTCATATCCTTTAGTTTTGCAATATTCATTTATATACTGACGCTTCCTTCCGCTTATCACTTTATAACACACCTTATATGTAATGCCTTCTCCATGTCCAGAGAAGTGATTTGAACATATCTCCTCCACAATTGTATGCATAGATTTATGACTAGGGTCCTGCACTTGTGACTACTCCAGATTTATTTTAATTGCACAATTAATCCAGTGTTAGGTTCTCTACTCGCAACTACTGCACTGTGCCGTACTGTACTGTGCGCCCTGGAGCCGCTGTGCACAACACAGCGAGTGGCTGACATCCGTGTGATTGTAACCTGCAGCGCTCTTATGAAACCGGAAAGGTACTGAAATGCCTCGCCCTATTGTTAATAGTAAATTAAAGTATAGAAAAGTAGTTTTATTTAATACTAAAATAGGTTTGTATTAATATTAACTAATAAGCAATATTTTCCAGTACAGAATACAGAGGAATAGGATACTGAATGACAGTAAATTCGCTAATAATTTAGGTCTGAATTTCATTGAAACATTCATTCTTTAAAATGCATATTAGCTAGACCGATAATGAGGTATTTAAGAGCATTGGTCTCATAATTGGAAACTGCGCACATTTCGAAAGTATTGTAACTCAGTTCAGTTTTCGCTGTCACTTCGCTTCAATTTGTTTATTCCCCCCCCCCATGAATCACGCGAGAAGCAATCTCTGCCTGCTTCTGCTTCACTCGCAGGGGTATCGACAACGGCACCCCGTTTCCTTCTTCCGGATGTTCACTAACTGTCGAACGCAGGACTTCTCCTCTGTTCCGGACCCTCGCTAGCTGCTAACACAGGACTGCTCTTTAATCGATCGCAGATGAGCACTCATTGTACGTCTCAATAACGACTCCACTAACTTTGGTAACTTACTGCCGCGAGCACGCTTGCGGATATATAGTCGCAAGAGCCACGAGAGTGTTTGCGGGAGGCGGGGGAAGAAATCTACAGAAATATCTAGTTATATCTCAATAGCGCGTCTGGATATACTCCGGGGGAAGGCGTCATTCTCCTTTCCTGTACAACCAACAGGTCGTCCGGCACTAAAGCACATCAACATACACGCGACAAGCTGTGCCCATAGCAGCTGCGTCACAATATAGACGCTAAGCTATATCTATTATAATAGTTTTGTAAGATCCAAAGTGAATATTCCTGTCTGGCTTGTCGACGAACAATACATTTTATTTAGGGAAAATGGAAAGTATACAGAAAAGAATTTAAGGATCCTATATTAAAAAACCTTCTGCATATGTCTAAATTATAAGAAATATCTTGCTCGAAGCCAACCTATTTTGTTAGAGAATTGTACAAAATCGCAGCAAATGTTGTTGAGTTATGATATATGTAATGGTATCATAGCTAATAGTGGATTCCACAAGATAAGTAATACAAAATCTAACCTCGGGTTACGTTTCTTATTGCATTCTAATAAATAACAATCATTAATTCATCAAAACTTTGCACTTATTAAGGTGGTCTCAATAGCTCACTAGATGTATGAATTTAGATTGTAGCAATTCGAATCAGAAGTATATGGAACAACTTTTGAATATATCTACACAATCTATATTTAGGTGGGCATTGTTGGGTAAGTGATTAATCCAGTGAAATGTCACTGTTAATATACCTTTTGTTTTGTTTAAGACCATTCTTTCCTTTATAAAGTACTCACATACTGATTTACAGTGCTTATTATTATTATTATTTTATTAAAGTTTTATTATTCTTTGTGCTTTTTTATGTATATTTAAAAAAAAAATTTTGTATTTCTTTATACAGTGCCGTTCCTTCACTCTGTGGCCGTCATACGGCTGCTCGCGCGCCGGTCACCGTAGCTCGGACCACCGCTGAAACGGTTATACTATCTCCAAAACCGACTCACGCTCTCATTGTTACAATGGCAATTATAATGCTAATAAGCACCTTTGGCTGTTTCATACCCCTTATTTTTCATGTGACCATCAGAGTCGGGTAAATGTATGTAACTGAAGTTTGCGAAATTGTACAATAATTCACCCACGGTTAATGTTCTTCTCTGACGAAGCGTGGTTCCATTTATATGACTATGTTTCATCGAAAAATGACATATTGGAATATAGAGAAATTCGATTTTACATACGAGATTCCCTTGCACGACACGAAAACTGGTGAGCAGTAATTGCATACAATATAGTAGGACCTTTATATTTTGAATAAACAATAAATGCAGAGGGGTATAGGAATGACTTACAAATACAATTTCCTGAACAGTTGACCGCCATGGAATGTGAGTCTATTTTTCCAACAATACTTCGCTATCGCGCATGCAACTGATGACTCATTCAATTAAATCCAGGAAATGCTTGATGGCAGTGTAATTGGTAAAGAATTATGCCCCTCTCGCGACTCTTCAATTTAACCGTATGTGATGTTTATCTATGGAGGAACTTTAAAAATGAGATGTGTGCAACAAACCCCAGACGCTGGAGAAACTAAACGAAAACATCAGGCCTGAATGCCATTCATTTTCGAATATTGAACTCTCCAGTGTCAATGAAAATTTCCCGAGAAGATGTCAGTAACATGCGGATAAAGAAGTACATATTTCCAAAATCTCTTGTGATAAGGTATGCTCTTTTTATCATTGTAATTGTAACTGTAAATATGAGAAATTGATACGGTTTTGGGGATATCATACTGTTTCGGATGGTGTCCGAGCTGCGATGGTCGACGCGCGAGCCGCCGTATTGTGGCTACAGTGTGAAAGAAAATCACTATATTTTAAATATCCATATAGTTCATGTGTTAAACTGCGTAATCTGCCATAATTAGAGAAACAGTACTTCTAGTAACAAATACAAATACGTTTTCTTGCATTTCTTGAGTTTAAGGATAAATGAATGCGAATACTTTGTTACACAACCAATGTTTTCACGCTGATTCTCGAACCTCCTGCTAATTGTGAAATAAAGACGTATCGTTTATGCTACAACTACATTTGCTTTTTGGACTTCTGTTTCAAGGTTAAGCATTGGTACGCTACGAGTTTGGTTATTTCATGTACTTCTTATATTTCAAAATGTCTGCACGTAGTTGAGCTATTATCATTATTGTTGTTATATTGAATTTACGTATATTCACCAGCATATATATTCATTTGTAGTCTACCATCGTCACCAATAACGCCGACGTCATCGCCGCCATTTTCATTTGTTATATATGAATACTCTATTCATGGGCGTAATATTGAAATGAGAAGTCATCTGTCATTAGTTTATTACTCTCTGTGTGTATATTACGCACATAAATTAAATAAATATAAAAATTTTTTCGTGGCATACTTTTCTGCCAACTATAAACCGGTAACGCTGTAAAACAACATGTAGTTGATTAAATAAAACCAAGACATAAAACATATAAAATCCAAACACAATATGGTACTACCAGTAATACTTAAGATTCTACAACTTTCTGTTCTGAAGTCAAGTAAAAATGGATAGGTTGTGAAAATATCCTTTAACCAATAATGCCTGACTTAATTTTAAACCAAATTAAAATATTCTTCATTAAAAATTTCGAGATAAAATGTTTACTGAACAATGAAAAGGAAAACTCTATCATAGAGTAGGCAGAAACATATCAGAACACATTCCTATAATCAGTCAAATTGTTCAGCAAAGGCTAAATGTTAATGGAATTTAAAAACTAATAGTTAATTAATGTTGCCAAATTTTCTCTTCTAAGCACAAAATAAATGCTACTCTCTAAATCCAGCCAAAACATTTTCGCCGTGCAACCCAATGGGTGATACACGTCCTGTTTGTTCACATCTGCGTTCATAGAAAATCGTTTGGAGTCAAGTGAATGTTTAGCAGATTAGCATACTTAACGGTTAACCTAAAACAGACAAGTAATATAAGCGTTCGCCTCATATTGACTGAAAGTCATTCAACATAGAACAAAGAATATCTGAGTGTCTGATTCAACATCACACTCTCGATGGGTGCGCACATTGTATAGTCGTGAAAGCTTTAAATCCCGACATTCTTTTATTATATAGGATATTTCCTTCAATTCTCTAAGGATTTCACCTGAAAAAACAGGGCTTGGGAAAGGTAAGGTTGACAGTGTGACGTGTAAGCGATTTCTGATGACTAACAGTAGCAGGTGCTGCGCACTTTACATACTTCACTTCCTGCCGTGTTTTCCTAAGGTGTGCCATTTCCTCGTAGAAAAGGTCAGTCGAAGGTGAAAAACCACGATAAAATATCTCTGTTTTTGTAATGCGTAGTCACTGTATAATTCCCCATGAGTTTATAATGTTCCATTTTGTGGACCGTACAGCAGGTTGTGCCTGGAGTATACATTCAGTTCCATTTGATTAATGCATTCATCATCAGTCTGCCAAGCGCCGCGGGGTCTCGCTTTCAAACACTCGCGTTCCTTCAATTCAAAAGTAAGACGGCTGCTCTAATTTGAAATGATTAAGTTAAGAAGCGAAAATCTTGGCCGGCTGTAAATTCTTTGTTTGTAGTCTTGAACTTTTGTGATGTCTGATGTAATACTAAGGCTTTCCTGAGATAACACGTCAACCACATAATGTTGCAACTCGTTCAATTTATTTCTTCAAACGGTGAAGTTTTTCACTAAATTTTATCTTACGAAAGCGAATAGTTGTGGGCGCCCTTTTAGCAATATAAAAACGGCCTACTTCATTCACAAATCATTCTATCCCATTAACGACCCTCTTAAACTGAAAGTGAGCGCTTTCTTAGTTTAAAACCATCGTATCTGACTACAAGACTTAGTCTGCAAATTCCTGGTTTTGAGTTTTGGGGGGTTAGAAAAAGTAGGTAACATTGAAACGTACAACAACGAATATTTCGAGAACTGTTATCATACATAATGAATTGGTGAACACTTGTACCGTTTTGGGGGTGGGGATTTTCCTGCAGTGAGTCTTTGTCTGTTTTATCATCTCCCAGCTATATAAAATCCATCAAGAATGAAAGATCTTAATGATACTTCACCGAAAATGTATTCATTTTCTACACCTCAAACAATAACACATACATATATGTATTGCCACTGCTGTTTAATAACTTGGAGCAAATATTAAAAATTAACAAGACAAAGTTAATTGTTTCTATTTTTCACAAACTGGAAATTTATACTATAAAGAAAACCTTAAACTTTTGCTCCATTTATGTGAAAAAATGTAAAATAGGAATAAATTAAAAAGTAAAGTAAGTTATATATACACATTATTGTCATTCATTATCTGACACTTTACACCACTTCTCGACAGTCACTGCCTTATTCAGGCACTTTCATAACGAGAAACCAGTTTCTGTATGTCTTCGTTAAAGAAAGATGCTGCCTAAGATAAAAGCCAAATCTGCTCTTCTTGTTTCACATCATCCGTTACTAATGGTTCCAATTGTTCATTACTTGGTCTTCTCTTAGAGTAGAACGTCAACGTCCTATTGTTTCTCACGATTACATGGAAACATTAAATTTTAAGGCCAACATATAGCGTCCAGTTCTTAAAAATTTGACTATTGCTGTTCTCTTTGTGTCTATAACGAAATGCATATTGTAGCTATTTCTTCAAAGGTTTATTTCAATTTAAACGTAGTAGATTGAAAAATAAGGTTTAGTAAGAATAGCTTGTATACCCACTAATAAATGATAAAGGTTTAAGAAAGTCATGTGAGTGTATCACATCAGATCTTTTTAAAAACTTATCGGTACCACTTTAAAAATAAGTGTCGTGCATATGTATAATACCATAATTAAGATATCTTCCATACCGCATATCAGATACAATTTTCCTACTTGTAGTTGTTATTCTTTATAAATAAAAATACGTATTCAGGAACACATAGAGGTATATCATATCAGAGCCAATTACAAGGAACCAAAAATACTAGTGTCCGAATTTTTAGGTTAAAATCTGTTTTACCCCTGGCATGTGAATCAGAGGATATTGAAATGCCTGTTTGTTTCAGACACAGGAGGAGCTAATGTGTCAATTCTATTGAACTTCAAGGTATATTAAGGCCTCATAAGGGCTAAAAAAAGCATTTCCCAAAATGGGTGTAAACCACCATTTTGTATTTTCATGAATGTATTTAAAGCTAACGTTATTCGTAGGAGTGGACATACTATCCTACTGAAAAGTCAAGGAAGCAGTGCTGCAGTGAGCAGACATCCATCCTTCGGTGAGAGCTTGAGCTGTCTCTCACCAATTAACATTCCTACACGATCTGGAGAATTCTGCAGGAATAGCTGGCGAATCACATCATCTTGAGAAAATCCATGCCACTAATCATCTATCTGATTATCCTTTGCGACAGCAGTTTATATTTGGCATTTGAACCAAACTGTATCCAAACAGACTTTCCAAACCCTGTGTAATTCACGGATGAAGCGTGGTTTACACGTAAGGGAGTGTTTAAATCCCATAATTCCCATGTTTAGGCTTTCGAAAGTCCCCATAGGTTTTGGGCGATTATAAACAAATAAAAATTTGGAGTCAATGTATTGACCGGTATTGTGAACGCCTTCCTTGTGTGATGATTATACATTTGGCCGCGATAACTCAACGGCAATACTTAGTATATTTCTGAAAGAAGTTCTTATAACTGAACTGCTACACCAACTTCCTATTAATATCAGACAAGAAGTGTGGTTTCAACATGATGGACAACAGCACATTTTGGGAATGAAGTACGTTTGCATTTGACAGGTACTTTTGGTACCCACTGGGTGGGTCCTTCGCCTGGACAACGCGCTCACCTGACCTGACCACACTTAATTTCTATTTATTGGTCTACATGGAGCTTATGGTATGTGAAATACCCGTTGACTCGGAAAAGCTTGCAATACGCATAATCTCCATAGAAACTGAAATCAGGGAAATGTCTGCTAACTTTGAAAGTATACAACAAAGTGTGGCACATCGATGCACTGTTTGTCTGAAAGTCAATGGACCTGTGTTTCAGCACTTGTTATGGTGATGATATAATAAAGTGAATGGATCCATATAGCTTATTTAACACTGAAGTGACTGTTTTTAAGACTCTTTTAGTGTGATATGTGTGTATTCTCTATGTCTAGGTTAATAAACTGAATAAGTGTATCATTATTCATTTGAGAATTCAATTTTTACATAAGTAGTTCCTTCCATCCTTTATTTTAGCAGCGACTAATTTAATAACATAAACAACTCTGGAACTGAAATCAAGTGCCGCTGTTCATAGGAGCTTAAACGAGATTATTTATTTGATCCCACAGCCTGTCGGTCTAATTTAGAAACTCCCTGTATAGCCAATAGTAACATGTTAATCGTGCTAATCTTGTGATAAACTATATTTTACGATGTCCAAATAAAATGTTATTTGCTAAAGAGTTATCAGTATTTGTATGAAAACCTCCTTATAGGTAGGAATTTTATATACATGCATAAATCCCTATAAAAATATTTTAAGCTTCAGGAGTTGAAGACCACATTATTTGAGTGTTAGATATTGATCTATTATGAATAGACATCGGGAGTTTTTATTGCAGTATCATTTAATTTTAGCCAATCTGTAGCTCAAGGTTTTGTAATGTATTGTTTTTGAAAATGAACATGATTTTTATAAGTATGTATCTTTTTATTTATTTTTCTTTATTTTTGGAATAGAATATGAAATCATTTTTATTATTTAGAAACAATACTGTTAGATTTACACAAAAGTACAAAAACAACCTGTCCGGAATGTTTCAAAATAATATTTCTTGAAGAAGTTCAGAAAAGTACATTTTATGTGGAAAAGGCCTATGAATTTTTCCGCGCATTCCTAGGCCATACGTTCGGTCTAACTCAAATTTCCTCATCCCTACTCTTCTGTGCTGCCTTGTTATCTACTCTACTGCTCTTAGATTTTATTACAGGCCCTAATCCCTTTTCTGTCCAATCTGGCATTGACTTTATGGTATTAAAGTCTATTGAAAAACTCATGTTCTATTGCGCATGAAATCTTATTACATACCCGTTAATAGATGTTGCCACATCATCATATATACCAAAATTAAGCGTGTTAAGGTACCCAAAATATATATTGGGGCATTCTGACCATAAACTTCTATTAACACATTCAGTGGGGTTTTGAGTTCGAATATAGGCACACTTTTGTAATAAACTTTTACCACCTCATCCCCGAATATTAACTTTATAATTTGAAATATTAGGCCAGGTAGAGCATGTTTATGGTGACATTTTTGCCCGTTTTACTTAGTCTGTTATATTTGACCAGCTCTTATTTCCAGCGGGACACAAACCATGCAGAGAATCTTCATTCAATAAGTTAGGTGTAAAATAATGTCCACATAGCTTTACTCATGTTTTCCACATTCTTGGTGTGTTGCCCGATGGCCAGCCCTTACTAGCTTTGCTTTCTGTGTATGATACTGCCTCTCCTACTTTTGGGACACTGACTAGCTCTTTAAGAATGTTAGTCAATCCGGAAGAATATGCTGTTATCATTTGTAGTAATACAGGACATACAAATGCTGAGCCTGAGCGAAATGCCACGTGTGAGCCACAATAAGTCCTTTAAAATCCATCAAGGGCCTCTAAATCTTCGACAATGAGCTACGTGAGGGGACAAAATGCCTATACCGTATTTGTACTGATGCTGTCAACCACCCTGAGGACTGGAGAAACTGAACACGGTTTAATCCACTCGAAACATCCATAATTTACTTCATCAGAGTGCCAAAGAGAGTTCATCTTGAAAGAATAAACACAGACAGACACCTATTGTGTCATCAATACGTTCGCTTGGTAGTTACATTTGGCGTTAAAACAGGAGGAGAAGGTAACTACGGGAAGAATAAAAATGTACGTTATACTGAAATGCTGAGCACACGCAACTACTGCAACCTGTCCATGGTGTGCTGTGTGAACAGCAGCAGAAAATACAGTGGTTGTACAATCGATCAGGAAACTACGGAAAGAATATAAATTTACATTATTCTGAAATATTGACCACATGCAACTACTGCCTTCTGTCCAAAGTGTGCTGTGTGAACAGCAGCAGAAAAGACAACGGTTGTGCAATCGATCTTGATCCGCTTTGGGCTGTTCGTGCAGGGAGATACGCTTAGTTAAATCGCACTCTTCAGATAATTATACTAAATCTCTAATTCCTTTGTGCGATCCTGATTTGCATTAACTGCATCTATAGTTGAGGTTTAAGTTCTTCATAAATAATGTCGTAATATGGCAGGTCTATTGCGGTTGTTACTATTTTTCATTTTAAATACCACCTACTTCATTTTAATTAACCAAACAGAACGAAAGACCTTGTGTCTAGAGTGATACTAACATTAACCCTCCACGTTTTTGAAAGTCCTTAGTGATTCGTAAGTCAAGTGTGGAGGAAGACCGCCAGAACTCCCTGTAGGGCCAATCTGTGATGCAATACTTGAACATTTCTTTTTCCTTGCTTAAGTAGCACAATTACATAGCATAAACCGTTATCGATAATTACGCAAATGTGTTATTGTCATCTAGTTTATTGCGGTGGTGAGGATTTTAAAACCAGATCATCAATCAGACTTAATGATTCTCTACTAAGAACATAGATGACAGCGTTACAGTTACTTAACTATTATTATCTCTTACTTCGGCGGAAAACGTTACACTAAGCAGAGTTTAATTATCCGAATGAGGTTATTGAAACGACAGTTGAATATGCGAAAGAGGGAGAAACTGATAACTTAGAAAAAACATATACCAGTAACGTTTTGTACGCTGCAAATACACCCTTGGGTCGAATTTCTTTCTATAAGGGAGATTAGATATTCTCGGTTACCATATAGTGAAGGGCAGCGCAGACTGAAATAGTTCTTAAAGATAACATTTAGATTTCAATCGTGCAGGTTATTACCTTTTACTTTAATTCCAGTATCTTCGATAAGGAAGCTATATTAAATCGAAGAGGCATATCTTTGATAATACTATTGTTCTTCTGAAGAAACTAAAAAGACTTTGTATTACATGATAGATATAACTTTCATTGTGTCAGAGCTAGAAAATATTTCAACTTTAACAGCTACAATCACATGTGTTGTTATTGTGATTGCGCGTGCAATGCTGTCTGCAGACGGCTGGGAGTACCTGCCGGCCCGATAACTTGGCGGGGCTTGGAACAGGCCATTGGAACAATAGCCACCGCGGAAACAATAGAACCACATTCAGTATGGAATAATAGGCCCCCTTATATGTCACATACATGTTTCGGAAATTTTGTTTCGGCATGTTCTAGTAGGACCTTGATCTCAGAAGATCTGCTTTGTAAGTGAGGCCTATATAAGGGACTGCTATCGACATGACGAGCCCGGGTTGGATTCAGACCAGTTGAATTTTGTTAGACGTGACACTGCAAGTTTACTTATGAGTTGTAACTCAGTAGTCAGTTGTGAGTCGTGCTGCTCAGCAGTTCAGTACTCATTTTAATTCGAGTGATCGGTTGTATTGTATTCCGATGGTGTTCCAAAGTAACACGAGTGTAACGTTTGTACTTAACGTTGAGTGCCTAGTGACAAATAAAGTATGTTTTCGCAGTAACCGGATTTTTAAAATGTTACATTTGTGTGAGGAATGGGATTATAAAAGCCCTAATGGATGAGGTGCTACAAAATTTATTCGCCAAAATGGTGAAGATGGTATCCGGAATCGAGAAGATGAAGACGGAAATGAAGTCCGGGAGGGAGAAGATTGGGACAAAAATGGAATCCGAGATGGAGAATATGGGAAGTGTAATAACAATAGCGAATACCGCAATGGAGAAGATGCAGACAGAAATATTCAAGATGAAAACGGAGCTATCGGACAAAACAAAATAATTGGCCGGCGTGAAGAAAGACGTAGAAGAGCTCGGCGGAAAGGTGAAAGACAATAACCAACGTCTCAATGCCCTGGAAGAATTCGGTGAACGGCTCAGCATTCTGGAGAACTTCGGGGAACGGTTTGGCGTACTGGAAGGGAGAGTCGACGAATGCCAAAGAACTGAACGCCAAAATGGAAGACAAGCTTAACGGAAGATCTAAGAACCTAAAGGTCGAGATGCCTGGGCGCAACACAACATCTGCGCGCCCCAACCCAAGTAAATACGACGGAAAGCCAACGTTTTTAAGTATTCCGCCGGTAATTCGTCCCTGTCACTGCCCACAATAAATGGTCAGTAGAGGAGGAAGCCATACAGCTAATATCTAGTCTCCAGGAACGGACAGCGGAAGTTCTGTATTCGATTCTAATGTCGGCGATGTCCTGAGAGGTGTCTGGAGGGCCCTAGAATACCTTTTCGGGAACCATCGCTTGGTCTCAGCCTATTGCAGTCAACTCAAGTCAAAGCTGCAACAGCCAGGAGCCATGCTGTAGGACTTTGCTATGGCAAATGAACAGCTAATGAATAAAATTCTGGTGGACCTCCCGCCAGGTTTGTATCCCAAGAAGCTGGCAACTGCTTTTTCGAAGGGGTGAGTAACGCCGGAATACGAGAGCGACTGATGCTCGGCGATTACAATATCAAATACGACGCGCTAACGGACGCGCTGAGGATGGATGCGACCATGGTAACATTGGCACCTACCCCGAAGACAAGAAGCATTCGATATGAAGAGTAAAGGGGATCATTCCAGGGACTCCACTAAGATTTTCAAGCGGTGTGTGTCGGGATATGGCTAGCTAGGACGCCTAGTAAAGGACTGTCCACACCAAATCTACTAGCAAGCGGGAAAAAGGTAAGCACTTGCGTGGCAAGGGCCACTCGAGGGCGTCTTCACCAACCCCTCGAGTAACACTGCGTGCATTGGCCAGAAGAATGGATGACAGCCTTGTCGCGGACAGCTGCAAACAAGGGACGCTGTTCCGGGTACTAGTCAGCAGAGGTGCAGCCGTGACCGTAATCAGATCTGGCGTTGCGCAGGGATTGCCGCCGAGGAAACCGAATCGGCCCTACCGGCTACTGAAGACATCGGGCGATACCTTGCCTGTGGAGAGGGGGGCCATGCTGTAGTTGGCCTAGGGCTGAGCATCGTAAGACTGTGTCTGTTCTTCCGGAGTGTGGCTGAAGATGTGATACTGGGATTGAATGCCTTCAGGAACCACGAGGTGACCATCCACAGGAGGATCTTGAGACTCATCCCAAACCAGGTGACGCTCTGGAACCCCAAAAGAACATCCAGGATCTGCACAGTGATATTGACGGAGGATGCTGGTGTGTCCTCAAGAAGCGAGGTGGTGCTGAAGGCGTGTATGGAAGGTCAGCGTTCAAGGACCCTGGATTTTTTTGCCATAAGACGCCATTGGTTGGATTATGCGAAGCCTAGGTCTTGTAAGGAAGTGCCTGTGAGACTACTGAATCCATCGGACACCGATCAGGACATACAGGCTGGAAAGCAGTTAGAGGTATGTGAGCCAGGGGACCGACCATTTCGCCCTCACCCGGCTATTGAGCTTTAAGAACCTGGAGGGCCAGACAGCCTGTTAGGTCAAGACCCTTTAGCTGTGCACCTTCACAGAGTATCGGAGGAAAAGAAACTTCTCAAATGTGGATGCCATGTCAAGAACACCTGCCCAGAGGAGTGCAGTCACAGCGCTAATGTGCAGGAGTATGAGCGTGCCGCAGCATTCCCAGATATTTCGGTAGTACCTGCAAATGTATGGGATAGTTCAGGCCTGAGGGGAGCAGCTGGCGTACGATGACTTGGAGCCTCTCCTGAGAGAAATAGAGGCACGAATTAGTCCGAACTGGGAGGATATTGCATCCCGGATTAATGTGTATAAGAACTACCGGGCTCGATGTGACTCAGCGAAGACCAAGGAAGGTGTGTTATTCAAAGTATGGTCACCCTACGAGAATACCTGGAGAGAAGAATTGAACTTTCCTCGAAGTAATGTGCTGGAAGTCCTAGAGGAAGCATATGTGGCGCTTCGGTAGGACATCTTGGACCCAACTGAACGATTGATACTCTGCGACAAAGGCACTATTGGTTGAGACTACAGGCGGACGCTGAGAGGTGGTGTTGACATTGTCGTGTCCGTTTGGAAACTCGTAGCCCACAGACTAGGAGTCAGAATCGGACGCAGCAGTACAACTTGGAACGCGATTCGAACGCGTCGCCATCTGTATAACTGGAAAGTTCCCTGCGTCCTAGAGGGACAACAAGTTTATGTTGGTCATGGGTTACTCACCAAATGGCTGGAAGTGTATGCCAAGAGGCCAAGACCATCGCGCCTGCCTAGTGGAAGAAGTGTTCCGTCGATTTGGGGTATACTAAAAGCTACACAGCCATCAGGCGCAAACTTAGAGGTGAACCTGATAGGGAAGCACTGGAGAGGCTTGGAGTGCTCAAGATACCACAACACTCTCCATTCGCAGTCAGATCACATGATCGGGCAGTACATTATGACACTAGGAAAGCAGATGAGAAACGTCGTGGACAATCAGCAGAGAGGCTAGGATGATATGTCGCTGCATTTCGTGCTGGCCTACCGCTCGGTGACTTACGACACCACCGGGTTATCATCAGCTAGGTTAGCTTTTTGCACGGAGCTGCGTCTTCCTGGTAGGGTGATGCTTGGGAGTCCCCTGGGGCGGAACAGCCAGAATGGACGTGCAGAACCTCGTGGGTCATCTTCACGACGTTCAGAAAATGACCCATCAACACACACAAGTATTGAGCGAACGGATGAAGACCCGTAACGACACTCAGGCAACAGCCAAGGTTTTCAGCAAGGTTATATGCTGTGGCTCTATCGACCTATCCGCACCAAGGAGCGTTGTCCCACTTCCAACAGCTATGGCAAGGAAAACGTACCACAGGGTGAAGAGGACCAATGATGTACTCTACCGCATCCAGAGGCTGCCCCGAGGAAAGATTCTGGTAGTTACACATACACCATTTACCCAGCTCTGAGGAGGGAGCAGTATGATCTTGCACGCGGCGCTACCTGCGGCCGGCCGGTAGTGCCACCAGGCCCGATACCTGGATGGGGTCTACAATGGACCGTCGCAACAATAGCCATCGCAGAAGTAATAGAGCAATAATTAGTGTGGAACAAACAGTCGCTTCATGTGCTACTTATGTGCTTCGGAACCATCGTTTCGGCATTATCTAGTAGGCTCCTCTTCTCGAAGGTTTTACTTTGTATGCGAGGTCCATATATGGGACTGCTGTAGGCAGGAGGAGCTAGTGTTGAACTCAGTTAAATTAAATTCTGTAAGAAGTGGCAGACTAAGTGGGCGGTGCAATTTGATTATAAGTTGTAACTCAGCAGCAGTTCTGAGTCATGCAGGTCAGCAATTCATTTGCGATTTTATTCAGCGTATCGGTTGTGTTTTATTCCGTGTGTGTGCCAATATGACTAAAGCGTAACGTTTGTGTGACGTTGAGTGCCTTATGATAAATAAAGTATTTTCGCAATAATCGGTGTTCTCATTCTTACAGCAATAATTCAACGCGCAGATCACTTTTTGGGCAATTCCCCGATGCTAGGTTAAAGTGGTGTAGTAAGGTGTGCGGCCAACATGAGAAAAACTTACTTGTGTATCTCACAGCATGGTTCCGACTTATTGATAGTTCTGTAAGGGTATGCAGCAATGAGAGGATATCTACCTGTGCACTCTGAGAGTGTACATGACAAACAAGGGTGATTTCGCAACGCGGGAGATATCACGCATATCCTGGAATTATGGGTAGATTTGGTTGATTTCCAGAAAAGCAGTCGATGCGAGGGTATTATAGCATAGCAAGGAATGGCGTAAGTAGGTTTATTGTTGAGTTTTAGTGATTTCATTCCACAAGAAATAGCAAATTAAGAAGAAAACAGTGGTAAGGTTTTGCTGTGTCATTGTTTAAATGGTTATGACGTATGAAGGGCTGCAGGTACATTAATTTATCTCCAGAGCGGAAAGGATACATAGATAAACCAGAAATTGCAATGTGCGCTCACACCTACCATATTGCTTGTTTCCTGTCAACCGCGTCACCTTACCCATGGTTTTTGCAGGCCTGGCGGAACACTAGTGCTGTACATCGACGCACGTTTAGAGTGTACAAACAGTGCTTATAATAACTATGCAGGATAATTGCTACAAAACACTCTGAATAAAACGAGATAATTCATGAAGACGAGATTGTTTTATGATTTCAAATTTACTACGACACAGCTTTTAATTCTACTCGGATTTAGAGAAAGGTGGCTGCATGAAATTTCCGGAATATATGAATGCAGATGTTCTTTGTGTGGAAGCTCGGAAAATAAGAGAAAGAACGCCAGAGGATAAAATATTACCCTGCTCACCGTTTGTTGAATTTTGCAACTAATCGCAATACTCCTAACGTACGTTTCAAATTGGTCTTATTACATACGTTTGAGTAAGGGCAAAACGCGTTACTTTCAACAAAATGGCATCCATATAAAAGAATAAAGTACAATATTTACACCTGAAGAGCCGCTAATGGCCCTTCTTATGTCACTTGTCAAAATATCGTAAAAACTACTTTCTAGATTTGCTAGAGATATCCAGTTGCACTTGGAATGATTTTCTGGTATGCAGCGTTACACATCTACTTGGTGAAATAACGGATTTATCGTTATTCAAGTGATGCACACTTCTCCACCTTGACAACTTCTAGACACACTAGAGAACTGATTTCGCTTAGAGTAGATGATGTAACCGCCTCGATTCAAGATATCAAAATGAAGGTATACTTATTTTTTCAGTGGAGGAAGGAATACTCTTAGGCACTTAACTCAGCCCCGACAGTCTAGGACTCGTCAGTACATGTCCGTGAGTACTAGAAGCTCCTCCACCGATAATAGAGCGCAGAATAGGAGAGGTATTCCAGGATTATGCAGCGCAGTTCCGCATGGCACCCGCGTTAGTAATTGAAAAATACTGAGCTGTCGCTCAATGAACGGGAGCGTTTGAAGGTAAGGACCTAGGCTACAGCCATGATGAATTACTATCACTGCAGTCTAAAGGTTCGAGGGTGACAGTAGGGTTAATAACAAGTTAGGAGGTGAGAGTGGGATGAAGTTGTTCAGACCGAAGGTGTTGTCAATCTGGCATCCTGTCTTTGTGTACCTCGGCGTAAAACTAGGTGCTTTCCATCGAGAGCCGAATGCGTCCTGTGGCCGGAATTGTGTTTTGAACTTGGGGAAGCTGGTGTCCAGACCTCGAAGTGTTAAGTCAATAGATTCGATTTGCATTTGAGTGGTCTGTTTGATGTTGTGGTGTTGCTTTAAAGATTCTTCCGTTGATGTCTGAAGTTCCCTGATATGCTCCTCCAGGGCTGTCAGCTTAGCCGTCAGATACTGGAACTCCACATGGAGATCTTGAACAGGTCGCTTAGGCCGCGGATTTTGTGTTTTGTGTTGATGATTTTCAGAGCCGGAGATGATGATGTCGGCGGTGGAGGTTGTGAAGTCGTCGGTGGCGGCTTCGTTGAAGGTTGATACTTCGGTGTTCCCTTCCTGCAAGGTTTCAGGGTCAGTGCGCCTGGGCGGTTAAGAGGGACGCTTCCTCCACATGTGGCGCAGAAGTAGCGGATGCAAAGGAGATCGTCCTGCTGGTGCGCAGATATGATGCATAAAGCGCCACGGTAGTTTCACTTCGGCTCGGCTGCGCAAGTAGTCTCACTGTGCCCGTGGGCACAATAGCGGTGGCAAGGAGCTACATTTTCCTGTCGACTGTCCTCGACGCCTAGCTGTCTCCTTAATTAGGGAGGCTAGACGCTAAGGCAGCCTCTAGATTGGCAAAGCTGATAGCTCAATTCGTACCAGCTGCGTGAGACCCCCAGCAGAGGTGATTCTGGTGACCCTGAATGCAAAGGGCTACTGCTGCTACGTAGCGCCGAGCTCCTCCTCGACATCTCGGAAAGTATGATCCCTCGAAGTATGAAGATATAACCCCGAATATACCCCTATTTCTCAGTGACACAGCGCGCTTTACAAGGTTGAGAAGACCCTGCAGTTACCATAGGGAGACAATAAAGCATTCCAAGGAACAAACAAAGAAAAATACACACATTTAAAAATAAATAACACTACCACTACTTCTAATGCTACTAGTACTATTACTGCTACTACTACTACTACTACTACTACTACTACTACTACTACTACTACTACTACTACTACTACAACTAATAATAATAACAAATTTTAAAACTCAGTCGTTACATTACTCTACTGCGCACGTACTACCCTGCTTAACCCTCCGTCAGTCGCTAGGGGCCAGAGAGACCCCTGGCATTATATAAATGTTATAATTTTCGAACGAACGCACCTATGCAATTGCCTGACTAGGACATCTAACATTACACCTTTGGCGATTATTTGCTGCAGCGATAACCTTATATGTTTATTTGTTTGGCTGGAGGAATGAATAATCAGCAGTTACGTGTCGCACAGGTCAACCAGGCCCCGCGGGCCTGCTCTCGTTACATATTGTTGACAGATTTGTTTCTTATTAGCTTTTGTGCAATATTGCTTTACTATTACAAGGAGCTGTTACTGCTTCGTCATGAATACGAGTAAAAGGTACGATCTACAAAATCCCAAGGATTTGGAAGAAGTACATCGTCTACTTTGCAATGATGATGCCTTGCCCGTGGATGACAACTTATATGAATCAGATGACTCTGATTCAGAAGATAAACTCGAAACGAGATCTTTAGATTCAGAAACTGACCATGAAGATGAAGAGGAAGACGATGAAAGCAGCTTGTGTGATAGCATGTATTTTATAGGTAACATCATATGCGTATCATAGTAATTCTTCTCCTTCTCCTTCTCCTTCACCTCCTACTCCTCCTTCTCCTCCTTCTCCTTCTCCTCCTTCTCCTTCTTCTCCTTCTCCTTCTCCTTTTTATTATTATTATTACTGACAATACATTCTGTTGTTATTTACAGGAAGAGATGGAACAAAATGGAAAAAAAACACCTTTGAAAATGACACAGACAAGGGCTCACAATATATTGACCAAACTTCCTGGTGTGGTAGGAGCTGCCAAAAATGCGAAAACGGAAATTGATTGTTGGAACCTTTTTGTTACCGAAGATATAGTTGATTTGATTGTTGAAAGCTCAAATACTTACATTAGTAGTGTGCAGCACAAATTTGATCGTGAAAGAAACAGCAGGCCTACAGATGTAATAGAAATAAGAGCTTTCCTAGGCTTATTGTACCTGGCAGGAATTTTTCGTGGTGGACGCCAGAATATTCACGATTTTTGGAGAACCGATGACTTGGAATTCCTCTATTCGGAATGGCTATGTCTGAAAAACGATTCAGTTTTCTAATACGCGGCATTCGCTTTGATGACAAAAGCTCAAGACTGGAACGACGAAGATTGGATAAATTGGCTGCTGTTAGAGAAATGTTTACATTGTTTCTGAACAACTGTCAGAACCATTATTCTCTAGGACAAAATGTAACTGTCGACGAACAGTTGCCGGCATTTCGTGGTCGATGTGGTTTTCGACAATATATACCATCCAAGCCAAACAAGTATGGCAAAAAGATATTCTGTTTGAGTGATGCAAAACTGTTTTATACAACTAACATGGAGATTTATTTTGGACAGCAGCCGGATGAACCATATATGCAAACTAACTCTGCAGAGGCTGTACTGCTGAGACTAACTGAACCAATGTCTGGCACTGGACGAAACGTTACTGCAGATAATTGGTTTACCAGTGTATCGCTGGTGAATGAATTGCGCAAAAGACAACTTTCTTTCGTCGGTACAGTGCGAAAGAACAAAAAAGAGTTACCCACTAATTTTACTTCTCCAAAAGATCGCAGACAGTACGAAAGCATATTTGGCTTCACAAAAAATGAAACGCTTAGTTCATATGTTCCAAAAAAGGGTAAAACAGTAGTTTTGCTCTCAAGTCTACATGTTTCATCCACACAGTTATCAGAAGGTGCTGAGAAAAAGCCTGAAATAATCCTGCATTACAACGACACTAAATCTGGAGTTGATGTAGTAGATAAATTGTGTGCTACATACAATGTAGCCAGAACAACGAGAAGGTGGCCCATGGTAATTTTTTACCATATCTTGAACATTGCAGGTATCAATTCTAGGGTTATCTTCCTTGGAAACCAAAGTAAATATTCCACAAGGCAAGAGTATTTGAAAGCACTATCTTTAGCTTTACTGTTGCAACAGTTACAAAGGAGAGCAACAGCATCAAATCTACCCGGTGATTTGAAAGGCCTTTTGACAAAATATAAACCTGAAGAATCCGGCGTAGATGAATTGTCAAATACACCACTATGCACATTGAAAAGGAAACGATGTGAACCTTGCAACAAAGACAAAATGAACTGCAAAACTAAATATGCAGGTGGGAAATGCAACATCCCCCTGTGTTTGAGTAAACATGCTAAAATTATTTGCGAAAGTTGCTTAGTCGGGGAAAACACGGGTGAGATATTAGATGATTCTGAGTAACTGAACATTTGAAATTACAAGTTGTATGTATACCTGGAAATGACAATGTATTTCTTTATACTTACTGTAATACAATTTATAACGTATATGTACTCATATTTTAGCTTGTATTTTTATGTTGTAAGACAATACCTATTAATGTAAGCCTTGTATGTTAATCTAAATAAAGGTAAAAACAGGAGAAAAAAAAGAAAATAAACGAAATAAAACAAAAATACAAACAATAACAACAAAAATATAGCGCGGGTCTACTAGGCCCTGCGCGACTAACGGCGTTCTACCAAAGCGCGCGCCTGACGGAGGGTTAAGAAACGATGAGAAATTTGGAGAACTCCATCCTCATGGAACAAACCAGTTATATTTTCTTGTACACAAATGCAATGCTTCTGTCTTTTCTTTCTACGAATAAGCCCATATCTCGTTTCAAAAGCACCTGATAACTGCATATTTCTCCAAGCGGTGTTCATTCAATTGATAAGGCGCTCAGACACAACAGTCGAGTGTTAAACATTGAATTTCTTAAACCATTATTTACTCTTTTAAGAGTACTCATGCTTCGCTCACTGCTTGCTGGAATGCGGGTAGGTTCGAAACGAAACGCAAAACTTTGTTGCTTCCTCATAAACCGAATGTAAATTGTTATTAAAGATGCATCTTAACAGCTTCCATGGAATAAGTGTTTTTCCTCATCAGCGTAAATGTTACACAGTTCATTTCCAAGTAGTTATTGATTAAAAAGGGATACTTTATAATAATTGAAGCAGTTTCAGCTTTGGGAATCCCATTTAGTAGCCCGGGAAGGGTTTGTCATTCAACAATTCAGCAAAATGAATTTGAGGAAAATCTTGAAATCTTATTTCCATCTGAACAATTTGCGAATCTAGTACCTCATAAGTTAATACGCTCAGGCTTGTCTTCTGATTGTCACATCATGTTAAGTTGGCATTCAAACTCAAGCTGTATTTAATGCATTCGTCAACATAGGTTTCTCTTCTTAACTGTTGAATGTTTCTTAACACAACTCTTATTTCGTTGTAGCAAGCAGTTCTGCTGACAGTACGTCTTGACTACAGAACATTAAAGAGATAATCAAAATAAACAAAGCATGCTCGATATACGAAAAGCAAGTAGTCAAACACAGGATCATCCATCCGTCTTTTCAACCCCACAGTTCAATGACACTGAGTTTCACTGAGAATCTATATCACCAATGATGTCATTAAAAACACTGTATAGTTCTGAGAAATGGCTTGATATTGTTGAAACTGTCCTGAAACGAAAGTTCCAGCGAGTATTGCTTGCATGTGGCAATTTTAATTCTTTATCAGTTCGCAAAACAGTTCATTTTTGTGACTTGCTGAAAGAAGAATGAAATTCTCTAAGATCGCTTACAAATATACGCATCTGCCAAATGATTTTAGGGACATATAATAGGACCAAACTACCAAACAAAATTGGTGAACCTAACGATGAATAAATGGCGCATGTGAACAACACTGCTTCACCAGCTGTTGTAGTCCTTTGCCATTACTGAAGCGCCGTAATATGTTTGACTAAACATCTTTCCTTTCGCATGCCATTCTTTCAATAGTGCACTAATAATTTTTTACAAACCTTCTGTAGTTTTATCCCCGGATACGTCATTATATTCTACGAATCTTTCTTCAATTCTATCTTTAACACAGTATCTGAATATTATACTCATTTGACTCTCGTATGATTTGTGTAATGTTTCATCAGCTTGAATGATATGAAACTGCAGTCCTGGATTTCAGCTTTGTTTTTTTATTATCTGCCGGAGTTATAATTTCTATTAAATGATTCTGAATATCTGGAGAGTTTCCTTTAAAAGCTGAAGATGATGATAAGTGATCTCGGATTATCTGCTTCCCTTGAGCTAGCAAATCCAACAATTCCAAGGTAGTTAGTTACCTTTGTTGCTGGAGGATTCGTCTTCTGGAAGGCTGCGAAGGCCTAGTTCTTATTAACAAAGGAAAACACAACTGCTTGAATAATAGAGTCAATATTCCCCTGTTGGATGCAACGCGTTCGATATGTTCTATTGCTGTCAGAGTGTGGCTACAGAAAGGGTGTGATGAGTTAGGCTTTTGACTAATAACTAAAAAGGTTCTTTGTTCTGAAGGTAAGGTTTGATATTTGATGCTCTTACGCTTACCTGTCAAAGTTCTTTATTGAACAAATGCCCTACTTGTACTATTCGTTTTCAGCAAAAAACAAAAGGTATATGTAGCAATACAACTTACTGTTATCAGCGCTTGCAGTCAGTCACTTATACTTCTGGCACCAGTCCATCTGACGCATGCGCTTTCTTTTGTTTCACTTAAAACTAAACTGAGCGTTGGAGTAGGTTTTTGTCCTTTAATTCGCATTTTTAGTAAGTTAATCAGGAAAAAGTAGTTCCTAATAAAAATTCTACAAGGTTTTAACTTGCAGGCTCAATCATGTTGGCAACACAACAAACATATCCACAAACATGACACAATTAAAGAGTTACTTTGAACACAAGCAGCGCTTCGCTTCACAAAAGTTTAAAAGCCGGCATAGAAACGGCCGAGTCCATCCTCGATATGCTACAAGCTCAACGCATTGCCGGAAGAGAGGCGAGAGTCAAGAATGTTGCTATAGACCGACAACTAGCCCAAGGAGGGGAGGCAGAGCCTGCAGGCAAATCTCATATACAGCACCCAAAACCGGGGTGCGGTGCGAACTACAACTGCTGTTTTCACACATTTGGAACTCATATTAAATTGCTGTTCATATTATCATATATTGATATTACGTATTTAAGGTATATTGACACTGGAAAATAAGTCTCAAAGTCTCCCCTTACGCTACGGCACTGCTATCTGTAGAGGATACACGGACATTTCAGAAAATATAGAATTTCAGATCCGGTGCTTATAAGTTTTGATTGTTTCCCTGTTCAACCTTAAAACACATATTTTAAGTATTCTGAGATTTTAAGGAGACAAATTATATAAGAAATGATAATATAATTCATTACTTACTATCTATAGGTTTTATTTTTTACATACCTTCAATCCAATCGTACAGTGAATTTAGCAATGAAATACAGATTAAGTATCTAAAACGCAGGTATTTCATTACCTATATTTTTAAACTATATATAACATGATCGGAGACACAAGTAGATAGTCAACTATAAAACTTTCCATAGAACTGGTTTGTTGTTTACCACTAATTTTGGTGTCTCTGCATTTATTAACCTCTACCACATGACGTTCTTCACCAAACAGAGACAGGATGTTGGCTATATGAGACACTCTGAAACTCGTCTCATAACTACCAGTATATGACAATACGCCTTTACAGACAAATCCTCTCACACACCCATTACCACAGAAGCATTATTTAGAAAGGACACCACCCAACTTTACCACCATCACTACCTTCATTAGCATTGCACTGCAATCATGTTTAATGTAATTTTTCCAGCATTTCGCAAAGTTTAGACCCCTCGAATAGAACCAACTAATAGTTTTTCAATGAAGGTATTCGTTAAATTAATTCCACTTAATAGTAGCTAGGATTTAAGTTTTTGTCCATTCGACTAAAATCAATAGTTTTGATGATATCTGAAATCAAGTATTCTGGTCTCCATCAAAGATTCCATAGGCATGTGTTATCATAATAACATGCTTCATCACGAGGACATATGTATACGTTATATTTTACTTGTTTATCTAAATTAGTTCAAGGGATATTGCGTTCCTAAATAAATTCCATCGAATCAGTAATTGAACGGAGGAAACTAGGAAGGAAATTATCTTAATCTTAATTTGTACATGTTAAACACACCTGTCTCAATTGCATCGTCAATCTAAGCAACATACCGTAGAGTACACAGGAAAATTAGAGAAGTCTTTGCAAGATCGGGATTCGAGCTAGGAATTTTTTAACTGTGGTTGTTTGCAATTATGATAGGAATTAGTAATGGCTACTAGATAAGCTTCATTTTTTAATCTTTAGCACCATTATTTCCAGAGAAAAGCTCGTTTTAAAAATTCAAACTCAAAAGCGGGACCATAGATACCAGCATATAATATTCAAAAGAACTTACATAATGCTGTTTATCCAAAAAAGTGATCTAACATCTTCATCTAAAGTAGTGCAAGAGCAAGTAAATTTAGACATACACTCTTTCCAATCAATAATCGAACCAAGGAGAACAGGAAAAGGGTTTGTTTTTAATCTTAGTTTAACATGTTAAAAGCAGCTACATGCCTCTTACACGTTCAACCTAGGGGGTTTAAACTCAATGAAGCGGAAAATTAAAGAAGACATTAAAAGTACTATTCGAACCAGCGCCATCTGAACTCTATTTCATATATTGTTGCAGGTGATAATAGCCACATGTTAAGCTTTGTTGCCACTTTTTAGAATGCTGAATTGCAGAGATAATCAAATTTAAAAAATTAAATATTGTATCCAGAACTGTAGATACTGCGTGTACATTGAGCTAAATTTGCATATAAAGATAAGTTTAATGGGATTTATTCCACGTCTGTATCTCAATCAGTACAGGAATTATACAAACATAAATCCATAATCATAGGCTGGAATCAAACCAGAGCCCAGCGGTGAACTTGAAAGAACATGCAAATGATGCACTGTATTTCAAAAATGCAATTGCTTTTAATCGCTTGTTTCTTTCTTCTTCATTTAGGAGATGTAATCCTTTAAAGCGTGGTGAGAATATATAGCTCCAGCCAATTTGCATATAATGAGCCACGCCCCCTTACACAAGTTTTGACACCCTTTGTCGACATGTGACCGCCAAAGGATGCCTGCCCCTACCCTTACCCATATAAACACGGCTTAATTTGTGACTACAGATGTTTGGACTCATTTCCATCGCAAAAGCTGCAAGAGCGGTGTGTAGATATTAAAACATATTCAAGGGTGTCCTTCTCATTAATACGCAAAGGTGGGAAGCGCTATATTCTCCCTATTCTTTGTATCCCCAGAATAAGAAATCTAGGTATAAACGTGAAATAAGCTTTATTAAATGTACATAATTATGTAGAATGTTCTGAATGCATACACCGGTATATAAGGCATTGGGTTCAGGTATTAATTATTGAAACTCCATTATCTGTTGAACTAAGGGGGTTGCAACAAATTCTGCTTTTAGCTATTCTTACCTGCAATAATGCCTCAGATAAATAGCTCAAATCGCCTTGGTTCGAATCCCAGTACTTCAAACACTTCCTCAATTTTCCCCTGTACCCTTGCGTTAAACCACTTATATTGATGTCCGCCCTGGTGTAGTGATTGCCATTCTAGCCTCTAGCTCTCGAGGACACGGGTTCAAATCTGGCGGATGGCAATGGACTTTTCTGCGTAAAAATCCTCAGCTTTGGCTTCCTTCGGAAGGTAAGTAAAGCCTGTGGTCCAGTGTCGTAGATTTACGGCAAGTGAAAAACTCAAGCCTGATAAGGAGGTCTCTGATCTAAATTTGAGGTCTTTCACGCCCAATATACAAAGGGACGCTAAGCGCCACAGCAGTTAAAGCGCGTCCATGAATAAAAAAACTTAAGTTGATAACGCAAAAGTGTACATACCTGCGATTACCTTATTAAATTAAGATTACAAACTAATTACACACTAGTTTTCTTGCTTCGATTGGTTCGATGGAATTTATTTCTAAATTTTGTAGTCCTTGAAATAATGTAGATAAAAACTAAAAAAAAATTGTATTTTTGAAATATATACCCTGGTATCTAAAGCCGGGTTTCGAGTCTTCGTTTCCAAAACTCGATTACCTACAGAAGTGATGGAGCTAATGTGTTGGGACTAAGTTTGGCTTTAGCTACAGTTAATTGCAATCAATGTGAATATCAATTAGAATTCAAATGACGCTGCACTAAATATAGCTGTCTAGAACATGAAAAATTATCATTAAAATAATTTTCTTCCTAGTGTCCTCGCTTACAATACTGATTCCATAGAATTTATTTATAAATGTAATAGCCCATGAACTAATTTAGATCATGGCATCAAATTAAACGTAAACAGATATCATGGTATTCAAATATTGTTATAATGATAATAATTACCTAAGCTCCACGGATCTATTCCTGAAGCGTCGATTTCGAAAGTACTTCAAAACTGTTGGTCTTAACCCTTTGCTGCGCATAGAGTATTAGCTAATTGTTCACCAAGCAGAATTGTGTCCATTTAAATTCTGCGCTGCTACTACAGATGTTAAACTAAAAGTGATCTATATGCACGCATAACTATATCTTTTAGTAGCTAAATTAAATTGATTAATTAATTACTCATTTAAAATTGGGTTGAAGTAAATAAGATTAAATATTATTTTAATAATTTATAGCTGCAAACACCTTTGTAGAAAAACAACACTTATATACTTGCACCACTTTGCAATGGATCTTTATAACTCCGCAATATTAATGGCAATGGAATTCGTTACTTTAGGATATTAAAAATCGGAGTAAAATCTGCTATACTTAAGAAAAATAAATTATTATGATACTCGCCCTTAAAATGTTTACATCCCTGCCATAATTGCAGCGAAGATATTGCAGCATGTCTATAACATGTTAGATAGACTATTCTCTTGCATCATACGAATGTTATATATTTACACTTAAGATTATTAATGGTTTCGTATGTACTACCTTGTATTAGTTTTGAATTTCCACCCCCTTTGCCTCATGATAATTGAGGTAGCACCCACTTCTACACTACGCAATGTCACACTGTTTGCACTTTTATTGTGACTGTATGCCGCGACCTGATGGTGTTTTCCTTTTCTTCACTATGCACTGTGCACACAATTTCACCCAACCTTGAATTTTTACGAGGATGTGAAGAGAACTTGGTGCAGGAGTAGCAGAAGGTAGGCTACGCTGAAATACCGCTCGCTTACGTTACATCAAGTCTGCGATAAACTGTTGCACTAAATTTTGCCCGTAGTAAAGAAGCCTATTGCCATGAGCTGTAGAAGTAGGTCTGTTAGAAGTGTCGTAAATAATAAAACTATTAACGATAGCAACATTCACTACGAAATGGAACAAGTATTTCCACCATTTTTTGAGTGTCGGCCAACACCGTAATACTCCCTCCTTTGGTCTGCCAGATCAACCCCTGCCATATTACGATCTGCAGATAATAAAAGAAAGTCCCTGTTATCATGCCAAAGAAACGTAGTTACACCTTCATGTTGCAGTTTGCGAGATTCGCCCCTTTTCAATTTCAGTTGTTTTGGCTTTGAAAATTGTTTTGGCCAGTCTTTCCTTCCAGCATGAGTTGTACCACACGCATACATTTTCCTGACCATAAGTAACTTCATTAGCCGCGTGGAAATAAAAAAAATTATAAAAATATACGTAATACCAAAACCCCGTATATTTTTCACACGTGTCTAAAACAACCTGTTCCCCAAGTAGAAGATCGCTGTTTCTCGCCTCTTTTTTTCCCAGATAAATTTTACATTCATAAAAACCCACTTTTACTATCTGCAATATCCCATCCCTTTATCTCTCATTTTGTTGGTTTAGCAGGCATATATTGTTTTAAAAAGAAGCGTCCTTTGAAGCCCATCATCGCTTTGTCAACACAAAGTTCACGATTTGGTTTGTAGACACTCGCAAACATTTTGAATATGTCTAAAGCAGGTCGTACTTTAGAAGATAATCGTAAGAATCTACCCCTAATCGTGGCCTTGCACATTCGTCATTCAGGTGAAGGTACTGCGATATCTTTTGAAAGCGGAGCAACCTCATTGCTTGTCTTACAATTGGACAAATGCAAAAATCCCCCCAAAAATATTCTCTGATTTAAGGTAAATCCACCATCGCCATACATATCAAATTACCTAAATAGGCCTGTATCTCCCTTGAATTTGTAACTTCCCATTTTGGATCCGCCTTTTTAGCTTGCATCTGAGCTGCATTTCTGTTGGTTTCCTCCGCAATTTTTCCGCAAAAATTGGAATCTATAAAAAGTTCAAGATAATCTATTTCTGGACTTCTGTAGAAATAGAATGATTTGCACCTGTAGGGAATGAAAATGTTTCTAATATATTAAAAGTCAAATTGGATGTCCAGTGTGCCGGTACTGCTTTAGTTTTAATTTGTCTCCCACTAGCTTTAGCCCCCTGTTCTGCTACCTATATATCAGCACTCTCACTGTCACTTTGTTCCTTATCACTGTCTTCCACTAACTCAGCAAACCAAGATTCGTCGGAGCTACTTTTGTGATGTAATTCCTCGTAAACTGCTGCAAGTATTTCCTCGTCTGTTAAAATAACTTTTCACCACAACGTTTTCTAGACCGTGATGTTCTTGGAACAGCCTCCATGGTACTGATATGGCTATAAATGCGACAGGAAACGGCATACTTACACAAGTGCACCCGGCTGTAAACAGTGCTATTTATGGTTTGCTATTACATTCTGGCTTGCTAAATCGGTGGAACAATGCAGCAGGAGTACGTTTACATCAACACAGCTCCTAAAAGCTGAGGTCAGCATAAGCAGAACCTATATAAAACGATAAACACATTTACTAAGTTCTACTACGCTCTGCGCAGCAGGGCGTTTATCATTTCACTACGCTTTACTACGCCATGCGTCGTAAAGGTTAACCGGATGATATGCAGCTTTAATGGTAACCAATAATGAGAAAAATTAAATTAATAAATACTTTATATTGAAAACTGATTAATCTGTTCGATTCTGCCAGCTTGAAGGTCTATGACTAAAACGAAAACATTACACAGGATTGGGGTGAAATGATGATGGTAGTGATTGTGGTGGTGATGATAAAGCTTTAATCAATGTTTAATCGAAATGTGTGTGTGGGAGAACTTATTTCCGTTTGGGCATGTTGCGATGTAGAGGTAGTTATGACACGAGTTTCAACATCCTATAATGTCACATATATTGACTCTTTTTGGGGTTGACGTCCTATGATGGAAGTTAATACATGCAAGGACATTAAAATAGGTGGTATACAACAAAACAGCTTCTATAGAAGGTTTTCAGCTTTCTCGTCACTCTGATCTCGTTATATATCGTTAAGAAGTTACTGATATGTTGTTGTTACACCTGAGTTCTGAGTTCACATTTTCATAGCTAAATTCGCTCTAAAATTGCATCGAAAGCATATAAAACGAAGAACCATACAGATAATACGAAATAATGACGTTTAGTATGTGTATTGTCTTCTTATGAACTAAAAATACATAAAAATATTATCGTCCTAAAGGAAAACAATATAAACTTTACAGCGTTGAATCTCCAACATCGTGTTTTCTGAGAGGTCCGTGTCTCCGCTATAATTATGGGTTTCTTCAAGCTTCTAACACGGACACACACAGCTCCGAGATGGCGAGGAGGAAGGGTCGCTCTGCCGCCGCTCCTGCTCAGGCAGGAACCTCTTCATCTCCTACGGCACTCGCCGAGGAGATTTCGCCGCAGCCACCGCAGCCTAGGGCAACCTATGCCGCAACCGCCGCTTCTCCGCCAGCCAGCGCCGCCTCGCCGCGACTGCCGCGTCACTCACCGGCATCAACGCTGCCGATTCTGGGCACTTCCCAGCCACCGCAGATCCAGCCTGTGCCTCATGGGAGGTACAGCGCCGTCGTTCGTGGGGTCCCGAGGGACCTGCCAGCCAGGTTCCTCGTCACCGCAGCCCACCAGCAGTGGCCTTCAGCCTTGAAGGCCATCAGGATTCACGGAGCTCAGGGACCCACATCGCTCGTCAGGTTGGAGTTTGCAGATCCAGCAGACTACGAGGCTGCCTTGAAGGCGGGCCTGCTCTTGTTAGGGCGGTGCTTACGCATCGAGGCCAGCCGAGTGGAACGCCAGGCTCCCTGCAGACGCTGCTGTGCCTACGGGCACAGTGAGACGACCTGCGCAGCTCAACCCAGGTGCCACTACTGTGGCGCTTCCAGCACCACGTCTTCGTGCAAGCAGCACGATCTTCGCCGCCGACGCCGCTACTGTGCGACCTGTGGAGGGTCCACACATTTCACCGGCCAAGCGCTCTGCCCCCTGCATCCTCGCAGGAAGGCAACGCAGAAGCCGACAGCACCTTCACCGCAGCCAGCATCACCTCCACAGACGTCGACACCAGCTCCACCACCAGCGCCGACACCATCATCAGCAGCGATCATCGAGGAAGTCCAGGGCCTACGCGACGCCGTTCAGGATCTCCACGCGGAGTTCCTGAACATGACGACGAAGCTTACAGCCCTGGAGGAACTCATCAGGGACCTTCAAGACACCTCAGCTGCTCAGCAAGTTTTTCTAGCTGGGCAGTTCGAGACCTTCACTTCAAGACTCAGCACCATAGAAACCTCCAGCCAGAACTCATCATCAGCAACAGACACCATCACAGAACATCTAGATTCAATCGACATCGCCATCAGATCCCTGGAAGAGCAGCAGCACCAACTGCGGGCCTACTTCCAGCAGACAACCATACCGGAGGCTCCAAGCAACCGCCGAAAGCCTCCGGCTAGCGCAGCATTCTCACAGGAATACATCAGCAGGATGCAACTTCACAGGAAGTAAGTTCCACGTCAACACACACCTTCCATACAATCACCTTTCTAACCCTTACCTAAACCCTCGCCATTTTTCACTAGGGTTGCAGTCAGGTTTCATGGCTGCAACCTAGTACCCACCTATCCCGCTCCAGCCCATAGGGCGGAGACATCCATCTATCACATACTAACGCGGGTGCTATGCGGGACCGCACAAAGCCACGTCATTCCACTTTTACCTTCTTCCTTTTTCCACCGGTGGAGGAGTTTTTAGTGGGTATGCCGACTATTGGAGATTCCCACACTCTCAGTCCCGACTCCCATCGGGGCTGGGGTAAGTGATTAAATCATTTTCTCCTCCACTCGAAAAAAAAAAAAAAAAAAAAACTTCTAACACCACACACAGCTCCGAGATGGCGAGAAGGAAGCGTCGCACTGTCGCCGCTCCTGCTGAGGCAGGAACCTCCTCTTCTCCTCCGGCACCCGCCGAGGAGATTTCGCCGCAGCCACCGCAGCCTAGGGCAACCTATGCCGCAACCGCCGCTTCGCCGCCAGCCAGCGCCGCTTCGCCGCGACTGCCTCGGCAGTCGCCGCCTCACTCACCGGCATCCACGCTGCCGACACTGGGCACTTCCCAGCCACCGCAGATCCAGCCTGTGCCTCATGGGAGGTACAGCGCCGTCGTTCGTGGAGTCCCGAGGGACCTGCCAGCCAGGTTCCTCGTCACCGCAGCCCACCAGCAGTGGCCTTCAGCCTTGAAGGCCACCAGGATTCACGGAGCTCAGGGACCCACATCGCTCGTCAGGTTGGAGTTTGCAGATCCAGCCGACTACGAGGTTGCCTTGAGGGCGGGCCTGCCCTTATTAGGGCGGTGCTTACGCATCGAGGCCAGCCGAGTAGAACGCCAGGCTCCCTGCAGACGCTGCTGTGCCTACGGGCACAACGAGACGACCTGCTCAGCACAACCCAGGTGCCACTACTGTGGAGCAGCCTGCACCACCGCATCGTGCACCCAGCACGACCTTCGCCGCCGACGCCGCTACTGTGCGACCTGTGGAGGGTCATCCCACTTCACCGGCCAGGCGCTCTGCCCCCTGCATCCCCGCAGGAAGGCATCGCCGACGCCGCCAGCTCCTACGCCGCTGACAGTGACATCTCCACAGCCACCTCCTCCAGCACCATCACCAGCGCCGACACCAGCACCATCACCCTCGCAGTTCAACGAGGAAGTCCAGGGCCTACGCGACGCCGTTCAGGATCTCCACGCGGAGTTCCTGAACATGACGACGAAGCTGACAGCCCTGGAGGAACTCATCCGGGAACTTCAAGATTCATCAGCTGCCCAACAGGTTTTCCTGGCTGGGCAGTTCGACAGCACATCTTCCAGACTCACAGCCATCACAGAAGCCATCCGGGTTTCATCGCTCGGTCACCGGCCGAAGCCAGACCCGGCCAGAGAGTCCAGAGTCGCGAGCTTCTTGCAGCAATGCAGGGAGTTCAATCAGCAACAGGAACTTCAACGTCAGCACCACCCTAGATCCTAACTTCTATTCACTTCCTTAAACCCACGCCATTTTTCCACTAGGGTTGCAGTCAGGTTTCATGGCTGCAACCTAGTACCCACCTATCCCGCTCCAGCCCATAGGGCGGAGACATCCATCTTTCACTTACTAACGCGGGTGCTATGCGGGACCGCACAAAGCCACGCCATTCCACTTTTACCTTCTTCCTTTTTCCACCGGTGGAGGAGTTTTTAGTGGGTATGCCGACTATTGGAGATTCCCACACTCTCAGTCCCGACTCCCATCGGGGCTGGGGTAAGTGATTAAATCATTTTCTCCTCCACTCGAAAAAAAAAAAAAAAAAAAAAAAAAGCTTCTATCGTATGTCGTCTTCCGTGGTTTAGTGGTACCATGCTAGCTTCTAATTCCTAAGGTGGTGGGTTCAAGCCCGGCGGAGGATGATGGATTTAAAACTCAGCTCCGAGATGGCGAGGAAGAAGGGTCGCTCTGTCGCCGCTCCTGCTAAGGCAGGAACCTCTTCATCTCCTCCGGCACCCGCCGAGGAGATTTCGCCGCAGCCTCCGCAGCCTAGGGCAACCTATGCCGCAACCGCCGCTTCGCCGCCAGCCAGCGCAGCTTCGCCGCGACTGCCTCCGCAGTCGCCGCGTCACTCACCGGCATCCACGCTGCCGATTCTGGGCACTTCCCAGCCACCGCAGAACCAGCCTGTGCCTCATGGGAGGTACAGCGCTGTCATCAGAGGGGTCCCGAGGGACCTGCCAGTCAGGTTCCTCATCACCGCAGCTCACCAGCACTGGCCTTCTGCCTTGAAGGCCACAAGGATCATCGGAGCACAGGGACCAACTTCGCTCGTCAGGATGGAGTTTGCAGACCCTGGCGACTACGGAGCGGCCTTGAAGGCGGGCCTGCCCTTATTAGGGCGGTGCTTACGTATTGAGACTAGCCGAGTAGAACGCCAGGCTCCCTGCAGACGCTGCTGTGCCTACGGGCACTCCGAGACGTCCTGCACAGCACAGCCAAAGTGCCACTACTGTGGCGCCTCCAGCACCACTGCTTCGTGTCAGCAGCACGACCTGCGCCACCGACGCCGCTACTGCGCAACTTGTGGAGGAACGACCCACTTCACCGGCCAGGCGCTCTGCCCCCTGCATCCCCGCAGGAAGGCACCGCCGAAGCCACCAGCACCAACATCGCAGCAGTCAGCACCTCCACAGACACCGACACCAGAACCATCACCAGCACCGACATCAGCATCCTCAACGCAGATCCACCAGGAAATCCAGGGTTTGCGCGACGCCGTTCAGGATCTCCACGCGGAGGTCCTGGACATTGGTGTGCGCATCGCGGCTCTGGACGAATTCATCACCACCACCACCGAGAAGCTCCAGGAATTGCAGTCCGCCATCACTGCTGGTACTACCCAGCAACAGACCACCGCCGCTGACCTGTTGGCCAAACTGCACCTCATCTCCACACGGCTGCTAAACCTGGAGGCCAGCTTCGAGGAAGGAAGACCTTCACCACCATCACAACCACCAGAGAGGACACCGCTGGTCATCTCCGAGAGCCAGCAGCGAATTCTTGCACAATGCCGTGCGCTTGTGCAAGACCAGTCCAAACGACGACGGCCTCTAGCGCCAGAGTAATTCCACCTTCATCACCATCCCTTCGTAATATCTCCTTTTGAACCTCCTTTTCTATTACCACTTC
Organism: Deroplatys truncata; assembly: GCA_030765065.1. Lineage (NCBI taxonomy): Eukaryota > Metazoa > Arthropoda > Insecta > Mantodea > Mantidae > Deroplatys > Deroplatys truncata. The sequence goes on along the minus strand of CM060990.1, from coordinate 521,095,195 downwards.
CTAACCCCTAGGCTGCAGTCAGGGCAATTTGTCCTGGCTGTAGGCTAGGACCGCACTTCACGCCGCTCCCGCCCATTGGGCGGCAGCATAGAATCCTTCGTTCGACTAACACGGGTGCTATGCGGGACCGTGCTACCTCTCCCTTGAACTTCCTTTCAAACGCACGACCTAACCGGTGGAGGAGTTTTTAGTGGGTATGCCGACGCTCGGAGATTCCCACACTCTCAGTCCCGACTCACATCGGGGCTGGGGTTAGTGACTAAACCATTTTCTCCTCCACTCGAAAAAAAAAACTTCTATCGTAATCCCAGAACAGTTTGGATTCCGCGCCAAACATTCAACTACCCTACAATTACTCAGGGCAACGGAAAATATCACGTATGGATTCAATACAAGAAAATCCACAGGCGCACTGTTTCTTGACGTTGAACGTGCGTTCGACAGAGTATGGCACGCCGGGATATTAAAGAAACTTAAAACGCTTAACATTCATGACTCGCTGATCAAACTTATAGCGAATTATCTAAACAACAGAAAATTTCAATCGAAAGTTAACAACCATCTTTCTACAAAGCGACCAATCAGAGCAGGAGTCCCACAAGGGAGTTTGCTCGGGCCGACACTGTTCAATATATATATCAACGACATTCCAAAAACAGCTAACACAAACTTATACATTTACGCGGACGACACAGCAATTATGGCACAATCGGGCAAAACCGAACTAATTCACAGAAGACTCCAAAACAGCCTCAATGGTTTGGAGGACTGGTTCACAAACTGGCGCATTAAAGTAAACGCCCCCAAAACTCAAGCGATAATATTCACAAAACGAATCAACCACAGATTCCCGAAACACCAGCTTCCACCGCTTACCATATTCGGTGAAAACATAAAGTGGAAGGACACGGTAACCTGGCTTGGCCTCAAAATGGATCAAGGCCTAACGTGGAAGAAACACATCACGCAATTACGGGGAAAAGCAAACGCCCAATTAGGCAAGCTCTACCCGCTCATAAACATGGACACCCAGCTGAATCTCAACATGGGTCTCACGTTATATAAAACACTAATACGACCAATATTTACCTATGCTGCACCTGTCTGGGGGTATGCCGCCAAAACATACATAAAAAAACTACAACAATTTCAAAACAAAACATTGCGCATGGTAGCTAAGGTACCGTACGTAGCGCCATCTGATTTACTCCACGAGGAACTTAAAATGCATACAGTAGAAGAATTCGTTAAAAAGCTAGCTTACGACATGTACAAAAGCTTACGCGTACACCACAATGATCTAGTCAAAGCATTAGGCAACTACGATTCCGTAAATTACAAGCATAACAGACCACTCTCGCTATTCGATAGAACGCTTTCCCAAGACGGCACGCAAGAACAAATCCAACAGTTCTTAAACAATCTACTCCAAACATGACAAGGACATTGACCCAAGACTTCCTATTTCTATATCCCAGCACTAATCTTTCTCTTGCTTTCTACCCTTGTTTCAGCCCACGCCCGTCGCAGAGCCCTCAAGTCCTCAGCAACAGCTGAGGCGGCCCGGGAGAAGGGGCCTCCCAACGTGAACGACGTACGCAGCGTAAGACGGGCCGCTGCATTATGGAGTCGTTCACACAGACGACAATGGCTACCATCAGGACAACGAGCTCAACGAAGGACCGAGAAGGCCGGATCTCAAGAGACGCCTGTGCCCGATTGACTGCACAGGACACAGTACAAAATTGTTCAATTTATCTAAATCTAATATAACAATAATAGTACAACCTAGCAGTAAGTTAATGCTAAGTCATGTGACACGCAGGCACTCCCTGCAAACAACACACATTTTAGATCTTAGGCATTATTTAACACATACTAGCAATATAAGAAACATACGCAAATAACCCACTGGTATTGCTCAGGTTCCATGGGCAATACCAGCAAGTAACATTTGACGCGCTCGCATGCAATGCATGCCAGCAAAGTAGCTATTCACATACTAACCGGGGTGCTATGCGGAACCCGACTAAAAGCATGCAAACAAATGCACGTTAACACTCAGCAATATACAATTAACTCGTGTTAGGGTTTTTTAGTGGGTATTCCGCTTCTGAGCGGCGAGCCCCACATATCCCCCCAGCCATTGCACACCGGCTGGGGGTCGAATGCCATAATGCATTTTTCCCCCCACGGAAAAAAAAACTTCTATCGGGACGACGGCCTCCAGCGCCAGAGTAAGTCCACCTTCATCACCATCCCTTCGTATTATCTCCTTTCGAACACCCTTTTCTATTACCACTTCCTAACCCCTAGGCTGCAGTCAGGGCAATTTGTCATGGCTGTAGGCTAGGACCGCACTTCACGCCGCTCCCGCCCATTGGGCGGCAGCATAGAATCTTTCGTTTGACTAACACGGGTGCTATGCGGGACCGTGCTACCTTTCCCTTGAACTTCCTTTCAAACCCACGACCTATCCGGTGGAGGAGTTTTTAGTGGGTATGCCGACGCTCGGTGAGTCCCACACTCTCAGTTCCGACTCCCAACGGGCTGGGGCCAGTGATTAAATCATTTTCTCCTCCACTCGAAAAAAAAATATCGGGGGTCACACACTCAGCTCCGAGATGGCGAAGAAGAAGGTCCACTCTGCCGCCGCTCCTGCTAAGTCAGGAACCTCTTCGTCTCCTCCAGCACCCACCGAGGAGATCTCGCCGCAGCCACCGCTGCCTAGGGTTACCTATGCCGCAACCGCCGCTTCGCCGCCAGCCAGCGCAGCTTCGCCGCGACTGCCTCGGCAGTCGCCGCATCACTCACCGGCATCCACGCTGCCAATTCTGGGTACTTCCCAGCCTCCGCAGAGCCAGCCTGTGCCTCAAGGGAGGTGCAGTGCAGTCATCAGAGGGGTCCCGAGGGACCTGCCACCCAGGTTCCTCATCGCCGCAGCCCACCAGCAGTGGCCTTCAGCTCTGAAGGCCACTAGGATCATCGGAGCACGGGAACCCACGTCACTAGTTAGGATGGAGTTTGCAGATCCTGGCGACTACGAAGCTGCCTTGAGGGCGGGCCTGCCCTTGTTAGGGCGGTACTTACGCATCGAGGCCAGCCGAGTGGAACGCCAGGATCCCTGCAGACGCTGCTGTGCCTACGGGCACTGCGAGACGTCCTGCACAGCACAGCCAAGGTGCCACTATTGTGGCGCCTCCAGCACCACTGCTTCGTGCCAGCAGCACGACCTGCGCCACAGACGCCGCTACTGCGCAACTTGTGGAGGAACGACCCACTTCACTGGCCAGGCGCTCTGCCCCCTGCATCCCCGCAGGAAGGCACCGCCGAAACCACCAGCACCAACATCGCAGTCATCAGCACCTCCACAGACACCGACACCAGAACCATCACCAGCGCCGACAACAGCATCCTCAACGCAGATCCACGAGGAAATCCAGGGTTTGCGCGACGCCGTTCAGGATCTCCACGCGGAGGTCCTGGAACATTGGTGTGCGCATCGCGGCTCTGGACGAGTTCATCACCACCACCACCGAGAAGCTCCAGAAATTGCAGTCCGCCATCACTGCTGGTACTACTCAGCAACAAACCACCGCCTCTGACCTGTTGGCTAAACTACACCTCATCTCTGCACGGCTGCAAGACCTGGATATCAGCTTCGAGAAAGGAAGACCTTCACCACCATCACAACCACCAGAGAGGACACCGCTGGTCATCTCCGAGAGCCAGCAGCGAATTCTTGCACAATGCCTTGTGCAAGACCAGTCCAAACGACGACGGCCTCCAGCGCCAGAGTAAGTCCACCTTGATCACCATCCCTTCGTAATATCTCCTTTTGAAACCCCTTTTCTATTACCACTTCCTAACCCCTAGGCTGCAGTCAGGGCAATTTGTCATGGCTGTAGGCTAGGACCGCACTTCACGCCGCTCCCGCCCATTGGGCGGCAGCATAGAATCTTTCGTTTGACTAACACGGGTGCTATGCGGGACCATGCTACCTTTCCCTTGAACTTCCTTTCAAACCCACGACCTAACCGGTGGAGGAGTTTTTAGTGGGTATGCCGACGTTCGGTGAGTCCCACACTCTCAGTCCCGACCCCCATCGGGGCTGGGGTAAGTGATTAAATCATTTTCTCCTCTACTCAAAAAAAAAACTTCTATCGGATCGAGATGTCAGCACCGCCGGTACGGAAACCTCTGTTCAGAACGGCACGGTGGAAGCACCGCAACGCCGGCATGAACAACTGGACACAACCGTGGGCCACGGGGATCATCGCAGACCCTCCGGCAACCGCCGAAACTCCGCCGCCACAGCAGAGAGAGCAGCCGGCCAAAGCAGGCTCCGCCCTCTTTCCCGAGCCGGCCCAATCAGGATCGCCTCGGCCTCCAAAGCCGAAACTGACATCCTCTGCCACTCAGAGCTCTCGGCCCTCTAGGCCGAAGATGTGCTGTACTGCAACGCAGACCGCCGCCGCCTGGCTCCTCGGGAGTCGAGCACCCAGACGCCGCCATTAGATGACCCGGCCACTCGGCCTTCTAGGCCGCAGATGGTCACCGCCACAACGCTGACGCCGCCAGCTACTGACCGGGCTTCTACAAAGAAAGCAGCCCAGCGGCCAATCACCGCTACCTCTGCCTCTTCAACGGCGGAGAACCCACCGACGCCACCAGCTGCCCGCCCGGCAACTGACCTGGGTCGACAAACGACACCGGCGCACTCCCGGATAGATGGACGCCACAGCGTCGTTATCTGTGGGGTGCCCAGAGACCTGCCACCTCATTATGTGCTGGAAGTGGCACGACAACACTGGCGCTCGGCAATACGGGCCTCACGCATCTCTTCTGCAAGAGGCCCAACATTGCTGGTCCGCCTGCATCTGGGAGCCACATCGAACGTGTAAGCGGCCAAAGCCACAGGTCTGCCTCTACTTGGGAGGACCCTGCGCGCAGAGGCCACTAGAGGTGATCGTCAGGTGCCCTGCCGACGCTGTTGTGCTTTGGGCACACAGCAGAAGCTTGCAACGATGCGCCCAGATGCCACTACTGTGGGTTAGGCTCCCTTACGTCAGCCTGCACTCATCACGACCTGAGACGACGCCGACTCTTCTGCGCCACCTGCTCCGGGAATACACATTTTACAGGGCAGGCACATTGCCCGCTGTATCCCCGGAGCAGACAAACTTCAAGACCGACGACAACACCAGCCACTTCAACGACACCAGCAAATTCAACGACGCCAGAAACTTCAGTGACACCAGCAGCTACAGACAACAACCTGACGCAGCCCTCAGGAAGGGCTCAGCACCTGACCAGCGGCATCACCGACGAAGAGCACCGCGGACTTCAACGCCTCCTGTCAGCCATACAGACAGGCATACAGGACCTCACCTCACAACTGGCTGAGCTGAGCCGTGCAACCTTCACGCGCCTTTCGGCCGTGGAGGCCAAGCAGCGAACTTCGGCCAGGGTGATCACTGCTCTCACCAACAAGATTCACAAGCTTCAGGACGAAGATGGGGTTCTCGCGTCGGCCCAGCGCAAGCTGGGAAGAATCGAGTGTCATCTTGTCGAGCCCTACACCGACGGCTGTGACGACCGGTCCACGAGACTGGGCGCCCTCGGCGCCTCAGTCGAAGGGATTCGAGAGCTGCATACCAGCACCAATAACTCCATCAACGAGAACTTCAAGGCGCTCAGCGCCAGCTACGACCACCTGCAAGAAGGGTACATCCTGATCCGGAACTTCCTTGAATCCCATTTGATGCCACACCCCTCCCAATCCTCTTCCCATCCTCATCCTCACCGTAAACCCAAACGCCATTAACGCATTATCACCTGGAGTACCAAACACTTTCTCCTTCACTTCGCTAGGGGGAAAGCTGGTCCTTGGTCAAGCCTGTCTCCCAGCAAACATCCTTACTCCTTTACTCCACTGGCGACAGCACTTTGGCCCAGTTTTAACCATCACCTCGGACTGCGCGGGTGCTTTAGGCGGTACCGCAGCAAACCTTTCCTTTCAATCCGGTGGAGGAGTTTTTAGTGGGTATGCCGACGCCTCGGTGAGTCCCACACTCTCAGTCCCGACTCCTATCGGGGCTGGGGTAGGTGATTAAATCATTTTCTCCTCTACTCGAAAAAAATTCTATCTTCGCAGCTCCCAGATGGCGAAGAAGAAGGGTCGCTCCGTCGCCGCTCCTGCTAAGGCAGGAACCTCTTCTTCTGCTTCGGCACCCGCCGAGGGGACCTCGTCGCAGCCTCCGCAGCCTAGGGCTACTTACGCCGCCACCACCGCTTCGCCGCCAGCCAGCGCAACTTCGCCGCGACTGCCTCCGCAGTTGCCGCCAGCTTTACCGGTGCCAAAGCCACCGACACTGCGTTCTACTCAGCCACCGCAGACCCGGCCTGTGCCTCAGAAGAGGTACAGTGCCGTCGTCAGAGGGGTCCCGAGGGACCTGCCAGCCAGGTTCCTCATCACCGCAGCTCACCAGCAGTGGCCTTCAGCCTTGAAGGCCACAAGGATCATCGGAGCACAGGGGCCCACGTCGCTCATCAGGATGGAGTTTAAGACCCTGGTGACTACGAAGCTGCCTTGAGGGCGGGCCACTTTTGTTAGGGCGGTGCTTACGCATCGAAGCCAGCGGAGTAGAACGACAGGCTCCCTGTAAGCGATGCTGTGCCTACGGGCACATTGAGAAGTCCTGCGCAGCTCAACCCAAGTATGGATGAGGCTGCATCACCTCATCGTGCACCCAGCACGACCTGTGCCGCCGACGCCGCTACTGTGGGACCTGTGGAGGGTCAACACATTTCACCGGCCAAGCGCTCTGCCCCCTGCATCCTCGCAGGAAGGCAACGCCAAAGCCGCCAGCATCTTCATCGCAGCCAGCAGCACCTCCACAGACGCCGACACCATCACCATCACCAGCGCCGACATCTTCACCACCGATCATCGAGGAAGTCCAGGGCCTACGCGACGCCGTTCAGGATCTCCTCGCAGAGTTCCTGAACCTGACGACGAAGCTGACAGCCCGAGGAACTCATCAGGGACCTTCAAGACACCTCAGCTGCTCAGCAAGTGTTTATACCTGGGCAGTTCGAGACTATCACTTCTAGACTCAGCACCATCGACAACTCCATCCAGACCTCATCTTCAGCAACGGACACCATTACTCAACACCTAGATACCATCGACATGACCATCAGATCTCTGGAAGCGCAGCAGCACGAACTCCGGGCCCACTTCCAGCAGCCAGCTAAACCGTAGGCCCCAAGCAACCGCCGAAGGCCTCCGAGCAGCACATCATACGCAGAGGAATTCAGAAGCCGAGCACTACATCTTCAACAGAAGTAAGTTCTGCACCAACCCATCTCCACAATCACCATTCAAATTCCTTCCTAAACCCTCGCCATTTTCACTATTGTTGCAGTCAGGTTTCATGGCTGCAACCTAGTAGCTACCTTTACCCGCTCCAGCCCATAGGGCGGATGCATCCATCTCTCACATGCGGGACCGCAAAAAGCCACGCCATTCCACTTTTTCCTTCTTCCTTTTTCCACCCGGTGGAGGAGTTTTTAGTGGGTATGCCGACTATTGGTGAGTCCCACACTCTCAGTCCCGACTCCCATCGGGACTAGGGTCAGTGATTAAAGCATTTTCTCCTCAACTCGAAAAGAACTTCTATCTTACTATAGGAAAGCAGACTGGAAAACGTCGGAAAAAAACGTATTCTAAAACATATTCATAATGCAAATAAGCACGATCGAAAACATGAATGCGGTAGCGACAAATTCCAATAAGCCATCAAGACCGCAACAATTGCGGCAGTGCCTTTAAGCAAACCGAGACAAACCCAAATCTCCATTTCCAAAAGACACGTGCCTCCTGAAGGAACAAATCGAGCTAGATGAAAATGGCAGAAATCACGGTATATGGGAGACCCAAAATACTTCAGATACCTAACTGTGCTAGTAGGGCAAAAACCAGCTAACTATATCTCTTAAAATTGGCATTATGAGCTAGAAAACGTCGACTACGGACGAGACTATATGTGGAGAATAGTTCGCTGCCTTTCACCCGACAAAACATAAATTCTACCAATACACTGCAAACAAACAATTGCCTCAACTGATCAACAAAATGCGAACAAGCTAGCAGACGCACTCCAAAAAACGCTTACACAGAATTCCGCTCCGATCTGTCCAAACTTCTCAACAGAAACCGAAACAAACACAGAAAGCTATAATGAACAATTAAGCCATATCTTAGCGCGAAAGCCGCCCAAATTAAATTATGCACTCAATTATGCATTTCCTGAGGATAAAGACTCAAGGCCGAACAGTATCCCTGTAAGTGCATTTATGCATCTGACGGACGAAGCAATCAATCTTCTTTCCAAAATATTCACCTAAGAACTAACTAGCGGCATTATCCGGACAGCTGGAAATTAGCCACTGTGGTACACTTCCCCAAAAGGGGAAAAATCCTGTCAAATCCAAACAGCTACAGACAAATTAGTCCACTAAGCACACTAGCAAAACTAATGGATAAAACATTATTAAAACTCCTCAACATCCAACTAATTAACGAATATATCTTAATTCTGGAACACTTTGGATTTCTAGCCAAACACTCGACAACCCTGCAGTTAATCAGAACAACTGAAAGCATCACATTCGGTTTTAATACAAAACAGTCGCACTTTTTCTCGAAGTCGAACAAGCACTCAACAGAGTATGGCACGCTGGCTTACTAAATAAACTCAAAATATCAAGCTAATAGCGCTAGCGCTATTTGAGCGCAATATCACTTAAATTTGAGAAAAAATCCTAAAAGGTGTCAGGGAATATCCAAAATCAAAACTACTAATCCATAACAGAAACGTAATGTAATGGATAAAAGTGTTAAACGGATACGAAATACCCGGGGTGAAATCGTGGAAGGTAATACGCTGGAGACCAAGCTGTGTGGAAGCAAGATGGTGAGTAACAAAGGAAGTGAATAAAGACGTGATGAGTGACTAGGAATGCCATTGTGGGTTAAGCGCTAGTGTCAAGTATTTGAATATGTTCCTAAGAGGGGATTGTTCATCGTTTTGTACAAGTAACAGTCAATCGCCGCAACAATAATGCACCAGATGAGAAATGAGGGGCTTATGTGCGTCGGTAGATGCCGTTGGGCAACGGCACATCATGCATTATGCCCACCTATATCTACGGTGATTGGATGTTCAACGTGGACGTAAACATAGTTCTAGTGGTGGAGCAGAACGACGCGATATGCCAATAGCATCATCTGGTGGTAGAACTTCGCACTTACTACTCGGCTCCTGACACAAAAGTACCCGGATTGCGCACCACTTCGTTATTCAAAGAGCTTTTATCTTCATTGCTGCTGCAGTATTCGAATCTACTGGTGCGACAAGTGAAGCGGAGGCATACTCACCGAGATGAAGAAGCTTCAGCTACGAATAGAGGCTTTTCTACATAGGTACACCCGGCGGCATGGTAGAGATCCCGACGTTAATCAAATACCTCGAACGTCAGTGACATCTAGCTCAACTCAACAGTGAGGAGCTTCGCACCATCCTTCTTTACGCCGATATGATCTTCTCTAGGCATATCCCGTATGATCTCAATTTCCTTTGGGATGAAGTATCGCCTAACCTAAAACAACTTTTGGCCATTTACGGCGTTGCAGAACAAATGGAACCACCCGGGGCAGGGACCTCACATAGACGGTCTTGCACCGCTCATCATGAGCTGCCAGTTTTGCGGTGTTCTACAACGATATGCCCGGCAAAATGGCATTTGCCAAACACTTATCACACAACAGCCGTGAAGAGCTTGTCTATTTTAGTTTGCAAAACAAAACAAAATTCCACAACACGCTTCCGTTCGCACATCCATATAACCGGACGCCGTTCCTCTATGCATGACGTACACAGGAGACGAATTTTTAAAAAACGGGTACGACAGGTGCATCGTGTAACAGTCCTCTCCACGTGAACCTACCCGCCTGTGACCAGTGCTTGGACTTTGAGTGGTCTAGGTATTTCTTCAGTTCTCCTCCTGACACTATGCCTTGCAAGTCATCCCAACCTAACGGCCAGAATCCACTTCGAGTAGATGATACCATAAATGCTACCGGAAACTATGCCAGCGGCTGGCGAATCATCTCCCAAGAAATCTCCACCTTCAGAGATAAAAAAATTGTCACCATCGAGGTCTCCTCCAGTGATGCCCACATCGTCGTCTTCAGATTCCTCGTCACCAGAAACTCTCCTTACCACGTCAGCACACGGTGCACCGGTATTTGGGGCTCAACAAGGTACCCACCATTGACAACATCATCACGGTCTCCGAATCCATTCCTGCCGGTGTCTGCACGCGCGATAGCATCATCGCACCCATGTATGTTGCTGTAAAAAGCTTCCCTTGACGGCAATTGTTTCCCATTGAAGACATCAGCTGTAATACATACGGATTAAGAGTTTGGATTAACGATAATCATGCCACCAGATGTCGATGCTAACTTTCGACACCTGCAACTCACCTGCTGGCCTGTAAGAAGCGGCCTCCATACTGTGATCGTGGTGTAGATTTCAGTGCTACGACTTCGTCCCATATCATATTTGTGTCTTAAACGTTTTAAAAGTGTACTATTCTAACCTTTATTCCTTATGTCTACAGTTTATGTGTAGTTGTCACTGCTACAACGTCCTTGAATATCATATTTGTGCCTACTGATTCGCACACGTGAACATTTAACAGTGTGTCATTCTACATACGTATGTTTCAATTTTATCCAACAGTGTCTGTGTCATTCTGTTTTTTTGAGTATATTGTATTATTCACATTGTACATGTTCAAAGTTTCTATAAATAAAGATACATAATGTCTTTTTTTGGATTCAGAGTTTGATTTTCGATATTCCCTGCAACTTTTTTGAATATTTCCCCCCAAATTTCAGTTCTATTGTGCCCAAATAGCTCTAGTGTCGTCGGATTAAGAAAAAGGGGGAAATTACGCATATTCACGCCATCTTGTTTTGGGGAGCTGGGCAAATTTCCAACTAATCGTGCCAACTAAGCGAATTAGGAGGGAAACGTTTCTGCCTTTTCTTCCAAGGTGGTCACTTTTGGCGTCAAAATTTTCCGCCTTTTTCTTAATCCGGTGACACTAGAGCTTAATCTCTCTGGTGGCATGATTATCGTTAATCCAAACTCTTAATCCGTATGTATTACAGCTGATGTCTTCAATGGGAAACAATTGCCGTCAAGGGAAGCTTTTTACAGCAAATTAAATGAAGAAGAAATTAATTATCGATATTAATAACATGCTATGAACGTATGGGAGCGGTTAAATGTGAGACACTTACAGCGAATTGTACTTAAGTTTAGAAGTTCTTCTATTTACTGATGTCACTGAAACATTCAGGGACTAAACCCTGAAAACGTAAAGTTGACCCTGCAAATTATTTCACTACTCCATAAGTTACCTGAAACGCGCTCCTTCTATATACTTGAACTAAGCTAGAATTGCTACTGCAATACAATCAGCATCGCATTCGAATCTGGCATAATGATAGCTTTTGCCAAGTTTCCTAAAGGTATGCAGGGGATAATAACGCCTATATGGAAAATTTGATCCTCTGAAACCATCTGAATTTATCACACACGAAGACGCCAAAAATTAATATAGTTGGGGAATGTGCCGTTTTCCGTGGTGTAGTGTTTACCATGCTAGTCTCTAGTTGCCAAAGTTCCGGTTTCAATCACGGTGATGGGTGATTGATCTTTCAGGCGTAAAAATCATTAGTATGGCGGCTTCCTTCTGCAGGGAAGTAAAGCCGGCGGTTCCGTGTCGTAGATTTACGACACGTAAAAGAAGCTCAAGCTTGACAAAGAGTTCTCTGAGCCAAATTACCGGGCTTTAAAGCCCAATAGACAAAGGGACGTTAAGGACCACAGCATGTAAATGGCATCTATAAATAAAACTCAATTTAGTTTAATTTTACGCGCTTCATTATAGCGGATTTGATTGGATTTCCCCGAAATTGTCGAACTAAAGTGTTTGAATGAAGATGTCTCCTCGAGTATATTTTAGAAGTTAGTATCAAATATGCTACTGATCTCCATGACCTGCATAACTATTTACCACTGGTACTAGAGTGTCCGATGCAAAACAGTTCTCCTACAGCGAAGATAATTCCTCACTTTGAACGACGACGAAGTTATGTTGACCATTATATAAACTTTAAATACGTTTTCTCCCATGTACTACACATAACAGAATTTCATCGTGCACTACGGCTTCAACAATCCCGATGCTTAAAACCCTAGGTAGAATTTAATAACACGCTACTACAACAGGATAAAACGATTTTGATAAGAATCTCTACAAGCTGTTCAGCAATGCTAAGTTCGGGAAAGCAATGGAGAGCATTTAGAATCGTCTGGTTATACGGCTTACCGACATATAATAAAAGCTTCGAAAAACCTATAGCAAAATTTGCATTAGACCAAAGTGTGCATTTAATGAGGAAAACATATATATGGAGAGTAATTGGCAGCTGTACATGTGGTTTTACGGCAGATTGTGTTTAAAAATACATAGGATTAAGCGTGATAGACATTTCAAAAAGTTCATGCACACATGTCAATATGTCAATGATGCACGGATTAGATTTATTACTCTGTAGTTTCTTGGCGCTAAATAAGATTGTAAATTATTGCAACATAAAAGCTAAAGGGCTGACACGCAAAATGTAAGTCCAAGTACTCGATATTTGCTAGACACCAAATCTGCTCAAATACGTTGCATTGTTCTTGCTGATTCGGGTTAGAGCATTCGCCCAAGGGGTGAAAGATTGCTTAGGAAGCGTTACTGTACCTTTCAGAAATCCATTAAATTTGGTACAGGAGGGTATTCCAGGTGTACTGCAACAGCAGCCTGAGTCTGTCTGATTTCTGAAGGATTATTATAAGGTTGAAGTACCTAAAGATGAGTTCGCCAACATGCGCCGGACAGCACCAGTAGTTTCCAAGCATAGCATCCTGGGGCTAAGCTCTTAGTAACCCCGTAGGCGGCCTTGACCCACGTGGAAACAAATTTATATTTTATAGACTTTTTGGGTCACTGTTTAACTATTTAGGACCGCACCGGTCATACTTACACCTTCCCCTTGGTCATGTACTTTAGATGACAGAAACCCCTAATGGCCTTCCCCTCAGTCTGAGACTTCCCTCTTGTGCAAGTCGATCTACTCAGGGGTTTGGGATGCGCGGGTCTCTTGCCACCATGAACTAGTCATGCCTCTTGAGATCCCTCTGAGCTATCGCTCCTTTATTTTTGGTATGTGTCGGATTCGCCTGAGTCTTGAGCGCCAACACTCTCCTTCAGCCCCCTTCTTCCCCAGAAATCTAACCGGACATTTGTCGGAAGTTGCCCGGCTGCTTTTGTTTTGAATGTGGGAGACACGCTTTCGATCCCGGTCCTTCTTTGTCCCACCCGCCCTTCATATTCCGTACCATCGGCTTACACTCTTGAGTATTTACTCAGCCCTCCCGCCCTTTTCATTGTTGGAGCAGTTTTCCTTTCCACCTTCCCAGGCATGAAGATGTGGCACTGCCGTATTTTGTTTCCCCCTCCCATCATCCCTCTCAACCAGGTGCAGTATGGCGAGGTTATAAAGCCAATACCCTGTAAGTTAGCGTATAATACTACGGTTTTAGCCATAGTATAGCTCAGAGAACATTTCTCCCAAACGTCGGAGAATTTACGTCATTTTCTAAATGTGCATTAATATTAAATGAATTCTGCGATTTTGTCGGCTCTAACTTGGCCAGTTGGGTTTTAATTTCCTGGGTGACCCTCTTAACTGAGGAGGATTGTTTAGGAAAAAATAGCTTTTTTTGGAGGTCATTGCAATAAGAGACCGAAATGGTTATTACACCCGCACAGAAATTACAAACCGTCAACTCTTTGGTCAAGTGCCGAGTTAGAAATATTTCGTTGGGGCAACATCATGTGCTTCCGATCAGTCAATTCTTCTAAGCTGAATTAAGCAAGAATAAGAAAGAAAGAGAAACGTTTATACTGGAGATGTGTTTATCATAGGATTATTCCATTTGCGTAGGTTTTAAAACAAATCCTTACGGAAAAATATTTGTTGTTTAAAAAAAGAGTGATATAATGGGGTAGTGTTAGTTATGTATATGCGGACATTCTATTTTTCAGGCACGTGTAGCGTTGCGTGACTGTGAATTTTAGCTTTTGTTTGATAACGGTAGAACCCTTTCCCCTTGCTGAGTACGAAGGACCGTAAACCGCCTTCAATCTTTCTTAACTTGTGAGTGCGCGAACCCAAAAATTTTATGAGGTCGGCACTGAGTACTTGAGAACCTTTTTATTTATTTTGATGCGTAATAATGTGTAATTGAACGCGTACATGCTTGACGTTGATGGCAAGTCGGAAATTGCGTAGTGTAAGTCTGATCATTTAGTCATTCTCTTAAGTGGATGAACGTGGTTCTTATCCCGCCAAAGACGTAGTAGAGATGGTATATATTTGTAATAAGAAATGCATTAAGGTTCTCTTCATCCTGAGAAACCTGAGCGACGACGGAATTCACCAATGCGGTCCTGTTTTCAAGAAAACCGTAAGGCGCTGTCGACGACGACGTACTGTTTGAGGATGTGCTGACAGTAGTCCTAGGACATGTCGCAAGGCCTCTAGAGCTTCAGTACCAGTGTATTAATAGTTATAAAGCGCGGGTTACTCTAGTTATGTCAGCTAGCAGTTGAGGGTTAAAGTCCAAAGGGGCTAGTTTCTAGAGTTTATTGCATGGGGTTTCAACTTTGTCAGCATCAGGTATGCTAACATGCAGACTGAATGGTAGCCCTGGCTATGATGATAAGAATAATGTTACACAGTTCGTCGAATGGCTTACGTAAGTGTAGTAGCATGATCAAAAGTTTGCTTGGCTTGCCCGATGAATAAGATTATAAGTTACATAGAACTTTGATGTTCCTAGTTTAGATTTATAAAGGACATGCGGCTCAATTTTTTGGAAACAACGGGCTCGGGATAACAGGTTAAGTCACGTGATTTCGACTATGATGAACATTAAGTTTGTGTGACGTCACGCTGACGATAAAAACCCTGAGAGAACTAAAGGGTTTCCAAGTGTGTTTGTAGAAAGGAGCTTTGGTGTTACTGAATGGGTCGAAAACTATCAAGAACCTCCACCTACTTTATTACGGATCAGCCCCAAGAGCAAATTGCACCACCCCCTGTCAGCATGAGACGTGACAAAAGAAGAAACGGTTCTGGTATCGTTTCAAAACATTTTTCATCTGTTGATACCATAGTTTTGATATTATGCATTCCATGTGTAGTCTGTGTTGTTTTTCTTGCGCATTCTTAATTTTTGGATCATTTACCTTTGACATTAGAATTGCCGCTTTGGTGCATGTGGTAAACATTTATGTTGAATATCTGTCAAGTTTCGACGTTGTTCTTGCAGCAGATTCGAAGTGTATAATACATCACCACACATAGTTTCGGCCTGGTGCTAGTGTACAGTAATCTTATCACTGTGTGCATTAAATTCTTGAATAGTTTCTTGCTAAGTCGTTTTGTAATAGTAAGAGTACACTTTTAAGTTATAATTAATTTTTTTCACCACTGTGATCCATTTTAATTTCGGTTTACCTGTGTGAAATATTTAAAGTACAGTCCGTAATATAATACTACGCTACATATATAAGTAAACTAGTACGAGTAGGTTAAATCGTTATCGTGATCTTTAAATCGTTGATTTCGTAATTGTATTGAAATGAGTAGTGCAGGATATTTTTATAATAATAATTTCATTCTTGTCTTCTGGAAATTCTAAGGAAATCTTTGTGTCTTAATTGTTAATGAAATATGTGCTGATTTGCTAGTAGTGGTAATTATATGCTCTGAGAGCCAAAAACATTGGGTTAGTACTGCAGTTGCTATAGTTACCCCCTTTCGTTTCAGTTCTCAATATTTATGTGTTGCAAATAAACCCCCACTTTTCCCTCTAGCCTTGTGAGTGCAGGAAGTTACAGATTTTCTTATTTTCCCTCTTCGTTTTGAACGCTGTCTGTTACTGCTTTCTTCGTCTGAATTGATAACTAATACCACTCCTTGTTTCTGTTTTTACAACTGAAGTTTGAAATGGCATGGGAACCTACACCTGAAATTCTGACGTGTCACTGAAATGTGAATACCAGCACTGGTGATTGACCAGCAGTCTGGGAATGCTGACTCCGGAGTTATTCGTGCGGCAAGCAACCGCCGCAAGGGATGAGGGCGTCGTCATTATTTTGGAGCTATCGAAGCCACCTTCGTCCAGGATGAATTTTGTGAAATATTTAGCTGCATCTTTACGTACTGCTATATAGTATTTTCATTTTACTACACCCTTCCGAAGACGCTTGGAGCCCGTAGGTTACTTTTACATTTCTGATTCTTAGTCACACACAGAAGGTGCACTATAAGTTAGTTTTTTCTCCGTAACAAAATATTTGTCACTGGTCATAATTTGTAAACCAAGGTTAACCACAGGAAGAGAAACACAAAATTCGACATTCGAAAACACAACTAACTCCATTCCGTTTCTCTTTTGTGAATTTCGTGTCAACATCTGAAGCTACTTATGCGATAGCTCATTAAGAGAGCACCGTCTAGTCGTTTCTAACACATAAACAGTTTTCTTGTTCATTAATATAGAAACAAAGGCTATAGATTTTGATAAACTTTAGCGAGACCCTTCAAAAGATTTTTCTTTAACATTTCACGTACTCGTCGCTTGTGCAACGCTTATTTGTTAATACTAAGGTATTATCATTCGCCCCTTATTTAGTTTATTCACATAGTTGGATAACGTCTTATAGTATTAAATTCGACCCATCAGACATATAGATATGTATTATTGTGTCTTTTAGCTCCTAATGCGTGTTTTATGGCTGGTACGACGCTTTGAGCAGACGTTGAGCCGTCTGAGTATTTTTATAGCGTAGAGTTTGAAACCCCGATGTCTCATTTGCTGGTTACTTCATACGGTAAAAATTTGGGTGTTGTAGTTGCGCACGAGCGTTTCATTCGCTTTTGTACTTGTCCAGAGAGTAATTCTATATATCTCAGTGCCCTCCAATTAACACAGAAAGGTTTTGGAGAGAACTGGGATGTTCAATTGTGTGGAGCCGCGCTGAGCTATGATGAGCAATGTTGATTGCTTTTGGGCCGTAATGTCTGATGTTGTGGCCCCTGTATTACATTTATGGTTCTATGTGTCTATATCTCTGGTAGTCTCCACACATTTTACTGTCTTGGAAGGTGTGTGTAAACCTAATTTTTGCAATATTATGTTGCTTCCCAGGTGTAACCGCACTCACGTGACTGCTTCTGTCTCGAAAACGTCTGCATTATTACTAGGAAATGCATAACACGTCTATTTAGTCTGCCCAACAAGTTTTTCTGCATTGTTCTTTTTCGTTCATTTTCCTACCACACGGCATTTGTCGTTGTTGCATTTCGATGTGTTTCGTGCATACCACAATATTCTGATGCCACTCCGAGCGCACTTCGACCTTAAGACGAGCCTTTTTCAAGGTCTTTACTCCGTCGGCAGTCGTGAATGTATGTCAGCAATGGACCATATTGTCTCTCTCGCTGGAGGGTAACCATAGTGTTGGTCCCAACCAAGTATTTTAGTTTTTTTTACTTGGTTCTCCTCCGCCTGAGTTAATTGATGTACATACTCCTCCAAATGTTATTTTACAGCCTCTGGCTTTCTGCCTTGGTTTTTATTATTTTCTTTCTCCTTTTCCTTTCCGTCGGAAAACCTAGAACTTTATGTTCCATTCTACTGCACTAATGCAACCCTTTCGTTTTTCTTGTCCTCCAGTATTCAATCTCTGCTCCTGTGCTCCATGCACGTCAATATCTCGTGAAGACAAAGCACGCAATCTACGATAATTAGTGTCAACCCGGCTCCTATTGTCCACCTGTTTCGCTGGGTTCATCTTGACCCCTCTGCATTTCCGGCTTCAGCGACGGGAGAATAGGCACCATCTTTTCCAGCGTTTCTGTGTGTTTCTGATGTACACAATTATGTGTCCTTTGCTGTGCCTATGACGGCTCCTAGTCAATTATGTATGGGTCGTCGCCTACTTCTTGCTTGTGATACTCGTTTTGTTGCCCTTCGGACAATTCCTTGGACTTTCGTGCATTTTTCAGCGTCCCTGCAAGACTTTGCCTGTGTATTCTACTATTGTACTTTGCATTGATGCCTGTTCAGCCTCATTACACCCGATTCGCTATATAGGGTGTCCTTCCAGTGCGTGCGTCACTCCTAACTTTATCTCTCTGTGCGTCGATGCTTCTCTCCTTAGTCTCCTCCTTAATGATTCTCCCCAGAATACTCTCTTTCCTCTCCATCCTGTTTGTTATCATCCCTTTCCCTCTCTTCGCCGAATTCCACATCTTTCCTCTTTTATTTCCTCCTGGATTTTACTACAAAACTTCGGAGCACATTTAAATGCATTATAAAACGAAGTAAATAGCCACAATGAAACATTCTTTTTCTACTCTTTTGGTTCGTTGATGCATGTGAGGTTTTTTCTCTTTTTTGCTTCTCCACCTTCAGCCTTGGACGACTATTTTAACTATGCGTTTAACAAAACAATATATATAGTCATGATTGTGCTATACCTTTAAAAAGCCTTTCGTGTACGCGTAACGATATTGTCTGGTTGCGTGGATAACATTAATTAATTTTGTAGCCTTTTTCTTGCGATCAATAGATTTGGTAATTTTTGCACAATAAAAATTAAAACGGCTGACAAGCGGAGCGTATGTCCAAGCACTCGCCCATTGCTAGGGGTGAATTAGCTCATTACGTTGCATTAGTCTTGCTGATTCGGGTTAGGGAATTCGCCTAAGGGGTGAAGGAACGCTGAGGTAGCAAGGGTGCACCTTTAAAAACCGTTGGTTTTGACAAAGGAGGGGACTGCAGTGTCACTGGTACACAAGCTTGCGTAAGTTTAATATACGAAAGACTATTATAAAGTTAATGTACCAAACGACGACATCACCATCATGCATTGTACAGCACTAGAAATTCAGGTAAGCATGCCATCATAGGGCTGATCGCTTTGTATCTCCCGTAGGCGGCATTGAGCCACATTGTAATAAATGTATATCTTTATAATAGTCTTTCGTGTATTAAACTTACGCAAGCTTGTGTACCAGTGACCCTGGAGTCCCCTCCTTTTCCAAAACCAACGGTTTTTAAAGGCGCACCCCTGCCAAACGACGACATCGCCACCATGCATTGTACAGCACTAGAAATTCAGGTAAGCATGCCATCTTAGAGCTGTCCGCTTTGTATCTCCCGTAGGCGGTATTGAGCCACATTGTAATAAATCTATATCTTTATTAATTTATTGGATAACTATGTAACTGTTTAGGACCACAATGGTCATACTGACACCTTCCCCTTGATCACGTACTTTAGATGCACTTAAGACGTCCCCCTCAGTGCGGAACGTCCTTTTTGTGCCAGTGGCTCTACGCAGTAGTTTAAGACGCACGACACTCCTACCACTTATGGATTAGTTAGCCCTCTTGAGATCTCTCTGAGCTACCCCTAGTTTATTCTTGACATGTGTCCAGCCGCCTGAGTCTTGAGTGCCAACTCTCTCCTTCAATTCCCTCCTCTCCCCTGCAAATCTATCCGCGACCACATGATATGTTACTTCTGTATAATGTAGCTGAAAGCATTACATTCGTGTATATGGATACTGGCTCCTTCATCCTTTCAGCGACTATATTATATGCTCACCAGGATAAACTAGACACCCTTGAATACCCAGGTGTCTCCGATTACTCCACAAACCATATATGCTTCTCGTCTCAAAACGATTTGTGGGCCTTAGTACTAAAATCGATGCAATCGATATTTATGAAGTTGTAACTAAAAAGATTAGGGGTATTAAGGGAAGGGCCATTGAACTCTATATTACTTTCAATAGTTATGTGGGTTACCTAAAATCAATGAAGCTATACGCCCTCTGATGAATTAATTTCAGTCTAGCAATGATATTACTTCGACAGCTGAAGCTTACAAAATCGCTCTGTTATCTCATGAAGACAAGAGTGGTTGCAAATGATAGAAATCTACATATGCTTATGTATATTAAAGTATTGGGATTCCCGCATAAGAGGGTGTGTTGCATGCCGTAATATGCTCGTTGTTTGCAAATCTTCTTACAAAATATGGTGGTTTGCTCACCCATCACTCACATATACCCAGCAGCTGCCTGGTGAAGAAAGAGCAATAAGAGTAAGAAGAAAATGGAGTGCGGTAACTCTGCCACTATAAGTAACTTCTAGTGCTGCTCTGAAGCCCATATAGAGAGGACAGACGTCAAGCAACAAACTAACATAATCTCAAAATAAGGTCACTTTGGCAGAAAACCTTTTAACTAACACCAGCAATTCATTAATAAGTGTTAAGGTCAGAAGGTTATGTCAGTGTTGGTTAGCTGTGTTTAGGTTAGACTAGGATACTTGAGCAGACGAATGCGGGATAGACGATAAGGGATTATCTAGTTTATGTTAGAATGCTTGGTATCAGTTTAGGTTAGGTTACGCTTGTGGTTACGTTTGGTAATGTTATGTTTACGTTTCATTACGGCTTTTGATGTTTGGTTACGTTTTCGTACGTCTTTGTGAGGTTTTACTAGTTGATTACGTCTTTTGTTAAGTTTGGTAACGTTTCGAAATGTTTGGGTACGTCTTGGGCTACATTTTGGTCGCGTTTGGTGACGTTTTATTCACATTTAGTCAAATTTGATCAGTCTTGATCACATTTGGTTTCGTTTTTGGTCACGTTTTGATCACATAGGATGACGGATTGCTCACTTTGTTTCACGGTTTGTTGCATCAAGGGTTTTTCAGGATTGAATGCTAGGAATGAGGTGAGGAAAGCCGATGACAGGATAAAATGGAGTATCAGAGAATGTTCAAGGGAAGATTAGTTGGGATAGTTTAGGTGAAGAGTTTTGCGTGAGATTAGTTTAGACGATGGTGGAATAGAATAAACGAGAGGATTGCTATGGTCAATTTAGGCTAGGTTAAGTTAGGATACTGATTGATAATTTGGGTTAGACTCGGATAGAATAGATGATAAGAGATAGCTTAGCTTAGGTTAGAATGGTCGGTATCAGGTTCAGTAACGTGGGGTAGCTCAGATTATATTTGGGTGTTCGGTGCAAGGATAGGATAGACAATGGCACAGTTAGAATAAATGAAAGATGGTATATTTTGGGACTGAATGGTTGGTATGAGGTTACGTTACACAAGCAGGAGATGGAATGGATGAAAAGAGTATGATCTAGATTAGGTTAGAATGATTGTTGTGAGGTTGGGTTGGACAAACAGGATATAACAGATGATAAGGGAAACGTCTAATTTAGGTTGGAATTGTTGCTATGAGGTTAGGCTAGGTTAATTGAATATGCTTCAGAAGGACTGTAAACCATACACGGTTTATCTCTGCTCGTCGCACATGCAAGTCGTTCGCCATACATAAGTTTATAAAATATTTAGAAAATGGTAAACGATTCTGTAACAGTGTACACAATGCTTACAAATTATCCTAAAACGATTAAAACAAAGCCCCAAATACCGTAAAAATGTTGGAAAACTCCGAAAATAACATGAAATTCTTCTACAACATAGCAAATGATGGTAAAACTAGAGAAATATCTCTAACACAGCGAATGATTGTGAAAACAGAATCCAACTACTATAAAACGCTGGTATGACTCTCTGATACCTAACATACCTTCAAAATGCTCAAAATACCCTAAAATTCCTGCTCTTGTGTTTAAGATACTTTCGAAATGTGTGCCCCAATTGTTTAACATATACAGGGTGAATCACCTAAAACTTGCACAGCAAATATTTCGGAAATGAAAAGTGCTATTGATGTGCAGTTTTCACAGCATTGATTGGTAGTCAGGGGTCCGTACATTTAGCCTATAAACAGATTTTAATAATACAGAGAAAGTGTATTTTTGAGCTAACATATAATTTTTTAAATGGAACAATACCTAGTTATATCAACAAAATAATGGTATGGTAAACTAGAATATCTGTGGTCTTTTTTGCAGGATTCTAGTGCACATGGTTTACGAGAAATCTTATTTTGACAAATTTCCACGCCGACAATTGTTTGTCCCTTCAACCCGCTTAGTTGCTAGGTACGATGTTGTTATGCTTATTTGCATTGTGTTTTCTGTTCATTGATTGGATTGCGACTTTCTGGTCACTAAGTTCGTGACAGTTCAAGCAGTAAGTCGTGAGTGGAAGATGGGGTTTACTAATGCAGAAAAAGCCGACATGCTCATGGTGTATGGAAAGTGTAGGAAGAATGCAGTTCGTTTCTCTACGGTGTATGTGGAAACGTATCCTAATAGACGTCAGCGATCTCGGCAATTATTTATCAACCTGTTCAACCAATTACGTGAAAGTGGTACTCTAACACCTAGAAAACGTAACAGAAACCAACAAGTGACTGGAGAAGAGGCAGAAACTAATGTTTTGTCTGCCGTTGTAGTAGATCCGCAAATTAGTTCCCGCACAATTGCACGTGGAAGTGGCATAAGCCGGGCAAGTGTACTGCTCATTTTCCATCAACATAGGTTCCATTTCTATCACATCTCTCTCCATCGAGAGCTGCATGGAAACGATTTTGAGTATCGTGTTAGATTTTGTACATGGACATCAAAACATGATACTTCAGATTCATCATGTATCTTGTTTAGTGATGAGGCAACATTTACTTATCATGGCCAGATAAACCGCAGAAACATGCACTATTGGTCTGTTGACAATCCCCGTTGGCTTCGTCAGGTGGAACGTCAGCGTACATGGAGTTTAAACGTGTCGTGTGGGATAGTGAACCATCAGCTCATAGGCCCTTTGTTCATAGAAGGAACAATGAACTCGCACAAGTGTAGCAAGCTCCTGACAGACCATCTGCCACAGATGTTAGAAGACGTTCCTTTGCAGACTAGGAGGAAACTGTGGTACCAACATCATGGCTGTCTAGCCTATAGTGCAGGAAGTACATGTCTTAACGGATTGTTTCCAAACCGTTGGGTTGAACGAAGGGGACCTGTACCTTGGCCGGCCCCTTCACCGTGTCTGACCCCTTTAGACTTTTTTCTGTGGGGAAGGCTGAAAGATACTGTCTGCAAGAATGTACCAACTACACCAGACGGTATGAAACGACGTATTACTGCTGCCTGCTCTGGAATTTGCGCTGAAATGCTAGAACATGTGCAGCAGTCTTTCCATAGCAGACTGCAAGCGTGTATTGAAGCTGCCGGTGGTCATTTTGAACACAATCCTTGAGGGGCTATGTTCTGTTTACTTGTAAGAATCCACAGAAGTATTGTAATTCCCTTTTTTTTTTCTTTAGTTTGTGCTACCACAGGTTGTACAAGTGTCGCTGCGTAAAAGTTTCAAAATAAGATTTCTCGTAAACCAGTTGCACTAGAATCTTGCAACAACCGTCACTGACATTCTAATTCATCCTACCTTTATTCTGTTGATGTAAAAATTCTTGCATTTAAAACTTTTATATTTGCTCAAAAATACACTTTCTCAGTATTATTAAAATCTGTATATATGCTAAATGTACGAGCCGCTGACTACCAATCAATGCTGTGAAAACTACACATCAATAGCACTTTCTATTTCCAAAATATATGCGTTGCAAGTTTTAGGTGATTCACCCTGTATGATGCAGTGCTTAAAACACCTCAAATGTCACCGCCAGTGTTCCAATTTTCCTTAAATACCTATGCTAATAGCCCAAAGTACCTACACCAGTAGATAAATTACCCTGTAAAGGTCGTAAATTGTCCTACTCCTGTGTCTTAATTATCTTGGAAATGCGTGTACAAGCACTTTAAGATACCTACTTTGGTGTCTGAAGTGATGGTAAAAAGGCTATAATGTGTCTCCAGAACGTCTCCGAAATGCACTAGAATACCTGCTTGAATGTCTAGAAGGCCTGTAAAAGTGGACACATTATGTCTTCAGAGAACTCAAGATATCGCCAAAGTATTTCAAAATCGTTATAAACGATCCCCAAAAAATGCTGATTTAAGGTGTGGTTTAGCTGATTGGAAGCTGTTCAGTTATGCTATGAGAGGGTATTTTATTAACTGGTGTAGGCATTTTGGATTATTGGCATAGGTATTTAATAGCTATGCCAATATTTAAATTGTCCCTAATTCCCGGTTGCCACTAAAAAAATTGAATTGACACTAAAATGACCATTATAAAGTACTCCAAATAAAACACGACTAATGACATTTATTTTTCCCATAATATCAAGCAAGTTTTATTAAGGACATATCTTTTTACATCGCTTAGTTTTGGAGATATTGTACAGTCTTAACTTTGGTACACCGCATATATCGTACAACAGATACACTGAACATGCCCAAGCAACGAACGAGCACACGCGCATAAACCTACACCCATCTCCAATGAACGATAAATTGTTCCTCAAATCACCCCACGAACACCTTCAAACTCTACTCTCGCTAGCATCTCTCCTCGTTTTCCCTATCCCTCCCATATAAACGCATTTTCTGCGCAGGATCTGTCTTAACTAACCTAGTGCCATAATACATTGTTCTAGTACGGGTGTTTTCATGCTGTTTGACTGATGCAGTAATTTACTTATGAGAGTTCATACACGGGAATGCATTTGTGATGTGAGGAGGACATGCTACCAAAATTGAGGGAATAATAACGCTACCAGGTTATTACAGCCAAAACTGCTAGTATTTGCGCAACGCTTAAAGTTCTAGTAGCAAATTAGTCAAAGAAAGATTCTAAGTTTTAATGACTATGAAGTACTAAGGAGGATTTGTCTTACGTATTTTGCCGATATTGGTGCTTTTAAGTTTAGCAGGTTTATATCTTTTGGAAAATGATATTAAGCTTTCGGATTTTTGGGAGAATGATATTCAAAATTAACTTACATCCACTTAGTGCAGCAAATTTTAGTTTATGCAACATGTGTAATTTTAAGCGAAATATTATTCGAGATTGCGGAGAAATAATCTGATGTAGTTGTGGTAATCGAGGCGTTAAAGAGGAACTCCAACAACAGTGATATGATGTAATGTGAACTGTTATACCCAGTATTTTTACCTCCTTCGCCATGGCGTACCTATTCCCTCTTTCTCATAAAACTCCATGGAGCTAAACATTGAAGAGTGGAATAATGAGTTCGTTTGGTTTTGGGAAAAAGTTGTATTTCTGTAAATTAGCCAATAACTATTACGCAGTTTTAATATTCATAGCAGTAGTGAACGTACGTCTTACTTAAGAAATAAAACCAAAATAATCTCGTTGCTTTTATGTACGAGCTTCAAGACCTAAAACAAAAATTAAGAATAGTAATATAATTCCATGAACAGCTGCCACACTCGGCTTTGCGTTTATGTTAAATAAAGGAAGAAATACCAAAGATGTAAGCCTTTCATCCTTCAAAGTGTTACCCTGCCTCCTCACTTGAATAATCCAGCCTGGGAGGGAGTTATATTTGTTCTTCCCGTAGTTCGTACACACACGCTGGTCAGGACCGTTGTATACAGTATGACCATACTTCGTGATTTTTATATGCGTATTTGTGTTTATTTAGCCAAAGCTTTCAAATTGCAAATATTATAGTCGCTCCCCGGTGAATGAAGCGATTGACATGCGCGCTAGCAGAGACGTTTAACCAAGTTCTATTGACACAATAGCGATTTCTATATCATTTTATTCATTTAGACTTTGATTACACATGCTTCCGTAAGGATATGCGCAAACGCATTTTCGATGGATTTGAGGCTTGAACAGAGAACAGACATCAAATACTGAGTGAAATTCGTTAAATTGGCTACAGGACGTCGTGAGTGTGTACAGCCAAAAAGAAGAAGAAAAAAATAGAAAAAGCAAAGATGTGTGCGAAGATTTATTAGTGGCATTCACGTTCTAAGAATGGCAGAGAATTAGTAAGACGGCAAAAGCCCTGACCAACCATTCACATGCATCATTGCGGAGCATGTGAAAACGAACTCCAAAAGTAGTAATTACGCATCGTTAATTTCTGTCCGTGTGTTATACCGTGAATGCTGCTTTTTACTGCGATGTTTTGCGACATCTGAGACAACACTTTCGGTGTAATCGACCAGAACTCTGTGCCGAGGACAAATGCACTATGCTCACAGAGCGCTCACAATTTGCTAGATTTGCAACCATACGACTACCTTCGTCGCTCCTTACCCGCTGCATTCTCAAGATTTGATCACCTACGGCTCTCTTTCCTTCACTAAGGTAAAGTTCCAATTAAAGTGTCGCTTTTTTGACACCTTGTGGAAGACTGCGCTCGAATGGCAGGAGATACTTGATAAGCTTTAATAATGTGGGACATTCCAAGATGGCAGAAACGCTGAGTCGGTGTATAGCTTTCCTGTAAGCTGGTGTTAGTAAAATTGAAATAATGCAATTTCATTGTTTTTACGGAACTAGCAATGTTAGCGCATCCCATTTGTTGCAAGAGAATAAACTTGCCTGCTATGCAATGTATATTTGAGAACTTCTAGTTACAGTGTGATTCTCTCAGTAGCGGCTGCGCCCTCCAGTGAATCACCCTGTGTATTTCAGTCGATCTCACAAGCTATTCATTAAATGCGCTTATAGGGGGTTTCGTATTATTAATTTGTAGGTATATTAGCAGTTTTGCTGGGCAGGGACACCATGCAATCAGCCTACGTCAAACTGGCTTAAAGCTATTTATCTCCAATTATCTGGTAACAATAACCGTCTTGCAGCGTCATTTCTGGACAAGAACCATGTCACATCCTACTCGGTGGATGCCATACTTTGTCTTCCTTGTCACTATTCAACGATACTTTATTA
Source organism: Deroplatys truncata (assembly GCA_030765065.1). Lineage (NCBI taxonomy): Eukaryota > Metazoa > Arthropoda > Insecta > Mantodea > Mantidae > Deroplatys > Deroplatys truncata. Next base: position 521,068,161 of record CM060990.1, on the reverse strand, counting down.
AATAGCAGGTCTGGCCTCTGCCAACTCGCTAAAAGGAAAACTCTATCAAGAAAAAACGGCAGAAAGAGATGGAGCTATGGAGGATCAATGTAGCATTGTAGTAGTGGTAAGATTCTTCCACCGCAAATCTTCTCTCTCTCTTACTCTCAACAGTTTGTGCCAGTTTCATTTCCAGATTTTAGCCCTCAAAGCTTTTCTTTGCTTCCTGTTGCCCTGTCAACGGGTAAAAGAAACTTGGAAGCCGTATAAAAAGACCCTCAGAGGTCGAGGGACTTAGTTCTTTCGAACTTATCAAAGATGAAGAGTTGTTATTAAGGCTTAGGGAGCAGAAGTCAGAGGCCTCCATGGCATGTTCAGTAGAGATGCCTAATCGTTTCTGAATGTCACTTCCAAATAGGCTAAACTAACTATTGCGTAACATCTGGGTCTTGAACTTTAGGCTGCCATAGTGAGCATAATGTTTTTTTCTTTTTGTATCAGGTGAGTTAAAGCACAACCCCGTTAATGTGCTATTCAAGGTTCTATGGTTTAAATGCATAAAAACCCGAGCCCCGCTAAACATGATAAATTGTTTCTAAGTGATGTAAGTAATATTGATATTATTTTTATAGGAAATATGCTTACTATGTAATATCTACAATTAAACATTCAAGAATGCACTCATTTCACGGTATGTGTGGAGAATCAGTAACCTTTTCCATTTAGAAATATATGTTTGCTTTGACATTTTCTCCTTTGAGAACCTACTGTATGCAGCACAACATTCAAATAATGGCTGGTCTTTACACAAAGGGAAAATTTGACATGGAGGCTTTCTCTGTTAATATACCTTTTATGAAATATACAGTTTTTAAGGAATTAGGTACATTATTCTCGTTATGCTTAGGGATTTTCTGTTTACGTGGTTGGCTTGCATTATGGGTGGGGTGAGGAGACAAGTTTTCAAGTTCCTGAAAACGTGTGTGTTAAAATTTGTCATTTATTAATCACCCAGAGAAACATAATACTGTTTCATTCTTTTGGAAGGTTACAATTTTTACGCTTTATACACAACTTACTCATCTACGATAAAAATAAAGCGCTAAACGTAAAATTAGGATGCGGGAAGAATTAGCAAAATTGTATTGAAAGGGCCAAGAAAAGTATACAAAGAGCATAATGTACGGGATGGTATTACTTGCTGGACCGTTTAATGAAGCTCTGCTGCATGTATTCAGTTTGGCCGGCCCTCGTAGCCGTGGTCGCTCCGGCGCTCCGCCAAGCTGAGGGTCGCGGATTCGAGTCCCGCCACGGGCATGGGTGTTTGTGTGTGTATGTGTGGTGCGGAAATTAGCGGTATGACAACAGTTAAACATAGTAGCATAAACTGGGTACAACAAGGGAATTTTAAAAAAAAGTGTTATTTACGGAAGCATTTAAGAAAGTTTTACTGTATTCGTTTTCCTATAACCGTTTGAATTAGTTCATAAATTACTTCTGTTTTTAACTCTTCTCTTTTCAAGGGACATATGCGTGTATGTTTATGTTACGAAAGCTGATATTTATATGGTACCTATTACCAGAATAAAAAGCATGCAAAGAAAACGTGCAGAAACTACTTTGGAAGATAATCAAGCGTCATATGAAGCTGAAACCAACAAAAACATTTAGATGCCTTAATTCAGCTTCTTGACAAACAGCGTTTATTAAATGACCTGAACTTTCTTTTTCCACTGCCATAATCAGATCTCTGAAACAATGAAACGCAACATCTGCACCTACGCTTCATCAGCGTGTCGTTCGTGCGGATACCTGGTTATGCGGATACGTCAGGGAATCTGGCTGAGGATATCCCTGCCAATGCTGTGGCCTTAAAACCCAATTGTTTTAACTCGCCTGTTCCGTCATCTGTCTTTCCTTCGTGTACTGTTATGACAGGGCACTCTTTTGCGATGCCAGGAGGAATGGTTTAGCCTTCGAGGGTTTAAGCCTGTTTATTTCACCTGGGCTACTTCCTTGTGCGCTTACCGCTCTGGCGATATAACTTTAGATCCATTACGTATCAGGAACTAGCATTTTAGCCACCGTGCTTTAGTGCGTGGCAACGTTTAAACACTTTGTGCTCATATTAATCACTCTTTGACGGTAGAGCAGGTTTTATTTCATGTCAGTTTTTTAACACCGTTAGCTACTACTTGTGTTTGCGGTCTATTATTCTTGATGGAAAGCAGGCTCTATTTAGGTTCCACTAGCCACCACTGTCTTTCGTTTTATGGGATTGTCTTTTGAGTTTTCGGCTTTAACCTTACCCTATGCTTTTTGTTGCCATTGGCTTTTAATTCTTTATCCTGTTTTAAATTCAAATTTTAGCGATAGTTGCATGGAGGCCGGATTTAATATTTGCTTTGGCGATTTTTACGTTATTTATTGGCGATCCTGTCGGTACATTTGTCTCTGATTACAGACAATGCTCTCTAAGCTTTAAGACAATTGGGAAGGTTATGTGCTGCTAATATTCTATATCCGTCTCACGATTAAAAGACAGTACAAGTTAAATGGGGCCACGTGTACTTTACGTGCCCTCGCAAATTTGGCGCCCAGCTGCGATAGGTCCACCAATTTAATAGCATCCTTTGAATGATACATCACCAAATAGTGGGATACCTTCGCTGCTATTCAAGGCCATTGTAAGGTACTTCATTTTCACCCACACTTTATATCTCCTTTTTGTATTTTTAGTACTTCAAGGCAAAATTATACAGGCATAAAGATGTATTGTCAAAAAATATGAAGATATTGATAAAATAATGACAAAAGCTTTAAGTTGGTAGAATATCATCACTGTTTACCCTTGACAAAATTACATTCAGCGTAGATGGAATGTTTTCAAACCGCAGTCAATGAACGATGCGCCACATTCCGCTTTCCGATTTCCATTTTATTGCTAGCCTAGCGTAGTTTTTTTTCCCCGACCCATTTTGCTTTGATTTTTGATGGCGTCCTTATAAGTCCTTTTATTCATTCCTTTTTTATCCTATACACTATAGTTTCTGAACTCCCGGTAGCTGTAATTGTTTCTTTTACTGGTTCACTAATGCTCATTTTACTTGAGTAATATAACACGCTCATTATTAATTTGCGTTTCCTTTCAGTTTACCAAAACTTCTTCTCTTAGTAGCTTCTTCGTCCATGACTATAAATATTTACGTAAAGTGTTAAATAAATAATCTACACAAAACTTCAAGGTGTTCCACATGCTATATGATTGATGTTAACCTAAACTGCTTTCTTCCTCACGCCTGGCTCCTGTTCAGTGATCGCCCTCCGAAGCCTAGGGATAGCATGTTAACTTCTAGTTCCCGAGGTCGCGGGTTCAAACCCGGCGGAGGGCGTTGAATTTTTCGGGCAAAAAGGTCCTGAGCATGGCTACCTTCGCAAGTGAAGTAAAGCCGATGGTACTGTTTCATAGATTTACGACACGTAAAAGAACCTCAGGCCTCATAAAGAGGCCTCTGAGCAAAATTTCCGGTATTTCACGCCCAATGTAGTATGGGAGCTAAGAACCATAACAGTTAAAGAGCGTCCTAAATAGAGCTCAAGTATTATTATTATTATTTATTATTGTTAGTTCAGCATATGGATGAATTTTGTTTGTCATACACAATGAATGCATGAAGTTACAGGATTCCGGCTTCTTTTAACGACTGTCCGTGATCCTTTTCAAGATTTTCTCTCGCTTGCTCCCCGTTGTGAACACAACAACAAAGGGGTTTCTCGCTGATTGCCTTGTTTGTTGCATAGGTATACAACTTTATGAAAAATATTTAATTTGAAAAACTATAACGCTCATCTTATTAAAGATAGGGAATTGTAACTGTGCAAGTAACAGCATTAAAGTTTGCTCTAGCGAAGGAAAAATATTGCTAGATTCTATCCCTTAGTTTATTAGTTACTATTTGATAAGCATAGAGACTGCAAATTTTGGAATTTTACTAAAAACCTCGCTTTCTTTAGACATTTGTACCCAGTTAAATCTATAAAAGCTATAAAAATCATATAATTCGAAAGAGAAAAGTATTGTGCATGACACAATGCGCTCAAACCTGAAAATTATAACAACTGAATATTTACACCATGTTATAAGCAACATCGCGAGGTTAGAAAAGGCGAAGCTAATGGCAACATGCATGCGCTGGATAGAGATATCCCATTTACCTCCACACTGTCTTTTTAAAGTTGAGAGAAGCTATAGCTGCGCTTAGTTAGGACGTACGAGTTTGAACAACACGCCACTGATAAATTAATCTTGGAATGTGGGGCCAACTAGTGAACTACTTCTCGACCAAGCTTATAGAAGAGCAGATACGTGAGGTTGTTAAACGAGTGCAGAAAAGAACCATATATTATTGCCGAGTTGTTCATTGCACATTGTGGACTTGAGGACCATGTGGACAGTATTGGGAGTTTGTAAATCCTTCGTATGAGGAATCTGAAAGTAAATCAAACTGACAGTCACTTGTATAAATGCGAAGCCCTAGCGTCATTCTCGGGAACATTCTCGGTCCTTTGACGAAATCCACGTGGTCTCAAATTTCTCTTCTTAAACGATCTCTTCGAAGAAGATGCATCAAGGTTATAATTTGGGGTTGCACAATAGATATTAAAGGTTTCAGTGGGCAGTGTCAGCACGTTTATGTCATTTTAATGTGACCCAACAATACCTACAGCAAGGAACACTCAGCGTTCTACTGTTAATGTTGAATATATCAAGCCACTAATAAAGGGAAAGATGAAGAATGATTCCTACAACGTAAATGCAAAAGTTAATATAACCTCCAGCTAAAGTTCCTAATTTAAATGTGATAGTCTATTGTGAGGTGATAACATCACTTGATGCTATATTTTCGGTCATTTAAATATTGACACAATCATCAGCTTCGGCATGGAAGGTACTCTAGTCCTTCTGAAGGGAGAAATTGTGTACAACGCGACAAGTTATATTCTATTCTGGTGTTGATTAACTAGTAACTAGAATGACAAGGGAAGTAAAAGCGGACTAGAATTCCTACTTAGATCTTTCTTTATAAATTCAAAATGACGCAACAGGTACATCTCATAAACGAACCAGTACATATGTTTTGTGTATACATCCTCAAAGTTGGACATACTATAACAGTCTAACGTAAATAATTTCTATGACTTAACATCAAGTCACGAAGAACTTTCCACTCCAAAGTAAAACGCTACGTAATTCCTAATCGCATTACTTCAGGTTCTGTGTAATTTGAATTCCGTCTGAATTCAAGTCACGCAGTATCAGATTATAATGCTACTTAGGCGTAAATTAAAATATCATCTACTGAAATTTAGTGGCCTATAAATGTATTTGATTTTTATACACATAAACAATAACTATCAGAATGTGTGAGAGTATATTTGATGATGCATACAGCAACATCAGAGATGCTGAATTCAAGATAAGGTAGCGCCGAATATGAACACCTAAAGATAGTCCTGGGAAGTATTTTTCATCGCCTATGAATGATTCTACCTCAGTGAAGTGTACTGTAGTTACGGTGAATGAGGTTTTCTCCAAGGTTTGTTTGGGTATTTCGTTAAGGCAGTTCTAAATTCAGAATGTAGCCCCAAAATAGTCCAGCAGAATCTTAGGTAACATTTGTACGCCACAACCTTTTTAGTTTTTGTGTGTAATGCAGTGAAGGTATAAACTCACTGTCAATTAAAGCTTATGTCAAATAAATGATAGAAAACGGTCTAGTATACTGGAGGTGGGTAAGCACTGTTAACCTTTTGAATGAATTTTGGAAACCATTACTATCAAACACCCGAACGGGATGGCTCAGGCGGTAACGTCTGTAGCCCGTATTTGGGAGGCCGTGAGTTCGTATTCCGTGGCCGACCTTCCTGACCCATGTGGAAGGGGGTTTTCAAGTGTCGTTGGGCGAATGCTGGGAATGTTCATCACACCCCCCGAATTCCCTGTCCTTCCATTTCATCATCCACTCTCATTTTACTTTACGTTTCATGTGATTGGGCTCTTTCAGGGTTGCAAATGTCGGCAGGAGGTGTCAGCGTGAGCATGGCAGTGGAAAAGAATATCTTAAGGAAACCTTCTTCCCCTGGACTGCGAACAGTCTCCGGATCCGGGCCCCCTGGGGATGTGTAAGCGCACAGGGAGGAGGGGCGCCGGCTGCACCAGCCAGCACCCGGGGAGTTCAAATCTGTATATTGTAGGGACTCTGCCCTCTGCCTATCGTGCTTCCTAGTCCGGCCGCTCTCTGCCTCCTTTCATCTCATTCCTCTCTCCCGGGGCGACCCGTTACAGGCCTAGGAACAAGAGATTTGCCTAGGTCGAGGTGCTTAGTCCCCTTCCGCTTCTAGTCCTATCCTAAGAAGCAAGAAAACGGGAGTTTGAATTGTTATAGGTAGTGAAGTCCAGCACATTCATGAGCCACCCTTACTATTGTTAGTATTTAAAACAAATACTGTATATATATATATATATATATATATATATATATATATATATATATATATAGAGAGAGAGAGAGAGAGAGAGAGATAAGCTGCATGGTATTCCAACCTTATTAGAGAAAGGTTTATATCGTAATATGAGGGCCAACAGACATATATAAAGGCCGTCATTCACTGACGGTCCAAATGAAGCGCTTCTATTTCGGTGACAACTAAAAATGAATTCCAAATCTAGGGAGTCTCTCACTTTCGCGCAACGACTTGCCAGTCGTTCGAACAACAATAAGTATTTATGACTAGAGGCTGGTAAAATATTCAATTTCATATTATCAACCATGCTTGCTATCATTATGATACCAGGTAGTTTTACGTTTAGCAGAGTGTAGAATTCAAAGAACCTGACAAAATATTTTATTTTCGTAAAATATTCATATTTTATGAACATCTTCACATTTCTTCCTAGTTTGTAACATTTACGGTTTTTCACTTTTAAAATGATTTCCATTAGCAATGACCCGGGCAGTCCAAATATTCTATTCGGGCAGTTTTATTGAGACACATTTAGAATATCTAAGGTGCTATTTGCAACAAGTCCGTTACATTCGAGAAACATAGCATTTCGTCTAGGTAATATCATGTGCAAAATTGAATATCTTCCATTCTTGAGGAGCTTTATTTTCGTGGACTGGAGTTCTTATTTGTATATGCTAATTACTATATAGCAGGGACAAAGTAGACAGTAGAAAACTTCGTATATATAAAATGAAAAGCATTTTCTTGACCACATTGTAGTGATAGGGGTGCTATTGGGTGCGCATGGAATAATCTCCAAGTTCTTTGTGGACACCTCCAAAATGTTAGGCTTACTCACAATAGACACTAAATCATTCTTAATGTTTGCTTTAAAGGGATCAGTATCACTCTTAAAAATTACCTATATACCTCTTGTTATTCTCAATGACGCCTCCCACGTTCTCCTACGGGCTTCCCTCGAACCAGGTCGTCAATTTTCAAAACAACCCACAGTAATATTTTAATCTCTTCGTCATGGAATTTTGCGAAACCTCTAAAATTTGATTAAATTCTTTTTCTTATCCTAGCATTATTACTTCCTTTAACATTGTTTCTTATATAACTTCGTTGTGTATTTATTGCTCCGTTCAACAGTTATATCTGTTTTTAGTTGTAGCTTCGTATTCCCTATGTTTTGCGCAAGAGGCAGCCCTTAAAGGAAGGAACCTTTCAAACAAATTAACTAAATATGAAGAAAGCCTATTATTAACTATAGTGTGAACCTCCTCTAAATCTTTAAAGTATAATTAAGAAGTGTGGCTTTAAAGCACACTTTTCATAATACTTTGGGATTTTATTAATGTTTTCATATTTTGGCAAAAATAACTTTTTTGGCAAATCTTTCATATATTAGCTGTCTTTATTTCTACCTTACGTAAAGCAATCGCTGAAGAACAACCTATGATTGCAGATCCTTTTGCCTTTGGATGAAAACAAGGGAACTAGTTCCTTTAGAGCGATATTCCTCTTCACTTTGTTGTGGTAGTCAGTATTCGTTACCTGCCTTAGGCATAGCAGCTTTTTCTAGGCTTCAACAACTTCCAGAATAAAGTAACGCAACCGAGCAATCATGATAGTAAGCTGAGGGTAAACCAATGAAGCGTTATTAAGCGTGCCTACTCACGTTGGCAGGCAGAGGGCAGCCCAGTGAAGTGTCATTAAGCGTGTTTACTCATGTTTACAGGTTGAGGGCAGTCCTATAGGGTGTTATTAAGCGTGTGTGCTTGCGAAGGATTTAGCCGCCTTTAGGAAAGATTGGGGTTGCGGGGTGAAGGTTGAGGATGAGGTAAATAAAGTGAATGAAAAGCAAGATTGCTTCTCGACGGTTGTTGGGGTGCGCTCTGGCATAGTACAGTTTCTAAAACATGTACTAATCATTAGTATCTCCACTGGCTGACGCTTCTCAGCAAGGGGCTTTTGGAGTGGCCTAACAGTTCGTAAGCCTTAAAACTGGGTCCTGAGGAGGTACAGAACGCGCCGGCAGGTATAGCCGGGACGTGACCAGCGGTGTCGGCTGACTATTATCACGCGGGACAGGCCTGTTTCTGAATATCCAATAGCAGACTACGACCCAACTGTCTAACCCCAAGGTGTTATGCCTTTCTTTGCCAAAGGGGTGCATGGTACATGGGAGATATATTGCTAACGGAGCCTCTGGGATACCTGGTAACTTCCCATAGTATTCAGCCTTGTTCCGGCTTTGAGGATTCTTCCGGGGGTGACTGTCTTTCCTCCATACCCGCGAGAGCTAAATGGGCACGGTAAAGCAAGGTTCCGAAGCTGCTCAAGTATAGCTAGAAGTAGGCCTAACATCTATGAACCATCTGTAGAGGATCAGGGTGGAGGCATTGAATTAACGAGACTGCAGGCTAAGAGGCTCTCAGGGCATTAAAGAGGTGATGAAAGTACTGCAGGTGAATCTTCAGCACAGTAGGGCAGTATCTACACTCCTCTGTGTGAAGATGAAGACTTGAGATGTGGCACTCATCCACGAACCCTGGTGTTACAAAGGGGAAATTATGCGTCTTAAGGTGTCTGGCGGGATATTAATTTATAATACAGTGGTGTGCAAAACCGGAGGATGAGATGGGTAAAGTAACATAACAGATGAACTACTTGGTGGAAGTAGATGAAGGTGGGGAGCATGTTGCCAGAGATCTCTAACACGTACACAGAAAGCTGGACGTCAAATGGCGTGAGTGTAGCGAGCCTATAGTGTCAAATGGGTCTGGTCCCGCAACACCGGGGAATTGACGAAACAGGACAAGACGCTGTGTGGCAATTAGCGAGCTGTTACGGTGTACTGTAGTGGTGTTCTTCATTGCAGCATGGCCCGTAGGCACCATTTGGATGATTTCACATGGGGAAGAATCATCGGAAGCTGTAAGAAGGGCGAAGCGTGACGAGTGTTGCTAAGGAGTTTGGAATTGCTCACAGCATTGTTTCATGTGCATGGGAACCTTCCAAACCTCAGGCACTGCTCTTCCAAGGAGAGGCGGTTGTCGACCACGCTCAACTACAGCAGCAGATGACCGCTACATTGTGCAACAGGCAAGAAGGGATCCACGCCAAACAGCGGGTGCAATTGCAACCAAATTTATCAGGACAGCTAGGCATACAATCTCACGATACACAGTAGCTGGGGACTACACAGATGTGGTCTGATTGCCCGACGACCAGTAAGTTGTGTTCCATTGACTTCCGCACACACATCGGCGGCACGTTTGCAATGGTCCCAAGAGCATCAAAATTGGACCAACGAGGAATGTGGTCGCGTGCTCTTCTCGGGTGAGAGCAGATTCACTCTAAGTAGTGATTCTCGACGTACCCTCATCTGGCGAGAGGTGGGAATACGTAATTAACCCAGGAAAATCCTTTGACATAATCGTTTTCGTGGTTCTGGGTGTTATGGTTTGGGGAGGCATAATGCTGTATGGGCGCACCGACCTCCAAATCTTTGAACACGGTACACTCACTGGTCAACGTTATTGTGATACTGTACTCCTTCCCCATGTGCGTCTTTTCAGGGGTACAGTCGGCCCTGAGATCATTTTTATGGATGACAATGCGCGACCGCATCGAACAGCGCAAGTAGGGGATCTCTTGAAACGAGAGGATATTCGGCAAATGGACTGGCCTGCCCGTTCCCCCGATTTAAATCCCATCGAACACGTGTGGGATGCTTTGGGGAGACGCATTGCAGTACATCCACATGCACCAATGACCATCCAACAGTTGTCAACAGCGCAGGTGGAGCAATGGAACGCCCTAACACAAGAACTGCTTACCAACCTTGTGGCCAGCATGGGAGCACAATGCACAGCATACATCTGTTTCTGTAAATCTAGAGAGCCATCATATGTCGTATTAACTTTAGTGTAGCTTATGGTCTATGAATAAAAGTGGCATTTCCATTCGTCTCCCTGCACATTCCATTTAGTTGCCTTCTGTAGCATACCGTAGCAGTTCCCTCTATGTATTATTGAAGTTTCATCGAGCTATGTTACTTGGCAGTGTCACAGCAGCGAAGATTACTTTCGTCCTTAGGTTTTGTACACCAGTGCATAACCAATAGGACTTCAAGAACCTGCATCTTTGTGAAAATGAGTTAAATATACTGCCGTTAATGAAGCTATGTTCCAGGGTAGTCAGAGTTAAATCAATGGGGGAAGGTAGACCGGGGTAGTTTATACTCGGATCGCTGTTCCTTCCATATGATGATATCATTTTACGTCCTACAATGGAATTCGAATAGCTGGTAGCTAGCTGTTCTTCCGAGAGACCAAGATTTGTAAGTGGCTGTAATGATAACTCCCATCACATTAATGGGGGAGTATGGATACAAATGAAAGAGGTGTATGTGTATAATTGTATTATAGCGAGTAATCTTGAGATACTGAACATGGGTAACAGACCTATATTTGTTACTATAAGATGATAGAATAATCTCAGCACTTAATGATTTCTGTTTTCTGAAAAAAGGGAAGCCAGGAATGTGCCCTGGTGGAATCAAGACTTTGCAAGTAAAAGGTTGAAAATTAACAGATTGTTTAACTTTGCGAAACGAACCAAACAGTGAACAGCTTTTAGAAGATCATTGGCAGAATACAATGAAGTCTTGAGGAAGGCTAAGAATGACTTCTGGAGGAAGCACTTTGAAGACATAGAAACGGCCCCAGAATGTTCTGGACTTCAGGAGGATCTTAGAAATGATCCACAAAGCCTTATTAGCATTCTACATTTGTAAGATAGAAAAATATTAAAACGAGAAGAATACTATAGAAGAACTTCTACGAGCTCACTTTTCCTGGATCCATTATGCCCGATAAACCTGTAGGAAGATTGAACATTCTGGGATTGAAGCTCTCTGGAAGAAAAATAAAATAAACGTCGTATTTATGGACGTTCCTTAACCGCTATGGTTCTTAGCATCCCATTCTATATTGGGCGTGAAATACCGGAAATGTTGCTCATAGGCCTCTATATCAGGCTTGAGATTCTTTTTCGTACTGTAAATCTACAACACGCGATCACCGTGTTTATTTCCCTTCTTTAGGAAGCCATGCTAAAGATTTTTACGCCCGAAAATATCAATCACCCTCCGCCGGGTTCGAACCCGCGACCTCAAACTCTCTGGGAAGAGAACCTCTAGAGCAGAGTGGGAAATCGCCAAATAGGTCGTCATATATGAACAATTAAAATGACAATGTTCTCATTTTAAGCGTATAAATCTCCAGAAAGCGTTGGAATAAAGACCAGTATGCTTCAACGAAGTTTTGATGAATTATAAAAATGTTCATACAAACCCTAAAAGCAAGCTTGGTCTTTGCATGCTTACTAATGAGCTACTGTGCGCTCCAAATCTTTTGACGTTTCGTGCCAACCAACCCATGACAGGGTGGTTGCCAAACTTCATTTCGTTTCGCCTCGTTAGAACGTTGAAACTTTGTTGTAAATGCCATTGCAATGCATTTAAAAGCTAGAATAATACATGAAGGGACAAAATAATGGAAATATAATATACAAATAGAGAAACAACAACCATACCTTTCTATACGTCCTTTGTTATTCAAGTGGCTCAGCTAACGGCATATCCTTATCGTTCTCGATTTTAGTGTTGTCATCTTCGCCCTCGTCAGCCTTACTGTCTTCAATATTACTATCATTCTGAGGTTAATAACGTGTTCAAAAGTGTCTTGCCGCCCTATTTTATTGTCGAATCCTCCTCTTGTAGTCTTCTGTATGTTTTACACATGCAAACCAGTCTTCTCGACACCCTTTCATCTAATTCATCATTGATGTAATATTTCAACGTATGCAATTTTGAAATAATTATTTTAGCGACTTCTCATTTCACTTGAGCCCATACGAGCTCTATGGGACTGTACTTGCGGTGATGAGGGGGGCCTTATAACCTGATCTCCCATTTCATTGGCCAATAGATACAGTTCAAACATTTCTTCACTGTTTTTGAAAGGCTGCACTCTTTGTAAAACCTTGGTTTTTATTTACAAATTAGAGAAAAATGCCTTTTTCTTCTAACCACTGAACTATATCGCCATTTGCGGAGGAAGTATTAGGAATTTTGTTCACAGACACAGAGTGATAAGGTGCATTGTCCATAAAGGTTATACAGCCTTCTTCTAGATAAATTAAAAACCTGTTTAAAAGCCTTCCCGAAAAGAATCGGATGTCGTCTCCTCGTCACACTCACCCATTTTCTTCGATTTATACACCCATTTGTTGTCTGAAAGGAGACCTGTATGAGCCGATTCTACGTGACAAATTATAAGTGTGCTTCCTTTTCCTACCGGAACTTTTACACCCCCATTTATAGAAGATTCTGGCCAAGTATACTTCATTGTGTGATTCTTGTTTACCTATGTTTCGTTCTAAGTAATATATTGGCCCAGTGTCACCTGATTGTCAGATATCATGCATGGGGCTCAAAAACTTCTGTCTTGCAGCAACAATGTCCGTTCGTTCCATTAGAAATGTTGCCGATTGTGGGTTTTCCTACATCTAAATCCTAAACGCTTCAGAAGCATCTTAGTGGAAGAAACAGCACCTGCATACCCTATCTTTTCTCCAAGTACCACGTTAACTTCCTTGCTGCCTGAAATTCTCGTTTATATAAAATTCAAAACACTACGCCATACAACTTTTTCGAAATCGTCCAGGTTTGTCACTCCATTGGGTAAATGTATATGTTTCTCGGCGATGTAAAAAATTTCACAGCTCCCTCTGCGTGCACCTTTTTCGCATCCCTACACACACGAGAAACAGTGGATACTTAATGAGCACGCCTCAGCTCTAAGTCCTTTGACATTTCCTGAAGTTAAGATTTCTGCGCTTTTCTTCGTTGGCATACTTTCTGAAGAAGTTATACACACTGAAGACAAGAGCTCTAACCTTACTGGTAAATCTACTTGTACTGCTGGGCTTACTAAGCTACATTTTCATGAAAGAGTGAACTTTATAATCGCTAGGGCAAAGCCTATCACCGTAAAAGCTGAGTACACCGCAGTTAAATTCACAACTGAGTAGCTTAACACTCCACCAGGGGCGCTGTAGAAAGTACACCAGCAGTATTTCTGCTTTATCAGTATTTTAACAATGCTTTAACCTTGAGCTATCGCGTCAGCGGTGTAATGAATTCCTTGTTGATCCATCCTCGAAAATTTGATGACAAACGCTGACTCTTTGCTTAAAGTTCTCAGTTGGCTTATTCACTATATGTTTTACTATTATTTTTGTAGCGTATTCTAAGTAATGAGGTGTTAAATGTTGTAAAAATCACAACACTCTCTTCTTATGTTGAAAAAGTATTGTTCTTCAACTTGCAGTTTGTAGGTTGCGTAATTATTGCCAATCTGCGTTAGGTTTTTGGTTACGTAAATATTATTAAGGTTACGTAATGAAGATACAGTTTGATGTTGTTTTATTTTTAGGATGCCAAACATTATAGTGAAGATGATGCTTGTTTTTACGTAATATTATTAACATCATTTGCCTCAGCTGCTTTCAGTCGCACTATAGAAACACGAGTTCTTGTAGGGTTGTGATAAGACTCAAATTATAAGACGCTACAAAATTTCCTTTTTAATTTTTGCTTCTTTTTATTTCACTTTATATATGCGCATTTTTATAAACACAACACTTTATAGAATAAAACTGTGAGCACTTAATATATTTTTGGCGGAGAATACAAATTTTATCATTTGTACTTTACAACATTTTTACCCACGACTTTCACGTCTGCTCTGTCTAATATCTTGCCCGAAACTCTTACGTCTGCTGTTTACTACATCTTGCCCGCGACTTTCACGTCTGCTCTGTCTAATATCTTTACCGAGACTCTTATGTCTGCTGTTTACTACATCTTGCCCGCGACTTTCACGTCTGCTCTGTCTAATATCTTGCCCGAGACTGACTAGATTCAACGGTGAAAACCATTAGCGTCGGTAATGCCATTCTCGTGTTGGCTAATTCTAGTCCAATAGAATTTAAGTATTCAAACTAAAACTCTTTCTTTACTTTTGATTGGTTAATTCCAAACTGTAAGCGAAATTACGTTATTACCGATCTTTTTCATATCCAGTACTTTTAAAACTCCAAACACATTATTGTCACCAAAATTACATTATTGCCTCATTACTAACATCCTAAAACATAGTATTCTCACAGTTTTTTGCACTATTAGAGTATATAAACATTTACATATCACCAATAAATACGTTTACAATAAAAATAAGTATTTACAATGACTTTCCATACAATTCATATAATAGTTATATACATATTGTTTTCTAGGTGGGCTTTTATTGAATTTAATTAATCAAAAATACAATTAATATCATTTAGGCATTAAAACTGCCTCAAATTGCCCCCTTTCAGAAATATTTAAAATTTACTCTTTGGTTTTGTTCTTTTAAATTTTTCAAATATTTTCTAAAAGTCTCTTGAAAGAAAGAAACAACTTTTATTTTGCACTTCCTATCTTTCACTTTCACTTTCTTACTTTTTCTTCAACACTCGTTTGTCACGACACTCGTGTATAGCTGAGCACTTCCTATTCACTTGCATAGCACTTTTTCAAGGTTAATGGCCTTATATAATATTAATGACCTGAGCTAAGTTTGCTCATTCACTATCACTTTCACTAATAAACACTTTATGTGCCTTATATTTTTACATACACTTATACATGTTAACTTTTGTTACCCTTTGTTTACAATTTGTTTTCTAAATTTTAATTTATAATATAAATGTAATTGCTACTTAGATTTTCTACTAACAATGGAATTTTAATTTAATTCTTCTGTTTCTAAACTTTCTTTTGTTATTTATTACTTGCTCTATTTAGTAAAAAAATATTATTTACAATTTTAATTGACATTGATTTTTCTTTGTATGTTCCAAATACATTATTTTGTTTTTCTCTTGTGCCACACATAACCTGTAAATTTTACTTTCCCTTTCTTTTTGTTTCTCAGATTGTTTACATTTATTTTTTCTTTCATTTTATTCCTATGCCACACATAATTTAAATATTTTATTTTCTTTTTCTTTTTATTTCTCAGACTGTTTACATTTAATTTCTGTTTCTTTTTGTGAAACATATACCCTACATACTTTACTTTTTTTTTTGTTTCTCATAATGTTTACATTGTTCTTATGCCACAGACTTTTAAGCTTTGCCCTAGTTTTATGTTGCATAGTTGTTTTTTACATCAAACTTGTTACATGTATTTGAGTGTTATCATTTATGTTGCATGTTTGAGACGTTGATGCTATGGAAAAAGCAATTGCATCTTTTGCTTTGTTTGTTAACAATGGTGATACATCTGTCTCTGTACTTGCATTACTGACATGCATTTGTTTAGCATTTACTTAACCAGTTACATCTGTATTTATCTTTGGTACTGTTACATCCATTTGCATTTGTCCAATGTTTACATTTGTGTTTTCTACTTCTTTAGTTTCCTGACTAGTTTCTTGTACTTTATTTAGCCCTGTTTTCAACTCTGTACTAGCTTCATTTAACTTATTGTTAGTTTCCTTTCCCAGTTCTGTACTAGTTTCAGTTATTTTATTACATGACCCTACTCTGATTTCTTTTAGGTGATCTTTAAAATCTTTTATGACCTCTACTTTCATTTTATCTATAAATTTATTATTTTCATCCATCAAATTACTTTGTTCAGTTAACTTATTATTTAAATCTTTAATTAGCTTTAATTACTTTTGATTGGGTAATTCCAAACTGTAAGTGAAATTACGTTATTACCGATCTTTTTCATATCCAGTACTTTTAAAACTCCAAACACATTATTGTCACCAAAATTACATTATTGCCTCATTATTAACATCCTAAAACATAGTAATCTCACAGTTTTTTGCACTATTAGAGTATATAAACATTTACATATCACTAATAAATGCGTTTACAATAAAAATAAGTATTTACAATGACTTTACATACAATTTATATAATAATTGGATACATATTGTTTTCTAGGTGCGCTGTTATTGAATTTAATTAATAAAAAATACAATTAATATCATTTAGGCATTTAAAACTGCCTCAATGTAACGGATACGTACTTGGTTATAGGACTCGCATTATGCGTAGAAAGCGTCGTGGGATAACTACTTCTAAATTTATTTAGGACAGAGATTTGCACATTATTAAGCGATAATTATGTCTATGACATAGCAATATATAAAATAACTACGACAGCAATGGATTTATTACTATTACAAACATAAGTACATATGCCTCTAAGCCTCCGCTTAAACACCACGATAGAAAACTATAAACTAACGGCGAACCATTGGGTGTAAAAATATTATATACCTTTTGCACCTGCTCAGGAAAAGGTCGCCTTTTATCCTAGCTATTTGTTGCTTATCTGAAATATGAAATACGCATCCGCTCATATGTTATTCCAGTTAGTGTTTTACCAGCGGCGAGGTGTACTGTGCGTATTAGGCAGCGCTGCAATGTTGCTATTCGCTAGTGCCGTATTAGTGGACACGCCTCAAATGTCAAGAGATTTGGACCGCATAATGGAGGTACCTTAGGGTGGTATTTATACCAAAGCCAGGGAAACCCTTGACCCTGGCTAAGTTCCTAAGATCCATCATTTTAATGTCAATAAGTCTCAAAACCCTTGGGAAATTAATAGATAGGCATAAACAAGAATAAAGGCTTTGGAGGCATATTATCTGCATTAGAATCAGCATGCCTATTATACACACAGATAAACTGAAACTACCATTTTTCAGGTTGCCTATAAACTAGAAAAGACAATTCAGGAAAAGTTTGGCACATGTTGCCTTCATTGATATTGAAGGTGGCTTTTAATAACACTTCCATTGATGCAGTAACTAGTGCTTCAAAGGGACACGGAATTCGTGAAACCTGTTATCGGTGGATTCAATTCATACTGAGAGGCAGAATAGCTCATAAAGTCTCACGGACAGTAGCCTAGTTGCAAAGGTTATGCGTGATTTTCCACAGAGTGGGGTGTTTTCACCCCTACCATGCAACCTAGTAGTTGATGGGCTGCTTGTTCAAGCAAGTAACCTAGGCTTTGATATCCCGAGCTATGATGGTATCGTGATCGTAGTTCGATGTAAATACACAGAAACAGTCGAAGAACTCATGCAGTCGGTCTTGAATACTCCGACAAAATGAACTGTGAATGATGGCTTAACAACTAGGTAGTCCTCATATTACCGCCATTGTACCATTTACCAGAGGAAGGGATATGAAGTGATTAGGATATGTGTATGTATATTCAAGCTAAAGAGCCTAAAGTGTCTGAGGAAGTCAAATACTTGGGAATAACGTTTGGCTACAAGATGGGCTGGAATCAGTATTTCAAGAAAACAATTAATCTTGCGAGAAAAACCTTTGAAGTAGGTAGACACACATGGTAAAAGATGGTGACTACGACTTGCTATAATGCTTTGGTTATATGTATACTACGATAATCATACCACATTGGTATCCCATAGAGCACTGATGTTGTGACCTAAGATCCTTCAAATAGGCTCTGAAATCAACTAAATAAAGCTAAAAGAACAGGATGTGTGACTGTTGCAGGAGCTATGAAAACTACTCCTACTGCAGCAATGGAGACACTCTCCAACCTGACTCCATAGCAATTTGTTATGAAGGAAGTACGAATGGGACTATAAATTGTAATACGCTAAGCAACTGAAAATTCCTAGAATAGAATCAGGATTACTAAGAATTAGGAAATACATAGGAGATTTATCTTTAGAAATACCGTTAGAGTATACTATTACGATTAAACACTTTATAAAGAACTCCAGTGTCATTATTGATCCTGAATGTTGGACGAATAAAAGTCTGGAAACTCTGAGGAAAGTTTAATGTGTTTTACAAACGGGTCAAAGGTTAGTACAGGAACAGGATCCGGAGTATATGGCCTAAAACCAAGGTGCAAAAACTGGTTTAACTTGGGCGAATATCCTAATAATTTTAAACAGAAATTTATGTTGTTGTTCAATGCATACATGAAAACATAGGAAGAGCTTACATTGGTAAACACACCCTTATGTATTCAGATAGCCAGGCTGCATTTACGGTTTTAAGTAGCTGGAAGCTAAAGTCAAGAATAGATTTAAACTGAATAAACATGCTCACCAGCTTGGCAGAAGAAATGAAGTTCAAATCATCTGGGTGCTGAGTCATAGTGGCATGGAGGGAAATGAAGAACCTGATGAACTTGCAAGACAAGGAGCAACTTCACAATTTATTAGGCCAGAGCCGGCTCTAGGAACATCTCGGTATTTAGTAAGAGGAACTGGTCCAAAGTTGAACATCACAAAACCTGGCTTAAAACCCTAGGGAACAAACATGGTAAACTATTTATTAGGAAACCCTGTAAGAAAAGAGCTGAAAGCTTAATTAAATGTAACATACTTCAGCTCAGAAGGATTGCACTTTTCAAAGATATGCTGCAGCGAAAAATCATCTTAACACGATGGGAGTGTTTTATTTAAACTTAGATTGTGCAAGAAAGAAATTGAAACAGCCAAGCACATTATACGCTCCTGTAATGCTTTGGCTCACAGGAGATATATTGCTTTTGGGCAAATGTTTTAAAAGCAGAAGAATTTGAAATTATGCCACGTATGAGACTGTATTCTTTGGTAAAGCGTTTGGCTTTAAAATTATACAAGTAGCACAATAAGCCCAAACCTGAAGCACGTCCGGAGCAATTACGGAAAACTGTATTGTGCAAGACAAGACAAAACAAGACGCTGTTTGAAACACGGTTTACCCACTGACGGCAGGTTTACGCGATGGCTTGGAGCCGCTCCGCTTACTATTTCCCCATAAACTATGCTACGGTTTAGTGGCGTGTTGAAGATGCTAGTGCGATTTTTACGCGGCCAGATATCTAGCCGACACATTGCACCATTCTAAACAAATGGCGGCTCCCAAATTCATAACGAGAGTTTTGAGTGACAGTACGTCATTTAGACGTTTGAGAGATTGTGAATGGCCGAATTTAGGGCCGCCATTAGCTGACGCTCCGAATGGAGCGCTTCCATTTCGATGGCATTCTAAAAACGATGTCCAAATCTAGGGAGTCTCTCTCTCTCTCTGCTGCGACACGACTTGCCAGTTGCTTCAGCAAAGAAATATTTATGACTATAGTCAGGAAGAATATGATATTGATATTTGAAACCATGCTTATTATGAGAACAAGTATTTTTACACTTAGCAGTATGTAGAATTCAATATTTGAAAAGGATTTCACATTTAATAATAATTTCCTAAAATCTTCAAACTTCTTAATATTTTATAACACTTACGGTTTTTCGCTTTTAAAATAGCTTCCATCAGCAATAAATCAGACTTTCCAAATATTCCATTCGGGCTATTTTCTTGGAACACATTTAGAAAATTCAAGCCACACTTTGAAACACCTCCGACACAGTTGACAAAATGTTTCATTTCATCTACGTTACGCCACTTGCAAAATTGAACACCTTCTATTCTTAATTCCTTTATTTTCGCAAGCATTGGTTTTAGTGGCATATTGTAGTTAGTATTAAGTAAGGATAACGCAAACAGTAACTTCTTATTTATTTTCTCTATGTTTGAGTGTTTCAGGATGATTAAAACCTATAAACTCCATGTAACTTGTCTTCCATTTGGTACCTTATTATTAAATATGAACAAAAACCAATTATTTGAAACCAATGAAGTGATACTGCCCCAAGTTCTTAAGGTATAATTAGGACTGTTGGGTTTTAAAATATCCATTTCATAATACTTTGGGATTTTTTTTATATTTTATATTTTGGCAAAAATTCATACTGTGATAAACTTTTCTTCATATTCCTCCTGTCACTATTTATTATATTTCCTTTGTTTTTCGTCTCGCTGTTTAATCAACTATTCTGCTTGTGTATAGTGAACGAGCATAAGCAATCGATGAAGAAAAACGTATGATAGCGTCTTTCTTTTGGCTTTGGACAAAACAGGGTAAGTCGTTATTCGTAAACTGCCATAGGCATGGCAAACCTTTGTAGATTTCAATAACCTCCAGAACAAAGTCGCAACCTGACATAGCACAGTCTGTAAAACGTGTCCTCCCAATGGTACAAACAGCACCAAAGAAAATCTTCAGTGGATTTTGTATCTTTTCTGAGGTATTTGAGGCGTGTCCATCACCTTACCTATCACAGAGCGTGGTGGTTTGACAATACAGCAATAAGGGAGAAAAGAGGGGAGGTTGATGCCTTCGCTTTTTCTGGTGTTATTGAAACCAAAACATATTTATTGTCTCAGAACCAGCCATGCCGTATATTAGCGAGATTACTCGTGGACATATCGTGGGCATGTGGGAGGCTAGTCGCACTGTTACAGTATTTGCAACGGCAGTGCATAAAAGTGATTTTATAGTAAAATACTGGATAAAAATATTTCACGAAAGTGGGGAAGACGGTCTACATACCCGTCAGAAAATGGGCACTCCTTGTAAAACATCCGCAGATGATGATATTACTTTACTAAATGCAAATTACTCTTTTGTTATAATTGACTGATCATGTTTAGAAACTAGAGATAAATATGTATATGTATATGGTTTACCGAATATGACATACATACGATGGCAATAAAATTGGGTTATATGTTTTTCTATAATCCTGTTCTATTCCTATGATCAGCAATATGTTAGTAAAGGTATATTAACCAATTGTAGTTTGAATTAGTGGGAAAACATGCTGGTTTATTTATTTATTATTTAGTTATGTTTGTTTCTATGCAGCAACAAGCATTAATACCACTGTGGAAATAGAGTTCTGTTTATTTTTTGTTATAAAGTATTGCTACGTGTTTAATAAATACCATTCAAGTTTTAATTTGAAGGTCCTCTCACACTGCACATTCTACATTTCGCTAACCTGGGCGCTCATCAAATTTTCCTCTAGCGTTTAACCCTTTCAAAGGCGTGTCCTACACTAGCCGATAAGGTAGGGGCTACCAATCACGATAAGAGGTCTCTATGACAAACAGAATGCACTCACTCTACCTCTTTCTATTTTAACCAATGCGATCAAGAGCGTAAAGGTATATTTCGTTTCTACGCCATTTTGTAACCTTTGTTGTGGTTATTGGTGAAACTATTTAGCAGAATGACTAGCTAATCCTTGCACCGTGGCCAAAAGCAACCAATGAAATGGCTATGGCTTCGCAAGGCCACGTACAACGATAAATAATGTGACGTAGACGCGAGGTGCAGTAAGATTGTCTTTGGCACTGTTTGTACCTGTTGTCTGACTGACGCTGTTTGGATGAAGGTTTAACTACTGATTAGCAAGTTTACCTGATGGCTTAAGGCGCTCCACTTATGACTTCTCCATTCATTATGCGACGGCTCGATGGCGGTTGGAGTGGTCTGTTGGATTTTTGTGCTGCGAAATATCTAGCACATTCATCGCACCACGCCAAACAGATGGCGGCTCCCCATTTCACTATAAGTATTTGGAGTGACACCATTCCACTCGGAGGTTTGAAGCGATTGGGAATGACCGCCTTAGTACAAGGTTGCGCGCTAAACCGCGGTTTGCAAAAAATGCATGGTGACACACGGAGTTCAGCCATACGAGGGAAGTGGTGAAAAATAGAATCATCATTTCTACATTGTTTACAGTATTATTCTTCTATACCAGGTGAGTCAGCTGCCCCTATTTATTTTTGAATTTATGTAACGTGCTAAACGAAATATTTGACTTAGTCCATTCTTGAATGCCTTCTAGTGGCTGATTTGCATAACACTTTATAGGGGAGGATTGATAACTCAGTGATAAGTGTTTTACAGCACAGAATGCAATCGCTATGTATGTCGACACAAAAAACTTCCCACCCTGACACTGGGAGCTGCAGTAGCAGTTTTACAAACTTTAGTTACAAACTTTTATTATTTAGCATACATTCATGCACACCTTTGAAAACGCCCCTGAAGGAACAACCTATCACATGCATCGGTTGACAAAACCATTTGAAAACAAAATGGCATATCCACGCAGTGCGACCAATTGGATTTAAGCCGTCAGTCAACGTTGTACAGCTTTGTCAAAAAATGCTAAGTATTAAGTAGATAATTTCTCGTATATCGCAAACTATGGCGTATTTCAGATCATTCAGTAATTGTAATGACTGATGCAGCTTATTTCTTTGAATTAAAACTACAAAACCAAGCTCAAGGCATTGTATGACGTTGCAAAAAGAGTAAATATTCGAGGTGGAGTCTAGTTGTACGATTACTAATTCATATAAGAACCTTAATTCGCAATGTAGCATTAGCCGAATGGTATTTTCATGGTTGCTTTAACACTGTGCCACTTGAGTTCGGGTTCAACTCCTTCCGGTTAAGTTCAAACCTTTTGTTACCTTTTGTTTCAACTATTTGGGCCTATAATTTGATATTATGATAGAAATAACATTTTTGATAACATTATAAGTGAGTACAAAATATAATAATCACCATGTTTACCACCGCAAGGCCCAAATCATCCACGGGCACTCATACGTGAAGAATGCAGGCAGATTACACCGCGCATGTTACAGCATGCAAGAAAGTCTCTCCGGCAACGTCAGAAATATGCATTGATGAAGGGGGTCGTCATTTTGAACATTTAGTTCGTTGATGAAATCCAAGCTGTTTAAAAATTTATTATTCTGTTTACCCGTGAACTTAGCACATTTAGAATCCTTTGTCAATAGAAGAAGTGAAACATTAGATTTAAACATGAAACAAAAACTGTCAGATTTAATATCGTCGATATGCGCCCAAAAGAATGAAAGCTAACTACGTAAGACGGTTTACAACAACAGATACGATACAGAGTACTATGGTAAACATGATACACAATTATCTGATTGTAATTCTTGTGTCTTTGGCTCACAGGAGGACCAATAATAAAAATAAATAAATTAGTACACTAAAATACAGAAAATAAGCACAAGGAGATTATAAAAAAACCAAAACAATTCAGCGTTTGTATCAGATTTGAACCTACGAAGCTAACCTTTGCTTCACCACATTCCGACAGCTAACCTACTCGGCCAGAATCCACGTAGTCTATCCTGATCTTCGGGACAACATTCTTCTATCTCCTTGCAAGCATTATATCTATGAAACGCCGTCTGTTTTAAGGCTTTTGCAGCTCTTTGGTACTCATTCAGGCCTTTAATTATTAATGTTAGTTGCGTATAGTACAGAGTAGAAGGAAAGAGCTACAAAAACAGTTTTTTTGCTAAGAGGGTCAATGTTTTCAAATTAGAAAATAAAGTGCGGGTTGCATAGATACGAATACCTAGGGGCAGCTGACTCACCTGGTATATTCATGCCTCAGAAGTGTCCATTACTTTATTATATTTCTTTCTTCCTCTTATCTTCTGTGTCGTGTTTTGTATTCTTACTTAACAGTTTTAATGTACTGTGCATTCTGAAGAAACTGATTTTAAGTACGAGTTGGTCGGTCGGCGCGCCTCGGTTGAAGAGTGGTCGGACTAGCACACCACAGCAGGGTGGTGTCGAACTATTACTCCACGAAACTTTCTATCCTGTTTTTCCTTCCTTCATTGAATCTCAACAAAGGCAGTGTGTAGTTTGCAACTAAATATTAAATTGAGTTTTATTTATGGACGCTCTTTAACTGCTGTGGTCCTTAGCGTCTCATTCTATATTAGGCGTGAAAGGCCGGTAATTTTGCAGAGGCCTCCTTCTTAGGCTTGAGGTTGGTGTACGTACCGTAAATCTACGACACGGGATCTCCGACTTTACATCCCTTCCGAAGGAAGCCATGCTAAGGATTTTTACGCCCGAAAAAATCCTTCGCCCTCCGCCAGGTTTGAACTCGCGACTTCGGAAACTAGAGACTAGTATGGTAACCACTACACCACAGAGGGCGACAGATTGGAACTGAACTTAGTGCTCACGTGTTAAAATGTTTTTGAGTTTGTATTTTAATAATGACACGACGTAAGTACACATTGTAATACCGGATTCTCATGCACAATTAGTATATGATTACATCATTTTGCAGGAATGTAAGAAGATTGTTTGTAATAGAATCCCCACATTTGTGATTTCCAAACTAAGAAGATGTGGGCAAACCTCTTAATAAATTTAAGAAAACTGATTTGTTTCTGGATGCTGAGAGGGCCCGCACAGTAGGACACCTTCAGACCACTATTTATAGTGCTTCCTTAAATGCATCACGATACTGCATGGGCACCGTACAATAGGACGCCTACAGACCGCTACTTATAGTAGCTCCTCAAATGTATCACGATGCTAAGTGGGCACAGCGGTGTAGGACGCTTACAGACCACTATCTTTAGTTCCTCCTCAAATGCATTACAATAGAAATGGGGCACCACCAAGTAGGACAGATTATGATACTAGCCAGAATGAAATCAATTTTAACGTCTTCCGTTTTCTTTTTTCATTCAATCCTAAGTTGCTGATAATGAATAACAATGTTTATCTGAGAAATAACACTTTTAAACCAAACATTTGTACTCAAGCAACAATGTTTAAGATGTACCCGGTCTTATTGCTCAGCCATGTTGAGCAAGTGCAAGAAGAAGATTGCTTTTCTGATATCTATCAGTGAAGAAAAACTATGCGTCTGAAATGGAAAATGAAAAACCAGGTTGCTAGACAAACATTATACAAATACTATGTTCACTCTGAATTTATAGAAATAACATGTTAACTTAAGTCTGGCGAATTTGATCTTTAAAACTATTTAGCAACAAAACGGATCATATGGAATCGCATTAATTTTTATGTCGGAATTTAGGTTTAATATGCAGTTTAAGACTGATGTAGTTTCATCTGCTCTTACTAACCGTCCTGCAAGTCGTTAACTGTTTAGAAGTCGCTATCGGTGATATCGCGCCGTAATCTTTTTCCAATGCTTGCGAATAAAAGTGGCAACTAGATAAAATATATAGAGAGGTATGTTTTGAACAAATTATGCATGTATTGAAACATGTGATTCTGAAAGTGGGAAGTGCATTGGTAATAGTTTCAAAGCTGTTAAGCATAATTTGAATAGATGTTGGATGCAGTACCCATTGTAGAATGAACTATTTTCTTAAATATACTCGCGTTGAATAAATGTTACTCTAAATTCATCCTACGCAGTGATAAAAGAGGCCAACCATTCTTAATTTCAGCAGCCAACAAATTCTAGGAGGAAAAGACCAAAAACTACGACTACCGTACAGATGGAGGTATTAGAAAATAGGTAACTTCAATTTATTATTTACGAGGCGTGTTTCTGAAGTGCCACTATAATATTCTGTCACTGCAGCAGTTCAGTCGCCATTTTGAAGTTGCGCAATCAACTCCTCCATTCATTAGGAAGCAAGCGATAGGCAATTTGTGTTTTTCTGTTGTTAGAGCGTTTCTAAACACTGTAAACAATCGAAATACCCGCCGACTGTGAAGTCAGATCAATGATTCTTTTTTTGAATGCGAAAAACATTACGCCAGGAAACTTAATCGCCAAACAGACTCAAGATCTGGTCGGATCAGTTAGTTGGGACCAATTCGACCATCCCCCTACAGTTCTTATTTAACATCAAGCGATTTTGAACTGCTTCTTTATCTTCAGAAATTCCTTGCTGGAAACAAAATTTGACGATGATGTGAAATAAGAAGTGTAGACTTGGCTTTCATCACAGGCGGCATCATTCTGTGACAAATGTATACAAACACCGCTTTCCCGTTACGATAAGTGCCTCAATAGCAGCGGTGACTATGTGGAGAAGTAGTGTAAAGTGATGAATGATAATAAAAGTTTTGAAAATAATGTTTCGTTGTTCTTTAGAAAATTATCGGCACTTTAAAAAACACCCCTCGTACTAGCTGACAGGTACCCACGCCAGGAATTAGTTATTGCAGCAAAATATTTTCTACAAGCACATGGTAAGACGGATAGTGCAGAAATGCTGACAGAAGCCATTCCATAGAGCTCAAATAAACTAATACAAGCTTTTCACTCCTCCGTTACATATACGGTATTCAGGTGAGAATGCTCTGGTGTTAGTTACTGGAAGAAAATTAAGAAACACGCAATGTGTTAACATTTGGAAAGCTGCTAAACACCGAAACTTAGATATACAGCTATTGTCAGATCATTAGAGAGAGGAAGATTTTATCCACCTCAAAATTTAACAAATGTTTTTGAATATTATGCAATAATTAAACTTAAAGCTATTTTGAAAACTGTAACTGAGTGCCTAGGGGTACACCACATTAAAGTTTTAGAAACAAGTCTTTTACGGCAAAAAGATATTTACGGAATTTTTAAATGGAGTTGCAATGGCAACATGCAGCACATAAACAGCGCTTAGAGAATTTCATGAATAACATCCTTTAGATGCAGACATGTTCTTAATATTTTAAGTTCCATTGTAGTTTCATGAATATTCTATTGGCAATGAAGAGAATAAGATTTTGTGACAAAATCAGGGGCCTTTGCCACAAGGTTTCGCAGGCATATCAACTTAGTAATGGTTAAAGAAACCTTCGAAATTGCAATGATAGAGGTTACGTAAATTTAAGAGCAGATATGTTCCCTTGTTGCTATTCAATAGGTGTAAGAAAACATCAATTCTTTCTTCTATACCTATGACAACTAACGCAGAAAAGCTATGTTTGTGCAGTAGTACTGAAAGGTATGAACAGCCTAATTCTTTCACGTGTTCGTTCTGGCGATCCATCAAAGTAAGGATTCGGTTCATCATCTCTTCATACCTGTATAAGATTTGTGGAATGCGTCTTGCACATTTTTATAGGCTATAAATAAATAGGTGCCTGGTCAGAGACAAAAACAATAACACCTTTTAATCTAGAAGAAAGATTATCTGGGGCTCAACTAGAGCTTGTTATGACAAACCGAAACCTGGATACTCTAGGATATCAAACGACGGTAACACTGCTAATTTTTTATTTATGTCTTATGGGTATTAGTGAAGACCTTCACAGAGTTCTAATGACTGCAAAATTTCATGTGAATATTAAATGTTTTCCAAAGTTGCTCAAAAGGTTAGAGATAGGGATTTATGAAAGTACAGATTAGGTCACCCTATGTGTTCTCGTGAGAGAAGCTTCGAAGTCCTACACAGATTACTAGCGTTTTCTGGTGACATATTCCAGATAAATTGACATCCCAGTCCAAGAAAATTGAAGTAGTTAAACTGCTACAAGTACCTGCTATGAGTAGCAAAATCGTCAGTGTTCAATTGGAACCCCAAGATGAGAACAACACTAGCGGATCCGACACTTTTGGAGACATAACAGACGCTTCAGATTTCCAAACTGAGTCATAAAGTTGACTATATGTCATTTTCTTTTTGTAGCAGTTGAGAAATAACTTCTGTTTGCCTTAAATTTTTATTTGGGTTACTCATTTGCAACTTCTATCGCTATATTGTCTTTTTTATAAAAAATAACTTTCTATACTAAAATAACAATTCTCCTACAAATATTACATCAAATGTCACAATTTGCCTTCATCTTATTGCTCCAACCGTTCAAAAGAAATTTATCAATATCATATTTCATTCCTTTAGAATCGCAACTCTTTCCACCGCCCACCGGTCATATACCTGGCCGAAAACTCCCCATCCAAACGGATGGGCTCGAAAATATGCGCGCTCTGTAGCTGGAATGAAAACAATGTTCCAACCCACTATGCCACCTGTAGCGGTTCCCCGTAGCAGTTAGGTTCTTAACTTGCGTCGTTGTCGCCCTTGCCGCTACTTCGTAGAAGATCGTCTTCAGAAATCGATTTCACCGGTGTCAACAGGAAGCACGTCGTCGTCGTAACTCAGGGTCATCTGTTGGCAAATTCATCTTAAATTCCCTGCTGTGATTTTGTCAAGATAGGATACGGGAGTGGTGACACGAGGATATCTTTGAGAAAGAAACATTGTTTTCACTTTTCTAAATTCGGCGCGTATTTTTGCTGGAAATCCTGCAACATTCACTGATATTCCCTAACATGTGTGATTGTTTTAACACTGTTTACACGGTTGTCTCTTGGTCACTAAGGTTTCCTCCGGCTAGTTATTGAATATCTCGGTGCTTTATCACCGTTCATTAGATTCGCACGAACTTGAAGCAGTAACTTGACAACGATTAACTCGTTTATGAGCTAGGATATAAATATATCGACGAACACTGTTAACGTATTATATAAATATTTCATCTATATAATTTTATAATTTCATCATTTGCGGCACTTAGCAAATTTGGAAAGTTGGCGTCCTTTTCTGACCCGAATTGCTACGTGCTACCTAAACGAAGAATCATGACAAACTGTGTTAAATCCACGCTTACGTTTACATATATCAACTTACTAATAGCCATTGTCCTCCGTGGTGTAGTGGTCACCATGCTAGCCTCTAGTTCCCGAGGCCGCGGGTTCAAACCAGGCAGCAGGCGATGGATTTTTTCGGGCGTAAAAATCCTTAGCTTGGATTCCTTGCGAAGGGAAGTAAAGCCGGTGGTCCCGTGTCATAGATTTATGGCGACGTAAAAGAAGCTTAAGCCGGATAAAGAGGCCTCTGAGAAAAATTACCCGTCTTTCACGCCCAATATAGAATGGGACGCTAAGGGCCGCAACAGTTAAAGAGCGTCCATAAATAAAATTCAATTTAATTTTAGCCTCTTACTACTAGCCTCCGGATTTTTGTACACGCTACCACATCTTCGTAATTTCTCATTGGTTCTAACAATTGTTCTGTATCTTTATTGGCTCTTCGGTTGAAAATTCGAAGCTCAAAGGGTAACAAAAGTCCGTTGCCTACAGCATCTACTTTCTCTTAGAACTGGGTTCTTCCCTCGAAGTACAAAGAAACGTTGGATTTTTATGGTCCCACGCTCGGAAAAATCCAATATGCAATGCACGTTTTGAAGCAAAGCTGCTCTGTTTCGCCCTAAATCTTGCAGATTTTCCTAGTAATTACGGTTTTATTTACTGGAAAATATTAATGAAACTTAAAACATATACAAACTTTTTGAGGGGCTCTTGATTTGTGTATTTTTGAATCCAACTGCTTTAAAATTGTAGACAATTATAACATTGTGTGTTAATTAATCATGAATAATTCATAAACTACAACGTTTAAGAATTTGTTTTTGTGTAGGTGTAATCAAGTCAGTATTGCTACACACCACACAAGGCTTTTTACTTGCAGGCCTAGAAAATATCTGTGAAATGTTAATAAAAACACACAGCTACAAAAGTAGGTTATTTTTCACTTTCACTAGTGATTTATTTCTAGACGTACATTTCAATATTTTGACATAACTGCATAATCTGCATAACACCACAGTCTTCATTGGCACTATAATTTAAAACATAATGGTTACTTTCTTGCAAAAGGTCCTGTGGAATTGATTATCCTAGTCAAGGAATTTGTAAGCATAAAGTTTTAGATATAAAGCCAACTTACAAATATAATAAATCAGATTCTTTGCTGGGGCAAAATAGAACAATAGAGTTGAGAAAAAAAGCTAACTTAAGAAATAATAGAAATAAAATTAGGACGAAAATATACTTCTGGAAATTTTCGTCCCAAGCAGGACGCACTAAAAGTATTGAAATGTGCTGAAACGGTCCCAATAAATTGTAGGACCAGCGGTCAACCTCCGTTTTGGGAGGGGAAACCGGCATTGGAGACAACGCCCATTCTGCTGTAAGGCAGACCTGATGTTACTGTCAAATGTAAAATACCTCATTTCCCTGCAAGTTAAATAGCATGGTTGCCAATCTTCTCCTTCGCCAATAGCATTATATATATATATATATATATATATATATATATATAGTACTATATATATAGTATGGTCCCCCTAATGCATAAGTGCTAAGAAAACCTCAAAGAAGCAAACAAATGTTCCTTGTTTTATATTCATAAGCATACAAATATTCTGCGACGCGGTTTTCGCTCCTACATGTGTCCCTGCGATGCATAATATGATTATAACTTCAGCGTGGGCATCTGTCAAAACGTCTCATCAAGGACTCAAATGCAAATATAATACTATAGAAGGTACTTTAACTTCAGGTAACTTGTTTGCAGTATTGTGTCTTTCGCTTTAGTTGCAGTTCTAGCAAGGAGAGAAGATAAATGAAGTCTCTTCTGAAGCGCTTAGCAGGTTCCAAAGTTCAGTACCCTTTTAAAGTTCCTTTAGGAGACAGATAATAATTGGCTTGCTCTTCCCTCACTATTACTGACAGCTAGGCTACGCTCTCCGTCATTAAATCTTACCTTATTGTGTCTACCCACAGGATTCCATTACTTATCAATAAAGTTGATCCCACATTACTATATGCGTTCGTTCAGCCTGCAAATACAGCTTCTCCCGTGATCGCAGACTTTTCTAAGTGCAACGAGAGATTTCTGAACTTTCTGTCTGTAAGAAGTTTTGCCCGAGGCTTCCGTAACTTCCTAAACAGAGAAAAGTTAAAGATAACGAGCTGTCTGGTAAATGCAGTTACGTGCCTCATCAATAACGAATGTTTTCAAAGTGAAGGTTCCCTACCTCTGTCAAATCCGTAAGCTGCCAAGAAGGTAATACCGCAATGCATTGTTCTGTCACTCTAATAATGATAGCATTTCTCGTCATAAATAATACTGTATGTATTTATTTTTTCGAGTTTCGTGTGAATTAACAGGTGTAGCACATTTGCCTATAAGTTCTATAAAGAAGTTAATCCTGTACAATAGGAACCTCAACTTCCAAGAAAATGAAATTTAAATGCACAGCTCCGCATTTTTCAATATGTGTCCAGTATCTTAATTTAACAGCATTTTTATCTGGAATTTCGTACACATCTTTCGTTACGCAAAATTATAACTGATTAAACAAATCATTCCCTATACTATTAAACTGTGATTCAGTTATATGAATTTTTCTCTTTAATGGTGCTTTATTCAAATCCCCTCCGAAAGCACTACTAAAGAAAGCATATTTGAATATGGTTCAACATTCTTCCCCCAATAAAAAAGCGCGCTTTCAAATTAAGTTGTTGGTATACTCTTAAGAAAAAAGAAAAAATGCTACATTTTAATGTAGGTATACTTTGAAGGAATAATTCATCTTATGTAAGGAATTAACATTTGTGATGGCGACCCATAGCGGGTGGCTAGAAATGTTAAGGGTTTGAAATAGTTGTCACTAACATTCTAGTTTAATTAATTATTTTTGGGAGCTCTTTGTAAGCACTAACTGACTAATGCTGTATGTATCCCTGCCACCAGCAGACTATTTATCATATTCCGTGCAAGCTACTCATTACGCAAAACAGTACTTCTTCGTTAAGGTTTTGTCATAAATGTATTTGCCCCTGTGCCTAACAATCAGTTAATATTAAACGTTGCATAAGTAAAGCTGCTGCACCAACCTTAAAGAGAACAACAAATTGGCATAGGTATGAAAGTACAATGATGCGGAACTTTTCCATTTTGGAGAATCTTAGCAGAAGTTCCACATGAGGTAGGATACTAGCGCCCGGAATACAGCGATGTGAACTCGAAGGTCCGTGGCTACAAACTGTACCCTTAGAAGTTTTATTGTTTATTCAGTTTATAAAGTTGTGTCGCCGAAGTTGAAGAGGATCACTTAAATACTAATAATGATCAACGTGACTATTAATGTATTATACCATATGCGGTTCTTTAGAGTAATATTTATGTAATGTTACATTCTTCCCAAGTCAAAGAATGCTTTCATTTTCTTCCATCGATTTACCATCTAAGACCCGAACGTGTGCTTTCATAGAATTAAACGTGTGAAAGCTGGCTTTAAACCAAATTAAATACAGGCATTGTTACACGCCATGTTGAATTTTGTGGTATGATACACTGCTTATTATTTTTGTTTCAACACACGAAGTTAAAAATAATGCAAGTGATTTTGAAATAAGAAAAAGAACAACCTTTATATATTTATAACCCGTATTCTATAAAGATTTCTGCAACTCTTGAAATAATTCCTGCCACTTCACAACAATACATATTCCTTTCAGTCGTTTTAAATTCAGTGTTTCTACATTTGATTCTAAAAAGAATCTATCAGTTTTCGAGTTTATTTCCTAAATCTTTTTAATAATTTTTAGGAAGATATTCCAGTATAAGAAAACGGGAAAAGAGTTGCTGCTCTGGTCATGAATATTTATAAAACACGTGTGAACGTGTGCTTTGCATCCCTTAGCGGTTATTCTGTCAGTAATATAAACAAAATTAGATTTATTTCAAGAATTGCAGAAATCTTCATTGAATACGGGTTATAAATATATAAATGATTTTCTTTTACTTATTTCACAATCACTTGCATTATTTTTAACTTCTGGTGTTGAAACAAAATTAATAAGTTGTGCATCATACAACAAGATTCAACATGATGTGTAACAATGCATATATTAAAACCAGCTTTCATGCGTTTAATTCTGTGAAAGTGTCAATTTTCTGAAGTATTAAGTATAAGCTGTTTAGAAAAGACTTCCCTATATAAATAAAAGGTTGTTCTGCTTATGAATAATTCTGAAAAACTCTGAAACTCTTAAGAATACTTAAGAACTGGCAATTCAAAACTGGAAATTGTTACAAGATTGAGCGTTATTAGGCTTTCAGGTATAAAGGAAGCTTTTATTGTTTTCATAACCCTTTAAAAGCCCTAGACTCCGCGTGTGTATACAAATATTATTATTATAATAATAGTAATAATAATACCCCTCTAGTAGTTAGCTTCAATTCCTGTGACACTACCCGTGACGTTTGTGTCCAAGTGACCCCACTTTATTTTCAATTACATATATTAAATTTAAACGTAAACAAAACATTGCTATGGCCATTTATTATAAACCTTTTGCAAGGCAAAGACATGAAGCAAGGTTATTTGAATTTTTTTGAAGTTCATTAATTAATGAACAGATTTTTGAATTTGCTAATGAATGAATAAAACGTAATTGCAAAATCCAATGTGATTTAAAACAACTACCACATCAGAGAACATGATACTGCAAGGCAACAAAACAGGTAAACAAAGTATTTAATTGTTTTACGTGTTGATGAGCAGCATTTCTATCTACTGTTTTCACAAGGCACAGTTTTTTAAGCATTTCCCAATGCATTCATTGCATAACGGTTTCTGACACGTTTTGCACAAGCTTTGGGTCTCCCTATCTGCTGAAGAGGGACATTTGTAGCACTGCTTGCATTTACTTTTACTTGGTGCATCTACAAACCCTACTGTACGATGATCCCCTTTCTCAGGAATTGGCGGATTTAGTATTCTTGAAAGTCTTTGTTTGATGTCCAGCCGCAGATTTATATTTTCAAATCGCCCCATCATGCGTGGTTTTATTAATTTCAAAGCAAGTTCCTTCAGTCCAAAGCTGGTTATCTTTGCAACAGTTGGAAAATAATGTGCATTTACTACTGTGATATCCAGCATGACATAAAATATAACCATCGGCCACCTGTTAGTTTTCCTTACTGTGGAATAATTTGCGCATTTTTGGTTTAAGCAGTTGACGCCGCCCTTGATTCTATCAGTATACTTATGCATTACTTCATGCCTGCCACATTCGTCGCTTTTCTTACTGTAATACATCCAAGAAAGCACGATAACAGCCTTTCCTTGCTTTGGTACAAAGGAAACCAATGTGAGGTTTCCTGGAAATGCACAAAGAGATAGGCCCATGCCACATTTTGGGCCAATATATTGCCTTAATTGTAAATATATGAGTATTTTAATGGTTTATGCGTAGCCAAAGCGGATATATTCCTCCACAGTGATACGACTTGAAATATAAGTATTTTAATTCAAGCTAAATTCAGTACTAAATTTTAAAGTGAAATGACGGTTAATCTCTGATTTAATTCACCACAATAATGTCCGTTAAGAACAAGTATGAACATCTGTTTAATTGGAAAGAGGTAGTAACTGTAAATAAAACCCTCTTTTATGTTGCAAATGTAAGATTTTCAATAACTAATTCCTGCATGTTTTTCTCAGAATTGTAGAGTGACTAAGCATAAATAAAAACAGTTTTAGGATGAATACGTGTAATACTAATCACAAAACTCTTCAAGGATAGATAATTATGAACTTATAATTGCATGCAGGCTCCATCTATAACAAGAAATAGGAAAAATTACCACACAGTAATTTGAAACGAACAGGTGGGGAAATACCTGTCCGTTTCGAGAGAAGAGGGAAAGGTACGACATATTGTGAAATAAACATTCACAAAACACCAGGACCACAGAGGGGAACGATCATATACACACTCTAATGGTGTTAGGATGGAAAGGGATATGCTATTCTTTCTTTTCATAAATTCTAAATCAGAAAGTTTTTACTTTTCCTCTAAAATTGTTTACCTACAAATTACGTAATACGTTGAGAAATATATTTCTGAATTGTAAAATAAACACTTAATCCAAAATTTTGAAAACTGGACACAAAGGAGGTTTACCTTGTAGGACGTTTAAAACAAGCATGCTTTTTATTAGGAGGTACTCAAAATCGAAAGGAAAATTTGGGAATTTCTTATGGAGTATTACCAAAATCTGGAGAAACATATTACTAATAGCTTAAGAAATATGTAATATCAAAATTTCACACGTTGAGATTGCGTTACGAGTGAGTCTGGAGGAGCTTTTTCATCCAAACGCATAAATCAGCGTTTAGTGGTGGGAGGAAGACAGTCCACGCCACAAACTCCTGGAAGCTTGCATAAATACATAACGTTTATGGGAAGTTGATACATTGGTATAATATGCTTACGTATAAGTTGATTTCGAAAGTGTATGCCGTATGGCATTTTCAACCCGTAGGAGTGGAATAGCTATTATTCAGAGAAAGATTGGAATCTAATGTTTTGACGACTATGTCTTGTACCAGAGTTTACAACAAATACTAACTGTATTAGTAAATGAAGCCAATACATATTAATCATACTTTTGTGGTTATTTTGAACGGAATCCTACATAACCCAAGCTACTTTTTC
Source organism: Deroplatys truncata (assembly GCA_030765065.1). Lineage (NCBI taxonomy): Eukaryota > Metazoa > Arthropoda > Insecta > Mantodea > Mantidae > Deroplatys > Deroplatys truncata. The sequence goes on along the minus strand of CM060990.1, from coordinate 521,032,512 downwards.
TATACAAACTGTTTGTATACAAACATTTTGTTACAGCCTATCCAAAGTTTTTGTGCACCACAATAGGTTCCACCATCAGTTTATTAAAAAGCGTCTGCATACTTCTACCTTAAGCTCTTTTGTTATTGAACACTAACTGTGATATATGTGTAGATGTTGGAAAACGAATTTCAACGTATTACCCTCAAACCTTACTTCAGGAAATGTCTTCTCCTTTCTATGTTCCATATATATGAGCCATTTCATATCAGGTCATGAAATCTCTTGAAAACTTGTTGCATGCATTTGATGATTTTAAATAGAAGACACAATTTGTTAATTAGTTTGTTTATTTAGTCCCTAACTCGAATATTTTGAACACAAGGGAAAGTAACAGTTTTCAAAAAGGTGGTTGCACTCCCAAGCATTATTGCTTTTATATTTCGTTCAGAGTTTCGCATACACTCCATATTGGTCTCATTTTAAAGCTTATGAAATGTATTTTAAAGTATACTAGATTTAATGTGATTGAACAGTTTAATTGTTTATCGCAAAAATCTGGACTTTTAAAATTCGTCTTTGTGTAATATATCCGCAACCTGAAAATATTTTAAATACACACGTATTCTCTTCTTAGCCGTGTATATGTGTGTAAATTTTCAGGAAGTATACTTATAAGAACATACTTTCTCAGCCAGAACCCTCCTCATGATAAGAGCTTGGCGGCTTCTGGCTGGAGTGTAAAGCTAGAGGGGAGGGTGGATTTAAAATACAAACAAATCCTTATCCTGGAAAACCAGATTAGGCATTTCTTTCTACAGATGACCATTACAGAATATTTAGTTTGTGGAGATAGACCACTATGTCGTTTGTGATTTAAGTCTATTAAATTTACTTGTGGAAATTCGTTAAATATTTAACATGAGCATTACGGACACCGTTACAAAATGCGACTGTCGCTTTAACCCATCCAGGATTAGCAAACACATGTTCAAGAGGGAAAAAAATTGCGATCAGTGAGTCGTAAAGTGCTTTTAAAGGTTAAAATAAGGGATATACAACTTTCCCCATAAATATGAGTGTGTGCTTCACGTCGTATAGGAAGTTTTAAAATTCCAGATACGAGTGAAAGCAACAATGACGTTTGTGTATCTAGTGTTGCTGGACCCAACATCTAAGATATCTCGGTAGGTCAAGTAAATTAAGTCACCTTAGAAATTGATAAACTGACCGCCAGATCAGATTGGTGATGCGAATGAGATCAACACAAGTGTATGTATTTAAACTTTTAATACTAGTTTAGTGTTAATTTTAGGCCAAATGCCCATTAAGAAAATATCCAGGAAAGTTCAAGAAAGTATTTTGTATTGAAGGTGAGTTGGTCCCAGAAGAAAGACAGGATTCAGAAATAATTCAGATAATGATAGATGGATTCCATAATACAGACGATAGAAACCTAAACATTCCGATTTTGGCTGTTTTAGAAAGCTGGTCTTACCTATAACCAAATTAAGATAACGTTCGGCAGTGATATTTCGAACCACATGATAAGGTAGCAAAAACATTAGCTTCAGGGAGGGGAATTTTGCCGACTCCTAAAGCCAAGTCTGCTAAACCTTTAGAATATTCCGTGGTGGAAAAGACCTAGAGTTTTACATTTCTGACGATGTAAGCAGTATTATAGCGGGGGAAAAAAAAAAGAATTGCGTTTCCATTAAACAAGGAGTGCAAAAAATTAAAGAACAGAAGAGATTCATTTTGTGCAATCTAAACAGAACCTTCAGCAGGTTTAAATATAAATATCCCGATCTCAAAATAGATTTCCTAAAATTTTCTCAACTGAATCCTAAACAGTGTATCTTCCCGGCACCCAAGGTACGCATTATATTTGTGTTTAGGCTCAGAATGTGAAACTGATGCTTGATGGAATGAACATTTCCCATCTTATTGCAGATTCAGGTATTATTCTCTGTATTAATTTTAACCCCCATCACCAGATTACTATTTAAGGAAATGTGTTAACTGCCCAGTGACTGAAAACGTTGCCAGTAATGTTCGGGAAATTTTCGAAGGAAAAAGTATAGAACAGATGACTTATAAACAATAGGTAACCGTAGATCGCACACATTTAGAAATAATGCAATCACCTTTGAAAGACTTTCTGGAAAAATTCACAGCAATACTTTCAGATATTTTAACCCATAGGTTTATGGCTCAACAACAGTGTGCATTTTTATCTGAACGGAAAGAACAATTGAAAACCTAAAGAATGTAATGCAATTATTGGTTTTTCATAAAACTATGCTTTTGTCGAACAAGATTCGTTCAGGAGGGTCGCTGGAACAATAACCAGGCAATAATCTGTTTATTTGTACTTTACTTTAAAGAAAGCAATAGGTTAAAGCATAATATGTTTATTACCATATCAGAAAGTTTAAAACAGGATAAAAATGTTTTTCGTGTGTTCCAGCGCCACTCGTAACGAATATCCTAAAAAAGGAAATAACAGACCTGGAAAAAATAATTTACTTTTGTGATGGTGCTAACGCTTAGCAGAAGAATAGAGCCAATTTTGGCAGCACGTGTTTTCATGAAGAAGATTTTAGTGTTAGCCCCGAATGGGAATTCTTCACTACTTGACACGGAAAGGGGTCTTGTAATAGAATTGGAGGCACTATTAAACGTCTAGCAAAGGAAAGCCAGTCTCCAGCGAGGACAAGGTCTCATCACAATACCTCGTAAATGATTTACTTAGGCACGGAATTATTATACAATCATTACATTCAAACATTTTAATGTTTATAGTCCAAACAAGAGAGTGGTATTTTGAAGGCAAGATATGAAAACCGAAAACCAATAACAGGCACGTTATACCTACAGTGTTTCGTAACATTATCAATATCTGAAGCTATCGTGAAACTGTATTCATTTCAATGTGAAGAAAACAACGTTTCCGTTTAAACGAACCGTGCTAGGGATGATTTTGATCTATAGGTTGTTTTCTGAGAGCACTGTGCCTTGAAACGAACTTGAAAGTTTTGTGCATCCTTCCTCCCAGTCATTGTTAGCTACAGTGGATCCCAGTCCGATTTGACAGAGTGGCACTCCGGTTGACCACCAGCCCCATGTTGAGTTCACTGCGCTATATGACTAGGTAAATAAATTAATCGCATATGAATTATAAAAGATATCCTCCAGTTATTTGGCGTGCTGTTATAAAAATGTGGTACAAGTAGAGTGAGTTTTTCAGTTTTCTAAAAGTTGTGTTTAAAGTTAAATTTAAATACAAAATTGAAAAAACTTTTGAAAATTAGCTATGTTTCATTTAAGGTGATGGATATAATATATAAATAAGGTACAAGTCAAGAGGTTTACCAAGTCTCTAACATAAAAAGGACAAGAACTGTCCGTATATAAACATATTGAGGATGGTACTATTTCTGAAAATTTCTTACCTAATAACAGCAGAGATAGTCTTTTAAAACACACACACATATTTTTTATCATTATCATATATCATGTCATATCATATCAATATGTAGATCCTTTAGTGAGTTAGACCAGCTTAAAACATCTAGTCTAATCTAGGATATAGATTACATCAAAAGTAATCATTGTGCACATTTGTGAAAGTAAATTGCAACTCTTGTTTAGAGTATGTCGGAGCTAAAACTTAAAAATCAATATTATTTACAATTTAAATGTTTGCAAAAAGTCTTTATATTTAGTATTTACAAAGCGGCATTAATTTTTGGAGTAAAATTAGCAGTACAGCTTTTTTATTTAATGAATTAATCCTCCTCTGTATAGAAGGCGTGAGTGATAAGGTATGTCTGAAATGCCAAATTGAATTTATATGTATTAGTTTTCATTTCCTTTTATATGATGGGAGTGAATGAAATAATACTATGCTATTGCTGTAAGCTCATTTTTGGAATACCTGTAGGTTATATCTTGGCCTGTGTAAGTCTTGCCTGTGTGTGGTTTGTTTGTCTCGTACTGAACTTCCGTAGAATGTTATTCCGTAAGTCATAATTGAATGAAAATCACACTGCTTTTAGATTTCTTTTATTTCTAAATTGAACTAATGATCTGCTTTCAGAATGTACAGAGCTTAGTTTCCGTAGGATATAATCAGTATGGTCCTTCTAATTCATGTTACGATCAATAATAAGACGAAGAAATAGTTTTTTACAAGTTTCAGTGACTTCATTGTCTTCGTGTTTAATCTTTATGTCTGGAATGCTTTTATTTTTTGTGCAAAAATGAATATGCTTAGTCTTTTGAAAATTTACACCAATTTTGTTACTGTCAAACAATTATTTAGAATTCTGAAAATATTATTGGATAACTATGAGAGGCGACTGTTGTTGGGTCCTTTAATTATAATAACTATAGCATCTGCAAAGGGAGCGGATTGAACATGTTTATTTTTTACTCTGGAGAGATTTTTTATATATACTAGAAACAAAAATGGACTCAGAATCTAAGCTTGTGGAACACCATGCTTTATTTCAGACCATTAAGAGTATGTTTTTGAGTTATCTGCAATATTTATTATGATCTTTTGCTATCTGTTTGATAAGTATGTCGCAATACATTGATGTACTCTACCTTAGTTCCATTATAGAATAATTTTGATAAGGGTATGCTATGATTTATACTGTCAAACGCTTTTGATAGATCGCAGAATATTCCTGGTGCGTTACATTCATTATCAAGAGATTTCAGAATCTCATTAGTTTGTCTGAAAGTGGCATTTTGGATAACATGTTTTTCCTAAACCCAATGAGTTTCTTTGCCAAGGTATTGTTTTTATTTAGATGGTGACGTATTCATTTGAACATTACCTTTTCAAATACTTTGGAGAAAGCGGTTAGTAGCAATACTGGTCTATAGCTAGACATTTATGAGTTTTTCCATTTCTTGTACAGTGGTTTAACAATAGAATATTTTAGCCTGTCTGCAATATTCCTTCTAAATAGGAGAGACTATGTGTATGACTTCAAGGTTTGCTAATCTTGTCAGGACATGTTTTAACATTTTCGTAGTTTTTTCGTCATAACCTAATGAATTCTTGCTTTCGAGGGATTTTACTGCTTTATTTACTCCCGTTGTGCTCGTAGATACTATTTCTATGCAAGTAAACTTTTCTAAGCTTGTTTTCTTTAAATATGAAATAGGGTCTTCCAAATGTTGTTTGGACTGTAATAGTAAATTTTCGGTCATCTGTATATAATACTTTTTAAATAATGTTGCTACCTGCTGTGATTCTTTTGTGATGATTTGCTTTACTGTAACCTCTTTTACTTCGGTTTTTGATTGATGCTTACCTGTCTCCTTTTTATGATTTTTTTCATATTATATTAGGCTTGTTATGTGAGGACTGTATTTATCTTTCTTAACAACGTTTCTAGCTGCATTTATAACCTTTTTTATAATTTTTCAGTGTTTATTATAATGTCTGTATGGAGCACAGTTGCTTTCTCTAGTAACTATGTAAATTTCTCTTTTGTATTTGCAGGATATTTTGATACCTTGCGTTAACCAGTTATTTCTAGGACATTATCAATTTTCTTTAAATGAGATGGAAAACTTAAGTTGTGAATCCTTGCGAAAGTATTAGAAACGAGTTAAACTTGTTATTTGCGTTGTTATTCTTGTATATTTCTTCCCATGATTGCTCTAAAAGCTGGTAATTAAACAGTTTTATGTTTTCACTGTTAATGATTCGGTAGCTGGTTATACGATTCGCTATTTTGAATAGGGGATTATAATAACTAATTTTAAGTAGCTGTCCATCATGGTCTGAATGTCCATTAATTAAGGGTTGGATTTCATGTTATTCTTTTTTAGATGTATCTATGAGGATATTACCAAGAGTTGTTTTGGAATTTTTTTAATTCTAGTTGGAAATTTGACTGTACGCATAAGATTGTACGCTCTTAATAGTGAACCAATTTGTTCCTTTTGATTGCTGTCTTTCATGAAGTCTGTATTTTAGTCACCGCAGAGTATAAATTCAATCTTAGGTATGAAATGGAATTTCGGAACAGCATCTAGATTATACAGAAAGTTTTCAAAATTTGCAGCTGGAGCTCCGTATACTGTTATAATTGGTTTTTCATCTGGCTTTTTGATACGAACCGCGTAACACTCAAAAGTTTGTTCTGGGCAGTATTTATGCAGATCCATAATATCAAATTCTAGGTTTTTCTTAACAATGACACTCACACCTCCTTTAGAGAGTTTTTGTCTACCATAGTAAGCTGCTCTGTTAGAGCTATCCATTGAAATGTGTAATATTTCCTGTTTGTCCATGTGATGTTACGTTATGCATAACATGTGTTTTTACTTTCATTTTTAAAGATAATCAACAATTTAGTGACTTTATTTTTTGAACTTCGAACCTTTTGATGAAATACTGTTAGAGAGTAATACTTTTTGTTGATTTTGTATAATAGTTGTTTACTTCCTTTTTTTTCAATTACTTGTAATGCCCTTCCACATCTCCCATTTAGCCTAAAAAGTGGATATTCTACTGTTAACAATTGCAGGAATACCACTGGTACTTCTCACGGATGTATATCAAACGCCCTCAGCATAAATGCAATCTATGTGCATTGTAACAGTATCTCTCAATGAATGTCACGTCTATAATTCCATGTGGCCTTTTCTCTCTCGACTAAGAAACTGGTGAAGTTTCCGATTAACCGTCCCCACCTTCATGTTAATCCAAGGCTTATTATGTTACCAGAAAAGATTCACAAAGCTCACATTTGTATGGCTACTGGCCTCAGCAATGTGGTTGATGTCCATTTCAATTAATTATCGCACAGAGAAGTCCAAAAAAATCGAACAAATGCCGCTCATTTTTGTTAAATATAGTTTAACTTGGCATTAGTTGGCTCATAGCCTATTTGAACTAAAGTGACAGATCGTAAATTGCTATTTGCTGCATTATTATGACGCGCCCTTTCGGCAGATATACGAGTTGAATATCCTGCCCTTGGGTTTTTATATAGGCAACCCATTAAGTGGCGAATATGTCTTAGGTTCATTTTCACAGCCCGCTTTACAACATGTTTGCTTAGTGTAGCGGGATGGGTTGTCTGGTGGCGGATTTGATTTTGGTGCTCTACAGTCCAGGTAATGAGTTCTGAGGAGGTTAAGGTTTTCTAGGCGCTCAGGGTAGAGGAAGGGTGATTTAGTGTGCATGGGACTCTTCTCTCTCGGGATTGATATGGATATGAGATTGAAAACACGTAAAAATTCTCCTTCTCTGTCTCTTAGTCTATGTGAAGATCCACAAAGGTAATATAGATTTTTATTTTTGTCTCGACATTCCCGTCACACAAGCTTGACCAACACAACCCCGTCTATAATTCTAGATTAATAACCATGCTTCCCTTAACTGTTTCCGTCTTACAAAAATAATTGCGACGATAAAATATTCGTTATATCTTAAAATTAACACTATTTTCCGCGAATGCATTATGAGTAGAGAAGCGCAAGTATCCCCTACAAAAGCTGGACCTGAAGTTTTGATGTGACACACGTTTTCAGCCTCGATCCAGTCTTAGCTAATTCTCTTCTCTACTCCATTTTACTAGCTTAGTTCCTCCCTTTTTCTATGCACGTGCTTTTTATGTTTCTATTGGTTATTTTCTATATTTTTACCTGCTTTCATTGGTTAGACAGAATTAGAAAGTTCGTCTTCTCCGTGTTTATCATTAGCTGGTTATTTTCGCCTGAGTGAGTTTCCTGTCCCCAGATTTCCCCATTCTTTATATTCTGAGCCAGACTGGTCTTTCCGGGGTCCATGATTTCTATAGCTGTTAAGCGTTTCTTACTGACTTATCTTCTGGTTGCATCGGAAATCTCGCAAACATTCTCGATTTTAGCTGGTTTCTTTCCCTTATGAATTATGTGGTTTCTTCGGTTTTACATTTATTAATTTTCATTTATATTTAAATTATCTTATTTATTACATAAGGTTCCTTTTCTTAATCTCTGTCGTTACCTTCTTATTCGCTCCTTTACTTATCCTTCTTATTTAATTTGTTGCTTTCTAATGTTTTAATTATTTCCTTTCCTATTCTTATTCTTGTTAGTGTTATTAATATTCTCAATCTTATTATATTTATTATTATTATTGCCATTTCTTTTTGGGAGAATATTATTGCTTCAAATGTCCTTCAGGTAAGGAGGCTATTTTTCATTTCAGGGGGAAGTTATTGGCTTGCCTGAAAACCCACTGAAATTAATCAGCTTTATTTATTTTTGTTAAAAATTGTACTGTCTTTTCTTATTCTGTGTTTCTTTACTTTTCCCCAGTCTCGTGTGTCTGGATTTCTTGTACTAGTTCATATACACGAACATACATAAATATAACAATTTCGCTTTACATAGTGGACCTGGAAAATAAAAAACAAAATGTCTCCAGAAACTTGCATTATGTGCATTCTTGTGCCTCTGCGGCTCATTGATTTTTAAAACACATAGACATTACTACCAACATGGCTAACTCTCTAACGTTATCTTCTGTACGTTTTTGGCTAGCTATTTTACCAATTACATTATGGTATAGTTTCAGTATTTGACGTCGCTGCATGAGCAAACCTGTTAATAGTTCGTCTTCCCATCGTTAATATGCGTAACATTTTGATTGGCTGCGCTTATTTAGCAGCCTATTATTAGGCGCTAATGGTGCTTTGCTTTTACTAGTGATGCTTACGCTCAATGCTTCACTTAAAAATGTATGCACTTTGCTGTCGCGCACTTTGTTCGTTTGCGCTTGCTTAGGACAGCCCCTTCTCTACCTGACAGAATCTATGGGACCCGCCTGTCTGTCCGACCTCACATTATGTGAACTTCCCTATCAGATCTAGACTTAGTATTACCCTCCTGAATTGCAATAATGAGGTACTGTGTTAGTTCATGAATCTATACCCTACAGTTGCACACAAATAAAATGTTTGCTTACAGTTTAAGCACTTAATAAAATACTCTGTATATGCGTACATGCATATATACACACATACATATATTGAAAATCAAATGAAATTAAGCTATTGAAAAGAATATAAATCAGAAAGAAAATATGTACATAAAACTTAATGGCTTCTAACATATTTTGACATTTGGCATGTCTTTGCTTTTGATATTTCTAGCAGCTTCTTTTTTAGCTCAATGTCTTTAATTGCTGCTCTCATTTTCAGGGTGAAACCTTATGCCTTTGTGGCGGTGTTGGTTACATGTAAAGTGACTTTAAGTGTTTATAATCTATTAAGAAAATTGAGTCTTGCTTATGATAACAATTATAATATATGACAATATGTGACCTGCTTCTCAAATGAGACATTGTTAACGAACACCATGTACTTCTCGGAATTTTAAATCATTTGGGTTGCCTTTCATTGTTTTGTTCTGTCCTCACGCTATAAACAAACACATTTATTAAATTTATCCCCCAAACATAAGTATTTACGAATCACATATGTGCGTTTAGAGGCATTAATAGTCATAGGTCAGCTTTAGTCCGCCAATCAAATTACAGCATTTTGTCATGTGACCTCCCCTCCCACCAATCAGATCGTTTGGCGAAAGCATTTTAATATCTGAAGATAAGTGAAGAAACATTTAACCTACCAAATCAGCTCGCTGTTTGCGGAAACTACAATTTAAACATGAAGATAATAATTAACTTCACATGGAGCTATAATTATCGTGAAGGAATTAAGGGAAAGGATTATGAGGTAAAATGAATAATCAAAACAACAATAATTTTAAGTATCTTTATTTGTCACTAAAATAAATAATCGATTAATAAAAATACTTATAAACACGTGGATTGAAAATGTTACCTCACAAAGTTCATGGAAGATGGATGACACTTGTATGTCGTGCGTAAGTACTTGCACGATCCTCTGGCAGTTATTATTGCAACTGGTCTTACTGAATATAAATTGTCTTCGACACAAAGGCTTGTGAAAGTGATGTCTGTGGTTGCAATTGTAAGTACATGACCTTATGAATATGAATTGCAATTGCAAGCACGCGATCTTAGCAGGGTATGTTACTGTAGATTGTCTGTAATTTCTGGGTATAAAATCATGTTAATGTCTTTTTAGTGTAAATAGAAGCGTGATACAAGGAATCCACCACCTATAAGGTTTACTTGCACTATTTGTATACATCTCATTTAGAATTCCAATTTTTTCACTCTATACCATATATCATCATCCTTTTTACACGGTTTGTCATGAAATGACTTTCATGGTGTTTTAAGGCAGCACATACGTAGAGCAGCAAAGGGCGGATCTAGAGACATGATTTATTCAGTATACATATAATCATTCATAGCTGAAATAAAGGTTTGGCGCGCTGTATTTGCAGACATGTAGAAATGTATTTCTGCATATAATACCATATCTGATGCCAACGATTTCAAAGTAGATGACTGAACGATAAGCTTAGTTTTCCTTTTAAAAGACCGTACTGGAGGACCGCACTGCAAGAATATTCTCGTTGCTTCTATAAAAGCAAACTTGTCGGGAAGTGTATTCAATTTTAACATACAGTATACAATGACAACAATATGAAAGTTCAGTCATAAAATTTATCCAAATATAATCTGCAAAATCGAACCAACATTTATGTGGAGAAACTTTTGCAAACAGTTTACAAATATGATCTTCAATACCACATCAATACTATTAAAGTTTACCTTCCATTTGCGCAATCTATAATAACCTTTAAACACATTGCACATTAGATTGAAAGCTATATTTTCATGATTAAAATTTTCTGTTTCTTTGAGAAGCCAGAACGTAAAACTATCTGGCAGCAATTCTTCATAGTTTCGGGTTACATATAAATGTATACAGCTTTGATGGATTGATTTTCCAGCAAGATACAATGAACATGCACCAAAAGTTCCAGCAATTATATTATGAATGTGCAGTTTCCAGAACTAAAAAAGAATCAAGCATAAGTGTTGTGCTTTAACATCCTTAAACAGAGGGAGTCAAATAACGTGTCCATGGGAACTTTGATCATCATAATGAAGTCGTGTTAAATTATTTGTTACACCAAAGACATTTTAACCACTAGAACCAAAACCTTTACTGTTCCTTTCGGTTTAGGATATGTGTACCTCCCTTAATGTAAGTAAACAAAGGTTTTCTAAAATTAGCTGGCCTATCTTCTGGCCTATTTTTATTTTTAAATACCTAGTTGAATGATGATAAAACACAGTAATCCAAACATTTCCACTGCAATCACAATCGATAACTCCGCCTCCAATGCTTACACGAGGCGCATCCAGAAATTAAGTTTCGCTATTTTTTAAAAACAAAGAGAAGTTATATAGTTATATGAAAATATTTTTTGCAACAGGTACAGCAATGTTTTAGCTATTTTTTGCGATATTCACCACAAGAATTGAGACACTTGTCCTGTCATGGGATCAACTTTTATATTATCGTGTCGTAGAAGTCTGCCACCTGTGCAAGGAACCAGCGTGTGATAGTCGTCTTCAGCTCCTCGTCGTTGTCAAAACGCTGGCCGGAGAACAGGAATTTCTTGAGGTGCAAGAAAAAATAGAAATCGCTGGGAGCAAAATCAGCTGTATAGTGGATGATCAAATAGCTCCTAGGCAAACACCCCTGGAACAGTTGCTGTGCGCCGAGCCGCATATGGACGAGCATTGTCATGGAGCTGTACAGTGCCTGCAGTAAGCACTCCACGCCTCTTGTTTTGAATGGCACGTCGCAATTTCCGCAGTGTTTCACAGTAACGGTCGGCGTTCACTGTTTCACCTCTGAACAGGAAGTCAATGAGCAGAGTACCTTCCTGTCCCAGAACATTGTTGCACACCACTTTCTGCACCGACACAGTCTGTTTGAATTTTGTCTTCACCGGAGATCCATTGTGACGCCAATGCATTGACTGTTGCTTGGTTTCCGGAGTAAAGTGCGAAATCCACGTCGCATCGCCCATGACGATCCTGTCGAGGGGCTCGCCGCCGTCATCATGATAGCGCTGCATAAATGTCAGTGCTGTTCCTAAGCTTTTCGTTTTGTGCTCGGTTGTCAGGTTTCTCGGCACCCACTTCGCACACAATTTCCTTAATAGCAGGTGCTTAGTGACAATGTCATTCAACAAGGATAACGATATCTGCGGAAAATGGCTGCTGAGCTCCGTAATCCTGAAGCGACCGTTCTCCACGATGCGTTGCCGCACCAGCTCAACAAGGTCATCATTGCTGAGGGAAGCTCGCCCACTGCGCTCTTCATCGTGGACACCTTGACGACCTTCGAAACTGTGCTTACATTGCGACGCACCATCTGTTTGCTCATGATTTTCGGCCCGTAGACCTGACAGCTGGCGATTAATTTCGATCGGCACTATGCTTTGTGCACTAAGGAAATTTATCACTGACCGAATCTCGCAGGCGGCGGGAGAACGAATAAAGGCCGCCATTTCGGGATACTGCTACCGCGCTACTAGCACCAGGCGGGACCAGTCCGGCCGGCATATGATTGATAAGTCATAGATCTGTTACGCAGGCGCAATATTCCCGGCTAAATATGTTTACTTTAAAGGAAACAAAATCGCGAAACTTACTTTCTGGATACGCTGTGTATCATGAAACCGATATAGTTCAGAACATCCTACAATTCTTCCGTAATAAAGCTTTGGTATTTCAAAAGCAATATATATGTTTCCACTGGTTTAACATTTTGAGGATTTAAATTTTGACTATAGACTGCAAATAAGTCGAATCCAGCGCTGTGTTTTGTGTTTCTTGTGGGAGTTATTCCGTTGTTGTAACGTCATTAAACTTTAGTGCGGGTGACGGTTTACTGAAAAGATTAGCATTTTATCATTACTCATACGTTTTTATTCATAATATGTATGCCCCCTCAATGGGTTTAATTCTTTGGTAACTTAATTTAATTTTAAACGTACCCTTATTAGTTTCCTCAATATCGATAACCGAAAACTCTTCGTTGCATTTGGCCGGTACATATGTTACAAAAAGGGAATCCCATCATCGTTTTTCCGTAACTATAACATTATGGTACTACCACATTTGGTTAAAGCTTGGTATTCAAAGTTTAATTCTAAATATTTAATGCGTAGGCTTTTGGTTACCAACAGTTTCAAATTTTTGTACCAGATCATTATCTGCAAAGAGGAAATGAAGGTCCGTGTATTTGTATTGCAAGGTTACAAAAGATAAAAAAGAGAGAGATATTTACCTTACCTTGCTGGCGTCTGTTGAAGATGCGTCTTTGAATGTATATTGAAGAGGTGTGATTCTTCTAAGACTAGGCACAGCCCCTCATATACTGCTTCTTCAATGGCTTAGAAAGTTCAATTTGGACACCATAACATTTCAAAACTTGAGCTGCACGCTATAAAAGTGCAACTGACGTCAGGAAATGCATCATTTCTCTGTGGTTTGTAGAGATACGACATGAGCCTTATCATCAAACACGTAATTATCGTTTTCTAATATTCATAAATCTTTTTGTCTTCATGCATCAGATTTTAAATGCACTTATTTGTTTCTATAGGAAAATAAAGGGTATAACAATGCTAAGTGAAGAGGCAAAGGAGTATCCTTATTTCAAATCCCAGGGTCTTATTTACCATATCAAAGTAAATTCTTCAGCAGAAAATGAAAATTATATGAATTGTTTTGAAATCTCTCTATTGCAATGGATGAATAAGGTATTATAAAAACCTTAGCCAAGCAAAATGTTGGCTATTACTATTAAAACTAAGATATTAGTATCATGCTATAGGTATTAGTTTTCGACGTATGGATCAGTTATCTCTAGAGGTGAAATGAACGTGATTCAAAACGTTTGCCAAAATAACCCTGACTTTCGTCGCGGTATCGTTCGTGTTATCTTATTTGCTGAGCGCCTGTTATTGTTTTATTATTTTGAATTTGGGTTCTTTGTCCTCCGCCTAGCTATTATTGTGCAGTGGAGCAAATCTCTTGAACAGGGTGTGTAAACGGAAAGGAGTTGTTACTAAAAGATAACACTGATAAAAGAATTTGTTTTTACACTTTTATTGCCGTCACACTTTATTAATTTCACATAATTACTCTTGACACACGCCTGACTGAAACTGTTATATTTTCGAATGTAACTATAATCACTTATTTGCCGCGCATTATTAATTCGCGTATTTCACATTTTGTAACTAACTTTACGACGCGAGAGATTCTGTAGAATTGCGTAACGTGTACTTCGTGAATGCTTCTGTTGTACTGCGCGACGTGTAACTCGTGAATGATTCTGTAGAACTGCGCGACGTGTAACTCGTGAATGATTCTGTAGAACTGCGCGACGTGTAACTCGTGAATGATTCTGTAGGACTGAGCGACGTGTAACTCGTGAATGATTCTGTAGGATTGCGCAATACTTGTCTCTGGCTTCAGAATTTATACTCCCTCACCCCGATATGCCTAAACATTATAACAGAGCTGCTATTGGTTAATAAAGCGCGCCAACATTAGCGTCTATTTTTATATCCAATCAAAATTACGAACACATATGCTCTAGGGTAGATATTCCCTCCATTTCTAAAGAAAGGCACGCTACTCTGACGTCATTTGTTTGTCTCTTCTAATTGATAAACAACTCACCCCCTCGTTTCATTGTTACCCGCTCCTATTGTCAGTTTCAGTGAGGCCGTGTAAAATTATTTCCTAACAATCCTTATAATTAACAAACATCTCAAATCATTTTCATACAATAATGTTAATTTACACTACAATCACTCTGGCATTCACAGTGTTGTGATATAAAATACTGCCTCATATGCCCCACTAGAAAAATAATTATAAATATTTACAACCTTTTTCTTTAAAATTTTATAATTGGGTTTTTAGTCACCTGAGTCTTGTAACACACGGTATTTATCACTTGCACGTAACACCGCACTCTAATTTTACACACGTTATACATCTTGCCTTTTTCTCGCCACTATTCACTGGCTCGGGTCTAATGTGTTTATATACATACATCTGATATTCCAAGTTTTTTATAGCAAATATTTTACCGTGAACTATTTAGGTCACTGGTATAAAATGGTTATACTTTCTTAGATTATTGGCATAGAAATTTCTACACTCAAGATTTTTAACCTTGTTTATTTTGTAATTATGGAACACATTTACCAAAATATTCATCCTCTACACAAATATATTTACATCTGTTAATTCTAGACATAATTTCACATTATCTGTGTGCTACATAAGTGTTTTGTTTTAATTATCTTTACCTTTTTATTGTTTTGTACTTTATATTCACAATACTCTTTGGATTATATCTACATACTTTTACTTTTATATGACCTTAAATTATCATTATTACATGCTTCATTTCAAATGTGGTTACAGTTTATAAAATTTTTTTTGGCCTGACTTTATTTCTCCTTTCTTATGACATATATACATAGCTAACCCTCTTACATTCCAATACTTTGTTCTGCAGTTCAGCTTTACTTATCCTGGATTTGTTGTTTTCTTTTTTTAAGCGGTCATTGCTATTCCCTCTCCTGAATCAAATTTTCTATGGCTAAATATTGCTCGTATTCTGTGCTGTACCGTAACATTCGAAAATCTGTTCATGAATAACCTCCTAAAGGATTTATATGAAATTTCGCCCCCTAATACCATTTGTAGCCAATCTAAAATTTTCTGATCCAAACATCTTTTGACAACTATCATTTTTAATGCTTCCGGTATCTTTTTAATTTGAAAGTACTCTGACAAGTCTGCAATAAACTGTACTGGATTGGAGTTTTCATTAAATTTTGGAAGTGGTAAATCACTTAAGATATAATTATAATTTTGAAGACCCTTATTCCCATATTTAAATTCTCTAACGTTACTTGTGCACTCTGAGTTTCAGCGTGAGCTATGGATGAAGCCGCCGCGTCACTCACATTATTAGTCATACCTGAGGAACTACCTCTGTCATTATTCTGTACATCAGATACATTAACATCACATATATTGACCCTTGAATTCAATTCTAACCTATTTACAGTACCTTGCAGACTTTCTATTGTCTGTTCCAATTTTTTATTTTTCTCATTTTGAACAGCTTGGTGCTTGTTAATTTCAGAAGTTAGTTTTTTATTCAAATCTACAGACAAAACTTTAACTTTTTCAGACAACTTATTTCTTTGTGTTTTCGACTCATTCTAAATTTCAGATATCTCCCCTCTGAAATTAAATTGCACCTGAATTAAATCTGCATTCGTAGCCTCCATTATCTCTCTTAGCTCACTTGAAATGCTATTCATTCGGCTACCTAACCCTGTACATTTTTACATCAACATGTTCAATTTTATTATTAACCTCACTTTTTTGGTTAGATATCTCCCTGCTTATATCTGACATTTTCTTTGAAACTTTTCATATCTCACTTGCTATTATTTCCTGATTTTCAATTCTAATTCTTGTCATACTACTATCAAGTTCCATAAATTTCTTTTCAATTTCTTCCCTGTTTTGATCTAATTTTTGCTCTAATTTCTCATTACTCTTACCAATATCTTCAATATTTTGATTTAATTTTTGCTCTAATTTATCAATACTCTGAGTTAGTTTTTGTTCTAAACTCCTATTAATATCTTCCCTGTTTTGATTTAATTTTTGCTCTAGTTTCTCATTATTCTTACCAATATCTTCCCTTAATTTCCTATTACTCTTTCCATATCTTTCCTTAATTGATCTGTACTCGTAATACCCTTATTTAATGTTTCACCAAAATTTCTCTGCATTTCAATCATACCAGCATCAAAATTAACATTTTTTACTATTCTATTGTCACTTTCTTCACTAATATTTCCTCCCTCAAATCCTACATTGTTTGAGCTATTTTCCGTAACCTGCATTGAATTACGGCCAACTGTTACATTACCTCTTCCATAATTGTTTCTTCAGTATTATTAGTGGACATTGTTTTCTTAATTCTTCCACTTCTCAACAACATTTAATAACTCACAATTTTTTTAGGATACACAAAAAATGTACAATTTTCTAACCTTTATGATGCTATCTGATGATGTTACTTTGATATCCAGCTTCCTGCCCCTTTCTCCTAGATGTTTATGTCGCCTCTGCGTCGTACTACGATGGATCTGCGTCGTCTCCCTGTCTTGGTGTCGAATTCCACTGTTGTCATCTGTTCACGTAGTTACTGATGTCCTCTTATTCACGTCGTCTTTTGTTCTGGTGGTTGTTTCTGGGATCTGCGTCTTGTAGTTAATTGCACTGCTCCATTCACTCCACGTTCTGGTTATTATGTCCCTTCCTGGTCATTTCGCCCCACGTTCTGGGAGCCAATTTGTCGCGGTATCGTTCATGTTATCTTATTTGCTGAGCGCCTGTTATTGTTTTATTACTTTGAATTTTGGGTTCTTTGTCCTCCGGCTAGCTATTATTACTCAGTCGAGCAAATCTCTTGAACAGGGTTTGTAAACGGAAAGGAGTTGTTACTAAAAGACAACACTGATAAAAGAATTTGTTTTTACACTTTTATTGCCTTCACACTTTATTAATTTCACATAATTACTCTTGATACACGCCTGACTGAATCTGTTATATTTTCGAATGTAACTATTATCACTTATTTGCCGCGCATTATTAATTCGCGTATTTCACATTTTGTAACCTACTTTACGACGCGAGAGATTCTGTAGAATTGCGTAACGTGTACTTCGTGAATGCTTCTGTTGAACTGCACGACGTGTAACTCGTGAATGATTCTGTTGAACTGCGCGACGTGTAATTCGTGAATGATTTTGTTAAACTGCGCGACGTGTAATTCGTGAATGATTCTGTTAAACTGCGCGACGTGTAACTCGTGAATGATTCTGTAGAACTGCGCGACGTGTAACTCGTGAATGATTCTGTAGAACTGCTCGACGTGTAACTGTGAATGATTCTGTAGGACTGCGCGATACTTGTCTCTGGCTTCAGAATTTATACTCCCTCACCCCGATATGCCTAAACATTATAACAGAGCTGCTATTGGTTAATAAAGCGCGCCAAAATTAGCGTTTATTTTTATATCCAATCAAAATTACGAACACATATGCTCTAGGGAAGATATTCCCTCCATTTCTAAAGAAAGGCACGCTACTCTAACGTCATTTGTTTGTCTCTTCTAATTGATAAACAACTCACCCCCTCGTTTCATTGTTACCCGCTCCTATTGTCAGTTTCAGTGAGGCCGTGTAAACTTATTTCCTAACAATGCTTATAATTAACAAGCATCTCAAATCATTGTCATACAGTAATGCTAATTTACACCATATCACTCCTGCATTCACAGTGTTGTGATATACAATACTGCCTCACTTTATGGCCACCCATAAGTGATCACTGAGGATTGATCAAATTAAAATGACTTTAGGAAAAAGCAGAGGTATAAAATCAAAAGGAAGAGAACTAGGTTTTCTGTCACATTTAAACAAAGTATTTTTATGTAAGGCAACATTTCAGTACCTCGTGCATGTTTTAATCATTGGTATGGCTTACCTATCTGGCAATCCTAATTACAAGGCTTACAGAAAAGGTATGAAAATAAAACCAAAGGTTGAGCAGATCATAAGAAAGCCAGCCATAGATTTCAGCAATCGTGCGGGCATTTCCGAATTAATCAAACTCCAGAATTCTCTCACTGAATCCCGCATTGCTGTTTATTCAGGATTAAGATGTGAAAACATTATTTTTACGGTAGGACAATTTCTGATAAAGGATTTAATTTACTGTAAGATTCTACCGAAAACTATTACAGTGTCATTGTTAATCACACGGCAGCCATGGCTAAGAGACACGTGTGTAAAGGATGTAGTCAAGGGTTTTCTTTAAACGGCATACTCTCACAAATGCGAATAAAGATACAAAGGGTATTCTAGCCTGCCCACCATGTGCGTCAGGATAGAATCGTGTTTATTGCGATGAATGTAATAGGTAGTTTAGGAGTAAACTCTGTTACTAAAATCATAAACAAAATAAGCTTTGAAGAAAAACTGTATGCGATAAGAAGCTATTTTTAAGCTTTGTAATAAACCAATGTTGCCCAATCACGAATACATTAAAATTCATTGTAAAAACCACAAAAGTAAGGAAATGTTCGGATTTTTCTCCATATACTGACCTTATCACCAAAATTACTTTCCTCTGGAAAGGTGAAGTTTGTTTTTTACGATAAATAGTACACATAATCAACACCTTATGGGGAAACAGTATTCATAAGCGTTCGCAACTTGCTATGCCTCGAACAATTTTGTTTTATTTGTGAAAAAAGCGAAATCATAGACAGTGATTGTCGTCAATGTGGGAAACGGAGACATTCATTTATGAACCACCCTATTTACGAATTAATGAAGTACTTAAGACAGGGTAGGCCATTTTGCGATAAAAATATTGTCATAGTTCACAATGCTAGGGTTTACGATTTTCAGTTTTGTTTTTGAATATGCCATAAAAGCAGAACGGATTCCAGATTTAGCTTTGAATGCGAATAAGGTCTTGAGGATGACAATGGAACATCTGGTGCTTTTGGATATTTAAATGTTTTACCCATGAGCCTAAGAAGCCTGCCTTAGGCACTTGGAGTAAGTTCGTCACTAAGGTCTATTACCCTCTTTTTCAACACATGGGAGAATTTGAATTACATTGGCCCATACCCAGAGGATAAACATTATGGAACAAACTAAATGACGGATAGAAAACGAAATGAACATTTGAAATGGTACATTTCAAAAAAGGACTCCATTTTTGTAATAAACAAGAATTATAAATATATTATCAGGCCCATATTTTCGTTTTAAAACAGACTCGCTGTGTTTCCAGAAATTCATTTATGGCAACTGGGAAAATTGACGTGTTTCAGGAATCCATTATAATTTCTTCGGCATGTAGTAATAAGGTGTTTAGGAAAAAAAATTCTAAAATCGAACACCTGATTGCTCACGGGGGCTACAGAAAGGCACACAAGTAGTCTAATGTGGATCATATACGAGGAAATGAAGAGAGACGTGATAATAAAGCATGCAGAAAACGGCAGAGAAGTTAGGCTGCCAGAGCTTCCCAACCTTATGGTGGATGAGTTTTGTGAGCAGACGAGGGAAGTCTATTGATTTAATGACTGTTATTGGCAGGAAATTAAATTGAGCTTTATTTATGAACGCTCTTTAACTACTATGGTCCTTAGCATCCCATTCTATAGTGGGCGTGAAAGACCGGAAATGTTGCTCAGAGGCCTCTTATCAGGCTTGAGGTTCTTTTACGTACCGTAAATCTACGACAACACGGGACCACCGGCTTTACTTCCCTTCCGAAGGAAGCCACGCTAAGGATTTTTACGCCCGAAAAAATCCATCGCCCTCCGCCGGGTTTAAACTCGCGACCTTATTGTTATTGGCAGGAACAGAGTGTCTTATTGTAAGGAATATTTGTATAACGGACATTAAGAAAACACTGGAGGATAGATACAACGCTACCATGCCTAGATTGAAACAATATTAGGAGTGGGATATGTTATTCACGTTATGTGGGAGTGCGAGTTCGACGAAAAGATTATTAAAAAATATACAACCTTACAACATGATCCCATAGTCCAAAATGCACCTCTCGTACTTCACGATTGTCTTATGGAGGTCACAGGGAAGCAACTAAATTGAACAGAGGGGGCCAAAAAGCTACGAATCGGCTGCTCGTTGCTGTCTGCCGCTATCATATAAAGATGCGGATGAAGCCATACAACATTTCCAAATTACTTTTAAAGGATTTACTTACGAACTTTATGAAAGTAGATGCTGAAACTGGCCACCGTTGTTGGCCATACATTTTGGCACCTCTTTAGGAAACTATCCATCACTCACCGTAGTTCACGTTGAGAAATCCTTTCAATTTCATGGCGAATATTTGGTTTTAATTCTTCCAGGGTGTGAGAGTTTATCTTGTACACTTTATACTTTAAGTTATCCCCCAGAGATAGAAATTGCAGGAGATTAGGTCGGGGGACCGAGGAGGCCCCAAATCTCACCTAATATTCTGTCCTCAAACGCAATTCAATTGTTCTCTTCGAAATATTGGCCGTATGAGCTGTTGTAGAGTCTTGTTGAAAAAAAGGAAAATCCGGCCCCGTGTATTTTAATTCCCCAAAAAAGGGGGGGAGAAATTGTATTCGCGTATGTACGGGCGTCAACTGTTGACTCGAAAACAATTGGCCTTAAAACTCTTTCTCCGCTCATGGCGAACCATACATCAACTTTTTCCTCATGAAGGGGTACTTCATGAACAATATTAGGTTTGTCAGAGCTCCGATAGTGATTATTTTGTGTACATACACATATCCATGAAGGTGGAACCAAGCCTCGTCCGTGAAAAGTATTAAATATGGGTCTATTTCGCCTTTGGGTACTCTATTGAGACTCCACTCAGAAAATGTGCACCTAATTACAGGATCACCTGGTTGAAGAACATGTGCCATAGTTATTTTGTATGGTTTTAGCTTCAGCAATTTGGTAGCTCTTCACGCAGAGCCATAAGAAATGCCTGCCTGTTGTGAAAGACGCCTAAGTGATTTTTGTGGGAAATTCTCCAAACGATGACCGATGTCGTCTAATGTTTCTTCGGTAAGAACCGTACGCCATATTTTAAATTTCTTAGCCTGAACATTTCCTGTGACCTGAAATTTATTGTAATGTTCATGGATTGCTGTACGCCCTGGAAATTTTACCCCTGGATATCTTTCTGCAAATCGTACTTTCACTTGGCGAGCTGAGTTAACACATACGAATCAGAAATAAATACACGCTGTGCAGTAGAAAACATATACTAAGCCATAATATACTTTGTGACTAAGTACAGGGCAAAATAACTCGTAATAATTTAACTACATCACATAACCGTCAACTCAATACTCCACTTCACACTGCAGAGCAATACCACGTCAACAGCGTAATGTTGTTTATAGCAGCAATGCGTTATCATGTTTCCACATGCCCAGTGGAAGAATACTGCGCAGCCGGTTCGTAGTTTCTTGTCTCTCCCGTTATAAGAAGACCAAGGAGTGTGATGCTATTACATATTGCGATGTAATGTCTCTTTATCCTTGGATTTGCGTATACTACAAATTCCCTATAGGTCATCGTAAATTATATATTGGGGATGAGTGTAAGGACATTCAAGACATTTTAAAATATAGAGCGTAATTAAATGTCTCGTTCTACCAGTCGATTGTTCCTTGGCGTTGCCGTCAAAGGCTAATGTTCTTTATTTGTCGTACCTGTGCTGAAATGTGCCAACAGGAAGCGTGCACCCATGCTGACGAGAAGCACGAAATTGCTGGAACTTGGGTTGTAGATGAAATGAGTTAGGTATTTGAAAAAAGCTTATAAAGTGTGTGAAACTTACGAATTTTAAGATTGTCGGATTGGACCAATAAGATCGCTGCAAAGCGAGGGGGGTTTGTTTATATATTATATACATACATTTTTAAAACTAAGAGCGGAAGCTAGTGGCTATCCCGCTTGGGTTATGACCGAGCAAAAGAGAACATATGTATTACAAAAAAATTCAAAAGCGAAGGAATACTTTTAGACAAAACAGCAATTTCTAAATCTCCTGTAGTTAGATGTGTATTGGGACAAATTGACAGAAAATAATAATTGATCGCGGACTAAAATGATAAAAGATTCCAAGAAGTTGTACAATATGCATCGAAATACAATGATTGTGGTTTTTCGAAGATTAAATGGTTTGGCTATCTTGGAGATATTTAAAAAAGGTAGCTCCTACTCTATCGCATACCAATGAGGTTTTGGGAGCCTATCTGACAACGGGAGCAAGACTTAAAATGTACTCGTACTAGGAACCTTTGGACAGGTCGGTCCTTTAAATGGACACTGATTCCATATTCTACTTGATTAACACCAAAACCTCATCAAGGATGGTACAATATCGGTGACATGACTGACGAAATCGCAGAATATGGATCTGGAGCTCTTATTTCGGAGTTTGTATCTGGAGTTCCCATAAATTATGCATATTAAAATACATTTGACAAACAATAACACCAAGACAGATACCAAAGTTCGAGGAATAACTGTAAGTTACGCTTCAATGCAGCTTGTCAATTTTGAATGTATATAAATGTGATTTTAAATAATATTACATTTAGTGTGATGGTTGGAACGGAAAAGAAAATTAAGTGGAAGAGGGGAGTTCTTGTAATTTCGGGACCCCAAGACAAAATGTATGGAATATATTTTCAGAAGAGATGACGATTAGAGGACTCTTGCGAACCCTTGCCCTTCGGCTACGGTTGACGGGATATATAAATAGGAGCGACTAGAGAGAGCCTCAGCTCAGAGTGGACCCTGGAGGGTGGAAAATAGTTTTAAATTGTCTCGAAAATCCTGGAGCACCTTGCTTAACTAGCCCTGCTTCCCGTTCACATTTTGAACAGTTATCCACCCATTGACATAGAAGCCCTTTGGAGTATGTTACCTTAACACCTTAAACTGAACAAACTTCGAAGATGCACGAATCACTGGAAGAAGATAGAACGCACATTGACGGACTGCCGTCCATGATTTTCAGACGTCATGCGGGTAAAGCCTCCGGTAATTCAATTTCGATATCCTTTCACTCTAATCATTAGCGGTAGTTACGTCGGGGAGAAAGTCTTCTGTGTAAACTTCATTTAAAAATCGGAAATATTTATGCACTGTATTAATATTTAGGGATATTGCGTGGTGTTACAGTGAAAAATCCGCGCTTCCTTCTGACTTGACAGGAGTCAAGTTTCATGTAGGATTACCTGAATTTAAAAATATAAAAGGAGTACCCGTATTAATTGTATTGGATGACCCTCTAAACTCTGCATACTGTAAAGAGGTTTGTGATTTATTCACCAAAGGAAGCCACCATAGAAATATAAGCGTTATTTTAATTACTCAAAATTTGTTCCATAACGCAAAATATTGTACAGATATTTCGTTGAACGCCAAATTTCTACTTGTCTTTTAACATACTAGGGATAAAAATCAGGTTACGCATTTGACTAGGAAGGCGTATCCCCAGGATTGGAGAGCCCTCTTTGAGGCATACATGGATGTAACGGAAAAGCCTCATGGTTACCTTCTTTTCGATTTATGTCAAGAAACTAATGAATTACTTACGTTTAGGACCAACATATTTCCCTCTGATAATAAGCCTATGCCAGTGCATGTACTTCTAAAAAATTAAATTAAATGGAGTTTTATTTATGAGCGCTGTTTAACCTCTAAGAAAGAATGCGCAAGCGCATAAAATCGAATTATCACTTGTTGCAGGTACGTCATAAAGCCAAACCAAGGTTAAGGAATGCCATATTACAGACGGACGACAACGATTTAATATATGCAATCGTTGAATGTGCGTTAAACGTTTTGAATTGCAATTGTAAGTTAAGTAATTGTTCAAGAAGAAAACACGGGCGGTACAAAACTTGTCTTAGAAGGTTGGTTAACAAAAACGAGGAAGCTTCTGCTAAAAGAAAAATATAATACAAAAGGTTTTTTTTAATTCCTATGCTGGTAGCTTTCTCACAGGAATAATTAATTTAATGAAGTCTTAAATGTTGCAAAATTATGATTATTATATTTTTAATGCATATGCTTGTAAGAAAAAAAGGGACGATTAGGCAAAAAACTAAAAATCTATACAAGCAATGGATTCAAAGAAGATCAAAAATACCACTGCTGCCGCCTACCCCTGTCAGGAAAAAGTTATTTTCTCCTCCGATGACGAGGACGCTGCCGCTGCTTCGGTCGATTTAAGAAAGGAAGAGAACCTGGAAATTGAAAACTTTATAACAGAGAATTTTGGTCATTTTGCTGGACCCAATTTAGCGACGTATTTACACACACCTCGGGTCTCAGACAGCGTTTTTGGCATTTATAGAATTGAAAATGGAAAGTTTAAAATTGGGGACTGTATTTAAAAAAATAACGCTGCTTATGTTAAACATAAGCATATTAAAGGTACGAAAGAACCTTGGGAAATGCTAATCAGAAAAGATGTTCACATGTCTACCGTATCCTCGGCAGATATGAATAAATATAAACAAATTCTTCTTGTTACCAATGGACAATTGTAGAATAGCAAACCTTTTAATGAGATAAAATCCAATAGGGGAAAGAAAGAGACGCAGATAATATCAAAACTGTTTCCTTCGAAGGCCATCTAAGCCGAACAGCAGCAGAGGTGGAGCACATATAAATCATCGTAATATATGAAAAAGTTTTACAACCCGTCAAAACGTGGTGCATTTTCCGCGTTTCCTAAACTTTCCACCAAACTCAGTAAAAAGGTACAGAAGAATCTTAAAGACTGGCTTTAGCAGCAAGATGCGTACTTTTTACACAAACCTTTAAGATAACGATTTAAAAGTAACTTTTATACCGTAAGCAACATTAACGACGTGTTGAAGTTGATTATTCAGATCTTCAGAGCTCGGCCAAATGGAACGACGGCACCAAATACCTTTTGACGTGCCCGGAATGCTTTTCTAGATTCGCATACGTAGAGTCTTTAAAATGCAGGAGCAGTCGGGCCACCGTCAATGCCTTTACCAAAATTCTAGCTGACGTCAGGCCTCCTGTAGCCGTAAGATCTGATGAAGGACAATAATTTACAGAATGCTTGAAAGAGATTTTCAAAATCTGTTGAAACGTAGGGGTATCTAACACCAGGTTAGTTTAAATCCAGATGTAAAATGTTCCATGGTAGAACGTTTCAATCGAACTTCAAAGACAAAGCTTTATTAATAATTCACGTATAAAAACCCGTACCACTGTGTAGATGCTCTAAGTAAATGTATCAAGGCTTAGAAGAGCTCCGTTTCTCCATACAAATTGGACCTGCAGACGTTAATCCTGGAAACGTACTGTGACTGCGGAATAAATTAAAATTAAAGAGAGATAAGGTTAGGAAAGGAGTTGTTAAACTTACCGCGGGAGAAACCGTTAGAATCGGCAATGAAAGGGTGAAGTTTGCCTGAGATTTTGAACAAAATTATTCCACGGAAGTCTTTAAAATGACCAAGATTATTAAACATTCACTTCAACCAGTTTACGAATAGGATTATATCAACAGAAGCTTTATAAAGAGATAAGCTACGAGCTTACACCTGTTAAAATAAACAAAACAGAATTTTTAAAATAGATAATGTATTAAAGCCTAGGGTGCGTAAGGGCATTAAAGAGTTTCTTGTCAGGTGGAAAGGTTACGAACCCGAGTTTGATAGTTAAATTAAAGCTAAATGGATGAGCTGTTTGTCACGTTCCTAGGTTATGCTAGCGCTAATTTGTACCTTAGTACTCTTACTTAGTACTCTTGCAAGTTTTAGAAATGACCCAGCACAGCACATTTAGAGCGCGATAAATGGGTGGTGGATTTAGCCGAATTATCCTTCTCTAACGGATATGAATCGTTGGAGAAGGGCATTTTAAACGAAAAGGATGAAGTTAAAAATGATGATTTAAAATAACTTTTTTGACAGCGTTTCAGGGATATCTTATGTTGTATCAAAAGGATATCGGATTTGTAATCCAGTAAGAAAAAGTGGGGTCCAACGAATTCGGTACCGGAAAACGAAACCAGTACGGCAAATATCATTCATCTAGTATTTGCAAAAAGATAGAAAAAAAGAAAGCAGTGTTTGACGATACAATTTACTTTCCAACAAGGGTATACCATGGTTGGGATGGCCTTCTAAACGCCATAAAACATTATCTGCCTAGTTTAGATATTTATAAGCATACCAATAAGTCTACGTTAGTTGAAGTAAGCAACGACATGAAATCTTTCTTTCTCAGATCAAAGAGAAAAACTGAGTTTAGTTCGTTTACAATACGGAACAAATTTGTGTCTACTGTAATATAATGGAAGAATATAGAACCTTTCAAGAAAATTAAAGGATACGGCATGGTAATCAATGTCATATTAACCACCATCCTGTACTTTAACCATAATGCTCTCTGATGGAGGTCGGTAATGCAGCTTCTATGGGATCGGCTTTGGCCTGCATGGAACTACTACCAGTACTTATTACAAAAATCATAATAACTTTGCAAAATAAGTAATCTGTCTTCCGCAGTATAAATTGTGCTAAAGACTTGAAAAATTTAAAAGGAATTATATAACATAGTACAAGATAAGGCAGTACTATCGTTAAAGCAAAATGGAATCCACAGACATGTAATAAAATTATCCTAGTTGTATTTGGATTTTCTACTACCAATTACGTTATAAATGCATCACATATTTAGAAAGCTAGCTGTTGTGGCAATAGTTAGCATCAAGAAATGAGACTACAAATAAGACTATCCACGCATCCTTGGGTTTATACCTTGGTTTCTTTATCCCAAAGACAAAATCGAATGGGAAAGCAAGTTCATTACTATAAACACATAATTTGCTAAGGTTAATAAAAGCTATATAAATGCAAGTTTGCACACAGATGTTAACACTTAAAGATCGAAAAACGTTGTTATACTGTAGATATTTGCTGATAAACGGGAGAGATGACTCCGTGATAACGTGTGAGGCTCCCAATCTGGAACTCACGGGTTCGATTCCCGTCAATCGCCGACATTGACCTAGGGATTTTCGTGGTTTTCCCTAGTCGGTGGGCGAGTTCTGGGGTGGTTTCTTACCTACCAATATTACCTTTCCATAATTTACCCTGTATTCCGTTTCATTGTCGTGTTTCAAGTATACTTCTAGATTTCGTGGCGTCTGGCAGTGCTGGACAGATGGCGCGGATGCTTGCACAGCCTAGGTGCCATTTCTAGCTAAGAAAAAACTTCATGGCCTTCAACATCCCGGGATTACCGCAATATGAATTACCAATACCGACAACAGGATCATTGAGAAACACTAGATAAGTCCTGTATCACCTGGTATTGTACTAAATCTGGAAATCGACATCTGCGAAACCACACACCTTCTTGCAATTTTTGTTTATCTATTACAGGTACTCTCATTAATATTCGGTTTTGTGGTACTGTAATAAGCTTAGACGAACTTGCCATTTATAGGATTCAAATGTAAAAATGCCAATTGTTACATTCACATGACTTTCTCTACCCAGCATCGCTTATTTTCATTATAATTCACACAAACTATTCTTACGAAAGATTATTTTTTATCTGCTTCACCTTAATCTAGACAGTCGTTTTCAGAAATAGATAAACTATACGTTTCCTTGTAGATATAGGAGAGATTGAGGAAACCGAATCTATTGTCAGAAATTTAAAAACCGAGATGCTATATGCTGGCCTTGAAATTCCGTACTCTTTCTATGTAATTGGGAGAATGAGCTGAATAGCGCCAGACTTAAACTTCGTGAGACATTTTCAATGCTTCCAATGTTTTTTATAACTACGAGGCGTATTCCAAAACTAAGGTCCGATGAACAATATTTAACGGATGGTAGGTCTAAATGACTTCTCATACTTACAGCGCTGTCTACCGACTCCTGAGGAACCTACCGCAGTGTTGATGTGACGCAGTAGGCGTTTGCCGGTCGTTGAGAATAGATCGCAATAGCTGTGACAATCGTAGATTCCGCCATTTGTGAAGTGCGCGGTGTGATTAGATTTTTGCTGGTAAAAGGATCGTCGTTCTGCGACATCCACCGTGAATTTGCCTTGTGTATGGGCCGGACATAATGAGTGACAGGTTCGACATGGTGTCGAGAATTTTGAAACGGCCGCACAACTGTGCACGATGAATAGCGGAATGGTAGGACCAGTATTCGCACCGACGACATCGTTGAGCAAGTGAATCAAAAGCTTCGAAGTGTTCGGCGTTTGACGATTAGTGGTCCGGCTGATGAATTCCAAATGTTGCTCAAACCTCACTGGACAGGATTGTCACTGAACAGCTTGGATATCGGAAACTTTGTGCGAGGTGAGTACTAAAATCTGCTCACCGGTAAGTACCAACACCAACGAATGCGTAGTGCACGAGAGTATTTGGAGCGTTATAGACAAGGTGGAGATGGTTTCTTTTCCCAAATTGTTACGGGTGACGAGACATGGATGGCGAACACCAACGCAGAATCGAAACAACAGTCAATGTAGTGGTGCCATTCCGATTCACGCAAACTAAAAAAGGTGTAAGCAATCGCCGTACACGAATCGCAAAATGATGGCTACCGTGTTTTGGGACGAAAAGGGCGACCTTTTGAATGATTTCATGGCTGTGGGTTAACAATTTTTGCTGACGTGTACTGTGCTACGCTTACCAAACTGAGACGTGGCATCCAAATCGACGCCGGGAGAAAATGTCATCTGGCTTATTCTCCTGCACGACAACGCACGCCCGCACACTGCCGCCGAAACCAAAGGGAAGATTCAAGAATTTCAATGGGAGCCCTTTGACCACCCTCCGACCTGGCACCAAGCAACTATTTCCTCTTCTTGCATTTGAAACGGTGGCTGGGTGAACAACGGTTTCAAACCGACGATGAACTCAAGACGAGCGTTATCAGCTGGTTCAAGTTCCAGGAGGCAGACGTCCATACCGAGGGATTAAAGAAGCTGGTGCAGCGTTACAGCAAGTGTATAGATGTGAAAGGCGATTATGTGGAAAAGTAAAGTATATATGTAGGCACATATTACTGTCAATAAATACCTTCTCTCACGAGCGATGTTGTTATTATGACCAAACGCACCTTAGTTTTGGAATACGCCTCGTATATATGTAGAGAAGTGAAACTTAAAATACTATCATTTTCATTGCTAGTGTTTTAGTTAGGCAGATCTTTAACCAAAAACACGGGTAAAGTGCTCTAAAACTTGTAATATTCGTACTAAGGATTTCTCTAGTAGCTACTTTGAAATACATATATAAGTGAAAAAGTCGTTATATTCGTGGAATCGCTCTTCTGTAATTTAGCATCCATATATCCTTCTAAATGTGTTAAAATTGCAACATTATCCTTTACTACGTATATTTCCATAAAGAAAGAAGGAAAGAGAGAAAGAAAAAAATACATTTCCATATAGTTTTTATTTTGCACAAAGAATGGTTTTGGAGTTTATAAATTTCTTGCAAAAATGTGAATTGTGTGAGTTCAATTAGAAGGAAGGAATACACCGACGGTGAAATAGTAGTTTCACTTAACGCTAGAACACTAACTACACGTAATATTTACGTATAGTGGTACGTTACAAGCTATAATTCCATAAACGTCCGCACTTTATGTCGGGGTCGCGCTAAGTGCTGCAAGTATTCAGTAAGGAATTGGAATCCAGTGGGAATGGACGTGACTAATTGTTGGAGTGGCAACAAGGTAAGTTCACTACGCCAATTTTACGTATCGTTATATTTGTAGAAAATCTGCCTACGCATAGAATACCTATCATTAGTGTCAACGAATGTTATAGATTACATGCATTGCTTGTGTGTTTTAGCATTTGCTTGCAAAAAATAAATATGTGAAGCAATATTTCGGTTTAAATGCTTCCTCTATGAATGCGGCATAACATATTTATAAGCACTGAGCAAGAGCGGGCTAAATTTTACCGTATTTTCAGTACAATGGAGAGGGTCCCAACCAATGATGATGCAGAAAGAATGTTTCAGATTTTCAATGAATTCGAGTTAGAGGATTGGTGTGCGGAGGAATTAGATGAAGAAGAAGAGGAAGACAGCGCTGAAAGACTTTGGGGTTTTGATGACAGTCATTAGGATCCTGATTTTTCTCCAAATGAGGAAGAAAATGATGGAGATGAAAATCCATTACATAGAATCCAAGAGATTGAAAGTGGGAACAATAAAAGGAAGAGAAGTTTATCAGCAGATACCGATAAAAAAGAAAGATGAGCAGCTGGACAAGTACTTTTCTACATCTTATAATGAAGAACAAGCTGCATATACTTCTCTTTTAGTAACTTGGAATAACGAATTTATTGGGAAAAACGGTTACCGCTGAAAAACACAACCATTTAGGCAAGGTGGGAAAGTAAAAACCTGTACCTACGAAAAACGTCCATCCTAATACACTGAGCTGCTCTCACCTAGTTTTGGCTAAAGATATCCTAATTGAGATTGTTCTAAGAACAAATGAACAATTATAATGACAAACGCAACACTACAAAATAATGATTGCTATACTAAGGAATACGTATAAGGAAGAATTTCAAGCATTTATCGGTATCTTGATTCTGTCAGCTTTTATGAAACATAGTCGTTTATCTGCTAAATTACTATTTGGTAGCGAGTTCTGCGGCAATCTTTATCGTACCACAATGTCTCGAGAAATGTTGATGTTCCTAATATACTGCAGCAGATTTGATGACAGAGAAATCAGGGAAGAACGGAGGAAGGAAGGTAAACTGGAACCCATCAAACAAGTGTGGGAAGCGTTTGTAACTAACTGTGTAACAAGCTACAAGCCAAGTTCTTACTGTACCATAGACAAATTGCTCATTGGCAGAAGATACCTTTTTAGGGTTTACATTAGCGATAAGCCTAACAAATATGGCCTGAAACTTGTCATGATTTATGATAATGCTGCCATTCATGATAAAGGCCATTCCATATCTTGGGAAAGGAACATCTGCATATCGAGTGGCAGTTACTAACCATTTTGTAGACCAATTGGTAGATGAAATGAAGGACTCGTACAGAAATATTACCATGGGCAACTTGTTCGTGAGTGTGCCTCTTGTACGGAAACTAAAAATGATTATGGTTTAACAGTTGTAGGGACAATAAAGAAAAATTGGAAACAGCTTCTAACTTAGTTTTTTGACTTGAAATACCTCAGCAGGGAAGTAAATATATCCTTACTCTGATTTTTAGAGGATATGACAACCGTCTCCTACAAACCTAGAACGAACAAACTTGTAGCTCTAGTTTCAAGCATGCGTGACAACGTTTCTATTTAGATCATATCAAAAGAAATCAGAAATAGTACTCTCATACAACCAGACCAATGGAGCGTCGATACTCTGGATCAGATATGCCAGAACATGAAATGTGGTCATAAAAACGAAGGTGGCCAATGTGTTTGTTTTGCAACATTTTGAACATCGCATCAATAAATTCATACATTATATATGCCCATTAACACTTCAAAAAGACTCCAAGCACAGCTTCGTTGGCAAGAATGAACTTTTTGTTAGAATTGCATCAACAACTTTCACGTCCCTGGATCATCCAGGGAGACGCTATTTTAAATCTGAACAAGGAGCTAAAGACTGTAATAAAAATAGTATTGCAAACGAGTGTGTAAGAACAGCAAGCACCTTTTCTGCAACATGGCCCAAGAAGCTACTGTTCTTACTGCCACTACTCTAAGAAATGCATGACAACAGTTTGCTGTACAACTTGTAGCAAGCCAATATGCGGCGAACAACAGAAAAAGTGTGTGTTGATTGCACATAATGATGCCTGGCCTAATTTCATCTTCATATATAAAAACCGTGATTTCCATTACAAATTAATTTTACAACTAAGCGGCAACTTTCACACAATATATTCCTCGTTTTCATATAACAATGTAAACATATGTAGCGTCGTTGTGCATTGTTTGAAAACCGCTTTCGTATAATATGCATTCTTGTATTAAAGGCTTCAAAACAATAATAAGCTTTTAATTATAATATGTAATATATATATATATATATATATATATATATATATATATATATATATATAATCCGTTTAAAGACCTACACGTAAATTTTACGTATCGTTATTATTTAGAGCAGGTAAAAAGGCGCTAGTTTCTGGGGTTGAGGGGACTAGATATGAAGTTGACTACTGGTACCTGGTTACGAGACTACTATTCCCAAATACATCGCACACGTGGTTTTCCCGGCATATAGATGACAAGGTATTGAAAAGTTCGAACCAAACAAGGAATAAATCTCGGAAATGGTTAATGCCACGGAAAACATATTTGAAATAAGTTGTGTGTTTTAAAACAGTTCTACACTTTTTGTGATACGTTTTGTCTATCTCTTAAAGTTTACTAGTTATACAAATGTACACAAAATTCCTCACGAATGCACAGTACATCAAAGTCCATTCCCAGAAAATGTAATATACCAGGTGACCCAACCGCACCGTATTTCAAGTGTGCAGATATCCCTTCCTAAGTTAAAAGACTTCCAAACTCAATGGGGCAATTCCAAGGAAACACAGTTCAGTGGGGAACTATCGAGTTAGCGTGAGCGAGCTTCGTTTTAAAATTGTTTTCAAGTTGCATTCTCCGTCTTTAACTACAATGGCCTTATCGGCTGCTTTCCCTTTGGAACATATTATTGCCAATATACAATGGTGTTAATTCGTATTCGTTTATCTTTAGGTTTGTAGTGAACTTTGAGCATTAATCATTAGATCATACACGCATTCACTCTCTCATTCATAATTCCAGAATCTGAGGAGAATAGGGAATAACCTTGGCTAGAGAAAAATTTCCACTCTTAGCTGGGAATTGCAATAGGATCCCCTCGCACAGCAGGCAATTGCTCTACCGACTGAGCTACGGGGCCAGCTGAGCTTCTTCTTACTTCTATTGCTTATCAGCACAGACGATGAGTTGATCGCGCTCATTGAGACACTTTCTAGCCTTGCAATACAATGTACAGTTCGTGATGATAGAGAAAAGCAGACCCTTGCACTCGAGTGTACTCTCCATGATGATTGACAAAAACTGACCGAAAAGGTCGTGGAATATTTTCCACTTCAGTTACAAAGGCTTTATTTTTGGGGGAGTAAACTCACGATTTAGACTGACAAATAACTAAAATGCGTTTATTTGGCCTTTCCGTATACGTCCATAACTATTTTTTAAATTGTGTTTACGCTATTCTTGTCTAACGTTACAGAATATGAGCAACAAACATGACATTCACCCAGTGTTTCACAGCCATTTTTTGTTTGATATTATAAATGTTATTGATACTATTGTCATCCTCATCTAACAGTACTGTTATGCTGACTTCGCTCATTGAATAAGTGTTCCAAATTTTGCCTCTGCTGATTCACACGCTGTTCCAACCGTCTCCGTATATCCATATGGACGCTTCTGAGAGCCGCTGGCGTAGTAGTAGTAGTAGTAGTAGTAGTAGTAGTAGTAGTAGTAGTAGTAGTAGTAGTAGTAGTAGTAGTAGTAGTAGTAGTAGTAGTAGTAGTAGTAGTAGTAGTGGGGGTTTAAGGGCGCCAATGCACTAGTTTTCCACAAGTGTGCGCTTACTGTTTACTTGGAATTGCCCCGTTTAGTTCTGCGACTCTTTTAGCACACGAAGAGTTATCCGCACACGACAAATACGGCGCGATTGGGCCACCTGGTATACATTTTATTTACCATATAAATATATTAAATATGTGGTATGTGAATCAAAATCGTTAGTGCCATTTCTGAAGAAGAAAAAAGAAGGGTCGAAAAGTGTTTAATGTAAAGAGTAGTTTGGAATGAAGGACTTTCTTGAAGATCCTCTTATGGCATCTTTGGGCCAGCTTAAAATTGAGTACCAATTTTGGTATTTACTCGATATTTTTCATACACACACAGTATGGTACTCGTGTCTCTAAAATATCTATGATCTATTAATCACCTTTTCCCTTGAAACTACCTATAATTCTCTGCTTTTCAATACCCATCGATCTTGTTCTAATTTCCTCCCAGTAACCCTTACCTTTGTTGTTTCTTTCTGCCAATGTTTCCCCCGTTCCTATTTCTTCCAATGTTATCTGTATCTTGTGCAACCAAGCTTCTATTTCCCCATTTTTTCCTCTACAACGAAGTATTGCTTTAGTAGGTATATAATTTTTTTCTAATAACTTTATTCTGAACCAGTGTTTGATTGCCCTTTCTACTATTTTGCCTTTTGCTCCCACTCTCCCTAGTTCTGCTTGTGCTACTCCATTCGGTGAACTCCTTGGTAATCACCGGGTTTAAAAATTCCTATGTATAGCATCTACATTTTCCCATCCTTTTCCAGCCCCCATATCTCTGTTGCATATAACATCCTTGCTTCCACCACCGTGCTATATATCCTTTCTAGCCACGTAATTTGATTTCTGGTATTTTGTTCACACATGCTCTGATACCTGTCTTGCTTGTTTCCCCTTTGCTAGTACTTTTTACTTCTGTTTTCCCCGATCCCCTGCACTATTGAACGTTAATTTTCCTCACTACTTCCAATTCCATTCCTTCCCAATACCTGTTTTTGTTCTTTCTTGGTCTAAATTCTTTCTTAAGGATCGTGTTTATTTTGTTTATTCTCATCCCCCAATGCTTGCAGTATTTGCCAACTGCTTCAATTGATCTACTTAGCTCCACAACTGAAATGGAACCTACCACTAGATCATCTGCAAATAAAAATCCTGGTATTTCTTCATGGTTAATAGCTGCTGAATATCAATTAAATTTTATTATATCTTCTATAATATCATCTATAAATAACTTAAATAGCACTGGACTAAGTTCGCACTTTTGTCTAAGCCTTGAAATTAATCACATTGTTTTCAATAATTCTTACGTTAATTATTTTCTCACAGCACTAATTATTTACGTATAGATGCTTCATATTATTTATAAATGATTCACTCACTCCTTTCTTAAGTAGCTTTAACCATAGTGAATCCCTGTTCATGGTGTCGAATGCTTTTTCTAAATCAATAAAAGGTTTCTATGCTCTACCCTTTATATGCTCAAGAATTTACACACCATTGTCTTTATGATTAATCTGTTATCTATTATTTTTCTTCCTGTCCTATATCCTGCTTGGTATTCTAACAGCTTCCCCTTTTTTTCTGCCCATCTCTACACTCTGTCAGCCACTATCCCTGGATATACTTTAACTATCACTACTAGAAGGGTAATACATCTGTAATTTGTAGGATCCTCTATTCTGCTTTGCCTATATATATTGGTACTACAATTCCCTTTTTTCACTTCTCTGGAACTCTCAGTGAGAAGAAGGAGGGAGAGATGTACTAAATGTAATGAATTATATGACAATTGGCATTATATTCTTGAATGCAATTATATGGATAACGCATGGGGGAATTTAATAGTAGAGAAATGGAAAACTTACCAATAGAGCTAAAAGTTAGAAAGATTTTTAATACAAGATGAAATGATTATGTGGAGAAAGAGGGAAAGCATTTAGGAGAAATAAGGCTATAATGGATAAAAGAAATGTGAAGCAAGTTGGAGAAAATGCGGAAAAAGTGTAACAAGGCAAAGAAGTAATTTCTGGATAGATTATACTTCCTCATTATATACAACAGAATGTTAAACATAAGGGGAAGATAAATAATAAGCAACTCCACTGTAAACATTGTATGTAAAGTTTAAAGCGGACAGTAAATCTTTCATTCATACTGGTACCTTTGTTTAAAAATGCCTAGTTCTTTTCTCAGGAAGCTTCAAAGCATGCATTTCCGGTGAAATGTCTGTATTGACTTTTAATAAAATGCAATACTACCTCTAACTACTCGGTACATGGTATAGAAGGTAATACTAATTTAGTTTCAGAAGTTATAGCTTCACCAGTAAACAACAAACGAAATTAAACCTGTTACTTTCAGTATATGAAGTAGTAAAAAATGAAAACCGTATGTGCTTTTTAAGTCTATACCTTATAAATATTCGGGTTTTCCATTTAGCATTTTGTAGGTTACCACGCCTCTTGCCAAATTTTTAGTTGTTTGCAGCTGAGTGTTTTTTTTTTCATTCTTCAATCACAATTTTCTTATATTGTTTCTTGGATGAAATGAAGGTTTGTCTCACGCTTTGATTAACGTGGCTCCACATATTCTCATTTGAATTCAGGTCCATTGAATGCGGAGGTACTTCTAGTACCTTCGTACAGTTGTAAAGAAGCTCGGATCCACGTTTAAAGCTGTGTGCTTTTGATCGTTGCCCTGGTAATAACTTGAAGATGGTCCCTTATACTTTCAAATTGAACTTCAAAAATGTCCATATATGCACGATGAAATATAGCTTTTTGGAAGAACATAAGCTCATCAACACCACTTGCAGCCATGCAATGCCTCGATCATAGTGCACACTTTTGAAAGCATATTCTCGTTGTTAAGTTATCATTTACTTTTTATCATGCATATTGTCTTACATTGGAGCAATAAATATCGAGTTTTATCTTGTCTGCAAACTGAACATCCTCCCACCGGTTTAATCTTCATCTACATGCTTTTCTGTAAAGCGAAGCCTTTTTTTCTATTAACAGCACCTACGTGTACCTTCTTCCTTGCTATTCGGACATTTAACTCCTGTGTTCTCACATCCACTTGTTTTCTAAATTCTTTACAAACATAAGTTGTGCACTTAGTGGTCCTTTGGAGAGGATTATGTTTTATGAATGTTTTCCTATGTACTATGCGATGTTTACGATCAATTAAACTTGTCGACCATTTTTTGTGTAACGGACTATATCCGGCGTTAATCCTTTATCTTCGGACCGTGTTGCCAACCGTGTTCACACCAATATTTACAGTTTTGAGATTTTAAGCGTTTTTCAGCTCTTTGTTGTAATGGGGTGTAACCAACTGTATTTGCTCAAATGTCCTATTTTTCCCTTTATGAAACATTGTAAAATGTGGACTCGAAACATGCCTGGCTGGAGTTCCAAAGGTCGACTGAGTAAGTGCACATTCCTATCCTGGCCTCAAGGGATAACACCGAACAAGTGCAAGTAAACAGCAAAACCGAATGCTGATGGGGAAAAATCGATTAATACTGGGGTGTGATCTATACAGTAAATAATGGAATGCTATTTTATCCAAATTACTTATTGAAATAACAGGACATCATACAGCTAGATGCTAAACCCATAAAAATGCATTCTTGTTGAACTAAATCAACTTTATTTGCTCCACATGGTTTTAAAGTCGTCCAAACCTGGAGAGGCTGTAAAAACCAAATATTGATGGGATAAAGCTGATTGTACACTGTTTATTCTTTTAGTACGATAAGCAGTGATAAGGCGACTAGCTGCTAGTAACCAACACCAAGCACAGTCTCAGAACTAGCTACTCATATTGCGTGTTTAATTGCATATGGTGGTTTAATGCGCAAGTGCGCACTGTCTCTCAAATGTGTCTGGGGGCCTTAACACGCACAGCTGTTCCATGTACACTATCCTGCATAAACGTGACTAATTTCCCTACTTCACCATAGTGTTTTTCCCTCCGTAAGGTTTCCGCCTTCAGGTAACCAACTTTTGGCTCCACCCAGCCAGTATCAGTTCTCTACTGGACTGGCCTGAAAAATAATACAAGAAGATACAAACTAACCAATGGACGATGTTTATAATCCAAGTGGAATTGAAGGGTAATTCGCATACCACCTCTGTGAAAGAGTTTCGCTACAACTGACACACAAGGAAAGGCTATACCAATTACAAATTAGTTGGCCTTCTGGAGTAAGGGGCGAAGAATTATTTGCAACCGTGGTTAAACTGAACGACAATAACGATATTTAAATATATGAGGGCTTTCATCAGTGACATGGAGACAAAGGTTAAAGCTGTTGCCGCTACTAAACGGCAATAATATCTCCGGCATTAAGAAAACGGTAGTGTAGCATGAAAATATAGGCTTTAAGTTGTAATGTTACCCTTCGGAAGTTCAGCCGAACGTTGGGGAAGTGAAGTGCCCTGTCAATCCAGTGGCTACAATTATGCTTGAAAAACAGAGATCTTGACGCAGGTAGGGAGTGGGGCAGTAGTTGAGTTTTTTCTTCTTTTATTTATGGACGCTCCTTAACTGCTGTGTTCCTTAGCGTGAAAGACCGGTAATTTTGCTCAGAGGCCTCTTTATCAAGCTTGAGGTTCTTTTACGTACCGTAAATCTACAACACGGGACCAGCGGCTTTACTTCCCTCTCGAAGGAATCCATGCTAAGGATTTTTACGGCCGAAAAACTCCATCGCCCTCCACCGGGTTTGAACCCGTGACCTCAGCAACTAGAGGCTAGCATAGTAAACACTACACCACGGAGGACGACGGGGCAGGACTATATTTTGTCAGTATCAACGTAAACAACGTTCCCTTATGGGTTACATTTTATGCACGCCAGTATACTTTGTTCACCCTCTCGACGGAAATGTGTGAGAGGGTAAAGCGGGTGACTAATGCAAAAATAAGCACAGTTCACTTTGGTGTAAAGGGGACCGTCATGGCTTGGCATTGTAGAGGTCGCGTGTTTAAGTCGGGGGATAGGATTTGTATTTTTTTCGACTAAATAAGCTGCCTTTTAGAAGCACATATTATCTCGCTTTGCATGCTTTTGTTATATGAATAATTTGGCATATGAATGTCCTGTTATTATTATTATTATTATTATTATTATTATTGTTGTTGTTGTTGTATACCTACGGAAGCCAAATGGATATTCTATTTAGTGGATAATGCTGTTAATGATGACAATATGTGTTTAATAATAATAATAATAATAATAATAATAATAATAATAATAATGCCCTTTTTATATGAAAAACACAACTTGACTTTCCATAGAAGCCATTGGGCTATGGTGGACCCGAGAGACGTAGTACCAAGCTTCTTTGTAAAATTATACAGACATTTCAAGCGGAATAGTGATTCCATTTATAGCATAGCAGTTGCTTCAATCACGATCAATTGTCATTTTCCACTCTGTGTACACTTCTATACAAGAAATATAGTCGTAATGTTTGTATTTAATTTACTTCAGTTTTTCACTCCTATCATTTCGTTTCATTTTTGTCACTTTCACTTTACCATTTTATCACAACTCATTATAATACTTTCTCGTTAACATTGTGTGTTAGACTTAAACCAGTTTCTTTATTATGCTTTGTCACATTCGGCAATGCCTTCTTGGAAAATTGGAAACAATTTATTTGTGTGTAGACAAGGGTTAGAGGTGCAATACGATGGATTGGATTCATTTGTGCTGGCAATCACGAGATAAATGTGGCAAAGCTTTGGCGTAGAAAGCCAAATATTTGTGTTTCGAATGCCGGAATTGATCTCGAATGCTTTCCGTAATAATATAATAGCATTATTATAATTATTATTATTATTATTACTTCTACTACTAGTGCTTCTGCTACTACTACTATTAATAATATTAATATTACCATGATCATCATAAACATGAATTAAATAAAAATAAACTCGTTCTATTTATTTATATTGTTTAACGTTCATTTTCACTACACTAGTTTATAGAAACGGTGAATTGTGTCAGATACAAAGATTAACAACATGGACGTCACTTTAATAGCACTATTAGCTTAAAAATAAAATTGTATGTATTTATAGAAATTAAACATATTATCCCTAATACAAATCCACCAAATGTGAAACGCAATATCAATGTGTTTATAATAAATGAAATAATAATAATAATAATAATAATAATAATACTGCAAAGCATTTTTGAGTGACTTCATTGTTTATTTCTGTAATAGGATAACCACCAGTCTTGATTTTCAATGGCCTCATTCAGTCTCAGAGGCACTTAGGAAACTAGAGAGCTGCAGATTTCAGGTCGCCTCCTCATACTAGCACAGACATCTCAGACATGTTCTCTCAGAACCTCTTTGGTGCCTTCTTGACGTTGTTACCAGTGCCGAACCATTAATATCCAGACAGTCTCAATTGGATTAAGGTCCGGAGACTTCGCAGGCCATTCCAAAACCAAAATGTCTAGGTGCTGCTGAATCGAAGCCTCTGTGGTCCGGGATGTGTGCACACTGTTGTTGTCGTGCATGAAATGTATAACAGGCATCTCCTCTTCCGAATAGATGAATCCCACCGTTGGGAGCATGCACTCTTCCAGGACCGCAACATATTCCTGAGAGTCCATGTTGAGGGAGACCTTCACAAGCTCCCCTACTCCACTGGCGCTCATGCAGCCCCATGCAGTCAGACTTATCCTGCCATTCCGTGCAGTGACAACAATGTGTTTAAGGTCGAGGCGAGTGTTGTGATATCGCCACAAAGATGGTCTCTCATACTCGTATGACAAAAACACTTTTTCGTCACACCATATTACCATCTCCCAGAAGTCTTGACTTGCTGGCAGAAAGCCACGCTGACTTCCCTGTATTATTGCTTAAGGCTACCCTTTCTCGCATGCCTGCGACGGATACCAGAAGCATGGAGTCGTCTACGGGCCGTCTCAGCACTCACTGGGAGATTTAGACTTCTTGCTATTCTTGTCCCTAGAAGGAAGGGATCCCTAGAATACCTCTGTTGTCCTCTGACGTGATCTTTCTTGGTTTTCCTAAATTTTGTTTTGTCTTACAGCTCTCTTCACCCTCCTTCTGAAACTGTTTCATTCATAACCACACAGTCTCTTCGCATGACCAACTGCTTGGCATATTTGAGCCACTGTGCGACCACATTCCCACACTCCTACAATGCGGCGCCTGTTTCCCGCTCTTGTGTATAGAATGGTGCAAGGAGTTTCGGTAGAGCGTGGACTTCGAATACTGTCCGTGTATATCGCTTAAACTGCCATATTCCTCATTTGGTGATTACTAGCTCGTAGGCCAATACAAAGTGATGACAATATCATATGATATCAACGTCCGCTGATTTCACCCTACCAGTTTGAAACCAACCGTAAGGTATTTAGAATAGTGTGGTTTATTTCATATTCTCCGAAGAGTAAGAAAGAATTAAAGGCAGGCATAATTCGTTGCTGGTTCAACGAAAGTGTAAGGTCTGTAGTTTCCTTAATGTGACTGAGAACACGCGCTATAGAGCGTGATTTCATGATTTTGCCTCTAAACTCTTGCTACACAAGAAGTAAAGTAGGGGAAAATTTGAGAACATCCAAAACGTTGATTCGCGGATCCCCTACCTTGCTTGTAAGTGGGTTTTGTTCTGGAAATGTGGCACTCGGATGTATATAGTACTCCTAATGGATTTCAAACACTGAAACAGCCTATAAACAAGTCTCCCGAGCGTCTAATGTATTAATATGAATATCCACTGATCACCACCGCAGTAGCTCTTTGGTAGAGCGCCGATTTCTGAAACTGAAGTATGGAGTTTCAAATACCGACAGATGTTCTGCATTTTTTTATTTCCGGATTCTACCTAAATGAAGAAGCTCCTTTCAGATCTTCGGTGCTTCACAACATTAGGGAAGCATAAAATAGAATGGTTAGTTAACTGAAGCAGGCATAAACCAAGCATAAACTAAATATTTGTTTGTAATTGAATAGCTGATTATAACCAAACGCAGGTAAATCATTGCTTTTATTTCTGTGATATACTTCATATTATTTCTACTGATGCAAGTTCAGAAAGCAAAAAATGCTATTAAAAACCTGTTAGGATTCTATTAAACGCTGTAGTAGCGTGTTCCTACACTATTACATTACTACCGTCATCACTATCATAAGTTTAGTTGATAACATTTGTCTATCAAGAGCGAAAGATTAATATAATCATCGTGTAATTTTATACGTATTTTAATTTATACGCATTTAAACAGAATTTAATTGTAAGAATTATTAAAAAAGCACCCTAGCAGCACTTATTATCCTTAATTAAATTTGAAAATGTATCGTCTGAATTATTTCAATTGTATAAATGTCCTGTGCTAAAAGTGCACGCTTCTTTCTTCCTTGATTCCGCTTCAAGTTATAAAAACAGGCAAGTGATTATTTATAGAAAAACACCGTTTCTTGAGTTAAGATTCTATCGGTGCAGACTACTATCCTACAGAGTAATGGCGTTAAAATAGCCATGTAAAACGTAGAGTTTAAAAAACCGTTTGGTCGCCGGTTGCTTTGGTAGCTAAGAGCCTTGACCACGCACAAGCCCATTTCTCCGCTCCACTGGATAGGGATGAACCAACAACGCGTACACGAATAGCCCCAGATTCTTTTATGAGGGATTGTGCTACAGGTATGCTAGGAAAGCCTAGATTTGCGAGCCTAAGTGGATATTGGAGAAAAATATCTGGTAACCAGGAGCGGGTAGGTAGCTTCATATTGGTCCCCTCAATTGAAGATACTGTTTCACTGCCCGTATATTCTTTCCTTTTAAGGCAAATCACAGAATTCAGATTTTGTTTTCAAGGAGCTTCTAACCTCTAATTTGGGCGAAATTGCAACTATATGCAATTTTCTTTCTTTCTC
Organism: Deroplatys truncata; assembly: GCA_030765065.1. NCBI lineage: Eukaryota > Metazoa > Arthropoda > Insecta > Mantodea > Mantidae > Deroplatys > Deroplatys truncata. Next base: position 520,989,301 of record CM060990.1, on the reverse strand, counting down.
TGCCTCTGCCTCTTTTTCTTTGTTTTTAGCAACGTAAAATAGTAATGGGAAATATTGTAATTTTAACACATTTAAGAGGATATTTTGATACTGAACTACAGAAGAGCGATTCCGCGAATGTAACAACTTTTTTCACAGATGTATTTGGAAATACATACGAAAGCAATCCTTAGTACATTCATTATAAGCTTTAGGATAATTTTCTGTTTTTCTTTTGTTTTGTTTAAGGATATGCTTAACTAAAACACAATGGAAACTAGAGTATTTTACCAGTCCACCTCTCCACATAGGTACATATATACTTTAAAAATGCTTTGGAGGCATAGGAAATGTCTGCCATGAACGCTTTATTCTTAACATGCAGCTAGCATTGCGGTAAATAATAAATTAAAGAAGTTTTAATAATATCTACTGACGTTAGTAATCTACAGTAAACATTCAATTTATCCTCCTTAATACTACTTTCATGTAACCTATGTGAAGTAATTTTTAAATTAAAATTCTGCTAACATTCCTTGCGGAGAAAGAAAAAAGATTTTTCGTATATACTGAAGCGCATTTGTAAGTGAATATGCACTATAATTCCTCTGAAATCTCTGCACTCACACTTTAAACTCACAATGATGTGGACTAAGGAGAAAAGTTATTTCAAAGAAATGGATACAAAATGAGGTAATGTTACCATTTATTTAATGTTTGTTACAACTATTTACACGAATTCTTTGGGTGAATTGTGCTAGTATAATTTTGTTCCTTATAACCAACTAATGAATACACAAATGAATATAAATGCCAAGAATCTACAAAAGTTAAACATAAATAAATATCCTATGTTGTGTGGACGAAACTTTAGCATCCGTTAAAATGGAATAGCTGCGGGAATTAATGAAGTTCTTTTGTAGTTTGGCCACACATTCTGCTTTAACGATTAAACTGACCCTTGTAGATATACAACCCGAATTATTAGGGCATGCTTCTCCTTAACCTTCTCGCTCAGAACTATGGAAATACTTAGCAAGGAATAGAAGCTGAGATGTAGAGGATGTAACCACAAAGTAAGGAGAATGGCATGTTAGGTTTGAATCAACGTGAGCCCCTTCATCTTTAGCTAACGTCCCGTTTCTCTTCATGTTTTGGACATACACATACGCACACGTACACCATCTGTCTTTCTCTCAGACGTGCAGCATTTGAGGGAGAGCTGTTTTACGTGTGGCTCTCACATTCAGCCTTTTTATTTCTTCCTAACAGCTTGCTTTTCCAGGAAAGGCCTCTGGGACTTCACTTCTGTAAACCAAAACTTGTACAGTTTCCACTCCATTTTCTCAAGATTTTCCCTCCATCTACTCAAGTGGATATCAAATACCCTACAGCAAATCTCGCTGGCTTTCTATTAACAATGATATAGGTTTCTATAATTACCAACAGTTAATACGTTTGCTAATATCAATTATGTTATAATAATCACCCCGAAACCTATTTCCGTACATTTAAAGTGCTAAACGGATTTCCAGTTGTTAAATCCTGGAAGTCCTCACATTTTACACAATTAGTCCTGATAACTGTTTTTGCCTTGAAGATAAGCGGTTGTATTACTTTTTTAATAACAATACGCAATAAGCATCATAATAAGAGTAATTACAGCTTGTACTATACATTAATGGTAACATGGCTCATATAATTCCAGAGTGTAACAAAAATGTAGGGCACAAATTGCAGGATACTATTCTCACACGTAGCCGAAGAAATTATGTTATATGAACATGGGTCTGGAAGCGCTTTGTTAACATGTTACAACGCATTAATCATGGGAAACACACAAGAATAGAACGTACCAGCATACCACGTGTAACTCTTTCTAACAGAAAATGTGCAATATGCCCTCCGTGAGCATTGATACATGCATCAACCCGCCGTCGTAGTGAATCTCAGGTGCTCTGATGTATCTCTGGAGTATTGCTTATGGTTTCGCAGTCTTCCATAATACGGGTACGGAGACCCTGAACATCTGGTACTGTGCTTCGATACACAAGAGCTTTCAAATGCCTCCACAAATATAAAAGTCCAGTGGGTTTATGTCCGGGGGGCGTGGAGATCGGGAAATTGGTTCACCTTTACCCATACATCTGTCACCGAATGTGTTATTTAGAAGCCGACGGACATTAACTCCATCGTGCATGAAGTACATGCTTTGTCGCACAGCTAAAGGCATAGGTGTTAACAGATCAGGTAGAAAATTCTCTACGAAATTATGGTAAATTTGTCCCTTGAGCCTGGATGGAAGAACGTGACGCCCTACCAAACAGTCACCAACAATGACGGTCCTAACATTGACAGAAAATCTTTGTTGATGACTTGCTTCAGCATTTGCGTGAGGGCTGACGTCGGCGCATACCTGCCGATTGTGATAACTTACAATCTGATCTCGTTGAAACAACGCCTCAACTGTGAACAGTGCCCTTGCACTAAAATTAGGGTTGGCAGTTTGTTGCGTAAACCATTCGCAGAAGCGCACCCGTGCAGGAAAATCAGCCGCTGATAGTGCCTGCACACGCTGTAAATGATATTGATACAGCCGGACCTCGTGTAACACTCGCCAGACAGTCATGCGGTCAACACTCATTGTTGCAGCTACTTGTCTTGTACTGACACTAGGGTCGTCGTCAACCGCCTGAAGAGTTGCCACCTCCCGTTGCGGTGTCCTCGTCCTTGTAGGCTTCCCCCGGTCGTGAGTATCAGGCTGAAATTCCCCACGTTCCCGAAGTCGACGATCAATGGCTTCAAACGTTTTCCTGTCGGGGCACCTTCGTCCTGGAAATCTCTCTCGGTACAAACGTTGAGCGCAAGCGCCATTGCAGTCAGCTAATCCATACATCAAGTGGGCATCTGCCATCTCTGCATAGGTGCACACTACCATCGCACCAGCCAAGTCTGTGATCAACTCTACTAGTACGTAGCAACCCGTGTGCTTGCCAAGGTCATACTGCTCACTGGAACTGTTGATGTTACCTGTAAACAAGCAATGGTGTAAGTCGGATGGCAACAGGGGTATGTAAAACAAAACACTGACGGTGCATCTAAGATAATGACAACATAACCAGACGTAACCAAGAGTGCATGTTCCCCATGACTCTAACGTTCTGTTCGTGTGTTTCCTATGATTAATGAGTAGAAGAGAATGAGTTGTAACATGGAAACAAAGCGTTTCAGGACCCATGTACATATAGCATAATTTCTTCGTCTACGTGTGAGAAATATGTCCTGCAATTTGTGCCATACATTTTTGTATAACCTGAATGTGATACAACAGTTACATTGGCTTATGATACAATTAAAAGTCTGAGGAATAACAGCCGTCCAGGACATACACTACATCAAGGGAAACATACCAAATGGAATGCAAGATATATGGGATAATGCCTAAAGACCATAACATAGCTTTGATACGCCCCATTTTTTTTAAAAAAAAGCAGAAAAGCTTATTTATAGTTTTATGTGCTATATACCTACTAAATGTTACATATAAGATCTTCACTAGTGTTTTAACCATGTATATGGAACCATTTGTAGAAGAATCTCTAGGGGAATACCAATGTGGCTTTCGGAAAGCCCAAATACTACGGACTACATATTTCCACTAGGCACGATACATGAGAGATTCTATGCACCTAAGTAAAGTTTTACGTCAGTTATATGTGGGCTTTAAATAAGTGTTTGATAGTGTGAATAGATCATGTGAGTGAATTCCGCGGAAAAATTTGGTGCGCCATATAAACCTATTAGACTTACTAAGATGATACTTATTGACATATTAAATAAAGCGAAAAATCAGAATAAGTATTGAGAAGACTTCATCTCATTCTCATCAGTCTGTACAGTTCAACATTGTTATACAATATTGTGCACAAAAACATAGCAAGGGAGATTTCTGTAATCTCAAGAGGATCAACCTTCAATAAACTCGACAGTATATCGCATATACCGATGATATAGAGCTGTTGGCAAGAAACACAACTACAATGAACGCAAATGTAATTGAAAGCACTACATCTAACCTGGAAAATTAACAATAATAGGACTATATTTATGGAAAATTATAGAAAAACAACTATTGGGAAAAATGAGATTATCCCAAATGGAGAGAAATATCAAACAGTCAAATTCATCAAACACCTGGGATCCACAGCCACTAACAACAATGACATAACCCAGGAAATTAAGGAAAAAGTAGTAATGGATAACACCTATCTACACCACCTTAATAATATAATATAACCTAGACATCTAGGAAAACATGGAGAAACAAATATATATGAAACAGCAATTAAACCAATAGATGTTTATGGGTGAGTCATGGACACCCGCAGAACAGGTTATAACACTAATAGTAGGATTATAAAAGGAAACAGATATATATGTGTACCTTTTAAGGATAATGGTGTCTCAGTATAACAACGAAAGATATACCAGAGTTGAGCCAGGACAGAGCCATAGTAACACACCTAAAAGTTGGAACACTGAATTCGGTTGGGAGTTAAAGGCAGAAACTAAGATGCGGAGACGACGGTCAAGAAAATGTAAGGGTACTAGATGTAAAACCACGGAAGACAAAAGCGGAGGACCTTCCTAAATGGTGAGCTTTATTATTCGGGAGGCAAATGTGAAACTGCAAAAACATTAACGCCACAGGAAAACAAATATATTATATATTAGGGATGGAACCTCGATACCTCGATATTCTCGATACTCGGTGGTATCGAAGTATATCTAATACTTCGAAATAAACCTTTGATATCTTTTCGATGCTCATAAATTTTTAAATTTAGCACTATTGATAGCTTTTGCGTTTAACTTTATGCTAGATAAGGAATAAAAGGAGTAGAGAGTTCACGATATTGCCTCGATTGTGTCTCTAAAGGATTTCGGATCATAATTCTTGATAGACCTTGACTGCATTGCAGGCAACATCCATGGACTCTTGTGTCTAAATGAATACATGCAAAGCAATGGGGGAAGGAGTAGAGGTCCTCGTGTAACATGCAATGTTACCTAGATTGTGAATGAGGCTGATTTAGCTGACGTTTGTGCAATAGCCTGGCTTGATGGCTCCAATCTACGTCATTACATTTACCTACTCTGTTGACTAAAATTTACGAATCCAGCAGAAACAAGTCAGAACTTAAAACGTGAGATAATACTGCGCATGGAAATATTTGTTCTTTCAAGAACTCTGGTGTTTTTAAACAAAAATGTTTGATTCCTTTATATCTCACCATTTCATATAATACTTCCTTGATATATATTCAAGCTTTTAATTGTATTTACTATGCATGTGTATTAAACATGTACATGTTAGTGTATGAGGATGGGTGGTAGAGAAGCTTAATCAACAAACTTACAACGTTTCTAGGTGTTATATAGGTAATTGCTTATTACCGGATGAAAAATTCACTTGTGAAAATTGCAACACAAAGAAAGAATTTCCCGAATAACTCCAAACTAGGTGGAAGTGTAGAAGAGTGTGCAAGCAGTAAGTGATTAGGTTTGCAGAGAGATGGGTTACACGTAGGCCGAGCAGAGCCCTTTCGTGTCGGTCCGACAAGGTCATTGTTGCACCCAGTGTAGCCAGTGCAGATCTGTCAAACAAGGTGGAAACAATAAAGTGAGTGCCAGTATGCCTCGTCGACGTCAAAGGGAGCCATATAGGTATGTGAGTGAATGCGAACGGGGCAGAATGATCGGTCTCCGGGAAGTGGGTTTGTCATACCGTGACATTTCGTCTCGTACAGGGCATGCTGCTACGACAGTGATGCGTGTGTGAAAGCAGTGGATAGATGAAAGTCGCACGCAGTGAAGAGCGGGTACTGGACCACGTAACATGACCACAGCACAGTATGACCGCCATCTTGTCCGCATGGCCATAACGGACCGTACAGCTACATCCACAGTGTTGGCTCGACGCTGGAACACTACAACAGGTGTGAGCTTGTCTGCATCAACGTTTCGTCGCCGTCTGCTGTAGGTTGGACTGGTTGCAAGCATACCATTACGTCGGCTTCCATTGTCCAGAAACCACAAGCTCCTCCGACTACAATGGGCACGTGAATACCGTCACTGGTGTACTGAGTTGCAAAATTCAGTCTTTTCGGACGAGTCCCGCTTCAACGTGTCCTACTGTGATGGCCGCATACGTATCCGGCGATACCGTGGTGAGCGCAATTTGGATGGCTGCATTGTTGAGCGGCATAGCGGACAAACACCATATGTGATGGTTTGGGACGTCATTGGTTACATCAACCGATCTTGCCTCCTATGACTTGAGGGCACTTTGAACAGCAACCGGTATCTAACGGTGGTTGTAGAGCCTGAGGTACTATCCCTGATTCAGGCATCTCCACAGGCCACATTTCAACAGGTCAATGCCCGGCCACATATTGCGAGGAATGTAAAGCCTACTTCGAAGAGCGACGTGTACCATTGCTTCCCTTGCCTGCACGTTCACCTGACATGTCGCCCATCGAACATGTCTAGGACATGGTTGGTCGGCACCTGTCGCGTCACGGTCCTCCAGTAACCAGTGTCACGGATTTGTGGGCTCGAATGCAAACTGCGTGGAGGGAAATCCCTCAGGAACCTATTCAGAACCGTTTTGATTCCATGCCACGGCGTATAGCAGCTGGTGTGTGTGTGTGTGTGTGTGTGTGTGTTTGCGTGTGTGATTCAGAGTGTTTTTCAATTCTATATGTATGTATATAATGTGGTGATTATAAACATAGTTGTTTCTGTTCGATTCTGCAAGTCACGTATACAGACAAGGTATTTTTCTAGAGAGCATGTACGGTCTTATGACCCATGCGACTGTGTTATGCAATTAATGTAATACTAAGTACTTAATAAATACCACCAGTACTACTACTCTAATTGCAGCGCATGGAGGCCACAGGAAATACTGAATATTAAGCCTCGAAGGTCATGTATAGATTTGAAAAGTTTATCATTTGTTACTTGTCATATACCTAACCTGTGGTGCTAAATTCATTAAATTCCTGCATTTCCTTCTTTGTGTTGCAATTTTCACAAACGCCAGTGTACATATGTTATGTGGTATTGTTTTGAACAGTGGTAGAATGGTATAACACACAGATTATTTTTAGTTGTTTGAGATTCATGTAACATATATTATACTACTTAACATTCTAAATATTGCAGGATAAAGAGGAATTGCTAATACTTTTTTATGGATATAAAATCCTATGAAGGAAAGTTATCACCACAAAGTATACTTAGATAAAAATGGAATCAAGACAACTATCGTTATTATTATCATTATATTTATTAATGTTATTAGTCTTAACTAATAATAGCAGGATATATAACTTGTGGGATTTTGAAGATAAAAAGTTGTCGCCGATTGAAGAATGACAAGCACAAACAATTTCGGAATTAGCATGTAAGCAAAACTGGTTACATGCGTTTATACACAGAAAATTACTAATAAGAACATAATTCGGTGAACACGCTGTCGCCTTTATAGTTTCTTATAAAGTGAGTATTGGGTACCGGGTATCAGTGCTCAAAAATCAGTATTGGTACTAAGTATCGAGAAATAGTGGTATTATCTCATCATCATATGTTCTTTTTTTGTTGAAAGTTTGATTCTCAAGCACCATTTAAAGTTGTTTGAAAGCTTCTAAGCTTATTATTTAATTAAATCGCACTAACAATACTGAACACAGAACTATTCAAGCTAATAATTGTATGAAGCACATAAAAAGTATTAGTGCACCATTATAGATTGTATACCCCCTTTGTATACCCACTTCAATGTAACTGAAACTCGAATATCTCTTTTAGTGTAATATATAACAGCTTACGTTCATTACTATCTAATAAATAGATCCTTTTGTGAGAGTGTATTAACGTAATAAACACAAAATTCATACAAATACGAGAAATGTTCAAAGTGTTACTTCGAAAGGTGGAGAAAAGTGCCCTCGTCTGCATAATTATTCTATGATTATGTGCGGCTTGCATTTGGGAAGTCCCGGGTTCGATTCACGGTGGCCACCCACTCTGACCGTGGGTTTTTCCTGGTTTTCCCTTGACATTGGCTAATGCCGGAGTGGTGCATTCTACCACGGAATTCGTCTTTCCCCATTTACTGTCATTTCATTTCGCTTTCATGTTTCAGGTTGACTCCGGTATTTCGGTTTGGTTAATGTCGGACAGATGGCGCAGACGTTTACTATTCGGAACTTCTTTTCGGCCCTGCTAGAGGAAAGCCTGTAGAGCCTGCACTACAGGGTCATGTTTCTCCGGTCCCACTAGAGGGACGTCTCCGAGCGACACTCCCGTGTCCGAGTAATCAAGCCTGGAGCTATTAGGTAACTCTATGCGTCTCTGTGTTCTTGAGCCGGCCTCACTCTGCAACCCATATGTCTCCTGTGGCTTCCTCACCTCATCCGTTCCTCCCGGAGATGAAGGCACAAAAGATCCATTTGGGGTCGAGATGCTAGGTGTCCCCTTCGTTAACTAGCCCTATACCACCCTATGATTATATATACGAGAGTCGAAGAATTCAAGAAATTTCGTATTGCGATACGACATTTGGTTTGGCAAAAATGATGGCATTAGGGTTCAGAATTGCGTAACATAACATAATTTCTTTTAAGATGGCAATGATCAAATTTCTACAGAACATAGGAATAATGATCGACGTCTCACAATCAAAGTCTTCACCTGTGGGTTCATTGCTTCCCTCGGCCGGAGCTACTATCACCGATACGAGAGCAACAGCTTTTTCTTTCTTTCTTTCTTTCCTCGTTTCTTTTTTGTATTGTGCTTAACATGTTTATTGAATCTTTTGTTAGTGTTTGCTCGTTTTATCAAACGAATCATTGAAGCTTAATTGTAAAAACAAAGTGTATATAATGGGAAACCTGTTAGAATGATAGTTCTCCACATTTAAATGACCTTCAGGTGATTTAACAGCCAGCATTCTTGTAAACTGACGGGCTATTAACAAATTAATTTCCCCTTTTCGGTAAGCTGCTTTTATGTATAAAATTCAAACTTTTTCAGCATTTCCAGCTAGCGAGGTCTCTTTCCAAACGACTGTGGTATTTTGATTTTATTTCTTCTGAAAACTAATGTGTGTAAAGTTTGTAAGGGTATGTAAATTGACATACCTCTCATATGCATCCAAAATACATCTTTCGGATAATTATGAAGCAAGCTCGTTAAAAGGGATGTTGGTGAACCAAGAGCAAGATGCGAGTTGAGGACGAAACAAGGGATTCTCCTACTCCATTGACAGAAGAAAAACATTTATGGAATTTAGAATTTCCATTGGAACATTGGCTTTTTCACATTCACTTATGCTATATGCTAAATAGCAAGGCGAGTGCTGTCAGCTGGAACCTAAGCTTTCATGCACCTTGGGTAGGGGACAACATATCTGACTCTCCCACCTGCGACCAAGCCTTGTGACACATTGGTGAAAGCTTTCTTCTCATTTTCCCAAATAAAAACTTTATCGTCGTCGTCATATCCAGTCATATGTATACACATTTATACTAACATTTTGCTTAGTGGATTTTGCATGCAATACACTTTTCAGAATAAACTGTGTTTATTTCGCAATAAAACTGTTTGCAGATATTCTGCCTGACAATAATTTTCCATTACTATTAGTATCCAAGTAGATTTGTTACCGTCCTTTGAAATAAGTGTGCATAAAGAACATCTACCTGCTTCAAAATCCTAAAAATAAGCATGTGCTTGTCAACGTGTAGAAGGTGATTCGAACCTGGTTACACAGTACTCACCGACCGGCGCTCTGACGCCCGATGTGCCGTACAGCAGAGCATCGTTCTACACTTACGCAACCTACTAAAAGGACGCGAAACCAACTGATCTGTTATAAGATTCGTGTACACCTTCATAAAAGAGAAATAGTAAATTGGTACATGGAATAGATTTTAATTATAACTTTAAAATTAGCTTAAATGTATTGATTTATCATCTCAAAATACTTATCCAGGATTCCTCCACAATTCTTGCAATTTCTGTTGCTAATTGCTGGGGCGCAAGTAGGCGAGCACGTTCACACTCATTCTCACTCTCTCTCTCTCTTTCTCTCTCTCATACAACACACACACACACACTCACACACATACACCTAGTTTGAGGAACCATCTTCAAGCACTATGAACCTTTGATTTGTGCCAGTCATTTTATAACCCCGTTAGAAGACCTGGCTGTAGCTTTTCGTTTAAAATGGCCAGAAGGTATTAATGCATTAATGAACTTAGGGAAGTGTACCCTAATATAAGACGAAGGTCAGGTTAGGTTCTGTTGCTTTGGAAAACCTTAAGATGGCAGCAGTTTAAGGACACTTGGTAGGGATGGTAAGGTATTTTTACACTTCTTCGCAATTGAAAGAAAGCCAGTTTTCTCTGGAATTACATCTAGGAGAATTAAGTTTTTATAGCTCATTAAACTAGGTTTTGTAAGTGTAGTGTTTTTGAGATTTTTAGCTAGCTTTAAATCTTTTAATTTTGAAAGCATTTAAATGTCTAAAATCATTTCTAAAAAAAATGTACATTCATTTATAGGTACATTTCTCTCTAAAAATAAAGATAAGGACTACGCAAAATTGTTATTATGCGGTTCCTGTAAGTACCATAATATATTCGGTTAACTATTTCTCCGTTTGAAGGACTAATTTAAATCACAACATACAAGAAAATAATATTTTGGTGTAATGTTTCTTACGTTTATGACCTTTTTCGTGGAAAGCATATAATTTAGAATCAAAACCTTAACCTACTAAATTTAACTAAACATCCTGCATAACCACAAAGAACTTCAAGCTTCTAAGTTAAATAGATTTTGAGTAAAGTGTACCAGAAGTTTAAAAAATTGAACTTTCGGGAAACGGCAAAAAACAAGGTGAGCGTATTGTTGCATACCAATATAATATAATATCTCTGGACCATAAAAGTCCTTTAAATATCCAAATAACAAAAAGAAATACATGGGTATGTCCCTTATACCATTACAACAAAAAACAAGAAACCAATTTTTTAACCCAAATCTCTACCAAGTGTCCTTAGGAGATGCAAGTACTAAAGGCAGGAGATTTTTTTATACATGACGATAGTCAATGTATAGTAAAATCAATGGTCATAGACAACGTTCCATAGACATGGTCCCTCACGTCATTGGGGCATTTCTCGGGGCGGCACATAACGCTTGCAGTTTGAATCGAAATTTCACGATGCTCACCGATCTTTTCTTCCATTGCTTAAGCAATTATGTAACTCATGTCCCAATCAGGCACACGGCATGCGAGAAAGCCCATTTCATGCATAACTCAATCTTCTGAAACCTATCTGGCATTCAGCAAATGGTAGAAGGGTAAACAGTTCCAGTTCCTTGCAGCTACAGGTTCTGTGTGACACGTTACCGAGCTTAGAAGAATTGCTAAGCGATAATGACCTCAAGATAACTAATGTCGAGTATTCTGATCCTGCACGGCTATAGCTAATGAAGTGCAAGAGCATATTCCACTATATACGTGGATTCTGTCGAAAAGATCTCAGAAACAGAGCTGCCACAGATCGAGGTTTTCGATAGAATCACTGAAGAGGAGTATGGTCGTGCAAAGAACGTCTGGAGCACCTACAACATAAACAATCTCCGGGAATATAGTGATCTTTATCTAGAGACGCATACTATGCTTTTAGCTGGCGCATTCGAGCGGTTCACAGACTTTTCACTGAACATGAACAACCTGTACCCAAACTAGTACTATATGCTGCCATCTTTAACCTTGTACACCATGCTGAAGACGATCAAAGTACAGCTCCAGCTTATCATTGACTCTAATAGGATTGACTTCTTAGAAGAGAGTATTCGTAGATGCCTTTGTACCGTACCACAACGATACTCACAGCTACCAAGAATACATATCATATTACAACCCTGAGTAACCCACAAACTTGCTGCCATACTCGGACTTCACTAAGTTATACGGAGAGTATGACATCACCAATGCCATGTGGGAACCTTAGGTGGCTTCAGAGGGATGAGACAGACAACATTGACTTCACAGCATTCCCAAAGACTCCAAGACAGGATATTCTAGAGATTGATCCAGACTATCCTGAACATTTTCATGACGCATATAGCAATCTCCCTTTGTGAATCCGGAGCAAGATACTAACTGTCAGTCATTACAAGAAACTGATTACAAAGTTTAAGAACGAAACCAAATATGTCTTTAATATACGCTTTTATTTGAGGCTGTGTTTGAGACATTCATTGGGTGTTGAAGTATGACGAAACTGAATTGATCAAGGTTTCGTTTGAAGCGAGCCAGTTAGTATATATACTTTGATATATATGAATTCATTAAAAACAATCTCCAACATTTCGGCTCTTCAAATTATCAAAAGGAGATTAGTTGAAATGTAAAGCAGCCCAATAAGAAAATGAGTGTGTTGTTTGTGGATAAACTGGGCGGCATGATAATGACCGAGTATGCTGGACTTTGAACAAAAACTCCACCATAACACAAAGCTGTAATTTGGGATTGCAAGTGGTGGAATACAGGCAACCATTATGAAGAATATTTCGAGGATCTAAACGCCCAAAAGAAACAACTTTTGGCCAAGCAGATATGCTTTAGAACATTTAAGGACAAAGTTTTAACCGTTCTGTGCTTCGTCATCCGTTTCAATTTCTCTGGTTGTCTCAACCTTAACTCTTTCATGTATATATTCTATATATTTATTTGTTCTCTAATTTATTGAAATATGCATATATTGTACAGTCACATTGTTTGCTTCTATTTGCATACATTCTGTATATATGCATGTATATCACATAGTATATGAAGTTTGAGGCTGTACAATATCTCCAAAACTACGCGTGGTAGAATGAAATGTCTTGAATAAAATTCGCTTGATACTATAGATTAAAGTAAGCGCCACTGCTCGTGCTTTATTTAGAGGATGTTGTGATCGTGTTTTAGGCCATTTTAAGTTTTAAAATGGGAACGTACCTTTTTCTTGCTCTTTTCTCACTCCTCATAAAAACTAAAGAACATTTGAATAACGCACGTTGCAAATGTTTTTACACCATCGTAAATAACAATGAAAATTCTGAATGGCTGTGTGCGAAGAGTAATGAAATGTTGGACCATCCATAGATGGTCATTTGAGTGTCAAGTTACGTTCGTAATTGGGAACATACAAATTTTGTTTTTTACCTTATTCCCCATTACAAAATAAACAGTTTCTTATAAACCGTTTTCTAATGAGAAAACAACATGAAAATGTGGCTTGGCATTTAAAAATATTAAATTGACCCTAAAATTACCATCATAAGGTCCTCCAAACAAAACACGACTAATAGAATTTACTTTCTTACATAGTATCAAGCAACTTATTATTAAAGACATTTCTTTCTACAACGCTTAGTTTTGGAGATATTGTGCAGTCTCAACTTAAATTGTCAATACTGTGTCATATGATGCTGGAGATGAGTTTGATGATTTTTAAGTAAAAAAGGTGATATGAAAATGAAGCTCTCTTTATTTGATGTTTATTTCCTGCAACAATTTCATCCTCTCAAACCACTGACGCCATACCATTTCACAAGAATCCTGTTTCCTGTCAACATAGCAGCTTGTGTACCAGATAAGAGTTCGACTATAATTTACTATGAAGTTCATGCCTATAGAAAACGTCCTTTATCACTTCATTGTCCTTATGCTTTCCTATTTAAGTAGTAGATTTTTTTTCACGCGAGCAACTTAAAACACTTTAAGGCTCCAGTTGGGTTCAAAGCCTTTTTCAAAATATCCTTTATTCTTAAATATCCTGAGATATTCACGGACACTTTAACTTCCTTGCACTCCTCTTCTCTCTCAGGGTTGATTATAGTTGTACCAAGACAGAAGAAGATTGTTAGTAGAAATATAATAGCGACTTGAGAACAATGGGCTATTGTTCTGGTGAGAACAAAGGAATTAATGACCTATTGTTCTGACTTCAAGCCCCGCCCCCTCCCTTTGTGTGCTACTATTTGCCGCCCGGTCGCGTGCCGCTAGCTCCGCCCCCTTCCCTTTGTGCGCTTACCTAATGCCGACAGTGTCTGTGCCGGCAGGTCCTCCCCCCTCCCCCCTGTGGTCACGTGCCGGTGACCCGCCGCCTCCCTCCCCCATACGCGTGTCCTCCCTCCCCTTTGTGTTCTGGTTGGTTCCCTGTGGATAGGTGGGAGAGTGTGTATTGATCCTATACGGTGACTACATTCCCGCCCCTCATTGTGACTTGTCTAAATCCCTGCCGTGTGATTGGCTTGGGGTAGGGGGTGTGCCGCTCGGGGTGAGGGGTTATATGTGAGGGTTCTCGGTGCGTGACGTTGGCGGTGTGGGAATGCGATTCTCTATGCCTGCCGCACATCGGCAAATCGTTTGAGTACATAATTGTGTCAATCAATTAGATAATGTGTGTTATTGAAAAAAAAATAAGAATGCCCATCATATTACTACTAATGCAATTAAACGCTATTCTTCGAGCAATTAAGTAGTTTTGATTGAATCGCGCGCACCTGTCCCTAAACCGTTATTTATAACCTACTATTGTCAATACATTACACGTCTAATGAAACAAGGCTAGTCTGTCGATGAAAACAATTAAGTATTTTTGAATGATTAATTGAATCGCCCGCAACTGTTCGTTATCGTATATGTGTGGTAGCATGTGTATAATTATTACGAGTAATAACATTTATTTAATTCTACTTTTGAGGGAAAATATATTTTGGATTTATAAGAATATTACAACACTTAGATGAAACGACAGACTTGACGTAACACTCGTTATCGCGTGATAATTGCGGTGGAACACCGACCGCAACCTTCCGCTGCGACACGTTTCACTGGAATGACTGGCTCACGATGCTTTCAAGCGACAAGTCGACTAGCGCACCCCCTCCACTCACGCTTCAGTTCGCTACCTACACTAGCGCGCCAAGTGGTAATATGAGTGAAACTCCAGCGAGGGTTCCCACACAGCGCCCCTGGTGGTCATACCCGAAAGTTGTGAATTCACCATATTTAAACTCATTATGGGCGCAAGACGGCCATCTTAACTCTATATAATTCTGCGAAATATGATTCCGGAAAAAAAATAAAGGGGAATTAACATGCAAGGGGCGTTCATGTTGGCTCCGGAGGAATTTATTATGAAATAAATAAAAAATAAATAAGACTCTCGCTGATCGATGAATACAATTAAATATTTTTATTAATTAATGTAATTGACTCGCGCTCCTAGAGATATCTCACCCAATTATTCATCTACCATGAATATCTCACTTCTAATGAAACGACGCAGTCTATCGATTAAAAACAATTAAGTTTTTTTTGATTGATTAATGTAATTGACTCGCGCGCAACTGTTCGTTATCGTATATGCGCGATTATTACGCGTATATAACTATTACGGCTAATAACGTGTGTTTAATTCTTCTTTTGACTGGGGGGTTTATAAAAAATATTACGTTGCTTAGATGAATTAAAAAGCAACTTAAAGCGAAATTGCAAATAGCTTGTATGAGACGTTAACACGAGAACCCTTTACGAAAAAACAAGACGCAATGCGACAGCTGTACCTCGTCTAAATAGAAGCGGTTAAACCAGGACGCTTGGGTTTTCCCTCAGTACCTGCTCTTAATGGCTAGGGGTATCCAGCACATGGGAGTATGCTTCACCTGATGTTAAAAATAAAAGCCCTCTATGTCTCTTCTCACACGAGAGAAGTAATAATTACAATTCAAAACAGGCGTACCTGTAAGTAACACGCACGAAGACTTCAAATATAAATTTTATATTCGTTTTAAATGTTCTTTCTAAAGACGTAGCGAACTTTGAGAAATTCAACGAATTATTCACTTGCGTACACTGCTTGAAAGAAATATAGTGTACACCCCTGAAGAATGCGTGTGTAGACACATTAGCAGGCGACAGTCCCTTCCGCATCATTAATTTTCTTCAGACGAAGTTAAAACCAAGGTCTTGTATAGAGCTCTTAGTGAACAATGAAGGGTGTTTCCAGTTCATTAAGCAGGCTAAGTGCTCTGAAAAACCACAGACCCTCGGGGTAAATAACTATTAGCGACACAAAAGATTTTCTTAAGAGCTTCCCCCGTGCAGAAATTCCATCATAGACAGGGGAAAACCAAGTCTAGACATGTTTTAAGCTTACCACAAAAAATGTTTTCCCGATAATTAATATAATTCTACATGAAGAATATTAATGATTAAGTTTTCAATTAAACGTATACTGTATAGATTCTGTACTTAAACATTCGATTGTATCTTTGTCATTATTTAAATACTCGCGTACAAGAAATGCAAACATGATATCAAAAAATTAAACTGATTTTTTTTCGGAATGTTAAACAAAGAAATATGATTTGGCGAGAGTAATATGAAGAATAAAAAGTATTCAGAATGATAGATATTACATACGTTATTAAAATAAATAAGGCTCTCGCTGATCGATGAAAACAATTAAATATTTTTTTATTAATTAATTGTATATGAATTGACTCGCGCATTTGCTTGCTGTCGTATGTGCATGATTATTACGACTAATAGCATTTGTTTAATTCTAAATAAATCATGAAATATGGAGCCTAGCCTAAACAATCCTCGTTACTCTTAATTTATTCCATTTTAAAAAGATTGGGCTTAGTAAACATAGGACGAGTACGATTTTAAATACCTCGTCCATTCGAGAGATATTTTTCGAATATTCCAGCATGTTAATATAAACTTAATACACACACACAAAAAATTCATTTCAAGTAATCTAACGATATTGAATAAAATATTAAATGTTTAAGATATTGTAATGAGAAATGAATTGTATATCTCGAATTTTCTGGGCCGGAGGCTGCAGGATCGCTCATCAAATACCGTAATGATTCAGACACCCGAACACCCGAATGGTAAGCATTCTTCAGAGTTTTTAAAAAAGCAATGTAACAATTCATATTAACTTCTTGTTCATATTATTATTATTATTTGTATTATTATTTCCAGGAAGTGGACTTTATTTTGGTATCGACCATCCATCGAGCGCTGCACAGGCACCGCCAGCCTTCCAAAACTTCCTGGTACCAAATCATCATGGAGGCGGCTCTGCCACCGTACATGCAGCAACACTCGTAAGGTAAGAATTTACAGACTGGTGTTCGAGCATTTGTAACTAAAAATTACATAATAGTAGACATACATTGGCGATTCTAGCACACAAAGGCCTACCTCCGACAGCATAGAGTTCTGGATTGTATAAGGAGAAAAGGATATATTTAAGGGGAGTTTCTCACCCATATGCAGTCACATAACTCTATCGATCTCCCAGAATGCCATGTATTTTTAACGCAGGTGTTTAAAACTTGTATTTTTTTCACGTATAGAGTGTAGATTCTTTAGAACTCTATACTTAAACATGCTATACTATTATTATTATTTATTTTTTCCCGGAAATGGACTTTATTTCGGAGGCGGTATCGATCAACATGCGAGCGCTGCACCGGTACCATCAGGCTTCGCGACCGTTGCACCAGTAGGCTTCGCGACCGCTGTACCGCGACCCCCCAGGCTTCCAGACCTACCTGGCACCAAATCAGCAGGGATGGGGGCCCTGCCCCATACATGCAGCAAGCACCGAACGGTAAGAATTTTTTCAATATTTTACGAAGTTCTTTTACACATTCTATATTATTATTAATATTGTTATTATTTTCAGGAAGTGGACTTTATTTCGGAGGCGGGTTTTTCTGGGAATGTCTCCAAAAGTATTCTTCATTCTGAACGACTTTTGCAAAATTGATAAACCATAAGCGATAGACAAAATTTTACTACACAAAAAAAATGGAGATCGCGTTAAAATACATAATTTATAACATATACATTCTTGTTGTTGAGTAAATCGTTTTCGAGATATTGCTTGTTATTCCCTTTAAAATTTTCCAATACTTATACTTTTTCTCAAATTCATTATTCTTGTTTTATGTCCTCGATATGCAAAGAGAATGGAATGCACCACATAGCAACCAGCGTTAAAATATTTGACTATCGCTTAAAACCTACCATATTCACCTTGTATCGATATGAAAATTACCAATAACATTGACATCTCGATATCTCGATTAACATGAAGCATATAGGGAATAAGTGCTTGTAAAAATAGTTTGTACAAGAGTAGAGAAAGTCATGTGAGTGTATCACATCAGATTTTTTGATATTGGTTTAAATTTTCAAATACTTTTAACTTTTCTCAAGCGGTAACTCGCTATTCGTTTTCCCGTGGTAATACATAGAGAATAGAATTCTAAAGCCATCACATAGCATCAGACGTTTTTTAAACACCTGTAACGTGTCTATTCACAATCGAAAGTTTGCCGGTTCGAGGAAATTATATCTACAGAAACAATACATTATTTTCGCTCTGTGATTAATTTGGTAATGTAACAATAATTAACAATGAATTTTTAGCGGTAAATGTAAAAAATAAAATATATTTTTTATTTCCTAGCGTCATACGCAGAAGCATTCCCCTTAAGGAACGCCGGCGTGAGCAATGGTTTCCCCCATAACAGGTTTAGACTTGCTTACGGAATGTCCCTGTGCGAGGCTAGCATTTCCCTCTCCGCGCTCTAACAAAGTAAATATCTACATTATATTAAAACATTTAAATTGAAAAATACAGTACTTAATGAACTTCATTAGTGAATCAGAACCTCAATTATATTTACACATATTATCATTTTCAGAAAAAAGTTAATAGGTTTGTAACTTTCAAATAAATGAAATTTTGTTATGAAACACATTCTCTAATAAAGAATATGTTTTTTTCTCTTCCTAATGCAGAAAGTTTGACATCTCAACTTAACACATTGGCTGAGGGTAGCATTTACCCAGCCGTTCAAAGACTACAAGATCTTCAGCCAGAAGAGCCTTATAATATAAAATCCTTAAGAAAAATTGATACTCGATACGGTGCTAGAGTCGTTGCACTTTTAGAGAATAAGCAAGTGTTTCTCCCGACAAGATATTCAACCCTAACAAGCCAACAGTTGGAGGCAATGCCTGGGAAGTTTCAAATGGTATATCATGGAGTAGTACCAGCCGGCAAGTTTAAGACATGTAAATTGTCTTTTCTTCCTATTAAGGTTTGTAGAAATAATTCAGCTATCCTTTCAAAGCTTCATTTAGAGTTACATTTGTTGAGTTTATAAATTCGCACTTCAGTAGGATAACATTTGTCTAAAGTATACATCAATATGTAAAAAAATAACGTCCAGGATGTTGTCTGAGCGAGGATCTGCAGAAAGAAGTTTAATAGTTTATTCACTGATTCTTTACCTCAAAGCAGATACCTACAGCAAGTTTCAAATAATTTCCAGCACGATAGCAGTTGTCAAAAGCATGCATCACTGTATTAAAAAAATATGTGTAAATAATGTCTAGATTGTACTCTGTGTGATTTCGTGCAGAAAGAACTTTAATACCCCTTTCAGTGATTCTCCACATCGAAGTATATACCTACAAGAAGTTGCAAATAATGTGAATGTGTGTTACAGGAATGCCCAGCTGAATGTAAATGAAGAGGAAGAACGAGATAGCTTAAAACATCATAAACAGAAATGTGATAGTAACATTCTCAACACCTCCCAGTAACCTCAATCAATGAAGAATTGCACCAGCGCGGAACATACATGGAAAAAACATCCGCGTGTGTAGAATATAACAATAATATATATATATATATATATATATATATATATATATATATATATATATAAATTATGCACTCATTATTACTGCTATACTAGTCTATACCATTGATTTCATAAATAATTTCATAATTGTTTAAGGAGAATGCCTATCTTAAAAACATTGATGCTACATGAAATCTATACAAAAAGATTATTGAACTATTACTGAAAGAGACTTGAATAACTGGGAATCTAGAAGCTAGAACCATCTTAATATTGGGCTGTATGATATGAGGTGTATAAAAAGATTAATAAAAAATGAGGTCTATGTAATATAAACAACATTTATTCTTTATAAACATTTTCCTATTACATTCCTATACAAAAAAACATACATATTTTCTAAAGACAAAGGTGATAGTCTAGACATTCTAAAACACTCAGTTATATAATCATATACATCACACAGAAAGAGACCTACATTATCCATAAAAAACTAAACATCTCAAGAATGTCTGGATGATGTATTTTATAAGTACAAGGTTTTGATATTTCAAAGTTCCTGTTAACCATGACTGTAATTGATTAACACAATTTCTCGTTCCTGTCATGCTATAACTTTAGAAGCTTTCAGCTTACTTATAATCTCCTCAATCTCTCGTGTGTGACTATTATTACCAGCATTCCTCGATGCAATTAGTAACCTCAATATATTTACTAGTCTATTTGGATTTTCAAGCGTAGATATCACTGAATCATCGTCATATGAAGATTTCATATTCTCGCGACTCCCGCTGTATCCAGATTTTTCACCATCAGTAGTCTCCAGTGAAGGACAGAGGCTTGATCCGGTATAACATCCCCCTCTATACGTCTTCGGATCTTCGAGTGTAGGAGAGAGAGTCGATCCGGTATAACATCTTGCTCTATGAAGCTTAAATCTTGACAAAGAACGATTCTTAAAAATCCGCTCGCATATACAGCATCTAATGACGTGTTTTCCTCCATGTGTAATGTATGAAAAATTGAGTTTCTCATCCGCTAGTTGCACAGATTTTCTCCGGCAGGAGCTCATGCTAAAACTAAAAGAAATTAAATGAATACGGGAATGCTAACGCTCGAAGGAATTAAAAGCGAATGAATGAATTCATAACACGCAGCTATGTATATATCCAGTGTGATGACGCCGGAGGGAATCGCAATCTTCGCATAGCAGCGGGAAAGGATGCTCTCTGGAAACATTTGTGGAGAAGGAGGCTCTCAACAGAACATGGCGAATGCGAGCATGGAAAAGGATGCTCTCTGGGAACATTCGTGGAAAAAGGATGCTCTCAACAGAACATAACGAGTGCGAGCATGGAAAAAGGATGCTCTCTGGAAACGTTTGTGGAAAAGGATGCGTAACAACCTGATTGCGCTATGAACCTGATCAGTTTGTTACATAGCGTGATGAGCTTGTTACATAGCGTGATTCCTTTGTTACATAGAGCGATTCCTTTGTTACATAGCGTGATTCCTTTGTTACATAGCCTGATCAGTTTGTTACATAGCGTGATTCCTTTGTTACATGGCGTGATTCCTTTGTTAGATAGCGTGATTCCTTTGTTACATAGCGTGATTCCTTTGTTACATAGCGTGATTCCTTTGTTACATAGCCTGATCAGTTTGTTACATAGCGTGATTCCATTGTTACATAGCGTGATTCCTTTGTTACATAGCGTGATTCCTTTGTTACATAGCGTGATTCCCTTGTTACATAGCGTGATTTCTTTGTTACATAGCGTGATCAGTTTGTTACATAGCGTGATGAGGTTGTTACAAAGCGCGATTCCTTTGTTACATAGCCTGATCAGTTTGTTACATAGCGTGATGAGCTTGTTACATAGCGTGATTCCTTTGTTACATAGCGTGATTTTTTTGTTACATAGCGTGATTCCTTTGTTACATAGCATGATTCCTTTGTTACATAGCGCGATTTCTTTGTTACATAGCGCGATTCCTTTGTTACATAGCCTGATCAGTTTGTTACATAGCGTGATTCCTTTGTTACATGGCGTGATTCCTTTGTTACATAGCGTGATTCCTTTGTTACATAGCGTGATGAGCTTGTTACATAGCGTGATTCCTTTGTTACATAGAGCGATTGCTTTGTTACATAGCGTGATTCCTTTGTTACATAGCCTGATCAGTTTGTTACATGGCGTGATTCCTTTGTTACATGGCGTGATTCCTTTGTTACATAGCGTGATTCCTTTGTTACATAGCGTGATTCCTTTGTTACATAGCGTGATTCCTTTGTTACATAGCCTGAGCAGTTTGTTACATAGCGTGATTCCATTGTTACATAGCGTGATTCCTTTGTTACATAGCGTGATTCCTTTGTTACATAGCGTGATTCCTTTGTTACATAGCGTGATTCCTTTGTTACATAGCGTGATCAGTTTGTTACATAGCGTGATGAGGTTGTTACATAGCGCGATTCCTTTGTTACATAGCCTGATCAGTTTGTTACATAGCGTGATGAGCTTGTTACATAGCGTGATTCCTTTGTTACATAGCGTGATGCCTTTGTTACATAGCGTGATTCCTCTGTTACATAGCGTGATTCCTTTGTTACATAGCGCGATTCCTTTGTTACATAGCGCGATTCCTTTGTTACATAGCCTGATCAGTTTGTTACATAGCGTGATTCCTTTGTTACATGGCGTGATTCCTTTGTTACATAGCGTGATTCCTTTGTTACATAGCGTGATTCCTTTGTTACATACCGTGATTCCTTTGTTACATAGCGTGATTCCTTCTTTACATAGCCTGATCAGTTTGTTACATAGCATGATTCCTTTGTTACATGGCGTGATTACTTTGTTAAATAGCGTGATTCCTTTGTTACATAGCGTGATTCCTTTGTTACATACCGTGATTCCTTTGTTACATAGCGTGATTCCTTTGTTACATAGACTGATCACTTTGTTACATAGCCTGATCTGTTTGTTACATAGCGTGATACCATTGTTACATAGCGTGATTCCTTTGTTACATAGCGCGATTCCTTTGTTACATAGCGCGATTCCTTTGTTACATAGCGCGATTCCTTTGTTACATAGCGCGATTCCTTTGTTACATAGCGTGATTCCTTTGTTACATAGCGTGATGAGGTTGTTACATAGCGCGATTCCTTTGTTACATAGCGTGATGAGCTTGTTACATAGCGTGATGAGGTTGTTACACAGCGCGATTCCTTTGTTACATAGCCTGATCAGTTTGTTACATAGCGTGATGAGCTTGTTACATAGCGTGATCCCTTTGTTACATAGCGTGATTCCTTTGTTACATAGACTGATCACTTTGTTACATAGCCTGATCAGTTTGTTACATAGCGTGATTCCATTGTTACATAGCGTGATTCCTTTGTTACATAGCGCGATTCCTTTGTTACATAGCGCGATTCCTTTGTTACATAGCGCGATTCCTTTGTTACATAGCGCGATTCCTTTGTTACATAGCGTGATTCCTTTGTTACATAGCGTGATGAGGTTGTTACATAGCGCGATTCCTTTGTTACATAGCCTGATCAGTTTGTTACATAGCGTGATGAGCTTGTTACATAGCGTGATCCCTTTGTTACATAGCGTGATTCCTTTGTTACATAGACTGATCACTTTGTTACATAGCCTGATCAGTTTGTTACATAGCGTGATTCCTTTGTTACATAGCGTGATTCCTTTGTTACATAGCGTGATTCCTTCTTTACATAGCCTGATCAGTTTGTTACATAGCGTGATTCCTTTGTTACATGGCGTGATTACTTTGTTAAATAGCGTGATTCCTTTGTTACATAGCGTGATTCCTTTGTTACATACCGTGATTCCTTTGTTACATAGCGTGATTCCTTTGTTACATAGACTGATCACTTTGTTACATAGCCTGATCAGTTTGTTACATAGCGTGATTCCATTGTTACATAGCGTGATTCCTTTGTTACATAGCGCGATTCCTTTGTTACATAGCGCGATTCCTTTGTTACATAGCGCGATTCCTTTGTTACATAGCGCGTTTCCTTTGTTACATAGCGTGATTCCTTTGTTACATAGCGTGATGAGGTTGTTACATAGCGCGATTCCTTTGTTACATAGCCTGATCAGTTTGTTACATAGCGTGATGAGCTTGTTACATAGCGTGATCCCTTTGTTACATAGCGTGATTCCTTTGTTACATAGACTGATCACTTTGTTACATAGCCTGATCAGTTTGTTACATAGCGTGATTCCTTTGTTACATAGCGTGATTCCTTTGTTACATAGCGCGATTCCTTTGTTACATAGCGCGATTCCTTTGTTACTTAGCGCGATTCCTTTGTTACATAGCGTGATTCCTTTGTTACATAGCGTGATGAGGTTGTTACATAGCGCGATTCCTTTTTTACATAGCGCGATTCCTTTGTTACATAGCCTGATCAGTTTGTTACTTAGCGTGATGAGCTTGTTACATAGCGTGATTCCTTTGTTACATAGCGCGATTCCTTTGTTACATAGCGCGATTCCTTTGTTACATAGCGCGATTCCTTTGTTACATAGCGTGATTCCTTTGTTACATAGCGTGATGAGGTTGTTACATAGCGCGATTCCTTGTTTACATAGCCTGATCAGTTTGTTACATAGCGTGATGAGCTTGTTACATAGCGTGATTCCTTTGTTACATAGCGTGATTCCTTTGTTACATAGACTGATCACTTTGTTACATAGCCTGATCAGTTTGTTACATAGCGTGATTCCTTTGTTACGTAGCGTGATTCCTTTGTTACATAGCGCGATTCCTTTGTTACATAGCGCGATTCCTTTGTTACATAGCGCGATTCCTTTGTTACATAGCGCGATTCCTTTGTTACATAGCGTGATTCCTTTGTTACATAGCGTGATGAGGTTGTTACATAGCGCGATGAGCTTGTTACATAGCGTGGTTCCTTTGTTACATAGCGTGATTCCTTTGTTACATAGCGTGATTCCTTTGTTACATAGCGTGATTCCTTGTTACATAGCCTGATCAGTTTGTTACATAGCGCGATTCCTTTGTTACATAGCCTGATCAGTTTGTTACATAGCGTGATTTCTTTGTTACATAGCGTGATTCCTTTGTTACATAGCGTGATTCCTTTGTTACATAGCGTGATCAGTTTGTTACATAGCGTGATTCCTTTGTTACATAGCGTGATTCCTTTGTTACATAGCGTGAGTCCTTTGTTACATAACGTGATTCCTTTGTTACATAGCGTGATTCCTTTGTTACATAACGTGATTCCTTTGTTACATAGCGTGATTCCTTTGTTACATAGCGTGATTCCTTTGTTACATAGCGTGATTCCATTGTTAAATAACGTGATTCCTTTGTTACATAGCCTGATCAGGTTCATAGCGCAATCAGGTTGTTACGCATCCTTTTCCACAAACGTTTCCAGAGAGCATCCTTTTTCCATGCTCGCACTCGTTATGTTCTGTTGACAGCATCCTTTTTACACGAATGTTCCCAGAGAGCATCCTTTTCCATGCTCGCATTCGCCATGTTCTGTTGAGAGCCTCCTTCTCCACAAATGTTTCCAGAGAGCATCCTTTCCCGCTGCTATGCGAAGATTGCGATTCCGTCCGGCGTCCTCACACTGGATATATACATAGCTGCGTGTTATGAATTCATTCATTCGCTTTTAATTCCTTCGAGCGTTAGCATTCCCGTATTCATTTAATTTCTTTTAGTTTTAGCATGAGCTCCTGCCGGAGAAAATCTGTGCAACTAGCGGATGAGAAACTCAATTTTTGATACATTACACATGGAGGAAAACACGTCATTAGATGCTGTATATGCGAGCGGATTTTTAAGAATCGTTCTTTGTCAAGATTTAAGCTTCATAGAGCAAGATGTTATACCGGATCGACTCTCTCTCCTACACTCGAAGATCCGAAGACGTATAGAGGGGGATGTTATACCGGATCAAGGCTCTGTCCTTCACTGGAGACTACTGATGGTGAAAAATCTGGATACAGCGGGAGTCCCGAGAATATGAAATCTTCATATGATGATGATTCAGTGATATGTACGCTTGAAAATCCAAATAGACTAGTAAATATATTGAGGTTACTAATTGCATCGAGGAATGCTGGTAATAATAGTCACACACGAGAGATTGAGGAGATTATAAGTAAGCTGAAAGCTTCTAAAGTTATAGCATGACAGGATCGAGAAATTGTGTTCATCAATTACAGTCATGGTTAACAGGAACTTTGAAATATCAAAACCTTGTACTTATAAAATACATCATCCAGACATTCTTGAGATGTTTAGTTTTTTATGGATAATGTAGGTCTCTCTCTGTGTGATGTATATGATTATATAACTGAGTGTTTTAGAATGTCTAGACTATCACCTTTGTCTTTAGGAAATATGTATGTTTTTTGTATAGGAATGTAATAGGAAAATGTTTATAAAGAATAAATGTTGTTTATATTACATAGACCTCATTTTTTTATTAATCTTTTTAGACACCTCATATCATACAGCCCAATATTAAGATGGTTCTAGCTTCTAGATTCCCATTTATTCAAGTCTCTTTCAGTAATAGTTCAATAATCTTTTTGTTTAGATTTCATGTAGCATCAATGTTTTTAAGATAGGCATTCTCCTTAAACAATTATGAAATTATTTATGAAATCAATGGTATAGGCTGGTATAGCAGTAATAATGAGTGCATAATTTATATATATATATTATTGTTATATTCTACACACGCGGATGTTTTTTCCATGTATGTTCCGCGCTGGTGCAATTCTTCATTGATTGAGGTTACTGGGAGGTGTTGAGAATGTTACTATCACATTTCTGTTTATGATGTTTTAAGCTATCTCGTTCTTCCTCTTCATTTACATTCAGCTGGGCATTCCTGTAACACACATTCACATTATTTGCAACTTCTTGTAGGTATATACTTCGATGTGGAGAATCACTGCAAGGGGTATTAAAGTTCTTTCTGCACGAAATCACACAGAGTACAATCTAGAGATTATTTACACATATTTTTTTAATACAGTGATGCATGCTTTTGACAACTGCTATCGTGCTGGAAATTATTTGAAACTTGCTGTAGGTATCTGCTTTGAGGTAAAGAATCAGTGAATAGACTATTAAACTTCTTTCTGCAGATCCTCGCTCAGACTACATCCTGGACGTTATTTTTTTACATATTGATGTATACTTTAGACAAATGTTATCCTACTGAAGTGCGAATTTATAAACTCAACGAATGTAACTCTAAATGAAGCTTTGAAAGGATAGCTGAATTATTTCTACAAACCTTAATAGGAAGAAAAGACAATTTACATGTCTTAAACTTGCCGGCTGGTACTACTCCATGATATACCATTTGAAACTTCCCAGGCATTTCCTCCAACTGTTGGCTTGTTAGGGTTGAATATCTTGTCGGGAGAAACACTTGCTTATTCTCTAAAAGTGCAACGACTCTAGCACCGTATCGAGTATCAATTTTTCTTAAGGATTTTATATTATAAGTCTCCTCTGGCTGAAGATCTTGTAGTCTTTGAACGGCTGGGTAAATGCTACCCTCAGCCAATGTGTTAAGTTGAGATGTCAAACTTTCTGCATTAAGAAGAGAAAAAAACATATTCTTTATTAGAGAATGTGTTGCATAACAAAATTTCATTTATTTGAAAGTTACAAACTTATTAACTTTTTTCTGAAAATGATAATATGTGTAAATATAATTGAGGTTCTGATTCACTAATGAAGTTCATTAAGTACTGTATTTTTCAATTTAAATGTTTTAATATAATGTAGATATTTACTTTGTTAGAGCGCGGAGAGGGAAATGCTAGCCTCGCACAGGGACATTCCGTAAGCAAGTCTAAACCATTTATGGAGGAAAACATCGCTCACGCCGGCGTTCCTTAAGGGGAATGCTTCTGCGTATGACGCTAGGAAATAAAAATATATATTTTATTTTTTACATTTACCGCTAAAAATTCATTGTTAATTATTGTTACATTACCAAATTAATCACAGAACGAAAATAATGTATTGTTTCTGTAGATATAATTTTCCTCGAACCGGCAACCTTTCGATTGTGAATAGACACGTTACAGGTGTTTAAAAAACGTCTGATGCTATGTGATGGCTTTAGAATTCTATTCTCTATGTATTACCACGGGAAAACGAATAGCGAGTTACCGCTTGAGAAAAGTTAAAAGTATTTGAAAATTTAAACCAATATCAAAAAATCTGATGTGATACACTCACATGACTTTCTCTACTCTTGTACAAACTATTTTTACAAGCACTTATTCCCTATATGCTTCATGTTAATCGAGATATCGAGATGTCAATGTTATTGGTAATTTTCATATCGATACAAGGTGAATATGGTAGGTTTTAAGCGATAGTCAAATATTTTAACGCTGGTTGCTATGTGGTGCATTCCATTCTCTTTGCATATCGAGGACATAAAACAAGAATAATGAATTTGAGAAAAAGTATAAGTATTGGAAAATTTTAAAGGGAATAACAAGCAATATCTCGAAAACGATTTACTCAACAACAAGAATGTATATGTTATAAATTATGTATTTTAACGCGATCTCCATTATTTTTGTGTAGTAAAATTTTGTCTATCTCTTATGGTTTATCAATTTTGCAAAAGTCGTTCAGAATGAAGAATACTTTTGGAGACATTCCCAGAAAAACCCGCCTCCGAAATAAAGTCCACTTCCTGAAAATAATAACAATATTAATAATAATATAGAATGTGTAAAAGAACTTCGTAAAATATTGAAAAAATTCTTACCGTTCGGTGCTTGCTGCATGTATGGGGCAGGGCACCCATCCCTGCTGATTTGGTGCCAGGTAGGTCTGGAAGCCTGGGGGGTCGCGGTACAGCGGTCGCGAAGCCTACTGGTGCAACGGTCGCGAAGCCTGATGGTACCGGTGCAGCGCTCGCATGTTGATCGATACCGCCTCCGAAATAAAGTCCATTTCCGGGAAAAAATAAATAATAATAATAGTATAGCATGTTTAAGTATAGAGTTCTAAAGAATCTACACTCTATACGTGAAAAAAATACAAGTTTTAAACACCTGCGTTAAAAATACATGGCATTCTGGGAGATCGATAGAGTTATGTGACTGCATATGGGTGAGAAACTCCCCTTAAATATATCCTTTTCTCCTTATACAATCCAGAACTCTATGCTGTCGGAGGTAGGCCTTTGTGTGCTAGAATCGCCAATGTATGTCTACTATTATGTAATTTTTAGTTACAAATGCTCGAACACCAGTCTGTAAATTCTTACCTTACGAGTGTTGCTGCATGTACGGTGGCAGAGCCGCCTCCATGATGATTTGGTACCAGGAAGGTTTGGAAGGCTGGCGGTGCCTGTGCAACGCTCGATGGATGGTCGATACCAAAATAAAGTCCACTTCCTGGAAATAATAATACAAATAATAATAATAATATGAACAAGAAGTTAATATGAATTGTTACATTGCTTTTTTAAAAACTCTGAAGAATGCTTACCATTCGGGTGTTCGGGTGTCTGAATCATTACGGTATTTGATGAGCGATCCTGCAGCCTGCGGCCCAGAAAATTCGAGATATACAATTCATTTCTCATTACAATATCTTAAACATTTAATATTTTATTCAATATCGTTAGATTACTTGAAATGATTTTTTTGTGTGTGTGTATTAAGTTTATATTAACATGCTGGAATATTCGAAAAATATCTCTCGAATGGACGAGGTATTTAAAATCGTACTCGTCCTATGTTTACTAAGCCCAATCTTTTTAAAATGGAATAAATTAAGAGTAACGAGGATTGTTTAGGCTAGGCTCCATATTTCAGTATTTATTTAGAATTAAACAAATGCTATTAGTCGTAATAATCATGCACATACGACAGCAAGCAAATGCGCGAGTCAATTCATATACAATTAATTAATAAAAAATATTTAATTGTTTTCATCGATCAGCGAGAGCCTTATTTATTTTAATAACGTATGTAATATCTATCATTCTGAATACTTTTTATTCTTCATATTACTCTCGCCAAATCATATTTCTTTGTTTAACATTCCGAAAAAAAATCAGTTTAATTTTTTGATATCATGTTTGCATTTCTTGTACGCGAGTATTTAAATAATGACAAAGGTACAATCGAATGTTTAAGTACAGAACCTATTTAATTGAAAACTTAATCATTAATATTCTTCATGTAGAATTATATTAATTATCGGGAAAACATTTTTTGTGGTAAGCTTAAAACATGTCTAGACTTGGTTTTCCCCTGTCTATGATGGAATTTCTGCACGGGGGAAGCTCTTAAGAAAATCTTTTGTGTCGCTAATAGTTATTTACCCCGAGGGTCTGCGGTTTTTCAGAGCACTTAGCCTGCTTAATGAACTGGAAACACCCTTCATTGTTCACTAAGAGCTCTATACAAGACCTTGGTTTTAACTTCGTCTGAAGAAAATTAATGATGCGGAAGGGACTGTCGCCTGCTAATGTGTCTACACACGCATTCTTCAGGGGTGTACACCATATTTCTTTCAAGCAGTGTACGCAAGTGAATAATTCGTTGAATTTCTCAAAGTTCGCTACGTCTTTAGAAAGAACATTTAAAACGAATATAAAATTTATATTTGAAGTCTTCGTGCGTGTTACTTACAGGTACGCCTGTTTTGAATTGTAATTATTACTTCTCTCGTGTGAGAAGAGACATAGAGGGCTTTTATTTTTAACATCAGGTGAAGCATACTCCCATGTGCTGGATACCCCTAGCCATTAAGAGCAGGTACTGAGGGAAAACCCAAGCGTCCTGGTTTAACCGCTTCTATTTAGACGAGGTACAGCTGTCGCATTGCGTCTTGTTTTTTCGTAAAGGGTTCTCGTGTTAACGTCTCATACAAGCTAATTGCAATTTCGCTTTAAGTTGCTTTTTAATTCATCTAAGCAATGTAATATTTTTTATAAACCCTCCAGTCAAAAGAAGAATTAAACACACGTTATTAGCCGTAATAGTTATATACGCGTAATAATCGCGCATATACGATAACGAACAGTTGCGCGCGAGTCAATTACATTAATCAATCAAAAAAAACTTAATTGTTTTTAATCGATAGACTGCGTCGTTTCATTAGAAGTGAGATATTCATGGTAGATGAATAATTGGGTGAGATATCTCTAGGAGCGCAAGTCAATTACATTAATTAATAAAAATATTTAATTGTATTCATCGATCAGCGAGAGTCTTATTTATTTTTTATTTATTTCATAATCAATTCCTCCGGAGCCAACATGAACGCCCCTTGCATGTTAATTCCCCTTTATTTTTTTCCGGAATCATATTTCGCAGAATTATATAGAGCTAAGATGGCCGTCTTGCGCCCATAATGAGTTTAAATATGGTGAATTCACAACTTTCGGGTATGACCTCCAGGGGCGCTGTGTGGGAACCCTCGCTGGAGTTTCACTCATATTACCACTTGGCGCGCTAGTGTAGGTAGCGAACTGAAGCGTGAGTGGAGGGGGTGCGCTAGTCGACTTGTCGCTTGAAAGCATCGTGAGCCAGTCATTCCTGTGAAACGTGTCGCAGCGGAAGGTTGCGGTCGGTGTTCCACCGCAATTATCACGCGATAACGAGTGTTACGTCAAGTCTGTCCTTTCATCTAAGTGTTGTAATATTCTTATAAATCCAAAAAATATTTTCCCTCAAAAGTAGAATTAAATAAATGTTATTACTCGTAATAATTATACACATGCTACCACACATATACGATAACGAACAGTTGCGGGCGATTCAATTAATCATTCAAAAATACTTAATTGTTTTCATCGACAGACTAGCCTTGTTTCATTAGACGTGTAATTTATTGACAATGGTAGGTTATAAATAACGGTTTAGGGACAGGTGCGCGCGATTCAATCAAAAATACTTAATTGCTCGAAGAATAGCGTTTAATTGAATTAGTAGTAATATGATGGGCATTCTTATTTTTTTTTTCAATAACACACATTACCTAATTGATTGACACAATTATGTACTCAAACGATTTGCCGATGTGCGGCAGGCATCGAGAATCGCATTCCCACACCGCCAACGTCACGCACCGAGAACCCTCACATATCACCCCTCACCCCGAGCGGCACACCCCCTACCCCAAGCCAATCACACGGCAGGGATTTAGACAAGTCACAATGAGGGGCGGGAATGTAGTCACCGTATAGGATCAATACACACTCTCCCACCTATCCACAGGGAACCAACCAGAACACAAAGTGGAGGGAGGACACGCGTATGGGGGAGGGAGGGGGCGGGTCACCGGCACGTGACCACAGGGGGGAGGGGGGAGGACCTGCCGGCACAGACACTGTCGGCATTAGGTAAGCGCACAAAGGGAAGGGGGCGGAGCTAGCGGCACGCGACCGGGCGGCAAATAGTAGCACACAAAGGGAGGGGGCGGGGCTTGAAGTCAGAACAATAGGTCATTAATTCCTTTGTTCTCACCAGAACAATAGCCCATTGTTCTCAAGTCGCTATTATATTTCTACTATTGTTGTTTCTCACTTCATTAGGTTCCATTCGAATGGTGGAACGGAAAATATTGTTGTATTTTGCAATGATTCTAGATAAAAAATCTAGCCACTTGTATGACCCTTTGGTTAAATTCTAGCGGTACATCATATTCCTTAAGGTTCTTATTGAAATTTCAATAGCTGTACCCTTCAGATTGCTATACATGCTATATGTGCCGTAGTGATTGATACTATGCTTTAACATTAAGCTTTTAAAAGTCTTACTTTAAAACTGTTTACCATTGCTATTCCGAATGTTCTTGGGTGGCGTTTCCATTTCTTTCTGTATATGTCTGATAGCGTTTGTAACCCGAAGGCCAGTCTTGTCCTTTAATGGTCTTGCATATGTCATTTTTGGTCAGAAGTCCAGTGCGACCGGGATGTATGTGAAATTCTTGCTAACTTTGCATGTGGTATCATTTCAAGTAAGTCGACCTGCACCAAATCCTTGAGGCCTACTCTGACAATCCACGACGTAATAAGTTTTTTCGGGCACGGGCGTGAAGCTCTGTTGCAATATTTTGCTTCACTGTCATCATTCTATAGCTCTAGACGATTTCAGTTCTTGAATAATCTCCTTAATTTCTGGCACATATATTTTATTGCCGGCGTTTTTGGTTGTAGTGCGTAGTTTCAATGTGTTCACTTGTGTATTGGAGTCGTTCCTGTAAATTTAATTTTGAATCCTCTCAGGGCGATGTTCCTTACACTCCAATCCTAATACCATGTGTTTATATAGTATGGACGTGTAATACTTTTATACTTGTAAGATATGCTTAATTTCAAGCGTCTATTAATAAGACTGTGTTGCTATCAGTATTTTTCTATTAAGCAGTCACATCCTTTTCTGGATATGCATGTACTTTAGGTAGGTATACTTTTGAAAATGAGTTCAATAATTCTTTGTGTAGCGTATTGAGTTTCTTGTCTTACTCGAACTTGATTAATTATAAAATCAACGTTCTTTCTTCCCAACATGTAGTTGCCATCGTACACGGTATAATGTACCTATTTCATTCTAATTTTTTTCACACGTACTGCAGGTAACTAGAAATATTCTCATCATCATCCTCTTTAGCTGTATGAGGTGTACCATTCCTCTTTTTGTGTGTTCCCAATATATTTGAAGTGGCACAGTTACTGGTTGAAAACACCGGGATTCAATCTTCTGACCTATTAGTGTTCGCAGCTTTTCTCATATAGCCTTTGCATGTCCGGCTGAATATTTCTCAAGGCTTATGCTCTCACTGTTCATAATAAACTGAATAGAAGTTAATTTTTCAGTCTGAATTTATAATTTACGTTCAATTTGAGCCCACAATGTATCGACAGTCTTAGCTATTATCTCAGCTGAACTTCTCAGGCGTTCCGTGCCATTCTTTTCTTCCTATAGCAAAGTCATGAATGCACCAACATAGACTGTCATATTATTATGCTAGTTTATGATTGATGCTTCTAGGCTTAACATTTGATATGCATGATCGTTGAGACTATCCATCAATATTCTTACACTTGTTTCAAATGAATTCAGTTTTTCATACTGTGAAATGCTTTTGGATGTATTCAAATTCTCGCCCTTACCCGGTCTATTGAATCTTTTATATTTGAGATTTAGCTTACCATAATTTCTTCTAATTGAATCATTTTCGATTTTGCTATATTCTGGAGGTCGGTTTCCACTCTATCAGAGCTTATTGGCATTTGTTTAATGCTTTTTTCTACCTTATTCGTTTCCTCATTGGTTTTATACTGAAGGTTGGTTTTCGCTCTGTCAAAGGGCTCTGCCATTTGTTCAATAAATTTATTAGAGAATGAATATCTTCTTCTGTATAATTTGTAAGGGAATTCACTGTATTCGTAGTCCTGTTCAAATTTGCAGGACAACGTCGAGTTTCTTATCCATTTGCATTTCGATTTCCTGTTAAACTGTTGAAATGTCTCGTTCGGTTTATTTAAAACCTAGCATTTAGTATAGCTTTTATTTTCAGCATACAAATCTCAAAGAGCGCCTGCAATATGTGTCTTTTCTTGCCAAATCAAGTGTTGCGATCAGTATATAGTGATTGCGTTCCAGAGCTGATATATTTGGCAATGAACTTTGTCTTTGGTACATAGTGATGATAATATTGGATCCAGTAATACTTTCAATCTAACTTTGTCAATTATACCACTTTTCTGGTCGCTTTGGAGAGTATACCTTGCAATAAGCTAGTTGATCAGGCCTTAAGAACACTGGGTAGCTGTTTGGGTAAGAAGTGGATTTTTTTGTTTGTTTTATGCTTACAAAATTAGAAACTCTAACTTTCAAAAAAGTATGTCTTGTTGGCATTTTGTGTTCATAACGAGCTTAAATTTAGACGTGGATGGAATTTCTTATTCTCATTTCTAAGTTCAAGAGCTACTTATTGCAGCTAAAATTCTTCCTCACATTTCTAATCATAATTTGTTACAAATACATATTTTTGAAAAAGTTATCATGAATTCTGTGTTCATAATATAAAAATTGTTGGTGGTAGGTGTCTTCAGATGTAAGAAGGAAATTTACATGGAAATTGTTAAGTAGTGCAAGCATTAAAATATACAAAAAATTCGCTAATATAAAATAAGGCTTTTGAGAAAAGTGCACCTGAATCCTGCCATAACAGTGATAATTTTGAAAATTTAAATTTTACTTATGGTATGTGTGTAGCATTACATTTTAGTATACATAATATAAGTTTACATGGATTATGTTTCGATATCTTTGCTGTATTCAGTGTCAAAGTTTCATTTCAGTGTGTTAAACAGTTGCTGAGAAACTTAAAACCAAATTCGGCACTCAAATAGCAGTCAGAAACAGCCTTACGACTACCCGGTGCCCTTAACAAAACCCTCAATTTTGCTTGTATTTTGATGAGAGAAATCGCAGTTCCTAATCTCAATTGCATTCGCATAGCTATCACTGGATGCACAGTTATCATCTTCAGGATCATGAACATCGCACAGCCTCTTGTTCCACAATTAATAGTTTGCTTTTCCATACGTATTTATTATATATTGATTAAGAACTATTCTGACCGGAATCGATCTCTGGGATAGGAACCTATCGATACACTTTGTGAACTAGGAATGATAAGTTTCATTCTTATCTAATTTAACTTATACATCAAACCCATTCCTGTAATATACATTTAATAGCGAATTCGGGAACCAACTACACAAAGGGTGTTTCTTCTGAGGTACTACTCCAAACACTTTGACACAAATCTTAAATTCACTGTAGGTAATTTTGGCGTTTACATAATCTTCATATATGTATATGCTTTAGGTTTAAATTTCCTTGTCTGAAGAGTATAATCATGCTCCTATTATCAGGAATTAAATGTTTGGCACTTTAGCATAGGACGTGCAGTTCAAATGACGAAGTCTGGCGGAGCTGTTAAAGCATGCGTCCCCCCCTGAGTTTCAGTGATGATGTCTCAAATATCAAAAGGAACTTCCGTTAAGTTGAGAGGGATGCATTACGCCTCTCCATTCTTCTAAGGATTCGCTTTTATACCATAACTTTGTTTTAAGTGGTTTATTGATATACTGATACTTTTGAAGGTATAGGGACATTGAATAACTGTACAAGTTTTCAAAGGTTGACGATTCTCGTGAAGCAGCATATTAAATAGTGCATTTGTTTACTTTACACTGGAGGTACTTAAAATAGGAGCTGACATTAGCAGGAAATAGCTTTCAATGGCGATCACATCTAAAGTTGCTTTCAAAGTGTAATACCTGAAGTGGCAGAGAGAACTCTTTTTTCACAACTTCCACCTCATCAACCAAATTATGAAAGCATGTCGAGTATATACATACATACATACATACATACATACATACAATCGATAATATATCTTACAAAATTAAATTTTCTACAGTTGATTCAGAACCCATTCGACGCGGTGGCGCGGGAGACCACTTGCGGGTTGCGTGGCGAGGTGGATCACCCTGAGGGAGGCCGGAGCTATTTAATTTAGTTAATACAATCTACGAATAAGTTAGGTTAGATTAACTTGTGCCTGCAAGAGGAAAATTGTCGTCCTCCGTGATCTTGGTGTACCATGCTAGTCTCTAATTCTCGAGTTCGCGGTTTCAAACCCGGCGGATATTGATGGAATTTTTTCGGGCGTAAAAATCATTAGTATGTCTTTTTTGGAAGGTAAGTAAAGTCTATGGTTCCTTGTCGAATATTTAAGGCACGTAAAAGAACTTAAGTCTCATAGAAGCCTCTGAGAAAAGTTTCCGATCTTTCGCCTTCAATATAGAACGGGACGCTAAGGACCATAGTTGTTAAACAGCGTATATAAATAAAACTAAGTTTTCTTTAATTTAAGGAGAAAAGTATAAAAGAGAATTGCTAACATATAATCGACTCGTATATCATGAGAGCTAGGAGGATTAAAATCTCGAGTCCTCTGGGCTATTTAACACCACCATTATTTGGCTATTACTGGAGGCGCATTTGCCTGGCTATAGATATTGGGGCCTTTCACAAAGTTAGAAAAAACGTCTAAAGGAAGGAGACTCTGGAATCAATCCCTTAGGCCAGGCCTATAAACTGTACGACAGCGGCTACGCTGAACACAAGTACGGTGCTTCCTAAAAAAGTACTGATAAGATTTTGGGTTAGAAGATCTGGAAATGGGTTCAATCATCTAATTCAGGTATAGATGAAAAGTCATCTTCGAGGCTAATAACAACAACTATGAAGCGAAAGGTTGCTCTTGGTGTTGGTATCAAGAAGAGGAAGAAGAAATAAAAACAGGATGGATTTCTACCGCTCATGCAAGATATTGCAGCTTTAGGCGTTGCGGATGGAGGTGCTGCTCAAATTGCCTCAACGGTGAATAAGAAGAACTTTGCAACTGAACAGTTGGCAGAAATCATGTGTCATAACAGGAAGATGAGGTTAAAGGGAAGGGACTTCGGAAGAGAAGAGGTGGTTTTTTAACCACGATGCCACTGGCAGACATTTTATATGCTGCTTCCAAAATTGCCAAATGTCTAAAAGCGAGCAACGCAAAGAGGAGGAATCTGCGTACCAAGAAGAAGGATTAAAGAAAAGAAACTCGGGAAGAGGCCTATACACGTGCCAGAGAAAGCCCTGAGCAACATTGATATCGAGTTGTATTCTGGATGTTTAAAAATTCCCCAATTTTAGATGTGTATATGCGCTCGACCAACTATCCGCAAAGCGTGATTACAAACGGAGAATTGTTGTAAACCTCGACATCACTGAGAATGAAGGAACTCATTGGGTTACTGTAAAGAAGGATGGTGGCACTGAATTCTGTATTCGTAGATTTGGAAACTTGAAGCTATCGAAAGAGATAGACAGGTATCTCAAAGGGTTAGGATGGTGAATGATACCAAGAGATTCTGGAGCTTTAGCTCATCATCTGCGTGCTTTTAGTTTTCATTGAATAAGTTACATCATTGTAGTTGGAGGTACAGAATTTCTCATTATTACATACCTGGATCCTCATATGAAGATTAATCCTAAGGGATGTTATGAGAATGACCTTTTGAATTTTGAAACCTGCTATTCCATTCCAAAATTTCACGAGAGTGTTATCAGTTTCATTATATTTACAATGATAAGAATAAGGCATTCATTTTCTCCATGGAACTTATCAGAATGCTCAAATTATTGCATTAATTAGAGATAAGTTTGAATTGGGAGAGGGGTGCCTTCTTTATTCGGCCTAATAAAAAAGACCACGCAGGCTGAAAAGGCTTTTAACCGTTGATTTCTCTAAGGAGTGCTGTATATGACCTCTTTTAGGCTTAGCTGAAAATAAAACTATCCCTGCTAATGATCTGCCTGAATCTGATTTCCTGGTGAGCATAATATTTAAAATGAGCATCATGCGGATCGAGTGCAACAGGCTCTTTCATTGACTGTAAAAGTGAAACTCGATCTACTGATCTTTTCCCTTCTGTTCCGCAAGATATCACATTTCCCAAGAGTCTTCAAACTGCATATACCTGCCTGTCATAGACACAAGTTTTATCCACCCAATCACTCTTCGAGTAGTCAACCAGAACAGCAAGACTTTCAAATTTAGAAACGAAGATCAGCACAAGGCTTCACACCAGGGGCAATGGGAAAAGATACTAAAAGACGTCGTTAAGGATATAGGAAGACCATGCTTTGTCATGTACATCGTACTCTTCCTTTGAATCTCAAATGTGTTAACTGCGAGTAATTGAAAGCTGCTCGAAGCTATGGGCTCAGAATTGTATAAAGGATATCTTCAAGTGATAGAAACACGTACCTTTGACCAGAATATCACAAAAGAAGAACATGTGTTTCTACCATGCAATACATTGGCACTGGACGCTAGTGATTGGATTATAATCCCTTTTCAAGCAGAAGATTCATACACTTTACCCAGCCGAAGTCATCTCTACATTGAGGGATCTATCACTAAATGCGCAACTACTACTATAAACTCTACCCATAATGCTAGTTCATTAATGTTTGACAAGATTCGACAAGACTTGAATGGATCAACTATAGATATTATTAGGAATCCCGGAATTACATCAACAGTATATAACTATGGTGCCCTCAATCCTACAGAATTCAACCGAATGCTGAATGCCGCATGGAGCTATCCTGGAAAAGATATGCACGTTGTATATTCTGGGAACGAAGCCTTCAATGCTACGGTACGTGTGTCAAGGCTTCTGGGTTCCTCTGATGATCATAAGGATCTCACACTCAGTATGATTTTGAGTTGGTGCTCATTCTATCCAAGGATTGTAAAAACCGTATTCTGGCACCTAAAGGGGAAGAAGATGATATTCCTAAACTTGTACGCATTGAGTGGACGATGCCTGTAATGCTCCTTTCTGATGCTTAAAAACTGAGGCCAGCAGGATCTCCACATATCGTCTTTCGAACCATGGATCTATATACTCAGCCTGCTGTGCCACAAACGACACCATTTACTTGGAACGTTGCAACAACGTCGAAGTCGGAGAAACTAAGATTTGTTATTGGTGGCGTCTATATTTAAAAATGAATAATGAAAGCAAAATTTGTTCCGCGGTTCATTATTGCGATATAACTAATCTCAGATTTTATCTCAATAGTGGATGCTATCCCTGTCACGAGAAGATCTTGGACTTTAGAAACCTAAGATTTTCATCGCTATATGTAACGTATTTAAAGTACCAGAACTGTCAGTATGCTAAGGAAAATTGCCCTTATTAAATATAAATTATTTTATTAATAATGACCGTATATTTATCATAAGCCTCTCTCATTAACCTAAAGAGACTGAAAATGGATCTATTA
Organism: Deroplatys truncata; assembly: GCA_030765065.1. Classification (NCBI taxonomy): domain Eukaryota; kingdom Metazoa; phylum Arthropoda; class Insecta; order Mantodea; family Mantidae; genus Deroplatys; species Deroplatys truncata. The sequence goes on along the minus strand of CM060990.1, from coordinate 520,949,543 downwards.
GCACTAGACTTGAAATTCAACCAAGTGCAAATATACCACCTCAGATCATTGTGTTTTTCAATCACATATGACGAAGTATTTACCTACAAACCCTTAAACAATTTTATAGACTCCGTGATGTAGTGCTTCTATATACTGTAAGGAATACCTGTGGTATAAATGGAAACCTTAGGTATTTTTGTGAATAAATACATACAATTCATAGAGCAAATATTCAAACCTTGTGTTATTAATGTTTATCATATAATTCCCAAACTTTCCTTCTCCAAGTCTTTGTTCTGCATATAATCAATTCATTTACAATAGTTATGCTACGTATTTGACTGTCAAAAATTGTTTACTCCCATGATTTCATTTACACTTAAAAAACACTTCATTATCACATAGTTTAGTATTCAAAAGTTTATTTTCCTTTCTTTTCTTTGTTCATAATGGCAATTCCATTTGAGAAAATGATTTTAACTATGTTCACAACATGGGTACCTCTTCAACTTAAGGAGCTTTAGGAATAGCGGAAGAGCTTTTCGCAATATCTCCCAGTTTTACAATTATATGTACACAAACTTGTCAAAATATGTTTTAACGTAGAGCGCCGGATTATAATAGAAAATTCCTACATTAACTATATGGCTTTTAGTGATGTAAACGTCTTGGTGCACATTCGCTTGCCATTTTCTGGGGATGTCTCCTGCCGGATGACTAACAATACGCTGCATTTGATCTTCCAGTAGTCTAAAGCTTCCTAAGATGCTGGGCAAAGGTGTTCTTCTTCTTACAGGGGCTTTCACAGGAACTGCAACATCAAACACATTAAATCTGTTATATATCATGTTTAGTCAGGGAGAGTGATCGATTCCTGAAGGCCAAATACCGTTCCTAGGATACAAAAAAAGGAAAACACTTGGAAAATAAAACAAACAACAAACAAAAGCTCCTGAATAAAGGTTCCTTCTAGATACGGAAATTTCCTCTCCTTAATGTTTTCCCACATTTTTTCTTTACTTGATTAATGTTTGGGTGTCTTCTGAAGTAGCGGTAGTTTCTCGTTGCATTGCATTGTTTTCCCATTACACAGGAAATTCTCTTAGGCTGCGTATCCTGCTCTGCGATGGGAACATTTACTTCATAGACGTCATTCCTTACAGGATGTATGACATCTTTAGGTTCCGGTATTTTATGCGTTGTGATTAGAATTCTGTAAAAGAGATGATTGTATAGTGAGACATACAGCAGATACAAAACGAATCTTAGCATATATTTCATTATTTTACCTTAATATTTTAACCGCATCTTGGAGAGCTGGTACACAATGCAGTTTTCATTGTATAATAAGTAGGATATCCTTCATTCGTGCTCCTAAGGGTTTATTCATGCATAATACTATTGCATATATCTACTGCGGTGTTCTCAATGATATTGCACTACACGCATGGTAACAAAGACATCCACCACATCAGCATAGTTAGGCACTTGCCCTTAAGCGATCGGTTCTCTGAAAATAATAACTGTTTTCAAGTTAGCTATTTTAAGTATAATTATAGATAGATATACTAGTTAAAGCAAATGCTATAGAAGTAACTTCTTTGGTAGATTGCACAGTTCTCTGTACATACACCGCGCGAAGACATCTGATCATGATATGAAGGCTTGTTATACACTACCGAACGTATGAGTCCATTACAGATCTCTCTATGGTAATAGTATAATGGTGAGCTTCCTCGTCGCATTCACTCCGGAAGTTCTTCATACCTTAAATCACATTGCCGTTAGTCACTCCAAAGGCTCCGAAAGATTCCATCTCAAACAATGAATCAGATGGGTAGGCCAGCTAACATATTATAGCATACATGCTTACTCCGGTTCCTGGCACCACTTTTGAATGGTGGGTCATCCTGTCGAATGGCCGGAATGTCATGCATGCACGCTGAGTTTTGTTAATCGGGTCACAGCCAGACTGAAGCCAGTTAGATGTAGGTGTTGTTACTACAAAAGAATGTGAGAGGGGTGACCTGATGCATGGTGAAACGTAATATATGGGAAAAGTCAGAAATCCATTACATTACAAAGGGAATGTCAGGCTTCCAGTATTGTTTGACCCAAGAATAAACAAATACCTGAACGTGAAGTCGGTCAGAAGGAATATCTTTTAACATAATGTGATATATTATGAACTGTAAAAACGAAGTCATATTTACTTGGAGTGAGGTCAAGATGAAAAACCATCGCATTACCAACATATTACAGTGCCAATTCCAGAATATATGAACATAAGAATAAACAATGAATTGCATGTATACGTAAGTGTCTTCTAGAACCTTCGACAGCCCATTACTGCATAGTTACATATTATATTTCTGCCTTCTGCATCGCCCATGTATAGTGAATTATTGTTATATGTTTACTTCCATCCATTCTCACATCACATGGTTCTTCTATGTTCCAGCCCGAATAATATAGCATCAGAATCCCAAAGGAACTCAAACGCATGCACACAAAATCGTAATCTTGACAATCCATTCTAAATTGCTCCATTTAATTGAATGTGTTCTTTCCGCAAATCTACAATAAATTCTCTGCGAGATACATTCTTTTAAACTTTGAGGCACAAGAAGCTAATAAACACAGTATCACAACCTCAAAGGGGTCCATTCCAACTTCCTCCATTTAATTAGATGTACCTTCCAAGTGTTTTTCCGAAATTCTATAACCAAAACTCTTCAGCTTGCAATCGTTTAACCTTCACGTGACACGAACCGATACTCACAGTGGGCGTGCAGCATCATGAATTCGAAGGGGTCCATTCTAAATTGCTACACTAAGTTTTTCTTATATTCTAGGAACAAAATTCCCCAAGCTACACATTTTAGCCGACACTAGATGCGAAACCGTGGCCAGAGCGGGCGTGCAGCATGATAATCTTGAAGGGACCGATTGAAAGTTTCCGCATTTAATTACATATGTCTTCTAAGCTTTGTTTCGAAATTCCACCGTAATTAGTCCACAATTTACATATTTTAATCAGCACAGTATTCCAACCAACGTTCCGCTGTGGGAACACAGCATCCCTGCCTCAGTCCAGCTTCAGCTTTTCATATTATTATCACCAGTGGGAAATTTCTCTGATTAATTAGCCGTATTTATAAATTGTTTCCAGTTGCACTTCCAAAAACGCACTTATCAGTTGCCGGCATCATATTTTAAGTTTAAACTCTTAACTCTTCCTACTATACCAAAATTCCATCTTGAAATTTTACCAGGTATAATATATAGAGACGCTTAGTAAAACAAATACTTTTGGAAAAAGCTAGGATTTCGTGTGCATTTAGGCTACTTCATTCAGAATTGGTACGTAAGTCAGGGAGTTATATGGCATGATTTTAAACATATCTTCAATGCTAGTATTTTATTTTAAATATTTTCTTTAGTCTTCAAAACCTAATATAGAAACATTATTAGAATACGACAAAGCTGATATGGTGACATGAAAAACAGGTGTATCCTTAGTCATCCCTATATTGCACATGAAATGCGTATCATTTATTCGGAATTTCCTGTCTTAAGCTCATAAGCACATACAAAAATCCTCCCACATGGAAACTTAAAGGTTGTTATTCTTGGCAAATTTGAAATTAATACCGTGACCTATATATGGCTGAAGCCATTAAGCAGATGGGATCATCCCGCCGGCCGTTTGAAGACATACGGCGAGTGCAGAAGTAGTGCACACTATCAGCGTGCATTCCCGAAGCGGTATCGAGAGATAACCAGAATCTCCTGGAAACTTCCCTCTCCTCTCCTTCCGTATATTCTAGAGCTCTATGGAAATTCCCAGCGGCTATATAAGCGAGCGTTCACGCGAGTCAGTCTGTTAGTAATTAACTTAAAGGGTGCCTTTTTATGCGACATCAAGGACGGTTATACGAGTGTGTTTGTGACGTACAGTGAGTATTTCTGCTGCGAGAGATTAGAGATATATTTTGCTCGATTCACCAGCAAGTGAACCATCCGAAGAAGAAGCTTCTTTCGCGTATTTTATTATGCACTACGCAGGAGAAATAAGTGAAATAACAATGAAAATCCAGCTAGATCAAATTAGTGAAGCGAGTGAGAACACGGCGAAATGATACTGGAAACTGAGAAAGGTCACCCTGGTGTCAGGAGTAGATTTAAAGCCAATATGGAGGAAATCTTCAAGAACTATTAAGGAAACTGACGACCAAGAATCCGGAATGGAGGAGTAGCAACAGAAGTGAACACGGTGAAGCTCGGAATAGTGGAGATGGTAGCTGAAATCAATAACGAAATGGAGAAAATGGAGAGTCAAAAGAAGAATGTACATTCCGAAATGGAATAAAATGGGAAGTAAAATAACAACAGTGGCTTCCACAAAGGAGAAGATTCTGGCGGAAGTGAAGAGTGTAAATGAAGAAATGAAAAACGAAATGGAGAAAATGAAATAATAACTCGTCTTCGGCATCGCAGCTGAAAATCAGGGCTAAACACGACAGTGAAAGACATGAACGGCGACATTGCCAAAGAGTTGCAAGAAATCAAATTTGACATGGAAAAAAATTATTGCGGCGGAAAAGCGTGTAAATGAGCAAGAAAAACTATGATGTCCGCAAACAAGTAAAACAAGAACATAACGCACGCCGCAATTTACGAGATGCACCGCGAACCAGAAATGCAGTTCCTTGCCGAAATGTACCTAATCCCATGAATGCGAGACGGCTAATACAAAAACAAGCAAGGTTCCAAAATTCGACGGCATTTCGTCGTGGTTACTGGCAATTTCCTTTCCCGTTCGGGACATGGTCCTGGTGAGGGCACTTAGTGTCACGAACTGAGTGTAGGAGCTGCTTAGCAGGGTTGTGTTGGGAAACTCTGAGTCAGTCGCCTCTAAATACCTAGGCCAGAGAAAACGAATGCCGACCCAACACAAAAAAAGTTTGGATAGCCACATAACCTTACCCAGGACGCAGATGAAAATCTCGTACGAGGCACGATGTAGCACATTCTTACGCTTCTCGCGGAATTCCACGTCATTATCAGTGTATCATAAGATGATTATGGCCGTACAAATAAAGTGCTGCATCGCACTGACACCTTCGAAGAACGACCAATTAGACAGCCTCCTCGCCGTTTTCTGCTATAAAAGCAAGGAAATAGATAATCGGATAGCTGATATGAAGACCAGGGGCATAGTGGAGGAATCCGATAGCTGTGGTCATCACCGGTAGTTTTGGTGAAAAAGAATAATGAATATCTGTGCTGAGACAGCTGAGTGATGTCACTATGAAATATTGGTTTCCGCTGCCACCGATTGAGAACACTCTGGACAGCTTACTGGGAGCCCAGTGATATTCTTCTCTAGACTTAAAGTCCGAGTAACAGCAAGTGGCACCTCAGTCCGACGACAGGGAGAAGGAAGCGCGTTCTACTAGTTAAGGATAACGGCAGTTCAAAGTAATGTCTTTCGGACAGTGCAACGCCCCCGCAACGTTCCAGAGAAATGTGAAGAACGTGACGAGGAGCTTCACATACTAACCTTTCTTCCTTTTCCTCGACGACGACATTGTTATAGAGAAGACATTCGATGATCAGCTCAGCAACTTGAGGAAAGTGTTAGAAGTTCATAGCCAAGCCTACCTGAAGCTGAATCCCTAGAGGTGACAGCTGTTTAGAAAGGAATTGCGCTGTATGGGACTAAACTACTGCGTGACCAGGGGAGAGTTTCTTGGCTATTGTAGAGACACCAAAACACTTCCACGTGCCCCTTCACAGAGAGGATTTTCACCTCCGAAGGTACAATTCCGCCTAACATGGCTGACGTATTCTCTCAATTTGGTAAGAGATGGCCCGCTGTATCCCACGTCTGCTGTAGTATAATTTTATCTCAAAACACCGGACAATGAGGCGTCATTCTCAAAGCGGACGCCCTTTCCCTAACAGCGTTCCGGGAAAACTGCAATTACTCTGCGAAGGTCGATAAGAAGGGGCGTGTTGGAGACTTACACCCGATTGCAGCGCAACACGCAGTTAGCTGAAACGGAGAGGCTTGAGGAGGGAGCAGCTAGAGAATCGAGTCATACGGCTGATCCAGAGAGATTAAAATCCTGGCGAGTGACCTACGTGGGCGAACGTCCCTCCAAGCGGGCCTATCTGTAAGAGCTACTAAGTCCAGCGAGAATCCTCTTTGGTCACGAACTCTGTGGTGAGCAGTCCGCAAGCGGAAAAGAGGAGCTTAAACACAGCTAGTTATTCCGAGGAACAAGGTGCAAGAAGTCCTGAAGAAGACCCATGTCGGTACTACCGGTGGGCACTGGATGTAAATGAGATCTTACAGAACCTATGTCGCAGATTGTATTGGTTACAATTTGAAGCCGCGTGGAGAGGTAGTGACAAGAATGCGAAATTAGCGCGGTAAGTCGTGACTCCCAGCTTTCCAAGTTGGACCGGATGCAGCAATAGCACGTCGTGTCGGAGTGCTGTTCGAATGAACTGCCATCTACGTGGCAGGTACCTCCAAAACAGATTCAGAAAACGCTTCTTGTTAATTGCCATGCACGATTTCATTAAAAGACCTCAGGTTTAAGCGACCTCCAATTAAGAGCGGCGACTGTGTCTAATGCACTGGTGAAAAACTACTTTTGCCAGTTTTGAATTCCCGAGAACTCCAAGGTGACACGCGAATGAAGTTCAACTCCAATCTAACGCGACGGTTACTCCAGCACCTCGGGATATACAAGTCAACTCCTTTCATCAAGTCGGACGGAATGGTGTTATTAGCTATACTTACGTATGCTCTTCATCTGCTGTGGTCCTTAGCGTCCCTTTCTATATTGGGCGTGAAAGAATGATAATTTTTCTCCCAGTCCCCTTTATCAAGCTTGAGGTGTTTTACGTGGCGTAAATCTACGACACGGGATACCGGCTTTATTTCCCTTCCGATGTAGCCATGCTAAGAATATTTACGCCCGAAAAAATCCATCGCCCTCCGTCAGGTTTGAACTCGCGACCTCAGGAACAGTATGCTAGCATGATAAACACTACGGCACGGAGGACGACGGACGGAATGGTGAAGCGATATATTAAGACCTTTGCGAGGCACCTCTGAAAAGTTATATGCAGCCATCAACGAGATTGGGATGTGCACGTGCCATTATTTCTTCTAGCCTACCTAGTATCAGCAAATGAATACTGGAATACCACTAACCAACGTGATATATGGATGAGAGCTAAGGTTCCTTATGGTGCGGTGTTCGCCACGTGTATTGGTGTTGTCCAGTTGGCAACGAATTATTTCTGTGCGCCAACGGATAATTTAGAGCGCATCCTCTATCTTGCCAGGGAACTTGCTTGAAGCTTGCAAATGACCGGATGAAGGAGCACTATGACCGTCCTGCGAACAATGCCGGAATCCAGGAAGGAGATCTAGTATGGTTCTATCGCCCCACGAAGACAAAATGGAAGTCTCCCAAGGTATAACGTTCTCGGGACGATTAGTACAAGGTAATCATCCATATGAACGCTGTGCTATGCTGCATTCGGCGTCAACCCCGAGATGCTGATGGTGGTACATTTTAATCAACTTGCTCCATATCGTGTAACTACTCGGGACGACTAACTCTGAGATGGGAGCTATGCCACGCATCGATGGCTAGAGATATAAACCGGATGGTGCGACCGGCGACGGTTTAAAGAAGTACCGTGAGATATGGATACCATAGGCGATATCCATAGATGAACATAATCTTTTGGAAGTTTCATTCTCTACGTCTGGCGAATATTCTAGATATCTGTGGAAAACAATAGCGTGTATATACCGAGCGCGTTCGTGAGTCTGCCAGCAAGTATAGTGATTTTATTTGTGACGTACAGTGAGTGGTGCTACTGCGAGAGATTAGAAATGTTTTTGTCCTACTCCTCAGTGAATCAACCATCCTAAATAGAGGTTAGTAGTCATAATTGTGGGGCTTTGGTACACCCATAAAATCATATTATGAAAATGGTTCTCATTAATAACTTAATTAATACCTCATGCCCTCATGCCCTGTTACCTTCCTGACAATGAGCTATATCGTAAATCCTGATTTGTTTGTTCAACTAAGGATGACAGGTGATATTGCTAGGTGTTATAACTTTCTCCTTGCTCACTTTTGTCAAAATATGATCGCAATTAACCTTCCTTTATTCCACCCCGAATGCCCTATCCTCCTTTCACATGATATTTATAGCAGGGGGTAGTGGTCATTGAAAAGTGTGGTATTCACACGAAGAACCTCCGCATTTCAAATGCTGGCATGGGGTTTGTAACGTACTTATGGATGTTAATGAATGTCTCGCTCCATTTTCCTCTCCTGGTGTCATGAAGTAGTGTGGGAAAAATTCCACTTTCGAAAAAACCTCCGCATTCCTGAGCTGTGGTATTCACATGAAGACCTCCTCCACATTCTAAACTCTGGAATTGGGTTTAAAACACGCTTATGGATGCTAACTAATACCTCACTCCACTTTCCTCTCATGCACCCTCAATGAAAAACCCGCATTCCTGAGTTGTGATCTTCAACGAAGACTCCCCCACACAGAACTGTATAAACCCTGCCATGACGATTGAGAACGCACTTATGGATGCTAGTTAATACCTCACACCATCTTGCCCTCATGCGTCCCTCAAAGGATAACTTCCATTCCTGTGTTGTGTTTTTCTCATGAAGCCTCCCCTCACAACACATTCAAAACCAATGTGCATACATTCATTTAAGCTACAATGCATGTTGAAACATGAAAAAGTAAATGAAAAAAGAGAGTTAAACTCTGGAGTTTGCATGTCGCTATGTAATATCCTCTCTGTGTCTCCCCCTGCTTGTTTTTTTGTGCTTGTTCTTATGTAGTGAGAGGGAATAATCGGTTTGCCGCTTCCACTAACTGTTTTCACTTGTGTGTTTATCATAATCCCTTAGACATTAGTGATTATACTCAGTCATTACGCATACATAAATGAATTCAGTCATAGTACGCAGGAATTCGTGCATTTTTATTGATTGTATCTGTATATGAAATATCACTGAGATAGTGATCTTCAACGAAGACTCCCCCACACAGAACTGTATAAACCCTGCCATGACGATTGAGAACGCACTTATGGATGCTAGTTAATACCTCACACCATCTTGCCCTCATGCTTCCCTCAAAGGATAACTTCCATTCCTGTGAAATAAGAAAATATGGAATGATAAATATTGATATTACTATGTATTTTCGCTTAGGTCGCAAAGGACAATTCACGTGTCTTAAAATTCCCCGCCTATACCGTGCAGCTGTATACTAGTTTAGTAGTGATAGTGATAGTGATCACTAGTAGTGATTTTCCTGCAATTTTTGCAAGCCCTTCATCTATAACACTAGTCTGCATGATATCGGATGACTGAAAACTAATACGTTATTCTGACTCACTTGTTTATGCTGATTTCAGAACTGCTTTTAGTTTTTCTATCACGTACAGTTTTTTCACAGTTTCACTTCAAAAATATAGAGTTGAGCCAATAGATGATGAGTATTGTTGAAGGGAAATTTATCGCATCTTGGAGGGAAATTTCTCACTACAGACCTGCTAGTCTTTGGTTGTTACACCTATAGATGCTGGTTTTCATTTGTAATTTAGGCATTGTTTTTAATACCAGAGGCTTGCATTACCAGTGCTATATCGCGATTGAAGTTATGAATACGTTATGTCTACACGTAAGTGTGTGAACAATCCAAAAGTTTTCTGCTACATTTGTGGAAATTATACAGTGCTTCAGCAGAGAACTGATATAACAGACTTTGTGAAAAAAGTGTACCATTCTTATTTTAAAATGAAAGTTGGTGACCAAGACAAGGCCTGGGATCCATAGATAGTTTGCCGCTATCGTATTGAGAGGTTAAAATTGTGGATAAAAGAAGTCATGCATGCCATTTGCAATTCCTATTGTATGGAGGGAGCCTAAAGACCATCCTAAACACCGTTATTTCTCTTTAGTTAATGTTCAGGGCAACAATTCGAAAAATAAGAAATACATTGCGTATCCAAGTATTCCTTCAGCCATTAGGCCACTTTCTCACGGACAAGATCTGCCTGCTCCTCTTCGTCCAGCTGTTATAGAGAACTTGGAAGAAGATGGCGTTTAAAGTGAACCTCATTCAATCAGCGAAGATGATTGTGATGAAGTTTACTGCTCTGAATACGACGTGACTCCACAACTGTTCTCTCAGAGTGAACTAAATGATCTAGTACGTGATTGAAATTTGTCTAAGGAATCTGCAGAATTCCTGGGCTCCCGTCTTAAAAATAAGAATCTTCTGAACCAGGAACACATTACTCATGGTACAGATACAGAGTACAAGAGCTAGTTCCTTTTTCTCACAGAGAGAGTTCTTGGTTTACTGCAAAAACATAAACGAGTTAATGCACTTTTATGACATTGAACATGATCCTACTCAGTGGAGACTTTATATAATCATCAAAGAGGATCCTGAAAGTTGTGTTACTGCATAATGGGAATGTGTATGGGTTCATTCTGTCACACATTCAGTTCAAAAGAAGGAGACAGTTGAAACCATGAAGATATTTTTAACAAGTACTCAATACGAGGAACACAAATGGCATATCTGCGGTGATTTCAAATTTATTGGAATACTATTAGGACAACAAGCTGGGTTCATAAAAGTGCCTTATTTTCTGTGCGAACGGGAACTGTGCGAACAGTCGGGCAAAGCAAAGACATTGGAGTGTGAAAGTATGGCCACAGCGGAGAAACTTGTTGCCTGGAACTAATAACATCCTGCACGGACCGCTTGTGGAGAGACAAAAGATATTCCTTCCGTACGACACATAAATTTGGGCTTGATGAAGCAATTTGTAAGGGATCTACCATAGGATGGACCCTGCTTCAAGTGCCCTTCCAAGAAATTTCCCTTCATTACTCCAGACAAAGTAAAGGCTGGAGTTTTTGTTGGTCCTCAAATAAAGAAATTGCTGAGGGATGAAGATTTTGAGAAGAAAATGAATGAGAGAGAAATTGAAGCATGGACCGCCTTCCAATCAGTAACTGAAAACTTCTTAGACAATAACTAGGATCCTAATTACAAGGCCATTGTCGAAACAATGTTGGAAAATTTAAAAAAGATGGGTTGTAACTTGAGTGTAAAGGAGTATTTTCTGAATTAATATATCGACTACTTTCCAGAAAATGTGGGACATTATATTGAAGAGCAGGGTGAACGTTTTTTCACCAAGATATTAAGGAAATGGAATGAATCTATGATGGCCGACTACTGTTGGATGTTGAGGAGGGACAGTGAATCTTCAAGGATCTACAAAGAAATCAAAGAAGAGAAAGTTTGAAAAAATTAAATGAAACACTTTGACTTCTTGTTTTGTTAAAATGTAGCCATGAAGTAAATTAGGGGATTTCTTGAGAGTATTCTTAAAATATTTCTTGAATAAAACCTTACTTTGTGTGAAATGGTATTTGAATACTTTTCTACGCTCAGTAGTAAAATTATCAAAACATTACTTCCTCTTTTGTGTAAAAACCTGACGTGATAGAGAAAAACGGAAGTTACTTCTGGAATCAGCATAAAACGTGATTTAAGAACACATACTTTTAAGAAATCATCTGACAAAAAGGTTGAAAATGCAGACTAGTGTAATCGAATTATATGTTGATAGCAAGAACACTTGGCAATCATCCAGGGTGGCTACAGTCCTGGAACCATGTTTCGTTTTCACTTTCCTTATCACTTTTATATCATATCTCATGCCTGTTTGGGAATCCCGAACTCTTTGAGTCGGTGGGAAACTGTTCTTTTCAGATAATTTGCTAAGACGGTCTGCTAAACTCTGTGTAACACACATACATCTAACATTATTTTCCATGCTTTATTCAGCTGGAAACAAAAATTATGCATTTTTTTCAAATGGAAATATGTATATGTGATACATTTAGCTTGTTAACTGACTTATTTCAATTTCCTGTGGTGTTATTCTACCTTATATGTTCTCCCTTATTTTATTTTATCAGAAAAGGCGGCCCCACAACCGCCGCCCAACGTTCATCCTAAGAGGCTGCATCGTCTCCCCCTGCTGTTAGTATTTAACATGCAACTGGGGGTGCTTTTGTTAGTAGTGAGTGCTAGTGCGTGTAGGAGTAAGTGTGTTATATGATCGGGTTCCGCGGAAGCACCCCGGTTAGTAACGTTAAACTACTAAAGCGGCATGCAGTGCATGCAAGCGTGCCAGGTGAGGTTACCGGCGTAAGCCATGGCAAGCCCTGGCCGGCGCTCGGTGGTTAGTACTGGTTAGGTTAGGGTGGCAATGCTAGTGATGCGTTAAAGAGCCTTGGCCTAAAAACTAAATTGGATGGCGCGGGTGTTAACAACATGCAGGTGATCGAACTGAGAGGTGTGGCGGGATTTTAGCTTTGGTTACCGTGATGCTGCTGCAGTGTTGTTATCGTGGTGAATGCCTTATAGGTGGTTCCTTTGTGGGCTGGCGCAGTGGCATGGGCAAATATTTGTTTTGAAATTCCTGTTCGGTATAGTTTCCTGTAACTGAAGACGTGTTAATGGTGTGGGCAAATGTGAAAAAGTTATGGGTGTATAACACGGTATAGATGTTCAAGTATCACCTCAATAGGTACTTCATCGGTCAGGTTGCAGTAAAACAGGGATAATGGTTGTTTGTGTTTGTTGATGGTGGTTTCATAAGTGCCTAGTGTTTGCATGAGGAGTATTTTGCTTTTTGTGCAGTTGGTGTACAGATCGGCTGCTAATTTTTTGACTGGGCGCAGGGTGCGGAGAGAGGAGTTAACAGAAGATTTAAATTTACGGTTGTGTAGATAATTAGCAATTCGTTTGAGTGCGGTGTCTTGAAAGCTGTATTGGCTGAGCTTGCGCAGTAGTCCCTCGTGCCATACCAAGTCGAACGGCCGCTCAAGGTCGAGGATTGTGGCACCTGTGGTTTTTCATGTGTTAAACCCCTGCGTTATGTTCTCAGTGGTACGGAGAGGTTGCAATGTGGTTGAGTGTTTGGCGCGGAAGACGAATTGTTCTGGAATCAGAATGTTGTGCCGCGCAAGATGTGCATTTAGCCGTTTGAGTATGACTTTTTCAAGTAGTTTGCTCAGAGAGTTGAGTAGACTAATGGGTCGATAGATGTGAGGGTTTGTGTTGTCTTTATTATTTTTAAGGAAAGTGTAGGATTTTGGCGGTTTTCCATTGCTCAGGGTAATAGCCTTGTTGTAGTGCAAAGTTGCAGATGGTAGACAGCACCTGAAGGGCGGTAAGTGGTAAACGTTTCAGTGCGATGTTAGGAATGCTATCTGGGCCAGGGGCCTTCTTGTTCTGGAGGGGCAGGTTTTTCGGAGTTTTTTGTGTGTTTGGCGCGTTTGGAAATCGGTTGTAATTACTAGGATATCTGCGACGAAGGCGTGATCAATCGGTTGTGGGTTTAGTACGAGGGTTTCTTATAGACTGTCTGCAAGGGCTTCAGCTTCTCCATGTCGGAGGTTGCTATGCGTTGGTTGTCGTTTAGGGGGGAACAGTCATCGGTTGCCTAGTGAGGCATTTGGCAATAAGCCAGACCGTTTGGTTTTCGAGATCAAGGTTAGTGAGAGTGGCATTCCATTGGTTTGTAATGTGCTCAGCAGTGCGTTCTCTCACTGCAGCATTGAGCCGGCGGAATTCGTCTGTCAGCTTGATGTCTTGAGCGCTGCCAGGTGCGTCTAGCTCTATTACGCTATGCTTCGAGGTGCTTCAATTCTGGGGGAGAGGCGGCGCTACGGTTGCCCTGGATGCGGCTTGCGATATGGCATATTTAATGGTCTTCTCGAGGTGTGTTGTGGCTTGCTCTAGTTCTGCTTCTGAGGTGATTGGCGTTAATTTGAGTTGGTCTGTTATGGTGGAGCTAAGGAGTTGACATTTGGCCTTGTTGAAATTTTGGCGCGGTATTTTGTATCTTGGGCAAGGCTGCTTCTGGTGGTTACTACCACTGGAAGGTGGTCTGAGGAGAGGTCGTTAATAGTGGTCATCTCAATGTTAAAGGCAATGTTGCGATCAAGTGCTATATCCAGAATGTCTGGGTCCATATTTCGGTTGGGAGGTACAAAATTAGGTTCCGTGGGTGCATAGATAACAAAGTCGGACCAATTCTCATAATGAAGGAGTTTGTTGCCGGCAGTGTTTGAGGTGCGGCAGTTCCAGAGTGGGTGCTTACTGTTTAGGTCACATGTGAGAAGTGCCTGTGGGTAATGTTTGAGTGCATCCAGGTCGTCTATTTCTAGTTCACCTGGTGGGTTGTACGCGGAGACTAGTTGTACGCGGGTGTTGTTGATAGTTACAAAAGCAGTTGTTGTTTCGGTTCTGTGGTCTGTGCCTCGTTTGATGGCAATTGCTGTGCCCCCGCCGCGGCGATTTCGGTCTGTTGGCTACACTAGGTAGCCGGTAGATTCAAATTGTCAGTCGAATTTAGATGTGTTTTGGGTGAATGATGCTAGGTCTATTTGTTGTTTCTCAAGGAAGGTTAAGCATTCGGTTTTTCGTCGGCGGAACCCGTTTGCATTCCAAGTCATAAGCCTGATACTTTGCTGGGCCATTTATAGTGTTAGACGGTTGTTCATGGTAGTTGCTTTAGTGGGGTGCTGAGTTAGGCACTGTGGAACATACTGAAGAATTCCGCGTAACTCATGATAACGTGTTGGAACGTTCTTTCCCCAGAGGCAAGAGCGTGTAGTGTTGCTGTGGCCGTTTCCTTGATCACATGCCAGTTTTTGCCTTGCTTGGTAATGGCACAAAGTAGGTTATTGCTGCAGGTGGATAATTGACCGGCTCAGTTCGGCTGGTTGCGTTCTGGTTGTGTGATGGCCCACCGCGGGGCTTGTGCGTCAGAGGCACTGTTTTGCCATTGTTTGGCGTAGTGTCGCTCGTTTGGGCAGTGGCGTTGGAAGTGAGCACTATTAATTTTGTGGTCCCTTCTCCCTGTGTTTGTGTCAGGCGGGCAGCTGCATGCTGTGTGTGGCTGTGCATATTTAGGGGTTGGCCGCTTGCCGACTGAATGCCTTGTGTTTGGATTTTATGCTGATTAGCGGACGGTGCGTGCGCGTTTGTAGTTGCACGTACATCGGCAGCTTCAGGCTGCATGCCTGAGGTGTAGCTCGTTGCTCTAGTGTTCAGCCGTGATGAGCGACTGCGGAGAAGCGCCGCCTGCCTGCGGTATTCTGGGCAGGAGTGGTAGTGGGCACCGTGCTCAGTCTCCCAGCAGAGGGCGCATATGCGTCGCTCATTGGGGACAGCGCATGCCCTGGAATCATGCGTTCCTGTGCACTTTGAGCAAACTCTTGCTCGGTAAAGACATTGGTCTTCTGTGTGAAGCAGAAGCTGGCACTTAATGCATTGTGCCGGTATTTTATTGGGTGTGTAGTCCTCGATTTGTACCTTGAAGTGTATTACTTCCGTCATTGTAAACAACTTTTCACGTTCATCTGACGTGCGCACCTCCATCGTGTACACTTTGAGAGGGGTGCGTTGTCTGTTGTATATTTTTACTTGCGTTACTCTACTTGGGTTAAGGCCGGCCATGACAAGGTGGTTTGTAATTTCTGTCTCTGCCCTGTCAGCATAGAGTGGTTTTATGATCAATCGGTGTGTCTTTTCGCCTACCGGTTTAGTCATACTCAGGGTAACATTCTTACTTTCTAGAAAGTGCATTAAGGCTCTGTAGTCTCCCGGGATCGGGTACGTATCAGGAAGTCTCCTGACAGCGGAGCCCTTGTGATTATGTAGCCCTGATTTGTCACGTCTCTGTCAAATTCAGCCATTAGGCCACTGATTTGGGAGGAGTGTTGCTTGTTTACTTAGAGCGGAGCCTCAAGTCTTGTGCTGGCCGCTTCTGCGTACGGCGGAGCATGGTGTGAGAGTCACTGGCGGTGTCACTGGCTTGAGTTGGCGCCTGAATTATACCTCCGCCAGGGGCGCTGGTGATGTTCGGAGCAGTGGTGGCGTGAGCCTCTTTGTCCACTGCATCCCGAGGGGCGCTTCCGTCCGCTTCGGCTAGCTGGGTTGGTCTGGGTGATGAAGAATTGTTCCGGATTGAATGGGTACTTGCTGAAAAGCAGACTGGGGGAATGGACATGGCAGACAGTTGCGAAAGGTGTTTGCTTCCGTCCGGTGAGGGGGATCGTGGGTTGTCTGATTCAGGCGGTAGATTAGCTGCCGTCGTGGTCGGATCTTTCTGTTGGGCCTGTCTACGGGTTACGTACACCATATTTGGTTTCCCGTAGAGCAGGTTGGGTAGAAACAAGTAGTCGGTTGTAAAGGTAATTGGGTGAAATGTGTCTCTACCGGTGATTTAAGGAAAGAGAGAAGAAGAAGAGTGCTGCAAGAGGCTGGACTATTTGCTTATGTTGTCCTTGGAGCAGGAAGAGGATGTGGGGGCTTAAAACTAGATTGTTAGAGGAAGGAAGAATAAGAGTGAAAGAAGCTGCTCGTAGGCGCCAAGCGACGTGAACACCAGAGGGTCGGAACACGCATTGTGCCGCCTTGAAACCGTAATCCCAAAGGATGATTAATATATTACATTTTTTACCCTCATATTAATAAAAAAGTAATCTCGTGTAGAAAAATCCATGTGAATGTGTTGTGATAATTTGGCTATCGTTCTTGTAGCTTTACATAATTTCCTAGAAAGAGCGAGTATTGAAGGTAATGCACGCTAGGCTTCTATCACACAGTAGGCAGCCTTGAGTTGAAAAGCGAGTAGAGAAATGTATGTGAATGCACTTCACTACATTAGCTCCTAAAGTAATAATTCAGGTAGGAAGCAAAGCAGTGCATTCTATTTAATAGTGTAAACTCTCTTGCTTTTCTAGCTTATGTAAAGAGAAGTCAAATTTCGAAGTTACCATTATAGATGTTGGTTAATTTCTTATGCAATTGTGTTGCAGCCTCAAGTACAAGAGTGAACAGAGAAGGTCGTGTGAATGTAATGTTTTTGGCAGGTGCAAGTCGTTTCTCTGTAAAGAAGAATGACTATTGAAAGTCTTGTGAAAGTAAGTGTATAGAATCAGGAGAGAAAACCATGTGAATTGTAAATGAAGTACAGTTGGTGGAGAAAGTCGTGTGAATGTAATGTTTTTAGCAGTTGCAAGTCGCCTCTCTGTAAAGAAGAATGGGTATCAAAATACCTGTTGAATGTAAGTGTAAGAACAATGATGGGTGAAAACCATATGAATGTAAATTGAAAATGAAGGCAACAGAAAGTCGTGTGCATGTATAGTTTTAGCAAGTGCAAGTAGTTTCTGTGTAAACAGGAATGAGTATCGAAGGTCGTGAATTTTGTTTTCCAATGTGCTGCATTTGACATCAAAGTAATTAGCAGTCTTACTCTCCAGTACCTTGCTGCCCTGCAATCTTCACTTTGTAATGCAATGTAATTGTCCAGATTGGTGTTAGTTCATATTCTCTTCCGTATTATTGCATATGATGCATTTAGAAGATGCGAAGATTTTGATTTGATGCAGGTGTTTGGCCAGGTAGTCATGCGCTGTCATTAGTCTAAGTTGTGCGATTGCTGTTTTCTGTGGGAGATGTGGTATATTTTATAAATTTTGCAACCCGCATTCCCATTTTTATTTCTGTTCGTAGTCCACTGTTATTCGCCTTTTAATTGCTTCGTTTATGAGACGCTCTACTGAAGTTTACGATTTAGGTTGAGTCTGGTAATTGTTTCATAAAAAATATTTTCTTCGCCAGGGAATCTACTGTTTCGTTGCCAGGGGTTCCTCATTCGGAGGGTATCTACTGTATTGTAACAGGTATATTGGAATGAGGAGTTCTGAAATAATACTGTGGCTTTATTTTGTATCAGAGGATCTTTGCCAACTAACTACTCGTATAGCTGCTCCGGAGTTGGAGAAAATAACTATTTTAGGAGTATGTCTTTCCTTGCGAGTACATTTTGTAGAGATAGTTTTATGGCATGTATTTTGCAACAATATTTGTTGTACCTTTTAGTGCATGCTGGTAAAACGAAAACAGGCGACATGTTCCAACTCCTCCGGCGCTGTTTTGGGGTCTGTGTCATGAACCCAGTCTTCTGAAGGGTACAGTGTGTGGATAGTTTGTAATGTTATTGCCTTTAGATAACTTACATCATATTTAGGCTTTGTGTCTGTTTTTTCTATTAGATCAATTTTATTGGATATATATATATATATGAGAATTATGGGATTTTCTCTAGCAGTAATAATTTCCCTGTTTGTTGGTACTTGCAGTGCTGTTTCTAAGTCCTGTACTTTCTCCAAAAGCCTAGCTTTGTGTTTAGTTTTCTGGTAAGTGTAGCTTTATTCCTCTGTGTATCTTCAGGAAGTCTTGATAATTTCTGAATCTGTAGAATTTATTTGTGTTGTAGAGTGAAATAAATGTGGTACTTTTATTTTAAAATTCTTAGAGATTCTAGTGGAGTGGTCTTAATTGCTCCGGTTATTATTCATAAGGTATAGCTTGTATTGCTTGTAGTTTTTCTAGCATTCTACGGGTAGTGATGAAAATTTCACCATAGTACTATACAGTAGGTTAAATATATATATATATATATATATATATATATATATATATATATATATATATATATATATAAAAGTTAAATTAAGAGTTCTTTTGGAACTGCCCCACGGGGTACCACTTAATATTCTAAGGATGCTGAGTCTCTTCGTGACTTCTTCACACTTTGTATGTGGTCTTTCCATGATAGTTTAGAATCTAAGTAGTGATGTCAATAGCAAACAATGTGATTTCCCTTTTGCTGTCTCCATTATTCAAGGTAAATCACTTACATAAATGTTACACAAAGGTGTACTAAGGACTTTACCTTGGGATAATCCACGATGTGTTTGTAGTTTGATAGTGTACCATGATACTTTGTTGCGCAGAGTCTTTATCATGCAAACTGTGAGAGCCAGATAGCCTGTCTGCGCGAATACCAATGACTTGCAACTTTTAAAGCAATTTATAGCTCCACAGTGAATCATATGCTTTTTGGAAGTCCACAAAAATGGTAGTTGTGTCCTCTGTACGATTGTATGCTTCCTTTATGTCCTGAGTAATATTATGAGCTATTCGTCGATAGAAAGGTTTTCTCTGAAACCAGGTGGTTTAGGTGCTATTGCATTTGGAGGTTCTATATTCCAGGTTAACTTTACCGACACCATGCGATTATGATTTTACAGATAATACTGGTGAGAGAAATTTGGTGACAGTTGTTAACTATTTGCTTGTTTATTTTACTTTAGAATTAGTATTGTAATTGTCTTTTCCCATTCTGCTGATACTGAAGTGGTCCACGAGAGGTTACATATATTTAGAAGTATATGCCTTCAACTTTCTCAAATATGTTTTATGAATTCTGGACGGATTTTATCTGGCCCAGGAAATGCTTTCTTTTTGAGTACCCATAATACTTTATTAAGTTCATCAGCTATGTAGAAATCAATGAATGTGGGCAGGAAATTACTGGTATCTTTAGCAGCAATTTTAAGAGAATGCAAGTTTAACAAGAATTAGGGGTGAAAACCGCTTGAATTTAAATGAAAAACAGTGGATAGACAAAGTCGTACAAATGTAATATTTTAAGCAGGTACAACTAGTGTTGCATATAAGGACGAATGAGTATCAAAATCCGTGTCAATGTAAGTGTATGGAGAATGAGGGGTGAAAACCATACGAATGTAAATAAGACAAATAGTTTGTAGAGGAAGTCGTGTGTATGCAATATTTTAGGAGGTGCAAGGGGTTTCTCTGTAAAGAAGAATGAGTATCGAAAGCCGTGTGAATGTAAAGTGAATAAGAGTGTGGCGTAAAAACCATGTGAATGTAAATGAAACTGCTTACAGAAAGTGGTGTTAATTTAATGTTTTTAGGAGATCCAAGTCGTTTCTCTGTAAAGAAGGATGAGTATCGTTAAGTCCTGTGAATATAAGTGTGAGAAGAATGAGGGTTAAAACGCTGTGAACATAAATAAAAAATAATGGGTAGATAAAGTCTTGTGAATGTAATGCTTTAGCAGGTACAAGTCGTTTCTCTGTAAAAATGAGTATAGAGAGCCTTGTAAATGTAAGTGAAACAAGAATGTGGTGTGAAATCCATGTGAATACAAATGAAAAATATAGTGTCTAGAGAAAGTCGTCTGGGTGTAATGCATTTAGCAGATGTAAGTCGGTTCTCTGTAAAAATTAATCAGTATCGAAGGTCGTGTGAACGTAAGTGTAAGAAGAATGTCGGGCGGAAACCATGTGAATGTAAATGAAAAAATAGTGGTTAGAGAAATTCGCGTGAATGTAACAGTTCTAGCATGTGCCAGTCGTTTCTCTGTAAGGATGAGTGCGTATCAAAAGTCATGTGGATGTAAGTGTAAGAAGAAGAAGACTTTAAGTTTAATGTTTAATACGAATGCAATATATACAAAAAAGAAGTAGGTTTTTCTCGATGGGCAATAACTTTTAAAATCGAATTAAATGCAGTGCCGATGATTTCGAGAGAAAATTTGATGCCCATACACATGCAGTATTTCAAACACTCAATCGTTTAAAGTAAATGGAATACACAGTCAACGGACGTACTTTGCTTAGAAATATGTAAATGGAGAAAAAAGTCCTTCATCCTGCAGTTTAAGTTGACGAATGCTGTGGAAATCCGTCAAGTATGAAGTTGATTCTTGGTAAAATCAGCCTTTTTAGCACTTTAAAAGTAATTAACCCTATGTCAAATTGCAGTAAAGAGTGACTCTATCCGCCCTAAACACATCCGTATACATCATAAAATACCGCATAATGCACATGCGCCCGGATTTTATATTCCTGAAGTCGCAACGCAATTGGTTGGAATGTGGTTACTTTTGTCAATAGGATTATATCGATCTGGGATCTCTTACAGCGGGTTGCCATCTGCGGGGGTGGAATAAAGTAAGCTATTTGAAATTAAGAAAAGAAACTTTTACCTTATTTGTGAATACACCTTGAATTTTCAATACAGGTTGTAAATTTTCCCAAATTCAACTAACCTTAGATCTGAAAGCGAATTTTTTATAGTATAAAGAAAACGTAATTTTTCCAAATAATCTACGATTAGAGGGAGAGAATAGAATACGCATGCTGCTTTTCGCAAACGATGAATTGTGAAGATCGCCAAGCCTTTTAGAAACGCAAAAGTTTGATTCATATAGACGTTCGCGAATATATTATAAGCAACGCACGTGCAAAGTAGCATGACAATTGAATATCTTCTTCCAATCTCCCGTGAGTCGGTCAATGTATCTCACAATGGAACTCGGGTTCGTATTCATTTCATACATAAATAGCTGTGAATGTATACTTACTCATCTTTACTACCGCGCCGTTGGGTATATCACACATAAAGAGCTATGTACACTTTGGTTAAGCGGTAAGTTATTTAGCATTGAATAATCGCTCTAAAGTCTTCCGAATATATTTTTAATTCCACAAGATTTTAAAATATTTATTCCGTGAATAGTGTATGCTATTTTACAATGAATTCTTGCACTGCGAACTTAAGAATGATAACGTTTTTGCTATGCTTGTACGTGGAGTATTCAGTAATGTATACTCGTATTCTTGCGAGATAAAGCTCTAATTCCAAGATTTTAATCGTATGTATGCGCATTCATCTGCCTCTCCGGCACTCTCACCTTCTCTCTTTCTCTGCCTCGCGAGAGGGAGAGAGAGACGTCAAGTCTGGTTTTTTTTAAATTTAGTTTGCCAACGGTAAAAATAAGCCAATCATGCTAACATTTGCTTAGTTGTACCCAGCAGGGTATCTCACTCTCTCTTTGATGCACGCATAGAAGGAAGCACGGTTCCAGATTCTTAGATCTTATGTTGTCATAGTATGGAATGCTGATTTCTTTGGTCCGCCGGCGGATGTTATAGAATAAGGGCGACATATTAATTTATCATAGACGGAAATATTGCTGGAAAGGATGTTTTTGGAAATGAGACTGTTTCCATAGGTAGCGCTGGAACACAATTTTTTTTATTAAGAAGATAGAATTACTCCACTGTATTTCACTGTATCGGACAGATTTCTTCTTTAGGTTGTGTAGGGATATGATGCACGCGTACAGCCTCGTTTGGAGTTTTTCTTTGGGTTGTGCGAGATGAAAGTGGAGTGAGGTATTAATTAGCCTCCATAAGTGCGTTACAAACTTCAAGGCAGCGTTTGGAATGTGCTGTGCAAGGAGTCTTCGTGATAATACCCAAAACTCAGGAATGTGGGGTTTTCTTTGAGAGATGCATGAGAGGAAAGTGATATACGGTATTAATTAGCATCCATAAGCGCGTTTCAATCCCCATGATAGTGTTTGGAATGCGGCTGAGGTCTTCGTGTGAATACCTCAACTCAGGAATGCGGAGTTTTCTTAGAAAGTGGAATTATTCCCAATTTATTTCGTGACACCTGGAGAGGAAAGCGGAATGAGGTATTAATTAGCATCCATAAGTGCGATATTAACCCCATGCCAGTGCTTGGAATGCGGGAGTCATCGTGTGAATACCACACATTCCAATGACCAGCTTCTTTAAATATCCTGTCAAATGATGAACAGAGCATTCAGGGGCAACAAAGGATCATTAATTGCTATCGTATTTTGACATAGGCAAGAAGGGTGAGGGGTATAACACCTGGCAATATCAGCTGTCATCCTTTGTTAAACAAACAGTTCACGATTTATGGCATACCCAATTCTCGGGAAAGTAGCAGGGGCGGGGCGAGTGATGTGAGGTATTAATTAAGATATTAAGGAAACCTCATTTGCAGAATATGAATTATGAGTGGGTCATAGTTCCCAAATAATCACTACTGAGGTTGCTTCGCGCAAATTTAGTTGCACCGCTACGTTGCAAAGATAAGTGAAGTGACTGAAAATTCAACTATATTGCATTAGTGAAGTTATAGTGGGAACTTAGTGACGTGAGAGTGGGAACTGTACAACGTCACAATATGTATGTACCTATTAGATATGCATTTTGCTCGTTCGTTTCATGTGGTACATAATGAGACCGGCTCGTTTCTTGAGCCTAGTTCGTTCAAAACTAGCAACTAGTACACCGAGGTAAGGTGGAGCTTATGGTTCATATGCCACTCGTGGAAAGTGGGCCTTTGCTCGTTAGAGTGTTCACTCGTTCTAGAGTTCACATCATACTGTTGTTAACAGGTGTCTTGCTTTAGTAGAAGGTTAACAAAATACAAGAACATAGTCATGTTACTGCATTTTTCGAAGTTGTTTTCACTATTGTTACGGTAAGAACTCTTATACTACTTTATGGTACGCGGATTTCATTTTCTCACGTTCTATTCTGTTACTGCACCTACGCAAAACCTACATTAAGGTGTGTTCCAAAATAAATTTCATCTAAGCATTATATACAGCTTTATTCAAAATTTCTGTGACAGAAAAGAAACAACACCGAGATTCAAGTGTAGAAACGTTTAGTTAAATACACATTAAATATTATATATAAAAGATAAATAAAATAATGGTTATTCTTTAAACTTCAGAAATTGCACAATGTCATTAAAGCCAACGATACTACCACCAGACATTAACGCAAATTAATGTTAGTTAACTGAAAAGTTATTTCTTTAACCTCTTGAATGCTATGCACAATGGCTGTGACTAAAATTGTGTTTTGTTTTAACAAGATGCACATTAATAAAGCTGATAATAAACTCGGTAATGACAGAAATCTATGACGGAAAACTGACGATACCTATTACCAACCGGAACGGACTGAGAGTAGGACATCGAGTTATGGTATAACCAACTTGCCGGTTAACATGAGCTCATTTGTGTTCAAAGGCATGAATGGTACAAAGTAATGACCAAACCTCCTTAGTTGGACAGCCTAGTAACTATACAGTTTGCCAGTATTAACGCAGCGAACTTTGAAATGCTAACTGCGCATATTTTCGCTTCTCACGAACAAATTGATTACGTAAATGTGTTTGTTTCATGAAACACATCTTTTGTCTCCTCTTGCTGTGGGCAATAAAATATGTATTGCAGTGATACTATGTAACTCATTATATGCAGGCATCTATGGTCATAAAGCGGAGAGAGAATTCTTAAATTCAAGTAACATATGGAGTACGTCTGAAAATGTTGAATGCTAAATTAATCGGTTGTTAACCGTCAGAGGATTTCCTAAGAGTTCTACTGTCAACAAACTGCTTTTGAGGTACTAGGGGAATAAATTACATGATGTATAATTAGTGAAACTCCTGCACTTAATACCTAATAATTCACTTTTGTATCGTAAGGGTATGCTCAAAAAGAAGCTTTCACTAGAAGAACCTTTGAAGGACGATAATTAAATCGCGACACCACTTTGTTAGCTCTGAGGAATACAGTCTTCTCTAAATGTTTAACAGAGGGCGTATTTTTAACACCCCAATTATACTGGTGGTCAAAGAAAGTTAAAGCCGTGTCAGAAATATTTATCTGTTAGCTTCCGGTTTGGGCTTCGTCATTTTGGATGTTCAAATGGTGCCTACGTTTAAGCGTGCTTTATGCTTGGCTTTCTCTTTGGGCTCTTATCAATACCTCAAGCCTGGCTGCCATGAGATATCGGGAATAGCCCAAGGAAGAAACCGAACGTAAACCACGGTGAAGCATCTGCACGATCCTAAGAGCCAGGATGACGCGTCCCAAAGTGGAAGCTAAGAAGGAAGTATAAACGGCCATGGAAGCTGCGAAAACACTTATAGGGATGAAAACCTGCACCATGCCGAAGTTTCATTGCCGGTTATTATTACTGTTGGTGGTGGTGGCGGCGGTGGTGGTGGTGTTAATACGAAGGCAACATCAACTGGCATATATTACACTGTCGAGTTGTATAGGTGCTTCAATTTGCTCCAAGGTAATCCCATTTTTGAAACCACTTAATGAGTATTGAAAACAATACAGATACTGGAAATGTTTCAAATACATAACGTAAGATCTTCAAGCACGGTTATTTAAGCAGATTATCATTAACCGTCTTTTTTAATATTTTCATAATTCTGTAGTCCCGCCCCTATTTTCTTATTTTCAACAATTAGTTATATAGCTCAATCAATATTTATTAGATTGTTTGTCTGTATGATTGTGTTTTTAGCATTACATATAATAGCTTAATATCATAAACATTAAAATATGCAGGATTCTTCGTTTTTTATTTTCTAGCTGCTAATCTTGAAAACAGCACATTTGCGAACAAATATATCAATAAAAACATCTTATTTGTAGTAGAAAAATATGTCAGTTAATTTAACTTAATTGGGGCTATAAAGGTGGTTTTGAGGTCAATTTATTTAAATGGGAACCAATGCTTTGTTTTCTCAAACTCCTACTCTACGCACAATGTCAACAGGTTTTGTTTGAAATACTCCTGCACTTAGTTCTTATTTTTTATAAAATGTTTATCAACGTTGTAAAACAACATTACTCGAAATAAACTGAAACGTATCTGAGACTTCTTTTAAGCTATAAAATCATTTAATGGCAGAGAACGCTAGAATAAATGAACTCATTGAATTCACAACGAGCTTTTCCATAGACTGCGTCTTAAAGGTAACAAACAATATGCTTATCAAAAATCTAAACATAACAAATCTGATATTAGCATAGATTTTTCTTAGTCTTACCATGCAGTATTTTTCAGAAATTTTGTTACATACTTTTACAAAAATAAGGGTTTAATTTAAACACACTTCAAAGAAAAACGCGTCTTTATTTATGCGTAGAGACAGAATTTTGAGATGAAAAGGCAGATTTCTTCGTAAAATCACTAACGAAGTAGAAGATTAATCTCAAAGTAACCTGTATACTTTCCTTACATTAAAATAAATGATGGTATCATTTATCTCTTGAAGTAACGAAGCATTTTGCTATAAATGCATTATTTTAAGATAAGGAGCTGGATATATAAAAAAGAAAAAGAAAGTAAGAAACGCAGAAAGGGAACAGCATTGCATATTCTCTTGATTGATGTTTTGAAATAATATTTAAGGCTAATATGATATCAAATATAAAGGAAAGCAGCCTAGGATATCGAGCTTTTCTTTAGCAGAAATCTATAGCTCTCATACTTACACGAGGGGAGAGAGATAGGGGGAGAGAGAGAGTGAGATAGATAATCAGAATCACAACAATTATTGTAAAATTTAAGTGCCTCTCTGAAAGACTATATGAGTTTGAAGTTTCCCAAATGGTGAAAGAAGAGAAAATTAATTTTGTTTGAAAGAAATGGTAGAAACAAGAACAAAAACTCTTTTTACATCAAAACTAAACACGAAGGTACACGTATATTTCCAGAATTTTAGACACTAGAGTCACCAAGGCACCATATCCTTATAGCTTCTGCAACTGTTGACCTAAAACACCACAGCCATGCCGGAAGGTGATTCCGAGCTGTGTTGAACCTGGCCTGCATTTCTATTGCGAAACTTCCTTTGCCTTCAGTTCACGAACTACTGAAACTAGAACACCACGTACACGCAAACATGACCGGCATGCATCCTCCGATTGTGCTTTTGTAATAACTAGAAACTCTCATACAATGTCTAGTTAGAAATGGGAAATTTGCTCAGCTTCACAATAGTTATTTTCCATCTCTGCTACATTCTGCAACTTAGTACAACTTCCTCTTTCGAAGATGCCACAAAAGTACAGCATACATAGTGTTAACTTTTTTCTTCTGGTTAATGCTTATTTTTTCTTCCTTACTTATTTATTTCGCTATCGGAATACCTCCTATACTACACGCAAAGGACTGGTAATTCAGTTTTTAACACGGTGTTCACGGCCGTGCAGGAATGCTGATTAGGTACGCGGATCACAGTGGTGTATAGTAAACATGTATAATGAACAACCGAACGAAAATTTTTGAAAAACACAAACCATTTTATTTAAAAAAAAAGTGGGTGCCGGAATAGTTCAGCGATTTCGTTCGCGGCTCCCCTTCGATTTCCTGCTCTGGGTAGGTCAATTTAAACTGCCCTATCCTAGTCTGTTCACCTGTTAGGAGCTCATGTAAAGTATCCACAAGGCCCAATGTGGTTCGTAATTCACGGTAAAAGCTGTAGCTCTTCTGGTTCAATCGCCGTCTTCTTATCATCCTAACATCAGAGGCAACGGACACCACCTTCAGAGTGCCTCCAACTAATAAATGGTTCCAGCAATCACACGGTACAATGAGATTTCTTCGAATATTATTGTCATCATGGGAAAGTAGATGCAATAATATTTTAAAAGAAATACAGAAGGTAGGTAATACGACAAAGCTATTAATAATAATAGTAATAATAATATAATAATACTAACAGTTTCCAGTTGGAATATCACCATTTATGTTAATATAGCTAAAATTTGAGTTAATTGCACATTCACGAAAAAAAAGTATATCAGAATAAGCAAAATATTGGTTTATTACAAAAAACATTGTATCTGACTGCATTTTATTAATTTCAGCTTTATTTATTCATTTTATGAATTTTGATAAAATATTTCATTGTATTATTTCTGAAAGAAGAAAATGTTCTGTTCCCTGTTTAAAGAATAATTAAAGACGCAAAACGAAAAACGTGGGGGAAAAGGCCGAAATGTGCATTATGTTCAATGTTCATGTTGTTCAACATTTGTTACATGATAATGTGTCTCAAGTATTCGTTTTTCTACCAAGTTATAATATTAGATCATAGAAATGATGAATGCTTTTACCTTCACATCAGTCTAAAGCATCAGCTACGTCATTGATTTCGGTTTAATAATAAGAAAGGCACAATGCTACAAGTATTTTAATTTCGAAGTCAAAATGCAAAATTTTGCTGCATTGTAATTTCTTACAGTGCATGCTATCAGGTATCCACTACAACAACGTTCAGTTGGCCGTACAGCAGTACCACGTCGATGATCTGCGATTCCTTCTCCCCTTCTTTTCTGCACAAATGATGTTTAGGACTGACTTAAGTAAGCAATACCTTCCCTGTGCACCTCAGAGCATTGAGTTGATGGTCCCTGACTCTAAAATTTACAAGCAAATGCCTGGGATTAGAAAACTATCGAGGGACAATTGAACATGTAATTACAGCACCTCCTGAATGGGTAATTAGCCAAAGTAGGGTATGGAGATGTTTCCTAACCCAGGAAACAACCGGCGAACGAGGCGGCAACGAAACAGCTTCATGCCAACCTTGTCAATCCCAAAGGATTTGGATTCCAGACTCGAGCTACAAGGGTTAGTCCTGAGCCAACCACTTGGTTTTTCTTTAGCTGCAGAAATGATCATAAACTTAAACAGTACTGTGTCTTTGTCCAGTTTTCACTGTCACTTCGATAAGTTCTCACTGCCACTTCGTAAATGTGTTCTAGTTGAACAATTCACTGTCACTTCACTTAGTTTTTACTATCACTTCGCTTTTTCGTGACGCAGCGACGTAATCATACGCAAAAAGTAGCCTCTTCTTCCGGACGGTTCACTCGCTGATGAGTCGATCACAAGATTTCTCCAATATCTCCTGCAGCACACTCACTGCAAGTCACAGCAGTCGTCCAAAACTCGCTAGGAGAACAACACTTTTCGTCGCACCAGAAACACATTTGTTTATTCGCTTACCAATTGACTGGTTCACTAACTCCGCTCAACTATCACTCGCGAGAACGCTCGCTTATATTGTCGTTGGAAATTTCCAGAGAGTTCCATAATGTTCGAGAAGGAGGAACATCCAGAATATTTTGATTATCTGATGATAGCGCTTCCGATGATTACGCTGGCGCAATTACTACTTATCTTTATTTATCTCCGACTGACAGGCGCCGCCCTCCCGACAACTTTGGGCTAGAGTCACTGCCACAGTATACAGTAATAAACTTTACGATTATATAAATCGGTGTCACACAAATATATACACCTTAATGGCTTATTTAACATATCAGCAGAAAGTTTCTGTTGGTAAATAGGCTTTAAAGCTTTCTTGTGTACCAAATATTTATAAAAGCCATCACTTCGGTTTGCAAAGTTGCCACGATGAAACAAAAGCTGAAAGTAAATATTAGACCGCACTAAAATGCTTCGTGCAATTAAAGACAATTAGCCATAAAAGCATGTTTAAAACATTCGTTGGTGAAAAGGATATAACAGGAAGCAACGTTACCTGGGTTTTAAAATGAAGTCCTCTTGGTCGTCTAGACATTTTTGCAAAACCATTGTATTTATATTACAAGGGAGGGCCCGTTCAGCGAGATGTAACACGGATCTTGGAACTCATAGGAAGGTGAGTATATTGCTATAATTCCTGCTAACAGCAACCATGAAATTAAGAAACTGTGTGATAAACTTCCTAAGTGTCTGGTAAAACAAAGGCCTCTTTCTTCACTTCTTTTCCTTTGGATTACTAGTTATGTGTATTAGTACCGCGATATTTAAACCAAATCGACGTTTTATAATATGTATTATGAAACTTTGCATGAACTTAGGGTTTATTAAGCTTTTGCCGCAATCAGCCCACTTTCCAGAAGCACTTTGATTGTATAAAATTGACAGTTTTTGAAAATACTTGATATATGCACGAATAATAATAATAGCAATGTTTTCGTCACTTGCGGATCATCCGTTCGTACTGTGTGGTCATTGACGAAATATTTGAGTATTCAAAATCTAATCGAAACACGAATTTACAACTGATCCATCTTTTACCTTCACCGCTATAAGACATCTAGTTTTATTTCATACATCACAAGTAAAGTATAGTTTCCCTTTCTAGTGTTTCAAACACGTCTTATTTTAACCGAAGAATAGAACAGTATTCCACTCGCTGTGAAGCGCCAACTAATGTTCTGAATGACCGAGACACAAGGGAAAGATGTAGGACACTGGCAATAGTATTTACCTCTGAAATGTTAAGAATTCAGAGTTCCATAAGTAACGTGTGAGGGATGTTTCCACCGCTTGACCTTACCTTCCCATCACAGACTGTATAGTCAATTACAGCATTGGCAGAATTTTCCAATAGAGAGTGTATTCAATAATACGCTGCCTCATAAAGAATCATTGTTACAAATTCCCTTAGTAACAATTGCTCTGTGCTTTAGTAATGTCTTCTTATAAAATATAAAGGTAACTTTTATAAGATACTCTCCGTTATACGATTAAATAATGCCGTACTTTCTACTATACGCCGATATTTAGATGTAAAAGAGGTAAACCTATTACTAGCACATGCTTTAATTTTATCTATCACATTCTCCAGTACAAAAGTAGTTTTTTGGTAGAAAACCTTAACAGTACATGTTTTTATCTATATTTATAATTTTTAAACACTGGGTTTAGAAGCACAGAAGGAGAGGAACTATTAGCGTGATGCAGAATAACAATATGAGAAACTGATAAAGAGGTCTGCTGACATACGTGCATTATATAAACTTCACTTACTCTTATTATCAAGTAATAAAAAGAAGTTAATGTGTGATCGATAAGTACAAACAATTAGTTACAAATTGAAGATGCACAACGTGAACTGTTATTAATGCAATATTTTATTGAATAATACGATGCAATGCTCATATCGCTTATCAGTAGTTTTGAGAACACCCAAAATTTCCCAATTTTCCAACTTCTCGTTATTTTATTTCAGTTTTCTTGAGAACCCGGCTAAGTATTTAAAACATCTCTTCTGTTATTTAATTTTAAATTCATGATTTTCCACTTAGGGATTATAACTTTAGACTTTGTTTTTGATGCACTTTAAATATTTCCCCGTTCGATAAATCAAAGTGCATACTATAGGTTCTGTTTAAAAATGCTGGCAGCATAGGAGTTTCCAAAACTTTCGCTTAGTTACACGTTTCTGATCTATCACAGTTTTAGACCAAATAATAGCAGCTAAAGGAAGTTCTGACTTTTCCGCGATATTTGGAGTAGTATTACCAATTTACCAATAAGAACATCTGACAGGAACAAGATGTGGTTGTATTAAACATGGTTTAACTAACAATCTCTCTGCATCCATTTTCCATTGTTTTCTAGATGAAAAACTTGGAAAACCAATGAGTTTGAAGATTATGTGTATGATATAACACGCAGAAGATAGTGATGCAGGATGACGACTGGGTGCAAAACTAGCTTCAACATAGCAGCTAGCATTGCTCTCTCGTGACTGGACAACAAACTGCGATAAATAGTAGTATGAAGATTTGATTTGTGAGTAAATACTACGACCGCCATGGAAAATAATTATCATGTAAAGATATATAATGGAATGTAAAGGCTCATCAAACAAAGTCGATTTTTTAAACAGAGTGCATTTAATACAAAGGGTAATTGCCATGTGATTGGACTTGAAGCCAAAGTTGGTAACATCAGAGTGGCATAAACGTTTTATCGTGCCAGTGCGCTTAAGTAGAACTTTTAATTCGCTTCTGTTGTTTCAAAAGTTATAGTTATAGTTCCAACTGTCTAAAAAAGGCATTTCGTTATCACAGCATTACAACATATTTGAAAGTGTTCGAAGTGTACTTGTTCTAGGTGAAGTCTGGTTTTACTCAGAATGGAAACTTGCTGCCAAGAAATATATTGAATACAAAATGGATTTCAATACGTAACGAATGTGAAACGAGTAAAACAACACGCAGCAAAACGGTTTGCCACACAACTGCTTTAAGGTTAGCTGTTGTTATCCACACATTGGTAAAGAAGGACAGTAGCATAACTGGCATTATAGGCCGTTCATTGGTCCCTGATGATGTCATCACCGCAGGCCATGTAACATAAACAATACAATTGAAGGCCGGAAACAAGGCCGTTGCTGCGACCACACCTAAACAGGTGTTGTTAAAACCCACTGCGTCGACCTTGGTCTAACTAACACTTTAGGCCGTTCTTTGACTCCTAATGACGTCATCACCCTAGGGCATGAACTCCGCGACCAAACCTAAACAGGCGTTTTTAACAAGTCCGCCGCCGCGACCACGCCTAAACAGGTGTTTTTAAAACCCGGCCTTATTCTAGCATGTAATACCATGGAAGGCCGACGCAATATGAATTTATCATCACCCCAGGGCAATTAAGTAAAAGAGGTTGAGAATTAATTCCACTAGCTGATTCTTTCCTTGTCTATTTTAATTACTACTGGTTTTTCTAGGTATAATTAAGGATGGGAGGTGATTTTCCCGTTATTCGGATGTAAAGGAAAAAAGTTAGAAAATAAAAGACGTTAATGTAAGTTCGTTTTTCTTTATTCATTCTTATAAGATACACGTTTTGAGTTTATTTCGTCACAAATAACATCGTAAAGGGTGAAACACGCAGCAGTTTCCTTTGGAAGTACATAAGTGCTACTACTTTAAGCACTGTTATCATAGTCTTTTACATCTGTTGTGGCTAAGACATTTTGCAAGTTGATGTTGCAACACATTTGCATTGCACAATAGAAAGTTTACATCACCTAAACAAAGGATGACGTGTGAGTCTTCGCATTGTAACCTGGCACGACGCCCATTTATGGATTTGAGGCGTAACTGTTCTTCGATGCATCTGTATGACTGCCCTTTGCAGAGATGTTCGGCAAGTTTAGGTAGGTGATTCAGCAGAGTCGCGAAGTGGTAGGACGAGAGGATGACGCTTTCCTGCTTTGCTCCGCCAATTTCCACGTGAGCTTCGTAATTTCTTCTTTTGTAGAAACCAAGGCTGATGCATCTGGAGTGATGTTTGTTGAGAAAGTAGGTCCTGCGATGCAGCACGGGTTCCGGAGGAGTCACGCAGCGCAGTGGAATTCTGATCTGTTTACTTCTTGAGCTCTTCTCGTCGACTGCTCCACAGCTGAAACAAAAGAAGCATGGTGTCTGTTAGAGCTATCAGCAGGGCATCTGGTGTTACGTATTTTAAACTTATAACGTTTCAACCAATTGAACATGGCGTGAGCGTGTTTGAATGCAGAGTGAGTGTTTGAGAACTTATGAAAGGGAAACCGCAGTGTAACTGACGATAGAGATTTTCTGGCTTGGGGCAACTAGATTTTTTTCTTAAATTGATAAACACTCTATCGCAGAGTGTGGAAAGAACTTCACATTTATCCTCGTCATAAGCGAAGAGAGAGATGTGCCCCGCCACCGCCTCTTCCAGCACAGTTTTTAGCATGCTGTAAGGAATGTAACCATCATTGAAATGCATTCCATTTTTATTTTCTCTGTTAAACGCATCTAATTTACTATTCCAAGGATATGGGCTTGCAAAATGAAAGGTTCGAACATGCCCTATTCCAACGATCGCCAATTCTTTTATGATTAATTCTTTGCCCTTTCTCCTGAGCGCTGTATAATCTACGACAAGACCTCTTTCCATCTTGCACAAAGACTGACCGAAAAATAATCGAGCTACTTACCTTTATACCCGGTAGGCATTACTGTCCCTTGTTGCACCGCCAGACTGGAAATTCTCTGTGGAACATCTCCCTGGCCTGACGATCTGGATCGGCAGAGTTGAACAGAGCTACGAACTCGTTCATGGTGTAACCTCTGGTGCAGACGTAGAGAGTATAAAAACACGCGTACTGGCCGCAGATGTCAGAGTAGAGGCTTTGAAGTTGGCAATGATTTACAATGAAGTGAAATGGCATGAAGTCTTTCAAGGATTTTATAAAGGGAGGGAGGCCGTACGAATCGAAATACCAAGCAAAAGAATTTGAACTTTGATTTACAGCTATCCAATGTGAACCAGGTAGGTTGTGAGGATCTAAATTTATTACGAATGTTCACGGTTCAGTAAACTCTTTTTGGCAACATGTCCGATGCAAAACAGCATACAAAATTTGGAATGCCTCGCAAAGTTTATTCTATTTGTAAGGTTCATAATTAATAATTCGTGTGCACTCTCAGATCTTTGTCTATGTGAATATAATGTTCGTACTCGCAGTACATGATACACGTGATGGCTTGTGTTAACTTGTTTTTAAATCTGAGCTCTATTCTTATATTTCCGTTATTTAACAGAGAAACGTGACCTTCTGAAGGGGCACTGTCTGGCGTTAAATCGAAAAGCACTAAGAAATAACACATTACATACATATCGTGCGTGATTTGAATTCCGCTGTTGATGTGATGGATGCCAAAACTGGAAAAGAGCGTTTGGTAGGCCAACGTTGAACATTTTCGCTAGAGGTATCAATATAAAAACCTTCTGCGGGAATTTGCTGGCCGTTGACGTAAATCGCAAAGTATTCTAAATGGAAGTGCTTAAAATTGAAAGGGCTTGTGGTGTGAGTTCCGGAAAAATTTGCATTTTCTTTCATACCTACGACTATCCTTATAGGTAGCGGACCTAATACAGCATTGTCTATAGAGAAGGTACTTGTCCTGTTGCGAAAGTAAAGGATCTGACATGACTCGCGTTATATCGTATCTCGCACTTACTTTTTCCAAAGCATTCATATGTGCCATTAAGACATTAGGAGCTGGTTTTATCTTTTTCACGTATAGAGTGGCATCTTGGAATTTAAATCTGGCAAGTAGATCCGCGCTTTCACTCATTATATAAAACTAACCCTTCTCTTTAGTCAACTTGATTTGAAGTGTAAGTCCCGGTAGTAACAAGGTGGACAAATTGAAAACATCCCTATGTAATCTAACAAACATGATTATTTCTTTAGACGCGTTGCTTATACGATGACGTTCCTTCCATCCGCGATTAGAATCTCTGGCTTCCAGTGTTCCGTTTTTCGAAGCATTGACCCCGGAGAGACCGTAGAGAACCGTGTCGACGTACCAGAAAGCGTTAGTAAGATGGCTTTTCGATGCATCGTGACCGTACGTTAACAAGGTTTCTAAATAGCTACGATAATGATAAAGATCTTCGGAAGGAGTGATGGATGTTTCTTTTAGGGAAACGCTCAATTGATTAAACATGGGGTGCAATAAATTGCTAACACCCGTCGTTTTATCTATTGCTGCTAAACTGGCACCATCCGGCTTTACAAATTTTCCTTTTACCATCAAGTAAAGATTTAAATCGATGTACCGTCCCTTATCTCCAGGAATAACAAATTCCAATACGGATTGATCTACTGGTGCAATGGGTTTGATTAGGGTAGTGAAGTTTCCTAATACTGCCGATTGTATTGGCTTTTTTGCAAAAATATCAAATTCGGATTTTGTGCAGGCAAACATGGTGCTATCTTGGGAGCATGTGCTGGTGGCGACGTGTTGCACCCTGTATTTAATAAAAAATGTCTCTAGCCTTTTTGCCTTTATATGGAGCTCATCTCTTTCTCTTACCCTTTCCCTGATGTAACCTACCAACTAACTTTCTTTGTACCTCCGTGACTCGTTTGGCCACGATATCTTTGACTTTGTTACCTTCCTTTCGTGCATCAATATCGGTCATGATGTTTGCACCTGTGGTGAGGGCTTCCCTGCCCAAAGTTTTTGCCCCGGATAGGAGGATGTGTTTAACAATTCTGAATAGACTACCCAAAAAGTTACCTATGCCTCTACCTTGCTGTACGTATTGGCTTCCTACGTAGAGGGGTCCGATGTACTGAACCCAGCACCCTCAACTCTGGTTAACATAGTACGCTGTAAGCGGGACCATTGCCAAATGCATGGATTTTAAATTTAGGAACATAATTTATATTGACCCGCTCAAAGTAAACAATCCGGAATGAATTTGAATGTTAAATTCCCAACGGTTTTCGTTTACCCATTTTGCTATACCTAGTGCCTCCGATTTAGCGCACCTGGTGGTGTTAAACTGATACCACCGGCAGGCCTGTGCTGTGACCAAATATTCAATTTTGTGGTTGCACCCTAGATTCTCAATATTATATGCCGTATAATTACCGGGTTTTAGTAATTTGCTAATCATGCTCCCCTTTACAAACAGTATTCCATCTGGAATTTTTGGAGCGAAATCTATATATCCCGAACACCATGGTATACCATGAAAATTATTCGTTAATCATGTGTTCGTTTTCTTATACTTCAAGGGCCACGCACTCTCGGGAATCTCTGGTTTACGGAACAGGCAGTGTAACACTAGCTGTTCCGCCTCGACCTCCGCTACGGCCAACTCTTTAATAATAACCTTCCCCTCGGGGTTATAGAATCCTTGGAAGGCTCCGCGGTATTCGACGGCCATCTGAAAATAAAACACAAAATTACTTAACTTTTCTAAATGCCGCACGGCAATGGTAGGAATAACGCTACTGCTCAAGCGAGCCAGATCACCTAACTTGTTAACCATTTTAATTGTTACAGTCCGAAAATGATTAAGTTCTACCGGGACGTAAAATATGCTTTCAAATTTGTAATGACTGGTGTACGAGGGAAACTGAATAATTCTTATGCACCTAAGATAGGAGCTACCGAGCAACTGCGCTTCGATGAGATTGCAGTAAACAAAAACGTGTTCGGTTCCGGAAATAAAGTGAAAAGAGCTGTTTCTGTGCGATCTACGGAAAAGGGTTATCATATCGTCAGTTACTCCTGTGAGCATATTTTGTTTAACAATTTTATAGGAATCAAGATTTGGCAGAGAATTTTTATGGTGTCAACAAGATTGCCTAGACGATAATATATTCTGGCGGGAAAAAATATTTTTCCGTTGAAAAGTGTTTCCGTTTTAGCTTTAGTAATCTGTAAATGAATACCGTTAGCCTTTTCACTTGTCTTTGTGGAATGGAATGTGTTGGGACCCATTCTTTATAAGCGTTTTCCAGTTCTTTAATCTCTCTCTGATGAGAAATGAGGTAACCCTGCAGCTCCGATAGGAGCAATTCCCGATGTTCGTCGTCTGTTACCTGATTCTTTAGTGAGCTACACAGCTCCTTAAAGTTCTTAAACTCCACTTTTTCAAACACCATTCTACCCACTCTTGTTATGCACATTTTGGTCAGTTCTCCGGCTTCGTTAAGCACATCCTCGCCAATGGACTCGTAACCGTAAGAATATGAAAGATCTGCGGGACCTACAACCCACTTATCTCTCTGAAGATTGACCGGTTCTGTTAAATTGTTACGAAAACTAGCATGCAAATTCTCGGGATACAAATCGACGCTAGAATCGCTCAACCGGTTACGTAAAACTCAACCATAATGCATCGATCCAGCTGTCAAAGTCGGGACCGTAACCTTTCCAACGCACGAGATGTTGAGTTCTGCCATTCCGCACCCAACAATTTAGTATTATCTATTTTGCATAGGGTGGATTTGTTAATTTTTACCGGAGTAGGTTCGTAACTGTAAAACTGTCCTTCTATGGGAGTTCCGTTTAGATCTTGTAGTTCGTACACGGGTTGCGGCGAAAGTTCTATAACCTTTACAATTTTGAAAATCTCCGTTGACACATTTTTTTCATAGGCTTTGGCAAATTTCATCCTTTCTTTGCTTATTCTCACGATTTGTCCTTCACGAACTTGACGGGTCTGGGTTTAATGCAACCTCGTTTTCTCTCTAGGGGTTTCCATATTTGTAACAGGTTTTTCTCATTTACTTCGGTTGGAGCCACTCCTGTTGACGAATGGACGGTGCGATTATATGCGAGAACAAATTTATCGAGATCGTCTATATATTTGTACGAGTTCCTGTAAGCAAAACATTTGTATATTTTAGACTTAATGGTACGATTAAATCTCTCGACCATGGCGCACTTTACATCGGGGTTTCTGCAAACTTGATGCTCGATGTCCTCTTTTAAAGACTTCTGAAATGCAGATCGTAAAAATTCTTTTCCTCTGTCGGATCTGACTGCGAGGGGAACGGAATCTAAGATGCCTTCAAAGGCCTTTGCAGCTTCCGTACTGATTTTGATTTTATGTGTTTTACACGTGCAAATCTGGAAAAACAATCTACACACGTTAGGAGATACTGAACTCCATCTTTATACTTTCTAATGTTTTTAAAATCGGTCAAGTCGATTACCCACACATCTATAACGTTATTCACCGTGTAGGGGTTACTGCGAAATTTTCTCCTCGCAAGTTTGTACAAAGTGTAGGCATCTTGTTGGAGAAGTCAATCCTCCGTTTTACGTCTATTTCCCGTAATAGATGCAAGCTTCTGCACGGTGGAAACAGCCGAATGTTGTTCGGGATCGTAAAAATACTTCTTATTCATTGCTAATAATCCGTCAGCGTCTTGGAGGGAAACAACTTGGCAATTGTTTCATTTTATTTACTACCTCTGTTCCATTTTATCTGATTCAAGGCTTCGTTATTTTGCAACTACCCGTTGGTTAAAAAGAAGAATTTGACTATATTTACTCTTTTCCGAAGAGGCGACTTTCGAGAGATCCACCTACTTCCTAGTTTGTAATTCCCAGAGACCCCGAGTTCCCTTAAAATAACTATCCTTTACCTAAAAATCGTTGTCTTCTATACGAATAATGGAATCGCCAATTTTAAAGTTGCCGTCCTTATGCTTGTAAATGCCGAATACGGTGTCCGTTGCCCTAAGAGTGTGCAAATATGGAGCTACGTAAGGACCTGCTATGTATCCAAGGCTTCTATTTGTAAACTATTCTACTTTTTTTTCTCGTGGGCCGGTAATAGGAGAGGCCGTACTTGTTTTTCGTCAAACTCCTCTACTTCTTCTTCTTCTTGCTTCTCGTAGACCGTTTCTGTAGGGAAGACAAGCCTGTTTTTGAACCGAGGAGAGGTTCGGGGCGGCAGTGTCGGCGGCTGCGGCGGTAGATATGGAGGGTGTCGGCGGCTGCCACTGGATTTAAATTTGATCAGCTCTTCGTACGCATCCCTTTTTCTCCGCTTTTTCTCCTTCGTCGCCTTTTTCTTCAAGCAGTGGGTGTCTATGTAGCGCTGAGAAACTAAAACTGATTTTTGCAGCATCTAACGCTGTATTAGAGACGAAAGTCCGGTCAGTACGGCAGTCAGCAGAGGAATAAAATAACCTCCCTTTTGAATTAAAAATATTCTCTTATTGTTAACCTTTAAAGATCTAACAACCACTCGCCTCAGTCTATTTTATACCTGCCTAGATTACGAATGGTGCATTTGCTTAGATTACTGTCGCCCTTTAGAAAATTTAGAGCACATTTTTCAATAGTCAACACTAAATCTTTGTCGGACTTCCCCAAAATGGCTTTCCTAAGCTTGGGCGTAGCGCTTTTAAGCACGTGCAGGATGTGATAATTAGATCTTATCCGCTTGCTCATGCCCATATGCTACAACAGGGAGCTCCGATGGAAAGATGTTGGTTATAAATCGTAATCTGCTATCGGTCTCCTGGCACAGATCGAATAGCATATAGCCGTGAGGCTTTTCCGTAGCATCTAGATACGCCTCGAAAAGCGATACTCAATTTTCGGGGTATAGTTGTCTGGCTAGATGAGCCACTTAATGTGGTTTTTAAAAACCACAACGTATTTAACGTTTAACGAGATATCTCTGCAGTACCTACCTTTATGAGACAAATTTTGAGTGATTAAAATTACGCTCATGTTTCTATGATTACTTACCTTAGTGAACAAGTCACACACCTCTCTGGGATATGCAGAGTTTAAGAGATCGTCTAATATTACTAGTTTTGGATCTCCTTTCTGGTTCTCAAATTTCGGCACACCAATGTGAAATTTTGCGTTTTTTAACTTTGGCACGCCGATTTTTTGCTATAACACCACAATGTTTCTTTAAATTTTCGAAAAGTGCACAAGTGCTACAAATTTTTACTAAATTTACGCAAAATACGGTCTTACCAGAACGCGAACTACCACTAACTATCAGCTTAAAAGGGTGCTGAAATTTTATTACGGGAAACATTACATCATCGAAACATCTTTAGTTTTTCCCTCAATTCGACCGTTAACCTGTACATCACGTAATCTACATTGAAGGGAGAATATTGAGCAAACACTTCTAAGGGAATGAGCGCGATCTCTTCGTTCGTAAAATATTTTAAGCCTCTCTGCCTTCTTCGGTTTTCCACGTACCTGGATACTGCTCGTTCCACCTCGGAATCCATAATGAGAGCAGGCGTCTCGTTCAGTCAGGCTTTATATATCCGCAAGAGACGGCATCATTAGAAATTCTTCTTCTCTTGTAAAAACAAATTCTATAGATTTTATCTTCCGGTTCGGAGACGATATACGCTCCATGCAATCTTTTGCGCTTAATTTTCTTTTCCGTTCTAACTACAATGTTTCGATCCACGTTTTCTCCAAGAATGAAATCCTTTATTGAATAAAAATTAACCAAATGCAAAGAGACGTAATTCAATGTTATTCCTCTCACTTTACAGACAGCTTTGAAATCACCATTTGATAGGCGTATTTTGTACGCGTAATTTTTTTGGCCTCCGGATACGAATTCTGAAATGCAGGAATCTGTTCCATAGTCCGGGAGCTCATCCGTCATGTCTCCCAGGTTATCGCCGCATTCGACGCTACACTTCTCGCCTTCCCTAACTGTAAACAGTATCGAATCCGTATCTGTGTATAATGTGTCTCTATTCAGTGCCTCTGGGTGGATGTATAACTTAAGCCTTGCACCTGAATTAACGTAGGCTCCGAACACTTCATTTGTGTACGCCAGTGGAGGGCACTCGACTTCTTCGGCATATTTCCACGAGAGCCAGACAATCTCGTCGCTCGCAAGCATTAGATTCTGCACCTCCATGCCGGGCGTGGTCAGGAACGTAGACAATTCCGCGGTGTTCCCTAACCATTTTCTGTGCGATCGATTGCTTTGTTCGGTGAGCTTTGCCAAAAAAGCTGTTTAGACACAATTTTGCTAGAGACCTTGAACCTGATTTGTTTCTAATTGTCGACTAATCCAAAAGAATTCCTTTGCTCTAAAAGAGCTTCGAACGTATTTCTCCTTACCCTTATCGCTCTTAACCCAAGTGGGATACCCGCTGGCCTCTGCTTTTAATTTAAAAAAATAATTAATGTAATCTACAAAGAGCCTTCCTTTATTTTCATCTTTATCATACTCTTCCACCTTGTATTCGTAAAATTCAAAAATTTCTCTCACTTCGTAACACATTTCAACGGTTTTTCGTACCTCGTCTACGATCCCAGTACCGATTAGCTCCCCGTCGTGGCTGCATTCACCGTCATTTTCATCCTTAGCACAGATGTAACAAAGACCAAATATTAACTATTGGCGACATCTAAAGGGCAGGTCAGGATGATAAAGACTTCTATTTTTTGCCGAAACTCTAAATTTTATAAACCCCTCTTTTTTAAGCATTTCCGTAATATTGGCGCAATCTTCGCCAATGTGAATTATGGGATGACCTACGGGAAACTTAAAATATTTACATATACAAGGATACAGGGAAATGACGTCGTAATACTTAATGCGAGTTTTTTCGTTGGTTTTGCAATAGGTTTTCAATGCTTCCGTTCTACCTCCGTAGAGGGAATCCCTAAAAATGAGTGGAACATTTTTCACAACGGGAGCGTTGTGTGGAGCCAGATGTTGTTTTAGAATGTCCTCAAATTCACACTCCCACATGACGTGACAGACGTAACCTGCCGACACAATTTTATCTATTCCACTCATGGTGATCTCGTATCTATCTGCAAGCGTATCTGTTGCCGTGTCTACGACGGGCGCATCTCTATTAGTAGGACACACATGGCCGTAGTGGTAGCATCCTATGAATTCAAACACCTCTCTCGTCTCCTCGCAAAAATCATCTAATTTGAGGTTAGGTGATTCGGGTATTCTCACGTCTCTACCATTACCTGTATGTTTAATGCAAATCCCTATTTTAATTTCTTCATACCTAAGCCACATGAGAGCTTTTATGGATTGTTTATCGGCTTTCCTATAACCTCCACAAGGAATAAGTCCTATAGTATTCGGTTTCACATATTTTTTTCCAAATACTTTGTTGCATGCCGAAGCTATTGTAATAGATTCTTGAAATACGTCAATACATCCGATGTCAAGGAAAGTATTTCTAAATACTTTAAATACACGCTTCTCTCATCAACATCGCCATACAGTAGGTTTCAATCTCTTTTCTAAAATCGAAAATGCCATCTTTTTCCTTCTCGTACCATTCGAAAAATTCTCTGCGTTCGTCTTGGAGCATGTGATCGACACCCTAATGGTCGGTGTCGGGATAACAACCTACATAGTTCATGTTTTCGGGAGTATTAAGGTAATGCGGAAAGTGACCTTTGTCACACATTCTATTCCAAAAGCTTTCGGCAAACTTCTCCGTTTCGTGGGTAAAATGTTCAAACAATCTAGAAAGGTTATATGTTTCATTTTCATGGATAAAATTTTAGCACCGCCCATTAGTAAATCCGGTACCCATCCCTGTTTTATTGTATAATCTAAGATGAACATGAGATCGTAGGCTCTGGCATTATGTGTAATTGCAATTATCTTTTCACAAAAAGGTCTATTTTGACGCAGATATTCCATGAATTGTTTGATGCAGCCATTTCCCCAAACTGCAGCAGAGTAAACTGGGAAGATGAAGATATCTATTATCTCCTATTTGCGTGTTCTGAGTACATTCTATGTCTTAAAACAGGAATAAGAACTTTTCCGATGAAGGTATTTTTGCGCTAAGCGTTGGCATATAGCAAAAGTGGCCCGGCATCTGGTTACTTTTACAGCTTCTACAATATGACATATAGCACTGATGATTTGGCTTTAACTGTTGACTACAAATTAAACAATGCCGCTTATATTCGCAAATTATCTGAGTGTCAATTTTATTCTGCACATGATTATTCTTGCAGCTTTGGCTTCTAAAGGACCTATTGCATTTACTACAATATATGTAGTTTCCTTAAAAATGCAGGGCGGAAGTGAATTACATCCGGAACATCGATAATTGCATTTATGTGTCTGCTCCAGCGTAACTCATTCCCTTATTACATCCCTCGCAAACATATTCTTTAGACATGGAACACGTGATATTTACAATCACATTATAGTGTTTTTCCTGTGCATCATACATGAGATTTAAGTGTTTTGGGGAATATGTGTTCCCATCATATATTATGTTTTCGCAAAACAATCCTTTATAAACTATGATTCTGTATTCGGAAAGATGGTCCTGGAATTTTTGCAATTCTGCTAATTCTCCACCATTGCTTAGATCAACATTTGTGGCCTTTAGAAGCTCGTCGACTTTGGAATAAGTTTTTCGACCTTTTCTATAACTTACGTAAATTGGGTCTCTATCGAAACGTGGTACAGCTACCAATATATCATGAGCTAAGCATTTTGTTTTGCTTTTAATTCTAACGATGGACTTTTTTATGTGCGCCAATGCGGATAAATGACTACCATTTGTTTTGAATCTACCATGACGTTAAGGCATTTCCACTTGATCTACTTTTATGGATAAGG
Organism: Deroplatys truncata; assembly: GCA_030765065.1. Taxonomy (NCBI): domain Eukaryota; kingdom Metazoa; phylum Arthropoda; class Insecta; order Mantodea; family Mantidae; genus Deroplatys; species Deroplatys truncata. The sequence goes on along the minus strand of CM060990.1, from coordinate 520,906,134 downwards.
TATCTGTGGCATAAAAATTAGCGTTAGATTGGCATAATTTCTCTATAACAGCCATTAATACATGCAGAGATACCTGGTTGCTTCTGCGGAAGCTTAGTCCTATCGGTTTATCTTGTAAATTCACAGAGATGCTCATTGACAGACCCACCATATCACTGGGTTTCACACCACTTAAAATAATATCTAACACAGCTTGCATGCTATTTCTAAAATAAATGATAGGATTTTCAGCAGGATTAATCTGAATATTGTAATGCCCCCCGTGTGCGCTGAACCTTTTATACTCTCTGCGTATTTCATTTACGACATTAATATTTTCCATGCTAAAAGAACAGACCAAGAAAATATAAGCCTGCGTACAAGCTAATTGAATTTACAAAGCGTATTATGCGTTAACTTTGTGTTACTTACATTTTCTGAAGTGAAGTAGCAGGTTTAACAGTAGCGTGGAACTGTCGGTGGCCAAGATGATCTCTCCCGCCTTATATACCTAATAGATGCAGTTAAAGAACACAACTTTCACTTGTTGTTCCTTGGTGCTGATGCAATGTGCAACTGTATATAAGGAGGCCATACGTTGCATTGAAACATTACATTACTCCTGGACATTGCAGCAATCATTATCATGGTAAGTTATTTTACTCTATTTATTATTTTAAAGGAAAACTATAACTATTTTAAGTAGTAATTGGTGAATACTTATCTTCTTTATAGAATGAATTTTCTTACAAAGTTTAATCAAGAAAATAATATTAAATTGGTGCAAATTGGAGATGTATTAATGAATGTTCCATATAAAGTGATCGGAGCTACAAAAGTCACCACCAAATATGGACCCTCAATATCTATTAAACTTCAAAAAGCTCTGCAGACCCTTTCGAAGTATTAATTCCAAGAAAATTTATCAGCGTTTTTAAGGAAACGGACATTGATGACATTAATAATGAAAAACGTTCGTTAACGTTTTTATTTTTAAGTTTTACTTCTAATAACGGTTATGATATTTTATTTCAGAGGAACTAAGAGTCTATCTTTCCAGATGTGAAGCAAATAAAGCATATAAAAATAATATAAATGTCATCGGTTAACAAGACCCGAGATTAAGAGAACCTACATATATCCATGCTCTTCGGATATTTCACTGATCCCCTCCCTTTCCCCTGCAAATCCAATAGAGTACAAATAAAAACACACAATAAAAGTCCGTCCCACTAAGGCGCCCAACGCACCCAACACCCAGCGAAGCCGTCCTAATATGGGCGCCCAACATTAAAGTACATCCCAGAGGACCCTACAGATCAAGTTACTTAGATCTAATATTAACAGACCCGTTACCTCCATTGAAGAATCCGTTAGTTTAGACATTTTTCACCTAAAGTGCATGAAATACAACCTCTGTAAACCGTAATGATCCCAACAGGAATTTCTGCAACACCCCCAAAAGACACTCATTGCTGAAAAGTCTAGCTTAGCTCTTTTAGGTTTATCAATAAGAGGAGGGTGTATACATACAGATTTTACAAGGGAAATTTGTGTATTAATGTTCAACAACTCAGATAAACAACCACATATTATTAAAAATAAAAAATTGTTAAATTTTTATGTGAAAAAATATGTATACCAAAAATAAAGTATGTTAAAGAATTAAGTATTACCTATAGGGCGACAATGGTTTTGGCAGTACGGGAAAATTTTAGTAATTTCTTTTTGTTTTCATTCATGGATACTTTCATCTTTAACTCTACAAGGGAATTAACGAACAGATATAATTTTCTGCAAAAAGAACCTGGTTTCAAAACCTTTTTTGAAGAGTTTATACCTGTCCGTTTTCCAGAATACTGGTCTACTATTGTTTGGGTTGTGCACTAGCTAACAAAAGAAAATATTTTCTGTGCTCTGGGAGGCACATCTGCTTGCTATATGGCTGGAATTGTGGACACTGGACCTAAACGTGTTTGCTCATATGTTGCTATAAAAACATCAGAAGGATGAAGAGAAGTTAAGATTCATGTTTTGTCCAAATGCTAATTATGTTACAAATAACGTTAATTGTACATTTAGCCATTCAAAAAATGTAGTCTATTTTATTAAATTACAAAATCTTTATTCTAGAAAGTGGAATGTGTAACACATGAGTTTGTAATTAAGGTAACCTATGTTCATTCTAAAACATGTAACCTTGCAAAACAATTGGGTGGATTTCATGTATTTTCCTTTTAGAAGTTTTGGGTTTGACTTTCAAAAACTTGTAATGTTTGCTTCATTTCACAACGATCTGTTTGCTATGCAGTATATTTGTTTTCCCATAGCAAAGTTAAATGGTTGATGGTGAAACCCAAGTACCACCTTATAAAAAATATAAAAACATGTTTCACTGTAGTAACACAAATACTTGCGATTGCAAAATCTGTATTAAGAGCCCTCCTTCATTAAAAGGCTTAGCATCGAAAACTTTATTTTAAAAACGCAAAATTATATTTTTTTGCGTGCAGACACACATTATAATAATTTTACGTATATAATGTTTAATGCATGTGAACTCAATCTTTCAATTGAACAAATAATTCCTATAGATTTTTCTATTGAAATTAAAGCCTTTGATTACCCTATCTACAGTAACAAACGATGCAACATTTTGTGTTACAGAGAGGAACACTATCGAGCTTTGAAACATAGAAAAGTCATTAAATATGAAGGTTCATTTATTGACGAAATGTTTTACGCAAAAGATAATTGGTTTTGTTGTGTATCCTCTAAACCATTATTTGTACTTATTAATATGTAAGAAGAATATAAACTTTTTCTTAGCTAACTATATGTATAAATCTTTTGCCTCAAAGATATTATAAATGTATAAAGAAGCACCTCTTATAAAATATATATAAGTTAAACTCATTGCTTACCTTCTTTATCATCTTTTGCATTCAAAGTCATCAAAATCACGGTTTATATACAAAGTAACAAGCAACAAGGAATAGCAAGTTACCGCTTATGCAAAGTGAAATGCGTGACTTCATATGCAGCTGTACTACAACTAGGAAAATATATATCGGTTGATATACACTCGCTGTATTCTTATGAGTCTACTTCACATCAGAACGATATCGACAGGCCTTCCCTAGAGTACGAAACATTTTGTTAGCAAAAAAAATATTTCTATTGCAACGGTATCAAATAAACAATAGCATAACATAGAAAAAGTTACTAATATCCAATAAATGCTATTTACTTATTCATCCTTTTTAATCAGCTCTTTATGAAAAATAAATTTATATTGTGTTGTCGCCAACGCCGCTGGTTGGTGTTTAGGTGGCGGACTTGTTAAAAAGACCTGTTTAGGCGTCATCGCGGCAGCGGACTTGGTTGCGGCCTTCATGCTCTAGGGTGATGACGTCATCAGGAGTCAAAGAACGGCCTAAAGTGCTAGCTAGACCAAGGTCGTCGCAGCGGGGTTTAACAACACCTGTTTAGGCGTGGTCGCAGCAGCGGCCTTGTTTCCGGCCTTCAATGGTATTGTTTATGTTGCATGTGTTGCCGTGATGACGTCATCAGGGTTCAATAAACGGACTAAAAAGCCAGTTATACTACTAAGGATGAACATTGGTCAACAGCAAAATACCCAAAAGACAGAACCAGATCATGACGTAAAGGGGAAGTTAAAAGGCGTTAGGTCACTTAAATAAGTTATCCTAAAACGTTATTTTGACAGAAACTGTGGTCAAGAAGTATAAACAATATATAGATAGATGACTCTTCCGATGCCGAAGGTGAGCGATTCAGATTTTATTACATTTCTCCAAAAATCATTAATGAAACATAACAAATTGGATGATGAATTATGTATCCGTCTTAATTTTCTATTACATTTTCTCAAAGCCACCATTAATGCATTTTAACCTCCAAAGCGTCTGAACTCTTAGGTCATGTGGATTGGAGGATTGGCTACGGAGGAGACTCAGCACTGACACACATAGGGGATCTTGTACCTACGCCTCACAAGGGGGCATCTCGGGAGGAAGAATGAGGCGAGAGGAGAAACCGGGCGGCCAGAACCTAGAGTGACAGCACAGGAATGTCAGGGTTCCTAAGTTTCCGGATAGACGGCAGGCGGACAGGCAATTCGGGGACCCCACCCCGCGCAGAGGGGCCCAACGCCCTTCAAGTGGTTTCGGATATCACCGGCAGCTAGCCTAAATCCGAGGGACGGAGAGAGCCTCAAAGAGCATCATTTTCTGCTGTCACACTGCACCGAAACCCCATCGTCGACACTTCCAACCCTGAAAGAGACCAACGGATGAAAGATGAAGTGAAATGAGAATTGAGATTAAATGGAGGGACAGTAAATTCGGGGGATGTGAGAATCCTTCCTAGCATTCGCCTGGCGACCCGGGAAGCCACCGAATAAACCCATGGGTCAGGAAGGTTGGCTACGGGAATCGAACCCACGACCTCCCGAATGTGGGCCACGGACGAACCCACCTGAGACATCCCGCTCGGTCCAGGTCATGTGACTCTGTTCTTACTACTTCTAACGGTAATGTATTATGGTAAGACAGTGCGAATATTTACAAATTAGTCATAATCACAGAAACCCTTAATTTACTCTGAAATTATTCACCTGAAAATGAAATAAAATAAAAGAGCGTGACATCTGGATGTCACTATTTTATAATATGGCAAAACACTATTGAAACAAACTCTTAATTACATTACAGAGCTTAGCATCAACAAATACTAATAATGAAGAACTTTGTGCTTTATGTACTCCAAATCCAATATAAAAGGTAAAACCAACATTGATACCAAAACACATGTAAGGCACTCTCTGTCTCCCTTTCTCGATCTCCCTCTCCCGTATATACGCATAGAAAATCATAAGTAAATAAATAGGAATACTTAAAAAGAAATATGCTTGCATCCGACACTTTTATTTCGTGTCCTACCAAGCACCATCACGTAATATTCCAATGAACACGGAAATGCTTAGGAGATGCCCATAAGAAACCAAATACCAAATCACTTCTCTTCACAGTTCATTCTGCTAATATCACTGCTTCTCGAAGTTTTGTCATCTACTGTTGGTGGCTAATGGCAATGCAGTAAAACAGAAGTGACGAGAAAGCTTTCTTTTCCGAGTCCCAAGATTAGGAAACCAGCGTGACACCATCTACCAGCACGCAAAATACAAATGGAAATTAATGTTCAGAGGAGAAGCAAGCGGTGGAGGGGGGTCATCGCAAAACACCGTCTGGCTATCCCTGCAGCAGAAAAAGGGCGAAAGCAAGTGTGTACCTTACATTTTAAACAAGAGAACGAATTACCTTCTCTTAACAGCACTTAACGGAGTGCACTTCTGTAATACTGAAATCTAGTGATTGGATGATACCACTATTTCTCGGTACATCATACCCATACTGATTTTTAACACTGATACTGGATACTCACTTTATAGAAAATTGTCAGGTGATAGCTTATTCAAGAATTTTGTGCTTATTAGTAGTTTTCTGTGTAAAAACGCATGTAACCAATTATGTCACTTATGTTCATTTCGAAACTGATTCTGTTTGCATTCTTTAGTTGGCAGTAATGTTTTACCTTGATAATGCCGCAAGTTATACATCCCATATTGTTAGTCAAGGCTAATAGTAATAATAATAATAATAATAATAATAATAATAATAATAATAATAATAATAATAATAAGAGTAATAATAATTTCTATGCTTCCCTTTTGATTTAACTATATTTTCTGTTGCAAGCTTTCTTTTAAACGATTTTCTATCCATATTTTGCAAATAAGTCGCACGGTATACCTGTAAGCTACGCTCCTGACCGAGTTTGACCTGCATAAACACAAACCAGCAGACGGGAGTAAAGAAAACATATTTGCATGCGCTGTATGATCCCAGCTATTTAGTTCGGATTTTTTTCTTCTGGATTTACAAGTTTTGATCACCGGAGTAGGTAAATATAACGGCTAGAGTGAATCACCAACTTAGGCTATTGCAGAAACGTGATTTAGTACATCAGCTAAATCAGCTGCATTCACGAATTCAGTTAACGCCGCATGTTACAGTACCTCTACTCCTTCCCCAATTGTTTTGCATGTTTTCGTTTAAACACAGGATTCTATGAAACGTTACACTGTTTCACGTAAAGGAAACGCAGTCAAGGTCTATCAAGAACTGTAGTCCGGCAAATCCTTGAGTACACGTGCGAGGCAATAATGTGGTCTCGATTCCTTTAATCCCTTATCTAGTTGAAGTTAAATGCAACAACTTTCAATAATGCAAAACTTAAAAATGTAAAAGTTTCGAAAAAGTACAACGTGTTTATCTCAAAGTATTACGCATGGATCGATACCACCGAATATAGAGAGTATCGAGGTATCGAAGCCCCATCCTTACTGAAATCCCTGCAACGGTGTATGTTGAACTGTTTTAGCGTAGTTAACATTTGAAGTTTCACGTATTATCAAGTGGATTACTCTAAATTTATCAAGAAACATTAGAATTGTTAAAAAGCGAATAAACGCAAAAGTGTGACTGTGATTATGACTATGACCAGGGAACGGAGAGGATGCCTTGCGCCGTACCCTAACGCGGATCTTTTGTGCTTATTACCCCTAGGAGAAAGCGATGTGGTGAAGGAACTTGGAGGTGGCTAACGCTGCATGCAGTTCGACCGACAGAGACGCGCAGAAGTCCCTAAAGATTCCAAGGTTCATAGCCCTGCTACACCGGCGGGATGCTCAAAGAAGGCTTCCCTCTAGCTTAACCCAGGAGAACTCGACCCACCTAGGAGGTTCAGAGAAGGCTGCCATCTGGTAGTTCCAAGAAGAATTCTCCAACAAGCAGGATCTGCGGCATCTGTCCGACACCAACGGACATTGAGCATCCCTTAAGTCCGCCTTAAACATGAAGTGATAGGAAATGAGGGAAACGAGATTCGGGTGAAAGATAAGCCACCCCAGCATTCGCCTTACCAACCACGAAAACCCTATAGATAGTGACTGGCCCCAGTAATCGAACCCAGAACCTCCCAAATGCAAACCTCCCATCTCTCTCGGGAACCCAGGAGTAACGGAAGCACCGGGATATAATATGGGTAAACCAGGACTTGCAGTCCCATTATCCTACGTTTGTTCTCTTTCATATTCTCTCAAAATCCAAAAGTGTCCAAAGAACTGTCCATAAATGTGGTGCAAACATAAAACTTCCATTTGTCTTAATCGGAAGAACACTGTTGTATACTCTTTTATAACCTATAATATAAAGAAACTCCCTTTAAAATCAGACACTAATGCCTATTCCTGGCTGAATTTAGAAACTATCAATCAAATGTTCAAGCATTCCAAATAAAATGTTGCATGAGCACCCTTATATTTACTGCAATATACGTAAACATATTAATGTGTTTCTGTAAGACATAATGAAACATGGTTGCTTTTCATTGACTTGTCTCAACATGAGCAGTCATGTGAAGCGTAAATAAAGAAAAAGTGACAAGACTTGAAACAGCATGAAAGTACGCTGAAAATAGGTAGAAGAAGTGCTTTTTTCTTATTTCCGGAAGCTCATAAATGAAAGGGTAATACATATTGACATTAATAGTAAATTCGGTATCTGTGAAAAGAATATTGCCAATAGAACGTTTGTATATTAACATTTTTGTTTCCTATAAGCTACCTTGACTTGCTCCCTTTTCAGACACGCGTTGCTTTATGTTCAAGAGTAAGCTTAAGGTTGTAATTAGAGTTTGCCTTATGCTGAACCAGATTTAAACTATAATTCAGGCAACATTTGTAATTTTCTATAAACTTTCAGCAAATATATGATACAAATATTCTTGTAAATAAGTAAAACTAGGACTGGGGGATGAATTAATTTTCACACACCGTTGTGCGTTCAATACTACATGCTCATGGATTATCAAGTTTCACAAATTTGGATAATGCCAGCATTATGAAGGTGAGACATATCATTTAGTAAAGGCGTTTATTTTTGCTTGTGATATTTTAAAAATATTTACTACTTACACATAGATATTTCTCGATTTACTCGGTACAAAATGTTAAAGATACGTATTTATAAACTACAGGAGTTTGCAAAGAACGATATTGAATAGACATTCCTAACACAGGCCCGGAAACTAGCCCTTTTTGACGATATTACTATCATACAACTGAGTACATCTGCTACACTGGAAAAGTGAAAAACCAAAAGCTGAAATGCATTTGTGTACAGAAGACACATAGTAAGTAACCATATTTCAGTATTTATATCTACAATTTTCTTCTTGGTGATACCCATAGACCAAATTCCCAAATTCTGCATTATGAGCATAATTGTGATGTTTTTACTTTCTCTTCCACGTATGTACAACCGTGACCTAAAAAAGGTGTGTCATGTCTTGAACGCCAAATTTTTCTAAGTTCTACAAGGCACAGCGGCTTCTTTACACCACACGCAGTACAGTTGTGTAGCCGCTGCAGCAAGTTGTTGTACGGCATTATTAAACATGCTAGTTTCCATGTTTCTTCTCTATAACGCTGTGGTAAAGTGTACAGCACTTGTGGTAAGAATCGCAGGTTTACTTCTCGCATTTAGTAACCACTGCTTTTTTCTCTGTTAATAAACCTTAATCATCACATAGTGACCACTACTTCTCGATATACCGCATTTCATACACGGTATTTTGTAAAGTTCATAACAGAATATTTATTTCGATGCAAAATACGTGGCTTCACAACTTCATCATGATCGCATATCTGTATCTTTTTGGGTATCAAAGGACGGTCTAGGTGTGTTGTGGCAGCTTGACGATACACTGAACGGTGTGCAATACATGGTAATACTTGAGAATATTTTGATTCCCTCTGTGAGAATAAGATATCCTGATGAAATTGTTAAATATTTACAGGATTCTGGGCAAGCGTGAACACGTCAATAGTTATTATTTATGATAATGAACACCTTAAAGTTCTAAGGACTAGATGGTCCCGTGCACAGAGACATTTAACCCACCGTTAGTGGCTAGGGACCTGACAGACCCCTGGCATTATATAAATGTTATAATTTTCGAACGAACGCACCTATGCAATTGCCTGACTAGGACATCTAACATTACACCTTGCGCGATTATTTGCTGCAGCGATAACCTTATCTGTTTATTTGTTTGGCTGGAAGAATGACTAATCAGCAGTTACGTGTCGCACAGGTCAACCAGACCCCGCGCGCCTACTCTCGTTACATATTGTTGACGGATTTGTTTCTCATTAGCTTTTGTGCAATATTGCTTTGCTATTGCAAGGAGCTGTTACTGCTTCGTCATGAATACGAGTAAAAGATACGATTTACAAATTCCGATTGATTTGGAAGAAGTACATCGCCTAATTTGCGATGATGATGCCTTGCCCATGGATGACAACCTATATGAATCAGATGATTCTGATTCAGAACATAAACTCGAAGCGAGATCTTTAGATTCAGAAACTGACCATGAGGATGAAGAGGAAGACGATGAACGCAGCTTGTGTGATAACGTGTATTTTATAGGTAACATCATATGCTTATCATAGTAATTCTTCTTCTTATTGTTATTATTATTATTATTAATATTATTATTATTATTATTATTATTATTATTATTGACAATACATTCTGTTGTTATTTACAGGAAGAGATGGAACAGAATGGAAAAAAGCACCTTGGAAAATAACACAGACAAGGGCTCACAATATATTGACCAAACTTCCTTGTGTGGTAGGAGCTGCCATAAATGCGAAAACGGAAATTGAATTTTGGAACGTTTTTGTTACGGAAGATATACTTGATTTGATTGTTGAAAGCTCAAATACTTACATTAGCAGTGTGCAGCACAAATTTGATCGTGAAAGAGACAGCAGACTTACAGATGTATTAGAAAATAGAAGCTTTGCTAGGCTTATTGTACCTGGCAGGAATTTTTCGTGGTGGACGCCAGGGTATTCACGATTTTTGGAGAACCGATGATCTTGGAATTCCTCTATTCCGAATGGCTATGTCCGAAAACGTTTCGGTTTTCTAATACGCTATATTCGCTTTGATGACAAAAGCTCAAGACTGAAGCGACGAAGATTGGATAAATTGCCTGCTGTTAGAGAAATGTTTACATTGTTTCTGAACAACTGCCAGAACCATTATTCTCTTGGACAAAATGTCACAGTTGACGAACAGTTACCGGCATTTCGTGGTCGATGTGATTTTAGACAATGTATACCATTCAAGCCAAACAAATATGTCATAAAGATATTCTGTTTTTAAGTGATGAAAAACTGTGTTATACAACTAACATTGGAGGTTTATTGTGGACAGCAGCCGGATGGACTATATTTGCAAACTAACTCGGCAGAGGCTGTAGTGCTGAGACTAACTGAACCAATCTCTGGCACTGGACGAAACGTTACTGCAGATAATTGGTTTACCAGTGTATCGCTGGTGAATGAATTGCGCAAAAGACAACTTTCTTTCGTCGGTACAGTGCGAAAGAACAAAACAGAATTACCCACTAATTTCACTTCTCCAAAAGATCGCAGACAGTAAGAAAGCATATTTGTCTTCACACAAAATGAAACACTTGTTTCATATGTTCCAAAAAAGGGCAAAACTGTAGTTTTGCTTTCAAGTCTACATGTTTCATCCACACAGTTATCAGAAGGTGCTGAGAAAAGCCTGAAATAATCCTACATTACAACGACACTAAATCTGGAACTGATGTAGTAGATAAATTATGTGCTACATACAATGTAGCTAGAACAACGAGAAGTTGACCCATGGTAATTGTTTACCATATCTTGAACACTACAGGTATTAATTCGGGTTATCTTCCTTGGAAACCAAAATAAATATTCCACAAGGCAGGAGTATTTGAAATCACTATCTTTAGCTTTACTGTTGCAACAGCTACAAAGGAGAGCAACAGCATCAAATCTACCCGGTGATTTGAAAGGCCTTTTGACAAAATATAAACCTGAAGAATCCGGCGTAGATGAATTGTCAAATACACCGCTATGCACATTGAAAAGGAAACGATGTGAACCCTGCAACAAAGACAAAATGAGCTGCAAAGCTCAATATGCATGTGGGAAATGCAACACTCATCTGTGTTTCAGCAAACATGCTAAAATTATTTGCGATAGTTGATTAGTCGGGGAAACCACAGGTGAGATAATAGATGATTCTGAGTAACTGAACATTTGAAATTACAAGTTGTATGTATACATGAAAAAGCAATGTCTTTCTTTATACTTACTGTAATACAATTTATAAAGTATACGTACTCATATTTTAGCTTGTCTTTTTAAGTTGTAAGATAATACCTACTACTGAAAGCCTTGTGCGCTTAATCTAAATAAAGCCAAAAACAGGGAAAAAAAGAAAATAAACAAAATAAAACAAAAATACAAACAATAACCACAAAAATAGAGCGCACGTCTACTAGGCCCCGCGCGACTAACGGCGTTCTACCAAAGCGCGCGCCTGACGAAGGGATTAGGAAGTCACGCGAGTAATTTTACGCAGCGATAAATAGAAATAAATTATGAAACTAGGATTCTAGGACGTTCGTTTTTTACACAAAAACAAATATTATGAATGGTTTTGGTCAATTTTTACCTATGCTTCTTAATTTAAGAAAAAATTACTGAAGAATATTTAAGACCACCTGCCACATCGTCGTAATGAAAATTAGGTAAAAAGAGGGAGAGACGTGAATGAAGCGAAGTGAATTTATTAAGAATACAGTCTACGATTTCATTAATCTGGACTGCTCAAGAGTGTAAATAATCGTATTCTTAGTTTGCACTATGGTTTCAAGTATAAGCAGAAGCAAGTTTTACTTTGCTTTAAAATAAAATCCCTACTAAATCCTTGAGACAACTACTTCTTTATGAATTTTATTTTTTTGCGCAGACAGAGTAACCTGGACAATACTGTTGGGAGTTTGTTAATTTATGTATGAGAAATGCATTGCAGATACAGTGTGGGTACTCCTGATTACGTGATTTCCTTATAGGCTCACTGGGGCTTTAGTCCGTTCCCCTTTAATCGATTCAGGTGATACCATAAAGAAATTATGTAAACCAGGCCAAAATGTCAAGATCGTTACATTTAAGAAGCTTCGTGACATCATGCGCAGTTGTGAAAGATCACAACTGCAATCACTCTGATTTGGATTCATATAAGCTAACATTCTGGGAGTTACTTTAAAGAGTAAAGTTTTACAGGTATTTATTTGTGGGTCTTTCATTGAAACAAGCTTTCAGTTTCAGGCAAATGAAACATAAAGCTTATTTACAAAACCGTCCAAGGTATGCACTAAATTATTTTCGTTACAGTTCTATAAACATATCAACCAGTAATAAAATGACAAGAAAACGCAGTATGTATAACGTTGTAAAGCACATAACTAGGATATACAGAAGGTTAACGTTCCTCAGCTATTGCTACAATAGCGCAAGTAATATAGCATAAGCTTGAATCCTTAAAAGAGCTGTGGCATATATTAAAAAGCTATTTTGTACAACTCACAAAATGAAGATTTTAAATCCGCTTTTATCACAGCCTAGATACCAATTTTAGAGCTTCATTTTAGGCCTGAAAAATTAATATGTTTTACATTCCGTATTACTTGACTATTGCAGGAAGAGGAAGCGTAATTTCACCCAAAAATTCAATTCCGAGTTTTCACCGGAAATATTTATTTCAATGACTTCTGGCCTGCCGCTGCATACAAAAAAAAAATGCAGAAAAATATCTACTCGGAGTTCTATTTGTCCGTGAACATCATAACTCAAAAAGAAAAGCTAGGATGGCATAAAGTTTCATTTTTCAACGAACCTCCTACTACAAAAAGTCTTTTACACGAAAAACCTTCGATAACGTTTTTTCTCAAAACATTTATAAATACTTGGATTCAAATATCTTACGTTCGAAATAACTGAATAACTAACTAGCATGTGCTTGTTGAATTTTCTGTGAATGTCCTCTAAAGGCCCTGTTTATTTTAATGAATTTTCCAATAATTAGGAAACCATAACAGTTAGAAAAAAACTTGCCATTGAAATGTACCAGATATTGTCAAAACATGCAGTTTATGTTAAATCGAAGATATTATGGACTTAACAGTTTCCAAGATTGCTGCTGTTCGTGTTCGTTTGGAGTTTCCAACCCCTAAGTCAAACATTTGGAATTACAAAGTCATCGTTCTTCTGTTTTTCATAAGAACGTACAAATGGTATGCAGCATTATAACCATCTGTACTTTAAACGTTCGGTTGTCGCTGCAGGTTCCTGTAAGTTCCAGTATACCTACTTCAAAATGCACATTGATAACATTTCTGCCAAAATGTAAGTGTTATGTATTTTAGAGAGCAAATAAAGAAATAATTCTTTTATCAATAATTTGTATATATATATATATATATATATATATATATATATAAAACCAATTATAGTGAGAAGAGAAAGCCATATTGTTGTGATATGTCGGATATCTTTAAAATTTTATTGAAAAGCCCGATTTAAGTGTGAGTCATTCAAAATGTCAGAGTAATAGCCCTTATAAAGATTAATGCAAATATAAATTCATATACGTTTTGAAAGTCGAAGGTGTAAACATTTACTTCTTGAAAAGGGGAAAGCCACCTGCGAATGCGCAACGCTGTATTGGGGATTTCTCTGTGGCACACTAAGGTGCTTTTCCGCATTCTGTGTTGCTCAAGGAAAACAAAGGCTTCACGCCGAGGAGATGAGCACGCAGGTTATGGTAAAGGAAACGCACCTGTTATGCCTTCCTTTTGCATTTTATATCGTATTACACCTCCGCGGCTTCTGTGCTGAACCACGATGATTTGGAAGCACGAGTTGGCAGATTCTTTGAAAATTACCAGCTGCCTTCTACTTCATTAACATAAATTGAGTTCCAAGCCAAAGTCAAATCAGTGTATTTTCTTAGGCTTGAAGCTAAGCATATGCAAAACCTGGAGGCTAAGAGAACAAAAACAGCACGGTGAGACTGTACAGGTTAAGATAATGTGGTATGGGAGTCAAGATTCACCTGTAACTATTGCGGCATTCCCCTGTTGTTGTTATTATTGAATAAACTGTGTTTTATAAGAGTTTGGTGTTATTTAACAAATAGGTAATGTGTCGTTCGGTGATCGTGTCGACTAGTGCTGAATTACTACTCCTCGTGATCCCTGGTCCTTGTTTCTCGGGTAGCCAGTTGTTGTACAGAAGGTTCCGAATACTTTCCGATGGACCAAGGGAGGCAGAGGAAGATGGGGAAGAAATTCCTTCTCGACTAGTCATGCCTGTCTATAGCCAACAGTAAGTGCCGGTATCGTCTCAAAGGTCATATTTACTACTGTGTATGTGCGTATAATTCAGCGACCTGACTCTAAAAAGAAAGAAGACAAAAATAAATACCTTTCTGTTTACTAGAACTATTCAAGCGAAATAAATTATCATTTTCTTTCCATAATCTGTTGTTTAAAAATCAAATATTGGACTCTTTATGCAGGTGCTACACAAGATGCAGTAATTTTCTTAAGAAATATGGTTCGCATAATGCATATCTTGTTTTAAGGTTTGTTGCTAGTAATGAATAATAATACTAATAACAATAGTTTCATAATTATCACCAATAGAACGTTCTACGCGTACCCCGAAACAGAGGGTATTTATTACCTTGAATATAAGGCCGTTTTGCTTTTTAATTTTCAAAGATATTGATCACAACTTTGGCGCTAAGTGTGTAATTCCATACAGTTGGCACAGTCAGGACTCATAGTATTAAAGTAATGTTGTAAAATTGTGGAAGCAAAAATAATATTAATGTCAAACTGTTGAAGCAGTTTGCACACAATAAGGTGCAACATTAAATTTTCTTCAAAATGAGTTATATTTTGCGTTTGTTACTGAAAAACGAATAAAGATTTTTTTTACTTGAAACATAATTCCCCTTACATATACTTACAAGAGAAAGGAAAAAAAAACGTGGCAGTCGTATAATGGACGTAGAGTAAAGACACCTATGTAGGTATTGTATACAAAAGGAGAAAATGTTAATAGACAAGAGGAAACAACGTTTAGCGCAAAATATGTAGTTTCTATATAGCTGTTTTATTCGGTTGGGATAACATATAAGCTAAATTTTCAAAGTATTGACACGAAAGTGTTAATGCAGGCAGGTTGATGTGATTTTGCAATTGGTTCATTTGAAAGAACTCTTTCTGAAAATTAAATTGCTTTCGGTTGCGAATCTGAAGATGGTAAAAAAAAGGACTTAGGTACTTATTGTTACGATTCACGTTCTGAATTCTTAAAATACTTCTCTTCCCTGGTCCGGGATGGAATGGGGTGTGTAACGGAGGGGACTCGACCCCGATTCAGTGAATGAGGATATTGTGCTTGTGCCCCTCGAGGGTGCATCCACGGGAGGGAGGAACGGGCGAGGTGAGAGTTACCGAGACACTGGGCGGGCGGAACCCGGAGTAACGGCACAGCAATGACAAGGTTCCTAAAGTTTCCAAATTGAGAGGTCCTGACAGTCTTACAGACAAACCGGGGACACTACCCCAAACAGGGTTCCAACGCCCCCCAAGAGGGGTCCATATACCCTGGCAACCAGCCGAAGACGGAGAGACGGATAAGGTTCCACAAAGAGCATTCTGTTTCTCTGCCACACTGCACCGGAACACCATCGCCGACACTTCCAAACCTGAAAAAGACCTAACAGGGTTACGGATAAATGAAATGAGGAACGAAACCATATTCGGTGGCTGAGAAAAATCATATCAGCATTCGCCTGACGACCCAGGACAACTGCCGAAAAAAAACCCGTGGGTCAGATTGGGCGGTCGCCGGGAAGCGAACTAGAGATCTCCCGAATGCGAGTCGAGCGCGTTACCAGCCGTCACCTGGACGTAAACTGAAAGATCCGTAATTCAAATCTTGGCTATGACATTGAATTTTTCAATCTGATTCTATCTTTCCAACCTTGCCCTACACACGGCTTGAGTGAAAGAGTCGTCTTGTTAATTGAGATCAACTGCCATTACAAACTTCGTTGCAAGTATAAGAAGAATGCAGTAGCTCAAACGATAGTCACATTTTTATGTGGTGTCTTTGAAACTCCACAGTCTTTACATTACCACGAGAACAAACTAACGTGTTGCATTCACACAACTTCCTCTTCTCACCATTCTACAAATTCTTTTTTCTAAATCTCATTATTCTGTCTACTTCTTATAATCCAGATAAACTTGCAAATCACATTTAGCCCATCTCTGTGGTGTGGGGGTCAGCTTCACATTCAGGAGGTCCTGAGTTGGAATCTCGGTTAGAGTGAATTACCTGAATAAAAGTTTTTCCAGGGTTTCCTCTTATCCTGAGAAGATGAATGTCAGATTCTAATTTATAGGGACCTCGGGCGCATTTGAGCATCATTTTAACCATTTCGTTCATTCACTTTCCGTAATGGCCTACCCAGTGAAAGGACTTCAATTAAATACAAAAATAAGAAGTTCACATTTGTACATTTCGTTGTAGTATACTCAGATAAAGCGATAGTCACATTTTCAAAAAGTATGTCACTTCGTGATGCCTTGAAATTCTATGTTGTTTGTATGACCGCGACATAAAACCAAATGAATAGCGACTTCTCAGTTACAAAAGTATTCAAGCCAATAACAAAAATATCTAGGAAAAAGTTAACCTCATAAAATATATGTATAATAGACTGGTGGCTTTAACGGGGTCCGCATTTCTTGTGTAGCCAAACTTTGTCGAATCTTTTAGAGTTTACCAATTATACAAAAGTCATTCAGAATGAAGGAGACTTGAAAGGCTCTTCTCAGTAAGTTCAAAATATATATTTTGTTTGTCATGAAAATATGTTTAGCAGAGGGTATTTTGATCAAAATCATTTGAGCCATTTTTGAGAAAATAACAAATTTCGAAAACTTTTCCATGTAAAGGGTTGTTCAGTATGGAGGAGATTTTGTTGAAAACCTTTGGGTCACTTCTTTGAAAGTTGCTGAACTTAAATATCAAATTTGGTATTTAACCGACTTTTCGCTTTGGAGTCATGTTGTTCACAGACACACAGCCATATGGTGCTTTTGCTATAAAATATGTGTTGCATTCACATGACCTTCTCTACCTACTCTTCTACAAACTTTTCTTACAAGGTCTATTTTGCATCTATATCGTGTTAATACACATAAACGTTTATCATTTATTTACACAATTCGTTGTAGATATAATCGGATTATATTAAGCTAAACGGATAGACAAACTCCTCAAAGCTGATCGCTATGTGATAGCTTTGGATTGGTTGGCTACGGAGGGGACTCGGCACTGATCCACAAAATGAATATTGTGCCTACGCCACGCATGCGGGCGTCGCCGGGAGGAAGGATGAGGCGAGAGGAGACGACGGAACCAGGTCTGACGGCACAGGAATGGCAGGGTCCCTAAGTTTTCACATAGAGACTCCCGTCAAACGGACAGGCAGACCGGGGACCCCACGCAGCCCCTCAAGTAAGTTAGGATACTCCCGACAGCCAGCGGAAATTCGAGGGACGCAGAGTCACAAAAACAATCCTTTTCCCCCGCCACTCTGCACCGAAACACCATCACCAACACTTCCAACCCTGAAAGAGACCAACGGATGAAAGATGAAGGGAAATGAGAATGGAGATGAAATGGAGGTTCAGGAAATTCGGGGATGTGAGAATCCTTCCCAGCATTCGCCTGACGACCCGGGAAAACCCCCCGAAAGAACCCATGGGTCAGGAAGGTTGGCCAGAGGAATCGAACCCACGACCTCCCGAATGCGAGCCACAGACGTGATAGCTTTGAAATTCTGTTCTCTTTGTATGAACACGAGAAATAAAGAAAGAAAGATAGTTAGAAAGAAAGAAAGAAAGAAAGGAAGGAAGGAAGAAAGAAAGAAAGAAAGAAAAAAACAAGGAAGTTAGAAAACCAATAGCTATTTGCAGTTGAGAGAAGTATAAAGTATTTGAAAATTCAAACTAATAACAAAGAATACTTAGGCAAAACATAAAACTTATTTGACATAAAGTGAAAATGTTATTTGATATAAATTTTCAGCTTTAACAAGATCTACAGTTGTTGTGAAGTAAGATTTTGTCTCTCTCTCTCTCTCTCTCTCTCTCTCTCTCTGACGATTTACTAATTATCAAACTTCATTCATAATAAAGACTAATTTACAGTCTATTCCTAGAAAATAAAAGATATACATTGTATTTATCATAAAAATGGCTTAAATATATGCATTTTAATCGAAATCCTTAGAGCCAATTTTGAAAGAACAAAAAATTTCGAAAACTGTCCAAAGTAAGGGAGGTTAGAAGTAGGGGAGATTCTTTAAAATCTCAGTGTCGCATACTTGGAAGAAGTTGATCTTATACACTAAGTTCCGTTTTTAGCCAACTTTTTGCTTTTGAGTTATGCTGTTCGTGGATACACACACACACACACACACACACACACTTAGACATTTTTCAAAAAATAAATTCATTGGATTCAGAGAGTCACAAACGGGATTTCTGGTCAAATTACGACATTGAATTTTTAGGTGGAACACAACAATTTCTCTACTTACCGTAGCTACGTAGTAGAGAAAGTAAACATGCTTACTTTGGATTCAGGGATGTCAAAACTTGTATTTCGTTGAATCTCGTTATTAAATTTTTGGGTGAAACGCAATACTTACTCTACTTGCTGTAACTACGTGGTAGAGAAAGTAAAAATGCCTACTTTGGATTCAGGGGTCTCATAACCTGCATTTCCTTTGAATCTCTTTATTCAATTTTTGCGTGGAACACAATACTTTCCGTACTTACTGTAAGAAGGTAGTAGAGAAAGTATAAATGTTTTCCTTGAATTCAGGGAGTCTCAAAACGTGTGTTTCTGTTGAATCTTGTTACTCAATTTTTTAGTGGAGTACAATACTTGTTATACTTACTATAACTACGTAGTAGAGAAAGTAAAAATGCTTTCTTTGGATTGAGGTGGTCTCAATACGAGTATTTCCGGTGAATATCATTGAATTTTTAAGTGGAATACAATACTTTCTCTACCTCGTGTAACTACGTAGAAGAGCAAGTAAAAATGCTTTCTTTGGATTCAGGAGGGTCTCAAAACGTGTATTTCCGGTGAATGTCTTTATTGAATTTTTGGGTGGAATACAATACTTTCTCTACCTCATGTAGTTACGTAGTACAGAAATTAAGAATGCTTTCTTTGGATTCAGGGAGTCTCAAAATGTGTATTTCCAGTAATCTCTTTGTTAAATTTTTGGGTGGAATACAACACTTTCCCTTCTTATTATAGGTAAATAGTAGAGACAGTAAAAAGGAAAGTTCTGGTATAGATAAAGGTCTGTTTGTCGTTACGGCTTCTTGCATGCAACCAAATAGGGAAAAGTGTAACTTAGACTTTAACTTGAAACAATTTCTGGCCTAAATTGTTGCCAGATTAAGGTAAAGTGCACGGAAATACCATACTTTATAAGGACATTAAGAAAATAAAGAACATAAGTTAGTTGAAAATGGGTGGAGAAGGTGGTGAATATTGAAAATCAAACCATTTTGTGTTAATACTTGCTTATTATACAATAATATGAAGGTTCTAATTTCTAAAAATTAGGTTTTATACTGCTTACGTCGCTGTGCTGCTTTCTTTTTATATTTATTATTTCTTACAGCCAAGTCTAAGGGAAATGTGTTGGAACATTTTCTTTAGCACTCTAACTTCGTAGAGCAGGTATGAGCCAAGGCACCTGGCATAACCTCTCGATAAGACACCCCACGTACCCCTACATTTGGAACGGAAAGCATTTGGAGCCGTCTGTACATGCGTAGAGCGTTAGAAGGTATTGGAGATCTCAGAGCAATGAGACGAGAGACAATATATAAAATAGTCATGTATTGATTAATATAACATTTCCGCAGTTAAATCTGCACACAGTGTTCACAATAGCATTTGTCTTACTTATAGTAACATTTGAGGATGACACTTCCACTGTTCCATTGAGGAATAACGCGCAAACATACACGTTGAATACTTTATGCGTATTATATCTGATACATGAGTTTATTTAGCAAATTTGTAGATCGACATTGTCTCCTTTACTTCTTGAGGCGAATTCGCCTCCCGGAGTAACGTGAAGACAAGCTGAATAATCTTGATTAACTGGGCTCACTAACAGTATTTTCTAGCCTTATATCCATTCCGAACTTCACGCGAACATTTGCTTTTCTTAATTCCGATTGGCTACTGACCGAAGCGTCGAAGCTTTTATAACATTTTAAAAATCATTACCGTTGCATCATTGGTTCCTACTACCATGTGATCTGTTTATTTGGAATGTGAAATCAAGTGAGGGTGGCTTGCAAGACCTTGGCTCTAGATGGACCCAAACCCTGGGTACAGTTATTTGTCCTCGTCACCCCGATTTCTCCTTTATGATCCTTCCTACCAGTGGAAGTTGCATCGTCTTGTCAGGGGAAAAATTTAACAGCTAAGAAATCTTACTGACTATTACTTGAAATATCTGTATACATAAACCTTAACTTTCCTTCTCCCATCTTACTCCATATATAATTATTCTTAATTGTCGTACATAAAACGATGTACTTGTTTACATAGTTATTATATATATCCTGTATTTGAATAATTCACATATTGTCATTTATTTACGTGATAATACATAATGCCTCATTATTATATGAGCAGTGGTGTAACGTAAGGTGAGAAGTGGGGCAATGTCTAGTCTAAATGATGGGACAAGGATTGTTTTAGCATATTTTGGATTTTAGACTTCCGTCACATTTAAATAAAATTAATGCCCTTTGTTGTACCTAATATGACTCGTATATGATTATTATTTATTGAAAAATAAATATTTCGCTCTCTTATACAAGCTGTCGCTATCGCATAGGCATTTCCTTATGTGTTTACTCTGCTTCTGTTAATTAAATTAAAGCGACAAAATAATGTGGTTGCACTGCTACCTTCACTTTCCTTCTGCAACCGAATTCAAACACTTCTTGTATGGACACCCTCCCATGAGTCTACCTTCAGCAGTGCTCCGAATGCTGCTGAGCAGGCTCTCTTTACTCCACTTCTTATGCTAGGCACCAATCGGTAGATATGATCAAAGGCGACCATCTCCGTGCAATGATGTAGTGCTTATATCGCCCACTCAAACAATGATATATCTCTGATTGTGTGCTGGTGTGCATGTGAGTGTTTGTAGTACATTTCTTAGTGTATCTGCGAGTTTTATGCCTGTGGATATATAGAGTTAAACATTACATGTTCTAGTGAGTATAATACGAACAATACAACTTTCGACTCCGTTCTGCTTTTATAAGACATTCATTATCAAAATGAACCTTCGAATAAAAGACGGCATGTTTAAAATCTAAAATACCTCAACCCGTCCTTGATCCTTCTTAGAAAGATGCAAAGTAACAACATTCCAAAGTAATTATTACTTAAATTATAAATGAGCTAATGGTCTTAAAAATGCATCCCTGTTACTAATGCGGTGGAGAGCCATGGAGAGCCAGTAAAATATTCTGGAGCTAAAATTATGAATTATGCCAGAACAGAAGGTCGTATTTAAAATACGGATATTCTTTATATTTTAGAAAAAAATACGATTCATCACTATTTGCCTAAAACTTTGGAAAAGCAATGAAACAATGAAAATGTGACTTCTTATCGAGTAAATTCGTCAGCAAGCAGCAGTGCAACTTGGTATACATGTAGTGAGGGGAAATGTCTACCCAAAATGTTTTCTTACTCTACACTACTGCATATGACTAATATATATCACAATGATAAAGTAAGCACATTCTAACCTGAATCCGCAGTTATCCGCAGTTGGAGCGAAGATATGTTAATAGTACGTTACTGCAACAGCACTAGAAAGAAACCACATGCGTCTATTTAAAGGTTATCGTGTTTTAAAGATATACTTTTCCAAAACGGGCTTATTGTGTAAACTCTCGCAATTTACTTAAACTTTGTCTGCAAAGAATTTTACTAAGCGTTTGGAATCGCCCTGAAAGGTTCCAGCAAGAAGCTTTGGCATGCGTCATAATGGCGGTTTATATTATAATAGATAATACTTACTGTTGTGGTTGGCTTTCTGATGGTTTATGAAGTTCTACTGTAGCCGGCAACGGGCATTATAAATAAAGTCTTGTTGTATATTTATTATATATTTTTTCTGATTAAGATGTAAGAACCTACTTTAGGCAACACAAATGTGCTGTTTTGAGTATATCAGGAGCCTCCAAGTATGTTTGTGGAATACCGAATATACGAGGCGTGTTCCAAAATAAGGTCCCATTAGTCATAATAACATCGCTCATGGGACAAAGTTTTTATTGACAGTAATATGTGTCTACATATACAGTTTTCCACATAATCGCCTTTCACATCTATATACTTGCTGTAACGCTGCACCAACTTCTTTTACCCCTCGGCATAGAAGTCTGCACCCTGGGACTTGAACCAGTTGGTAACGCTCGTCTTGAGTTCATCGTCAGTTTGAAACCGTTGTTCACCCAGCCACCGTTTCAAATGTAAGAAGAGGAAATAGTCTCTTAGAGACATGTCGGAACTGTACAGAGGGTGGTCAGAGTTCCCAACGAAACTCTTGAATCTTTTCTTTGGTTTTGTCAGCGGTGTGCGGGCGTGCGTTGTCATGCAGGAGCATGATGCCACACGACAGTTTCCCGCGGCGTCGATTTTTGATCGCACATCTTAGTTTGGTAAGCGTTTCACAGTACATGTCAGCTGTAATTGTTGACCCAAGGTCTATGAAATCAACCAAAATGACGCCCTTTTTGTCCAAAACAGGTTAGTCATCATTTTGCGATTTGTGTACGGCGATTGTTTACACCTTTTTTGGTTTGGGTGAACAGGAACGGTGCCATTGCATTGATTGTTGTTTCGATTCTGCGTTGATGTACGCTATCCATGTCTCGTCGCCCATAACAATGTGGGAAAACAAACCATTTTCATCTTGTCTATAGTGCTCCAAAAATTGTCGTACAATACTCACTCGTTGCTCTTTGCGATGACCGGTGTGTAGTTTTGGCACCCACCTCGCAAAAGTTTCCGATATCTGAGCTGTTTTTTTTTATTATTATTATTATTTTTTTTTTAATATTTGTCATCTCTATGTCCCTCGTCTGTATTACCTAAAGTCATTTGGGGTTTGAAAACTGGTAACAAAACGACCTCTTCTGGTTTGTTAATAAACTTCAAAATAAAAATAAAAGGTTTAGCTGTACACAAACTAGTGCCGTTGAATTATATAAATGACGAGAGAAGAAATGAGGGTATTATAAAGAATGCTTTTTTTTTATTTTTTAAAAGCTAATGATTGCAAAGCTGCACAATATACTGGATTTTTTTATATTGTATTCTTTATATTTTTTTATTTTATTTTTTATTTTTCTTTTGGAGCACAAGGGTGTGAATTTGACCTATAGGACCTTTTTTCTTTTTTAATTTTTGTGCAATGTACTCATTTACTTTATTTTGGGATAGGTTTTAGGATAATAGGAAAACTACTACACAAGAGGGTTAGAGCTCTTTTGTTTCTTCTTCTTCTTATCCCTATATTTATCATATGCCCTCCTGCAGTGGACACTTAGAGCTTCCTTAAATGCGGGAGATCCAAGGCCAAAGTGGTCCTTTTGTCCAACTCCCAACGTTACTTCCGGATAAATATCTGGAAGGCCTGTAGATTCACAGCGCCCCCAACGTTTAGTACCCAAAAATAGGTGGCAAAGATGAGCCAAGTAAGGGCATCTGTCAGTTTCTTGTCACCGTGCTTGAATTCGAGATTCAGATAAACCTCCCGTGGAAGCATCTGCACGCCATTACAAATCACTCCTATGCGTCCATATACCCAGTCCCATATTGGGCGTACGACGGCACAATCCACCAACTTGTGACTCAAGGTCTCCACCGCAGAACACCTGAGCCAGAGATTTGATGTTGCTCTGCCATGCCGCCACAATTTGTCAGCTGTCGAAACAACCTGATTGACAGCCGAGTAAACCGCAGCTTTCCAGTCAGTGGGGATTTTCGGATTCTGAAATTTATTCCAATTTGTACTCCATCGTCTATGCGAAGAGTTTTGTTGTACCCGCGGTAGAACACTGGTGGTAGACATCAGATGTTTGTAAAAGAAGGCTGACCGAGTAAAAGCCAACCTCTGCGTAGTAATGATGGGTAGGTCCGCAAATGTCTTCCACCACCGCCGAAATTCGGGTAGCCGCCTATCTGGAAGACGAAGTTGAGCTGCCCTTAAGAGATTGCTGTAGCGGAAGGCCCTCACCGTCCAGAACACGCAATATAGTTTTCCCAAGAAGTACCAGACATTTCACATCCACTGTGATCAACCCACAACCACCTTTATTAACTGGTAGACGTAGTTGTTCCCTGGAAATCCGATAAGCAGCTCCGGACCAGAGAAAATAACCAATAAGGCTTTCGATCCTCTGAGAAAATTGCTTGGTAATAGGCAACACTTGAGCAATGTACGAAATCCTACTGAGGGCGTAAATATGCACATACCACACTCGTTGGAAAAGGTTGAGTGACCGAGTCCGCTGCTCTACTAAGAGCACCCGTAACTTCGTCAGCTTGTCAGCCCAATTAAGTGCCACAGTCTCGCGAAAACAGTGCGTTAACACAACGCCCAAGACCTTCGTGCGGCTTACTGTCCGCATACCATGAAGGTTCAGGGGTTCTGGCCAATGACCAAACTGTAACACCTCCGACTTGGTAAAATTTAGTTGGGCACCAGAAACGGAACAATACTCGCGTAGACACCGATGTAAGGTGACCATGTCCACGTTGTTTGCCAGGAAGACAGTCACATCATCCGCATAGACAGTAAGTTGGAATCGCTGACCGTGCAGTTCTACGCTACCGAGGGATGACTGTAGTTGTCTCAAAAGGGGATAGAGGCTCAACGCAAATAAACCCATAGACAGTGGGCAACCCTGTCGGACTGACCGCTCTATGCGGAGAATCGGAGAAAGCTATCCGTTGCAGAGTATCCTGGATGTCGCAGCAGCATAAAGGTTTTGTAATAATGAAAGAAACTGCCCTGGGATCCCCAAGTGCCGCATAAGCGACCAAAGGTAAGAATGACTAACGTTATCAAAGGCCTTTTCAAAGTCAAGTTTAACCAATGCCACTGGAAGCTACTCGGTTTCAACATGACAAATAACATCCCTCAATAAGCCAATATTTTGAATGATGTTCCTGCCACTCGGAACCACAGTCTGGACGTTGCAGGGAATTGCTCCATAAACCAGATTCAGCCTTGAAGAAAGCACTTTCGCCGGTAACTTATAGTCGCAATTGAGCAAGGTAATCGGCCTAAACTCTGCAACGGTTCTCGCACATCGATGCTTCGGAAGCAGTAGTATTACGCCTTCTACAAACTTTTCGGTAACCTCAGAGGAGCGCTGAATTTCTGCAAAAACTGCTGTGAGTTCGGTAGCAATGACGTCCCAAAACGTGGAATAGAAGGCGTACGGAATACCATCCGTACCAGGAGCAGTGTTCTGCTTCACACTCTGCAACACTGCCGCTAGTTCTGCAGAGGTAATAGGTTGCAAAAGAGAGGAGCCGCTCTGCGAAGGCAGATGATAATGCAGCGGGAACGAGGCGGCACCGGTATTGGAAGCTTTGGAAAACATAGCACTAAAATAGTCATGAAAGCAGCGGATGATAGCACAGGATTCAGAAATTATCCGCCCATCGTGACAAAGTTCAGGTATAAAACGCTGCCTGCCCTGCTGGCGCTCTCCGGCAAGATGAAAAGAGAGAAGGTTTCTTCTGCAGCCATATGTCGACGATGGGAGACGTCTCGAAGGCGGAGCATTTCCAATTGTTGTAACAAAATTTGTTCCTAAATAGCATGCAGACTTTGGGACATATCATGACCGGCTATTTGCAGTTCAGCGAGATCCTGTAAAGCAGCACAATAAAAATCCAGTAGCTCTCGCCGTTCCCTGGCTCGTTGGAGAACTGCCCTTTATAAAGGGAAATAATTGCTGGTTTAGCCTTATAAAGTCACCAGGAAAGTTTGCTGCAGGAATTGAAAAACGAGGGACGCAACTTCCCCCACAGTAAGCGAAAGTCTTGATGGCAATCTTCCTCCGCGAAAATGGATACAGGAATCCTCCAGTAACCTCTCCCAGGCGAGCGAACAGGTGCAATCTGCGTAATCCGACAGACGACTACATAGTGATCACTGAACGCAAGGGGATGCACTCGAAGATCATGGACCGTAAGAACCAAGGTGCGAGAGAAATAAAATCTGTGAATTCTAGAAGCCGACAATCCACGGACAAAGGTGAAGTCTACACGAGAACCATACTTGGACTCCCAGGCATCCACATGGTCAAAATGCGTCACGATTTGCTTGAGCATAGGACTAAGGTTGGGCAACCCACGCGGATCTTTGGTAGCAACAGTACAGTTAAAATCACCACCAATGAGATATGTAGAACCCTTAGAAAGGGCATTGAGAAGAGCGGTTTTGAAGAATGATTCCCGTTCAGACCGACATTGATAGCCAGAAGGTGCATACAAATTGATCAAGACTATGTCAGTGTACAGAGCGGAGATGAGGCGTCCAGAGGGATGAAGGTCAACGTTGGTAAGACGAATTCCTTGGCGGTAAAGCAACGCCGTTCCTCAGCCGTCCGGTCCAAGATCGACGATGTTCTCATAATGACACAGAAAATCAAGATTGGACACATTGACTTCCTGTAAAATCCAACATCCACAACATATAAGTGTAGAAATGCAGCAAGTAAACGCTGATTCACTGGATTACGAAGACCATTAACATTTATAGAAACAAAGACGTGAAGAAGTGTTATATAAGAAAAACCACGACTGAAAGGTTCTTCAGAAGGAAAAGCACAGACGAGGAAATACAGCACTACTAGGGGACCGGACACCAAGAACGGGAAATTTAAACTGATCCGCCACCTTTCTCGCCTGGTTTGTCTCGCGGCACCGTAGGTAAGACATACGGATGCACTCTGTGTTTCTGCGAAAATTTGTCTTTCAGTGTATCAGCTTTCTCATAATCACCATCCGGAGTCACGATGGGCAGGCCAGGCAACTCGGAAGTATCCAATTCGTTTGCCACCAACGGTAAGGCGCGGTCCACGTCCTCTGACCAGGGTTGAGGCATCGTATCGCCGTCCTGAGGTGGAGGTTCTGTTTTGCGAAGCCGTGGATCCCGTGACTGCGTCGCTTTCTCAGGTAGCACTTGCCGGTTTACAGTCGCAACTCTCGGTGCCTGAGAGGTTACTGCCTCACCTTTCAGCTTCTTGGAATCAGGTTCGCCTTCCGGATTACTGCGTTGCAAAGAGTCCGTAACAGCACTGTCAGATGTGATGGAAGGTGCTGCCCTCTGGTCATTAGCAGGAGACACTGAAGTCACCGAGATTGGCACCTCGGCAGCCGTAACCGCCGAAGGAACTGCAGCAACCACTGTCACGTCCGCTGGAGACACCGCCGAAGGAACTGCAGCAACCATTTCACGTCCGCTGGAGGCACCGCATCGGGTGAAACAACGTCTTTCTCGGAGATTGGTTTAAACAACTCACTCATCAGTTGATGCCGTAGCCGGAATTGAGGAGGAACAGATGCCCGTAACCAGCATTTAGGACAATCTGCTTTCAGATGTGTGTTATCCTTGCAAATGAAACAAACCTGTTCTTGTTCACTGTAGGTAATGTAGCCTCAAACCCGGCAATCTTTAACGTGGAAGGTATAGGTTTAGTAAGTTGAATATGCACTAAATGTATACCAGTGTAAACTGAAAATCTATAACGGCCAGACCAACCGTCAGTAGTGATGTGCAGTGTCTTGTCGTAATGTTGAAGCTCGTAAACTGCCCTGTCGTTACTGATTTCAGGTGGCACATTGTAGACGCGAACCAAAGTATATTCTTTATCTGCCGCCGTAAGTTGCCCATTCGTCACTTCACCGGATATTAAAGCAAATTGGAATGATCTCTCGTATTTACGTAGTACTTCTTCATAAACACTGCACTGTTGAAACTTTATATAAACAGCGTTTTCTCTTCCCACCAACTGAATTGTATGTACTTGCGCTGGAGAGAGTTCCAAAGTGTGGTGCATCCATTCGTGAATTTCAAAAGCCGTGGGTCGTTGCATACTCTTATTAAACGCAACTTTTATAGTATTTTTACGTACTGCCTTCTGTTGCTCCATTTCACTGCCGACACTCAATACACCACCAACACGAAAACAAGAGGCGCGGCAACAACCAAGCGCTCTCCAACTCGCGATGTGCATCGGCCAAGGGCCAGACCACGACTGAGCTGTTAAGTGACAGTCCTGTAAAGTGAGGTTCGAGTAACTTTTGTGAATTCATTAGCCATACCACTAATTGTCAAACGCCGAATACTTCGAAGTTTTTGGTTCAATTGCTTAACGATGTCATCGGTCAAAATACTGGTCCTACCACTCCGCTGTTCATCGTGCACATTTGTGCGGCCATTTCGAAATTCTCGACACCATGTCGAACCTGTTTGTCACTCATTATGTCCGGTCCATACACTAGGCATAACTCAGGATGGATGTCCGCAGCTGACGATAAAGATCTGATCACACCGTGCACTTCACAACTGGCGGAATCTACGATTGTTGCGATCTACTCTCACTGACAGGCAAACGCCTACTGCTTCACACCAACACTGCGGTAGGTTTTTCAGGAGTCGGTAGACAGCGCTGCAGAAATGAGACGTCATTCAGGTCCACCATCCGTTGAATATTGTTCACCGGACCTCAGTTTTGGAATACGCTTCGTACTTGTTTACTTCGCTATGTATTAAGGAGCTCTGCATTCACAAAACAGGTTTGTAGATGCTTTGAGTTATGTTTCATTGCCATTGGATGTTAATGTGGAAAACATGTTACTTTCCATTGAGAAATAAAAGAAGTTATTTGTTGATAGGGGAATCAGAATATAAAAATCCTTTAACATGACCGGACTCCAATCATGGATATTTTTTTTATCTCTACTTCTGTGTACATTACTCCGTCTAGGTTCGCTACTGAAAGTGCTTGCACCTAAATTTGTCTAAGAGATGTCCGCTAAACACGCTTCGTATAGTATTTTTATTAATTTTAAATAACGAGACCTACATTTATGCTGCAGTAAGCTTTTGTTTATCTGATATACAACATTTCTACCGAAGGAAGCAGCCTTTTTTTTATCGAATTCCAAACGGTTACCAATTTCATAATTTAGTAGTTTACAGCTTATTTTTTTTATTCCACAATTATGGCATGTCCCACTCGCTCTCAGTTACGAGGCTTATACATTTTTTATAATATTAGTATAGAAAATATGATTCTTGTATGCCGTATATTGAGCACCAATAAGAATTTAAGTCTTTACAGCGTGAAATCCAACTGCGAATTTAAGACATTCCATTTCCCAGGTTGTCGCCGAATGTTTTATCGCTTCAACCGAAGTCATCTTTAGAAAGTGAGGAGAGATTGGAAATCTTGCTGCAAACAGTAACGATAGAGTGCCAATGTCAACCACACCTGTGTAGTTTAAGTAGCTCCCTTCTGAAACTCCCAAGCTAATAAGACAGAGTTAGTCCGATGTTCGAAACAGCTGCCGATTAAATGACCTATTTGTTTCTTGATCCAATTCCATATGTCCCTGACACGGCCACATGTTGTTATTCGATGAATTTGAGTGCCCACCCCACCAGAACACTTACACCAAGGTGCTGAGGATAAATTATGTTTATATCGCTTTGACTCTGTGGATATTGATTCGTTGATGAAGAAATAAAAAGAAACCTTCCACTCCAACGGTATATAGTTTATAAGCAAAATTTTCCATAATCGCTGCCATGGTTAGTTTGGGTATTTCAGTTCCATTGCAGGCACTGTCATGGAATCTTTCAGCAACGTGGTATATAACGTTTTGGTGGTGGGAATACTGATCGACGCCTCTATCCCAGGTACGATTCTTCTATAGTCTGTCAGAACCAGTTTGAAGAGTCCGGCAGCCGTCCCAACCATGTCCATACAAAACTGCACAACCTGATTGGTACCGGGTCTATGAAGAGCACTCAATATAGAATGGAGCAACAATACCCGCCATTTAATATGCACATCTATAAGATTTTAACCACCCTCCGTAATTTTTCGGCGTAGTTGAAGTCGGGCTAATTTATAGCAGTGACTCTTCCAAACGTAATAGCCCATCGCTCTTTCTAGTTGCTGGGAATATAGTGATAATATCGGTATCGCCTGCACCACATTCCAGAGTTTCGCTAGCACAAAGGTATTAACATGCCAGATGTTTTGCACAAAGCTTAAATTCCGTGTGAAGTGCCAGGTCATAAGAGAAATGCACATAGGCATAAGTCGCTTCCAATTCTGCGCTATTAACTCTTCCAGCCTGGAGGTAAAGGTAACGTCTAATATCTTCACTGAACTGCTACAGGCAAATTGAGCAGTGTTCGTTGGCCAGCCATTCCACGGCAATAGTTGTGATTTCCCTTAATTAATCAAAGTTCCAGAGGCAACCTGGTATGTCGTTAATAGCGGCGCAAGTATGTCAGGATCATCAGCATTAGCAAGAATCAAGTGACATCATCAGCATAAGCCAAAATTATTTCACTGTTGAACGGATTAATGGAATATCAAAGTTAAGTCACTGTGCCCCTAATAAGCGGTTCAATGCACAAAGTATATATCATCATAGAGAGGGGAAATCCCTGCCGTATCGACTGTGCTATAAGTACCGGTTGCGTAAGAAAACCATAAATTTGAATTCCTGAGTAAGCACTCGATAAATAGATTGTAAAATGCTTTGAAATGGTTGGGAAAATCCAAAACTCTTCAAAACACCCCATAGACAATCGTGGTTAATTCTATCGAAGCAGCCGTGAAATTCAAAGCCAAATGGGCTGTCACCTTGTTGGGATGCCGTTCACCAGCGATAATGGCATATCGTAAGTTCACTAGAATGTGTGTTATCTTGCTCTCCGGTATGCC
Organism: Deroplatys truncata; assembly: GCA_030765065.1. Taxonomy (NCBI): domain Eukaryota; kingdom Metazoa; phylum Arthropoda; class Insecta; order Mantodea; family Mantidae; genus Deroplatys; species Deroplatys truncata. The sequence continues at coordinate 520,874,949 of CM060990.1, read as the reverse complement.
GCACGTTTTTCCAGATCCAATATTGTCAGGCAGATATGTCTGCAACCTATTAGCGAAGATCTTTGTGAAAAATATAAAATCTGCATTCAAAAGCGTAATAGGCCGAAATGATTTCAATTTCGTTGTAACCGTCTATTTAGAAATCAAAACAATGATACTTTCATTAAACTCAATTGAGGTACCTGTATTACGCTGTACCTCCAACATGACATCAAGTAATATATCTTTAGGTATCTTCCAATTGGCTTTGTAAAACCGATAACTGAGTCCATCAGGTCCAGGCGCCGAGTCCAAACTGGCTGAGGCTAAAGCAGCCCACAATTCCTCAGACGTGATATCCTGGTGTAAAACGCTATATAATCGGTATATATATCTGGAGACAGCTGTTACGTTATATGGCGATAAACATATTGCTGCACAGAGACGTCAACTTCAACTGCTACGAATTTATCAGAACAGTGCTGATAGGCTTCTTGAAGTATGTCGCGCGTTGTTGCCAAGAAATCTCCGGAGGAAGTGGGTAAGTGGGAGATATATTTCCATTCACCACGACGTTTTTCAGATGGTAGATGAAAAAACGATTTTTTTCACTTCACTTACTACAGAATGGTCGCCGGAACGCAGTTGTGCTCCGCGATAGGGCGCTTCCTGAAGACAACACATTCTCCTCCTAATTGCAGAAAATTGATTGGTCGTGTCTCGTCCATGGCGTTGTAGTTCATATAATGGATTTAACAAAACGTAATAATCGCTGTTCCGCGCTGGGAATCCCCAACATTGGAAATGTAATTATATTGCGGTCCAAAGAAATCTAGCTTGTGTTCATTATTCTCTTGCAAAAACAGGATATCAATGTCATTATCATAAACAAAATCTCTTAACAAAGTTTGCTTGGCTCTATTACGCAGACAATTCACGTTCACTGTAGTTAAGGTTTGAAGTATCAACACCATATCAACGAAGATGATTACTTGTTCACCAGCTTGCTCGGCTTTTAGATTGCCTTGTCGGTGATCACGTAAACTAACTACAGTCCCATGTACAAATGACGTAGCCGTTATGGCACTCTCAGATAACGATTCATCTATCGGCACTTCCTCCGCCATGAAGGAAACAGCTTCTGATGCTACCTCTACCGGCACGCTGACACCTGTTTCTGCCGACTCCACCACTTCCCTTACTGCAAACGTGTCCTTGCTAGTCTCCACTGCCTCTAAGACAGGCTGAGATTCCATATTGTTGTCGTCGGAACAAGGTTGACCATCTGCGACGACTGTTTCGCATAGGTTTTCCTGCAAATTACAGGAACTTCCATGTAGTGCACCTATAATGTCGTTACACTTCTCGTGTTCTTCCAATGTCACATCTCAGCTATACTGCCGGTCAGCCACTGTCTCCGCATTAAGCAACTGTTTTCCGGAGTCGGATCCTGCCGCTGCTACGTATTTTGGTCACGGCAGCCGTTGTTTTGGAAGCGTACCAGCAACCAATTTTGCCCAAGTGGGCATATCCTTTTCAGCATTTGACATTCGCGGCATTGGTTTCCTGGGGCACTGATTACGCAAATGACTGGCCGTATGACATGGCACACGTAATAGGCTGATCTGTATAACTCACCAAAGCTGAATAACCTCCTACATTCAGAAACGACGGTATATGTTTTTTTTTCAATAACATATGTACAGTACGTACTCCATTGGTGATTTTGTAGCAATAATATGGATTCCAAGTATCGTCACCCACTTGCACCACAGTGCCATAAACTTCTATTGCCATATTTATCTTCCGATTGGAAAAACTTAATGGCAAGTTATACACTTTCACTATCCGCCTTCCAAAACCGGCTACATCGATTATCACCTTAGTCCGTTGTCCATTTGACACTACAAAACTAACTTCTCCATTTGACTGTTTCCAAACCTCCTCCACAATGTCTGACGTTTTGCATTTAATGAACATTTGTCTAGTAATATCATTAACTTGCAATCCTGTGACATCGTCCTCCTCCAATTTTAGGGTATCAAAAATCCATTCATGTATCTCATAAGCCGTCGGTCAAATGATATGTCCTTCCAAAAAACTAACAACGAGAGTTGTAGGACGATCAGCCATGTCGAAGTATGTCGTAAACGTGTATATATATATATATATATATATATATATATATATATATATATATATATATATAGGGCTACGAAACACAGGCGAGGCTGTAAATATTATAGCAAACTATACCAAGGAATGGCGTAAGGTAAAATATAAACTCACCCACCAGTTTTACTGGTAGCCGCATTCGCACACAGCGAACAACCTCTCGGCACACGTCAGCTACCGCACGACTGCCAGTCTTAGGCTCTCAGATACAAATGAAGTTAATTCCCCTTATTCTTTTCAAGGATTATTGTAAGCAATAAAGGCCTATGAGTACATCGATATTCGCTATTAAAGGTATACATACTTGCACACGGGCTTGTGTGTTCCAATTATATGACATAAAATTCTCTGTATTCATATGCTTCAGTATTTGAAAATAATGCAAACTCCGCAAAAGACAATTTGACAAGCTGCTCCTTCTAGGTTTTATCGCCGCACGCATTAGATTAAGTTTGCCCTTTCTGCCGCTGATAATCGCTTACAGGTCGCGACACTGTACATAGCCTTCCCCGAATAAAATTCTTTCCTTAGACAACAGCTGAATGCCTTTATAATTGACAATTTCATAACTACACGTGGAGTGTGAATATACCATTAACATTTTCCCCTCGCTCATGCTACCCAACAGCCCAGCCCGTTTCGTGCCACTTAGAGCAGAATGAAGCATGATAATAGTTCACTCGACAGATAAGTTTATGTATGAAAAGTTAAACAAGGTTTGATACTAGGACAGCAGACAAATCCTCCTGTCCTTCCAGTTTTAAATCAATATTAACCTAATATGTACATTAACAAGTAATTACATTAACCTAAATCCAGTAGCGTATGATTGTCATGATAGCTACCTCAGCTCCGAGGATTGATTTATGATTAATTAAAATTATCGGACGGTGAATGAGCAAAACGGTTGAGATGATGCTCAGATGAGCCCGGGGACCCTAGAGCTTAGAGTTACTTGTCATTCGTCTTCTCAGGATAAGGGAAACCCCGGAAATAACCTTATACGGGTAATTCACCGTAACCGAGAATCAAATTCGGTACCGCTTGAATGTGAGGCTAACATGCCAGCCCCAAACCGCAAAGGTGGGCAACGGCAGCTTTGTTATCATACAATACACACCAGCATAAGCAGTGCATTCCGATTCCGGTATCTATGACCAGAGAACGGAGGGGACACCTCGCACCTCGATCCAAAGCGGAAGTCTGTACTTACCGCCCCTAAAAGGAACGATGAGGCGAATGAAACGCTGGAGGCTACAGGTCAAATGTAGACCGGCCGACTTATAGATGCGCAGAAGTCCCTAACGATTCCAAGCTGGACGACCCAGCCACAACGACGGGATGCTCAGAGGGGCTTCCCTCCGGCTGAACTGAGCAGAACTCTCGATCGACCCGAGGTTGCCATCTCGCAGTGCTTACAAGAACTTTCCAAGTAGCAAGCATCTACACCATCTGTTCGATAACCACCGACACTGCACATCCCTAAGCATATCTGAAACATGAAAGGGGAAGTGAAATAATAGGAAATGAGGGAAAGTAAATTCATGATAGAAGAGAATCACCAACCACCCAGCATTCGCCTTGCCAACCAGGGAAAACCACGAAAATCCCACAGTCAGAGTAGCCGGCCCCCAGAAAACCTAGCCAGGACCTCTCACGAATGTGAGTTCGCACGTTACCGCAGAGCTAACCCGCTACGTTTTCAAAATCTATGTCCCCTTCGGGAAGCTTCTGTGAAATATTATAGAAGAGAGGTCATTGGCGATAATATTGCTGTCTAGCATGCTTCCAGATTGTGTTTTAATTACATCATTTAAAAGCAAGCACACTTTCCGTGAACAAATTGGTTCTTGGAGAAAAAATTCAATTGGTGTAAATATGCACTTTATGCGAAAAACGTTATGGGTTAAAATTTTGGGTCTGAAAACGTAGGTGAAATGTTCATGGGTGAAAAGACCTGCAAGGTCTTTGAGAATTGAAATTATTACTCACAGAATATTATATGCGAAGATTAAGCAGTGAAATTTGCAAGGGTGTCTGATCGTTTATTTTAATAACACAAAAATGGTTGCAGTGCATACAATACCACTCAACCGGTAAAGTGGCGGAAATGATCAACATTTAGTGACCACTTTGAAATGCGTGGAATAACATCACGTAACTGATATTATTGAATTCTCAGAAAATGCAGGACATAAGATTCTTTCATCTCTTAACTATAATAAAATTAATTATTTTATTTCGGTAGGAACCGACAATCGTTCTCTATTCTGTCACAAACGATTTTAGATCTCTTGTAGGAAACAAAAATATCCTTTCTCGCTCTTCTATAAAACTGTAAAACGCTAATTACAAGTTTTTGCATTTGCATTGCGATGAAGCAACTTAAACATAAGATATACTGTATTTTCTGTGCTTATATATAATAGTTAACATGTCTTACAAGATACTTATTCTTCGTAATAGTTGATTTGTTTACTTTAACAAAACCTGTGCATCCTATATGTACTTGATCATTTACAAATAAAGGCAAATACTGCAGTAATTTAGTGTGCTGAGAATCACAGCAATAATAATAACAACAACATAATAATAGTAATAATAAGGAGAATGTTGAAGTTTTGCCACCTTGAAAACCTTATGACTATGCCACTGTAATTAGTATATCCTTTATCGTAATGTTCTGCTTCAGAAACCCTTGCTGGTCTTTTCGCCCATAGAATTTCTACCAAGGCTATTTAACCTACTGCTTAAGGCCTACGAATTTTTACCCATTACATTTTTCGCATAAAGTATTTACACCTATTGGATTTTTTACTCATGAAGCATTTTACGCCCATTACAGTAACAGTTACATATTCATGACGATACATTAATCAGAGTTTCTAAATACATAGTTGCGTAAATACATGTTAGAATACAATACTTATTAATATAATTACTATGGAAAAAGTAGAAAAGTACTCCTAAGTATTGGCTTTGTATTAAACCTTAAATGTGTAATGCAGGGTGCACAACATAATTCATTGTAATCAGAGATGCTATCATCCTGTCGAATCCTGCAATAGTGAAGTACATTCATGAGGTGGATCCAATAGCAATTGCTACATAGGTTGTTGAGCGTGGAATTAAGTGGAGGGCAGAAGTAGCACCTAATGATTCTCATGTTACTATATAAAGAGCTGAAATAGCCAATGTAGCAGAAGACGAGGAAGTTCTAATGGCTTTTTCCTGAAGATAATTGTTAACAAAGCGTTTAAAAAACATTGAAATAAAAAGCTCAAAAAGGTCCGAGGCCAGAAATCCATAGCCTAAGACCCTAGTAGACATTATGGGTATGCTCACATATAATACAACGCATTAGGTTTTTACTATTCCATTTTGTGGTAGAAGATACAAATCGTATACTTTTATTCTGTACGGATGATACTTTAGGGTACAGTAGTAGTAGTAGTAGTAGTAGTAGTAGTAGTAGTAGTATCTTCTGTGCCGTTCCGTTCGGTAACGCCCCAATACTATTTGGGCAGTTGTACGCATATCACGGTATCGTACAAAACTACGCGTTCCCATTACCACAAACCCTCATTGTGAGCATTAAGGAAGAAACGCACACAACTATTCTAAACCAATTAGTGACTGCTGCAACGTAATAATTCATAGAGAACTCAGACCACTGATCGCACTCATCGACTTCGAACTTGTTTCCATGAATGCAGTGAGTCTAGGATTCCATACAGCCCACGTTGAGGATATCTGTTTCATTATACTTAGAACATTTGGAGGTATGTCGTGAAAAATTGTAATCTGAATGTGCCATATGCGGAGAATCGAGACAAACATTCAGTACAAATGTTCCTCGCAGTATTTTTCATATCGCTGGTAGACCTTGAGGAGACTTTCGATCAGGTATTGACTATTATCGAGGATGTCATGTACGATCTTGCAGCATATATCCAAGTTACAAAGTACGAGGACTACCAGACATCTCGACATACGCTGCCACCGTTCCCTCCTAATGTCTGGAACGCTTATCAACATGTACTCTCCGGTCAGCAGCGTACTACTAATGTTGTTGAAAGTTGACGTTCAGTGTTCAAGAAGCTAATTCCACTTACCATGCATCGCTGTGGCAATTCTTATATCACATACGGAAAGATGAAGATGAAAATCAAGCAACTGTTGACCAGCACAAAGGAAGGCATATAAATATTAAAAAACCTATTAATAAAAAAGCCATCTTAAATAAAAATTAGATTAACTCTATAGCTGAGGAACATGAAGATTATAAGAACGACGGCAGATTCTACAGTAGGTATCTAAAGCAGTATCATACAAACTAAATTTGTACAGCGAAGGCTTTGAGAAGCACGTGAAGAGTGATGATTCTGGCTGAATTTTATTTATAGCCAGCTCACAAATTACCGTGACACAACAAAAGTATATACATTATAACTAATAGGAAAATAAGTACATGGGAAAAATGTTTTATGATCCAAGAAACCATGCTCTTAAATATTAATGGGTGAAAGTGACAGTGCGTAAACTGAATGCATAAACAAACCAACTTGTGGACGAAAAGTCCATAGGCAAGAAGACTTCTAATCTCTGAAATAATCAGGTCTTCCATGTATGAAAGGGTCTGGTTGAAAATAGTACTTTAATGTCTTCATGAACACAATGACTCGGATTTATTCTGAATTTGACGTTGATGTCACTGCACTAAATTCATAGCTTAAGGACTTATTGAAAAATTGTTAGTATGTTAAAAAAGCTGCATTTTCCTTAATTGCGAGTTACAACATTTCTCGGAATGTCTATTTGCAGTAAAAATAAAGATTATAAATGGACCTTAAATACCGTAACATTTGCAAACAAGGAACAAGAATGAAATAGAAAGATTATAATGCAATGTAACGTCGGAGGTGTTCTTTCTTTATTAAAGTTCGCATTCATGACACTAATTTTTTGCATAAATCCTTTCTCGGTGTTAAACATGCCATATGAAACCAGCGAGTGGGTACTGAAACTCGCCCCCACGGGGAATTTAAAATCACATATTTGTATTTCTTGTCTCATTTACAATAATTATGATATACATGCTACCTCTGCTTTTGGAAGGCATACGTGATGTTATCTGTATTTTTCAAAATTTCCATACACAGAAAGTTAAAATAAATGACACAGACCTTCACCACAGCTGTTAAATGTACAATAAAGTGCAAACAAGACGAGTAATATCTATATAACATTTATATGAACACCTACATTTTGTTGTTTAAATAACGAAATGAAAATCTTATATATTTCCACAAAAGCCAACATTGTCTCAAAAACAGATTAATCAGAGCGCGTATAATGCATCTCAGAGTATATGTTGCCACGAAACAGGAAATGAAACCAAAACAAAGCGCAAAAGGTACCACAAGCCAAGAAATCAAACCAAATCAAAGATGTAATCCATTTGCGTGGATGTGTGCAAATAGCTTGTAAAACGTTAGAACTTGATTACCTCATTATCTTATTTCCTTACAGTTTTTGCCAATTTAAGACGTTCTCCACCACAAGGAAAGAAGCCAAACTAACTCGCCTCATAACCATTGAACACCATGGACATATCCATCCTAGTAATGGAAGGCTAGACAAAAGTATTCAACAGAAATTAAATAGATTTCAAAATGAAGAGAAAGCTTCTTTTGATTACGCCTAATGTTCAACTGCCACAAATCACAACAAATGCAAAAAACAACATTTACCTCAGGCCTGAGGAACTTGCCTCCTAAGAGCGCAAATAAAACCACCCTACAGTGCCCACCCCACAATTCCTGTTTAGCTGTATACTCCTGGTGTTACCGACCGTACAGTAAAACCAGTTTTGGGTAGAATGAGGTTTACGTCACGATTACACACCTTCACGAGTTCCTCAGGCCTGATGTACCTGGTGCAATAAATGAAAGCTGCAGTTCCATGCCACTAACAGCAACAAACGGAACAAAAGCAGCTAAACGCTTAGTAGTAGGAGAATGGGCATTAAAAACACTTAATACTCACGGAATGTCTATTCATATGCAAATGAGCTCCCCCGCCTCCTCTCCCCCACCCCCAACTCCTTGGTAGTTTTAGTTGCAGCTGCGGTCGTAAATCTTCTTGAGTACAATGGAAGTTTGACAGTTAAGCAGTTAACGTTATCCTTCATTTGTTAAAACGAACAAAGGGGTCATAAATTTAAGGTTCTGTAACAAAGGCGAGATGTTTTTCCTACCCATTCCACATCCGACCACTTCTGCACCTGTTGCAGTTACCCACCCCCACTTACATTGTTACTCGAACACGTGGCATACTCATTCCACTAGCTTTTAACAAAAGAACAATGCTTACCCTTCAGCTGTCAAAATGAACAAAGCCCATGATGAATTAGGGTCGTGACAAAGAGAACCTAAAGCCAGTTAACAGAGAAACAAGTTCTATTGTCCGGGGCAAGCCTACTTTCAAAATGAACAATGTGGATGCAGGACAAAGGAAGAGATTGTATTGTGTGCCTTTCTATTGACCGGGGCAGGAGTACTTTAGAAAGACCATCTGGCATTTCTCATTCCACAACCCCATAACAAAGCCGGTCCCTTTCCATTGTGGAAGAGATTTTATTGTGTGCCTTTCTATTGTCCGGGGGCAAGAGTACTTTAGAAAGACCATCTGGCATTTCTCATTCCACAACCTATAACAAAGCCTGACCCTTTCCATTGTTCGAGCACCTGGTAGCTTAACAAAAGAATTCGAGGGTTGCTTTATACTCGACTTGTCTTTGTCTGACTGTGGGAAAAGAGAGAGCCTTGAGTTCCCACGAGACAAGCATCATATAACACCACCCCATTCCACCCCGACTTCCACGCGTCACCTGAATTGCCCGAGGGCTACTTCTCTCTGCGCATGCGCTGCAAGAGATGATGTCATTGGATGCAAGAATCACGTGACGTGTAACATCTCCCCCGCCATACCAGCGCTTGAAATTGCCTGAGGGGCTCTAGGCCCATATATAAACAAGCGCTGGTGCATAAGGAAGCCACTGCGACTTTTTAAGTTAGAGATAAAGTATAGTGATTCAGCTTAATCGAATTCAGTGCTATTGCCTTCTAGACTGCATTCATCGTCATCTACATAATGCAAGATGAGTGAGTTTTTTACATGACTAAGTGAAACACGAATCATTGCAAGAATACCATATTGTTTATCTAAATTTTTCATTTCTTTAATAATTAACATCAGAATTGTTAAAAAATGTAGCGCTTTCATCAAGGGTGTAAAAATAGTTCTTTAGATACCGACATAAACATTCATACTTAATCTCTAATCAGTGTTCCTCTATTAACATTCATACGATTTCGCTACACATTCTTCTGTAAATATCCACATGAGTTCTACTTGCATTCTTCTATTAACATTCATATGATTTTCACTACACGTTCTTCTTGCATAAACATTCATACTTAATCTCTAATCAGTGTTCCTCTATTAACATTCATACGATTTCGCTATACATTATTCTGTAAACATTCACATGAGTTCTACTCGCATTCTTCTATTAATATTCATATGATTTTCACTACACGTTCTTCTTGCATAAACATTCACATTATTTCTCCTCGCATTCTTCTATTAGCATTCATATGATTTTTGCTATATGTTCTTCTTGCATAAACATTCACATGATTTCTCCTCGCATTCTTCTATTAACATTCATATGCTTTCACTACACATTCTTCTTCTGAAAACATTCATATGGTTTTCTCAACGTATTCCTCTTTTAACATTCATATGATTTCTCCTCGCATTCTTCTATTAACATTCATATGATTTTCGCTAGAAGTTCTTCTTGCATAAACATTCACATGATATTCTCAACACATTATTCTGTAACATTTATATGATTTCTCCTCGCATTCTCCTATTAACATTCATATGATTTCACTACGCGTTCTTTATATGAAAACATTCATATGGTTTTCTCAACACATTCCTCTGTTGACATTCACATGATTTCTCCGCGCATTCTTCTATTAACATTCATATGACTTCACTACACGTTCTTCCTCTGCAAACATTCATATGGTTTCTCCTAGCATTCTTCTATTAACATTCAAATGATTTCTCCAAACATTCTTCTACTAACATTCATACGGTTTTCACTAAACGTTCTTCTTTTGCAAACATTCATATGATATTCCCATCACATTCCTCTATTAACATTCATATGATTTCTCATTGCGTTCTTCTATTAACATTCCTCTATTAACATTCATATGATTGCTCATCGCGTTCTTCTATTAACATTCATATGAATTCTCCTCACGTTCTTCTATTAACATTCATATGATTTTCGCTACACGTTCTTCTTGCATAAACATTCACATGATCTTCTCAACACATTCGTTTGACATTCATATGATTTCACTACATGTTCTTTTTCTGCAAACATTCATATGGTTTTCTCAACACATTCCTCTACAGGCATTCACATGATATTCCCATCGCATTCTTCTGTTAACATTCATATGATTTTCGCTAGAGGTTCTTCTTGCATAAACATTCACATGATATTCTCAACACATTCTTCTGTCACATTTATATGATTTTCTCTACATCTTCTGTAAGCATTCGTATGCTTTTCTCAACTCATTTCTCTATTGACATTCACATGATTTCTCATCGCATTCTTCTATTAACATTCATATGATTTTCGCTACACGTTCTTCTTGCATAAACATTCACATGATCTTCTCAACACATTCGTTTGACATTCATATGATTTCACTACATGTTCTTTTTCTGCAAACATTCATATGGTTTTCTCAACACATTTCTCTACAGGCATTCACATGATATTCCCATCGCATTCTTCTGTTAACATTCATATGATTTTCGCTAGAGGTTCTTCTTGCATAAACATTCACATGATATTCTCAACACATTCTTCTGTCACATTTATATGATTTTCTCTACATCTTCTGTAAGCATTCGTATGCTTTTCTCAACTCATTTCTCTATTGACATCACATGATTTCTCATCGCATTCTTCTATTAACATTCATGTGATTTTCGCTAAACGTTCCTCTTTCCGTAAAGCTTCATACGACTTTTTCACAATGCATTCTATTAACATTCATACGATTTCCTCTAGTCATTTATTTCATATTACACGTCTTTCTCTACACATTGATCTTTTATCAGTTATAAAAACAGTTGAAATTACACATTTAAACTTTTTACAGGTAATACTGCAAACTCCATGGGAGTCGCAAGAGCGGCACTCGTCAGAGGAGCGGGCTCTCGACTTAACCAATTTATGCAAGTCAATAGAGAGCCCGTTAATAACAACATGATGTACAACATGCCGACACCCCTGGCGGGGGATCTGATATCAGATGTGCCGCTGCATGTCACTTACATTTTAATAGCCCCCGTCACTAACCTTATCGGGGGGTGATTATATTATCCCGCCGCTACCTGGTTTTGAGGATGTCACTCCCGTTACAGGGGTGAATGCAGGCATGGGCAGCGCTTTAGACCAGTGTTGCACGTGCAATAACTGCGAATACCAAGTTGCTGCAATAAAGATGCTTAACGCAGTGAACGGTGAGTTTAGATATATTATTACACTTAACTTTTTTTCTAGAAATATTATCTTTATCATTAATCAAAGTATAACCAGAGAACAATTCGGAATTTCAATTACGGAATGAAGCATTCAATTTACTAGCACCTTTCAATCAAAATATACAATGTGAAGCTAATTTTGCTTTTTGCTTCTTTGTTCTAGTTCCTGAAACAACTTCAGTCGGGGTGGGGGAGATGGACGATGGTGGTAGCTTGCCCTCGCCTAACTTTTCTCAGGACTACCTGACCCCGCCGCCTCCCGGATTCGAGGATGTTGCGCCGATGCCTGTAGGAGATCCATGGGCGATTATTCCTAGCGAGGTGTGCACTTGCGTAAATTGTGCCTACAGGACCGTTACCTGCAGATGCTTCGTGAAGTGAACGGTGAGTTTTTTAACTTCATTTATTCTAGTAACATCAATACATAAATAATTAGCGTAACGTTAACGCTTAACCTTTCTCAATAAAATTGTTTTACTCATTTTCATTGATTAAAATATACAATTGCATAATAATTATCGTGACGTTAACGCATAACTTTTTCACTCATTTTTTAAAAAAATATACATTTATATAAATATTTATCGTAACATTAACACGTGACTTTAAGCTTTTTCTTCAATGATTTAATAAACATATATTCTTGCATTTCTATTTTAACTGTCATTCCAATTAATTCAATTTTGTTATTGTTATACAACCTTCAATAGTGGTCATGAGCCCGGAGCCTGAGGATGGAATGATCCGGGGTACCAAAAGACCTCACGAGGCTGAAGAGGAACACGGTCAAGCAATTAACCCCCTCGCCCATCAAGGATCTTCAATGGCTCCTCCATCACCAGTTGCAGGGTCATCAGGCATCGGTCGCAACCATTATGACAAGTCAACCACCACTGCTGACTCCGATAGTGACAACACTGAATACAGGAACAACACCAAAAAACTAAAGGTTAGTCATACTCAGCTAGAGTGTAAGGTTATTAAATCGGCGTTCAAGGGCCGCCTTTTCAATAGCCGCATAGTACACACTTTAGAGATTGCTGACCCCGGTCAATTTCTGCAGGAATGCAGACATCTTGTATTGGGAGAGATGGTTTTTGTACTCAGGAGAAGCTCTTCTGGTTTTAAAGTAAATGCCTCCATAGAGATCACCTACCTAATACAATCTCCTGAAAAAGAGCATGCAGAAACCATCTTTTTCAATATCAAGACAAAGCTGGGTCTTCAATCAAGTAATCTCGATACCTTATACACTTCTATGGTCGATGCAATTCTAGAAAAATCTCGAATTCCGAAGGAGGCGCAAGCTCAAAATCTCTGTTCGCTGTCAGGGCTCTTGTTATTTGAACTAGCTTCTATGATCCCTTGAATGCATCACGATACATAGAGTTACCCGGTGCAATCAATGCTAAAAGAGCTGTAATAAATATAAAAAACGACGATGAATACTGTTTTGCATGGTGTTTGCTCGCTGCAAAGTATCCTGCAAAGCAGAATTGCCATTGAGCGAACAAACACCCTGCAGAAAAGTTATTCACTGCATTTAACTACAGAGGGATAAACTTCCCTGTTAGCCTACACCAGATTCCAGACTTTGAACAGCAAAACACCGGAGTATCAGTATCAGTATTTGGAGTAGAAAGGGAGTGTGCAATTATACCACTATACCAAACCATCAGCAGGAAAGATTTCAATGTTAAGCTACTACTAATCGAACAAGATGGAAAATCTCACTACTGCGTGATTAAGGATATGTCAAGGCTGACAAGATCACAGTTCAGCAAACATCACGGGAAACAGTGGGTATGTGAGCCCTGCCTTAAGCAGTTCAATAATGAAGATGCTTTTAAAAACATCAATTGAAGTAGATGCAGTGCCAGGTGCTCAAAATGCCTAATCAGGGTGAAGTGATTGAGTTCTCATCATACTCGAAGGGTAGTCCTGTACTTTTTTGTTGTGTATGCCGATATTGAGAGCGTGTTAGCCCGAGTTCAGTCCTGTGAACCGTCGGCTAATCAGAGCTGGACTGGGGCTATTCAGCATCATGAGGCTATATCTATATCGCTTAAGCTCGTATGTCGCCATGACGATACATTGTCGAGATTTAAGCTATTCAGAGGTCCTGATGCAATCAAGGAGTTCTTCATTGAGCTTAGGTCAATAGCCGACATGGTTATTGAGCAATATAGCCGCAATGAAGAAATGACCTTGACTGCTCAGGACGTGGCTGATTTCGATAATGCTCGTCATTGCCACATATGCAAGAAGGAGTTTGAGGTAGACGACTTGAAGTTACGTGACCACTGCCATGTGTCCGGTGTATTCCTGGGGGCTGCTCATAATGCATGCAATTTAATTAGACGGGTACCTAACTTTATACCCATATTTTTTCATTGCCTTAGCAATTATGACAGCCATTTCCTGATGCAACACCTGGCATATGATGATCACCCCATTTCGTGTATCTCAAACTCCTCTGAGCGATATATATCATTCAGCAAAAAGTACAGGACTATCTTTTTCAGGTTTCTAGATAGCTTCAAGTTCTTGGACGATAAGCTATCTAGTTTAGCCTGCATGCTGAGTAGTGATGAGTTCAAGATCACAAATTCTGAGTATCCCGATCCTGAACATCAGCAGTTAGTGAGATCTAAGGGAATATTCTCTTACAGCTACGTTGACTCTCCTTCAAGAGTAGAGGAAACAGCACTCCCTTCCATTGAAAAATTTGATGGTATAGCACAAGAAGAATACAACCATGCTGTCAAAGTCTGGAACACCTTAAACATTAGCAATCTAGGTGAATACAGCGACCTCTATTTGAAAACGGATACACTCTTGTTGGCCGATGCATTCGAGAAGTTTAGGGACCTCTCTCTGGAGGTATATAACTTGGACCCCTGCTGGTACTATATCCTACCAGGACTTGCATTTGATGCAATGCTTAAGGTGACTCAGGTCAAGCTTGACCTCATCCATGATGAGGAAATAATTAAATTCTTTGAGGGAGGAATCAGGGGCGGAATGTGTACCGTGTCAAAGAGACATGCCAAAGCCAACAACAAGTACCTTCCTGAACACAAACAGAAACAAAAAAACTTATATTTGGCCTATCTCGACATAAACAATTTATATGGGGCTTCAATGGCGAACCCCCTGCCACACAAGAACCTCAGATGGCTTTTGCCCGAAAAATTTTAAACATAAACTTCTTTGCTGTTGCTCCTGATTCCCCAACTGGATACGTTTTGGAAGTCGACCTCGAGTACCCTGAGCACCTACATGATGAGCAGAACAACCTTCCTCTCTGCCCGAAAAGTGAGATACCACCTGGAGGTCAATACAAGAAACTGCTGGCAACACTAGGGAACAAAGAGAAATATACCTTGCACTACAGAAACCTCCAGCAGTGCACTGACTTGGGCATGAAGTTAAAGAATATCCATAGAGTGGTTGCATATGATCAGTCATAATGGCTGAAAACCTACATTAATATAAATACAGAGAGACGTGCAAGGGAAACTTCCAAATTCGTTCAGAATTTATGGAAGAAAATGAACAACTCTGTTTATGGCAAATTTATTGAGAATGTGCGCAAATACAATGATTTCCGTATCGTTACAAGTTGGAAGCAATGCAAGAAATTTACAGCGCGACCAACTTACGTTCGGAGCATTTTATTTAAAGAAAATCTTGTAGAGATAGAACTTGCCAGAGAGGAAGTTTACATGAACAAACCCATCTACATAGGGCAAGCCACCCTTGATATATCAAAACATATCATGTACAGCTTTTATTATAATATATTGAAGCCAGGCCTAGAAGATTTAATTTTAAATTACATGGATACAGATTCATTTATTCTGAATACCTCAAGCGACATATACAAATTTATTAGAGAAAATCAAGAGCATTTTGACACATCAAATTATGAGGCGCAAAACAGCTATAGAATTACACCGCAAAACAAGAAAGTCATCGGCCTGTTCAAGGATAAGCTTGCAGGAATCCCTATGATAGAATATGTTGGGCTAAGGTCCAAGTTATATGCATACAGGCACGAGGACCAAACTATGATGAAAGTAAAGGGCATCAACAAGACCGGCATGCGTAACATAAATTTTGAGCACTATTTCGGCTGTCCAAATGATATTAGAAATTTTTTTTAACAAAAACAACAACATTTCGAAGTTTCAAAAATAAAGTCTCGACCATAGAAATAAATAAGGTCGCTCTCTGTGGTAGAGATGACAAGAGAAAACTCATTGAAGGCTCAGACCAGACAATTGCCTGGGGTCACTATTGTCTGCGTATGACTGACCCTTAGATGTATATATGTATTTACCATTGTAAATTTATAGTTGTGGAAATTTTTTAAAAAAAATTGTTTTTCTGTATGTGTGTGTGAGTGGTTGCGTATGTGTGTGTATTTATATATGTACATGGATAATGTAAATATTTAGCTTTTATTAATTTTTAAGTCTTTTCTGTTTATTAATTTATTGATTTTGAATTTTATAAAATGTATGTAAAATGCAGTCTAGTGAGCGAGTGTTTTTTTCATGTATGTATTATGTGTGTGTGCGTGTGTGTTTGCGTGTGTGTTTGTGTGTGTATGAGTCTTAACCGTAAAAATGCAAATCATTATGTTGGTGTATATTCATGTAATTATTTTTTGTTTATGATTTTTTTAGTTAAAGGCACTTATTGATTTTTAATCATGTAAAAATGTATGTAAACCTTGCAAACAAAAATGTTTTTTTAAATAATGAATTTCATATTTGACACAGCCTATATAATAAAATAAAAAACACGCATTATTGCGGAACGAAAGCCTCTTTATTTTCATTATTATTTTTCTACAATAAATCCTTTCTGTCAATCCATTGAGTATTAGGGAATCCATACCACTTTACAAGAATCCTATTTCCCTGCCTGCGTAATACTTTCTCTACCAGAAATGTATTAGGGTACAGTGTAGATCGCAGTTCATGGCCATAAAAGGACCCCTTTATCTCATCACCATCATTACCTTTTAGCATGTATGTAACGGGATTGGTGTGATTCACACGAACAACTGGAAATATTTCAACACTCCAATTAGCTTCAAAGCCCTTTTCAAAATGTCCTTGTCCTTTGATATCCTCACATAATCACCAACACCAAACCATCTTGCCCCTCTCTTCTCTCTTCGATCTTGAGTGTAGTTGTATACTGTCAGAAGAAGATCATTGTTCTTCACCTCTATAGGCTTCATTCGAATAGTGGAGTGGTAAGTGTTGTTATATCTTGCAATGATCTAAGGTAAAAGGTCTAGCCACTTGTATAATCCTTTAGCTAGAAATTCGCGATATATCATATTCTTTAAAGTTCTTATTAACCGTTCAACAGCAGCTGCCTTCACATGGGTATAGGTACTGTAGTGATTGATGTTATATTTTGTCATAAATTTTTTAAAATGTTTATTATAAAATTCTTTTCCATTATCGCTCTGTATGTTCTTGGGTGGGGTTATCATTTCTTGCAGTATATCTTCCATAGCCTTTGCAACTCGAAGTCCTGTCTTGTCCATTAGCGGTCTCGCATATGCCATTTTAGAGTAGAAGTTGATTGCAATGATGATGTACTTGAAATTCTTATTGATTTTTGCATGCGGTATCATCTCCACCAAGTCGTGGAGCCCCTTGCTGATAATCTTTCGACGCATGAAGTTTTTCCGGGCTGGAGCATGGAGCTCGCTTGCTATATGTTGCTTCACTGATGTCATGCTATAACCTTTGCCGCTTTTAGTTCTTGAATAATCTCTTCAATTTCTTGAGTATGTTTGTTATTGCCGGCGTCTCTGGATGCCACGAGTAGCCTAAGGCGATCCACCAGATCATTAGGGTCGGTCCAGTAGATGTAGTCTTGCCTCGTATTAGGGTGATGTTCTTTCCACTGTAGTCCTAATCCCATGTGTTTCGTTACTAGAGGACGTATAACGCTTTTATACTTGTAGGAATTACCCGATCTCAGCTGCCCGTGCTTGCTGAAGTTTCTTCGATGAACATGTGTTGCTTTAAGTATTTTACTGTATGTTTCAAGGTCATCTTCAGTGTATGCATGCATTTCAGGTATTCTCTTGAAGATGAGTTCCTTCAATCCAGGGGTGGTTTCATACGTTTCGTCCCCTATTCGAACTTTATTATTGACGAAATCAATAATCTTGTTGCCTAGCATGTAGCTGCCATCCTCATATCGTACTCCATATGATGAATCTATTTCATTTTTGTCCTTCTTTCGAACTTTATTAAGGTAGTTGTAGAGTTTCTCATCTTTCACGTCTTTCGGTGATTCCTCCTTGCTTGTAGTATTCTTTTTCTGTATTTCAAGTATATCTTGAAGCGGATCTGTCAATGGTTGAAGAGGTTCACTCATCACTCTCTGGGTTTCAAACTGCTGACCTTTAAGAGAACGTAACTTTTCTCTTATAGCCTTCGTGTGCATGGCTACAGATTCTTTAAGTCGTATGCACTCGCTGTCCATCTTGAAATGACACTGAATTTAGACTTTCGAATTAATATATACCCTATTTATTTAGCAGACTTCAGTTTATAAGAGATTTTCAGCTCGATATTTAGAAAATGGCCGTCCACTACACGATTTGCAGGAGCACTGAAGGTTAGTCTATCACCATTTGCAATTGGTGCAGGCAGAGCTCTAAGAGACTTGTTATTTATTTCAATTATTGTATCAGGCCTTACAGTAGGAGCTGTTGGTGACGTCATATAGCAAGAAGCAATCTCGCCGTTTACGCTTGATTTGTAATATTCAAGACCTTTTGTTAACATGTACCTCTGTGATTTCCCTCTGAAAGGCAACGACTGCAGTGTAATTACATGTTCCCCTCTCATTTACTCTACTAATGAATTTATGACTCTTATTTGTGTTTTAAGGATATTGATATTATCCATTGCAGCTGCCAGATGCCCATCTATTGATTTCTGGCGGTTCGCCATAGTTTCCATGTGTTTTCCCACTGTTTCTGTAACCGTGGTGCTTATTGCACCAAGTCTGCTGTTTAAATCTTGGCGTATTTCATTTTGTTTCCGTCCCTCGTGAACCTTAACAAACTTTTTTGCTGCTCCATCACTGTCATCGACAGGATGTGCTACATCAATTAGCCTTCTTTTTTTGGAATGAAACGTTACCGTTTGAATCGAGCGGTGGTGTTCTTGCACTTATATATTCTAATACATGCTTCTTATTTGGCACGTCATAGTCCTCTTGAAGTGGCATCATTATCTTCAATCTTATAGCATCCAGGATAATGTTGTTTCCATCGTCGCGTTTAAGGGTATTTTTATTCTGATATTCCATTAGAGCATCATGTTGCACGTCTAGCGACTTCTGGATGTGATCCCTAAGCGTAGTTTGAAGTTCGCCCATGCGCTGATATATTGTTTTTTTCGTGAACTCCTGCATTCGATTTTCAGTAGAAGACGTAAGCGTATCCACGTAGCGTTTAGTGCTTGCGTCGTCGTCCTCCTCAGGATCCTGAACAATGCACAGTCTCTTGTTCCTTAATTGGCAATTTCCTTTTCCATCTCTGTTTATGATAAATTGATGTAGCGATCTTTTCACTGGCGCAGCCCTCTGTGATCCAAACCTATCAATACTCATGATGAACTATGAATGAGCAATTTCATTACTAACAACTTTAATATATTTATCGAATCCGCACCTATATCGACCGTCATTCATCGGAAATTCGGGAACTATTACCATAAAGGGTCTTCCTTCTGTAGAGCTCTCCCAAACACCTTTGCACAAATCTTTAAATTCAGTATACGTCATATCTGTGTTTACGTAATCTTCATATACATGCTTCAAGTTTAAATTATCTTGCCTCAAGAGTATAATCATGTTCGCATTATCTCTAATTAAATGCTTTGGTACTTTGGCATAGGATTGTGCTAGATATATTGAATCTACATTTCGATGTCTGCTCATGCTGTAAAAGGATGCAATCTTGCCTTGCTTTTCAGTGATGACGTCATCAAGTATAAAGATTGACTTTTCTTTAATTTCTGATGGGTGCAAGACGCTTTCACCGTCTTCGTGATTATACACGCCTATACCCTCAATGTTTTCAAGCAGCTTAACGAGATACTGATACTTTGGCTGGTATAGCGACTTTGAATAAATGTACACATTTTCAAAGCGTAGTCCATCCTCGTGAAGTATCATATTGAGTAATACATTTGTTTTTCCAGCACTGGAGCTACCTAGAATTAGCGCTCTAACATTGCCTGGAAACAGCTTCCCGTGACGATCGCGTCTAAAGTCACTTTCAAAGTCTAGCACCTGGATAGGCAGCGAGCAATCTTGCTTCACCAGCTCCATCGTGGCAACTAAAATAAAATAAATCATCCTTAATGTATATATGCTAATAAATGTAAGTAATGATAGAGTATAAAAGAACTATGTGCCATTAAAATCGATTAGTGTACCATGAGTGCTAAGGGGGTTAAGGTCTCAAGAGGTTCCGGTTTAATTAACTCTCTCATTAACCTGCTGCCATTTGAAGCACATTTGCCTGGTTACAGATACTGTGGACCTGGGACAAAGCTAGAAAAAAGAGTAAAGAGAGGAGACCCCGGAATCAATCCTTTAGACGAATCGCGTAAGCTTCACGACATAGCCTACGCACAGCATAAGGACTCTGCTTCGAGAAACGTTGCCGACAAAATCTTGGCTGAAAAGGCCTGGAAAAGAGTGCAATCATCTGATGCTACATTAGGTGAAAGGTTGGCAGCCCGACTAGTAACAACCATCATGAAGGGTAAGGTAGCTGTTGGTGCGGGATCCAGGAAGAAGAAACGAGGAGGATTTCTACCACTCATACCAATTATTGCAGCACTAGGAGCCGCCGCTGGAGGCGCTGCACAAATAGCCTCTGCTGTAAATAAGAAAAAGGCTGCGGATAAACAACTTGCTGAAATGATGAGACATAACAAAGAAATTGAAGCAAGAGGGAAAGGCCTACGAGTGAAGAAGAAGAAGAATAAGGCGAGGAACACCGAAAGGAAGAGGAGGCCGAGCAAGAAAGGAAATTCAAAAAACTCCGGCAGAGGGCTATACTTGTCCCGGAAAAAGCATTAAGTAACATAGACCTCGACTTGTATGCCCGACGTTTAAAGATTCCTCATTTTAGGGGTGTATACATGATCGATCAGGTACCCTCAAGACCTCGTTACAGAGAGAGAATTATTGTTAATCTCGATACTTCAGAGAATGAAGGCACTCATTGGGTTGCTATAAAGAAGGATGGCAACGTGTCATTTTATTTCGATAGCTTTGGAAACTTGAAGCCTCCAAAAGAGATAGAAAGGTACCTCAGAGATATTAAGGTACTGTATAACACTAAGAGGTTTCAGAGTTTCAGCTCAGTCATCTGCGGGCACTTGTGCTTGCAATTTCTATCGCAATGAGTTACACCATTGCTTCAGTGGCAACGAGTCTGTGCTTACTACTTACCTGAATCCTCCTCTTCAGCTAGATTAAAAGCATCACTATGAGATTGCTCTACTGAATTTTGAAACCTTCTATTCAATTCCCAATGTTGATAGGAGTAATAATCAATTTCATTACATGCACAATGATGAAATTAAGATCATTGATATACCTGATGGAACTTATGAGATTTCTGATATTAATGTATACATCAGAGATAAGCTAGGTGTGTATGAGAATGTCTTCTTTATTAGACCTAATCATAACACAATGAAGGCTGAAATTAAATGTCCTTTCACTATTGATTTTTCCGGTGATCGTTCTATAAGCTCGCTATTGGGCTTCAGAGGTAAAGTTATTCCTGCTAATCAGCTGTCTGAATCTCATTACCTGGTGAATATATTTAAGGTGAGCATCATTCGAATCGAGTGCAGTATTGCAACAGGCTCTTTCATCAACGGTAAAAGCCGCCACTCGATCTACGAGTTTTTCCCTTCTGTTCCGCCTGGATATCATATTTCTCAAGAGCCGTCAAATCCATTTTACCTTCCAATCATAAACATCAATGCTATAGAGAAAATTAGTCTTCGTGTAGTGGACCAAAGCGGTAATATCATTGACTTTAGAAACGAAGATATAAGCATAAGGCTTCACAACCGCTGCAATGCCAATAGATTTTAGAAGAAGTCAACGACGTCGAGGATATAATAAGGGAGTGATTCGACGCACACATCATACTCTACGCTTGGCATTTAGAGGGTTAACATCACGCAATCGACACTTCCTCCAGGTATTGGGCTTCAGACTTCTATAATCATGGACATCTTCAATGTTACCAGCGCTCCGAGATTCGATGACAAGATCACTAAAGAAGAGGAACATGTGTTTTTACCATATAATACATCGGCTCTGGGCGTTAATGATGAAATTAGAATCCCTTGTCAAGCTGAGGATTTATATACTTTACCTAATCGAAGTTATCTATTCATCGAGGGGAGTATTACTAAACCTAATGGAACAGCTACTACTGCAAAGCTTACCAATAACGCTATTGCATTCATGTTTGAGGAGATTCAACTGGATATGAACGGCTCAACTATTGATCGAACCAGGAACCCCGGGATCGCCTCAACTTTACGCAACATTGCTGCTCTCAACCCAATGGAGTCTGATCGCTTGATGAATGCTGGATGGTGCTATCCTGGAGAAGACACGGACATTGTGAATGCAGCAAATGGAGCCTTCAGCGCCATAGTACCGCTTTCGATGCTTCTGGGATTTGCTGACGACCACAAGGAACTCATACTCAATAGCAAGTTTGAGTTGGTGCTGATTCGATCCAAGGACTCCAAAAACTGTATTACAGCGCCCGAGGGTGAAGAGAATGCAAGCGTTAAACTTGCACGAATCGAGTGGAGAATGCCAGTGATACGACTTTCTGATGCTGAAAAGGTTGAAATTCTCAAGATTGTTAAGTCGGACAAGGGGCTGTATCTCCCATTTAGGACCATGGATCTGCATACTCAGCCTGCTTTGCCGCAAACTAAATCATTCACCTGGAATGTCGCCACCACATCAAAAATGGAGAAGCCGAGATTTGTCATTTTGGGTGCTCAAACTTTAAGATCGAGTAATGCATCTAAAGACGGTTCTCTTTTTGATCATTGTAACATAACTAATTTGAGAATTTATCTTAATAGCGAATGTTATCCCTATCATGACATGAATTTGGATTTTGGAAACTGTAGATTTGCATCTTTGTATGATATGCACTCAAAGTTTCAAAACTCTTATTATGAAAAAGAGAACTATCCTTTATTGAAGAGAAAAGATTTTCTTAAATTTGCTCCTATATTTGTTATAGATTGCTCACATCAACCAGAGGAAGTTGTAAATGGTGCTGTTAGCATTAGAATAGAAACTCATGCTAGTGCAAATATTCCTGCACTGACCACTTTGTATTGTTTGATAATTCACGATAAAGTATTTACATACAAGCCTTTGACTCATGTGATGCAGCTTTTATTTTAAACTAATCATTGTAAGAATTTGTTTTTTCATTAGGAATGTGATGATTATTAATGAATAAAAACACCGTGTAAAAGCATACTTTCATTCTTTTTATTGTTATTATTTATCCTGCATTTCCATCACTTTCTTCCTCCAACTCCTCGTTCCAATATATTGCATTACATTTGCATCAGTCAGGTTACCTAAATGGTAGTCTATAAACGATTCAAGTCTTTTTAGCCTGCAAATTCCATCTCTATTAAAAATATTTCACAATCATTTAAATTAGTGTTCAAAAAGTTTATTTCTGTCTCTTGCATATATGCAACAATATTATAAGAGAAAAGAATATTTTCACAATATTCCACACGCGGATACTTTCTCGTTTGGAGGAATGCACTGAATGTAGGAAGACTCTCACGAATTATCTCCCAGTCTTGAATTGTCATGTATACAAATTTGTCCGTGTTTTTCACTAAAAGCACTGGAAGATCATAGAAGAATCCTATCTTAATGCTGCGCCTTTTCGAGATGTAGACGTCTCGGCTCACGCTTCTTACCGTCATGTTTCTTGGGCGTCTCGGTGTTGCTTATTCTATCCTCCAATAGCGTCAGCCTCCTTTGCAGGTCTGCAAAGCTGTTCCTCTTCTTCTTTCCCTTATTGTACCGCCTGAAACATTACACAATGAAGGTCTTAGAAAAGTGCTTGGGTGAAGTTAAGGTAACCTGAAAGAATTAATTTTTGTTAGGTCACAGAGGAATGAAACAATGATTTATATATATATATATATATATATATATGTGAAAATACTCACGTGAATGTTTTCCCGAGTTCTGCAGGCTTTCCAGGGGGAAACTCGGAGGTTGTCTGTGTTAGATCCCCTGCCTGCTGTGAATTGGAATCCTGTTCCTCATCTATGTGTTTAGCATACTGCTGTGCAATGGGATATTCCAATATATCTTCCGGTTCTTTATCACCGGAATCTACCTCGGTTTTAGGCGCTGGTGTCGTCATTTGAATTCTGTAAAAGTCATTATAATTTCCAGTGTTAGTCGTATACAACTGCTCTTGGACTATAGTACCATGTAATGTGTGCTAGTATCGCATACAATTAATGTTTACATTAATGTTCTCTGAAGTTACGTATATGACGATAGCAATGTACAATAATGATACATATTTAAAGAGGTACTCACTTTAAATTTCTCTGTCTGAAGAGGAATACACTGCAGCTCTCATTGCATGGAAAGTATGACGCCATCTTGTCGTGTACCTCAGGTTTTGCACACAGTACAGAGTGAGTATACCCATTGCAGTACTCTGAATGCCACAGAGAGCCGTGATTTGAAATGAGGCTGAGCATCTCACCCTCACTTTCGTTATCAGTTTCTCTGGAAAGAAAGAAAATACAATAGAATGGACCATTTTAAGTTTCACTCTTCTTTAGAGAACAATTGCACTCTTTTTAGAGTTTGCATTCAAGAATAAAAAACGATACATACATCATGCTTCTTTTGTAGACCGGACAGTTGTCTGTGCATATGCCTCGAGAAGTCATCTGGTCATGATAGGAAGGCATGTTACACACTATAGAATGCATGATACCATTACACGACTCTTTGTGATAATATGTATAATGGTATGATTCTTCTCCGCATTCACTCCAAATATTATCCATTGTATTATCGAATAGATTACACCTCGAATAATATTCAGAGCAGTGCGAGAAGCGGCTGCTTATATACAGCGGCTAGAAAAACCGATTCTTCTATCACATGTAATGACTTGCGGAGAGGATCGGTGGGGGAAGCGATCTATAGGGAGTGGGGGATGAATGTGTTTTTCTATGCAAGAGAATAAATGATTCAGTGAGGGAAATGAAAACTTTTACTATAGAGATTCAATGCACGTAAAGGTTTTTTGATATCTCTGTTTGAAAGAGATAATTGCTGCGTTACAGGTGTGTGCGTGTGTGTGCGTGCGTGCACCAGTGTATGCATGTTGATGTATGCGCATGTGCTCGTGTATATGTGAGCGCCTGGATGTGTACAAGTTGTGGAGAAAGAAAGAGATAGATAGATTGAAAGAGGAAAAAAGGAAGAAAGAGAGAGAAGAAAGAAAATAAAGAATCGTGTCTAGGTATCGGAATATCTAAGTATACGCAGGGGTTTAATATAAATAATTATATTTGTTAAATACATACATCTTAATCCGACCCGTTCACGCTTCAATAATTTAGTATTTATTATAGCGTTTCGCTGGGTAAGGTTCGAACTAGGGGCTTCTGGGTTCCTAAGAATACCTTTCATTAAAACAGCGTAATGTTGTATAAAATTAAATTGTATTTCTTAAATACATTTTTTAATCTTATCGTGCACGCTTCCGTAATTTAATAGTTAGTAGGCATAGAGTTTGCAGGGTAAGACTCGAACTAGAAACCTCTGAACGGCGTTTAATAAGGGTAATGATATAATAATGCTTTTCCCTAAGAAAATATCAACTTGTATACCTAAGTATACTCATGTGTTTAATATATTTTTAACCTGTTAGTGCACGCATCCGTAATTTACTAGTTATTACACATTAGAGTTTGCAGGGTAAGATTCGAA
This sequence comes from Deroplatys truncata, assembly GCA_030765065.1. Lineage (NCBI taxonomy): Eukaryota > Metazoa > Arthropoda > Insecta > Mantodea > Mantidae > Deroplatys > Deroplatys truncata. The sequence continues at coordinate 520,849,032 of CM060990.1, read as the reverse complement.
CTAGGATCCCTCTGAACGGTCTTTCATTAATCAGGGTAATGATATAATAATGTTTTACCTTAGCAAAGTATCAATTTGGATGCGTAAGTATACACCGGTGTTTAATATAAATAATTATATTTGTTAAATGCATTTTTAATCTGGCCTTGCATAATTTAATAGTTATTGCGCGTTAGAGTTTCACTTGGTAAGATTCGAGCTACAATCCTCTGAACGCCTTTTTATTAATTAAGGTAATGATATAATAATATCAATCATCAATTTCTCATTAGCAATAAACTTTTGATTACAGCAAGAATCGAGCACCGATGTATGGATATCCACGCAGAGGTTTAATGCATGTAATGAAATGTATATTAGGCGCTTTTTCAGAGTCGCTGCCTGAAATGGGCCAAACAGAATGCTTGTTAACTATGCTCGGGTATATTCGTAGGATCTCGTAAAACTTCGGAGAGAACAGTCCCTCAGGGCAAAAATCATGATGGCCGACTCTGACGTTGTTACGTAGAGCTGGTAAACAAGCTTCTCTCTCTTTCACGCGAACAAGGACAGGACTAGCATAAGGCAACCTTCAGATTCTTTTGTTAAGCTAGCAGTGTTCGAAAAGAATGGAAAGGGAGCGGCTTTGTTATGGGGCAGTGGAATGAGAAATAAAGGCTTGACCCGGACAATAGAAAGGCACACAATAGAATCTCTTCCACAATGGAAAGGGACCGGCTTCGTTATAGGGTTGTGGAATGAGAAATGCCAGATGGTCTTTCTAAAGTACTCCTGCCCCGGTCAATAGAAAGGCACACGATACAATCTCTTCCTTTGTCCTGCATCCACATTGTTCATTTTGAAAGAAGGCTTGCCCCGGACAATAGAACTTGTTTCTCTGTTAACTGGCTTTATGTTCTCTTTGTCACGACCCTAATTCATCATGGGCTTTGTTCATTTTGACAGCTGAAGGGTAAGCATTGTTCTTTTGTTAAAAGCTAGTGGAATGAGTATGCCACGTGTTCGAGTAACAATGTAAGTGGGGGTGGGTAACTGCAGCATGTGCAGAAATGGTCGGATGTGGAATGGGTAGGTAAAACCTCTCGCCTTTGTTACAGAACCTTAAATTTATGACCCCTTTGTTGGTTTAACAAGTGAAGGATAACGTTAATTGCTTAACTGTCAAGCTTCCATTGTACTCAAGAAGATTTACGACCGCAGCTGCAACTAAAACTACCAAGGAGTTGGGGTGGGGGAGAGGAGGCGGGGGAGCTCATTTGCATATGAATAGACATTCCATGAATATTAAGTGTTTTTCAATGCCTATTCTCCTACTACTATGCTTTTCTTGTTTCTGCTCACGATGATTTCTGTTTGAATGACATCACGATGGTACAAATAGTTTCTTTCATATGCAATGCAGGAGATACTTTAAAAGTATATTCCGCGCTTGTAGACCATTGTGTAGATAATAGTGCAAAATTATTTTCGCCGGGTGTCTTAAGCGATAAGTTGAATCAACTACCTTTTACGGGTACAAATCCTTACAGTCTTTCAACTAATACATGGCGCTCGATGGAAAATGCGCATTCGCTTACTCAATCCCTTAGCAGCGACATAGAGACCAGCTAGCTTGCATTTTAATGTTAGCAACTGAATGTATGAATAACATTAACACTTGGTATACATTAAAAAAAATCCACCAACCAAATAACCGTCTTAGTCCAGTAAAGCTGAAGTAGTGCAATAGACGATAGCTGAGGGATATTATGTCACCGAAATGTTGTATTGAACGAGTTTGAAAATGCACTGCCCAATTTCTTCAGAGCTTAGAAATTATGCAATGACAGCATAAATCCTCAGATTGCAAAATATTTTTTAAACACCCTTACTTAGATACCACTCCGCCGCCACCTGGATGCTGTCAATGCAGCGTCCTTCTGTCATCATTAATATTTCGCCTAAGGAAAAATCTTCTTTGTCTTCTCCGTTATATTTGCACACTTAAAATGCTAACATGGAGCGAGGAGAAAATATATCATTTTAATGCTAACATTCACCGAGCGGGTCAGATCAGGCGATTACGTCTCGGACAGCATTCTTGAGGTCCCAGGATCGATCCCCTGCGACCGCTCACTCCGGCCATGGGTTTTTCGTAATTTCCCCGGGTCCCCAGGTGAACGCTTGGATCGTTCATCTTCTACCACAACTCTCCTCCCTCTCATTTCCTGTACCCTCATCTTCAATGTTAACTGTTTCAGGGTTCTAGGACCAGGCGACGGTGTTCGGCGGGTTGCGGCTGGGCGGTGACTTGCGCTCTGTAAATGTTTTGTCCCTGGCGTCGCTGCGGTACCACTCAGTTAGGCCTCTCCCTAGCGTGGGGCTTCACTCCGGGGGGCCCTGGAGGTTGGTGGCTTGTGGGCAGGCACCTTGCGGCATCGGATGCGTTATATCTGGAAAGTTAGGGACCCCGTCCATCCTTGCGCCCGACGGCATTCGGATCTGGTCGCCCTTCGGGTCTCTCCCCTCATCCTTCCCTCCCAGAGGTCACGTTGGAAGCATAAAGGGACGACTGGCCTGCATGGGGCGCTCTGCCCGGTTCTGGAGGCCTCTCCGTGGTACGTACCCATTATAAAGAAAACAGGAAATTTTCAATACCATGTACTTAAATATTACTTTTGGTACATTCGCTATGTGTTTCGAAAAGCACTGTGTCTCCGCTGTCACAGGGAGGAATACGACACTGAAGGCGTTGTAGTACTCGCTATAGTCTTAAATCTTGGTCTGACTGCTCAGCTGTTAGCATGATCCCTATTTGCTTATCCTTGATCAAACTTTCTTTAATTTACCTACAAATGTAAGACAAAAATGATTAGCTATTTATTCTTTGAGGGTAAAATAAATCCTGAAACTTAGTAGTTCCTATATTTGGGTGGGGATTGAAGTATTTGCTTAATTGGCCTATGAGCTTCGGCTATTGTTCTAGCTTTGCCTGTGTTTGTCTGTGCCTGTAAGAAACCCTCAGAGCAAGAAAGGAAGGCGTTTTCTGTGACATAAGTGTTTTGTTTTGAAATTTTACATTAAGCTGTTATTCCTCTTCGTTTTATGGATGACCGAAACTTCACATCGCAGAGCAGATACTTGAGCATTTCGTGCCATGGTGAAGTATCGAAAATGGAAATAGGAAATGTCTGACTGCATATAACAACTAAAGGCGAGTAGGCAGTGTGCTGCATTCACACACCAATATGCACCGCAACCTGAATAGTAAACTACTTTTACAAAGCTAATTATCGTTTGGGTCAAACCCCACAACTTAAATTGAATTGACAATACTTTTGGGATTTTGCTGTGTAAACATCTAATAAGACTAACTTCCGGTTGAAAACTGATTTCATATAACGAAGCACGTAAATGTACCAAAGCTATGACCTGTTTGGATTTAACTTCGTAAGGAGGCGATGGGAGAAATTTTGCTAATTTTCAAGAAAAGATCGATTATTCCTTTTTGCAGAGGAATAATTTATATTCTTAGATTGATATACAGTACAAATTTTAAGAATCCCACGAAGCTTGAAGTTACTTTTAACCTTTTCATTCTTAACTGTGCATGTATCTGAGGAAACGCTGTCCCATTTCGTGGTCATCTACCATTAAGTTTAGTTTCTTCTTTCCTCGTGTGGGCATTGCTACTGCTTACATATTTTGGAATCTTTAATTTTTGTTCTATTACTTTGATACACTTTTAGTTTCTCTACGACGTAAATAGTAGGTAGAGAAGTACTGCATTCCACCCAACAAATTTGCTACCAAGATTTCAACGGAAATACTTGTTTTGAGGCTCCCTGAATAAAAAAAACATTTTTAGAAAAAAGGTCTGTGTGTGGGGGGGGGGAGGTCTGGAAACAGCTTAACTGAAAAACGAAAAGTCGGATAAACGCCAAACTTGGTATTTAAGTTTAGTACTTTCCACACATGCAACAGAAAGATTTTCAGAAAAATCGCTCACCAAACTACGCTTTACATGGAAAATTGTTCGATTCTTTTATTTTATAAAAAGTTACTATAACGCTTTTGATTAAAATGCATATATTAAAGATATTTACCTGAAAATAAAATGTACAATCTGAATTTTCTGGGAAGAGCCTTTGAAGTTCTCTTCATTCGGAAGGAATTTCGTACAATCATGTGTAACTGGTAAACGTTAAGCAATAGAGGAAACGTACTACACAAAAAATGCATATCTCTTTAATGTACACAATTTATTTCAAATAACCCTTTTTCGTAGCACCAGCTTTTTCCGATATATCCGTTATTAATGTTTAGAAATGTTGAATACTTAGCTACTCCTTTAAAGTTCTGTGGGTTTTTAATTGTTTCTCGAGATGTCATGGAATGAGTATGGAATTTTAAGGCCATCGTATAGCGTCCATTTAAAGATTTTATATCGCTATTCCCTTTATATCTATAACGAAATGTGTGTTGCAATTATTGCTAGAAAGGTTTATCTCGATTAAAATGAAGTAAATTGGGAAATACACTTACGTAAGAATAATTTTTATACCCATTAATAAACGATCGAGTAGTAAAATACATGTGAATGTAAACTCAGTTTTTTTTAATTGCACTGAATTTAAGGTTGTTAAATGTGTGATGTTTACAAAACCTTTTACTTGTATTTAACACAGATATGTTTTTAATAACACATGAAATTGCGATACAAATGCGTTTGGATCTAATGGAAATAATTTAATTGAGATTTATTTATCCACGCTCTTTAACTACTTTGGTCCTTGGGAAGAAATATCAACTGAATCTCCTCATTAACCTCAATGTTTACTACCTAACAAATTTCTCGTTCAGTTTAAATCTCGCGTGCATATCATTGTCACATTATCATATTTATTTATATAGTCAATTTTTAAACATATTCTTAACATTCCCCTCCGTCTCTGCCTCCAGTGATGCTCAATATTAGCTAGCTCTTAATATTTGCAAGTTATATAATACTGTCGCAGGCCATGCACAGTCTCCTGAATCGTATACTACGTACTCTAGCTCAAACCTCAGTTGGGTTAAGCAGACTGGCGAGGTTTCTATGGGGATTTTCGTCAGTATCTAGGATGAATACCAAGCAGTTTCATGTGCGTGCCCTAATTGTTGTAATCATTTCAGTGTTTCTTTTATCGTCCAAAATCATATGGCCTTAAAAGGAGCTAATTCCTAACTACGAACGTATGGAGTGCTTCCATTTTTCAGCTTCATGCTTGCAAAGAATGACCTTAACATGGTTTAAGTATGGCAGAGCAGGTTTTCTTTCACTTGCAGAGCACCAAAGCGAGACTTACAATTAAATATGTTCTAAGTGCACAAAAAATACAAAACTTTTAAGGTGAAATTAAAAGAGAAGGATCTATTAAGGAACTGAGAGAATAACTCACCTCGTTTTTTCTTTCAGTCAATAGATCGGAAAGCCTTTTTGGGCGAAACAGTAGCTGTCTGGATCACGTGAAAAAATATCAGTTCTATTCCACTTGAGGCAGGGCGGGACTTGAGATGAATTAGAAACGTGGAAAATGTAGCAGGGGTGGAGTTGGAGTTGGGTCGGTGGCGGGAGAGGAAAAAAATGTAATAATGAAACAGGGAGACAAGCTCGGCTTCCAACCAAGCGAATGAAAAATTATACAATATGCATTGTAGTGTATGTGGCACAAAAATTATCTGCGCGAAAACGTGATGGCAGAACGAGGCAACGGCAAAGACCTCACAACTTTATATTAACCCTTTCGTTCTGCGTCTTCTATATTTCCTCAATGTGATTGTGTCTCGGATTTGTTTAACAAACGTCTCGCACTTATAATACTTTGAGAGCATGAGAATACTTTAAAATATAGAGTAGGGTAAAACAGAGATAGCAAGATAAAGCAATGCATAGGTGAGGTTTAAAAAAGCTAACAGTTTAATCATAGAGTGTACACTAATCTGTTTTGAAATATATTTGGGACAGTAAAATCATATTATGTAATTAATAATATCTTGAAAGCTTGTTTTCTTTCTAAAACTTTAATCAGTTTTGCAGTAAATACGGTGTTTCAGCTAATTTCAAAATGATTTTCTCACGTATAAGAGAAACCAATGAATAAAAGTTTGCTCTTATGCAAACAACTACATATATTAGTTCCTGTTAATTTAGTGAAAGCTATCAAGGTACTATAATGTCAAAAGTTTTAATTGTAACTGACATTTTATCTGCAGATTTTGATTCCATACAAGTAAGAAGCAGATTTTGTCCGAAAAATCTTAATTAATCCCTCCTTTTCATAACATACTTAACAAAACTGAAAAGCATCATATTTAATCGCTTGAAAAGTATAGCATATATATATCATCCTGCTCGCCAGATGCTAATGCCAATTTTGTGTGTGCATTTTAGTCAAACACTCTTTTTTGTTTTAACTACTTAAGGGGCCACTGCTTAATAGGTTATAGGAGATTTTGACACTAATGCAAGTTCACTTAACCAAGAATCCTCTGTTATCGGAATTTCAATGAATTCAGTGCGTAAACAAAATGACAGTACCATTGACATACAAGCATTCAATCTATTACTGCGCAATAATTTATTTCAATTATGTTAAATACTTCATTAAGTACATGAATGTTAATTAGAGAGTGTTTAGACCATATTTAGAAACTAATGTCCTAATGAGGGTTTGGAATAGCAAAAAAGTTAACCTTAAAGCATGATCTTGATAATCTCCACTAAACATAAATTAAAAATTACGAACTCCCATTTTCTTCCTGCTTAAATTTAACTTTATTTGAACCATTATTCCCTTACACTCGTTTTCCAGATAAGCAGCTCCAAATTTAAACAAAATAATAATATAAACAAAAACCACATATGTAAAAGGCCGCTCTAGAAGCTTTTTTATTTTTTGCTCTGAATGCAAGGTATTGGAATAAGAAATAAACAGCAGACGTTTTATGTGCCGTCAAAATGTATTCTTTTCTAATTATTCAAATCTGAATATGCAGTGACGCGCAAAATTGTATTATAATGTACGATAATCAAAGCACGCCATTCAAGATAAATGTCCTTCTACTAAATCAATAGGTCACTTTGTATAGTTAGTCTGAAGAACAAAACCATTACTGCTATTTTTAATACAACTTATTTTTACAGATGGAGTGACCAGCATTTTAAGCACGATCAAGTATACTTTGAAAATTAACGCAGAGGCGCGAAGGTGCACGAGGAGCTATTTAAACTTCATACTCTGTTAAACTTCGGTTTTGGTTTTCATTCATATCCCCTATTTTAAACGTTTTAAGTAACCTTCAAACATTTAGGAAAACATTTTCAGTGAACAAAGTTGACAATTTAAAGAAATGGAACTATATTCAGTGGAGCGGACCTTAATATATCTACATGCGTAGAGTACCATTCTCTGACATCCACTCACTATTTCCCTCCTTGTATAAACCCTCCATATCAAGGGTGGCGAAAACACCTTCCTTCCGCGAGTAACCAAATATGCAACACGCACTGCATCACTCAGCAGCACGTGAAAAGCAAATGGGAATGTAGCAGAGAGGGAACGGCGCCTGCGAGTCAAAATAACTCGCGAGTCACGTTTTCGCCACCTCTGCTCTATATTAAGGCTTCTTTTTCTCTACTGATATAGATACCTAATAGCTACTTAACGCAGTGCGTTCAAACATTGCATATGTCAAATATAAACACTGAGTTCAGAAACACCAGTTGTGTAACCCTGTTACGCATTTTTTTTTTTTGCTCACTAAGTTTCGTCACTACGTAATATATAATGGATATTTCGCTCTCGTATGTGCTGAGGATTATGAAAAACAAGCATTCTCAATTCGCACACAAGTCACTGGAAGCATAAAGCAAGAAAGGTCTTAATTTAAAGCAGTATGGTTTTTGTACAACGAAAACAATAAGCAGTTAATCATGCAACATAATGCATCAATGCAACTGTTCTCAAACTGTAGGGTAGGTAAGTTTACCAAGCATATATTTTGAACGTTTTAAGTTTATTTGTAGAATCAGGAAATGCAGCTAAACTTATATCTTTGTAAGGAATACTCCTCTCGTTCGAAACAGGGACCTGATTTGCATTTAACGACTATCTGCTTCTGAAAACTTGAAGCTGTTTTCGCTCCAAGTCATATTCAGGGCCATTTTCGAGTGCTAGAGGTTTGAGCGGTCGAACGATCGGTCTTGTGCTCATGTCATGTACCACTCAGCAGCGTCTTAAACCAGCTTCTCTCTATAATGTTGCACCAGTCCAATTCTTGCGTTCATTCCAAGCATCGAGAAAGAGGCTGATCGCTCAAAACTTTGACGCTCCAAATCCAAATGGCGCTCTCTGTCTCTGTCTCTGTCTCTGTCTCTCTCTCTGTCTCTCTCTCTCTCTGTTGTAGTCCAGCTTTTCCTATTTTTACGTTTATTCCAAGCATCGAAAAAGAGGGTGATCGCTCAAAAGTTGACGCTCGAAATCCCAAATTGCGCGCCCCTCTCTCCCACCCACCCTCTTTCTCTCCCTCCATCCCTTCCTCTCTCCTTCTCCCTCTCTCTTTCTTTGTTTTAGCCTAGTTTCTCCTATTCTTTCGCTCATTACAAGTATCGGGAAGGAGGCTGATCTTGAACTTTTGAAATCGGATATTGCTATCCCTCTCTCCTCTCTCTCTCTCTCTCTCTCTGATATTGTCCAGCTTCTCCAAATCTTACGTTCCTTATAAGCGTTTAGACGGTGGCCTGGTCGTACAAAACCACTTCAAGTTTTTTAGAATTACTTACGCAACCTCAGCTAGTTCCTGCTGAAACCACCAAAGAATTCCTAGTTTCCAACGAGTGGAGCGTTCCTTGTTAGAAAGACGTTTAAGAATAGAAGCTTTAATTGTGACGATCTTGAAAACAACCAGTTACTCGTTGACTTCACAGGTAAAACATGCGTGTGATCAGTTCGAAAACCCTAAGGCAATGTTTTTATTACTGCTCATTTTGATATACTTTGATAAAACTCATTTTAATAAACCCATTGAGAGAGAAGGAATTGTTAACAAGTTAATTTGAATTCACAATTCTATTACCAGAAAAAAAAACGAGGAATGTTATGCTAATTACAGCTTGTACATAAAAACAAACTAGTTTTAACCAAATAAAAATTAATACCTGAAAATTTGCTGGTTCTTTGTCTTGTTTGAGCGACCCCTATAAAAGTTATCGAATCCCTGAATTATACTAATAAATTTCTGCTATTGACCGAAGATACCACACTCACATCTCTCTCTCTCTCTCTCTCTCTCTCTGTCTCTCTCATAAACCTTTAGCGAGAATGAGTTACAATTGCTCTATAGTTCAACTAAGTCAAAATTATGTCTACCTAGTCCCCAATTGGAGGTTTATAATACAGCTTAAAGCATATTTTGTTTCTCAAAAGACGAGCCTTGAAAATCAAAACTTCCTGTTCGATAGTAATTGGAATACATATGTTAGAGAACTGAACATTTTCTGCTTAAATTCATATTTCCAATACTATTATCTGTGCTCCGGTTTGCGTGTTTAGCCACCCTGTATCTTCATTTTGTCCGACACATAAAACTCTCTCTCCTCTGCAGACGTTTTACTAAATTGCTTCTTGGTAACCTTTAGCAACTACGTAACAATCTTCGGGCACTCTAGAGAGCACTGAAAGTGGCGATCTTGTTACTGAAATTATTAACTCACGAACCTACTCTCAGGTGATAATAAGAAATGTGGGATATTTAATACATCCAGTACTTTCTTAAATCCCTCCACTGTTTAAGAATTCGCCCAAGCAAGTTATGAACACACATCACAGTGTTTTATTTCTCTCTAGTGGCAACGGCTTCATAAGCTTGAATAAGGAATAAAATTAACTGGTTATGGTAATGCTCCAAGAAATTGTTTATTTTCCAGCAGCGAAGTCATTGCTCTTAGCCGAAGCAGCAGTATATGAAATACTTCCCAAAGTAACTACATGATAATTCGTTTCTTCATACTTCATTGCTCTAAGCGAGCAGTCATCAGTTTCTATTTAAATGTTTAAAACCGAAATATTGTAAGAATACCCCATCACAACAATACGCAGTATACCATACATTATATGTATATCCAGTGCACCATTATGCTTTTGATGGCCATCCGGTAGTATACACATATTCCATAAAAGTTTATAGAGTGCTTACCTTCCCTTCATAACAGGAGTGGCAAAAAGATTATTTATGGTTATATTTTGACTTATATGCCTCCCAGCTTGAAATTCTCATCACAGTATCAAGGGAATATAAAACATGAATACATTGTTTGTATTAACTTCCCGGACTTTAAATCATTGAACATACTGAGGTTTTGGTTCTCTGAATAAAGTAACTGTGCCATTAGAACATACTTTGCTGTATATCACTCAAAATGTTATTTTGGAATGATAGATGCCAACTGTGAATCTGTTCCCGCCGTTGATGTATAAATAGGAAATTAGGAAAATAGGTATGAATAACTGTGTTAAATGATTTGTAATAGTATTTTACTATACAATTCAGCTAAGTGCATAATTGGATAACGAGAAAAACTTACAAAATACGGGATGAACTCGAATATTTTCTGTTTCCGAGATTCTCCAATTCACTTAAAGCATTTATATTGCAATGATTCTTTTCGACGATAGTAAATAATATAAACGATGTTTACGAGAAAATAAACTCAATTACTACCAGCTGTTGAATGTTGGTTCCAGTAGCATGGTCGCCAACACTAAACTTAATGGTGATCGATTATCCATGTCTTATTGTTGACCAGTCAATTATTTGCAGCTTATACATTGCTGTTGTATGAGTTATATCGCAAGTAACTACAACAAATAAAAAGAAGGTAAATATCCATTTAAGATTGAAATTTTGAAATACAGCTATCAAATATAACAACATTCAATGTCTGCAATAGTAAATATATGTAAAGTTACAGGATTTAATATATTTCAGGCAGGTAGGTTAGCATATCATCGGCTCTGTCTTCAGGAAGTTCAACCTGAATTCATGGTGAACATGACAACATAGATAGTAAGTGAACCAAACAAGTACTATCATGAAAAAGAGTACGTGTGCATATAACGAGTACTCAAATGTTTGTAATTAGTTAATTATATTTTCAATTTAAGATAAAAGTCATGCATTACGCGAAAGCTGATGAGAGGTGCATAATACACATCTGGAAACGAAGAGTTCACTCTTTGTTTTCATGTGCCGCGTTCTAGGTATAAAACGCAAATCATACAGTAATCTGAAATAGTCCATTCAGGCAAGTATTGCAAGGTGTTTCTACAGGCACACAACAAATGGTAATTGTTCTATACCTTCCAAATACAATACTTCCCATTATAGATTTTACAATACGTATATAAAGCATTTGTTTTGTAAGCTGCATTTATATACAGTTGAGTTTGGTTATTGTGAGCATTTTGTTAATCGTGGTAGCAATCGGATTTTACTTTTAAAGAATTGTTATGATTGAAGGTAATACATCCAATGAATAATATTGTACCCACTTGCCCCTTAATGCTACGATTCTTAACCTTCTTCAACCATAAAAACCTTATCCGTGGATAAAAAGGTGTTACTGCATATTAGAATTCAAGTTTACAGATATGTCGTAGCATTTCCGGTGAGTAGTAATAAAAGGCGGCTACGACTACACGCTCAGATGCCGACAACTGATAACATGTCATGTGATATCCTTTGTTCTGTGCCGCCGACTCCCGCCCCCTTCTTTGTGTGCTGACCCGAAAAGCCGCCGACAACGCCCCTCCATTATGTGTTACTGTCATACCGCCAGAGAGAGGTGTAGAACAAAGGGCTATTATCCTTTGTGTGCTTGAGTAAATACCGCCCAGCAGAGATTAAGAACAATAGGCTATTGCCCTTGGTGTGCTCGGCAGAATAACTCCTGGACATAGGAGAACAATGGGCTATTGTGCTCGCACGAGGACCACAAGGTATTGTTCTCTCCGCTAATGGAGGTGGGACTTTTTGTGCTGCTGATGACAGCAGCCGGAGATCGTGGAAAAATGGGTTATTGTTTTCGTCGCGTGTGGCCGCCCCCGCAAATCGCTGTAGGAGATAATTGTGTCAATCAATCAGGTAATGTTCGTCCATGCATAACATTGTCTAACATTATTGAAGAAAGAATTGAGGGTTTATATTGCTGACGTCCTGGCATCGGGCCTCTAAAGAGCTGGACGCAAACCCACCATCGAAGTATCCCCACCGCATGTATCTTGATTGAGTAATGCAACTAAACGCTGCTCGTCGTTCGACGAATACAATTAAGTATTTTTGATTGATTAAAGTAAATAAGTGTATATGAATTGACTCACGCACCTGGTTGCCATCGTATGTGTGTATGTGTGTTAAGGTGATTATTACGCGTCTATGGTTATTACGACTAATAACACTTGTTTAATTCTACTTTTGAGAGAAATTTTATGGGGGGGGATTTTCAGAATATTACATCACTTAGATGAATCCATGACTGAAAGGACAGAGTTGGCGTAAATGGCTAACACGAGACGTTAACGAGTTATTCTTTCACTGAAAAACCGAGCGCACGAGGTCCATCTCGTGTACGGTGCTCCGCTCGACTAATGAACTCTCGGATCTACAGGCATGGACTGCCTCGTTTCCCCTCCCAAACACTCCTTTCCTCTCCATGCCACTCACGGTCTCTCGCGTGCTCTCTAGGTGACAGCAACGAAGCTGCGGTCTTCCGGCCAGGGAGGAAGGAGCCGGAACTTCGCCATATTGGGTTTAACAAGCGGATGGCGGCCATGTTTGGTTCCCGGGAAATAGCTCGCATAAATCATTTGAAGGGTGATAAGGAACATCGCGCTTGAAGATATTTTTCTAAGGTTTGTTTACACGTAGGGCTGGCTGTGAAAAACAAATAAATACGGGTTAACATTATAGTTAAATACTACATACGTTATTTATAAATAAATAATGAACTAAATAAATAATGGAATATGGTGAGTGCCCTAAACAAAACAACTACCTTGTTACTCCTATAATTAGCGCTAGTTAAAGAACGCGCATAAATAAACGTCAATAGAAATATATAACTACGGTCGAGGTAAACTACAGGGCAGGGACCTTAAAACAGATGTTGTCGATAAAGTACTCCACCCGCAGTACAAGCATACGCATAGGCATGGACTTTAAAGTAGACGTTGTCGATAAAGTACCACACTGTCAGCGCAAGCATACGCGTACGCAGGGACTTTAAAACAGGCGTTGTCAATAAAGCACTCCACCCACAGCGATATCACGCACATAGGCATGGACTTTAAAACAGGCTTTGGCAATAAAGCACTCCACGCGCATAGGCGTGGACTTTAAAACAGATGTTGTCGATAATGTACCACACTGCCAGCGCAAGCACACGCGTATGCAGGGACTTTAAAACAGTCATTGCCGGTAAAAACTGCATCCATCAAGATAGCACACACTCCCTCTCTCCTTTGCAGGTAGGAACTTTAAAATAGACGTTGTCGATAAAGTACCACACTGCCAGCGCAAGCACACGCGTAGGCAGGGACTTTAAAACAGTCATTGCCGGTAAAAAGAACGCATCCATCACACAAGCACACACTCTCTCTCTCACTCTGTACATTACGCCAGAGACGCCAAAGATTTATATAGCGGTTTACACCCCCTTTCTAAAATACGTTGTACACCCTTGAAGATGGAAAAGCTGGCATCGGGAAACTCCCGCCTAGTGGACGAGATTCTTGAGGAGAGATAGCATATAAAGCGAGTGTGTCAAATTTAACGCCTGAGTGGGTTTTTAGCAATAGACGCCAGGAATTACATCCAGAGAAACAACGATAATATCTTTTCATTACTGTCGCTAAAATTATATTATCGTCACGAAAGCTTCTTTGTTTGTTTCATTTAACCAGACTGGTGTTTCAGCCGCCATATATAAAAATTATTGGTTCCAGCATCATTCCAATGTAATAAAAAATATCAGACTTCTCTGAGAGATAGCGTGTATATTCACATTCGAGCGGACCCGAGTTCGAATCTCGGTTAGGTGATTTACCGTGCAAGGGCAAGCCCTCCCATTAACGATCTTTATAAGCGTTAGTGTAATATATTTCCTGGAGGGTATGATGCATTGATCCTGTATAACGCTGTACTTAAACATTCGTTAGTTTCGCAATTATTATGATTATTATTATCATCTATTCTCTTTTATTCCGTAAAAAAATAAAAGACCAGTGTAACACCCGTGATTGTTTAGTTATGCAGCGTCTAAAACGGTATTGAATAACTGAGGGAAATCGAACTCTGAACTCAAATTAAAAAATACATGGACTTTTAAAACAGGCATTTCTTTATTAGTAAATATATAATATAGGGCGAGAACTTTTAAAACGCCCTCCCTTCGAAAGATAGTTTGGCTACTCTAGCAGAGAGATCGAACCATTACGAAGACTTCTAATATAAATTTGATATTTGTTTAAAATCTTTTTCACCAGTGGTCTTCGAGAAATTTGACAATGAGTTTTTCAGTTGTACACCCCTTGCAAAAATATTTTTATACCCCTGAAGAGGTATATTTTAGGTATTTTTATACCTCGTCTCGCAAAATTCCCGGTAGCAGGATATCATCCTACAGATATTAACGGACAATGGCAAACGTTTCCCTTTAAGCGTCTTTATAAGCGCAGGTGTGTATTGTGTTTTTAAAATGATTTTTCATTCGCCTGAAAAGACCGTTCTTATCGGAAAAACCCTGCGCATATAGGCGATGGTGTAAACATTCTAACTCGTTTAGACACATTTTGTTTATATTCTCCTAAAGTACAAGAATTGTTTGCATGATACCGATAATAAACTGATTTTTTCTATAGAACGTAAAAAAAGAAATATGATTTGGAGAGGGTGATTAGAAGAGTATGGTATTTAGAATTAAACTGGGAGAAAGAATTCAACATAAGCATTCAGGTGTATCACCACAGATATTTCTCTTCATGCGTCTTTGAGGCAAACCAGGTTTTACGGTCTGCTTTATACATGAATGAAATACTTGATGAATGACAGTCTTAGTTAACATGAGTAAAAGGTGTTTAAATCCTGTTTTGATAAAAACAGATTCGTTGTAACGTGCGAGGTTTGAATTCGAGAGGTCACCGGTTCGATTCCCGGTGACCACCCTGACTGACTTTAGTACCTGCATGAAGGTCTACAGATACATAGATACAGGGCAAGCACTCCTATTTACGGTCTTTATAACCGCGGATGAACTATTTCCTAGCTCGTATTGTGTATAGATCCTGTATAACACCCTACTTAATCATTCGTAACCTTCGAAATTCTTCTTCTTATTATTATTATTATTATTATTATCATTATTATCATCATTATTACCGTCAAGAAAGCTTATTTATTTTATTTCATTTTAACACACTGATATTTTAGTCTCCATACCTAAAATTACACGATCCCTACACCGCAAAAGGAAAATTACATCAACAGAAACAATACTTTCTTTCTTTCGTTATTTTCACTCTAAAATTATTATTAAATAATACGTTTTTATACATTCATATATGAGGTTGCAATTCCAGGTGGTGGCATAAATGCCATCACTCACATTCATATCATGATAAAATAATGCTTTGATCGTAGACGGGTGCTTCAAATATAATACGGGAGCGAATATTTTGGTAATAATAAGTATTGAATTTTAGCAATAATGTAAAAAAATATTGTTTTCTTTTCTAGCGTCATACTCTGAAGGATTTTCCCCTACAGAACTGTGGCGTGATCTAGGAATTTCCCCCCAAAATGTTCAAACGCGTTTTATGAAATACCCCCTGAGCGAGTCTAGCTCCCCCACATGCTCGATGGGTTGGAGTAGCCAATCAAAGTCGATTTATTATATACCGTCACACTTCTCGCATATATTTTTATATTACAAAAAGAGAGATATATTAGCCTACTTCACCGGAAAATCTTACAGTTTCTGGACCGAAATTGTGGCGTTCGGATCTCTTCAGGCTTTACCTCACGTCGTGAAATTTCATCAAGCATCATGGCTGGTAAGTTGTAAAAGCACTTCATTTACTTTAAAAGTTAACTTATTACTCACTACATTTAACTTATAATTACGTTTTTGTTTTCAATGTCGAGCATTTATACCCAAATAGTTGAACATTCTACAGTTAATAGCTAGCCGCGTGAATTCATTTGCTCAGAAAATGTGAAAAGTTTAGTTAAGTATACATTTAAGCAAGCTTATCATTTCATATGTTTAAATACGAGATTTCACCGAGTGAATCATATTCCTTTGTAGACAAAATACAATTATATGTAGCCAAATGCGCGAATTCATTTCTACAAAAATGTGAACAGTTTAGTTAAGTATTAATTTTTTGAAGAAAACTTATTATTCCGTGTGTTTAAATATGGGATTTCACTGAGTGAATTATATTCATCCTTAGAGAAAAATACACTTATTTGTAGCTACCTGCGTGAATTCATTTCTCCAAAAAAATGTGAACATTTTAGTTATGTATTCATTCTTTAAGCAAACTTATTATTCCATGTGTTTAAATACGGGATTTCACAGTGTGAATTATATTCCTTTTAGAAAAAATATAATTATTTGAATAGCAACCGTATGGAATAAAAAATGTTCTTTATATGCAATACAAATTTCTTCGGAGGGTGACCGACGGGATTCGAAGCCGGGCCTTTAGATTGCACGCCTCGGTAGAACATTCTTCAGTTAATAGCTATTCGGACATGTTTCTTTTCCCTAACGCATTCATTTAGTGAAAACCTTTAATCTGTTTCCATTACGTTAAAAGAGATATTTTCCATGACTGGGTCGAATAATAAATGTTCTTTATTTGCATAGAAATTTCTTGCTGGTTAAAATACGTCGACATTTCCATGTATATAGGCTATTCCCCATAAATTAAATTAACTTAATAATATAGCTTATCTTTTTTAAAATAAATAAATGAAATCTAACGCGCAAATTACATGTTTTCAGCATTCAGATCTGCTAATGTAGCTGAAGCCTACAATCAGCTCCAGCAATATACTCGTCGCCGACAGCAGGACATTCCGCGAATAACGTGATGATTCAGGAGTCCGATCATTATGGATGGGGTCCTGCCCCCTGCATGCAACAACCACCGAATGGTAACTATCCTTCAGTGTTTTGGAAAATTAATGTAACAACTAATCATTATTAACTTCTTGTTCATATGCTTTACTATTATTATTATTATTATTATTATTATTATTATTATTATTATTATTATTATTATTATTATTATTATTATATTTCCAGGGAGTGGACTTTATTTCAGAACGGGTCTTGTTCAACACACGGCCGCTCCACCGCCGCCACCAGGCTCCCAGACCTTCCCGGTACCAACTCGTCAGAGATGGGGCCCTGCCCCATACATGCAGCAACCCCCGAACGCTAAGAATTCTTAAACATTTTATGAAGTTGTTTTATACGTTCTATACTATTATTATTATTATTATTAATATTATTATTCCAGGGATCGGACTTTATTTCGGTACTGGTCTTGTTCAACACGCGACCGCTTCACCGTCACCCTTCCCTGCACCGAATCTTCACGGTTGGGGCCTGGCCCCATACATACAGCAACCGGCAAATGGTAAGAATTCTTAAACATTTTATGAAAATCTTTTACACATGCTATATTATTATTATTATTATTATTATTATTATTATTATTATTATTATTATTATTATTCCAGGGAGTGGATCTTATTTCGGGAAGGGTCTGTTCAACACGCGGTCGCTCCACCGACGCCACCAGGCTCCCAGACCTTCCCGATACCAATCTGTCAGGGATGGGGCCCTTCCCCATACATGCAACAACCCCCGAAGACTAAGAATTTCTAAGCATTTTATGAAGTTCTTTTGCACATTCTATACTATTATTATTATTATTATTATTATTATTATTCCAGGGAGCAGACTTTATTTCGGGACGGGTCTCGTTCAACATGCGGCCGCTCCACCGCCGCCAACAGGCTTCCAGACCTTCCCGGTAGCAAATTATCACGGGTGGGGCCCTGCCCCGTACATGCAGCAACCGCCAAATGCTAAGAATTCTTAAACATTTTATGAAGTTCTTTTACACATTCTATACTATTACTATTATTATGATTATTATTATTCCAGGGAGCGGACTTTATTTCGGAACGGGTGTCGTTCAACACGCGACCACTGCACCATCCGTCTTTCCTGCACCGAATCAGCACGGATGGAACCGTGCTCCATACATGCAGCAACCACCGAATGGTAATAATTCTTCAGTGTTTAAAAAATATTAATGTAACAAAATCATATTAGCATCCCTTTACATTTGCTATATTATTGTTATTCCAGGAAATGTTGTGGCTGACGAGGGAAACTAGCCCATGGACATTGCAACACAGAGCTCAGCGTCGCAGTAGATGGTTGATGAAGTCTCAGGCGCTGCACTGTCAGCCTCCTCATCGCCCGACATGCCTGTGGAATCTGTAGCCGCTGTAGCCTCAACCTCCTCATCATCCAACGCAATTGATGAAGCCGTTGCACCGTCAACCTCCTCTTCATCCAATATTTCAGCACCCGTGAACGGGAAGAGAGCACAGATATCGGACGGAAGCGAGCAACATACTGTTAAAAAAGTCAAGGTTAGTGCTAGCAATTGTCAGATCTTGAATGCAATACTATCTAATCGGCATTCAAATGATGTAGTTTAATAGTAAAATAGAAAATACATTAAAATAGTTGACCTCGGAGACTTTTTAGATGAGAGCAAGGAGCTTATAATTAAAGAAGCGAAAACGTTTTGATGAAAAGCAGGAGTGGATTGAAAATGAATTGTTCCATGGAACTTAAATATGTAATTTATAAACCTGATGAAGAGGCGCACTTTTCCTCCTTCTTTAATTCTAAGCCAGCGCTGATACTTCCGTCAAGCGACCTCAATGAGATCTTTTCTTCGATTGCGTGGGATATTTTAGAAAACATTTCAAAATTTGAGCGGGGAGCATCGTCGAAGTCCTTGTTAGACATACCTAACCAGGTGATGAGCTCTACATACTATGACAATCTACATGCAGCATCGTATATTGAATTGCCTCTAAAAATCGGAAATAAGTATGCAGTGATAAATATAAAGAATGAAGACAATTTCTGCTTTGCATGGTGCATGCTAGCGTCTAAATACCCCGCGAAGAGAAATGGATGTAGAACCACAGTATACCCCTTTAAAAAGCAGAATAATGGAGTATTAATTTCAGAGTTTGGTATAGAAGCGAATGAGAACATTATTCCTCTATACCAAACAGCTGAAAAGAAGCAGCACCACGTCAATCTGCTGTATACTGAACAAGAGGATAAGTTCCACTACTGCCTGATTAATAATTTGTCTAGACTTGAAAGCAGTCAAGTCACGAAACATAAGGCTATAATATGGGCATGTGCGGTATATCTCAAGAGGTGTGCTTCTGAGAAGGCTCTGGAAACACACAGATTAAGATGCGGAAAATGCCAGCTGCTTAAAATGCCTAAACAGGATGACTGCATTGAATTTAAAGCATTCTCCAAAAGTGTTCCTGTACCTTTTGTCATATATGCTGGCACTGAATCTGTTCTGGCAAAGGTCCACTCTTGCGAGCCCTAAAGCAACTCGAGTTGAACCGGAGCCTTTCAAGAAAAGAAAGAATGTCTATTGCCTTAAAGCTGGTATGTAGACATGACGAGGCATTGTCGAAATTCTTTCTCTTCAGAGGTCCAAATGACATTGATGACTTCTTCAAGCAATTTAAATAAATTGCTGATGATTTCATCGATGTGCATTCTAAACCTAAACCTATGGATATATCCCCTGAAAAGACACACAATTTCGATAATGCCTCTGAGCTTCATATATGCCTTGGCACCTTCACTATGAGCGATTTGTGCGTTAGGGATCACGATCATGTGACTGGGGAATTTCTGGGTGCTGCTCATAAAAGATGTAATTTAAATAGAAACGTCCCTGCTTTTATACAGATCTTTATTCATTGCCTATCTAATTATGACGGTCACTTACTGATAAGGCACCTGGCATATGATAATAAACACATATCATGCATAGCTCAAAGTGGTCAAAGGTATCTAGCGTTTAGCAAAAGTTACAAGAACATCAGCTTCAGGTATCTGGACAGCTTTAAGTTTCTTGACCAGAAGCTGTCGAGCCTGGCTGACATGCTGGAGGACAGTGTCTTTAAAATAACCATGGCAGAATATCCTGTTCAAAAGCATTTTAAGCTGGCAACAAGCATGGGGGATATTCCCCTATAACTATGTGTCAAGCTTTGCAAAGCTTGAAGAAACAGCTCTACCGCCAAAGGAGGCCTTCTACAGCACTCTGACAGTCACATCACCGAGGAGGAATACAGGCATTCTGTAAAAGTCTGGGATCCGGAATCGCGGGGAATACCGCGATCTATATCTCAAAACATATATACTGCTCTTGGCAGATATTTTTTAAAAGTTTCGAGATCTCATCCTGGGAATGTATAAACTTGAACCATAATGGTTTTATACATTACCAGGACTTGCCTTTGATGCAATGTTGAAGAGAACAAAGGCAAAACTATCTTTAATATCTGACAAGAGCATGCTGGAGTTTTTCGAGTCGTGTATTAAAGGTGGACTGTGCACTGTGGTGAAGGGATACACCAAAACTAACCACAGATATATGTCCAGCGTTGACCAGCATGCTCCTGCTAAGCACCTGTCCTATTGGGACATTAAAACTTTATATGGTGCCTCAATGATATCGGCCCTCCCCTATAAAAACCTGAAATGACTCACCAGGGAAGAAATTGAGAATATTAGTTTCATGGATATCAAAGAAGATTCGGAGACTGGCTATGTGCTAGAAGTAGATATCGAATGCCCTGACCATATCCAGGACGCCCATAACGAGATTCCTTTCTGCCCACAAAGCGCGACACCACCGAATGGCCAATACAAGAAACTGCTTGCAACATTAGATAAGAAAATCAAATATGTCTCGCACTACAGGGTGTGGCAGCAGTGTATCGGGCATGGTCTAACTGTGAGACATATTCACAGGCTGGTGTCTTACGACCAGACTAACTGGCTAAAGACATATATCGACGCCAATGCAAGGAAGGGAGCTCAAGAAAAATCAAAATTTGGACAAAACCTTTGGAAAAAATGAATAATGCGGTATACGGGAAATTTATAGGGAATGTAAGAAAGTACACAGATTTAAAAATAGTTGTCAAATGGGAACAAGCAAAGACGTTGACAGCACGCAGCACTTATCTACGCACCATCATTTTCGAAGAAAGTCTTGTAGGCATCGAACTGGGCAGATAGAAGGTGCATATGAATGTGTCAATATACATTGGGCATGTAATTTTAGAAATTTCTAAATTTATAATGTATGACTTTTATATCATGAAAGCAAATTTGAAAGACTTGCTGCTGAATTACATGGATACAGACTCGTTCATTTTTGAAACGAGTTCCAATATCCATGAATTCATCAGGGAGAAGACTCAATATTTCGACACTTCAAACTTTGAAAAAGATAATGCATATGGCATTCAGCAAGCCAACAAGAAAAAGATTGGCTTTTTCAATGGATGAATTGGGTGGCGTCGTTATGGAAGAGTATGTCGGTATCAGGGTAAAATTATATGCATACAAATACAGCGGGCAGACAATAAAGAAAGCAAAGGTCATCACCATGGCGGGTATGGAGAAAATATATTTCGGCCATTACTTTGAATGCTTAAAGGATCACCGCCTAAAAGTTTATTCACTCCAAAAAATATTTCGTAGGAAAACCACAAAATTACCACTATTAAAACAAACAAATTGGCGTCAAAGGGTGTGACGACAAGAGGAAGCTGATAGAAGTAACCTATAAGACTCTAACCTGGGGCCATTATTCCCTTTGACCTGGCGATTGCTAGTGCCCACCTTTGTAAAAATGTAAATAATGTATAAAAACAGATAGCTTTTAAATATATGAGGGTTTTTGTATTACATTTCCCTCATGTGATTTCTTAATGATGTATACAGTTTCGTATTTATTTCAAGTGTGAGGATTTTTATGTATTGCTTTTCCCTCTGATGATTTCTTAATGATCTATATGCTTTCATATTCATTTCAAGTGAGTGTGAGGGTTTCTTATGTATTAGCTTTCCCTCAGTTGATTTTAATATCGTATATAGCTTCATATTCCTTTCAAGTGTGTGTGTGAGGGTTTTTATGTATTACTTTTCCCTCTGATGATTTCTTAATGACGTATATAGTTTATATTCATTTCAAATGTGTATGAGGGATTTTTTATGTATTAGTTTTCGCTGAAATGATTTTTAATATTGTATATAGTTTCAGTTTAATTTCATAGTGTGTGAGGTTCTTTATGTATTACTTTTCCCTCTCATAATTTCTTAATCATGTATATAGTTTATGTTCGTTTCAAATGTGAGAAGGTTTTTTAAGTACCTAAATTTTCCCTCAAAAATAATATGAAGGCTTTTTAAAAATAAAAGACATACCCATGATCTTTACAATTATAAAACTCTTGTCTTTATTAATTCCTCATTCATTACACCAAATCCTTTTTATCAATCCATTCAATATCTGCAAATCATACCAGTTTACAAGAACTCTGTTTCCACGTTTACTATAACCTTTTATACTAAATATGTATTACGGTAGTTAGTCTTTCTTAGTTCATGTCCATAGAAGTCACCTTTTATCACCTCACCATTCCTATCCTTTGGTATGTATGTTGTAGTCTTGGTACGATTCACACGAAACACTTTGAAAATTTCAACACTCCAGTTAGATTCAAACCCTTTACAAAAGGTTCTTTGTGTTTAGGTATCCTGATATAATCACCAACACTAAACTTCCTTGCAGCCTTCTTCTCTCTTCGTTCTTGATTATAATTATACACAGTCAGAAGAAGATCGATGTTTTTCACTTCATTAGGCTTCATGCGGATAGCTGAATGAAAAGTGTCATTGTACTTCACAAGGATTCTAGGTAAAAGATCTAGCCACTTGTATGAACCTCGGACTAAGAACTATCGATACATCATATCCTTTAAGGTTCAAATTAAACGCTCAATGCAGCCTTCACATTGATATAGGTGCTGTAGTGCTTAATAATGTACTTTAGCATTAATCGTTTAAAAACTTGTTATACAATTCTTTCCCCTTGTCACTTTGAATATTCCAGGGAGAGGCAACCATTTCTTGTAATATATCCCCATAGTCTTTGCAACATTAACTCCGCCCTTGTCCTGTAAGGGTTTTGCATATGCCATTTTACAGTGAAAGTTGACTGCAATAAGGATGTATTTGAAATTTTTGTTCAGTCTTGCATAGGGTATCATTGCAATCAAATCAATTTGTTATAAATCATTCAGACCTTTGCTGATAATTTTGCGTCGTAAATAGTTCCTCCTCACCGATCCGTGAAGCTCCCTGGCGATATTCTGTTTGGCTGTCATGCTATAAGTTTAGATGCTTTCAACTCTCGGATAATTTCTTCAATCTCTTGAGTGTGACCTGCGTTTATCGAAGCAATATGTAGCCTCACTCTGTTCACTAATGTGTTAGGATTTCTCCAGAAAACGTAGCCAATCTCCTTATCAGGCTTATGCTCCTTCCATGCCAGTTCTAGACATGAAGGTGTATTGAGCAGGGAACGTATTATATTCTTGTATTTATACAATTTACCAGATCTCAAACGACCATGTTTGGTGTAGCCAGTTTTATGAATAAAAGTACTTTTCAGAATCTTAGCATACGCCTTCAAGTCTTCACCGGTGTATGCCAAAATCTGAGGTGATTGCTTAAAGATGACTTCCGTCAAACCAACGGTCGACTCATACGTTTCATCACCTATCAATATTTTATTATTTATAAAATGCATATCTTTATTCTCAAGCATACAACTACCATCCTGATATCTCACACCGTACAATGTATCAATACGATCCTTGTCTTTTGAGCGAACTTGTTGAAGATAACTAGAAGTACTTGTAGAATAGCCATCTTCATTATTGACGGTCTTCGCAGTCAACACCTGTTGCGTATCCAAAATATAATTGAGGGGGCGGTTATGGGCTTCAAAGCTTCGGACATGACATGCTGAGTCTCAAACCTGAGACTCTTTAAAGCTCTTAGTTTTTCTTTTACAGCCCTGGTATGCTCGGCTACAGACTCTTTATGTCTTATGTTTTCACTATCCATCTTACAAATGATGTGAAAATAGACGATTACCTTCGGTTTATAGTCTGCGTTCAGCTTGAGTTCTCAATGTGTTGATAGCAATGCAATTTTCTACACCTTTTCCTTTATTGCTGGATACGTTGACAAGATGTGAGATATTTTATTTTTAATCTAAGCTTTATAAACGATAATATTTAGGCTTAAAATTTCATGTGCTGTCAGAGCAATCAGGTAAACTGGAAGTCAACCCAGCGATTGAACTGTGTAGGGGACCACCTACCTCATACTTAATATGCCAAGGGAATATACAGGATATAATCACAGATGTGTTAATAAACCAGATTAGATTGGATTGAATTCTGTGAGCTCACTAGCAGCCAAAAAGGCTTGTGAACATATAACATGTCAAGGAAATGTACAAAAATTACATATAAACATAAATATTACACAGAATATAGAACATTTCAAACAAAATAGACATACACTATATGCGTGCAAGGAAATCTACAAAAGAGTTAGGTATACACATAAATATTGCATAGAGTACAGAACATTTAAAATAAAATAGACATATTATATACAAAATGAAACACATCAGGTGTAATTCTGTACAAAATCGAATACCTCCCTACCGTTAAGGCTAGCATTATATTTATAGACAATAACAGTTATTTTAACCTTCACTGGGCTTGTAGGTTTTGTTCGTCTCACCATTTTGTGCTATTTATTTTACTATAGCATTTACTGTCAGTTCTTAATATACGTACATACATTTAAATAGCACAATTAATTCTAGAGTAGGCATCAAATGTAACTGACAAATGTCATTAATATTTACTAATACTACTTATAGAGCTGTATATGTATTATCATCAGAATAATTTGTCATTCAGATAATTTTGTAAAGAATAATGTGCTTTTGAGCATCGATACTCTTTAACAGCAGTTTTAAAGACATTGAAATTGTCAGCTCTTCCCTTAAGCTCATTAGGGAGAGTATTAAATATTTTCGTGGTCTCATAATATACACATTTCTGGAAGCAAGAAAGCTTTGTACTGGGATGATGGATGTTACGCTTTTGTCTAGTGTTTATAACATGAATTTCTATGTTTGTTATAAATGTGCTTCGATTGCATACAACGAGTTTTAAAATTGAAAACATGTACATGTAGGGTTAATATCTTCAGTCTTCTGAAAAGATGCTTGCATGAGTGTCTGCTATGGATGCTGAAAATTATTCTTGTAACCTTTTTTGCATGAGGAATATTCGTTTATTTTCTACTCAGTTTCCCCAAAGTAATATTGTATATTCGGTGATAGAGTTAAAATATGCATAATATACTAATTTAAGTGTATCTATAGAACTGACATTTACCAGTGCTCGGATATCATAACAGGCAGAACTGAATTTGGGTAAGATATACGTAATGTGAACTTTCCAATCTAAATATCTGCCTAATTGGAGGCCCAGAAATGCAATGTTGTCTATTTGTTCTAGTAACATGTCATTAATTCCAATTTCTATTCGAATGTGTACAGGTAATTTGTTAGCTTTAAACTAGTGTGACTTACAGTTCAAAACAATTCATTCTAATTACACATTCATTCAAGTTTTTACTAGTCACCAGAACACTCGTGTTATCAGCAAACAGAATGATACTTGCAATATCCTTTATATAAAATTATAGGTCATTTATATAGATCAAAAATAGTAATGGTCCTAGGACTGAACCTTGGGGCATTTCATGATCTTTGTTTTCCATTTTGATGTTTGTTTTCCAAATCCAATATGATTGACTACTTCAACACTTTGGTTTCTTTCATTTAGATATGATAAGAACCAATTCAGAGTTTCATTTTTTAGTCCATAAAATTTCAATTTCGCTATCAGAATATCATGATTAACACCGTCAAATGCCTTTGTTAGGTCACAGAAAATCCCACATAATGTATTTTTTTTGTTTAATGCAGTTAACACTTAATGAGTAAAATGATAAGTTGCATTATTGGCCGACATTCCTTTTCTGACCCCGAACTGATCCTTGATAAGTATGTTGTTATATTCAAGGTATTTATATAGTCTATTAAACATCACCCTTTTAGGAACTTTTGAAAAAAATTGGCAAGAGAGATATTGGTCTATAATATGAAATGTTATTGCGTTCGCCTTTTTTGAAATGGTTTAACAATGGAAAATTTCATTCTGTCAGGGAAAATTCCCGTCCTTATTGACTCGTTGCACATATAACTAAAGGGAGTGAAAATTTGATATGAGCATGATTTTAAGATTTTTATTGTTATTTCATCATAACCAGAAGAATTTTTTGTTTTGTAGGAGTTAATAATTTTATTTATTTCAGAAGGGCGGCGCCGTGGCCGAGTGGTTAGACCGCTCGCCTCCCACCGAGGCGGCCCGGGTTCCATCCCAGGGACCTGCATGTGGGATTTGTGGTGGACGAAGCGGCGTCTGGGCGGGTTTTCTCCGAGTCCTCCGGTTTCCCCCGCCATTCATTCCAACAACTGCTCCATCATCACCTTTCCTTTCATCCATTTCACCAACATTTCGTTTCATCTACTTCCTTCATCCCATACCAGGCATCGGGCTGATCACCCATCCTGGATGCTCTGTCTGATCCATGAGTGTCTGCTCCTCGACGGGCCTCTGACCCCAGGCACCCGCTTGTAAGTCCTGGGGGGTGTAAGTCCTAAAATAAGAGGAGGGTAAACAGATAATAAATGAATGAATGAGTTTATTTCAGAAGGCGTTGTCATATTGGTTTTAAATTCAGGTACTTCGTTAGTGAAATTTGATCTTAGGAATTCCAAAGCTGCCTCTTTAATTACAAAATTTATACTCAGTTTGTTTGTTTCATCCAAAAAGAATTTGTTAAAAATTTCTGCAACTTCATGAGGTTTACTACTTTCTTGATTATCAATGTTTAGTGTTATTAAGTCATTTTGTAATGAGTATTTACCCTCTTCTCCTTTTATTATATTCCAAGTGGTTTTTATTTTATTGTCAGAGGGTTGAATATATTCTAACTGCTTTTGTTACCTTGTTTAGAAGCTTAAAATATTCTTTGAAGTAGTGTTTAAATAAATTTTATTACTAATTCTTACTTGCTCATATAATTCTCTTTTACGTCTGCATGACGTACTAATTCCTAAAGTGATCCAGGCATTCTCTCTTTTACGTTAGATATTTTGTTCAACTTGACTGGGAAGCAAGCGTCAAAGTGGGTTTTGAAACATTGAAGAAAGCTGTTATATTTATTATTGTTTGCATTCGTTTGGTAAGTTTGATTCCATGATTCAAGTTTAAGTATTTTACTAAACTCACTCAGAGCATTTTCATTTATTTCCATAGATTTACGATAAGTATATTTAGGTTTGGATTTCAAATTTCAGTTTTTAATGTTCAGAACTTAAAGGATAACGATTAGCAGAGAATATGTATCAAAAGGAAATACGTAGGAAAAGGGGGGCAGATGCAAATAGCAGAAGCACTGTAAATAGCATGTAATACAATATATTACAATGTTATGTATAGAACATCGTAAAAGAAACGTTGCGCAGGAAAAGCTAACTAGGAAGTTAAAACAACTAGCAAGCGGACTTCGGCAGCACAGAGAGCTGGTGAAAGTAACAGCTTGTATGAGAGTGTGAACCTCCTTAAGAAAGAGGAAGAGGTGGATCGGAATTCCAAAATTTGCCATCAGAAGCGTGATACAAAAGGTACGAGCGATTGAACTCTTATACAATGCTATGTGAAATGCCAATCAAAATAGATGTCACAATGCGCATCAGGACATCTTCATATAAATAGAACTTTATCCAAACAGCCCACATTGTGATTGTGATTTCTAAGCAGTGAAACGCTGAACCCATGAAACACCGTGTGAAGGGTGGGTGAGGTGACTTAGCTTCCCATAAACTATTACAAGTAGTAGGGCATCGGGAAGAACACTTAAGAAAATAGAAAAGCTGCGAACTTATAAATAAAGGAAATAACGTTACTTTTGTATTTTCACATCTGGAATAAAAGTACACCTAATAACTGAACACGTGGTTATGTTACTACCTTCACCCACTCCTAAGGTAAAAATCGATAGAGATAGGTGCAATTTAAGCATCTTCAAACACGAGATAGCAGCTGGCGGAACTTAGAATCAGAGAACACCAGAAGGCCAGACACAATTTCCCTAGATTGCAATAATACTTCCTCCACAAGGTTTCCACATTTACCTAAAATCCTAGTCCGTATCACTTCCGCCTATGATTGGCTTAAAAAGCGCAAAAAGAAAAAAATGAACAATGAGCGATCTTATGTTGGATATCAACCGAAAGAGGGTCAGAAATAGTCTCTCTTACTGAACTCAATTGTCACTGGTGTTAATAGAGAGAAGTCGACCAGAGTACTATAATACAGTGTGTCCGGCTTAAAGCCAGAAAAAGAAAAGCTTAATTACACGAAACCTAATGGAGATTTTTATTTGCATACTTTTTGCATATGAACAGAACTCAAAAAAGCTCTTTACACGTGTTTTTCTCGTCACTACCTACATATACGTATCATCAGTGGCACGACACACGTCTAACCGGCTCTTAATTTCCCGTGAAGAGTTTGGCTGCATTTTCGGTGTTACGTTCTTATTAGCTGCACGGATGCGGCAGCGTAAAATGAGGAAAGCCATATACTGGTGTTTGACACCTGAGTATTCACAATACCCCACAGAAACAAATCAAGGGTAGTAATGTCTGGCAACCTGGGTGGCCAAGCAATAGGTTCATCTGGTCTCCCAAACAAATGACAGGGTTATGCTTCATTCAAAACGTTCTAAATAACTTGAGCATAATGACATGACGCACGATCTTGTTGAAAAACTACACGATCAGGAGGTGGAAGCAGAACATACTCTGTCAACACAACGACATAAATGATATCAGAGTTTTCTCTGCGAAGATGTAGGGGCTTATCACCTTGTACTTCATTAGTCCGCACCACACATTAACTTTAGATTAATCATGTTGGTACTCGCGAAATGTATGCTAGTGCTCCGTTCTTCATATCCGGCAGTTGTGCCTGTGCACTTTTCCCGAAACGTGAAATATCGCCTCGTCCGAGAAACAGATTCCATCAAGGAGTGTCTCGATTTATTCAATGCTAGGTAACATTGCTTCCGCAAAGGCTTTTCGTTGTGCTTTATCCTGAGGCCTGATTTCAAGGTAAAGTTGAATTTTGTATTCTCGTAGGCACAGTCTTTCATGCAGGACATTGCAAAGTGTGAAACGAGGCAAATGTAGCTGTGTTTCTCCGTCTGACAGACTTTTATGGACTCCGTGCGAAGACCACACAAATGTTTTCAACGGCATCATTAGCAATTTTGCGTTTCACATGTTTACCTGAATTGGAAAGGGGATTCCTGTGACATGCAGCTATCTGTCCAATACCATAATTTATATGTATAATAGAGGCTTATGTGTAGGTCACAGTTTGTACTCCTGTCGAAAACAATGTTACACCAGTGTCACAGACTCCACTTCGGAAAGCGGAATCACGTAAAACACTTTTCTGCTATGGAGTCCACATCTTAACTGACGCTGTGATTTGCTCTCCAGAGTTAAACAGTTATCCCGCATGTGCTATGGATTACTCGTCAACCATAACAATTAAAACAGTTTGAGCCATTGTTGAAATATAAAAATCTACACTGGAATATGTCCATTATTTTTCGAGTTATAAACTTATGTTTTATGCTAGACACACTATATAATTATACTCCACCTTGCACAAGTGAAAAATAGCTGAGAAACATTTTAGCTCTAGCATAAAAGCAGTCGTATTTATGTGAAACGCTTCTTCTGAAGTAAACATGGAGAGGAGTTTGAAGCTGTTCTGTCATTCAGTAGGGTGGTAGGTCATAGCTTAATTATTAGCAGGCATAGTAATTCTTAAGCACTTGGTTTCACGTTAACTACACTGATACCATTATCAGCAAAAATAACTTAACGATAGCGGCCAAGTGTCACCGACAGACAGACGAAAGCCGGACTGAATTCTGCCTGCGAACGTCAAAAGACATTTTGAGGGACAGGGTGGTTTGTTTCCTACAACGTCCCTATCTATAATCAGTAACTGTTCAACTCTATTTCCTTTCGCCCTGGCTTTAATGCTTAGAAGTCCTATGCCTGATAATCACCATAAGAGTAACTTAAATGGGAAGACGACAGGGCGGTTACAACTACATAGTCTACAGAAGTAGTACAATATTCTAAATATTGTTGGAATGTAAATGACATATTGCTCTCAAAGTAATGTTAAAACCATTATAACATTACACAGTAGTATATACGACATTTTTAACTTTGCGGCTTGCAAAATTATAAACAATAAATATCTCTGAGAGTTATGACAAATTATTCAATTAGTATAGACAAGAATATAGGTTGTAATTAAACTTTGTGTATTAAAGTTGTAAACAGAATATAAACTGATAACCTTGTTTATATCATGTGCATAGTGCATGCAGTATTAACAATATTTAAATGGAATATGCAGTGAATAAATCACATTAAAAATTGGGATGCTGAATTTTGTGATATATCCCGAACAAAAAGACATTTTTACGACGATAGAATTCATCTGAAACACCCTGTATAGGAATGTAGACGTATTTGAAGATTAGTGTTCAGTTTCTATATTAAGAATGTTTTTTCCCCTAATTTTAGTGCTTTTTGTTTCACTTTTTAAGTACGCACCAATTATGTTTGCAAGTACGTTCAAACTAGCCGAACGCTGCGTTCCAAAAGTGCGGCAAGCATTTTTGCTCCTAAACTTTGGAACTAATTCTATGTCTAGTGCTTTGAGTGCATCCCTAAGGTTCAACGCTTTGCATCTGGATCACGTTGCAATCAATATACAAATGTTAAAGCGCTCGGAGACGGTCCACTGGGAATACAGACGCACAAGTTTCACTCTCGGTGAACCTTAGACAAACGGGGGATGGGTGGGATGTGAAGCTGGGGGTGCTTGGTCACCCCCTCACAATGACCAAATAATTGGATCCCAATTCGCCTCCGAAATTCGGAACACAGCATTCCATACGTAAACGTTGTTAAGTTCAAGACAAGCCATTCAGAACGAAACGGTGTTACAGGACCTGTGCCGGTTTAGCAGCACTTATATCTGTCATTTTCGGAATAGTTCAGCCCTTTTGTTCTTCAATAGTAGATGCAGTCCAAGTAGGAACAGTTACATCAGTTCTGTATTTGAATAGTTTCAGACCTATTGTAAATTCAAATCCGTATATAATTTTATCCCGGATTATCTTTTCGCCTACTTTAAATAACGAAATGCATAACCTTAGTTCTTTTATTCAAAGTTAGTAGTGTACACAACTTACGTACTTGTGATGTCAAATTTTCATTGGTGTGCAATCTTTATGCACACTTTCTTAAAAATTGTGGTAGGATTTTGAAGTCTCACCATTTGAGATAATGGTATGCGGAAAGAACGTGCAACTTGAATTTTGTGTAAATACTTTGAATCTTTCAATCTCATCAGCTTCGTTTTCAGCAGGGAACCTTAGTTTTATATACATTTCTTCAATGCTTGCAGATTCTGTTACAATACAGAATTTAAGTGAAACAAACTCTTTTCTTTTCCCATATATTCACTGTTGTTTGATGACATTTTGCGATACTTTAGTCATTCATTTTTGAGATGTTAACTAGCCGTTCCTTTATTTCTCATAACCTTGTGTCACGCAAAAGCATGCAATGTAAAGACTAATATATGCCATCTACATTTTAAACAGTGGGCTCTTATTACTGATACGTAAATACTGGTTTCTGCCTGCCACAAAACGCATGCTGAACCCACTACTCGTGAACGTAATATTTTATGATGGCAAACGTATTTTCCTTTCTGTTCCATGTTATTATATTAATAATTTGTTGCATACCTGAGAAAATAAATTATAACGGGTAGATAAAGTCCATTACATTCGGATTTTTACAGCAATGTGCTCTGTAAGAAAACCCGAACATATACTATAATTCATTCCTTACTGTCATTCTTATTTAATTTCCTGTTGGAAAATTTTAGATACCATATTATATAATGTAAATATTAACATATGACAACTTGCATTTTAAATAGTGGGCTGTTACCACTCATACGTAAATACTGGCTTGCAGCTGCAAGAAAACGTATACTGCAAGCACTCCTGGTAAACATAATATGTCATGATAAACGTATTTTCCTTTCTGTTTCCTGTTATTATACGAATAATTTATTTCCTAAATTTGAAAATAGGTAATGATGGGTAGAGAAAGTCATACAACTATTGTATTCAGATTTTTATAGCAATGTTCTCTTTAAGAAAAGTTAAATACATGTATAAGGTAATTCATTCTTTACTGGCATTCTTATTGTATTTCCTTTTGGAACAACTTAGACACCATATTATGCTCCAACAACCCTTCGCTGGATATCTGATCCTGCCACAAGTATTTTAGTTGAACTGATAGCAATACTGAACGTTAATTATTAAATAGGTTAAAGTATGTTAGAACAATGCATTTGCCAAAAGAATAAACAACTTCACTTATCTGACTTTCCAAGGTTCAGTAGCGATTTACTCATTAACATTTGCACAACAAACAAGCTGTAAATTGCAGTGTCGTCATACTTTAGGAAAATTAACTTATGCAATAGGTGCTTATGGTTATTCTTCCATTACAAAAATACAAATTGATGCTCATAATTACATCTATATCATGAGCAGTGCTAATTCTACCTAAACTAGCTAATTTAGCTTCTAGGGCCTTAGATATTGTGATAACGCTCTTTAATATATAGAATATCAATAATCTTTTATTATCCTTTTGTCAGTTTAAGCTCTTTTATAAGACTAGGTAACATTAGATGACAAATGAGTCAACGAAATAAATTTGTATTTGAGCTTAACCTGAGCTAACGCCATCAGGTTATCTGACATTCAAGCTAAGAAACGACGAAAAGCCCAAATAAGAACGTTTATGAGAAAATTTCATCCAACCAGGAATCAATCTAGTGTGAGAACCAAGGACCTGACACCAAAGTCCTAGTATTCTACATAATTTTATGAAAAAGCAAAATATATTGTTTATCATTATTACCATTTGGGGCAAGAGACGCGAATTTATTATGTAAACATCCAAAGTCGCAGTGATCCACCATCTCGTATTTTAGGGAAAAAACAGTATGAAGAACAATCTTGCACTGCCATTTTCTACCATTGCCTTTTAATACAACTTTCTCGGTTCTCTTTTATTGCAGACTTGCAGTAATTTATTCCTCTACGTGTTGCTTTTATGATCCGTTTAGTGTTGCAGAAAGCATTTACGGGTAGGCAATATGCCCGATTTTGTCAATATGAAGTTTGACACATACAGGGCTATTGTGTACTTTTCTGGTTAAAGAGATTGTTACCGTATTTCTTACGGCTAACAAGTAGCCTTGAGAAACTTTGGCGGCATTTGGTGTTCCCTAACTGTGTTGGTAATGCCGATGTTTTTTATCCTCCATTTTACGAGCAGCCGAAACGACTTATCACAAATTCGTACGCTTTGGATTGGTGTTTTGTTTTTCCAGTGCTCTCGCCACGGCAGTATCAAATACAGCATATTGTGATTACTGTGTTCCTGTCATGTGCGATTGAAGTTTGAATGAAAACGTCTTCTTAAATCCACTCCAGAAGAGTATAAGATGTACATTGAATATTGTGGGAACAAGTGATGGGAGGATGCCAATATTTGGTAGTCGATGCTGATACTGATTTTTGAGCACCGATACTCCAAACTCACATGATATACAACTGTAAAAGCGATATCTTATTAACTGAATTATCTTCCTGTTAGTAGTTTTCTATGTATAAATACAGGTAACCAATTTTGTATTGTATGCTAATTCCAAAATTGTTCCTGTTTGACATTCTGTAATTGTCAGCAATATATTTATTTTGATAAAAGCAAGGTTTATATATCTGCAACTGTTAATGAATGCTAATAATGATGATAATAATAATAATAATAATAATAATAATAATAGTACAAATAATAATTCATTTCCTTTTTATGGAACTATATTTTGTGCTGAAAACCTTCTTTCAAAGAATTTTATAACCATAGAAATACTAGCAATTCTTCTCTATTTTGCAATCTTGAACACATAAACTAATACACCCGTATATTCTACATGACACTCAAACTATTAAAAATAATGCATGGGATACAGCATTCCAGCAGTATTCCCAACCACCACACAACATATGTATTTTTTTCACCCCATAATACGTAATTAGCCATACAACACTGGGAAGTACAGTTTGTGGATTAAGCCTCTCTACTATCCATCCTCATACATTGGCATATACATTTTAATACAAAGGCTTATTAGACACAAATAAGAGATTGAAGAATTTGGTTTAGTGATGATTTGTGTTTAAGGGCGCTCAACGGCTAGGTTATTAGCGCAAAACTTTAGGAAGGCAGTATATGAAATGCGGAGATATACAGGAATAAAAGATTTTCGTGTAAGGACACCAGCATTCTTACACTCTCTGGATCAAGTCTGTTGCTCTTTTTATCACAGGTTAATCCCGTATTGGTAAAAATCACTCTGAAGGTACGGTATCTCGTGGAATATACAAATATGATTTGTCCAATTTCTGAAACCCTGGAAAATTTTGCTTATTTTTTCAGTACTGAAGAACGTCGCTGACCAGTAGTAATAGCTCCTTTGAAAGCATGTACTGACATTTTGTTCAGTTGATATGTTTGAGGAACCTGTCGCAATTCTGTCCTGCATAATATTGCCTAATTTGACGAGATGTTGTAGAAATTTTGCTTCTCCATTTTGGTATCTGAGATAGTCTAAATGAAAATACATCTCACGGTTTTTTTCTTTTTCTAATTATAAGTATGTATTTGTGCAATTTAAATCCAAAAATAGCTAGATAAATGTAATGAATTTTACGATACAAAGGAAAACTCATTTTATTCACACATTTCCTATTTTGGTACTGTATTACAATGAATCTAAGGAACTTATTACATCGAGAAAAAAATATGCAAAGAACCTTAATTTGCTAGCATTAATATTTTTTCCAGCGAATATTCATTCACTTCAATTCACCTGGCTTTGATACATTTATTTCGATGTCTTTCATTTAACCCATTTTGCAAAATTAATGAAGTTGTTGGATGAACTGCAGTGCTTTCTCTACTTCAGAAGAAAAGTGACATTACGCCATAAGTAAACCCAAAGTTAATATAACGTCTCTCAGTCTACATAAACTTTAATTCCTTGCTGTTTATCCACAAGCTAATTGGTTTATATAGGACATCTACGTAGTTTTTGCTAAACCTTTGTCTTTTTCGTTCTAGACTAACAAATTATTAACGGAGTCATACTGGCTGTAGATAGACCCGCCGTGTTAGATACCGAAGTACATCATGAAAATTTATAGTCTGGTTGGGTGTAATTTTCTACAGCATAATCTGAAAACGGCCCACTTTCTTTACCTTGGAGAATTTGGTTGCAAACTAGCTTTACACTCTAACACCACTCATGCATAGCATGAATAAAACATGGCTCAAATCAGTAAATATAATGAGGAAATACAATCAATAATGAAAGCACGATAGTTCGACACACTGCAATAAAATAAAATTTTAACAAAATCCACGTGAACAGCTGCATTATCTTGATGTATATTTTGCACCTAATGCAGCATTTTACGGCTCTTTCTCAAATAAATATTGTCGCGTTTGAATCTAATTTAACCGTAGAATGGTAGAAAAAACTACGGAGAATGGAAATATGAACTCATTTTTGAAAGAAAAAATGTTGCGATGTTGACTTTGAGAAGTTAAACCAAGTGCACTTGCAGAATAGTGTTAACTAAAAATATAAACTCTTTTATTAGACTAATGAATGAAAGACATTAAAAGTGAATAACATATATAACTTTTAGGGTTTTCCGACTGCCTTTGAGCCAAAACTGCTAGAAGACATTTCTAGGTTGTCTCGAAGGTGCCCTGGGTACTGAATATACAGAAGTAATCTTATAATGCCGGTTTAAGGCCACAAGGTGCCGACGATTAATGACCAGTGTAATCCGATTAGTTTAATTAACCACGTAATCTGATTACAAGTGTTTTCGCACCGCCCCTCTACTCCTTTGTATCACTCGACGATAATGTAAGTGTCCTGTAGCTTTCAAATGTGATTGACAAGGATTGACAAGGGTTTGATAAGGGTTGACAAATGATGTACGTCTTGTCAATCAATCAGATAATGATCGTACATGTGCAGGATTATCCCGCCTCGTTGACATCAAAAGAGCAAAACCGCTCACAAAGTGTATAGCGGCTTTTGTGTTTTCAGTCCTAAGTATTTCAAAGGACGAAATCCACCCGCCGGTAAAGTTCTAAATAGCTGTTCTCGTAGCATTGATGATTAATATAATTAAGTGTTTATTCTCAATTTGTATATTAAATGAGCCGGCTAATGAGCCTAATATAGGGAATAATTGATTACATGTATAATGACATCTGTTTTTACAAGTCGACTTTGAGGTGGCTTACTGCCGAAAGAGACTGCATCTCTAAGTGCTTGTCAATGAATCAGATAATGTTCGTATATGTATAACATCTCGCCTCATTGCCTTCAAATACTTAAAACGCTAACAAAGGTTATAGGGGCTTGGATCCCCGGTATCACGTACCGTAAATAGCTGGTCGCGTGTCATTAATCGAGTAACGCAATTGTTCCAATTAAGAATTCTTTTCATAGGATATAAAGAGTTGATGCCAATAAAATAGCCCGCTCATCCCCGCAAGTGCGCGTGCCCACACAAATCCTTTTCTAAAGCTCTCTCACTATTTCTCTCCCCCGAGTGCAAAGAAGTGGGTACCTCCGTCACATGTATATGATTGATTAGTATAATTAAGTGTATATTAATGGACTCGCGCACTTGGTTGTCGCCGTATATGTGTGTTAGCATATGTATAACTATCACACCTCATTGGTCTTAACCTGTCTAGCAACCCTTCCCCGCTAGCCGGCTTCTGTCTGACGATGATGACAATAATAAGTCTCCATCTACATTTCATCCTCTACGCGATATATTAGACATTGAAAGAGAGAGAGCTGGTGATGAATCGAAAAGCTTAACTAAGCGATTATTACGAGTCTATAATTATCACGAGTAATATAACTTGTCTAATTGTGCTTTGAGGGAAGCTTTGAAGCTTTTTACAGGCTTATAGGAACATTACGCATCTTAGATTAATTAAAAATGCATGACTAAAACAGAGTGAGCGTAAATGATTACTTCAAAAATGTTCAAAACGCTAACGTATTTAAAATGGATACTTTCGTTCGCATGAAAGCATAGATCTGCTATCATACGGCTTATTAACAGGACTGGAACACTTCAGATCGGCAAGCCTCTAGTTTACCCACCCCCCATATAGACCAGAGAGGGGAGCAGATTCAGGACGATGGCTCTGTTCTCGCATACGTGATGAGTGTGTTAGCTTCGTTTTCCCCACCCACCCCGATCCGTTCTCTCTTTCTCGCAGAGGCCGTGTTCCCTGCTTGACCGGTTTTCGTATGAGGTAAACAAAGTTGGAACTCTCCCAGGGTATGCCACTAAAATTTTCAAAAAATAAAACTATTCTCTCTCTCTCTCGCTATCCCCTTCACTTCATTTCGTCTTAAAATCACACGCATGTGAAACCTTCTAGGAATAAATTACATCGAATCAGTATTCGAGCCATGGATATAGGATCAGAAATTACCGAAAATTCCTAGGAATAAGGCAAGCGTAGAGCTTTTAAAGTAAACATATTTTCAATTAAGCGAACTCCCGCTTTCAAGAAAAAATGTCTAAGGTTTGTACACCCTGGCTTGGCTCTGAAAAAAATGAAATATGGGGAACCTTAAACCGGCAGGACAACAAATCATTCCCTTTGTTATCCTTTTAATGATGTCTTTCCACAACAGATGAAAGGTCAGCTCTAACATACCCATGATTGTTCAGGTACGCTGCGAACATCTGAAATTCTTACAAAAATATTGTTCATGGCAGATGGAGGGATCATGTCATTTCGCGCGAGACTTCATTTTAAGTAATTTAAACGGGGATGTTTGTTTGTCTATAATGGGTGATCGAACGCGTGCACACAGGTTTAGACTGCAATATATTACTAGTTTTAAACCGAGGGTTAAAGGGCATTATTTTTAACAAAAGCATCTTTCAAATGAAAAGTGACAATCTTTATACATTACAACAAGCGCATACTCACGATTTTATACAAAAGCAAGCAAAAACAAATCCTGCCAAATATAAGAATTGTTTGCAAGCGCTACATAACCTCCGTGGCATTTTCGAGAAAAATATATTTAACAATAAGCAGCCTCCTTGATAAAGGAAATTTCTTAGATCCCAGATACCATGTTTTTAACGCTCTATTGTATATGACTAGAAAAGGTGGAATATTCCTCGAAAACACATGACAAGGAAGATTTCAAGGAAATATTTACGCTAATATTTTAAAAACACACAACCATCCTACTCAGGTATCGGCTGAAAAACAAAATCGAATAAGACCTTCTAATGTTCACAAATGATGATATGTTTATCTCATATTTCGGAGAAGAAATATGTACTTAAGAAGACCTGTTCAAACACGAAAAGCTCCTAAATAGAATATACATGTCGTTTATGGATAAAGGAACATTATTTTGAAAAAAAATATTTTCAACTGACTGAATGTTTACCTTACATTTCCAGAAAAAATATATATTAGAAGGCCTGTTCAAACACAAAAAATCTAATAAATAGAAAATCCGTGTCTTTTATGGATGAATGAACATAACTTAAAAATATGTTTTCAACTGACTGAATGTTTACCTCACATTCCGAGAAAAGTATAAATTCTTAAGAAGACCTGTTCAAGCACGAAAATCTAGTAAATAGGAAACTCGTGTCTTTTATGGGTGAATGCGCAGAAATTAAAACTTTTTACTCACACAATTCTGAGAAACACGGATTTTAACATTTGGACAAGTCTGAAAATGATCTAATACTAGGCTATCTCCTACCGCTAGGCTATCTCCCCTTCCAAAGTAACACAGCAACAAAATTGTTGCAAGCGAATGAAGGATTATCATTTAAAGAACCAATCAACACAAACGTGTAAAAGTAGAATAGTCAATAAGATCGATGTATTTTAATTCACTGCGCAGGCGCGGGTATTAATCGGAATTCAATTCATACAAGCATATAATTTTTATACCGGAGAAGATGATATAAAGGTCTGCATTCATTCAGAAAGCTCACTGTCTCTCATAAGAATCCGACGTTTGTGTTTGGAATTGTGCTCTGTGACTACATTATTCTTCGGTGTAAGCCCTTATTTATTCTCAGGATAAATGACTGGTCAGCTTTAAAAGATATTCATTTTCTATTCTTCAAAACATGGGACATATTGCATGCATTGTGAGATGTTTTATAAACTTACAAGCTTCTCGCATGTATTAGTTTAGAAAGAAATTAAATATTTTAGAAAAACACGTATTTTCTTTAACACGCGTAAGTGTTACATCTTGAAGTAAATATATCGAAAGTAATATGTAGAGTGTGTTCCTGTCCGTTTGTTTTTCGTTATTAGTTTATACTCCAATGATAATTATTTAGAGCTAAGTACGTGACCATAATCTGACTATATCACTATAAATGTGCTATTACATCTATTCTAAGGGGATATTTAATTATCAGGTCCTGAAAATTCTTTATTAAGAACATTATTATCTGTAAACAAGAATGCGTGGCTTGTGATGCACATTCTTTTAATCTGTCTTCTAATAACGGTAAAACTATGTATAATTAAGCACCTTATTTTCTAAAGATAGTTGGTTTGAATCATCTGGTTTTTATTCAATGAAAATAAAACACACAGTGTTTTTTATTCTTTACTACCCGTTCAAATGATAGTTATATCAAATAAACTGCCTGTTATAACAGATGACCATCTCGTGAATATGCTAATGTTTCTATTGGAATGCAATAACATATTTTTTATATCGTAATCTAAGTTTTTAATAAGTACACACTTTTCTTTAAACAGGGACGAATGCTTCGTAATGTAATGCTTTAAACTACACCTCTCTAATAAAACAAACGAACTTCTTTAAAAAGATTTACCTAACCCTAATATAAGCCAAATTTAAGACATAAATTCTATATTTTCCAGAATACTGGTCTGGCGATCTGAAGCAAGCTTATAAAGAGCTGCAAGAAGCAACATTTCTTGCAAGTCCCAGAGAAAATGCAGAAATCCAACTGAGACGATAAGTGGGTTTTATAGGAATATTCCCGAGCGTTTTCAACCACAAACGAATATTTGGACCCCTACCATGGCTGAGCCACTACGATCCTCGACTCTTTTTAGAGGCCAGGGTTTGAATGGTGAGAAGTCTTTATACGTACTTTATTTGCAGTGAATTCCATTACACAACCTATCATTATTACATCTATAATTCCAGCCCTGGCTTTTGCCGGCAATTCGGGTAATCTCCATGGCTTGATGGACGCAGGTGGAGCCTCCTGCCTTCCCTGAGCCAGGGTGGGCACAGCGAACTCGCATGCCAAAGGTGAGAATCTTTACATATTATTTCCAATGCATTTTATTGTAGAAAAATTCTTCCTTCTCATACTCATCCTTGTCCTATTCTTATTCTTATTATTATTATTATAGTTATTATTATTACTTCTATCACTCCAATCATACCTTTTGTAGGCGAATCGAGCAACCTCCACAAATCGATGGATGCAGCTTTTTGTCATCTTCCTCCAGCCAGGTTAACCGCAGCAAACTCGCATACGAATGGTGAGAATCTTTATACGTTATTTGTAGTGTGTTTTATGATACCAAAATTCTTCCTCCTTTTCTTGTTCTTCTTCTTATTACTACTTCTATCATTCCAGTCGTACCGTTTGCTGGAGAGTCTGGCAACCGCAAGGATCGAAGGACGCAGAAGCAGCCACTGACCCTCTTCCTCCAGCCAGGGTGGGCGTACCGATCTCGCATGCGAATGGTGAGAATCCTTACACATTATCTGTAGTGCATTTTATTTAACAACAATTCTTCCTCCTCCTCCCAGCTTCTTCTCATTCTCCTTTTATTATTATTTCAGGAGATTCACCGGCTGGAGCAACGGGATGCATTTAGGCGGAGATTTGAGCTTCTGCCCTTGCTACATGCCCGCTGCAGCAACAGCCTCGTCAGGCATGACTCCGCTGAAGCCGGAGCTCCGTAGCATGCCCGGCGAACAATCAGCTCCTCTTCATCCAGGAACACTCCGCTGGAGTGGGAGCCTCTCAAAATGGTTGCTGGAAAATCAACCTCCACATTCAGCATCTCGTCAATATCCAATGGGCTAACAGACCAGCTGAGGGGGAAAAGGAAGCAAACCGAGAACGAACCTCTCACCATTAAAAAGTCTAGAGTTAGTGCTAGTGATTGTCAGGGTCTAGAATTCAAGGTTATTGAATCAACATTAAATGGGCGTATTTTAATGGTATGATTGAAAATACATTAGAAATACTTGACCCTAGGGTATTTTTGAACGAGTGTGCGGATCTTGTAATTAAAAGATGCAATACGTCTTATAAGGTCGTCGCAGTCTAAGGATCCCCAAGCGGCGGCCTTTGTGCAGTAGCCAAACACTTGTTCCCTACCCTCCCTAACCACAAACATCATAAACATATTAGTGACATCCATGTGCACATGCGCGTTGTTGCCACAGTTAAAAATAGTATTTAACAGCAAAACTTTGTAGCTGATTTCCATATGTGCAGAATACAATCATGCAGTTTGTCTGCTTGCTTTATACACAAATGCAGTAAACAACTATGCATCGCATAATGATTATATTTATGTTACAAACGCTTTAAAATATAACTGAGGATGACCTGAACTAATATACTACGCTACAAGAATGGAAATGCATGTTAATATATCCGAGAGAAACTTAGAAACATGTTCCGAATGAACTATACATTGTTGGACTATCATTAAATAATTAAAATACGTAAATATGCATTTATTTTGAAAGGAACTCTTACTCCCAAAACAACGCCTCATTTTTGATTATGCTATTTAACCGAAAAGTTAATTTTTTATAAATAAGGGTTGCATGTTTGCAGTTTTGCTTACTGTAATTATTATGTGCGTGGAGCTATGGTGAAAGTATTTTTATTTTGTTTGTACTGCAACTACAGAATGTTAGAAAAACCAAGTTCCAGAAGATGTAAACAAAAACAGTAAATATGTAAAATTAAAAAAGAAGAAGAAGCAGGTGAAAAACATAAAGCGAACGCAGGTCTTTGTATTACTCTTGGAAGATAGGTGCTTGTTTACGTAGCTTTGAAAACATGATAAATTTGCTTCACAACAATGTTTTTATTAATATAAAGCTAATATTAGAAGAGGTTGTGTATTGTTTAAGATGTAAGATTAATAAACAAGACAGCTTCTGTTTACTTAAATGAATAGCCTTATTATAAAATACAGGATAAGTAAAAATACGGAAGCCAAATACAGAAAATAAAACAGAAATCTTATGTGTCATATTCACATGATTATCTCTATTCACTCTTCTACAAATTACTTTTACAAAAGCTTATTCTTCTATCTACTTCTTCTTAAACGAGATAACATTTCATTGCACATTTCATTGTAAATATAAGGATTTATAGGCCAAAGCGATAGTCAGATTTTTAAAAACCAGATGATGACTTTGAAATTCCATGATTTTAGCATGACTTCCAACTTGTATTTCAAAATTCAAACCAATAACAAAGATTTTTCCGGAAATGATTAACATAATTTGATCTAAAATGTGTCCTTTACTGAGATTGCATTTTACGCACAGTAAGATTTTGCCTATCTCTTACGGTGTACCAGTTATACAAAAAGTTGAGAACGAGGAAGAATTTACAAGTTATTCCCAGAACATAAAATTCAAGATACAAATATTATTTTTATGCAAATATCTTAAACATGCGATATTTTACTAAAAATCGTTATAGCTGTTTTTGAGAAATTCAAAACAATAGCAAACATTTTCCACGAAAGGGTTCTTTTCTACATGTTCGTGAACATTACACACAAAAATCTGGCTTTGCTTATTCAAAACTTTTGTAGCCCCCTTTCTTCGTGGTCTTGGCACTAATGGTACTCGGCAGAGTCATTTGTTGGTGCGGCCGGAGGTCAGCAACTTGGTTCGTTTAATTAAACTATTAAATGCTAATAACTATTAAACACTGCTAAACATACAAAACTGCACTAAATAAAACACTATATTACTTCTCTAAAGAAATAAGATATAAGCTTAACTGTCACAGCTGCTAAAACGTACTGAAACCGAAGTGACAACAGAAATGACATTGCAACAACGCTTTGCTTTGGTGGAGCTAAAGAAAGGACCACGCACTGTATTTGAGGGATGGGTAGACCCTACTAATCCTTTACTGATGGGTTTATGGTCAGGCTTCAAAGATTTACGTTCGCTTTGTAGCCGACTGGGGAAACGTTGACTGCGACCACTTTACAAAAGCAAGTCTGGGTTAAAAATATACTGTGCTGTGGAGATTTCATATTTAGTCCACAAACCTGAAGAAGAGATGGGAACTTCATCATTCTTTAATTCCAAGACTTGATTGATCCTTGCATGAAGCGATGTCGATCAGATCTTCTCTTCAATAACTGGGGATGTGTTGTAAAATATTTCTAAATTCGAGGGGGGAGTTTCATCAAAATCCTTGTTTGTT
The DNA here is from genome assembly GCA_030765065.1 of Deroplatys truncata. Lineage (NCBI taxonomy): Eukaryota > Metazoa > Arthropoda > Insecta > Mantodea > Mantidae > Deroplatys > Deroplatys truncata. Next base: position 520,804,799 of record CM060990.1, on the reverse strand, counting down.
ATACATGCTCTGGTGATTAGTTCTGCACTCTATTATCCTCTAAATGCAGCATCTTGCATACAACTGCCCAAGAAAATCATAAAAAATATTGCTGTCATCAATATAAGGAATAAGGACAATTTCTGCTTTGCATGGTGTATGCTAGCATTTAAATACCCTGCTAAGAATCACGTAATAGAACAAACGTATACTCATATAAACTGCTTTTCAAAGCATTCAATTATAAGGGTATTGAATTCCGGCCACCTCTGCATCAAATTGAATGCTTTGAAAAGCAGACTAATGCAGTATCAATTTCTGTGTTTGGTATAGAGCAAAATGAAAACATTATCCCTCTATACCAAAAAACCCGAGAAAAAGGAGCAGCATATCAATCTCTTATACATAGAGGAAAATGAAAAGGCACACTACTGCCTCATTGCTGACTTCTCAGGAGTAGTAAGTGATCAAGTCACTAAACATGCACATAGAGTGTGGGCATGCCAGGCATGCTTGAAGATGTGTGCCAATGATAAGGCTGTCGAAAACCATTGGCTAAATTTGTGTAAAATATCAATTATTTAAAATGCCACAACAGGATGAGAGAATTGAATTTAAATAATTACCCAAAAGCGCTCCTGTACCTTTTGTGGTCTACGCTAACATTGAATCTCTTCTGGCAAAAGTACACTCTTGCAAGCCCTCTACGAATTCGAGTTGGACCCGAGCTATTCAAGAGCATGAAGCAATGTCAATAGCTTTAAAGGTAGTTTGTAGACATGACAAGGCAGTATCAAAATTCTTCCTGTTCAGAGGACCAAATGCCATCGGTGACTTCTTCAAGCAACTAAACTCAATTGCTGATGAAGTCGTCGACGTGTATTGGAACCCGAAACCGATTAATCTGACTTCTGAAGAGCAACGGAATTTCGAGAATGCCTCACAGTGTCACATATACCTTAGGGTCTTGTTATGGATGATATTTGCACGAGAGATATTAATCACGTTACTGGGAAAATCTGCGTGCTGGTCATAACAAGTTAATTTAAATAGAAACGTCCATCACTTCATACCTATCCTTCTACATTGCCTATCAAATTATGACAGCCAGTTTCTTATAAGACACCTGGCGATTTATGATAATCCCATATCATGCACAGCATAATCCTCTTAAAGGAATATAGTATTCACCAAAATGTGTAGGAGCATTCTGTCCAGGTTTCTGGATAGCTACAGATTCTTAGATGATAAGCTATTCAACTTGGCTATTATGCTCGAGGAGGATGATTTCAAAATTATAGGAGCTAAATATCCTGTTGCAGGGCATTTTAAGCTTGCAAACGAGTAAGGGTGTATCCTTTACGATTACGTATCATCCCGGAAAAGTTGTAGGAGGCAGAGTTACCAGCAAGGGAAGCATTCTAGAGCACACTGTAAGGACATAACTTAAGTGAGGACAATTACAGGCATGCGGAAATGTTTGGGATATCTTTAACGTCCAGAATCTTGGAGAATATAGCGAATTGTATCTAAAGACTGATATACTGCTCTTGGCAGATATTTCTTAGAAGTTTCAGAATCTCTTGCTGGAAATCTATAACCTCGACCCAGCGTGGTTTTATACATAATCGGGCTTGCTTTCGACGCCGTGTTGAACTCAAAAAAAAGGTAAGACTCTCTTTAATACATGGCAAGAGCATGCTGAAATTCTTCAAGCCTGAAATTAGGGGTAGGCTGTGCACTGTGGTGAAGAGGTACTCCAAGGTCAATTACAGCTACATGCCAAACTTTGATCAGCTTGCACTCCTCAGGTCCTAATTGTACCTGGACATCAATAATTTATATGGCATTCTATGATTACAGTGATGCCTTATGGGAACCTTCGATGGCTCACAGAGCATGAAATTAAGACCATTGTTTTTATGACAGTTCCCCAACATTAAAAAACGGGCTATGTACTGGAAGTAGATATTGAATATCCCTCGCATATCCATGACGCCCATAACGACCTCCCTTTCTGCCCTCAAAGCGCGATACCACTAAACGGTCGATACAAGAAGCTGCTTGCAACATTAGAAAACAAAAGGAAATATGTCTTGCACTAGAGCGTCATGCAGCGGTGTAAAGGGCAGGGCCTAACTGTGAGACATTTTCACAGGGTGTTATTGTATGACCAGTTCAGCTGGCTTAAGACCTACGTCGACCTAAATACACAGAAGGGAGCACAAGAGATATCAAAATTTTGACAAAGCTTACGGAAAAAATGAATAATGGCGTACATGGTAAATTCATAGAGAACATGGGGAAATATACAGGCTTGAAAATCGTGTCAAAATGGGAGAATGCCAGGAAACTAACAGCGCGATGCACGTATCTAAGGTCGATAATCTTCGAGGAGAATCCTGTAAGTATTGAGCTGGCTAGAAGGAAGTATGTATGAAAAAGCCAATCTATGTAGGGCATACAATTTTGGACATTAACAAATTTATAATGTATGATGTTTATAATGTCATGAAGGCTAATTTAAGGAACTTTACGTTGAATTATATGGATACAGACTCGTTCATTTTTAAACAAGTTCTTATATCTGCGGCAGTCTGATTCTGTAATATAAACAAATGGTTTATCACTTTTACACTTTAAGAAGGAGGAGGGGATGTCACATTATAGTCCGATGTTCACAATATGACAGGAGGATATACTGACGTCATCAAGCATGAGTAATCGATTCTCCATCCTCCTCCGTCGAATGTTGGGTATCCTCCATGAATAAGAAGTCCATGGGACCTTCGTTGAGGATCCTCCTCTTACACCGCCTCTTTTAGCTTTTTCTTGTCAGTCCCGTACTTCCTCTTCCTCCGCTCCGTCCTCATTGCCCTGAAACATATGTTCAAAACAACGTTAGAATTAGGTTTAGCAAATGATTTAATGCGCCTAAAAGAGAAATACATATATTAGAAGACCTCTCCACATTCCGCAAAAAAGTATGGTTAACGAGTGTCATACTCACTTCAAGAGTTTGCGAGGTTCTGTCTGTATTTCCAGTGAGAATTCTGTACTCGCCTGATTTATCCACTCCTCAACCCTCGTAGCTCTATCATCAGGAGCAGTAATGATGGGGAATGAAGCGACATCCTCATCGATAGGCTGGGTATGGTGCTCTGCGATTGGATATTTCACTATACCGACATCACGTCTTTTAGGATCCAGCTCCTTCTATTAGCATGGTACCTTAGACACAGTCATTCGGAATCTGTAACAAATTGTTTTTAAGTTACACACAGGAGAATATCACTAGAAACAATAAATGAATATGTAATTTACCATTTCGTTTACTTACTCAAGCTTTCTCTTCCTGCGTTTGTAGACTACGTAGTTATAGGAAGAAAGATGACATACGCTCGTGCTGCGCGGGATTAGCGCAAAATACTGAATGCATGTTGCATGATTCTGTATAACATTCAGACAAGTGTCTCGATACAAAGACGTGGACGTCGTTGATATCCCTAAGATGGTCGTCTTCCATACGATTTTCTCTAAAAAATAAAGTGTGTTTCAAATCCGATTTACTTTTAACACTCATGCAATATATTACTGTATTATAGAAAAAGCATTACTTACACGTCTCCTCTTTGAAAAACCGCACTGTTCTCTGCACGCACATCCATTGCTGTCATCTGATTATGACACGACTGTTGAGTACACAATATTGTGTGCATTAAGCGATTGAGATTTCGGTATTAAAGTATATATAATGATAATAATCTTCACCGCACTAGCTCCAATAATCATGTAAATCTGACACATGAACAGCGTTATCACCAGTCATTTCGAATATCACTGGACAAAGACACCTCAAACAATAAACGTTCGAGGAGAAGAATAGATGCTTGTATACAGAGCAGCTTGTTTACACTCATAAACCTGTTAATGAAGTCATTCAGTGGGTGTGGAAGGGATAGAATGCAGATTCAGATCTGTTATTGACATCACCGCCAGACAGCAGCCCTCCGACATTTCTCGATTATAAGGGAAGGGGTTGGTTTAACACGTTTTCGACGCCGAAAGACCGGAGCCGGGTTACTTTGCAGGTCGAGACTTGTTAGTTACATCACGCAGCCGTAGTGGAGGGGAACATGTAAATCGAGACTTGTTATTGCCATCATCGCCAGACTAAGCCGGATGGCGGTTTTCTATTACAAGGGGAATGGTTTGATGGAGAGGTTAAGACCAATGAGGTGTGATAGTTATACATATGCTAACACACATACACGGCGACATCCAGGTGCGCAAGTCAATTAATATACACTTAATTATATTAATCAAACAAATACACTGACGGAGTTACCCACTTCCTTGCACTCTGGGGTGAGAGAGAGATCGATAGAGATAGTAAGATAGTCTTAGAAAAAGATTTGTGTGGGCACTCATGTTTGTGGGTGTGAGCGGGCTACTTTATCGACATCAACTCTTTATACCCTATCAAAAAGTACTTAATTGGAGCAATTGTATTAATCGATCAATGGCACGCGACCAGCCATTTAGTGTATGTGATACCAGGGATCAAAGCCGCTAGATGGTGATATAACATTGGTTTGCGTTTTAAGCATTTGAAGTTAATGATGTGAGGTGTTGCACATGTACGAACATTATCTGATTGATTGACAAACACTTACAAATGCAGTCTCTTTTGGAGTAAGCCACCTCAAAAGACGGCGTATCAAACACATGTCATTACACATGTAATCAATTACTCCCTCAACTAAACTCATTAGCAGTGTCATTTAATATACAAATTGATAATATACACTTAATTGTATTAATCAATCAATCCCACACGATCAGCTATTTAGAACTTTAGCGGCGGGGGGACTTCGCCCTTTGAAATACTCAGAACTGAAACACAAAAAGCGCTATACTCTTTGTGAGCGGTTTTGAACTTTTGATGTCAATGAGGTGAGATAATCCTACACATTACGATCATTATCTGATTTATTGACATGACATACATCACCTGTCAACCCTTATCAAACTCTTGTCAACACCTGTCAATAAAATTTGAGAACTACATGACACATTGGCGGCGAGTGACACAAAGGAGGAGTTGTATTCAAATTACACGGTCAATTAAACTAATCGCATTACATGGGTAATTAATTGTCGGCGCCTTTGTGGCGTTAAATCGGCATTATAGGACTACTTACATGTATGATCTTTCAGACGGGGATCCTATAATGTAGCTATGGAGCATTGGTCCACTTCAATGTCACTATAATGACGTTTCAATGAAGATAGCATATTACCTTTTGCCACGGTGATACCTAAACCTGTTGCTGGCGGTTTCTGTGGTTTTTATATAGTTCTATTCACAATGGGTGTAACCTCGGATATGGAAGTACTGGATGAGCCAACCGCTAGGGAGGCTGTTCAAAGAAATTCAGTATCTCTATCAGACTGTCTATGACATTCCGCTGAATGATGTAAGTTGCACTGGTAAACTTACACATTTAGATACAAACACAAGGGTTCTTCTTTGCTCTCTAAAAGTGGAAGCGTGTGTTGTATTGAATTCCAACTTTTAGGTTCATCGTGAATAAGGCAATGTTGGGGAGTGAGAAATATTTTCAAGCAGCCTTTAGTATCGTCGTTGCCTTTGAGAAGTGCTTGAAAGTTCCAACTGGACGACAGCAAAAAAGTGATCAGTTTTGCTATCTTTGCAGACTGTCTTTCACCATCAGCTGGAACGTATGAACTAAGGGTGATAAGTAGGGATCATTTCCTAGATTTACAGCACTTACGACGTTTGGCCCATTAGCATATATAATTGCAAACAATTTTTGATTCAAATTCCAACTTTCTATAGTCCTCTAAAAAATTGGAATTATTCTTAGCTATCTGCCTTCTTCATCGAAAGGTACCACCTCGATACTTATGTGTTGCAATTTGTGTTGTCCATCGATGAAATGAACTGTCACACTGAGATAATCGTCACATGCTTTTGAGGTCCACAGGTCCGTATCCACAGCTGTGCGTTCGGTCTCAAGAAGCTGCATTTGACCTCGGAATCTTTTTCATTGTACATCTTTGGAATAACTGCATTAGCAATACCTTTTCTGTAGGACAATACATACGTTGGCTCTAGATGTTCTAAGAGCTGTTTGAATCCAGTGTCTTCAACTGTACTAAATGGTTGTTTGTCATTACACTTCATGTACGTTTTTCTTTTGCTGATTACTTTGGACCTCGGGTCGCCTGACTTAAATCCAGCTTTCTTAATAATGAAGTCAGTTATTGTGGTCTAAATGTGAGTACCTTGCACTATTTTATTTCATGTGGCGGATGTTGAAGCTACATAACTTCATATAGATAGAATGTCGCGTTGCTCAACATTTTCATATGTTGCGGCATGATGTTCTAACAGCGACGGGAACTCGTACATTGTTTTTTCAATAGAGATTCTGTAAACTTCACTCGGTGAATGAATGTAACTTGCTTCTTTAAAATTGTTATATTGTGTTACCTACCACCGCGCGAAAAATGTTTTTCTGCACATTTTACACACTTTTTTTGTTATTAGTAGTGTCTACTTCAAAGGAGTTCCATACTTCAGTCATATTTTATTCCATATCACTGTTGCACATTGGCAAAACAGAATTATTTATGGAAATTAGTCCTACGGTATAGCAGTAAGCAACGCTCGTGAACGCAGTTTGACTTGCGTAGACGCAAACTAAGAGATGGAAACAAAGTACAAATACCTACATGCGCTGTATTATCTCACGTCTTAAGCTATGATTCGTTTTTGTTGTATTCGCAGATTTTGGTCACTGGAATAGTAAATGTAATGGCTGAGAGTGAGCCACCAACCCAGACAATTGCAGAAACATGATTTCGTAGTCAGCTAAATCAGCTTCATTCACAATCCAGTTACCTTTGCATGTTACATGAGTAGTTCTACTCTTTCCCCCTTGTTTAGCATGTTTTCATTTAGACACAGGGATCTAGGGAGTGTTGCATTCATTCACCTACAAGAAACGCAGTCAACGTATATCAATGACTATAGTCCAGTAACTCTTTTGTGAAACGTGTTAGGTAATACCGTGAAGTTATTGGTTCCTTACCTAACATAAAGTTAAACGTAACAACTTTCAGTAATCGAAAACGTCAAATGCTAAAAGTATCGAAAACATATCGCAGACTTATCTTAAAGTATTAGACATACTTCAATATCACCGTGTATCGAGGTATTGAATATATCGAGGACCCATTCATGTTGGGAACAACGCCATTATGAAAATGGTAGGCTCACTCATGCTAGTAATCCAAAAGAATTCGATAGCAAATGAGAAGAACTGTAAAAGTTCTGAAGAGCTCCGGCACTGGGAAGCGAAAGGATGTGAAAGAATGAAGAACTACTAGTTTAACATATTTTATTGCACATTTTAAGAACGTCTTTAAAATTCGATTCTTAAAGGTGATGATGCTACATATTATTGTTCATCAATGGAGTACCTTCCTATAATTGTTGAGAGAATGCTTGATGGCGTGCTAACAATCGAATTGCAAACGCAGCATGGCCGTATCCTATATTTGGTTAATTGAAAGCTAACACCATAAAATGTTACTTAGACAACAAGCAAGTTATACATACACCATTATTAATTAGAAGAATGTATTTCTAAAATGAAAGATAGACGCGAAAATACTTACCACGTGCTACCCAACCTGAACATCACAAAAGCAGCGTGGCCGTATTAAGTATTTGCATAAATTTAAAACTAACGTAATAGAATGTTATTCAAACAACAAGCAAATGCGGCGTCCATCATTACTAATTAGCAGTGTATATGTTATGAGAGTAATGTAACTCGTCAAAAGATAAGCTAGCCACTCTTCACGTATTCCTGGTGCACGTATAGGGCGTTATGTTCATACTTAGCATATATATGGCTTCACTTTACGGCAGTGGCGGCTCGTGATTAGTGAACAGGTGAAAAATGCTATATGGAAAAAATAGTGGACTCTAAAAATGAAATAACTATTAATATACTCATCTTATTTTTTGTGGACCAAGGCACTCCTGCAGGCCTTTAAGGAAGTAAAGTTATCTGTTATTTGAAGGTATACACTAGTGCATAACCAACAAAATTGAAAAAGAAACATTAAACTTTATGTTATACGACATCCTGAAGCGTTTAGTTTTCTTCTTTGTGGAAATTTGCAATGAATTAATTGGTTGCCAAGTGGTTAAAGGTGTTTCTTGTCCTCATCATTCCACCTATTAAACGGAGTACCAGCAAAATATATTCGACATAATTTAAACAAACTAAAAGAGGCACAAATTTACTTGTATTCAGTATTCACACCTCAGACTACGTACTGACTGCTCCTAAGTACACAAGACAACGTATTTTATTTTGTTTAAAACATAATAAATGAGGAACCAAGAAATTCATTGTTCACATGCTTACACCTATTCACTGACTAACAATCGTCTAAAGCTCTTACGTTACAACCTGCTACCTGAGGGTGCAAAGGAAGTACTTCTGTGTCAATATAAAGGTTCTGTACTTCCATAGCTAGACAAGCAATAATGACTTCACGTTACCATGGCAACCTGCCCAAACAAGAGAAATATGTGCCGAAATATTTCACTTGCTGGAGGGTTGATCTCTTGTGGTTTCCCCTCCCTTCGCGAGAGAGGTAACGGCTTGTCTTCGAAGTCAGGATACAAAAGAAGAGAAAATTGGTGTTTTCAACTTCTACACTATCTAGACTAAACATTTCACAGCTATTTCCAGATTTGATTGTTCCTTTAAATGCTGCATTTTAAAGCAAATTAAGAAATGGTCTAAGCGGGAAATATGAGGTGAAAAATTGTTCACCTACTTCATTTGCCAGCCGCCTCTGCTTTACGGGACTTATGTGAATAAAGAACCATTAAAACTGTTGTTTTTATCAAGTTTGATGTTTAAGTGCTTTATTACGGAGCAATGTAATCGCTGCTTTGATTGAGGTAAAAACTATTTGCATTTGATATTTTGTTTTTGTAATACTAACCAGTACTGAAGTGAAGTATGCGTTCAGGTGCATTCTAAATATCGTCGGCTTACTTCTAAAACCTCGTAAGTCTGATTTTGGTCTATTTTGAGATTTTGTGTGTTTTAATTAGAATTGTTTATGCTCTATCGTCGATTAAAACCTCGCAAGTCTGAACACCATATTAAAGCTGATATTTAATAAAACGTAAACCTCGTATTTTTCTAAGCCTTTAAATGTTACCTTAAAAACTCGTAAGTTTCCATTTTATTCTGGTACAAGGACTTATGAGGCTTTATAAATGAACAGTTTTACCTTAAAAACTCTTTTAAGTCTTAGCTTCTTACTGAATTCAAACATGTTTGTTTTATTAAGAACATTGTTGCTTTTAACCCCGCAAATCCAGTATATTGCAATAAGAATGGCAATTCTGGTTTCTTACTTATAACCCAAGTTCAGTATCAGAGAGATGATTGTAGGCTATAAATAAACCGAGAATAATAAATTATGCATTTGTGATCTCGGGTTTTAGGCTGTCTCTTTTTTGGTCCAATGAAAGGTGCTATTTTATTATACAGTTGATCTGGTTTAAAAACACTAACACTTTTCCAGCTGGCGGTCATTCTTAATTATGTTAAATTACGCTGTTGTTTGCGTACTTTATCTTACTGTGACAATGAGTGATTAGTCTGTGAACTTCATTCTGTGAAGTGATTCTTCAGTGAATGGTTTGTGACATAGTATTTCATATTAGTACATCAAGAATTCCGACATTTTAATAGTAAGACTCGTATTATAACAATTAAGGTAAATTAAGACTTCGTAGAATGTGAAGGTAGGAGTTTTAATCAGGGCTCGGAATGGAGGAGAGCAAACCGAAACCTTATTCTGTTTCTTAAAACTTTGGATGTCTTCCGTTCCCTTTGTAAGAAACAATGTGTACCATTCCCGTCAGTTTTAATGTGTAATGATATATTCTGCATAAAGGAATTGGAGGACAAGAAACGACGTATCAATGACAAATGTGGAAAATGTTGTAGCAGCAAGCACTCCTACAGTCTGCAGCTGCAATTTGAGTACAACATTCTTACACAGCTAGTATAATTATAGTACCTTTTTCTACACGGAGAATGCTGTTTCACAGCCTATATTATTGATAAGTTAAAGATTCATTATTTCACATTACACTAATTTTATAACGTAGTGCGGAAATGAGCAAACTAACTTTTTCGTATTTCGAATTTGATTACTAATTCATTGAGTTACCTTCATGTTCCAGTTTGCATTGAAGTTATCAAACGTCTATAGGAAAACAATAAATTCATTAATTTTCATAATGGTTGTTTGTCTTACATATAATGTTAATAAAAAGAAAGAATGCAGAAAGCCGGTTTAGTTTTATAATGCACTCACAAACTCCCCAGGTAGGTATACTGCAATTTTAAATAAGTGTGAATTTTAAATATTAATAGGTAAACATTTTGACAGAATTTAAATTAAAATATGAAAATAATGAGTGGGAAATAATATGATAGGTTCGGTTGGTTAAATTTCAGGTTTTATTGGTTTTCCGTTTTATTAAAATTTTCGTTCAGTCAGTTACATTAGCGTTCTGTTTGGTAAAGGTTTCCGTTTCGATCTCTGGTTTTAAATAGTAGGAAGTAATCTTCAAATGGGAATACTATTAATATAGTTACTTAAAGCAAAACTTTGTCACCCATTACTTACCATTGCGTTCTCCCTTGTTCATTTTTAACACAAAATGCGTTCCAGAGCTCAGAAAATGTTCAACATTTTGGGAATACGATTACCATTGGCTAGAAAATATAGATAAAATTTAACTACACAAACTATTCAGAGAAATGAAGCTAAAGAGAATAAATGCCAACTTTCCTCAAAAGTTGTGCAAACAAATAAAAGCGAATGTATTATTAACGATTTAGATATTGAAAACACTTAAAAGGAGCTTCATGGTTTAGATTCAAATAAAAATAAAGGTGAAAAACATACCGTTCTAGGCATGGAATGGAATGAGAAGGAAATAAAATAAATTTAAGTTATCTAAAGATAGATTCAGAGGATACACCTCAAGGGGAACGTTTTATTGATGAATTAGACAATCCAGTTACATTAATTGGGGGTGAACCTGAACCAGATTCCGATGACAAAAATTGCGAATTTATACAAAGTGATACTATTTTGATATAAGTGATGTCACAGAAAACATCAACAATGACATTCATACTAGAGGAGGAAAGCGCAAAAGAGATTCAGTACGAGAACCTACGTGGATGTCAGAGGCAAATAAAAAAATAGAATGCATGTTAGAGTGTATAGGGGGACCAGAAGATCTGGAAATAATGGGAGTATGGTATTAAAGAACAAGTAGGAACTATATGCAACTGCAAAATGAGCACAAAGTCCAAGAAGATGTATTGCAAAACTAACAGATAGTGACAGGGAAGAGAACTTTGAGCTTTCTGGAGGAAGTAATGGGATGAAAAAAAAGTCATGATGCAATATCTCATGGATAAACATAATGCCAAGGATAAGAAAAGTAAGAAAACTGAAGTTTCCAAAAGAACAAACAGTTTTAGTTTTCATTTACGCAAAAACAGCACTAGAGTAAAGGTCTGCAAGAAGGTGTTCAGTACATTATCTATTGGGGAATGACAGTTTTAAACTTGATTAAAGAAAGTGGGTATAATAGTCATAATCCGTGAACAAAATAGGCGTGTGACATGTGAATAGGAAAGAAAACGCGAGGAGGTGAACAAAGAAAATAAAATACTTGTATCATTCTTTGAAGGTCTCTCAAAGTTTTTTTCTCATTATTGCAGGGCTACGTCTTCAGAAAAGTATTTAGAGCCATAATGGAATTCAAAATCAGCATTATATAGGGAATATGTAAGATAATCTGGGAGAAAGAAAGTTAAGGTATTGTCTATTTTAAATCGTTTCATTAGGTATTTTATGATATGAATCTAAGCCTCTTTAGTCCACAAAAAGATAGATGTGACCTTTGCTGCAGCTGCGACTCTGGAAACATTTCAGAGAATACTTACAATTCACATATCAGCAAAAAGAAACAGCAAGAGCAGAAAAATTAAAACACAAGGAAACTGTGGAGCATGAGTATACAATGGATCTGGAGTCTGTATAGTTGTGCCCAAACTTGAAGACTTCGGTCATATATTATAAAATGAAGCTTAAGGTTCATAAATTGACCATTTATAATTTGAAAGCTGGAGATTGCTATTTTTATGTATGGCACGAGAGTGAAGGAGGGCTCGGTGATAATGAATTTGCTACAATTTTGTGCGATTTCATCTCAAAACATGTAATGTGTGACAAAAAAGATGAAATAATATTTTACAGTGATGGTTGTGGCTATCAGAATAGAAACGTGACACTAGCAAACGCACTACTTGATTTGTCTAACAAGAACGTCTTTATAGTTCAAGAGTATTTGCCAAAAGGCTACACACAAATGGAATGCGATTCAGTGCATTCTTGCATAAAGGAAATTAAAACATCAGGACATATACACATCTACAAGCTATATTGGAATGTTTAAGACAGTAAGACTGAAACCTAAAGCATGCGAAGTATATTATCTAAGCCATACCTTCTTCAAGGATTACAGTTCCTTGAAGACATATTCTTCTATTCATTCAGGCATCAAGAAAGAGAACCCTACAGTCAATGACATGTGTTACCTGAAGTACTGCCGCGACATGAAAGCGGCAAAGTACTTCAAAGGTTGATTTCAAAGGTAAATTATTATATTATTTATATAACAATTAATTGTATGCCAATTTGTCTTATGGATAGGATAAATGCATAGCACAATTTCGTAATAGACTTTTGCAACTTTAGGTAATTAGAGAAAAGTTACAAGAGAAAGTGGTTAACTATAATTATTTGTATACCTTTCCTGATGTTACTAATGTTAATACCACCGATGTTAATACCAAAGAAAGTCTGAGTCGATTAATTGTAGGACTCAAAACCTTGTAAGTTAATAATTACTTCATTAATTCATTAATGAAACAATGTAAATCTCGTAAAACCTATAAAAGCTTGTAATTCAATAAGGTATATAAGAAAAATGTATTAATAAAATCTTATAAATATAATAAAATCTCATAAAACCTCGCAAGTCAATAAAGATATTCCAATATTTAATCAATAAAACCTTGTAAGTCTCGTAAAAATTTCAAAAGTATTTATACTAATATGCATCATATTAGTAAATTGTAATATTAGAAGACTTTTCACAAGAATTTTATTAGCTAAAGCGATTTTACAGAGACGTAAAATAATTCTTTTAGCCTCCTGTAAAACTGTCTGGAAGAGACATACGAAGCTTTAAAAGTAAGCCGACGATATGTGCTTTCTACATTTATGTCTTCTACCAATTAGCTCGAAAGAAATCATTTTGCGCGTTTTGCCGAATTTCAGTAATTCTTTACTTTCGCTTCAGTTGGTGTGAGAGAGTGAAAGTTATAGGTTACAAGACTTTCTGACCCAGGCCAGAATTTTGTGGGCTCAGTGGTAGAAAAATGAATGTGAAAGCTTGATTACAGGGTTAATACTGGGGAAAAATAAGTATTACAAAAAGCAAACATTTCTTCAAGATGAAGGGTTAGTTCTATGTATCATGCGGTAACGCTTTGAAGATACTGCTGCGATACAAAAGTAAACAAATACGAATATTTCTTTACTATTGCCATGTAAATGGAGTATTTCTCTGTTATTAAATAAAGTAGCTCGTCAGAAGCAAAGTTAAGAAACTCTTTACCTACTTCTCGCGCAAGCATACACTTCTAGGACGTTATTTTCATACTTAGCATATACATGGTTTTATTTTACGGCATATCAAATTACTAATTCTTTTTAGGTTACCCACCTTCAGCGATGTTCTTCATTCCTTTGAGCTTCCAGACCAACAAGCATTAAAAGTGGATAGTTTTCAAGTCTTAATGGTACCATTACTATCACTATTGCTAGTGCTAACAACACGGTGCGTATTTATGTAGTCTGAATTTTAACAGCACGGCCAATAACTGGCAGGAGGTTGTCTCTCATTTCCAAAACATAATTCAATGAAGGGGATCTGTAGCAGTAGGATGATAGATTAAACACTATTCTGCAACTCCCTTGTGTTTTTTCTTTTCCTTTATGGTATGATATGGCGATAGAATGAAGGCTCGCTACCAGTATCTGTGGCCCTGAAGAATGTAGTTCATCATATGACATTCGTACATGCTCTTATACTACTTCTGAAAACTTCTACTCAATGCTTTCAGTTTATATTCCGCATTTGAACGATTGTCGGAGGTTAGTGAAATGCCTATTTTTTGGAAGCGACACTATTCTTTTCTGCCATCCTCTATACGGAATGCGTCGTGAAACCGCTAAAGAGGTCTTGAATTTTCATTGCTCATAGTTTGTGAATGTTTCTGAGTTCCTTTGATACCCATGGTTTCCAGGTTTCACAACTGACGAACTTCGCTGACGAGAATTACAGATTCATGCTGCAGATCTACTCTATTAATGCTGACATGGTTGTCGGCGATTCTTCTCATCTGGCCACTAAGTATCCATCCAAAAATGGAAGGCAGCAGTACAAGAGTGGAAGAGGTACGAACAGCTGAAACGTCTTTGATAAATTTCCAATACAGATCGCTACCAATCACTACCTCAATTGGTAGGTCTACGAATCTCCTCTGGGTTCTACTGGTGGTACTCTGAGAGTGATCTGAGTGCCAGAACATCATAACAGATAGTCGGATGCGTCGATTAGGCGTTTCTACTCTCTAGAGCAGTGATGGAGACAGACGTTTTATTCCACAGGCTTTGATGTCGGAAACTTGCTAGGTGACGTTTCTCAGGGAAGGAAACTTTTGATTCGAATGGTGTGATTGTTACATGTTTTTCTGCAACTGTGCCTAATTTTATTTCATTAATAAGAGATGTATAAATGGAACTAGATTGCCTACCCCCATCAAGCACACAGCGGGTTAACTTGCTTAATCCAGTTGGTCCTGCGAGTCGCATCGTGTTGTTTTCGGATAAGTGAAGTCCGATAAATGCGAAATAATCAGGTTAACAGTTGTGTGTGCAGATTCTGCAGATTGAGTAGTGGACAGATGAAGCGCAGATCCGTAGTGGTGTGGTTTGTTCAATGTGAGCATAAGACCTTTCCTCGTTTTCTGTATGTATTGGGTGATTCACAGCGGTTGAGACAGAGGAAGCTTCTTGAAGATTATTTCAAATTTTAAACTACATGTTTAGCGTCGACCACAGTTCTGCAGTCTTGGGCCCAGTGACCTCTAGTGTCACATAATGCATGAAGGGACCCGGGGCCGTGAAATGCAGCAGTCGTCGGGAGAAGTGCATTGTGATATGTGCTTTCGCCCCGTATTTTCTGTGTTACGAGGGCTGCTTTTACTCATCGTTTATAAATCTCGTGAGTCCTGTGATGTTTCTATCTGAAAAACTTTCCCTCCGCGAGAAGACTATCCAAAGTGAGCAAATTTCTTCGAAAAATGCCAGAAGAATCTTAGGTGCCAGGATACGTCCACAGCTGTCGACATCCTCACCTAGCTCGAAGAGCTTGTATCCTCCAGTTATATTTTATGTAGGCCTTATTTAATGATTCAAATTTTACGTAGTTGATTGGTTTCAGGTTTTAAAGGAAGTCCAGGCGCGACTGAGTGATAGTATTTTTGTCACCGTATTTTAACTGAAGAATTCTTTTGGTTTCAGAGTAGGTTTCGGCTGTGATAGCAATTCCGTCCACCAAACGGCTGGCCTCGCCTTCTAGGTAACCCTCAAAAGCACGTGTTTGTTAATCGGCGATATCTCGGGATTTAGGTCAACCGCTGATTGAAACTGCTCCCAGAAGCGTCGCCGTGTTTCAATGTCACTAGAAGAGCGCCGTAATTTAATTGTAGGCAGCTTGACAGAATGGGTAACAGAAGTAGGAATCGGTGTTGTTATGCGTTGGCTGATACCATTATCAGAAGCCGAAGCTGCCAACTTCTGTGTGCGCCGTGGAGTGGCTCGTTTGGCACTGTCTATATACTCCTCGCATTTAGCTATGTTGGCGTCGACGTCTTCATCACTCAGA
This sequence comes from Deroplatys truncata, assembly GCA_030765065.1. NCBI lineage: Eukaryota > Metazoa > Arthropoda > Insecta > Mantodea > Mantidae > Deroplatys > Deroplatys truncata. Next base: position 520,788,643 of record CM060990.1, on the reverse strand, counting down.
AGATCTTGAATGTAGTGTTTGACATGCTCAGCTTCTTTTTATTTATTTTTTTAAAGTTCCCTTGTTTACCCAGTTTATTATTACTGAGTTTTACTGTATTCTTTAACGCTTATTACCGCAATTGCATCACACGCACAGAAACACCCATGCCCATGGCAGGACTAAAACCCGCGACCCTCAGCTTGGCGGAGCGCCGAAGCTATACACTCCAGCGACCACGGCTACGAGGGCCTGCAGCTTATTTAACTCTCTTGTAGACGTCTTAGAAAAATGTTGATACTCTTTGAGTGCAGTTGTATCATTGAAGGTGTCAATTGTAGTAAAGGAAGTGTCGCGTTTGCCCTTTCCTTAGTCCGCTTTCGCTTCAAGTGATGCAGCAAAACTGGCGGTTCACTAGTCATGGTTAAATCGGTAATTCTGATAGGATGTATTACCGACCGAGCCGTCAAAGCACGCGAGTCATGATAATGGGGAGCAGCCGCAGGATAGCGCGAATTCCACAATATGCGATGGTGCTGAATCAACAGTGTTAAACAGCTACTACCAAGCAAAATACAAATTCTCACTGCTTAATACTTAATGCAAATGTGAAGTTATATAAATAAAACACATTGTATATATTGTGGCATACTTCGGATGTGATAATAAGAATGAAAGCACAAGCAGATGCTTGCAAACAAATTTGCACTTATCTGGCGTGTGGCTTAATCATGTATAGTCAGATGTAGTGTTTTCCAGACGTTGTAGTAGAATTCCAAACTGTAGTTTGTCCTTCAGTGTGCGCAGTCAGATATTACCGGAGTTTCGCCACAAGTATTGTGGATATGAAGGAAGTGCTGGTAGTGAAAGCTGTATAAGCGAATAAGCTAACAGAGAATTCCTCTTTAACCATGTTTGTTGCAGCTGCACAACAGTACAAACATATTACATCCATGTTCAACTTCCCGTTATTTTTCTCTTCTCCACAACCTAAAAGAATTTGCATAAAGCCGTATAAACTACAGCCTGAAGCCAAATAAAAAGAAACAGCGTTATAAGCTCTGTAACAGAGTGCAACAATAGGTGAAGAGGATGAAGTCTTTGTAAATAGAATACCTTTCAGTGATGATGCGAATTTCATACAAACTGCAAATTTAGCAGGCATAACTGTCGACCGCATATACTCATTGAATATGAGCGTGATTCTCCCAAAGTGAATGTTTTTGTGCGAAAACTTTGCAGATATTTTTTTATCGAAAACACTTGAACTCGACATGAGTAGTGGATATGAAACAACAATGATTGTTTGTCCCACAATTGCCGAAAGATTCCCATTGTTTTACTTTCCAACAGACCTGGTCCCGTCTCATTACCATACTGACCTGGGTGAGTCCCTGAACAAGAAGCTACCTGAACGCTGGATTGCTACCTGAACATAATTGTTTTATTAAATGTCCTTTGTACAAAATGTAGAAGAACTTAAGCGTTGGACTGGTGAAGCCGGAACCACAATAACGGAGGTTATGCTATGGAGAGCATCGAAAGAGTTTGATTCTCATGTTGTCAACTGCCAAGTTACACGCTGTTCTTATGTCGAGTGATACCGTAATTTTTGACGAGCAGATATAAATAATTAAACAACGAAATAATGGTAAAAAGATAAATAATTGCAATAACTAATTTGCGTATACTAAATCAATGTGTAATGTATTAAGCGAATTGTTTAAAGCAATGTTTGTTCACAAAGATGAAGGTAATTAGGGAGTCATTTGTATCAGCCGAGAAGAGAAAACGCATTAGCTTAACGATTCTGGGAATTCAGTTAGGTCATAAGCTCAGTATGTGTGCAGTCACGTAGGCCAGAATTCTGGAAAAGAGAAGTAAAAGGTATTTCTGAGGTTTCAGCCAAGCCTATTGGCAACAAGGTTAAGATACGTACACGAGGAAGATTTAAATACTGACCCGGATGCCAAAGAATGTTGGAAGGGAGAAAACATTTAGTCGACATTAAAAGTAATAAAGGCGTGCATCGGTATGTACTGCTCCTGTGATACTTTAAGCGTCTAGTGACGCGCTGGTGTAAGATTTCGCGGCTTTTGCGTGAGGTCTCGCCTATAAGCGTTTTAGCGACTCGCGACGAATTACGCTTCCAGTTTCTTTTATTGGGAAACAATTATTTCCAACCGCAACTTGGATACTGTAGAAGCTGGCAGGTAAAATGATTCAGTTGTTACAATTTCGAGTGCTACGATTCATAACAAATTCTATTATTTATCTTAAACGGTCGATAAATCACTTCAGTAAGTAAAATATTACTTCACAATAAATTTCTCAGTCAATTTAAACTGGTGTGGTCCTTCACAATACAGCCACACATACTTTGAGAGAAAGATCTCATATCCATAACGATAGAGCGGCTGGCACACAAGACAGAACGAGCTACGAGATCATGGTGGCAGAATCAACAACGAAGCAGATAAAGTACGCGGCGTCAAAAGACGATCATCCTTCCTCTTCACACTCCCAATGCAATAACCTTGTATCAAACTTGCGACCATCGCGGGGCTCTGACGACAAAAATTCTGTATCAGGCCTCATTATGAAATACAAACATTGACAACAAACTGCTTCAATTCTTCTATCCAGATCTACCTATTGGCCTGCTATAAGGACAGTAGTCATGTTAGTAGATTTTATTCCTTATTCCTGGTACTGCTATGAAATAACAGTCTGTCCACATGGTATCCTCATCTACACATAACAGTATGGGTTTTACTTGGCTGTTGTTTTGTTGGAGTAATTTGTTGAGTTGAATAAAACGTCTGCTATTTGGCCTTCGTTTCAACATGGCTTTTCGCAACATCATACCATTAGAGAAGTAATTTTCTTGTAATTTCTCTTGCAGTAATAACCGGATAGAGAGGTGTTAGTAAATAAATAGAGCAATCATGTTCCCTCACGGAGTATAGGTGACGTTAGGTATTGTGACGGACACTCTCCTCCCCATTCCAACGGAAGGTTTCGTTACGACTGTTCCATTTATTCGAGGCGTATATAGATCAGTGCAAAACTGTGACAACATGACTTGGGTGAAGAAGAGTTCATGCATAAAAAGAGTTCACAATAAGCATGGAACACTTAATCACAAATGGCGAAACCATCAGATGTAACATTAAGAGCTCAAATGGCGTTTAAAACATAAACTCAATGAAACACAAGGAACATGCAACATTATTAGAAAGGAACAGTGAGGAAAGTGGACCTTTAGCCTTCTCAGCTCCAAAGTATGGATCAGAAGTTTTCGAGGATCTGTGTCATACCTAAAAAGGGTAGATATTGCTTTAAAGAATTACAGTTTTCGATGTAAAAGAAAAGACAATGTAACCAAGATTTGTGCATTAAAGCCTTAATTAAACCACGGGGTAAGTTTATTGCACACTATCAGTAGCTAAATATACATTGCTTTTTTTCCTTTTAATACACTTTAATCCTGCTCTACCTGTTACGGAAGTAGGGTGTGCTGCCTTCAAACTTTACATCATAATTGTTTACAGAGAACACTGCAAGGCACAAGCGCTTCCACCTTCTCTCACCAGCAACCCTCGGTGCGTTCTTAACTTGATGGTTTACTTACCAAACCCCTTTTGCGTGGTAATAACATAACGAGGCTATTTTTTAAGCACCGTTTTAATATTCTGCCGCTACCGCGCTGCAATCGCGAATTTGAGCATGCGTGATCACTTAATCCATTCATTAGGAAGCCAGACGCAGCTGTGAGTAATCATCACTTTGGTTTTCGTGTTGTTAGAGAGTTTCCAAACGTTCAAAACATCCAAACGACCCGCTGACTGTTAAGTAGATCACTGATTCGTTTTTTGAATGCGAGAAGTGTTACGCCAGCAAACATTCATCGCCAGTTGTGTGAGGTTAATGGGGAAGCAATAATGTGTAACAATGCCCGGCCACACACAGCAAAACAAAATCAAGATATAATGGCATCATTTGACTGGGAACAATTCGACTACCATTTCTATAGTCCGGATTTAACACCAAGCGATTTTCATCTGTTTATTCATATGAAAAAATTCATTGGAGGAATACATTTCAACGACGTTGATGTTGTGAAGCAACAAGTGCAGACTTGGCTTTCATCACAGGCGGCATCATTCTTTGACGAAGGCATACAAAAGCTGATTTCACGTTATGACAAGTGCCTGAATAACGGCGGTGTCTATCTAGAGAAGCAGTGTACGGTATAAGGTAATGATTGACTAAAGTATTTGGAGTATGGTGTTCTGTTCTGAATAACGGCGGTACCTATATGAACAAGTAGTGTCAGGTGTAAAGTAATGAATGGTAATAAAGTAACTGGAAAATGATGCTCTGTTATTATTTTTAAAAAATATATCATTCTTACTTTAAAAATAGCCCTCATATTACAGAACTCATCTTTTAAAAGGAAAATAACAATTTCATTTATTATTAGTGCGCTATATACACACGTCTCTTTCTTTCCTTTGGTGTCCTTTTAAAAGGACAGTAGGCATTCCTACATACATTTTATCATTACTATTCAATAGAACCCATTTAACCTTTTAATTAATTATTGAGGGGCTTAACTCTTGACAAGGTTCTTGCCATTCTTGAAGAAGATGAAATGGGCACCAGCTAAAAATGTATAAATAACTATAATGCCACCTTTGAATGCAGCAAATCCTAAGTTGTCGGATAAAGATTCTAGGGAAGAAGATAATATGGCACCTAACAATTTATCGGGAAGCCAATTGAGAGCTGAAGCAGAATTGTTTTACGCTGAATTCCAAATATAGTGGATCCCGAAAGGGATGCGAAAATGCAGAAGAGAGGGTTGAAAGTCATCTTGAAGAAGATAAAAGCGGAAATATCACGAATGAAAAGATCAGTTATGAACAGCACAGTTTATACCGACGTAAATATATTTCATAGGTCAATGAAAAGAAATACAATTGCAAAAGGGGGAATCTTATTGTTTTGCTTATCATGTGATCCGAATTATCAGTTCTAAAACACATAATCTCACGATTGTATTTCTTCGTGCTTCTTTGAGCTTGAAGTGCTGGAACTTCTAATATAGAAGGGTAAACAATATCCTGCAAAAAGGAACCAGCTGGGTGATACAAACATTGAAGAAGTGAAATGTTTTATATGTATTTTGTTACTCAGTGGTTATATTGATGCTCCAAGGGCAATACCTTGATACCGTAATAATTGAAAGGAAGATGGTAAGATAAATGGTAAGATTGGTATACTGTTATCGGTGGATTCAATTCATACTGAGAGCCAGAATACAAGTCTCGTGGATATTAATCTAGCTGCAAAGGTCATGAGTGGTTGTTCACAGGGTGCGATGTTATCATACCTACCGTGGAACCTGGTGGTTGATGATCTACTTGTTCAAGCAAGTAACCTAGGCTTTGATATTACGGGCTATCGTGATATCATGATATCATCATCATAGTTCGAGGTAATTGCTGAGGAACATCAGGGAACTCATACAGTTGGCTCTGAATACGGCGACAAAATTGGGCTGTGAATGAGGGCTTAACTATTAGTCCGCATACAGCCATAGTAACATTTACCAGAAGAAGACACATAAAGGGATCAGGACTTCTATATCTTCAAGGCAAAGAGCCTAAAATATATGCGGGAGTCATATACTTGGAAATCACTTTTGACTTCAAGATGTACTGGAATCGACATTTCAAGAAAACAATACAACATGCGAAAACAACTTTTGAAGCAATTAGACGCACGCATGGAAAAAGATGGGGATTAAGACTTGCTATGATCCTGGTTTTAACCTTGAATATGGAAGAGGAGGTTTTGCCCTTATTTTTTGGCTGAGTATTCAAGAATTTTATTTAGGGTTATCAATTTTAGTGTCAATAATTCGGACTCATGGGAACAATTATTTTAATTCATTTAGACATAAACCTAAAAGGGAACCAAGGTTTCATCATGGATGTATACTAGGACAATCATATCATCGATAACCTATGGAGCACTGATTTGGTGATCTAAGGTCCTTCAAAGAGGCTCTAAAAATCAACTAAATAAAGTTGATAGGATAGCCTGTAGGGCTGTTAAAGGAGTCATAAAAATAACTGCTACTGCGCTAATGGAGAAACTTATGATCTTGACTTCATTGCATTTAGTTGTAATGAAGAAAGCAAGAACGGCAGTCTATAGACTAGTATCTAAGCAACAAAAAATTCCTGAAATAGACTCAGGTTTATTAAGAATTAGGAAATACATAACAGATGAATTTTTAGAAATGCCGTCAGCCTATATAATTCTAAACAAATAGTTTATAAGGATTTTCAGAGTCATTATTGATCCTGATCGTTGGACAAATAAACTAAAAACTGCTAAGAGAGCTTTGATATGGTTTACAAACGGCTTAAAGAATGACACAGGAACAGCATCCGGAGTATATCGCATTAGACCAAGGTGCAAAATTTTCCCTTGGGTGAATATACTGCTGTTTTTTAAACAGAAATGTATGCTGTTATTCAATGCATACATAAAAACATAAGGAGAGCTTACACTGGTAAACAGATGCTTATCTTCTAAGATAGCCAGGCTGCACTTAAGGCTCTAAATAGTCATAAAGTAACGTCCGGGCTGCTTTTTAAACTACTTAAAAACCCTCACAAGCTTGGTAGAACAGAATGAAGTTCAACTAATTTGGGTGCAGGCCAAACTGACAGAGTGAAATGAAAAAAGTGATGAACTTGCAAGACAAAGAGCTACTTCACAATTTATTGGGCCAGAGCCGGCTCTAGGAGCATCTCGATGTTTAGTAGTAGAGGCTATTAGGAAGTGGTCCATAGTAGAACATCATAAAACCTGGCTTAAAACTCCAGGAAACGAACATGGTAAACTATTTATTAGAAAGCCGTTTAGGGAAAGAGGTGAAGGCTTACTTAATTGTAACAATTTAAAGCTGAGAACAATTATTGCATTTCTTAAGTACATGCTCCTGTGAAAAAGCATCTTAAAACGATGGAAGCGCAGGGTAACTTAGATTGCAGATTGTGCAGGAAGGAAGGTGAAACAGTCCAGTGCGTTTTATGCTCCTGTGAGGTCTTGGTTCACAGAATATATATTGATTTTTGGAAAAACGTTTTTATAACTTGAATAATTTGAAACCATATCTATTAAAACACTGTGTTCCTTAGTAAAGCGTGCAGACATAATGAACTGGATTCAAAACAACACAAGTAGCACAATAAGTCCAAGGCTGAAGTGCGTCCGGAGCAATGACGAAAATCTGTTTCGAACAAGACAAGTTAAGACAAGGGTCGACATCTTTAATTTCAATAGTTCATGTGGTTTCGTGATGCAGAATATACATTGTTACAACCATTAGCGCTGCCTTAATGAGCATTCGACCAGTATTTAATTGCCAGAAAATGCTACACAGTCTTTCACCATTTATGACTGCTATTTCCGTAGATTCCAACCATATCCGCGTGGTTTCCTGCCATTTGTTTAGTGTTACATATCACATGAACAATCGGGTCCAGAAGGTATATAAGTTTGCAATTTCCCTCCCTTTCTGTGGTTGATTTGTCTTGCAAGAAAAATGCCTACTTTGCTACTTTTACACGTGTAACATGCAAAATCATTTATCGTGTACAACTTTAACCAATGCTAGGTCTTGTTCTATGGTCGTTTTGAGCATATCAAATGAAATACGCTTATGTTATTGAGTTCTAATGCAAGGAGGTATAGCACACGAAAGGTCTAAAATAGAAAAAAGTAAACCTTGTAATTTTCTTACGAAACTACAGTTTTATGAAAACTTTAACTCTGTGTTAAAACTTGACATTTAAAAGCATTAAAATTTTTTGAAAAGCACTCTTTTTGTAATCCTAAGACGGATTATTTAATTAATTAAAGTCTTTGAGGTTGTGTTTCGTAAATTCCAATCAATATTCGAATGGAATGTGTTATTTTCATTTTTATTTGAGCGAATGAACTGAAACTGGTGGTGTTTGACACAAGAGAATGCGTTTTATAGTATATTATAAGGAATTAAATAATAAATGAATTTATGCTTGTAACAAAAGAAATCAACAAATTAGAAATAATTCCATCGATATAGTCAAATTAGGCATGAACACTTACACATTGGAAAGAAACGATATGTATGAATATAAAACGTGGAATTAATTGTTCTTCCACACAAGCCGTATGTTGGACAAGGGTGGAAAGGTAGAATCAGACGACTGAAAAATTTCATGTCATATCCGGGATTTGAAGCACAAATTTCCCGGTTTCCATCCGGTTGCTCTAATCACTGAGCTACCATGGTAGTATGCCGGTGCGGCATTAAATTCCCCAAATGATTAGCATTTTTTCCGATAAACCACAAGGAGATATCAATTGTATTGAGATGGCATAGCCAAATGGCGACTTACAATGATGTAAGTACTTTAAGTTCCGGGCTTCATAGCTTCGACCACTATTAGGGCAAAGAAGCTTGTGTGGAAGAACAATTAATTCCATTAATTGATCTAATAGTGATTGAAAATATGAAGCTCGGAACTTAAAGTACTTACGGCATTGTAAGTCGCTATTGGGGTATGTCATCTCAATACAATTGAGGTCTTGTGGTTTACCGGGCAAAAAATGCCAATCAGTTGGGGAATTTAATGTCGTACCGGCTTATTATAATGGTAGCTCTGTGGTTAGAGCAACCGGACGGAAACTGGTAAATCCGTTGTTCAAATCCCGGCTATGATATTGAATCCTTCAGTCGCCTGATTCTAAGTTTCCAATATAAAACTTTGCTACTTTTTACGCTTTCACCGCTAATGACATAGGTATGCATTCGTAGGAGAGCCCCTTAATGTACTCGTTTTTTGCAGTTCAGTTTGGTATCTGTTTCCCTTGCGAACCCTATGTTCTTTAGGATTTACAATTTTTCTCTGAATTTTCTGGTTTTACGTGTTTGTCCTTTGGCTTTTTTTTATATTTAACTATTTATTTAATAAGGTGTCCGTGTTTATAGTCTTTTACACAGGTTATACTTATCTCGTTTAATTTTCCCGATAAATATACCATCTCTGCTGAATAGTATTAATATGACTCTTGTTTATTTGCTTTCTATGAAATAAGAGCTGGAACAAAACAGAACGTGCATGTACTCAATGTGTGCAAAAGGGACAACAGATTTATCAGAAAAACTAAATGAGAAAAATATTATATGTGTGGGGTCATAAATCACGTGTAAAGCACTCAGCATAAAGCCAAAAATTGTCGGCTCAATCGAGTCAGCATTATGCAGTCGATGGCCAACAAAGGAATTAGAAAGCAGGAATATTTTAGCTGTCTTTGAAATAAGCTTCATATACTGAAACTAAATAGTCTTTCTGCATGTTCAGTATAATAAAGTAGAGAGCCGTTTGAAGTTCAAAAGTGTACAAAATTGTCTAAAAAATATAAGGTCATATATAGAGTTAAATATGCTTTCAAATGCCGTTCTGACCGGCTACTTTGAATAAAAATCTCTAAATTTTTATGTTATTAAAGTATGTCTTTTCTGCACCAAACACTTCCAGTGGATTTTTATTTCTTCTTCACGATGTCCTCCTCGTCTAATGACGCGTTCTATCAGATGGGATTACATTACAGAATGTACTTACAGTTGATGTCTGAGTATCGTCTTTCCGGCATCACTGATGATATTGTGACGTCTATAGGTGTAGAGGGTGGTTAGGACGTCACTGGGAAACATAGGACAGGGAGAAGCCAATCGCATTAAAAAAAGCATTTTCGGAAAACATTAATTTAATACAATGAAACATGTTAGAAGTGTGTCATGAAAGTAATAACAGCTTGAGTTTGCCAGCAAGCACTTACAAGGTGACGGTAATCGTACCCGGGGCAGATCATGGTGTCGATAGCCATTCCTGATGTCAGCGGGTGGATTTCTAGGTTCGTTGTTATAGGCGGTGGGAGCGGCAGAGCCACGCGCTTATGTCTGTCATAGCTCCAGCAACAACAGCAACATTACCACACCCGTCTTAAGAACCATGGAGCTTATATACTGGAGCAGCGCCTACACTACAGAAAATTACCATATAAGATAAGGAGAGGTTATCATCGTGGGCTTGTGACAGTATGTCCACGCATGACATGAGTAATAAAGAGGAAGTGATTTAATATCCTTATGAGACAGCTACCTAAGTATACTTAACTGTTGCACCATTTAAAGTAATAGCTTAATATTCCTAATAATTTGTTAGGACATTGGTTTATACTTCACATCTTACCGGGGTACCAAAAGAAACACACTACCACTGTGCGTTGATTAAAATAAAATAAATAAAATATTAAAATTAGGGTACAACGTCATAAAAAGTTAACATAAATATCAATAGATAAGTACAACAATAATAACACTAATCATAGAACTGAGTCATAGAAAATAAAGATTGAATATAAGAAGTGTGTAATAACGTGGGGTTTTAATGTCCGTGTGCTGGCGTGGGATTACGGACCACTAGTAGCACAACCAGTCAGCAGGTTGTTGAAATAAATAAAGCACCGTGTCTCCATCAGAATCTAGACGTAAGGTTGTAGCGAACAAATCCAAGTTATCACTGCACACAAGAAGTACTTCCCGAGAAGATATGAGCTGAGATAATTATTGCTGTGCGGTCAGAAGTAGCAGGCTGTAGCACAGGTCCACCGAAGAATTGAGTTATTTTATGTCACGGAAGGTGCTGTCTAATAAACACACTTGAATACGAGGAATGTATCCAGGGTAGAGTGGTCTTAATAGCGTTACCCTACAGATAACTAGAATACTGGTAAGTCCTTGTTTGTGTTGTTTTAATTCATTTGGAGTTGCAGTACAGTGTAACACTTGAGCTTCCTAGAGGAAGTCTGAAGCACACACACCAAACAAATACTGCACACAACACTAAGAGTGCAACACAAGTAAGTTGTGAGACTTGCACCACACAAACACACTCAAAAAAGTACACTCGCATATATATGACTCAGAAGTGAACCAAATAATACATACTGACTTTAAAAAATATACAACAATTGTGCAAGAAATTACAAATGAAGTGACGTGTACCCATATAGAAAAAAAAGCATTGCACCAATTATGGTTATTAGAAATGTAAGAAAGAGCTTGCTGGCGAATGATTACAATCTGAACATGCTACTTGAGTATATCATTGAATATCCTAAATACAAAAGTCAATACATTACGCATGAAAGTAAAATGGCTGATAAAGAAATACAATAGTGTTGTTCACTTGAAGCAAAATTATTACAATACAATAACCTATCAACATTCTGCTTGATTAAACACATCATCAATGTTACTTGGAAAGTTTACATGAACTCATAAACACACAAATCCAATATCACAAACTCAGAAATTCCAAAAAGCATGATCCACTCATTGACTTAACTCTTAAACTATAGTGACCAAAAATATAAGAATGTTCTCCATTCACCAACAATCAACTAAAATCAACAAAAATGAGATATAAAACAACTCGGGGTATAAACATTATGTTCACTGTTCTTTAGGTTTTTTCATTATTGATAACTAAAGACAGGTGTGTAGGTGAGATCAAGGTTGCAGACTAAGAACCAAAAATTGACAATGACAATTCTGGGTGGAAAAACATCATTTACAATTGTTTTGTTTTGTGAGGCACCATTATACACTCCAAATGTAGTCAGACCGTGAAATTAATTCAATTACATTGCTGACATCTGGCAGATAACGTTTAGTTATAAGCAACGAGGTTAACAATTCTGTGGGGCAGTTTTCCAAAATAACTTTCAACCGTAATAGTATACTACAAATACACATCGTTGGTTCTACCACATTTATAAAGTATAAACATTTTGTCTTCTTTTGAAGTTTATAGCAGGTACCTGTCCCAGAGAATAATTAAAAGGTGTTAAATAAGCATTTATACAATCAAAACATGTCAAAGAGAGAAAAAAAATTCAAAGGGTAAAATTGAAGAAGAGAAAGAAAAAAAATGTCTCTTTAATGTGTATGTATACGTCTTTTTTCAAGTGACATAAGAGATAAACATCTGTCAAATTTCAGTATTTAAGTGCCATTGACCTGTGTTTTTGTTTCTTATGTTATGCAAACGCTGTAATCTGTGTCGTATATTCTCACCTACTTCGTTTTATGAATGAGCATGTGACTATGTTAAGTACAATTAATAATTGTATTCGTGTTAATCGTACAGTAATCGTCAAATCGAGAGTAATAACTCTATCTGGACAACACTAATTCAGAGTACACCAAGAAGGTTTCATAGTAAGGTACTAAAAATACTTAATAATAAAGTGATTATCATTTTGCTGTGTATCACCTAACTTCACAAATAATGGCAAACCACCTCTGTGTGTTTCCTAAGGGTGCACCCTTGCATTGCATTGGAACCAAATATGCATTCATAAGTAAGTTAACTCTTGGGGGCCATCAGGCAAAACCGAAGAAAAGCTATTATTATCAAAAAACAAACAAACAAACAAACGTTTATACACAGGCGGAGAACAAAGCCATAGTGTGCCAGCAAAAACCACAGGACCATCAGGTTAACCTATAGAGCTACGCACCTCTACAAAAACAACCATGTTAGCACCTTGGTAGTTATTTGTTTACATATAGTGTGAGTACTAAATCTAGTAAATAAATCTAAGAAACTAATCTAGGGAAGCGCTTCCGTATCTTACACTAAACTATGTGATAGGGATCTAATATTGCTAACGTACTTAATAAGTCCTAAAGACTGGAGTTAGGGAACCAATGTTCCAACAAAACAAGGTGCTTCTCTCACATCTGGAACAAACAAATCTGTTCAAAAATTAACATTAAAAATCACATCCTCAATAAAATATTGTTGATGATAAGTGAAGAATAAATTGACTTTTGTCGTTCCAATCCATATGTGGCATGTGGATAGCTGCGTTAACATCCCACAGACAGTGACGACATGTCACGAAAGGGCGGTGTTCGAAACCCGAGTATCTCAGTAAGGAGTAGACATAAGCAATTGTAGCTCAAACTATATAATCTGTAAACAGAACTAAAAGGTACTTCAGACCATATTCCGTAACAGAAAAAAAATACTGAAGGCGTAAAGCAAAATCAAATATCGAATAAAGAAAATGAATATTTGCATAATATCTTAAGTCAGACAATGGAATTGTATTAGGCCTTATGGAACTATACCTGGTAGTAAAATCACAATTTTCTTTCTGAAACTAAAATTATTTCATTTACGTGTTCTTTATGGTTGCCAGTTGTCTTCGCAGATAAAAAGTGGGCGGGGAGTTGTAAGGTAATTATTAGGGAGAAAAAAAAGTTAAAATAAACTGACACAACGGGCATTTTCAAGATTTAACAATGTATAAATTAAATAAAATAGTGGGGAAGAAACTAAACGATATAGCAAAACAGTAACATCATTGAGTGTATGGTGGTACTTCGGTAGACACATTGCGTGTTCTTGAGGTAAATCACAACGGAGATCCGAAATAAGACAAGCACAAGTCTGTACCCTTAGGCAGCGTTCTTATATGTCCTGAAAAACAATTATAAGACAAATTCTGAATTAAAATATTTTGTTAAGCAATCTGAACCATGATAAAAAAAAACATTGCTTTGGTTTCTTAGGTACCTAGGGGAGAGAGAGAGAGAGAGAGATAGAGCCACTCAGACCGAGAGAGATAGCCAATGGATTGTGCATTAGTTGTAAGCGTTACTGCCGATTCATCAGAATGGGAGGATCATCACAAAATCTTCTAATATTACGATAAGTAACTCAACATGTAGGCAATAGCAATTCTCGCTTCAGCACATGTAAATCAGAGTAAGGGAATGCTTCTTCCTGCTTGTATAGTCATAATGATAACCACAATGAGTCAGATGGTGGTGTTATGCATACAATCACTGTATATAATTAACAATAACATTGTGGTTCCAACCAAAGCAGGTGGGAGTAGAGAAAAGATAATCATAAAATACCTTGGAAAATGTGACATACCGGACTTCAGCAACAATTTTGACCAGTGTACCGCGGTAGCAGTAAATATGGAGAATACCCAGTGACCACATCCTGTTACAGATAAGACTTCTACGGAATGCTCGTGCAAGCTATATCCTACTGTTTACATGTACTAACTTCTTTAATTCTGTCAGAGATGAAAAGTTTATATGTACTTTAAAGTGGAACATAACTATGCCGTCGTAAGGTTTAGCTACATAGGATTACTAATTAATGAACATCACATCCTCCACAGTGTGTGAATAAAGTGTAATAAGGGTGAAGCCTTTTTACATGAACAACCATATCTTTACGTTTAGTTCCTGTTGTTTGTCTAATACGATAATTCACAGGGGAAAGTTTTTGTAATACCGCATAGGGACCATGAAAACTATGCAACAATTTTGTAGTCTTTCCTTTCCTGCGTACTAGAGTGAAAAGTTTCACGAGCTGGCCAATTCTAAGTGAAACGGTGCGCCTTTTACGATCAAAATGCTGCTTTTGTTTAACTTTCTGTTTGGTGATATTATCAGTTACTAACTGGCATGCTTGCTGGATGTGTTCCAACGATTGTTGAACAAATAAATTATGTGTCGTACTCTTCAACTGAACTTCCTCGGGCAATGTTGGATGTCCACCATACATTAAGAAGAAGGGGGTTTCTTTAGTCGACTCCTGGCAGTTGGTAATATAAGCAAATACCACATGAGGTAGGGCAATGTTCCAATCATCTTGGTTGGAAGAGGTATAGTGGGAAAGCATATTAATAACTGTTTGATTCGCCCATTCTACCAAACCATTACATGCTGGATTGTAGGCGGTTGTGAAATTAGATTTAGATTTGACACTCAGTAATTTCAATAATTGTCGTTTAATGCCGCTGATAAACACGGAACCTGTATCTGATGGCAACATGGCTGGCGCCCCATGGGCCCAAATGACATTTTCTGAAAGGAATTTAGCCTCATGTTCAATTGAGCCTCTAGGGATTGCGGAAGCTTTGCAGTATCTAGACCCAAAGTCTACTGCGACCACGATCATAGCTTTTCCAGATTTCGATTTATGAATGGGACCGACTAAGTCTATACTCCATTGTTCTCCAATTTTCTGTACCGGAATGGGTTGAAGCTACCCTGCTGGTTTGACGTTTTTGGGACTTTTCTCTATACTGGCAGCTTGGACAAGTTTTAACATACCTTTGAATGTCCTTGCGCATACTTATTCTATAATAACGGGGATTGATTTAATAAAAAGTTCGAGTGCAACCCATGTGTCGAGATAAAGGATCAGTGTGACAGGAAAATATCTCATTTTTCAGCGACTCTGGAATAACTAATAGATGAAGCTGTCCTTTGGCTCCTGCATTTTTACGATAGAGTACTCCTGATTTGAGAAGATAAGAAGATGCTTGTCGGCAAACCTTGGGAGAGGCGAGATGTGGTTGCTGTAACGCATCAAAAAGAAGCAGTAAAAGAGGATCTGTTTTCTGATGGTGGGCTACTTCAACAGGGGATAATAAACAGGTAATAAGTTGTTCTATGTGTTCAGTTTCCTCTGGGGTCGGATCATCAACAGGAAGTTTCGACAAAGCATCACCATCCGAGTGTTTCTTTCCTGAATTGTAGATAATGGTGTAGTCGTATTCCTGAAGTTTTAAAGCCCATCTGGCCAAACGACCAGTGATGTATTTTAGATTACGATGATAGCAGAAGGCATGGTGATCACAAACAATTTCTACAGAGTAACCGTAGATATAGGGTCGAAAGTGAGTAAAGGCATATACAATAGCCAAAAGTTAAAGTTCTGACACACTATAGCTTTTCTCAAATTTTTGGCACGGTGCGGCTGCAAAAAGCCACAGGGTGAAATTGATCATCATGTTAGTGAAGCAGACACGAACCTATTCTTGCAACGGAAGCATCTGAATGTATTCTAGTGGGTGCTCCAGGTGTATAATGCATTAAAACTGTTGGGGAAACTAGAGCATTTTTTAGTGTTTCAAAAGCTATTTCATGTTCATTAGTCCAGATAAATTACTGATTTTTTTTGGTGAGTGTATAAAAGGGTTCAGCAACATATGCAAAATTAGAAATATATCTGGGTAAAATCCACAAAGTCCTAAAACTCGTCGCAGTTCACGCACAGTTTTAGGAATTGGCAATTCTTGGATGGCACGGAGTTTATCTTGATCTGGTTCTATACCCGCCTCTGACACTTCAAAACCTAACAGTTTGGTTTTACACATCGCGAAAAAATACTTGGCAGGCTTAAGCTTAAAATTGTGTTGCTCCTATTTCTGAAAAACTTCTTCTAGGTTGTGCAGTAACTGATTGAAGTCACTGGCAAACACAATAATATCGTCTAAGTAAACCAGTACCTTTTTATATTTCAAATCACCTAGCATTTTATCTGCTAAATAACTGAGCAATCTTGGAGCACTCTTCAAACCAAAAGTCTTATTTAAAAATTCATAGCTTGCCTGATTTGTACACAACGTGGTGTATTTCCTGCTATTTTCTGCAATAGGAACCTGAAAATATGCGCTTAGCAAATCCAAGGTACAGCACCATTTGGAGTTCCCCAAAATAACACAATAGATCATCAATAAGGTGGACTGGGTTGGAAGAAGATTCTGTGACAGCGTTAAGTTTTCGGTAATCTACACACAAACGATATTCTCCATCTTTCTTCCGAACATGGACTATCGGAGATGCAAAAGGACTAGTGGAATCTCTAATAATGTGTGAATCTTTCATTTATTTCACCTGTGCGTTAATTATGTCACGTTGTTTCTGTGAAACGCGGTAAGGTCTCTGTCTAATGGGCCCATGATCAGTAAGTATAATTTCATATTCAGTTAAATTTTTGGTACCCAATTCCTGTAGTGTAGTGGCAAAAACGTGTCTGTGTTCATCCAAAAGAGATTCTAGTTGGCATCGCTGGCTAGCTGTCAGTTCGAAATTAAGGTGAAAATTTTCACCTTTAATATTGATATTACGTCGGTTTTGTTTATCCCAATTAGTGGCTTGAACTAGCACTACTTCGTGTATGTGAACTGTGGTAGTCTTAGCAAAACGCAACTGGGGAATAGCTGGCATATCCTTTGCACATGAGGCTTTTCCTGAACCACGGACATCATAGCTTTCCGGTTCCAGCGTAATCTGGGCTAAGGGGCAATCTAAATTTTCATTACAATTAACTTCTACCTGACCACCTTTTGTGGTTTGGAAAACAATTTGTAAGTCCACCAGGTTAATAACTGCCTTATATAGTAAAAGAAAATCCATGCCCAATAACAAGTCATGACAAAAATCTGGGATCACTAGCAATCGTTCTAAAAAATAGGTATCTCCCAGGACAAAATTACACTCAGTGGAAAAAGTAACATCAATTAACTTATTGTCTGCCGTACGTATCAACACATTAGGGTTCAATTGTATCAGAGGAGTAAGTATAATATTCTGATTTATAATGCTGACTGCGCTACCAGTGTCTAACAAAACGTGTATCTTTTTATCATGAATGGTGCCATGGGCTAGCAAAACATTATCTGGTTGACCTATAATGGTATCATGGTAATGATCACCAGATTTGAAATTTCGAGCCACGAAACCTACGTTCGTGACCCGCTTTTGACGTTTGGGCGGTTCTGTGTTTGCTTACAATTTAATGCCACGTGCCCCGGTCTGTTGCAGTTAAAGCAAATTGGCCGTCCGTCAACTGTGCGTTCTCGTCTGAAAGTTTGACGGTTGTCAGCATTAGAATTTCTAACGCCACTTCGGCTATACCCAAAATTTCGGTTAGGTCTATACGTAGTTGCGAAGCCATTATTATGTACAGTGCGTTCTTGTTGTAATCGATGCATCTGTTGTGTCAGGGTGTCCAAGTTTTGTGTCAAAGCATCAATTTTCTGAGAAAGGGTGGATGAATGAATGGGAACTATAGGGGAGGGTGGGGTACATTGTACCATATCTATTCGTCTTCTGGCCAAATATCTAGCCGTTTCAATGCAAGAAGCATACTCTAGCAATTCTGTCACTGTTTGAGGATTGAAGGGCACAATTTGCTCTATCAGTGAGGGTTTATCCCCCTCAGTATATGACAAATTTGTTCTCTTTCTGTCATGTGTGGATTAATTTGATCGTACAGTGCTAATATATCGTAGATATAGGTTTCAGTAGGTTCTGAATACTCTTTCATGCATTGCCTAAGGCGAAATTCTAGGAATTTATGCTGTGCAGCCCCCCAAAAGGCATCCTCTAAGCCAAGGGTGGCGAAAACGACTTCCTTCCGCGAGTCACCAAATATGAAACACGCACTACATCACTGAGCAGCATGTGAAAAACAAACGACGGTTGCAGAGAGGGTACGGCGCCTGCGCCTCAAAATAACTCGCGAGTCACGTTTTCGCCACCTCTGCTCTAAGCTATCCCTGAACTGTTGCCAGGAATGATCAGGATATCTATGTAAGAAAATTTGATACCATGTCGATGCTGCCTCTCTCAAATAACAAGGGAGGTATTGTTTTTTGTGTGCGCCCTCCCATGTGTTATCTTTAGCTACAATGTCAAAACTTTGCAAATATTCTACAACATTCTGATCCGGTTCTCCGTGAAATTGACCCGGGTCTGTAAAGGGTCGTGTTAAGGGAAAACTAGAAGGCACTGGGTCGGCAGTGGGTGGGTGGCTAGTGTCAGACATTATAGTGGGTTGTGGAGAGACAGAAAATGCCAATTTAGTTGGTTGTACTATCGGGGGGGATTCTAATAGCTTGGCGTTAAGGGTGTTAGTTTCTGTGGAGTTGAAGACTGGGGACTGGAGAGAAGTTTAGAATATTGAGAAGAAGACCACGCCCTGAACGTAGTTTAATTTCTGTCATGTACTCTGCAAGGGAGTCTTATCCTGACAATAGTTCCTTAGCGTTACCTATACTTTGGGAATAAAAGCTATCGTTCTGCTGTAAAAGGCTATGGAAGGATGCACATAAATTATTAATGTCCCGTGTATAGGAGATCTAGCACTCGTCATTAACTAGTGTAAAAGAAACTTAAATTAACACTACCTAAACATAGCGTACTCATATCACTTCCAAATAAAGCACATAAAATAGCTACTAGTTTGGCATGCATTATTTATGAAAAATGAAGTATCACCTAGTAATAATATATTCATACAAAGCTTGCAACATTTTGTTTAAAGGAGATATAGAATCGAACCATGCATCCCAAGAAAGCGGCGTAAAGAGTTAGGGGATTAAAGGTAGGCGCGTCCATCATATGTGACGTCTATAAGTGTAGAGGGTGGTTAGGACGTCACTGGGAAGCGTAGGACGGAGAATCCACTCGCATTAAAACTAAACATTGTAGGAAAACATAAATTTAATACAATGAATAATCCTAGAAGTTATCCTGAAAGTAAATACAGCTTTAGTTTACCAGCAAGCACTCAGCTTATGTACCTTACAAGGTGACGGTGATCTTACCCAGGGCAGATCATGGAGTCAATAGCCATTCCTGATGTCAGCGGGTGGATTCCTAGATTCGTTGCTATAGGCGGTGGGACCGGTAGAGCCTCGCGCTCATGTCTGTCATACCTCCAGCAACAACAATAACATTACCACACATGTCTTAAGAACCATGGAGCTTATAACTCGGAGTAGCGCCTACACTCCAGGAAATTACCATATAAGATAAGGAGAGGTTATTCATCGTGGGCTTGTGACATTATGCCCACACATGACAGGAGTAATAAAGAGGAAATGATATAACATCCTCCTGAGACAGCTATCTAAGGATACTTAACTGTTGCACCATTTAAAGTAATAGTTTCAGATTTCTAAATAATTTGTTAAGACATTGGCTTATACGTCACAATATCTACCTCTAGCTAGTTGACATAATCCTGGATGCAAATCCTAGCAATAGCTTAATTATTGGAAAGCACTTTTATCGCTGATCTCGGGTGTGGATTGAGAGACAGACTTACACAACATAGGGCAAAAACAAGACATGAAATATCAACTTTAGTTCACTTTACTGGCACGAAGTCAAACATCAACAAAATCAACTGCAGTTTGGAAGCACCTCTACTATAAAGTTCTCGTTCACAAAGGTTAGTAATTTCCTCATATGACGTTCACAAATTTATTACGTTAAGCGCAACATTTCTTATTAACGGAAATCCCTACTTGTGACGATTTTCTCCTTCTACATGAATCTTTCTTGGTATTTTTATGACTCTAGTTGACAGATAGATCAGGGTGCGTGGGGTAAACTTTTTACTAAGAAGCAACGGATAGAACGCAGAGGACTGCTTCCTAGCTTGGTCAAACTTGTAACAAAATCTTGCATCACAAAATATATGTAATGCACATAAGATAAATCTTTTCTTACTCATTCATATTTGCTTATTTCAATTATTCATAACACGATTAAATTGGGTAATTAATGTCCTGAGCATAAAAGAAATTCATAGTTTTACGTTTCTTGCCTTGTACCACTGAATAAACTTGTTGTATGCTATCTTGTACTGTCTTCTCGACTTTTTTGTTGGGAATTCTAACATTACCCTGTCTGCTGCTTGTAGGTAACATTTTGGATGGTTCTTCATATTCCATAATTACTGGATTTTGATTATCTGCTTTTACATCTACAGTACAAGCATCTTAGATAATAACTGTCACATCTGCCAGGAAATAAGAGTTGGTTAATCTGGAGAGTTACAACCAAGCGGGATGACTTAGGCGGCCCGCATCCTGGGAGTCCTGGGTTCCAATTCCAGTGGCCCTCCACTCTGACCATTGGGTTTTTTTCGTTGTTTACCTGTGGTCGCCAAGGCGAATGCTGGGGTGATGTATACTACCACGATTTCTCATTTCCTCTCATTTCAGCTGATTCCCTTTCATCTTTCAGGAAGTGTCTGGGTGCCTTGGTGCGGCTAGTGTCTGGCAGGTGACATGTTTACTGCACTTTGTAAAGGATATCTCCCTGTAAACGTCAGGGTGCCTTAGCACGCTTGCTAGGGTCGCGCTGTCGACCTTATGCAGGATTCTTCGCCTTTGCTGGTGCCGGCGGGTGTTTCAAAGTGGAAATATTAGGGACTTACGTGCGTCTCGGTGGTCATGTCTACCTGCGAACCTGCAACTTCCTGCGGCTCCTTCACTTCATCTCTGTCTGCCGGGGTGTGTGGTCGTAATAGGTTTAGTTGATTGCAGTGGTGAGTGAGGTGTCCTCCCTCCGTTGGATTACTTCTACATCTAACTCTGGAGTGTTGCAATTCTATACCACTTGTTGGCACAATTTTTCCCATTTGATTAATATAATCCAGGTTAAAAGCGCTTCTTTTACCTTCGACTGGCTAAAAACAACTATTGTGTGTTGAAAATAAACATCCATTGATCAACTGGTTCGGCGAACCAGGTTTAGCAGGTATTGCGAGAATGGTGGGCAGCCCGGGTTAGCAGGTGTCGACCGCACGCTTTGTGCTTGTTGCGTGCTCTACACGTAATCCGGAATATTCCATTCTGTATAAACAGTCCGGTGCAAAAAACAAAAGCAGAAACAAAGAAAGAAAGAAAAGAAAAAAAATGCCGATATAATGAGTGTTAAGTTGGTAAGAAATTAGTAAAGTGGCTTCCCCCATAAAAGGTTCCACCACACCGTCCCCAGTCCTTATCTGGTTTAGCAAAGTATGTTGATTGATGCGTTTTGCATAGCTGTGTATGTCGACATTTCGTATGCTTTCACAAGAGAAGTTGAAAACGCTTTGATTCTTTTTAACCGGAAAAATCCGAGTCACGTGGGGAATCTCATCAACGTCTAGCATATCAACATCGTAACTCAGAGAGCAGAGCAGCGGCATTAGGAACCCAAGAGTGGTGGTTCGAAACCTGACCATTGCACCGCATTTTTATTCTGATTGTGCCTTTCCATAATTAATTTACAAGCAATATTCTCACAAGTAAATTTCATTATCAGAGCATTGCAAAAATAAACAAAAAACAAAAAACAAAAAAGAGGATCAAGAAGATTACCAACTCTTTTCAAGTAATGCAAAAATGCTATATTTTGTGACTTTTTTGTAAATCTTTTCCGTTTTTCGAGGTTCATTTGTGTATAATTCAGTTCCTTAGTATGCTTTCTTACTTTTGTTTGTAATACCAAACCGGTTTGTGATGTCTTAAAACTGAAAATCAATGTGCCTATTGCTCTTGCTGCTTTAAAAACAAATATTAGCACAAGGGTGCAATAATAATAATAATAATAATAATAATAATAATCACAATACCATAATGCCCTTACCTATTAAATGGGCTATTCAAAGCAAAATGCTTCTTTATGTCTCCTGAAAACATTGCTCATTTCACTTTTTTTATGTCTTTTAATTTCGTTTTGTATCACGTCGTGATATGTTCTTAGTGCTTCTGGTGGCATGTGGACTGCATTATACATTTCTAATTAAATACGCTACCTGGTTTGCGTGTCCAGTAACCCTGTATGCTGGTTTGACGATATTCTTGGAGATACTCCTTATACCTCCGCGGCTTAGTAGCGCCATAACCTGGTTCATTAAGGGCAATACTTTGGTTTTCTTGTCCAAGTTATTTGTTTCTTTCAAATCACGAATAGTATAGCGGACAATGTTTGTAGAGCAATTTCATCCAACCACTCCACATAATGCTTGTTTTACGCCCCCCTTTCCCTCGCTTCCGCGCCGGAAGCTGACCTCTGTTCATTGGTTATGATTTAATGTTTCTTTACATCAAGCCAATAGGAGACGCACACATCTGGCTAGTGTCTTCCAATAATTTCATGTAAAATTCCTCCGTTTCTCACTTCTTAGACCATTCACTTAGTCCAAGCGAAAAGGAATTATCACAACCAATTAGGTGTGAAACACAAATCATAATAAGATTCTGCCAACATTAACTAAAGAAACACATTATAGGAAACCAGAAGCATTTGCATGATTTTTGAGGGGTGCACCCGACTGTACATGTGTATTCTGCGGTAAAGCTCAAACAACCACTATAAAATTTTCATTCTACCTTTATTTTTCAACAATGTATAACAAATGCTATTCAGTAAAGATTATATTATTTTAATAACCTAAAACTGACAAATAATAACGTAAATAATTGAATTACGAAAAAATCGTTAATGTAGCGAAACTATTAGGTTATCTCTCTTGGCTGATATTATAAGGATTAAAATTATACTACGTTTATGAGATTTGAGTAAAGCCAACGAAGATATGGATGATAATGTAAACGCTTGCAATATTGTATTTAAGGAAATGGGGACTAAACACAAGTAGGGAGGGCAGGAACTTTTGACAAAATGTACCACTAAATGAGTAATACAAACTAGCAAACATTCAGATTCTCTCTGATCCATTGCAACTTATATGATCGTTCTTGTTCTTCATTGCCTGAGCTACATCAAGCACTCGACTCTCGCTCCACCTAATAGAAGATATTACAACACGGAGTTATTAATCCTTAATCTGTGCAAGAATCTTCAAGAAAAGGATAGCCGTATTGATCTCATGCTCCTTTAGAAAATATGAATTAAGTAACGAGTCTCACCGCAAGAAGACATTCAAGCAACACAATCAAGTCATATTGATGATTTGTGCAATTTACATTCTAATCACATGCTTATTTTCACAGAATAATATCACTTGCTCTGAATTATATCACAACTTTTAAAACTACTTAATTTATCATAACGAAACATATTCTGGAAAAAAGTTTTATTAATCCTTCACTGATACTTTTCTGCTACTGCAGAATCGGAGAAAATCAACTCATTTGTGTACACTTGAAAAATATTTACTGCAATGCAAGAATTACCTTCATATCTGTTATATATTCAAACTAAGTTATATTCTTAAAGAGATTCATATGACATAATTGTGTCATCCGCTCCTATTTAAGTGCATATCTTTAAATGGTGATATATTGGGTCTAGCCAATAGTTTAAGCAACGGCAGTTTGAGCTTCGAATTTGTAACTAGGATTCTATGAAACATTAATGGGTACATTCTCAGATAACGTTCATAATCTTCAGGATAAGCATTGGATTGATCATGGTACCCGGTTGGATTGGATAGGATTGTAAAGCAGAGGGGACTGGGCACCGATCCGGTAATTCCGGATATTGTACCCACACCTCCACGAGGAGGGCACCCCCGGGAGAAAGGGATAAAGTGAAGGGAGACACCGGCCGCCGAAACCAGCAGTGACGGCACAGCAATGATAGGGTCTCTACATCTTTCAGATATAAACGTCCCGGAAGACGAACAAGTAGACCGGGCACCCCACCCTAAATGGGGTAAAATGCCCCCGCCGGGGGCGGTGTTTATATCCCGGCAACCAGGCAAAGGACCAGGGCCGGAGAAGGTTCACAGAGAGCATCTTTTTCCCTACCACGCTTCACCGAAACTCCATCGTCGACATTTCCAACCCTGAAACAGACCAAACGGGGTGAAGATGAATGAAATGATTAATAGAACAAAATGGAAGGACAGGAAATTCGTGAAATGAAACAAAACACTCCAGCATTCGCCCGACGACCAGGGAAACCCTCGGAAAACCCATGGGTCAGAGTGGGGGGTCACTGGGGATCGATATTGAGACCTTCCTAATGCGGGTCACAGACGTTGCCGCCTGAGATGGTAGCCGGTTACTTGGGCCGATCTACCACCTGATCTCATGGCATTTGAATATACTTTTGTGGGAACACAAGAAAACTTTATGTCTACACATAGACTCTACTATTAATACCCAGGAAGTCATAATATCTCGAATTGCCTTTGCTGCTCGGGAAAATTAAGATCAAACAAACGAAATATTCGTCAATGTAAAGAGGTGGACGGGTGAACAGTACATCCTTTGTACTAAAATCAGCGACTGTCATTTTCAGTCTTTATTACGAAATACGCTCAGATTTAATTAAAATATAATTGTGCACAACGGCGGTATGACTACTTACTTCCTGAATATTCAATAACGACGTAAATAACGCAAAACGCTTTAATTATACACACCAAACTCCGTGTTTCCTAATAGAACATTATTTTGCGAAAGAGAGCGAGAGAGAGAGAAAATTCTCTAGGGTTTCTAGAACATTACCTTAATTTTATGTTTGTGCCCACTTCAAGTAAATAATTCACATATACTTTAGTTATATAATACTCATATGTTATGCGTGAGATGCTAAGAAAGAGCCAACTATTCCTAAACGAAGACGTGAGCGTTAGAGACATAAAGGGATAGGTATTTACTGTTTTAAAATAGTACGGTTAAATATTAGGTACCTAAACTGTTGAGAACACCTAAAAGACGCAACAAAAACACTTGGAAGCTTTTGAAGTTAATAATAATTCTATATAAATGTATATTTCAATGACTCTTCTAATCATATACCATTCGTCTGATAAAAACCAATAATGTGCTAGTAAGCTTCAGAAATTGACGAACCGCGACTCTCTATTCTCTGTAACGATTGAAGACCACACTCGTATTATCGCTGGGTATATTATTCCACGATCCTTTGTAATCAAGTACAACGAACTTGTGTGCAGGGAAAACAAGTGGTATATTCAAATGGCACCTGAAAAGTTTGGACAAGCTACGAATCAGGAAATGAACTAACTGATTCCAAAGGTGAAGCCTAAGAGCACCGAAATGAAAATGAAGTATATTTAGAAGCAGTTTCAACAATTTCGTCAAGTGAAAACTTATAAACCGGAAGACCAAACATCATCACAGATGACCGCAAATATGGCAAACAGAAAGCTTACATGATAAAGCTAAAGTAAGAATTATAAAGATTTATTAAAACATGCACTCATCTTCAATTTATGTTAAGTATGCTGACATGCATAGGAACGTAGCTGCCGTAACCAGCCTTTTAAGGTTAATTTATCATTAATTATAACAAATTGAAATGCTCTACTTTATGAGTTTATTAGTTTACTTTATTCATGAAAGTGTCTTAGCAAGTGCAGCTAGTGATTTTCAAATTTTTTAGCCTATAATTCTCTCTTCACTTTGGCACTGAAGGATTTATCGATAATTTGAAAGCACTAAATGCGAAAACAACACCTTTATTTTAATACCTCCCTATCTTTTGTGGTTTCCAATGTACTTGAGATTTCACGAGACGGAACATGTATTTTGCAAAAGATTTCAACTGAGCGGTTTAATGTCATTACTCAAACTGGTGATATTTCAATGATCAACTTCAGAGAAATGTTTGAGACAGATATATAAAGGAAAGGTTGTAGGTGGAGAATTTCTTGAATGGGAGAACTGCCTAGGTGTATTATTTACGAAATTTTAATTTTTAATTATGATGTATAAATGGAGTTTTTAGATTCAGATGCTCTCAAAGAATTAGGGATTAAACTGTGATACAGATTTTTTTTAGGAATGCAGTACTTCCAACTCCCTTTACCTTAGACGACAGTATGTAACACTGAAATATTTTAGCGATATTTTTTCGCTACTGCAAACTTGTACAAGTAGAACTCTTAACAGTTACGGATTTTTCTATATGGATACATGTAAATCTGCATGTCGAACTATCGATATCGATGCTGTTATAGTTATTCCGTGAGTCAAAGTAACAATATGGGAATATTCAAAAGACCAGATACTGCATTTTGGAGCCATCGCATTTCTGGTTTATTCTAAAAAAAACTATATACATGGGTCATTCAATAACACAAGTCAACAGCGATTTTGCTGTTTTAGCTATTCAGGTCTTTTTATAGTAATTTGTATATTCTGATTCCAAAAAATAAGTTCATATGGTCGTGTAACATACCATTTCTTTCAAAATTCGTATCTTCCATTTTTATTTATTTGTTTATCTTTTCTGTGATAATGAATCTTTACACTACTACAACAATGCCATGTATTGTAATAAGGCTACTAAAAGGAAATAATTGACTGCTTTATGCCAGTGGCAGCACATTATAAGCTACTTACACCATTTTGTATTGAGAATTCATCTGCTACAGGACTTAATAGTTGTTTTTTAAAGCAAGTAATTGGTATTTTAATAACACTATTTTGTTATCTTCATCATATGTAACTTAGTACAGCATAATAGAAAAAGGCGTTGTGTAAATAATCCAAATTCGTTTTGTTATATTCGTGGTAGTTTTATAGTGAAGAAGCAGAAAAACGGAAGATAACATCATATGTAAGAAAGGTGTACAAAGCTTACTATTAAAATAGGAGATCAATGCAGGTCTTGGACTCCTCATAATGTGTGCAGTGTTTGTGTTGAAGACCTGCGAAATTGAACAAAGGGAAGAAACAATCACTACGTTTTGGAATACCAATGGTGTGGTGTGCCTCACAATCCCAGTACTGACTGTTACTTTTGCACATACAAAGTGAAGGGTTTCAATGCAAAGAACAAAACAGGAACTGTATACCCAAGCTTGCCATCTGCTATGAGACCAGCGGCCCATGGTGCTGGTATATACCTACTCTACCTACAGACAATAACGAACCTATTTCAGATACAGACAGTAACAGACAATAATTACTCAAATCACCACTTCTGTCCGAGGAGTTTGTTCCTGAAACATCAAATACGTCACAACCATTATCAAAAGCCAAGATAAATTATATTTTAAGGGATTTAAATCTTCCCAACGATGCAGCTGAAGTGTTAGGTTCCAGACTACAGGAAAACAACTTACTTGCAGCTGATACATCAGTGACTTTCTACAGGAACAGAGAAAAGGATTTCTTGCAATACTACAGCGAAGAAGAAAATCTAGTTCACTGTAATAACATTCCAGAGTTAGTAAAGAAACTGGCCTGTGTTACATATGATCCACATGAATGGAGACTCTTTATTGATTCTAGTAAAATAAGTCCCAAGGATGTACTGCTTCACAATGGCAATGCTCTTTCTTCAGTTCAGTAGCGCACTCAGAGCAGCTGAAGGAGAATTATGAAATTTGAAGTATGTTTTGGAGAGAATTAAATATGTTGAACATCAGTGGTTAATGTGTGGAGATTTGAAAGTAATCTGTATGATATTTGGCCAACAACAGGGATTCACAAAATTCCCATGTTATTTTTGCGGTTAGGATACTAGGGCAGGAGACAAATATTGGAAACAAACAGAATGGCCCAAAAGAGAAAGTTTAACCCCAGGTAGTGAGAACATAATAAGGGGTAGCCTAGTGGATCCCAAGAAAATTATTTTACCACTGCTTCATATAAAACTTGGTGTAATGAAACAGTTCGTAAAAGCACTTGATCAAGATGGTGATTGTTTCAAACATCTCAATGTCAAACTTCCCGCTCTTTCTGAAGCAAAAATAAAAGAAGGAATCTTTGTCGGTCCGTAAATCAGAGCTCTATTTAAAGACAGGCAGTTTGAAGCTACTTTGTAATGCATTTAAAGAAGATATAGAAAACTTTATAGGTAACAATAAACATCTTCACTATGTTAAAATTTGTGAGAAACATGCCACATAAGTTCACAACTTTATGATGCAACAAGCGTCTCAAATTACACTTTCTGTTTTCACATTTGGACGTCTTGCCTGACAACCTGGTGGCAGCCAATGAGAAACAAGGAGAGAGGTTCCATCAGGATATTCGAGAAATGGAGAGGAGATACCAAGGACGATAGAATTCTTCAATGGTTGTAGATTATTGCTGGATGCCATGTAGGGATTCCACGGAAACACACAATAAAAAATCCAATATACAAAACATTTGACACCAAACGAACAAGATCTTATTGACCTGCTGTTTATAAAATGAATTTAAAAGTGATATTTGGAAATAATAACCCTCATAATTCCTTTGTAGCTCTTATACAACTCATGAGTATATAAATTTTTCGAAGAAATTATGTGAATACTTCATTTTATTTGAAAAAACCTGATGTCTTGGAGAAAAACGGAAGACATTTTTTAAATTAGCGACACTGAGATATTAAGAATCACCTTTCAAATGTAAAACAGCTCACAAAAAATTTTTGTCTGTAGACCTATGTAATGTGGCACCATTGTTTGTATGTGGCACTATCAGCGGTAAATGCTGCAAGCTGATAACAATTAGAAAGAAGGGCATCTGATGTGTGATTTCTGTGAGTTTGATTAAAGTAAACTTATTTATAAAATATTTGTAGTGAGCTTAATGTATCGACTGTTATCTGTAGTAGTGCTCTGAAATGTTTGGTAAACACGAACAAAGACGCTTCATTAAAATACATATTGCAAGAGGTAAGAATGCTCAACAATGTATGCAACATTACTGGAAGCTTGTGGTAGAGAGACTTTAACATACCTTACCGTGGCTAGGTGGACGCATGCATTTCGCAGAGGCAGGGATGGTGTTCATAAAAAGACGTGGAGCTCAAAGACCGCAATCAGCAAGTGATGATGTAAATGTGAACGCTGTTAGAGCAATGCTGGAAGTACACCGCTGTTGAACCGCTATTGAACTAGCAAGGGAAGCTGGAATTGCTCCTGGTATGATTTTCGCATACTTCGAAATAAGCTAAATATGTGGAAAATCTGCTCCCGATGGATTCCACACAATCTTGAAGAAGAAAACATGCTGCAGAGAATGGAAACAGCGAGATTGCACCTAGAACGCTATGGACGTGAAGTCGAGCGTTTTCTTCGACGTATCACAACTTTACATGAAACCTAGGTTCGATGCTCCCAACCAAAATTGAAGGGATAATCAAATGAGTGGCAGCACAATGGCTCCCCACGCCCAAAAAAGGACAGCCAAGAACAGGATTTACATAAAGTCATATCCGCAGTTGCTTATGATTTTGACGGTGTCCTTGTCACCATTCAGTTTCTGCGGGAAATCGTGTGAATTGTGCATATTAAAAGTTGCTTTGTCAAACACCATTTACGACGAGCTGTGCGTCATAAACGTCCAAATCTTCTGTAATCTCATCCTATTGTGCTCCATTTTACTGATCGCTCTCACATATCTGCTCTTGTGCTTAATTTATTTCGCAGATGGAACTAGGATATTCTGGAGCATCCTCCATATTTCTCAGATATGAACCCATGTGAGTTTGACCTTTAGGCAAAATTGAAATTACCACTTAGAGGTGTTTGGTTTAGAACCAGACGGGCAATTATAGCAGCAGTAGAGCAGTGTGTTCGAAAATTAGTACAAGATGCTGTGGATGCCATCCGTCGTCTCCCTGAGGTGTGGAGGAGGGAAATTAGAAGGAAATTACTTCTGGGCAGAGCAACAATGTGACTGTTCCAAAAATGTTTTCTTTCTTCTTAATTCAAATGTTGTCACTAATTATTGAATGACCCATGTATGTTCTGAATGAGTTCCTCAGTAGTTAATTCAACACCGCTTTTGTGGAGCCCTAAAACTAAGATGTTATTCCATTTGCGAGCGTACCACAAAAGGGATAAAGCTTAAGTTATATTTTCATTGTTTCTTGTTCAAACCTTGGGATTAATATAAATAAAGTCAGTGGGAATCATGACAACATTCAACACAGCTGGCTACTTATCGTCAAACTTAAGCAGACAAGTAATGTAAGCCTGCGATCTAAAATCGAACGCAAAGTTTAGCCGAGTTAGCACCACAGGCCGAAGAGAGCGCGAAGCATATAAGCAGTGAAACCATTGAAGATGAAACATCTGATGAGCAATGCTCAGAGGGCACTATCTATCCATTATAACTAACACGTATCGCTTAGAGTATGAGAATATAATATGCTATGCAATTACTATTCATATAAAATAGTTTTAGTACATTAATAAATGTTCCCCCGTAAATACTTTCGATGTATGGAAAATGGATATGTTTACATGCAAGATGTGAGAACCCAATTGGCTGTTTATATGAAAATTGACTTCTGTTACTAATATACCTTTAAGGAAAAAATGAATTGCACTTTTTCCAACATGTTGCATTAGAGACAGCGGCAATCAAAGACAAGTTTGAGATAATATAAGCATAGAATACGAATATTTCGGAAAGAGCTGGTGATATGAAAAAAATAACGCAAAATGTATAATTAAATCACTTCTATATTTTTCTGCGTAAGTATTACACCACATAATACAGTTTCTCAGATTAATACCTATCCATAAGCATAGAAAGGACGTCAGAGACTACGTACAATCATTTCGAGACCAACGTATTATTCGTCATAACAATATTCGAAACATAATCTGACATTTAATTTAGAGAATATAACATATGCCGAAAACTTTTAGTGTAATGGATTCTTTGTCCTGAGAATGGTGTTCTTCATCATCAGTTCCTAGCATCCTTAAACAATGCTTGACTGAAATACAGAGTTTGGTATTTATCGAACTTCTCGTATTTAACTTACGCTGTTCGCCACACACATGCATACGTAAACAGACGGGAAACATTTTCTATAATTGCTTCATTTTGGGGTCACATTACCTCATTACGAGTATTTGTGATAAAGTTTCAACATATACGAGTAACTTTCGTTTCGAATGCAATACTTAGGTTTGTAAGCACTGGAGCTAAAGATAGATGTTTCCAGTAAAGAACAAAGCATTATCGCTGTCTTCAATTTTCACAGCTCCGACATTCACACATGCTGTAGTCTCCTGAGAGGCCCACAGCCAGCTGCAGATATTGGATGTCTATATCTCAAAATATATGTGATGGCTTGTGCCCGTCTCGAGGGAGCTGGTCGGGTGCACTCCAGACGAAAGACCGTCATCTCCAAGCTGGTGGGACGTTTATCAACAAATTTATTGCTGGCACCACCATTATTGCTTTTCCAATTCAGGCGTGACCGCGCCTCAATGTGGCGGTGTACTCAAATTAAATTAACTACGCCATTTTTACAACAATTGTTTTACTTAAAGCAACACTTTTCACAAACACACAAACATAAGGGTAGTTAATGTGATTATTTTTGTTATTTCATTTGTTTACGTTTTTGTATATTCTTAAGCGTTGTTTCTCTATGAATATTTTGTAGGCTATATAAGCAAGTATAAAAGTCATACGATAATTAGCTGTTTAAGTTACCTTTTAGGCATACCAGACGAAACATTTTTGGAATGCTGTTTTATGTTTAACTGCAATTTCTGGAAACATTCGTAATGTCACACAAATGATCAGATATACTTGTTATATACTGTCTTGTATGCAAAAGTCCGACCTTTAGCAGTTAATTTAAGGAAAGATGTAGAATACGCTATACGTAATTAAATATTTAAAATATAGTCGCCCTATTCTTCAATAAAATATTGTAACAAATGATAACACCACTTGCCATGAAACACTCTTTATTTGTCACTTAGACACTCAACGTAACACACCACGTTACACTTAAGTGATTGTTGACACACAATCCGAACAGAACACAACTGAACCGTCGAATCAAAACTCACAACTAAACTGTCTCCTCGACTGTCCACTTTTAACCGTTCCGAATCATCAACATATTCACTGACCAACCGGGCGCTATCGTCCCCTTATATAAGCCCCGCATACAAAGTGGAACATTCTCGAAAGGGAAACTACCCCAACGTACCGAAGGAAATCTTCTGAGGTAGAAATTATCAAACTGCGGGGAGACGGCACATAAAGAGTTCGTTGTGCGGGCCATTGTTCTGAGGACCGGCGGAAAGCACCAATCCAGATGGCCAGGTTAATGTGTGGCATTCGCTCACGCCGGCGACCCACAGGTATGTTCGCGCGCGCCGTTACAATACTCGTCATTACATTTAAAAATATAATTATTGATTATTCTGTACAATTTCTTGATTTGTCAGCAATTACATGATAGCAGGTCCCTAAGGATACTAGGCAAATGTTAGCTATTCTTTTTCAAATCCTTCGGGTTCAATGGATCATTAAGCTGCTAGAATTAGTTTGGTGCGATAAGGCATTTAAACTGCAATCATAGAATGAATACCGCTTTGCTTCAACAAACTGTTTAAAAGTAACAGTATTATTTACGTTTCATTTCATTGATTTTATCGGAGGCTTTTATAATCATTATGGCAGCTTTGTAAATTTTCGGTTTATAAACGCTAAAATAAAACTCATTTGTTAATGTTTTAAATCCATACACGCTTTAGTGTTTAAACAGGATTTTAATACCAAAATGTGCGTTACTCATCCAAACCTAATAACTAAGCATACTGTCTTTTCAGTGCCAATTTAACTAGTGGGATGGGGTGGTTTATCTCTCAAGTAAAACTCTAACAAGTGGGAGGGGTAGACAATATACTGAACTTCTGCCACGCGCGGCCTGTACGTGGAAAACTGTCAACAGTGTGTCACTATCGCGCGTATTTACCCTTCACTTGCATCAAACCAGGTAAACACTACCTCCTTCTAGTAGCTAACTCCCTACCTGCTTGGAAGGTCTCCCCACCCACTACGTAAAATGTCGCGGAATAGACAGCCAAGGTAGTAGTTATAAAGTGACAGTTCAAACGCACTTATATGCAGGAATTTGCAATTAATATGCTAATTAAGTCTCCCCCTCTACTTTACACACCCCCTGGTAGCGTTTGTGGCAACTGAGGTCATATATTTTGTGATGTATAATCGATAGGTTGACCAGGTATGCCATTAAGGTCTTCCATCCCTTTTGAACATAAACAATGAGTGTAATAAATTATGTTTTGTAACAAAAGAACAGGTGCTGCTGTATCCATACCGTTACGTCCTCCCGCACAAGTGTTCGTTAGGAAGGCCACACATGTAGAAACCCCCTCCCCCACTGCATTCCATTCTGTCCAAACACGCGAACCTGCGCAGTAACAAAAGATGAAACTGTCGCCATAGCTCTCCCACCCGCCGGGACAAGCGACATTAATTGTGAATACCTAGGCGCTGGACCATGGGTAATAAATCACGCTCTGTTATAGCCATGACATTTTGGCGCCTGTGCTATTACACCAGGCCTGCCTTTTGTTTGACGGAAAAGAGAGAGAGACCCGTTCCCACGATGCAAGCTTCATTACCTGAGAGAAGCCTGCAGCTGTGCTATTATACCTAGCGTGTCTTTTTTTGACGGCAAATAGGACAGCAGCTGTTAAGGATTTCCTTGTAAGTACTCGATGCGCAATAAATTTTCCTGCTCGACAGAGAGGGTAAGCATACAGCTGCAACGCCGAACATAGATATACATGTTGAGTCATTCTAACAATCTGTTCTTGCATCTAACACCTCTTTCAAACCAGATATCAAAAATGTGTTTAACATATATCGTTACCTATATTAAACCCCTTCTTCCCCTTATTCCATCTAAAACATTGCACAATGAAAGTCTTAGAAAACATGCTTTTTGGAAGTGTAGATAACCTAAATAGAATTACATAACTGAATATTATATTCCTACACAATAACATCCCTAGAATAATGAGAAATTTCTAACTTGTTTTCTTCTATAAGCTGCTAAATATAAACATTTTTAAAATACCAATAAGTTTCTTTATTCTTTTTTACCATCTATCCTAGAAATCACATTGTTAGATCATCTTTGTATATGGGATGCTGTGTTACTTCAACTGCACTTCAAAAATACTTGGCAAATAAAATCCTCCTCTTAAACGGCTGAATGGCGTGTATGCTACAGTTTCAGGCACTGTAATAGATTGTGCATATCTTGAAGTTAAGGATTTTTCATCTTCAGTATAGCCTTCTTTAGTCACAAAACAATATTAATGTTTGGAAGATGGTAGTTTGTCCAATAAAACAGTTCCATTTGGGGCTCTTATCTGTTTCCCCGAAGGTCTCTGAAAACTATGACGAGCTACAATTCTCTTGAGTGTCCCATCTATACCATCGCATGCGATATTGCCATGAAAAGTGGGAAACAGTGCCACTATACAGGAAGCTCGAAATCCTTCTCATGCATGAAATATTTATGGGTTATTTCTGTTTTTAACTCTGATGAAGAGCGATCAGAGTAATGCATTATTTTCTGTGCGGAACCAAATATTTCTGTATTA
Organism: Deroplatys truncata; assembly: GCA_030765065.1. Lineage (NCBI taxonomy): Eukaryota > Metazoa > Arthropoda > Insecta > Mantodea > Mantidae > Deroplatys > Deroplatys truncata. The sequence goes on along the minus strand of CM060990.1, from coordinate 520,753,583 downwards.
ATCAATCAAACAAAATGTCTGTGGAATACGGGAACATATACAGTGTTACGTTTTAGGCAGTCTGAAATTATTAGTAAATTGCTGATAGGGAATGTGTTGCACAGTGGTACTCTGTAATATAATATCAATGGATGACTGGTTCCTTGCACATTACTTCAAGGGTATGCCTGAATTTAGTCTTGCATAACAAAAGAAGAATTTTCAGCAAACTTATACAATCCAAATAGCTGGCCTGGCTAAATTGCTGATTTTCTGTCGCTAAAGAACTTGCTTTGCTCAACAATTCATCAAGATTCTGTAAGAAACAGCCAAGAAATTATTCACTGGATTTCACTATGGTTTCCAGAATCTATTTGGCTGATATGAGCCATTTCTTCTGGGTTACTGATTCAATGAAAGTCGTTTGAACATTGCCCTGAAGGTTTTCTTATTTTTGAAGTTCCAGAATATCCTTTCCACTTTTCAAAAGAAACCGTTAATGCGAGCGGGAAGATTGAATACCTTGTTGGCCAACGAATTTCAATAATTTGGAACATAAAAAGAAAGATTTTCAAAAAATTCAGGTACGCTAGTTTAAAAGCTTCTACAATGAGTTTCATATTCCGATGATACACACACGGCATGTGTTCTACTTACTCCTACTCAAGTACAGCATTTTGGTTTTATATCTGCGAGTGGACAGTCGTATTTTTAGATGAGGATAAAGAACTCTAAATGTTGCGTAAGGCGCATGAGAGTTCTCCAAAAATTAATCTTTTCTGCTCATTACTTTTTCACGTCACTTCCTTTCATTACGATCTAATCATTCTTTCCAATCACTGTGATTCCATCATCGGAGCAATAAGATGCATTGGCTTTGTCACCAACGACTGTGGGTAAAGTTCTTTCTAATTTTGTAGCTGGTGAGAACAAAATAGCCTGTACCTCTGATAATTTTCTGGTCTTTAATCGCATATTGAGAAGGAAACTCTAATTTTATTTAGGCTCCAGCTTTTAGGTACGAATGGCAATGCAAAAATAGTAATATTCTCGGTTTTGACGGAATTTGGAATTTTTTCATTCAAATGAGTCAAACTTTCCGAATCAGGACTCAACAAACTTCATGGCTCTTCTTTCTCCTCCTCATCATTATCAATTTCAAGTGATTTTGCTTTCAATGTTTTCTAATTTTTGTTTGCTATACTTTTTCTGTTGCATCCTTCTTTGTTTGACAGGGGACCCACGTAGACCAACAAGAATGATATTTGCAATGCTTAAGCTTTCACGGCCTGCGTTAATCCACTAGAATGTAATTTCCGTGCTTGCAGGCCGTAGTTCAATTGATGAGATATCACCTGATGTTCCACACGTAACTACGTCGATCATCTTCTGTGTAAGACACTCCCGGCTAGGGACTGTCACTTTCCAACTACAGTGACCCTAAGTTTTTTCGTTAGGGTGAGCAAGTTGGAATGACGATATGTGTAGGATTGGACCGGAAGCTAAGGAGAGCTGATTTTGGACTACCGCGCACGCACCTCCGTTAGTAATACTTGCTTCTGGTGCGTAAACGGGAGCGGCATGGCTAGGCCGGGTTAACAGCCATGGCGTAAGTCCCAGGCTACCACCCGGAATTAATATGTGCAGGATGTTCATGTTAATCCATCTGTAGTTTCCTCTGATGTATTGAGATGGTGGTAGAAGCGGATGCACATATGCTTCCATAAAGTTCCGAATGTGGATGTAGCCTCCCTGTAGCCGTTGGTGGTTGTTTTGGAGGTGTCGATGTTTCTGTAGAATGCTAGTCTCGGTTTACTGTTAGTGTTTTCGAAGCTAAGTGAATAAGACCTTAATGGAACCCAGCCATATGTGTTGGTCGTCGCAGTTACTGTATGGTTTTAGGTCGACCGGGTAAATCAGGTATTCCTCAATGTGTATCAGAATGCGCTGACACAACACGACCACACACTTTTGCTGCCGTCCTGGGCTACCTGACGGAGTTGAGAGAGTTGAGGACACGAAGATGAGAGGTGGCGTATGGTGCAGCTGTGCTTGGTCTCGGTAGACTCAAGGCGCGCAATGGATGCTCCTAGCTACGCCTCGAGACGACGGCCAAGGTCTTTAAGGATCGCATGGATGTCCTCAAAGGCGTCCTTGAAGTTCCTTGTCATAGCGAGATGGAAGGCTGTTGCAACGGCGATCAACGGCGGCGGCGATGGCGGTGTTTGTGCGCGAGTAGGAGCTGAATGCGGAGACTGGTATCGGTGTCACTGATGAGACCTCGGGTAAAACGGCCAGTAAGGCTTGCCCGTGAGATGGCCACCGCTACCAAAAGAAGCGAAGTAGTGACGACAAAGGGCTGTGTTGTGCCGGGTGCAGTCAGCGCTGAGAGGGCAAGACGTAGTAGATAAAGCAAGGCTGCGCCATGCAAACAGCCGCCACATGATCGTAGCCGCGGCAGCACCGGCAAGGCAAGCTTGCGGCTTGTTTTGATCCTGTGTGTTTGTCCTAGGAGATTTGGGCCAGTCGTACGAGCAGAAGCTCGGTGCGATCTTTCCGGAAACGTCAAGCGTAATAACGGTGATGGGCTTCTGCTTGAAAAATTCTGGATATATGAATCAGCGAAAACCAAAGCGGCTTAGCGGCTTCCAGAAAAATCCGTTCCTACAGCCGGCGGTGGACACAACACACCAACAACACTATATATAGGCGGGTGGAGCCATCCTTTGTCTCCTATTGGTCGCTCGTCCGCCAATCTCTGTGTGGCTGGGAACTGTCACATGATTTGTTTGGTGGTATTTTTGAGGTTATGGTTTTATATTTTCTAGAAACCGCATCTACGCTTTGTGTATGCATGCTACTTCCTCTTCCTTATTATATTGTTTTGTGCTTACAAATCTCAGTGATCTCTCGCTACAGCTGCGCATGATAGTAGGCTGTGCTGTCGAGGACTTCAGTACCAACAGACTCGATATCCTGGTCCATTAGCAAGGAATCTAGCTAATGCTGATTTTTATGTATGTCCTAGTCGGCAGTTTCTTTTATGTTCCTTGATATGGGTTTCTATTTTGTGTTTGGTGGTGCCAACGTAGACTTGGCCGCAGCTACAGAGTGTCCAATAAATGCAACTAATCAAGAGCTGTCACGCCTGTTCTTTACCGATTTCAGTTGGTATTTTATTTTTTGGTGGAATTAAAGTTCCTCATTATATAGTCTCTCCATCAGTTTGCCATTGTGATCCATAACCCATTAATACATGGTAAGAAGTCTTTATTCAGCGCTATGTTCCTCTCAGCATGGCTTTCTGTTGTCCTTCTTGGATGTAACGCCCAATCATTTCGTTCTTTCCATATCCGAAGGCCTGCAATGTCTGGTGAAGGCACTTACTTCCCGTTCTATAGCGGCCGGTTCACAGATATGCTTGGCAAGTTCTGTTAGGGTCCTTATTATGGCTCCATTCTGCCGGGGATGGTAAATGGACTGTTTTTCTAGATATCTGTCTGTATAGGTTTACTTCCATTACACTGTACGCCCTAGCGTCATGTCAGGTTTTGTGGCTATCAAAATATCTAAAAAGTGGATGCTGGGATCTTTCTCTTTCTACATTGTAAACTCTACATTTTCATTAATGTTGTTGATGTGGTGGAAGAATTTTCCTTGTTCTTCATCTTCTTGTGGTTAGATTACAAGTAGTAATCTACATATCTACACTACATTTTAGATATGTGAACGGTAGTTTCGAAGGCTATTCCTTCAAAATGTTTTATGTACAATTTTGTAACTGCTGGACTTAGAAAACTACGTATGTCAACTCCATCTTTCTTTTTATAGTACATGAATTAAATTAAATTGAGTTTTATTTATGGATGCTCTTTAGCTGCTATGTTCCTTAGCGCCCCTTTCTATATTGGGCGTAAAAGACCGGTATTTTGCTCAGAAGCCTCTTTATCAGTTTTGAGGTTCTTTTACGTGCCGTAAATCTACGACACGGGACCACCGGTTTCACTTCGTTTCCAAAGGAAGCCACGTTAAATACTTCTTAGCCGGAAAATACCCATCGCCCTCCACCGGGTTTGAACCGCGACTTTGGGAAATAGAGGCTAGCATGTTAACCACTACACCACGGAGGACCACAGTTTCCATTTCATAGGAAATAGCTCCACGACAGGCAATGGCTAAACTCAGTTGTTATGTCTTCCGGGACGATCTTGGAGATGTAAATCGAGGTGTCTCTATTGGAAACTTTGTGAAAAGCGAGGTAACGTCAAAGCTTACAAGTAGATCTTGTGGGTCCAACTTTAATGTTGCCAGATTTCGACGAAGTTTGTAGAGTTTGTTATACGTGTATCAGTGTTGCCGATATACGGCTATAGGAGCTTTGACAGTTGCCTTGCAGCGTATATGTAGGTGGTCCTATTATACTGACTATGGGGCGTAATGGTGTAGTCTCGTTGTTTATCCTGGGCAGGCCGTACGATCAAAACGCAACTGTTTCGCTCTTTCTTAGTACGTTCTTGTGGTTCCTAAGAAAGCTTTGACTTCTTTACTAGTTCTGTGGTGACTTTTAAATGTTGTTTGTGGACTCTTTCTTTAAGTTCCTATAGGTTCTTGGTTCTAATAATTCGTCTTTCTTCTTCTTGCACTAGCCTGTGTCCATCACTACAGCGGTGTTCCGTTAACGGCATTGAGTATAATGATGTTGACGTTGTTAAAAGTCTCGATGGCTGTCTTTTGTCCCGACTCAAGTTCGATTTCGGTGGTTAGGCATGGCGTAGGATCCGTGTGGCTTCGGTGTGTAAAATAAAATAAATTCAGTTTTCATTTATGGACGCTCCTTAAATGATGTGGTCCTTAGTGTCCTATTCTATGTTGGGCTTGATAGGCTGGTAATTTTGCTCAGAGACCTATATTATAAGGCGTAAGGCTCTTTTACGTCCCATAAATCTCTGATACGAGAGATTTTCACCCCTAATACATTCATCGCTCTCCGGTGGGTTTGAACCCGCGACCTTGGGAACTAGAGGCTAGCATGTTAACCACTACGCACTGGAGGACCACATTCGGAGTGTCCAATTAATTTGGTGTCTCGATTGGTTGCGTTGTCAATTATTGTGTGTCGTATTGGTCTCAGTCACAAAAGTACTCTCTACTGAGAGGTAAGGCAAATTGTTCGGTCGATTCCAAAGCTCATATGTAAGTTTGTGGCTGATATCTAAATATAACATAAGCAGCGTGTCATTAGTGAAGGCCAGTTCCTTGACATTAGTACGGATTTGCTCATACAGGAGGGCTTCCTCTGTGCGATTGTATATACGGTGAATCTTGATGGACTTCAATAATCTCTTTATCTTAATGAAGTCGGCCATTGTGCCTGTGTCACGGCAATTTCAAAAAAAGGGCCGTGATGCGAATAGTTTGCTTTCCTTCTTCTGCGTTTTATTCCTATAATTTCCTCCCGGTAACGGCGTCTAGTGCACATGCCTATGCCTTCAGGGCCAGCGTTAATCCAATAGAATGTGGTTTTCGGGCTTATAGGCCGTGTTCATTTCGAGGAGACATCACCAGACGCTCGCCCATAACTCCATGGAACAACTTCAGAGTAAGTGGCTCCTAGCTAGTTTACAACTATAGTGGCGCTCTGTTTTCTAAGCAAAAGCCTTAGGAGTGACAAAAAAATGTAAAGTAACAGGGTTCCGCAGAAGCACCCCCTTTGAAATGGTAGGTAAAATTCAGCTACTCAAAGCAGGATCGGAGCAAAAATGTCTTTGTAGCACCCAGGCGTTGCCGTAGAACTGGCAGAAATTAACACGAGAATAATATTTATTTCAATTAAAAACCTAAGCCTGTAAGTGCTTGTGTGTGGCATCTACAGGAGACACGAGTTACTGGAAGTACTAGCGCCGTGGAAGGTAGTCTATGCAGACGCTGAAATGTGTTGCATCCTCGCGTAGCAACCAGCTAGATTCGGCTCTTTCTGTCACACGATGACGAGTGAGGATGGCGAGTTCGTGCAGCTACGGCGCGACGTCACTTTGTGAGGTGTTTGTGGTGTGCTGTTGGGACGAAGGTGCAGTGATGGGAGAGACATGTTTCGAAAATGTGGTGAGAAGGAGTTGAGCTGTGTGTTATAGCTATCAGCGTTCCTTGGTCTACCTTTTATGTGATGAGGGGGCTGTCGCCATATGTGGTGTCACTGAATGTTGCGGAGCTACGTGGCGGTTCTGGCGGGTGAGCTGGTCTGCACTGGGTGTGTAGAGTGAGATCTGTTTGGCTTCGTTTCAGCGGAGTTTCCTGTGAATGGAGACTATTTCTTCGGATGTGTTGGATAGTAAGCCTTGCGACGGTTGTCCGAATTGAGTAGAATTGGCGCAGTGCTTGTCTGGTAATGTTGGTGCTTACGCTGAGTTTGCGTTCGAGGGCCCGGAGTCGCCAAGCAGTTACACACATTAGGAGTTTCAAGTGAAGAGTGAGTGCTTGTGGACCAGCTATGACGTAGTCTCAAAGGGCGGTGTGCCCGTCCGGCGAAGTTGCGGCTGTTAGCGTAGATCGGTGATGGTAAAGCTGGAGTGGTAATGTCTTGACCTGTCGTTGATGTCGCCAGAGTGGTCGCTGGAGTTTGCCGTTGTCGCTGGAGCTTTCTTAGGTAGAGTGCGCACGATGCCTGATCTGTGAGTTTTTCGGTACCACCGCACGTGACGCCGTAGTTCGGACGACGGTCCAGGTCATTTACGGTGCCGTTAGCGCTAATGGAGGGTGAGCCACAACAGTGGCAAAGAGGCTGCTGTTTACGAATCGCTGCAATGTGCAAATAGGTGGCCAAAGCTAGGGCAGGGCGAGTAGCGGTTGAAGAGACTTTCTTGAATTTGACGGAACTGACGATACAGATTCAGGCAGGTCAGAGTTGCTGTAGTGTAGTTTGCCCGGTCGATGCATATCAGGTGCACAGATAGCGTACTTTCTCTATCGGATGTGAACCTGGAGACACGGATGAGCGACGTACAGTAAGGCTGAGAGGCCTCCAGTATCATCGTCACCGGTAGGGGGAGGTGAATCACACACACACACACCACAGCATTGTAAGTGCGGTAACGGTCACGATTTCATGCTCCGTAGGGGCTGCTGATGCCGATGATGATGATGAGATGCAGTTTAAGGGCGCTCAACAGCTAAGGTCATTAGCGCCCTTACAATGTAAAATTTAAAATCCCAAATTAAATTACGCGTAAAAGACAGCATAGTCAAAAACGCTGTAAAACAAGCCATCATATATTAAAACCACAAAGAACAGGGATAACAAAACAATAAAAGAGTAAGGCGACGTGTCAAATACTGTAGAGCGCACGGGACCTGAGAGCCGCATGTCCACTGGGGAGTAGAGCCCCATTAAAAAAACACAAAATAAAAACACACGGGCAAAAAGACGCCCAGCGCATCATATACGTCGGCTAAAACCAATTTCACGGATAAAACGTAAAAGACATTCTACAGTAGGCGCATCGTCTTCCAGAACGTTGGCTATGCCAACAGGCAGACACACACGAACGCGCAATGGAGATAAAAATTGACACTCTGTTAAAATGTGACGCACCGTTAAGGGCGCATCACTCTGTTCACACGCTGGTTCGGGGTCACCACTAAGCAGGTATCTATGACTAAAAAGGCAATGTCCGATTCGGAGACGAGCTAAAATTACCTCTTCCCGACGAGAAGAGCGGGAATAAGTACCCCAAACAATCGGGACAGGCTTAACCTCCCGCAACTTGTTCCCCGGAGGGTCGCCCACTCAGAGCGCCAAAGCGAGAGGATGCGGTGACGTGAAATTACAAACAAATCTGACAAAGGAGCAACAGAGGTAAAGAATCTGGGGGATAAAATCGCCGATTTGGCAGCAGCGTCGGCAGACTCGTTCCCTGAGATGCCCATATGACCAAGAATCCACACGAAGTACACGCTGATACCAGAAGCACCAAGCGAGTGAAGCAGGTCATGAATGCGCTGTACGAGCGGGTGGAAACTGTACAGCGCGCGAACACTTTGAAGAGCACTCAGGGAGTCTGAACAAACAAAACAGTGCCTAAGTCGTGCCGCTGGATGTATAAAAGTGACTGATAAATGCTAAAAGTTCGGTGGTAAAAATCGAACATTGCTCGGGTAAACGAAAGGTAAAACTGCAATGACCAAAAACAACAGCACACCCTACTCCATTGTCTTAGACCCATCAGTATATATAAAAGGCAAGTCCCCGAATTGCGTCTGAAATTCTAAAAAAGTTGATCTAAGGACTGAAGAAGCGGTCTCATTCTTCGGCATCAATGTTAACCCAAGGTGACAGTGGGCCTCAGCGCGCAACCATGGAGGGAAACGGCAAAGAAGCTGTCGAAATCGAACCCCTGGAGCGAGCAATGCAGAGGAGCTAACGAAATATTGCTGATCAAGTGAATCACCGAAAAATAACTCGAAGGACGGGTGGTCTGTCAAGCTTGAGATTCGACAGGCATAGATGCACAAAAGCATTTCACGCCGGAAGGATAACGGAGGCTCTGCAGCTTCAGCATATAGACTAGGTACAGGGCTGGTTTGAAAGGCCCCTGTAGCGACTCTTATGCCACGATGGTGAATGGTATTCAATCGACGTAATACACATGGACGTGCCGACGAATAGACAATGCACCCGTAATTAAGCTTGGATCGGACCAAAGAGCGATAAAGATGCAGAAGGACGGTCCTATCAGCTGCTCAGGATGTGCCACTTAAAACACGTAAAATATTAAGAGAACGGTCACACTTTGCTTTTAAAAAGGAAATGTGCGAAATCCAACTCAGCTTTGTATCAAAAATCAACCCCAAATATTTCACCTCGTCTGCAAACGGAACTTACCCGGCCCAAGATGGAGAGAGGGCGGAAGGAAAGCCTTCCGGCGCCAGAAATTTATACAGACGGATTTTTCGGCGGAGAAATGAAAGCCGTTGGCGTTACTCCAGGCGTAGAGACGGTCAATACAGCTCTGGAGACGACGTTCGAACAGACAGGTCCGCCGTGAACTGCAATAAATGATAAAATCGTCAACAAAAAGAGACGATGTAATGCCAGGTGAAATAAAATCAACAATGGGGTTGATAGCAATCGCAAAATAGTAACATTGAGTACAGTGCCCTGCGGTACACCGAGCCCATACGTACACGAAAGACGCGGTCCGTCATAAACTCCCGAAGAAATATGGAAAGACGACCGCGTTGATTCCATGCGTAAAGGGTACGTAAAATGCCGCCCCTCCAACAAGTGTCATAAGCTTTCTCTAGGTAAAAAAAACACAGCTACTGTTTGACAGATTCTCAGACATCCGTTTATAATATGCGTCGACAAAGACAGATGGACGACGGTAGAGCGATGGTGACGAAATCCGCACTGAGCGTTCGCTAGAAGGTTCTGAGACTCAAGCCACCATGTCAACCGGTGAGGGAGATAGTGCGGTAGCTGGAAGATAGTTGGCGATACTTCCCATGCTTAAGGATAGGGACAATGGTGTCTTCGCGTCAAACGGAAGGAAAAAGGCCGTCTTGACAAATACGATTATAGACCTGTAGGAGGAAGAGTTTACTGTCAGCTGAAAGATTCTTTATCATCAGGACATGAATGCCGTCCGGCCCGGGAGCGGAGTGCTGAGAACAATCAAGAGCATGCTCCAGCTCCCGCATTGTGAAAGTTACATTGTAACACTCCCTATTAGCAGACCGAAAATTATAGGTCTCGGAATTTAGCCTGTCTTTGAGCGTGCGAAAACCGGCGGAATAATGGGTAGAACTGGAAACCTCCTCAAAGGCAGCACTCAGAGTGTTAGCAATGGCAGCCGGATCCACTATGGTGGCATTGGAAACCTGAAGGCCAGGCACAGTACAATGCGACACTGTACCGGAGAAGCGATGAAGTTTATCCCAAACAACAGAGGAAGGTGTGAAGCGATTAAAGGACTCGACAGAACGAGTCCAAGATGCCTTCTTGCTATCCTGAATAATGCGACGAGCCCTGGCGCGCGATTGCTTAAAAGTAACCAAATTATCAAGTGTATGGTGTCGTGGAAACACCCTAAGCGCAGTTCAACGCGCACGAACGGCGTCCCGATAATTCTCGTTTCACTACGGAACAGGAATACGCCGAGGGTGAGAGGATGATCGGGGAAATGTGTGTTTGTCGGCAGATAGAATCGTAGGCCTAAGGTGCTGCACCATTTGGTTAACGTTAGAGAAGGGCTGATCCGCAAAACGCACGAGGCTGAAATAAAATCTCCAGTCGGCGTTTCGGAATATTCAGGTAGGTACTCTGGAATGCTGGACGTGATGAGACAGAAGAGAAACGATGCAGGGGTAATGGTTGCTGGTGTAGGTGTCAGCGACGACGTTCCACTGCAGACGACTAGCAAGCTGAAGTGAGGAAACGGCAAGGTCCAAGTGAGAGAATATACCAGAAGAATCCGAAAGAAAAGTAGGTTCACCGGTATTGAGGATGGAGAGGTTAAACTGATCAAAAAGGTCGGAAAGAGGAGTTCCCCTCGTACAAACCCTTGGCGAAACCCATAGGGGGTGATGGGCATTAAAATCTCCCAACAAAAGAAATGGTGTTAGGAGAGCGGACAGGAGATCGCGAACGTCCGCGTGAGCGATCAGAGACGACAGATGTGTATAGATGGAGCAAACAGAAAAGAAAAAGCCGGGTAATTGAAGTCTAACGGCAACAGCTTGCAATTCGGACGTAAGTGTGAGAGGTTGAAAATGAACGTCGTTACGCACCAATATCATGACATCTCCATGAGCAGGAGTACACTCATCGGGCTCAAGATCGAAACGAACGGGAGTATACCCAAGGAGATCAAAAGGATCGTGAGGGCGAAGCTTAGTCTCCTGCAAACACACGACCATAGGTTAATGGGAACGCAATAAATGTTGCAGTTCCGCCCTATGCAATCGTACACCACGTAAATTCCAGGTCAGAATAGCCATGAATAAAAGAGATAAACTTCTTACTTAGAAGGGCGGCTGAAAATAACTTTTTCCTTAACCTTCGAGCTCGGGCTTTTGTATGGATTTGGTGAGAATCCATAGGCTCCTCGAAGGGAGGGCCCACGCACTCAGTGCCAAAATCCGATTCAAGCGCCGAGAATCAGTTCTGGGTGGCAATGGGTGAAGGTAGCCGCTGAGCGCGGCTTATCCCTGGAGTATCCTGGGACTGCAACCTTCGAGGAGGAGAAGGTGAACTCTTCTCACCGAGTGCACGCGGAGGATCTTTTAAAAAATCTTCTCTACGTAATTTCTGCTTCGATTTTTTGTCAGTGCGTTGTGACTTCATAACCTTTGGACCAGGTTTAGAGGGCTTGATAACTTTAGCTGAAATGGACGGCCGGATGGTAGTGGCGGTCAATGTAGTCATGGTCCAGGTTTCAGTCCCTGCATCCTTCCGGTGTACTGGCGAGGCAACAACAGAACTGAATGTTCCCGATCGCAGGAGCGAAGGTTGGCGTGCATGGTACCGCCTCCGGTGTTCGGCGAAGGAGAGGTTCTCCTCTACCCGGATCTCCTGTATCGCCTACTCCTCCAAGTACCGCGGACAGTCGGCAAATGACGCAGAATGAGACCCTTTGCTATTAACGCGGACAGGGGCTTTTGAAAAGGTAGCTTCGTGTGAGGGCTGTCTGCATGATGCACAGATGGTCATGGCACTCTGACATGAGACTTGCGTATGTCCAAAACGTTGGTACTTAAAACAACGTAGAGGTCTAAGAATATAAGGCCTAACCGCAATACGCTCATACCCTGCTGAAATGCTCGTTGGCGGGTCGACGCCATCAAATGTTATAAACAGGATACGAGTGGGTACCAATACGTCGTCGCGTTTGGTCAGCACTCGATGCACCGCTGTCACCTTTTGGTCTGCAAGATATTCGACAAGTTCCTCGTCCGATATACCATCTAGGCTATTGGTGGTGACGACGCCTCGACAGGAGTTCAAGGTGCGGTCCTTCTCAACACGGATGGGATAACCGTGGAGAAGCGTGGCGCGTAATAATGTCTTACTTTGTTGTTCGGACTTTAATTGAACCAACAATGAACCATTTAGTAGTTGAGTGCAGGATTGAACCAAACCACCTATAGAGTCAATGCCCTTCTGTACTATAAAACTGTTCACCTTCTCAAACGATTGTCCTTCCATAACTTTTCGGCGCTTGTTAGAAGTAATGGAGAAAGAGAGCTCCATAGTGAAAGAAATCCTCCACGATTGCAACCGTCTCCGACCTCGGGCTCTGACTTCCCGGGCGTTACCCCGGCTTGGGTGAGTGGCCTATCTACACCAAACTCACCCCAGGGTCACACCTTCCAGAACATAGATAGAGTGACCCAATCGCCGTCAGAAGTCAGCAGCTCATGCAATGGCGCCCCCGCAGGACTGCAGTTGAACGACGAATACGAACACATACCCTACATGACGACCCCGGTTGGTGGGGATGACTCCATTACCCACTCACCCTCCTGCGCACCCAGTGCGCGGCTATCCGTCAGGCTGTGTCCACGGAGGATTAAAATAAAATGTAAAATAAATAAAACTGTATGGGCGTTTCGCACGCAAGTTAGGCCGGCGGAGAAGAAAAACAGATGTCTGAAGGAATGGACGTGGGGCGAAATGTGCATAAATGGAAGAGAAGAAAGGAACGATGGCTAGGGCGTTATGGAATGAAATGCATAGAACGCACAAGAGGCTACCTTGAGTCCCCCGGTCACGAGAACGAACGTACCTCCACCGGACGGGGATGAAGGGATGAATATGGCGATGAATGGCTCGGGCACCCCGGGTACGCCTAACCCGTACTCACATAAGGTGAACCCCTGGGGGGCTGATGCCGGTGATGTGGCGGCAATGCGAGCGTAACTCTGTTGGTGTTCGGCCATAGGAGGCTAGGCGACATTTGGTGTGTCCGTCCGTGATTGAAGAGGTATGCTGCCTTTTGAGGTGGCGGCTGGTGGCTACTGCGTTCGAATGGTGCTGAGTTTAGCTGCATCCAGAGCGTCCAGAGGCGGTTCGGTGTCGCGACAGGCAGCATGCCGTGTTGGCGGAGGAAGTATGGTATCGACTGGTGAAGCATCCGTGGCTTCCCGTGGAGGTGCGGTGTGGACTACGGTGGTGGTCGCCATTGGCGGCAACGGAATGGTGGCTATTGAATTGGAGCTGAGAAAGCTCCATCATCCGCGGCTAGCGATGCTGCGTCGAGAGGGGATAGGCATGTAGATTAGTCATCTCTATGGGGAGGAAATCACTCAGAAAGTAAAACGCATAGAGAAACTAAATAATAAGAACAAACTAATCACATCATTGGCCTTTCTGCAACGCTGCTGAGACAAAGACAGCCATAATTCTTCAGGATGAAGAGTTTCTTCAAATCCATCAAAGCTCACCATATAAAAAACCCCAGTGAAGAAGACCTCCTGCCTGAATACATCCGTGCTAACGTCAAGCAGCTGGCCTTCACTGATGACACATTCCTTAACCCCTCATTTGTCGCTAAATGAGCATTTTGCTCACACTTTTGATATTGATTTTTTTTTACGGTAACGACTGCTGATAAGATCTTCTCGCTCAATCTAGCTGACTTTAAACTTTTCTGAAGTAGTTGGTTAAGTTAGATTTAACAACAATCACATGGACAATGGTTTATGCAATCTTTGTCAAGTTGCGGCACAGCTGTGAGCGGTTTGCTCATCAAGCGACAAACCGTGCTATTCAATTCTTGTGCAGTCCGCAATCATCCTGGCTTAAAGCTGAAATGTGGAAGCCCTATTTTGTGTTCGTTAAAGTATTCCTTCGTTTGAATTGTTTTCATTGTATTTCAGTTAGGTTTTTACAATGAGTCGAGCAAAAAAATCCTTCTGCTAGCCTTAGAACAGGATGGAATGGATTCTCAAGGTATGTTTATTTTTACTTTTTGTTATAATAAATGTGTATGTCATTACCATATGTTTAACGTTTCTTTCGACACGGGTTCGAACACTGCTGTTGAGAATCGAATTTAGGTCAACATTAGATGTCATAAGCAATAGTGGAACATTTTCTAATATGTTTATTAACTACTTCTTATTTTATTATTTTATTTTTGGCATCCCTGCATGGTTGAATGAAACTAGTACTTCTGTTGGGCTAGACAGCGGTGATTTTAACCAGGAAGAAAGATTAGATGAATGTGAACCTGATGCGCCCTCTGAACATAGTGATCTTATAACTGATTCAGAACAATCTTCAGGAGATGACTCAGAAACTGAAAGTGATTTTCAGCCGACATGTCTGTCATATATCAGAAAAGATAAAATAACAGTACGGTTCATGCATCCACCACGGCCCATTGTTCGAAGCCCTAGACATAATATAGTTAGAACACATCGAGGCTGTAAAGGAGAAGCAAAAAGTGCAACTTCAGCCGCAGATGCATGGAATTTCTGCTTTCCTGAAGAGACAATTTTACATATTACAAACTGTACTAACATACATCTCCAAAAAATGCGTACTAAATATGCACAACTGAGGCACTGTCCTGATACAACTCCACACTAATTAACTGCTCAAATTGGTATTCTATACATGGCAGGCTTAAAAAATGCTTCTTAAATCAACATCCAAGAGCTTTGGGCTGATGACTGCACATCTCCTGAATGTTTTCGTGCCATGATGTCAAGTCGCAGGTTCTATATTTTTCTCGAGGCTCTACGATTCGATTACATCAACGATAGAGCTGATAGAAAGAAAATCGATAATCTGACGCCCATTAGAAGAATATTTGAGGAATTTGTCGACAGATGCATGAATAATTATGAATTAGGAGAAAACACAACACTTGATAAAATGCTACCTGCTTTCCAAGGAAGATCTAAATTCCGCCAGTACATACCAAAAAATATAGGATTAAAATGTATGCATTGGTAGATTCTGAAACATGTTACGTTTCAAATCTAGAAATCTATCGAGGAGAGCAACCTGAGGGTCCATAGCAGACCGATAATAAAGCATCTAGTGTTGTAAATAGAGTAGCAGCACACATTTTGAATAGCGGAAGAAACATTACCATGGATAATTATTTTACATATGTTCCGCTCGCTTTGGAGTTGCTACAGAAGAAAACTACTGTGGTCGGAACATTAAAGAACAACAAAAAAGAAATTCCACCCATTTTTGTTAATACTAAATAGAGGTCAGCTTGTAGTTGTATGTTTCGTTTCCTCAAAACGGGGTTTCTAGTGTAATATGTAATTAAAAGAAACAAAAATGTGCTGCTTCTTTCAACTATATATTCTGGTGACGAAATCGATGAGGAAACCGGCGACCAAAACAAACTGCACATAATTAATTACCTTCTACAACAAAACAAACTGTGGAGTCGATATTGTTGACGAACTGATATCTCAATACTCAGTATCTAGAATTACCTGCAGGTGCCCAATGACGGTATTTTTTTAGCTGTTGAACATTAGTGCAATAAATTATCAGATAATTTATTTCACTAATTCAGAGAAGAAATTAGCGCATCGAATATTTTTGAAACATTTGGCTCTAGAACTTATAAAACCCCATGTGAGAGTACGCCTGTCTATTTCAAATTTTTCAGACAACTTGCGAGTCTCAATGAAGAAAATTGTTGGTATTGAAGAGGAGCATGCAGAAACTGCAACTACTGGTGTATGTTCACTGTGCCCTCGGCGAAAGAACAGAAAAACCAAGAAAAGCTGTTGTAAATATAACAAATATTTGTGTGACGAACACGCAAGAATTACCTGTGATAAGTGCCTTGAAGTGCCAGTATTGCCATCACCATCACCATAATTTGTTTTTAGGAGTATATTGAATTTGTGCTATATTTAGGTATTGCGTAAAGCACCATACTTAACAAACATTAAACGCAAATTTTGTCAATGAATACATTGGAATTATATTTCTTTCAAATACCTACATATACTACATTTAGTCAACAGCAAGTTAATATTCTTTACCTTTTTGTGAAGACACATATTTTGAGATCACTTAAACAAATGTCATTTGTAGTAGATTTAGAAAATTATAATTTACGTATTATTAAATTGTGTTATTGACTTAATGTTATCTCTTGTTAAGTGTATTTATAACCGTGAGTGAAATGCTCACGGTGCGACAAATCGTGTCACAATAATGGTAGCGACAAATGACGAGTTAAGTTACATTTAGATATCAGTCACAAATTTGAATATGACCACTGGAATTGGCCGAACAATTTGACTTACCACACAGTAGAGAGTACCTTGATGACTGTTACCAACAGACAAAGCAGAATATACAAAATATTCCGGTTTAACCAACCGAGACAACAACTAGACACTGGGTGCATTGTAGTTGATCTGGGTGGAAAGACATTGTCCACTAAAGAATATTATTGTTAGCCAATGCAAACTGTGCAATAACTCCATCAGACGTAACAAAACAATAAGTCATATGTAACATCGAAGCCGCAATCCATATTCTACCCTTATGCTAGCCTCTAGTTCCCCAGGTCGCGGGTTCAAACCCGGCGAAGGGCGGTGTATTTTTTCGGGCGTAAGAATTCTGAGCATGGCTTCTTCGGAAGGGATGCAACGCTGGTGGTCCATTGTCGTAGATTTTCGGCACGTTAAAGAACCTGAAGCCGGACAGAGAGGCCTCTTGAAACGGCAACTCTAGGCCGAGCCCAAGAACTGTAATTACAGATAATTTATTAATTAACTTTTATTGATGTTAAATCGTACTATGTAAATATCTTTTTCTCATACTGCTTGTATATTTTAAGAAGGGTGATTTAACATTATGTATCTATCTAGGTTACTAATATTAGTAGAGTTATAAATGGTTTAATGTAAATAATTTAAGCGCTATGTTAAAATACTGTCCACGATGGAATGTTTTAGCTACAGGAATAGTGCTTTCGAAGGCAGAAAACCTAGTTTTATTACCTCTCTTCGGTCGCAGTGCTATTATTCCTACAGCGAGGGTGTAGAGCCTTTGTCCCATTATTTGATAATTCGCCGTGACCAAGTGAGCGAGAAAAACAACCTAACGGTAAATGCAGAAAAAGCCGCAATTTATATTAAACTTGGACCAATGAGATCCCTGGAAGTTTATTCGAAATAGTTAGACGCGTCGAATCGCGCTAAAAATGGACCAATAGGAAAGGAAGCAGCCTCAGAAGCCTGAGACTATGAATGGATCTGTTTGGGGAAAATTCGAGACAGTTTTGGTAATGTGTGGTCAGGGAGAGATGCTGCAGGATGTGTGAGACATCGCGCCAAAAAGGGAATAAAGACAGTTTTATCATGGATTTTTAGCGGGACAGTTTATGTCAGGTGTGGACAGGGAGAGATGCTGCAGGATGGGTGAGATATCGCGCCAAAAAAGGGAATCAAGTCAGCTTTGTCATGTCAAGTTAGCCTTGCATTTTATTAGACAGTTTTTGTCATGTGTGGTCAGGGAGAGATGCTGCAGGATGTGTGAGATATCGCGCCAAAACAGGGAATCAAAATAGTTTTAGCAACACACCTAAGATCCGCTACTCTGAAAGCGACAATAAGAATAGTTATATTTCGTGCCATATCCACGCCATAGTTTAACAGCGGTGGACAGTATTTTACAGCGGCAATACCAGTTTTGTATACTACGAGTGTTAATTAAATAAAAAGAAACGGCAGTGTCATCTTTTCATAAACAAAGCAAGTCTATGTCTTCCTATATCACCACCCGAGATCTACGTTTTCCTTTACCGAGGATAAGTCCATGCTCCCATATAGTTTAAGAAAAATTACTGCAGCTAGCCGAGGATAAATAGAAGACAACCAACCCACTGAGAACTTCTGGAAGCAACGGGAGAAGCATCAAGGTAAGCCTAACAGCAACGGATGAGGAGGTGATCGCCGCACTCTGAACAAAATTACAGGTATTTCACGCCCAATAGAGATTGGGACGATAAGGACCATAGTAGTTAAAGAAGCTCCATAAATAAACAGCTAAATTCAATATTCTACCCTTGGCTCGAAAAGAGGAAATGAGCTCCGAAGCCTCACGGACTCTACACCATGCTCAATCACCGAAATCGAAATTCAGTCGGGAAAAAAGACAAGCAACTAGAACCTTGAACAACGTCAAGACAATTATTATACTCGTGCTATTAAGGGATCACCACTGTAGTGATGGACACAGATCAGTGCAGCAAGAAGAAAGAGGGCCTATTAGAACCAAGAACCTATAAGAAATTATAGAAAGACCCCACATAAAAGATTCTAAACGTGACCAAAGAACTAGTAAGGATGTCAAAGTCTTCCTAGAAACTACAGAAGGCTATCATTAAGAGCGAAGCAGTTCCGTCCTGCCTCTACGACCTGCCCAAGATACATTAGGGGATTGAGTTATTACGCGTCATAGTTAGTGCAATAGGATCACCTACCTGCATACTAGCAAGGTAAATGACAACGTTCCTACAACGGCATGTCGGTATCACCATTACGCACATAAGGAACTATCCACAATTCATCGAAGAACTTTCAATGATAAAATTGGAGCCACAAGATCTACTTATAAACTTGATGTGGCGTCGCTTTCACAAAAGTTCCGATAAAACACACATTCTTTCATCCCCAAGAATTTTCCAGGAGACATTACAGCTTTGTTTCGCCATTGCCTGACAACTAGCTATTTCCTGTGGAATGGAAACTACTATGAATCGAAATATGGAGTTGCCACAGGTAGTCCTTTAAGTCCACTGACTGCCAACTTGTATATGGAAATATTAAAAGAAATGGCCTTTAAATCCGCTGTTCAAAAACCTAAACTCTAGTGGGGAGATATGAATAACACTTCTGTAATCTGACCACATGGAGATGAACTAGGGATATTCCTACACCTTATTAACAACATTATTATTATTATTAATAATAATAATAATAATAATAATAATAATAATAATAATAATAATAATAATAATATGCAGTTTACAATGGAGAAGGAAAGAATAACGGCATCCCCTTTTTAGATGCTCTGATAAACCAGAAATTCCGACACGACGCTAGGGAAGAGTCTACAGGAAAGCAACCCACATAGACCGTTATTCACAAAAGCCTTCCAATCACCATTCACTGCATAACAGGGGCACAATAAAGACCATAACAGAAGGTGCCAAGCGTATCTGTGAACCGGCCGCTTTGGAACAGGAAATAAGACATTTGCGCCAGAAACTATAGGCTAACGAATATAAGAAAATGGAAATGAAACGGGTGTAACATCCAAGAAGGACAACAAAAGCCATACTGAGGCGATAATACAGCAGAATAAAGCTTTCTTGCCGTATATTAATCGTATTACGCATTCCATTGGCAAACTGATGGAGCCAGCCATTATAAAAACAAACTTCAAACCCACCAAAAATGTAAAACACCAACTAATTGCGGAAGAGAATAGGAGGGATCCGCTTTCGATGCGGGGATTTATCGGATCCCGTGCAGCCGCGGCTAAGGCTGTTGCCATCACCGAGGACAGAACAAAAACCCGCATCAAAGGGCATGAACGGAACTGCTGACTAGGATGCATAGAAGAATCAGCAATAGTGAACATGTGTTGCTAATGGGCTAGGACATCAAGTTTGATATGACTGAAGTCCTATGCAGCACAGCCTACTATCACTTACCACTGTACCGAGAGACCATTGAGATCTATAAGTTCAAAAAGCTATTTTAATAGGAAAGAGGAACTAGCAGGCATATACAAATCCCGGATGCCGTTAGTAGACAAAACAAAACCAAAACCTCAAAAATCCAACCCGACAAATCATGTGACAGTTCCTCAGCCACACAGGAATTGGCGGACGAGCGAACAATAGAAACGAAGGAGCAGTCCCTCTGGCATATGTATAGTTTGGTCACTCAAACAAGCCCTGGCCTCAATAGGTATTTCGGCGGTATTCTTCCAGAGGAGCACATCGAGGCAGAAGAGAGCTCCACTGGAAAGACGACTGCACTCTCCTAAAGCGACCTACTGCAACCGAACGCGACGCCAGTCTCCGATGATTCAACTGAGTGCACAGAGCACCTTATTGATAGTTCAGCAAGGCCACAGCTAAAGCTACCTTCTTGGTGGGGTTATAGCCGGCACATTGTGCTCCGGCTTGTTGCTGACAGCGTCTGTCTACGCCAACAGTATGTCTCTTTAATACGTTTTCTTCCTTCCTTCTTTTGTGGGGTTATAGCCGGCACATTGTGCTCCGGCTTGTTGCTGACAGCGTCTGTCTACGCCAACAGTATGTCTCTTTAATACGTTTTCTTCCTTCCTTCTTTTTCTGTCTAATTATAAGTTGGGCCTGCTTCCGTGCTGCAGGTATACTGAGGAGATAGTCCCTCACGGGGTAACTAAGCTCCCTACAGCCACCTCTTCTTCCTTTTATTTTCTGTCATTTGGGAATTCCTTTAGCAAAAAAAAAAAAACAACAGAAAAGCCAAAAAAACCTCTCTCTCAACCAGGCTTCCTATTTCTGAGACCTGACCAAATGGGGCCAAAAATTTGGACTCAAGCCACCAGAGGAGCCAGCCCAAACCCTGTCACTGCAGTCAGAAGACTGCGGACTCCCTCTCTCAGGGGTACTCCATATCAATCCCTCAGCTACATCCATTCCTTCTGCCTCTTTTATATCACTCCGACGTGTCATGCCGCTCCCATACGAATACTGATTGAGCTCCTACCCAGGAGCACAGTTTCTGCATCTGGTAGCATGCAACCACCCCTCAGGCCTGCAATAGTGCAACAATACAAACATAATTCACAACACTCTGTAATGGCTTTGCCTAGGCGCCTCAGAGTGCACAGATTAGCAACGAAAGAGAGACCAACCCAGCGAGCGCGTTTCAGACGTATGCTAAAGCCGCCGTCACGACATGTCCATTTACGTGGACAAGAAGCACGCAACCCAGATCATGGCCAGTTCGCGGAGTTTGACCGCGGGAATGAGGGCACTACTTACGTGATCTAGCGCCCGCGCTCATTCAATGATTTTATGATACGCATACACACTGAAGTCGAATATCCCTTTGCAACGCATAGCGTAGTAAAGCGTAGTGAAATGATAAACGCCCTGCTGCGCATAGCGTAGTAGAACGAAGTAAATGTGTTTATCGTTTCATATAGGTTCTGCTTATGCTGGCCGCAGCTTTTAGGAGCTGTGTCGATGTAAACGTATTCCTGCTGCATTTTTCAAGCGATTTCGCAAGCCACAATGTAATACCAAACCATAATAGCGCTGCTTACAGCCTGGTGCAATTGTGCAATTAAGTAGTTTCCTGTTGAATTTATAGCCATATCAGTACCATGGAGGCTATTCCAAGTACGCCACGATCTAGAAAACGCTGTAGTGAAAAGGTATTGGTAACAGACGAGGAAATACTTGCAGGAGTTTACGAGGAATTAGATCGCGAAAGCAGCTCCGCTAATCTCGGTTTGATGAGTTTGTGGAAGAAAGTGATAAGAAGCAAAGTGACAGTGAGAGTGCTGAGATACAGGTAGCAGAATAGGGGGTTAAAGCTAGTGAAAGACAAATTAAAACTAAAGCAGTACCGGCACAGTGGACCTCCAATTTTACTTTCAATAAGTTAGAAACATTTTCGTCCCCTACAGGTGCAAATCATTCTAATCCTACAGGAAGCCCAGAAATAGATTATCTTGAACTTTTTATAGGTTCCAATTTTTGCGGAAAAACCGCGGAGGAAACCAACAGATATGCAGCTGAGATTCAAGATAAAAAGGCAAATCCAAAATGGGAAGTTACAAATTCAAGGGAGATACAGGCCTATTTAGGTATTTTGATGTATATGGGGATGATGGATTTACCTGAAGCAAGAGAATACGTTTTAGGGGATTTTTGCATTTGTCCAATTGTAAGAAAAGCAATGACGTTGCTCCGCTTTCAGAAGATATCGCAGTACCTTCACCTGAATGACGAATCTGCAAGGCCACGATTAGGGGTAGATTCCTACGATTATCTGTATAAAGTACGACCTCCTTTAGACATAATCAAAAAGTTTGATAATGTCTACAAACCAAATCGTGAACTTTCTGTTGACGAAGCGATGATAGGCTTCAAAGTACGCTTCTTTTTAAAACAATATATGCCTGCTAAACCAACAAAATGGGGGATAAAGGCACAGGGTATTGCAGACAGTAAAAGTGCGTATTTATTGGAATGTAAAATCTATCTGGGAAAAAAGAGTCGAGAAGCAGCGATCTTCTACTTGGGGAACAGGTTGTTTTAGACATGTGTGAAAAATATACGGGTTATGGCATAACGTATATTTTGATAAGTTTTTTACTTCCACGGAGTTAATGAAATTACTTTTGGACAGGAAAATGTATGCGTTTGGTACAACTCGTGCTGGAAGGAAAGACTGGTCAAAACAATTTTCATAGCCAAAATAACTGAAATTGAAAAGGGGCGAATCTCACAAACTGCAACATGAAGGTGTAACTGCGGTTGTTTGGCATTATAACAGGGACGTTCTTTTATTGTGTACAAACTCCGATCCTAGAACTGATGGGGAAGTAGAAAGGAAAAGTGGCAAGGGAAAGGAACGAATAAATATACCTTGTCCTAATGCAGTGATAAACTATACTTGTAATATGGCAAAGATTGATCTGGCAGACCAAAGGAGAGAGTATTGTCGGCCGAACCTCAAAAAATGGTGGAAATACCAGTTCCATTTCGTAGTGAATGTTGCTATCGTTAATAGTTTAACTATATACGACATATCGAACAGACCTACTTCAACAGCTCATGGCAGTAGGCTTCTTTACTACAGGCAAAATTTAGTACAACAGTTAATCGCAGACCTCACGTCACCTAAGCGAGCGGGATTTCTGCGTAGCCTACCTTCTGCTACACCAGCACCAAGTTCTCTTCACACCCTCGTTAAAATTCAAGGCCGGGTGAAATCGTGTGCTCAGTGCATAGTGAAGAAAATGAAAGCACCATCAGGTCATGGCATACAATCACAATACAGGTGCAAACAGTGTGATATTGCATTGTGTAGAATTGGGCGCTTCCTCAATTATCATGAGGCAAAGGGGGTGGAAATTCAAAATTAATACAAGGGTGTACATATGAAACCATTAATAATCTTAAGTGTATACATTTGTATGGTGCAAGAGAATAGTCTAGCTAACATTTTATGGACATGCTGCAATATGTTCGCTGCAGTAATGGAAGGAATGTAACAATTTTAAGGGTAAGTACCCTAATAATTTTGCAGAAATTATTGTATTTATTTTACTTACGTATAGCAAATGTTATTCCGGTTTTTATTATCCTAAAGCAACGAATTCCATTGTCATTAATATTGCGGAGTTATAAAGATGCATTGCAAAGGGGTGCATGTATATAAGTGTTGTTTGTCTATAATGGGGTTGATGTTTGCAGTTATAAATTATTGAAATAATATTTTATCTTACTAACTTCAAACCAATTTTAAATTAGTTATTAGTTAATGAATTTAATTTAGCTACTAAACTACATAATTATGCGTGTATATAGGTCACTTTTTGTTTAACATCTCTAGTAGCAGCTCAGAATTTAAATGGACACAATTCTGCTTGGCGAACAACTAGCCAATACTCTATGCGAAGCAAAGGGAAATAGAGCCTTCATTCTATTTCTGCAATTACAGAATATCACACTGAATGTGACAGCCAGGGCAGCGAGCCGCTGCTACGGCCTGGTTATTAATTACATCCATGCTGAGCAAGATCTAAATAACCAGCTTATACTCAATGGCATACACCCAGTCTGAGATGTCCGACTCCTTCCCATTTACATGTTCGAAGTTAACTCAACGGACGACAGAGAGCATATCCTCAAAAGTTTCCTCTCTTTGACACTTCAAAGTCACCATTGAAGGCCATGTGCCTCTAAACAGAGCAACTCAATGTAATAATTGCCAACTACTCCGTTAAACCGACAGAAGTTGCTGTCTACGGCGCAGGTCTCTTCAAAATGCACGGGATCGCACGACTCTTTCGCATGCAACGTAACCCTACCAAAACGAAAGTGACCCTTTGCGAGAAAACCGGAGATGGAGCCCGCTAACGTTCCTGCGAGGAGTATAAGCTCCAGCTGGCTCGAAATAGAGGGGTTTCTATTGACTAACACAGACGTTTGCCACATCCGACGTCAGCCAGATCCATACGGCCTTGCTAACACTGCCACGCAGGATCTCGCGGCCGCCGCAAGTAACCAGCAAGGCCATTTCCCGGAGACACACCAAGCTGTCACTACGGAACTCTGAATCCAACCGAGGACGTCTTCCTTTTTACTGCCGCTCCGTCCTACCTTGCGGCGCAGAGCCCCGAATTCACGCCCGCAATCAACTTCCAGCTCAGCCTAGTAATGGAGCCAAACAGGGCCGATCCAAATACCAGGCAACTTCCAACCTGATAGCGAAGCTGCCCGCTGCATGCCTCACGTGGGAGCAGCTACATGAAAAAGCCCCACGCACTCATGGATCCAATATCTGACCCAAACGGCCTAATATATGTTATTTTAATCAAAATCATTACATCAACTTTTTAGAAAATAAAAAATTTCGAAAAATGTTACATCTGAAGAGCAGTTGACAGTGAAATATTTTCTTGAAAACCTTAGTGTCGTATCCCCGTGAGACATTGAACTTGAATACCAAGTTTGGTATGTTTCGGATTTTTTCTTTTAGAGTTATGCTCTTCACACAAACACAATCAAGGACCATTTTCTAAAATGGCTCGTTTTATTTAGGAGTCGTAAAAGCATGTATTTCCAGTAAAATCTTGGTATTGAATTTTTTGGTGGAATGCATGCATAAATGAAATATCAAAAAAATTTCTCGTATTTTTACATGGTTTACAAAGATCTGCGAGTGACACGTGAATTTGACGTATAAATGTTGTTTTTAAGCTGTTTTCTTCTTCTTTTCATCCTCATGCTTCACCTCCACCCGCTTTTTAGCAAAACATCCTGACTTCTGTGAAAATGTGCACATTTATTTACAAATGTATAAACATAATGAAACGAACTCAATAATTGTTCCCGTATTTTTAAATTTTGGTTGAATACAGATGTAACAGATATAATGAGCTACTCTGAAGCCGAAAATAGCATTTTTAAAATGTATTTATGAGTATGCTACGTTCTCACGCAAGAATGGCCGAACCAATTTCTGTGGAACTAAGAAATTGACATGACTTCAGTCTCACTTGAATAGGCAAATGACATATTTAACACTTTCCCACAAAGGACGGTTCCAGTGGGGTTCAAAGTAAAGAAATAAAAATATCCCGCTTATTTTTATCTTTTGAGAATATTACGTAACAAAAAATTTATAATCATGGTGTTTCTGAATCGCTGTATTATTTCCAAAATTTATATAGAATGCGTATTTAGGAAATTATACAATTTTTTCATTACTGCTACGCATTTGTGGCAGTTAGTGGGGAAAATGTATACTTCCGAAATTATGTTTAAATGTTTATGAATACGTCAAAACCCATTTCTTTATCTTTTTCTAAAATACCGCATGAGGGCATTTCACAGAGAGGAAGTGGGCGACGGAAGGAGAAAGTGAGAAGGCGGTAGAGAGCGAGAGAGGAAACTAGAGAGAAAGAAATATATAAAGAACGAGGGAGCGAGAATATGTGAGACGGAGGAAGAAGGTGGTAGAGGTAGAGGAACATAGACACCATGCTTAGGAATTTTACAACCCAAAAGTCCAATGCTCTTGGTCGGATTTGATTTTTCATGTTGTAGCGGGGATTAAAAAAGGAAAAGGATGTAATGATCAGTTCTTGGTGTAGGTTTGGTAATTCGGGAGGATTAATGTTGCCGCCGGCTACTCAGGTAGAGGAATATGGGATCTGGAAACTCTTACCTCAAGGAGTGTGGATGGGAGATAAATGAAGCTCACTTTTCTCCTCTCAGATGGCCCGTTTATTGAAGATCCACACTGTTGTCCTCGTCCGAATACCCTTTCACACAAGACGCGATTTCTCCTGTCATCCCCTGCTACTGTTTCCGTGCATTACCCTTACTTAAGTATTTTATGAAGTTAAAGACGTTACCATGTTACTTTAATGACTTAACCTTTAGTCATGTTCTAGCTACCCTTTTATTCACGTTTACTTTAAACTAATTTTTCCCATACATAAATAAATACTCGTAGACATATGCACTGTTTCCTTCTCTGATATAAAATACTTTGAATTCCTACATCTATCTAATTCTCCCTCACTGCACAACACGGAGTGACCTTCTCTACCCTACGGTTCGACACAAAGTATTCATCTTCTCTCCGCTACATTCTGACGCAAAGTCAACTTCTCTACCCTACGGTTCGACACAAAGTGATGCATCTTACACACGCCTGAAAGTTGCTTTCTGTCATAGATAATTTTCTATTTCACGCCTCCTTTCTAGTTTTGATCCATCTTTTTGCTATCCACGTGAATTTTATTAACTTTTATTGGTTATCTCTCTGAATTTTTCCTCGCCTTCCATTGGCTCTTAATTTCGTCGTCCAAGCATCTCCCATTAACAACTTATGTTCGCTAGAGTGAATTTTCTGTGCGCTTGACTGCATTCGGTTTCCGGCCCTTTGTCTTTGCATCCTGAGAGCTCTACTCGGTTCCTATTGTGACTTATCGCTTACTAATGTCTCTCTTCCTGTACGTTCCTAAATTTTTAACCTTTCACGGTTTTCGCCAAGTCTCTTCGTTCTCAAATACACGTTTTCTACATTTTATTTCACTTTCTGATTATTAATTAATATCTAATCTTTACTTTATTTCTGTCATTATGATTTTATTTCCCCCATTTCTAATTCTTAATGTTCTCTTTTATTCTTCCCTTATATTGGTACTCCCCTCCTTCTTGTTTTGATTAGATGCTTATTAATATCCTTAATTATGCTTTATTATTTATTATTCATACTATTTGGGCGGATCATATCACTTCAATGTCCACATGAACATGACAAGTGAAACTAGACGTTGACATTGTAATCACTGTTGGCGGAAGACACACTTTTTGGGTAATTACTGTAAAATAAGTCACCGTTCTGCTGATATATTATTTTAAATACTTTCATTTTGAAAATCTCAATACGAGATTTACAAGCATAGCACTCAGTAGTTGTCTTGCACTATTCAGAACTAATTTTAATGTGTAAGAAAGAAATCTATTATCTTCCGTTTGAGTTTATGATATCCAGGTATACTGCAATATTTCAAACTTAAACTCTTCTCAAGGAATGATGGAAAAATAGTATTCATTTCCATTTAGACGCTAGTTCGTTACAATAAAAAAGATTCCTTTGGAAAATGTCGAATTATCATGTCCTTCTTGACCGAATTGCTGAAATCTACTTCACCTAAAGTAGATATGTTTAAATGGTGAATAAATTGAATAATCCTCTTTTATTGCTATATCGCAATTACGATGAAACAAACAGAGAAATCTGATTACGTTCGGTCACACCTGCACTGGCATATGGGAACATGCGCTCAACTAGCAATAATATGGCGGATAATACAAAGTGATTTCATTTGCCAATAACAATCGATGCACTACTTGCCACTGCCTCTAATACAGTCACTGTAGGGCCTGTCCCTTATACAGGGTGAATCACCTAAAACTTGCGCAGAAAATATTTTGGAAATGGAAAGTGCTATTGATGTGCAGTTTTCGCAGCATTGATTCGTAGTCAAGGGCTCCTACATTTAGACCATAAGCATATTTTAATAATACTGGAAAAGAGTATTTTTTGAGCAAACATACAATATTTAAATGGAACAATGCCTAGTTATATCAACAGAATAAAGGTAGGGTAAATTAGAATGTCAATGGTATTTGTTGCAGGATTCTAGTGCAAGTGGTTTGCGAGAAATCGTATTTTGAAGAGTTTCCACCCCGACAATTGTTTGTCCCATTCAACCTGCTTAGTTGTTAGGTACGATGTTCTTATGTTTGTTTGCATTGTGTTTTCTGTTCATTGATTGCATTGCGACTTTCTGTTCAGTTAGTTTGTGACAGTTCAAGCAGTAAGTCGTGAGTGGAAGATGGGGTTTACTAATGCAGAAAAAGCCGACATGCTCATGGTGTATGGAAAGTGTAGGAAGAACACAGTTCGTTCATGTTCGGTGTATGCGGAAACGTATCCCAATAGACGTCAACCATTTCGGCAATTATTTATCAACCTCTTCAACCAATTACGTGAAAGTGGAACTGTAAGACCTAGAAAATGTAACAAAGAAACAAACAACTAACTGGAGAAGAGGCAGAAATTAATGTTTTGGCTGCCGTTGCAGTAGATCCGCAAATTATTTCCCGCACAATAGCACGTGGAAGTGACATAAGTCAGGCAAGTGTACTGCGCATTCTCCATCGCCATAGGTTCCACCCTATCACACCTCTTTCCATCAAGAGCTGCATGGAAACGATTTTGAGAATTGTGTTAACTTTTGTACATAGGCATTAAGACATGATACTCCAGATTCATCATGTATCTTGTTTAGTAACGAGGTAACGTTTACTAATCATGGCCAGGTAAACCTCAGAAACCTGACTATGGATCTGTTGACAATCCCTGTTGGCTTCGTCAGGTGGAACGTCAGCGTCCATGGAGTTTAAACGTGTGGTGTGGGATAGTGAACCATCAGGTCATAGGCCCATTGGTTATAGATGGAACAATGAACTCGCACAAGTATCGCAGCGTCCTGACCGACCATTTGCCACAGATGCTAGAAGACGTTTCTTTGCAGACTCGGAGGAACTACTGGTACCAACATGACAGCTGTCCAGCGCATTATGCACGAAGTACTACAGCTTGTCTTAATGGATTGTTTCCGAATCGTTGGATTGAACGAAGAGGATATGTACCCTGGTCGGCCCGTTCACCGGATCTGACCCCTTTAGACTTGTTTCTGTGGGGAAGGCTGAAAGAAACTGTATACAAGGATGTACCAAATACACCAGATTTTATGAAACGACGTATTACTGCTGCCTGCTCTGAAATTTCCGCTGAAATGCTAGAAGGTGTGCAGCAGTCTTTTCATAGTAGGCTGGAAGTGTGTATTGAAGCTGCCGGTGGTCATTTTAAACACAACCTTTGAAGGTCTATGTTCTCTTTACTCGTAATAATCCACAGAAGTATTGTAATTCCCTTCTGTTTTCCATTAGTTTGTGCTACCACAGGTCGTACAAGTGTCGGTGCGTAAAGGTTTTAAAATAAGATTTCTCGTAAGCCACTTGCACTAGAATCTTGCAACAAGCACCACTGACATTCTAATTTACCCTAACTTTATTATGTTGTAACTAGGCATTGTTCCATTTAAAAAATCGTATGTTTTCTCAAACAATACACCTGCTCGGTATTATTAAAATCTGTTTATAGGCTAAATCTACGAGCACCTGACTACCAATCAATACTGTGAAAACCGCACATCAATAGCACTTTCAATTTCCAAAATATTTGCGGTATAAGTTTTTAGGTGATTCACCCTCTATATAAGGAATTTCCGTTGCATAGAGGATTCCTGTTCACGTGTTAGTTTTACGAACCGCAGAGTTCTTCCCTTTTGGACGTACTGTAAAGAGATCAAGAAACAGCCTTCAAGTGAATCAAATCGAAAAAACAGGTTGCGGTAAATTAAATACACTTTTCAGATTTACTGTATCGATTTTACTAAAGCTTCGCAATCGTTTTATTTTCGAAACGGAAATTGTAAATTAGACATATTATCTTCTCATCTCTAATTTCAGAACAGAGAATATAAAAGATCATAAGATTGCGCCTACCAACCACCTCGTTGCAGTTTCTTTACAAACACGATGCCAACTAGATTCATATGGTAATTCCTTCACCTTTTTTCTCACTTTAGGAGCACAGGTAATCCCAAAATACGTTTATAGGGCAGTAAACCGTTTTGAGAACCTTCAGTTTAAGCTGCTGGAACGTTTTTGGAAAGTAATGCAATTTAGCATCTTCACTTATCTTCACCTGCTCAGATTTATAATTCGTTTAACACACTGAGAAGAGATGTTATAAACATGGATAGTACCTGTTTTACTTCCAAACAACGTTATCTCTTAGTTGTACCAGATGCAACCTCGTCGCATCAAACAGATCTCAAACGTTTTGTTACGTTCTGTAAAGCAGACTTGATCCAAATATTACATAATAAGTATGTTTCTTAGTAACTACCCGCTTAATCAACATTCAGCGTTTTCATGTTATGTAAGCACGTGGTGATTACGCAATAAGTATATGTGTTATTGCTGACATTCTTAATAGCATTTTTCCCTTAAGACACTTATCTGAGGTAAAAATGACGACGATGTTAATACTGCGCGTCTTTATGTGAAATCATGACGAAAATTAAAGTACCACTCAGATGGAGGCAACAAATCGAGTCAGAGAATATAAAACTCAGAATTTAACATTGCTTAATGGAAAGCGAGTAGGGGAGACTTGAAATTACTATTACATATTGGAAGCCATTGAGATCTTTGCGGGAGGCTTCCTTAAACTGCACGAAGTAGCGCGTATCAAAACACCTGCAGCAGTATCAACCATCAGTTCATAACTGCTGTAAGCGTTAAAACGAACTCCCCTACTTCTCCTGGGAGATTTTCGAATGATACATGTGGAAAAATGGTGAAAACTGAACACGGTTAAAAGCAAGTACCTAACTTATTCGTATCATTTACATAAAAACAAGGCAAAGTACATTTGAAGTTCTCTTGCTGCCACATTACGAAAGCAAAGAATTCCCGAGATACCCAAATTTCTGCAATACTATAAGCCGTGATGAGTACAGTTTCAAAACTTTAGGCTCCAAAAATAATGAATCCTACAGAGAATAGCAGATATTGGGTTAAAGAATTTATTCACCCGGAGCAGACACTTAGATAATTTAAATACGTCAACCTAAATTTGTTACAATTTGATTTTATACACTGTAAAAACTATTTGTTTTTTATAAGATACCTAAATACGCAAATTGTGCACTTCAATTGCGATGCACGAATGCAGTGTTTCACGGTTACGATTTAGTTTCTTTATCCTTCTCATTTTTCACTACGTTACTGTTATTTTGCCGGCTGTTCTCTGTTTTATTTACACACATTTTCGAACACACAATCTTCCATGCCCGAGGCGGGACTCCAAGCCCAAATGCACTACGCCACGAAATACCACCTAGGTACTTAAGCAAGCGAGGCTATGGGGACCGGCAGCTTGGGGTATGGACTTCAGACCATCCGAATATTTTTACTAAAAGGAATATTAATCAGCTATTATTTGGATCTGTATTTAAGGAAATATTTAAAATGACAGAACTGAGTAAATGAGGAGGTAGAAGGAAATTTTGGAGCAAAATTTCATACAAGTCAAGAAACAGATACTTTTCCTTTTCTTTCCTTTCTTTTTTGCTGCAGATAGCAATTAGCTAGAGATATGCCTCAGATGTTTATTAATGTGGCTAATGTATATAATATTGGTGTTGGCATTTATTTTCCTCATATTTCGCGGCTAATATTCTCGTGAAAATAAGAAACCCTCATTCGTTTATCGGCTAAAAACTATTAGACACTACGGTACATTGTATGATAATAATGGTGGATGTGCTTAATAGTATCAATTATTAAGTAGCAAACACTGAAGAGAAACAGTTAAAATCACAAATATGTACTTTTTGTTTGCCTAAAGCTGCATATTAGGCGTGTAATTGCAAAGCTCGCCAAGGTCAAATTTTAGAAAATTTTGGAAGCGGAGGAAAGCATACAAATACTTTCTACGTTGTTTTTAAAATGTCAATAAAGACGTGAAGAACTTGAGAATCACAAAACTGAAAATAAAATAACCATACAACAGTTATTTTTCCAGTAAATAAGGATTTATTTTTTATCTTGGCGGGTGTTCCTTGGAATATTGGGCTAATTGGGTCATGTAGATATTGGGCTTATTTAATCAAATAATTTTGGAGAGTAATGAGTTTTTGCATAATACAATGATTTATTACAATTAAAAATACAATAACATCCTTTGTAAATAATTTATAGTTCTCCTATGGTTTACGACAGCTTTATTTCTGCTTAAGGTATTCATTTTTTTCCTAATTCTTGTATCAGGCACACATTATCTCACATTCACTTCATAGGCAGTTTTATATACTGGTAGTGACTTGATAGAGTATCTGTAACACAACAATCACTGGTGTGGCAACGATGGTATTTTATTACACTCAAAAAACATTAACTTAGAATGAATCGTCTGCGACCCTGGCCTGGATTGCATGCGTTTATATTAATAAAACTATCATTCATATTCGCTTTCGTTTCGAAAAATATTTACCGGACTCGATTGTTCTTGCTAAATGATATACTAGCAGCTGTGAAAGCTGTGCCGAAGGAAGTGCCAAACTGCGCCACGTTAGATGTGGGATGACTGGAATTGGCTCTTTTCGATTTGGCGGTATCTGGGTGCCACAGGACTCTGCACTTGGCAAATTTTGCTTTAAAGGGAACATTTCAAATTATAATTTTAGTCATAAACGACAGGTTTTGGATGTTAGTATTTAAACATAACCAAAGAGCTCTTCATTGCAAACACAGATGTGCAAACAGCTAAAAATGACTGGAAGTGTACTTGGTGGGTTTTGTACTAGACGCCTCATATACTGTACTACGTAGGAAAGACGTGAGGTCCACCCTATCACCGCCACAAACGACGAGAAAGGCAACCTCAAAGTGTTCGCGTTATACATGGCTAGCGGCAAATGGCGATGACACACTGTGGGACATTGGCTCCACCTTTCAATCTTCTCTTCATCAGTACAGTTCAGCTATGAATAAATCCCTTGCTATTATCTAAGCAGTTAAACCCTAAGTTTGTTTCATGTAACGTGTTTTAACCCGTTAGAGAGAAAAATACTTACAGACTTTATGATTGTACAGGCATTCTTAATCATACATGCATTCAGCTAGTGCGTTTACAGAAGTTCCTGTACGCTCGCGATTTGTGGATTAAAGTTGACAGAATAAGGAGCCTTAAATATTTACTTAACGCTGTGTGGTACGCTAGGTACCATTTGGCTGATAAGGTTGCACATACTGGACGGTTATTGTAAATTTCTAATGAAGCGAGCACGAGTATTGACAGTCTGTGGAAGCGGAAGCTAACTTCAACAAAGGATCTTGATAGCTGTTACAAATACAAATAGTAACCTGTTTTCACATGAAAAACGGTTTTATACCGATAAACCTGCCATCACATGCCAAGCCTGTGCGCTTACACATCCCCTGGGGGCCGGGAGATGGAAACCGCCTCCATTCCGGGGGACGAGGAGTTACATAAACCATTCTTTTCCCCTACCATGCAACACCCAGACATTTTCAACGCTGAAATAGAGCAAGCAAATGAAAGGTAAAATGAGATGAGGATGTAGGTGAAATGGAGGGACAGAAAATTTGGGGTATGTAATGAACATCCCGAGCATTCGCCTAGTGGCTCGCGGAAACCCCCGAAGGAACTCAAGGGTCAGGAAGGTCGGCCGCAGAAATTGAACGTATGATCTCCCGAATGCAGGCCACATATGTTGCCCCCTGATCCATCCCGTTCGGTAATTCTAACTAAATGAAGTGCTACGTTTTGCCATGACAGTTCTTATACATAGAATAGAAATCATTCGACAATTAAAAGAAAATGAAGCTTAGTACAAATTACAGAACAAATCCAAATTTGGTTTTCTGATTTATTACAGTTGCCTGTATTTTAGCTCCAATGTTTCCTTGCTTGGCTCTGAGGTCGACAATAGAATTTGAAATGTGAATTTACTACTAAATTTATTTGTACTTATTTATTGCACCTTCGGTTGTTACAATGCTGCACGTAAGAACTTGTGACTACATTGCTTGAAGTTTCAGTAGATCTTCAGATATTCTGAGATACATATCTATTTTACAGTTACTCAAAATACTAATCAAATTAACGCTCAGTATTTTTCTTTCTCCACCAACAGCTCCCTGCGCTACAAACGTAAACCGAAATGCAGCTGTAGTAACGGCTTACAACACAATCAATCATGTGTGCATCGAAAATGTTATTTCCGAAATCGCATAGTTTACTTCTACTGGCTGATACACAATATCCACTACCCGACTTAATCTGCAACGCTACTTTGGCTTTCAAATGTCCCGAGGGTTACATATTAAACATGTAATCACTTTAAGGTAATGTGTCCTAATCCACTGTGTATGAATAGGTTTTCACTATTTCTATTCAACAAAATGTGGTTCGTAGGGTTTGTTTAAAATATAGGAGATGGAAGTATTTGCGTGGGATATAAAATGCAATTTTTCAACATCCTGCAAAAACGCTGATACTGTTTTTCTTGTGTGTGTTCCCTTTCCTTCCTTCCTTCCTTCCTTCTTTCTTTCTTTCTTTCTTTCTTCTTTTAGTATTTTGTGACCACTGCAGCACTGAGAAATCTTTCAACATGAAACTGTACATATCGTTAGGACATACTCCTATATACATAAAGTATTTTATTAACATTCATTTTATCAAAATATTGATTGCGGTATCTTTACGTTTTTGGAAATTGAAGTAGGTTATTTTGAAACGTACTCAGCGGTTCGAATTTAAGGAGAGATTGTTCAGGCTATTTATAGAGTACAGTATTGGTAAATTGGGATTAGTCCTTCCGATGAGGGTTATTCACAGCATACGGATACCTTTTTTTGCGTAATGTAAGCATTTAAATGCACAACGAGGCTATTTTGTGAAGTTAAATTAAGTTCGGTTTTGTCCAGAGTCGGTTTATTATTTTAGGGTTCTATTTTCTTAAAAACTATTTCAATGGCGTAGCTACACTGCAGAGATTTTTACATGAAAATCTGACCATGAAATGAACCCAATGATGAGGCACAAAAAATCTATGTTAAATACGCAGTTTAAGTTTCCGTAATTCAGAAAATTGTATGCCATCCGAACTATTATTTATAATTTTTTTTCAGAACATTAAAGTGTATAAGAATAGGTTCATTGTGAAGTGAAATGTTTATTTGAAGTGACAAATTTCAAGACTGTTACTTCGTATAACTTTTAAGCAAACTGAAAGGATTTAACATGCACATATAGATTGTTGAATTTTCCATTAAAATGTTTTGGGAACCGTTTGCAGCTGTATAAGCTTCTTGGAGATATTAATAAGCGTTTCGTTATTAGAACAAACTAGCACGTAGCATGTTAATATAAAACCCAGCACAAAGAAAGGCATGTATTGTAGCATGTCTGAATTTTTCTTACTAAACTGATTACACGAAAACATATTCAAACTGAGAGAGCAGTTGTATAACCACCTTGTGATTCCGCTCCGGGGCAAAACAACCTTCGCAGTAGATATAAAAATGAGGTTTATTTTGTTAAGTCCATTAAATAAATGCGGGAGGGCTCAATTGAAGCAACAGCTTGTCCCAATAGTCTGTTGGTAGGAAATATTAAGGCAACCCCATAGGCTAATATGGTGATAAAAAGTTAAATTCGGAGCTCATAAAATGCCTATTATGGGCAGTGCAGCTGCAGCCCTGGTGATTTGGTCAAGTACTTCCAGTTAATGTACTGAATTATGTTACAAGAGTCGCATGACCGTGTAGAACGATTCACTTTCAAAATCGCCTTCCGTGATAGGGGAAACATACTGCCGTTCACCCTAAAGCTTCATTCAGAAAATTCATCAGTTTATCTTAATAGAAAATACATCTGAATCTTTAAAATTAATAAAGAAATACTGCTACACTTATTATCATATAGAAATCAGTACAACTGCACAGTAAATACACATGTGCGTGTGCTGTCATCTATACAGGGCGTTTGCAATTAAGACCTTTATAATGTTATAGTATTTAAGTCGATTGACAATACATTTTCATTCTTTGTAACTATCTAGTTATGGCAAACTTATTTGCTTTCAGAGAAAATGAACGGCAGCATTTAAAAAACTGAACGGAAGAAACAAATTAACAACGTGAATATCACTACTGTAAAGTTATGTACCATAATTTTGAATTCAAATATATTATACTTAAAAAAGGCCTAATATGACAGCCCAGTGGGCGAGGTCTAACGTGTCGTCCTCCGTGGTGTAGTGGTTACCATGCTAGCCTCTAGTTCACGAGGTCGCGGGTTCAAGCAGTTAAAGAGCTTCCATAAATAAAAAACTCAATATCAATTCAAGTCTAACCTACGGCTGTGCCGCATCTGTCACTACCTACATAACATATTATGGACAGAGTGCAAGTAAATGAGTGTGGCATATCTCAGCATACGGCCTTCACCCGACTGCTTTGGCATAGTTTCCGAGACCGGAATCGCTACTTCTCTATCAAGCATCTCCTCAATTGCTCCCCAAGGATATCATTAGGATGAGTACACCACGAATTAAGCCACCCAATATGGGAAAAGTCCCCATGAAGTACCGGGAATTGAATTTGAGTGCCCTCCTACTGCAGGCAGCAATATTAATGCAGCGCTTCGGGGATGACCACACGTGCATAAATAATCGAATACAGAGATAATCAATTTTCCTTGTAGCAAAGTTACATTGCTCCGTTAAATTACACTGTAAAGTGCTTTGGTTATAGCAACCTAAATTCGAAGAGCAATGAAATGTATTTCGTAAATTTAATATATGGTGTAAAGCAGAAATAGTATAGAGTTAAGGAACAAATAAATGAGTTAACCATTAAGAGATGGTGTTATGTAGAATTTTTAGCTAGTGTATGTATGAATGTATGAACAGGAATCAACATCTGATAATCTAATTTCAAAGCGGAACACACTTCCTACCAGTGAAAAATACCGGGTACTATGCTGAATGCCGCCCTCCGTGGTCTAGGGATACCATGCTAGCCTCTAGTTCCCGATGTCGCGGGTTCAAACCCTGAGGAGCACGATGGATTTTTTCCGGGTGTAAAAATCGTTAGCATGGCTTCCTTCGGAAGGGAAATTGTAGATTTACGGCAGGAAAAAGAACCTCAAGCCTAATAAAAAGACCTCTGAGTAAAATTTCCGGTCTTTCACGCGCAATGTAGAATGGAACGTTAAGGACCATAGTAGTTAAGGAGCGCCCATAAATAATACTAAGAACAATGGACTATGCCGAGCACCATACGCACACGGAACTCTTATTATGCTTATTTTGATTCTAGATTACCCTTCCCCATTTGGTTTGGGGTACTTTTCCTCTTATATAACATATGTTTTCGATTTTAGAAAGGATATTTTACCTTGCGCTTTTAAAACACCAGCCATAAATTGAAGTTTAACCTTTGGCAGCGCATGTTTTAATTTTGTAGACCATGGTTCATTAATGTTACTACATTTATCTTCATTAGCGACAATAATGTTTATTCTGCAAGATACTGTGATGTGTGTGATAGCTAAATACTATTGCTTATAAAGTGGATGTAAACTTAAAAGTATATGAGCTGCCATCAACCCGAACCGTCAAGTCGCTTATGCGATGTCACATCTCAGGGCGCATAAGCGAAAATGGCGAATAGAATTGAAGATCCTAGGGCACATATCTGAGTGCTTACCTAGCTTACTTATGGTCACCGTAAATGCTAATATTATATGAATTGTTATATGCATGTGACACATTACCGTAAACGTATATCTGATAAACTAAAATGGCGCAAGGGACTACGTTTTACAATTTATAGTGTTTGGACATAATTAAGAGAGGTAGTTAAAAGTAAAAGTTATGAAAATACGAATCTGCTGCATTAAGTTCAAGAAAAAAGTTTTCGCAGCTGAAAGAAAACATAAGGATCGTAAGAAGCATCTTAAGAAGCTATGGCGTAAATCTGACACCACAAATCTACGAAAGGAGATACAAACTTCAAATTTATAAAAAAGTGGGTTCTTTGGCTCTCCATTATGAAATATGACAGCTGAGCCTAACAACATATTTGGTTTCAGTAAATGGTACTGCTCAATATTAATTCACGATTATCAAAATAAAAATATCATTGCTAAAGATATAAATTTTTTAGTTAAACTTCCTACTCCGTACTGTTATAAATGCTAATTAGAGAAGTTAAAATAATTATAAGGCACTTACGGCTATTGTTCTCCCTTGTTTGGGGTAAACAACACATGACTTTCCGAAAACCATTTGCCTGTTCATAGGGCTGTTTCTTATTTTAGGCCTACATTACAATTTTGAATAATAAATAGTAATGTATAAAATGTATTCATAACAAATTAATAATCCTGTTTAGCATGAAGCTTTACACCTTAACTACAAATTACACTGTACGAATACAGAGTGTAAACGATACCCGTAACTTCAAATAATAGCTTTTTAATATACGTGCATATCTATTGCACACATTTATGCATCTTTATATACATTTATGTGTAAAAAACTCATCTGTAATGTTTTGACTCTTTCTGACAATAATTGTAAAGTATCTGCGATTTATGGAGATCTCCCCCTTCTTAGTAGGGGCACAATTTGTATTCTTCTTTAATTAGATGCGTAAATGCACATCCTCAAGTAAATTGCACTCAATGCCTCAAAATATTTCAACTTTAGGCAAACATTCCATTTATAACGTTAGCGTATTGCTCTACACTTCGCAAAAACTATTTAACTGCAAAGCTCACTAGTGTGTATTACTGTATGCGGTCACACGACTTTGGATTTTACGGCAACTGAATAACTTAATGGATATAAAGCATCTGCAATAGTAAAATAGTAGAAAATGGTTATTCATCGTGCTTGCACGAAGGTAACCGGCTTTTTTTCCAACTTGTACAACCGGGTTCGTTTTCCAGCAAGGGGAAGCTTACTTCGTTGTTTTCGGTTCTCCCTCGTTCTCTCTCTGTCTGTCTCTCTCTCTCTCTCTCTCTCTATATATATATATATATATACATATATATGTCTGTCTTTCTCTTTATTTCACACTCTTGCAATTTAAGGATCGAATGTCTGATAAATTTGGGCCTCTAATCTGTGTTGTGATTAATTATCCATGTCATGCGTGGATTGTATTTCGGCAGTAATAGCAGGCATTAATCCGAAGTAATATTCTATTAAATAAGAAAAGCCGTTCTTCCTAATGTATTATGATGTAATGCCAAAAATTTTTAGAAAATAAACAAAGAAAGAAAGAGACATTTTCAGAAAAATTACACTCATTATCATTCCTTTAAATTACACCTACATTTATATTTTGCTTTCATTAAGGCTGGATATTGCACTGTAAATTTGACTGCGCATAGTTAAGTAATTTCAGAAGCTTCGTTCGCTTCGGAAATTATGTGCACTTTAAACACAAATGGAAAACTCCATGTTGGACAGCAAAGGAACCTTAGAATTCGCCTATCCGGGAGGAATGAGCACAAACATTCTGTTAAATTACTTGTTTTAAATAATAACATAGAAGCGGAAATTTCCTACCGATTCCGTGATTGGCTTCCTTACTAGTATGTTTTATTCATAAAATTGAAGTTAAAATGGACAATAAGTGCTG
This sequence comes from Deroplatys truncata, assembly GCA_030765065.1. NCBI lineage: Eukaryota > Metazoa > Arthropoda > Insecta > Mantodea > Mantidae > Deroplatys > Deroplatys truncata. The sequence continues at coordinate 520,713,975 of CM060990.1, read as the reverse complement.
TTACCGATCGACTTGGCGCCGCGGTAACGCGTGAGACTCGCATTTTCGAGGTCCCGGGTTGATTGTCATCGACCGCCCACTCAGACCCACGGTTTTTTTTCACGAGTTTTCTCAGGTCACCAGGTCAATGCGGAGTGATTTCTCTCATCTTCCGAATTTCCTGTTTGTTCATATCATTCCATTATCATTTCATTCATCTTTCACACCTTTAGCTCTGTTCGAGGGTTTGAAGTATCGGTGGTGATGTTCCGGTGCGACGTGACAGAAATAAAATGCTTTATATGAAGTTTCCCCATCCCTCGGCCTTCGGCTAGATTCCGGAGTATACGACCCGGGGAGGTGTTGGGAACCTCTGCGTGGGGCGGTCCCCAGTCTGCTTGCCCGAATTCAGGTCGTCTCAATCTGGAAACCGTAGGGACACTGTCATTTCTGTGTTGTCAATCCTGGTTCCGGCCGTCCGATGTCTCCTCTCATATCATCCCTCCCTCCCTGCGTCTCCTCGAGGATCATAGGTACAATATCCCCATTCACTGGATCGGTGCCAGTCCCTTCCGGTACACATATCATTCCGTTCCATATATGCCCTTTAAAAGTTAGGCTTACGAAAGTTTCACATTTCGTAATTTAACTAGGTAAAGATAAAACCAAACCTGATTGATGGAAAGCCATTTCTGCTTAAATATGTGTATAACTTAATAATATAAGTAAAGCAATCCTACCGTCGCTTAATCTACATATATATATATATATATATATATATATATATATATATATATATATATCAAAGGCACCGCCAATTAATCAGATATCATTTGACGTCGCGCTACACCGAAGCATACTTACTACGTCAAATCCTCCGGCTCCTGGAGACTCGAAGGCTGGAGTGTTTTAAGTGGTTCAGATTGCAGATACGAAAATACATGCTATTCCTCTTACGTTAATGAACTGGTAGGCATCCCAAAGTGGTGGAAAGAAGTACATAGATGAAGGTCATACACAGCTCACGCAATTAGACTACCCTGAGGATAATTTCAATTCCACTTGATAATGCAGGTATGAATAAAATTGCTTAATACTAATGCAAGGATCTCATGCCTAGTGTCTATTCAAACTCAGATTTCTCGCTGAATACAATGGTGTTATTATATTTATTATATTTTTATTCATTTCCAATTTTTTAAAGTAATGTTATAATTGTCTGTATCCGGCGGGCTTTAAAGGTACAGTGGCAATGAATATCGCGTGTTCCTAAATCGCCTAGCATAATTAGATAAGTATTAATTGAATTCAATACATTCTATAAGTAAACATTAATTGAATTCGAAACATTCTAGTACCGCAATCCGGGTTGTATTGATCGAAACTGAATGTATTAGTTTAATCGGCAAATGACGGAGACTTTGAATAGTCTCGAAATTAATCCCTCCAATGATAAACTGAATTCATTAGAGTTAAATGTAAATACCCTGATGGACGACCTCAATAAACAAAGCCAGCAAATTAAAGGTCTAAATAAATAGATCAGCAGCTAGCATATCAATACGACAATCTTTGCTAAAGCATTCAAGAAACATACACAGGAGCACATAAATGATACTGAAAAACAGAAACATTTGCTCGCCTGATAGCTATACATTGAAGACTCCAGTTGCAGGCAAGTTATGAAGTAAATCTAAGCCCTTATTTCACATAATTTGAAAGATGCTTAGTGAAAGTTTATGACTTATAGACTTTGTGCCTAGGCGCACCAAGGCTCTGAAGGAAAGCCTGAGAGCTCTAAAAGGTTTCAAGTTCGAGACTCAACATGTATTGTCTGAAGCTTTGATGCCTGTAATCATGCCTCTCAAGGATATTTTAGATAACTCAACGAAAACTCGTTGTGGCGAATGACAAGAATGAGGTTGTGGAGGAGAATGAATCTACAAGCAATTCAACTTACCTACAACAAGTTCGTTAAAAGGAGAAGGATTGCATTGATACATTATGCGGCCTGAGATATCAGGATGGTGGTTATATACTTGGAAATAAATATAATGTAATCAAATATCGATAGGAGATAAAACTTATGGGTTTACCCGAGGTTTGAAGAAGCTCATCTGTAAGCAGGTACCCCAGATAACTGCAGACACCAACGAAGACCGGAAACGTACGCTAAGATTACGAAAACTACTTTTCTTCATAGAAATTGTTACAGTAGGTAGAGGCGTTTGAAATCTGGTAAAACATAGAAATATAAGAGTCGTCTATTCAATACCCATTCAGATCTATGACTAATGTGTAAGGAGCATAAGTCTGAAAAGAGAGTCTATTGCGTTTTCTGGGAATCCTAACACGTTGGTAAATAGACTGAAGCTACACATTGCATCGAGAGACACCAGTAATAATAGTCATACTCAGATATTGATGAAATTATCCGAGAGTTGAAAGCACCTAAAATTGTAGCATGACGGCCAAGTAAAACACAGCTAAAGAGTTTCATATTCCAGGGAGAAGGAAATTCTTACGACGAAAAATTATCAGCAAAAGACTCAAAGATTTGTTACAAATTGACCTGCTTGAAATGATACCGTTTACAAAGGTCAATAAAGGTTTTAAGTGCATCCTGATTGTTGTAAACGTTTAATCTAAAATGCCCTATGCAAGATCTTTAAAGGTTGAGGACGAAGTTATTGTTGCAAAAGCTATGGGAGATATATTTCAAGAAATGGAGGCTCCAACCAAGAACATTCAAAACGATAACAGAAAAGAATGTTATAAAAAGTTCTTTAAAATGTTAATTTTAAGGTATATTATTAACCAGTACAGCACATATAGCAACGTGGAAGCTGCAGCTGTTGAACACTTAATTCGAACCTTGAAGAACATAATGTATCGCAGGCTTTTAGTCCAGGGATCATACAAGTGATTACACCTCTTACCCAGGCTTCTTACAAAATATAATACAATCATACCATGCATTCAACTATCCGCATGAAACATAATGAAGTAAAGACAATGATCTTCTTCTAGCCGTGTAGAACTACATTCAAGATAGAGGAGAGAACAGGCCGCAAGTAAGTTTAGTGTTGGTGATTATGTCAGAATGTCGAAACATAAAAGACATTTTGAAGAAGGATTTAACCCTAATGGGAGTATTAAAACCTTTCAAGTTACTCTGTGAAACCTACCAATCCTACTGCATACATAAAAAATAACGGATAGTGAAGTGATAAAGGATACCTTCCATGGCATGAACCAAACATACACGCCACCCCAACACTTATTTAATAGAGCAGGCTATACGTATACGAGGGAATACAGTTCTTGTAAAGTGACATGGCTTTGCAGACGCACAGTATGCGAATAAAGGGGATGTGGTGTAATGTGTGGAGAAAGGATCAATAAAAAGAAAAGCTTTGTCACTGTAAACCATTTAGCTTTTTACTAATTTATTTATAAAATCGCTACATATTACATAGCCTTTGAGGGAAAAACTCAAAAACACTGTTTTTTAAAACACACCAATTAAAGAAAGATATACATAATATTAATAAGCTTTAAGAGAAAATATAGTAATATAATACTTTAAAACCCTGATTAATGACATATGTACACACCAGGCGAATCAACTGCCCCTAGGTATTCGTATCATGCAACCCGCAGTTTGTAGTCTAATGTGAAAACGTTGACTCTTTTAGCAAAAAAACTGTTATTGTAGCTTTGCCCTTCTATTCGGTACTGTACGTAACTAGCATTAAGGATTAAAGGCCTGAATGGGAACAAACGAGCTGCGAAAGCCTTAAAAAGAACGGATTTTCATTGATATAATGCTTGCAAGGAGATAGAAGAGCGGGATGGACTACGTGGGTTCTGGTGGAGTGGGTTAGGTGCCGGAATGTGGGGAACCAAACGTTAGCTTCGGAGGTTCAAATCTGATATAAGCATGCAATTGTTTTGGTTCTTTTTTGCTTCTTATGTTTATTTTCTCTATTTTGGGGTACTAATTTCTTTTTCTTGTTGGCTCTCCTGTAAGCCAATGACACAGGAATTACAATAAGATAATTGTGATTCATGTTTACCCTAAAATCTGCACCGTAACTGGTATTGTATACCGTTTTACGTACTTAGCTTTCATTCTTTTGGGCGCATATCGACGATATTAAATATAACAGCTTTTGCTTCATTTTTAAACCTTATGTTTCACTTCTATTGACAAAGGAGTTGAAAATGTGCTAAGATCAGGGGTAAACAGAATAATAAATTGTTAAAGAGCGTAGATTTCATCAGCGAAGAAAATGTTCAAAATGACGACCCCTCATCAATATACATTTATGTACGTTGTCGGAGAGACCTTCTTATATGCTGTAACATATATAATACGTCTCACAGTAATGCCTTGTTCGACACACTGCTGCATGTGCTGTAGTTCAACACATATTTGTTCTTAGGTTCTAGAGTTGCTAGTAGTTTCTTTTATTGCCCGTTTGGTGGTATGGCACTTTCAGACCAAAAATCAGGCTCGTTATGAGGGTGCTCAATATGAGAATATTCAATGCCAAACTGGAGCACGTATAAATGAGTTTGAAGCTACATGTATTTTCATTACATCAATTTAATTGTTCAGAATAGAGCTTAGTCATCGAGGATTTCCAAGTGGCATCTCTTATATCATCGCCTTTCCATATATATTGTTGATGTCCATGTATGATAAATACTCCACAGGGTCGTGCTTATCAAAGTTCGGCATGTATCTATGGTTTCCCTTAGAGGAACCCTTCAACACATGCACAATCCGCCTCTAATTCCAGACTCCAAGAATTACAACATGCTGTTTTCATGGATTAAGGAGAGTCTTGCCTTTGTTGATTTCAATATGGCATCGAAAGAAAGTCCTGACAATGTATAATACCACGCTGTGTCGAGGTTATACGTTTCCAGCAAGAGATTTGAAACCTTCTCAAAAATATCTACCAAGAGCAACATATCGGTCTTGACATACACATCGTCGTATTCTCCGAGATTATGGATATCGTAGGTATCCCAAAATTTTTCAACATCCTGTAATTCTCGTGGCTAATGGCCTCTCTCTGCAGTGAGCTGCAGAATGACTGCTTTGGAGGCAGCTGTGCCTCCTTTAGCGTCTTAATAGAGCTTACATGGTTGTAGAGAAATATACCTTTGCTTGATGCGGATTTAAAATGCTCTACAACAGGATATTCTTTCCTCGGAATTTTAAAATTGTCTTCCTCTATCATCTCAGCCAGGCTGGATAGCTTCTTATCCAGGAATCCAAAGGTATCCATAAGCCTGAAATAGATGCTCCTGTATCTTTTGGTTGAATATAAGATACCTTTGTGACGTTTATTCGAAGCATGAAATTATATTGTCTCCATATTCACGGCGTTTTATCAGGAAGTGACTGTCATAATTCGACAAACAACGGAAAAACATAGGTATGATGTCAGGAACTTTTCTATTTAGACTGCACTTGCTACAATCAAAAACCGTATGTTGTGCTTCCAAGTGATCATGATCTCGTACCCTTATTTCATCCATAGCCAGATCTCTAAGACATATGTGACACTTGGAGACATTGTACATCCTCTGTTGCTCTTCAAGAGACAGTTCTATCGGTTTAGGATTGGAATACGCTTCGATGACATCATCGCCAATTGATGTTAATTGTTTGAAGAAAACATTGATGGTAATAGAACCCCTGAACAGGAAAAATTACTCATCTCTCCGCACGCTATTCTTAAAGCTATCGACATTGACTCATGCTCCTGAACAGCTTGGGTACAACTTGAATTTCAAGAAGGATTGCAAGGCGCGTCATTTGGCGGAAGTGACTGAATGTCTGCGTAAACAACAGAACGTACAAAGCGCTTATAGGAAATAATTTAAATTCAATAAGTCATATTGCGGCATATTAAGCAATTAGCATTTATTACACCTTCACTTTTGAGCTTTAAGAACTTTCTGACTAGAGGACCTCTTCATGTATACCTCGCATGCCCACATTCTATGGTTGTCCATCACTGCTAGTGCTCTTACCAATCTGGCGAAGTCTCCAATGATGCACTAGGGCGATTTCGCCCCATTGTCAATATATAAGAGGTTGTCGTGATGTACTCTCTTATCCGGTGTTTGGTATAGAGGAGTAATGTTTTCATTTTGCTATGTGGCAAACAATTAAATTGATACCCCACTGTTCTGCGTATCGAGACATTCAAACTCATGTAGAGACACCGTGAATCTAATTCCCTCATAACTGTATGCTTTAAAATGACCTCAAATGGGAATGAGGCCCTTTTGACAGAATTTTTCGTGGCTGGATACCTTGCAGCTAGCAAGCATCATGCAAAACAGCATTCGTCATGATTATGGTGTGTTTATTCTGTATTTGCTTGGTTCACTTTATATATGATGCGGCATATAAAACGAAGAGCTATTCCCCGGAGCGTGCATGGCAAACAAGGATTTCGATGAAGCTCACTACTCGAATTTAGATACGTTTTCCAAAAATATTCCGGTTATTGCAGCGAAGATCTGTTCAGGTTGCGTGATACAAGGATCAGATTGGTCTTAGAATTAAAGAAAGATGACAGTTTCATCTCCTTCTCAGGTTTGTGAATTAGTTGTAAAAGCTCCAGCAAGCAGTTCATTATTAATGCAAACCTGCTTCTTTTCAAGGTGTATTAACATTTCTTAATAAAACTTTCCATAAAATCAATCAAAAACGCTTTGAGCTTAAGAATTTATAATGTATTAGCTATTCTACTATTAAAAATATGTTCCTTGAACGCAGAATCGATGACCTTATATTCTAGACCTGTCAATTATTAGCCCTAACCTTTGGCGTTTAGCTATTGAGATAGTCGTGCTGTTAGTTGTTTCTTTCCCGTGATGTTAGGGCGCTGCTGCTGCATTTGGAGGTTGTCGCTGCAGTGGCCGTGACGCTGAACTCTGACCTTACGCTTTCACTGAAACGTATGACTGAGTGTTGGCACACGGTTGCAGTAGCCATGTCGCAGGACTCTGATCTCAGGCCTCCACCGAAATTAATGACTGGTGGCAGCACACTGTCGATGACGTGGCTCCTGAAATAATACACATAGTAATAATAATAATAATAATAGCAATAATTCAAACAGGTAATTTTGTATATTTGAGTACAGTGCAAATAATGCAAACACACCCTCCCCATTCGAAACGCGGCAATTTTCTCGGCGGTAGACGTTCTGCTGCTGCTTCTGGATGTGGAAGCGGTTGCTGAAGCGGCCATGTCGCAGGACTCTCATCTCAGCCTTCCACCAAATAGTGTGAGTGGTCACCGGCACACACTCGAAGATGTTTCTCCTCAAATAATAATAACAGTAATAATGATAATGCGGATATGTGGTTTAGTGTAATAGAATACAGTGTGTAAATGTAAGCCAAATATTAAACAATCAGAGATGGACCCTCTACACCTAGCGTGGAGGATTAATATAGGAGGCTGCCTTAAATTCCGACCTCGCGTTAGCTCCTACATTATCGTCGGATGCCTCTCCGGCAAGCAATAATAAGTCTGACATTATATTAAAATGAAATTAATAATAATGGTAGTAATAATAATAATATGTAAGTGTTTTCTTTGTATAAAAGAATACGATGTGAGTAATGAGTAAAAATAGCCACCATTCGGAGCTAAGGCGGCTAAATCCATCTCGACTGCATTAAGACTATATAAGGTTGCCCCAGATTCTGATCTCGCGCTAGCACCCGTTCTAAGGCTGAATGTCTCGCTGCCAAACTGTGACTACAAGTCTGTAAGTATGGCAATGGGCAGTGTTATATTAATTGTATAAATATTCTATTTGGTATAGTTACTCTAAATATAAAAAAGCAGCATTTTCACCTCTATTCTGCTGTGTCAGGTGTGTATAGGCACATCATTCTGGAAGGTAGCCTTTGAACACTAAACATCGTGGTTCAAACCACACCCACTAAATACGTTCGAAAATCCAACCGCTTTCTCAATAGTTGGTGTCCACACACATCTGTCAGAGGTTGAAAGACCGCCTCATTGCAAGCTTCCTGAACCTTCTTAGTGCAGGATGCTGAAAGAATAAATGATTGATCTATTAGATTTTAGAATTCAATATCTAATTCGTCTTGTTTATATTTGGGCTGGCAGAAATATCTTAAAAGAAATTCAAGCATTTACTTTACTACATGAATATATTACATCTTTATGTATTACAAGACATGGTTTTGAATATGTTTTTTGGGGAAATAAAGTGCATACTACTAGTTTCCTGCGAATAGTCTGTAAAGTGCTCATGGATTCGAAGGTAATTTTGTATAATATTGTATAACTGGTAAACGTTAAGCGTCAGACGAGAAAACATACTGCACACGAAATGCACATCTCCTTAAAACATACAATTTATTTCAAATATGTTTTTTTTGTATAAATTCTTGCTACGCTATCCGCTTAATGTATATGGCATTATCTTATTGTCCTTTCAGCATTCAACTGCTTCTCGCAAATTTATGGAAAGAGCACGGAATTTTAAAGCTGGCATATAACGTTCAGCTCTAAAACAATTAACTGCCGCTGTTCTGTGTAAATCTGCAACGAAATGTGTAAGAGAGCTGTTTCTGCAAGGTTTATTCGGGTTAAAACGTAGGATATAGGGCATATGTTTACTAAGATATACCCACCAATAAACGATACAGGGTAGAGTAAGCCGTATTCATGTATCACATCAGATTTTTTCAGTCCAAGATGATATAGCTATACACGCCAAAGAGAGTTCATGTTCTATCAATTAACGGTGTACAAATAAAGTTATATTCTGAAAGGTAGAACATAAATACAAACATACTAACCGGGATTCTCGGGAGGTTTATCCCGTGTAGATAGAACTCATCTTATTCGAGACAAATGTGATGAAGCAAAGTTTTCAAGACATTTCGTTTGTATTCTAACTGTATTCCTGCTAGAAGTGGAATATTAGATGTCTTTAATGCACACAATTTATTTAAATAAGTTTTTTGTGGTATATGTAATTTCTGGGACATTCGCTATTAAGGATTCGAATTGTTAATTTATGGGACATTCTCTTAAAGTCCTGTCAGCATTGAACTGTTTCTCGAAAATGTATGGAAACAGTATGAATTTTAAGACTAGCATATATCGTTCAGTTCTAAAAAAGTTTTAACTATCGCTAATCTCTTGGTATATACAACGAAATGTATAATGTAGCTATTTATGTAAGCTTTATCCCTGTTAAAACGTAGTAAATAGAAAAATTTACTTAGTAAGAACAGCTTGTATACCCACTAATTAACGATAGAGGTTAGAAAAAAACTCCTGAATATATCAAACCGGACTTTCTTAACTGTAAGATGATAAAGTTATACACTTCCAAAGAAATACTGTGTTCTTACCATTAACGGCACACTAATAACGCTCTATTGTGAAAAGTAGGACCCTAGTACATCAGGGTTTAGACTATACAAGCTATATTTATTATTATCTTCAGTTCTCAATGTTTAAGTCTAGTGGAGAACAAACACATTCACAGGGAATTATTTCATGAAATGAATAATACTATATAATAACTTTACTTTTTATGTTTCACTCAAAATATATTAACTGGAATTCTCGAACAGTTTATTCCGTGTTGTTAGAACGTATCTTATTCGAGACAAATGTTTTGTAGGTAAAGTTTTCAAAACATTTTAGTTATATTACATCTGCACTCCGGCTAGAAATGCGAGGTTATAAACTGAGATTCTTAAATGTGCTTAATTTTCGCGTTAAGATATGCTGTTACTCGAGCTAATATTATATATTTGGAATAATTATAAGAGCTATATTTTGAATGAAACGTGAATATGGTTTTATAACTTACCAAAAATTTTTACGAGTTACGGAGAATAGTAGCGCTGTTGACTTTCATGAAGGCAAGGTGTATATCACTTCCTTCTAGTTGGGATTAACGGAAGCATTCAATTCGACTTCTCGCGATATAGTGCAGGCTTTGGTTGGGGACAGTGATTTTTATATAGAAATCTACTCACCAGAGCGGCATTTCCATACATTCCTTTCCATAAAAATAAGTGCTTCAGAGACTCGAAAACATTTTTTGTAGGAATCACTTCCACATTTAATGGGGCCAATGTGTGGCATAGCCATCTCTTGCCAAGGAGAGTATTAATTCTTTTGAGGGATCGATTTTGATTTTTAGGAAACGAACTTTATTATACATTCCTCGTTTTAAAAGTTTCCTTTTGCTTCTTTGCTCTAACACATACATATTAGATAGAGAAGGTATGTTAATACTCCTAATAACATTATATACTTGGAACTATTATAAGAATTATATTTTGAATGAAAGGTGAATCAATGTGCTTTTATAACTTACCCGACATTTTTATGAGTTGCATAGATCAGTTGCATTGTTGGCCTTCATTAAGACAAGGTGTATATCCCTTTTGATGGTTTGATTTAACAGAAGCATTAAATTCGGTTTCTTGCGATATAGTGAAGGTTTGATTGGGGAGAGTGCTTTTTATATAAAAACCTACTCGCCAGAGCGGCATCTAGATACACTTCTTTCCATAAAAGGAAGTACTTCAGAGACTCGAAAACATTTTTTAAGGAATCACTTCCGCATTGTATGGCGGCAATGTGTGGCATGGCCATCTCGCGTGTTTAAGATAGCATTTAACTTTCTTGTTTTGAAGGTTCGATTTTCATTTTAAAAAGCGGCCTGTATTAGATATATACTCCTCGTTTTGAAAGTTTGTTTTTGCTTGTTCGCTCTACCACGTACATATTAAGTAGAGAATGTGCTGCATTTCATAAAAAATTCAGTATGGCGATTTCACCGGACGCACATGTTTTGAGGTCCTCTGAAGCTAATAAATAGCTTTTAGAAATATCTCCGTATGCGCATGTGTCTATGGGTGTCTGTCTGTGTGTCTGTAAACACCATAATTCGAAAAACGATACGTTGCGTGAATACCAACTTGGTATTTAATTTCGGCATTCTTAAAAAATGTGACACAAGGATTTTCATGAAAATTCACCACTCCATTATATCTTTTATATGCTACACTATTTGATAATGTTTGTTTTCTGTAAACGGGATTCCGACGAGTTTTATTTAAAAATGTCACAATGCTGAATATTCAAGCTCTTTATATGGCATATCTTAAATTTTCTGGGAATATTCTGTGAATTCCATTTCACAACAGGAGTTTTGTGTGATCTTCTATAGCAAAATGTATATCTCTTTATTTCTGAGATATCTGTTTTTAAAGATTCGAATCTTACATTATTTGGGCATTCCTTTTAACCCCTTTTAACATCCGGCTGTTTCTCGGGAATTCACCGAAACAGTATGAAATTTCGAGGCCAGCATGTATCATCCGATTCTTAAGCGCTTGATTATCGGTGATCCCTTTGTATCTATAACGAAATGTGTAATGAACGCACTGCATGTATCCTTGTATACTAGTGTATTGGCTATAAATAATCTCTAAGCACAATGCCTACATGATCGATCCCCATGCATCCTCTCCTCCCAAGGTATCACCTCTCACGCTAGCAGAGGAAGGGCGAGGAGTGTCTCTGCTAAGCCTTCCGTAGTGGGTGTCGCACAGTTCATTCTGACGTAAGCCATGGTGCCCTCCACATGTATGTGTTTAACTCTAGCAAATGTGAAATAAAGTACGCTCGTGTCTCGCGTAAAGTAATTTTCAAAGACTGGAATTATTTATATCCCTTTAGTTGTATTGCAAATCAACATTAAAGGGAAGGTTCTCGAATCCAAAGGCAGGACTGTTGGACAGGTTCTAACTTATAGTAGCATATCATGACTCCCACTCGCCATTCAGTTAAACTCCTTCATGTGTCACCCTCTAGAATATACACATACGATCAATTATAGATCACTTACCTATATTAATTATACGCTGGACATCTAGTACATAAAACCTATTGTTATCTTTAAAATCATAGAAAGTATTATCTGCCTATGATTGCGGTTGATATCTACTAAGGTTCTAGATCCTGGCGGTAATTTGTTCGATTCTTTGCGCTGGACCTTTGATAATCGCAATTCCCTCATCCATTCAAGACACCGTTAACCTATGCATTACGAGTCTGGTTAAACGCATCAATGCTTTTTCTTGTCGAAATGTTAATGAATATATTCAATTTCGATTAGTACCACCCGGTCTTTGGCACTAGAATGTATTGAATGCAATTAATATCCACTTAATTATGCTAGATGACTCAATGATACGAATAGTTCATTTTCGCTATACCCTTCAAGCCCAAAAAAATGAAATTCAGCTTTATTTATAGGCGTTCTTTAGATATTGTTGTTCTTAGCGTCCCATTCTGCATCGAGCGTGAAAGACCGGAAATTTTGCACAGAGGCCTCTTTATTGGGCTTGAGGTTCCTGTACGTGCTGTAAATCTGCAACACTGGACCACCGGCTTTACCTCTTTTCCGAAGGAAGCCATTTAAGGATTTTATGCCCGAAAAAATCCATCGCCTTCCGCAGATTTGAACCCGCGACCTTGGCGGAATTAGACGCCAGAATGTTGCCCCTAGAGCACGGAGGACGACTTTCAAGCCCACCAGAGACACAGAATACCTCCGTTACTTTAACAAGTTGGAAAGGGTCAATAATGGAGCAAATATAATAACCTTATTAGATTCATCCAGAAAAATCAGCTGGAATCGATACCAAGCAAGAGATCCTAGCGTCAATATTAAGGATACTAATCTCTGAAATTTCTAAAATCTACAATTTTAATTGGATTTGTTTGAAATTTAATACTACAATTAGGACTCAAATAATAGTATATATACCAAATTTAATATATATATTCAAATTATTTCCAGGGCTATTAATAATTCTCATTGAATTTGTTGCATTTTCCGGAATTGCTCGACACGATACAGTTATATATTTTTAAAACAAATTATATTTTCTTTTAAACTCGTAAATAGTATTGTAATAAATTGTAAAGATTAAATTAATTTTATCCTGCTTGTTTGGAAGAAAAATATTTAAAATGTCATTTCAGTATTTTTCTTAAAAATTGTGAAACAAAAATTATTATTTAATTACATCAGAAGTAATCAATTTATAGAAACTTCATTTCACTCATATCTTATTCTGCTATATGTTAGCATTTATAGCAAATTGTATACATTTATCATGAAAACTGCATCGTGTGGAGCAATTTACATTTGAAAAAGAGCTGAAAACCCTAAAATATAAGAAAAGATTTTTCAAAATTGCATCATAAAATTATCAGTGTTTCTGACCTTTAAGCTCTTCAAAAATCCCTGCTGCATATGTAGATACCTTCTTTTTTCTCCTTTGCTGCTAATCACTCAAGCGTTCCTCCGGCTTCTGTTAAATGATGGTCTACTGGTTTGTTCGCTTTGGTGTAGTCGAGCTCATCCCTTTCCACGCCTATTTTGTGTGATGCTGGACTTAATTGTTTATGTATTAAATGGCGTTGTAGTTCCAGAGTGGCCCTACACCCCATGTTGAGCTCACACAGCAGATGTTACACAAATTTCCAATTTATTTTTGGAAACAAACATTTCTTGGAGAATTTTGCCCAGATGACATGATGAAGCGACTCATTAGCTTTTTGTGTCTTGCCTGATCTGCAGCTTTTAAGAGGTTCATCGTTGGCAAGTCTTTGACAAAGTAGCAAGATTTTTGTAATTACCTGAGGGGACAGAATTGTTTTCATGGTGAATGTATCGTGTGCAGGTATTGGATCACCTTTAGCGGTATCCCTATTATAGACGCACCATGATGTCTGAACTTTGGGGCATTTATTGTGTTTTGGCTTTTGGTCTGTTGATGAGCAATGATATAGGGTGGCAAATATTGAATATTTCATTTCATCTAGGCGTGGAATGTTGTCTTTTATGGCTTTCCTGTAATAGTTGGTGAGTTTTACTATTGTTTGATGTTTTAGGCTTCCTGCTTCTTAACCCCCTAGTGTTATACCATTAGAACTGTTTTCTTTTCCTAAAAACAAGCTCTCTTGACCCATGATTAATGCACTCATTTTTACAATTTTTGTTTCACCATATACCCCTAATTCTTGCATATGTTTATGTGTTTTTGCATCCCCATCGGATATCATTGTTGTGTACCTTATGTTACACAGTTACATTGATCTTTGCTACACTAGTTCTACTGCTGTAACCGCAATTGCTACAGAAGACCCAGTAAAATTAACTTCATACTCACTTGCTGCTTTGGGTGATGCCAACCAGGATTTATATTCCTCACTGTCGGTGGCAATACTTTAAGTTTTTGATCACAGAATTCACAAAATTTTGATAATATTTCAAATTCAATGACAAGTCCAGTTAACGTGTCCATTACTAAGCCTATCCCATGGAGTGAGGAGAACCCACGTTTCTGCCACGTGCTGTCGTAACCAACTGTAATGTTTAGTGTAGACTGTATGGTTAGACTTGGATCCAATTCTTGATAAGCCTCACAAACAACAAGGCGTGCTTCATTTAAAAAACTTTTTTGCACTGTAGCATTGTCTTTTACCAGCTTTTGAAGAAGTGCATTGTAGGTGGACGAACTCATAACTGGCATTCCCATCCCCATACAAAACTCTTCTAATACTGCATGCCCTTTACCTAGTTCCGAAAATGTGCTAAAAATTTTACTGTTCACCTCAGAAGTTAGTCTGGTGGACTCGACTGTATTTATTCTGGGGCTAGTGTAATTTGCATTCAAAACTGTGCCACAGTCATTGCACTTAGCAACTAATTTAAATGCAAATCCCAAAGTGGTTTTGAAGTTTGACATCCAGATTAACATTACTACATTGACCACATTTAGTACCCCTGAAAATATTCTGCCAAAGGCTTGAGGGCACTAAAGTGAATTCATGACACTTTTCTGAAAGTCTTCCTTCATCTCTGGTGAACATTGAAAGTTTATTGTAGCTTGATGTTGCAAAATGAGCCTCTGCATGTGACTCCTGTGAATTAGGGGGATGAAGGGGATACTTGAAATGAACATGAAGCTTGTGAAACTGGTGTGGTAATGCTTGTGTTTACTGAATTTGTATCTGCAGATGTATGTAAATTTGTTGGCTTATCTTTGTTCCACCTAGTACCTACGACATCAGTTTTCCTTAGCTGCGTTTTGAAGGTCGCCTCTTTCCTGTGTATCGATGGTCTTTCAGCCTATTCATGTTTATCCAGGTTTGTATTGAAGAAAGCACTAACCTAACTTGTTGAGAGCTAACCTACGACGTTTCGTATACACTACGTTTGAATTTACGAACACTACTAACTAAAATGATACTTATAGCTTAGATGCAACTGTAACATACGTTATAGACACTATTCTTTTCTATAATACAGCAACAAATGAGCTTCAAATCGCTATGTTTACTTTGTCTGCACACTTCAAAACATAGATTAAGGAGGGAAACAGTTCGTAAGCAGACCTTCAAATATCTACAGTGCAGCACACACACTTGTGGAGAAAGAGAATCCTCTGCTTTAGAATATTCCGCAAAATTCAAACATGAAAATTTAAAGAAACGATGTCAGACTCAAAAGCTACCAATTTAAATGGACACGCCCACATGCATGCAGCCATTTAAATGACCATATTATGTGGTTTAAAGGTCAGTAGAGATATAAAAACTATAGTAATTAAAAGTAGAATGTTTGTGAACTTTGGCACTTTTTGGCCTGTTTTCACAGATGGTATCCTTAAACAATTTGATTCACGCATACATTATCAAGTTGATTAAAAATTATTCACAGGGTAGTCTAATTGCGGGAGCTGTGTGTGGCCTTCATCCATGTATATTTTTCCGCGAACTTTGGGATGTCTACCAGTACATTGGCTTAAGAGGAATCGCATGTACTTTCGTATCTGCAATCTCAAGAGGTTAAAACATTCCGGACTTGTAATCTGCAGACGTTTATGCGTCAAAAGTATGCGTGGGTGTGGCGTGGCGTCACATGATATCTGATTAATCTGCGGTTTCTTTGATATGTAAGTACATGGTGATTTAGGAAGATCTGACACATTTATTTCTTTAATTATTCTGTACAAAATTCACTCAATGCCCCAATATTAGCAACAAATTAAGCAGTATGTTCTGGAGTTTCGACTTCCTGTCACTAGATGCACAGTTGATGTTTTATTCGTAGTTGTTAGTTTTATTGTCGGCAAATGTTTTTGAGATTTTGTTCTAGTCAACGTTAAAATGGAGTACATATTAAATGAAACACTCTTCTTTGTAAAGCAATACTGGATTAGAATTCAATTACAGCTACTTAAAAGGCATACCAGAGAGAATTTGGCACTCAGAATCCTCACCAAAGAAACACAATACTGGGACTAGTAAACAAATTGGAAGCAACTGGATCTCTTGGAAGTCAAAAATGCAAAACTCGTTCAACTAGACTTCTCACGGTTGTTGTTGACGTAAGAGCACGACTGGATCAGTCACCCAAAAATGATTAAGACGTTTGTCGCAGTAGATATTGTACAGCTGCTCTATGTGTCAGAGAGCTGTGAAAAGTGCAGGCCTAAAGCAGTATAGGATTACGGTTGACCATCAGTTACAGGAACCAGATAAGGATAGACGACGGAATTGTTGTCGTTGGTTTCACGCGTTGATTGTGCAAAGCGTGCCATATTGTACATCACATGCTTCACAGATGAAGCTGGTTACAATTATCCGGCTATGTGAACTCAAATGACTCACACTATTGTGCCAGCGAAAATCCACATGTTATTTATGAAGCATCTATGCACCCAGTTAAAATCGGAGTTTGGTGCACAAAATCCGCACAGAGAATAGTGGGACCAATTTTTTTTAAAACAATGTGAACACTGCGGAGTACCGATGGATTTTCACGGAGTTTGCTCAGCAACTATATGTAGAAATGTAGAGCTGAATCAAGGATATTTTCAGCTGGACGGCGCTACATGCCATACATCAAATGAATCCATGTCGCTAATTGCAAGTTTCTTTGACGACCGGATAATTTCCAACAACCTGTGGCCACCGATATCTCTGAATTTGACATCGCCGTACTTCTTTCTATGGGGTTACTTAAAATACAGGGTTTATGCCACACGTTGCCTGATATTGGACGATCTCAAACGCAACATTACACAGGAGATTCAAGCTATTGCCAACATAGTCCTCCAACGAGTGGCCAGTAACATGTAACGACGTGTTGATTTTTGCCTTATGCAGTATGGAGGACGTTTTCAAAATTTGCTATAGAGGTAAACAATCTCCTAAAATTCATCTCCAGTTCAGGTATAATAAGTTGTCGCTAGCATAACTCGTTTTGAAACAATTAAAGGAATAAGTGCGTTAGTTCTTCATAAATCGCCCTGTAGAATCAAAGACGGTAGGATTTCTCTACTAGTATATATTTTTAGTAATATGAGTTATTTCAATATTCGTGCATGAATTAACAGTAATTACAGAATGTGATATGAAGAATTTTATGTACTACAATTTAATATAAGCCAATTAAATAATATTTATGTTACTGTTGAAAACCACGAATAAACATCAGAAACAAAAGATCAATGTACCAAAATGTATATAAATATCACATTATACGTTTGCATCTGAAGTTCTGACTTTTTGGTGCAACTGAAGGGAAATTAGCCGTCTTATGTGTACTATTTAGTTTTAATGTAGATAATGTCTTTATTGTTTTTATACACTTCAATAATGCATTTGCCCGATGCCTTAGGACATATTTATTGCTTTTAATGGGGCTTAAAACCAGGCAGTATATATTTTTTCATTCTAAGGTTATAGCTAACTCGCAGTCACTGTCACTCTTTTTAAACCCCAAACCTTTCAAAAAACATACATTAAGGACACAGAATCCCAGATATTTCTTCCCTAATTACCTAGATTATTTTTCTTTACCGTGGTGAACTCTCATTTGTAGTACATAATAGGTGGGAAAATGTGTCACTCGGCATTTACTATAAGCTTTCACAGGAGACTTGAATATGGAAGCACTGTTAAAAGCAATACCTTTACTTTCGGAACAATACTATGAAAAATTTAAACCTACCTCTATCCAAGCCTAAACTATTAATTCATGTGTGTTTGCATTTCACGCTCAGATTTAATTGGCCGCTTACTTAAGACTATATACACATTTAAAATAATGCTGCCGCCTTGGTTTCGAAATCCTTCACTTTTTTCAACCAATCACTCTCACCACTGGAGCTGGGTTAAGTATGGTACTTTAGTTTACTTTAAAATTTATTTTTGCAGTCTCTAAAACGACAGAGCGACGACACTTCGTTATACTACTGCAAATAACACACTTTTAGCAACACTAAGGAACAGAGACAGGCGAGACGGAACATGCTTTCTGCAGAAACCAGTTTAACACTACAATGCCCGGCTATGTCAAGTACCCATGAATGCCAGCTGGAATCATTTCACACCTCGTGGAATATATTAAAACATTCACACGCATGTGCAAGTTTACACACCTTAAATTACTGCATGTTAATTCATTGTCCTACTACAGATGTCAGTGCCTTTAAAAGCAATATTTTCCTACAACTATCTAATGAAAACCAAGGAAATACGATAGTTACTATGCCATTAGGATTCTAGTAGTTGTCAGAACAGTGTTAGAAATAGAAACGCATTGTTGCAGCAATTTTACACGAAGTTCTTTTGTTCAACACTGTACCTCTTACAAATCACATTAAAGAAAACGAACATCTTAAAAACACCATAAAAGTAAACAAGTACATTCCTTCAAAATGCCATCTAGCACACTTGTCTGAGCTGTGTATACAAATAAGAGTAATACTGTTTTAGGAAAATCAATGTCTAAAAATATAAACAATCATACATGAGCTGTTTAGTTAACAACTTATACCCGAATATTCAATTTTGTCAGTACATGTTCCACACAGTGGTTTCTTACAAAATTTACAAATCCCCACTTTGCTATGTTTTTCCACTTACGTTTCACTTCACAGTATTTGGTAGTAGAGACTGTGCTTGTCTACTGTTTTCGTTCTTCAATGTTTCGTTCTTGATTTCACTGTTCCATGTTGGGACGTCAGAGCTGTGTTGCCAAAGTCTTGAGGAATAACAGCCGACTAATCTTTTCTTTGAATATTTCCTTGTAAAGGATCCAAGCATTCGAAGCGGCTAGATCCAAGGTATTCTGAAAGTAGTGAACAGGCCATCATCTGGTGCTTGTGCGCATTGAGTATTTCCATGCCATTTGGTCAACAATATCTACGTCATCATTTGTTACATTGTAGTTTTTCACTGTATGAGGAGTTTTATTTTGGTCATCCAAAATTTGGACATATGTATGCATGTTGCTCAAAACCAATGTATTACCTTTGTAAGCAGTCACTACAATTCCCTCGTGTTTATAGGCTATAGTGGAATATAATTATGACTTAATCCGTTTTAGATCATGGGGAACCTATCTTCTGCATTTACTGAGTGTTCCTGTAAGGATAATAGATTTATACCTAAGTTTCTTGGCGAGGAGAAGTGAGGTAAAGAAATTGTCTGTTGTCACATTTCTTCCCTTTCCCAGATATGGTATGGCGTAATTCATCCATAGCAACAAAAGCGAGCACGTTTACAACATATTTGCTATCCTTATCTACAGAAAGCTGGTATTTTTTCCATATTTATTGGGCTTTGATGTCATTTACTAAGTAAATGAGCATGGTGCATTGCTCGAAAAAAGTTGTTTATTAACTGTTATAAAAGGAGCGCAGCTGAAACAGGAGATGCAGTTTTCAATGAACCTATTCCAAGCAATGAGAACAGAGCAAGCTTGTCAGCTTTCAATCTTTCAGATCGACTAGACCTCTCGTCAAAACATGTCTGGTAATTTCGCAAAATCTGTTTATTGACATTGCTTCCTTACACAGTGGTACACCCAAAGATCTGTCCACAAGGAGTGTACAAGAGCATCTTTTTTCTACTTGTACCTCGGGCGTAAATTATTGCGCTGAAAGCTTCTAGCTCATCCGAGGACAATGTAAAAACATTGTTCTGTATTTTCCACCGAGTCTATGTAGTTTTCCACTTTCGAATACCGTAAATTAAAAATTTTTCAATAAAGAAACGCCAAGCACTTACAGGAATACATTTTGTAATATTTCTCTTTCTATATCCTGTAGACCCGGGAGCTTTCTTCAAAATATTTTGATGTGATGTGCTACCTGGAGTATCGAGGCCGATGCTACGTGGTTCCCATGCTCCACCATCTAGAACAATCAAGTCGGGCAATTCATCACCACAGTGTAAGGCTGCCGAGGTACCTGGAACATCCCCTGCTGTAGGTCTCTCTTCTTCAGATGGGCTTATTTTACTATCTCTACCTTCCGATTCTAACTGATGGCCGTCTCTTCTATGTTTGGTGCACTATTGATGATTATTGTGCAAAGCATCAACTTCATTATCAAGGTCATCATCATAGCCATAGCTATTGCGAGCAGCAACACTTTCCCCATTTCTAGAATGAATTTCCAGATTTGATTTCTTGGCACAATGGACATATGAAAATTCCTCTTTGCTGTGAAATGCTTCCTCAATATCACTTGACTTTTGTGAAGATATAGTCAGTTCTTCTGGAATAAAATGATCTGGTTGAACTTATTCCCCCATGTCAATTTGTGCCTAGCATTTCTTCATTACTAAGTTTCCTCTGTAACCACATTTTTAGTATCAAGTAGCAATAACAGAAGCCAAACGTGACACAAATAACACTAAATAGAGAATGTTATTCAGTAACACAGCCAGTATGTAATAATGCTGTTCTTATATTGAATAGTAAAAAGGGTGATAATGTGAATGAGATGATGTGTTCATATTGTTGAAAATGTTTTTTGATGACCTAGTAGAAGTAAATGTTCATTGACGCCTCAGCAATCACTTATCAAAGAGTGTAAATTGCATATACTAGACTTAGTGCATAGAAAGAAACAAATGGAATTCAAATTGACTCAGTTGAGCATTTTAGATAAATCATAAAACTTATTGTAGAAAAATTATTTGCATATGTTCAGTTTTTTCAGATTACTCCAAACTAACAATAATTGAAGGAAGATCATACGAAGATTTTTTGTGGAATATCGCAAGCACAGGTAATGATTTAAATATATTCGCAAAGGAGTCAAATTGACTCCATGGGCATTCTATGTTAAGGGGATGCTTCTAATAATGTAAAACAGACAATTTTTTTAAAAAAGGTAAGAAAAAGGCACGCTTGTTGCATACCGATGTCGATTGCTATGACGTCTTCTTTGTTTTTCGATGTCAAAGAGGATGCCATTTTTAGAAGCGAAGAAAATGGTATATTGCGAAAAAAAATGCGCTAAGAGCATCTTTACAGAACGAGGACGACCTACTTTCTGAAAAGCACTTAACGCAAGTGCATTGCACACTGTTTCTCAATGATGGTGAATAACAGACATATTTACGTGAAAATAAAGTTAATCACTGTCAGCGGTTCAAAAGCAGCATTAATGTCGACCACACTAGCCTCTGAGAACTGGTTATGGATTCATGACGCCTGGTAGGATTCATCAAGCCAGTCAACAACTGAAGGTGAGATGGCTACTTACGGTGAAAGAGCTATATTTAAATGCTGCATGAATTAAATCCTAAACAAATTTTAACAGATAAAAAGAAGTAAACAAGGTAAGATATAAATGTCAGAATTCAACTATCAAATACAACTATATTGCATGTCTGCAGCTATAAATGTGCATATTAATTGTATAAAGACTAAATTAATTTTATAAGCATGTACGGGAAAGATGCAAAACGTATGGACTGCTGAAATTACACCTTCCCATACATGAAAGTACAAGCGAGAAGTGGATAAGAAAAAATCACTAACGTCGAAAACTGCTCCTTTTAGTTGTATGCTGCTCTCACTGGACTGTCAGAGGTAAAAATGTGGAACATTCGCAAACATATTCAGAATTTAATACTGTCGTGGCGGTTTGTAGTATCACCTAATAGGAAGCTTAATCACTGAGCGCAAATGAAAACGTAATTCATATACCTGCATCGTATGACTACAGCGTTCCCTCTGGTACGTGTTGGCCTGCAACTTTACAACATTGGAAAGCGTGGCGAGAGATATGAAGGCAGTGTAAAATGATGCGATTGGATGTCGCTCTTATTAAAGTCTCGCCGCATATGCCTTTAACTTGTGTGGCTCCTTTAGTACTGTAAATGTTGCTTGGAGTTAGGTTTAAAATTGCACCATATTTTGTTATGCGAAGGTTGTAAAAGAGGCAGTGTCAGCCTCTACAGAACTTATTTTTAATGAACTTACAACTGCAATTGCACATCATTCCTTCAGTATAAGCACCGACAAAGTTTGCCAAATGTCGGGAAGTCGTAGTATGTCTTTGGGTAGGTGTTGGTTGTTGATGACAGTACGCAGCTTCCTACTGCTCGAAGCACAGATGCCACGTCAGGAAATCGGATGCCCGGAAAGAGTTCTTTCAAATTATAAAACAGTTCGAAGTCACAAGGAATCATGTCAGATGAGTACGGAGGATGTACTAACACCTCAAAATACCACCGTCGCAATACGAAATTGGTTACATTGTGTGCGATATAACAACGAGCGTTGTCACGCAACACGATAGGGAGATTGTCTCGCAATAAAAGTGAACGTTTGCGCGGTATAGCTGGACGCAGATGGTGCTATAGAAATCGGCAATAATATTCAACGTTGATAGTTCCTTCTTGGGGCACAGCATGCGAAAGAATGACATCTTCACAAACGTATGCCACGAATAGAATAATCCTCACCCAACTGGGTTCCTGTTGAACTTTCTGTAGACGTGGCGAAGTTTAGAGACACCAGTCATTTTGATTGACGCTTTAATTCAGATTCTTAGGTTCGTACCCACGGCTCACCGATGGCGACAATATACTTCAGAAATGCGTCACCGTTGTTGCGGTATCTGTCGAGGTGGATACCGGCAATTACATACCGGTGCCATTTCTGTACGTCGGTGAGCCGATGTGGAACCAAGCGGGGCGCAATCTTCCTCAGGTTACGACATTTCTTCAGTATATGCCACACCGTTTGATGACTGAGACCAAGCTCTACGGATATTCTCGGACAGTCCGTCCGCGGTCTACGGAAAGGAGACAAGTCACAATGTTCACTTGAATTTGAGAAATGGACGGCAGACCTGTCCGGTGCAAATCAGCAGTCTCATTCCGAACAGCACAAACGCTTTGATCCATCGTGCAAGCTTCCTATGCGACAGTGCATTGTTGCCACTCGCATCGCGTAATCGCTGCTAACATTCAAACGCATTTTTGCCACGGTTAACCTCAATTATAATCCAAATCACCTTTTGTAAACATGATATAGAGCGGTAGGAACGACATTGTCCATTTAAATGCCGCACAGCAAGTACACCTCTAACTGAAGCGACTGTTTTATGCACTCTACATATTGACAACAGCACCACCTCATTGCACCCATATCCTGCTTCTGCATGTCGGATCTTCTGCGATCTTCTCGACTAAATTGCCTCTACTTTGTTTACAACCCTCGTATAAACTGTTGTCTCACACCTGTAGTGTACGGGGTAACTTGCAAAGAGGAAGTACATTTGAAAAGTTAATTTCAGTTTCGAATCATCATTTATTTATTTTGCTTTTCCTTTTTCATATGACCTTTGGTTATTTTAAACCGAGGGAAATTTTTGTCATCTAATTAGCAAATCATATTTTAAAAGGCGCCAATGCAATATTGTTGAGTATCCAATATTTATTTGCAGAGCAAAAAACCTAGCTAATTGCGAAACGCGATGCAGGGGTGTATGAATAGCTGCATTTGTCTTTTTATTGACATCTTAGAATATGCAAATGGACAATAAACAAATAATATGTCACATTTTATGCGCACGTATAAGGCTGGAGGGATCTTATACTCCTATATATATATATATATATATATATTATTACTTTCCCCACATCCCTTTCGCATATATCATACGATCGACGGTACATGTCGTGTTGTATTACTGTATCACACGATGCCGCAAAAAGAACTTTATCCTATACTTCTCGACGGTACATGTTGTGTCGTATTACTGTATCAGAGGATGCCGCGTTAAGAACCTTATGTTATATCGCCCGATGGTACACGTGTTGTATTACTATATCACGCGATGCCATATTAAGAACATTATACTATATCGCTGGACGGTCCTGTATTACTGTATCACACGATGCCGCATTAAGAAGCTTATACTATATCGCTCGACGATACAGAAGGCTCCAAATGTTTTCCGGTGGACCAAGGGGTGTAGAGGAGAAGGGGAGAAGAAATGCCTTCTCGACTAGTCATGCCTGGGTATAGCCGACAGTAACTGCCGCTATCGTCTCAAAGGTAACATTTACGTCTGTGTATGCTCGTATTATTCAGCGACCTGACTCTAAGAGGAAAGAAACCGAAACTAAATAGTTTTCTCTTTATTAGATCTATTCAAACAAAATAAATTAAAATTTTCTTTACATAATACGTTGTTTAAAAGTCAAATATTGCACTGTTTATGCGGGTGCTACAGAAGCTTAATACTCAGTGATTTTCTTGAGATGCAAATTTCACATAATGTATACTTTATTTTAACGTTTGTTGCTAGTAATAAATAAATAATAATAATAACAATGGTTTCATAATTATCACCAATAGACTGCTCTACGCGCACTCGGATGCACAGAGAACTTATTACCTTGAATATAGGTTCGTCTTGCCTTTTAATTTTCACAGATATTAATCACAACGTTTAGCCCTGAGTGTGTAGTTCCATACAGATGGCACATTCAATTCTGATCATATTCAAGAATTGTTTTAAAATTATGGGAGCAAAAGTAATATTAATGTATAACTCTTGAAGTAGTTTGAGCACAATTAAATGCAACATTCAGTTTTCTTCAAAATGAGATATATTTTGCGTTTATTACTGAAAAACGAATAAACACTGTTTTATTTGAAACATAATTCCCCTTAAACACACTCACAAGAGAAAGGAAGAAAAACCGTGCCTGTCGAATAGTGGACGTAGAGTAAAACGCCTATGTAGGTATTGTATCAAAAAGGAGAAAATGTTAATAGATAAGAGGAAACAACGTTTAGCGCAAAATATGCAGTTTCTATATAGCTTTTTTTATTCCGTCAGGATAACATATAAGCTAATTTTTCAAAATAGTGACCCTAAAGTGTTAATGCAGACACGTTGATGTGCTTTTGTAGCAATTGGTTCATTTGAAAGCACTCTATTCTGAAAATTAAAATGCTTTTAAGTTAAAAGTCTGAAAGAAAGTTCCCCCAAATAAAACTTAGATACTTTGTATTATGATACACATTCTGAATTCTTAAAATACTTCTCTTTCCTGGTCCAGAATGAAATTGGATGTGTAATGGAGAGGACTCGACACCAATCCAGTGAATGAGGATATTGTTCTGGCTCCCCAAGAGGGGCCGCCCCCGGGAGGAAGGGACGAGGTGAGAGACTCCGAGACATAGAGGCGGCCGGAACTATGTGTGATGGTACAGCAATGACAAGGTTCCTAAGGTTTCCAGATTGAGACGCCCTGACAGTCGAGCAGGCAAACCGGGAACCCCACGTCACAAAGAGGGTCCAACGCCCCAAGAGGCGTTACATATTCCCTGACAACCAGCCGAAGACCGAGAGATGTATAAGACTCGGAGAGCATCCTTTTCCCCTGACACCCACACCGGAACACCATCGCTGATACTTCCAACTCTGAAACAGACCTAACGGGGTTAAGGGTGAATGAAAGGAGGAATGGAATGATATGGCGGGACAGAAAATTCTGGGGCTAAGTTGAACCTATCCGTATTCGCCTGACGACCCTGGAAAACTTCCGAAAAAACTCATGGGTCAGAGTGGACGATCCCGGGAAGCGAACTAAGGATATCCCGAATGCCAGTCGCACGCGTTACCACTACGCCACCTGAACGGAAAGTGGAATATCCTTAATTGAAATCTCGGCTATGACATTGCATTTTTCAATGTGATTCTATCTTTCCAACATTCTTCTACACACGGCTTGAGAGAAAGAGTTTTCTTGTTAATGGAGATGAACTGTCATTACAAACTTGGTTGTAAGTATAAGAAGAATGCAGTAGCTCAAACGATAGTCAGATTTTTATGCTGTGTCTTTGAAACTCCACGCTCTTTACATTACCACGCGAAAAACTAACGTGTTGCATTCACATAACATTCTCTTCTCACCATTCCACAAATTCTTTTTTCTAAATCTCATTTTTCAGTTTACTTCTTATAATCCAGATAAACTTCCAACTCCCATTTAGCCCATCTCTGTGGTGTGGGGTTCTGCCTCACATTCAAGAGGTCCCGAGTTCGAATCTCGGTTAAAATGAATTACCTGGATATAGTTTTTTTCCGGGCTTTCCTCTTATCCTGAGAAGATGAATGTTAGATTCTAAGCTCTAGCATCATTCTAACCATTTCGTTCATTGACCGTCCGTAATGGTCTAGCCGGACCATTAGGACTTTAATTGAATACCAAAAGAAAAAGTTCACATTTACACATTTCATTGTAATATACGTAGAATAATCGATAGTCACATTTTCAAAAAGCATGTCACTACGTAATGCTTTGAAATTCCATGCTGTTCGTATGACCGCAACAAAAACCAAACGAATAGCGACTTCCCAGTTACAAAAGGTATTCAAACCAATAACAAAAAATATCTGGGAAATAGTTAATCTCATAAAACATATGTATGACAAACTGCTTGCTTTTCTTGTGTAGCAAAACTTTGTCCCTGTTTTACAGTTTACCAATTACACAAAAGCCATTGAGAATCAAAAAGACTCTTCTCAGAAAGTTCATGTAAATATTTTAAACAGAGAGTATTTTAATCAAAGTCCTTAGAGCCAATTTTGTGAAAATGAAGAATTTCGAAAACTTTTCCATGTAAAGGGTTTTCCAGGATGGGGGAGGTTTCTTGAAAATCTTTGTCACATCTTTGAAAGCTGCTGGACTTAAATATCAACTTTGGTAGTTAACCGACTTTTAGCTTTGGAGTTATGTTGTTCACAGACACACAGGCCTATGCTGCTGTTGCTATAAAATATTATGTGTTGCATTCACATGACCTTCTCTACTCACTCTCCTACAAACTATTCTTACAAAGCTTATTTTGCATCTATATCATGTTAATACGCAAAAACGTTCATCACGTATTTACACAATTCGTTGTAGATAGAAGCAGAACATATTAAGCTAAAGCGATAGCCAAACCCCTCAAAGCTGATCGCTATGTGATAGCTTTGGATTGGATGGCTACGGAGGGGACTCGGCACTGATCCACATAGTGGATATTGTGCCTACGCCCCACATGGGGGCGTCTCCGGGAGGAAGGTTGAGGTGAGAGGAGACGCTGGAAACAGGAGTGACGGCACAGGAATGGCAGGGTCCCTAAGTTTCCAGATAGAGACTCCACGTCAGACCAAAAGGCAGACCGGTGACCCCACCCAGCACAGAGGGGTCCAACGCCCCTCAAGGGAGTTACGATACCTCCGACAGCAAGCCGAAAGCCGAGGGACAGAGAGAGTCAACAAAAAGCATTTTATCCCCTGCCACACTGTACTGAAACACCATTGTCGACATTACCAACCCTCAAAGAGACCAATGGATGAAAGATGGAGGGAAATGAGAATGGAGGTGAAATGGAGGGTCTAGAAATTCGTGGTTGTGAGAATTCTTCCCAGCATTCGCCTGGCGACCCGAGAAAAATCCCGAAAAACCCATGGGTCAGGAAAGTCAGCCAGAGGAATCGAACCCACGACATCCCGAATGCGAACCATAGAGTCACAGATTTTAAATCCTGTATCCTTTGTATGAATACGAGAAAGAAGGAAAAACAATAGCTATTTGCACTTGAGAGAAGTATAAAATATTTGAAAATTCAAACTAATAATAAAGAATACTTCAGATTAGGCAGAACATAAAAGTTATTTGACATAAATTAAAAATGTTATTTGATATAAATTTTGCGCTTTAACAAGTTCCACAGTTGTTGTGCATTAATATTTTGCCTCTCTCTTAGAATTTACTAATTATCAGCTCATTCACAATACAGACGAATTTACAGACTATTCCTAGAAAATAAAACACATACATTCTATTTTACATGGAAGTAGCTTAAACATGTGTATTTTAATCAAAATCCTTAGAGCCGTTTTTGAAAGAATAAACAATTTCGGAAAACGTCCAATGTAAAGGGTAGTTTGGTGTGGGGATTTTCCTTAAAATCTCAGTGTCGCATTCTGGAAGAAGTTGGAACTTAAAACATAAGTTTGGTATTTAACCATATTATCGTTTTTGAGTTATGCGGATACACACACAGCAAACACACACACACCCTACAAACACACTTGAACCTTTTTCTAAAAATAAATTCATTGGATTCAGGACGTCACAAACGTGATTTCTGGTGAAATTACGACATTGAACGTTTAGGTGGAACGGAATAATTGCTCTACTTACTGTAGCTACGTAGTAGAGAAGGTAAAAATGCCTAATTTGGATTCAGGGGTTTCAAAACGTGTATTTCCGGTGATCTCGTTATTCAACTTTTGGGTGGAACACAACACTAGCTCTACTTATTATAGCTACATAGTAGAGAAAGTAAAGACGCTTTATTTGGTTTCAGGAAGTCACAAAACGCCTATTTACGTTATTTTTGAATTTGTGTGGAACACAATGCTTTCTATGTCTCCTGTAACTATCTAGTAGAGAAAGTAAAAACACTTTCTTTGATTTCGGGGCGTCTCAAAACGTCTATTTTCGGTGAATCTCTTTACTGAATTTTTAGATGGAATACAATACTTTCTTTCGTTTCAGGGGTTATCAAAACGTGTGTTTCCAGTGAATCTCGTTATTCAATTTTTGGGCGGAATACAATATTTTCCCTACTTATTACAGGTAAGTGGTAGAGAGAGTAAAAAGAAGAGTTGTGGTATAGATAAGAGGTTGTTTGTCGTTACGGCATCTTGCATGCAACCAAATAGGGAAAAGTGTAATTTTACATAATTTCTGGTCTAAATTGTTGTCACAATTAAGGTAAAGTGCACGGAAAAACCATAATTTGTAAGGACATTAGTATAAATAAATATGTTAGTTGATAATGAGTAGGGAAGGTAGTGAATATTAAAAACCAAACCATTTTGTTTTAACACTTGCTCGTTATACAATGACATGATACCTCTAATTCCTAAAAACTGGTTTTTATACTGCTTATGTCGTTGTGGTGTAATGCTATTACTGGTTTTCTTTTCACATTTATTACTTTCTTATAGCCAAATCTAAGAAAAATGTGTTGGAATGATATTTTCTTTAGCACTGTTACATCCTCTAACTTCGTAGAGCAGGTATGATCTAAGTCAACTGGCATAACCTCTCGATAAGAGCACCGCATTTTCCCCAAACAGGTGGCACGGAAAACATTTGGATGCCTCTGTACATGTTGTGCTGAGGTACTATATCACATGATGCTGCGTTAAGAACATTATACTATATCGCTTGATGTTACATGGTGTGCTGTATTACTATCACACGAAGCCACGTTAATAAAGTTATACTATATCGCTCGACGGTACATGTTGTGTCGTATTACTGTATCAGAGGATGCCGCGTTAAGAACCTTATGCTGTATCGCTCGACGGTACATGTGCTGTATTACTGTATCACACGACGCCGCATTAAGAACCTTATGCTATATCTCTCGACGGTACATGTTGTGCTGTATTACTGTATCACACGATGCCGCAATAAGAACCTTATGCTATATCGCTCAACGGTACATGTTGTGTCGTATTACTGTATCACACGATGTCGCAATAAGAACCTTATACTATATAGTTTGACGCTACATGTTGTGCTTTATTACTGTATCACACGATGCCGCAATAAGACCCTTATGCTATATCGCTCAACGGTACATGTTGTGCTCTATTACCGTACCACACGATGCCGCAATAAGAACCTTATGCTATATCGCTCAACGGTACATGCTATGTTGTATTACTGTATCAGACGATGCTGCAATAAGAACCTTATGCTATATCGCTCAACGGTACATGTTGTGCTGTATTACTGTGTCACACGATGCTGCAATAAGAACCTTATGCTATATCGCTCGACGGTACATGTTGTGCTGTATTACTGTATCACACGATGCTGCAATAAGAACCTTATGCTATATCGCTCGACGGTACATGTGCTGTATTACTGTATCACACGATGCTGCAATGAGAACCTTATGCTATACGCTCAACGGAACAGGTTGTTCTGTATTACCGTATCACACGATGCTGCATTAAGAACCTTATGCTATATCGCTCGACGGTACACGTTGTGCTGTATTACCGTATCACACGATGCTGCATTAAGAACCTTATGCTATATCGCTCGACGGTACACGTTGTGCTGTATTACCGTATCACACGATGCCACAGTAAGAACCTTATGCTATATCGCTCGACGATACATGTGCTGTATTACTGTATCACACGATGCAATAAGAACCTTATCCTATACTTCTCGACAGTACATATTGTGTCGTATTACTGTATCAGAGGATGCCGCGTTAACAACCTCATATGATATTGTTCGATGTTACACGTGCTGTATTACTGTATCACACGATGCCGCATTAAGAACCTTACACTATATCGCTCGACGGTACATGTTGTGCTGCATTACTATATCACACAATGCTGCATTAAGAACATTATACTATATCGCTTGGTGTTACATGATATGCTATATTACTATCACACGATGCCGCGTTAGGAACCTTATACTATACCGCTCTTGGGTACACGCTGTGACGTATTACTATATTACAAGATACCCGTTAAGAAGTGTTTACTATATCGCTCGGCGGTATTGTGCTGTATTGCTGCATCACATAATGCGGCATTAAGAACCTGATGCTATATCGCTCGACGGTACATGTTGTACTGTATTATACGATGCCTGTTAAGAAATGATTATTATATCCCTCGGCGGTGTATTACTGTCCCATACCATGCTGCTCGTGAGATTGCTTACTGTATTGCTAGACGTACATGTTATGATGTATTACTGTATCAAGCATTCTGATAAAAATAATGTTTATTGTATCGATTGACGGTACATGTTGTGGTGTGTCACTGTATTATATAAACTTGATCACAATAGTATTGCACTTCGCTAGGCAGGTTTTCGCGTGTATTCAAATGCAGGCTTCCGCTAGTTCAAGTGTAATAATAGCGTGGTCCAAATATACACTCGCTTCCATTTATACCGTCACCGTATCTTTGGAAGGCATTCTACTGGCCTTCACAGGTGGAGCATGTATTGCAAGGGGAAGATGTGTGTATCTCATGTTTTCACACATGCAGTGGCGGCTTGTTTTAGGTGTACAATTCTAGATTATTCACATATAAATGTACAACTTTAAGCAATAACTTTGATCGTCATCGCTTGTAATAACCTTATTTATTGAATCATCTGTCCACCCTAAATATACAACCAAATAAAACACTGTTTTATACATCTTTTTCATGAAAAGCTTGTTTTAATGAAATATAATGCAAAACCTAAGAAAATCATCCTTTTTACACTCATAGAGAGCACATGAGCTAGAATTTACTTTAACAGTCAACCCAATCTCAATTCTTATCTAATAACTTATTTAGCTGCTTAGATACTGAATTACTTAGGTGCTGGAAGAGCTCTGGCTCAAACTACAAATCTTCCCACATTTAATGATAGTGTTCCCAGAGTGATGAGTGATTTCTGTGCCTAGGCTGCTAAATCAGGTAGTGGACAAGAATGGAGATTGGACAGGTTATTAAAGTAATGTCTAGTAATTTATACTCTTTCAGATAAAAAGTTTAGTTTGCTTCAGTTTTACTTATATTATCATTAAAAATACTTTCTCGTGGAGATTGTGCAAAACAGTGTTTTATGTAGTTGTACATTTGGATTGCACGGATGATTCCAATAATGTCTAATAACTGTGTCACCTTTGACAGCAAAAAGCATAGTGGATTCAGTTTTATATTATGTTGCGATTAAACATGTTTTGGCAAAAATATCGTGTAAAACAGGGTTTATAAGTGATGGCCAGTAAAGCTATTGCTCTAAGTTAAATATTCATACGCGAATCATCTAGAACTGTGGACGTAAAACTGAACGCCACAACATGCGCGCATAGGTAAACAGATGTACATACATACTCCCTGCTATAGATACATACTCTACCTGTGAAGGTGCGGTGACGGCATAAATGGGAGCGAGTGCACCATGCTGCTTCAAGAACTGTTTACTGTATGGTTCGACGGACATGTGGTGTGTTACTGTATCATATTATGCTACTTCAAGAACTGTTTACAATATTTCTCTAAGGGGCATATTTTGGTGTGTTACTTTATCACACCATACTGCTTGAATAAGTGTTTAATGCATTACTCGACGGTGCACACTATGGTGTATTACTTTTTCCAGCCATGCTTCTTAAAGAATTGTTAACTAACGTCGCATGACGGTACGTGCGTTGTGTTACTGTCTCATGAAATACTATTTGAAAAAGTGTTTAGTGTATCGTTCGACGTACATGTTGTGATGTATTATTGTCTCATACTACGTTACTTGAAGGAATGCTTACTGTTTCGCTCGACGTTACACGTTGGTGTGTATTATTGCCTCATACCATGTGTACATTAGCGATTGCACGATACCACTATTTCTCGATACTTGATATTCTATACCACTCCTGACTTTTGAGCACCGATCTCGATAAATACTTTTGTAAAAGATAATAATAATATAATAATAATGCTTTCCTTCCCTTTTTATGTAGCTATGTTTTGTGTGGAAACGAAGTTCTAAAGAATTTTTAACTATTAAAAACAAATACTATCAATTCTTCTTTATTCTGCAATCTTGAACAAACGAACTAATATATAGCGCATGAGTCTTCACATCCTGCGGATTCGCAACTAGGCAACACTGCATTTAACAGACGATGCGAAGTGCAGGTGCTGACACCGTATTCATCAGCCGCCAATTAGGGCTACGGTGTTGCTCGTTGTTAACGGGCTCTGGTAGCGCAATGCTTAAAATGATGGAAAGTCATGCTGAGGATGGAAATTTTCAATTACGAATGAGAAAAAATTTGTTTTTTATTCTTTTCTGTTCGTGTATCGGGAACGTTCTAGCAAATCATGATTTCTTTCCGAATACACAAGAAAGTGGATTTGCCTATAAATACGACGTTCCAGCCGTTCGTACTCCCTGTAGAACAATGTTTTCGAATAGAGAGTATCTGGGCATGCTGCTAGTATACGGGGAAGCGTAGCGGAATGCAACGGAGGCAGGTCGTCTATACCACCAGAGGTTTCCCCAGAGAACACTTCCTACAGATCACACGTCTTTGCGAGTTGCGAACCGCCTTCTGTAATAATGAACAGTACACAAAACATCACATCCACGAAGAGATCACCTTGTCTGTAACCAAGCAACGACGGGCCATGTGACGGAGTATGCCATTCACCATCCGCATTGTAGTACGATGGACATTCACAGGCATTCCAAAATTAGCCAATCTTCCGCGTGGAGAATGCTACATCATGCAAATTTTCACCCTTATCATCTTCAGCTACACCAGGAGCCACTGCAGCCGGACCATGGGCAGAGACTGGCGTTCGTTAGGTGGATCATACTACAAACTGAACAAGATCCACATTTTTTGGCAACTTTGCCATTTACATACAAAGCGGGGTTCCATAGCACAAGCTATGTAATTCGCCTCAACGTGCATTACTGATGCACTGTAAATCCACATTGGATGCGAGAGGCGACCTTACAAGTACGATGGGGTTTTAACGTTTGGGCTGGTATATTCAGTGCTCATCCAATAGGGCCGTATTTTTATGATGGGCAACTCTCTGGGAATCGCTATATCCACTTCCTACAACACCAGCTGCCTACTCTACTGAATGGAGTTCCGTTGCAGCACCGACTATGTGGTACCAACATGATGGGGCGCCAGTTCATTCGGCCCGTTGTGTAACGGTTTATCCCGATGCCACCCACCCTGAGCGATGGATCGGATGGCGTGGACCAATAGGGTGGCCAGCACGCCAATGACCCCTCAAGAGCTCAGGGAACACATCGTCTTAGCTTGCCGTGACATCACATCAGCCGTGTTGGGCTGGGTAAGGCTGGCGGTGATGCTTACACTGTGATCTTGCATCCTCCGGCAAGGTGGCCAGTTCGAACACCTATTACAACCACATGGAGGAAACGAGTAAGTTGTAAAGGTTTAGCTATGTGATGGTCCGGCACTACATTGAGAACCAGAGAGGTGTACAACGATCATAATATAAGCTTGCAAACGTTATCTAGTTTGTATGTACGTGCTGCATTTTGTAAACTCCCAGTACATCTTATTGGCTTTCTTTTGTATGAAAGAATAGCTTTATATAGTAAAATATTATTTAACGATGCTTTATGTTTGTAAGTTATGTTACAATGATATATTACATTTATTTATGTTCCTTAAAGCATATTCAAACAAGTAATAATTTGTGTTTTAATGAAATTCGTATAATTAAGCTAATTAAGTGAAACGACACAGCCACGCCAAACTTTCAGTTCTCGTTAAATTGACTAAGCATAAAAAGTATCTTTAAGTAGCAGTATTTGAACCTGGGACCCTTACCACTGAATGCTAACGCGCATACTGTTGCCTACGAGTGCAAGTCAGCGTATGCACAGCTTTACAAAGCAGTCATTTTGACCGAAACTGATACGACGCGATGCAGTGGACAATGTTTACGGCATAGTCTGTACAACGCCGGCACTGCATAACTTCTCAATCCGCAGGCTGAGAAGACTCACCCGGTATATTTAACATGAAACTCAAAGAACCATGAAATGTGAAACAGAGTTTTTAGATAGTTTGTACATTAAGTCCCTCCAATACTCCAATACATTACCACATGCATGTTTAATACAAAGGTGTGTTAGAAATAAAATTTTTAAGAAAAATCAAGGAAGCATTTTATAAAGTGCAGAGATATAAACGAATAAAATATTTTTGTATAAGAATATGCTCATCCTTTCTCTTTCAGGATCATGCCTGATGCTCTTTTTATCCCAGATTAATCAAGCAATGTTAAAAGGTCTCTCCGAAAATGCGATAACCGCTGAACACACAAATTATTTGGGAAATTTTTGTTAACCTGTAAAATTGTGCTTGTACTTCTGGTACTGAAGGATGTCACCGTCCGGCGGGAACAGTTTGTCTTGAAAGTATGTACTAACTTCTTGTTAAGTCGATATGTCTCTACTGTCCCCCGCTAATTCCAGCCACAATTTAAGGTTACTTTGGGACGTCACTGGAGCCAATGGTGTTTTCGTAAAGGTTCCAAAGCGAGAATATGGTCACTGGACTGAGTGTCCAAAAGCGGTTTGTTTACAGAAGAGGGTCACATCCTGGTGTTACAGATTCATCGCATTTAGAAATTGAAGTATCTTCGTCCAATGGTGCAGATGTAATGTGTGACCCATTTTACTTGGAGCTGTAGTGAAGTACTCGCCCGCGCTGGCGGTGAAATGTGATCTTATTTGGAAACTGCTTGTTCCGAAAGCGGAGGAAATCTAGAATTAGAAGTGCCAAGTTTTACAATGGGAAGATCACCAACACAGTAGGAGCATTGCAGAAACAAATTTATTTCCAACTTGTAAAGAAATCATGTGGTTGTGTCTGTAGAGATATAGAAAACAGTATATAGTGTCCTTGTGACGTGCACAAAAACTGCCGGAAGACTTGGTAAAATCACCAGATGAAACATAGAGCTAATGTAGATAGCTTAACCCTCCGTCAGGCGCGCGCTTTGGTAGCACGCCGTTAGTCGCGCGGGGCCTAGTAGACCCGCGCTATATTTTTGTTGTTATTGTTTGTATTTTTGTTTTCTTTCGTTTATTTTCTACTTTTCCCTGTTTTTACCTTTATTTAGATTAAGCGTACAAGGCTTTCATTAATAGGTATTATCTTATAACATAAAAATACAAGCTAAAATATGAGTACATATACGTTATAAATTGTATTACAGTAAGTATAAAGAAATACATTGCCATTTGCAGGTATACATACAACTTGTAATTTCGAATGTTCAGTTACTCAGAATCATCTACTATTTCACCGTGTTTTCCTCGACTAAGCAACTATCGCAAATAATTTTGCTCAAACACAGGGGGTGTTGCATTTCCCACATGCATATTTAGTTTTGCAGTTTATTTTGTCTTTGTTGCTGGGTTCACGTTGTTCCCTTTCAATGTGCATAGCGATGTATTTGACAATTCATCTACGCCGGATTCTTCAGGTTTATATTTTGTCATAAGTCCTTTCAAATCATCGGATAGATTTGATGTTGTTGCTCTCCTTTGTAGCTGTTGCAACAGTAAACTAAAGATAGTGATTTCAAATACCCTTGCCTTGTGGAATACTTATTTTGGTTTCCAAGGAAGATAACCCTAGAATTAATACCTGCAATGTTCAAGATATAGTCAAAAATTACCATGGGCCACCTTCTCATTGATCTAGCTACATTGTATGTAGCACACAATTTATCTACTGCATCAACTCCACATTTAGTGTCGTTGTAATGCAGGATTATTTCAGGCTCTTTCTCAGCACCTTCTGATAACTGTGTGGATGAAACATGTAGACTTAAGAGAAAAACTACTGTTTTACCCTTTTTTGGAACATATAAAACAAGTGTTTCATTTTTTTGTGAAGACAAATATGCTTTCGTACTGTCTGCGATCTTTTGGAGAAGTGAAATTTTTGGGTAACTTTTTTTGTTCTTTCGCACTGTACCGACAAAAGAAAGTTGTCTTTTGCGCAATTCATTCACCAGCGATACACTGGTAAACCAATTATCTGCAGTAACGTTTCGTCCAGTGCCAGAGATTGGTTCAGTTAGTCTCAGCACTACAGCCTCTGCCGAGTTAGTTTGCAAATTGGGTCCGTCCGGCTGCTGTCCACAATAAATCTCCATGTTAGTTGTATAAAACAGTTTTGCATCTCTCAAACAGAATATCTTTATGCAATACTTGCTTGGCTTGGATGGTATATATTGTCTAAAGGCACATCGACCACGAAATGCCGGCAACTGTTCGTCGACAGTGACATTTTGATAAAGAGAATAATGGTTCTGACAGTTGTTCAGAAACAATATAAACATTTCTCTAACAACAGCCAATTTATCCAATCTTCGTCGCTCCAGTCTTGAGCTTTTGTCATCAAAGCGAATACAGCGTATTACAAAACTGAATCGTTTTTCGGACATAGTCATTCGGAGTAGAGGAATTCCAAGATCGGTTCTCCAAAACTCGTGAATATTCTGGCGTCCACCACGAAAAATTCCTGCCAGGTACAATAAGCCTAGGAAAACTTTTATTTCTATTACATCTGTAGGTCTGCTGTCTCCTTCACAATCAAATTTGTGCTGCACACTGCTAATGTAAGTATTTGAGCTTTCAACAATCAAATCAGCTATATCTTCGGTAACAAAAAGGTTCCAACAATCAATTTCCGTTTTCGCATTTTTGGCAGCTCCTACCACACCAGGAAGTTTGGTCAATATATTGTAAGCCCTTGTCTGTGTTATTTTCAAATGTGTTTTTTTTCATTTTGTTCCATCTCTTCCTGTGAATAACAACAGAAGGTATTGTCAATAATAATAATAATAATAATAATAATAATAATAATAATAATAATAAGAATAATAATAATAAGAATAAGAAGAAGAAGAATTACTATGATAAGCATATGATGTTACCTATAAAATACATGTTATTACACAAGCTGTTTTCATCGTCTTCCTCTTCATCTTCATGGTCAGTTTCTGAATCTAAAGATCTCGTTTCGAGTTTATCTTCTGAATCAGAGTCATCTTATTCATATAAGTTGTCATCCACGGGCAAAGTAAGCGATGTACTTCTTCCAAATCATTCGGATTTTGTAGATCATACCTTTTACTCGTATTCATGACGAAGCAGTAACAGCTCCTTGCAATAGTAAAGCAATATTGCACAAAAGCTAATGAGAAACAAATCTGTCAACAATATGTAACGAGAGCAGGCGCGCGGGGCCTGGTTGACCTGTGCGACACGTAACTGCTGATTATTCATTCCTCCAGCCAAACAAATAAACAGATAAGGTTATCGCTGCAGCAAATAATCGCGCAAGGTGTAATGTTAGATGTCTTAGTCAGGCAATTGCATAGGTGCGTTCGTTCGAAAAGTATAACATTTATATAATGCCAGGGGTCTCTCAGGCCCCTAGCGACTGACGGAGGGTTAATATACGCAAAAAACCTGGTGTATTGAGTCTAGCACAAACGTTAGTGATATTAGAAACAGGATTAATGCCATATATAGACAATAATCGTTCCGGAAAAGAGTTTGGTACTGCGGGGTAGATGTTGGATAATGTAACCCGACGTTGTTTGGTGAAAAGGGGACGCATCCCCATGCAACGTCACTTACAGTAATAGTCAAGTGCCGAGCACTAATGTGTTCCATTATCAGTCCTTAAATAAATATACGCTTATATGGTTCTTAGAAATTCTAGAAACAAAAGGAATCTGAGGATAAATGGCTTCAACAAAGGTATAGATATATTCTTTAAGGGAAATGTAATCGTATGTCTCAATTACAATAGCCTCATCTTTCATTAGTCTACTCTGAGAAATTGAAGAATAAGTTTTGGGTATGTTGTTTTAATGAGAATTAATATTTGATTACCTTACTGAAGTAGGGGTGCAATAGGGATCCATACGCTGCAAGTTGACTCCGGTCGGGGCACGTAGACTCTTGACACTGCCATTACCTACGCATCTCCGACACGTCTGTTCCCACTCGCGTGCAGAAGGTGCATGTGTGCAAGGTTTTGATATTGTGCCTGAAAAAACAACAATAAATATTTTAATACAATTTAACTTCATTGAATTTGTGAACTGTCAGAATGCTTATCCATGTGTTCTCATTTGTGTTCTTCAATTCCAGTATAGAAGGCCTAGGAAAGATAATGTGAACCAGGGTTTAAGATGTAACTTACAAGCACTAAGTCGAAGGACAAATAAGGCATGGCGTAAAAGCTTGTAATTTCTCGTAAAACATTTGTGTCAATACGCGGTACATTGGAAAGTAAAATTTCATATTTGGTCCAGTCGACAAATTACCAGTCATACTCCTAATGACAGAGAGAGAAATAGTAAACAGGCCCTGAATAGTAAGTGAAGAAACATTTAACAGCATCAAATAGCATACAGCTTCCTCTTTCAAAACAGAAATAGTCATTATAGATTAAAAGACCCAACCACGGTAAAAAGATAGTTAGAGAGATGGGCCACCAAATTGCGTTAATATGGAAAGAGAAAGTGAAAACGAAGTAAAATGCTAGTCTGGGGTTTAAGGTAAAGTAGTCGCGGGCATCCTTTCCCCAACCGGCTACAAAGCGAAAGGAAAGCTTTGAAGCCTGACCATAAACCCACCAGTAAACGATTAGTAGGGTCTTCGCATCCCTCAAATGCAATGTGTGGTTCTTTCTTTAGCGCCACCAAAGCAAAGCGATGTTGCAATGTCATTTCTGTTGTTTCTTCGGTTTCAGTACGTTTTAGCAGCTGTGACAGTTAAGCTTATATCTTACTTCTTTAGAGAAGTTATATAGTGTTTTACTTAGTGTAGTTTTGTATGTTTAGCAGTGTTTAATAGTTATTAGCATTTAATAGTTTAATTAAGATGTGGATACCTTGGGAAACGAACCAAGTTGCTGACCCTCCGGCCGCACCAACAAATGACTGCCGAGTACCAGTAGTGCCAAGACACGAAGAAAGGGGTTACAGAAACTTTGAATAAGCAAAGCCAGATTTTTGTGTGTAATGTTCACGAACATGTAGAAAAGAACCCTTTACGTGGAAAATGTTTGCTACTGTTTTGAATTTCTCAAAAACAGCTATAACGATTTTTAGTAAAATACCGCATGTTTAAGATATTTGCATAAAAAATAAAATTTTTATCTTGAATTTTATGTTCTGGGAATAACTTGTAAATTCTTCCTCGTTCTCAACTTTTTGTATAACTGGTACACCGTAAGAGATAGGCAAAATCTTACTGTGTGTAAAATGCAATCCCAGTAAAGAACACATTTTAGGTCAAATTATGTTAATCATTTCCGGGAAAATCTTTGTTATTGGTTTGAATTTTGAAATACAAGTTGGAAGTCCGTATTTATATTTACCTCGTGGTCATGCTAAGAGCATGGAATTTCAAAGTCATCATCTGGTTTTTAAAAATCTGACTATCGCTTTGGCCTATGAATCCTTATATATACAATGAAATGTGCAATGAAATTTTATCTCGTTTAAGAAGAAGTAGATAGAAGAATAAGCTTTTGTAAGAGTAATTTGTAGAAGAGTGCATAGAGATAATCATGTGAATATAACACATAAGATTTCTTTTTTATTTTCTTTCTTTTGCCTTCCGTATTTTTACTTATCCTGTATTTTATAATAAAGCTATTCATTTAAGTAAACAGAAGCTGTTATGCTTATAAATCTTACATCTTAAGCAATACACAACCTCTTTTTATATTAGCTTTATATTAATAAAAACATTGTTGTGAAGCAAATTTATCATGTTTTCAAAGCTACGTAAAAAAGCACCTATATTCCAAGAGTGAAACAAAGACCTGCGTTCGCTTTACGCTTTTCACCCGCTTCTTTTTCTTCTTTAATTTTACATATTTACTGTTTTTGTTTACATCTTCTGGAACTTGGTTTTTCTAACATTCTGTGGTTGCAGGACAAACAAAATAAAAATACTTTCACCATAGCTCCACGCACATAATAATTACAGAAAGCAAAACTGCAAACATGCAACCATTATTTATAAAAATTAACTTTTAGGTTAAATAGCATAATCAAAAATGAGGCTTTGTTTTGGGAGTAAGAGGTTTTTTTAAAATAAATTCATATTTATGTATTTTAATTATTTAATGATAGTTCAAGAATGTATAGTTTATTCGGAACATGTTTCTAAGTTTCTCTCGGATATGTTAACATGGATTTCCATTCTTGTAGCGTAGTATATTAGTTCAGGTCATCCTCAGTTATATTTTAAAGCGTTTGTAACATAAATGTAATCATTATGCGATGCATAGTTGTTTACTGCATTTGTGTATAAAGCAAGCAGACAAACTGCATGATTGTATTCTGTACATATGGAAATCAGCTACAAAGTTTTACTTTTAAATATATTTTTAACTGTGGCAACAACGCGCATGTGCACATGGATGTCACTAATATGTTTATGATGGTTGTGGTTAGGGAGGGTAGGGAACAAGTGTTTGGCTACTGCACAAAGGCCGCCGCTTAGGGATCCTTAGACTGCGACGACCTTACTTAGGGGTGCTTTCCAGG
This sequence comes from Deroplatys truncata, assembly GCA_030765065.1. Classification (NCBI taxonomy): domain Eukaryota; kingdom Metazoa; phylum Arthropoda; class Insecta; order Mantodea; family Mantidae; genus Deroplatys; species Deroplatys truncata. The sequence goes on along the minus strand of CM060990.1, from coordinate 520,672,347 downwards.
AGAGTGGAGGAGCTTTAGGAGATATTTAGAACTTTGACGCAGCTATAGATATTTCAGAAAAACACCTATAGACCATTTGGGGATACTTTTAGGTTACTTTGCCGGTATTCTGAAGGTATTTTGAAGCGATGCAATAGGCACTTAGCACCTCGTGCAAAATTTTTAGCAAACTTCGGAACACAAACAGGAGTATTTCGCGTATTTAAATGGTATTTTGGAAACTGATAAAGGCGTTTTCATGGAATTAGTAAGGGGTTTAGGATTTTTGGAGCATTTGAAGTTATTTTACGTATTTTGAACTCCTTTATCCGTTACTAAGTCATTTTCCAGGGTTATGATAGGATTATATGAGACCCCTTGAAGGTATTCTAGGCTTTATATTAGGTATTGGAACAAGCTCTTAAGGAATTTTGAACACGAGCAGCGTATTTTCAGGTGTTTCAGAAGGTGCTTTGGAAAACGGAGCGGGTATTCTTATGGTAATGGCGCAGGATTTTGTAACATTCGAAATATTTAAGGCATTAGATAATTAAGCGGGTACTTTCGTTATTGGTATTGGTTTTCAGGATATTTCGGAACATCCAAAAATTATTTTAGGTTGTTTTAAAATAGTTTAACACTTACGCAGGCATTTTTCAGGGCTCTGGTTGGAGTATCGAAGGCTTTTTGAAGGTACTTTAGGCTATGGTTCAATATTGGCACAAGCTTTTAAGGTATTTTGGAACACGGACAGTGGCATTTCAGGTATTTAAAAGGTATTTTGGAAACTGGAGCAGATATATTCATGGCATTAATGTAGGTTTATGACATTTCAAAGGTATTTTGGGGGAATTTTATGGGTAGTTCTGGTGTTAACAGAGATAGTTTTGACAATTTCAGGGTTAATTACGGTATTAACATGAAATTTTGGGGTAGGGTCATGGATAATTCTGTTATTAACATAGGTAATTTTATGGGCAATTCAGGTATAAACATAGGCATTACGGGATCATTTCAAGGGTAATTCGAGTTTAACATAGGTTATTCAGGGAAATTTGAATATGAATATTGACATGGATTTTAGGCAATTTTATGGCATTTAATGCAATACACCGGGCATTTTGAGCAGGTCGTGGATATTTTGAGCACTTTTAGGGTATTTCGGACTTCGACTTAAGTACCATAGGACACTTATATGGACATTTTAGAGTGCTTTAACGGTAGTTTTGGTTAACTTTATAGCCATTTAAGACAGACAGGCCTTTAGAGTACCTCTAGGATATTCTGTCTAGTTTTATAGACATCTTCTATCGTTTATACTTTGATTGTATGCTCTGTAGCTATTTATATTGCGTTACAGTCATTATGCATCCTTTTAGGAACTTTGTATAATCTAATGCTAACATGTAAACCATATATATTTAACAGACCTTTTAGCGAATGTAAAACTAGTCTAAATTAACTCAACCTTGTACTTTAAAAGATGTAACGTTTTATTCAGATTTATTGTTTTATGTGATTACAGTTTTTTCGCTACGCGTGGAGGCCTTATCAGCTTTATTTAGGTTTGCATAAAGGTAATCGGTGTGTCATTAGATAAGATTTATAAGGATAGGAGCTTCTCCTCTTTATCTGAAATTCAGACCAGCACTAGGATTTACTCCTTGAAGCAGAGAAAAGCCTTCTTTTTCCATTCTATTACTCTTCTTTGTTCATCACACGTCTACTAAGTGTATACACAGCACTTGTATAAACTTCCATTTCATAATTGTAGACTCATGGAGAAAACTATTATCTTCAAATCAAACCCACATTCTCTTAAAGGGGAAAGAAGCACACAAATGAATATTTCATTCACCACATTAGTTTATTTGTCGTCAGGAATAAATAACAACGCACGCAGTTTCACCATTTTAAGGTGAATGGTTATCTCGCTATGGCCTATTTTTGAGTTGATGCGTGACGTTATGAGAGCCACACTGCACCCAGACGAGACGTCCGCATCGTATGAGTTTTAAATGACTAAAAAGCTTACGTTATAATTTCACTAGAATTTCATGACTCCTCTGAATATTAAAGAGTATAGCTAAAGCTAACCAATCACTTTTCATAATCCAGTTAATACTTACCAAGGTGATAAACAGTAGACCAACATCTGCTTTGAAAATTAATGAACGTGATATCCGACCTGATCAATTCAACCAAAAAACAGCAATTTTGAAGCTTTACACCATTTCGAGACACCGAAAACCGTGTCGGTTCCATCCATTGGTGTAGGTGTAAGGAATGTATACTTATAAATAATTCTGAGGGAAAAGTCTGTTGCTCAGACCATGAAAACACAGAATTGGTGAAAGGTGATTTTTTCTGTATCACAAAGCTTGCCCATTTTCACAAATTATTTGGATTGTGATGTTTTTAATCTTATGAGGCATGACTTAGCCTTAAATGCAAAAAGTTGAGCTAAAAGGAAATTACACACCGCCAGCAATCCTGCCAATAAGACCTGTCGATATTCCTACTACAAAACATTTACAGCGTGGATTAAATCATGGACTGCTATTGGACACAGAAGAAGAGTTGTCATATCATCATGTGTAGTGCTCAGTGTTGAAAATGCTTTTTCAGAACCTAAAAACTATATGTAGGCCTTAAACTTCATTAATAAACATACACATTTAAAATAGGAGGTTTTATATTAAACCATTTTTATTATCGCTATTACTATTAATATTATTATTTAAAATTGTGTTACTTATCCGTGACCATCCTTCTGATGTTGACCAAAACACGTAAGAAGTGCTTCAATTATAACAACTATATTGGAAGTCGAAGCGTGGAAGTTATATCCTTCGGTAGTGACACATCAATTGGTGCGTCCGGTAATAGATCCATAATGTGCGTGCAAATTTTTTTTAATTTCACGCATAATTAGCAGTTTCTATTCTTCGTTAGATTCCTCAAATTTATTTTTCATGATCCAAGATCCAGAAGATTTGCAGTGCTGGGATTTCACAACAATCGTTTTACTATCTCTATTACGTATAGTAAGTAGGGGAAGTATTGCATTCCACCCAAGAATTCCATACCAAGATTTCACTGGAGATGCATGCTTTGTGGCCGCTGAATCCAAATAAAACATTTTTGGAAACATGCCCGTGCGTGTGCAGTGAATAGAATAAGCCAAATGTAAAAAGCAGGATAAATAACAAACTTGGATTTAGGTTCGCTATCTTTCAAACATGCGACAGGAAGATATTTAATAAAATTGCTCACCCCAGACTACCCTTTACATGGAACACTTTTAGAAAATGTTTATTTTCTCGAAAATGGCTCTAACGATTTTCAGTAAAATATCATATGTTTATCATATTTTCATGGTAAATGAAGGGTATATCTTAAATTTATGGGAATGTCTCCAAAAGCTCACTTCAGTCTGAAAGACTTTTGCATAACTGGTAAACCGCAAGCCATGGACAATATTTTACTACACAAAACAGTGGATCCCATTGAAACACACCATTTATGTCACATAAATACACACAAACACATATATTCGTGGAGTGTACCATTTCCCAAACGTTCCTTCTTATTATTGTTTGAATTTTCCAACACTTCTACTTTTTCTTATGTGAGAGTTTGTTATTGGTTTTTTATGTCCTGGACATTGCAAGCAGAATGGCATGCTCCACACAGAAACCAGCTATTAAAATATTTGACTATCGCTAAGTGCCTACCATGTTCCCCTTTCACCTACAAAAATTGGCAATATGCAAACGTTTATCTCGCATAACATAAAGTAGATGGAGAATAAGCGTTGTAAACATAGTTTGTACAAGAGTAGAGAAAGTCATGTGAGTGCAAAAATTCAGATTCTTTATTTGCATTGAAATTGTCTCCTAGTGCTGCTATAATGGATCTAAGTTGAAGGCCATTACATGAAAAATGCATTCCTTTCGGAGCACAACTAAGACGAAGATTGAGATAACCTACTAAACTGCTGGTATGTATACAGGATGTAACAAAAGTGTACGGCAGAAATTGCAGGCCCAATTCTTCATACGTAGACGAAGAAATTGTTTTATATGAACAGGGATCTGAAAACGCTTTGTTAGCATGTTACAGCTCATTTTCTACTACTCATTAATCATGGGAAACACAAAAGAATAGAACGTACCAGCAAACCACATGCAGCTCTTTCTCACAGGAGATGTTCAATATAACCTCTGCGAGCATTGATGCATGCATCAACCCGCCGTAGTAGTGTATCCCGGATGTGCTGATGTATCGTTAGAGCATTGCGTCATAATACCGGCATGGAGATTCTGAATATCTGGTACTGGGGTTCGATACACAGCAGCTTTCAAATGTCCCCACAAATAAAAGCCCAGTGGGTTTAAGTTCGGGGAGTGTAGAGCCAGGCAATTGGTCCACCTCTATCTATCCGTCTGTCACCGAATCTGTTATTTAGAAGCCCACGGACATTAACACTAAAATGAGAAGGTGCTCCATCGTGCATTATATACAAGTTTTGTCACACAGTTAAAGGCACATCTGCTAACAGATCAGTAGGCTATTCTCTACGAAATTATGGTAAATTTGTCCCTTGAAAGTGGGTGGAAGAACGTGGGGCCCTATCAAACAGTCACCAACAATGCCGGCCCAAACATTGACAAAAAATCTTTGTTGATGACTTGTTTCAACAGTTGCGTGAGGATTGACGTCAGCCCATACCTGCCGAATGTGATAATTTACAAACTGGTTTCTTTGAAACGACGCCTCATTTGCGAACAGCACCATTGCACTAAAATTAGGCTTGACACTTTGTTGCATAAACCATTTGCAAAAGCGTACCCGTGCAGGAAAATCAGCTGCTGATAGTGCCTGTACACACTGTAGATAGTATGGATACAGCCTGACCTCGTATAACACTCGCCAGACAGTCATGTGTTCAACATTCATTGTTGCAGCTTCTTGTCTTGTACTGACACTAGTGACGTCGTCAACCGCCTGAAGAATTGCCGCCTCCCGTTGCGGTGTCCTCGTCTTTCTAGTCCTCCCCCGGTCGCGATTATCAGTCTGAAATGCCCCATGTTCCCTAAGACGACGATCAATGGTTTCAAACGTTTTCCTGTCGGAGCACCTTCGTCCTGGAACTCCCTCTCAGTACCAACGTTGAGCGCAAATGCCATTGCCGACTGCTAATCCATACATCAAATGGGTATCTGCCATCTCTGCATTTGTGTACACCGCCATTGCACGAGCCAAGTCTGTGATCAACTCTACCAGTACGTAGTAACCCGTGTGGTTGCCAAGGTCGTACTGCTCATTGGAACAGTTGATGTTACCTGTAAACAAGCAATGACGTAAGTCACATGGCAACAGGGACATGCAAAACAAAACACTGGCGGTGCACCTACGATAATGACAACGTAACCAGATGTAACGAAGAGTGCATGTTCCCCCGATTCTAACGTTCTGTACGTGTGTGTTTCCTATGAATAATGAGTTGCAGAAAATGGAAACGTTTCCAGACCCATGTTCTTATAACATAATTTCTTCGTCTACGCGTAAGGAATGTGTCCTGCAATTTGTGCCGTACAGTTAAATTAATCCGGTAAATGTGTGGGGATCACACCAGCTGTAATGGGTGATTTTCTGATTTTCCTTTCTTCTTTCCTTCTTTGGTTTTGTTTGTATTTCTATGATGATAGCGCATAAAGTTCATTCTGTTAGTGAGCTAATGAAGTTAAGCTAAACACACATTGTCTACTAACACGAATGAGAAAGGGGAAGAGAAGGAAGAACGAATAGGAAAAAGAACTTCAAGCAACAACTATTAGTAAATATGAATTAAATGAAGTAAGGAAGTTAAGCCAGTAGCATTAGTGAATATCATTACCCATAAATTAGCACAGTAAGCGTACAGGTGGTGACATCGCCTAAGATAGGTCTTTGTTGATAGTTTTCAGTACCTTGTTGGTTTGCCTTTTTTCTTTATTTTATATTTGCTACGTTTTTTGGATTATACTCAACGAAGTTACGTTAGTGTCTGGTTATGAAGTTTGTAATGAAATTATTGCTGTGCCAGTTAACCTGCTTGTTTCCTTCTTTAATTGACCTAATAGTGTCTATTTATTTATTATTGTGTGTTTTATTGAGAGGGTGCAGGTAGTGATATGGTGGTGGTCGTAACGATGGTGGTTTGCTGGTTGTGAATGTTCCGTTTTTGGTTGTTATTGTCCCGGTTGTTTTATTTTTAATCGTTGTTGATTTTTATTGGGACTTTTTTCATTCGTTTTTATTTTCTCTGTTGTGTACCAGGTGGCCTGTTGTTTTCATGAATGTTTCTCTTGAAATGGGCGTAAAAGATGGCTTGCCTCTGTTTGTATCTGGCGTCATATAGGGGGAGTTATGACAGGAACTTCAACGTGTAGGATAGAGCTATACATTTCGGCTCTGTTTGGGTTTACGGAATACAGAACTCGTTAATAGATACATAGACCCTAAAACGAATGGTATGTAGTAGAACCAGTTTTTACAAAAAGGTTTTAGAGCTAAATGAATTTCTTGTATGTCCGATACGTGATTACCGTTAAAATGCAGTGATGTGCTAGTGAAGTAATGGACTTTTAGACACTCAATCACAATTTCATTGCTAAATTCAAAGCATGGTTCGACTGAAAGCTCACAAAACAGAAAATAACAGATAATTATGTACAAATGATGTTTAATATACAGCTTATTCTTAAAACCTCGAAATACTTCAGATATGTGCGTTAACGTCGAACAGAAAAACCTCAAAAACCTACACAGCATCGGATCTGAAATCTCGCGAAACCCTTATATCAAGATCTCTCTGCTATAAATAGGGGTTCCATCCAGCTTGGATCTTCATTGTGCAAGCTTGCTTTTAACCGAGTACATCATCATCTCTAAGTCAAATCAGTTTCTGAGAATGCCTAGAAGTTGTTAAGGTGAAGAAGTCTACATCACTTGAATAATAATTCTTACAGAATTTCATCGACTGTAGAGCTGCATAATGCTACATGTCAGGAAATCATTCCAAGCCCTACTGGAAATACCTTTAGCTTATTTGGAAAGAGATTTCTACGAGGTTATGACAAGAGACGACATGAGGTGACTTGAAGATGAGTCTAAAGGTGTAAACATTGCAATGCATTCTTCAATTACACTAGTCAGCATGATATCGGATGACTGAAAACTAATAAGTGATTCTGACTCACTTTTTATGTTAATTTCAGAACTGCTTTTAGTTTGTTCCTACCACGTACAGTTTTTTTCGCAATTTCACTTCAAAAATGTAGAGCTGAGCTAGTAGATGATGAGTGTTGTTAAAGGGAAATTGATCACTTCTTGGAGGGAAACTTCTCGATACAGACTTGTACGTTTTTAGGTTATTACACCTGTAGATGCTGGTTGCTATTTGTAATTTAGGCATTGTTTTTGATATCAGAGGACTGCATTACCAGTACTATATCGTTATTGAAGTTATAAATACATTATGTCTACACGCAAGTGTGTGAACAATCCAAATTCTTTCTGCTACATTTGTGGAAATTATACAGTGCTTCAGCAGGGAACTGATATAACAAACTTTGTGAAAAACGTATACCATGCTTATTTTAAAATGAAACTTGGCGACCAAGAAAAGGCCTGGGCCGAAAGACAGTTTTCCGCTATTGTGCTGAGAGGTTAAGATTGTGAATAAAAGGAAATAAATCATGATTGCCATTTGCAATTCCTATGGTGTGGAGGGAGCCTAAAGAACACCTTAAAGACTACTATTTCTGTTTAGTTTATGTTCAGGAGTGCAATTCAAAAAATAAGAAACACATTGTATACCCAAGTATTCCTTCAGTCATCAGACCAGTTCCACACGGAGAAGATCTGCCTCTTCCTCTTCGTCTAGCTGTTTTAGAGAACTTAGAAGAAGATGGTGTTGAAAGTGAACCTCATGCAATCACCGAAGACGATTCTGATTATGTCTACTGCTCTGAATACGACGTGACTCCACAACTGTTCTCTCAGAGTGAACTAAATGATATAGTACGTGATTTGAATTTCTCTGAGGAATCTGCAGAGTTACTAGGCTCCCGTCTTAAAAATAAGAATCTTCTGGAACCACGAACATATTACTCATGGTACAGACACAGAGAACAAGAGCTAGTTCTTTTTTCTCACACATCGAGTTCTTTGTTTACTGCAATAACATAAACCAGTTAATGCACTTTTATGACATTGAACATGATACTACTCAGTGGAGACTTTTTATAGGTTCATCAAAGAGGAGCCCGAAAGTCGTGTTACTGCATAACGGAAATGTGTATGGGTTCATTCCTGTCGCACATTCAGTTCAAATGAAAGAGACATCTGAAAACATGAAGATACTTTTAACAGGTAACAAGTATCCAATACGAGGAACACAAATGGCATATCTGCGGTGATTTGAAAGTTATTGGAATACTATTAGGACAACAAGCTGGGTTCACAAAAATGCCTTGTTTTCTCTGCAAATGGGACAGTCGTGCAAAGCAAAGATATTGCAGTGTGAAAGTGTGGCCACAGCGGGGAAACTTGTTGCCTGGAACTAAAAACATCCTGCACGCACCGCTTGTAGAGAGACAAAAGATACTGCTTCCGCCATTACACATAAAATTAGGCATGATGAAGCAATTTGTAAGGGTTGTACCACAGGTTGAACCTTGCTTCAAATACCTTTCCAAGAAATTTCCCTTCATTATACAAGACAAATTAAAGGTTGGAATTTTTGTTGGTCCTCAAATAAAAAAATTGATGAAGGGTGAAGATTTGGAGAAGACAATGAATGACAGAGAAATAGAAGCATGGACGCCTTCCGATCAGTTACTGAAAACTCCTTAAGCAATAACAAAGATCCTAATTACAAGGCCATTGTCGAAACAATGTTGGAGAATTTGAAGAAGATGGGTTATAACATGAGTGCAAAGGCGCATTTTCTGCATATCGACTACCCTCCATAAAATCTGGGACATTATATTGAAGAGCGGGGTGAACGTTTTCACCAAGATATTAAGGAAATGGAGAGGAGGTACCAGGGGAGATGGAATGAAACTATGATGGCCCACTACTGTTGGATGTTGAGGAGGGACAGTCATCTTCAAGGATCTGCAAGGTAGTCAAAGAGAAGAAAGTTTGAAAAAAATTAAATGAAACACTTTGGCTTCTTGTTTTGTTAAAATGTAGTCATGAAATAAATTAGGAAGTTCTTGAGAGTATTCTTAAAATATTTCTTGAATAAAAACTTACCTTGTGTGAAATGATATTTGAACACTTTTCTACGCTCTTTAGTAAAATTGTCAAAACATTGCTTCTTATTTTGTGTAAAAACCTGACGTGATAGAAAAAAACTGAAGTTATTTCTGAAATCAGCATAAAATGTGATTCAAGAACACCTACTTTTAAGAAATAATCTGACAAAAAGTTTAAAATTGCAAACTAGTGTTATAGCTGCAAGGGGGAACGACCTGAAGATATGTGTGGATTAAGCAGGTTAAAGAAGAAAATAAAATTTGTGCCTACCAGTTTTGTCAACAATCGTGGTTTGTAACATCAAAGAGTACAAGACAGCTTTCGAAGGAAACTTGCAATCGTATCTCATTCGCCTAAATTCATCGAAAGACATGAATGTGCAAGAGGCACAGCAGCATATAATTGAATCGGTTCTGAGAGCGTCGAACATTCACAAGAGTGTAGAAATTAATCTACTGGTTGAGTGCCGATTTGTGAAAGCAACTTGGGAAACCTGTAACAAAACAGCCAAAACAAGAAGACTGCAAACCGATCTCGACACCAAGCGGAAGACAAAGTTCAGGAAGCTCTATTTAGGAATGGAAGAATCTGCATTTAAAATGCGTTGAGATTCCGCCATCTGCTGAAGCAAGGAAAGGCTGTATAAATGTTCAGATCTATGCTGACGAGACATTTTTGTGCAAGCTGTACACGTCAAATTAATCGACAATAAATCTCAATAGGTCAGAAACATAACTATGCTTAAAATAAAACTCTTCTCTACCACCATGTTTTTCGTACCCTACGACATTGGCTAAAATACCTATATTTTAAAATATCAACAGTATGTCTGTCAAAGTTTCCGGACTGAATGAGAACGTACAAGTGTTCCCTATAACGGTTGTTGATACCGAACTATCTGGCTATAGTGATCTGTTACTGTGGAATGACGTTTATGGGATACATCGTTGTGTATATAATTATAAAGAACTTTCAGGAGCCTATTTAACGCCAGGAAACAAAGTTGAGAGGTACAGTCTACACGTGGAAGTGTTGCTTCACGCATTTTCGTGATCTGTATAGACCAAGTTGTGTGAAAACGCTGCAAGAAAATTCCACGATCTTCAGCCAGAATAATGTTTCAAGGGCAGTTATGCCTATAAAAGCAACTCTGTTGTTTGATTTAAAGGCGTTGAGACGACGTTGAAGCTCCTTTGCGTCATCTATGCAGATTTTCAAAGCATTTTCATACCATACTATTAATACTCTGCTAATCATGAAGCTGCACATGCAGCTGCGTATCAGAAACACTCTCCAGTGTGCTTTTGTGCTTGTGTGAAACCTGATTAATCTGTTGAAAGTCTGCAAGATGGTCTTCCTACACAGTCCTATGTATATCGTAGCTACGATGCTGCTGAAAAGTTAATGAAATACCTAACATCCCTTTCCAAGAACATCAAGTGTATATACTAATCTGTTAAACCTCTGTAAACTAACAGCTGAACAACAAAAGGATTTCGAGTCTTCTACAGAGTGCTACTTATATGTTAAGAAATTTACAGCCGAGAACAACAAAGTACGTGCCGCGATCATATCGTCGGTGAATATCGAGAACGTCTGCATAACAAGTGCAATTTCGCCTGTGAAACACCTAAATATATACCTGATTTCACGAATAACCTGAGTGGGTATGATTCGCATTTCGTCGTTAAGGAGCTTGGCTGTACACATTCCCTAAGCACTTTGGATATATTAAACCAGGTTTGTGAACACCTATCATTTCCTGAGTACTAGTCTGGATAAGCTAGTGAAAATCCTGACAGGGTGTCCTTAGACATACAACTACCTCGGAGAGCACTTGTTGAACTTGATGACACCTAAGGGACTATTTCCGTATGACTATGTTACATCGTGGAATGTATTGAACGAGACACCTCTGGCTTTAAAGGAAGTCTTCTTTAATAAACAGAATGAAGAAGAATTTAGTGATGCTGACTACGACATGATGAAATTGTATGGAAGCAGTTAGTATAGGAAACTTAGGCTACTATAGCGATCTCTACCTAACCGCACATTCTCTGCTCCTAGCGTATGCATTGCCTTTGAGACGTTCAGAGACCAGACACTGAAAAAGCATAAGTTGGTACTGCACCATTTCACCTTCCAAGACTTACATAGTATGGCATGCTACTGTAGAACGGAGTTGAACTCAAATCGCTTCTGGACCATGATTTGTTTCTCGGGGTGAAAACCGACAAAATGGGGGTTTTATGTCAAGCTTCCCATGACTATGTCGAAGCATACTTTTTATGGGGAAGTTTGATCTGCTGAATCCCTCTAAATTTATCACATATGATGACGTAAATAACCAACATGTGTGGGAATGTACCACGTCCTCTCTTAGGGTGAATTTTTGAATGAGTTTCCCTTCAACATTTCCATCTAGAACCACTAAAGATGATCATCATGGATTTGTATTATAAGTAGACGTCGAAGACCTAGAGATCTGTTATCTACATCATTATTTACCTTAGTGTCTGAAGACCAAGAAATCATCTACAAGGAAGCTAACTGCTCATTTTGGACACTTGAATAAGTATGCAGTACATTAGAGGAGCTCAAAGCAAACTCTTAGTCATGCACCACATCTAAGTAAAATCGTTTGCGTGCTAGAATTCCGACAGTAATAATGCTTAAAGCCTTACGTAGAATTTAGCGACAGGTTACGACAACAGGTTGCAAATGCTTTCGAGAAGGATCTGTACAATTTTTCAATAGTATAATATTTGAAAGACCTTGGAGAATCTTCCTGATTGGTTGAATATACGACTGGTTACGTTAGAGGTAGCCTAGTTATATTAATTTCTAAACCTACAATCATGGACGAAACTGTATATAGATCTAATCTAGCTGCTGTACATATGGCCTCACGATGGATTGTTTTCAAAACGCCTATAATATACATATTAGGATAAGGGTGTTGGGCATATTTAAGACATGGATGTACCGCTACCGATATGGTGTGCTCTTGCCGTATTGTAGGGCTCAAAAACTGAAGCCTATGTACGAGGGCTATTTTTTTCAACCTCCGATGGCGCAGGAGCGGAACCATACGAGCGGTGGAAACTGTTTGTGCGTAGAGAGCGACTGCGCACGTCCCCCAATCTATCCTCAGTCACAGCCAAATTCACCATGCCATTGTGAGCCTAGTTTTTGGCACAGAAACATGGCCGCTACGATTGGCTCTCCCGCAAAATGTGAATTGCGTAGTTTGATTCCGTTCCTTCAAGCAGAAGGGAATAGTGCCGCTGATATTCACCGATGAATGAGTGGGGTATAGGATACGAACTGTATAAGTGATGGTGTTGTGCGTGAACGGCGCAGGAAATTTAACGAAGTCCGGACCGATGTTCACGATGATGGAGTCAAGGACGCAAGTCTGTCGCTACAGATGACACTGTTCAGCAAATTGACCAAGAAGTTCGGAACGTCCGAAGGTTTACCATAAGCGTGTTGAGTGAGAAATTTCCTGCATTTTCAAGATCATGTGTTTACAAGATCGTAACAGAGCACCTGCACTATAGGAAATTGTGCGCTCGATGGGTTCCGAAGATAATGTCTGAGGACTACAAAAGTCGCCGGATGGCAGCAGCGTTGACGTTTCCTAACCGTTATGGGGCTCAAGGGGCGATTTGTTAATGAAAATTGTGACTTGCGATGAGACATGAGTTAATTATGCAACCCCTGAAACAAAAGAACAGTCTTGTCAATGGATGCACACACACTCACCAAACAAACCCAAAAAGTTTAAGCAAACCTTCAATGAAAAGAAGATGATGGCTACAGTCTTCTGGAATCAAGAAGGCGTGTTGCTGGTGGAGTTTCTGGAACGGGGGTCTACGATCAAAGCAACTGTTTATTGTGAGACATTATGACGACTGCAAAGAGCCATACAGAACAAACGAAGGGGCAAGCTGACGTCTGGGGTTGTCTTGATTCATGACAATGCCCGCCCTCACAGTGCTCGTGTCACCCAATAAATTCTTCAGGAATTTCAATGGGACGTTTCCGACCACCCACCGTAGAGCCCTGATTTGGCGCCGAGTGATTTTCACCTCTTTTCTGGACTGAAAAAGTGGCTGGGAGGGCGGAAATTCGAGAATGATGAAGTCCTTCAAACCAACGTCCGTACCTATCTTATCTGACTGGCGGCAACATACTGTGCAGAGGGGATAGAAAAGCTTGTCCACAGGTATGCTGAGTACTTCAACCTTAATGGCATTTATGTTATAAAGTAAACACATTTGTGCCAAATATTTGGTAATAAATTTATTTGGATATGTAGTCTTGTCTTTTAATTATGACCCATCGGATGTTGAAAAAAATAGCCCTCGTATATGAACATTGATTCTTTCATCCTTCGAGTGATAGCTAGATATGTATACCAGAACAAGCTACATTTTCTTGAGTACCTAGGTACATCTGAATACCCTGCAAGTTGTATGTGTCACTCTGCACAAAATGAAGGGCTGTTAGGGGAATTTAAAGGTGAGCTAATGGTAAAATCATACATAGCTTTGTCGTATTACGCCCAAGAAAGTATACACTAGATATACTTGTCTCTGCTATGAAAAAGATTAAAGGTGTAAAACGTAGTGCCATTAAGCAGAACATCACGTTAAATAGCTATGCGGACTGCCTTAAAACCAATGAAATAGCAAGAACATCGGTGAACTTGACCTTGCCAAGAGAGCTCCTTCTTACGTCAGCAAAAGTGAATAAAATTACGTTGACTCCTTCCGATGATAAAACAGTCGTTGGCGAGAATGGCATATCAACATATTCATATGCTGATTGCCGTGTTGTAAAGTGCACTTAAGAGAATGTAGCTTTGAGCTCAAGATAAAGATTCTCTCAAAGATTGTACAATTCCGTACCATGGTTCATAATAGGTGGATGCTATTTTGCCATTTTAACTTTTTTAAAGATCTGTATGTAAAATTTCGAACATTAACAGACCTGTTAACATTTAAAGTCCAATTCCCAATTCTGTTAGAGAAACACAGTTCTACATTGGGCGTATGTGCCTTATATGATTAGAGCACAAAGGCCTTAACTGGATTTCTGTCCTTGTGCCTCTCTTTCCTCTAACCTCTTTTGAACTGCCGCGATTAGCCATGCAGCTTTGGGGACACCCGTCACATGCTATCATATTAGTAGAAAAATTATGCAGTTGTCCTGAAGAATACCGTGATCTACGCTTCATTTTGAATTCCACCGCCAATAGCGGAACCTGATTATGCTACAGATTGCCTTGGCCACTCTTTAGAGGGATTTCTTTCGATGCAGAAGCGTTTTTGTAATAGTGAGAATCATGAGTGTGAGAAGTTGAATGATCATGAGTCTAGCTCTGCAGAAAAGTTGTAAGTAAATTCACCTTTTTCCATTATTGTAATGGGTACGGTACAGGTGAGTAATATACTTGTATTTCCGTTAAAACGTGCGCTGAAAGAGAATGTGTATGTTAGGAATCGGTGACAGTGAAGCTGTATTTACACTTTTTCATTTCAGTTTAAGAATATGTGCAGCGTCCTGAAAATTTGTTATCACCACTGGCTTCAGGAGTAATCTGTGAAAAGGGAAAAGGTGTACCTAATTATAATAAAAATTATAAGCGAAAAAGTGGTTAATGAATCCAGTAATGCTGACGTCATTGATGGTGCCCCAGATGATCCAGAAAACAACCTTGGTGTTCCAGCGAAAATTCTAGTAGTGGCATATTGATTGCTTTGGAAGAGAAGTCAGCCAGGAAGAGAAAAAATATGTCCAGAAGAATTGAAGAAAAATGAAACATTGTACGAGAGGAATATATAGAAAGGGAGGTGGGGGTGTCAATGAAAGATAATTACATCCCTCTTGGTATTGCTGAATGAAATGTCAAGACATATTACCTGAAGATGTCCGCCAATGGATACATAAATCATTTTGGAAAGGAATTACAGTTCGCAATATAAAAATTATTTCATCGCAAGCACAGTAAATGAAGAAAAATTAAAATTAAATTGGGTTTCATTTATGGACGCTCTTTAACTGCTGTGGACCTGAGCGCCCCATTCTATATTGGGCGTGAGAGACCGGTAATTTTGCTCAGAGGTCCTTTTATCAGGCTTGAGGCTGGACCCATTTAACTCTACATACTTCATATTAAGAAGTATCCCCAGAGCTTGTGGTGGCGTTATAACTCAATTGTGAATATGGAAAGGAATTAAACCTAGGGTTTACAGAAATATGTGCTTCAAACAAATGAACTTTACATACCTTGAAGGTATATTAAAACAGTATAATATTCTATTTAACATTAACAAATCGAATTAAACCTTACAAATGAAGGGTTTCGTTTTACTATGTTCGTATTAAAATTATAGTTCTTTTGTCTCTATTGCACTGTTGAAACACGTGAAATCCACTTTAAAATTATTCCTTAATACAATGAAAACTGGCTCGATTCCAGTACATTCTGAATTTCGCCAGACGCACTGGATTGTTAAAATTTAAAGGTTTTACTGACGTCAAAAATGTTAATATGTAGAATTCAGATTTGGCCGAAATTACACGTGTGCTAAGGCGCTTCCCTAGAGCACGAATTAAGTGTTCCTTCCTCGACGCTCGGCGTTAGACGATTCTTCTCCATTCTCGTGCCCAGCAGCTGCCCGTGGTCTACCTCAGCTAGCCGATCACGTGAGTTGACGTCAATTGTCACCTGCAGCGCCAACACAATCTCCTGCTGAGCCATCTGTTGACTGCACATAACAAGAAGCGCTGGTCGGTAATGCATATGCTGTAACTTTGGTAGTATCTTCATTCAGCCACACGAAAGCTGAAGTATAGCCTTGGCCGGCTATGCGCTGCTGAAATTAGGAGCTTAATATTTTAACAGACAGGGAAGATATAACTGTGATGTACGAAGCTATACTTGACTCATAATTCCACAAAGGTTTCAGCTTGAGCACACCTTCAGTAACTGAATAAAAGGTGAGAGTTGTACCACAAAAGAAACTGGAAACAGGAAATGTGTTAACTCCTGGTGATAAACGAAATGGTCATTCCCCTGGCAATACACTCTCTAAAACATAAAATAAGAAGTAATAAGCATATATGCTCATTCCCCAGTAGAGAGTGGTTGGTCGACTCAAGACAAAGAAACAATCGGAAATATTTAAGCCCCCAGTTTAATATCAACACATGCGCAGATTGTACTTGGCCATGAAACACTTGTCATTGTTGACCTACAGAAAAGCTTGCTAACCCCTAACTTAACCAATAGCCTATCATGTACCTCAGAAAACTCTTGACGTTGAACCTATAAATATTTGCTGCTACGTCTCAAGAATATCACTGCATGATTTGGGATAAATAAGTAGCTGCCGGCGGTGGTAATGAAATATTCTCGTACATTTTCAAAACGGCAAAATGTTCACCAAATGAAGTATAAGAAGTTACAGTATGATATAATAACTTTCGACGTAAAAGCAGGAATATAAGGGTGATTTTTCTCATATTTAGCTTCTGAGAAATCACTTATCGTTGGAAAGTACTAACCATAAGTAACTTTTACGTTGCTATACACCTTTGGAGGAGATTTAGTTCCTGAAAATAATGAGAAAAAGAATAAGGAACTGAACAACGATTAAAGTAAAAGTTCGATATTATTGGGCACAACTGAATAAAGCATATGGTAAAAAGAAGCCCTACCATGTTTACAAACTGGAAACTCAAGATTTTAAGGATTTAATGTCTCTTGTAAGGTTATCAAAATCACCATTTGCCTTCACAAAAAGGAATGTTAATGGTGAAACTGTTCTTCCCACAAAAATAATGCACTGCAAGTTGAAGAAAAACGTCTTAGGGGTGTTCAAATACAAAAGTGATTTAGAGGAGGACTTCAGAACTGTTGATCTTCCAAGATTTCGCAGGAATACAGTGGGGTTTCCACAGAATCTTCCTAAAGTGACAGATGATCTGAGACCCACAAGCTCTGCAAAGTACAAGGATTCCATAGTAGTTTCCAAAAATTCTCTATGATTACTATACAAACTTTCCACACTCGTGTAATACATCAGTGTATTCAGAAGGTAATGAGTAACGGAGAAAAATGTATGTGAGAGGATAATTTAGATACACAAGAGGTATTTAACGATTTTACAAAATATTTGGCGAAACTTCTTAAATTTTGTAAATTTACTATAGAGCAGAAGTCCACTTTTTCCCCTTGGGGTAACCTTGAGCGAATATTTTAAATTTTATATTAACCACAATGGTTTATTTTGTAACTTAAATCCATTTAAAATTATGTTATTTTCAAATAAACAAAAAGAAATCTATTGTTTCACATGCTCTATGCTCTTTGCTATCGCATTAAAAACTTGCATTTGCGACTCCCGTCTGTAGCAGGAAATGGTTGGTCGACTCTTGCAGCGTGCTGTTGTAGTATTTTTTTTCCTCGGCTAGTGATGCTCATTGGTAGTTGAATACTCCATTCCTACCTAATTGCTAAATCTCTTTTATCTCAGGTTCTAGTGAGTGAGGCAAATTAAAAATACACTGCAAGTTTTCCCTTTATAACTGATGTTTATTTCATTATACAAATAAATATGGGCGCCTAGCTTTTCCCATTTACTTTATCCCACCATTTGAATATTTATCAGGAGCCTATCTATCTTCACACGCATCCCCGCCCTTATATGCACCCACGTGCATCTGTAGCACCTTGCGTTGGCGTGACTTCTTGTTGCGCTGAACTGCTAATATGTAAGAGTGCCCCCTCGGCAAAATCTGGTCTTATATAGGGCGGCTTACCCATGCCGTCCTCTACGTTTGAAAATGTAACGATGCTTCCCATTGGCCCGCAGGCCGCGTTACCCAAGCATGTATGAAAATATGAGGTTTCAGAACCTTGCGCTTCAGCGCCATCATGTAGCGTCGTACCACTCTGTGCCAGGCACGGTCGTTATGAGTTCCAAGAATTCCCATTCAATTAGCTAGCGCGCCCGTTGCTTACAAATAGCTCTGTACAAAGTTACATGTTGAATGTTTTAACATTCAGTGAATTAAATTATTGCTATACAATTTTTATGTGTATGGTTCCCCTTTCATATGTACAATGTATAATATGTATGATATATTCCCTTTCAAATGTACAATGTATAATATGTATGATATATCCCTTTCAAATGCCCCGCAGCTATGTTGCTAAAATTCCAACATGGACATTTTCGGAACATAGATGAATGTCCCGAAAAAAACACAATAAACAGATAATGTACAAATAAACTGCTTAAAGCTAACATGAAAAGAAGTAATTTACAATAATTAAGACATTGATAATTTCCTTTGTGCTGTAATTCGAAGTATCTTCACATTATCTTTTTTTTAAGTGTCCAGCACGACTGGTGTTTGTTTGTGTGGGGTGTAAGTTGCACAAGAAAAGAAAAAAATGCACTTTTTGCTCTTCGTTTTCGGAAGTAGTTTCACTATAGTCTGCTGTTCCTACTTTCCCGAAAACTGGTATCTTGGGCTCTTTTTCACTGTTGCACTGATTCACTTCCACTAGCCCTTAGTTGTTGTTGTTGTTGGCTTGTTTTTAGACGCTACTGCTCCACCAAAGGTGAGCTACTGCGTCTCAGGAAAACGGTTAGCAGCAGTGATATCAGGCGCCGTATTTAAAATGAGGAGTGGGGACACCATCGTCTACAACTTCATTTTAGTGCGTGTGATGAATCTAAATAAAGCCCTACAAAGATGTCCGGAGAATGGCAGGAGAATCGAAGGTAAATGGTATGGTCCCATAATACCCATGTCGTGTAAATTGGCAAAAAGAGCAGCCGTAGCGGCCTGGTGACGGGGGCACTCAAAAAAAAGGTGATTAACATCACCCCGATGACCACAGGTGCAGAGGTCCGTATCTCGGAGACCGATACGAAAGAGATACGCAGGAGTCAAAGCCACATGAAATAGAAGGCGAAAGTAAGACGAGAACGCTCGATTAGGTAGTCTTGGATAACTAGATAAAAATGTAGTTAGATGATCTGCAGTTGTATGCGGCATCTGTCCCATATCGGGCACCACCCGTAATAGATGTCTTACAATGTCCGATGGAGGCGTCCGTAACTGGTCACAGGTCGTCCGGTTCTTCGTCGCGTCCCGCGCAGCTGCATCCACACATTCGTTACCCGGGATTCCTACGTGGCTCGGTATCCAGGTTAGAAATAGGTGTACCGTCCCCGGTAAAGTATGCAGGAGATTCCGGATAAGCACTTCATATATAGGAACCTTGGGCCACCGGACCGGGCATTGCAGAACCGTTAAAAGACTGCGGCAGTCAGTAAATACAATACAGTGTGGTACTAAATGACCATGTAGGTACTTCAGTGCCCTATAGAGTGCAATAGACTCCGCCGTATAAATAGTAGTAGCGTCGTCCAGTCGCCATGTAAAAGTTTCGGACGTTGTGTCAACATAGATCGCCGCACTAGTGCCTTCCGGGGTTTTGGAGCCGTCTGTGAAGATTAGGAGTGGGGAATCGTCCTTCCAAGCGATCTTCCGGTCCTCGCGGTACGCGTGCCATAATGTCTTATAATCTGAAATCGGAATATGGAATGTTCGGGTGTCAACTTGTACATAGTCCGGGAGTGTGTGGGCCGGGATGTCCAGCAGATACGCCGGGTATACCGGCGTGCTATAATATTGTGTGCGTTGTCGGAATAAGGCAAGAGCGCGTATCAGTGGTAAAGGTAAATGCGCCACCCCTTCGGGTTTGGCGCATAGTATTTCGTATAGACGGGTAAGTTTAGGTAACAATGGGGAATGAGAATGAGTTAGTAGGTCAGCCATAAAGTGTATGCTGAGTGCAAATAGCCGCTGTTCCAAATGATATCGCGGGAAATGTCTTTGCGAGAGGTATTTAGCCGGTTTACCCGGAATGTGAAAGATGATGTTATACAGTTGGTAGAAAAAGGTGTCCAGCGTCCTTCTAGTTCCACCCGATAATGGCGGTACAAGAAGTTGTCCGTATTCCAATCTAGCGTGTATCAGTGGTGGTATCAGTCGGAGTAGTAAGAGAGGATGCATGCCCCAATGCCGGGCCGCACAGGCTCTGAAGAGATTTTTGATACGATTCAAGGCAGTCACAAGAAATTTGAAATGTAATAAGGTGGAGAGATTATGTTGCAGATGAAGGCCTAGATATTTCACCGTCGGTGTCGGGCTTAGATCGTGGTCCAGTATGTGGAGTACAAATGGTGAAGGTCTAGTGGATCTACGGAAATGCTGGAATCTCGTTTTCCGGATGTTAACCCGCATGCCCAAGGATTCCAAAAAGCGTATAACACGTAGGCAGTCTAGTTCAAAGAGTCGAAAGTCGCCCCCGGAATTCGGTTGAATCGGTGTGTATATCACCAGGTCGTCCGCATATTGTACCACACGCGCAGTGATTGTCACTTCGGATCGGATATCTCCAATGTATAACGAGTATAACAAAGGACTTAGTGTTGAACCCTGTATCAAACCGCGAGATGTAGTACGTGTGTGGGGATTATGAAAATACGACGCGAGGTGGTAACGGCGATTGTAAAAAAGGCCATAAAGTAACGCACATATACGAGATGGAATGGAATATTTACGGAGACGGTCTATAAGCATCGGCAGAAGGACATGGTCATACGCTGCAGACAAATCAAGGAAAAGTGCAAGCACCTGTCGGTGTGTGTGAAAGGCTATATTAATGTCGGTAAGAAGAATGTATAACGGGAATGTGGTGCCATGGCCCTTTCGAAATCCATATTGTGTGGCGGGCCATAAGTTATAGCGTTCCAAGTAAAAGCTTAAACGGTCATGTAGTAATTTTTCAAAGGTTTTGCGTAGAGTAGGGAGCATGCCAATGGGGCGATAGTCTGCAGCGGTCAGTCCCGCGCTACCCGGTTTTAAGATTGGATAGATAATTACCTCGCGCCAAGACAGTGGTAGTACCCCCGTACGAAGGATGGAAGTAAAGGCATTCGCAAGCAAAGTGTACCATGTGGTGGGCAAAGCCTTCAAATGTCGATACGTAATATCGTCAAGTCCCGGGGTAGATTTATCTGATCTTCCAATCACGACACTGCGGACATCAGTTCCGGTAATCGGTCGAAATAATGGGTCGGATATATTGGTATCAACCGGAAGAGATAAGGGGGGATCCAGGGCTGAGTCAGGTGCGACATGTCTCAAGAATTCCATCTGCAGTCGTGGATTTCCCGATATCGGTGCCGGTGCTGATTGTCTGGCTTTCGTAAACCACGCAAGACGTTTCCAAACCTGGACTGTAGGGGTACGGGTAGTAGTCGAATTACAGAAGGTGGCCCAAGCTGCACGTTTAATCTGGCGGAACCGGCGGTGAACGTGTGCTTCTTTAGCTCGCACTAGTAAGAAGGTCTCCCTAGTTCGTTCCCGATGATATTGAGCATAAAGCCGACGTTTCTCCGCCACTAGTCGGGCGCATTCTGGGGTCCACCAAGGCGGCCTTGGAATTCTGCGTGGACGTCGAGGTGTTTTAGGATGGAAGTGATCGAGATATCCGGTAAGGGTATTCTCCAGGTGTTCATAAGTGGCATCGGTGTCATGGAGTAGTCGGGTAACGTGTTGTAGGTGTACCTGAAATTGATGTGGCGCAAAGTCACCTGTTCGGAGAAGTCGTCTGTCCGGCGGTATCACTGCTGTGGTACTAGCGGTGTAAAGAATCAACGGGTAGTGGTCGCTACCCATGGTGTATTCAAGGCGGGATACCCGTAGTTTTTGTGTCACGTCAGGCGTAGCGAATATAATGTCCGGCGAGGAATCAAGCTGTTGTAGCGATCCCTGCCGAGTAGTAAAATGTTGCGTAAGGATCTGCCAGCTATGTTTAGTCGCCAGTTGTCCTAATGGTACGCATCGCCTTCTTTGCGGTGTTAAAGTCGCGAAATGTCCAATATTGAAGTCGCCTACAAGTAAGTATTTGGAATCACGGGGGTTAAGAAATCTCTCCCACTCTCGTAGTGTGAATCGAGCGCCCGATGTATAAACACCGACGACAGTGAGATCCCCCAGCACGACTCGAACCGCCTCGAGGTGCGGTGGGAACCGAATGCCCGTCCTCCAATTATATACGCACAAGTTGTCTGCGACACAAATAGCCACACCCCCACCCGGAGATTGTCTGTCCGTTCTATAAATGTTGTAACCTGGGAGTCGAAATGCCTGCCCTTCCCGTAACCAGGTTTCCACGATAATCACAACCCAGGGACGGACCCGGGCTAAATATGTTTGGAGTTCCGCCTTCTTTGAAGTCACACTACGCGCATTCCAGTAGTAAACGATTGGCTGCCCTTCCATACGTTAAGACGCTTAGGTTTATAAATGCAGCTGATGCTGCAGCCCCTGGAGGGTGTGTAAAACGTAGTCCGGTGCCATCATGCACAATTTTACAAAGAGTGTCCTGAGTTGCATACTGACCCCGGGCATCCCCGTGGGCTCACGTGTCTGTGGTGTAAGCTGTGCTCCTCCCGGAGCTAATACATTGTCACCCCTACCCATGTCAGCAAACCATGTTGTCGGGTTCTCCCGAGGTAAAGTCGAAGGCGTGGGTCTCCCACCACCATCTCTCCCCAGCTCGTATGCGTCCCTGTTCCTACTAGTAGCCGCCGGCGCCCCCTCGGGCCACCTGCCGTGTGGTGCCCAGCGCTCCTGTACCCACTCCGGGGTCGTAGGAGTACTAGACGCCATACATTTACGTTTATTAGAGCCATTAGCCCCTGTACGCCCCAGTCCCTGTGGCGCCACCATGGCACCCGGTACGGGAGTTGTCACCTGTGGTATAGTGGGCGAAAGTTCCCCGGTATGTGTCCTAGGTGATGGAACACTAGGTGTACGTAGAGCCTCGGCATAGGATATTCGGCCTGTCGCCATTTGGCGTGCTTCATACCGTGACACTGGTAGCGACGCAATGGTCTGCGTTATTTGTGTTTCCAAGTGAAATGCCGGGCATTTCTCCGTCTCCGTGGGTAGGTGTTCCTGTTTGCAATTGATGCATCGCAATCTATCCGTAAGACATTCAGGTTGCGCATCCAAATGGTCTTGTCCACATTTGAGACAACGTGGTTTATTTTTACAAAATTTGGCCCTATGGTGGAATTTCCCACATTTAGTGCAAACGACTACCCGCGCATTGTATCGGTCCACCTGAAACCTTTGATAATAGAGATATATATGGGATGGTAAAGTTTGCGTGCGAAACGTGATTTTCAGTGAACGCGTAGGAATATATTGGGTTTCCCCATCTAACTGTGCTCGGCGATTAAATCGCATGATATGGTGCACTGGTATTTGTGCAGTCATGCTAAGATGATTGCGAATCTCGTCGAGATCCACACCTAGATCTATTCCCCGTACCACTCCTGATACAAAAAGGTTATAGGAAGGTATGTATGATCGGGTATCATGTATCGAATCAAAATCTGAATCTAAGAAATCATTCGCTCCCTGTGCCGAGGCAAAATGTACTTCAATTTGGTTAAACCCCGATTTGTTGCTATGCGTAACTCCTTTGGCGTGTAAGAACAGCCATTTACCGAGCTTTAAGGGGTGGAAATCCCTTATATTTTGGCTATTACCACGCACAAGCACAAAATAAGGTCCTGCATCCGTGTGCATGTATCTTAAAGGTGGCTGTGGTGGATTCGTAGCCGAAGCAACACGTGGTGCTATCACTTCCCCATTTGACTGGTGCTCCATCATGGGCACATTGGACGGGTGTAATTGTTCCGCACTTTGAATCTGAGATATTATCGGCGTGCTAGTGATCACCTCCGTCTCCATTCCTACACACGGCGTTTCACACAAAAGAGTCTCCTCTGCCGCCGCCATGGTACGGCTTGGCACCCCCTTGGGGGCTGTGCCCCTTTCTGTAACTCACAGATCCACGCACGAATACAAAGAGAAAAAAATCACACTTACCAAAAGACGACAGCCACACTCTAAATATACGAAAATCAAGAAAACTACAAGAAACTGCCCAATACAGGCGTAAAGCGGTGCACGTGCCAACCTGCACTTCAGGCGAATACACGCTCTAACGTGTATCCCCACCCCTCCCCACTGAAGTCGATATACACTATGCGCCTTGCTAACCTGCTACCGTGCCGTTCCTAAGACGAATGAGCCCTTAGTTTGCCTGTATTTCTAGGCCACTTCACACGCATATTGGATGCCTTGCTTATCGCTAATTACAAATGTTTAGCTAATTATGATGCTAAAGTGTCAGCCGTGGTTCCTGCTCTCTGAGGTGACATGAACAATACATCATAAGTGTAACAAACGAAAGAAAATTTTAATCACTTACAATGAACTTTCAAATTTAAGTTCATTAATTGTTTTTGTTGGATGTTAGAGACTTTATCACAACACATTAAATTTACTGTTTTACTACTTGACCGCTTCAGACATACAAATTATTGAAATGAGCACTTTTGCTTGGAATATCAAAATTAATTTACAAATTGCAAATATTAAATTCACATATTATTATTGTCTACAAAAATCTAAGTTATGGTATACGTAAATGACCGTAACTGTTCGCTTAAATTTCATCTTATTCGTGTTTTCCAATTCTTTTCACTCGCCCGTGGTAAATTTATTACGTTAACATAAAACGTAGACTGGTCAAAATGATCAATGGCATAATACATAAATATATAAATATACACAAAATATTCCTATTATATACATACAAATTATGAGAATTGTTTTTATGAAAGTTTATCGAGTTGGAACAACTTAGTTACGTTTTGAACGGCTTTAAAAGTTGCCGATGATAAGGACCCCAAATTTTGTTGTCATCTAAACCCTTTAACTGATAAGTGTGTGAACCAAACTGAGCTGTTATCTCCGCTGGCCCTCTGTACAGTATTCACATTTGATGATCTTCGTTGTTCCAGGCTGACGATGTCTTTTTCTTATTCTCATTATTCCTTAATAACGAAACCTTCAAAGTTTGTGTCCATTGCTTCTTGTGCCATTCTTTTTTTGTTATCGCTGATTTCTCATTTTTTTTTCTTTTCTTGCTATCTTAGCGCGCGGTCGTGGTCCTCTTGTCTGAGCCGCAAGCTGTTTGTCGGCTTTTAATACTTCTTGACACGGGGACTGGACCGGTTTTTCCTCCCCTGGCAAGCGGTCGGCGTGCATTTTATACAGGTTAAAGTGTTCCGACTTTTCGTTAATTGCTTGCGTGTGTACATAAAGTGTTTCTTCCCGATCGTCGCCTTCTATAATAGCTTTCTGTGGTTCCTGATTTGCATTGTTAATGCCGATCATAAATTCATTTTGTACTGTTATTGTTTCCGCAAAGAACTCTTCCTCAACGATTTGTCTTTCCTCGGCAGTGGGACCGCTGCGTTTGTTTAACTTTTCTTCGTCGAACGGTACTTTGATGGTTCCCTGCTCCAACGATATGCATTTCTCCTCAAAATATATAACAGCTCCCCAGGCATAAAAGCAATCTGCTCCAACAATTACACTTTGTTGAAGCCGTGGCACTATTAGAAAAATGACATTAAAGATTTTGTTTCCTAATTTAACGGAAAGCATGGCATGATGCTTTACTTGTTCTGCCCTTTTTGAAATTGCCACAGTACAATACACATTTTTGAAGGGTAACGACATTATTTTAATTTTTCTGTTTAGCAATTGTTGAAAATAATCTTCCGAGCACACAGAAGTATTTGATACAGTGTCTAATAGTACCGTTGTAGTGATATCCATTATGTCCATCGTAATTCTTGGCGATTCATTGTTCTGATTTCCTGAGCTCTTGTTGGCATTGTTGTGGTCCATGTCATTGTTGCATTTTTTAATAGAAGCAATGGGCCCTGAGTTTGACGGTTTTTTTCTGTCCGTGGTATTTAAGGTGTTTACCTGGCCCCTGCAAACACCTGTGCTTGGTTTCCCTGATTCTGATTGTTGCTGTTGCTAGGCTGTCCATCGTTTAATTCCGGGTTTGATCCCCATCTTCTCCCGATGCTTGTGTTCTCAATTACCTGTGAAGGTACCGGATTGTGTCTGCCTGAACCATTTGAATACCTCACGGTTTCCTGGGTGCACATTTCTATCGGTCGAGTTTCTGTCTCCATTGTTGCGGCTCTCTGGATAATAATGGCTCCGTCCTGAATAGTGAATGTTATTTATATTAGCTGTTCTTCCCTGTGGCCTTTGTTGTCTGTTGGGTTGGTACGGTTGCTGTCTCCTCTCATATCTTGGTGGCTGAAATCTATTCCTTGTCCTTGGTGACGTCGGGTGCCGTTCATGGTTGTATGGCGGGGCTCTTGTCCCGGTTCCCGAAAATGGGGGTGACTGGCGGCCATCTTGCGTGTAGCTGCTCCTCGGTGTGTGCCACATGGTGCTTGTGCTGGGCCTCTGGTCGAAAGCTGTGATGAGCTCTAGCATTTTGGAAATTTTTTGCGGTTGTACAACAATTAAACCGTTTCTGATTTGCGGATCAAAGTGGTTTATGAGTAGGGCAATTACTTCCGTGTCTGACAGTGGCGGCCCTATTTGTTTGCTCTTCTGCGCCAATTTTAGAACGTAGTCGATCAAGCTACCGTGAATTTCTGATTGTAGCGGCCATTGTTGAGCTGTAACCTTACTTTGTTGACTTCTGTTGGTCCCCAGTAACGAAGTAGGAAAGCTTGTTTGAATTCACTGTACGATAAAGAATCCCCCAACGTGAGACGCAGCCAGCTTAGTGCACGCCCTTTTAAATATTTACGCATAACAATTAACTTAATTTCGTCTGGAGTGGCTTTAAGTCGAAAATATTGCTCCAATTCGCTAATAGACTCTTTAGGGTGATCCCCTTTAACCTCATCAAATATTGGAGGTGATAACTCATTAAGCAAGTGTGAATTTAGATTACTGTTAGAATGAGAGCATGTGAACGAAGGTGTTACACTTCTAGCATGCACATCCTGGTTACATAAATTGTGTACATTGTTGGTGGCCTAACCCGGTAACAATGGAGTGCTGCCGGGGTCCGCCGATCTTTGGCATTCACTAAGTGAACTTGGATTTGCAGTAAGTTTTAGTTCTAATCGTTCTACATTATTCTTCAATTCAATCACGTCTTTGTCATGCACTGTATTCATTGTTTGGACCACATTTCTGAGTTCATTAATTTCAAATGAATTGGCTATTTGGGATGAATTTACAACTGTCTTAACCACTTTTAGTTCGGAATCTACCCTTGCTGCTAATGCCTGGTGGTTGTTTGCTAAGGTGTCTTTTACCTGCCCTAACTGGTTTTGCATGGCCTCGATCTGAGCTATTAATGTGTCTACCTGAGCAGTGACAAATTCTGACAAAGTGGCTATTTCGCCTTTATTTACAAGCAATTCTTGTTTTAATGTTACAACCTCTGATTTTATCTTTTTCTGCCCTAAACTGATCTGTTGTAACATTTCCTGTACATTATTTAATTGTTGATTGCTATTTGTTATGACTTTTTGTTTTAATTGTTGGCTATTTGCTATGAGTTTATCTTGTAACTGTTCCTGTAATTGTTGGCTATTTGCTGTGAGTTTATCTTGTAACTGTTCCTGTAATTGTTGGCAATTTTCTGTGAGTTTATCTTGTAACTGATCCTGCAATTGTTGACTATTTGCTGTGAGTTTATCTTGTAACTGATCCTGTAATTGTTGGCTACTTGCTGTGATTTTCTTTTCTAATTATTTGTTCGCATCACTCAGTGTTGATGTTAACAAAGACTGCAGCATATGCATTAAACTGACAGAGCTGTGTCCAGAATCTCCTACCATAATTGTGGCCTCTGCTGACGTGGTTTATGTTACAAAAGTATGTGGCTCAGGTAAAATGTGAATATTTTGCTGGCCCAGAGGTGGAGCACTGGCTTCTCCATCTGCATGTGTGTCAGCGTTGGATTTTTCAGCCATGGTTACAATTTTGTTGTTTCTGAGCAACATGCAATGTTAAATTTCAACAATTGAGCCTGATATAGTTTATAAATTATACTTTGGTACTTTACTCAGTGTAGACTTGAAAGTCTGGAAGTTCTGGAAGGTCTCGGTGCGTGGGTGGTGACTCCCTCGATGCTGGTGTGTGTGGACTACTTGACCACGTGGTGATGCCTCCTTTAGTGAAACCACGTCGGCACCATTTGTAGCGGGAAATGGTTGGTCGACTCTTGCAGCGTGCTGTTGTAGTATTTTTTTTCCTCGGCTAGTGATGCTCGTCGGTAGTTGAATACTCCATTCCTACCTAATTGCTAAATCTCTTTTATCTCAGGTTCTAGTGGGTGAGGCAAGTTAAAAATACACTGCAAGTTTTCCCTTTATAACTGATGTTTATTTCATTATACAAATAAATATGGGCGCCTAGCTTTTCCCATTTACTTTATCCCACCACTTGAATATTTATCAGGAGCCTATCTATCTTCACACGCATCCCCACCCTTATATGCACCCACGTGCATCTGTAGCACCTTGCGTTGGCGTGACTTCTTGTTGCGCTGAACTGGTAATATGTAAGAGTGCCCCCTCGGCAAAATCTGGTCTTATATAGGGCGGCTTACCCATGCCGTCTTCTACGTTTGAAAATGTAACGATGCTTCCCATTGGCCCGCAGGCCGCGTTACCCAAGCATGTATGAAAAAATAAGGTTTCAGAACCTTGCGCATCAGCGCCATCATGTAGCGTCGTACCACTCTGTGCCAGACACGGTCGTTATGAGTTCCAGGAATTCCCATTCAATTAGCTAGCGCGCCCGTTGCTTACAAATAGCTCTATACAAAGTTACATGTTGAATGTTTTAACATTCAGTGAATTAAAACTATTGCTATACAATATTTATGTGTATGGTTCCCCTTTCATATGTACAATGTATAATATGTATGATATATTCCCTTTCAACTGTACAATGTATAATATGTATGATATATCCCCTTTCAAATGTACATTGTATAATATGTATGATATATCCCCTTTCATGTCTATTGTGAACTATGGTACGGAATTATAAAATGGAGGTTTACACAAGTGCTGCGTATACATCCAGAAGATTCTGATGAAGAAAGAAGCTTAAGAAGATGGGGAAGGAAGCCGTTAGCTGTGGGCATAGGAGCAAATATTACTGACGGTCTCAACCCCAGATAAAGAGAAAAGACCCCTATGCTTATACTCTCTATCTAATGAAACAGCGATTAACATTATATAAGCCCAAATAAAACTGATAAAACCTCCAAGAGTAGCCTAACGATGTAACTAGATAAAACAATAAAGCTGAACATAACGTTATAGTATATATTAATACACAAGGATGGTTTATTTTAGATTGCTTCTATACACTCTAAACAGTCCGTCACCTATACATAGTTTATAATACACAGAAGTTCAATATTACTACAACATGTTAGAAATGGCTGCGGGCATAACAACACATGTATAAAGGAGAGAATATGTCTATAAAACATAACAGAACACCCCAAAGTACCCCAAATGCCTGTCCCAGTGTCCAAAATGGCTATAAAAGTAGTGAAAGTACTTATGTTGGTGCCGGAAATGCTTATAAGTGTTTAAAATTGCCTAGAAGTGCGCAAAATACCTGCGCCAATACACAAAATGCCTATAAAATTGACTAAAATACCTATGTCAATACCCGAATCACTCTGAATTACTCCCAATTAATACATGAATTACTCCTGAAATTACCCCAAACTCCTCGTGCTTATACCTCAATTACTCTCTAAATTACTCGAAAATACCTATGTTAATACCAGAATTATCCATGAAATTGTCCAAAATAACCGCGTTAGGACCTGAATTACCCACTAAATTAGCCCCAAAATACCTGTGTTAATATAAAAACTATCCATGTAATTACCCCAAAATACTGTTAATACCACAATTGCCCACGAAATTATCTAACATATCTGCGTTAATGTCTGAATTATCCCATAATTTGCCTCAAAGTATCTGTGTTAATACCAGAACTACCCTTAAAATTACCCCAATAATACATTCGAAATGTCATACCTCTGAACCAACAACACAAAAATACCTGTTCCAGTTTCCAAAATATCTTTGAAATACCTTAAATTCTGCTGCACGTGTTCCAAAGTATCCCAAAATCTTGTGCCAATACCCGATTCATGGTTTAAAAACCTTTAGATAGCTTCAAATGCTACAACCAGAACACTAAAAACTGTTTGCATAAGTGTTCAAACACCTTAAGACAACATACCATATCGTCAAATGTAGAATCAGACGACTGAAAAATTCAATGCCATATCCGGAATTTGAGCCACGGATCTCTCGGTCTCCGTCCGGTTGCTCTAACCACTGAGCTACCATTGCAACATGCGGATACGACATTAAATTCTCCAACTGATTCGCATTTTTTCTGATAAACCACAAGGAGGTCTCAAATTGTATTGAGATCTCATGCCCCATTGGCTACTTACAATTTTGTAAGTACTTTAAGTCCCGGGCTTTATAGTTATTAATTGTTCTTTCAGTCGTCTGATTCTACCTATCCAACCCTGTCCAACACACGGCTTGTGTGAAAGAACAATTAATTCCATTAATTGACCTAATAGAGGTTGAAACTATAAAGCCCGGGCTTAAAATACTTACAAGATTGTAAATCGCCATTGGGGTATGACATCTCAATACAATTAAGATCTCCTTGTGGTTTACCGCGAAAAATGCGAATCAGTTGGAGAATTTAATGTCGTGGCGGCATGTTGCCATGGTAGTTCAGTGGTTAGAGCAACTGGGTGGAGACCGGGAGATCCGTGGTTCAAATCCCGGCTGTGGCATTGAATGTTTCAGTCGTCTGATTCTACCACTCCAACCCTGTCCAACACACAGCTTGTGTGAAAGAACAATTAATTCCATACCGTCAAATGTTTCGAAATATTTAAAAACCTGTACCACTACGAGAAATAACTTCTTCATTTTCATAAATACCCCCAAAATACCTCACAGTGTTCCAGAACCTTGTGCCAACACTGTGGAAGTACCTTCTCCGGTTTCCAATATACCACTGAAATATCTGATATACACCTGCTAGGTATCCGAAATGTATCCAAAGGACTGTAAAAATGTGCTAGATGCATAAGGCACCTCTTCAAAATACCTTCAGAATACCGCTAAAATAACCTGAATGTACCCCGGAGTACTTCCCAGAAATAGCTATAGCTGCGCCAGTGCTCTGAGTAATTCCTAAATCTGCTCCACCCTGCGGAAAATACCCCATAATACCTTTTACCTCAAATTCCCTAGCATCTCTCTTCGTATTCCCTATCTCTCTCATATAAACGCACTATGTCTTTCAACATCATTTCACCTCATTTTCACTATTTATTCCCGTATAAACGCAATTTGGTGGCCCAGAATCCCTCTAACTATCCTACTCATAGTGTACCTCTCTCAGAACTAGATTGTACCCGAACAGAATTTACCCGTCAGTTTAGGTATTTTTCAAAACATACCCAGACCTATTTACTGGAACTTGAACATTCCCTTTAGGTACTTTAGCAGAAATGTATGTAGCACCTGCGACGAATATATAGTTAAGGTGAAACGCATGGAAACTGAAAAGAAAAGCTTAGCTGAGATAGATGCACTAGGAATCGATTAAGTTTTAATTGACTAACCTTAAAGCTTTTAATGTTGTTCACAGGGGAACATGTTTTATGAGAGAAACAGAAGGCTGAGAGGAAAATCAAGAAAAGCATGGAAAAGGAAGTGGCTTGTATTGATTTTGGCAACAATTTGTATCCCAATATCATTACAATTGACACTCTTAACCAAAGAACGGTAACTGTCTGTGTATTATGTCATCATCCATGGTTTGTCAAACAGGGAGGGTGCATTTTTCCTTTATCCTGAATGTGCTCCTAAAAAGGAAGTAAAGATGTACATTCTCAATGAAAGATACAATTTGTTAAAATTGCATACACACGACCTTGAAAAGTCTTGCAGTACTTATATGATTTATGATTTACGCAAAAGGAAAGCTACACCCTCACTCAATTCTTGCACAATATGGTTGCAAAAAAGAAAAGAAATGTACACCGAGAAGTCACCCTTCCAGTAAGAGGGCTAGGAGTTTATTAAGCAGACAACTCATGCAGAAGTCGCCAAAGACTGGATAGAATAATTTGGATCAGCACTGTAAAAACCATTCTGTAATAATATTAGAGTAGTGCATAAAATATGGGTATTTCTAGGACGGAATCCGAATTGAAGAATTTAATTCCATGTTTAAGATTCGAATCACGGTTCTTAGGCTTTCCATGTGAATGTTTTAGCACTGCATTAAGATGACGGGATTATGTATTCCACATTAGACCGTATCATTTGATTCATATAACCCGGGACAGCTTCAAGGCGAACTCAAATATTCCGAAATGTCATACATTTCCAACACATATCTGATGTTTCTCTTTCGCTAAAGGCTCAAATGTTTGCCGCTAAAGCAAGACTTGTTCTTTCTTCTAGATTCAAATTGGAATTAAGACTAAACAAGCTGAAAACACAACAAACACGAAATGGGTTATATCAGTCGCGCATTTCTGCCGTTTACCAAAGTAAAGTGTTTAAGGAGGTTCCTGAGGTACTAAATTCACTTTCCGTGTAATTACATCAGTTGTCTTTCCCTATTGCCCTAATGATAAACCAGGCAAGCTATTTCAGATGTTCTGCCATCCAACCCAAATACAGACTTGGTAATTGCAGCTATTGCAAAACAAGTATCGTATAGCAAAATGTTTTGACATGTAAATCTCGTGAAATCGTGTATCGTGCAACAATTTTAAAAGTATATATAAAGTTTCACCACGTAAACACCACTTCAAAACGTGATACTATTTTTTGTAATTTGCGGTATTTTCTTCATCTGTTTCTTTATTGTTTTCATTCTATTCGCTTGTGTACTTTTATATATTTCTGGCTGTTAGATCAAAAAGACCTGATGGCGTTTTTCAACAGACTACATATACAAAGAAATAAAACAAATTAATAAAAGAATAATGTAGAAAAATATCTATTTCTCGGCCCCATACGTGGAGTTACATGTTTCAGGGTTCTAATACGTATGTATAAGTTTGCCGTATTGTTTTAACAGGTAAGAGGGATCAACATTTAGGAAGGTTTTAATGCACCATCTATTGACATTATGCATTACTTATGATACTAACAATCTTGCGAATGCTTGTAGAATTGTGAATTTTGTTTAAGTTAGCTTGCACTTCAAATATAATTGAGATTTATTTCTATCTTGCAGGAATTCTTCATATCTGATTAGCCTCCAGTGTTCGTGCATAACATTAGTGCTTTGTATGACGTATAAATATAACTATGAGGATGTTAATATTTCGCTGGAATTACTTACTGCCAAGCACGAATTCTGAGCATTAAAAATCACTATTAACATTATATACAATGATTCATGAATGACGGAAATAGAATACGAAAGGGAGAATTTGGACTGTCCTGAAAGAAAAAATATTTTAAAAGAATATTCACCGTTTATCTCACACTTTAAAGTAATTCATATAGTAATGTTTAGAGCGATAAACTAAAATGCAGTGTGTTCTTGTTAATTGCCGCTTTAACTAAGTCGTGTGTGTGTGTAGCCCATTAGGCCGGAAGGCACCAACTCCTTGATTTGTGATAAGGTAACATCAGTGACGTATATACCGTACTGCAGTTAACTTATGTTATCAGCTGCAAAACTACTAATCGCTATTTTCTTCATACACGTTAATAAATCACAAGCCAGGGGTACAGGCTCAAAACTCCCACTTTGTATATTAAAACATAAACATTTATTTTCTGTTGTAAGTGGACAACAAAGGTTTAAAAATTGTAATTAAATCTTTGACAAAAATACTCAGAGCTCAATAACATCATATAACCTGCTCAGTATTTCTCAAAATCAGATCACAAACAACACCGCGAGGTTTTAACTCAAGTGAACTGAAAAATAATGCATCCCTTCCTAGAACAATACAAAGTAATACTAGTTAAGTTCATTATCATAAAACTTAATACAATATTTACATCGCCAGAGATGCCGAAGTTTTAAATCTGACACCAAGGTAAAAACAACTCCTCAATAAACCACCATGCAGGGGCCGTGAAGCTTTTCGTTTTTCACGTGCAAACACACACTAAGGGTTATTGGGTTATCTAATAGGTCACACTTTAAACATATAAAAACGTAATTACGTAGTCAAGAAGAGAAAGAGAACATCAAATAGAGGCTGAGTACATAAATTCATAACTCTGTAGGTTTGACGTGTGTGGAGGAATGCAGGGCCGAAGATAATAAAGTTTAAAGACGTAATTACAATCGTAACAAGTAGGACATAATATCTGTGTGTTTTAATAAAAAAAGGGAACATTTTCCTATTATATCTTCAAAGTTCGGGAGGCGGAGCTTGGTCGAGGTTAAAGTCGAGGGTATTGCTGAAGAGATGATGTAACCAGCCTTTACTAGGCTTTATGCTGGAATTTCACGGACTCTAAGGTTTACATATGGCTACGGAGCGGCAAAATCTGTAACACAGCTTAAAAACTTATATGGGTTATGTATCAGAAAATTAGCATGCAATGAACAAGTTTTAATCATAGGAAGCGATGCATTAACAATAAGAAAGTCTGAGGGATCATTTTGATACCTTTGCAATTTTTAACGACAATATCTGCTTTCATTGTGGTTCAACGGACCATAAATTTTATGACTTTTATTAGTTGATGTGAGTTTACTTTCTTTAAAATTGTGAGTTTATAAACTTAACATAAATGGATATACTGATGTCACTAGCTGGGATGTCTGAGGGATCAGAAAGATCTCTACAGCATTTTGCTCCGAAATACCATCTGTTTTCCCTAGTTATGAAGGTATGATACCATTATAGGCATGAACTACCAAGTATAACGCAACAATTAATACCTCTTTTTGATGCTTTGTAAGTGCGCCAACAGTTAACAAGAAGTAACGTTACAATTTTCTTTCGTTACAATGTTGATGCAAGTTCAGTTCATTGCGCAACTGCATAGAGGAAAGTTGTATGGAAGAGGACGAGGTGTAACCGATGAACAACTTCTGGAAGAATTGCTTCGAATAGATTAAATAATTAGGGTAAGTGTAATAACAATATTGATTATGAAACTGGGGGAGAAGACTGCATACCGCCAAATATGATGCAGCTAGTGACACAAGTTCTGCAGACAGTGTGGATTAAATAAGCATAAGGCTTTCTACATCTGACTCTCAGGTTGCACAACGATTTGGAAAGCGTGCCTTTATCTTTTCGCCGAGTTGCTAAAGTTCCTAGAGGTAGGGAGCCTCGTGAGTTTTCCGCTAAAAGAAGAACCCCTGATTTTCCATTGCCTGCTGTAGTATACTTTGAAGGAGAACCACCGCCTTGTGAAGTTCAAAAAAATCCATTGGCACCAGACGATACATTGAGGGACAACCATCACCATCACCAATTGAGCTACATGAACCTATCGTCACTGGCACCAGACGCCGCCTAGTTACATTATCAGTGGACTACGACGGGACTTCTAAGTGTGGCAGAGTGTGGTAAGTAATTCAACCAGGAAGACGCGGGGTGCAGAACGTGTTGCGTGAAACATCATGACCTACTTCCTATGCAAAAAGAAATATCAACGAAGGCAGTGTGCGTAGTGCTTGACGTCTTATATTCAGTGACACAATGATACGACACATCCAACAATGTACAGGGACTGAAGGACCCGCCAACTCAATGACAACATCTAGTCTATTTCTCTAAATGATCTAGATGCATTTATCTCCAAACTATATGCAAGGGATATATACAGGGGCGAAGGATTTTCCAGTCAATAATTTGTGGTCGTCATTTTGAGGCCCACCATTCTTCCCTCAAACAATGTCTAGACAGATTCAAAATCATTATGAGCTTCATGCGGTTTGATATGAGATCAACAAGATAAGCTTGCCCTTGCTTCGGCTATCTGGAATCCCCTTATTGATAATAACACTTATTGTATACTTGGAGAGAATCCCACAGTGGATGAGAACTTTTGCCGTCAAAGACAAAATACCCTTTCATTCAATATATTGCTAGCAAGCCTAACAAGTTTGTCACTAAATTTTGGCTGCTAGTTAGTGTAGGTTCGAAGTACATTGTGAACGGATATACCGGGTCAGACAATCAGCGTCCTGCAGATGAAGGTGTTGCTGAAAATGTAATGAGACTTATGCACGGGCATTTGGGTAAAGGAAGAAACATAACTTGTAACAGCCTTTTCACTTCACTAAAGCTCTGTGAAAATTTGCGGTCTAAATCTACCAGTCCTGTAGACACATTTAGAATAAATAGAATACAAGTATCAACTATATCAAAGATAGAAAATCGACAGCTTTATTCGACTTCTCTGTTCAGAAATGTTGGAGAGGATACAACCCTGACTGTGTACCAAGGAAAACAGAACAGAAATGTCTTCTAGTTGACCACATTGCACCCAACAATGCAGATCGGCGATAACTTAAAGAAAACTCCTAAGACAGTCCATTCTACAACCAGACCAAGCTCGGCCTCCACATGGTGGACTAGACCACCAAGTCCGGATCTTGTATTTGGCCAATGCATGCATTTTTAAATCTCCTTGATATATCAGGTGTAAATACTCGGGTGTTGTACGAAGAGGCAACTGGGCACAGAAAATTTATCCGAAGAACATTCATACTTGAACTATGTAATGATCTTTATGAAACTTTCACGGCTTCGTGAAAGGAATTAGGCAACCGATCAGTGAAGCACTCTCAGATTGATGTTGACCAGAATGCAGGCAATAAGCGAAGACATGATGGGTCAAAAACTCTTGCAAAGGAAATCCAACTGCAAACTTGTGTATAGAGTGCAACATGCCAGTGCGTGGTATGTGTGAAAGAAAGAAGTAAATATGGTGTGCAGCTTGTTACGAAGAGAGCCAAAGAAAATGAATCTGCATTATGGTGGTTTAATTTTCCAGATAATTGTCATAAATGAAATTCATTACCATAATTACATTAATATCCGAATTTGTATTCTGTTAGCAACGATGTTTTTAAAAAAAGTGCATAAATTTGTTTTGTTTTGTATAATTTTGCTCAGACAGTACATTAAAGCATAAATATTAAACGGACTCATTAAGAATATTTTTGGTTATTTTATGCAACGTAATTATAGTAGCTAAAGCATGCCAAAATTAGACATTCATTATGTTTTAACAGGAGTATCAAAATCATCCCTGTCAGTCATCATAAGTAGCATGATTCTTCACGCTTGCTAATGTTAAATATTGCATTAAAACAGTGCCAAGTGCAGTAATAGACGAAGGCTCTGTATTTCCTCTGGCGAGGAAACAAGGTCGCACAGTCTAAGTAGCTATGGATGCTCGCAGCGTATGACGTTCTATTTCCTGGTCTAAAAGCTGTGGTGTATTTCACAATAATGTCGTCCCAATAAAGGTAAAACAAAAAAAAATAGATGCCTTATAGATGAAGGTCTCTTATAACATACACTACCGTTTGTGAAAATTGCAACACCAAGAAAGAATTTCAAGAATAACTCCAAACTTGGTGGAAGTGTAGAAGAGTCTGCAAGCAATAAGTGGTTAGGTTTGCAGAGAGATGGTACACGTAAGCCGAGAAGAGCCCTCTCGTGTCTGTCCGACAAGGTCAGTGTTGCGCCCAGTGTAGCCAGTGCAGAGCTGTCAAACAAGGTGGAAACAATAACGTGAATGCCAGCATGCCTCGTCGACGTCATTGGAAGCCATATTGGCATGTGAGTGAGTTCGAACGGGGCGGAATGATCGGTCTCCGGGAAGCAGGTTTGTCATACCGTGACATTTCGGCTCGTACAGGGCATGCTGCTACGACAGTGATGCGTGTGTGGAAGCAGTGGATAGATGAAGGTCGTACGCAACGAAGAGCGGGTACTGGACCACGGAACATGACCATAGCACGGGATGACCGTCATCTTGTCCGCATGGCCATAACGGACCGTACAGCTACATCCACAATGCTGGCTCGACGCTGGAGCACTGCGACAGGTGAGACCGTGTCTGCATCAATGGTTCGTCGCCGTCTGCTCCAGGTTGGACAGGTTGCATGCATGCCATTACGTCGGCTTCCATTGTCCTGAAGCCACAAGCTCCTCCGACTGCAATGGGCACGTAAACATCGTCACTGGGGTGCTGAGTGGCAAAATGTAGTATTTTCGGACGAGTCCCGCTTCAACGTGTCCTACAGTGGTGGCCGCTTACGGGTCCGGCGGTACCGTGGTGAGCGCAAGCTGGAGGGCTGCATTGTTGAGCAGCATAGTGGACAAACACCAGGTGTGACGGTTTGGGGGGCTATTGGTTACAACAACCGATCTCGCCTCCCACGAATTGAGGGCACTTTGAACAGCAAGCGGTACCTAACGGTGGTTATAGAGCCTGAGGTACTGCCCCTGCTTCAGGCTTCTCCACAGGCCACATTTCAACAGCACAATGCCCGGCCACATATTGCGAGGAATGTAGAAGCCCATCACACATGTCTGGGATATGGTTGGTCGACTCCTGGTGCGTCACGGTCCTCCAGTAACCAGTGTCACGGATTTGTGTGCTCGAATACAAACTGCGTGGAGGAAAATCCCTCCGGAATTTATTCAGAACCTTCTTGATTAGCTCTTAGCAGCTCTAATTGCGGCGCATGAAGGCCACACCAAATACTGAAAATTGGGGCTCAAAGGTCATGTATAGGTTTGAAGGGTTTAACATTTGTTACTTGCCATGTACCTAAACTGTGGCATTAAGCTAATTCAATTCATGCGTTTCCTTCTTGGTATTGCAATTTTCACAAACGGCAGTGTATTTAAAATTGCCCTAGTTATAAGCGATGGCGAACCCAGCTGTGAATCCCAGTTGTGACTTGTGGGATCCGCGAAGGTATAAGAATGAACAGTATATGCAGTAGTTAGATGACACAACATAGAAATTACGTACAATGTACCAAAACATACAGAAACCACTAAACTTATCATAGAGAATAACAAGCCTCTTGGGGAGTAATAGGGCATATAGGGATCATGAACATAGTTAAGGAGCATCATTGTGAACAACAGTAAGAAAGAAGGAGGAAACAGCATGGAAATGACAGGTATGATGCCTGGAGGCACCGGTAGTCCTATAGCAAGTGATGACGAAAGCTGATTTGCAGTTAGTATAGGTAAATGTAATCGAAGAGGCGAGATGATTGCTATTAGATATGCGAGAGGTAATAATGGCTTTACAAAATAATAAAGTGCTATAGGAAAGTAGTTTAGTGCGGATTTAGCAAAATGAATGTGAGTGGTTATTTAAGTTTAAAAGGGGTAAAAAGTTTGCACAAAGTGGGAAAATGACAGTGTTTAATAAAACATACTCAAGACAATATATTGCTGCACTAATTAGCAAAAGACAAAGTTATCAGAAGCATATCTAGGTTCTGAGAAACGTGTGTACCTTCGCACTCATAAAGCTAATGACATGATAGACGGGATTGTGTTATATACCATACATGGAAGAAAATTGAGATTCAGCAGTCTCTCTCTGAGATTTATTTTGTGTGTGTAAACTACAGTTACTTTTAGTTTTTATCTGTAATGTGTAAAAAAAGGTATTGAAGTGAAAAGGAGAAAAAGAGAAACGCCTATATGTAAGTGAAAAAATTGCAACTACGTCGTAAATGTGGCAAAAAACAAACAAACAAACTGAATTTCGCATTACTCCCTAAGAGAAGTAGGTGAAAATTAGGTTACGCATTTCTGAAATGAACCACTACAGAACAAACGCGGTAAATGAATTGCTTTGAGAAGCTAAATCACAGGATGACAGTGCGTATACGCCCGCATTAAATTCGAAGTAAAGTTCCGTATTTCCTGCATTCATTTGGTAATAAAAACTGACGTTTTGTTATTATGGTGGTTTTTCTTCACACCCTACGCGTTACTTTTGCTATATCCAGAGTTTATCAACTTTAAAAGAACAACACAAATAAATGTTTGGGTCTACAAAATGCACAATGCAAGAAAACAACTTGGAGGCAAATTCTGTATAGTTCATTAATTGCCAGAAATTAGATGATTCACTGGCTTAACAACTTCAGAAAAACTTAACATTAGAATTATTGTGATGTTTATGACACTAGCATTAATGATTCAAACGTGTATAATCTGCAAACAGACAATTGCGTTTACGCTTTTAGAAAATGAAAGTACTTTTAGATCTTGCTTTGAATAACCAATAAAGTGTATAACTAATCTCAAAATTAACAAGCAGAATGTATGTGCAGATTTATATGGTTTAGGCAATACGTAAAAAAGAAATAACTGCAGTTCTACATGAGAAATTATATTTATAATAACACAAACAATAAATGCTCTAATCTGTCAAATCTCTTAACATTTTAACAATTTCCATAAAATTACAGTTAAACACGGCTTAAATTTATAATTCAATAACAAACCATAATAAATAAAATGTATTGCAATTCATTGAAATCTTTGAAGTTATGTGGAAAAGAAGCACTGCACATAAATGTATTTCTGAAAGCTACTTAGGTGTATAAATTTCCTGTGACCAATTTATTTTACTTCAGAACATCCAACACTTAGAACACTAATCACATCGCAAAATTCAAATATGCTCTGGTACTATATGCAGAATGGCCATGAACTATATCCTAATGTACAATGTAATTTACTCCGTTCTGGGGTCTTACTTTTATTAATAACCTAAATTTAAATAATAGTTTCTATTCGTTAAAAATTATGGTTTAAACCCCATTGAGACGATAAGCATTCATTGGTGACAATACAATACAGATAAACGAGGAAATCAACAAAACAAGGAAGAAACTTAAGTAAAGATGACTGTGAAAACAGTATTAGGGTTGCAAAAAAATCTCTTAAAAAGAAAATTCAAACCCACGTCAGTAGTTAAGATCCCGGATTATCCAATTGGATTAACGATAATCCTGCCGCTAGGTGGCGTTGGTGTCGCGTTAATCCCTCTTAATCCGCCTTAATCCGATGGATTAAGGTGGATTAGAGGGATTAGCGGGAAGTTTGAAAAGTTGCCACTAGCGGTAGGATTAGCGAAAATCCGCTTGGATAATCCGGGATCTTTTTTTTATTTTTATTTTTATTACACAGGATACAGAGAGAGATATACAATATATGTTATATATTCGGTAAAACGAGTACATACAAGAAGCATTAAAATACACATGTGGCTGATAGATAATAAAGCTATGAATACTGTGATAAGAAGTACAAAAACACATATGAATAAAGAAATGGATTAAAAAGAAATCACATTGATATATAGCACATATACACTGTTTATGTCTGAGATGCATTGTCACACATGTTTATGCACTCACGCACTAGGATAACTTTAAAAAATGTGGTGTGTTTGGGAGGTGGACGTTGGACGGTTATATCTTGATCTTCATCGCTGCTGCTGCTGCTGCTGTCTATGCGAAACTCGTGTCGACGACGGAGAGGTTGGGTGATGCAGGTGATGAGGAGGTGTGAGAAGTTGTCGCTGAGATGTTCGTCGGGAGTGGGAATGTGGATGGGAATGATGAAGTCTGTGTCGAAGCTGATGGCATGACAACCTGAAGCGGTGACTTGGTTGCAGAGTGCGGATTTTGCGTTGTTGTTGATGTAGATGCTGCAGGTGGAATCTTGTAGGAAGAGGTTAATTTTGTTAGGAGCACAGTTGACGTGGATAACATCGGCATGATCTATGAATAGTTTGATGGTGACGGTCTTGACGTCACCGAAGAAGGTGGTACAGGTGGAGATGATGCGGAAATTGGAGGGAAATTGACCATTGGTGGAGAGACTGGGATTGAAGAGAAGTTTGAGGGTGAGGTTGTTGCCGACGAAAATGGGGTCGGTTTCGCAGGCCATTATGCGGAGGTGAATTGTACGACGTAACGTTTGAATCCACTGCGGAGTTTTTCTTCGCCTTTGTAGATGATGCAGAAAGGGTTTTTATTTAGGTTTTGGATGAGTTCGGGGGAGGCTTTTCCAAATCTGGAAGGGAGGAAAACCTCGGTATCGTCGTCTAGTTTGACGACGGTTTTGGCTCCGTATACGGTTTCGACTGATTTGACACTCTGCACACGGTATGGTACGTTTTCACGTAGGGATGAGACGCTGAGTATGTCGCAGGTGTTGGATAATTCTTCAAGTTGGCGAATGGCGTCCATTGTGGCAGAAGCGGCAGTGTTTAACAAACGGAGCTGGGCCGTCGAAATGGATGCGTTGTGTTGGTAGGTTGTAATGCTTGGTGCACCTTCGGTAGGGAGCACAAACTTCCTTTGCGTCGATGGAAAGCTGATGCCAAACGATGTTTACGTCGAATGGAGGGTAACGAGTGAAGATGGTGTTACCGTTTTGCAGGATCACTTGACGTTCTTGGGGCAGGAGCACCTGAAGGCGTTTTCCGTTTTCGAGGTACTTGAACATTACGGTGAAGCACCCGCAGGTCATGAGTTGTTTCTGCCGGCGTATTTGCGGAGGAACTCTTGGATCTGCTGGTTGAGTTGAGCAAGGTCTTCGTAGAAGCCCTGGTAGCACCGCTGGCACAGGTGCGTGAGACGATAACGGAGTTGGCAGCTACACGTTGGATGGAAGCAGAAGGAGCAGTGAAGAACCGCACAGGGGTCTGCTGACATGTCACGACGACAGCTGAGCACGGACTGCGTGCTAAACGTGGAGGGGTATGCTTATTTGAAGGTTGCATGCGCAGGAACTGTGTGGTGGGGATGTTAATCGGTAGGAAGCGATAATGAGTGTGGGAAAGGAAGTGGGTATGGATATAGCAGGAAACGGGACATCCGTAGGAAGTGCTTGGGTTGTTAATTGGCAGGAAGGGAGATATGGAAAACCCCGACATCCTGAGGAAGCGATAATGAGTGTGGGAAAGGGAAGCGGGCATCCGCAGGATATGTTGAACGGTTGGAAAACCGCATCCGCAGGAAGCGATAATGGGAGGATTTGAAATGGAAGGAAATAACGGTTGACTGGAAAAAAAAAACCAAGCTCACCACCAAACGTTGCTTTTGCTGTAAGCAATTTTTTCTTGGTGTTCTTCTTCTTCTTCTTCTTGCACAATAGTTTTGTTCTGATGGACGCTGAACTTCCACTTGCCGTGTATAAGATCGGGTAGAATATAGGTTGGAACATTGCCCAAATGTACGGTTAAGCATCTGCCGAAGCACATGCGGTCTTGGTGTATCATTTCCTGCATGTTAGCTACAGAAATGTACTGTTGTTCGAAAAAGATTATGTATAAACCTCTTGTGGCAACAAATTGGAAGCATTGTTGGGACGAATGGTGCTCTTCTTCTTTACGATTTGTGTTGCACGAAGGCCACAA
Source organism: Deroplatys truncata (assembly GCA_030765065.1). NCBI lineage: Eukaryota > Metazoa > Arthropoda > Insecta > Mantodea > Mantidae > Deroplatys > Deroplatys truncata. Next base: position 520,628,545 of record CM060990.1, on the reverse strand, counting down.
ATGCGTTTTGAAATGGATATCGTTGAAACTGATGTTGGAGAACACGAAATGAATTTGGCTCTCGCAGCTGTGAACTTTGACGGACACAAGTTTGTCGTCGTAGGAATGATCGATGAAACGGAGTGCATAAGGAGCATTTTTCTTAGGATGCCCCTCTGCTTCGTAATTTTTAAACACCTTGGTTCCCTCGCAGTACACGGAGACGTAGTTTCTGTATCCCATGCTGGAGGTGCTTATGGGTTGGTGGTTGCGAGGCGACTGACGGTTATGGTTGAGAGATGTTTTGGATGAGGAGAGGTTTAAGGAAATGTTCTATTTCCAGGAAGGTTCGAAAAGTAGCGCACCGGATATACTTGGTGAACTGGGTAAAGTTTGTGGAATCGAAAGGTGCGTTGGAAGCATGAAGGAGGTACTTGCGGTAGGCTAATATTTGATTTTGCACGTCCATTTCTTCTTTCCTCTTGTGATAGAGGATGTCGGTAATGATTCGTTGCAAGCTTTCCAGTGCGTCCCATTCTTGCGGGGTGAGGGAGATGCTGTTGCCTTGCAGATCTTTGAAGACGATGTTTAGCTTTCCGAAAGCGCAGCTGAAGAGGATCGAAATGCGTTCGCAGAACTGATACTCTTGCAGCCGTCCCTCGGAGTGGTGAAGGTTGCGATGGATGATAGACTTTGTCTCGGCGAGAGTGTTCCATTCTGTGGAGCTGAGGACGACGGCGTTGCGTTTTCCACATTTTGCAATGGTGACCACAAGCTGGTGTGGCGGGGTGGGAGAAAAGCCGACGCACACGAACTTGGTTTGTTGTGGGTTAAGAAAGTAAATATCAGAAAGGGGTCCGATGAAGGGAAGTTGCTTGGGCGGGTGTTCTTGCGGTTCTTCGGGATGTTCCTGGAGGATGGTAAGTTGCCTCTTGGCTGATGGCGATTGCTGCGGCGTTTGTAGCCCCAGGGCACTGAAACGAGAGAGAGACGAGCGTGTTAGAGCATTGTAAGATGGGATGAAGCGGAAACGAAAAGCGCAAGAGAAGGAGTTTACTTACCTGGGCGGTGTGTGTGCGGTTTCCATGTTTCACTGCGAATAAGGCCGGCGGCACGCGTATGGCGCTTTATAGCAGCGGGAGCGAGTTCTGAAAGCACACGAGAGAGAATGAGCACCAGAGACTATGGAGTGAAATGAGGTGGTGTACAGAAAGTTCGTTACCTGCAACGGTTGACACGACTGTAGAGCGCCGGAACATTTGGGGAGACATGCGTCTTTGTAGGTGTTTTGAATGACGGTATCGTTGTGGTTATAATCGCTGATGTGAAACTTGGAAAAGAACGCGTTTTTGGGAAAGCCGGAGCAGCGGTGGGTGAGATAATCGATGACGTAATGCCCGCACGTGGTGCTATCATACCCTTGCAACCTTCTGGCATTGTGCGACCATCGGTTACCGCAGCAGCCGTTGAGAAACTTTAGAAAATGAGGCGATAGGGGTGCTAGAACGTAGCTGTCGAAATACTCTCCGTGACCGCTCTGTGCGACAAAGATGCAAACCCAGTGCTTGCCTGGCAGGGTGATGGGATCGGTGTTAACGACTAAGGCAAATGGAAGCTTACGATGGGTGTTTACTGCGGGTAGCGTATCGCAGGCGAAAACGCCTAAAAAGTGAGGGCGCGTTGAGGGGCAGGTGGATAGAAAGCGGTCTATTTGAAGGGAGTTCATGATATGAGGATGGACCTATTGGCGTCGATTTGGAGGGTGCGATGTATTTCCGCCAGTACGAGAAGAACGACTGGTTCTGTCAGCTGTTTGGCAAAACCGACTCTTATAGACACGGAGCCGTGGCGCTGACCGGAGATGTAAGATTCGTTTGCGCTCATGTCGGCAGTGAGGTCGAAAGCCATGACGGTGTAACCGTGGGCGTAGGACTGTCTGGAGATGGAGTGCCCCTCGTCTTTGAAATGAATGCCGAGACCGTCTTGAAGGGTTTGAAAGCATTGCATGTAGTGACCCTTATCAAAGTCGGGTTGAAGGGGTTGAGAGGGTACGGGTTGACCGTTGACGTAGAGTTGAAATGTGTTCATGTGGAAATGTTGGAAATTGAAGGGGTTTTTGGTGACGTCGCCAGTGTAGGCCTTGTCGGAGACCATGGCGACCACCACCCTTCTGGGAATTTGGCCTGTGAAGACGTCGCTAAAGGTCATTGCGCTAGTGTCTTTGGGAATGCTGAGGGCGTGAAAGCTCACATCCTTGAGATGGTACTTTGCGTTGCTCTTTGCAAGCGCAACCTGATGAGCAAGCTTGATGGTGGGCGAGGGTCTAACGGTTTTTAGATGTAGCGTGGCGGACTGAATCTCGGCGTAACCTTTGAAGGTGGTCTTGTCGGAAAACAAATGAAATTGGGTGGAGGAAGGGGTGAGCTTTATGGTGACGCTGACGTTGTTGAGCAGCAATGATTCCTGCCTAAATAGGGCGTTTGATAGGTGCGCCATGAGCTGGACGACCTTGCTGGTAGTGGTGAACCCCTTGCGATACAAGAACCCTGCGTTTGCGGCGAACGTGTCCATGATACTCGCCGTGTCTTTCATCCAGAGAGCGGACTGTAGCTTGGAGTTCATGGCATCTTCCGAATAATTGAGAAGAGTCTCGAGGTACGTTCTGTAGGGGTATCTTGCCTGTGGCATGGAGACGATGACGCTATTGAGCGATACCTCCACTTGTTGAAACAGGGAATTTAGCGCATTGTTGACGAAAGTGACGTTATCCTCGGCTTTGAGAGCCGCTCCATCGGCATCGAGGATGCGAACGAAGAGTTCGAGGACGACGTAAGTCATGTCGAGGTATTCGTCCGCATTTCCAGAATAATGAAAAGTGATGGGAGCATTCCTCATGATGGTGTTTTGCGGGTTTAGGGATACGAACCGAGACTCCTCCACGTTCATCTGAACGGGAAGGTCTTTGAAGAGGTCGAGTTCGGAACTCATGTGGATGACTGCTTCGGACATTATGAGAACACGTCTTGAACCTTTCGCCTGCCGCGTTTCAGCTTCGACTGCTTCGGCTTGGAGAGTTTCGCGCGTTTTATTGCCTTGAGCCGTCTCATGCCCGATCCTATGATCGAATCGATTTTTTCGTCTGCCTTGCGTTTGAGATTCGATCCTGCCTCCTTAAGCCTGAGCTTGAGAGCTTCCTTAGGAGGTCTTCCTCTGGTGGCCACGTCGGAAAGCACGTGCGCGCCCACTTTGAGCGCCTCTTTGCCGACCGCCTTAGCGCCGCTTTTTAAGAAGGGTAGAACGGTTCTGAAAAGGCCTCCGAGCGCAGAAAACAGACCGCTTCCTCGCTGGTAGCGCTTACCGCGATAGAGAGCGAAATCCCGATGGTCTAGAGCGCCACCGGCTTGATTGAGATAGTATTGCGTGACGGTGTGCACGTCCATTACTGTTGTTTTGGTCTGAAAGTGAGAACTATAGTGGAGGATAATCCGTCGGCAAATGGGAGAAGATCGCCATAACCGTTCCTTAAATCTATGTTGACTGTTTTGAAGTCTTGTGTTATGAGCGGTACCCAGTTGAGAGGAAAGAAGGACTTTTCGTCGGACATGTACGTGTTGTTGCTTTTTTCGTATTCCACCGCCACGCTCTCTATCACTTGGACAAATGTGTCGCCCACCACTTGCGGCGCCACCAGATTACAGTAGATGAACATTTCGTAAGGGAATCCCATGTACGGGTCTACGGGGTGTTTTGGGGCTTTCTGCAGGATGATGTTGGTGTAGGGTTCGAAACCCAGCATCTTGGCCATGGCTGGCGACAGCAGCAAGCTGTGAATGCGATGAAGCGGTGCGGTTTCAGCGGGGCGCTCGGAATCGGGAGTTGCGGCGGTCTCCGAAGAGGGTGGCTGTGCGCCTTCGGCCGTTGGTGTGGAAGGAGCGGTAGGCTCTGGTTTAGGCTGCGGTGCAGAAGCGGATGGGGGTTGCGAGGCGGTTGCTGGTTTGGGAGAGCCCGGCGGCTTTGGCGGATGGTGATTGCCGCTGGGTCTGGGCCTTGGTGGCGGTGGTTTCGGGGTTCTGGATGGTTTCAGTTTGCCCGGTGCGTCGCCCATCATCGCTTCGCTGAGAACCGTGGTCTTTGCGACGCGGACGACGTTCTCTACGAAACCGTCAAAAGGAATGTCGGGAAGTTGCTGCACATGCGTGCCTGCAGCGTTAACGCTCACCGTTCTGTTGTGGTCGTTGTATAGAAAAAAGTTTTCCACGTGCAAATTCTGCTCGATCACGGCGTTGGTTCGGCTGACGAGGTCTTTGGGGTCGTGCACGATGCCCGGGGGCATTTGCAAGCTAAATTTGGAATGCGTGGGCAGGCGCGTCATGGTGTACTTGGTGCCGATGAGCTGCGCGTCGCCTTCAGAAACGTTGTAGAATTTCACGGGGTACCTCACCTTTTGCAGGGCCACTTCCCACTCTCCCTGCATCACGATTCGCTCTGGCAATATGTTGGAAAATTTGGAAGTGGTGTTGTCGGTAAAGTGATCCATGGAAGCGTTGCTCACGAGCGTGAGCGAGAAGGGTTCGGTCTTGATCATATCGAAGCGATCGTCGAAGCCTGAACCCACGAGTTAAATTTGGAAGGATATCCCTTCCACTTGACCAAAAGTTGTTTGTTTCGCCCGCGCCCCTTGGTTTGCAGGACGCGATCGATTTTGAAAGTTTGAGGAAGCTCGACCTTTTGCAACTCTTGGGTGTAAAAGTTGCCGTCTATGTCCTCTCCGGCGAGATCCTTGAGCTTATATACCACCGGCCGACCGCGCACGACCTTGTGTATCTCGAAGATTTCGTCTGTCTAGTTCTGCTCGTATCCCTTGTCGAATTTCATTTTCTCCTTGGATATGCGCACGTGATCTCCGACAGAGTATTTGGGTGGCGCTTTACGCGGAAGGCGCTTGTCGTCGTAAAGATTGTGGTACACTTGCACGATGTTCGTATCGTTTACGTTCTTGGGTGCCATTTTGATGGACCTGTGATACGAACTGTTGTACGACTGCAGCAGTGCCGGAAGCACCTCCACGTATCTGTAGCGGTTCGTGTGTGTGAAATATTTCCACATCTTCGCCTTGAGAGTGCGGTTGAAGCGTTCGACGACGCTGGCTTTGACATTATTTTTTGTGGTGTAATGAAGCACGCCGTGTTGGTTAAGAAGGTCGCGAAAGGTTTTGTTGGTAAACTCTGTTCCCTTGTCGGTCTGCAGAACGCGGGGAACGCGCTCGGAGAATATGGAGCGAAACGCCTGCGCCACCTCGGCGCCCAGCTTCGATTTCAGAGGTACGGCCCAAGCATACTTGGAGAAGACGTCGATGACGATGAGAATGTACGCGTAAGGTTTGTTATGCTCCTTGATGCTGTTCATGACGTTGAGATCCGCCTCCCAAAGATCGTTGATGTTGGTGACGTGGTAGTATCGAGTCGGGAATCGCTTCCGCACCTGTTTGTGCAGCGTGTAACTGTCCTGGGTTCGAAGAAACGATTGGACGTTCGCCTTCGATATCCCCGTGGCCTTTCGCAGTGCATTTACCGAGCCGAAGCCGGCTGGGTGTTCCGGTTTTGCATAATAGCGCCTTATCGTCTTCCATTCCTTCATCGCTTACTTGTAAAGAGGATCCCAGTTTCGCATGCGAAGGTTATAGCTGGGCCTGCTCGGTTTCCTCTTGGGTGAGGCAGCAGGCGGTCTTTTCTTTTTGGGCGAGAAAGGGTTAGCTTTTACGGATCGCGATGGCCCCGACTTCTCCTTCTTTACGTGCACCTCCTCCAGAAGGTGAACGTCGTCCTCGTCGTCGTCGTCGCTTTCGCGAAGGTAGGGTTTTCTCACTTGTGAAACGAGATCGAGATAGTTTCCCAATTTATATTTCATTAACCGCCACTTTTGGTCTGCAGATATTTCTTTTTTGCGCTGAAGGTCCTGCATCTCTTTGGCCAGCTTAGCTATGGTTTTGTCGATGAGGTGAAGCTTTTCTACGGTTTTCGGCTGCGGAGCCACGACGATCTGCCTGCCGAGTTTCATCCTGTAAGTTTCGACACGAGCGCGCCGCCCAGAGAAGCCAGAATGGGTAGAAGAAACGCCGGTAAAAATCCTCCTTTCTGAATCAAAATTTTCTTCTTCTTCTTCAACGGCACCTTCCTGTCGATTAACTTCCTCCAAGCCGTTTTATGCCTTTTTAAGCGATTCACGCATCTGGTGGGTAGTTGCACGTGACCTCTGCACACGTTGAGCATGCATTCGCAAATGGCCTTTACGAGATCTCCGTTCGCGTTTTTCAACACCTTCTTGCGCACGGCAGGTTTCGCCTTGGCCAGCACCGTCAGATTTCCGTGCTGCCTGGCTATGCGCGCGCTGCTCAATTTGGCAATGCTCGTCTTACCCCGAACCATGTTTGCGCGGTAATGACGTTGGCGTCGAAAGGCGCGCTTTATTTAAAAACGAAAACCTCGCTCATCGGCGCTCGTTGGGAACGAAATACGAGAGCGTTTCGCCCGGTAGGACGCCCGTTCGATACCTGTAACGGTCGGGCGTGTATTGCGTGCAGTCGAGCACCAGATACCCGTGCGGTTGTTCGGTGGCCTTTTCGAAGGCCTCCAGCAGAAACTTCGAGTTCCTCGGTTCGATCTGTTGGCACAGCCTCTCTATTTGCATCTTATCCCTGTTGTTCTTGAATGCCACGATGTAGTTTGCGTTGAGAGATATCGTTCGAAATTTCTGGCCCTGCGGGAACACGTTCTGCAGGATGTACACGATTCCGAAGCGCTTGTGGTGCGAGTCTCTGGTGAAAAAGTTGGACACGTTCGAACCCCCACCCTCGAACATGAGATCGTCGAGGACGACGAGGTAATCTTCGCCCACGGAACTCAGCTCGGGCACGCCGGCGTGGGTCTCGCACTCTAGCGGTAGGGTTTCGAGTTTCGGCGAATACTCCGGCGGGTGGCACCACAGCACCTTGGAGGGAGGCCGGTCGAACGATTCGTCGGCGTTGCGTATGAGGTGCTTCACGAAGGTGGACTTTCCGCAGCGCGACGGCCCCGCGACCAGCATCGTGCTGGGAAACTCGAAACGCCTAAGGCTGCGCGGCGAGCGCATGGTGCGGGTCCCGGGTTCGAAATGGACCCCTAGGGCGCTTGACGTCTCATTTATGTGCGCACTCCCTCTTGTACCCGTAGGGACAGGAGTCGCAGTTGTCGGCAAGCACGCGCTTGTTCACCACCATCCTGAAGGTCTTGGTGCAAGGCTCGGTGACCAACGTCCAGAGGGGTTTTCTCGATATCTGAGTACCCACGAGAGTGACCCTCTTGGCATTATCCCCGAGCACCACGTCCCGAATCACGTCCGCGTTCACGCGCTCCAGGTTGCCGGAATTCAAGGTAATGCCCTTCACCTTGCACACCGAGAAGTTCCGATGCGTCTCCGGGCACCTAATTTCGAGGCAATAGCTCTTCGGGCCCGTGGAGGCGAACCGGGAGACGTAGGCGCCCTTGCCGTACTTCTCCAGCTCGTCGGTCATGTCGCCGAGGAAGCGACCCACGGCCGGCATCCACTGGCCCGGCGCGTACGTGGCGATCACCGAGTCCGTGTCGAAGTAGCAGACCCGGTCCCCCAACGCGCGCAGGTACCCGTACAGGTGCGCGCGCGCGTGCGCGGTCGTGTACGCGGCCACGACGGCGTTCCCCGTGGGGTTCACCCTGGGGCTCTGGTCGACGTACCTCCACACGACGACCATCACATCGTCCGTGGCCGGGAGGTAGGACTGCACCTCCACGGCGGGGTCGTTGAGCAGTTCGACGAGCCTGTCGTAGCGATCGACCAGTTCGCACGTGGGCAGGTTGTCCCTCTGCCCCATCTTGCCCCAGAAGGAGTTGAGCATGAGCTTGGCGAGCTCGCGCCTGCCCGGATTCGGGGCGATGGCGTCGGGGTCGAGAGCGACGCCTTCGCGTTGCAGAAACTCCTGCACGTAGGCTTCCTTCTGCTCGGGCGAGTGGCAGTCCGAAGGCCAACCGGAGGCTTCGGTCTTGATCTTGAGGAACTGGTTGACGTACGCCTCGAACAGTCCCTTCTCGCCCGTGTCGGGGTCGTACCGCACCGTGTCGTACTCCCAAATTTCGTACACGCGCAGCAGGCGGTACCCCTCGTGCAGGGCCGCCTTCACCTCGTCCAGGACCCACGTCCCCGTCAGGCACCTCTCGTCCTCCGGGTGCCGGCACGCCTCTTGGCTTTCCGCCTCCGCACATGCGCGGCACAGGACGAACATCAGCTTGCCGTGGATGCGAGCCGGCAGCACGGGGTGATACAGGGCGTTCGGAGGCAACACGGTACACTTGATCAATCCGCCCTGGATGTCCTCGAGGTTGGGAAAGCGATCCAAGTGGATCTTGGGGTGGCCCACGGGGTACGGCTTCGTCTTGTTCACGAAGGGGTAGAGGGAGCACACGTCTAGATAAAACATCTTGGTGTCGCCCGACGCCTCGGCGTAAGTCTTGGTGCAGTTGGTGCGCCCGCCGAAAAAGGCGTCCCTCGGATTCAGAGGTTCCGGGCGGGGGAAGGCCTTCGCGAATGCCGCCAGTTGCGGGTCGGCCTTCGCCATCGCGTTAAATTCGCACTCCCACATCTCGACGACGTCGTACCCGGCGCTTCGGATCTTGTTGCAGATTTTCACCGTGCTCTCGTGCCTGCCGGCCATCGTTTCTTTCCCCGTGTTATACAGCACGGCGTGGCGATTGTGGAAACATCGCTCGCAGCCGTGGTACCAGCACCCGTGAAAGAAAAACACCCGCTTCACCTCCCCGTCCTCCCTGTACCCGTCCACCTTGTGCCCGAGGACCTTCACTTCGCGCCCTCTCAGGGCATGCTGGATGGTGACGTTTTTCTGCGCCTCTACCCAAGACAGCCAAATGCAGGCGGTGCGCGAGTGCTTGTCCGCCAGGCGGTAACCGCCGGTGGGCAACAGTGCGATCTTGTCGCGCGGCATAAACCGCTTTCGGTAGACGCACATGCACGCATGCGCGATGGTGACGCACTCTCGGAACGGGTCGATTCCGTTCTCGTCCAAAAATTCTCTCCTAAATTTCGAAACTCCCCGGCTCAGCAGGAACACGTCCATCTTGCAGTACGCCACCATTTCCTGCTGCATGTCGAACACGTACCCGGAGGACGCCCTTTCCTCGTGCCACTGCTCGAACGCCTTCCTCCCCTCCACCGACATGCCGTCCGGGCAGTAGTACTTTGCGTCGGGAATCGAACCCACGTATTGCTCGTTTTCCTTCGTGTTAAAGAGGTATGGGAAATAACCTTTGCTTTCCTGTAACCCGAAAGTCTTAGAAAAGCGAGCCAGCGGCATGGGAATGAAGTTGAGCGAGTCTAGAAACGTGACGTCACCGTGCTTCATTTGGTAGATCTTGGTGCCGTTCATGATTAGCTCGGGCGTCCACTTTAAAGTGCCCACCATGTATTTCAATAGAAATTGGCCGTCGTAGGAGCGCATGTTATGGGCCAGCAGCACGACGTCCCAGGCTTCGAACCTCGGCTGCATCACGTGGTCGAACAGCTGCTTCACCGGCGCGTCGGTAAAAACGTGTTCTTTCGTGCCGCACTCGGTGCAGAACGCCATCTTTTCGCCTTCGTCTATGCACAGGGGGCACGCTTGGTAAAGCACGCATAAATTTGGAACGTGCTCGTAAGTGTTCTCTTTGTTCTTGTACGCCGTGTTCTGCGTGCATTCGAAATCTATGAACATGAACACGAAGCGGTTTCTCTTGTTCGGTGAGCAGTACGGCTGCATGTAGCACATGTGATTGCTGTTCACGTGAACCTTGCAATAGGAGCAAAATTTTTCTCCGCACTCGTGCGCCCCTTTTCGGTGTCTCAGGTTCACCAGCTTATTGCAGGTAGTGCACACTTTTTCCACGTCGCACACCGACAGCGCCTTCGGGTAAAAGCCGCCTTTCCTCGCATGATTCGCGAAACAGGTTGCACCCTTAAAGTCTCGGTTACACGCGCCACAGTGTATGAACGCTTCATAGCGCTTAGGGCACTGCTGGTGGCACTTTGGGCAAGCGCCGTCGCATCGATGGAATTCTTTTTTGTTCAACGAGGGATAATGGCAATGACGGCAATACCACTTGCATTTAAAGCACTTGTGCAAGTCTACGATGGCGTTAAAGTGCCCCTCGTGAAACATGACGTCAATGGGTTTATCTGTTTGCTTCTGTGACGCGTACATGACGTGTTTGCCCGTATGATCTGCAAACACCGTCACCGCGTACCCCTTTAACATCGCGTCAAAATCTCTGACGTCATCGATAGTAAATGGACCGTTCGTCTTTCCTACCATTTGGCACAAGGCTACGGCTTTTTGTTTCTGCAGGTATTCCGACCGTTCAATGGTTTTATAATTCACGTCTCCATCCACTTTAGCTTTGCCAACCGCTATAGCTCTTGCTAAACACAAGCTGTCTTTGTTCATAATTTCTACTATGCCTTTATTGCCGGTACACGCATCGCACGGCTTGTGGCACGAACCCGACACCTCCTTGGTCCAAACGAAAGTGAGTTTCAGAGGTCCCCCTAGCAAGAACTGCTGGTTGCTTTGCATCACCTTCTCTATCGATTTTATAACCGCCTCCGCATTCACCTGGTCCGTGCGTCTAACGCTCATGTTAAAAGCTTTGGCCGGGTGTTCCTCGTCCGCAATGCTTACGCCTAAATATCCCGGTTCGTTCCCCAATAGATTTTCTTTCGCAAAGTTAATAATGTCCGTAAACAGAAGCGTCACCCATTGTTCTGGATTTGCATCTCTGGGTCCCGGGTTCACGGTAATTTCTGTTTCCGTGTAGCCGGAGAAAAGCCTTTTCAACGTTCTCTGCCTATGGGCTATAATGTCGAACCTGGGCTGCAAGGTTTCAGCTTCGCTTCCCCCTTGTTCCGGCTCCATGCTTCGTGCTTTGTTCAACAACATCTAAAACGTTTTTTCCCCGTTCAAACACTTCCACAACGCGCCAACCAAGTGCTGTTTTATGCGCTGCTTCTTTTTAGGCTATATCAACAACTACCGCAAGGCAACTCGTTAATGTTTGTTTCTTAGTAACATCAATGTCCCTCCATGCGCTCGCGTACTGCTTATATCAAACGAGACGTTTTTCTCGCAAAAACAACGCTTCCAATATAGCGTATATGTTTTAAACAGCTAAAACCTTATAATTCTTGGCCAAGTCGCTTTTCTCGCACAATCCACACTTTCGCGAGCCGCTTATCGCCTGGTGCCTTTATACGCTGCTTATCGCAACCACAACTTCCGCATGCGCACTCATTTAAAGTCCTCATTAAAATTCCAGGCCCGTTATCGCGCCACAACGTCCGGAGTTGCAATCAGCCACTTTTCCGGCGCACTTCCGGTCACACCAGCGAGCCACCACACCATCCGGTTGCGATAACCATTAAAATTCCCTATCGCCAACCACACCACCATATTTAAAAGTTTTTCGTGCTTATCGCTTCCGTTCTCACAGCCATTTAACTCGGCACATCATCGTTCTAAAACTTTTATCAGCGGCGGCCATATTGTAACGCACATCCCCTCTCCTGATTACAGGCCCTTTAAACCCTTAGCACTTTGCCTCGCTAGCTTCACTCTCAGTCTTGTTCCAACATTCAGCGTGTCACAATGGAGCAACTCCCCTTCTCGTCGGTGACAGTTACTCGCGAGCTTTTCTTTTTGTCGCCCTCCGGCAGGGTTTACCAGCAACTGCTAACTAGGCGTTAACAGTTCTCCGGAAACGAGGATACATTGCCGGGTTTCTTCGGTGCCTTCGGCAACCTCCAACCAAACAGCCTGCCAGGCAACAACATCGGCGACCAGCAAATCGGCTCACCTCAGGCGTTGCAAGCTTTCATCGGGCATCTGCAACCAAGCAGCCTGCCCGTCAACAGCATCATCTCAGCAGGCACTTCGCCACCCTCGGCCTCTCCTGCGTCTCTACAGGCGGTGCTGGATTCCACGCAGTCGGTAAGCAGTGACGACAGCGGAGTGTTTACACCCCCGTTCAACACCTACGCTGCAGGTGTTACACCAAGGTATCATCTCCCCCACTCCCCTTCATACTCGCCTCAGCCGCAGGAACCTCCTCACGCAGTTCGACAGGGCATCGGTTATTCAGCACCCGAGCTCCGGCTGCTGCTGCTCCGAGCAACTTCATCACCAACAGCCTGAGGAGCAGAAGGACCCCAACACCAGCGTAGCCGACCTGGCCGTCCCCATGCTGATGCCGATTTCTCGCCAGGCTCGCCGGCGTTTCCTGCTAGAGCAACCACGCGCATCGCGCTTTGTCGCGAAAAAGGCGAGATGCTCCTCTTAGTGCAGCAAGTGGGTTTTGTTTTTCCAGCCTCTTTCCATGCTCGTGTGGCAAACATTTTATTGTGCAGTGGTTTTCTTCTCCCCCTTTTGAACCTTTGCTCTTTTACACTTCTTTATGGCTTGTTGTCTGTTTCGCACAATTAGCGAACAGAAAGAACGTAAACAATACATTATACACCGGTTGCCTTTTGTTACCAACGACGAACTTTTAAACCATTTAATTGACATTGGCTCAGATTCAGAAGTGTTAGACTTTGTAGGTCTTCCCAATACGATCTACCAACCGGCGTGCTTGTTTTGCCAGGCTTACCGCATCTGCTTATTACATCAATTTAGCATTCCATATGCTCACTTACATACTTTTGTTTACAAGTGTAAGTCTCATGTCGTAAGACATTACTTGTGATACATACATTTATATCACACAATGTTCTGTTGTAGAAAATCATCAGGGTTCTGCACATCGTGCATGGCCAAAAAAATACGATGATAGGGTTCTACAAAGTATATTAAAAGTGTACACCGTTTACACCGTGTGGCATCATGCGAACCCAAACCTTAATGTGTACACGCCAACATGTTTACAGTGTCAGGCACGCCGTGCCTGTTTTGTTAATAACATTGACATTCCTTTCAAACATTTGTCTTACAAGCACCATGGACACTGTGCTCGATGCGGAGGTTACCTACCGTAAAATGTATTTGTATACAATTTAATATCTGTGTTATTTTTGGAACATGTTTTGCTCTATAACCTCATTAATGGTTTTATCTCCATTGTTTCTTATATTCTGCTCTTAAAACTCATTTTATGTCTCTCTCTCTCTCTTTGTAAAGTTTTTTAAAACCTTATTTTGCACTGTGTTTTTCTCCCCTGTTTTTTTTCGCACTTCACACTAAATGTTTAAATATATATAAAATTAATCAAACCTTCCTGTTTGTGTTCTTTCTTTTTTTTTCTCCTAAAAATCATTTTACCTCAACAGGGCTCCTTTCCTTCTCCTTGTATGTTTTCTTAGCTGTCACAATATAAAACATACTCCAACTAGAACAATAATATTTAGCATTATTATTATTATCGTATAAACTTGTTTTCTCTTACTCTACTAAGCTAGTGTTTTTATCGCTGTACTTATGTGTTTCCACAAGCACAGACATCCATTTTACAGGCAACAAGACTTGAGCTATCAGCTCTAAAAACGTTGCATTTCCAACAATATTTGACATCAAGGCAACCGTTCTACATTACAACTTAATCGTCAAGGTCCCGCTAGCTGGCTTTTATCTTATACCGCAGACTTCCGTTAGCGAGCTCAAAAGATATCGCTTGCCCTACTCAAGTCAAGGTTTGCATTCATGATAACCAGCTCTTTAATTTTCCACCTACACACACTCTCTTCACTATAACGTCTTCCTATCTACACACATAATGTTTTTACATCCAATATCGCGCGCCGTGTTCTCGTCCTTTGCGAGTTATTGGTTATTTCGAATTCTGTTTTCATAATTAACCCATTTTCTCTTTCAGCTACCTTATCCTTTTTTCATTTTGTTCCGTATTCAAACTCTTCTTCTTCTTCTTTCATCTCTTTCCCATCATCCCCTCCACCATCTCCAACCTCTTCTTCTGTGTCAAAAACAAACGTAAAAACAAACAAACAAACGTTTGCTGTATTCATGCGTTCAGTTTTTCATGTTTTGTTCTTGTATAAGTCTTGTTTTCTCTTTCAGCTTCCTTCTTCATTTCGTCTCATATTCCGGTTCATCCCCCTCCGCAACAAACCCATCTTCCTCCACCGCCTCCTTTCCCTCCTCAAACGGTATCGGGTCTTCATCGTACGTTTGCTCATAATTTCCAAATTCCTCATCCTCTCCTCCGCCTGTACATGCGCTTTCCAATTTTCCAATCATCTGCTTTAATGCCTCAAATTCCTCGTACATTTTACTTACATTTCCTTTTATTCTATTCACTAACTCCTCCTGCTTCGTCACATTCTGCTTTTTCTCTTCCAATTCCCTTTTCATTCTTTCCAACAAACCCTGCATGACGCCCACCCTCCTTTCACATTCTTCTTTTTCCTTCCTCAACCCGTCAATCACCCTGTTTCCTTCCTTCACCTTCCTATCGCATTCTTTTTTCATTTTTTGCTTTATCACATTCACCCCTTTTTTACACCTCTCAGATGCTGCTTTTCGTATGCTCGACACCGACACCCTCCCCGCGTCCCCACCATTACATTCCGAATTTATTTTCAAAGTCCCCTCCGCACCCCATCTAGACGCCCGCTTCACCCTCCCACTCATCGTCCTTCCACCACCTACATTCAACTCCCACTCACCCCATTTTCCACATCCCCCAAATATATACATAAAATTATGAGAAAAATAGGAATTCATCTCATTTACTACGCTATAAGCCATCATAAGCTCACTCTCCTTCGGCGTCAACTTCCATTCCAATTCCAAACCCTCCGGCAAGTCTACCGTGTCCACCAACAAACTACAATCCACCATCTCCACCAGAATCGAGGTGTTGTCACTAGCATACATACCCACAGGCTTTTTATAAAATTTACACCTGTCATCCACACCCGCACCACCTTCCTCACACCCACATCTCCCATTTAAAATGTAACCCTCAGGACATTCAAGTTGCCCCATCTTTACACCCCCGTACATCAACCCTCCACATCTCTTCCCCCTCTGACATCTGCTTACAGGTTTTAAACAATTATACACGTTCTTAAGTGTCCCCAAGTTAATAAAATCAGATCCAAACCTACACCCACTCCCCTTCAGGTAGGTGCATGTACAGTTTGACAACAATTCGTAATCCTTTTCACATCTTGTCACATTTTCCAAATGTCCCGTCTCCACATTCAACTCGAACCCACACCTCCCAAAACTAACGCAACTTCTCTCTGCGCCAGCAACTCCTCCTATCACCAACGCTATCACTATCGCAATCATCATCTTTACCATATACTTCTTTCCACCCACAACATTCCCCTTTTTATACCTTTCCCCTCACCTCCAACATACCCCACCTCTTTTTTCTCTCAACCAATCATATTCTCTCTTATTCTCACCAATCCACACCTTTCATTCATTTCATTCCACCAATAACAACACTTCTTATTCTCACCAATCACAACATCACACGTCACTTCCTCATCTACTTTTTACCTCTTACTTGCAAATCATTCCCTCTTTCCCTTCCCAACTCTCCACAAAGTCACATCGCAAATCCTCTTCTCCAGGTCACGTGCCTTAAACTACCCATCTCCCTCAACTTCACCCCTCTTCCACCTTCTTCTTCACCACCACATATCCAACCAACCCTTAACATCAACCTTAATCTCGGTCTCGGATTAACCAACCTGGATTAACCATAATCCTACCGCTAGTGGCAACTTTTCAAACTTCCCGCTAATCCCACTAATCCACCTTAATCCATCGGATTAAGGCGGATTAAGAAGGATTAACGCGACACCAACGCCACCTAGCGGCAGGATTATCGTTAATCCAATTGGATAATCCGGGATCTTAACTACTCACGTCTCAGCTCCCTATATTGAAACCGGAATTATATGTCTAGTTTGATGTCAGCGGACATTCTTTACTAAAAGAAAACATAGAAGCCGCGCACATCAAGCCAAAAGTAGCCAAAACATACACATAACGACTACCTTCACTACCACGGAAAACACAAAAAGGGAAAAGAAAGGCGCCTCCACCAGACATAGAACCGGTGCCCCTTACCAGATGTGACGGAACGTCACTTTGCCAAAATAAGTGCTTATAGCAGATGTGACGACGGCACTGTGTCTTTACTAAATGGGACCTCTTAACATCCTAGCCGATGCGACGAGAGGGATGGGTTAGAAGTGTAGCTCAGAGATTTTACTGAGAAGGTTATTGGTTGCGGGGAGCTTGAGGGATGCTTAAGGGTGACACTATTAGATGTATGACTCTTTATTCCAAGAGAGACTTTAAGCTTTCTAATAACTGGTCTAAACTATATTGCAAGAGTGAGAGACCTAGGCAGCCTTCGATTTTACCTGGTAGACGGAGGAAGTTCGGTGTTCCATTGTCATATTGCATCAGAGACCGGCGCAAAAAGTGTAAGTTTAACAGAATACGTTCAAAGGAAGGACTGCCTCAGAGGCCGGCTAAGCATTTGACGAGGGCCGGCCGAGACATCAAAACCTGATTTTGCAGCACCAATATGTTAAAACAACAAGCAGACGGATATAGTAGCTTTACACAAGAAGAAAGAAACTTGAGAGAATATTCAATTTGAATTTAACTCTAACGCCAAGAACAACCCGGTAAGTATTTACTTGCAAACTGCATATAGTTTTCTTTTCTGTACATCTTTATGGAAAATGCTGGCTTCGCAAAACAAAGCAACGCTTTTCAAGATTACAGTTTCATTAAAACGAATAACTATGCTCAATATCTTTGAAAACCATTTGTAAGAAATGCATCCGCTATGCCCGCTGTATGAAACTGTTGTGTGCACTTACAGTAAATAGCTAATGTGAGTGTTTTCAGGCAAATGAAAATAATAGATGTTTCAGGGGAATAATAATATGAAAATAGCATTGATTTTATACATGTATGTCACTTCTTTTGCATTAACGGCAGAGTAGCGAATGCTCACTTAATAATTTGGTAAAAAAGCAAGTTCCTGAATGTGAACTTCATTTGGCTTTTCTATTGGCCCTTCCATTACTTTCCATTCAAATACAGTGAAATGCTTTATATACATGAAGGAAACCCTGTTGTATTACTAAATTCCTTAATATGTTTGCAGTTGTGAGAACATAATTTTATGAAGCAGATTTTAATATTAAATGTAAAGCATATATCTGTGATACCTGGTAATATTATGAGCCTAGTTCTGTTGGTAAAACTTTAAGCAAACGCATTTTAAAATTCAATTATTTATTGCCATCAATATTGTGGCATTTGTTTTGTCATTTTGAATTGTCCATACCAAAGATTAGACATACTGTAATGCTTGTAATACGTATGTTTCAGAAATATGTGTCATGGCTGAAAAAACTTTAGGAAAACCTCCGCAGGAAGGCAGAACTGGCAGCATAGAGAAGAGATACATTGCAGACAGTTGGTGGCCCTCGTCCTTCAGGTCCTTCCTCCTCTGGCAATCCGGAGTGTGACTCAGTCTGCAGCATCGATATGGAGATAAAGAAGCTGTAGACAGCAATTCATTTTTGCTGAATCCGGAGGGATTCTTTGTTGCTAATGACCCTCATCAAAGTCTAGGTAAGAATGAAGGTGGACTGTTATCAGTAGTTGTGTAAACAGTGACAAAATTTCAGTGATTGTAAAATGTGCCACTGTATTTATGCTTCTCTTACAATCAGTTTGATCAGTTGTCAAAAACATGTAAAATGATGCACACAAGACTTGGGCTGTTTCCTTTATACATGAACTAAAAGTAGAAGCATGAAAATAAATGTAACAAAATTTGTAAATTGTAACTTGGAATATGCACAATAAACAACATACAATAGATTATACATGGAATCAAAATTTAAACTGCTGGAAGAAAGGTTAACTAGATAGTTACAGATATTGAATAAATTATTGTGGAGATGGCTACTTGTTTTTCTCAAGAGAATTCCTTTGGGATGGAATTATTAAGGACTTTTTCATCACAAAATCTTGACACTTTTTCTATACACGAAAATAGCTATTTCTTTTTTCCTAGAAGAGACAGTGCAGTCATCTGGCACCAGTGTAGAGGACAGAAGAGGTAGCCCACATAACGAAGGTAAGAGAATATCAAAGAAACACTTGCAGATAATTTTATACATCTCAATTACTGTTTTATTTAATTTAAACGTTTTCCGGTTTCATTGTTACAGAAGTTGCTGCCAATACTGATACCACGTGGACTTGCGAAACTCCCAAAAGCAGTTAAGGTGTGTTTCTGCCATAACTTCCATCTTTCGCGTTTTCAATTCACAGTGTAAGTGCATTATTATCACCCCATATTGAAATGATCAAAGTGCTATAGCGCAGGATATTTGAATATTCTATACGAGTTAAAATATTGTGGTGAGTTATAAGTCAGAACAGACTTTCTTGTACAGTACTGTATAGGATATAACATATAACGTGATAAACTTCCTTATCTAGCTACTCTGACTAGTTTGCGCTTCTCCCAGTAGGTGGAACTGTGCCTCTCGTTGTTGATGGAAGTGAAGGGATGACAACATTTGAGTGAAAAATATGCAGTATAACGACAGGGTCCTGTGGTTTTTGCGAAATATAGCTTGAGGTTAGGCTACGACACTTAGGTTAGTGTGTGTATATGAAAGGGATGACATGGTTGTGTGGTATTGAAATTTAGTGCAGTGTTAGATTACGATGCCTAGATTAATTTGAGTACCTATTCAAATAAGTTGTTCTTGCAAATTGCACTTGGATTATCAGTTTCTTCTCTGCATACGCATTAATAACAAAATGGAGTCCTTAGTTGATATTCCGCGATGATTTTGGTACAAAGAAGGTGTCTTTAAGGGATGGGAGGGTGACTTCCAGGCTTTCCAAATGTTCACATCTCTTAAACCTCTGGTATTTTCATTCCATTAGTCCCCATTTCTTACAACGTTTTTGGTGGGGATGCGCCAGATCAGCTGTATATTGTCATATGTTCTTATGTCTCAGCAGAGACTTATTGTTGTACTGGGGAGGGTTCTGTAAGATACCAAACTCTAATTTGGAAGGTTAGACATGGGCTTACCAATGTACAATAGCCATGGATTTGCATGTGAGTTTGGCTTTATGGGGTGAGGGGGCTCAGTGTATGTGATGATCAAGAGCAATATTTCCGCCATACTGCATAAAATAACAATTTATATAGCTTTCTGTTAGTTTGTGTTCAGGCCTCTATGTTTACAGTTAATTTATGAAAAGTGGAATATCGTTAACAGTACATCATTCCAAAGCATCCATAACATTCTGATTTGTGACATTCAAGTGTCCTTGTGTATCCGAGATTGTTTCTATCTAATCTGTAAGATATTAGAAAATATTATTATTTTATCTACTTCCTGTTAATTGAGGTAAACGTTTCTAGAAATAGTTTCATTACACATATCGTAGATATAAGAGGCATACAGGAGACATGTTAATCATGGAACCTAACGTCAGCGTTTGTTTTCTTTAAGATGCCATAGACTTTGCATGGCACGGCAATAAAAGACTGTTGGCAGCACTTGAAGGTCCTGATGTGTTGCATTCACGTGATTTTCTTTACAGAAGGTTCTATAAACTATTGTTACAAACGCTTATTCTTCTATCTACTTCTTGTTTACCAAGATAAACTTCAGCGCACATTTACATATTTTATTGTAGGATAAGAAGCATGCAGTAGGCAAAAGCGATAGTCACATTTTTATATAACAGTTTACTTGGCTTTGAAATCCAATGCTCTTTGTATAATGAGAAAAAATGAATAGCAACTTACCTACCACTTGTAAAACGTATTTGAAAATTGAAAGCAATAACATAGAATAATTAAAAACTGGTTATTGTGACAAAAATATGACATGAATTGTGTACTTTAACAACATGTACATTTTCTTCCCCAATTTTATGCCATTTTAATCAAAATTATTAAGTGCTATAATTGAGAAATTAAAAAAATGAAGAAGAAAAGAATCTTCATGCAAGGGGTAGTTTGGGGTGTGAGAATTTTCTTGCACTTTTTTTGGCGTATCCATGAAAGATGCTGAACTTAATACCAAGTTTGGTATTTAGTGCACATTTCATTTTTGAGTTATCCTTCTCACAGACACACATTAAGAAAATGCTTTTTATTGGGTCCAGTGTATCTCACAACATACGTTTTCAGTGAAATTTCTATCAAATTTTTGGGTGGACATCAATACTTCTACCTACCATAGTGCACATGAGATGAAGTTAAAATAGCTTTTTAAATTACTATTCACATGGTGTCATTTCTAAAACTCTGTTTCAGCATTTGCAATGCTGTACCCCAGCGGAGCTTGCGCACGTTGTGCATATATTTTGTTCGTAACTGTCAGATGTTTTTATTGCTATTCCGTTTTCGCGGCTGTCATTAGCTGCTATGATGATTATATGTGGCTTTAATTTTAGAAGCAGTCATTTTTCTGGTAACTGAGTGAGTACGGAGTGCATGGCGAATTTCACGTTTGCTCTAGCATTTATGATTAATATGTTTCAGGCTCTGGAGTTCACCTAGAATATTTAATCAAAGTATGGTTCTCCTACCAGGGATAAAAAAACCCTACACCTCTGCAGTTAGAAGTCGTCATGCTGCCTGTTAGACAAAGAGACAGTTTTACAAATGCACAAGTCATCCAAGATTTATATATACCACAAAAATTATTAGTGGTGTTTTTCAGTAAACGTGCATTTTTTCCTTGCAATTTAACCCTGTAAATCTGTTTAGCTGCTGTATAAAATGCATGCTAGCTTCCAATGTTGCCTCTTTAGAGCATTAAGCCTTTGACGTTATGGATGCAGCCTTTCTGGCATAATACAATAGGAAACTGCAAAGAGTTGTTCTGATGTAGCTGTGTTTCAGTGCTAGTTGATTTACGTCTAGTGGAGTAGGTGCAATATGTTGGCTGTTACCTACAACATTTGCATGTTTCACAGCTTATTTATAGGCCAACATTCCCCTTTATCAGAATTGGAACACTTCTTGTCAAAACTAAATGCAGAAGCAAGGATTGCATCTCTGTCTAACGCATACCAGTAGCACCTTCCCGTATGCGTCTGCAAACTCATAAGGTGTCGAAACTATTTGCAATGAATATTTATTACAGGAAGCACATTGAAGAATAAGCTTTTGCAAAAGCATTGTTTTCGTAAGTTTCTGTGGCCGATATTGAAACTATCTTATTCATATGTAGCACCCAGGCCCTGAGGAAGCCACATAATAAGATGAGCGAAACGTTGGCAGTTCTACACCTCAAGACGCGGTCTACACTGGAAGGACTGGACTAAGATAGTTTTGTAAGCGTAATTTGTATAAACATTTGTGAAAATAAATTATAAGTCATTCTATGGTACCACTACAAATTATGCTTATCTCAATATACAATTCTCATTGGAGTGATGCTTAGTTTCCTTTACACTCATCAGAGGAGTAGTTGTTTTCAAAAAAACAGTAACAGTAAGGTTTTCCTAACACAGAATTTTTGCTCTGGTTACGTAAGCACCAAAAAAGGACCGGTGTACACCGCTATAGTTCGCAGAATGAGTGCAAAGTAAACATCTCCATCCTTTGCATTGTCACAGCTTTACGTGTCCACAGATAATCGATGGCAAACTTGCAGAATAATTGTGGAATGGCAAACTGGGGGAAAAACAGTTTAGCTTGCAAAGTCACAGAAAATAAATTCACTGTTGCTGCTACTCGTACCTTGTATTTTGAACAGCATAATTAAGCAATTAGTAGTACTATTTACTAGTACTAGTAGAAGTAAATGCTGAGGAAAAAGTAAGCATTTCACTTGATATTTTACTCATATACAACTACTTGTTCAGTACTTAAAAGAAAATGCAGATTCACAGCCCTTGCTGATGAGGCTGAACTAAGAATAGCTAAGGCCAAATTCTTGCTGCAGCTAAAAAAATATGTAGGGGAAATGAGGATAGAAGAAGAAGCTCTTCGTTGTGAACTGCAGCAGACGCAGGTGGAAAATACTCGCAAGGAAGAACATGAATGTGCTCCTCGTTGCAAACTTTTCGAGATGCAGCCGCAGCTCGCTTACAACGAAGAGCAATTTCTGAATGAGAAGAGGAATCTAGAGCCTGAATTTTTAAAAAAGAAAGCAGAGAGTAATGTATAGAGTACATATTTATTTACTTTTTAAAGCAATAAAACTATTACATTAGTGCCTAATTGTTAAAATTTCTCTAAACGAAGTTTTGCCTTATGGAATTTCCTCTCACGTTTTCAACTGCAGGTGCCCCTGGCAGGTCTATTATAATCTCTTCTTCCCTCAACTCCTTATCTTTCCCACATACCACCTACTTGAATACCAACATTGTGCAAAACTGCACAAGCAATGACAATTCTTGTTATTATTATGCACATTATTTTGCAGTTAAAAATAGAAGCACGGATGCGCCTTTTCCACCTTCCAGTGCTCTTTCCACAACACTTCTTGTATCTTTATGGATACGATTATATCGAGCCTCAGCAACATTGTTCGGCTGTGGAACAGGGGTATAGACATATTGTCTTGGGGATATCCACTGTCACCAAGTAACAGACCAGGTAACTGCCCTTCACTCATAGCACTACTATAAATAATTCTACTGTCATGGGCAGAACCTGATGATCTTACCGCAATATGCAATATTTTCTCCTGCGGGCCTGCAACAATTTGCACATTATTTAAAAGAAAGCTTGGTGGTACCTAAAAATCACTGAATTGGCTCCTGCTGGGCTTTTTATGGGTATGTGTGTGCCATCAGTAGCACCAATTACCCTAGGGAAGCCAGTTTTACGAAAGAATTCCGTTTTCAAGTAATTTAAATTCTCAGAAAACACCTCATAATTTTTCTGATTAATGCTTCTGACTGCTCTGATATGATGTGGTAGACAGTTGGCTGGGTGCCATCATAAACGTTCACAAATATTAACTAAAAACTCCCACGAAATTAAATGTGTTTGCGGTTTATCTGTTTAATTCTAATCACCATGCTTTAGCACTGAAGTATAAACATTTTCGTTTTAATAATTTTTGTAATCTTAGGTCTGTAAGTTCACTGCTGTATACTGTATAAACAGCTGAGCATCCTTGTACTGTTGCCGCATCTTAAAATTTGAAAGTTAAACAGACAATCTGTCAAGAGAATAGTTCACCTGAATGCAGCAAGCTCTATTCTGTTGGTCCCCAGGATTCCAAGTCTTATTGTCACAAAAGCAGAAAATTATACAAGAGCAGGCCAAACTAACAGTTAGAGGTGTGAAGTATAATTTTGTAATGTGCCGAACTGAATTGTGTACATTTTTACACATATATAAAAACTTTATCATTGCACAGTGAAATGCACAAAGAGCACTCTGTGTCCTGGTCATCTAGAAATTGTTTTAAAAATATGGTAAGTACAAAAATGAAAGGAAGAAAAAAAGTTTCGCTGATGAGCAATACAAGGAAAGCAGTTCCTCAGGGTCAGAAAAGTGCCCCAGAGTAGGATTTCTTAATTTTTTTTGGTTAGGATTCATGTAGACCCCTCTTTCATAGTAATTTTTAATTAGAATTTCTGTAGAGAGCTACTGCAGTCCAATTTGTTTCTTGCACTTCTCAAAGAGAAGTTACGTGAACCGTTAAAGGTTTCATCTAATGCATATGCAACAATCTCACATTATAGCGAGACTGCTGGAAAAGTGATTAAACTGAGATCCTACATTAAAGGAAACTGTAATGCTGAAATATACCTTTGACAGAAAGGGCAAGTTTTTTTGTTTAGGGCAATGCATCAGCGAAATTTGATTAAATAGTATTTTACACATTTCTATTTATTGATATTTTTCAAAATTTGTATTGTACTCACAATTTGTCCTTTCATGCTCCAAAATTGATTTTTGAATATCAACGGGTTTAAATGTAATTTATTTAAGCAGCATAAAACTTCAGTTTTAATTCCTTTCCAGCATTCCTACAATTCAATATGCCACCTATATCACAGTTTATAATTCACTAGCTTGAAATATTCAGGAAGTTAAGGTTTAAAACATGCTGTGCATCGGTTAAAAATATTAAACGGTTCAGTCTAAATTATTTTCCATAAATAGCATTGAAAAATACAATAAAATGCTTCTTTTATTAAACTAAGTAAAATTAAGAAATGTTTGCACAAAAATTTCTTTAACTTCGTACACTAAGCTAACATTTGGGAGCAATATCATGCACCTTAAGGTCCAAGGAGCAATTCATATTACCCTATCAAAAGGAGATTAATTATGAATTTAAAATAATATCATGTTAATGGTTTGACAAGGCTAATTAAAATTTTGTGTGGACTATGCTGTATATCCTGAGTATATGGTAAATAAAGCCAAAGAAACCGGATGAAAACTGCAGATTTTTGGATTATTTTCACAGATGTAGTGCTGATTGTAAATTTGTTCAGACTAAAAGAACTAATAGATATTCTCACTATAACACCGCATAGTTATAAGGTGGAGTGAGGCTTCACTATTTTAGACTGAGATATTATGCAGAGCAAATACGGAACAACAAAGGTACTGAACCGATTATGGCTCTTTCTTTCGTCGAGGGATACTTTCGCAGAGATGGCCGCAGCTCTTCTTGTATCCACAGTCATAAGATGGAATGCTGGCCCCTGCTTCTTATGCGGACAGCCTGCCTTACATTTGGAGTCGGCTACACAAAGTTCTACAGCGCTCGCCAGGTTCCGCCCTCTCCGCCAGTACAGGTGTCGCTAATGTTGGTTCAACGTCAACACCTGACCTGCCCAGCGTGTTCCCTGAGCGATGCCTGAAGAGGGAAAAAGACAGTGTATCACTTCGTTTTCTACTAACATCGAAGAAGGACTTGGAATGAGCTTCGTGTCTGGGAGCGGCCGTCTCCACACCTTTTGGCTTCTTCTAAATTTGTATAACTTTATCTTCGGGCGTAAGTAAATTTCAAAATTCTTATACAGTGTGGAGCGGCGCATAATATTTCATGGAAGCAAGTTTCCATTGTATATATTTGGCGTGTTAAATTTTGTTTCGTAATTGCAAATATGTGTGAGAAGGGCAGAGTTAAATGTAACGTCTTTAATTGTATTATATTTCTGAGTTAATATATTCAGTAGCTTTGGGGGCTGTACAGATTCTTGTTCTTATTCAAAGCCTCTTTAAATGCTTTGATTCCTTTAAACTGTAGTACTAAATAATTATTACTCCGGGAGAATGCCTCACTTCTTAACGCATTCTATAATGGGCCCGGCTAATAAACCTTTTCTCTTAGTTGTGACTTTCCGGCATCGAATATCCGTGAGTCGGCTTTGCAAGAACGTTTCAAGAATGGTAGCAGAGACGTGAACATTATTATGGTACTATATTTTCTCGGATTTATATTGCCTCTACATTTTTTTCCGAATTATTTTTTCTTGTTTTTGGAATCGTGCACTTCTTGGATTAGTACCTTCTCACACTTACCTGTATGCATATAGCGTACGTTTACTCGTCACGCATGTTCTGATACATAGTTAAATGGCAACTACAAACTCGATTTGCTACGTAAAGAGGAATTGCTTTTTGCTTTGAAATTAGGTGGTTTGTCTCCTGAAGGTGTACAAAATTTACCTCAGCTAGTTAAATTATTGAAAGACAATTCAGACGCTCGACCAAATATTTATAATTTTTCTAAAACTGATATTTTGGATTTCCTTCAAGAGGCTAGCTTCCAATTACAAGAATTTGAGAATTTCTTCGCTGATCAGACTTCATTTTTTCCGCCAGTTATTCGAAGATTACGTGCGCGTATTATGCATTACGTGGAACGTTTGCAATATTTGGATACTTCCTCAATTCTTACATCCAAATCTGATACTTTGGCAATCCTTAAATGTGAATATGCAAATTTGTTACAAAATTTTACCACTCTAAGTTCTAATAAAGAACCGTTTGAATTGCAATCAGAATTTCAAACACCTAATCTTCCTACATTAGCCTTGTCTACGCAAGTTCGACTGTGCTGTTAGTCCCATTTAACTTTCAACCATTGAAAATAGATCACCCATCGCAGAAATTGCTTCCAACTAAACAATTTTGATCAATACTCCAAATCAAGCGTTAGAATTTTTGGATCTTTTTCTTCGACTTTACGATACTTCAGCAGAAATATTTCCTACACTTGTGGATTTTTATAAATTACTATTAACCATTTTGGAAGGTAAAATTGTACACATAGTACAAACGGCATTACAGTAGGAGTTTAGTATTGAGGTTTTTCATGATTCCGTTTTACATTTTTTTCTTTCCACCTCGAATACTTTCTTCGTTTCTGGCTTCATATTATTATGGCATATAAGCACCACAGGAAACTTTGCTTACATTTACTGATCGACTTCGTAAATATGCCCGTATATTTCGTGTTCCTGATTCGGAACTTAAAATTTGCGAACGTATTCTTTCGGGGTTATACGATACTGCACGTCTTCAATGTACCTTTGTTTTGCGACCAACATCCTTCGCTGATCTTCATCGGATGATTAACTGGAAACAAGTTCAAAGTACATATTATACTCCTAATAACTTAGTTCAATCTACATAGGCGAACACTACTAATTTTCGGAATTTGCCTTCGGCTTCTTCAAATGTTGTTAGTAATTCTAATAATTTTCCGGCATCTACAGTGCCTTTTGTAAACAATTGGGATATACTTTTGCCAATAGTTTTCGGCGTAAATCAGAATCAGGACTTTCGTCCCTTTCGAGCATTACCTCGACAATCCATTCCTAAGAGATTATCTACCATTGCCAAGGCCTTTTGTTTCTCTGCCAACAATTTCAGTACTTTGCGGTTCACAATCGGTATCCGCTTTGTTAGATTCTGGCAGTGATTTAAATTTGGTAAATTTAGAATTTTTTGTTACATTACCACGTTCGTTACGACGCTCCTTTCTGCCTCAACATGCTTCGGCTATTTCTGTATCGGGAACAGTAGTACAAATTATCCGTACAGTTATATTGCATATTAAGATTCACAAATTCTCTTGGGATGTACATTTTTCTGTGATCCCTCATTTGACCTATTCTTTTATTTTAGGTAATCCTTTTATGAGACTTGCGCAAGTATTGCTTGATTACTCCAAATTTAGCATTAACTTTACTTTTTGCCCATATCAGTTTTCAAAGTTTTCATTCGCATCCCGCACCCTTGCGTCGCTACATTCTTTCGATGGAATATTGGCTTCCTTACGAATTAATTTGTTGCATTTATCCGAAGCTCGGCGGCTAGAACTACAACGCGTCTTAGTAGATGATACCGATGTTTTGACAGATAGAATAGGGCTTGTACGTGACTTTAATTATCAAATTCAACTTTTGGATAATACTCCGGTCCGTAGTCCACCACATAAGCTTTCGCCTCCTAGAACGAATCTTCTGCGAGACTTAACTGATCGCATATTGTATGCTGGAATTATAGAACCATCTGACAGTTCCTACGCCAGTTCGTGTTTTCTTGTACCTAAAGCTAACAATGAAATGCGATTAGTAGTGGACTATCGTCGCTTGAATAAGCACATAGTGTTTCTATGCCTCTCCCTCAATTACATGATACGGCTGATCACTTTAAAACTGCTAAAGTTTTTACGACCTTAGATTTAAATCAGGCATACTACCAAATTTCGTTACATCCTTCTTCTCCACCTGTTACGGCCATCGTTACCCCGTGGAATTTATATCACTTTTTTAGGATCCCTCTGGGGATTTAAACTGGTGCGCATGTCCTTTTCAGTTTGTTAGACCGTATATTTCATAAATTTAAATTTTGTTTTGTTTTCAATTACCTTGACGATTAAGTAATCTATTCTCCGGATTATACTACACACTTACAGCATCGCCGTTTGGTTTTTGATGCCCTTCGTCAAGCTGACCTTACTGTTAATCCTTCCACGGTCACATTTGCGGTATCCCAGATACTTTTTCTTGGACATTAATTTCACCTGCTGGAATATCTATAGATCCATCTCGGATATTAGCTATCCGTAACTATCAAGTACCTCGCACCCAGATACAACTCGCTTGATTTCTTGAGACGAATTCTTTTTTTTTTCTAAATTTACTTCCAATTTAGCTACACTTTACGCGTAAACACGTTCCTTTTGTGTGGGAATCTGAACAACAATCTGCGTTTGACATTTTAAAGCTGGCCTTAATGAATCCACCCATTTTGGCTATGCCAGATTTTTCTTTTCCGTTTATTTTGCAAACGGATGCCTCATGTAGGTTATTCCGCGGTGTTACTTCAAGATACTGGTCAAGGGCGTCCCCTATCGCTTATTTTTCTAGGACATTATCTGATCAAGAACGACAATTGTCGATCTATGAATTGGAGACTTTGGCGGTGTTATCCGCTTGCGATAAGTTTCGACAATTATTGGAGTATCGATATTTTGATTTAGAATGTGATAATCAGGCTATCATCTGGGTCCTTTTACATATACGCCAAACCGGGAAGTTGGCCCGTTGGGCAGTACGCCTTAGTGCCGTTTTACCGTTAAACACATGCGCGGTAATGAAAATTGTGTAGCTGACGCACTTTCTCATATACTTCTGGAGGAGCCGCCATTTTCACAGTTGCCTTCTATTGCAATGCTCGTTACTCTTTCGAAAGATTTTCCTGCAATTTTTACTTCATTATCTGAACATCAACATTCTGATACTGATTTGGGTCCGCTTTGGACAGCGGGTTTACAGGGACAGTTTTCTCCAACTTATCTCTTTCGCGATGACTTATTGCTCACGCGCTTGCCAAAATCGAACGCGTTACGTATTGTATTACCACAAATTCTTATCCCAATAGTTTTCAAATATTTTCATACATCGCAATTTGAAGCCCATTTAGGAGTTTATAAAACCAAGTCTAAGACTCCTCGTTGATTTATATGGAAGCATATGTACCGAGATATTATATAATTGTTCCATCTGTTGTCGCTCTAAACCTCCACATTCCACTCGGTTTGGACTTTTGAATTCGCGTCTAGCTTCCTATCGTATGGAGCGTCTTTTTCTTGACTTTATTGGACCGTTACCACGTTCCTTTTGGGGCAATGCTTACTTGTGCGTACTTATTGATTCCTTTACGAAATTTATTTGGCTAGTACTAGATCGTGCGTCTACAGCATTTAATACTATTCATGTTTTGTCTGGTATCTTTGCATCATTTGGGTTGCCATAGACCATTTTATCTGACAACGCATCATATTTTCGAGCTAGACTCCTTCGTACCTTCCCTTTTGAACATATTGTGGAATTCGTTCATACGTCTCCTTATCCCCAACCATCATTAGCTGAACGTGTTGACCGCAATCTTAAAAGCACGTTGATCGCCTTTCATTCAGATGATCATCGTCTTCGGAATACACGTTTGCCTGCTTTTCAGTTAATATTTAATCTGGAAACCCATGAATCTCACAAACAGGTTCTATTTTATCTCATGTTTCGCTTTTTGCCGGCATGTCCGTTGACTAATGCATGCGTTTACGTGATTTACTTCTAGAATTCCAGGATTCAGCGCCTTCACTTAACCTTTGGCATGACACCTTTCGTCAGCTTTGCAGGGATCGTCGTCGGCGAGAGGCTCGTTATAACCAATCACGCCTTCCAGCTTCTTTAAAAGTAGGTGATTTGGTACTGTTGCGTAATTACCCTGTTGGTGATGCAGCACATCATCTTACTCGTAAACTTGCTCCCCGTTATGTTGGTCCATTTCGAATTGTCCAGATTGTTAACAATGTCTCCTTTCGGCTTCGCCATTGTCTTTGTAGCAAATTTACTACAGCTCACGCTTCGCAACTACGTTTCGCCACTTCGGAATCGCTTCCGTCCTAATTTGAGTCCTTCCACTGGATACACTCGTCTTTGGCACGGCAAGTTTTCCTTTTTCCTTGCAGTTCCTGCGGGGTTTTGTTTTTTGGCCCCCGGTTCCTGCAAGGAGTTTCCTTTTCCTGATCCATGACAAAGTACATTTTCCTTTTATGTTGTCGAGACTTCTTTCCTTAATTTGTGTTTTTTGTGTGCTTTCTTTTCCTTTATATGTACTCTGTGCACAGTGTTTGTGGGCCCATTATTTAGTTTTTGTGTAGTTAGTATTTACAACCGGTTGTGCCTGTGTTTTCGTACTGGTTATATAGTTATATTACTAAAGTTTGCTAGCTAGCTTTCCAGTTGTTTGTAGCGAGTTTTTATTCTATTGCTATTGTTCTAATTGTTTATTGTTATATATACATATATTTATAATTTAATCTTTGTTATTATTATATAGTTTATTTTTGTTATGCAGTCTCATGCACTTACTTTGTATTGTTTATGTTCATGAGTACTGCGTTACCTTTCTTGCTACTAATACCTCTGTACAGATTTTCCTTTTTTTAATGTGCTTATTATTGCCATTCCCAGTTTGTATTTAGTGTATTGCACTCGCTTTCTTTTTGCGCTGGTGGCTTCCTGTGACATGAGCTCATTTTCTGTGTGTTTCATGTTAGTCGCTCGGTGTCACTGGACCAGCATCGACTACAGTTTTCCTGGTTGCGCACCTCCCTGCTGGCGGGAGGAGTTTTGAGCCAATTATGGCTCCTTCCTTCGTCGAGGGATACTTTTGCAGAGATGGCCGCAGCTCTTCTTGTATCCACAGTCATAAGATGCAATGCCGACCACTGCTTCTTATGCCGAAAGCCTGCCTTACATTTGGGGCCAGCTACACAAAGTTCTACAGCGCTCGCAAGGTTCCGCCCTCTTCGCTAGTACAGGCGGCGCTAATGTTGGTTGTTGTCTATGGGAAAAACCAAACTGATGATCCGGGAGGAGGTGCTTTTCCTTAAATAGAGGAATAAGGCGGGTCAGGAGTAACCGTTAAAAGACTTTTGAAACGGTCGGGAGCAAGCCAATCGGTTGATACTTACAAAAGAAGATCGTGTTTTTTACGGGTTTCAAGAGGTATATCCCTCTTGCCTCTTTCCAATGAATTGCAAAGTGGCGAAGATGTAGGCACGCATTGAATATCCTCGTCAAATGAATCGCGGCCTTTCGGAGATGTTGCTGGAGCATGGAAGAAGAAACTTTTAGGTGATGATGAGGAGGGGGAAAAGGGCGCTAAACAGCAAAGGTCATCAACGCCCTTACAGCGTATAAAATTTAAAATCCAATAACTAAATTACGTGACACAAACCCGCTTAGTCTAAAACACTACAACCAAGATTGCAAACACTAAAATTCCACCACACCAAAAGCATGAGAATAAAACAATAAATGATTAAACGACGTGACAAGAACTGTAGAAATCAAGGGACAAGAGCACCATATGTCCGCCTGGGAGAAGAGCCCCATTAAAACAGACAATATAAAATCACAAAACTAAAGACGATCAGTGCATCAAATGCGCCGACTAAAACCACTGTCACATAAAACGTAAAAGATATTCTACAGCATGCCCGTCGTCTGCCAAAACGTTGACTATGCCAACAGGCAGAGCCACACGAACGCGCAATGGAGCTAAAACTTGACACTCGTGCAATTGGCGGCGAACAGTTGGTATCCTAAATGGGCTCCCCTGCCAGGAACTAACCTTATAGGAAACACGCAGAGATCCGAACCGGTTTCTATTAGGAATCTTTGCTTACTTGTGCTGTCAGTAATGAACAGGCGGCCTGATGAATAGGTGTAGTCTCTTGCCGCCACTAATGGCTGCTGCTGTCGTTTTTTCAGGATATAGGCACAGGGTGACGTACACTTCCTGGCAGCGTCGCCGAACCGACAGTGGTACCAACATTGGCTCAGAACTGCCGCCGAGTCCAGTGAGGAGTATGGTGACCGACTTTCTTTTTATTTGGCGGTTTCGCGAATGCGAACGCTGTCGTACTGGACGGGTTTGTTAAGGATGCCAGTTGCTTAGACAGCTTTTTAACTCTCTGTAGGAGGATGGTGAATTCGGATGAAGGGTTAACGCTCGCTTAGAGGGGCGGAGGCGTCACCTCATGAATTTTGTCTGCCAGTAACGAAACGGCATCAAGGTTAGCGGCCATTTGGCAGGCGATTACGGTATGGATATGAAATGGCAAACGGCTGGACCATATACTCCTCAGGAAGTCGTCTGGGGCGAGGCTTTTGAGGTGCCGCAAAAACTGGGATGGCTTGCAGTCCCCCATTTGCTCGTGAGTTAGCAACTGCCGGACGCGTTTCTCCTTAGAGGTGGACAACTTGCGTACCAATTCCGCCTTGAGGTTGATGTAGGGACTTTCAGCTGGAGTACTAGTAATTATATCCTCCACTTCTGCGGCATATCGGTGGTCGAGCTGAGTAATTGCATGACTGAATTTAGTTCTTTCACTCGTAATACCACTGAGTTCGAATTGCCCTTCTGCTTGGGCAAACCACAGCGCAGGTTTGTCGGCCCAGAAAGAAGGCAACTTCACCGCCACACGATAAACAGTACCTGCAGCTGCCCTCTTCGTCGTCACATTTGTTGTATGAATATACACGGCATTTAACACGAGTTAAATTGTCACTTTTCGCTTTTTATCGCTTTTTCGCTATCACGTCGGGTCACCAGATGTGAGTTAAGGTTGAACTGAAATGTAAACATCACAGGTATGTACAACACTAAATTTATTAACTCCGCGTATACAATATAGGAACAATATACAAACTATAATATAACACACTCAGCGGTTTAAGTTCCGCTCTGTTTTCGGCAGAACGCCAGTCCCGACTCCCTGCCTGAGTGTTGCATCCCGGCAGGTGTGGCTTAGCGACCCAAGCGCACAGTTGTCCCTTGTGTCACTCACATCTCGGTGTCTGGGTGATTCTGCCCTCTGAAGACGTGCCCACCCTTGGAAGCTGCTTCCAAGGGACGGTCAAGTAGCCGCTTTCTGTGTGGTGGTTGAGCCGCCACACTACATTACAAATTTCTTTATAGATACAAAGGGAATAGCGATATTCAAATGTTTAGAAACAAGATGGCATATGCTGTCTTAAAATTCTATTGTCTTTCATGCAATCCTGACAAAAGAACCTAATATCAACAGGACCTTAAAACAATGACAAAGTATTGAATAATTTCAGCAAATAATATTGCAAATCTCGGAAAGGGTTTATGCCATAAAAAAGTTATTTTAAAAAATAACGTGTGTTTTAAGATTTACATTTCTTGTGCAGTATATTTTCGTCTATGGCTTATCGAAGATTATGCAAAATTCCTTCGGGTGAGGAGAAATTCACAAGGTATTCCCCAAAAATCAAGATATACGCTTTATTTGTCATTTAAGTATCCTCTGGTATTTTAATAGAAATCATTTTTAAGAAACCCAAATATTTCTGAAACATTTTCATATAAAGGGTAGTTTTGGATTAGAGGAGTTTCTTGAATATCTAAGTATCGCATGTTTGGAAGATACTCAATTTAATACCAAGTTTGGTATTTATTATACTCTAGACTTCAAGAAACCGTGCTTTTTTCTTGGTATATATAAACGCCCTGTCATGGCTAAACCGACAGCTGGTCCTAGTTGCTATTAATAACATCGGAAAATTAACCAATATCTGCTGCCAGAATAAGCCCCAATTTAAGTATAACTCCAGTTGTTGTGTAGGCTCTGTTATGTTTACAGTAAGACGAATGTTT
Organism: Deroplatys truncata; assembly: GCA_030765065.1. NCBI lineage: Eukaryota > Metazoa > Arthropoda > Insecta > Mantodea > Mantidae > Deroplatys > Deroplatys truncata. The sequence continues at coordinate 520,594,778 of CM060990.1, read as the reverse complement.
TATTTATTTGTCTCACATAGCTCTATGCAACTTGTTTGCCGTTCACCAAAAACAGTGTTTGAGGAGAGAAACAGGTCTATAAATCTGTTTTTGAATGCTACTTTAGACTATTATAGCACACCTCAAGTTTATCTGTCAACAAACGTATGTGCAACAAATCTATTGAACTAATTTGTTATAACAACTTCTTCGAAATGAAATCTCATTTACTACCCTCAAAAGCAGGAATTATGGTGTGCCTCGCTCATTCTATCTCTCCTCCCTCTTCCGCTGTCTGCCTTATTTTTATATTTTATTTCAATCGTAATGGGTACATCTCTCCAAATTTGATTTATCTGTGAGCACTTATATTTACAGTTACCACATTATTCAGGTTGATAAACAAGTTTTAAAATGTTGTTTTCCTCCTTTGGCCTTGGTATTCTCCACAATGGCTTTCTCTTGGGTGCACGATATCCCTCATTTCAGTTGCTTTTAGCGTACTTGCTTTTTTCTCCCAATAGTTTAAACGTACACCGGTTGACTTATTAAAGGTGATTATAAACTGGAATTTTCCTTGTATAGCTTAAAACAATCCTAGTTTAGGGTGCAACACCAGGAAGAAGTTAAACATTTGAACGTTAAAGTTTCTAAGCAACTGTACAATTATTAGCTATTGGAGTCTCGCGCAAACATTTATAATTTAAATCATGTACCACTTATGATTTCCGTGATCAATAGGCTAAACTTTCATGTCACGTGGGAACAAACCGGGCGGTTTGTAAAACATTGATCTGGCATAGAAGAATATGGAAAATATGTTCGAAATCGGGCTTTCAAGTTACGTATTTATCACAAAATGTTCATTAAAAACGTCAAAAACGTAAAAAAGAAAGAAAAAGGAATTTCAGCGGAATGCTCAATTTTCCATTTATTTATTTATTATTTACATATTTTGCAATAGTCGCTCAGCGTACGCTTTACCTCCCTGTGAGAACAATATAGAGCTACGAAAGAGAAATTACACATTTGATGGATAAAATCATAAAATCGTTAGATCAACAAAGAACAGTAAAGGAGGTAAACCTCAATCAGGTCCCTCGATAACACAATAAAAATTAAATATAAAATACGAAGATGTAGGATTACAGATTTAAATCTCCCTCAAACGTTGCATTCGGTGACAGAAGATGGTCTTGATGTAAGCGACTTGGAATCCTGTTGAGAAGAAAGGATCTTAGGCCAAGAGAGGAGAATGTTGCTCCGGAGACATTCGGAAGTTTATCAAAGAATTAGAGAGCCTAAGCTGGAATGAGCTGACGAATGTTGAGGACATCCGAGTTAATGGTATAGCTTCTCATTCCGGTTAAACCAGGTTGCGTCAACAGCAACACGGAGATTTTCATTTCCGAAGGAATTGCAGTGCTTTCAGTTTACTTGGAGCTGCGTCACCCTAAACAGGGAGACGTAGCTTAATAAACAGCGTATAAGAGGGCTGTAAAATGGGACGGTGATATTGCTTCAAAAGCAGGATTATCTGTTCAGCAATAGATATGGATAGCAAAAATCGGAAATATGCCAGATTGGGTTTAATATTTATATGGTTGTTCCAGGTAAGGTGACGACCACTAGGTATATTTCCAAATATTTTATTTTTTCATCCCGAAGCTTCCATGATATGACTTGGCTGTTAGTCACCACAAGAGTGAATATCATAGTTCTGCATTCCAAGGAATTAGGTGGAATTGTGCCAGATATTGAGAAAGAAAGTTAAAGAGTTAAATGCAATTTGGAGATTACCGACAGCAATAAGTATATTACCATTTCAGGTGAAGGGAGCGGTGCCATCCGCGTACGCAGCAATGATTGAGTGTAAATCAGAAATGCCGGAAGTATAAATATTAAAAGTGTGGGTCCCAGCATAGGGTCCTGAGGCACATTAGCAGATACGTTACGAGGAGTAGAAGTGGTACATTATAATTTTATGAAAGGATGCGATTCAAAAGAAACGTAGAGCGATTGTAAAGAGGTAATCGTAGAGACCTATATGACGCAATCTATAGAAAAATCCTAAATGCCATACCCTGTCAAAAGATTCAGTTAAGTGCAGAAAAGCTACCGTTTACTATTAAAGGCATAATCAATATGCTCTTTAACTCGTAACAGCTGATGAGTCTTTGCATGCTGGGCTCTAAAGTCGAAATGAAAGGAAGGTAATACGGACACAGGAAGACATTTATTAATTTTGTATTCATTATCTTTTCGGATATCTTAGATATGCAGAACACTGTTTGGACTATAACCTGAGGTAAGTTTAAGGGCTTTTCAGGTTTATGAAGCAGAATAATTTTGAAATGTTTCCAGGAAGAAACTCAATGACATATGCACATAGGAGCATTAAAAGTAGAAGCCGAAAGGGACTTTGTAAGCAAGATTATTAAAAGTTGTGTTAAGCATATTATCGTACTCAAGAGCTTTCTTGGAAGCTAGGTGGTGCAAGAGAAAACATCTTTCACCATGCGAGGTGAACTTCGGCGTTAGGGGAACAGAGCAGTAATAACGAAGTGAAGATTATATTATGTTTTGTTGTCATGAGGAAGATCTGTCATCAGGTTGAAAAGAAATGCAAAAAAGTTAAAGAAATTTACATTTTCCGGAATAGATCATGTAGTATCCGTTCCATTGCTTTAACGGCAGTATCATTGTTGGCTAAAAAAGAATGCGCTTCGTGTCTTTCGACAGTAAACAGTCCAGGGTAGAAAATCAAGAAAGGTAGCATTGATAATGGGCGAAGCGATTATAATACTGGGGATTCTTCACCGCCTATACAGCTGCTTTAGCTGGCAATATTGCCAGGGTAAACGCTGTAGTGCTCACTGACGACTCATTTAATATTTTTCGCGTAAAAATCATTATACAATATCCATTAGAAGAGGCTGATGAAAAGGTATACGCTGTGGGATGTGTCTAGGAGTTGTGGCAAACTGCAGATCATAAACAACGGATGAGGTTAGATGGTTCAGTGAAGGATTTATGTCATCACTATTCTGAAGGTGGAGATTAGGCCAAGAGAGGGATCAAGATTGCTTCGAAAAGATTCCCAGTTAACATAGCAGAGAGTGAAAGAAAGTGTTGTTTATAAAGGATTTTTCGACACGAAAGATGACAACACAGGACAGTGATCAGAGTTCAGCTTGGGAAAATGTGCAAAGAAGAGGATGCCTGAAGTGCTTCAATGACGCTAGACGAAGTACACGCGTTAAGATGGGGCGATTGTGAAAATAAGACGTGAGGTAATTCGAAGCAATTATGGGGAAGCCATTCTCATCAGCCCTGTGTTGAAGTCAACGACCGCTAGTTATGGTTAGCCAGCGTTCACAATTCTCGTATTTACTGTTCCGGTTGGCAAGGAGGAGCGTAGAAGTTGTTGAGGAAACCCAAGCTGCAAGTCCAGCAACTCCAAGCGCTTAGAGGAGGCTTAATTGCTGTTATAACAGAGAGATGATTATTGTTGTTGAAAAGGATTTTAAGATACCAAGCCTCGATACTTCTCAGGACCGACAGAAAAATAGAGTAAAAATTAAATTGAGTTTTCTATGGACGCTCTTTAACTGCTGTTCGTCTTAGCGTCTCTTTCCACATTGGGCATGAAATACTGGCAATTTTGCTCAAACTTCTTTATCAGGCTTGAGGTTCCTTTACGTGCCATAAATATACGACACGGGACCACCGGCTTTGCTTCCCCTCCAAAGAAAGCCATGCTAATAAATTTTACGCCCGAAAAATATCCATTGTCCTCCACAGGGTTTGAACCCGTAATCTCCGGAACTAGAGACTAGCATGATAGTCAATACATCACGGAGTACGACAGAAAAACAGATGATGATGAATATTACACCTAATGAAAATAACAACGTCGCCGGAAGCTATGGCAGCATGACGATCTATCTATAAACTTTGTAACAATGAATAGTAGGACATTCACCTGGCACTATATGTGTATCAGAAATACAAGTAATATGGGCGTTATGTCTGTAGAGAAATGCCAGAAACTGTTGACGTCTTTGAGAAATTCCATTGGCAATACAGTTAAGAAATGCAAGAGAAGGGAGAAAATGGCAAGTGCGAGCTAACCAGCCCATATCATGTACCGAGCAAGTAATAACAATTTGTGAAAATGACAACGAATATCAAATATGGCTATAATAACTTGCAGAATAAGTGTATTTGTCCAGAAAACAAAAGGAGAAACACAAACCTTCTAGACTCAAGATGAAAGCTGCTCGGTAAGACAGGACTGACAGAAAAAAAGATTTATCATTAACCGATGGTGAGGTCCTTCTCTAGCCATCAAATAAACAATTAGTAGTCAGTAAAGTGACGAGACCATTTTATAAAACCAACAGGTCATGCCCATCTGGCTCGTTTAATTAGAACACACAGAAGATTCGACGTGGATTTATCAACTTACCTATATTTGTCATGCTACCATCTCCTCGAACATAGATGAAAATCTATCACTATTCATCAGTGCACTAGCTACCAAGTCTATAGTTACACAAAAATGATTGCTAACTACCCTCATGTTGCGTCAAATGTTGGGAAAATTATCATTCCGTGGGTGTTCGAAGCCCAAACGTACCTATCCACGATGAGTAAATTTTGAAGGAAGCCTCTCTGCTAATTGAAAGGCCGTTCCTATTACCTTACTCTGAATTGAAGGCAACAAAGAAAATCTTCTCCACGGAGGTACATTGGGGTAACCTGTAACCGGGCTTCATCATCGATTGCACTACCATTTTCGTCGTCTCCGCCTCCACTGCCGCCGCTTTTTAATGCACGTACTTTTCCAACGTTAGGTGGTCAGCTCCAGTCTTCTGCTTCCACTATAGTTGGCCTTCGCACACTCGACGGTCCAATACACCTGCGTCTAATCTGCAAAAGGTTCTTTACATTCCGCTCCCCGTCTCCTGGTTTAGAACCTGTTATCTCACCATCTTAAATCTATTCTCACTGTTTTGCAGTCTTTGTTTCTCAAATGAAATCCTACACTATTAACTTCGTTCTTGCATTAATTCAATTAAGTAATTATATTACTGTATCATTACTTCTTGTACCAATTACGTACCTGATGCATCAATTCAAATGGAAAGTCAAGACGACTAAAACACCATTTAAATTTTCAAATATGATGGACGGCATTCTCCACTGTCCACCTTCATAATACTAAATGAAACAGAATGTCAAATGGCTGACAATATAGCAAACAATTTTCACAAACGTTTTCCAAATCATTTTTCCTATAACAAGTGAAACCAAAGCTTATTTGTTAAAGTACAACACTTCAAGCTTCAATTGTCCATGCTACACGCATGCCTGTACAAAACAACTACATCCCAAAGAACTACATAATCAGTAACAGTGATAAAATTCTGAAAAGAGATTAAAATTAAACAAAATTAGTATAAAGACACCCATCTCTCACGCGATGTTTACGTTTTGCCTTGTAACGGTTTCGCTACCAGTGGCCTTCACCTCCGCTGTCTAAATTTCCTTTAGACTATATCACGAGAAAAGTACCTGCGGTTAAATGCTAGGAAATGGACTAGGAAATCAGAACCAATCACTGGAATATGAAAATTAGCAGGGAATGCTTTGAGTGTTTACAGAGCTATTAAGGTGAAGTTAAGAGTCCTTCAAATTATGCGCCAATTACACCTTCCTTTATCAGTGAAGGAAATCACTAACAATGACATATACTCGTGCAAAACTGTAAAGAAGGAAAATTAGATTCATCAAAAAAGTAATTGTATGCCTTTTTTGCACAAATATTTCACGCTCCGTTACGGCCAGGCTTGTGGTGCTAACAACGAGAATCTTCTACTGCCACTCCTTTGCAGGACACTGGCATAAAAATAAGAGCTGAAGACTCAATTTGTCCGTCTTATTGGCGCAAGTGCACCCATAGAAGCTGATTACTTGTACAGACCTCGTTATTCTAAACTTGTACCGTAAGAGCTCTAATAATTGCAATATGTGCACACAAAATCGATACTCATAATTATGGTCATTCGGGAAATTATTTCTCTTGGGCAGGTTCAAAATTCTCACCATTTCTATTTAGATTCTCCTCTATTAAAATTGTTCAACTTTCCTCGCATATTTCTTGTTTTCGAATGAATCCGCAGTTTAAATTCGTGCATGATGTTGTTAGTATTTTCAAGCAGGAAAATTGTTTAAAATTTCTGAATTAATTCCAGTGTATGTGGGATCAATTGATTCTTCTTAATAAACTTGCATACATAAATACGTCGTGCAAGAGGTGGTATAGTTTTTGGCAAAATGCAATCGTGACAGGAATTCTCTTTTAAATGCCAATGTACACAAGTGAAAGGTATCCTGGGTAAAATACTAACAATTTCAGATAAGAGTTAGATAAAAATGCGCCGGAATGTGGTCTGTTTATTCTCTTTTGTTATGGTGAGATGAATTTTCAGAACGAATTAGTATAAGAAGGGAGTAGCTAAAGAGGTTTGCTTGTGCCATTAGCCGGACAACAGGGTCATCATACAGTCCTGCCTTCTTCACCTGTTATTAATGCCCAACATATTTCGCAATATCCACCGTCTGCAATTCTGGGATTACATCCAATCGGAAGGGTCGAGTTCCATAAAGTTCACAGCGTGTCCATATTCACCGTATTGATTCTTCCTTACATAATAAAATATACGGCAACATATCCTTCCGCCATATCCAGCTTACTACCCGCCTTTTAGCGAGAGCATTTATTTCCGTAAATTTGCGACTTTTAACGCTCTTTTTTTCACATACTATCTTCGACAACTCTCGAAGGATTAAAGTTAACTAAACAATCGACCTAAACAATTGCACCCACGTTTTCAAAACGGTTAGCTCATACAACCGGATTAATAAACAGAACCCACTGTTCAATTAGGTTTTGGAAACCTGTATCAACTTTGGCTTCCTTCGTTATGTTGTCTATTGGAATGTATAAGAATATTCCTTTAGAAATGGTGTTGTGGTAGTTTCTAACAACCTGAAAGTGTTTTTAGTTTTCTCGTAGTCGTTCTTTTTGTTGTAAGTATTTTAATAGCCTCTCTTAGTATAACCTCCGTGGTTTATTTCTTCGTGTACATTTTTAGTGAGCGTATAGGTATCGTTTTTGATACATCATTATTTTTACCAACTTGTTTCATATTCCAGGAATGATAACCCTATACAATCATTGCAACCAATGGTTTACATAACGTTAACTGCGGTTCTTTGGTGTTTTTTTCATTTGGTATTTCAAATGCTCTGTGTACCCGACATACATTTTTATTAATACAGGAATGATACAAACACTAAAGCGAAGCACCATATAACTATCATTACGTATGCTGCGATTTTTAACCCATCTGTTATCCCATTTTTTTTATCAGCTGACAGCCTTAAGTTAACTAACGAGTGTCCTTATTCTAAGCTTTGTTAGTACTAAGGTGGGTTTTAAATGAGGCTGTTACCTATGATATAAGCCCATGAAGATGACCATCTCAAAGCATTAGAATACAATTAAAACCAGCTGTACAATTTTTAAACAAAATATGAAACGGTGAGCTACATTGCTTTGCAGAAAGCCTTCTGGGCTTTGAATTATCGATAATCGTCTTTCAGAACGTCGCTCGATATGAACTTCGCTATTCTAATATCATTAAAAGTTTCAGGATGCAACTGCGAGCATACCAACATTGTGGAGTCCAGTAAAGCTAACTTTGTTGTCGCATGTTACCATATACGTTCGCTAAACGTTTGCTAAATTTCCTGTTTAAATGAAGGAAAAGTTATTTCAATAATTCAATAGTATCAGTGTCTATAAGTAGCGTCCAAATAGTTGCTTCATTCACTTTTCAGTAAAGATATTACAGTCCTCAGTAGTAGGAGAATAAGAGAGCTGGCCCAGTTAATTTATGCATGGCTATTCATATGCAAATGATCTCCCCCACCTCCTCCCTCCCCCACCTCCTCCCTCCCCCTCCCCCCCCCGCTGTGCCTTAGTAGTTTTAGCTGCACCTGCGGTCGTAAATCATGTTGAGTACAATGGAGGCTTGACAGTTAGGTAATTAAGGCTGTCAATCAACTGTCAAAACGAACAAAGGGGTCATAAATTTAAGGTTCTGTAACAAAGGCGAGATGTTTTTCCTACCCAATCCACATCCGGCCACTTCTGCACCTGGTCAGTTACCCGCCCCCACTTCCATTGTGTGTGTCGAACACGTGGCATACTCGTTCCACTAGCTTTTAACAAAAGAACAATGCTAGCCCTTCAGCTGTCAAAATGAACAAAGCCCATGATGAATTAGGGTTGTAACAAAGCCTGACCCTTTCCATTGTGTAAGAGATTCTATTGTGTGTGCCTTTCTATTGTTCGATGCAAGCATTCTTTAGAAAGACCACCTGGCAACCCAATAACAAAGCCTGACCCTTTCCATTGTGTAAGAGATTCTATTGTCCTTGGCAAGGCTAGTTTAGAAAGACACCTGCAGCGTTCCCATTGTTTGGCCACCTGCTAGTTTAACAAAAGAATTCGAGGGCTGCTTTATACTCGTCCTCTCCTTGTTTGTGTGAAAGAGAGAGAAACTTGTTTACCAACTCTGCGTGACGTCAGGTCGGCCATCATGATTTTGCCTGAGAGAGTTCTCCCCGATGTTTTACGACATCCTACGAATATATCCGAGCATAGTTAACAAGCATTCTGTTTCAGCCAACGACTCCGAAAAGCATCTAATATACATTTCATTACGTGCATTAAACCTCTGAGTGATATCCATAGATCGGTGTTCGATTCTTACTGTAATCAAAAGTTTATTGCTAATGAGAAATTAATGATTGATATTATTATATCATTACAATAATTAATAAAAAGGGTGTTCAGAGGGTTCTAGATCGAATCTTACCCAGCGAATCTCTAATGCTTAATAAATATTAAACTATGTGAGTATTGCGCGGCCAGATTAAACTGTTTAACGAATATAATTTAATTTTTATATATCATTACAATAATTAATAAAAGGTTGTTCACGGGGTCCTAGATCGAATCTGCGAAACTCTAATGCTTAATAAATATTAAACTATGCACGGTCAGATTAAAATGTGTTTAACAAATGTAATTTAATATACACGACATTACAATGTTTAACGATCTGTATTCTTAGGAACCAGAGGTCCATAGTTCGAATCCAACCCTGTGAAACGCTATAATAACTATTAAGTTATTGAAGCAGCGGGCGGTCGGATTAAAATTGCATTTAACAACTATAATTATTTATATTAAACCCTGATGCATACTTAGATATCTCGATGCCTAGACAACATTCTTTCTTCTTCTCCTCTCTTTTTCTTTCTATCTATCTCTTTCTTTCTCCACGACTTGTACACATTCAGGCGTTCACATATACACGAGCACTTGTACACGCATCAGCAAACATACACTGGTGCACGCATGCAAGCACACACACACACACACACGCACATACATACACCAGCACACACACACACATGCACATACATACAACAGTACACACACACATACACCAGTACACACATGCATTCACGCACCTCATGCGTATACATACATACACCAGTGCTCTTACACTCACACATTCACGCACCTCATGCGTATACATACACACATACACCAGTGCTCTTACACTCACACATACATATACATGGACAAACACACACACGTGCAAGCACATATGCCTGTTCACTTACACCCAACAGCACCAACCCACACACGCACACACCAACTCACGCGCATGTCCTGAATGAAAAGAGACAAAATGATGCAATAAAACTAATTATAGCTTGGGATGCAAGGCTCCATTTACGATTGCTCGAAACTGGTCTTCTAATAACTCCAAAACTAATTAAAATAAAGACAGTAAATAAACTTTATTACTTTTATGCCATTAGCTCGTTTCTTGTGCATGTATATTAGAGTCCGGGTGTCATGGGTTCGATCCTTAACTTTAAATCTCAATTATCTCAGAAACTAGCAGGGATTAAGGTGCGGACCAAAGCACGATTTTTAGTTCCTACGATGAACAATTAATGCTTTATATAATTTCCAATCAGTGTCCCTAGCTCGAATCCCGATCTTTCAGTGACTTCCTTAATTTTCCACTGTGTTCTAGAATATATCACTTAGATCAATGTTGCAACTGCATACAGGTCTTTTAAACACATCAAACTAATATTATAAATAATTTTGTTTCTGGCGTTCTGAGTTCGAATACCGATTCAATGAAGTTTACTTATAAATTTAATAACAGTAAATAATTAAGACAAAGGTACCAAATAAACCTATTACGTTTATGTCATCAGATAATATCTTGCGGGTGTATATTAGGGTACCTGACGTCCAGGGTTCGATCCTTAAGTTTAAATCTCAATTATCGCAGAAACTAGCAGAGATAGAGCTGTAGACGAAAGCATGTTTGATAGCTCATACAATGAACAATTAATGCTGTATATAATTTTCAATCAGTTGCCCCTAGTTCGAACCCCGATCTTTCAATGACTTCACTGATTTTCCTCTATACTCTAGAATACATCACTTAGATTGATGCTTTAACTGCATGCAGCTGTGTGAGAGAGAGCGAGAGAGGGAGAGAGAGAGCGCGAGAGAGGGAGAGGAAGTGAAACAAGCAGGGATAGAAGTGCTGAGGGCCTCTGCGCATGCGTAGCAAGAGATGATGCCATTGGCTGCAATAATCACGTGACGTGTAAGCATCACAGCCATGATGACGTGCAGGCATCGCCTGGAGGGGGTTTAGATCCCTATATAAACAGACATCTTTCCCATGTTAGAACTGTTGTGTACTTATTAACTTTACATTCAAGTTTTAAAGAGCTTTAAAAGCAAAGTGAGCTACAGACCGTCTACACATTCAGCACATATCAAAACGGGGCAATGCAAGGTGAGTTTTAAATAACTATACAAAATCACTGTTGGCTTTTACAATACATTTAATTTTATTTAAACGTTACAGTACATGAAAGACGATTCGTTACAAAGAGCATCATATGTTCTAATCCGTGCTTTACATTAACATGGATTTCACTGCATACTCTTCTTCAGTTCACATGATTTTCGCCACACATTCTTCTTACATAAACATTCATACGACTTTCCCCTCATTCTTTGTTTCACTATACACTCACATGATTTCCTCTACTCATTCTTTGTTCCACCTACAGGTTCATGCTCTGTTAACATTCACATTCCTTGATTCCATTAACATTCACATGATTTTCGCCACACCTTCTTCTTACATAAACATTCATACGACTTTACCCTCATTCTTTGTTTCACTATACACTCACATGATTTCCTCTACTCATTCTTTGTTCCCCTGCAGGTTCATGCTTTGTTAACATTCACACGACGTTCTCAGCTCATTTCTCTATTGACATTCACATGATCTTCTCAACACATTCTTCTTACTTAAACATTCATATGATTTTCCCCCTCATTCTTTGTTTCACTATACATTCGCACACGATTTCCTCTACTCATTCTTTGGTTCTCTGCAGGCTCATCTTCAATGAACATTCACATGATTTTCTGTACTTATTCTTTATTTCTCTACACCTTCATAGGCTTACAAAACATGCACACCCTAATTCTAATATAAAGAAGTGTATAACTCGTTCTTCAACTTGAATAATGTAGTGAAAATAATAATTCATGGCAATGTCTGTTACAGATTGTTTAGCTGATAGACTTAACAAGATGGTGGAAGAGCGCAGTTTCCTACCGACTCGTCGAGTTCAAGATCTCGAAATAGGTCTTAACTATGAGATAAAGTCCTTAAAGAGAGTTCAAACAAGATATGGTACCAGGATCGTATCTTCGCTGGAGGATTGTCAAGTGTTCTTGCCAGAGCGCTATAATTCGTTAACCGATCAAGAGATTGCAGAAATACCAGGGAGCGTATACCTACAGTATAATGGCATGACAGAGACGGGGAAATTTAAGACATGTAAATTGTCTTTTTTACACGCAAAGAAGGTGCGTAGAAGTGTCAAACTTAAGTATTGAATGTTCTCCCATTTCACAATGAAAAATTCATAAATAAAACAACTGACTCATTGATATTACATATAAAGATACAAACGATGCATATTATAGAATTTTATAAAAAATTAACGAAATTACAATATCACATGCTTGAGTTTAATTATATCTAGCGCATTGAAATAACTCTAAATATCCGAACGTTTATACAAATCTTTGTGCTTCTTTTTACATGTGCCATATGCTTCATTTTACATGTATCATAACAAAAAATGTAATTCTTTCCAGGTTGCCTTTACTTGACCAAGATAGTTTTCTAAGACTTTCATTGTGCAATGTTTCAGGGTGTGCAATAAGAGGAAGAAGAAGAAGAGGAATAGCCTGCTGCCATGCAAAGGATGCTGACGCTATTGGAGGGTAGAATACCTACAAGAAACATTTCGGCAAGAAACGGGTGCTGAAACATCTACATCACCGAAACACATTAAGACAGGATCCTTATATAACATTACAGGGTATACAATGAAAAAATACGGTCAATTTTGTATGCAATTCAATGCATGGCTGAGAGTTAGCTCGAACTAGTCTCCCTATATTCACTGAAATTAAGCATTGTGAGCAATAATTTAAGTGACTGTGAAAATACTTTAAGTAATGGTGAAATTTGTATCCTAAAAGACTTGAGCCCTGTATACATTAACAGCATTAAGACTGTTTGCCACGCTGGAATACAAATTATGAAAATAAAAAGACTTTCATTTAAATAATAAGGAAATTTGCATAACCTGCTGTTACAAGTGTAATGACATATACAGAAACAATGAGTCGGACGAGAAAGTGATGGAAATGTAAGATAAATAATAACAATAAAAGAATTAAGGTATGCTTTTACATAGTGTTTTTATTCATTAAAAATCCTTGTATTCCTAATGAAAAATAAATCATTACAATGATTAGTTTAAGTTATATCACAATGATCAAAAAGAGAACCTTCTTTAGATGCATTACTCGATCTTAAGTCAGAGCACCAAAAAATGACAAATCACGGCTTCTCCATTTTAGATGTGGTGTCACTATTCAGGTAAATTCATGTAACACAACAGGTTGAGTATGCAGATCTGTGGTCCTAAATGGGTGAAACAGAGTCTTATCCAGCTTAACAGTCTTGAGATCTCACCATCAGAAAGTCGAATCACAAACCTTCTCCACTCGCTGAGCACAGGTTTAACAACAGCATTCTCTTCACCCTGAGACGATGTAAAGTATATAAATGTTCAACTTGACAAGGGATTCTAAACTGGTTGTTAGAGTCCAGAACTGATGTATTATATGGTGAAAACACATGTTCCTCTTCTTAGCGATCTTGTCGTCGAATCTCGGTGTCGATAACATTGAAGATGCCCATGATTATAGGATTCTGAAGCCCAAAAACTGTAGGAACTGCTGATTGCGTGATGTTAACCTGATGGGCGTCAAGGGCAGAGCATGATGTGTGCGTCGAATCATTCCATTATTATATCCTCGACGTCGTTGACTTCTTCTAAAAACTATAGGCATTATGCTTATATCCTTGTTTCTAAAGGCAATGATATTGCTGTTAGGCTCCCCTGTTTGCTCTATGAAGCGGATCTTTATGAACAACAGGTAAAATTTGATTTGAAGGTTCCTGTGAAATACGTTATCCTGCCGTAACAGATGGGAAAACTGGTAGATGGAGTGTCCACTTTTACTATCGAGGAAGGAGACTGATGCAATACTGCGCTAAATTCGTATGATGCTCAACTTAAATATATTCACTGGAAATCAGATTCAGACAGCTGATTAGATGGAATAACTTTGTCACTGAAGGGCCACAGAACGTTCCTATAGAACAATCACTGGAAAAAATCAAGAGTGAAAGGACATTTTAATGACATTTTTATTATTATTATTCACTGATCTAATAAAGAAGACATTCGCATCCTAATATGACGAATCTTTAAACGTCGGGCATACAAGTCAAGGTCTATTTTACTCAATGTTTTTTCCGGGACAAGTATAGACCTCTGCCAGAGTTTTTTGAATTCCCTTTCAGGCTCTGTCTCCTCTTCCTTTCTGTGTTTCTTCCCTTATTCTTCTTCACACGAAAACCTCTCCCTCTTGCTTCAATTTCTCTGTTACGTCTCATCATTTCAGCAAGTTGTTTATCTGCAGCTTTTTTCGTATTTACAGCTGTAGCAATTTGTGATGCACCTCCAGCGGCGGCTCCTAGTGCTGCAATAATTGGTATGAGCTGTAGAAATCCTCCTCGTTTCTTCTTTTTGGACCCTCCACCAACAGATACCTTTCTCTCAATTTCTCTCTTATGCCTCATCATTTCGGCAAGTTTTTTATCTGCTGCCTTTTTCTTATTTACTGCTGAGGCAATTTGGGCTGCACCTCCAGCAGCAGCGCCTAGAGCTGCAATAATTGGTATGAGAGGTAGAAATCCTCCTCGTTTCTTCTTCGTGGTTACTGTACCTGGAGCTACCTTTCCCTTCATAATTGCTGTTACTAGTCACGCCGCCAACTTTTTCACCTAATGTAACATCAGATTGCACGCTTTTCCAAGTCGTTTCAGTCAGATCTTGGCAGCAATGTTTCTCGAAGCAGAGACCTTATGCTGAGCGTTGGCAATGCCACTAAGATTACACGAATCGTCTAACGGAATGATTCCAAGGTCTCCTCTCTTTAATTTTTCTCTAGCTTTACCACAGTTCCTCAGCCTATGTAACCAGGTAAATGTACTTCAATGGTTACAGGCTAGTGAGAGAGTTAATTATACCGAAACCTCTTGCGAGCTTAACCACCTTAGCTCTCACGTTATACTAATCGATTTTTATTCAGGATAGTTCTTTTATACTTTCTCATTAGCGTATATACATTAAGAGCGGTTTATTTTACTTTAGCTGTCAAGCTAGAGAGGATGAAACAAGAATACTCACAGCCTATTCATATGTTAGACTTTGAAAGCGACTTTAGATGTGAACTTAGTGGTAAACTGTTTCATGTCAACGTTATATACGTCCCCATCATGTAACCCATTCAGGGAAAAAGGTGACCAGCAAAGGGAAAAAGGTGACCAGCAAAGGGAAAAAGGTGACCAGCAAAGGGAAAAAGGTGACCAGCAAAGGGAAAAAGGTGACCAGGAAAGGGAAAAAGGTGACCAGCAAAGTTAAAAGGTGACCAGGAAAGGGAAAAATGTGATCATCAAAGGGAAAAAGGTGACCAGCAAAGGGAAAAAAGGTGACCAGCAATGGGAAAAACGTGACCAGCAAAGGGAAAAACGTATCCAGCAAAGGGAAAAATGCGACCAGCAAAGGGAAAGAGGTAACCTGCAAAGGGAAAAAAGGTGACCAGCAATGGGAAAAACGTGACCAGCAAAGGGAAAAACGTGACCAGCAAAGGGAAAAATGCGACCAGCAAAGGGAAAGAGGTGACCTGCAAAGGGAAAAACTGTTACCAGCAAAGGGAAAAATTGTGACCAGCAAAGGGAAAAATGTGACCAGCAAAGGGAAAAAGGTGATCAGTAAAGGGAAAAATGGGACCAGAAGAGGGAAAAACGTGACCTGCAAAGGGAAAAAGGTGACCAGCAAAGGGAAAAAGGTGACCAGGAAAGGGAAAAAGGTGACCAGCAAAGGGAAAATGACCAGTATATCCCTCAACTCTCGCATTCTCTGTGCTAACTATCAAGAAAACTTGTACTCTTACCTCTATGAATCCATTTCTAGCTACTTGAATCTGCTTGTGCTTAATGAGATAGTTATAATTAACGAAATTACAACTATTATGTGCGAATGCTACAATATTTTGCTTAGTCTAATTCGGCATGGCTGTTTATATGCATCAAAACCTGTGTACATATATAAATACATAAATGTTAAAAAATAGCTCAGTCTCGTGTTATCGTATACGAATTCAACATCTACAGTATACATTGACTAGTTTATATATACTGCTTGAGCATGAACACTCACAAAGACGGTCAATTACAGTCAATTTACGAGAATCTTGATTTTTCGTATGTTTCCCAAGGGGGGAGTAATCGCTTTGTTAAGTGCTGCATATGTAATAGAACTTTAAAGAACAGGACAATTTCAAGGCTTAAACAACATAGGAGAAGATGCTGTAAAGCAATGACCAGCTGTGCATTGACTACAACACCCAAACGAGATCCTGAAATCTTCTCAAGTCCCGAAGAGCGGGATTCAAGATGTACCGTACTTGGAACCAGTTCAAGCGACCCTGTAATAACGTCAAGAGCTACCACTGATGAAGCAATGACAGCAGTTTCTTTGAATGAGCAAGCTCTGAATAAACACACCAATGAAAGCAAGCATACTAGTGTCAAATCACCTAGATTAGAAGATATATCCAAAGCGAATACAGAGGAGATGCTATACCGCTACACCGATCCTAATGATTTGGTAAACATGCTAAGGGTACTCATGATGCTTCATACACCAGATAAAAATGACTTTTCCGATGCGATTAACGACATTATTCAGGATTTAAAGCTGGGTGGTTTTATAGCGTGATTAGCATTTGCAAAACCATGAAAGAGTTAGAAAGATTCGTCATATTAGGATGCGAATGTCTTCTTTATTAGATCAGTGAATAATAATAATAAAAATGTCATTAAAATGTCCTTTCACTCTTGATTTTTTCCAGTGATTGTTCTATAGGAACGTTCTGTGGCCCTTCAGTGACAAAGTTATTCCATCTAATCAGCTGTCTGAATCTGATTTCCTAGTGAATATATTTAAGTTGAGCATCATACGAATTTAGCGCAGTATTGCATCAGTCTCCTTCCTCGATAGTAAAAGTGGACACTCCATCTACCAGTTTTCCCATCTGTTACGGCAGGATAACGTATTTCACAGGAACCTTCAAATCAAATTTTACCTGTTGTTCATAAAGATCCGCTTCATAGAGCAAACAGGGGAGCCTAACAGCAATATCATTGCCTTTAGAAACAAGGATATAAGCATAATGCCTATAGTTTTTAGAAGAAGTCAACGACGTCGAGGATATAATAATGGAATGATTCGACGCACACATCATGCTCTGCCCTTGACGCCCATCAGGTTAACATCACGCAATCAGCAGTTCCTACAGTTTTTGGGCTTCAGAATCCTATAATCATGGGCATCTTCAATGTTATCGACACCGAGATTCGACGACAAGATCGCTAAGAAGAGGAACATGTGTTTTCACCATATAATACATCAGTTCTGGACTCTAACAACCAGTTTAGAATCCCTTGTCAAGTTGAACATTTATATACTTTACATCGTCTCAGGGTGAAGAGAATGCTGTTGTTAAACCTGTGCTCAGCGAGTGGAGAAGGTTTGTGATTCGACTTTCTGATGGTGAGATCTCAAGACTGTTAAGCTGGATAAGACTCTGTTTCACCCATTTAGGACCACAGATCTGCATACTCAACCTGTTGTGTTACATGAATTTACCTGAATAGTGACACCACATCTAAAATGGAGAAGCCGTGATTTGTCATTTTTTGGTGCTCTGACTTAAGATCGAGTAATGCATCTAAAGAAGGTTCTCTTTTTGATCATTGTGATATAACTTAAACTAATCATTGTAATGATTTATTTTTCATTAGGAATACAAGGATTTTTAATGAATAAAAACACTATGTAAAAGCATACCTTAATTCTTTTATTGTTATTATTTATCTTACATTTCCATCACTTTCTCGTCCGACTCATTGTTTCTGTATATGTCATTACACTTGTAACAGCAGGTTATGCAAATTTCCTTATTATTTAAATGAAAGTCTTTTTATTTTCATAATTTGTATTCCAGCGTGGCAAACAGTATTATGCTGTTAATGTATACAGGGCTCAAGTCTTTTAGGATACAAATTTCACCATTACTTAAAGTATTTTCACAGTCACTTAAATTATTGCTCACAATGCTTAATTTCAGTGAATATAGGGAGACTAGTTCGAGCTAACTCTCAGCCATGCATTGAATTGCATACAAAATTGACCGTATTTTTTCATTGTATACCCTGTAATGTTATATAAGGATCCTGTCTTAATGTGTTTCGGTGATGTAGATGTTTCAGCACCCGTTTCTTGCCGAAATGTTTCTTGTAGGTATTCTACCCTCCAATAGCGTCAGCATCCTTTGCATGGCAGCAGGCTATTCCTCTTCTTCTTCTTCCTCTTATTGCACACCCTGAAACATTGCACAATGAAAGTCTTAGAAAACTATCTTGGTCAAGTAAAGGCAACCTGGAAAGAATTACATTTTTTGTTATGATACATGTAAAATGAAGCATATGGCACATGTAAAAAGAAGCACAAAGATTTGTATAAACATTCGGATATTTAGAGTTATTTCAATGCGCTAGATATAATTAAACTCAAGCATGTGATATTGTAATTTCGTTAATTTTTTATAAAATTCTATAATATGCATCGTTTGTATCTTTATATGTAATATCAATGAGTCAGTTGTTTTATTTATGAATTTTTCATTGTGAAATGGGAGAACATTCAATACTTAAGTTTGACACTTCTACGCACCTTCTTTGCGTGTAAAAAAGACAATTTACATGTCTTAAATTTCCCCGTCTCTGTCATGCCATTATACTGTAGGTATACGCTCCCTGGTATTTCTGCAATCTCTTGATCGGTTAACGAATTATAGCGCTCTGGCAAGAACACTTGACAATCCTCCAGCGAAGATACGATCCTGGTACCATATCTTGTTTGAACTCTCTTTAAGGACTTTATCTCATAGTTAAGACCTATTTCGAGATCTTGAACTCGACGAGTCGGTAGGAAACTGCGCTCTTCCACCATCTTGTTAAGTCTATCAGCTAAACAATCTGTAACAGACATTGCCATGAATTATTATTTTCACTACATTATTCAAGTTGAAGAACGAGTTATACACTTCTTTATATTAGAATTAGGGTGTGCATGTTTTGTAAGCCTATGAAGGTGTAGAGAAATAAAGAATAAGTACAGAAAATCATGTGAATGTTCATTGAAGATGAGCCTGCAGAGAACCAAAGAATGAGTAGAGGAAATCGTGTGCGAATGTATAGTGAAACAAAGAATGAGGGGGAAAATCATATGAATGTTTAAGTAAGAAGAATGTGTTGAGAAGATCATGTGAATGTCAATAGAGAAATGAGCTGAGAACGTCGTGTGAATGTTAACAAAGCATGAACCTGCAGGGGAACAAAGAATGAGTAGAGGAAATCATGTGAGTGTATAGTGAAACAAAGAATGAGGGTAAAGTCGTATGAATGTTTATGTAAGAAGAAGGTGTGGCGAAAATCATGTGAATGTTAATGGAATCAAGGAATGTGAATGTTAACAGAGCATGAACCTGTAGGTGGAACAAAGAATGAGTAGAGGAAATCATGTGAGTGTATAGTGAAACAAAGAATGAGGGGAAAGTCGTATGAATGTTTATGTAAGAAGAATGTGTGGCGAAAATCATGTGAACTGAAGAAGAGTATGCAGTGAAATCCATGTTAATGTAAAGCACGGATTAGAACATATGATGCTCTTTGTAACGAATCGTCTTTCATGTACTGTAACGTTTAAATAAAATTAAATGTATTGTAAAAGCCAACAGTGATTTTGTATAGTTATTTAAAACTCACCTTGCATTGCCCCGTTTTGATATGTGCTGAATGTGTAGACGGTCTGTAGCTCACTTTGCTTTTAAAGCTCTTTAAAACTTGAATGTAAAGTTAATAAGTACACAACAGTTCTAACATGGGAAAGATGTCTGTTTATATAGGGATCTAAACCCCCTCCAGGCGATGCCTGCACGTCATCATGGCTGTGATGCTTACACGTCACGTGATTATTGCAGCCAATGGCATCATCTCTTGCTACGCATGCGCAGAGGCCTTCAGCACTTCTATCCCTGCTTGTTTCACTTCCTCTCCCTCTCTCGCGCTCTCTCTCTCCCTCTCTCGCTCTCTCTCACACAGCTGCATGCAGTTAAAGCATCAATCTAAGTGATGTATTCTAGAGTATAGAGGAAAATCAGTGAAGTCATTGAAAGATCGGGGTTCGAACTAGGGGCAACTGATTGAAAATTATATACAGCATTAATTGTTCATTGTATGAGCTATCAAACACGCTTTCGTCTACAGCTCTATCTCTGCTAGTTTCTGCGATAATTGAGATTTAAACTTAAGGATCGAACCCTGGACGTCAGGTACCCTAATATACACCCGCAAGATATTATCTGATGACATAAACGTAATAGGTTTATTTGGTACCTTTGTCTTAATTATTTACTGTTATTAAATTTATAAGTAAACTTCATTGAATCGGTATTCGAACTCAGAACGCCAGAAACAAAATTATTTATAATATTAGTTTGATGTGTTTAAAAGACCTGTATGCAGTTGCAACATTGATCTAAGTGATATATTCTAGAACACAGTGGAAAATTAAGGAAGTCACTGAAAGATCGGGATTCGAGCTAGGGACACTGATTGGAAATTATATAAAGCATTAATTGTTCATCGTAGGAACTAAAAATCGTGCTTTGGTCCGCACCTTAATCCCTGCTAGTTTCTGAGATAATTGAGATTTAAAGTTAAGGATCGAACCCATGACACCCGGACTCTAATATACATGCACAAGAAACGAGCTAATGGCATAAAAGTAATAAAGTTTATTTACTGTCTTTATTTTAATTAGTTTTGGAGTTATTAGAAGACCAGTTTCGAGCAATCGTAAATGGAGCCTTGCATCCCAAGCTATAATTAGTTTTATTGCATCATTTTGTCTCTTTTCATTCAGGACATGCGCGTGAGTTGGTGTGTGCGTGTGTGGGTTGGTGCTGTTGGGTGTAAGTGAACAGGCATATGTGCTTGCACGTGTGTGTGTTTGTCCATGTATATGTATGTGTGAGTGTAAGAGCACTGGTGTATGTGTGTATGTATACGCATGAGGTGCGTGAATGTGTGAGTGTAAGAGCACTGGTGTATGTATGTATACGCATGAGGTGCGTGAATGCATGTGTGTACTGGTGTATGTGTGTGTGTACTGTTGTATGTATGTGCATGTGTGTGTGTGCTGGTGTATGTATGTGCGTGTGTGTGTGTGTGTGCTTGCATGCGTGCACCAGTGTATGTTTGCTGATGCGTGTACAAGTGCTCGTGTATATGTGAACGCCTGAATGTGTACAAGTCGTGGAGAAAGAAAGAGATAGATAGAAAGAAAAAGAGAGGAGAAGAAGAAAGAATGTTGTCTAGGCATCGAGATATCTAAGTATGCATCAGGGTTTAATATAAATAATTATAGTTGTTAAATGCAATTTTAATCCGACCGCCCGCTGCTTCAATAACTTAATAGTTATTATAGCGTTTCACAGGGTTGGATTCGAACTATGGACCTCTGGTTCCTAAGAATACAGATCGTTAAACATTGTAATGTCGTGTATATTAAATTATATTTGTTAAACACATTTTAATCTGACCGTGCATAGTTTAATATTTATTAAGCATTAGAGTTTCGCAGATTCGATCTAGGACCCCGTGAACAACCTTTTATTAATTATTGTAATGATATATAAAAATTAAATTATATTCGTTAAACAGTTTAATCTGGCCGCGCAATACTCACATAGTTTAATATTTATTAAGCATTAGAGATTCGCTGGGTAAGATTCGATCTAGAACCCTCTGAACACCCTTTTTATTAATTATTGTAATGATATAATAATATCAATCATTAATTTCTCATTAGCAATAAACTTTTGATTACAGTAAGAATCGAACACCGATCTATGGATATCACTCAGAGGTTTAATGCACGTAATGAAATGTATATTAGATGCTTTTCGGAGTCGTTGGCTGAAACAGAATGCTTGTTAACTATGCTCGGATATATTCGTAGGATGTCGTAAAACATCGGGGAGAACTCTCTCAGGCAAAATCATGATGGCCGACCTGACGTCACGCAGAGTTGGTAAACAAGTTTCTCTCTCTTTCACACAAACAAGGAGAGGACGAGTATAAAGCAGCCCTCGAATTCTTTTGTTAAACTAGCAGGTGGCCAAACAATGGGAACGCTGCAGGTGTCTTTCTAAACTAGCCTTGCACAGAACAATAGAAAGGCACACACAATAGAATCTCTTACACAATGGAAAGGGTCAGGCTTTGTTATGGAGCAGGTGTCTTTCTAAAGTATGACGTCACGCAGAGTTGGTAAACAAGTTTCTCTCTCTTTCACACAAACAAGGACAGAACGAGTATAAAGCAACCCTCGAATTCTTTTGTTAAACTAGCAGGTGGCCAAACAATGGGAACGCTGCAGGTGTCTTTCTAAACTAGCCTTGCCAAGGACAATAGAATCTCTTACACAATGGAAAGGGTCAGGCTTTGTTATTGGGTTGCCAGGTGGTCTTTCTAAAGAATGCTTGCATCGAACAATAGAAAGGCACACACAATAGAATCTCTTACACAATGGAAAGGGTCAGGCTTTGTTACAACCCTAATTCATCATGGGCTTTGTTCATTTTGACAGCTGAAGGGCAAGCATTGTTCTTTTGTTAAAAGCTAGTGGAACGAGTATGCCACGTGTTCGACACACACAATGGAAGTGGGGGCGGGTAACTGACCAGGTGCAGAAGTGGCCGGATGTGGAATGGGTAGGAAAAACATCTCGCCTTTGTTACAGAACCTTAAATTTATGACCCCTTTGTTCGTTTTGACAGTTGATTGACAGCCTTAATTACCTAACTGTCAAGCCTCCATTGTACTCAACATGATTTACGACCGCAGGTGCAGCTAAAACTACCAAGGCACAGCGGGGGGGAGGGGGAGGGAGGAGGTGGGGGAGGGAGGAGGTGGGGGAGCTCATTTGCATATGAATAGCCATGCATAAATTAACTGGGCCAGCTCTCTTATTCTCCTACTACTGTCCTCATTGAGAACAAAATGTATTTATGTTCTAAAAGAACCTGTATTTTATTCTTAAGTTTACTTATAAATAATTCTATGAACTACATCCTTTTAACTTCATTCGCAGAATATCGTTGAAGACGTATTATTTTCGTTTATCTATAGAATCTAGTATTTAGCGCTCATACAATATTATTTGGATGTCCTTAAAAATGGCACCGTTTTAAGTGCTCGTTCTTCAAGGAGGCGTACACTGAAGCACTGGGAATCTCAAATCTAAAGCTCGTTATACGTTTGAAAATAGCGACTTTTGTATGTGTTAATCTCTAAAGAACTATTTTGATAATTGTTATTTCATATAGCCAGGTGTGGACACTAAGTTGGAAATCGAATCAGGCTTGAAAAATTGAGTGCCACGGTAAGGTAATTTAACCATGGATCTTCGGCTCTGTGTGCCATTGCTGTTACTGCTTTGAGCTACCATGGTGAAATGCCCATATTCGACCGGCATACTTGAAGCAGATGAGAGGGTTTAATGCGCATAGGGATATCACCCAATGGTAGCTCAAGAAATAAGGACATTAGCGGCGAGAGCTGAAAATCTGCATTTCGAGTCTTGGCCGTAGTATTGAATTTATCAAGTCTGATTCATATCTCATGAACCGCTCTGAATAATTGGTTAACCTTTCTTGTGAGTCTTCCACAATACATTCTCAAAGTCTTCCAGGAAGTATATTATGGCCTGCAAAATTGAGCAACAGGTTTGAAACTGTGCACGTATCTTTATTTTTCTTATTTGTTATACTATTGCAAAGGTTTAAATTTTCTTCTTCCAGCAAAAGCCATCCAAAAGCTATCCCATTATAACAAAGAAAAACGTCGGCAAATAGCTATGCAGGTAATTAAGAACAACCGAGATTCGAATACGGGACCTCAAAATTATTAGAAAGACATTTTATCCGTTGTATGAGGCAGATAATTATTCTAATTTCTTCTCCAATAAACATTTTTAGGGAAAAGTATGCATTTCACATACTTTATGGACAAGAGTTTGTGTGCTTTAAATTTCATAAAACAGAATATTAAGTCGAATATCATAAAGAACAAAACATATTCAGCTCAACTCTGTGGTGTGGGGAAGGCGAGTGTGCCTCTAATTCAAGAGAGCCCGAGTTCATAATTCGGTTAGGGTGAGATACGGGGATAAATTTTTTCCGGGGTTTTCTCCTATCCTGCAAATATGAATGTCGGGTAACTTTAAGCTCCAAGAACCCCGGGTTTAGTTGAGCATCGTTTCAATAATTTCTTTCATCATCCGATATGACCTAGCTGGTTAAAGGTCACTAAAATAACCCGTATTCTTATTAATTTTCTATAAACTCACGCTGTAATGTAATACCGGCATATATTGGTAACAAGTTACGAACATGAGTTCACAAAAATACATAAAACGGAATTAAACTTAAAATGTGCGTTGTATAAAACCTAAGGAGCAAGCACCTCAATCCTTATGGTTCAATCCCTAAATTTCCATTATGGAACCATAAAGCCCAAGGTCTGTCTTAAAACGGTACTTAAACATTTAAGTATACCGGCTTTTATATAAATCATGCATCGAGGAAAACGATTTAGACTTTTGTTTGCCTACGTCCTAAAACAATTGCCTTAAATTTAATACCTTAACACTATTTCCGAACTCTATAAAAAGGTAACTCTATGGTTTCTGATACTAATAAATGCATATTTTATTTAGTGTCACTGGAGTATACGTGGAAAAAGTATGAGGTATTCCAGGAGAACTGAATTTAAACGAAAGAAAAAGAAAATCAGCAATTAATTACATTCACAAGAGGAGTGCATTCTATTTAATAGGAACAGAAACGTGTAATACTAGGTCCTAGTTCGCATTACTTTCGATAAGAAATACAGTATCTTTTGAAACCAAATTATAAATTACAGATATTTACGCAATTAGGCATTGGATAACTTTAGAAAATTTGTAAATAGGGTATGTTGGCACTGAAGAACCTTGGTAAGTAAATGGATGAGCCAGTGATAGAATTCAAACGCCAAAGATTCTTAACACTCTGAAGAAAACAGTAGTTGCTAAACTCCAAACAAGCCATCAAGAGGGGCTAATTTGCTAATGACGCCATGCTACAGAACGGGCCGTGTAATTGGCCCGTCCTGACCAATACATATTTTAGGAGACCTTCGATCAATAAGTTCTAAGCTCAACACTAAGTGCGCTAGGCGAGAGAGGTTTTACCTCCCATCTTTGCTAAGCACCATTAGTTCTATAAACAGTTCATGTTTTCCACTACGTACGTATAGCATATTTGATTAAACCCTGGGAATCACGTTAAATGAATGTCCACCTTATAAAGTTAAAGTCATGTTGTAAACCACAGTGTGAATTCTGGATACGAGATATCAAACCTTCATCAGCTGTTGTTAGAAAGCAATGTAACTCGACTGGGCCATAAGCCCTTGGAATACTTAGCAACATAAGTAATGCTATAATTCTGACTTTAAACAACCAAAATACATTACAAAATATAAGAGGAAGTGAAACTTGTAATAATTTAAAATGCGCTCTCCTTTAGACGACAGGTCATAGAAATTACCCTTAACTTGTACCATCGCCTAAATTGAACAACCAGTAACGATAGGATGGCATCCCAATTTTGGTGACACAACATTTGTTGCTTACTCTACACAAGGCGTTTAAAATTAATATTTGAGCAGTTTTTTGTGCAGCTGCTAAAAAAAATGAGTCATCTTTGAACGCAAAAATCTTAAAGTCTCTTAAACACTTAAAGTCGTAGTCGATACAGCGCTCGGTTCACAATGTATCCACCAACGCTGTTTATTCACAGCAGCAGTTAAGCTTTATGGCACGCATTAAATACGCTACTACTGTGTGTGTTCCATTACCTTTGTGGCACAGTATGCAGTGATACCATGGTTAAGAGGGCAGGTTTGCCTCCCAGAATGAAGAACCTTTTCTTATGAACCCATGTACCATGTTATGACCAGGCAGAGGGGTTTTAGTAAGTAAACAGAGCAATCTTGTTTCCGCACGGTGTATACGAGGTGACGTCAGTGCTGCGACGGACACAATCCTTCCCTTCCCTTCACAACAGACGGCTTCGTTACGACCGTTAGTCGCTGCATACAAACCAGTGCAGAACCGGCAATTAATATTCTTAAAGTAAAAGTAAAGAAGAATCACATACAAAAACCATCATCACAATTGCAATCGTCTGTGGCGGAATTTGAGGAAAAAAAACTTCAGCACAAGTGGCGAAACCAACAGATGTAACATATGTCATATAGAGTTAAATGGAGGTTTAAAATATCACAGTTAAAACAACATTGTGTTTCAATGAAACATAAGAAACATAGGGCACTATTACAAAGAAACAAATCGGAGGCTTTGGAGTGTCTGTGTCTTATGCTAATAAGAGGATATTTCTTTAAAAGAGCTACAGCTTTCGAAATGCCTGTTTCGTAGCTTTCATAAACCAGTATATTAACAGAAAGATGACTTCAGAAACACACTTATTCAAAACATGCCAACGAACAGCCTATGACAAATGCTTAAATATTATAAGAGACGCAAGAGCAGATAAAAAGATTACCCTATTTATAGGCGAAACTAAAAGGGTCGATTATGGGCCAGTCGCCAATGAATTTACAGAAACCCCGAATCTCGGTGGCTCAAGTAAAACATTTTTCCTTATCTCTGAAGACGCGGGAGAGGTTAATTCTTTTACAATTACTCGCTTCTTAATTATTCTTGTGTCTGTTGTGACCTGCTGGTATTAAGAAAGAAAATGTTTCGCTACTGACTACCGAAGGGGCTTCTCATATGAAGAAAGCTGCTACAGTAATACAGCAATCATATCTACGTTAAACATGTCCAGCACATTGTCGTTACCGAGTTATAGTAGAAATTACAGCCTGTTTTCCAGAAGCTCCTGTTTTTATGGCCAACCTGAAAAACATATTTCGAAGGCACGCTCAAAATCAACGAGATGTTACCCATTGAAGGAGATGACACCTGGAATTCCCCTGCCTACACAACCAATGTGACTCGGTGGGGTCACAGCTCTAGACTGCAGTATACTTTGCACAATATTACGACAAATTTGTTAATGCATTACAGAGAAAAAGCTATTTACATTTTGGGAACATATTTGTTGGAGATATTGCTCTGTGGTTATCAATTTGGATTACATCAATTTCCACAGGCATTTCGTAATGTAATATTTATTGGGTGTATTCGAAGTATGTTGAAGATATTGTTTATTTTACAAACAATTATTCTGAAATTCACTGGTCATTTTGGTGCCAATGTCCGCTTAGGGGGTGTAGTAATAGAAGAGAAAACCAATCGGCCAAAAGCTTCGCATTTCCTTGTTTCCCTTGAAATTTTTCCTATTTATTAGAGATGCTAAGGAAATCAATTTATCAAATATTAGCATCTTAAACCCAACAATTGTCGCGGTTTTGAACGCTACATTTATCGTGTTCATTCATTTTGTCACACTTTAAGTGCACACAGCTCCGGAACCCTTTATTTTGGAATATTGTTACCAATCTAATTTTACGGATAAATATCCGCATTTTAGTACAGCACTTAATAATTCTTTGCATAATATTCACAGAAATCTATATAAAGTTTTTACTTATTTTAAGCGTCTTTTAATATTTATAAACCTAAAATATTACATTGAGAATATTCATATTGTCATTAAGATAAGCCGGTGATGTTGGTAATGCGGTAAGCTTATCGTATTCGTAGGTATAACACAAAAAGCTTATAAACGCAGCGATTTAAGTGGTTTATGCATTATGTCCGCCAGGCCCTCTGCAGCAGCACCTATGTGATGCAAGGAAGGCAGGCTATTTAACAATGTGATCGTATAAGCTCGCATTTCATGTTGTTTTGTTTTCGCATTTCAACTCTCTTTCCGAAAGCTAGAAATATTAATTAAGATGTTGTAAATTAAGCATAATTGGTTTATTAATTATATTTCCGTATTTGATACGTTCTTTTGAATCTTTCTTCAAGCTAAGTAAATTAAAGTCCAAAGAAGCTTAAACCAAGTTAAGATATAACATAATATGTGTGTGCGTGTGTGCGTGCATGCGTGTGTGTGTATGTATGTATGCATGTATGCATGTATGCATGTATTGCTGCATTTCGGCACTTCTCTGAATCGCCTAAAATAAAACGCAGTTTTTATTTGGGTCACCGCAACGGCTATTTAAAGTTTGGGAACATAGTTGTTGGAGATATTGTTCTGCGGTTATCAATTTGAATTACATCAATTTCTAGACGTATTTAGCACCTAATATTTACTGCGTTGCTTCAATGCCCTTAAATTTCTATTTCACAAAAATGTTAGCACCAAAGTGCTCCGTAAAGTATTCCATTCTAGACCAGACAAACATGGCGTTGCAGAACGATATTGAAATACAGTTCGTGTATTTTCCTCATGCAGACTTAAATTAAAGAAGAACTATACAGTAGAGGAGACAAGGTCATTAGTAGAAAAGCCTAACCAATAATTTACAACGTACGAGCGGAAAATTTTAGTCGTAGTAATAGCGATACAGATTAGTAGTGAAGTGCAATTCCATGAGGCTAGTCTCTACAGAGCTGCCTTAAACGAAACGCTTACAGTGATGATTTGACTCCAATAAAGAAAAAGAAATTAACAGAAATAAAATACCCCAAAAGGAAAAGCGAAAACCACAGAGAAGCCTCTAAAATAAAAGGTTTTTCATCATCTGACACGAGAGAACGTTAAGATGAAAAACACAGTGAAATCTTAGACAGCTTAAATAGACGTAGGACAGAAAAATGAAAGCCAGTTCGTCATCATTCTCCCCTTGTCGTG
This sequence comes from Deroplatys truncata, assembly GCA_030765065.1. Lineage (NCBI taxonomy): Eukaryota > Metazoa > Arthropoda > Insecta > Mantodea > Mantidae > Deroplatys > Deroplatys truncata. The sequence goes on along the minus strand of CM060990.1, from coordinate 520,565,878 downwards.
GTCCACTACAAAGATTCAAGTTAACTTTGCAGCCACTAGCATAGGATTTGCATAGCAGCAGAAATGAATAGGAAATATGTAACTATGTCTGCTGCGGACAGAAACAGAGGTAATGGTCTTTCAGAGGAAACATGTTAATTAGTAAATACTTTTATGAATCAGAAGAGTATAGTAGAAAGAACATAGCCCTTTCCTCTGCCAGGAGAAAGGCTTTTGTTACAGTTAAGGGGAATGTAAGTCGGAGTAAACCTGCAGAGAATATATTTAATTTGCAGTCAGACATATCCACCTCATAAACGTTTTACATCCTCCAAGAGAGCACCATTTTTCTCCTTCAGCAGTCGACGAAGTCTTCCACTAACCCTTTTCTGAATGTGTTCAATACATTCTAGTTTTTCAACTATACCGGGTGTTTCAGAAATACTTTTACAAACTTTGGGTATGGGTTCCTCACACCAAAAGAAGGAAAAAAGTTCATTTGAACATATGTCCCATAATCCTTGGTTTTCGCGTTATTCCTGCCACAATGAAAGTGTGAATTCAACCGCCTTTGCGGTCCAACCTGAAAACTTCATTTCTCTATGCATTCATAGAAGGCGTTGACCCATTGTACTACATACGGTAGATGGCGCAGTGTTGCCACGGAGACTTCTTTACGTTTGTCATTTGTCATTAGTCTGTCTTCAACGTTTCAATTGTGTACATGCAGTGAGTTAACTGCACGTGTTTCGTTCAACCATGGCTGGGTATTCATTTCGTGAACAGGCAGACATGATTTTTATGTATGGTCGCGCGAATGGTGATGGACGCGAGGCTGCACGGCTGTATCAGATGGAGTTTCCAGACCGAAGACAACCGAGTCATCCAACTTTGTCGCTGTTTATCGTCGCCTTGCTGAGACAGGAACCGTTGCACCATGGACTGTTGATCGAGGAAGACTAAGACTTGTTCGTACGCCGGAACGCGAAGAACAGATATTAAAGTGTGTCGAAGACGATCCAGGCATCAGTACAAGACAATTGGCTGTGGCATCTGGTACAACACACGTGACAGCATGGAGAGTACTTCACGAGCAGCTCCAGTATCCATATCATATTCAACGTGTGCAGGGCCTTTCGCTTGCCAATTATCCACCACGGGATAACTTTTGCCGATGGTTTGTAGCACAAACAGCCCATCCATTGTTTGTCTCGTTAGTTTTGTCAACAGACAGGAAACATTTGGGAGAGATAGAGTTACTAATTTCCACAACGTACACGTATGGGCAGATCCTCATATGTACTTCAGACTAGACATCAGCAACAGTTTAGTCTGAATGTGTGGGCTGGCATTTTAGGTGACTGTCTGGTAGGTCATACGTTTTACCAGCACGTCTTATTGGTGCTGTCTACAAGGACTTTATCCATCACACTCTTCCCGACTTACTTCACGAAGATGTGCCCCTGCAAATAAGAAAAAACACGTGGCTAATGCATGATGGGACTCCGTAACATTTTAGTCGCATTGTTCGAGATTCACTGATTGGTATCTACCATGACCGATGGATAGGCAGAGGAGGACCAGTTCCATGACCTGCACGTTCTCCCGACCTCAATCCTGTGGATTTTTACCTCTGTGGGCATCTTAAATCATCGGTTTATAGAGCAGCCATCCCGGATGCAGAAACGCTTCATCGAGGTGTCATGGTAGCTTGCGAAACCATTCGACAGCATCCCGGACGTTGTGACAGGGTGCGACATTCCATGATTCGACGAGTGACGGCATGCATAGAAGCAAGAAGAGGACATTTCGAGCATTTATGAGTTTTGTGTGTAATAAGTGTACCACTGTGTTAAACACCTCCTAACGAGAAAACAAAGAATTATGGGACATATGTTCATATGAATTTTTTTCCTTCTGGTGGTGTAAGGAACCCATACCCGAAGTTTGTAAAAGTATTTCTGTAACATCCTGTATAGCCATAAGGATTTGCATCCGAGACATGCTTGTAGGATGAAGGGTCGCCATCCACAATATATTTTGTGTACCTTAATCCATATTTACCTTGAGATCTGCAAAACATGTCGATAACAGTTACTGATTCCATGCCACCACTTGAACCATCACTGTTTTTGCTGTAAATTTATTTATGTTTTCCAGCCCATTCCTTCTCTGCTGCTGGATCTGCCAAGAACTTTCTCATGCACATTTATGGCAATACTTGGATTCCATGGCAATGTCCAATATTTTGCCTCTGTCAACACTTATTATTGAAGCTACCCCAAAACGAGAGCTATGGCCTCTCTTCATCCAGGTACCACTCCTGAAACACTGAGTACTTTTGCAATTTGAGCAAGCACATGATGTTCTTATAGCATTACATAAAAAGATTACATCTATATGTCTTAGCCCTGATATTGATAAATTTTCATTGAATACACTGTTATCCAAAAATTGCAGACCACAATCAATTTTAGAAGACGAAGCTGATAGGTTATGTTGTGTTAGTTTGTCTGCTACAGGTTGTTTCTGTTCATTAAAACGGTTTCCACAAAGATTTTTATTTTATACACTTTATTTGATCTTGGCATTGTAAAGACTATCACAACTATTGTGAAATACACTATGTAAGTCAGTCATTAAGAAAAACACTTCAATTCCTGCCTCAACAAAAACATGTGCTCTCCAGATTGTGCAATTATATAGCCTCCTGGTGGAAGAAGGGTGCACTAGATAACCTAGAGAAGATAATTTTGGACTGGAATTGCCTATAGGGATTCATTGTACGAAAATAAAATAATGCCACCAGGAGTGTCCATTTTGGCCAAAAAGTGGGCGTGGCAGTATTAACGCACTAGTATATTATTGTTAATGCACTAAAAGCTGGAACACACCTATACTTGAAAAAATTTAAATTTCTTCAGTTAATTAAAAATAACAAGAATATGTTTACTTATTAGTATGAGATTAAAGTTTAGGAGTTCAAAATAAATATCGTTTAAATAACTTTATTTAAAACTCTTAGAGTTATAAGGCTTGAAGTTGGGAATTTTTCAAAGATTCGATAAATCTGAATTTCTTTAATTGCAAAACTATGAACTTATGAATTGTAAGAGTTTGCATAAAGCAATATATTGGGCTTCTCTTCAAATACAAAAGTTCCGTTTCGTTTTAAAAAATGCAAGGTAAATTTTCCTTCTATTTCGGACGATTTGAAATGGAATAGTCCATATATATCACCTGAAAATGGTTTCGCTGCTCCCGAGGTCGCGGGTTCAAACCTGGCGGAGGGCGAAGGATTTTTTCGGGCATAAAAATCCTTAGCATAGCTTCCTTCGTAAGGGAAGTAAAACCGGTGGTTCCGTGTAGTAGATTTACGGCACGTAAAAGAACCTCAAGCCTGATAAAGAGGCCTCTAGCAAAATTACCGGTCTTTCACGCACAATATAGAATGGACGCTAAGGACCCCAGTAGTTAAAGAGCGTCCATAAATAAAAAACTCAATTTAAACTCAATGTAGGTTCATTGCATTCCACTATAGACTGTGTTTTGAAAAACAGAAAGATAAATGTTCCCACAGATTATGAATCTGGGTAATAAGAAGTTCAAATGAATCTACGAACCTATGTAGTAAAATATGTGGATCACAGCTTCTTTAAGATCTCCTAGGGAATACAGACTTGATCAATAAGCGAAGCAAAGCAATCCCTGAATGCCCTCCCGCGTAGGACTTACACCCCCAGAACTTACCTTGTTCAATAAGACGAAGAAATAAACATTGTGAACAGATGTGAAAGCATTGAGGTACTCGTCTAATGGCTCAGTTCATCACAAACTTAATTTTTCACAGCACCGGATCTTGCTATACCCCACATGAACAAACAAACAAAAAAACAAAACAAAAAGAACTGCATTTAGTAGCTTTGAAAATTTACCTCCACGTTACAAAGGCAGACTCGAAAGTTCAAAAATAAAGTATGAACATCATCAATTCCTTAAAAGAAGAATACCGAAAGAGCTTTACAATTTTTAAGACACTTGATCTAATGAGAGCAAGCCTTAGTTAAGCAAGTTAGTGGTTAACTGTCCTAATTAAAAAGCAATCAAAGTATAAATCTGACTCATATTTACCGCAAATGGTGTGTAAATGAGAGTTATACTCAATAAAATATATTTAAGATAATTTTAAGCTGCAGGCCCTTACTTTGAGGAAAACATCGTACATCTTATTTTATTTCAGACCACGAGACACAAAATATAATAACTGCATTTTTTATCCTTTCAGCTGCCCTTATCATTAAATAAGTTTTAAGTGATTAAAATTCAATGACTACAAAATAAAACACAGACTTTAAAGCAAAAATGAATCACATTCCTTTAAAACTGCTAAATCGAAACTCTTTCATCTCCCCAGCAAATCTTTTGCAAATGGAGTTACAGCTCTGTGAATTAGGATAACGGTATACAGGGTGTAAATAAATGATATCGCATGGACCTTACTGGTAGTAAATAGTTCCTAGTCAATAGAATTGAGATAAGAATCCAACGGTCTACGAAGCGATGCTGCCGAGTTGTGAGTATTCAAAGTAATCAGAAACTGAGAATAGCAAATCAAAATCATAACCAAAACACGTAAATTGTCTGTAGTATAAACCAATTACAGCTTGTTAGGGACTTAGTTGAGCCTGACTTTCAACTCTCTGAATAAGCATTTATAAATTTTGATGTTACCAAAATCACTGAAATTATGAACCTAAGATATAGATGCACGTCACTGCAATGGACAACATTGTGGGGATTAGCTATACAAGCCTACGAAGGTTACAATAGTTGTACTGATGACGAGCAGTTAGGTGGATTGGCTGTGAACTAGAATAAGCATGCGTACTGAAGTTCGAAACTTAAGTGGGTGAGTTTTTTCTTTTGGTTCGTTTTGTTTTCCCATCCTGAGAAAAAGGTTATGCTCACCCCTTAAACAGACAAAGTACTATCATTATGCGCAATGCACAATGTATCTCTAACGGATGCGTCTTCAGCCTGGAGGGTTTTAAACAGACAGTGGCTTGAAGTTTTCGGTTGGCGATGTTTGTACGTAGGACCTAAAAGAGAAATTTGAATCTAACAAACGACCAGCTGCAACAAATTCTCTCATATTTGAGCCAAGTAATAATACAAGATACTATGACTCCCCAAAAGTGGAGCTGAGAATGAGGTAGCATGATGCCTCTGGCAGTACACCAAGGATGTAGATATTTCTGACTACGACATTATTTCGTACTCAATAAGAGGTACTGCTGTATTCTACAAAGAAATACCCCCACTCCCGTCTCATTCCCTATTTGTCTACAACACACAACAACACTACGTTAAAGCAGCAAAACTCCTGGGGAACAAAGAACAAAAATACGCTTTTCCTGATCTCGCTGATATGCACCTTGTGTACGGTGAAACAGGAGGTCGTGCTTCAGTAGCTGCATAGAAAGGAATTTCCAAAAGATGGCATCCCCATCGGATTATTTTTATTCTGTAGAACGGTGTTTTCGAGATAGTGGTTCTGTGGTGCCGAGTAAAGCAGTTTGCGGTGCAAGACGTACTCGTTGCACTCCAGAGCTCGAAGAAAACATACTATACGTATACACTGCAAGAGGACCCGGCAACCAGCATCCGTGCTTTTGTATGTACAATGGGCACCAACTACACAAGTCCTGTGCTAGGAACAGCTCTGGCCCCTAAATCTGCAATACATGGAAGACTTAACTCCAAGGGTTTTTCGTTTATTCCTGCGGTTTTGTGAATGGGCCTTAAAGCAGTCAACGGAATTGATTTCATTGGTGTTGCTCAGATATGAGGCCACGTTTACCTAGGATAGGCATATTCTAAACTCCAAGAACAGTCACATATAGGCAAACGAAAGTCCCCATGCTACTGTGCAGAAGAACCACTAACATCAGTTTCTGATGAACATACGGGCTGGCACTGCTTCTGACCACGTCGTTGGACCATACCCTCTTCCTCCTCAACTGCATGGTGATATTTAACATTTCTGGAGTATATATCGCCAGCCCTTTTGGAAGAAGTGGGGCTTGATGCTCGGACTCAACCGCATTTCCAACACAATGGAGCTCCTGCGCATTATGCTATAAAAGTGCGGATGTATATACGAGGCGTTGTTGAACTATGTGGCGTTTTAATATTTTGCCACTGCAGCCGCTGCAGTCGTGAATTTAAGCATGCGCGATGACCTCCACCATACATTGGGACGCCAGGCGGAACTGTGAGCTATCATCACGTTGTGTTTTTCTGTTGTTAGGGTGCTTCGAAATGATCAAAATATTCGACGACCTGCCAATTGTGGATTCAGATCACTGATTCGTTCTTTGAATGCGAGAAATGTAATGCCAGGAAACATTCGCCAATTCTGTGATGTTTTGGGGGAAAGAATAATGAATGATGGAAAGGTGAGTAAGTGGGTTAGGCAATTTATCAAAAATATGGAAGACGTGCGTGATGAGCCACAGAGCGGCTGACCGTCTGTGATTACAGAGGATTTGGTGCAAGCTGTGGAAGAAACGGTCCTAGGTCTCTAGAACAGACACCATATCGGTGTTACCTTCATATTTTTCACAAACTTCAAGGTCAGTGCTTTACAACATTGTGACAGAGCGCTTAGCATTTAGGAAATTGTGCCCATGTTGGGTGTCCAAAAATCTTGCTGATGAGCACAAGAATGGCGATATGCTGCTGCATTGACTTTTCTCACGTGATATGTTGACGAAGGCGATGACTTGCTAACGCATATCGTTATAGGTAATACACATAGCTGTTTCACATCACTTCTGAATCAAAGTAACAATACATGGAATGAGGCATACAACATCACCCGTGAAGAACAGATTAAAACGGACAATATTCACTCAACTGATCATGTGCACGGTTTTCTGGGACAGTCAGATGTTTTGCTGGTTGCGTTCTTGCCCAGGAATGCAAAAATCAACAAACACGTCTATTGTGAAACACTACAAATGCTCCGTTGTGCAATACAGAACAAAAGGCGTTAAATGCTTTGGCGTGGAATCCTTTTGGTTCATGAGAATGCCGTTCGATCATCCCCCTAAAATTCGTATTTGACACCAATCGAAATTCATCTGAAGGAATTTTTTTTGTGGAAAACATTTCAACGACGACGACATTGTGAAAAAAGAGACGGCATCTTTCTTTGACGAGGGCCTATATAAATTGGTTTGCCGTTACAATTGCCTGAATAACGATGTTGACTATGTGGAGAAGTAGTGTAGGGTGTAAGGTAATGAATGATAACACAGTATTCGGAAGATAATGCCCTGTTGTGGTTTAAAAATTATCAGTTCTTACTTTAAAAGCACACCTTGTATATCGAGCCTTCCCCAATCGTTGGGTAGGAAGAGATAGTCCTATGGAGGCTTGGCGACCTCGTTCTCCGGATCTCATTCCGATTTATTTATTTTTCTGAGGCTATCCTTAGATTATGGTGTATTCAACACCGATTAATTCTAAGGAGGCACTGGTTGCCGCATTATTGCTGCCAGTTATGAAATTCGTAGCGCACCAGGGATGCTCGATAGGTTTCGGGAGTGATTTCTGCGTAGATGTCGCCTGTCCATTTATGTTAGAGGTCGTCATTTTGGGCAACCCTTTTGAAAGCAGTGCATTTTCTTCATTTGTTTACTTATCTTTATTCTTATTGTACCTATTTATTCGATTGGATGTTAATACACACACAACCTGTTTTCGTAATAAGTCAGTTACACTTAGGTTTTTAGTACCTATAAGTTTACATTTGTTTTACTCGTGATTTGTGCAAACGCGTACCAGTTTATTAACCTATACTACGTAGTTATATTTCAGTGTGGACTATGTTGATCATGAAGGTGTAAATTAGCAGTATTTTAAATTTAAAAATTGAGCATTGGTTAAGTTGAATGCTATAGGTACACTTGATAGACAGAAAGAAAGAAAGGAAGGTAGAAGAAAACAACGTGCCCATTGAGATTCTAACCCGAAATTCAAATTTCTGTTCACCTACAATTTTTTAGTAACAGAAAGACGCAGACTCTGACTAATTCCATTTATTTTCTTATTATACCTCCCAGTTGATGTGGAAGTGACCAATTGCGTCCAAACTCCCTAGCTATTTTTAACCATCACTTAGTAATTTGTATTCGTAGATTATAGGTTTCCTATCTTAAACTGAATTTCTACGAACTGTTTATTATGGGTAAAACTCATACGGTTTTATTAATTTACACCCAGTATAATATCTTATATTCCATGAAATGTTGGAGTTATTTATAGATGTCTATATTTGCTTTTCCGTCACTACTGTTTCGTATTTGTTTCCTTTTTATTCATTGTAGGTTAGGTATCCCATTCATAATCAGATAGCATAAATTAGTAAGATACCTTGGTCATCTCCTCCGCATTGGTTCCAAAACTGGTAGGTTGAGCTGCACACCTTTAAGTTAATGAAGTGCTTAGTATCGTACAATATATTATGGATGTTTCTTCCAAAAGTTCTTTTATCTGATAGGTCCATAGATCGTGAAGTGGGGTTTAAATTCTGCTCAAAACATTTTTGTACAACAAAATAAAGATGCAACCGTCATTCCTGTAAAGATATGCTGACTTAAAATGCTGCAGATAAAATGCTTTCTCGCAAATAAAAAATAACATGGCAAACCGCATATTAACAGGTGTTGCTGAACCTTTGTAAAACGGCATGTTTTCAGAGCTTCATGATTGTGCGTCGGGCCATTCTATGCTACGTGGAATAACTGTGCATTTATACATTGCTGGTAGGTGTAGATTACAATCGACGCGTGCAACGTTCTTGCTAAGTTCTCAGTTTCTTTGTATCGAATTAAACTTCAGATATCACTACACTTTGTGGCAGTATGGCTCCTTCCAAACGCAGCTTTAGGTCTATAAATTGTAAGCTGTACATTACAGACGTTTCGAGCATGTTTGGTAGAGTCTGAACGAATTATTTGATCAGGACTTGTTATTGAAATTACTAAAGTATGGTATAAAATATTAAAAGATTAGGATCATGTTAGCTGATGTTATAAATAAATGGATCATTACAAATATTTGGTACATAAACAAATAGAAATTAGGGTTAAAACGAGCCTAAAGAATAAGGACAGCTCATCTTATGGTACATTAAATGAATAGAGGGTAAAGCTGTAATTTTGGATATAAAGTTCACAAGTAGTAAAAGATAAGAGAACGGAATCTCTAAGAGATGCCGCCGACTCCGCCCCCTTCCTTTGTGGCCTGCCCCTTAAAAGCCGCCGACTCCGCTCCTTGCTTTGTGGCCTGGTCCTTAAAAGCCGCCGACCTCTCTCCCTCTTTGTGGCCTCACATAATGCCGCCTGGCACTGTGCCAGTGCCCACACCCCTCCCCTCCCCTTTACGGTGTAACCCCGTACGCCGGCCACACCCCTACCCTTTGTGGTCTAACACCGTACGCTGTCTACGCCCCATCTTTGAGTGTGCTGGTCTGAATAGCTCCCTGTAGAGTAGTGGAGGTAATAGGGTATTGTTCCCGTACGCTGGCCACACCCTCTCTTTGGGGCCTCCGAACACACCCCTCCCCTCTCCTTTGTTATCTAACCCCGTACGCTCGCCATACCTCCCTCTTTGCGGTCTGTTCTGAATGGTTCTCTGTAGAGGAGTGTGGGTAATAGGGTATGGTTCCCGTACGCTGGCCACACCCCCTTTTCTGGCCTGACCTAATGGAGTTCTGGGTATAGGAGAACAATGTGTTGTTTTCGTCGCGTGTCACCGCCCACGTAAATAGATGTAGGTGATAAAAAAGAATCATGGGTTTATACTGCTAACATCCTGGCAACGCGCTCTTAAAGGGCTGGATGCAAACCATTGATCGAAGTATCCCCGCCGCATTTATCTTAATTAATGTAATTAAACTGTGCTCCTCGATAGATGAATACGATTAAGTATTTTGGATTGATTAATGTAATTAATTGTATATGAATTGACTCGCGCACTTGGTCGCCATCGTATATGTGTGCGTGGGTGTTAAGGTGTTTATTACACCTGTATAATTATTACGACTAATAACATTTTTTTAATTCTAATTTTGAGGGAAAATATATTTTGGGTTTATAAGAATATTACAACACTTAGATGAATCCATGGCTGAAAGGACAGAGTTGCCGTAACGAGGCGTTAACGAGAGATAATTTTGCTGAAAACCCGCGCGAAGTCCTTCCCCTATGCGCTACACCGCTCGAGTGAGGGTCCCTCACAGCGGCAACAGCTAGCTGCCACCTCTTCCATCTTTCCCTCTCGGTACAGCTTGTGACCTGCAGTGCGCGCTCTCTACACGATAGAGTCGAAAGCACGCTCTCTCGCTCATCGACGAAGATGCCGGAAGTAGACATTTTAAAAGTTTAACGAATGCATGGCGGCGGCCATGTTGACTCCAGGGAAAGCTACTATAAATCATTTGAAATGGCCGATAAGGAACTTCAAGCTTCAAGATATTCTTTCCAAGGTTTGTTTACACGTAGGAATGGCTCTGAAAAAATAGGTTAAAATTAAAGCTGAATATTACATATGTTACAAAAAATAAATAATAGCGGTTAACATTATAGTTGCATATTACATACGTTATTAATAAATAAACAATGGACTCGCCTATCAATGAATACAATTAAGTATTTTTTATTGATTAATGTAATTAAGTGTATATGAATTGACTCGCGCACCTGGTTGCCATCGTAAGGGTGCGTGTTAAGGTGATTATTGCGCGTTTATAACTATTACGACTAATAACAGTTGTTTACTTCTGCTTTTGAGAGAAAACTTTTTGGGTTTAAAAGAATATTACATCACTTAGGTAAATTAAGAATGCATGACTGAAAAGACAGAATTAGCGTAAATACCTAACACGAGACGTTAACGAGTGATAATTTCGCTGAAAACCCACATGCGGTCCATTCCCTGTAGGCGCTATCGCGCTAATGATTTCTTGGACATGCATACATGAGTTCACCGCCTCACCCCTAAGGCATACACCCCTTCCCTCTCCGTTTCTGTCACTGCCTTGCGCACGCTTCTTTTACGCTCTCTAGCGGGGAGCGACGAAAGTTCAAGTTAAATATTCACATATGTTAATAATAAATATACAATGAAGTACATAAATAATGAAATATGGAGAGTATCCTAAACAAGACACATTCCTTGTTACTCTTTACCAAACAGCCGAAACGAAGCACAAATATATCAAGACAGACGATAAAGCACTCCACGCGCATAGGTATGGACTTTAAAACAGCCACTTTCGAAAAAGTACCCCACCCACTCACGCAATGCAAGCGCATAGGTAAGGTCTTTAAAACAGAATTTGTCGATAAAGTACCCCGCCCACTCACTCAAGCACACTCGAAGGCATTCACTTTAAAACAGTCATTGCCAGCAAAAAACGCATCCACCACGCAATCACTCGCATAGGCATGGACTTTAAAACACATGTTATCGGTAAAAATAAGCATCCATCACACATTCTCTATGTCTCTCTTTCTCTTTCTGCTTTGCAGGCATGGACTTTAAAACAGACATTATTCATAAAGCACTCCACGTGCATAGGCATGGACTTTAAAACAGTCACTGTCGATAAAGTACCACAGTCCGCTCACACAAGCAAGCGCATAGGTAGGGACTTTAAAACAGGCCTTTTCGATAAAGTACTGCACGCCAGCACAAGCACATGCGTAGGCATGGACTTTAAAACAGGCATTTTCGATAAAGTATAACATTTCCAGCGCAATCACTCGCATAGGCATGGGTTTTAAAACAGACATTGTCGGTAAAAAATACGCATCCATCACGCAAACTCTCTCTGTCTCTCTCTCTATCTCTCTCTCCTTTGCTGGCATGGACTTTCAAACAGACGTTATCGATAAAGTACTCTACGCGCATAGCCATGGACTTTAAAACAGGCATTGTCGGTAAAGTACCGCACTGCTAGCGCAAGCACAATCGTAGGCAGGGACTTTAAAACAGTCATTGACGATAAAAAAACCCATCCTTCACTCAGTTACTCTGTCTCACACACATACACACTCTCTACATTACGCCAACGATTTATATATCGGTTTACACACCCTTGCAAAAATATATTGTACACCTTGAAGAGGGTAAACCCATCGACTACCTGGCTTAGTGGAAGGGTTTCCTGCGAAGAGATAGGTTCTAAAGAGAGTGAATGGATTTTCACCAAGACGCCGGAAATTACATCGAGGGAAACAACGATAATGTTTTTCATTACTAACCCCAAAACTATATTATCGTCAACAAAGCTTATTTGTTTATTCCATTTAAAAGACTGGTGTTTCAGTCGGCATATCTAAAAAAATTATTTGATCCACCATCATTCGAATGTATAAATCTAGTAATTCTATGAGAAATAACGTGTCTATTCACATTCGAGAGCTCGCGGATTCGAATCTCGTTTAGGTGATTTACCGTGCAAAGCAAGCCCTCCCATTATCGAGCTTTATCGGTGTTGGTGTAATATTTTTCTACGGGATATTATGTATAGGTCCTGTACGTAAAGATTCGTTACTTGCACAATTATTATTCCCGTAACAAAAACGAAAATGATCCGTGTAACAGTCCCTTGATTGTTTAGATATACAACGTCTAAAGCGATTTTGAATACCAGAGGGAAATTGAACCTTGAACTCAAACCAATAAATACACGGACTTTCAAAACATGCATTCTTCTCTTAGTAAACATAGGACGAGAACTTTTTTTAAACCGCCATCAAATTATAAATTTCATATTTGTTTGTTTAAAACCTTTTCTTCACCAGTGATCTTCGAAAAATTCGACAAAGATTTATATAGCGGTTTACATACACTTGCAAAAAATATGTTGTACACCCTTGAAGAGGGTGCACCCAACCGCTTAAAAGACGGGATTACTGAGGTGTCTGGATACCATCCTATAGCCCATTTACGGTCAATGTCAAACCCTTTACTCATTAACGAGTACATTGTGTTATAAAATGATTCCTCATTCTCCTGAAAAGAACACCTTTAGCGGAAAAACCCTGTGTAAATATCATAACTTGTTATATACATCGCAAATACAAGAATTGTTTGCATGATACCGACAATTAAACTAATTTTTATGGAATGCTAAACAAATAAATATGACCGTGTAAATATCCTGACCTGTTATATACACTGCAAATACAAGAATTGTTTGCATGATACCGACAATTAAGCTAATTCTTTATGGAATGCTAAACAAATAGAAACGATTTGGAGAGGTTGAACTGAAGAGTATGACATTTTAGAATTAAAATGGCAGAAAGAATTCAACTTAAGTGTTCAAGTGTATCTGATATTTTTTCTTAATGGGTCTTTGAAGCTAGCTAGTTTTACGGTCTGCTTTATAGATGAATAAAATATTTGATGAATAGCAGTGTTATTTAGCATGGGTAAAACGTGTTTAAAGACTAATTTGATAAAACCTACTTCGTGGTAAGATGCGAGGTATGAATTCGAGTGGTCACCGGTTCGATTTTAGGTGACCGTCCTGTGTGACTTTAGAACCTGCATGAATGTCTACGAATACATAACCCTCCCATTAACAATTTTATAAGCCAGGTTGTAAACTTACAAGGAAAATTATATTAACAGAAACAATACCTTCTTTTTTGTTATTTTCACTCTAACACCACTATTACATAATACGTGTCAAACGGACACTTCAAATATAACACTAGCGCGAGTATTTTTATAGTGATAATATACATTGAATTTTAGCGATAACTTAAAGAATTGTATATATATATATATATAAATTTTCCAGCGTCATATACAGAAGCATTTCCCTTACAGAGAGATGGCGTGATTCTGCTTTATAGGGGAAATGATATAAAAGAGACAGCTTCTCCGGCAATTTTCACTGTATATTGTGAAAACACAGCGATATAAGTACTCATCATCCTTTACTTCACGTCGCCTTATCACGTTGTGTTACAGCCTCATCACTGTATGTAACAGCCTGATCACTGTATGTAACATAATGATCACGGTATGTAACAGCCTCATCACGGTATGTAGCAGCTTCATCACGGTATGTAACAGCCTCATCACGGTATGTAACAGCCTCTTCACGTTATGTAACAACCTGATCACAGTATGTAACAGCCTCATCACAATATGTAACAGCCTCATCACCGTATGTAACAATCTGATCACAACATGCAACAGTCTCATCACGTTATGTAACAGCCTGATCACGGTTATTAACAGCCTGATCACGGTATGTAACAGCCTCATCACACTATGTAACAGCCCCATCACGTTATGTAACAGCCTGATCACGGTATGTAACAGCCTGATCGCGGTATGTAACAGCCTGATCACTGTATTAACAACCTGATCACGTATGTAACAGCCTCATCACGAATTTAACAGCCTCATCACGGTATGTAACAGCCTCATCACGATATGCAACAACCTGATCACAGTATGTAACAGCCTGATCACGGTATGGGACAGTCTAATCATCTTATGCAACAGCCTAACCACTGTGTGTAACAGTCTGATCACGCTATGTAACAGGCTGATCACGGTATGTAACAGTATGAACACTGATGCAAGTGTACAGATCTATACAGACCATCAAACGTTACTTCAGAAGGTATCAGTTCGTCGAAATGTAGATGACAGAGACGTGCGACTAGCGGAACGGACCGAGATCTGCAAAATGTTAGAGGCACCCAGGACAATACAGCCTGTACAGATCTAAACCAATGTGAAGGCTGCAGCTGTTGAGCGTTTAATTCGGCCCTTGAAGAATATGATGTATCGCGAGTTTTAGTCGAAGTCTCATACAAGTAGCTAGATCTTTTCCTAAAATACCTCTAAAGTACAATGATACTTCTCATTCAACTATCTACATGAAGCCTAATGAAGTGAAAAACAACGACCTTCTTTTGACTGTGTATAATTATAATCAAGAAAGAAGTGAGAAGAAGACTTCAAGGTAGTTTAGTGTTGGTGATTATCTCAGGATATCTAAACATAAATGACATTTTGAAAAGGGTTTTGAATCTAACTGGAGTGTTGAAATCTTCAAAGTATTTCGTGTGAATCGTACCAAGACTACAACATACATACTAAAGGATAGGAGTGGTGAGATCATAAAAGGTGCCTTCTATGGACCTGAACTAAAAATGACTAACTATCCTAATACATATTTAGTAGAAAAGGTTATACGTAAACGTGGAAACGAAGTTCTTGTAAAGTGGTATGGTTTTGCAGATACTGAATCGATTGATAAAAAGGATTTGGTGTAATGTGTGAAGAATTAATAAATACAAGAGTTTTATGATTGTAAAGTCATGAGTATGCTTTTATTTTCTAAAAATCCTTCTTAGGTTTTTGAGGAAAAAAATATAGGTACTTAAAAACCCTCACACATTTCAACTGGATACAAAACTATATACAATATTAAAAAATCACCTGAGAGAAAAGTAATACATAAAAAACCCTCACACATATAGAACTATATACAAAATTAAAAAAATCAGAGGGAAAAGTAATACATAAAAAACGCTCATACACATTTGAAACAATACACATCAGTAAGAAATCATCAGAGGGAAAACTAATACATAAAAACCCTGACCTAACATATGAAATGAAACTCAAACAATATACAAAATTAAACATCATCAGAGGGAAAAGTAATACATAAAAAACCCTCACACACATTTGAAACTCTACACATCATCAAGAAATCATCAGAGGGAAAAGTAATACATAAAAAGCCCTCATACACAGTTGAAATGAAGATAAACTATATACAATATTAAAAATTACCTCAGGGAAAAGTAATACAAAAACCCTCACATATTCGAAATGGATACGAAACTATATAAATTACTTACATTTTTATAAGGGTGAGCACTAGCAATCGTCAGGTCTAAGGGAATAATGCACCCAGGCTAGATTCTTATAGGTTCCTTCTATCAGCTTCCTCTTGCGGTCACACCCCTTCAATCCAATTTGTCTGTTTTAATGGTGGTAATTTTGTGATTTTTACTGCGAAATGCTTTTTGAAGTGAATAAATTTTTATACTGTGATCCTTTAAGCATTCAAAATAATGGCCAAAATCGACTTTCTCCATACCCGCCCTGGTGATGCCCTTTCCTTTCTTTATTGTCTGGCCGCTGTATTTGTATTCATATAATTTTTCCTTGATACCGACATGCTCTTCCCTAACCAAGCCGTCCAATTCATCCTTGAACAAGACAATGTACTTCTTGTTGGCTTGCTGAATGCCACATGCATTATCTTTTTCAAAGTTTGAGGTGTCGAAATACTGTGGGTTCTCCCTGATGAATTCATAGGTTGTCAGATCTCGTTTCAAAATGAACGAGTGTGTATCCATGTAATTCAGCAGCAAGTCTTTCAAATTTGGTTTCATGATATTATAAAAAAGTCATAAATTATAAGTTTAGAAATGTTCAAAATTGCATGGCCATTGTAGATTGGCTTATTAATATGTACCTCATCTCTGCCCAGTTCGATGCCTACAAGATTTTCTTCGAAAATTATGGTGTGTAGATAAGCGCTGCGTGCCGTCAACTTCTTTGATTGCTCCCATTTGCCAATGATTTTAAATTCTGTGTATTTTCTCACATTCTATATAAATTTCCAGTATACTGCATTATTCATTTTTGTACCAGAGGTTATGCAAAATTTGGAGTTTTATGAAGCTGTTCTCTGCATTAAGAATGATATAGGTCTTTTACTAAGCATGCGAAACACTCTATTCGGTGAATCCTACCCCTCAATCTTTTCTAAAATATCCCCCACAATTGAAGAAAAGATCGGATTGAGATCGCTTGACTGAAATACCCGCTTGGTCTTTGAATTAAAGAAGGACGCGGGAACCATCTTGTCTCCATCAGGTTTACGGATTGCATATTTAAGCTCCATTGAACAAATAATTTTGAATCCACGAATGCTTCTCTGCAAGACGTTTTCCACTTCTTTAATTATTAGCCCCTTGCACTCACCTAAAAATACACTGGGGTCAAGTATTTTCTATTTTACCATTAAAAATACATCCATCGAATACCGCTCAGCTGGTATTGCATTTCAAACCCTAACAACTGCTAGCACCAATCTTGGCTTTTTTAATGGTACGTTGCTCGCTTCTGGCTAGTACCTGTCCCCTCTTGCCGTTCACGGGTGCTAAATCATTGGATGATGAGGCGGTTGACGGTGCAGCGGCTTCATCAATTGTGTTGGATGATGAGGAGTTTGAGGCTGCAGTGGCTACAACTTCCACAGGTGTTTTGGGTGCAGGGAAGACAGATAGTGCAGTGACCGCGTGTTGAGCGATGCCAGTCCCAAAATATAGTCCACTCCCTGGAATAATAATATTAATAATGATAATAATATAGCATGTGTAAGACAACATCATAAAATGTTGAAAAATCCTCACCACTCGGTGGTTGCTGCTTGCATGGGGCAGGGCTCCATCCCTGCTGATTTGGTACAGGAAAGGCGGATGGTGCAGCGGTCGCGGGTTAAGCGATACCAGTCCCGAAATAAACTCCACTCCCTGGAATAATAGTAATAATAATAATGCTAGTTTAGAATGTGTAAAAGAACTTCATAAAAACACTGAAAAATTCTCACCATTTGGGTTTTGCTGCATCTACTGGGCAGAGCACCATCCCTGCTGATTTGGCACCAAGAAGTTCTGGAAGCGAGGTGGCGCCGGTGCAGCGGGCGATGGTTAAACGATGCCAGTCCCGAAATAAAGTCCACTAACTGGAATAATAATAACAGCAATAATAATAATGGTAGTATAGCATGTGTAAAAGAACTTCATACAATGTTGAAAAATTCTCAACATTCGGCTGTTGCTGAAGGTACGGGGCAGAGCCCATCCCTGCTGATTTGCCACCAGGAAGGTCTGGAAGCCAGCTGGCGCCGGTGCTGCGGTCGATGGTTGAATATTTTGCAGGAGCCGATTATAGCCTTCAGCTACATTATCATACCTGTATGCTGAAAACATGAGCAATTTGCGTGGTAGATTTTATTTATTTATTTAAAAAAATCAAAGCTATATTATAAAGTTATTGCGAATAGCTAAAATACACGAAATGTCGATGTGTTTTTATCCGACAGAAACTTATATTGCAAATAAAGAACACTTATTATTCGACACGGACATGTAAAAGATCTCTTTTAACGTAATGGAAACAGAGCGATAGTTTTCAGAATGCGTTAGGGAAAACGTAACGTAGACAAATAGTTATAAACTGAACAATGCTAAACCGAGGCGAGCAATCTGAAGGATCGGGTTCGAAACCCCTTGGTCACCCTTGGAAGAAATTTGTATTGCATATAAAGAACATTTTTATTTCGATACGGCTGGTGTTCAAATTATTGTATTTTCTCTAAAACGAATATAATTAACCTCGGAAGTCCCGCATTTAAACATCTGGAATAATAATTGCTTAACAAGATGAATACTTAACTGAACTGTTCAGAATTTTTGAGAACATGAATTCGCGCAACTAGCTATTAAATGTAGAATAAGCCTGCCTGCCTAAAATGAATACTTAACTAAACTGCTTGCATTTCAGAAAGTTCACAGTCTAGCTATTAACTTTTAGAATGCTCAACTATTTACATATAAATGCCCGACATTTAAAACAAGAACGCAATTATAAATTAAACGTACTGAGTAATAAGTTAACTTTTTTAAAGTAAATAAATTGGTATTACAACTTACCAGACATGATGTTCGATGAAATTTCACGAGGTGACGTAAAGGGTAATGAGTACTTAGATCGCTGTGTTTTCACAATACACAGTGAAAATTGCCAGAGAAGCTGTCTCTTTTATATCATTTTTCCTATAAAGCTGAAGGGGGAGATAGTTGTGATGGTATATAATCCAGCGATTTTGATTGGCTACTCCAACCCATCGAGCAGAAAGCGTCGTGGGGGAGCGTGCTAGTCTCGCACAGGGGATATTTCATAAACCACGTTTAAACATGACGCTGGAAAATCACTCAATCACGCCACCTCTCTGTAAGAGAAATGATTCTGTATATGACGATAGAAAATAAATATATATATATATAGATAATTTTTTAAATTATCTATACATATAATTTTCTAAATTATCGCTAATATTCAATGTCTATTATCACTATAAAAATATTCGCGCTAGTATTATATTTGAAGTGTCCGTCTGACACGTATTATATAATAATAATTTTAGAGTGAAAATAACAAAAAAGAAGGTATTGTTTCTGTTGATATAATTTTCCTTGTAAGGTTACACCCTCGCTTATAAAAATCATTAATTGGAATGCTATGTATTCGTAGACCTTCATGCATGTTCTAAAGTCAGACAAGACGGCCACCTGGAATCGAACCGGCGACCTCGCGAATTCAAACCTCCACTTTACCACGAAGTAGCTTTTATCAAAACAGCCTTTAAACACGTTTTACCCATGTTAAATAACACTGTCATTCATCAAATATTTTATTCATCTATAAAGCAGACCGTAAAACTAGCTAGCTTCAAAGACCTATTTAGAAAATGTATCTGATACACTCGAACGCTTAAGTTGAATTCTTTCTCCAATTTTTACTTCTAAACTGCCATACTCTTCATATCACCCTCTCCAAATTGTATTTATTTGTTTAGCATTCCATAAGGAATTAGTTTAATTGTCGGTATCATACAAATAATTCTTGTATTTTCGGTGTATATAACAGGTCAAGATATTTACACGGTCATATTTATTTGTTTAGCATTCCATAAAAATTAGTTTAATTGTCGGTATCATGCAAACAATTCTTGTATTTGCGGTTAATATAACAAGTTATGATATTTACACAGGGTTTTCCGCTAAGGGTGTTCTTTTCAGGAGAGTGAGGAATCATTTTATAACACAGTGTACTCCTTAATGAGGGTTTGACATTGACCGTAAATGGGCTATAGGATGGTAGCCAGACACCTCAGGCATCCCGTCCCTTAAGCGGTTGTGTGCACCCCCTTTAAGGGTGTACAACAAATGTTTTGCAAGTGTGTGTAAACCGCTATATAAATCGTCGAATTTTTCGAAGATCACTGGTGAAGAAAAGCTTTTAAACAAATATGAAATTTATAATTTGAAGTCTTCGTAATGGTTCGATCTCTCTGCTGGAGTATTCAAAATATCTTTCGAAGGCAGGGCTATTTAAAAAAAGTTCTCGTCCTATGTTTACTAAGAGAAGTATGCACGTTTTGAAAGTCCGTGTATTTATTAGTTTGAGTTCAGAGTTCAATTTCCCTCTGGTATACAATACCGCTTTAGACGCTGCATATCTAAACAATTAAGGGACTGCTACATGGATCATTTTCGTTTTTGTTTCGGGAATAATAATTGTGCAAGTAACGAATGTTTACGTACAGGTCCTATACATCATACCCCGTAGGAATATGTTACACCAACACTTATATAGCTCGTTAATGGGAGGGCTGGCTTTGCACGGTAAATCACCTAACCGAGATTCGAATACGCGTGCTATCGAATGTGAATAGAAACCTTATCTCCCATAGAATATGACATTTATACATTCGAATGATGGTGAATCAAATAATGTTTTTAGATATGGCGGCTGAAACACCAGTCTTTTAAATGGAATAAACAAATAAGGTTTCCTGACGATAATATAATTTTTGCGTTTGTAATGAAAATAAATTATCCTTGTTTCTCTCGAAGTAATTTTCGGCGTCTTGGGGAGAACCCATTCACTCTCTCTAGATCCTATCTCTTCGCAGAAATCCCTTCCATTAATCCGGGTAGTGGATAGGTGTACCCTCTTCAAGGGTGTACAATATATTTTTGCAAGGGTGTGTAAACCGATATATAAATCGTTGGCGTAATGTAGAGAGAGTGTGTGTGTATGAGAGAGAAAGAGAGGGTGTTTGCGTGAAGGATGCGTTTTTATGGGAAATGACTGTTTTAAAGTCCCTGCCTACGATTATGCTTGCGTTGGCAGTGCGGTACTTTACCGACAATGCCTGTTTTAAAGTCCATGGCTATGCGCGTGGAGTGCTTTATCGATAATGTCTGTTTGAATGTCCATGCCTGCAAAGGCGAGAGAGAGACAGAGAGAGAGAGGGTTTGCGTGATGGATGCGTATTTTTTGCCGAAAATGTCTGTTTTAAACACAATGCCCATGCTAGTGTTTGCTTTGGCAATGATATACTTTATCGAAAATGCCTGTTTTAAGGTCCATGCCTACGCTTGTGCTTCCGCTGGCAGATCGGTACTTTATCGACAAGACCTGTTTTAAAGTCCCTACCTATGCACTTCCTCGTGTGAGCGGGCTGTGGTACTTTATCGACAGTGACTGTTTTAAAGTCCATGCCTATGCACGCGGAGTGCTTTATCAATAATACCTGTTTTAAAGTTCATGCCTATGCGCTTGCTTGTGTGAGCGGACTGTGGTACTTTATCGACAGTGTCCGTTTTAAAGTCAATGGCTATGCATGTGGAATGCTTTATCGATAATATCTGTTTTAAGGTACATGCCTTCAAAGGAGAGAGAGAGAAAGACAGAGAGACAGAGAGTGTGTCTGATGGATGCGTATTTTTACCGACAATGTGTGTTTTAAAGTCCATGCCTATGCGTGTGATTGCGTGGTGGGTGCTTTTCTTGCACGTGCAATGACTGTTTTAAAGTGTGCTTGAGAGAGCGGGCGGGGTACTATATCGACAATGTCTGTTTTAAATACCCTACCTATGCGCCTACATGTGTGAGTGGGTGGGGTACTTTTTCGAAAATGACTGTTTTGAAGTCCATACCTATGCGCGTGGAGTGCTTTATCGTCTGTCTCGATATATTTGTACTTCTTTTCAGCTGTTTGGTAAAGAGTAACATGGAATGTGTCTTGTTTAGGATACTCTCCATATTTCATTATTTATTTACTTCATTCTTTATCTATTAATGACATATGTATATATTTAACTTGAACTTTCATCGCTCCACGCTAGAGAGCGTAAAAGAGGCGCGCGGAAGGCAGTCACAGGCACGGAGAGGGAAGGGGTGTTTGCGGAAGGGGTGAGGCAGTCAACCCATGCATGCATGTCCAAGAGATCATTAGCGCGACTGTATATATTTAACTTGAACTTTCATTGCTCCCCGCTAGAGAGGGTAAAAGAAGCGCGCGGAAGGCAGTCACAGAAACGGAGAGGGAAGGGGTGTTTGCGGAAGAGGTAAGGCAGTCAAGCCATGCATGCATGTCCAAGAGATAATTAGCGCGACAGCGCCTACAGGGGATGGACCTCATGCGGGATTTCAGCGAAGTTATCACTCGTTAAGGTCTCGTGTAAGGTATTTATGCTAATTCTGTCTTTTCAGTCATGCAATCTTAATTCACCTAAGTGATGTAATATTGTTATAAACCCAAAAAGAGTTTCTCTCAAAAGCAGAATTAAACAAATGTTATTAGTCATAATAGTTATACACGCGTAATAATCACCTTAACATGCACACATACGATGACAACTAGGTGCGCGAGTCAATTCATATGCATTTAATTACATTGATCAATTAAAAATACTTAATTTTGTTCATCGATCGGCGAGTCCATTATTTATTTATTATTAACGTATGTAATATTTAACCCTCCGTCAGTCGCTAGGAGTCTGAGAGACCCCTGGCATTATATAAATGTTATAATTGTTGAACGAACGCACCTCTGTAATTACCTGACTAGGACATCTAACATTACACTTTCCGCGATTATTTGCTGCAGCGATAATCTTATCTGTTTATTTGTTTGGCTGGAGGAATGACTAATCAGCAGTTACGTGTCACACAGGTCAACCAGGCCCCGCGCACCTGCTCTCGTTACATATTGTTGACAGATTTGTTTCTCATTAGCTTTTGTGCAATATTGCTTTGCTATTGCAAGGAGCTGTTACTGCTTCGTTCATGAATACGAGTAAAAGGTACGATCTACAACATCCGAATGATTTGGAAGAAGTATATCGCCTACTTTGCGATGAAGATGCCTTGCCCGTGGATGACAACTTATGTGAATCAGATGACTCTGATTCAGAAGATAAACTCGAATCGAGATCTATACATTCAGAAACTGACCATGAAGATGAAGAGGAAGACGATGAAAGCAGCTTATGTGATAACATGTGTTTTATAGGTAACATCATATGCGTATCATAGTAACTATTTCTTCTTCTTCTTCTTCTTCTTCTTCTTATTATTATTATTATTATTATTATTGACAATATATTCTGGTGTTATTTACAGGAAGACATGGAACGAAATGGAAAAAATACCTTTGAAAATAACACAGACAAGGGCTCACAATATATTGACCGAACTCCCTGGTGAGGTAGGAGCTGCCAAAAATGCAAAAACGGAAATTGATTTTTGGAACCTTTTTGTTACCTAAGATACAAATGATTTGATTGTTGAAAGCTCAAATACTTACATTAGCAATGTGCAGCACAAATTTGATCGTGAAAGAGACAGCAGACCTACAGATGTAATAGAAATAAAAGCTTTCCTATGTTTATTTACCTGACAGGAATTTTTCGTGGTGGACGTCAGAATATTCACAATTTTTGGAGAACCGAGTATCTTGGAATTCCTCTATTCCGAATGGATATGTCCGAAAAAGATTCAGTTTTCTAATACGCTGTATTCGCTTTGATGACAAAAGCTCAACACTGGAGCACCGAAGATTGGATAAATTGGCTGCTGTTAGAGAAATATTTACATTGTTTCTGAACAACTGTCAGAACCATTATTCTCTTGGACAAAGTGTCACTGTCGACGAACAATTGTCAGCATTTGGTGGTCGATATGGTTTTCGACAATATATACCATCCAAGCTTAACAAGTATGGCATAACGAAATTCTGTTTGAGTGATGCAAAGCTGTTTTATACAACTAACATGGAGACTTATTGTGGACAGCAGCCGGATGGATCACATTTGCAAACTAACTCGGCAGAGGCTGTAGTGCTGAGACTAACTGAACCAATCTCTGGCACTGGACGAAACTTTACTGCGGATAATTGGTTTACCAATGTATTGCACAAGAGAACTTTTTTTCGTCGGTACAGTGCGAAAGAACAAAAAAGAGTTACCCACTAATTTCAGTTCCCCAAAAGATTGCAGTCAGTACGAAAGTATATTTGGCTTCATATGGCTTGTTTCATATGTTCCAAAAAAGGGTAAACAGTAGTTTTGCTCTCAAGTCGACATGTTTCATCCACAAAGTCATCAGAAGGTGCTGAGAAAAAGCCTAAAATAATTCTGCATTACGACACTAAATCTGGAGTTGATGTAGTAGATAAATTGTGTGCTACATACAATGTAGCCAGTAAAACGAGAAGGTGGCCCATGGTAATTTTTTACCATATCTTGAGCATTGCAAAAATTAATTCTATGGTTAGCTTCCTTGGAAACCAAAATAAAATGTTGCACAAGGCAAGAGTATTTGAAAGCACTATCTTCAGCTTTACTGTTCCAACGGCTACAAAGGAGAACAACAGCATCAAATCTACCCGGTGATTTGAAAGACCTTTTGACAAAATATAAACCTGAAGTTACCGGCGTAGATGAATTGTCAAATACACTACTATGCACATTGAAAAGAAAACGATGTGAACCCTGCAACAAAGACAAAATGAACCGCAAAACTAAATATGCATGTGGGAAATGCAACATACCTCTGTGTTTGAGCAAACATGCTAAAATTATTCGCGAAAGCTGCTTAGTCGGGGAAGACACGGTAAGATAGTAGATGATTCTGAGTAACTGAACATTTGAAATTAAAAGTTGTGTGTATACCTGGAAATGGCAACGTATAGCTTTATACTTACTGTAATACAATTTATAACGTATATGTACTCATTTTTAGCTTGTAGTTTTATGTTGTAAGATAACACAGATTAATGAAAGCCTTCTACGCTTACTCTAAATAAAGGTAAAAATAGGAGAAAAAGAAAATAAACGAAAGAAAACAAAATACAAACAATAACAACAAAAATAGAGCGCGGGTCTACTAGGCCCCGCGCGACTAACGGCGTTCTACCAAATTGCGCGCCTGACGGAGGGTTAACTATAATGTTAACCGCCATTATTTATTTTTAATAGCATATGTAATATTCAGCTATAATGTTAACCGTATTTATTTTTCAGAGCCATTCCTACGTGTTAACAAACTTTGGAAAAATATCTTGAAGCGTGAAGTTCCTTATAGACCATTTCAAATGATTTATGCTAGCTTTCCCTGGAGTCAACATGGCCGCCGCCATGCATTCGTTAAACTTTTAAAATGTCTTCTTCCGGCATTCTTCGTCGATGAACGGGAGAAAGTACTTTCGTTTCTATCGTGTAGAGAGCGCGCGCTGCAGGTCGCGAGCTGTACCGAGAGGGAGGGATGGAGAGGATGCCAGCTAGCTCTTGCCGCTGTGAGGTGCCCTCACTCGAGCGGTGTAGCGCGTAGGGGAAGGACTTCACGCGGGTTTTCAGCGAAATTATCTCTCTTTAACTCCTCGTTACGGCAACTCTGTCCTTTCAAACATGGATTCATCTAAGTGCTGTAATATTCTTATAAACCCAAAATATATATTCCCTCAAAAGTAGAACTAAACAAATGTTATTGGTCGTAATAATTAAACACGTGCAATACTCACCTTAACATCCACATATACTATGGAGACCAGGTGCGCGAGTCAATTCATATACACTTAATTGCATTAATCAATCAAAAATACTTAATCGTATTCATCGATCGAGAAACATTGTTTAATTACATTAATTAAGATACATGCGGCGGGGATACTTCGATCGATGGTTTGCATCTAGCCCTTTAGAGGCGCGATGCCAGGACATTAGCAGTATAAACCCTTGATTCCCTTTTATCACCTATATCGATTTGCGTAGGCGGCGACATGCAACGAAAACAATAACACATTGTTCTCCTATACCCAGGCCTCCATTAGGTCAGGCCACAAGAGGGGGTGTGGCCAGCGTACGGGAACAATACCTTATTACCCACACTCCTCTACAGAGAACCATCTAGAACAGACCGCAAAGAGGGAGGTGCAGCTAGCGTACGGGGTTAGATCACAAAGGAGAGGGGAGGGGTATGTTCGTAGGCCCCAAAGAGTGGATGTGGCCAGCGTACGGGAACAATACTGTATTACCTCCACTACTCTACAGGGAGCCATTCAGACCAGCACACTCAAAGATGGGGCGTAGACAGTGTACGGATTTAGACCACAAAAAGGAGGGGTGTGGTCAGCGTACGGGGTTAGACCGCAAAGGGTAGGGGGTGTGGCCACCGGCACAGTGCTAGGCGGCATTAGGTGTTGCCACAAAGAGGGGAAGAGGTCAGCGGATTTTAAGCATCAGTTCACAAAGCAAGGGGACAGAGTCGGCGACTTTTAATGTTCAGGCCACAAAGGAAGGGGGCAGCGTCGGCAGCATCCCTTAGAGGCTCCGTTCTCTCATCTTTTTACTACTCTCACAAAAATGTTATAAATACAAAACTATTTATGCAGTCAATCCCACTGGTCATACCCATCTGAGCCGTAAAGTACGCTGACCGTCACGATCTTAGATTCAATAAACGGGATTAAGGATATACACATTTTGCACCCCCTATCCCCTTCTGCGAAGGGCAAGGTGAATTACTGTTTCTTAAATACAGGAATATAAACTGAATGTCGCGATGTAACTGTATCTAGAGATTCCTTGTAACCAAAAACAGATTTTGTGGAAAATCAATTCGTGAGTTTACTTATCTATGAATGCAAAAGCTCAAATAAAGCTGTGTTAATGACCTTTTATCAGTTATTCAACAAATTTAAACAATCCTTGAAGTTTTTTGATCAGAAGCTTTACTTTACGTTTTATCAAAGATCATTTTCAAACGTTAAAGGAAATATTACGTTTGAGATCACATAATGAAAATATAATGTATCTTTTGAATTCTTCAGTGAAATGGCCGTGATAACCCTCTAATTGATTTGAAGTGGTGTTTAAACGGTCAATGCTGAAAGATGAATAACTACAGAAAAATTACAGGTTGCATTAATGTATGCGATCCATCACTATGAACGTGTTTATATATTCCATAAGTAACCTCAATAAATGCAAAGTAAGTTTGCCTCCTATTAACGCATAGTTATATAAATCCTGTCCCATAAATAGCTGACTGGTTTCTGAGTTTACTAGATTTAGTTTCGAGTGGAGGAGAAAATGATTTAATCACTGACCTCAGCTCCGATGGGAGTCGGGACTGAGAGTGTGTGATTCTCGAAGCGTTTCATACCCACCAAAAACTCCTCCACCGGAAGGAAAATGTATACTAGAAGAAAAAGTGGAATAGAACGTGAAGGTTGTGCGGTCCCGCGTAGCACGCGCGTTAGTATTTGAAAGCATTGGCTGCTTCCCCTATGAGCGGGAGCGGGTAAGGGTGGTAATTGGGTTTTAGCCATGGAACCTGACTGCAACACTAGTGGGAATAGAGAGGATTTACAAAGACGTTTATGTGTCAAGTGTATAGGAGAGGAATGTTAAAATTGAACTTAATTGAAGGCTGTTAGTGAATTTCGAGGTTCAGGCATTCTTCAACGAACCTGGATCTGGCCGAAGGCCTTTGGCTGGAGGTCTCCGGTTTTGTGTATGGCTGCTAAGATTAGGCTCTTCAGTATTGCTGCTGAAGAGATCTGAGATTCTGGCCTATGGATTTGAGGCGTTGCTGTGTCGTGTCTGAAGCTGAAGATGAATTCTTGATTGTGTCGTCAATTGCTCATTGCTAAAGGCCACTGCTGATGTGCTGAGCTGATGAGGAACCTGACAGGGGTCCCTTGGGACGCCTGTGATGACAGCGTTGCACCTCCCATGAGGTACAGGCTGGATCTGCGCAGGCTGGGAATCTCTCAGAATCAGTGGCGTGGATGTCGGCGAAGGTGGGGGCAACTGCTTTAGCAACCTCGACGACTCTACGTTACTTCTTCTTTGCCATCTTGGAGCTGAATGATGTGAGTGTGTGCTAGATATAGCGATATATGGATTAACTGAATCAAACTGTAACAGAGTGAATGAACTTTAGGCTTTTTGGTCGTGCTCCGTTGGAACAACTCTTCCTAATTTAAGATTTTTCGTTCGTAGTTACCGCAAGTCTCTTCAGCGGGGTTGCCGGGGAACTCGTAGGAATATCGGCGACGTCTGTTTGGGAGTGTTTTAATACTATATATAGTACTGCGATTTATTCCTTATTAAAAATTGCGGATATGTGGGGTCCGGTATTATTAAGATAAACCGAATGTTTATTGGTATTATTTAGTTTTTCGGTTCCACTTGCGAGGAGAGCGGTGTGGGGGCATCAATATGAGAGAGTGCGTAGATATTACGACCAAGGTCTTCACATCGACCAGCGTCTTGAGGTGCTTTAGTAATGTCTTCCAGTGGTGTAAGGGTTTAGCTTGTTGCGTCTGCTGGAAAAGGTAGCTTAATTAAATTAAGTCTAGTTTTTAATTTATGGACGCTCCTTAACTACTGTGCTACTTGGCATGTTATTCTCCATTGGTCTTGAAAGGCCGGGAATTGTAATCAGAGCGCTCTTTATCAGGCTTGAGTTTGCTTTGCGTACCGTAAATCTACGTAACGTCACCACCGGCGTTACTTCCCTTCCGAAAGAAACCATGCTAAGGATTTTTACGCCCGAAAAATATCCATCGCCCCTCCAGGGTTTGAATCTGGGACCTCGGCATCATTAGGCTAGCATGGTACTTCTAGACCACGGAGGACGACAGAATAAGGTAGTCAAGTATCGTCGCCTAGGTCCAATTGATCTTCCGTTTAGTTAAACCATGCGATGACTGTGTCTGTTTGTCCGCTTAGCATCCTATTTATCTGCAAGTGTACTTTCACGTTCTTGGAGTAATTGATGTAGCTGACTATGGTATCCACGTTTTTCGCTGATGTAGTGCCTTATCTGAGCGGTTGGTGACAAAATGCTTTATGCTAGAAGGAGCTGATATTTGTGAGCGGATTTCTAGACGACCTCTTGTGTTTGACGTAGGGTTGATCCACACGTAGAAAAGCGATATGTGGGGTTCCGAAGTGTTTTTCTCAGTTACTGAGGAACTGAGGTATTGTCTGAGATTTCGATGTAGAACTTGTGTAATATGGCATTACGGTCATCACGGATGGTGGTTTGCAGATCGTCATTGGTAATGTGGACGGAGCGGGGCTGGGCAGCAGTGATCTGCTACGATGGCATCTGTGAGGAGGTGTAGGAGTAAGGAATAGGCTGCAGATGTTCGGTGGTCGCGTGTCCTCTGTAGTTCCTTGAACACGCTGCTTAACCCGTGCAATCACAGTTGGCACTAAGGATGGCATGTGAAGCCGTGGCTGGTGCAACTAACGGTGATGGTGCGGGAGCCACAGTAATGGTAGCGTGCGGCGGAGATGCAGGAGTCAGCAGCGTGGCCGCACTGACAGAGAGGTGGCAGGGGGGGCTTGTCCCGGTTGGTCTCGATAGGGTGTATGTGTCCGAGGGCAGGCAACCCATCAGCCAAGGTGGCATGGTAGCCCACCCTATCCCAGAATTCCAAAGTTAACAGCGACAACGGTCTTCTTGTTGTGTAGATTCTCATTATCTTTAATGATGAGGGCCAAAGGTGACGAGCGGCATGGACGAATAGAGCTTCTGGGAGCTGCCAAAACATTTCGCGCACTACTTCACTGAAACGCGGCGGCGATGTGAGGTTGAGGCGATACTCCTGCGAAGAAGTGCTGTTTCCGAGAGGTGTCAGCTGTGATCTACGGACGGTGCTGCCGGTTGTACTCTCCATCGGATGGTCTAAGATTGCTGCGTTGGTTTTTGGCTTCTTTCCTGCGATGCATCTGCGGGGGTTGCGAGAAAGATCTTCGCAGGCTGCTGTTTACATTTGGGGGATTCAGGAATAAGTGTACAATAGATAACAGGTATAGGGGTATTTGGGTACGATATGTGCTTGAGGGGGAAGGTTGTACTACGGTAGCTATCTTTATTAAGTTAAGCATATTGGGAGCATGAAGCCGTACCGCTGAACCAAAACTGGGTGTTCGCGAATGATGACTTATGTCCATAGTATTGATGTAGCATCTCCGTTTTGACAAACGTCCGTATCATGGTATCTCTGATGTCTGGATGTTGTTGATTGTCGTGATCTGGACTGCTGGGGTGTGCGGATATTTGGAGGAGTTGGTGGGTGGTGTCTGATATTTTGAAATGTAGTAAATTATGTGTTTCTCTGCATCCTTGACAAAAGCTGAGTTTCCTTTAATGTGAGAAGTGACGGTGGCGATGGTTTTATATTAATCGCATTCTGCGGCATTTGTGCTGAATGTGAAAATCGATTTGAGTCCTTCTTCCAGGGCGGGGAGGCGACCTGACCAGTTCAGGACCTTTGAATGAAGATGCTGATTGCGTCGAGGATATTGGTATGGTTGATGGTCTTCCCATGTAGTAAATTTTTGGTATCGTAGTTGTGCAGTGATAATATAAATGTATACTGGTTTGTTGTACAATGACAATGTCGGCGCGGCGTTGTAAGCAAGTGCTGAATTCCGGCGCAGATAGAGGTGACACAAGGCCTTACGGACGATGTGTGCTGTGCCTCCATAGGAGGTGCAGATCCGATGACGATCTATCAGGTCGTCCTCGTGACAGTTGTTGCGAGAGATGGCTCCGCAGTAGAGAGAGCGGAGGCAGCGTCACAGAAATCGACAAGGTGACCATACTGTTAAAAGCGGTGGTAAGACACAGAGCGAGCATTACGGTTAG
Organism: Deroplatys truncata; assembly: GCA_030765065.1. NCBI lineage: Eukaryota > Metazoa > Arthropoda > Insecta > Mantodea > Mantidae > Deroplatys > Deroplatys truncata. Next base: position 520,534,969 of record CM060990.1, on the reverse strand, counting down.
ACTTGAGATACGTGATTTGCTCTAACAAGGCAGTCCTGTTTTCAGGGCCGCTGAATAGTGTTCTTTGTGCAATGGCGCAAACCTGACAGCGATGTGTGTCCCCGTTGGTGGTTTATTCTGGCGGCTCTGGCCATTGATGTCGAGAAATAATTGGCGGCCCGTAGAAGCAAATGGGCTTGGAGTCGACAGTAAATTCCCCTGACAATGTGAGGAGACGGAGAGGCAGATATGGCGTTGTTTGGCAGACTGGGCTGGTTGTCGAGATTGGGTTGGTGGCTTCGACGCATGGTAATGGGGATTCAGCGTGAGAAGCGTTGAATGTCCTTCTAATCCCTTTCCCCAGTCAGGAGCAGGTTTGGAGGTTTAGCAGTGCACTGTCATCTTCTTATTCACATTTCCTTGGCGGAATCTAGAGGCGAAGTCCTACCTCCCCCTTGGAGGCAGCTGGTAAAATTCTGTTTGTATACAATGGATTGGGCGATTTTGGCTCCTCATTTGTGTGCACCAGGCACCATTTTCTCCGGATTCGCAGGTATTGGTCTGGAGAGATGCTAGGTTATTACGACAACTCCACTGAATATGTCCGTGGCATAGAACGAAAGAACGAACGTCTGGAAGTACGAAAGGTTGTTTAGACAGAACCAAAATAAACTAATTTTTGCCCATCTTTATGTGTACATTAGTTGATATGGCTGACCATATATTAGTTTTTAGGATGCTTATGCGTCTACATAGAACACACTAGAGCAAAGGACTTCATTTTATACTATTCTGTATCCACGTATATTTATTAACCTCGAATTTTACCAAAATTAAATTAAACCACGTTTTATTCATGAACCCTCTTTAACTTCTATGGTTCTTAGTGTCCCATTCAATTTTGTACTGAAAGACAGGAAATTTTGCTCATAGATCTCTTTATCAGGCTTGAGGTTCTCTTACATGCCATTTATTCTATGACACGGTACCACCGGCTTTACTTCTCTTCCAAAGGAAGCCATGCTAAGGTTCTTACGCCCAAAACAGTCCATCGCCGGGTTTGAGCCCGAGACCAGTTTTACGAATGTAAGTATTATAACATACCACATATGTTATCAGTGCAACCACTTATTTGTGCAAAAATGGTTGGTTATACCGATTTGGGTATATTGGACGAAACTCATGAGGCAGCAGCTTTTTATAGAGGTTAATTTTAGCATTCATAACCGAGAAATAAAGAAAAATACAATACACCTTCATTTACGTATTACAGAAACGGGTTAATGTTAATTCTAAGATTTCGCTTTGTGATCAGTTTGATCGGTAACAAAATGGAATACCAGGGTGGAGCAACTGCCGGTAAATAGGAGCCGCTTCAGCAACTCCCTTGGCAGGGAAGACGTGAAGGTCTGAACGCTACCCTATGTTAGTGCGACCACTAATTGATTATTTACTCACCACCTCGAGATGCAATAAACTTCTTCACAATTTCCCTGACATGACGATATACTCAAAAACCTGGTATAATAGAACCCACCTACTGATTTTATTAAGCGCGCTTTCTGTTGTTTAAAAATCCTGAACATATTTCCGTATATAACATTCAGGAAATAACCTTAACACTTACATAATAACAATACTACGTAAGTACTACCGAAACCTGAATCAAGCAATATTCTCGCTTTCACACCTTTCCCCCACATTATCGATTACACAAAGCTGGCAAAAAACCACACCTTAACCCGGCGGAGGGTAATGGATAGGTGTAAAACTGCTTAGCATGACTTCTTTCGGAACGGAAATAAAGCCGGTCGTCCCGTGTCGTAGATTTATAGCATATAAAAGGTCGTCTAGGCTGAAAAAGAGGCCTCTGAGCAAAACTTCCAGTCTTTTGTGCCCAGTATAGAATGGAACGCTGAGAGGCATAGTAGTTAAAGAACATTCAAAAACAAATAAAGAAACTCAAGACTCCCGACACCTCTAATTGCCTGTTAGAAGTATATCTTCATGACGAGGGCCTGATAGGAGTCAAATTATCACGCTTCACTAATTCGCTGCCCATGTCTATTGCACAAAGACGACGCCAAATTGAATGTCTATAGTTCCCACATGTTAAATTTCCTGCCCCCTCTCATTGTTTGTTAACTGTCGGTGTTTACTTAGCAAGGTTCTGACAGGAGTTAAATTATCACACACGTGTTCGCCTTTGAAAGAAGTCCCAGCGCAGTTCGGGTGTCCTCTGTCGATTAAATTAAATTTCCATTATTTATTTTATTTTAAAATCTACTTAAACGTTAGACTTGGAGTGGGAGATTGAATGTATTTTTCGCTTGAATCAAATGACGCTATCAGTTTAACTCTATGGTTAAAAAAGCGTTATACGTACTATGCGATTCGGTCTAATTCAAAAGGAATAACTAGTTTTATTTATAAAGCGTGATTATTAGGAGTATTTCATGTCAATCGGGACTACTTTCCTCTCTGAACTCCTTGGTGACGTTAGTTTGCACCTGAATTTTAAAATACATTTAATAACTACCTATGATTGACGAAGAAAGCTGTAACTGTCCTTATAATATAAAAAATACCGACAGGATTTCCCTTTAGATGTCGCTTGGAAGTCAGGGCTAGCTCTTCTTTCAAAAGAATTTAAAATGGACACTAATAAACGGCACTGCGTAAGGGGTCCTCCTCTTTGAAATAAGCCAAAATTCTTCTAACCGCGGTCTTAATTCTTTGTTTGTAATAAGCCGACATTAAAACCTTTAACATATGTTGTCTTTTAAAACACCACAAGTACCAATATATTTGAAAGCTATTATACAAAGGAACCCAATACTGAGCACACTACAATTTAACACTTTTTGGCTTTTAATTGAAATATGTTGCATGTACAATTCTCCTCGATAAACTTTTTAAGGTATATGATGCGAAGGGATAAACATTTTCGTTTAATCAATATTGCCTGTCAGTCGATGTATTTTAAAAATGCATCTGCACTCGCAACGTTATGAAGGAATTGGTCCACAAAAGTGCAGCAAACCTTCCAGCCTTCAAGGTTCACTTCTGAATATCCACTGCATACAGACTGCAGATGAGTGGTAAGGGAGTTAGTTCCAGTAGTCGCCACTAAAGGTTAACCGCTCTCGCATATTTTAAGCTTCGCTGGAAGGGGAAGAAGGAGACACGACACTCAGTCTGGACCGTCTCAAACATGTTTTAACACATTCCTGAAAGTTATAACTGTCCTCTTACCTATACCATACTTTAAAACTTAAACTTCATATTAACAACGGACTTCTAAAGTATGGCCTCGTTACATCGAAATAAAAAACAATATTTGATTCTATTCGTAAAACACAATAAATTGTATTTCTTCATTCCTTTTCTAAAAACACATTATAGTCTAACAAATGGTGAACTATGTTAGAAATTTTAGCCATAGAGTGGCATCTGGCATTTCCGCTAACGTAGGAATTCAATCCATTAACTATTTAAAGAAATATGTGTGCCTAGAATCCATAAGATCTTTCTCTTATATTCAAATATTTTTCGACTCTTCTAGGAGGAACACAAGGGAGGAATTCTTTATCTCCTAATATAATAAATTCTAGCTCTAGTGAAATGACATATTACCCTTAAATTACGAATTTCAGAAACCGACCGTTTAAAAAGTATTTCTACCCCTAGTGTTGATAGTAGGATTTTATACCATCTAAACACCTTTAGACTGTTCATAATACAGGTATTTCAAACGGAATGTACAGGTTTCGAAGCTTTATTTCGTAGTACGTACGCAACGCAGCGGAACGAGTCGCATGCCATTACAAAGAGCGTATTTTCAAGTTTGGAATAGTTGCCGGTTGAATGCTCTGTCTGCTTCTTCCTCCCGATCCACCCCGACATGCTGTTCATTGCATTTGCCGCGTGCGTCTCAGAATGGCAACACCTCAGCAAAAGGCGTTTTGTGTTCTTGCTGGATGGTTGTGAAAGGGAAAAACCCTGTCCAACCGCGAACTTCAGAGGAAAACGTGGGGAGAATCCAACAGTCGTTTGAGCTTCAGATGAACGGTACTACTACCTGACGTGTTTTGAGAAAACGTCTATGCATGAAACGGTATAGATTGCAGCTAGTTCAGGCACTGAGACATGCTGACAAGGGGAAATAGCTGCTATGCTGGACAGAGAGGTGACGATGACTTTCTTTCACGCATAATTTTTAGTGACGAAGCAACCTTCAACATCAATGGCCGTGTCTATTGTCACAGTGTTCGTATTTGGGGAACCGAAAACCATGCGAAACCATTGAGTACGAACACAAAACACGTTTTGCTAATGTGTTACCATTCTGCGACTAACTTGCAATATGCAATGAGCAGCAGAGTCGGGAAGATGACAGAGCACTCCACCAGCAGCTATTCCTCTTTGTAATGGCATGCGACTTGTTCCGCTGCGATGTTTGCGTACTGCGAAATAAAGCTTCAAAATCGGCTCATTCTATATGATAAACCTTTATGTTGCAGAAGGAGCATGCTTTTCTCTTAACGATAGAAATTCTAGCCACAAAGAAATATGATACCGCAAACGTTGAAAGCAATATAACACATATAACAAGCAAAACAGTTACATAAAATCCAAATTTAGAAAGACACTCCTTTTGTGTTGCTTTAAATTAGTTAACTAAATCATTCTTTATATCCGAAATACGATGCAATATATTCTTGATAAAAACGGGAAAATTCTTATATACAAAATCTGTTTCAATCTATAGAAATACGAAGGCTGTTTTCAAGGTTGTTATTAATTAATGCATGATCAGTTCATTAAATAATATGGTTACTGAAGCGCATTGATTGCGGGAAAATTGTTATTTACTAGCTCCCAAGAATTATGGTATTTATATTTTCTATTTTCAAATAAACCAAGAAATCTTAAATTGCTGTGAAATAACATATTTACATAATGCATGAACAGCTAATTAATTAGTTTATTTACTGAATGATATTCACTGTGGGAAAATTGTTATGTTTAAATTATCATCAAATAAGATACTTATCCTTTATACTTCAAACTTAGAAATACGAAACGTGTCTTTTATACCAGAGTAGGACTTAAGTATGCACGCCCTGTGTGAACTAGCTTTATTTTCAGGTTATGACCTGAATTTTCCCTCCAGGTAACAAACAGTTTTGCCTGTAAAGGCAGGGTTAATTCCTGGCCAGTAATGAAATCTAAAACTCTTCACCAATCATATTTCACACAACTTTTGCATGTATTCGTCACCTCACTCAACAGTTATCAAAACGCAATGAGCATGCGCATACATCAAACTTGTGTCTACCAAAGAGAGACTGAGAAATTATTCATATGCACCCTCAAATACTTGTTCTATTGAGCATACACTGTAGACAAATCTAAAGTGTTATCCAAATACTCTCCAGTTTTAGAATTCTTCGACAAATAAATCTGGGAATAATATTCGGTAAGCACCAATTCTTAAAGCACATAACTAGCGTTTTATCTCTTCTACCCCATTTTATTAAAGCTAACATTGATGTAATTTTATCTCTAAAATGATACTCGAAGAGCGATTATTTATTTCTTTAGCTGAAAATGTTACATCATTTTGGAATGTATACCAAAATCTATGAGTGATTTTTAAGAGCCTGATGGAAAAATCTATGCGCTGTTAATTAAAATAAAATTATTGAGGTATATTAAAGGCAGCAATTTTAAAGTATAGGAAGATTTAAATTAAATCAATCAGTTTCAAACACATTATATAGTTGATACATAAATTACTTGTGTATATTAAAAATAACATGACTTTACTAAATACAGAACGGATAAAGCTATATACAAATGGAAAACATCTGAATCAGCTTCAAACAGTGTTTAAAGGCAATACTTAACGTATTTCAGCATATCATGTAAGAGTCTTTTCATAATTGTTTTACTTCAGAAATGCTTATTGGAATTGATAAACTACAGAAGTGCACATTTTATTAGTTATATACGGTATCATCAAAGAAGCTGAGAGAGCAGCTTGATGTAAATACTCCAAGACATGAGAAATCATGCTCAGTCGTGTTGGAATGTGGACATTCAGAGGTACATAATTTAAAAATATCTTGAATTTCTTAAAACTTCAACAACGTAAATAACACTCACTGTTAGAATTATCAATTTTTAAAACATAGTAAAAGCATCCAGTATTTGATGTCTAAGTATATTCTCTTCCGAATAATTACAGATCGTTTAGTTAATTTAGATCATCTAATATTTACTCTACCTAGAGTTACATTTTATTCTTATTCATTTCTTTCACAACTTGATAAGTCACAGAAGTGAATTTTTCGTTTGTTATATACAAATTTATCAACAGACTTCTTGCGAGAGCAAATCCATGAAAGCAGCCAAGTAGCTGAAGTGTCATTATTATACAACTATGACTATTGGCTATTTCACAAATTCCGATGTTATGTTGCTGCAGAAAGAAACAATAAAATCTCATACAGCGATAGCAGTGATATCTTCGATAAGAATTCAGGAAAGTAATTCTTTTGATACAATTCCCTTCATCATAACCATCATCATCATAAGTGATAGGTTTCGATGGTATACCCACACATAGCACACCAACAATACACACACATATCTTTCACAACGATATTATTTGACAATACACATAAGCTCACGCCATTCTCAAATAGACGTTCTCAACTCACACCATTATCACGTGTAGCTACATCTCCTTAAACACCTGTTGTAACATACAGCAATAACTCACAACACAGACAGTCGACACGGAGAAGATTAAACTTTGCTGAACCAAACTTCACGAACTAAATCACACAGATATCCGCACTGACAATATCGATACCTTTAAGCAATACGGCAATACCACAATCAAGGCGCCGCAAGCATTATAAGCACACAAAAGAAATGTATCCAAAACATGTTTTATCTACAGAAATACAAACATTTAAACACAAAATAACTTTATTATGTAAACTGTATCATAATCTCCCTACCTCATCGCCATCATCATATTATCACTCAAGATATGACGCAAGACTGTTTAGACATCACATCATGAATTTGAGGAATTGTGTATATACATTGCTTCCAGAAGGGTTTTTAAATGTATATTTATTGCTTGAATGAGGATATTGAAAATGTATTTATCGCTTAAAGGAGAGTTTACTTTAAATATATATTTAATGAGTAAATGAGGGGTTTTAAGCGCATATACATACTGAGTAAACAAGAGAACCTTAAACATATATTTATTGCTTGAGTGAAGATTTTAAAAATGTATATGTTGATTTCAGCATAGGTTTTGAATTATATGTAGGTTTTTCACTCAAGCATTTACTTTATCTATGTATATTGTTCAATATGAGTTTTTATATAAATAGAAATCAGATGTTTACCATTAGAAAACGTTGATGTTTTAAGTTTTTTATACCTAGAGCACCATACACAAGTTCTTTTTGCGCTGGCTAAATAAGACGTACAAGTAGGAACTTATAAATAAGAAGCCTATAGTCTTCATCTTATATCATGATATGGATATAAAATAAAGTTTTTGTTTATAAAAACTAAAAATGAATGTTCAACTTAAAGCGAAATGGCAAAATCTTTATTATCCATATATTTCAATTATAATTAAGTTAAGCAATTTCTCAAATAATAAAAAACGATGTATATTAAATTAAATACAGCACTCATATTTACATTATTTTTAAGTGTAGCTCATGCTGCAACTTAAATACTTGGCAGGAATTGTAGAATATTATACATTTAATGCGGGTAACGTACAACGTTAACAGTACTAAGCTATTTTAGACAAAACTTGTAATGTAACAAGAAGACGAAAACTATGTTAATATTCATTTAGCTTATTGCTTTTAATTACCGTATAACACTTGAAATTTTCAACTGCTAAATATTTCATCTATTGCTGATGAATGGTTCATATTACGGTAGTCTGGTGAAGCTATGTGTATCTTAAATAATTCACTAGTGTATTCAGAATTACAGGCATAGGTAATAACAACACTGAATTAATATTCACTCTATCGTTATCGTCTGTAGTCATTCACATTCTACCTATATGCTTGGTTTCATTGTTACCTGGATTTCAATTATTTTTGGCTTGATCAATTGATGTCTGACATTTTATTGGCTCTGATTTTCCACACTGACTCACGGAAGTTCCAAGCACAGGACAGACCACCACTTCATAGTGAATATTCTCCTGTTCACTTTAAGTCTTCATATAGTTGTATTCCTACAAATTCGATGGCATATACAGGACTTAACAAAGCATTTTTTCTCCACTGGTGATATATGAAAGGTTAAAAAGGGATATAAGGATCCCCAACAAAAAACGCCATACTTAGAAACTCCCAAAGGAATATCTCTGAACAAGCTAATACAATTATACACTTATTCACTCATACTTCCTTGTTGCATTAACCTAAATCCTTAAACATTCCGAATACAAGTCTAACCTAATTTAACTAACCTAATCTAACCTATACAATGTTAAGCTGATCTAAGCTTACCCACCCTTCCTAACTTAGACAAATGTTCAGTTTGCTAACCTAACCTAAATTACGCTTAATCCGGCGTTGGTCGACATGAGAGCGCTGTGCTCTCTTTGATTTTAAATGTTGTTTATTTTGTCTACCTTTAAACAGAACGTTGGAAACCATGTATACGTCTCAAAGGATGGTAATGGAGAAAATTTATGTATGCTACAGAGCTCTTTGGAATTTTATTGTCCTACAAATGAAAGAACAAATAAGAAGTAAACCTAAATGAGCGCGGCGCTCACATGTCGACCATTGGTAGTATATCATTATCGAGCTATTATGTTATTCTTTCCGGGGTTCAGAGGTAAGAAAATTAACATGCTCTACATTATTGGGTCACATTGTGTCGTGTCAGTATTCGTTATAATATTAGGCATTCCCCGATGGAACACAAAGAACTAAAAATATTGAAATGGCTTCGGGAGATTGAGAATGGATATCCTTCAATAGAGTTTTCTGATGTCGACAGCAAATATGGTCAGGTCAATACAGAGGTGCTGGTGAGGAAAATTGTATATACACTTGTTGAAAGCTCCACTGAATATTTTTGCTAACAAAGTCTCGTATAGGAGTGGGAAATTGAAAACGTAACAACGACAACAAAGTTATGAAGGTTATGAATAAATTTAATATGATTATGGTCAAGCTATAAATGAACTAAGAGATAAAAATAAACCAATTAGGACATTTAGTTCACATATTTTAATTGTAAACTGTCTAATTCGGATCTTTCGTGCTTTATAGTCACGTTATGCACATTATATTATTATGTTTTGTGTTAGTAACAGACCAACGAAATCCAGATGTATTTAGTACATTTATATTCATTGTAAAGTACATTAATAGACTAGGTATAATTATAAGAATAAACGTAAAAGGTCCGTCATAAGAATTTTATACTGTGTTCTAAAGGGCATTTTACTACGCCCTGAGTTGCGTATTCATAAAATTGAAACATAATTAATGGTTATTTAAAGAAAGAGTTATATATCGGTTAAATTGTGGTTATCTAAAGGAATTTCCGAAAAAAGTGTTTGAATGGAAGACGTCGAAATTTACTAAAAGCTAACTTCGAATAGCATGCTAAAGCCTACATCAGTACTGTGCGGTCACGCGCCAAAAAGTCCGATAGCAATTAAGGTACGAAGTAGCACAAAAAGCTATTGAACCTTCTAATAGAAATTTTCGCTTGATTCTTTACTGCATGACGTATTTGCTTTTGTCCTCCTGACTTTCAGGGACTTTCTGGTATAAGGTTCAGTAGACTGTATTTAATTTTACTTTGTACCTTAGTTTCTATCACCGTACTTGAAGAGGCTAGTTGTAATTTAGGTTAGGTTAACAAACTGAATGTCTATTACAGGTAATGACCCTAGGACAGCATAGCACTGAATATCTTAGTTGCGGTTGGATTTGCATGCTGAATGTCTAAGTTATGAGAAGCGATGTTGGGTGTGTACAACACAGGAATCTCGTACATACTTATCACATTTTGGCTACGTCTGCTTACATTCTGATTAAGCGAGCCAGTTCGTGTATATTTTTGTTACACATGACTACACTTATTTGTACATGTTGGACTTGTTTTGTTTATTTTATTTCTGAGTTTTTAACTACCGTCTGTTCGTTATTTGTGTAATACAGTGAAATATAAATACTTTAATTAAGTCATCCGTTAGCATCTGTGTATTCAATTTCTACGAATAACTGAATGAGCTAGCTCGGATTTATTCCTTTGGGAGTATTTAAGTGCCGAGTATTGTGTCGGAGGACCGTTACACGTGATGTTCTTAGTGTTAATCGCTTCGTTATATGTTTAATGCGGAATCGTATTTCAAAGAATGGTGTTAAATCAAGACTTAAAGCAAATAGGAGAAGATTTAAAAAGTAGTATTGGCTAGCATGTGCTTGGACCTCCTGTGAGTAAATGTGGTATATCAGATTTAATAACAGGGAAAGATCTATCGAACAAAATATAAAGAAATGAAGTGCACAATACAGTAAAAAAAACATATGGATACTACATCAATTATTCCACACGATTTCTATAGAGTGAATAATTCCGATATGTTAATGTCAATGGCCGCAAAATCACATACGATATTGAATGGTTTTAGATTGCCCATACCTTCACAAGATTGCGGTAGTGTGAAGTACTCATCATAAGCTTAATTAATCATTCAGCACCTCAAAATAAGTATTAAAGGTTGATAAGCCGAGTCTGACAGTTTGCAGAGGATATTTTTTGCTTACATTTGGTGCATCAGAAGTTGGAGTGTTCGCGCATTCAATTAAGAATGTATGCAAAATTTTGAACGATAAAGATCTGGCATTAAATAAAACATCTCCTGAATACTACAGGGCTGTATTGAATCACGTACTTTCTTTAGAATCCTACCAAAGCCATTACCCATAACATAATAATCTTGTCCGAGCTTGGAACATCAAGAACATGTATAATTTGAAGCTGAGAGGTGATAAGCAAATACCGTATGTGGAAGAACATTTTCATGCAAGAAAACTTGCACTACCATCCACCTGCTAAGGATACGTATCAGAAATGTGTTGCTTACAAAATAAATTGAGACAAGAAAAGAAAACTAAAAACGCAGCTTGGTTTCCAACTGCGGATGACGTAAAAGGAACACTCTTCAATGAAAAGTGATGCACAGTTTAGGAAATTCGGTAGTGATGTATAGTATGTGCTTTTTTGACCTGCAAAGCTCACTGGCATTTCTAGTACTGATGGCGTCTGTTACATACTACTAACCTACCATACTGCTTAAATATCAGCTGTCACGATTTATTCCGTGGCAGATCTTATATATATATATATATATATATATATATATATATATATATATATATATATATATGTGTGTGTGTGTGTGTGTGTGTGTGTGATGAAACTCAAGCATCCGGGGAATGACAAGAAATAGCTTCTTGCCTAACGAATCATATAGAATCACATGCTGCTAATAAGAAGCAGATAATTGCCTACAGCGATACCTGAACTGGAAAAAATCAAAACATCAAGGTATGTCTCAGGTGGATGGAGTTTGTTTACTCTGTCTACCGGCAGAAATTATATACCACTATTTTCTTGTTTCTGCTCATTCCTATAAAATCAATGATGAACATTTTCTCAATATTTAGTCTGCCTCAAAGAATAAAACTGCATATATACCATCTGATTGCTACAATACAATAAATCAAGCTCCTGAAATAAATCTAACTATTCCCTTTGATATATACCGGGGGAATTTGAAGTCAAACATTGGAAAAATTGATTACACGGAGGAGGAAGAATACAGAGGTAGAAAGAATAAATTGACTTCAAATACAATGGATCCGCTTGGACCGTTCTAAACTATACAAATAGTTTTACAAGGCTATTCTGAATGAAGATATGGTATTTATTCAATTCAATTTGAATCCAGCTATGAGGGGACCCCCGAAATATTTTTCGAGTGTTAACGGAAGATACTTTGGTGCAAAGAAGAAGAAAGGCATTTTGCATCTCTTGAACCTCATACACAGATATACCACATGTATTTCACTTCATTGGAGACAAACAAGGAAGACATGCGTTCAACTTAACCGATCTCTGATGATGATACTGAATAGGCTGTATCTTTTAACGTCTTCTAATGTTTATGTTAATACCTAATTCATTATTATTATTATTATTTTAACTACCACCATCATCGTTACTTTTATTACCCTTGCTATAAGCATTACGGTATTTCAGTTTGTTTATTCACGACCTTGCATAATTTTGTCGTAGTATTAAGTTAGTATTACGTACATAAAGCCGGTTTTTATTTCCAATACGGAAGTTTACTGTTTTCTTTACATGTTCATACAGAAAAACACTCATTAGAATTTTAGTACTACCACATGCAAACATTAAGGTATCATGGTTGTAACATGTAATCACTTACTCTACTGTGGCTTTGAACCCCTCAATTAAAACTCGCTACTTTAATGTATTATTTAGTCAGTGGAAAAATGACTTGTGTACGGTGTTCTAGTATAAATGACTTAAACATATAATGTTTGCTAAACGTAAGCATTCAGTTTCTATGTATATAAAAACCGAAATTGAATTAATATACACAAACAAAATAAATTTTTGAGTGAAATATAACATAAAACCTCCACTAAAACAGCATATACCTTTTTAAATCCCTCACTCAAACAACAAATATAGGCATAAAGAACCCTCATAGAATCGGTAAATATAAAGTTAAAATAAATACTCATTTAAGCAATAAATGCAGATTCAAAACCCTCAATGAAGTAATAAATATAATTTGAAACTCTCCTTGAAGCAATATATATGCAATTTTAAAATTACTAATATGAAATCTAAATACTCTTGTGTCATATTTTGAATGGTGTTATTATGATAATGACGATGAGATAAACTGGGCATGATATAGTACATAACAACAATTGTTTTGTGTTTCATTGTTTCTATTTCTGTAGATAATCCATTGCTTTAGAAACATTCATTTTGTCTGCTTATAATGGCTTCTTTCGCCTTGATAGTTTTCTTACTGCCATATTGCTCACAGTTATCATTCCTGTAAGTGTCTGTGTGCTTTGGTTTGTAAAGTCCGATCCATAACAGTTTAATTCTCGCCGTGTCGGCTGTCCGTATTGCAAATTATTGTTGCGTGTTATTACGGATTTAAGGTGCTTTAGCTACACCTGATAATGGTTTGAATTGCAAAAGCTTATTTGAGAATGGCGTAAGGTTATGTTTATTGTCAATTAATATCGCTGTAAGAGATACTGTGTGTGTTTGCATGTGTGTATTGTTCGTGTGTTTTGTGGATATACTATCGAAGCCTATTACTTGCGATGATGATGGTGATTATGAAGGTGAATGAGGGGAAAACACTTTTTCGTTATTTTCCTGAGATGTTGAACACGTCACTGCTATTGCTGTGTCAGCATTTATACCCCTTGGTTATATACATGGATTTACTCTCGCAAGAACCCTAAAGTTGATACGTATGTAACAAAAGAGAATAAACTTGTATGGCTTATGTATACGAATTTCTATTTTTAACAGAAAAGCAATCAAACTGTAAAAGAATAAAAATAAAAAAATATTGTTATAGGTAGGGGATATATGAGAAGATCTAAATCAAATAAGCAATTTATAATTATTCGGGAGAGAATATACTTACATGCGTAAGACTGCATGCTTTTACTCTGTTAAGTGGTATATCTAACACTAAAACTTCTTTAATGTATTGGATTCTTATGGTATTCAAGATATTTTTAAAGAATATGTGTATGCATACTTACATTCCTCAAGGTTGATTGTGATTGTTCATGTGTTGGAATATTTGCATTAATCTGCTCTCGTAAGAAGCTTGATGATACTCCATATAGAGTCGTCCTCCGTGGTGTAGTGGATACCAAGCTAGAATATAGTTCCTGAGGTCGCGGGTTCAAACTCAGAGCAGAGCGGTGGATTCTTTCGGTTGTAAGAATCCTTAGCATGGCTTACTTTGGAAGGAATGAAAAGCAGGTGGTCCCGTGTCGCAGATTTACAGTATGTAAATGAACCTCAAGCCTGATAAAGAGGTCTCTGAGTAAACTTACCGGTCTTTCACACCCAATATAGGAGGGGACGCAAAGGACCACAGCAGATAAGGAGCATCCATACAGAGAACTGAATTTTAATGTAATTTTCTCCGTATAAGAATCAAAAATGCACCTTCCATAGTTTATAAATTATAATAAGCATTCTTGACAAAAACACAGGCAAGCGGTGAGAAAATCCGGGTATTATATCTTGAAACACATTAAATGTTGTCTTTAAAGGCTGTGTGATATTGGTTGCAATGGTTTCCATCTGCATATAGCTTAATCCTTGCTGTCTTTAGTACAGTCGCATTCTTTTTTAATATAGATAAATGTAAATTATGCACTGAATTTATAGTTTGTTTGGAGTTGATCCGCTTTATTAAGCTTCCAATTGCCTTAACATAACTGTCTTTAGTATAGCTATTTTATTTCATTTTAAGTGACAGTGCATAGATTTTTCCACGAGGCCGTTAAAAGTGTCCCATACCTTTTATATATTCTAAGATGATGTAAGAGTTTAAGTTAAATAAACAAAATGCGAGTCTTCATGTATCACATTAGAGATAAAATGAGTTCACTGTCCGCTACATAATAGTGAATTTAATTCCCTTTCATGCAAAAATATCTTTATTAGGGAAGGATATACTGCTGTATAGTATTAATAATAATAATAACAGTAATAATAATACAAAAAGAAGGGAGTGTAAACATTCTAGGAATATTACTTTACAATGTGCATACTTCTAGAGGCTACATTGAATACTTGTCACGACTGTGTATTTAGTTTTAATTACTATTCAAGGTTTACACATAACAAAACACATTAAAGTAAAACTCCGTTTATGTTATCATGAATTATATTAAGTATTGTTTTAAACTGCTCAAAATTCACACAACCTGTTCAGTATGCTTATAGCTTAACCATTCATTCCATTGTATGAATATATATTCTTTTTACTTTAAGCTCAAGCCGCTAGGTACGTCCAACAATCAGTCAAAAATCATTCATAGTTTTTTGCACACATTCTAGGATGATGTAACAGTTTCAGTTAAAGAAATTAGAAACCGCTCTTTACGTATCGCATTGGAGACAAAAGTTCTTCACACTTCGGTTTATATCAAAAAGTTTAAAACTCCTTTCTGAGAAAAAGTAATTGTTGCTCCTTGCTAATAAGTGTATTCAGAATTCCTTTGTATATAAATAAATATTCGTTTTAATGTAGCACTTGAAGTAATTTGTGAATGTAAACGAATTTCCTGCATTTCATTTGTAAGGCTTTGAAAAGATATTTCCGTGTTTCAAAACACGCAACTTTTTCCCCGTCTATAGCCAGTATTTTATTTCGAATTGACAAGAGAAAATCTTGAAAATGTAGCACGCATTTTCGGATCAAATAATTACTAGAGGCCTTATAAAAACACTCTAATGATACAGAGAGGTGCAAGGGATGTACAACTGAATAACTCATTGTCAAATTTCTCGAAGACCACTGGTGTTGGGTCTTAAAACAGATTTGAAACAAATATCAAATTTATATTTGAAGTCTTCGTAGCGGTCCGATCTCTCTGCTTGAGTAAGCAAAACATCTTTCGAAGGTTGAGCTGTTTAAAAACGTTCTCGCCCTATGTTATATATTTACTAAGAAAGGAATGTATGTTTTGAAAGCCCTGTATTTTTTAGTTTGAGTTCAGAGTTCGATTTCCCACTGGTATTCAATACCACTTTAGACGCTGCATATCTAAACAATCAAGGGTCTGTTACATTCGTCTTTTCATTTTTGTTACGGAAAAATAGTCATAATTATTGCGCCGGTAACAAATGTTTAAATACAGAATCTATACACCATACCAGCTAGGAAATAATTACACCCACCCTATAAATATCGATAATGGGAGGGCTTGCCCTTGCATGGTAAATCACCTAACTGAGATTCAAACCGGTGATGTTTCGAATGTGAATGGACACGCTATCTCTTAGAGAATTCTCATATTTATTACATTGGAATGATGCTGGATCAAATAATTTTTAGACATGGCGGCTGAAGCAGCTGTCTGTTTAAATGGAATAAACAAATGCGGTTTCTTGACGATAATATAATTTTAGCGTTAGTAATGAAAAAGAAATTATCGTTGCTTCTCTCGATGTAATTCCCGGAGTCTTATGGAAAATCCATTAAAAACCCACTCAACACTTATATTTGAAACACTCGCTTTAGATCCTATCGCTCCTCAGAATCCCATCCATTAAGGCTCTAAGTAGAGTGGAGAAACCCCAGGCAGCGTCATGGTTTACCCTCTTCAAGGGTGTAAAATATATATATGTGCAAGGGGTGTGTAAACCGGTATTTAAATCGTGGGCGTAATGTAAAGAGAGTGTGCTGGCATTTTTTCTTTTTACCCGCAATGACTGTTTTAAATTCCCTGCTTACACGTGTGCTTGCGCTGGCACTGCGTATTAGCCATACTCTGTCTTTTAAGCCATGGATTCATCTAAGTGATGTAATATTCTTATAAACCTCCCAAAAAGTTTTTCCCTCAAAAGTAGAATTAAACAAGTGTTATTAGTCGTAATAATTATACACGCGTAATAATCACCTTAACACCCACACACATACGATGGCGACCAGGTGCGCCAGTCAATTCATATACACTTAGTTGTATTCATCGATCAACGAGCAGCGTTTAATTACATTAATCAATCAAAAATACTTAGTTGTATTCATCGATCGATCGAGGGTTTGCGTCCAGCCCTTTAGAGGCGCGATGCCAGGACGTTAGCAGCATAAACCCTTGATTGTTTTTCAAAAATTTTAGACAATGTTATGCATGGACAAACATTACCTGATTGATTGACACAATTATCACCTACGTCGATTTGCGGAGGCGGCGACACGCGACGAAAACAATACCCTATTGTTTGACGATCTCCGGCTGTCGGTATCAGTACTACTCAAAGACCCACCACCATTAGCGACGAGCACAATGCCCCATTGTTCTCCTATACCCTGGCCGGCATTTGGTCAGGCCACAAAAGGACAATAGCCAATTGTTCTGAACCTCGGCCGGGCGGCATGACAGTAGCACATAAACAGAGGGCGTTGCCGGCGGCACAGAACAATACCCATTGTTCCACTCTCCTGGGCGGTATTCAGGTCAGCACACAAAGGACAATAGCACTTTGTTCTACACCTCTCTCTGGCGGCATGCTAGTAGCACACAAAGGAGGGAGCGTGGTCGGCGGCTTCTCGGGTCAGCACACAAAGGAGCAGGGCGGAAGTCGGCGACAAAGTAGAAAGGATATCACATTACATCTTATCAGTTGTCGGCATCTGAACGTGTGCTGGCTCTCTCATACTTAGTTTACTCATATTCTGTGAAAGCATGTAAATAGGTTTTCCTTAGGCAATACTCTTCAGTAAATATGGATACATTATTTAATGCACCCATAACCGGTTTAAGAAAAAATAACTCTCAAAACAACTTTTAGTATATTTCCTTTTAGATTATAACAGAACTTATAGATAACAATTTTACTTTTTTTCTTTCTTTTAAGAATGTATGGTATTGTATTTCGAATAGAGTGAAAGAAAATCTTAGTTAACTAATTTAAAGCAACGCAAAAGTTTTGCCTTCACTATTTTAGTTTTTATCTAACTGTTTTGACTCCGAAATATTTTTTTTAAATCGTGTGCTATCTTATTTCACTGTGTCTAGGATTTCTAACTATAAGAGAAAAATAAGATCATCCTGTATCGTATTACAAGAAATCTAAAAATGTTTATAAAATAAGCAAAGATGTAGTCAAATCTAGGAACAGAAGTATTTTGTAATAATAATTGGTGTCTGGAGTTACTACGTTAAAGAAAATAGCTTGTTTCAATAGGACTGAAGTGTGAAACATTAA
Source organism: Deroplatys truncata (assembly GCA_030765065.1). Lineage (NCBI taxonomy): Eukaryota > Metazoa > Arthropoda > Insecta > Mantodea > Mantidae > Deroplatys > Deroplatys truncata. The sequence continues at coordinate 520,516,876 of CM060990.1, read as the reverse complement.
CAGAAAAGGTATTGCATCTCTTTGTCATATTACAGAAGAGTCTAAAATATTTGAACGTAAGAAAAACATGTTATGGAGCAATGGGACACAAATGCTATTTTAGTAGTTAATGGCTTGAATTCCTACGTTAATAAAACACGTTTTTTCACCATTCTAACATTTTTAGCATTGTCCACCTTTTGTTATAATATAATGAGTTTATGGAGAACGAATAACAAAAATACAACGTATTGTGTGTCACTGAGAGACTCAACTGTAGTTTTTGAATTCGATCTAACAAGACCATGGTAGTAAAGTATGCTTTTCTTATGAGGTTTAGTATTTAAAGTCTAGTATAGGTTAGGGGCCAGCTTAGAATTTCAAAGGGTGTGTTAAAACACGTTTTGAGCAATCCTATCGGATGAGGGAAAGCAGAAACCTAGGGCAAAATGTAAAACATCCGAGAAGTGTTGGTTTCCGGTGGCAACCGATGAAATTATCTCTTGTATCACTCGTCATTCCTCTTAGTCTGTATGATATAGCTAACATTTGGAGATACTCCATATGTATTATGTACTTTGAGGGTAGGAAGATTGTTGCACGTCAGCGGACCAATTGCTTCGAAACATTACGCGTACAGTTGACAATGTTAAAGTACACCGACTGATATGTAATCATGATTAAAACAAATGCATATTTTTTGTAATGATATCCCTTAAATACTTTCTCGAAAAGAGTTATATATACAGCACACTTTCATTAAAAAAAAGTACGAGGGTTCAAATCCGGGGGAGGGCAATGGATTTATTCGGGGGTAAAATCCTTAGCATGAATTCCTTCGCAAAGGAGTAAACCCGGTGGTCCCGTGTCGTAAATTTACGGCATGTAAAAGAACCTCAAGCCTATAAAGAAGCCACTGAGCAAAATTACCGGTCTTTCACGCCCAATAAGGAATGGGACGCTAAGGACTACAGCAGTTAAATAGCGTCCATAAATACAACCTAATTTCCAATTGAAACGCAATCAAGGTTAATGTATAATACGTTAATTATTAGGTTCCCTTGCGCAATAGCTTATATGTTGCCGGTTGTGGAAATATACAAGACTTTGTGTTTTAAAGGTTTTAAAGTCGATTTAATACAGAAAGAGACCGAGTACTGCGATTCGATGGATGTTGGCCCATTACAAGGAAGAGACCCCACTTGTATTCCTTTGTAATTAATTTCTACTTTCGAATTTTTTAAAGGAACGGCCAGGCGACTTGCACCAAATATCTATGCGAAAATCCAGGCGGTATTTTTTATATTATAAGGATACCTACCAATATCATCGGCAATTATAAGCAACTATTAAGCACATTTTGAAATCCAGGTGAAAACTAGTCACCAGAGGGTTCAGAGAAAAATAGGGGCCGTAATTGAGATGCAGCAATCATAATACTGACGCTTTAAAAATAACATTAATAATTACACTTGAGTTAAATCAATCTGCGCGGTATCCACAACGCTTCCAAAAGACAGAATTAAAGTGATAGTGGTATTGTATTCAGAGGGATAAAAATATTGCAGTTGATACTTTACATTATACCTTCAAGTGGACTTTAAAGCTAAATTAATTATGCAGTTTGGATCGAAACGATCGAGGATACGTGACTTGCGCTATTGGCGTGTTTACAAAGGCGAACAGAGGTGTGATAATTTGACACCTCAGAACCTCATCAATTAAAATCGACAGCTAATAAACAATTAGAGGGGCGGTGGGTGTGATATATCACACCTATCGACATTCTTTTGTCGGCATCTTTGTGTAAATCCTTATGGGCGGCAAATCAGTGAGGAGTAATACTTTGACCGCTTATCAAAATTGACATCTAACGAGGAATTATAGGGGAAGGATGTCATGTCACACCTGTCGGCAAAATTTTTGCCGGCTTCCTTGTGTAATCCAAGGGCAATGCAGAGTTATGAAAACGATGAATATTTAGTGACCGAAGTTTCGTCTTTATGAACTACCCACGTAATTTAATATATAAACAGATACCTTTACACAGGATATTTAAAATTAGTGTACATTAAGTAAAATAACATTTTTGGCACACAAACATGATCATTTTTCGTACGTATGCTTTGTTTCAGCATTAAAGACAACTTCTCAAAATGTCAATAAAATGTATCACACGCTGGGTTCTACATTTGATCCACAACACCGGCTTTTGATTTCGAGTACTTAAGACCTTGGCCATTGAATCAATTAGGCATTCAGTATAATCGATTCTGAGAGACAGTTGGGTCATTCCATATTATGCTTTGGGTCATGTTTCGAAAATCTACTATGTTAAGGTTTTTTATTCGAGGCAGGGACCAGCTAAAAGTTTTCTGTATCTGAGCCAAATATTTTTCATTGAATTCATGTCAAGCTTGTAGCAGCAATTTAAATTGTTACCCCCTTCTTAATACTGGAGAATGGCATAACAGACACCTATTCAGCTCTTGCAGCATTCTCTCCTCTCGCGATAAAATTAATGAGTTTTTCCATGATATTAAATTGCATTTGCTCCTCAGAATAGCAGTACCTAATATTTAATATGATGTATTCTAATGTGCTACCTAACAATCATTTTAGGGGAAACACTTTGTGCTGCTTATGCTGGAGGTTATGGTCAACATAAATTTTGACGCGTATCTCGTGAGAAAGCAGAACTTCTCATAATCCCGACTATGTTTCAACAATTGCTGATTCAATTCCCTATGAATGTTTATAATTTAGTTATGAGGGAGATGGGATACACGCTTTGAGAGGCAAAAACATTCACACACTCATTGCTCATTTTACCGGCCCTGCCGTATTTTGAAGAAAAGCTTAACATACGAAAACCATCAGCTCTTGTGTCAAACACAGTTACAATATCAAGCTATGTATAAAAGTAGAGTGTAAGCATAATAACAGTAATGAGCGAAATTAATTAATTTAGGTTAAAGCCGAAGAACATCAGGCGAGAGCAAGCAAGGGATTAATGTGGTATATATACTCCATAGTCCTCGACGAATTTTGATAGAAGAACCGCTATCAGCTGGAGTGTGGGTTACTAATGCACTCATAAATACTGACCGTTTAAATATTCTTCCAGATAGGCGTGTTTGTTCTGTTCTGTATTTACACAAAGCCAGTGCGAGACATGCTAAATTGTAGCTTATTTGTAAGCAAGCTATAGGGGCAAAATAAATGTGGCTTTTGGCTTTTGCCATTTATTTAGTAAAAACTTGGGGACTTAAGGTTATGAATCGAAGTTAATATTTTGGAATATGTAGTCACTTTAGCAATCACTCTAGAATAGGAAATTTGTTTGAAGGCACCCTGTGCACGTTAGCAGAGTAGCTAAAGCTGTGTATTGTACCTGGGCGACAGTGAAAGTGGCTATGTAATCAATCTTCCTTCGCCATGGTATTCCACAGAATGGTGGCTCCACGCTTAATGTTCAATTCAATATCAGTGAATGGAACCTTTCCAAAGAAGACAGCGCACAAAAACTTCAGCAAGTGTATCGCCATTTCCTTTGTCCATGGAAAGCAGAACAAATGAATACATCTGCTCCACTCTCATGAAAGGACGTCTATTCCTTCTAAACGACTCGTTATTGACTGCCTAAAGTTTCTCGTTCCAAACGGCATATCAATGTTTGAACGTAGTTCGGTGCAAACGGCGTTTTTGTATACTGTATCATAAGAGTTGAGTACCAAACTATTCGAGTAACAAAAAGAGCCATTTGATTGAAAGCGCCATCTCATAGGCTCTTATTCAACATTTGTTACATTTTCTGATATTTCCGACGTAGTTAAAGTAAAGCACTTTAAAGTACCACATATGAAAGACTAATGGAAATGGTGCCAGAGCACGATTTCATAATCACATAATTGCTTTATTATTGCCTGCACTTTCTTAATATACAATGGAGTTTTAATCGCGTCTACCTAATACACAGGATGTAAGAGAAGTTTATATGCTAAAATTTGCATATGTAACGTAGGCTTCCTACCCAGTTTTAAAATATTTTAATCAGATTTCCATTACTGAGATTTAATTCAGATATTAAATATATTCTTCCCTATTCTATCCTTTGAGATTACTAGTGGTGGTGGTGGTGGTGGTGGTGGTGGTGGTGGTGGCGGCGGCGGCGGCGGTGGTGGTGGTGGTGGTGGTGTAGTTGGAGGGATTTTGGAGGATTCAGAAACCCTCGCACCTCGATCATTAGAAATTTTTTGTACCCGCAAACCTTGGCGCCATACAGCACAGAGGTCAAACGCTGCAGTGACCGAGGCTACACGGGTTCAAACCCGGCGGAGGGCGATGGATTATTTTCGGGTTTAAAAATCCGTAGTATGACTTTTTTGGAAGGGAAGTAAAGTCGATAGTCCCGTGTCGTAGATTTACGGCACGTAAAAGAACCTGAAGCCTGATAAACTGGCCTCGAGAAAATTTTCGGTATTTCACGCCCAATATAGAATGGGATGCTAAGAACCATAGTAGTTAAAGACCAGCCGTAAATAAAACTCAATCTAATTTTCACGCGGGACCTCTTTAGATCCTTAACCTGAGTAATTTTAAACGTGTCATGCCGCTAATTCATGATTTGGATATCTAGCATTAATACTGTGGCTCCAAACAAACTTCATTGCGATACTTAACACCATATTACGATTTAAATATGGGAAGTGTATTATCACAAAATTGAAATTTACTTTGAAAAGACGAGACGAAGTAGAGTCCTTTTTATTTCCGAGATTATATTTTCCATTTCATACACACATATGGCACACTATGTTTGCGCGAGCCGGTGTTTCATTGTTTTGAAGCAATTATAAATACTGATTTTTAATGAACTTACCCTTTGTTACCTCGGATTTCAATTCAAAAGCTGTAATTAATACGATGGTTTAGTAAGGTAGTATAAAATAGCAGTCAACTGAGTGAATCTTTGAATGGTTGTTGCACTGGCTCAAAGCGGGTTGTTTCAAAATAACAATATGGTCAGAAATCGCAATTCAAATGTACAATGAGAATTTGAAATCGAGACGTAGATTATGAAGATGCAAATATTAAGGAGGTATACAAAATAGGGTTACATTTTACTTCCCAATCTAGTGTATATTGTATGTATTACAGATGCTAAATTTTTGTTGGTAGACATGTGTTTCCTTAAAAACGAATTCACGTCTTGGAATTCTACTTTTTCTATTGTGTAAACATCATCGAGAGGACTTACTAAACACACAATCGTGCAAATAACATATACTTTACACAATCGTAGGCAAATAAAGTGAGTGTAGGGAAGCAAGCTTCTGACTTTAGTTAGGAGCATTCCATTGAGATATTTTTTGTGTAAAATATTATGTAACTGTGAATTGATTTTCGTTTAATATTACTATCTCGAAATAAAATAATATTAATGACAAAAGGAATTTAAGCAATGTGGTAATACACCAATCACTAATATGTACTCTAATGATTACTAAATTGTGTTACTATCTGGTTATACATAGCAAAGGAAACCCCATTTTGAAGCTCGCAAAATGAGTGTAGTATTCATTTAAGGGGAAATAATGAATTGTACTTTAGAAAGCACCCTATAAAAAGAATGGGGACTAAATAATAATCCACGTATTGGGAAAGGTATAAACAAAAACTAAGGTATCCAGAAAAAATATAAGCGGTTAATTTTGTCTCAAAAATTGTAATGAGCACAGTAATCTCCAAATTTCTTATATCGCACACATTTTATCAATTGTGTTACTAAAATGAGCACCTAGGACAAGGAGTTGTTCAGTAAACTGAGGATGAGATCATTAAATGCTGTTGAAAGCATTTTTCTACAGTAAAATATAAAACTCAAAGAGAAAGAAATCTTCTATGTAAATTCTAGTACGAAGTCGACATTTAGCTATTTTATCACATAATTTTTTCCCCTCATTTCAACAATCATCTTACGTGGGTCAATCTTTGTGGATCTTCCTCCCGAAAGTAGACCATCAAATCTTAATCCTACTTGTAGCCATTTGCATTCATTTTTCAGTTTCGAAGTTCTCATCAACAAGAAGGAAGTGCAACGGTGGCGCCGTTTGGTGTTGTGGAGGAAGATTGTGCACTTTTTCAGAGAGATAGAGAGAGAAAGAGAGATGCTGTCTCTTTTAATCAGCACCCTTCTTTATTAATCCCGGATTTATACAAGTAATCAGTATTTTTAAATATTGTGAGTTTTTTGACTTTACGGTGTCACTTCACTAAATTATCACTGTTACTTTGTTAATGTAATCGTTCAACTTTTCAATATCGCTTCTCTAAATTCTCACTGTCACTTCATTTTCTTAGTGCCGTAGCGGCGTAATGAAATACGCACGACGCAGTCTGTTCTTCCGGATGGTTCAATCGCTGGGGAATGGAACAAAGGACTTCTCTGATCTCCCGCATAAGCAGCAGTCACTGCACGTCACAGCAGTCGTCAAAATCTCACTTGTAGAACTCCACTTGTCGCCTTCGAAATGCCCTCGCTAACTCGCTTACTAACTCACTGACCAACCCAACTTGCGAGAGCGCTGACTTATATAGGCGTTGGAGATTTTCACAGAGTTCCAGAAGGTTGGAGAAGGAGAAACATCCAGAATATTTTGGTTATCTAACGATAACCCTTCTGGTGTTTACGCGAACCGGAGCGCTTCTTATCTTTGTTTATCTCCGACTGCCAGGCACCGACCCCCCTATAACTTTGGGCCATAGCCACTGCGTCACATAGCTCCCTCAGCGGAACATGTCGTCCCGAGCAGCTCCGCCATATGCGTCAAGCCGATCAAGATTGTCCACCGTCAGTTTTCCTGGGTTTTGACGCCGTAAGCGGTACACATTATTGCTAATGCAGGAACGTTGCAGCTTCAGCAACTTCCCTTTAGTCCTCGTGGGACGATAGAGCCATACGAGGTTGCCTTCCAAAACTTGCACTGGTTTCCAGACATTCATAGCGAGCCCTCATCCGCTTACTTGCCAGCTTCAGTTGTCTCTTGGCAAGGTGGTGGTTGCCTCCCAGATTTTCCGTTGGCGCTCCGATATTTTCACGTTGCACTCGCACCGATTGCATGATGGGAGCCCAGGGCCTGTCACGCACATGTCGCACTGGCACTATCTATCTATGTCGCTTCGAAGATGCAACCAATAGAATCGGCGAAGTAGCTTCTTCAAGGTCTTGTTTACATTTAAGTGTCATCCGATAGTACGCCGAATTTCGGTGGCTTCACTGTTTTTCCATTGCGATCCCCTAGTCGTGGGACGCTCTACATATTCGGCACATATTTGGGTACCAGATTGCCGCGAGCTGCTCCACTGCGGCATCCATCACCCTATTGCTTTCCTTCGCCTTGTAGCCAACCGTTCATCCATTGCGAATTCCACCATCCCCTTCTTTTGTTTATTCTGCCCCTGCATCTTTTTTCTTGCTGACCTAGGCACTTTTTCATGGCATTAATTTTGTCTTCCGGATCATATTTTATTTCTTCTGTCTCTTTTGAAACATCGTTTTTTCATGTCTTTCACGTAGCGTTTACCACTGATATTACCGATTCGATGTCAAACCGAACTTCGGATTTCATTTACTTCATTTCGTTTTCAATCTCGAGACTAGGTTCGTATTTCGTTTTCACCATTTTATTCTGAATTTTCCTCAACACTGTTCATTTCTGTTTCACTTTTCTCCATTCGAGATTCCAATTCGTTCCCATTTTCTCCATTGCATATTTCATTTACGTTTGCTTATCTCCTTCTTGGAAATTACACTTCTTGTTTTCCTCTCTATATTCTACAGTTCGGATTTCATGGTCTTGGCTTCACTTAAGAATTATTTAATCATTTCCTTCATCGTGGCCTTCTATTCCACTTCTGGCATCAGTGTGATTTTGTTCAGTTCTCAGTATCACTTCACGGGGTTATCACTGTCACTTCCTTAATGTAATCCAGCTTAGCTTTTCACTGTCACTTTTGTAAGTTCTCACTTTCACTTCACTTTCTTCGTGGCGTAGCCGCGTAAAGAAATACGCACGCCGTAGCCTCTTATTCCGGATGACTCACCAATTGGGAAGTCGAACACAAGACTTCTACTAATCTCTCGCGGAAATAGCACTAACTGCACGTCACAGCAGTTATCACAAACTCACTTGCAGAACCATTATTGATTTTGCCTCAGAAATGCATTCGCCAACTCGCTTACAAACTCACAGAACAATTCAACTTGTGAGAGCGCTCGCTTATATAGCTGTTGGAGATTTTCAAAGAGTTTCATAATGTTCTAGCAGAAACGCTCAGAAGATTATTATTATCTGAAGATAGCGTTTCCGGTGTTTACGCTGGTGAAGTATTTTCCTTTCTTCTCTGTTCTCCTATTAATTGATTGCTAGTGGCGTTTCCGATTGCAATGGTTCCGCTGTTTGACTGAGTTAGGGAACCCCGGCCAAACGAAAAGGGAAGCCCTAACGAGTGCCGTAGGGGAAAACAAAAGGAAACCAGAACTCTCAAAAATATACTACTATTGATAAGTTTGTTTTTGGGTACTTTAATGATAATAATAAACAAACATTAATAACCAGAACCGTAAAGCAACCATAAAAGAATAACTGTAAAACAAAAATGGCTTAAAGAGTAAAGCAACCAAAACCAATTGAGCAGAGCAGTAAAGGCAAGTTTTAAATACAGCAAAATTAAGTAAATCCAAAAATTCAACAAACCAAATCAATTTAGAAAGTTTATAAAACAAGGCCACTATAAACATCAGACCAAAAAATTTAATTATGTTTAGCTAGTCAAAGACTAGCTAAGAATGTTGAACAAGACCGAAACAGACTTTAATGAAATTCAGGAAACCGAGAGCTTCAAAGTCCAGCTAAGCTAGATGTAGATAGCTTTACAACCCAACCGTTTTCAGTTACAAAGTTTAGCATAAATGGGTGTAGCATAACTGGGTTTTAACTGCAATTACTGCTCTCATAATTTACACAACAGAATATCTGTAATTTTGAATTAACTATGCATTTTCAAAGTGCCCAAAATATGTAAAGCTCTACTCACAAATTTCTACTTATATTGCTTCTTGCCCTCCTTTTATCAAACTATGCAATTTCAGACGACAAATGCCAAAAGCTTTTCTCACAAATTTCACACTACTGATGCTTTTTACCTTCATGAATCAAAATATGCATTTTCAAATTGCACAACTGTGTAAAGCTCTTATCACAAATTTTAAACTAACTATACACTGAAAATCACGTACTGAAAATATAACTCAACTGGAAAAGAAACAAAACACACTAAACCTATGAACAACTCCAAGAGCCAGTCACTTTACGAACTCTTATTTTCAAACACACATAACGTTTTCCGCCCCAAAATTCACTCACCATTACCAGGACATAAAACTGATAATAAAGCCTACCTTTACATAAGGTCGATCCACCGAAAATCACAAAGACGTTCCTTAAAAATTCATTACAAAAACTTCCACAATCCGCATCAGTAGTTGCCGGGCAGAGAGCTATCCCTGCAATGCGGACAGAAATCCGCCACTCAGCGCGTACGGCCAAAGCACATGCCACGTCAGCAACCCACAGAGGAAAAAAAAAAGAGAGCACCAAAGAGAGCGTTAAGCAAAGGGGACAAGCAACGTAAAGTGACTGGCTGGATGTATAATACAGATACAAAACATAAAAAGAACACATAACAGCACAATAGCCCCCCCCCAATCTGCGAGCTTGCGGAAAAAAAAAAATAACCATTTATAGGAACTCGAGGAAAGGGAACAATAAGTAGCCAAAAGGGGAAACAACTAGGAAAACAGAAGGAACATGCTACACTGTAAGTAGACGAAGAAGGTAACTCCACACATACAGTCCGCAAACTTCAGTAGCTGACACTGAACACACAAGGAGAAGACCATAATTGAGGCAAGCAAACCCCAACAGTATATATCCCACGACGTAGCAACCGGGCAGCCATCCAAGGAGATGATAAAAGCTTAAGTATATAACTCCCAGGAACAGTCACAGGCGAAAAGTTGCATCATGATTTTGGCAGCAACATTCAGCGGACAAGCCGCTAACCAGGAGAATAGATTTTTCTTTACTAATAACGTCGACACTGCAGACGGTTAACGCTAAGGCAGAAACTGAAGCGGGCCAAAGCATGTATAAAGTTGTCAGGATCCGGAAGAGGAGGCACAGGCTTCAGTATTTTAAACCACCAAATAGCGTCCGACGGTGAAATTCCCACGTAGGACCACCCGGCTGCACACACCACGAGAGAAGAAGAAACTTGCACAGCAGTCAGCACATCGCAACTCAAAGGTCCAGAACGTGTCCCCACAGAGTAGCACGAGGAAGGAAAAAGGGATGGTAGCCGAGAAGGATAAGAATCTGATACATAATAAAACAAAGCAGCAGAGGGGGCTCACAAAGCAAAATATAAACTTACTTATACAAACTAAATCATCGTCAATCAATTATAATTTTATAGACATATAAATACTGAATTTCACAATAAACCATGTGCATTTTTAAATTAGACAAGTATAGCATTACAATTATAGAACAAGAATTAAACATGGTATGCAATGAAACAGCTATGAGACATAATGCACTAAATAACAACTATGTACAACAAAATAATAATTCACTTGCCCCGACCCCACACAAACTATAACTGGGGAGAGGCAGGTGAACAGGGCATACCGGCAAGGCATCACCGGTGTGGAAGCATGAAAATTTTCCCAATAAGAACAATTTAATTAAGCTGACACCCACTGAAATTAAGTGACCTTACAAATATATATATATATATATAATTATAATTTAAAATATTACCCCCAAAAATTAAAAAAAGAACAAAGGATATTAAATTCGAGCCAAATTTATAGGAACACAAAAGGTCACTCAAAATAACAGGATCAACAGCAAAGGTAGGCTCTGCGCAACAGCTAAATATCCCAGCAAGGGCGAATGGAAATGAGGCAAAACTTTCAGAATTAGGTAACCATACATGTTACCATATTTATCTTGCACACTGACTTGAAAAGGAAATCATAAATTCCTCCAAAATATTCAGGAACTCGCAAGTGACTGACTCTTGAATAGCCCTAGCACACGGGCATAACCATACATTTTACGGGCAAACTGTAAAAGTTGGCAAGTATGCAATAGTGATATTCTCATATGTCAAAGATCTGAAGACAAATCACTGGAGTTCTATATGCTAACATCCGAAAAGATACCATTACTGTAGGAGGAAAGGAAAGTATAATTGGGAGCTTTCATGAATATGGAAGGGATAAGAAAGGATGATTGGGAGAGGAATGGGACAGGATTTATCCCGGTTAAGGGAATGGGACAAATCAAGAGCTCGCATGGGGCAGGATCGCTAATTCCTGAAAGTGAGTCACCCATCATCAGGACAATGCCAAGTGACTCACTTGCTACCCCGAGTTATACAATTTAAGCTGAGACAGGTGAGCGCGGCGCCTGCAGGAAGAAGACGATTCTTGCAAAAGAACAGACACCCCCTTATAAATTCTGAGAATCTTAAACGGGCCAAGATAGCGAGGAGCTAACTTCGCGGCAAACGCATCTGCTTTCGAGGACTGAGGATAGTTACGGCACATAACAACATCTCCCACTTTGAATGGGGAGGGACGACGGGACGCATCGTATCGCTGCTTTCTCATAGAGTGGCCTCTACGCAGATTATTCAAGGCAGCCTTCCAATTAGTACGAATGGTATGCGGAGAATTGTCAGCCGGTAATAAATCATTTAACGCCCACAAATTAGCCAAAGGAGACGCAGGTTGGTAGGCAAATAACAATGAAAACGGCGTCGTCTTATGAACCTCATGTCTCGCAGAATTGAAAGCAAACTGAAGTTGCTTCAAGTATTTATCCCAGCAATTGTGCTGCTGGTGATGATAAGCAATTAAAGCGGACTTAAGGTTACGGTTGACCCGTTCCGCTAATGAGGGGTTAGGGTAATAAGGGGTAGTAGTAAAATGCTTAATACCCCAATCAAAACAAAAGGAACGAAAGAGACGCGACTTAAATTGCGAACCGTTGTCAGAGACCAGATATTGAGGAGCACCAAAAGATCCAAATATTGTTCCAAGTTCCCGAATAGCAAGGCGAGCAGTAGCAGCACTCAGAGGTGAAATCCATACGAACTTTGAGAAAGCATCAGTAAGCACCAATGCAAAAATATTTCCCTGAATAGAACGAGGGAACGGTCCGATAAAATCTACAAATAGTTTTTCCATGGGCGCGGAGGGAACCTCCGAAGCCAAATATCCCCAATTTGTAGCCTGCGCGGGTTTGGACAATGCGCAAATGCGGCAAGACTTAACATGCTTTCTTACATCGAAATCCATGCCCCGCCACATAAACTGTTCACGAATTCGATTTCTGGTTTTGGCAATGCCTAAATGACCCCCGAAAGGAGAATCGTGAAAATAACTGAGAATCATGGGAATAGCTGCCTTCGGAACTATGACTTTATAACGCCGATCAAAACTAGCTCTTCCCATCAAAACACCCTCATGAATCTTATAATCCTGCAGTGAAACTCCTGATTTAATTTGCTCAATAATTGAGGCCAACCCAGAATCGGTAAGTTGAAGTTCAGGTATACTGACAAACATTTCAGGAAATGCCGAAAATGAGAAGCTCTCAATCTGAGTATCCGCAGGAGCATCCAAAGTCTCGAAATAAACACACTCCTCAGTAGGTTCGGAAAATACCCGGGTAAGAGCATCCGCAATACAATTTTCTGAACCTCTGATAAAGGAAGGAGTAAACTTAAAGGCACCTATCCGGACACCCCAACGCGCAAGACGACCTGTCTTCCTTGGGACAGCTAACGCCCACGTTAAAGCCTGGTTATCGCACTCTAAAAAGAAATGCACATGTTCTAAGTACACCCTATACTTCTCCAATCCAAAAAGCACCGCTAAGGTTTCTAATTCATATGTAGAAAATTTACGTTCTTCAGGAGATAAAGTACGCGAACTATAATAAATGGGACGACGACCTTCAGGAAATTCCTGCAACAAAACAGCCGCTAGCGCGCTAGCACTAGCATCCGTCTGTAAAATAAAGGGCATAGCAAAATCTGGAAAAGCCAAGACAGGAGGGTTTGAAATAGCCTCTTTTAGATCAACAAATGCCGCTTCCTGCTCCTCGGCCCACGCAAAAGTAACCCCTTTCCTACGTAAGCAATTAAGAGGTTCCGCCCGAGTAGAAAAATTTGAAATAAATTTAGAGAAGAAGTTAACCATTCCCAAAAATCGAGCCACCTCACGCTTATTCTTGGGTGCCGGAAAATTTCTAATAGCCTTAGTGCGATCTGGGTCTATGGTAATACCAGAAGGGGAAACCATATGGCCCAAAAATGATATTTGAGAGGTAGCAAAATGAACTTTAGACTGCTTAACTGATAACCCGGCGCTCTGTAGGCGACGAAAGACCTCATGTAAATGAACAAGATGTGAGTCACAATCCTCGGAATATACTACAAGATCATCTAAGTAATGGTACAAATATTTAAATTTTATGTCCGAAAACAAATTATCCAGCAAACGAGTGAGGACTTGCGCGCCCGTAGCCAAACCAAATGGGACCCTATTGAATTCATAAAGGCGCCAGGGGGTAGCGAAAGCTGTTAGATGCTTGGAATGTTCAGCCAAAGGAATCTGATGATAAGCATTGTTCAAATCCAGGGTCGTAAAAACGCGAGCCTTCGAAAAATGATGAGCAGCTGTATGCAAATCGGGCAAAGGGGTACTTTCAATAAGGATTCTTTTGTTCAAGAGACGATAATCTATGACCGGTCTAAAATCCTGATCTCCCTTCGGTACTAGAAATATGGGGCTGCTGTAATTTGAAGTAGATGGTCTAATAACCCCTTGGTCAAGCATCTTCTGTATTTTCTCTTTTAATATAGCCATCTTCGGTGGTGTGAGCTTATATGGAGATAACTTGACCGGAGTAGAATCAGTTAACTGAATTTCATATTGAGTCAAATGAGTGACCCCTAAAACATCTGTAAACAATGAATCAAATTCCCCAACTAAATGCTCTATTTGCTTTGCCTGTTCAGGGGACAAATGAGACAGAGAAGAAGTTGTGCAATTTTGGGTTACCAAATTAATATCTCCCAAAGTTAAAGGGGGCCGAGATGGTTTAAAATCCCTCACAAAGTCCAACTTTATCCGGGGAGCAAAATGAAAAGCGATCTGCCTAGTGGAAAAATCAATAGCCATCCCAGTCCTTGACATAAAATCGTCACCTAGGACACATGCATAAGGAAGCTTGGGAACGACAAAAAAACTATGTTTCCACGTAAAACGTGGGAAACGTATAGTACATGATACCTTTTGAGTAACTTGAAAGGCCTGACCATTGACCATCAAACAAACCAACTGACACGTGGTTGCACGCGACATAATACATGGTAAATTTAACCTAAGCCAATCAAGCTGAATCAAAGAGACAGAACTTCCGGAATCTAATAACGCCAATAAAGGCAACTTCTCAAGAGAAACTTGAACTAAGGGTTTACCCGAAAACGGATAACCACAAATACGCCGAGACAAACAAATGGTCGACTTAACCTTCTGGCGTCATAAAGGTCGAAACTGTCGCCCCTGATTAGAAACACGAAGAAAACCCCGATTCACGGTCCTCCTATTGGGACAATTTCGTCGAACATGGCCTTCCTGACCACACTGAAAGCATTTAATAGTGGCCCGACGACCAGAAACCGGAACAATGGCCGAAGAAGGAGCTGATACAGTGGTATTAGGAGTTGCTAATGAGCCCGGAGGCTCTGACAGACGCAGCCTATCAACAAGCATAACTTCATTGAGTTTAGGTACCAATGCTTCCAACTGCTGCAAATTTGACGGCCGAGGTCCTAAAACCAAAGCCGACCTGACGACTGGATTGAGTCCTGATAAAATGACATCACAAATTTCCGCTTCCGTATCAGGGAGCACCAACACTAAAGCAATTTCCTTAACCCGAACCATATATTCTGTAAACGGTTCCGTTAGACCCTGAGGACGAAAATATACGTCTTGCATTATCCTCGTGCATTCCCTACGTGGAATGAACATGTCTAATAGGGCCAAATGAAAGCGAGTCACAGGCTCGGCCAAACCAGCACACCGCATTAAGAGGTCCAAAACTATCCCAGACACCTTGACAGATAATAATTCTATCACTTGAGCCGTGGGTACCAAATAACGCTTAGCCATTAGCGTCAATCGAACAAGAAAATAGAGAAACTGTAAAGCCGATGGTACATCAACAATGTCGTTTAACTGAAAGCCCTCCACGAATTGTTGGAGGGGATGAGCGAGTCTAAGTGGCCGAAACGCAGATACCGCAATCGCAGGCTGAACCACATCCGACAATCCTTGATTATACAAGGGAGACGCCCCAGTGTCATTCTGTGTAGTCCCAAAATCTTCCTCCACCTTATGGGCTAATTCCTTAAACTGATCCTTTAACTTTTGCAACGCTATACAAGACTGCAAAGTAGGGAATCTCTGTAAGACATAATCTAAATAGAACAAGTAATGCCGAATTCTAACTTGCCACCGGAGCAACTGTGCCTTAGAGGGAGAATCCTCGCGCCCAAAATCCATTAACTTATCCTGAATCTCTGCTAAGGCCAACGAGCAAGTGGACTCACACTTAGTCACTATCACGTGATCAATAGAAACAGTAATTATTGGAGCATCCTTAATTTGTCGAAAAACATCCAACATAATAGCCACTTCAGTTGTCATAGAACATTGACCTCCACGTACAACCAACTCTACCCACAATTCACCTTTCCGTAATCTGTCCACATTACTAACCGATACCGCCATCTTGATACTACGGATATGGTACAAGTAAGAAAATGAGATCCGGAGAATACAGAGCAAACAACAAACCCAAAAATATTCCCTAACCAACACAGACAAATCAATTAACCACGCTCTGCTACCAGTAATTTGCAATGGTTCCGCTGTTTGACTGAGTTAGGGAACCCCGGCCAAACGAAAAGGGAAGCCCTAACGAGTGCCGTAGGGGAAAACAAAAGGAAACCAGAACTCTCAAAAATATACTACTATTGATAAGTTTGTTTTTGGGTACTTTAATGATAATAATAAACAAACATTAATAACCAGAACCGTAAAGCAACCATAAAAGAATAACTGTAAAACAAAAATGGCTTAAAGAGTAAAGCAACCAAAACCAATTGAGCAGAGCAGTAAAGGCAAGTTTTAAATACAGCAAAATTAAGTAAATCCAAAAATTCAACAAACCAAATCAATTTAGAAAGTTTATAAAACAAGGCCACTATAAACATCAGACCAAAAAATTTAATTATGTTTAGCTAGTCAAAGACTAGCTAAGAATGTTGAACAAGACCGAAACAGACTTTAATGAAATTCAGGAAACCGAGAGCTTCAAAGTCCAGCTAAGCTAGATGTAGATAGCTTTACAACCCAACCGTTTTCAGTTACAAAGTTTAGCATAAATGGGTGTAGCATAACTGGGTTTTAACTGCAATTACTGCTCTCATAATTTACACAACAGAATATCTGTAATTTTGAATTAACTATGCATTTTCAAAGTGCCCAAAATATGTAAAGCTCTACTCACAAATTTCTACTTATATTGCTTCTTGCCCTCCTTTTATCAAACTATGCAATTTCAGACGACAAATGCCAAAAGCTTTTCTCACAAATTTCACACTACTGATGCTTTTTACCTTCATGAATCAAAATATGCATTTTCAAATTGCACAACTGTGTAAAGCTCTTATCACAAATTTTAAACTAACTATACACTGAAAATCACGTACTGAAAATATAACTCAACTGGAAAAGAAACAAAACACACTAAACCTATGAACAACTCCAAGAGCCAGTCACTTTACGAACTCTTATTTTCAAACACACATAACGTTTTCCGCCCCAAAATTCACTCACCATTACCAGGACATAAAACTGATAATAAAGCCTACCTTTACATAAGGTCGATCCACCGAAAATCACAAAGACGTTCCTTAAAAATTCATTACAAAAACTTCCACAATCCGCATCAGTAGTTGCCGGGCAGAGAGCTATCCCTGCAATGCGGACAGAAATCCGCCACTCAGCGCGTACGGCCAAAGCACATGCCACGTCAGCAACCCACAGAGGAAAAAAAAAAGAGAGCACCAAAGAGAGCGTTAAGCAAAGGGGACAAGCAACGTAAAGTGACTGGCTGGATGTATAATACAGATACAAAACATAAAAAGAACACATAACAGCACACGATATCGATTAATTATTAGGAATTAAGTAATACGGTCTTTGCAATCAGTTGATGACAAATCCATTCGTAAAAACTATTTCAGGAAACCATTGGAAGAGTAATTCACCACCAAATTGTGGTACTCGCGATTGGAAATATTCTGCAATGCGAAATGAGGTTTCCATTTTATAAATCATTCTTCAAAACACACTTAGTATGCCTTTCCAACTCCTGGTACTCACGGCTGTTGAGAGGTAATAGTAATTATCAAAGCACAAATTAGCACCAAAGTGGTGAAGGGCCGGTAGTTCAAAAAGCTTGGAAGTTTGTAAGTCACCTTTAAGGTATGACAATTCGGAGTATTTGAAATAACATACTGGGATGCAGGAATCGGTTGAGAGGTTTTTATGCACTCAGTGGCATCTCGCTATTATAGGGCAAAGAAATAAGCATGAGAAGGCGAAGATCTGTGCTTCGGTTCCCAGGCGTTACATTACATATTTCAAGTTTGATTGAGCTTTCCAATAAAGGTAGGAGTTAAGACAAATCCTAGGACCATCTTCTTTATGTATTTTACAGTAAAAAGTATCTACCTAGTAGTCCGAAGGGCTTCGAATTCGAATGTACATATGTTGGAGTGAGCTGACTCGACAAAGCTTCTACAGACGTTTTAGCTGAAAAGTAGGATGGCACTTACAGTTTTTATGATCCGGGGTCATTTGAACGCTTGGAGTTGATCTCTTCGTTTAATGTATATCTAGATATAGAATGCTACAAGCGATGTTTGGCTTATATATATAGAAATTATTTCGTAAAAAATAAATTCATGTTAGGTTACATATCGCTTTACATTGTCGTGCGTATGTCACATTTTGATTGCGCATACAAATCTGAGCTGTAATTGTCTACAGAAACAATGGAGGGCTGGTAATTCTTGTGAGCTCAAAAGCGCCATGATACCGAAGAATTAGTTTAGCACCCTTTGTGTTTCATGGGCGAGGAAAAACTTGGAAAAATGTTTATACTGACACCTCAATCTGATGGAGATATGTTTACCTTTCGGCTTCTGGGGCAAACATTATGCGTGGTCAGAATCTTAATCTATGGATTAGAGTAAGCCTGATAACCCAAGCTTTAAAAGTCTAAAATCCGTCTTAGCGTAAAAAATTGTTCACTAAAGGTACTTAAATCTCACCGGTCTGTACCTAATAGAGCTGTTCATAAGCAGAAGCAACAAGGTCCCTGAAACTACCTGAAGGAGGTTTCTATTCGGAGATTTTCCAAGTCTTTGTAATGAGCATCAGGTAATTTTATCGCTGCAAATTCCTATTTGCACAATTATTTCCTGTATTCATCGATCGCCTAATGCGACTCAAGCCACTAACAGCAATGCAGTAATTCCAATTACACTTGATAAAAAAGTCAGGAGAAAAAAATTATATAAGTATGTGTTTTGTGTATTCCAACGCGTCCTAAATTATATGCGAATAATTTAGTGAATTTTCCTTAAAACACCATTCTTTTAGAGCTCCTGATTTATACTTAAATACCCATGTGCAATCATCTCAAGCCAAAGATAAGCGATGAGCACATTAGATGTACAATGAGGAGGGTTTATACTTTTTTCTTGCTTTATCTGTGTGCTCCACACATGACAAGGGATTTGCTGTTGCGATAACGCCAAGGTCATATCCGCAACTTCAGAGATGGTCTGCTGCTATCCTTACAAGTAAGCATGGCTTCTCTTCCAGATATTCAAATTTCATTATGTTTGCTCTCAATTATTTTCACAAACTGTGTAGCAAAATTTTGAGCTTGTTCACTGTCGTTTACTGGGACTTGACGATGTTCATTAATGACAGTCTTTTGGGAAACTATATATTTGTAACTTCAAAATTTTCGAGAAAAGACATTTTTTATTTTCTGGTGTAAAATTTGGCCTTTTAATTCATACCGTATCTGAAAAATCCTAATAACCATTTTCTAATAAGTGCAAAATAACCTTGATATTAGTTGTATAGACATTTTAAATGTACAGGGTTATTCATATGTCAATGTCACACTTCGGAAATTTGTTGTGAAATAAGTACTTGACGTATCAGTATGAATGATATACCAAATGAAAGGCAATCTCTTAAAGTTTGTTTGGTATACCTTACAAGTGTTCAATGTATGCGCTTCTGATTACACGGGAGACATCTAGGCGATAGTCCAATTCCGCCCACACCCGCAGTAGCATGGCATGGTCGATCGTAGCTATCGCTGCTGTAATGTGATCTCGGAGGTCCTTCAAGTCAGCTGAAAGTAGTGGAATGAACAGCCTATCCTTCACATATCCTCAGAGAAAGAAATCACATGGTGTTAAGTCCGGGGATCGGGGCGGCCACCGAAACAATGCGACATCATTGTCAGCATTTCGTCCAATCCAACGTTGCAGTAAGTTCTGGTTCAGGTACGCGCGCACGAGTCGATGGAAGTGGGGTGAGGCCATGTCCTGTTGGAAAACGAAGTCACATCTGTCTGTCAGTTGCGGCATAAGCCATTGCTCTAACACGTACAGATAAATGATGCCAGTCACTGTGGATTCGGCGAAGAAAAAGGGACCGTAAACCTTGTCCTTTGACAGGGCGCAGAACACTTGATCTTTTGTGGAGTTACGCACATGCTCGACTGTCATATGTGGGTGCTGGGTTCCCCAATCTGCACGTTGTGACGGCTCACTTTCCCCGACAGGTGAAACGTTGCTTCGTCGCTGAAAACGAGTCTGTCACCGAAATTGTCATTTGCCACTGCAGCCTGCATGTCGATGGTAAACTGTGTGCGAACCTCCTTGCCACCATCTGTAAGGAGTCCAGTTTGTACAGTTTCACCTTCAGTTGCTTGTGAAGAATCCGCCACACAGTCTGAGACATTCTCGTCTGCAGACTTGCACGATTTGTCGATTTCAGAGGGCTGCGCGCAAACATCTCACGATCACCTGTAACAGTGACGTCTGACGGTCCCGGTGTTCCGGGTCGTTTGGGTGGACACAGACAACCAGGGCGCTCAAACGTTTCATATCACCTCTTGAGGTCCTGCGATCTGGCGCATTCTTGTGAAAACGAGTGCGAAATCGCCGCTGAACAATCACAGTAACCTCTGTTTTCGCAAACTGCATCACCCAAACGCTCTATCGTTACCTGGAACGCCATTTTGTACACTCCTGCCGCCTAGTGGCCAACTGCGTCACCACAACATTAGCGCTTCACATGACACAAACTTGGAGAGTTTATGTTTCCATACGTATATTATTCGGACTCGCACGTCTCATACATCACGTACAAGATGTTTTCCAAATGTGACACTGACTTATGAATAACCCTGTAGGTATGACAAGCTGTTTAGGATTCGCAACCTTCTTGAAAACATACAACCATAAACTAACAAAAATGATCACAATGACATTCTGTAGCGCTTGGCGCATTCTAATATGCCACTACAATATACAAATTATGAATACATTTCAAAATTAAGTATTAATTTATTTAAAATTTGATACTTAATGTATTTGTCCTGGGTATCTATGTAAAATTTACAGTAATAGACATATTGAATATGGTAATTTCCCCAAATAAAGAGAAGGCCTGCATCACACCTATTATAGTCTTAAATAACGATGCTAAGTAGCAAACAGGGAGCTTTAAATACACCAAATTGCACAGACCATAAGCAGACAAACAAATCTAATGTTTCTTGTGTTACTCCAATACGGACTTTAATTAAATAATTCCTGCAAGCTAAGGCATCTTCCATGAGCCGCCGCTGAAACACATCGAACAATGATCTGGAAAATTATGGAAATCTTCGTCCAGCACGTGCCTCTATAACGGTAGTCTGAGGGAAGGCCAATTCCAGGATTCGTTATGCACCAGAATTATATAGAGGCTGCAATAGTCTCGTGAATGTAAATTTTGAGGAGATAACTTCCAGCCCCCTCCCAATATATACCAACTACGGCTAGTGTTGGCTCCTCCAACTTCCCAACATTCGGTTCATTAGCATTAGTGCCCACTTTCATTTATATCTCTGGGTCCACAAAAGGAGAAGTCTTTCCTGATAGACTTGAACACTATCAGCGAGATCTACACATCACAGCAGTCTTCAAGGCTTAAGTGTATAGTTTTCTCAATATAAGGCATATGGATTTTTGTAAATGTAATTTTTATTTGCTGAATACGTACTTACAGTATAGGTATAGATACAGTATGTACAACGGATTGGACACTTCCCGAACTGCGACCTACGTACATCTATTATGGCTACCAACCAAGGAGAAAGAAAAGTGGAGGAACCACAGGAGACTACAGGTCGCAGGCAGACATGCCACAGAAACACGTGAAAGCCCCTAACCGTTCCAGCCTCGAAGACCCGTTCCAGTGCTGGAGCTGCCTACAGAGGGCGATGAACGATCCGTCGAAAAGACAGCCCTTTACTGTCCTCGGGATTAGTGATTGCAGAAACTGTAATTTCTTCATAGTCGTCTGAGGGTAAATACAAAAGAATGCATTTATTTGTTTTAATACTGTCTGTATGATGTTAAGACATTCATCGGTGAAATGATGTTAACATTTAAGTCCATTTTATTTATTTTTCTAATTTTTATTATATTTATACAGCATGCGATAAAGCATGCGTTAAAGTATGCGTTAATTGTCATGAAAATGCTTTACAAGTAAAAATCACAAACTGAAAATTTTTTAGAAACAGTCATATTTGTTAAAAGTGCTATGGTTGCCATAGTCGCTGTGGAGCCAATCTAGTTTGCACTTGTGGTATCAGGCTTAGAAAAGCATTTTCTCTGAAGAGTTATTCCTTCAATATTGCCTTACAAACAGAATTACCGTTACTCCAAAAGTTGGTATAGCACAGTAATAGGACTTCACTTTCCTAAATTATTCTGCTGAAATTTATTTCTGTTCTTTTATCTTTTCAAGATGCATTATACATTTTATTTCCTCTACTTATATCATACATTATTATTACACTTCAGTGTATTTTGGGGTTGTGAACGAAAACAAAGGCAATAATAAAAACGCCTGGGAGTAGAGGTTACCTGTACGTCCTAGGTAGGGACTAAATTCTTTCTCGCGGAAACTACCGAAAAAGGGAGGGGCCTGGCTACAATATATATGTTACTGGTTACAAACAAACAAAATGTTGTAAAAACACAATATTTGTTGTGGAGTTATTAAATAAGCGTAAAGTTATTAGCTACACATTATTACTTCTGCTACTTTTCAATAATAGTGATGCATCTATGACTTTGTCGCTTTCCTCGCTAATTCCATTTTATGAAGTTTTTCTATTTTTATGACATTCAAATTCCCATGCTACATCTTTCTTGCAGTATGAGTTAAGAAAATATATGTATTGTTACACTACAGTGTTTATTACATTATAATATAGATGCGAAAAGCTATAGTATGTAGAACTTTCTCAGAAACCAGAAAACCAGCAAAATATTCTCACGTTTTATCTAATAGTACTGTAGAATAATTTTATTAAATCCCTGTATTTAATATAAATATAAGTGTGTGTATCCGTTTCACATCTACTCGCTGAACTTCAGATCAACGGCAATAAAACTTCGTGCTGACATTATTTAATACCGAAAAAAGAATACTGTGGGGTTTTAGTTCCTAACACAGGCCGATCAACTATAACTGCCCATTTTCAAGTGGCCTATAAACTGGAAAACAATTCAGGAAAAGCAGGTGTGACTTGGTGCCTTCATTGATATTCAGGGTGCCTTTGAAACACCCTCATTAATGCAATAACTACTGCTTTAAGGAAGCATAGAATTGATGAAACCTGTTATTGGTGAACTCAATCCATGCTGAGAGGCAGAGTAGTTAATACAAGTCTCATGGATAGTAGCCTAACTATAAAGGTCATGAGTGGTTGTTCACAGGGTGGAGTTTTATCACCCTTACTACGCAACCCGTCAGTTGATGGGCTATTTGTTCAGCAACTAACCTAGGCTTTGATATCACAAGCTATGGTGATGATATCGTCATCATAGTTCGAGGTAGATGCAAGGAACAGTCACGGAAATCATTTAGTCAGCCATGAATACTGTGACGAAATGGACTGTGAATGAAGGCTTAACTATTAGTCCTCATAAAACGGACATAGCACCATTTACCAGAAGAAGAGGTATAAAAGGATATGGACCTCTATATATACACCTAAAATTTCTGAAGAAGTAAATTACTTGGGAATCACTTTGGACTTCAAGATGGACTGAAATCAGAATTTCAAGAAAACAATAAAACGTAGGAAAACAATATTTGAAATAGTTAAATACACACACGGTACACGATGGGAACTAAGACCTGCTATGGTCCTCTGGAGAAATACCAAGATAATCATACCATTGATAACCAATATAGCACTGATTTGGTGGCCCAAGATCCTTCAAACGGTCTCTAAAATCAACTAAATAAAGTTCAAAGAACAGCATGTATATCTGTTACAGGAGTCATTAAAAAGAACTCCTACTTGCAGTATTGGAGACACACGTGAACCTGACTTCATTGCATTTAGTTGTAACGAAGGGGTAAGAATGGCACTCTATAGAATGCAATTGAGAATTCCTGAAATAGACTCAGATTTCCTAAGAATTGGGAAAGAGATGCACCTTTAGAAATGCCGCTAAACTATATAACTCCAATTAAATACTTAATAAAGAACTTTAGGGTCATTACTGATCTTGAAACGTGGACGAATAAAACTCTGGAAACTCCTGAGATAGCTTTGATGAGTTTTACAGACGGCTCGAAGGATGACTCGGGAACAGGATCCGGAGTATATAGCATAAAACAAGGCGCAAGAAGTTCTTTTGTCTTTGATTAATATGCTACTGTATTTGAAACAGCTGTGTATGGTATTATTCAATGCATACATGAAAACATAGGGAGAGCGTGCACTAATACACACACCCTCATCTTCTCAGATAGCCAGGCAGCACTTAAGGACATAAATAGTCATAAGCTAATGTGAGGACTGGTTTTAAACTTTCTAAACATGCTCATAAGCGTGGCAGAACAGAATCACGTTCACCTCACCCAGGTGCCTGGTCATAGTGGCATAGAGGGAAATGAAAAGCCTGATGAAATTGCAGACAAGGAGCTAGTTCACAATTTATTGGACAAAGCCGGCTCTAGGAACATCTCGATGTTTAGTAAGAGAGTTTATGAATAACTTGTCCAAAGAAGAACGTAAACAAATCTGGCTAAAATATCCAAGAAATAAATATGGTAAACTATGTATTAGAAAACCATGTAAGAAAACAGCTGCTCGCTTAAATGTAATGGACTTCAGCTGAGAGCAGTTATTGCATTTCTCAGAGGATATGCCCCTGTGAAAAAGTATCTTAACAGGATAAGAGTGTTTCAGGATAACTTAGATTGCAGATTGTGCAAGAAAGAAACTCTAACAACCCAGCATATCTTATGCTCCTGTGAGGCCTTGGGATTACAGTAGATATATTGCTTTCCGGAGAATTCTTTTAGAACCAGAAGGATTTGAAACCATGTATGTTATGGGAGTGCACTCCTTGGTTAAGGGCGCAGGCATAATAAATTGGCTTTAAAAGATACAGGTAACACAATAAGCCCAAGGCTGAAGCGGGTCCGGATCAATGACGGAAATCTGTATCGAACAAGACAAGACACATTCCTAGCTCAACATCCAGAGGAGGGCGCAGGCGGTTAGAATTTTAAAAATGACGAAGAAAGCAAACAAAGGTGCCCATTCGATGGGTTTTAGCGATGCGGATTACAATTCTCGGGGCTCATGTTTAACCTCCTTGACAAGATTAAGGAGTGCGAGAAAGTGACGAGTGCTATATAACATTCCAGCACATACCAAAAATGAAGAATGTTCTGAACGTTTGCAGGTGTGTATAGAATAGCCTGTAGTACTTTCTGATAATCTGAAACTTTGTAAATAATTCTTTGGCATACTAAATATAAAGATAAATTCATGTTCAGACTTACACTAGAAACTATTCTTGCGATATTTATAACAACACTGAAATTGCCGGTTATAAAGGGTATGTAATATCAAAATATTCAGAAAGTTTGCTTGGGGTTAGGTAATCCCGAATATGTGCCATTTTCATTCATACTTCCTTGAATATTGGTATTAGAGAAGAAAGCAATTGTAATGAGATAACTATGGAACCTTCGCTATTAATCAGATACTGTACCAAAGGGAAGGTAGCATAAACTAAACTTTGATGTACTGTGCTTATTTAATGCTTATTCGATCATATGGATAATTCCTTCACTTCTGGAAGACATTTTGATACGGTAATTTGTATCACAAATTACCCAAATGTAAATAATGATTGTAATATGAATATGTATTTTTATGTGACATTGATTTCAGATGTTTATTAATTGTAATTATTATTGGTAAATAATAATATACGGCTTTACTGAAACTGTCAATAATAGCGTAATAATGCAGAGAGGGGTGTGAGCTGTTTATCATTACTGGGAACAAGGAAGTTACGTAATGTTTCGCGCCTTTCCGTTGAGAACCTTCTAGAATAGTTCCTAAAGCATATGTATTCGTGGTTTTCATTGGATATTAAAATTGACGCTAATGTTGGCGCGTTTTATTAGCCAATAGCAGTTCATTTATAATCTTTAGGCATGTCGAGGAGTGGGAGTATATAAGCCAGGTCCGAGGTAGATCGCCCCCCAGTTCAACAAAATTCTCAATACCTTACACGTCGGTCGCCCAGTTCATAAAAATTTCTAGCACGTTACACGCTGTCTTCAGTTCGTCATAAGTTACGCGCAGCAGAATTACGAGAATCTAAAGTATTATACAGTTAAATATATACAAAGTTGAAGTACGTGAGTTAAAAGTGATAAGTAAGAAGTTATTACAAACAGTTTCAGTTTGGCGAGTATCTAAATCGATATGTAAAAGTGTTAGTGCACGTGTTCGACAATAAAAGATTATAAAACAAATTTCGTCATTAAGTGTAATTTCTGGATAAACGATTCCTTTCCGATTCACAACCTGCACAGAGATAAATGTTCTACCAAGATAAGATGATAGCTAGCCGGAGGACAGTTAAAATAAATTATTTCAAAACTGATACAAATTGCTACGCCAGATGGAGCTACAAACCAAACAAGGAGTGACGTCACAAGATGGCTTCAACATTGATGTAAACAACACTACGTAAGAAACATTATTCTCTCGCAAATTGGCTCCACAACGTGGGGCTAACAAATACAAAAACTCATTACGTAATCAAGCAATATACCGTTACAATTTATAAGTTGTACAGCAATTCCAGAATATGGAATTATTCAGTGGAGTTTATGGAGTTCAGAAATAGTACATCCACCAATATTTAATTTTCATTTTGGTGTATAACAGGGCATATTTTCCCCGTTATTGCCAGTTTCATTAAGCCTTTACGAAATTAAGCTTCCAAGAAGTAAAGGCAATTTTCAGCACAAAAACGTTTTCTGGATCACTGTAGAGTAATTTCATAAGAAGTACCGTAAGGATTCAATTAAATAAGTTAAATCACCTTTCGAGATTTAAAAGGCCACCAGTGAAACATTGAATAAACAAAGAAGTTAATCAAGAATTGACCAATAATCAGAGATCACGTGATCTATGAAAGCGTGTACAGGGAGTTAAAAGTTCAGCTTACAACATAAAATCTATAAACACCACCAGAGGTTGTTCTCCACAGTTTCATGAAGTTCATATATTTGTGCATATACGTATAGCTTTCAATAATGAACACATGCCATACCCATATCATCACAATGGTGTCGATAGATACACAAAATATTTCCATGTATACTCTACAATGCTCGTTAAAAAGTATCCAAATGCAATGCAGTTTGAACTGTGCTAATATACTCGGTATGGCTTCAATGAAGGTGTATTCAGTAGTATAATACACTGATTGCTGTTTTTGTAGGTCGTTAACCATTGGTAAAATGTAAACCGCCCACGATCGATTGGTGAAAACCAATTATCCTACCGCTGTTTTAATTCACATAAGTTTTCATTTTCGTGCTTTTTTGTCGTGTTTTGGTACCCGATGCCCACAAAATGCAAGCTCTATAGTTCAACAATGGCAAGGAATGCACATATTGATCACCTTTGACAGGACATAAGCAAGATATTATAGGTTTTATTCTTCAGACTAAGCAGTATGTGTTAAAACAAAAGCACCATCTTGCCTATTAGCACCTCAGTTTATAGTTCCTTCGTGTATTGTTCTCTAAACAGAGGTAATTATGCCAATGAAATTGCCAATGGAGTATTTGTAATAGTCTAGACACTATATTGAAGCTATCTGAATCAATAACACAACGAGCAGACAAGAAGTACCAAGAATCTAAAAGATATACGCTTGAGAATTAGATAAGATACTAAATTGCGCATAAAGCTTGACTACATAAGCTGAAACAGATGCATTTGTATCTCATGGCACTAACACGAAGGGACCGGAGTCGACTAATACGACTGCCGGCCTCATGTCCACTCACGAACGTCAGAAGTTAACGATGATCAAGCCAATATGTGGAAGGGACGCATCCTCCAGCCTGAATCTTGTCTTTCGTGGTCGGGACTGCTGGCCATCGCAGCTCGTCAATGTCCTGATAATGCTGAATGGAAACCGGTGCTATGCCCGGGACTTAAAATCCGTAACCCCATGGTTGCTATCGAACCGGATGTTTTCCGTCGCCGGGAACCAGAGGTCCACGCTCTAGCTCAGTGCGACACGGCGTAGTACAAGCAGATGTACTAGAGGACAAGAAAGCACTGTCAATGTTGATCACAGAAGTAGATCAAACACTTAGGGAAGTGTAGAACGGGAGAAAAACACGAATCAGTTGAGAACACATTGACCTGGTGTATACAGCCTGTAGCCTGAAGCACAACAGAACTTTTTATTTATGCAATGGCCTGAAGGAGAATAGTGATTAAACTGAGTACCTAATGTGAACAGTAATGCTGGCAATACGGAAGAAGAAAAAAGTGCTAAGAATGCAATACTTTCAGGAAAACTAACCTCCTGTCTCACCCTAGAGAGATTGGTGAATTCACGCTTACGTGCTATAATGGAACGCGGAAGGGATGAAAAAATATTTCGGCTTCAGCTAAGAAAATAGCCACAACAATCCAAATGAACTATTAATAACTGGAGAGAAATACCCAGAGAAATAAGTACATGCATTTATCATTTCTGGATATGAAGAAGCATTTTGATAAAGATGATTTAAAGAAACTCTGGGAAACTCTAAAGAAAATTCTATGGATTGGAAAGAGAGAGGGCTCCCAAGTAATGCGTAGTTGAAGGAACTTGTCAACGTCCGGAAAGGAGAAGATATGTTGAAGGTTAGTAGACTAGGGAGAAATTCACGACAGCGATGATGTTTAGTACCCAATCTGTTCAACATCAACGTGGAAGACTTGGTAAATAATATTTATTTTTTCAGAGGGTGGTACAAGGAATAAAAATAAATGCATGGGATTTTAGTAACTTATGGTACTAGCAACACAACAAAAAATAATTTAAAGATCCTATGGAACATTCTACTGAAGATAAATGAAAATGGACGGGAATTTGAGAATAAGAATGTGGCACAGACAAAGACTGTAGTTGTTGGAAGACAAACAAATAAGATACACCTAATATACAGTTAATATGGTAAATGCACATCTCCAGATATCTGGGATGTACCTTAAGTGGTAATACGAAAAATTGTCAAGCTGAGCAGAGTAAATGTATGGCAAAGCGAATACAAATAGGAATCTCATTTCTGGACCACTGATGAAATAATTACGGATGAGATTAGTAAACGCTTTCAGTGGAGTGTGACACTCTTCAATGAGCTACTTCCACAATGCGTCAAGTGCGGAAATACCACTGTAATTATTTCAAATGTATATGTTGGGTGTGTGAAATGGACACACGCTATAGTATCGATGGTGTTTAGAAAGTGTCTATGAAGGAATAGATGCGGACGCTCGAAGGAATGGTGAAATGGAAAATAGCTTAGAGGCGGAAAAATGTGTTAGTTGATGTACAATATTAAGATAGCTAGGGACGAAGGGGAAGACAGAAAACACAGCACACAGGAGGAGACTAGGCTGACAGTGAAACACCTGTAGTTTCGCAGAAAACTAATGTACTATTATCAGTGAAACGCATATACCTTAGATCCTCAAACTTAAGAATTTATGTGTTACCCGTTGTCCGTAGTAACGTTACTATCAGTAATCCACGGAAATTTCAATAAGGAATATTACCTCCATGATGACTAGATATGAATATTTTTCATTGATGACAGTAGACAATATGATAGTTGCGTTAGTGTATCATACGGGTTTATTGGTATTTTGGTGATAAATGAGAAACCGTAATAAGCCACAACAATATAATTATTGGGTACATTCATCAACCATTCAGCAATTATAGTTAAAAAACTCTATGCATTCAACAGCAACTATATTCCCTAAAGCATAATCATGCGTTTTAGTTCTATATCTTAGTTTTTTGGCATAAAGGAAAACATATTTCAAATCAAATTTGCTGTTAATTTCTATAGTTGTTTATAGCACTAAAACATTTGCTGACATAGATTATATTTCTCAAAAAGTAAACTTCGCAGTACAGTATTTAGAATTTCGGTAGAACGCTTTAAAACCAGCAGTTTAATATTGCGTTATTAATAACATTACCTATGCTATCTATTTATTAGAGTAGGGACATAATATTTAATTGTCTCTTCAAATTAATACGTGAATGACAGAACGACAGAGAGATGTGAGGGAAGGAGGGGATTGCACTTATTCTATGTGGGAATTCGGTATGGTGGAATTTGTTATTTGGGGATCTTAAGCTTTCACTCATTACCAATGCGCTTTATGGGCTCAGGAACAAAGAATTTATTATTATTATTATTATTATTATTATTATTATTATTATTATTATTATTATTAAGGAATTACACATTACAAAGACAAAAAATACAGGATATATCGGTAACTATTTCGTGATGTAAATGTACCTATTACATGACGCAATATTGCTACTAATTTGCTAATGACTCATTCAGAACTGACCACAACACGATAGCAGTCAACGAAAAATGACACAGTTATTCACGTGACACTACTGAAACTGCCTTTGAACACGTGACGTGCTTGCAATTATTCATTGTGTCTTTCATTGGAAAAAATCCGTTTTTTCATTTTGTTATTCTGAGGCGCTCTTTCATATAGGGAAAAAAGGGAAACAAAACAAATCGAATCGCAAAGGAACAAAGAAAATGCCTGCACTTTTGTTCCACGTACGTAGAAAGAGAATGAATAAAAAAACACACGCATACACATACAAAGGACGATGAAAAGTGAAGTCAAACGGTTCATCTGTTAAAGGCTAGGGGAATACTGGAGGGCGGGAGTTGGATCTCCAAAAGCAATAAAGCAGCTTCCATGGCGTTGCAGAATTCACTTTCCCACCAAACATTATAACTCTCTCTACAGGCAGGCTTCTGGCTTCTATGCGAATCAGACGTCCTTTTTGGGCAAAAGCTTCTCACTGTGACGATTGTAGGCATCTTAATCTTCGTTGGTCGTGTTGGGGACTAAAATTCCCGTTACTTTATTTTGTTTTCACATCTTTGCGCATAACGGAGTTACGTCCTTATCAACCTTGAAAGTCTTTTTCATTACCTCATACTCGTTAGAGCTTGATCACTCTAAAATGATTTGCAAATTTCATCACTTCGCAAACGTTGCACATATTCCCGACATATAATCATCACTATACAATACTTTAGCACAAATTTAGCACTAAAGTTTCTGAATATCACTACGGTGTATTCTTTTAACAACAGCTCACTGTGTTATAATTATTCATATTTTACGTAAGGTGTAAATTTCCTCTTCGGTGAAAATATCACTCCTAAGAAACATACCTTGGAATGTGTAGTCTTCATCAATTGATTGTTTCCAAGAACATGTGCACATCAAAATGTCTGCCAATGTGGCTGTAAGCTCATTTCAGGTAGAAGAGACTAAGGAAATAATAGTGTTTTTAGATGAGGAAAACGGTAAGCTTTCTATTGTCTATGTACGCCCAAAAGAAGACGAATGATACTCTTATAGGTATAAATATACGTACAACTTCGGAAAGGATAGGGAAAAATAATCAACAGGAATTATGCCTGAAAATAGCGAGTGAAAATGCAAATTATTTGGTATATTAACTTTTAACAGTACACCTCAAATGTTCATAGACAATTGGAGCAGATGGGTCCAAGTAACCCAATTTTTAATTTGTTTTTCTTAGCCCAGTTCCATGGCATATGCTGAAAGAATTTTATTTATAAAGTTCGTTACAGTTTATTTGAGTAGACATAAATTGTTAAACAAAGAAGACCCACATTTTAAAAATATTTAAATTAGATAACATTTACAATGAAACGTTTTTACATCTGTCCGTTCTTATTCTAAAGTAGATTGGATAATAATAATAATAATAATAATAATAATAATAATAATAATAGCAGTAGTAATAATGATTTACCATTTTTTCAAACCATCACAATTTACATATGAAATGGAAACAACAAGAATTTTTTTTTCATTTTTAAAAAAAAATTTAAAATATCTTCGAAACACTATAAGCAGGTTTTTTTACATTTCTTGCAATATTGTGAAGCTTTCCTGTCTGCTTTCGATGGGCGTATGTAACACCCCTTCCTTTTACACTTCTCAACGGGTAGCTGGTTCCCAGTTCTGTGATTCTAAGGTTTCGATGAACAGTTCTCTCCCAAGATATCACCAATTAGGGCTCTTAGTGATTATGGTATTTGATATGATGAATGCGCCGCTGAAGACGTGGCAGTACAAGTCTCCTGGCTAAATCTCCCATGAAGGTTATTGTTTCAATATCCATGTGTTCTTCCTTGCTTTGAAAGAGTATAAATGTGTTCATGCAGCCATATCTAACATGGCATGAAAGATAGCCATTGAATAACTACGAGTGCGGCGACTTGTGTTGTAGTTTGCGCACTTCTTATCTAAAGAATCAACCCCTCCTTTTGTCAGGTTATCGAACGAAGCTATTTCCGGTTTATTTGTATTTGGATCAACTGCTGAACAAAAATGCATGGATGGCAACTTTATCACTGCCGTGCTATTCTTAGGAACGTACGACAACAAAGTCATGTCGTTTGTATAGCCATAGATTTTAGAAGCTTCTGGACGACTCCTCTTAGGAAGAAAAGCTTATGGAATTTCCCCTTTGTTCTGTCTAAGAGTACCAACATATGTCAGTTTTTTCTGTTTTAGTTCTGTCATATGTTCCAACTATCTCCAGTTATATTACAGATAGACCTATAGATTGGCTGGGCTAGTTTCAGGACCGACTGTGTTGGCTTACTTAACTTCTGTGCAGTTTCATCTAATCCTTTTCTATGAAATCCCTTTCCCGAATAAATGTATGCGTTGTAACAATAGATATTCCGCATCTGTATAATCAGGGTTTTGATCCCGTATTTGTTAGGCTTTTTCGGCATGTATAAACGGTATTTGGCATCTTCATGTCCAGATTCGAATATTCCATTATAGAGCAGGAGACAAAGAAATGCTTGACACTCCACTCCATCAAGATTCTGGAGATGAATTTTATCTTGATCCTTATATTTCTCTCTAGCTATAGAAGTCATTAGCTCTTGTCACAATCTCATTTTCGGTGAAGAGACTGCAAAGCATATGCTTAGAAGAAGGCGATTGCATTTTTTTTTATTTGAACCCCACGTAATGCTAGCAATTTTGTAATAATGTTGCAAGCTTGTTTCCTTCTATCATTGAACATATAAATCCATTTTTGCCATAGTAATGTCTCTCGCTATTTAATTCTCCATCCGACTCATCCAGTTCATTTCGTTCTGTTTCTGTATCAGAAGTACTCACACCTAGCCTGAAAGTCATTGCTACATAACTACTGTCTATGCCCTGATCATTGCTTGACTCGTGTTCACTTTCAGTTACAAATTCACTTTCACAATCATTAGCAATATCACTTGCTAATTCCTTTAAAACGTTAGCTACAAAATCAGGGAGACGAGGATCCTTCACAGGCGTTTTCTCAATGGTCTCCAAACTGCCATTGTAAGCTAAAATAGTTTAAAATAAGGCATTAAAATATACAATCATATTATTTAAAACATTCAATAGTCTTAAATACGCCATAAGAATAGATAATTATCTTATTATCAATCCGCATTCATAAAAAATATGAAAATATAGAACTTACATAATTGAAGCAACTGGGTGCTCAGGTACGTTTCCGCAAACAGTGATGTAGCGATCTTCAACAATGAACAACGTACTTTTCTTAACAGACAACTAAAATGATGAAGCTACTAATAAACGCACGGCGCTAGTAGTACGGGTAACCAATATACGATTTCAAATCTAATCGTCGTGTCCTCCTAAAGCAGGCTACTCCAGTTAAATGTTAAAACTATTTTAGAGAATGTTATATGAACAACTGCGTAGAGAATATTCATAATAGCTTCGGCTAAATAATCAATAATTGTTTCATTCTAATACCAAAAGTAATATCTTACGCTTAAGCTTAATTTTCGTCTAATTTAAAATATAGTTGCTCCAATGCTCTACTTTAGTCATGTCCCTTAAGATATACATAATATATGCCATAAAATACATAATAGGCTCGTAGCGACTATTTGCGCTAGAAAATCCTATGTGTATGACGGAAGTTTAAGACAAAGAATGACAGAAAGTGAACGAAACATTACCAGAATAAGCTCTTTAATTCCTAAAGATAAATTATGGTTTCGGTTTTATAGAAAAAATACATTTTGAAAGTCACACGATAAAATCAGGTGTAGACCAAATGTGCAAACAGTAATTTACACATTCCAGTATTTAGTAATGCTTTTAGGTATGCTTTTTGAGGGTGTTACTAACATGGTATTCTGTGCAAGGGGGGGAAAAGCTCCATTTCATTCAGAAAACGGAAAAGACAGAGAAAGGTCTAGAAATTGTAAGTACTCGTCTAATGTTTCTGAATATTTCATAAGGTTACAACATCTAGGATGATAAGTTGGCATAAAGCATCAATTACCGTTAAATTAATCCCATTCGGAATGTGACCATTGGTTTATAACCGCAGTCCGTCTGAAAATCAAATATCTGTGACCTGCAGGAGATGAAACTGTTCAGAAACATTGAAGTGCAAGTGTATTCACGAAAATTCCCTTCCAGCTAGTGAATTTATGCTTCCCAAGCCTTGTAGTGGTAACTAGATAAAAACAACAATGAGTCGTCTCTTTGGGGTTGCTTTCAAAGCTTTAACATTCATTTCCTTTTCTGTATTTCAACTTAGAGTTTTGTATCGAGGCAGGCGTGCAGGTGAATGCATGCCTACTATTGCAATTCATTTGATATCAAAATGCTTAAAACGCCTGTCATTGGTGAAGTATCAAATGCTTAAAGTGTGGTTGTTTTTCCTTTCCTTCTCTTGAGTAACACTATCGTCAATTGTTTCAGAACACTAAAATCAATCTTTGGTTCACTGAAAACAACTAGAACTTCTATTACGCAAACCTTTTAAAGCCTTCAGTTGGCTTAAACATGTGCTTTATGTGGAAAATGCATTTTGTATTTTTCAAAAAAAAATTAGGAAATAAAGGCAAGTTGACCTTATGTCTTGACCTTTTTACAAAACACATTGCATCTTAATTAACACCATAAACTTTATTACTAAGATTCATTTGTTCTTATGATTCTCCACAACACTCATTTTCACGAACCTATAATTTGTTATAAAAATAAAAATAATAATTTAAGTACCTTGAATAGCATGAATTCTCAAAGGACTGCCCAAGATCACCTGGCATACCTAGATGTGGGCCCTGAGAATTTAAAGAAACATATTTAATCATAGCAATAAATATAAATAGTAAAAATAGTTACAATATTCAACCAAGCTGTATACATTAAAACCATATTCCACAGACCCATGTTGAATACATTAGGCTTTTACCTAACGTTAATCCAGTAGAACATGGTTTCGGGGCTTGTAGGCCGTGGTTCAGGCGATGAAATATCACTCGACGTCGTAACTCCGTCGGGCATCCTCAGAGATTAGTGACCCCTGGCTGGGCTGCAGATAAAGTGGCGCCTTTTAGGGGGAAGAGTATGGTTGAACAATTGAAATAGTGATAAGAATAGGAATTGGAAAGGTATGTGGTAGGAGAGGGGAGGTGGCGTACCGCGTTAGTACCTCGGTTAGTCAATGCTAATGCTAGCTGTCATTACGTGACCGCAGCGGGTAACCGGGTTAGCAGCTATGACAGAAATACCTAGTCTGCCACCCGGGGATAAAAGGTGAAGGATAAGAAGTATTTTATGCCCTTATTCATTACCATTTACTGATTTCTTTAGGGGCGATGACTTCTTCAATTATTCGGTGATGGTGATGGATGTGGAAGCACATACGCTCGCATAAATTTCTTCATTCACAGACAGTTTTCTCGCAGATCATAGTCCCTTTATTGGAGTTGTTTTAGTTACTGGTGAATGCTGGTGTGAGATGTTTAATGCAGCTCTCAAAGCCCAGAGACCAAGGTCTCAAGCACACAGCCGAGTGGGTTGGTCGTCGCCGGTGTCGTCTGGGGGGTCCTCCGTATTCATCAATTAGTGCTTGCGCTGGCACGACGTTGATGTCGAACCGTGGTACTTGTCGGGGGTGGACAATCTGTGTAACCTCTGCTGAAATTTGGAGGATGGGGTTGAGTTGCTTGGCCTCCAATGCTAAAAGGCCAGGCGAATCGCAGCAGTGGTAGCGAGGCTGCGCGCTGCAGGTTGGCGCCGTGTGGCCGTAACAACAACAGGGAGTATGTCGTCTACTGCGGTTTTTCTCAATGTTTTATGACTGGTCCAGGAGAACTAGCCAGTAGTTAGTACGGTGGCGTAATACGCCCTGTCGAGAAATTCCAGCCGCAGCAGCGGTGTCAGTCCTCTGATGAAGCTGATCCTGGAGGCCCTGACTAGAGAAGGCCAGAGATGTTGAGCGGCCTCCAGGAAGATCCTTTCCCGGAGGAGGCGATGGAACCCATAAACCACGGCGCTATAAGTACCGTAACGACCTTTGGGATCAGCTGGCGATGCAGTGGTCTCTCAGGTGTTGATACGTACCTGTGTCGGCGTCACGGTGGTGATTAGCGAGTCTTGTTGCAGCTGAGGAGGCATACTGCTGATTGGTGCGGCAGGTAGAGTAATCGTAGGATCCGATTCTGGCGTTAGAGGTGCGTTGTGGGCTCCAGCGGCTGTTGATGTAAGCAGCGGTGTGATGGTTTTGGTGTCTGCTATGAGAGTAGCTTCGGCGAATGACTTATCTTCGGTGACCGGGTCTCCAGGTTGTATGACCGGAGGCGACACAGCGGCAAGACCCCTCTTCTTATGCTTCCCATGTTGCTTAGATCTTAGCTCTTCAGAGTCCGGCGAGAGAGTGAGTAATAGCGCTCCAGCAATCCAGCAATATTAGAGCAGTTTGCCAGATATACCTGGAAGGAATGAAAACTGCCACACTACCTATCCGCATAATGCGCCTTCACTAGTGCAATATAATAGGTTTAAACAGCATTCGCAATCTTTCTGCTTGTGTGTCAATGGTCAGGGTGTGGCTTCCTGGGCTGGGCTGGGCGGACCAGTTGAGCCGTTATCCGATCAAGTGGTGACAATGCCCAAAGCTGCCTAACTTGGTAAACCTCTGTCAAGTTTAACATGATGGCTGGTAGGATGGGAGCGAGATAAATGAAATTAAACTGGGTTCTATTTATAGACGCCCTTTAACTGCTTTGCTCCTTAGGGTCGCATTTTATATTGGGCGTGAACCACCGGTAATTTTGTTCAGAGGCCTAATTATCAGGCTTAAGATTCCTTTACGTGCCGTAAAACTACGACATAGCACTATCGACTTTACTTCCCTCCAAAAGGAAGCCATGCTAAGGACTTTATCGCCGGAAAAGATCCATCGCCCTCCGCCGCCTTTGAACCGGTGACCTCGAAAACCAGAGACTAGCATGATAACTACCATACCACGGAGCACGCGCAGGAGTGAGGCATAGAATCAGACTGTCATGTAAGCTAATTTTGCGGAGCACAGCTTATCGGCCACTACTCCAATCGTGACCAAGTTCAACGCTACTTAACGTGAGGTTGTATGATGGATGGGAGTGTCAGCCCATCAGGCCAGAGACCGCAAGGTGTCCTTCGCCAGACGGTAGCTCTTCCTCTTTCTTTGTGCCCTGTAGTCGTAATGAACCAAGTTATGCACCAGCTGGTAGATATGGGAGGCCAGTTTCACGTACAGGATAGGAAAATTCCCCTGGTGCAGGTGATTCAGCTTCTGTTACAAAGCGGCCGGTCCATAGTTACGCTTGGCACGTTCTATTAGGGTTTTTATTATCTCTTTTTGTATCAGGGACGGCTATTGGAATGTTATTGTAGATAGCGATCGGTGTGGGTAGGATTGCTGTATACTGTATAGTCTTGCTACATATTGGGTTCTCTGCTACTCAGAATATCTAAAACGGGGATTCCTTTATTTTTATCCGTCTTCACGTCAAGCTGTATACCTTCGTTGATGCTGATGTGGTGGAATAACTTTCACAGTTCGTCTCCATGTAGCGTGGTTATAGTGTGCTGTCGACATTTTATCTACACCATACTTATGGTTTCTGAGCAGAAAATTCAAGGCCTAATTCTTCGAACTTTTCCATGTGAAATTTAAAAACCGTTAGACTTAAGGACTACACATAAGAACTATATATAGTTCATACTAAATAACTAGTTAATAAAGCAATGGCGAAATGAAACTTCAGAAACCCAAGTGGGCCAATCTTTTGGCACTTTCCTCATCCACAAATGGTTTGGTGGATGAGCGACCAATTACAGGCGAGGGGATGATCCCTCCCGCCTATAAATAGATCGCGTGCTCCACCAAGCGATTAAATCGATTCTTTCGCCGGAGCCAGAACAGTGAAGACCTACGTAGCATGGGTCGCAAGAGAAAACCGCGCATTACCTTTTCTGAAGCAACTATACCGCCGCAAACTCAATCAGAAGATCCAGGCACAAATGAAGCTCTATCCGCAGCAGCAGGTGACGATAAACCTTTACCACCTCCAACCCTTTCTTCTGGAGTCGGCACCCCATCTCCTGAACCGGAACCATATCCCACAGTCATACCGTCCGCCACACTATTCAGGACTGCATCTCCTCAGCCAAAACCTGGCTCAGCAACCGCCACCTAGCCTCTGACATACAAGCGTACATATGCCCTTGTGAGCGCTTCATCACCGGCTGATCCCATAGTTTCCTAAGGCACTTTTAGCACCGTGGTCTGTGGGCTCCACCGCATCATGCCGGAACGAATCTTCCTGGGGGCTGTACAACATATGTAGCCATCATTAGTCAGAGTGTCCAGGAGCACCTCCACCAGAAGGCCAAAAAAGAGACACTGCGTATGGCGTTTCTGGACAGTGGGCATTACTTTGCATCACTAACGACTGGCCTAGCTCTGCTGGGCCAGTCGCACAGGATTAAGGGAAGTCACAGCACACGACACACTCCATGCCGACGTGTTGTCGCTACACTTACACCGCCCACCCTCGTTGCTATTACTGCATCTCGCCTAGCATCAGTGCACCAGGCATGACTTTGCTAATCGTAGCACGCCTCTGTTCCACTTCTGAAAGCGTTGACTAATTCACGGGCCAATTCTTCTGCCCGTTATCCCTAAGGGCTGCACCTACACAGCCTACACCATTAGTGGCAGTTGCTCTAACCTACGAATCACCACTAACAACTGAAGCTCAATGTCACAACACCAGCGTCACCTGGAATGAACATCACTTTCGTTGATTTCAGGGCCTCATCGATAGAATCAGCAGCACTCTGATATTGGACTTCGCCCAGAGGCGCTGCGATGGGTAACTAATGTGCGTCTTGCGGTAGTGAAGGCCTAGCAGCGCAGCTGCATCTGACAAATTGCAGCTGTAACTACACAAATCTCACAGCTCCGGCAAATACTAGAGGATGACGTAAACACAGAAGTGTGTTGCCTACAAAGCTGGCGCGTATCGATTACCAAATAATGGAGGTGGACACTAGCGACTACCCATCCACGTGGCTGAGTACCCTTGAGGTTTCAGTTGAGAGCTACAGCAAAATTCACACCGGCAGCTACAGCTATTTCAGGACAAACACTGCACTCTCCGTATGTACTCCCGCCTTCATCAACACCAACACAACATACAATAAATCATCACATGTAAAGCACAAAAAATAGCTAATAATGAAATGAAGCAGTTTATTCATTTTTAACCTTCTCCTCTGAACCCCGGATGGCAGTCAAAGGTCTGTGCCATTGTTGATAGCCCGGTTTAACTACGCCGCTACAGGTCTCGCACCGGCAGCTAGTACCAACATTTACTAACGGAGGTTCTAACGCGGTATTCCAGCATCCCCTCTCCTTCAAAACCTTGTTGGTTCCTACCATACCACTGCTATTCCTTACCCCTAAGGCAAAAAATAAGTAAAAGAAGCGATTTCATTTCTTCGTTTCTGCTTTTCTCCGGTGGAGGGGTTTTCATCGAATTGGCCATTTTGAATAATAGCGGATCACACACTCTCAACTTCTCTGGGTAAGTACGTAAGAACTATTTCCCGTCCACTCAAACACATTCAAGTGCAGCAAGCAGCTCTTCTTGGAAACAACATCTCCGCTGACCTTGGGGAAGAAGAACGCTCACCACCTGGCATCAACTACCGTTGCCTCGGTGCCTGAGGTACCTCCGGGAAGTCGATCATTCTATGACTCCATATTCGTTGTAGCTACACCTACCGCTGCCTCCAACTCTTTCGCGACAGTCAACACCATACATTTGGTGACTCATCCTGCTGCTAAAGCTGTCAGCACCACACCTCAAACAGTTTGCGCGGCACATATCTACAGCGGTCAACGGATCACATGGACACAGGAACCGTCGCCACAGCCAGCACCTCACCAGCACAACAGGGTACTCAGCCGAACACCACAGTCAGCATTATATCTGTTCCGCTACAACACGATTCACCTACCGACACACAGCTTCCACAACTACAGTATAGCTACACTTGGGCTGCCGCAGCGCCACCAGTTGATTCTATGGGTCTCTACGGCGCTCATAGAGCCGTGGTCTGGGGTGCAACGCCTATTTCTAGAGAAGATCGTTCTGTAGGCCGCTCAGCAACTCCGCCCTTTTATTGTCGGAGTCACCAGAATAAACACCAGCGGATTACGCACGTCGCTACTGCGCTTAACGTTCATTGACAGTTCCTGGGTCAGTCATAACAGATATACACACACTATGTGATCAAAAGTATCCGGACACCCCACAAACATACGTTTTTCATCTTAGGTTAACTGTGCTGCCACCTACTGCGTGGTACTCATTATTCGTGTCCTCAGTAGTCATTAGACATCGTGAAACAGCAGAATGGGACCCTCCGTGGAACTCATGGACTTCGAACGTGGTCAGGTGATTGGGTGTCACTTGTGCCAGAAGTCTGTACGCGAGATTTTCACACTCCTAAACATCCCTAGATCCACTGTTTCTGATGCGATAGTGAAGCGGAAACGCGACGGGACGTGTACAGCACAAAAGCGCACAGGCCGACATCGTCTGTTGAGTGACAGAGACCGCCGACATTTGAAGAGGTTCGTAAAGAGTAATAGGCAGACATCTATCCAGACCATCACACATGAATTCCACACTACATCAGGATCCACTTCCAAGTACTATGACGGTTAGGCGTGAGGTGAGAAACCTTGGATTCCATGGTCGAGCGGCTGCTCATAAGTCACACATCACGCAGGAAGGTGCCAAACGACGCCTCGCTTGGTGTAAGGAGCGCCAACATTACACGATTGAACAGTGGCAAAACGTTGTGTGGAGTGACGAATCACGATACACAATCTGGCGATCCGATGGCAGGGTGTGGGTATGGCGAATGCCTGGTGAACGTCATCTGCCAGCGTGTGTAGTTCCAACAGTGAAATTAGGAGGTGGTGGTGTTATGGTGTGGTCGTGATTTTCCTGGAGGGGACTTGCACCCCTTGTTGTTTTGCGTGGCACGATCACAGTGCAGACCTACATTGATATTTTAAGCACCTGCTTGCTTCCCAATGTTGAAGAGCAATTCGGGGATGGCGGTTGCATTTTTCAACACGATCGAGCACCTGTTCATACTGTACGGGCTGTGGCGGAGTGGTTACACGACAATAACGTCCCTGTAATGGACTTGCCTGCGCAGAGTCCTGAATTGAATCCTATAGAATACCTTTGGAATATTTTGGAACGCCAACGTCGTGCCAGGCCTCACCGACCTACATCGATACCTCTCCTCAGTTCCGCACTCCTTGAAGAATGGACTGTCTATCCCCAAGAAACCTTCCAACACCTGATTGAAAGTATGCCTGCGAGAGTGAACGCTGTCATCAAGGCTAAGTGTGGGCCAACACCATATTGACTTCCAGCAATACCGATGGAGGGCGCCACGGACTTGTACGTCATTTTCAGCCAGGTATCCGGATAGTTTTGATCACGTAGTGCATATACACAGAGATAACAGAGATACACAGCAGGGTTTGACACACGCTCTGCCGCCACTGTTGAGGTTGTGGCAACAAGGGGCCTTCTTCACTATGTAGACACGTTGTCAATACAGCGGCTGGCCGAGCCTCAAAGTAGACTTCACCGGGTATGACCTGACTCCTTATCCCCGATACCGCTCCACTTGTGGAGGTGGAGACCACTTCAGATGTATTCTACACTTACTGTCAGATATACCCTAGGGCTTCTCCATAAAATCACCCTCACTCGTTCCAACTCACTCATCCACACACACAGTCTACACCTCCTGTGACACATGCAATACTGTTGAAGAACTCCGCTCAAAAGGAATCGCCTCCTACGGACTTGCAGACAGTGCACCATTACCCGATTGGCATCATCTTCACAACGACACTGCCTCTGTCATACTGGTACACATTCATGGCCTCCAGGCGACTATAGCCTCTATACCATCAGAGCTCTCCAAACTGATCGACAAGGAACTCATCTACTAAGTGCTTCGCAGCCGTAGAGGCACAACAACGCGCAACTCCAGGCATTTGGTCACAGCCACAACCAGACTTATAAAAATCCATTCCAGCATCCTGGACTTGTACACTGAGGAACACCTGGAAACCGTCGCCGTCTATATAACGGAAACGGTTTAGAATAGAGAAGTACTTCGACAATACAGCACTACAGATCACCACAATCATTATTCGCTATGACGACCGAAGGTACGGACTGGATGCTCTCAAAACTCCAGTCATTCTGAGTCGTGAGCGTATATTTCAATCACACACCGACCTCTTGAATAATCTTAAGCGACAGCTGAACTCACTCCGCATTCCCGAAAATTACACCACCCGGACCAAGCACAACCTTCAACATTTTTACTCGCCTGCAAGATATCGCAGCACATGGTATTCACCCGGCTTCTCCATGGATATGCTTCACAATTCATGATTTCGTAGCTATAAAATAAAGAAACAACAAAGATACCACTTGCTTTTCTACCTTAAACGCACTACTTAGCTCTCTCCTCCGATTACCGTGTGACAGTCAGGAATCGGTGCCATGGCTGTTAACCCGCCTACGTACTGCCGCTCTCGGTCACGTAGAGGCAGCTAGTACAACACCAGTAAGAAACGACCAGCTGTCTGCCAATTACACCACAAGTCCTGACCTCAACGAAGCCGTAGACGGCCTACTCGCAGCTCTCCGTGACCTTGTCTTTCTCTGGGAGGCGCTAGAGCGGGCAATCAATGTGCGTCTTGCAGCTTTGGAGGCAGAATATCATAACACCATCCGCCACTTGTCGCGACGTCCTACCAGATCTCTTAAGTCCGCCATAACTTAGAGGCTGACATCAACTCCAGGATACTCGCATTTTTCCAGCGTAAGCTGATGCGCATCAAGTTCCATCTTGAAGTCAAATGATCTTAAAGACAGCCCTGCAACGACCGACCCAGGAGTTTTAGTGCCCTTCGAACCAGAATTGCTGGGTTTTGAGATCGGTTATCAGAAACAGAGCGTTCCACCTTCCAGAGATTGCAAAAAGACCAAAACAGCCACCAACAACTGCAGAAAACTACCTACTGATACGGAATTTCATGGAAGCACACTGCTTCCACTTCCACCACTACACAATGCACACAAGACTAGACGTAATTAGCACCCATAAGAACAACACCAGGTAAAAGCAACACTGAAACGTTTTTGCTCTTCTCCTTCAATCCCCGTGTATCAGACAGGGTCTTATACAATTGCTATTAACCCAGCTTGCCCATTACTCGCTCCGATCACATACCGGCTTCTAGCATAAACGTTTATTAACGCAGTTGCTAACGTGGTACTCCACTGTTCCCTCTCCTTCACTTACCTTTTCACTTCTTAACCTTTTCACCATTCCAATTCCTTACCTAATAGCATGAACTCCCAACGCACCTACGCCTTTGAATGCTCATTCGACTCACCCAATCCAATATTAAAGTGCATGCCATCTGAATGAATTGCAAAGGCACATGCTGGGAACAGTAGTCAAATATATTTTATGACTATGCACGATCTATCGCTCAAGCATGCTTTGCATTGGGGCCCTTCAAACTATCGCCTGTGAATCTCGGGGTTAAATAGTGGTATCCGCATACTTTCTCCATGTCTGCACAATTGGCAGACTAGGCGAAATAGACTTGCGGGTTTGATTGCCACTAACAAGTGG
The DNA here is from genome assembly GCA_030765065.1 of Deroplatys truncata. Lineage (NCBI taxonomy): Eukaryota > Metazoa > Arthropoda > Insecta > Mantodea > Mantidae > Deroplatys > Deroplatys truncata. Next base: position 520,472,582 of record CM060990.1, on the reverse strand, counting down.
GGATTTGGGACCCCTACTCTGCAACTTCGAAGATTAAAAAGGTGCACGTGGGTTTACGCTCGCCGGAATCCGAAGAGGAACATTATGAGAAAGAGATAGAGACACCGCCTCCCGCAGCTACACCGTCGGAGTAGCTCGCGTCGAATCCGACAGCCGAAATGCCGCTCACCACAGTATCTCACAGAACTCTTCAGACAACTCAAAAGGAAACAGCGGGTGCATCTGCAGCTGGTGGTGCACATTTACCGGAAGCTGCGGCTGCTACCGCCGTTGGCACCACGCCACAATCGCAACCACATCTTACAAGAGAAGTAGTTGCGTCAACAGTCTGCACCACACCTCCTCCGCTGAGTCTCCACACACCACCAGCCATCAAGACTCCTTCGCCACAGCTCCAAGGCACGTACGCCCGGTTCGCAGCCACACTACCGGCCGATCCCAAGGGCCGCTATGGCTCCTACAGCCCCGTGGTCGGTCGGGTCCACCGCCTGCTATCGGAGATGATTGTTCTGGAGGCCGCTTAGCCATTCTGGCGTTGGCTGATTGGCGTTTCCAGGATCTACAGTGGCAGAGGTCCGTCACCGCCTGAAGTTTTTGGATTGGGCATACTACACCGCCATACTGACGACCGGCTTAGCTCTCCCAGGCCAATCACATGGTTTTGAGGCTAGTCGCGCAGCTAGACACATTCCCTGCCGCCGCTATTGCCACACGGAGGCTACTTGGATAGCGCAGGCTCGCTGACATTAATGCAGCTTGCCCAAACTCACCTCGAAATGCTCTAACTGGTCCTTTTATGCTGCTGCTGTGCTTTTTGTGGTAGTGGTGATCAGTCAATGGATCAGGCATCCTGACCGTGCTAACCAAGCGCTCATCAACAAAGCCGTCAACAGCCGCCGCATCCAGCTCCTCCACTTGCACATCCGGTACAATCACCGCCGAATATCAGTGATAAGAATCCGACACCACTTCACCTGTAGGAAACCATCAACAGGCATCCACTTGACAGCATAGCACCTGACTTCAGGGAAGACGTTGGCATCATCCAAGTGACTCTCTTCACTTCGAGGCATTACAGTGGGCAATGGAGGCCAAGCAACGCAGCAGCATTCACCACCTCTCAGCGACGTGCTCACAGATCAACTCCGTCAGGCCTTACAGGACCACGATGAAACGGAAGTGTTCGTATCATGTCAGTGCAAGCTGATTCAAATCGAGTGCCACCCGATGGAGCCGGACGATGAAACATTCGGTGGCTGCGACGACCGAATCACGCGGCTAAGTGCCCTTGAGGCTCCAATCACAGGGCTTCGAGAGCAACAACTAGAGACCGAATCCAGCATGCTTCAGAGACTACAACTACACAACAGTCATCAGCAACTACTGGAAAGCTACCTTCTCATTTGCAACATTATGGAAATACGTGTGCTTCTAATTCCACCACCATCATAACACAACAGACAAAATTAACGCTAAACAAACCGAAATAACAAACTTTAACGAATAAACGCATAAACAGCTCTTTTATTCTCATCCTGTAATCCTCTGGTGGAGTCAGGGACTTATGCCATGGCCGTTTATCAGGCGTACATATTGTCGTTCCTGGTCATGTACCGGTAGCTAATACAAACGTTTACTAACGAAGTTGCTAACGCGGCACTCCAATATCCCCTTACTTTCACACTTACCTTTTCAATTCATAACCTTATCACCACTCTAATACCTCACCCTGAAAAGAAGAAATCTCTCACAAGTCACTAAGCTCTGAAGATGTCCGACGTAGTTACGGGCGCAACGTCAGGTAAATGTCATCGACTGGACCTCGGCCTACCGTAGTGGAAATTAATATAAAGTCATAGATATTTGTAGAAAGATGAATATGTTCTGTTGGAATATTTTTGCATGCAGTGTATATACCATAGTATGAGAATAAGTACACAAGAAAAATGCATTTAAATGGTATCTCAGTTGATGTCAGTAGTACAGTATGACAATGAATCAACGATTCAGGTGGTAGAAGATGGAAATTTGTTTAAAGGCAGTCAGAGCTGTGGTTTTAGGGTTTGCATATGTGCATAAGTAAACAGAAACCACTAGTAAATGCTTGACGTATATTGCTTAAACCACTATTGTGGCAATGGCATTTGGGAAATGGTTATCATGTGATGTAACAGGGAAAATCAGTGTGTACAGGCAAATGGGACTGTTTAGCCATCCGATGCCAAGAAGTTGAACCCTTGTAGTTGAATGATTAATTAATTTGTTACATTGGATGCACAATATTGAAAAAACATAGGCTATGTGAAAAGTAGATAATTATCTGAGGTATCTAAACAACCATTTTTGAAAAAAACAAGGGTTCAAAATTGTTAATTATTCTCAAAGTGTTTCTTGTTTAGAGTTGCCAGTAATTACCAGATGTGTAAGACAAATTTTGACAAATGAGAAACATCTTCAATTCAAGAATCAACTCCATAATCCCGCTCTAACACACACTCATAAGAAGGCTTAATTGGATTTTGAGAAAAAGTAGGTCATGAACTTCAGAATGGCAGAACGTGATCTGCAGTGATGAAAAGGGGTGTAATTTAGATGGGCCTAGTATATTTCAATACTATCAGCATGATCTTAGAACAGAGTAGCCAATAAGAATGAGAAGAAGTGTTGGTGGCAGAGGTGTTATGATTTGGGAATCCTTCTGCGCTAAAGGTAAATCATACATTACTTGGCTGAATACTAGAATTAACTAACATGTACTGTAAGATGCTAGAGACAGCACTGATTCAAATATATGAGGACCTAGGGAAATAAAGTCTAACTTTTAGCAAGATAATGCATCTGTGCATTCTTCTGTTACAGCCAAAATGTATTTGAAGAATCTCATATTGTCTTGCCCTAGCCCGCATGTAGCCCAGTTTTGAATCCCATGGAAAACATTTGGCGACTACTTACAAGGTAAGTTTTTAACAATGAAAGGCAATTTCAGGCCATATCTGAGCTGAAAAGAGCAATACTAGAAGAGTAGGCCAAAATTGCAATGCAAGAAATAAAAACCCCACCAAAAATGCCTAAGACAATTTTTAATGTATAAAAGAATAAAGATGGTTTAACAAAGTAACAATGTAATAAACGGTACGACAGAGGGTGGTTTTATACCGATTTCCATCCAAGAAATGCAAGTGTTTTAATTTGTTACTCCTTTTATGATAGAAGCTAATTCTGTCATGACTTTTTACTGCTCACATCTACAACTTTCATAATAAATTAGATACATATTGCTGAGAATTTGAACCTATTAACTTTCAGTAGGAAACGCAGTGCCTTTGTACTGATTTCCACTACTGTACAACCCCCGAAACCACATTGTACTCTGTATCACAGTTATATTCTCTTGCGATTATAATGGGAAGTACGTAATTAGTTCCTGCTGCCAAGTTGCATTCAATTCCATTGGAATTCGTTGCGATAGCATTCGTAACAAAAGAAGATTTAAAAACTGAACTGTAGTATCGTCTTTAGGAGACTCGGCAGGTGAACAGACACAGTGCCCTAAGTCGAGAACTTATACATATCAATCCTTTCATTTTTTTCTTAAAGTGTACAAGGGACTGTTAATTCCGTATTGTTCATACCATTACACAGGTGTACAGAAGTTCAATATTTACACAGATTGATTCATGATCCAGGAGATTCTTTAGTAAATTTAGATATTTTAAAAATATTATACACTGAATTCCAACACAAGTTATGTAGGAAAGTTTGAGATAAACACAGATAAACAAATACCCAAATTAAATGCTGCTGATTTACACTGTCTTTCTCTACAGTGCTAAGCTTTTTAATGTCGTTAGTAACAACGGGCCAAGTATAGTACCGCTGTGAATGATGGCACCTAATAATTTTCTAATATTTCATAATACGTTTCAAGAATCAAGGAATAAGGTGCTAAAGAAAAAGTGAAATAAAAACTTTTTGGGTGGGAAGTAAATACTTGAGAAGAAAACATTTTGGAAGGTTGTATTTGAATGTGAATTTAGTGAATATCTTTATGTTGTCTGCTACGAGTTAGGAGTATTAGTGTGTAAGGCAAATATTGTCAACTAAATCGGCGCTACAGTTACTTCATCAAGGAACAACTGAACAGACACACAGACAGACACGTCAGACCGAAAGACATCTATATAGGCATACTAACTATTAAGTTCCATCATAGGAATAAGATATGCATAACAATAACAGGAGGGAAAGCGACTTAACTTTTCAAGGTTATTGGGTGATGAAAATTAAGGTGTGACCTAAAAATTGCTCTAATATAACCCCGGTCATCTTGCATTGTTATTCATTTTTACCCTCATATCATTTTAAGACTGTGCTTTAAAAGAAATAAAAAATAAATAATAATAGTTATAATAATAAGCTGCACATACAATAACTGTGGCTCCTGATGTTACAGAAACTAGTTTTATCATAGACTTTCTCAGCATATTGTAATGTTCAGAAACAACTTTCATCCATCAAGTACACAAATCAAATTGGTGTATGATTCTTAATATCAACATTTCAATTACTCCTCACTATATTTCATATTCAAATAGCATGATATAATGAAATTGCGCTATCTGCCCTTATGAATTACAGTAGAAGATTTACTCATTTTGTGCATATGCCTAGGATTTTCATAAAGGAATGTTTATTTATTGAAATCCTATGTATTTCTTGTATTTTCTATAAATCTATCTAACGCCTCCAACATAATATGGGATACAACCACTGTAAGTGATAAATTTGAAGAAAACACACTTACAATGTGTAATCTACAGTGACTGCACTCAAGAATCTGAATAGAATGATCTATGAATAACTGCTAACAAAGCAGACACATTTTTTCCTTACCTGCCAACTAACTATCGTAGGTAAGAACAGGTATTGTGTTCCACTAAAAATTCGACATCGAGATTTCACATGAAGTACATGTTTGGACGTCCCCTAAATGAAAACAAAATTATTTTAGAAGTTCGTGCGTGTTCGTGCGTGTGTATGAATAACACAACTCTAAAAGCACATGTTTGATAAAGATAAAAACCTGGTATTTAGGTTCAGTAAGTTCCAAAGATGAGACACTAAGGTTTTAAAGAAATTCCCTTCCGCTTTTTATGAAAAAAGGTTCCATAATTTAGATTTTGTCAACAATGGTTCTAACGATGTTGATTAAAATACCGCACATTTAAAAAATTTAAATGACAAGTAAAATTTATACATTCAATTTTCTGGAAATAATATGTAAGTCCACTTCATTCGGAATTTATTGTAACGGGTACACCGTAAGAGATATACAAAGGCTTACTACATAAAATATGTAAATCTCTTAAAACACAATTCATTCCAAGTGCCTTTTTAGTGGCATAGCGTTTTCCGAGATAACCATTAATATTGGTTTGAATGTTGTAATAAATCTAATGCGCTTAAAATTCTGTGGCTATTCAGTTGTTTCTCGAGGTGTAATGTAAGGGGTATGGAATTTAAAGGCAGAGCGACCTGTTTTAAAACATTTCAGTATCGCGTCTCCAGTATCCTCTTAGTGCAGCGATGTCAACCCAAGTGCACTTTTGTGACCTTGCGAGTACTCGCGGGCATGAAAGACTGTAGTATTCTCCAAGGTAGCGGCGACATTAGAAAAGCCTTGGTGTACATGCAAAGTCCAAAGGGAATATGAAAATAACTCTTAGTGTAATTGTGTTTTCTCTTATTGTTTTTATTCTAATTACTCACATCCATTGTGTGATAATAACACTTTAATAAGAATTACAATAATGTTACAAAGTAAAAGATACTTTTCACAAACAAATAATATTCCAAAGCTAAGCCATTAAAACCACAAATAATAAGAAACATTGATATAACCTTTAACCTTACAATTCAAAATGAAACTGAGGCCTGCACACTATGACCTCTACCTGTGTTCATACATTCTGTCTTCACCTTCGATTATAACTATCCACGTAAAATGTTTCATGTCTTTTAACGTTGCTTTTACTTGTAATTATATGCTTTCTGCATATTAAACATTGCACATCTCCACTTATATTCCTACTTAAAAATACTATCCCCATTTTGGATTGAATTGACTATACTTTCACTTTCCTTTATCCACGGTGCGCACGTTGTACAGCCCTACTTTCCAGTGTACCTAGCAGCACGGACTTCTTTTGCGCGCAATACGGGCATGCCAAGTGCCTGAGGAGCGCCTACGCTAATGGGCAGCATTTGACATCGCTGTCTTGGTGCCTACGAAGAAGTGTGTAATGAAAACATTTCTGCAAAGGTTTATTTGGAATAACATGAAGTAGACACAAAAATAAGTTTTCGAACGAGCAGTTTGTAGAAGCTATATAAAAATAAACGATACTAGTTAGAGAAGGTAATGTGGATGTAGCGCATACGAATTTTTAATTTGACTGGGAACTTAAAATGTTTAGATTATCTCATACTTGTTAGTCTTCTAATTTCAACGAAGTTTCTGTAACCCTTTATTTATATACTGAATTGATATTGTGACGGTTGCAGTTTTATTTTAAAATAACGTGATAAATATAATTTTATAATGTTCGAGATATTCAGGACAAAATTGGTTTAAGTAAATGCAAGAAATGGCTTTAGAATTCTTGTGACTCATTTCCCGGATGTTTATGTAAGCAGGGGTTTGGCAGTATGATATTTAGGGGAAGGATAACCTCATGTCCGACACGTGGGTGGATTATACATTGCATGCTGACATGCCACACGTTAGTACTTGCTAAGCACTAGTTAGTTTTATTCTTGGGTATTTAAACTTAGGGTTTTTTACGGCTCGCGCTCGGTCCATCGCTTGCTTAGCAGGAATCTCTTCTAGTGAGATCTCCAAACTTATTTTGTGCTAAGTTACAATTTCCCCGGAGGCCCTAAGCACGACGAAGTTGAAACGTCGGACTTCTTCCGCATGCCAGATAAAGAACTAAGCTGTATAATTCTCTCCCTCATGCAATGTAGTTTAGACTAGATGGCATTCCGTATTACAAGGTGTCCTCTTCCGTGGTTTAGGGGTGCCATGCTAGCTTCTACTTCCCAAGATCGCGAAATCAAAATAGGTGGAGGGCGATGGATTTTTTTTTTTTTTTTTGCGTAGAAATCCTTCGCATGTCGTCCTTCGGAAAGGAGGTAAAGCCGGTGGTCCCGTGTCGTAGATTTACGGCACGTAAAAGAACCTCAAGCCTAACAAAGATGTCTCTAAGCGAAATGTCCGGTCCTTCACGGCCAATATAGAATGAGACGCTAAGAACCACAGTAGTTAAAGAGCGCCCATAAATAGGAACTTCATTTTTTTTTTTTTGGTATTAGAAGGCGTATGAGGAAGTATTAGGAGGGGCTTGCCTAGAGTGACTGGCCTATCACAGGCGTGGAGTCTTGCCCAGTTCGGCCACCCACGTCACAAACGTAAGAAACAGTGTTTCCCTCTTTTTCATGCGCCCAAAATTACTACTGGAAATTCAACATTGTAATGTGTCTAGGTATAGGCGGAAAAGATTTTGATGCAGCCTGTCCAAAGCCATGTTTCTATGCCGTATTCTTCTCTAGTTATCATTCTAGGAATAAGCATTGCGTACTCTCATGTTCTTTTTTTTTACGCTATGTTCCAACTTCAACCTTGCGCATGTGTTATTTCTTTTCATTAAGCAGTGGTCAGTGTGGCATTTACGAATGGTCGTTTGAAATTGCGAGTACTGCTTTTATAAATTAATTGAACACGGTTTACTACAGTCCGGAAGTTTGCGAGCGTGTTCGCTGAAGTTCGGATCAAGACCACTGCGTAAGGAAAATTAAGTTTTAAGTGCTTTCTGTAACTGTGTCAATAAACATAACGTTTTTATTCTTAAATTCTGTGTTTTGTAAAGTCTTAATAATGTCACTTTCAAAACTGGTACCAACGGTCTAGGTACTAAGGGTAGAATACTCCGCTCTCAGAGCAGAAATATTATTTTTAGAGTGTACATTTTCCTTAAGGAATGGTCACCTCAGAAAGTGTATGATTAAATAATTTTTTCACAAAGCCAGGAACTCACGGTCAAAGCTTGCACCGCCAGTATGCATATGTGTCGCGTATTGTGAAAGAGGGCAAAATATCTAGCACAGAATTTGGCGAACCTTTATATAATTCCCCAGAAAAGCATGTTATAAGACAAAAAGTGTTTCCAATATAGATGATTTTGAAAATATATGAAACACATGGCAGTGGCGAATACCTCGCTATTAAAATGCTGGTTCACATTATGAGGGAAAAAATAGGTTATATGGGTTCCTCTACTACAATAGGATTAGGTAATACTGAATAAGTTGTGGTTCAGATACAGAAAACTAATTATGGACGTAAATTCTTGCTAGAAACTTGTGATATTGCTGCTGAGAGAATGAAATTTTTAAGAACTATGCACATGCTGAAGGAATCTGGAGATATCCGCCCCCCTTTTTAAAATGATGACCTCAAGATACCTGCAACAAAAGGAAACAAGCTTGTAACTTGTCGTGCAGGCTCTGATCAAACACAATTCAATCCAGAAGGCAAGTGGGTTTTCCGTTCCAGACAAGGGAATAACATTGTTGAATATTATTCTGAAATGAATGCAGATTGTTATACAGATGGGTTCATAAACAAATTTTTAAATTCTTAGAAGAGCTGTCAGTCATCATCAACATCGATAATGCTAGCTATCATTCTAAAACCTTGGATAAACCTCCCTCCACTAATTCAAAAAAGGAGATTTGGGACTTGCTGGTATGTAATCATATAGCATTCCACCCTTCTGAAACCTGAGCAGAACTGTTACAAAAAGTTAATCAGTACAAAACACAAGAAAAAAGCTACGAGCTAGGTCAAAATGCATAAGAAAAGGGGCAACAAATTATGCGTTTACCTTCTTATCATTGCTAGTACAAACCGGTGGAATTAATTTGGGCTAAGGTAAAGGGAGAAGTCGCTAAAGAAAGCATACCTTTGTTTGCGGATGTTGAAAGTCTTATGCATGCTGCACTTGACAAAGTGACAAAAGAAGAATAAGCTAATCGTGTTGCACAGTGTGAAAAACTCCAGGAAGGACTTCCAAAGAGAAATGGCTCGAGATAACACCGTACAAAAGGTGGTTATAAATATGTAGGAAACTGCAGATTCCGAATTAAGTGAGGATGAGGTCGAAGAAGAAGAGGACGACGACGAGGAGGAGGATTGCAAGCTAGCCACTGCTTTACAATAAGTCGCTTCCAGAAATTCAGGTACATTGTTTTCAATAAATAAACACATTAATACTGAATGTTACAGGTTGTAATACATTGTAGAAGCATCCCTTGATGCATAAGTTTATGTTCTGACAGTTTTTAACGCGAGGAATGTTACTTTCCTCTTTCTCTTTACTCTCCTTCCTCTCTCTGGCGCATCGCTTCGCAGCAGTGCAGTCAACGCAGGTACGCATTGGCTTAGCTCATATGCCTTTAAAACCGCACGCCGTATAGTTATTAGAAAGATTAGAATCTATCTTGGATTCAGAATTACACGTCTACTAATAGTGTCATTCTTTCATCACCCTTCACCCTTCCAGCTACATGCAACCTACAGACCTCTCGATGTCATCCTAGTGCTACGTTCGTGTCCTCGTCACCCCTGAAAAAGCGACCTTTACGTCACAATATTATACATAAATTCTCCTCGAATACCCATATATTGGTTCAGTAAGAGCAACAAACATAAATGCAGATCTAGAACTTCTGCTCAGGTAAGACGGCTTCTCTAAGTATAAACACAAAGCGTTATATAAAATATAAAACGGTTATTTAGATGGAATCTTATTGCTGAATAATAATAGTTCTTATTTTAGTTTCATATATTGTCAAATTTAAGAACGGTAGCTGCTGTTGTGATAACAGCGTCAACGCGTGCTGTAATATTGTCACATAGGGATTTTTTTTTTCTTAGTAAAACTATCCGCACGACGCGTTTAGGAACTTTAGTAGGAAAAAATATAATGTTTCTCAGTTTTTTTAAAGTGAATCAATATAAATAGCCTTATGGCTTTTCTGAATACTGTGATATAGTTTTTAGTGCGATGCGCAGCCTAAAATCGGGTACTTTTAGGTATTTGAAAACACATATGAAACGGTAAAACATTTCTGATTCTGACACAGTCCGCTTCCAAGTTTGTAACTTTAAAAACATATGAGATAGAAGAGTGTGAATTTTATTACTTGGTAAAATAAATTGCATTTCCTCAATGAATTATATTGGTATAAACAGAATGGCTGTTCATTCTGTGTTTTTGAAAGACTAAAGTCATTATGTACGAACATTGCTTTTAGAATAAATTAGCTATTCATTGCAGTTTTCTCACAATTACATGTTTCTACTTTTAAGCATTTGTTTACAAGAAGATACCCGATCAATTGTCTCGGAACTTTTGTACTGTTTATAAAGATAACAATAAAATGAATTTTTTAATACTTTGAGCTGCACAAACCTTGCATATTTTCCTGCAAGAAACTTTAAGAAACAATTCTTACTGTTGTTGCACTGATTGGGCATTCAGAAAATTTTGGCGAAGTAAGCTACTTAAGTTTCACCCTTTTAGGTCCAGTGGTTCTGTCAGAGCAGGAATATCAACTTCGTTAGCTAATTTAACATTGAGAATACGGGGCGTTCCAGCTGCCTTTAAGCACATTTATATCCAATCGAAATGTCCAGGATCAAATACACAACTTGGGGCAAGAGGACCAACGAGCGATACCCAACCAAGCAGCTCCTTAATGAAACGAATACTAGCAATGCTGCAAAAGGCTTATAGCTCTCCTACACCATCACAACACCTCATGAATGCTGTTCTTAGAGACATATGCATATCCGATACTCAATATGCTTTGCCTGTATCAAAATGATGTTGCTCTTCTCATTGTATTGCAACTTAAAGGAGTCACGTCTAACCTTCAATTATTTTTCTCGCATGTTGCTTATTCATTTACCTCTAGTTCTGGCAAAACTCCCGAATTTATCCATATTTCACCTTAATTTTGTAGATTCTCCAAGCTCAAATATATGACTACAATCATCTCTCCTATACGTTAGCGTTCAGGGTCAAAATTTTCCACTTTGAAACTAGAAATTACTTTACTCTTAGTTAGTTTAAGGCACGAAAAATGCTATTTTATACGCGTTCGATAATTACAAGAACGCATTGCGTGTTTCTTGGCAGTAATGTAAATCAGAATCCAAAAAGTTTTCCTTTAGTGATGTTAAGGTCCTGAACTCCGCAAAACAGAATGTTAAAAATGCTAAATGCTAGGATGTTAAGCTATTTCTACGCAAGTACAAACAACACTGTAAATAATCACGCATTGTTTTATACTGATCAGGATGCATGCCTCAATTCAGTTGTTCAATAAAACAGTGCAAGAATCTTATATTAAAACAAAATGCAGATAATACTTCCCAGAGATAGTGAGCTTATATGTTTGTAAGAATGTCCGTATTTTCAGTTTCAACGTGTAGCTATGCTCTCTGCCTTGTGAGCTAGGACAGTCAATTGTGGAAAATGAGGATTTCATGCGGCAGGACTGAGCCTTAATATATCACCAACGTCTTGGATGCTTTGAAAATGGAAATATTCATTTAGGCAGATACTGTCCACTTCAACATAAGACATGTCTACTCGTAACAGGAAACTCAGATTCTCTTGCTTCATATTCACATCCATCGTGATGGTGTCACTCCACACACAAGTAGCAAACGGTATCTATAGTAAGCCTATTCTTTGTCCGCAAATTTTCTTTGGTGCAATTTAGCCGTGCTTGGAGGAGGGTTTTGTACGCTTCCGTCTATCCGCAATATGACATCACGACTTTAATGGCCTAGCGAGAAATTGTGTATAACGTAATTTATATAGTAATTATTACGCAGTTACCAACTTAGCAAGTAATTGAAATTATCGAGTATCACAAACATGCCAAAACGGTGTTATTATCTCTTGGACAATTCCTTCACATTTTTCTAATTTAATATGTTTTCGCCTTTTGGTATCACAATTATCACCATTACCACCACAGACCTCGCCTCCACCATTGTTCCTTGATTTATTCCAACGTTATAGATCATGTAAAACGATTAAAATGATAGAAGCTTAGCGACTAACAAGGAAAGAGTTTAGCTCAGGACAGTATTTAATCTTTCCAGGTTTCTACACAATAACAATGCCTAGAACCTCGTTTGGAATGTAAGACCTAATTTTGTAGATACAGACGTGGTGGTATACAGTTATGAAGAATTATTGCTGTAGTACATCGGCTATTATTTTGTTAAGGAAAATATTACGCTTTTTATTGCACATCAATTAGTTTTACATCCACAGATTTTATTGCAATTTTGTTGGCCTTTGCATAGTGTAAACATCACTTTCGACTGTTTCAAGAAGTAAGGTGACTACAGGATAATGCGATTAATACACCACATAAATCAGTATGAAAAGTTATAAATTACTTGGTGTATCTTTGTCAAAGCAGGTCATTCAGCTTAATGGGCTTAGCACTCCTAACATAATGGCTTCGAACTAACACCATGGTGTTTCAAGAATTTAACAGCCAACAACTACGCCTCTTAAATTAAATTAAATTGGGTTTTTGTTTATGGACGCTCTTTAACTACTATGGTCCTTAGTGTACCACTCTATATTGGGCGTGAAAGACCGGTAATTTTTCTCAGAGGCCTCTTTATCAGGCTTGAGGTTCTTTTACGTGCAGTAACTACGCCTGTAAACTTAGTGACTCGTTTTAAGAACTTCCAATACATATTTTTAAATTTTCCAATTTCCTGTATTCTGTAAAGGTATAAAACAAGCTTACTGATTAATCGGTTTCCTATTTATTCACTCCTACTGGGCACAGACTGACCACTTTATATCATCTAGCAGAGCTAAAAGGCATTTAAACTCTCGATTTAATACTGAAATGAAAAATAAACAAATAAACGCGCTGCAATGGCACCAGTTGGCCAATCATTGCATTGCCTGTAAAATTAGCGCACTCGCTCATTTAAATGGTTGGTACAGACATAGCACTGCTGATAAATTTGCCTGTATTAAGGCATGATGTACGCTGATATAGGAAAGCAATTTAAATCGTTTGCAGCCCCTTTGTCGTAATTTATTCTGCAGCTATGAACAACATTTTGCATAACAGAACAATCAATATATGGACAATGATGAGCAAACATATGAGAGTTAAAAAACATATGCTTAGAGTTAACGAAGTTTACCACAGCTCAGAACCTCGGCAACGTGTAATACAAAGGTAACGTTATTACGAATAGAGAGACATTCATGGTCCTGGAAATAAGTCCACCTGTTAGTCTGCTTGTCACTTCGACTACATCCGAAACGAAATACAACCAATGCGTGCCATTACGAGTCAATCCAATTGATACGGACTGCCAGTTTAGTTTAGAAATAACATGGGTATTCAAAGATTTAATTTATCTCTGCAGCGCGTAAAATCAGGATATAAATTCCAATGCCACACATAGGTTCTGCATACCTAGCAATCCAATGTACAATTTAAAAGATAGGAGAAAATTGCCTAGACATTTTCTCTCATCACGTTGTCTTGATCTGTCACAACGTACATATGCGATATAAACTCACGCCTTACCTCCTAATACACCATAAAGCCATAGCAATATCAGCAAGGTAATTTAAACATTACTACGCTTTTTGACACTTCAGAAGCAATTTTTAGATAAATATTAGGTTTGTTCCAACATACGGTTCTGAACGGGTCCCGAACTAATTCCAACACATGCTAATGCACATGCGCCAGTCCGGTACGCTCACAGAACTAATTCGGAATTTTGTGTGGTTGGAACACTACTTGAACCGTTCGCGTTCTGTCACGGCCTTCTTCGTTGCACGGTCAATCAGAAGACGATCAAATATCTACGTTTACAGCGTTGATGAATGAAATAAAACTCCGTGTGTATATATATACACACACACATACGTACATCGTAAGCATTTCTTTCATACTGATTCCAGTCCTAATATTCGAGCAAAAATAAATCGCGTTCGTTTATCGGCTTAAAGCCATTGATACTGAGTTATTGCGAATAACAATTATAATATATAGATATTATATTTAAACCAGAACCCGGAAAAAGTAATTTAACACAATTCCAATTTAGCATTAGGTTTCCTGCTACAGAAACTTATAAACACAATGTTTAATTTAAAACTCCATTACTCTGAGACAATGACACCCCACATAAATTCTATTCCGAACGTAATGCAAATAATACAAAACTACATAGCACCAATGTATGCTTATGATCAGGGTTAGGATTTTGAGTTGCAAATTTCAGATGAAAAAAGGAAGGGAAAAGGTGGTCAAATAAGGTGAAAAAAGGCACACTAAGGTGCTGGTTTATTAAAGGGGATGCACAACTGAAATTACTATTTTCCAAACTATCCATTCAATTGGGCTGAAATTTTTAATTCTTTATATATAATTGTTTTGTGAATTATAACCCAGACTTAATAATTCTCGGAACTGCGCGGTTGAGGTTATTGTCGTCTCTGCCTGCCCAGGCTTCGTCTCCACGCAAACAGATGACGTCTCTCACAGCTACAAACTCACATTCGCGAACAGCAGGCTACTGATTCTTATGGGATAGAATCACTCATTGTCAATTGCATTATTGCGGGCTACTTTATAGCAGTAAAGTGAGAGAAAGAGGTTTTCGTCGAACACACAATTATTTTCCATTGTTGCGGGTGTGCTTTCAATTCCCGCGCGGCGTTTACTGAAAGAGGTAGACTTACTATTCGCACGTACACAGCAAGCTGAGGAGACGTTAATTGAAATTTAAAGAATAAATTGGAATGAAACTTAAAAGAAAAAAGGGGATTATGGGCATGGTTGGGGGAAAATGGTATAAAGGTGCCAAAAAGGGGTAAAGGTCCCAAAATAACGGAATAATGTTTAAATAGAAATAATCCTCTTCTTCGGAAGTCGATGCATCATTAAAAAGATCACTGTGACCTTCTAAATCACTCTTTATTGTTATCTTTGAACGCTGTTTTGCTCCCTGGCTTTGTTAGACGTTTGTTCTTTTCCTCAAGTATGTCACCATACTACTCAACAGCGAGCAACTGCATACCAAACACCTTTGCTATTCCGTATTGAGAAATAAACACGAATGGAGGAATAAATTACAGATTCAAATTTATTTTCTACTGAATACAGAGAGTATGTCGCTTTTTCAATACTCTCTGTCGGGTTTGTTCCAAGCGATTAGAATCGATTCTGAATTAACTGAGTATGCGCTGTAGACCATACAATCTGCGCATGTCTGGAATTTTCAGTTCCTATTCTTAATCAGGAACCGATTTCACTCGTTCCGAACTAGTTCCCAAATACGTTGGAACAGCAAACTGAAAATTCAGAATTGGTTCTGAACTGATTCTCTGTCGTGTTGGAACGCCACTTAGCTACTGCGCACACTCAGATAATTCGGAATCGATTCTGAATCGTGTGGGAACAAACCTATTGTTTTATTCACTCTTTCAATCCTATTATGGCATGTTGTATTATGGCTGATTTTAATCGTAGATTCTTAGGGTGTAATGATTAATATTCTCTGAATCACTGTATACGTGAAAGAATTATTTAAATGTGATCATTTTCTAATATCTTCTGTAACTAATTAACCTCTTGTTTGTGACACTTACACCTCGAAGGACTCACGAGTTAATGTTCTGGGCCAGCAGCTTGTCGAAGAGCAAGCAAACTCTAGATCACAGCATATCAAGGAGGGTGGTCAGCCTGGTATGGCGTTGAAGAAAATGGAATTGAATTGTAGTTATGAACGGGATCATAGAAAATTCCCGAATTAAATTAGCCAAAACAGCATTCGTCTAACAACCGAGGAAAACCGCGAAAAAGCTTCGATCAGATAATCGCCCCGGGGGTTTGAACCCGGGACCTCCCGAACGCGGGCCCACAGATCCTACCGCCTGAGCCATTCCGCTCGAGCATTTTGTTATATCCATATGACAAAATTTACGTATAATTTATGCCGACATATACAGAGTGATTTTCCAAATATTTGCTGTTGTATGGGTACTGTTGTTATCTGCTCTGCACAAAAGTTGTTTGTGGGGATAGATTTCTAAAAGTTTTACTCCAAATCACCACTATCGCGTTTTAGTCCGTGACGCTGTTCTGGGGGGTGGGTCCCACGTTATAATTCTGTGTCATCGTTGATGAGAGGAAACGGGCGGCGCTGTACGTAGCAGTCACTGGTTCGTGGCCCGTGCGGTATGCAACTATGCTAAGCTTGCTTCAACTGGTTCGGAATGGGTGATAGTTTGATAGCACAGTCACTGTACCTATTTGAATATGGCTTTTTCTTCTTCATCTTCAGCCATCTCGGTTGATTGATGAAGAATGTTACCCTGGCTATAGTTTTCTCAGCGGGAGCAAGCGCTCTGACTGTATTTCCTAGGCGGTCGAAGACCTGGAATCACAGTGTAACTAACAATTGCTGGACTTATTTAATAATGATGTACACTGCACTGTACAGGATTTCCTGCTCACTCGGATTCTGCAGCTTCTCGCGAATCACACTGTTATTCACTCGTCTATCTCTAACAGACGGTAACTAGCTTTATACGTTTTGAGTTCTTACTGGAGAACATTTCGCATGCCTGTAAGCGTGGGTATCTTAACTCTTCTCTAATCAGCAGAAATTTTCTCTGACGTAACACAGTAATTTGCCCATGTATGTTATTCTTGGCCTTCTACGTCGTCGCCTATACATTTTGAGCTGGTATAATGGAACAAAGAACTTTTCCCCTACTGCTTGTATACAAAAGAACCTCAGGTTTCTTCTTGGCCATAAACTTGCGTAAACTTGCTCATATTCTCGAGCAAACCAGACTTCTAAGAAACTAAACTACGCCTGGCAAAAACAGCTTATACAGAAGAAATATTACAAGAAGATATACTTACTGATTACAGCTATTTCATAAATACTGCATATATTTTGTATGTATATATATATATATATATATATAGCTTTTATATTAAGCTATATCGTTATATAGCTTAATTCTGCCTCAAGCGCCGAAAATTATTACACTTCCGGTGTAGCGTACTCTTCAACTGAATTGATAAAAACCAAAACCTTCGCCATAGTAAAAAAGTATGTATTGTTTTAACGCAGGTTTATGTGTTTCTTTCTTTAATAGTATATCTCATGTTTCTATTAACGATATCATTCATTTGACTCTTATATTAGATTTTACCAAAATATTTTACAAAGCTATTAGAATTGCTAAGAGTCAAGAACATATTTTCGGTTACTTTAATAGCAGTATTATTTTTATCGGAGGAACACAGAGCCTCATAGGTTTTGTCCTTGAAATACATTATTACCAGAGCAAGTACAATTATTCTACTCGCTCTATTATTACTTGATATGACTTGCTTCATTTTAAATACTCCAGTTTGCAGTTTTGTTTTGCTTCCAGACATTATAGCACGATCGTTCGCAAGTAAAACAAATAAAGTAATAAAAACGCATTTGAGGAAATATATTTAATTTTCTATTCACATAAAATTAAGTATATGGTGATGCTGCGCTCTAATGGCACTCCAAGTCCATGCCCGGTAGTTTCTATGGTTTAGCCTCTGCATCAGTACACTGTTTGCACCATGTACAGAAGGCAATATCTGAGTGAGACATAAAAACGCTGCGTACAATACTACTATCAACGACCCAATGAAGCTGAGAGGAACCAGCTCCAAATCCCTCCTTCATGAGGAAAATCCCTGATAATATCGGATATCGAACTTTAATCTCTCTTTCCGCAGACAGCAACGTTACCGTATCACTATAGGGACGGATACTGGTTTTATACTATTATTTGAATTATGTTTATAGCTTTAGTTTTATTACTTGTCCTGAAATTGCACAGAACAAATATATCATCGTCATACCATTAATATTAACTACTAAGTATTTTTGGGGGTTACAGCTACATACATCATAACATGAGTTATCGTACCTGTTTCTAATGGTGCCTAAAGACACTGTCATTTTGAGATTGAGCATAAAGATAAACGGATTGTATTGAATTTGCTTCTAACATGCATCTATGTTGTTTTTAAAACTTTGTAACTGAATTATACCCTTTAAGATTTTTTAACATTTTTCTTAAACCCATAATTTAAGGAAGTGATATGATTTTTAGACAATTGGACTCGTATCGCTTATAAGTTTCACTTCATGTAATATACGAGTTTTCGCTGAATCGAGCTTCAATCTAGTGTGTCACGCTTTGATTTTAAAAACCTTTGAAATGTTTTTGTTGTAGGTAACAATAAATTTGCTTATAATGTCTTACTATATTGTTCTTAAAGCTGTGTTTACTTATTTATGGTATTAAGATGTTTTCAAAGTTGTCTTTATTTGCATTATTGTGAAAGTGGTATCTGCGTAATACATAACCTCACTATATGCTCGAATAACCATAAGCTAAATAGTACTATAAGATTGCATAAGCTTTGATTTGACAACCTGCAAGTAATTTGTACCTTATTTTTTGAAGTGGTTACCATGTATACGGCGGCGCCGTGGCCGAGCGGTTAGACCGCTCGCCTCCCATCTAGGCGGCCCGGGTTCAATCCCAGGGACCTGCATGTGGGATTTGTGGTGGACGAAGCGGCGTCTGGGCGGGTTTTCTCCGGGATCTCCGGTTTCCCCCGCCATTCATTCCACCAACTGCTCCATCATCACCTTTCCTTTCATCCATTTCACCAACATTTCGTTTCATCTACTTCCTTCATCCCATACCAGGCATCGGGCTGATCACCCATCCTGGATGCTCTGTCCGATCCATGAGTGTCTGCTCCTCGACGGGCCTCTGATCCCAGGCACCCGCTTGTAAGTCCTGGGGGGTGTAAGTCCTACATAAGAGGAGGGTAAACAGATAATGAATGAATGAATGAATTACCATGTATACATATTTGGCAACCTGCAACTGATTTCAAGTTATTGTTTTCTGAAGTTTATTTCCATAAATATACCTATAAGGAAAGTCCTGAAATATCCTACTCAGTTGTTTCCAAAGAAATCTGAAAGGCAAATGCCCATACGTTAACTTGAAGCACACTTCGATTTTGTATTAATACCGGACTGTGATCGATGTTATACATGTAACAGTTTTTGCATTTCATAGGTACTTCATCAACCAAGAGGAAATGCAAATGTAATGCAAATACGAGTCTTTTTTTATTCTATTAAGTTTCACTTCGTCTTCTATTATTATACTTGTCATGTTGGCATTTCTAAGGTACAGATATGAGTAAATTTAGTGAATTTAAACTACTCAATTTCAGAATTTAAGCGTCGCAAATCCTCAGCTAACCTATTAAATTCTATCCTATATCGGAGCTTTGCATTTACTTGCTCTTTTACCTTAGCATACATTTTATATTTAGGTCCCTTCCTGGTTAATAAGTATCTACCTAGTCCGAGGTGTGTAAATTATTAAAATATAACATAAAAGATGTAAGCTCAATCTAATCATATCGTGTGTTAAAGCACAGTTTCCGTTTGCGGTAGATCATCAAAATCCAGTTAAATATGAGCATATGTGAAAACTAAAATAAGACTGTTAATTAGAGACAATATCAAAAGTATAGAATAGCATTAATGTAGATAATCGTTATTTATAGTAGTAGTCCTCGAATTGTGATGGAGTAAGCGGGGAAGGTATTTGTCGCCAACAAGTAGCTACTCTATTTTTAAATACCGATGATTCCATATGCTATTGGAGTTTTTAAAATGTGTTGTAAAATACTAATCATTTTTAGATACACATGCTGTTCAGGGAACGCGCTATTTAACATAGGAAGCTCTGACCTCCTAGCACACTATGCTACGATGGGTATCGATGTATCATTAAGTACCAATGCTGTATCAGACTAACAAGGACGTACTGCTACGTAAGTTGGAAAATTGCAGGTACAAGGTTGCATCTATAATGAATGTGTTTATAGTATGTACTTGTACTCATCTCTTCGTTAAGATATTTAACACTTGTCTTAAATTGGTATAGGGGCGGCGCCGTGGCCGAGTCGCCTCCCACCGAGGCGGCCCGGGTTCAATCCCAGGGACCTGCATGTGGGATTTGTGGTGGACGAAGCGGCGCCTGGGCGGGTTTTCTCCGGGTTCTCCGGTTTCCCCCGCCATTCATTCCACCAACTGCTCCATCATCACCTTTCCTTTCATCCATTTCACCAACATTTCGTTTCATCTACTTCCTTCATCGGGCTGATCACCCATCCTGGATGCTCTGTTTGATCCATGAGTGTCTGCTCCTCGACGGGCCTCTGACCCCAGGCACCCGCTTGTAAGTCCTGGGGGGTGTAAGTCCTACATAAGAGGAGGGTAAACAGATAATGAATGAATTAAATTGGTATATTGTCAAACGGCTTTGTTATGGCTTTGTATTCATGATAAAACCTTCTTACTGATTAGTACGTCGCTGATAATGATAATAATAATGATAATAAATTAGCGGGATGGCTCAGACGGCAACGCCTGTGGTCCGTTCGAGAGATCCCGGGGATTTTCGTGGTTTTACTGTGGTCGCCTTAGGCTAATGCTGGGGTGGTGTATTCTACCATTCCTTTCCTATCATTTCATCTCTCTCGTAGAAGAAGTGTCTTCGGGTTAACTAGTGCGACTAGTGTCGGGCAGTTGCTAAGGCCGTGTCATCGCTCTCTGCCGGTGCCGGCGGGTATTTCAACTTGGAAATATTAAATCGTGCATCTCTGCGGACCTTTCTGCCTGCGGTTCTGTGAACTTCTGAGGATCCTTCACTTTATCCTTGCCCCCCCCAGGGGGTAGTGTCGCAGTGGAGAGATGTTCCCGTCCGGTAAATACTTCATACCTCATGATAATAATACCACGTTTCTTCAGAACTGAATGTCTTATCAACTAAAACAGGAGCTAGATTCATTTAGACACTCCTATCCAATCGCTGTCTAGAGATAACGATTTGACCTTCTTACAGTTACTATAATGTACTCGATTTGTTGCCTGCAAACTATTTTTCTATCTGATCCAAATGCTTTCTAATGAACAAAGTTTTTGGTACTACTTGAGGTTAATATCACAGTGTTAATGCAGTTCCTTCATTAAATGTTGGCGAATATAATAGGTGATTAGATACTCCGCATCCTCAAGGATTTCAAAGCTTGATGAAATGACCGATCCAATTATCAAGGTGGATAAATTGGGGAGTCTTTTTTTTAAATGCAGATAGCTTCTGGTTTTGTCATAATTAAGATGCATAATGTTTAGTAGTTGCCTTTCCAATGCTTATAGTATTCTTTCGTATTTCGATTTCTGTTGCACTCAGAAAGTAGAAAAACGAGAGTTTTTGCAAAACACGATATCTACAATTAAGGCCTTCTAACAATATTGGATATCTGTGGTGCATAAAACATTGGTGCAATTTTTCCCAGGTCACACTGATCATTGTAATAAACACAGGCACCAAGTAAAGCTCTTTAATGAGAGGTATAAGAAGAACACATGAATGAAGGTGGCATATATTCTACCCCAATAGAGAAGGTTACGAGAGGCAAAAACAGGTGAACTAATGCCTCCACGAACAAAGTACGTGAGAAGAAAATCACAAAGCTTTTGAAGGGAAGAGAACTAAGATCTGATACAGGACGATAATGTGGTGTGCAAGAAGTAACCTTTTCAAGTATGAGAACTGTAAGATGTGAAGCAGGGAGACCGACACATAATGACCTGAAAGGTTAGTGATATAATAATGATGTACAATTAGTACTTGTGACGTAAGATCGATAGTTTCAGCGAAATGTGCAATTTAACAATTTTATATTCGAAGTTCAATATTGGATTCGGTAGTCCGAAAGAAGACTTATGCTTTACCTGTAAAAGTTTGGATATAAAAGGAAGTATCCATTTCTAACTGTACAAGAAAAAAACCCTATTCATTGTTAGAAACAATTTAATAGCAACAGCTAGTAAATTTTATGAGCTCATAAAATCTGAGCCTGGAGATAGCGTAAAACTCTGTTTTGATATTCAAGCAAATCGACCTATACCGAAACTTTATTTGGCATATGTTTTCTACAGCAAGCATGTCTGGCTCTACAATCTGCCATGATACACCAGAGTACTAAAAATCCGGAAGATATCCTTAGCTGTATCTGGTTAGAGACACAGCGAGGTCGAGGAGCAAATGAAAACTCCACTGGTGTTCATGTTTTTGACATACTGAACGTGATAGTAGAGAGGATTGAAAAAGCAAAAGCTTCTGCTGCTTTCTGATTAAAATGCAATTCAGTACAAGAATTATACAATGCTTGCACTACTGATGTATTCTTTTCAGAGAAGAACAAAAGATTTAAGTAGTTATCTAATATAGTGTATTTGGGAGGATAGGGAAAGACTGTGGGCTTAAGAGGAACATTCTTTATCCTCAACTCTACTGTGACATACTGAAGAAACATGTAAAGGTACAAATGCTTGGTCAAGACAACAAAACATGGGATTTTAATAAAGCTTCAAGACTGGTACTGAGATCCAAATTTCCATTTTAGATTTCCCAAAGGGGTTCTTAAGCTAAGAAAGAAAATACTAAAGATGAAAGTGGGGTGTATTTTTGGACCTAGATATTTTGGATCCGACATTGAATGTGGGGTGCTAAAACAAGGCATTAATAGACATAAAAGTGTTTACCAAAAAGAATGAATTTCCTAAAGTAAATCATGAATTGGAAAAGAAACGGGATGTTGAAAAATTAATACAGAACCCCTCAATACCTAATTCTGACAACGGCATTTTATGCCGATGAGATGGTTGCAACAAAGGAATGAACGTAGTACTTATAGTATGTTAAAACAAAAATAGTTTTAAACATGTTTTCAAATAAGCTATTCCAGGTACCTCACAAGTAAACCTGCTTCATTTACGAGTATTTGTTTTTTAGTATCACAGCATTGTTGAGGTGATCAATAAGTTCCTAGTTTTTCTAACTGAAAGTATTTGTGTTCTGAAGTAATTTTGTTATATGTATTTACATGAATATTAAATATATTTAGAGATCTAAGTTTCGTACTTCTAAAGGAAAGCAGCCATATAGGGCTGCATGCCAATATGGAGCAATAACTGCACAATACTCTTTAGTACGAAACAATTTAAAGTTAAATCTGCAGTTCACATACATATCGAATGTTGCGAAAACTTTGAATATTTTGGGCTGAAATATACTACGTTGCATTATTTTCTCCTGCATCAAGGCATTAGCCTAGATGCATAGTATAGTATATGTGTAGCATATATATTAGCATGTATATATTAATAACGAGAACTATAACAAAATTCACAAAATTTAATATTGTAAACTTAAAAATGTTAATATCCAAAACTACACATTAAGTGCATGTCGACTATTGAAAAGGAAAAATCTCTGTGATTAGTCCTAACAAATTTTTAGGATAAAATAGTATAAATCGCCAACGAGTCAACCAAAACCAAGTTGATCACAAAATGTATTCCATTTTGTAAGCAGAAACGACAAAAAAGAAGTATTCTTATCACTAGTAGCGACTTTGCAGACACTGCCATAGCCACGCGTTGTATATTCAAAGGCCTCAGCACAGCTCCCTGGAGATGATTCAGAGGAACTTCATTGAGGTAGCGATGCATCACAAGAAGAAATGTAGTGTCGAGGAATGCTGAGCAGCACCATCAAACGGAACAGCTTCCTACTGCTTTGCCAAGTAATCCAAAAAAAAAAAATGGCGGTGGGGGAATGCGAGAATGGGATGCCACTTTGTGCCTCGTATTGCGCCTTCTCAACTTCAAAAGAAGGAACACTCCACTTTTCATTTCAGTGTAACTGGCAAGGCATATTCCTCTTCATAGAATGCAGGGAATACTTTTATTTCCGTACGTGCTACCAATACTGAACGCTTTACATATTAATAAATATGATTATAATTACTTTAGATTTGTTTTAATTTTGAGCACGGAAATTTAATCATTTTTACTAAAAGACAACCTCATTATAACTGGTATTACAAACAGTCGAATTTCCAATGCAAAGAATGCAAACCGCATAGCCAAATGACATGTATGTTAATTAAATATAGGTGGTTTAACTCAGATTGCGCATTGTAAATTGCAAAATGCGATTGCTGTGCCACAAAAGCCCAACAGCGGCCTAAGCAGGAAATAAAATTTCTTTGGTGACAATAGATGGCATGATGTTTTAGTCACAGGGCGGAAATGTTAACTGCTTCACTGAAACTAATCTTGCGCCCAGCCGCCAGCTTGTGTCACTATGCTCTACGTTATGTACCGTACACATCTTGTATCAAACGTATTGTTTTCCGAAGTTTTCATATTAAATATAACGTAAAATGAAGCAAAGAAATTGATATTAGAGTAGTGTTTAATACAACCACATTTTTCGGCCCGTCAGACAAAATTATTAACAAATTCTTATTACTACAACAAATATCGCGGTAAAGTTATTACTTAATTTAGCCGCTATTACTTGGCTGAAACCTACCGTTTATATAAAAAAAACCCTATGACAAATTTTACAGCACTGGCTAAAAGCTTTCGGAGAATGAAAGGGATTTCAGTCATGAAATACTGCGATAATTACCACTCCTTCAGAGTCCGAGGAACAAGCTTCCTATCCTCATGGTTCTGGTATCACAAGCACCTAATTTGAAACCAAATATTTCTCGCCATAGCTGCTACACAGATTAATTAGCTAGACATTTCTTATAGAAACGTGTAAGTGTATAAAGGATACGCAAAATAACTAGTTATAACGAAACCAATATACAGATTCTAGTGTTACTTATGTATATAATGTGCTATTCTGACGCCAATTTAATATCGTGTTTATATTAATTATAAGAACAGGGATACGCAGGAAATACAGAAAGAATAGCTCCTTTCTCAGCCTCCTGTTGTGTACTGTTTAGTCCAAATCCTAGGGTCGAAAGCGCTCGGAGCACACAGCAGAAGCCGGAGTGCGCTGCCAACTGTTTGTGTATTGATTTTACCTATGCTTCTCTTAGGTTTTTCCGAGTACGACATCTAAAATGAACAAACAATACAGGATGCTTCTGTTGAGAGGACATAACATATTTTATTACGTTTACCGTTTAAAAGTAAATCAAATACGTACACTAACCAGTGTATTGAAACACCTCCTTTTGCTTATTTTTTACTCTCACTACAAGAAAAATTCCATCCAAAAGACACAAGTGTTGACCATTATACTGGTTTGAAAATCTCAGTATAAATTTTCTGATTAATTCAACTCTTGATGCAAGAAAAAGTTTATTTTTTGATCATATTCTACTCATACGAGGTTTATTCCTCTAAAATACATAGCGGATGGCGATTACAGCCGCACGGACCGAGTAATCCACCACGTCAACACCGGAGACGCCAGACCTGTCCGGCAAATACAAAGACGTGTTGCATTTGCGTAGCAAGCGGAGGTACGATACATGTTGGAGTACATGAAAAACGGCAAGCTACGCTTTTGCGTGGACTATAAGAACTTGAATGGTATCAGCAAAATGACTCTTTTTCCTTACCCCGGATTAACAGCACCCCGGAAATCCTTGCTGGTTCCTAATGGTTCTCGACCTTGGACTTGAAATCGGGTTATTAGCAAGTGGGCCTAGATCCCAGACACAAAGAGAAGATTGCATTTTCGACGTCTATAGGTTTTCACAGCTTACGATTATGTCCTTTGGCCTCTGAAACGCACCGGAAATATTCCAGCGCCTAATGGAAACATGTATGAGGGGGTTGACTTACGAGGCCTGCCTACTATACCTGGGCGAAATCATTGTAATTAGTACACCTTTGAGGGCCACTTCGACAACATGACCAAAGTATTACAGAGACTGCAGGCAGCGAACCGGAAACCAAACGAAGGGAAAAGCCAACTTTTCTGCACGAGGGTTAATTACTTGGGCCACATGCTACATAATCTCACAAACTGGGGTGCTGCGGACCCAGAGAAGGCTCGAACTCCAAAGATAAGCTTCAGTTGTGCAGTTTTCGGGCATATGCAGCTACAACCGTCGGTTCGTCAGAGACTTCTACAACACCGCAAATCCTCACAATCGTCTGACGGAAAAACACCGCCCTCCATGTGTACCGAAGAGGCCGAAAGCAACTTCCGGGTACTTAATTCAGCTCTCTGCAGTTCACCTATTTTAGGTTTTCCACAACCGTTCTGAAATTTATTGCGGACACCGACGAAACTGACAGTAATGTTGGAGGCGTAATATCACAACTCCAGGAAGCGCCGGAGCTGGTAATAGCGTACTACAGCAAAACGCTCTCCAAGGCGGAAAAGAACTACTGCGTTACTCGGCAGGAGCTCTTGGCAGTAGTGAAAGCGCTGGAACACTTACACAAGTACTCGTACGGCCAGCCATTGCATCTGAGAACTCACCACTCCGCCCTCACCTGGATATTGAGCTTTAAGAGCCAAGAGGGTCAAACATTCCATTGGGTCCATAGGCTCCATAGGTACAATTTCACGTCGAAACGTCGCGGGGGAAGGAGCCACTCCAATGAGGGTGCCATATAAGAAGACCTTGCTCAGAGGAGTGCGGCCGCTGCACCAAATTCTCCATCTTAGAGGAGAAGGAGGTGTCTGTTTAATTTTGTTGGGGCCTGTAGAAAGGATAGCCCAGGCCTTAGGAGGGAGCAGCTGGCGGATGCTGAGTTGGGGCCACTTCTGAGAGAAGTGGAGGAAGGAAATAGGCCGAGATGGGAAGCTCATCGCAACCAGGAGTAGTGTGTATAAGTACTAGTGGGTCCAATGTGACTCAAGGAATACTAAGGAAGGTGTGTTGTGCAGAGCTTCGGAGTCATTTGACGGGAAGAACCATAGTGAGCAGTTAATCCTTCCTAAGTATAAGGTGACGGAAGTACATGCGGGCACTTTGGGAGGAGATCTTGTGCCCAAAAAATCGATCAGAAAACTCCGAAAAAATTATTACGGTTGAAGCTACGGGCGGGCGCTGTGATGTGGTGCCGCCACAGATTGGGAGACGGGGTCACATGCAGCAGTATAACCTTAGAGATCCCTTTGAAGGAATCAACATCGATATAGCTGGACGTCGACCTCCGTGATGTAGTGGTTACCATGCTAGCCTCTAGTTCCTGAGGTCGCGGGTTCAAACCCGGCGGAGGGCGATTGATTTTCTCGGACGTTAGGATCCTTAACATGGCTTTCTTCGGAAGGGAAGTACAGCCGTTGCTGCCATGTCGTGGATTTACGGCACGTAAAACAACTTCAGGCCTAAAAAAGAGGCCTCTGGGAACATTTTACAGTCTTTCACGCCCAATATAGAATGGGTCATTAAGGACTACAGCAGTTAAAGAGCGTCCATAAACAAAACTAAGTTCTTTGACATAGCTGGAACATTCCCATGTCCGACAGGGGTAACAAGTATCTCAGTGGTCATGGACTACTTTACCAATTGGCTGTACGCCATTCCCAACCAGGAGGCCAAGACAATCGCGGATTGCCTCGTGGGGGAATTGTTTTACCATTTTGGGGTACCGCCAGAGCCATACACCAATCAGGATACCAACATCGAGTGGAAGGAAAACACCGCAACGACTTGGAGTGCACGAGACGCGCACAACGCCTCTCCACTTGCAGTTAAACGGCATGGCCGAACGGTATATCAAGATCTTGAAGAACAACTTAGGAAGGTTTCTAAAAGACCCTGGAGGGACTGGGATGCCAGGTGTCGCTCTCCTTGCTGGACTATTGCTCGTCAAGGCACGATACCACCGGATTGAGACCAGCCAGCTTGGTCTTCTGCAGGGAGCTGCATCTTCCATGTGACCTGATGTTTGGGAGTCCCTCTGATGTGAACAGCCGGCAATCGCCTACCTGGAGAATCTGCCAATCGTCTTCATAATATACACAGGATGTTCCGTTTACACATCCTGTTAGCGAGCGACCGAATGAAGACTCATTATGATCAGCAAGGCAATAGTCAAGGTTTCCAGTAGGGTGATCTGGCGTGATTGTACCATCCTACCCGGACCAAAGAGCGTTTTCCCAAGCTTCAACAACAATGACATAGATTGTACCGCGTGGTGAAGTGGATCATTGTTGCAGTCTACCGAATTCAGAGGCTTTCCCGGGGAAACATACTGGTGGTACACCTAGACCGTCTAGCTCGCTATGACAGTGCTAGTCGGCACGACCAGCCCTGTGGAGGGAGCAGTGTGATCACTTTCGCGGAGCTACCTGCGACCTGGCGATAAGCGCCTTTCAGCCCGGCACCTGGGTAGGGCCTTGGATCGGCCGTCAAAATACTGGCCGGTGCGGAGATATAGTCCATTATGTGCCGCTATTTTGTTCCAGAACATTCCTTTCGGCATGTTCTTTTAACCTCTCTTTTTAGAACTTCCGCCCAGCTGCTCTTGCTCGGACAGTTGAGTTGAGTAAGTTAAGAAGTTTCGAATTGAAAAGTGGACAATACCAGTGCATTTCAGTTCTGAGTTGTGATTCAGCAGTTCAGATGTGAGTTGTGATTCGATGGATGAGTTGTGGTGTATTCTAAGTGGGAGCCGAAAGTGAACGAAGAATAACGTTTGTGTTACATAGAGTGAGTGATAAACACACCGGTAATTGGTGCTCTCATTTGTACAATACATGTATACTACATGCTACTGATATACTTGGCTGTCTGTGTTTGTGTAATTGTATATTTGAATCTGTATAATTTTGTATATCGCAGAGTAATTGTATGTAAATATTGGTATCTTTGACCCTGCTCTCCCCAACGATTGCAGGCGAATTTGCGCTTTTGTAGCTAATGAGACAGAAGTACAGTTTCTTGTTTATTTACACGTTTTTTTAACTGGTACTAACCGTAGTAAAATTACTTAGTCCTTATTGCTATATAAACTTAAGTAGCAGTTGCAACAGTAGTAGTAGTACTAGTACTGGAAGCAGCACTGAGTTTTCAGTATAACACCACTACTTCGGATTTAAGGTGTTGCTTTTGAGCAGATCTTTAAATAAACTTATTATTTGCAGTCCCATTAATTTAACTGAAAATAAATTCTCGAGTGGGTATGCCAAAACACTTAAGTCAAACAGCCTTATACTGAGAAAAATTAAATTAAGGTTTAAAATAAGTTTCCCAAATCCCCCATGCGCCAAAACTACACATTGTTTTTAAAAAAAGTTCCTCGGTCAATACTATAAACATACACATGAAGCTGATTTAATTCCCGTACATCTTCATCACTTATTAAAGATTAGCCGAACGTTTGGAGGGTGGATACGCGAATTACCTGATTGTGTACAGTAACTTTTGACATACCAAGTTTTACACAAACGTTGTATTAATATTATCAGCAGAAGATTTTTAGTTTTCTACCATAATTTACAGTGAAAGTGACATATTTAATTGAAGGAATTCTAATTGTTTTCTCAGGAATAAAACAATACATATTTATATATATTTTAAAGTCTGGCATTAAAGACAAAAATATACCATAACAATAATGCAACAGTAATAAAATAAGCGATAACATTATAAAGTTTGAAAATGCTACCTTATAATCAATCACACATATTAAATATTATATTTGTTAGCCTTTTAAAGAAATATAAGGTTAAATTTTATAGAATTTGACAAAACATAACATAATATGATAGAAAATAAAGAAACAAGAAATTTTGCTCTTGTAACTTAATGTCACACACTTTATTTTTCTCTAAATTTCCATGAGGTAGTTTTCACCATCCAAAATATTAACTGAGCACTAAAAACGAATTCACTTAATATATTCATCGATATCACAATATGAAAAGGTATTAAGAACACTTTCGGATGTTTTCGGACCTCTGTAAAATTCGCAAAATGTGGGTGAGATAAATGGAAATGGGCCCAACAGGTCTTTTTGGCAGGATGTATTGCGTTTGAACCGGAATATTTCTTAAGTTGTTTGACACCCGTAGATTTATTTCCTCTTTTGAGAATACTGGCAAATCTGAAATCATCATCTTTCCTCAACATGTTCTTGAAAGGGAATTGCCCAAAGAACCCTTTTGAGAACGGAACCATTTATATCAAGCTTTCTTAACAAGAGCTCTTTTCCCAATAACGCCGATAGGTCATAAAAGTCCTCCTTAGACATTTCAATCACCACAAACAGCTTATTCTTACCTGACAGACAATCAAGTTGCATCCAGTCGTGAGGACGACGAATAGGAATACATACTTATTTTTCTCTATGATCGCATGATCTCCATCGCTCTTCATAAGTGTATGACCCGGTATTAGGAACCTGTAAATAGATTGGAGGGTTGGTTGTTCCTGAAGTGCGACATTAACGCCATATGACTATTTTTGTTTTGTCCTTGGCAAGAATTGGAATGCATGATGATATTTTTTACATCCAGATGAAGTTGTTTAAGGTGCTTGTAAAGGCAGTAACCTATTTTATTAGCCCCTCTTAAGACTTCACCTTCATGCCACATGAAGTAGTATGGTTGTTGGTCATCACAATTGGACTGACAAGTTATAGATCCATAGCTGTCTTTTATAGAAGGCAATGTATCTATTGACTACTGGAGTTGACAAGCACTGTTGTAAGTCGAATGTTATGGTTTTTTTTAGCAGGATCAGTTATTGAGAGTGACTTGTCAGTTGACTTTTCTTCATATTCTAAGTCAGCCTTTTCCGGATACACTTGTTTATCTCGTTGGAGCTCAAGGTTTTTTTTTCACATTCAGAAAACTACATTTTCAGCTGAAGTCTTACCACATGTCTGGCATGTGTCCACTTTTGGTTTTTTACAGTTTAATATCATGGAAAATAATTTCACAGATCATCCTATTAACATGTTTTCCAGGAAGGGCATTTAAATATTCTTCATAAAATGCACTTAGAGTGATATGAGATGGTAAATATTTTCTCTCTGAGCTTTTTCTGTAATAGTGGCTTTTGCATTTTGGAATGCAAAGCAAATGATTACGCGCAGAGACAATTACCTCATTGTCAAATTTGTTACCAAGGTTCATGCTTGTACCTTCCATCATTATCCAAAATACCAGAAATTTTACTCCGTTTCTTCTGAAATACCGCTTCTATAAATCCTGTAGTATCATAGAATTTCTTCAAAAAACAGATTTACAGACTGGTTCCAATTTTCCATTTATGTATAAGTGATAATGGAAAATTTTGCTTCTATATACCCCCTGTTCTCGTTCCTTTAGTGGCCGTGTATTTTATTTGTATCAAATTACATATTATTGAACCCTCTTATCAATATTACCCATCTTCCAGTAATCATTATTCGTTTGGTTTATAGTGTCAACTCATATTCCTTCTTTGCACCTCATCCTACATTATTCAAGGGGCTTTATAAATTTAGCATCTACTACTTTTCCTTTCTGAGTTGTGTAACCTTTCCCATTGTTTCTTGCATATTTCCCTTCTTGCCTGGCATTTCTCATATTCCCTTTCAATCCTAGCTTGTTCACTACAGGTCTGATAGCTTCATTTAATAATATTGCTTCCACTTCGTTTATTTATGATCCGCCTTTAACGGCAATGGTCATATATGTGGACGTTTACGTTTGGAACATATCGCCTTACTGGAAATGGTGTTAACCGTTATGCACTGGTCGTTGGACTTCTAGATTACTTTGGGTTTTTGTAAATCAGATCAATCACAGATTCACGTTCTCATTCATACTTTCAGACCCTGTAGAGTTTAGAGAATAATCTTGCCAGAGAAAAATTCCTACCCCAGCCCAGAATCGAACCCGGGACCCCTCGCAAAGCAGGTAAGTGCTATACCGACTGAGCTTCGGGGTCAGTCTTGAGGCAATTTTAAAGACGTGATCACTGACTTAAAGTAGTGAAATAAATATTTAAACTTACCATTATGATTAGTAGCTTCCTTAGTAGCCAGTTCAACCAGTTTCCTACTTCTTGAGCTCATCGTGTAGCACCTCACTTCACAATATAGACAATAATAATGAGCTACCAATCCATTAAAATGTGAGGAAAATGTCGCCAGTATCAATGTTACATTACCGGATCTGTAGACGGTCACTGTTGGGTTTTAGGTGGCAATGCCTTACTAAAATAATATATACACTTGCAATAATTCCCTTTCCTCGTCTGTATTACGGATAAATCACAGTTAGTTGTTACTCAATGTTCGTATTACCTGGGTGTTCGCATTACTGCGGTACCAAGATGGGTGAGTCATTTAAATGTGTAGTGCACAGCAAATTAAGTCAATTCTATAACTAACCTACCCAATTTTGCGCTGCTAGTTCGATGGTGTAAAGTAAGTTAAGTCAAAAGTCAGAGACTTAACAGCCTTTTCATACCCACATCTTAGGACTGCTTGACATACTCCTATTGCACATTCATTCTACTCGGCCATTATAAGTGCTGTTGCTTAACAAATTAGACACATATGATGGAGCAGATAATATAATATCAAAGACTGTGGAGAACTTGGATACTTTTTGACATAACTGCTTTTGCACACCCAGTCGAGAATTCCATATCAAATGTGCTAAAGCATCATGTTTCACGGTTACTAGGAACTTCCCTTATTCTTAAGAGCGGTGACGTTTTTTACAGTTATATTCATTAGGTTCTTCCCCTATAAAAGAATAATGTGAACAAGTTTCCTGCTTATTACACTAGGAGTGAACATAATCTCCACCATGAACGGACATGTCTAATAAACTATCGCATATACAAAACACAGAAGAATAAATACTTTAAGGGGCAATTAAAGTAATATCAAGTAATTCTGTGTAATCCTTGGACAAAGTTCTGAACCCCAGCGTGGACTCTAATGCAGTTTAAATGTGATACTATTCAATATTCACGAGAGAGCAATATGGTAACCACTTTGAAATTTGATAAGCAGTTTCTCTGTACTATTCGTTTATAAACTTTGACTGCACCAGGTAGACAACAAAAGGTTTTTATTGATTAGTTAATTTACTAATCATGCCTGGTTAACAATTAGCATATTATGATAAGCAGTATTAATCCAATCAGTCAAATTTTGTTTGAATGAATTTTGCAGTGTATTAGATTCCTTTACTACAGAGAAATTATTCCTGTGTGGTAAAAATGTGGTAATAAATAGATATTGAATTTCGTGTATTTCAAAATGCATTTACAAATGTTGATGAACTACACCAAAATAATTTCAGATATTCTAGATATATCTGAACAAAGAAATTTGAGATAGGCAATGCATGGTCCGTGGCTAAACATAACGCAGTTATATGGTGTTAGACATATTTGAATCAGATGCGGATAAGTTGATCTTAAAGCAATGCCGGATGAAAAGTTGCATTAAAATATCTTTAAACCTGCTGCGCGAGTATAGAAATGTCCATTTTAGGTGCTTGTTATTAGCGTTATCAAAATTTAATGCCACAAAGGTCTCGGATATCTCGAAGTAATTACTTCACAGTGCGACACAGAACATCGATGAACTGTCTTCTTGTTTTATGCAGTCCACTCTAGAGGCGTTTCTTTAACTCCTCCTTAAGTTCAATGCATAACGCCAAAAGTTCATGTCTCGACGGTCATGGATTTGTTTCCTGTCGTGCAGTTAATTTTTTTTTTCAAATTCCATACGAAGAAGGGCTGCGATACGTAACTATGCTCATGACACGATTCTGATTTCCCAGTGCAATAAAACCAGTATCACTTTCTTGACTCGGCTCATTGAGTTCAGTATGCTGCGGAATATCTGTGAAATATGGAGTATATCGTACACCTTTCCAGAACTTGTAGATATGCACCATTTTTTAATGGAGCAAGAAATAATGGTTTAACTACTGCAGCACTGTAAAGGGAACGGTATCCTGATACGTTCCAACCACTCACTCCACCTTTCAGTGCATTAACAGGCGTTTGTGAGAGTGTGGAACCTTCAAGATAAACGGGGCAATACGGGTGTTACACGAACTTGACGAATAGTGCAATTTGAGGAGAATGTTCTGCAAAGAATTGCAGAGGAGCCATCTACCAGCACACGCAGTACTACACGTGAACTGGGCACTAACCATGTTAGGTTATGGCAAGCCTTACGCGATGCACATCTTCACCCGTTTTACCGTCAAAAGGTGCAAGAACTAAGCCCGGGAGACTTTGGCCATCGGGTACATTTTTATAAGCTGACTTTGCTCTAGCAGTATAAATTCTTTTCGTTGATATTGTTTACCGATGAGGCATTGTTCACCAGGGATGGTCTAGTTTTCAACTCAAGAAACAGCAATGTGTGGAACTATGTCAATCCACGTGCTGCTGGGGAGAACAGTTACCAGCAGACTTTTCGATGAACATGTGTGTCGGAATTATTTCAGACGATGTCATTGCCTCATATCTGCTTCCTCCTCGATTAAATAGTCCTGTTTATCTTTATTTGTTGCAGAATATTGTACCTGTATTTTCAGAGAATTTATTCTGCATATTTGCCGTCGAATGTGGCTACAACATGATGGAACTCTGCCCCATTTCTCCCTGGCTGTGCCAGAGCATTGCAACCAAGTTTTTCTGCTCGATAGATCGGAAGGAAAAGTCTAAGTGTAGCTTGGCCACCACGTTCTCCGAACCTCAATCGAATTGATTTGTTTTTCTGGAGTCACCTAAAGCCTATGGTGTATGAAGTATCAGTTACCTCAGAAGAGGAATTAACAACCGAAAAATATCAGCATGTGACTATATTCGACACACAACAGAAATGTTCGATATAGTAGGACATTCGTTCCTATGCCGCTGTCAACTTGTCTTGAAAACGCGGGTCATCATTTCGAGCAGTTCCTATGAAGCTGACGTAAAAACCTTTATGCTTTTATTGTTCCTTTCACCCTTTAAATCACTTCTCGGTTTGAAATACATAATGTGAATATTTTAAGCGTGATTCAATCTTTTGTTGACACGGGCTGTATTTAATTGTTCTGATATGTTTAAATTAGAATTCATAAAGTGAAACACGAATTTAAAACCTAGGCTAAAATTGCATTAATATGCTATACTAAAAAGAGAGTGGTGAACAAGACTCGAACTCAATGACTATATTTACTCAAAAGATAATGCTATCATCCTTAGCCAGTGGCATAGTGACAGCTTAGAAGCTTATAGCCGTAACTTCGAAACCAGACAGGACATAGTCTCCTATCCCAAATTACTTATTTAAGATAAGTCTAAATTTTTTGAAAATGTTTAGTGTAGTTCATTAACATCCTGTATATGTGTGTGTATGTGTGTAAAGACAATTCATAATTATTTATCCTGGAAACTATTTCCATTCCCAATAAATTCCTCATTCCCTGTGCTATAAAATAGCATATAAGTCCAAAAATGTTTACAAATATTACCAGTTTAATGCAAATATAAATTAAGGAAAAAACTAAAGGAAAGGAAAAGTAAGAAATGCAGGTGGAAAAATATGGGTAAGAAGAGTACTGAAATATCTACAGGTACTAGTATGAATTTTCAAACTCCATCATCAGATAACATCATGGATGTACTATCCACACGTGTTGAATTTACGATTTTTGCCACTGTTGGCCTTTTTAGCTTCCGATGACTTACCTAATTTCTTCCGCAGATTTGAGAGTCTGTTTAGTTGGTAAATAGTCTATAGTTAAAGCAATTCTAGATACCTAGAATGTACTGTCAGAGGAAGGAGAATATCTCGCAATTTCTAATGCCATTCTGCATATTCCAGTATACCACGTGCTTTCCTTGTCTTCTGGGTCCAGAGCTAGAAAATTCCAATATCTGCGAAAAATTTTCTACGAAGATTTATTAGTATAATAAGTTGCCTTTAGGCCAAATTTTGCAAACAAAGCACCTTATCTTTGCCTTAAAGGCAAATGTACACCACACTAAGTTGGTCTCTCTGAGAGAATAAGGAGGAGTAACATGCTCTCTACCTTATTATCTATGGCGTTTATATTGGCAAATGCTCTTATTTGCCTTCACTGACTTTTGAACAGCTTTGGTTTTCTTCGTTTAGCGTGCAGTTTGCTCTTTAAGTTGGTTGCTCCGAAACCAATACCTATTGACCATGCATATAATGCTGCATATCACGCTTTTATGCTGCACTACATACACCACCACAACTATATCGGATTTGCATTAACGGCCGTTGTGGCTCGCTGAAATTACCTTTCAAACTACCTTCCTCTCGTAGGTGTATTATAATCCATATATACTTCACACCGTTAAGTGCCCGCTAATTGGGGAGTTTTCCCACTTAACTAAACCACGGTGATTTCAACGAAGCAGAAGTTAAATTGATATATGCGCTGTAAGGACCAACATAGAATATGCCATGTTTTCATGGCCGTATCCTAAAATAAAATATTGTGCAATTTTCTTTGGTGTACGAAGTAGTTTACACATTCTAGGTTTCCCTAAAACTAAATTGGACATTTTAACACTGAAGCAGATTGTGTTCAAAATGCTGTATATAGTTTAAGAGAAACATTTGCACAACGGTTCACTAACCCATGATTTTACTTCCTCTTTTTCATTTTAAAACCAATTAATCGTTTGCTATTAGGTATAGTGCTTATCTCCTTTCCCCTTTATTACCCAGAATATTGTTTTAAACAGAATATTGAGTTTAAGATATCACATTACATTACCGGACAGGTATTTCAGTGATAACATAGTAGTGAATAGGTTCCTGACGCAAACTCCTTTCCTGACTGAAAGGACGACACGCTTTATTCCCCCTCCCCATCTGCGTCTATCCTCTGTCTTCCTACCTCAGTACTTATGTCCCTTGCTTTTCATTAATTCTTTCATTCTTGATTATATATCTCACTTTCTTTGAAGTTACAAAGCACATATTAAAAGGAAGGTCCTCAGTGGTGTAAGCGATAGAGGTCGAGGAACAACTTTAT
Source organism: Deroplatys truncata (assembly GCA_030765065.1). Taxonomy (NCBI): domain Eukaryota; kingdom Metazoa; phylum Arthropoda; class Insecta; order Mantodea; family Mantidae; genus Deroplatys; species Deroplatys truncata. Next base: position 520,435,479 of record CM060990.1, on the reverse strand, counting down.
TTTCGAATATTGCCCCTCGCTGGCAGGAAATAATTTATATGCTTTAATTGTTATAAATTCAAACGAATTAAGTATTCTGTTCACTGATTCCAAATAAAAAAAATATTTGAGAGTGATGATAAAAAAACGCCGTTCTATAAATTGCATTGAGAGGAAACGTGGATAGAATAAGTATGAAAACGATTTATATATTAACACAGAATTTGAAAGACAAACTGACTACTCCACTGAGACAGTACGTTCTCCGTAGCTAGAATTATAAAATTGTAGCCATAATAATCTTCAAGTAAATATTAGTAACAGTAGGCATAATATTATTAAATAATACTGGGAACTGAGGATTACTTGTAAAGATGAACAGGGGTTGAGGAGACAATGCAAGCAGCAGGCTGAAAATGGGGTAGGTTTTTCCCCATTGTAGCCGAGTAAGAGCAGAAAATGCTTTAGTTAATGTACTGTTAGGCCACCTGTAAAACAGGTACGTAGAAACGAAGGCCAGTGCTCTGATAGCTGCAGGCAAGGAGTTCATGTGGAAACTTAAAGTAGACAACCAATAGGAAAAAAGGTAGAAATTACGTGACTGGGGGATAGAAAAATTCTAAATAAAGAAACAGAGTTTTGAAAATGACTTGTTCTTGGTATTTCACTGGAAGTCGTTCTAAAAACAACGGGCAGGAAAGCGAAACAGTCGTGTTAACCACAAATTCTGTATCCAAGATCCATGCGAGAACCTGAGCCAGCATCGAACCGGAACCGCTCCTAAAAATCCTGGCCCAAAATTGGCACACATCACCTCCTATGCCGCATAGCCACACAGATTGGCGCCCAACTTAGGCTTGAATAAAATCGACTGTACGAGACAGCGTGTGAAGCAAATCGACGGTACGAGAAGTGACCGAACGTGCACCGGACACCATCAGGCCTAAATCCAGCCGACTGCACGAGACAATGACAGGAGAGTGTGACCGAATGTGTCCAGGAGACCATCAACACGACCGCAGGAGGCAGGTGTAGCAGCAAAAACAGCAACAAAAGCAGCGAAAAGTAAGTTCACTATTTTCATACAAAGAAATCATCAAATACACTACGTCGAAGGAATAATAATAAGAAAAAAGCTGTGGTTCAGTAATCTATAAAGATATGCTTAAGGGTTTAGTATTTTAAGAAATTGAGAAGTTATAACTAATTGTAGAATACTAAATAAAATGGAGCAATAATCAGAAAGTGACAACCTAAACGAAATGGGTAGGAAATGTGTAGCCAGCAGTCGCGTCAAATTCTGATAGGCTAATAGTTAGCGACCAGGAGGGTCAGGATAACAATATAGCAAACCTTCTCCAAATGTTAACACAATTCCAAGCATTAGATAAAAAACTGGCAACGCAAAGAGCGAAAATACACCAAATGTTAGAAAAGCATAAATAAGTATTAGAGAGGAAGTGAGAAAAGTAGGAGGAAACAATATGTCACAAAATAGGTCAGAAATTGGATAGCCAGAATCACAAGTTAATAAAATTGGTAGAACAACAGAAAGAACTACAAAGCAAGGTAGTGCATTAGGTTACGGCTCAGATACACAAACAGAAAGAGGTTTTAGGTGAAATCAGGTCAGGTCAAAATTACGCCCATGAGGAAGTTTTGGTAAATCGTGCCGAAGTGCAAGAATCGCACGGCGAAATTCATTATATTAAAAACATACTGAAACTGTAAAATATAATAATGTAAATGTGAGTGAACAATTATGTGATTATTTCCGCAACAACTGTGTGTGGAATGAGCAAAAGCAAAGAGAAGTAGAAAATGGCATCAACTCTGAATTGCCTGCTATTAAGAAAACAATGGAAGAGCACAACAAAAATCTCTCACAAGAAATAAATGTATTGGAGGGATCCCTCACACAAATTGTTGGAAGGTAGCACGAAGCTTCTAGAGATTTAGCAGAAATGCAAGAGGTCATAAGTCGTATAGGAATAGAAAGGAACTTAATAATTCAAAGTGCTACACCTGTTATCTCCTCAGAAGTTTCAAACAGTAATAGGACGGCATATCGACTCTCATTGGGATTGATTTCGCCACAAACATGTCAGAGTAACAATAATGGTGAAAGGAATTCAAATAATGATTTTACGCATGGTCAGTCAATAATATCCAAACAATTGTTGAACGAAATAGCAGTTCCACATTTCGATGACTGCATTGACAATACTAAGCGGTATGTCCTTGCTTTAGAATCATATTTTGCATTGAAGAGAATTCCTGAAATATACCGAATAATAATTGTGAAAAGAAGGTTAAAAGAACGATAATTTGGTTGGTTTAGCTTAACCTTAGGAGAAAAACACGACCTACCTGCAGTTCAAGCAAGCTTTGCATGTTGGAGTGTATCCACCCAGTACAATTGCAGGCTACATATTAGTAATGGACAACACAAACTGCATTTAGAGGAAGTAATTGTTGATTATTTTCTGATGCTAGCGCAAAAAATTCAGTTGCTAAAACCACCTATTCCGGAGTATGAATTTATAACGTTGATGGCTTACCATTTACCCAGTGAGATTTAAAATTACGTGATTGTAGCTAAGCCGCCAACAATAGCGATAGTTATGGAATTTTTGATGGCTTTTAAAAGCCAGCCCTACGAACAAAGCAATGTTGGCCTAGCAACCCATAGAACTCAATTCGTAGACGGGGAAGGGGCCAGCCACAGTTTAATGCTCACAGACGGGATGCTTATTAAGTCCGCGAGGCGTATAGAAACAACGCTCGTGGAACAACTAACAGGTCGAATTATAGGAGAAATAGGTGGAAGATGATAACAGGAGGCAATATGTAAACGGACCGCCGAGACGTGATGGACACACCAGCGCGAATACCGGACGTAACTCACCCCGATGGTGAGGCCGTTTAGCTAACCAATCTACGCACGAGGAGGCGAGAGTAAATCCGCCAGAAATAGGCCCAGGACATGTCGAACCAGTGCCCCTGGAAAACTCCAATTAATCCGCACCGTGTCTCCGGGTACGGTCACAAAGTACGTAGATCCAAGCAATGCATTATTCACAGAAAGGGCGAGAGAGGTGAAGAAGTTAATGCCATTGGATTAGGCAATGAGGTTAGCGCGCCAGTGCAATTAGACAGGTCGAGCAGTACAAATATGATAGAAAAATGTGAGATAGTGGGGGCATCGAAAAAAACGTACTAATATACAAATAACAAGATTATGCGACCATAGAAAGCGGCGCCTTAGTTTCTGTAATAAGTTCAACAGTATTTAACCATTTAGTAGCAAGGGGATTAAAGCTGTAGACGCTACATGTAAAGAACGTATGTTGCGTGTTAGCGATCGGTCTCTCGAATAAACAGCGTGTAAAACAACAGGTTATATTGACGCTAAAGATAGGAAGCATTGATCTAGATTGTATTTTTCTTATTATATCACATCTAGTGGTCAAAATATTGTTGGGTAATGATTTCTTAACTGCAATAAAAGCATAGATAAATTACCAACGTGAGCGATTAGTTATAAAAACAGCTGGTCGTGAAATCATTGAACCTTTCGTTCAAGTAGATGCAAGCATAGAGCATAAACAAACACAAGGGGAAAGGGGATTTCAGGAAGAACCAGCATTCTTTGTCGAATAATTACCAATAAATGGACATGATGAAATTGTGGAGGTTTATTTGAAAGTATGATCTGTTACAAAAGCATGTGGATTATTATCGTGACGACACAATTGATAACGAAATTGCGGAAGAATGGGCAGAATAAGACCATTATGTATTAAAGTCTGACAGTGCAAGAAGAGTCGAAACCATTAGCATACGTAAACAGGAAATCCGTGAAGGTAAAACGGGGCTAATGAGTCTGAGATCCTTCGAAAGATAAACAGTAAAGTGAATTGTGCGCATAGTTTTAACAATGAGCAGAAGGAGATGTTAACGTTGTAGTTGATAATGCCCCTGCGCTTTCTGAGGCAACTAGATTTTGTAATTTCTATGAGTATGAGTTCGATATCCGCGAAGAGGTAGCCGGTATACTGCCGGGAATACTCGAAGCAATCACTACAGGGGTGCCGGAAGATGAAGTAACATTTTTAATTAAAGCTTTCCAAAGGATGAAAGCAAAGAGCAGACACGCAATAGTCATACGAGGAATAGCTTCCTCAGATAGGCGAGAAGATTCTTGTGAGAAATAAAGCTCCGTCATCGGCGCTGGATCACCGATATAGCAGGATACAAAATCTGTGGTTAGTTCCAATGTTAATCACAAAACAATTAGGCGAATCGCGTTTTCGAAGTAAAATGCACTCTGACAGACAAAATTATGAGGTGGTATAACATTGCCCTGTTGATAGCTTTTAAGGAATTAAATGAATAGAAGCATTGTTCCGTATTGTAAATGAAGTATGTCACATATAAAGAAATACATAAAAAGAGGTGGTCTAAAGCAGTCGCAGTCACTAATAATTGCAAGAGATATAGAGAGGCTAATAGCATGTTAATCTATTAACAATAAGCATTTCATTGTGGACACGGATAATAATGCAAATGTAAATAAATATGCGCATAAAATGCTTATGGTGTGCATAATTATTGATATAAAGAAGTAAATGTATGTACATGTTAGAATAAGCTAGTGAGTGAGACAGTGAAGTTAATTAGATCGTGGGAAGTGGTAAGTGTTGCGTGTGCAAGTTATAAATAAATAAGTAAATAACTAAAAAAATACAGGTACTGCAGTGATTGTTGAAGAGACATAAAGAATTACTTGAAAACCAACAAGAAACGGATATGGTAATATTAAATAATTTGTATTAATTGTAGAAACGGATATTATTTGTGATCAACTTAGCTGATAAGTTCTTTGTTCGATTTTGTATGTAGCTTTGCAGTATTTAATATGCATTCGTTTGAAGGTATCTGTATCATTGTATTGTGCTTTTGAAAAGTTTTGTGTAATCCCAATAAAGCCGAAAACACACACGTATATGATGTTAAAAAAGGAATAATAAAGGTACATTTTAGGGAGAGACCCGGTTTTAAACGAGGGCAATGATAGAATGCCAACTGACACTAAAGGTGTAGTCATCATTCTACCAATGGGGCATATTGAGACAATACGTTCTGTGTAGGTAGACATACAAAATAATGGTTATAATAATCTGAAAGGAAATGTTAGTAACACTAGGAACTATATTATTAAATAAAATTGGGAAATAAATATTACTTGTAAAGATGAATATGGGTTGAAGAGACAGTGCAAGCAGCAGGCAGAAAATTGGGTACGTTTTTCCCCATTTAGCCGAGTAAGGGTAAAAGATGCTTTTGTTCATGTACCGTTAGGTCGCCTGAAAAACAGGACTTAGATACGAAGGGCAGTGTTCTGATAGCCACAGGCAAACGAGTTCATGTAGAAACTTAAAGTAGACAACAAATAGGAAATAATATAGAAATCACGTGATAGGGGAATGGAAAAATTCGAAGTAAAGAAACAGAGTTTTGAAAATTACTTATTCTTGGTATTCTATTGGAAGTCGTTCTAACAAAATATGAGTGCAGTTCCAAGAAAAATGATAGAAATGTATTGGCGTGTACGCGCAATATTATGAAGTACAGTAGTAAACGTGGAGCTCAAAGAAATACGTGTGTGTGTGATGACCTATCAGGAGTCGGATTTTAAAAATGTGACGGGAAATAAACGGGCAGGAAAGCGAACCAGTCATCTTAACCACCAACCCTATATACAAGATGCATGTGAGAACCTAAGCTAGCATCGAGCCCGAAACCATTTCTAAAAATCCCGTGTGCCAAATTGGCGCATATCAACTCCTATGCCACATACCATCATACCACCGATTACCAGTTAATTTTAGAAATCTGTGCTTGAAACCTACTAGCAAAAAGGACGTCAAATTCCTTTGTATGCTTATAAATTTGTTGCGATAGTACCTTAAGTTTTACCAAAATCTCTTCTAAGGTAGCAGTGCAAATACCAGCAGCATTACTCTTCTATATCCGAAAATCGCATTACACTGGTGGAAACCTCGTTCAGAAGCCTAAGGAAACTTATTTCATAAAGCTGGAAACAAATTGTAGGTAGGTAAGGAGACTTTTCCTTGGTATTTTTCCTACTACTTTACTATCCAATTTTAGTTCGCTTAGCATTTGTTCCTTTACGCATCAATGCTTTAAAACGTTTGAACAGCTGTCGTAAATGACAGCCATTTTTCTAAAAAACACAGAAGCTCGCTCATGCTTCAATATACAATGTAATCCATCTTAAATGGTACTTTGCTGGACACTTTTATCAGACTCATACCGTAGTATAGGATATGCAACTTCACGTCCAAACCATTTTCTCGAAGTTACTCTTTCAGATGATCGGTACAATGAACATATAAGTGTGCCAGAGCTGCAGAATGACAATATTATTCAACACGACATATTTGCCAGCTCTCCTGTAAAATCTCTTGAAGACATGTGATATGCGTCATTTAGTTGTGCAAGATCATGTAGGTCAATAAGAAAGTCAGTAGGGATGTAATGACAGATGTGGTCCACAAAGGAGCCGCCTAATTAGTATGATTGACCGTGTAATTAAATTACAGATATAATGACATGTGCTTTGACACTCCACCCAGCTTGCTGCTAACGGAAGTGTCATGTAGCTGTCAAATTTGATTGACAAGGTTAAACAAGGGTTTGATAGCTGTTAACAGGTGATGTACGACCTGTCAATCAATAAGATAATGATCATACATTGTATAATTATCTCACATCTTTGAAATAAAAAGGTTTAAACCGCTAGCAAGGAGCCTATACCGCCTATAGAGCTTGGATTTCCGGTATCACATGTTCCAAATGGGTGATCGCGTGCCATTGGTTGCTTAATTGTGTTTGGCACCTCGACGTATTTGAGGGGCCTTGCCGCCAAAGAGTCGCTATCTCTAAGTGATTGTTACCTGTCAAACACTATTGATAAGGGCTGACAGGAGTTGTATGACATGTTAATTAAATAATGAAGGTAAATGTGTATAATTATCTCGCCTCATTTATATTAAAGGGCTTAAACCGTTAACAAAGGGTATATTGCCCTCTAGCAGGATAGATTCGCGGTAACACATACCCTAAATGCTTGGTCGCGTGCCATTGATAGTTTAATATAATTGTTGCGCGTCAATGACTTCAAGGTAGAAGCTCGTCGCCTAAGACGTAGAGGGCTTGGATTTTCGGTAGCAATGTCCTAAATTGACGGTCGCGTGCCATTGATTGATGAACATAATTAAGAGAATAGTAATTGACTCGCGCACTGATTGTTACCGTATATGTGTTAGAATGTGTACAATTATCAGACCTCATTGGTCTTAAAGGATTGAAGTCGCGTACAAGGAAGTGAGTACTCTCGTCCCGTGTATTTGATTGATTAATATAATTAAGTGAATATTAATTGACTCGCGCACTTGGTTGTTGCTGCATATGTGTGTTATCATGTGTATAATTATTATACCTCATTGGTCTTAAAGGAATTGGGTATCTTCGTCGCGTGCATTGATTAAATTGTATAATAATTGACTCGCGATCTTCTGTCGAGAATATTGCACGCTATAATGGACTGCTGGCTCCAGTCCATCGGTATAACAATATACGTGTTAGAAGGTCTCCGTCGACCATTTGATTCCTGCGTAGAAGTGCAAGAATTATAATCATCCCAAATGAGGCGTAATTAATTAATATGACTTTACATTGACTAACATATTAACTAAGTGATTATTAGTTCAATTCAAATGGAAAATATACCGTTGCCGCGTCTAGTTGATAACGAAATATACAATTTCGGTCTGACTCGCGTGTAGAAGTATCTTATAACTATCCTGAATGATTGGCATTACAATTAAAAAATTACATGAAGAACTCTAGCCTTTGAACAGTTCCTTGTTCATATAATAGTATAAATATAGTACAGAATATCACGTGAATGTAAAACACAAGGATTTTATTTTTCATATAACCACCCGTCTAGTTTTCTTTTGCGGAAATGTTCTAGCTTATAATCATCCTAGATTGATTAGAAATGCATGACCAAAAATGGAGCTAGCATAAATGATTACTTCAAAACGCGTATGACGCTAACACATTTAAAACAGATATTTTTGCCTGGCATACCCTTCCGTCATCGAGGTCCTAATCGCGTCTGAAGGCTGTCTTCGCAAACCTTCGGCATAGGTATTGCAACCTATCCCCACTACCACCACCAACGGGGGAAAGAAGAATCAGAATAAAAGCACGCTCTAGCACACGTGGTGAGCCTGTTAACTCCATTTAACCCATCCCCACCCCTGACTCACTGTCTTTCACGCAGCTATGAGCAGGTTCCTGCTTGGCCGTATGAGGTAAACAAAGCTGGAAGCCTCCCAGGATATGCTTTTAACATTTCCACATTAAAGCCAAATGCATGATCTTGACAATCAAAAAAGTAAAACCGTTCTCTCTCTCTCGTCTCTCTTTCCTTCCTCTACCAGTCTCTTTCATATATTTTCACTTAAAATTAAACACAGGTACGACTTTCAAACGACTGACAATATAGCTAGAAAGTCATATAAATAATTCCAGATGTAAACATACTTCTGTTAACGTAGCGGTGTGCAGCGAATTCATTGAAGCATCAGGATTTGAGCGAAGAACAATTGAACTCTAATAGCTACAGGATACGATGCGAAGTACACGAGAATAAAGGTGTGCACTATGCTACCCTTGGTGAAATTTGGAATCGTGTCAATCCGAACTGCTTAATCCTGATAGTATTATAAGCCTTTGCGAATTCTTGAGACAGAATGTTAAAGCAGGAAAAAATAATTAATATTTATAAGATATACTTTGTTGACCTGCTTACCCCCTCTGTATTCACGATATACAAGCACAAACGCTCGAATACTTATTTTAAGTTCTGTTTACCTGTGCAAGTTATACCCTTCGCGCACACGTGTCAGCCTGGCTTGACAGTGTTGAAAACTGAAAAAGATTTTACTTGTTTGCCCCTCTGTGGGAACACAATGTAGAGTCATACACGAGGTTTGCTTACAACAGCTACAACATTCCCTCGTAGCATTTCCGGGAAAACATATACTTAATAATATACCACCCTTGAGTAAAGTAATGCAGTGAATTGAAAAACCATGTATTTTACGCTTATTACTTGACAACATGTTTACCACTGATGAAATATTCCCTTGAAACACGCATGTCAAGATTTTATTTCTAAGTATTGTTTACGCTGATGTTTTTAAAATACACAACAGCCTTCTTACGCACTGGCTAGACTCGGAAAACAATAAAATGAAATATGGCCTTGTTTAAACCTGAAGGGATAATCCTTTGAAAATATTATTGACAACAAACTGGCTATCTCGAGCAGGACATAACGTGCTTCTTGTTATTCTTATAATAAAGTATTCTTCGAAAATGCAGAGACCATGGCATTTCACGCATGACTTGACTGGATAACATTTAAAGGAGATGTATGTTTCTCTAGAATATTCGAGTTCAAATATGTATATAGAAGTTTAGATACGCTACGAAGTTCCGAAATTCTTAGAGAAATATGGTTTACAACAAGCCGTTCTTCACAAAAGGAATTTCATATATGGAAAAATCCTGTATTTTCCAGCTTTAATGAACATTACTGGAAATATATATATACAACTAAGGAAGCGACAGGATTACCACTCCTCGAAAAACGCATAACCAAATCCCAAGCCCTTTCTACTATTCCATTTCATGGATTTCTAATACAGCAGCAAATATAGAATTGAGTAAAAAAATTGTTTACCCACTAATACATCATAGAGGATAGAGAAAGCCATGTGAATGTATCGCATCAGAAACATGCAAACAGCATGAGTGCAGATCGAACACTCCGGATAACACAAAAGTATAAACGCATAGGCAGAAAGGGTGCTGGTTTATGCTCTGATGATGATTATTGTTTCAGGTTCGGCATTATAAGTAATATAAATAATTTCACCCTTTAAACAATCTCTCTCTCTCTTATACACACACACACACACTCGATCACAACTTTAAATCTCCCCTTCTCTCTGTACAGATCGTATATTGTAATGGTTTGACACCGATAATAAACCTATGTTTATGGGATGTTAATAACGACGTCTTGTTATGTTTTGTTACGTTTGGTAACATTTGTTACGTCTAGTTATGTTTTGGGGTTACGTTTTGTTGTTACGCCTTGTTACTTTTGGTTACGTTTTTTAAGTTTTGTGTTACGTCTTGTTACGTTCTGTTACGTTATCGGTTACGTTCGCCGCGAGGTTAGGCTACATTAGGAAAGACTATGTTAGCTTAGTCTGTACTATTAGAATTCAATTGTCCTTCGATCGAATCCCTAATCTTCAATGACTTACTTAATTTCCTCTGAATCCTAGTTTAAAAGACGTAGCATTCGCGTATTCATTTAATTTTGCTTACAGTTTTACGTATGAGCTATTGTGGAAAGAAATTGTTACAACTTATGAGAAACTCAATTTTTCATGCATTACGCTCGAAAGAATACCTGTCGTTAAATGTTGTGCATGTGATCGGATTTTAAAGATTTGTTCTTTGTCAAAAGGAAGATGTTATACTGAGTCGGCTCTCTGTCCCACACTTGAATATCCTGTGGGTGAGAAATCAGAATTCAGTGGAAATCGGGAATTTACTAATTTTATGTATCCATATGGTGATAATTCAGTGTTATCTACGCTTGAAATTACGAACAGGCTGGCGAATATGCTGAGACTACTCATAGCATCGAGAGAGGCTGGTATCAGCAATCATACGTGGAGATTTAAGAAATTCTAAGTAAGCTGAAAGTATCTAAAGTTATAGCGTGACAATCACACGAAAATACTATTAATGAATTTCGATGATAGTTAACAAGAACTTTGAAATGAATCGTGATTATCAAGAACTTTTATAATAAAATGGCTTATGTTAACTGTACGTGACAGTGTTTATCTGCAAGTCTGTTTGCCTGTGTGCAGATGATTATTTAATTAGGGGTTTAGAAAGTCTAGACTATCATCAATGTGTTTGCAAAATACTGTGATTTTGTGAAGCATTGCAATAAAACAATTTTTGTAAAACAAAATTCGTTTATATTATTTAAGCACTCTTTTTATTAACCTTAGTATACAATTCATATCATACCATCAAATATTAGATGCTTCTGACATCTAGATTTCATTTATTCAAGTGTCTTTCAAAATAGGGCGATAGCAATTTTAGATTTCATGCAGCATCAATGTTTTAAGATATTACGTAATCATTTCAGCAATTATTTATTAAGTGATTTGAATTGGTGAGAAAATAATTATATAATTATTTATGAAATTAATTTATTTGATAATAAATACAAAAATGATGAGCGAATAAGTTATACTATCGCAATATTCTACACACGCAAACATTTTTCTTGTAAGTTTCATGCTATTGCGGTTCTTCGATGAATAAGATCAGTGGGCGTTGTTGAGAACATTCCTGTTACATCTCTCTTTATGCTTGTTTTACACTGTCTCGTTCTTCCTCTTCATTTGCCACATTCTTGTAGTCCTGTAACACACGTTAAGATTATTTACAGGTTCTTGTAAGTATATGCTTTTAGGTAAAAAAATCACTGAAAACACTATAAAATTCCTTCTGCATGACTTCGCACGGTCTTCAACCCAGGAGTTTTTTTTACATATAAGTATATAATAGAATATATATCTTTTTTAAATCCGGGATGCATACTTTAGGCGAATGTTATCCTAGTGAGCCGAGTATTTATAAGCTCAAAGGCTGTATTTTTATACGAAACATTGAAAGGTTGGCTGAATTATTTCTACAAACCTTAACAGGGAGAAAAAGCAATATACATGTCTTAAACTTTTCAGCTGGTATTAATCCATGATATATAATTTGAAACCTGCTGGGCATTTCCTCTAACTCTTCGCTTGTTAGGGCTGAATAGCTCGCTGGAAGAAAAACCTCTTTTTCGCCTAAGATTGCCATTACGCTCGCACCATATCTCGTATCTACGTTTCTTATGGTTTTTATATTACAAGCTTGCTCTAGCTGAAGATCTTGTAGTACTTGAACGGTCGGGAAAATACTATTCTCAGCCAGCGTGCTAAGTTGGTTTGTTAAAGTCCCTGCATTACGAACAGAAAACCAATTTTTATTAGTGTCTGAATTTCATAAAAGTAGTAATTTATTTGAAAGTCTCGAGATTATTACTATTATTAACACTTCCGTATAATATAATAAAGGTAACAAATATAATAATAATATGTGCAAATAAAAATGAAGCTCTTCTTCACTAATAAACTCCATTAAGCAAACTATTTTTCAATGTAAACGTTTTAGTATAATGCAAACATTTACATCATTAGAACGAATGCTTTTTAAGTATTATATTATAGCATCATTGTAACGTAAAAAGGTAAAGTATATATTTTTTATTTTAAGACGACACGGAATATATGTCTCATACTCTAGCCATTATCAGTATGGCATTCACATTATATTAGAAAAGGTAAACACCGCAGCTATTTTCGCTTAAATGTATACACAGTGGGTTCTTATTATTAACTGAAATTCCCAATCGTTACATCTTTTAGACAAAAAAGCATGTTTTCCAAAGCAGATGTTCTTAAGAATATCAAGCATATAATAGCTGCGCTTTTAACCGCATTTTCCTAGATGTGCTATACAAGATAGAGAGAGAGAGAGAGTGTGTGAGGGATTCTTAAATGCATATAATATACATGTTAAGATGAGCTAATACTCGCGAAAAGCTTGTATATTTTGAATATATTTATAAAACATTTTCCAATGCACGAGAGACAATACATTTTAAAAGATAGGATGGCTGTCTTTAAAAACCAGAAATTTTCGCTGAAATGAAGTATTGTCTTACGCCAAAGGAGAAGAATGTAGCCACAAAGCACAGCAATTCCAAAACACACACAGTTGGGTTTCTTGTGAGAATGAATTTTTTAATGAAGTACAGCCTTTATATCGTCCTGCGTGTATAAAAAATAATGTACCTGAATACCTAGAATCCAGATTAGTAGCCGCGCATGCGTAGTGATATAGAGATTATTCAATCTGATTGGTTAGCCTGTTTTACATACTTATGTTGATTGGTTCTTGAAGTGAAAGCTCTTCATTGGCTTACAAGAAATATATTTTCGTTGGGTCTTTGTGGAAGGCCAAATAGCCCAGATGTACAAAGTAGCCGTGTTCAGACTTGTCTGTCAGGTGTAAACACGTCTTTTCAACTAATGTTCATTCGCAGATAAAAGACACGTATCTTCTATTTAGAAGATTTTCCTGTCTGAAGAGGATTTCTATATTCTAATTGTTTCTTCTCAAAAAAATTTATATTACACTAAGTACATGCATAGGATGCTATCGCCCAACCCTGAAACTCCGGTCTCATACATAGGGCTGTATAAATAACGTATTGCATATACTATTTGACTATAATTTTAGGGTAAACAATAATACAAAAGAATGGTTTCTCTTGATATAGTTTTCCTGGAGAAATTTAAGGATTCCATACACCTACTTATATTTCGACAGAAACTGAAACACCATTCGATTTAAAATGAAATAAACATATAAACTTTCTTGTATAGCGGACTCTAATAGAATTATTTTTCTTCTTAGAAAATTGTTATTTTATGCAAGATTTTACATTTTTAAATGGGCTTTAATGCCATTAATCATGTCTTCTTTTGTTGATTTATTTATTTTCTTATCGATGATGGAGAGCACCTCTAGAATAGATTTAACTGGGAAGAAATTAATGCTAATGATTATAAGCGTGTATTAAATTTCGTCGAACAATATGGTGATAGGTTTCATACATATGGATGCCATCGCTCATCCTTGAAACTCCAGTCTCATACATAGCCTGTATAAATAACGTATTCTATGTACATGAGGTTACCGACATTGGTGGGTTCAAGAGAGTGTTCGTTGACGTTACTTTCACTGACCATTTTAGCTTGTCAAAAAGTGCGAATTCGCTCCTTAAATAATAACAACAACAACAATAATAAACCTGATCACTGAATTGAAGAAGGAAATAATACTTAAAAATTGTAAAAGTTAGATTCTTATAAAGACTTATTTAAATAACTCCTTACATATATCCATAACATAAAAAATCCTATTGCGTCGCACACTTAAAAATATCTCTATGATACACCCATATGATTTTCTCTTCATTCTACGGATAAAAAGGAAAAGCGACATTCAGATGTTTAAGGACAGGACTATATACCGACCTTAAAATTCCATACTGTTTCCATGCAATCGCGAGAAACAAGTGAGTGTTGAAGGAGCTTTAAGAGAATACCCAAGAAATGGACATGAGATTATGTTGATTTATTCTCACATTTTATTTCAATATACAATACTCTTATTGTTATTCCCTCCCACTAGTATTTTATTGTTCATTAACATTCCATAAACATCAGTTAATTATCGGTGTCAAACCATTAAAATATACGATCTGTACAGAGAGCCCCTCAGGGGCTCACCTTATGTGAGTACGGGTTTTTGGCGCACCCGGGGGTTCCCGAGCCACTCATCGCCACATTCATCCTCTCACCCCCATCCGGTCGAGGTGGGTTCTTCTCGTGACCGGTGGACCCAAGGTAGGCTCTCGTGCGTTCTTTGCATTCCATTCATACCGCACCTCACCATCGTTTCCTTCTTCTCTTGTCACTTTCCGGCCATTTCGCACCACGACATTCGCATATCTCTCTTTTTCTTCCCCGCCGGCCTACCTTGCGTGCGAAACGCCCACACAGTTTTAGTTTCTTTTATCTTTTTATTTAAATCCTCCGTGGACACAGCCTGACGGATACCCGCGCACCGCGTGCGCAGCTGGGTGAGTGGGTAATGGCGTCATCCCCACCACCCGGGGTCGTCATGTAGGGTTTGTGTTCGTATCCGCTGTTCAACTGCAGTCCCGCGGGGGGGCCATTGCATGAGCTGCTGACTTCTGACGGCGATTGGGTCCCTCTGTCTATGTTCTGGGAGGTGTGACCCTGGGGTGAGTCTGGTATAGATAGGCCACTCACCCAAGCCGGGGTAACGCCCGAGAAGTCAGAGCCCGAGGTCGGAGACGGTTGCAATGGTGGAGGATTTATTTCGCTATGGAGCACCCTTCCTCCATTAATACTAACAAGCGCCGAAAAGTTTATGTAACAGAAGTGACACCACCGACAACTGGTTGTTACTTGGTCATTTCACGAACCGAAGAAGGACAAAGCTTTGAGAAGGTGAACCCTTTCATCATTCAAAAGGGCATTGATGTAATTGCTGGTGCGGTTCAGTCCTGCACTCGTCTACGGAATGGTTCCTTATTAGCCCAAACGAAATCCGATCAGCAAAGTAAGACCTTGTTGCGCGCTACGCTTCTCCACGGCTATCCCATCCGTGTGGAGAAGCACCGCACATTGAACTCCTGTCGAGGCGTTATTACCACCCATAGCCTCGATGGTATATCGGACGAGGACCTGGTAGAATATCTTGCAGACCAGAAGGTGACAGCGGTCCATCGAGTGCAGGCCAAACGCGACGGCGTATTGGTACCCACTCGTACCCTGTTTATTACATTTGATGGCGTCGATCTGCCCACGAGCATTTCCGCAGGGTACGAACGGATTTCTGTGAGGCCTTATATTCCTAGACCTCTGCGTTGTTTTAAATGCCAACGTTTTGGGCATACGCAAGTCTCCTGTAAGAGTGCCGTTAACATCTGTGCAACATGTAGCCAGCCCTCACACGAAGGTACCTGTTCAACAGCCCCCGTCTGCGTTAATTGTAAAGGGTCACATTCTGCTTCGTTTGCCGACTGTCCGCGGTATTTGGACGAGAAGGCGATCCAGGAGATCCGGGTAAAGGAAAAACTCTCCTTCGCTGAAGCCCGGAGGCGTTTCCATGCGCGCCAACCTTCACTCCTGCGATCTGGCACATTTAGTTCTGTTGTTGCCTCGCCAGTACCACGAGTAGATGCCGAAACTCAGACCTGGACCTTGACTGGATTAACCGCCACTACCATCCGGCCGTCTATTAAGGCTACAGTTACCAAGCCGTATAAACCTGGTCCCAAGTCAATGAAGTCGCAAGCCGTTGAAAAGAAGCCCAAGCAGAAACTTCGTAGGGAAGATTTTTTAAAAGACCCTCCGCGTGCGCGCGGTAACAAAGGTTCACCTTCTCCTCCTCGGAGGTCGCTGTCCCAGGATGGTCCTGGGACAAGCCGCGCTCAGCGGCACCCTTCACCCATCGCCACCCAGAACCGATTCACGGCGCTTGAATCGGTTTCTGGCACTGAGCGCGTGGGCCCTCCCTCCGAGGAAGCTATGGAGTCTGACCAACTCCATACAAAAAGCCCGAGCCCAAACGTTAAACAAAAGGTAATTTTAAGCCGCCCTTCTAAATAGACAGTTTATCCCCTTGTTCTCCATGGCTATCCTGACCTGGAATGTACGTGGTGTACGATCGCATAGGGCGGAACTGCAACTTTTATTGCGTTCCCATTCACCTATGGTCGTATGTTTGCAGGAGACTAAGCTTCGCCCTCACGATCCTTTTGATCTCCGAGGATATACTCCGGTTCGCTACGACCTTGAACCGGAGGAGGGTACTCCTGCTCATGGAGGTGTCATGTTCTTAGTGCGTAACGACGTTCATTTTACACCTGTCACACTTACATCCGACTTGCAAGCTGTTGCCGTTCGCCTTCACTTACCCGGCTTTTTGTTTTCTGTTTGCTCTGTATATTCACCTCCATCGTCTCCCCTCGCTCCCGCGGACATTCGAGCTCTCCTGTCCGCTCTCCCAACACCATTTCTTCTGTTGGGAGATTTTAATGCCCATCACCCACTATGGGGTTCGCCAAGGGGTTGTGCGAGGGGAACTCTTCTTTCCGACATTTTTTATCAGTTCAATCTTTCCATCCTCAATACAGGTGCACCTACTTTTATTTCTGATTCTTCCGGTACATTCTCTCACCTGGACCTTGCCATATACTCAATCCAGCTTGCACGTCGTCTTCAGTGGAACGTCGTCGCTGACACCTACTCCAGCGACCATTTCCCCTGCATCGTTTCTCTTCTGTCGCACCACGTACAGCATTCCAGAGTAGCTACCTGGATATTCGCAAAAGCCGACTGGAGCTTGTATTCCAGCATCGTGCATTTTGACGACCAGCCCTTCTCCGACATTAATCAACTAGTGCAGCACCTTACGTCTATTATTTTCTCAGCCGCCGAACGTGCAATACCCCGTTCATCCTCCCAACCTCGGCGGCCACCTGTTCCGTGGTGGAACGAGGATTGTCGGGACGCCGTTCGTGCCCGTAGGACTGCACTTAGGGTGTTTCGGCGCCACCCTACACTTGATAATTTGGTGACTTTTAAACAATCGCGCGCCAGGGCTCGTCGCATTATTCAGGATAGCAAGAAGGCATCTTGGGCTCGTTTTGTCGAGTCTTTTAATCGTTTTACGCCTTCATCCGTTGTTTGGGATAAACTTCGTCGCTTCTCAGGTAAAGTGTCACATTGTACTGTTTCTGGCCTTCAGGTTTCTAATGCCACCATAGTGGATCCGGCTGCCATCGCTAACACTCTGGGTTCTGCCTTTGAGGCGGTTTCCAGTTCAGACCATTATTCCGTCGGCTTTCGCTCTATTAAGGACCGGCAGGATTCCGCATCAGATACTTTTCGGTCTGCTAATGATGAATGCTATAACGAACTATTCACAATGAGGGAGCTGGAGCACGCTCTTCATTGCTCTCGGCACTCCGCTCCCGGGCCGGACGGCATTCATGTCCTGATGTTAAAGAACCTTTCAGCCGACAGTAAACTCTTTCTCTTACAGGTCTATAACCGTATTTGGCAAAACGGCATTTTTCCTTCCGTTTGGCGCGAAGCCACCATTGTCCCTATACTTAAGCCTGGAAAGGATCGCCAAGTACCTTCCAGCTACCGCCCTATCTCCCTCACCAGTTGCATTTGCAAGGTGATGGAGCGCATGATCAACGGGCGGTTGACATGGTGGCTTGAGTCTCAGAAACTTCTAGCGAACGCTCAGTGCGGGTTTCGTCGCTATCGCTCTACCGTCGACCATCTGGTGTCCTTGTCGACGCATATTATGAATGGATTTCTGAGAAAGTGTCAAACCGTGGCTGTATTTTTTGACCTGGAGAAAGCTTATGACACTTGTTGGAGGGGCGGCATTTTACGTACACTTCACGATTGGAATATCCGCGGTCGTCTTCCCATATTTCTTCGGGAGTTTATGACGGACCGCGTCTTTCGTGTACGTGTGGGCTCGGTTTTATCTCGTCGTTTTATTCAAGAGAACGGAGTACCGCAGGGCTCTGTACTCAGTGTCACACTTTTTGCGATTGCTATCAACCCCATTGTTGATTGTATTCCACCTGGCATTTCATCGTCCCTTTTTGTTGACGATTTCGCTATTTATTGTAGTTCACGGCGGACCTGTCTACTCGAACGCCGTCTCCAGAGCTGTATCGACCGTCTCTACGCCTGGAGTAACGCCAACGGCTTTAATTTCTCCGCCGAGAAATCCGTCTGCATCAACTTTTGGCGCCGGAAGTATTTCCCTCCGCCCTCTCTCCATCTTGGGCCAGGGATACTTCCGTTTGCAGACGAGGCGAAATTTTTGGGGTTGATTTTTGACAGGAAGTTGTGTTGGACCTCGCACGTTTCCTTTTTAAAAGCAAAGTGTGACCGTTCTCTTAATATTTTACGTGTTTTAAGTGGCACATCCTGGGGAGCTGATCGGACCGTCCTTCTTCGCCTTTATCGCTCTTTGGTCCGATCCAAGCTTGATTACGGGTGTATTGTTTATTCGTCGGCACGTCCATCTGTGTTACGTCGATTGAATGCCATTCACCATCGTGGCATAAGAGTCGCTACAGGGGCCTTTCCAACCAGCCCTGTTTTTAGCCTGTATGCTGAAGCTGCAGAGCCTCCGCTGTCCTTCAGGCGTGAGATGCTCTTGTGCAGCTATGCTTGTCGACTGTCAAGCTTGCCTGACCACCCGTCCTTCGAGTTATTTTTCGAGGAGTCACTTGATCGTCACTATTTTATTAGCTCCTCTGCTTTGCTCCCACCAGGGGTTCGCTTTCGACAGCTCCTTCGGCATTTAGACGTTCCGCCAGCGCCGGCCCTTCCACGGGGGGAAACGCGTTTTCCTCCATGGTCTCGCGCTGAGGCCCACTGTCACCTTGGGCTAACGTCGATGCCGAAGACTGAGACCCCTGCTTCAGTCTTTAGATCGGCTTTTTTAGAAGTACGGGCTCAATTCGGAGACTTCCATTTTATCTTTACCGATGGATCTAAGACTGAAGCTGGAGTTGGATGTGCCTTTGTTTCTGATCACTGTAGTTTTAAGTTTCGTTTACCTGGACAATGTTCAATTTTTACCGCCGAACTTTTTAGCATTTATCAATCTATTTTATACATTCAGCGGCACGCCTTACAGCACTGTTTTATTTGTACGGACTCTCTGAGTGCCCTTCAGGTTATTACTGCGCTGTACCATTACCACCCGCTTGTACAGCGCATACATGACCTGCTCCACTCGCTTGGTGTCACTGGCATCAGCGTGTCCTTCATGTGGATTCCAGGTCATGTGGGCATCTCAGGTAATGAGTCTGCCGACGCCGCTGCGAAATCGGCGATTTTATTACCCAGATTTTTTACCTCTGTTGTTCCCTCGTCAGATTCGTGTGTTATTTTACGTCGCCGCATCCTCTCGCGCTGGCGCGATGAGTGGACGGCCCTCCGGGGGAACAAGTTGCGGGAGGTTAAGCCTCTCCCGTTAATCTGGGGTACCTCTTCTCGTTCTTTACGTCGGGAAGAGGTACTTTTAGCCCGTTTACGAATTGGACATTGTCGTTTTAGTCATAGTTACCTGCTCAGTGGTGATCCCGCTCCGCTGTGTCAGCAGTGTGACGTGCCCTTAACGGTGCGTCACATTTTAACTGAGTGTCAAGTTTTAGCTCCACTGCGCGTTCGCCTGGGTCTGCCTGTTGGCATAGCCAACGTTTTGGCAGACGACGCGCATGCTGTAGAATGTCTTTTACGTTTTATAAGTGACATTGATTTTAATCGTCGCATTTGATGCGCTGAGCGTCTTTTAGCTTTGTTATTTTATTCTGTATGTTTTTATAGGGACTTACTCCCCAGTGACATATGGCGCTCATGTCCCGCATTCTACAGTTCTTGACACGTTTTAATCTTTTATTGGGTTTGCTTTTAGTGTGTTGGTTTTTGAGATATATTTATTGTTATTATTGTTGTTATTGTTATTCTTGTTGTTATTTTTATTCTTGTTGTTATTGTTATTGTTATTGTTATGCTATTGTGAGTTTTAACTTTTTGGACAGCGCGGGTTTGTGTCCCGTTTTTTAATTATGCGGTTTTTTTATCTTTTATATTTTGACCTTATATTTTACACATTGTAAGGGCGCTGATGACCCTAGCAGTTTAGCGCCCTTAAACCGCATATCATCATCATCATCATCATGTACAGAGAGATGGGGAGGGTTAAAGCAGTGAGCGAGTGCGTGTGTGTATAAAAGAGAGAGAGAGAGAGAGAGAGAGAGAGAGGGAGATTTTAAAAGAGTGAAATTATTTATATATAACTTATGATATTGCACCTGAAATAATAATAAACATCACAGCACAAAGCAGCACCCCTTCTACCTATACGTTTATTCTTTGGCGTTATCTGCGTTTTCGATCAGCATTCTTGCTGTTCACATGTTTCTGATGCCATACATTCCATTACTTTCTCTATCCTGTATGATGTATCAGTGTGCACTCAATTCTCCTTTTTTTCTCATGTATTGGAAATCCATGAGATGGAATAGTGAATTGTAGAAAGGGCTCGGGATATGGTTAGGCATCTTTCAAAGGAATGGTAATCCTGCCTTTTCCTTGTAATTGTATACATATTTTCAACTAACATTCATTAAATCGTAAAATCACAAGATTTTTCTCTCTATGAAGCTGGTTTTCTAAAGGATGGCTTATTGTAAAGAATATTTCTCTAAGAGTTTCGGAGCCTCGTAGGGTGTCTAAACTTGCATATACATATTTGAACTCGAATATTCTAGAGAAACAAACATCTCCTTTCAAATGTCTTCCAGCCAGGTCATGCATGAGATGACATGCTTTGCATTTTTTGTAAAAATAATTTATTGATAGCATAACAAGAAACACGTTATATTATGCTCAAGATGGCTGGTTTGTTGTCAAAACTATTTTCAAAGAGTTATCCCGTCAGGTTTAAACGAAGCCATGTTTAATTTTATTGTTCTCCCAGTCGAGTCCGTGCGTAGAGTGGTTGTTGTGTATTTTAAAAATATTAGCGTAAACCATTTTTAAAAATAAAGTTCTGACGTGCGTGTTTCGAGGGAATGTTAGATCAGTAGTAAACATATTGTCAAGTAATAAGTGTAAAATACATGGCTTTTCAATTTATGATATTACTATTTCCAAGGGCGGTTTATTGTTATGTATATGTTTTCTCAGAAATGAAACAACGGATTGTTGTGGATGTTATGAACAAACCTAGTTTATGATTGAATATTGTATACCCACTGAGGGGTAAACAAGCAAAATCTTCTTATATTTTCAACACAGTCTAGACAGGCTCAGCCATTTGTGCGCGAAGGGTCTAATTTTTACTGGTAAACAGAATTTAAAAGCATGTTTCGGGTATGTGATCTTGTACATCGTGAATACAGGGAAGTTAAATCATTAAACATAGAATAGATTTTAAACATGAATAGTTTTTCCTGCTTCATCACTTCATCTAAAGAATTCGCACAAGCTCAAAATACTATAGGGAAATGACACGATTTCAAATTTCACCACGGGTAGCATAGTCCGCATCTTTATTCTCGTGTACTTCGAATCGGCGCTGAAGCCATCAGAGTTCAATTGTCCTTCGTTTAAATCCCGATGCTTCAGTGAACTCGTTGAACACTCCTACGTTAATAGAATTATGTTTAAAGGCTGGAATGAGTTATATGAATTTCTAGCTGTAATGCCAGTCTTTTGAACGTCGTACCCGTGTTTCATTTTAAGGGAAGCTATATAAAAATGTGACTGGCAGGGAAAAAGAAAGAAAGAGGGGCAGAGAAAGATCAGTTTTATTTTTTGGAGGGTCGAGGAACATGTATTTGGATTTAAGGCGGAAATGTTAGAAGCATGTATTGGGGATTTCCAGCTTAGTTTACCTTATACGGAAACCGGTCAAACAAGGACCTGCTCATAGCTGCGTGAAAGACAGAGCTTGTGGATAGGTTTGAGGTTGGGGGAAATGGGGTTAACAGGCTCACCACGTATGCGAGAGCGTACTTGTTATTCTGAATCTGCTTACCCTCAGGTGGTGATGGTGGTGGGGATAGATTGCAATAGCTATGCCGAAGTTTTGCAAAGACAGCCTACAGGCGCGCTTAGGATTTCGATGACGAAGGGGTGAATGTCTTTATGCCAGCCAAAAATACGTATTTTAAATGCGTTACCAGCTTACACGTTTTGAAGTGATCATTTACGCCAGTTCTGTTTTTACTGATGGATTTTTAATCAATCTAGGATATGTAATGCTTTTATAAGCCAGAATCTTTTATCAAAACAGAAATAGAAGAGTGGTTTTATGAAAAAATTCTTTATGTGTTACATTCACGTGATTTTCTTTGGCATTCTTATACTAGTGTATTAGCTGGGGAAATGTTCAAATGCCTAAATTATTCATGTATTTCTTTATTATAATGGTAATCATTCAGGATAATTATAAGATACTTCTACACGCGAATCAGACCAAAATTCTATATTTGGTTATCAACGAGACGCGGCAACGGTATATGTTCCCTTTGAATTGAATTAATAATCACTCAGTTAATATGTTAATCAATATACAGTCATATAAAGCAATTTCGCCTCATTTGGCATAATTATAACACACTTCTGTATACGAATGAGGTAGTCGACGGAGATGTTCTAACATATTTATCGTTATACCGGTTGACGGAGGCCAGCTGTTGATTATAGCGTGCCATATTCAGGCGGCTTCAACTCTTTAAGATCAATGATGTGTAATAATTATACATATGATAAGAC
Organism: Deroplatys truncata; assembly: GCA_030765065.1. Lineage (NCBI taxonomy): Eukaryota > Metazoa > Arthropoda > Insecta > Mantodea > Mantidae > Deroplatys > Deroplatys truncata. The sequence goes on along the minus strand of CM060990.1, from coordinate 520,412,263 downwards.
ACATATACGGCAACAACTATGTGCGCTAGTCAATTAATATTCACTTAATTATATTAATCAAACCAATACACGTGACGAGGGTACCCATTTCTTAGTACGCGTCATCAACACTTTAAGACCAATGAGGTGTGATAATTATACACGTGCTAACACACATATATGGTAAAAGCAGTGTGCGAGTCAATTAATATTCACTTAATTATATTAATCAATCAATACCACGCGACCGTCCATTTAGGACATTGCTACCGGAAATCCAAGCCCTCTAAAACTTAAGTGACGGGTTTCAACCTGGAACTCATTGACGCGCAAATATTATATTAACCTAACAATGGCACGCGACCAGCCGTTTGGGGTACGTGATACCGCGAGTCCAATCGTTAGAGGGCGATATAGCCTTTCTTAACGGTTTAAGACCTTTAATGTGAATTAGGCGAGATAATTATACACGTGTACTCCATTATCTGATTAGCATGTCATACAACACCTGTCAACCCTTATCAATTAAGTTTGACAGGTAACAAGCACTTAGACATAGCGACTCTTTGGCGGCAAGCCCCCTCAAAGACGTCGAGGTGTCAAAACGCAATTAAGCAATCAATGGCACGCGACCACCTATTTAGAATATGTGATACCGGAAATCCAAGCTCTAAAGGCGGAGTAGGCCCCTTCCTAGCGGTTTAAGCCATTTGACGTCGACGATGCGAGATAATTATACACGGTATGATCATTATCTGATTGATTGACATGTCGTACATCACCTGTCAACCCTTATAGAACCCATGTTTACGCTTGTCAATTAAATTTGACAGCTACATTCACTTCCATAAGCGACAAGCGACAATCAGACGGTGTGGGAGGGGGCGTGGATTCCAAAAGATATCATTACATGTATAATCTAATTACACGGTCAATTGAACTAATCAGGCGGTTTTTGTGGCCCATACCTGTCATTATGTTCCTACTAAAGTACTTGACAGCTCTTTTTACAAATGTTCGTATCTTTTATAACATAAGTCTTAGAGGAACATCAACTTTGAACCTACTTGTCTGAGTTCTCGCTCTTTAAACAATCTGTTTTAGCTCTAAATATAGAACGCACATATAACGAGCTGCACTTCACTAACAGAGGAAGCAGGGACTTCATTTTGGTCAAACCCTGCCTGGGACCTTGCATATACAATGACGTAAATCACAAGACTTTGGTCTTTGTGAAAGCCGAATCTAGACAGTTTTTTTGGTCCTGGTTTGCTGCGAAACATCTTAAGAGTTGCCTTCTATTTCTGAATAGGTTTTGTGATAAATCATGTTAGATAAGTTGCAATGGTCACAGATGCTTTAGTTTTAATGCCTATTGACAACTTGCTCCAAACATCTCTACTCTCTTCCATCACATTATCATTATGACTGTATATTTTAATTTCAATAGAAATGAAAATCATCCGCTGTTAATTAATGTTCTATTGTCATCACTAACAGGGCACATTTATTTTTATTTTCGAACCACTAAACGTTACCACAATGGTATTTATTTGCATAAGTGCAAAAAGAAAAATATGTGGAAGTATTTGGTCTTCTATAAGATAAATTTTATTAATTGGTTTCTCACTACTCCTGTATTAAAGTTGTTATCGTATTTAATGAATTAGGATTTTTCAATTTACTTGACTAACAACCTAACAAATCGTTGAACTATATTTTTCACACAAAATTATACTCCGAATATTACATTAAAGCTGTACCATTATTTTAATGCCATCTAACAATACTATTCAACGCGACTGCAAGTGGTAATTGCGTGATATTAAAACCATACAATAGATATTTTCCAAAGGAGGCATTTTTGCAAACAGGGTCTATCATCACGCGAATCAGCAATTTGAATCAGTACTGAAATCAACACTCACCAGACTGCTTCAGTAATGACATCATTCCTCTATTATGCAAGTAAACGATAACAGTAGTCCTTAAATAGTGTGTGTCACACCCAAATGTAATCGAAAACCTTCCAAATATAGTTATGTAAATGCGGTAGAAATGCATTCAGTTGCTTTTACTCAATCAAGTCAGCATACTGATTTTCACATTCTTAATTGGCTACTTTGTCTATTCAAGCATAATGGAAATGGCTTGTGAAGTCCCTCCGGTCTCTTTGAAGCGTATAGTATGTAAGTACAACACATCATGAAGTTGTATATGTGGAATTAACTTGATTGGTTAACTTTACGTCTTAAAAATCGGTGTAGGTATATGCGGAGCTTTGGGTCCAGTTCGGTAACACTAGGTTTGTGGTGCTCACTTCTCCTTATTAGATATATCTCCATTTTAACCCAAGCATAGTACCTAGGCATACACTCTTTATTTCTCCTCAAACACGTTCAGTTTAGTAGAATAGTTATGCTACATATAGAATAAAAGATGCACAGATGCAATACCGTGACTTCCATTGCAATGGGGATTTAGAAACTCGCGGAATATGATGCACGTATTGTGGATACGAGAATGCCTGCGTTGACACACGGAAAGTTTTTATCTAAGGTAATGAATCGCGTTTACAACTAAACCGTGGAAACTGCGCTAGTGTGTGGCAAAACCCTGTGCGGATTTGCAATGCATTTGGAAATTTTACGTTCATCAGACTGGATATAGGAGAGTTTTGGTGTGCTGGGCATTTCTCAGAGAATTATCTAGGCCTTATGCTCGGATTAATCAGCTCTGGAATGCATGCCTTCACTGTCCATTTTAGTTGATCAGGTGAGTCCGTTCGTGATGTTAAGGTTTTGAGGTGCTAATGTAGTGTATCACGGGGAGGAGTTTAAATATAAAAACTGCAAGCAACGATATGTCTGCTAAATCCAGAGCTACTTAGGTGCAAGATCAGTCACCCCCACCTCACTCCAATAGCAAAGCTGCTTTTCGAAGTAAGTCGTTCTGGAGAGATTCTTTCAGGGACAAGTGCTATGATGTTTGAAGTTTACTCATAATGCTTTAGATTGAAAATAGTTGTGCATGTTTGTCTTTTTCTGAATGGAAGAAACAATTTAAAGCAAAATTTTATCAGTAAGGCAATGGCACAATGATCAAATTCATATTCCTTCGCAAAATGTGCTTATTGCGTTCAATACAGAGTGAATCACCTAAAACTTCAACCGCCAATATTTCGGAAATGGAAACTGCTATTGATCTGCAGTTTCCACAGCATTGATTGGTAGTCAGGGTCTCGTACATTTAGCCTATAAACAGATTTTAATAATATTGAGAAAGTGTACTTTTGGAGCAAATATACAAATTTTTAAATGCAACAATGCCTAGTTACATCACCAGAATAAAGTTAGGGTAAATTGGAATGGCAGTGGCGTTTGTTTCAATATTCTAGTGCAAGTGGTTTACGAGAAATATTATTTTGAATCTTTTACACACCAACACTTGTACAACCTGTGGTAGCACAAACTAAAGAAAAACAAAAGGGAATTACAATAATTCTGTGGATTTTTACAAGTAAAGAAAACATAACCCTTCAAAGGTTGTGTTCAAAATGACCACCGGCAGCTTCAATACACGCTTCCAGTCTTCTATGGAAAGACTGCTGCACACGTTCTAGCATTTCACCAGAAATTTCAGAGCAGGCAGCAGTAATACGTCGTTTCATAAAGTCTGGTGTAGTTGGTGCATTCTTGTATACAGTGTCTTTCAGACTTCCCCACAGAAAAAAAGTCTAAAGGGATTAGATGCGGTGAACGGGCCGGCCAAGGTACAGGTCCTCTTCGTCCAATCCAACGATTTGGAAACGATCCGCTAAGACAAGCTGTAGTACTTCGTGCACTATGTGCTGGACAGCCATCATGTTGGTACCACAGGTTCCTCCTTGCCTGCAAAGGAACGTCTTCTAGCATCTGTGGCAGATGGTCTGTCAGGACGCTGTGATACTTGTGCGAGTTCATCGCTCCTTCTATGAACAAAGGGCCTATGAGCTCATGATTCACTATCCCACATCACACGTTTAAACTCCATGTACGCTGACATTCCACCTGACGAAGCCAACGGCGATTGTCAACAGACCAATGGTGCATGTTTATGAGGTTTACCTGGCCATGATTAGTAAATGTTGCCTCATCACTAAACAAGATACATGATGAATCTGGAGTATGATGTCTTAATGCCCATGTACAAAAGTTAACACGATTTTCAAAATCGTTTCCATGCAGCTCTTGGTGGAGAGAGATGTGATATGGATGGAACCTATGTCGACGGAGAATGCGCAGTATACTTGCCTGACTTATTATGCCACTTCCATGTGCGATTGTGCGGGAACTAATTTGCGGATCTACTGCAACGGCAGCCGAAACATTAATTTCTGCCTCCTCTCCTATCACTTGTTTGTTTCTGTGTTACGTTTTCTAGTTGTTACAGTACCACTTCCACGTATTTGGTTGAAGAGGTTGATAAATAATTGCCGAGTTGGTTGACGTCTATTGGAATACGTTTCCGCATACACCGTAAAGGAACGAACTGCATTATTCCTACACTCTCCATACACCATGAGCATGTCGGCTTTTTCTGCATTAGTAAACCCCATCTTCCACTCACGACTTACTGCTTGAACTGTCATAAACTAACTGACCAGGAAATCGCAATGCAATCAATAAACAGAAAACACAATGCAAACAAACATAACAACATCGTACCTAGCAACTAACCAGGTTGAATGTGGCAAACAATTGTCGGGGTGGAAACTCTTCATAATACGATTTCTCGTAGACCACTTGCACTAGAATCCTGCAACAAAGACCATTGACGTTCTAATTTATCCTACCTCTATTCTGTTGGTGTAACTAGGCAATGTTCTATTTAAAAATTGCATTTTTGCTGAAAAAACGAACTTTCTCAGTATTATTAAAATCTGTTTATAGGCAAAATGTACGAGCCGCTGACTACCAATCAATGCTGTGAAAACTGCACATCAATAGCACTTTCCGGTACCGAAATATTTGCGGTGCAAGTTTTAGGCAGTTCACCCCGTATATCAGTTCCAATTTTTGCGTAATCACGTAATATAATAATTCCCTTTCTTTAGAATTCTATTTAGATATGCCAACTTATTACTTCACATCGTTAGTTTAATCATGATATACCCATAACAGAATAACATTTCAGTGACATTTGCAGGCTTCTGAGTGAATATGGTAATGACTGTGAATAAATATCTCAGCAGAAATAAAATACAATTAACTAGGTGGTGAAGAAATTATTTTATTGAGGAATTCCAGTCACTTTCGCTCATGCTCCCAAACACGTAATGTATACTCTGTTAAATAAATCGATGAAAAAGTATGAAATAAGTAAGTATACTTTTCAAAGCAGTTGCGGCTCATAAAAATATTATTGGTACAGTTCACATATTTAGAGTTTAAAGGGTAAAAAGGTAATTTTTTCTCACTATTAGAATCTAAACTTAACATTTCCTCAGTATTTTGAATCACCGTATAAAGCTATATTCCATTAAACAAAGTTCCCGAATAGGGCAAATAGCTGTCTGTATCATGACTTTGTTGCAAGAATTGGTATAGTGCGTGCGAAGAAGCGTGCACAGTTTACAAATTCGGGGTTGTACTATTTATTTTATTATATAGCAATTCCATAGGCTTGATTCTCATATGTTTCTTCTTTTATATTCAGGATGATAGCAAATAAGAACAAACTAGGGTAGAAAACGCTACGTATATTGTGGATGAGATTAAACTTCATTAGGTGTTGCTCGAAATATATTAAGTGGAAAGGTATACATGTGCATATATAGGAGGACTCATCGAAAAGGAACAAAAGACACTTAGGTTTTGGTTTCCAATTATTCATCTAAAATTAAGCTATTTTAAATGTAATACTTGTAAACGCTGCACCATTGAAGCCAGCTGCAGAACGCGCTGCAGGGCCTTGCTATAGGCCATGCATTAAATGGCTGAAAGCTGGCGGTACTACTTCAAATCCGAACAAGGGTATGGTCAGTGTCATATCCCCAACCTTACGCACCCGATGAACCATTAAGCGTATGAGAAGGTATGCAAGTACCGGCAATGTTTACTACTGTTGCACTTTCAAGTAGAAAGTGAATGGTAAACGATGTCATTGTTATGGATATATTTCCGTTCACTTCATCGGTCGAGGAGCACATTCGTCTCATCTCAGTTGGGGTAGAGGAAGGCTTTTAAGTAGGAATTGTTCGCTTTTATTGCTTACGTTGATCAATAAATTAATGACCAATGTAATGCCCAGTATATTGTAATACCAGAAACTGCCAAGTTGATATTTTTGCAATGGAAACAAAGTGGGCTAGCACGCACATAAACTGGAGAGTTTGTCAAATGCTTAAAACGCTCACGCGTTGGGACATTTGCATTTTCCTCTGACCTCGAACGTTTATTGTGAAAAAGGAAGCTAACACGTTTTCCAAAATAAGATCAAACTGGCAATGTTATGTGGGTCATGTGGCAGTAGAAGCCACGGACAAAACTTTACAAGCGTCATACAACCCCTTTCTCTGAGGTACTGAACACTAGGCAATGATAAACAACACCTATAATTAATTGCCCATGCTTCTTAAATAAACCAGTAAAACACCTTAATGCTTTTTTATTTACTTTTTGGTTATACCTTTTCAGATAGTTTCCGCTGGCTATATAATCCATTCTCCTGCTTCAAGGATTTGTGATCTCTGTTTCTGTACCCCTGTCCCTCTAGACGGAATGCATTATATTAAAATAAGAATAGCCATTCAACGATTTAAACGGCTTTGCTATCAAACTATACCTAATAAGCTTGCAATTGCTCTCTTCGCCGGATCATATTTGTTCTAAAACTGAATATTTTTAGCTGCTTTCCGAGTTGTTCAGGCTTCAATAGTTGGCTTGCTTACGCACCGTTCATCAGCAGTTGTCACCTCACTACAACTTGCTAACGCACTCGCTTATCATCGTGACCACATTAGACCCAAGGTCTGGGTGTGTAACATAGGTGAGTAGACTGTACGGCGTTGCCAGGTATACTATGTCACGAATATTATTACCATTGTGCGGAAATTTCAACTGAAAATTGTTGTTAACGATTGTATTTAAAGAAAACTACCAGAGGAACTTTTTATATTTTTAATAAACTATCCATTAGCCTTGGGGGCGTTCCAATAACCAAAGACATCACACCTTAAGGACGTGATGAAATTCTGACAAATATTTTATGACACAGATAGTGCTCAGAGAGAAATGTTACAATTTTTTTCGCATACCATGTAAATTCACTTCTAAGCTATGAACATCTAACCCTTTCACGCCTGACAGAGATAAAAATGGTTTCGAGAATATTTTCGTACACTACAGTATTAAACATTGTGTTTTCTATGTTTTGTTTCATAATTATTCTACATCTGTTGTGAACGTTTCTCGGCGCTGCTTAGCTTTAGTTGTAGTTGTTACTGGGGATTTATATGTAATATAGCTGATATTACACAACTTTAGATGAAATACTGTTTATTGAACTTCCCTCGGTCTATGGATAATGTCTTCTGTTGTTTTACACTTGAATATCGCTGGTGTTGCTTATAGATGGATTACTTTGATGTTCCTGTCTAGATTTCTGTATATTGTATAAATTATTTCACATAACAGATTTTTAATAATTACTGTGATAACCACTCAGTACTCTCACAAAATAATCAAGGAACGTTGCCTTTGCTGTTACAAAATAGTGCATCGGCTAAACCATGTTTTGCTTCACGATTGCTCCCTCCCTTTCCCTCCCTCAAGAGTGAGCATTCCTGCTCTGGAAATATTAAGCCCTAGCATCTTACTTTCATATACAGGATGAACCAGAATTCCAAAAAGCTCTGAGAGGTTTTCAAGGATACCTTCTGAGTATTCTGGTGTAAGGAACACACGGTCTCAGGCAACTGGTTACAGTGTAATTGCATTTCGTTTGGTTCATTGCCAAAATTAATTTTGCAATTAAAATACTGCACAACAGTGAAATTTCGATGGCATGAGCTGTGTCTTGTCTGTAAACAAATTGTTCCATTAACCTGCGGTACCTGCTGCTGACAACAGTAATGTTCCCTTTAACCCGTTTTCCCTAAATTTTGGAAAAAGTACTGCTCGGTTCTGTCTAGGGTTTTGTTTTTCCTTCAGTGTTAGTTATGCGTTAACAGTGATACACAACAGTATGGATAGGTTTACTGATGAAGAGTTGTCCGATATGCACCTCGTGTATTGGTTCACTGAATTTAATGGAAGAGCAGTACAACGACATTATGCTGAGCTGTTCTCACGCAGACGGCAACCGCATCACAGTAATTTTGCACCTGTACATAGGCGCTTACGAGAAACTGGAGCATTCAGTGTTAGAATGGAAGATACTGCCCTTGCGAGGTATGTTAGACACCGGTTTGGAAGAAAATGTGTTACAGGCGATTGGGGACAATCCTGCCTCTAGAAGTCGGTGCGTTGCACGAATTCTGAACACAAGTCAATGAACCGGTTGAGAGTCGTGCCTGAACAATAATTGCACCCGCATCACCTACAGAAGGTGCAGTAGTTGCAGCCAGCGGATTTGCATTTCGGGTGAATTTTGGAAATTGGTTCTTACAGCAATGTGCAGAAACTCAAACTTTTCCTGCTTTTGGTGTTGTTTACAGACGAGGCCAAGTTTACAAGAGAGAACATGTTCAACAGTAGGAATAGCCATGTATGGGATTATGAATATCCACAGGCACTAATGTATCGATCGTATCAAAAGCAGATTGCTCTGAATGTATGGACTGATATTGTCAACAGTTTTATAATTGGACCTCACGTACTTCCTGATACACTGAACGGAGTCGTGTTCAAAGCGTTTCTTTAACATGTCCTCCCACAGTTCATAGAAGATATGCCACTGAGAATTTGTCAGCTTGTGTTGTCTCAATATGACGGGGTGCCGGCACATTTTGCACTCGATGTTAGGAACCATATTGATGTACACTTTGAACGAAAATGGATAGGTCCTGATCCATGGTCAGCGCAACCAAAAGACATGAAACCAATGAACTTCTTTTTTTAGTGGCATGTGAAGAGCCTAGTTTACGAGACTCCGGTAAATACACGCATGGACGTATTGCTAGCGCAGCCGCAGAAGTACTACGCCAAATTCCTGCAAAAATTCAGCGCGTAAAACAGCCGATAGTCCGTCGCTGTACACTCTGCCGTGATTATGGTAGTCGACATTTTGAACAATGCCTACAAGGATTAGTTCTTCATCTGTATATACTGCACTGTACACTGACAGATCAGATTGAACATACTGTGATAAAATGTACGTGCTTCGTCTGCGGGATGTTGCATTACGCTGTGTTGTATGTTGTACGTTTTGTCTGTTGCAAAATATACCGTTTTCTTCACTGTTGTGAAGGTATTTTCACAGTCTGATTGCAGTAATAAAGCGAATAATCATAATTACATTACTACTCTTTAACGAGCCGCCAGGGACTACGGGTCTCTTATACCAAAATACTCAGAAGGTAACTCTGAACAACATCTGAAAGTTTGTCGGTGGAGTTCTGGTTCATCCTGTATATTATCCGTCTGAAATATTTGTATTCAGGAGGGGCATAATGTGCAGAATTTTAAGGCATATCTCTTCCAAATGTTCAACATAGCGTAAAGGTTATTTTAAACATCGAGGACACAAATCGTATAGTGCACATTACCGCTGTATATTATACCTGTCCTACTCTGCTGTTCACTTAAGCAACAGCAGTATTGTGTGGCATCATTCGTCCATATAAGCAGTGTCGTGTCCAGAAAGCAAAGTATGAGAGGTCATAAAGTATTGCTTTGCCAGAGTTCTAAATTTCTATACACAAGTTGAATTGGGAAAGAAAGTAGTAAAAGTATACGTAACTAATTGTAGTTTCACACATGCTTACTGGCGAACGTAAAGAGTTTTTAGGAACTGTAGGGGTGCCTACTCATAAGAACAGTAAATATTTCATAAAGAGGATATATCGAACAGAGCCATACGCAAAACCATGAATAATCTCTGCTACACTTTCAAATCTTGAGAGAGAAACGAAATTATTAATATTCCGAATGAAAAATGTGGTAAACTGACTAAAGGTGATATGCTTTATGTACGAAAAGCATAAGTAGAACTAGCAGAAGTGTGCTTCCTAAGTTACTTAAAACTCCAAATGAAGCACAAGCCGCGATCAATAACATTTCTATTTTGATAACAAGAAGAAGCTACCAACTGTTTTTATGTGTGAATAATTGCACCAATGATGTTATAGTGTTTGGCTCTGAAAGAAATCTAAATATTCAGCGCAAATCAAACATTATTTATATGAACGAAAAGTTTTATTTTGTGCCACAAATTTCATACAATGACAACTACAGCTACACACCGTGGGTATTATTTTGTTTGTTGCCTAACAAAAAGAAATCATTTACGCGATTGCTTCGTGTAATGTAAATTCGTGTGACTTATTTGGCTAAATATTTAACTCCTGAAAACGTGGTGGTTGATTTTGAATTAGCTTGTGCAATGCAGTGGCAGAAATTTGGACAAATCCGATTATCGTAGCATGTAGGTTCCATTTAAACTAAGCTTGGTGGAGACACGGCATGTAGGGTAGCTTACTTACAAGAATAAACATTCTGAATGCGAACAAACGCTCGCTTATGTCTCAGAGGGTGTTTGTTGCCTCCCAACGATGTACAAGATATATTTTCAGGATACTCGTCAGAATTACCCGAATCAGTTCCTCCATTCGGCGACTATATGGACTCTGAAAGGCATTTTCCACCGGCCAGGTGGGTAACACTGTACATACCATCAGATCGGACAGCAAAAGCCTGCAAAGCTTTCCACAGGACGCTATAAAGGAGGGGCACAACTAGGTAAAAAGTTGTATAATAGCTAAATTTGGTGGATTGAGATGAGTAATTTTGATTCTTATAGCTACTTATCATCTCGTTATTAAGATTCCCAGCACTGCTGAATTTGTCTTTCGTTTCTTATTGTGACGATGGCTAGGAATTTCACTCAAGACCAAAGAATATGGGTTTTTAAACTGAAGATATTTAGAAGAAGACGCCGTACTATTGATCTAATTATTTCGTTCATAAGAGAGGGTTGCCAACAAGTTGATGTAAATAAAGAATTGTATACTACGGTGTGCTTGAGTGTGACATGTATACTACAAGAGCGTGAAAAAGCCAAAGGTGAACACTTTGAACATTTAAGTGAGTGATAGTAGCCTTTTGTGTTAATGTTTCGTCATAATATTGCACTACGGTGAAGCTAAAGTAGAGTCTTCTTTACATAAATGACTTATCATTACTATACATCTACTTATGCCCCCGTATATGAGCAACTTAATAATTCACACCTAAGTATGTTTGTTCTTATTGACGTTCTAAAGAGTAAATAAACAAAGCTATGTATACATTTATGCAATAAACAAGCATTAAGGACAATAAAAGAATCATAAAGAACTTAAAAGAGAACACTGAAATTATTCAACTCTATCAATTGGGACAAATAACTCGCTTTAATTTTCTTAAGTGGGCTGCTTACAACTACAGCAAACAGTGACAACAGAATCAAAGAGCTCATTCATGCAAAACTAGTTGTAACTGAAGTTGATTTTAAATATACATGCATAAGCAATACTTAAACCACCGAAGTATTACAAAAGCATGTTATCGGTATATTGTAATATTATGTAGTAAGCCCTAAGCCTATAAATGAAAGTGTACAGGGAAGTTGCATGTCGTTATTCCACTGAACTTGAGTATAAAAGCAATATTCACAATTACCACAGGTATAACAAATATATTAGAGTTGGGCGGGATGTAGGTCCACCCATCATAGTAAAGAGTTAATGCGGATTATTCGGCACACTCGTCAAAGTCATTATAACACCTTCATAGTGTATGTAGTCAGCCCTCCCTCTCACGGTTTTAAAAATTGCAAACGTTGATTATGTATTAACTCAGAATAAATAGCAAAACAATTCCCATAAGTAACATTATATCACACTAGAGATTTCAGTCACATAAAAACACCAACATTTTCGGTGTAGTGGCTCAATTCTGCGTCTCAAATGCCAGTTTTATATAGGCAGGTTGCATTTATACTGCTCGCTTAAGCCTGCAGGTTTACCTTAAAATTAAATACTCTTGGGATTTGGTGTGCTTGGACAGGTGATCATGCTTTCCCACATCACGGAGATTCTGCAGGCTGAGATTGGGAACACAAACTTGTCCCCGCTGACCGTTCCATGGAATTTGTTGAAAGGATTTCATTCTCTACTTCTAAAAACCTCTATAAATACAAGCGAATTCAAGTTTAGTTGCTGAAACGTCTGCACCTCACTCACCTTTAAATATTCGTCATTTATTTCCCTCTAGCTTTACAGATTACCGAAATTCGTTAATTCGTGAATAGAGCAGACCATTAATTAGAATCGGCTCAGCCCTTCCCCACACACACACACACACACACACGCACACACACACACACACACATACACATGGAGCGGACTTATTGATTAATTATCCAGGAAAAGGCAACCTACTGGAGTAGCATCAGCCACCAATTTGGATTACAGATCCTTCCAAAACCAATATTCAACTCGGACGTCCACGTGTATGGATCAACAGTTTTTAATAATGAATAAATGTATGGTGCTCTCAGGTAAAGGATATAAAAGATGGGAAAACTCTGAGGTGTGTAAATATATATTTATATTCTGTGTGCAAGCCTCAAACAAACTTTGGGTTTAATTTATCTTGGAACCTTCGACTCAACCCCTCCTTTCTATGTATAAGGTGTATTGGGCATCAGGAGCGACAGCATAATAAACTCAGTTTGCGTATTATCGTAAATTTTTTACTTTCCATCTTGAATGGTTACTTCTGGATTTATAGGATATAACTATCCAGTAACAATATAAATCTAAAAGTTATATTAGCAAAAGTTAGCTCCTATTAGCCACAACGTATATCCTATAATCCATTCTCGTTTCAACTGCATATCACATTAATTCGCATCTAACAACCTTAATCATTGTTAATAAAATCAAATTGCAATCAAGTTTGCGAACAAAACCGCTTGAAATTATTTCCTACTTTTCACACACCCTTTTTTAAACATAAGGTGAATCACAGCAGGATGCACAAAGCATCAGAATATATTCAAACCACAGATTATAGTCCCAGAAGGAAACATTCGCCCCTTGTGTCAAATTATACATTTGTGCAGTTAAACTTCTTGTAACACACTATAAGCTGTTTCGTATCCAGAATGGTCTAATTATGAAATCCAATACAAATGAAAAGAAACAGAAAAAAATCGCAACCGTAGTTTGGCGTGGATTTACAAGTACGATGATACAGAATCTTTGGTTGCAGGGAATCTCTGCAAGGATAGGTTGTTGCTTGTTTAGTGAATTAGCGATACAGAATAGTGATTTGGCGGAGAAATCGACGATTCAAACTTGGTAATGTGAGATACATTATAATTCTTCAATCTATCACTAGAAGGAAAGAGGTTAAAATAATCACTCATTAAGATCACATAATTATTAATTTATTTTACTCAACGTTAACTGATTGTGTAATAGAATGTTTTACTTAATGTTCAGATTCTTTAAGGTACACAAAGATCATCACCATTGATACTAATTCTAAATACTAATTTATGAACGGCCTTAAAATCCTAGAAAATTTATCTTTCTTACACCGATATCTTAGATAGAATTATCAAATTCACTGCCATAGAAACAAGTTGGGGCTACAATGTCAGGTTCCCATTTGTACTGTGGCTTCATGACACTAAACGTTTAGCTGTTGTTGAATCTACTGGCTCCTCTGAGGCTTAAGATGACCGCGTTTTAAATTAAGGTTTAACTTCATACCAGATGAACCTCTTTACTACGGTATGTCCTTTTTGTGCATGGTTTTAAAACCCTAGTAGAACATTCTAACGTTTCTGAACTAAACTATAGGAATAGTGCTAGGCATGCAGAATTGCAACACAGTTGTATTCCAGGCCAGAGATAGGTCCTTGTGCATCTTCTTCCAGGGTGAAGCGAGTGTGACTTGCAGAATTTGTAATTCGCTACACGTTTTTTTTTTACGGAAAATAAATACTTCATAGTCTAGGCGTGAGCTGTGAAAGGAGAACATTTACCTTCAGTACTTCTTTTCTTTGAGATATGCACCACTGCTACGTAAAGTGCATGAGTCATAGTTTATGCTATTAAACTTTAGTTTAATATCCCTAACGTGGCGTAACAATTCAGAACCCATTTTGCACGTAGGCGCACTCTAATTCGCCGAAGCCCATCACTTCACTAAATATATACATTCGCCATTTTCTCTATCACTGATGAAAATGGTTACGTGATAGATAGATCTGTCGGAGTTTTCGCTGGTACGTGGCTAATTATGATATGCAATAAAGTTTAAAGAAAAAGCTGGTTGTGAAACCGATACAGCTATCAGTACATGGATTATTATTTTAGGTGATTTAAGCGACACAGATGACTACATTTTTTTAATGAGATTGGTGCCTTCATTTATCTCAATACACAAATGAGGTGTTTGTTCACAGGGAGAATAGACCTAAAGTTATTTTCCGTTCAGGAGGCTGCACAAGTTAAGAATAACCAGTGACAAGTGTATCCCCTGGTGCGATAATTATCTGAAGAGCACATTATACTCGTATGATCACATTTAATTCTTTTATGTATCAACAAGAACTTTTCAAAAGGAATAGAAAATTCAGTACGTAAGAAGAAAATTGGTGACCACAAGTATAAAATATAACAATATAAATCAGTGTAATATACTTTACGTTAATATGCAGTTGGTATACCAAGGCAAACTATAATTAATAAAGTGCGTGTAATACATCAAACGTATCTTCAGAAACGATAAACCGTGCTACACTGGAATGGAGTATTATCAGCAGTTCCGCCTCTATTCTCCCAATTTCAAACAAAAAACAAAGGAAATGTGCTGACGGCCGTTTACATTGCGTTAATTTGCCGCTCCCAAAGTCCTTCAAATTGAGCCACATTAAAGATAATACCTCCAGTTTAGTAGATAAACTTCCTTCTATCTCTTCATAATGGCAATCAACTTGTACATTGAAAGTAAAGGTGGAATAAGCTGCGTTATCCATTTTCCCACTAATGCATC
The DNA here is from genome assembly GCA_030765065.1 of Deroplatys truncata. Classification (NCBI taxonomy): domain Eukaryota; kingdom Metazoa; phylum Arthropoda; class Insecta; order Mantodea; family Mantidae; genus Deroplatys; species Deroplatys truncata. The sequence continues at coordinate 520,397,033 of CM060990.1, read as the reverse complement.
GTAGCAAGGAACGGTAAGTTTTGAGTTTACCTTTAGCTTTATGTTATTGTCGTTTCGTTCACTTAAATTGACAATTGCATTTTGAGTCACCGAGTAAATATTAAACTCAAAATTTCAATAAATTAACCTAACGTGCTGGATAAAAAACACAGGAAACAATTTAACCACGTTAGTTCTATACAAGAATTATAGTACTGGTTTATTCTTTCATTAGCCAAAACCTGAAAGTTTAAGAAAACGAAAAGAGCACGAAGCTGCAAAACTTTCTTGACATATCGTTTAAGATTAAGTTATAGTTAGGCCTAAATCCTTTAACTCAGACGAAGACTACTAAAAAGAATATAATGCAGAAAATGTCGATATAGTTAAGAAAATACCTTAGCGAAAATTGTTCTAAATTCGAAACATACTAACTGCTGACTGCTATAATAAAGCCTGTAATTGTAGCGTAATGTAATGTTGCTTGAGAAGAATGGGGAAAGGCACTAAGGGTTCTCTAATTGTAGACCTGGTGTTGACTTCTGGGACATCTGGACACCAACTCAGGAACTGGTGAATCCTGTTAATGCCTACGTCTACATTTCACTTAGAAATAAAACTGTATTATTTAGCTCAATGATTACTCTAGCTTGGCAGGAGAGGACAGTGGTACGGACCTAAGGTTGCCTGTAAAGGAAAGAGTGAAAATAATACTAACTGAAATCCAAAGCTCAAAACACACGCTCTATTTATTCTTTACAAATTTACCTTTACATGCTTCACATCATCCTCCCTGGTCACCCCGATCGGGGCCCGTCGCCTTCGGCGCCTAACCCTACATGCTGTATATTTCTCGGTGGCTTCATCACAACTGACTGTTACACCCGCTTAGCTAGACGGGTCACTACAACTGTGCATATGTACAACACTAATTAACCCATATGTTCCCCTCTTACATGTTCCCCGACAGTCTGGCCTCTCATCAATGTATATGTATTGACGATGTTTGTAACAATAAATAGCGCTACCTCATTTTTGTGTATGTTGATACAGTATGTGCTAAACTATTTCACAAACTTTAAGCTTTTATTACCCTTGCTAGTTAGAGGATTGTTTATTACATCTTAAAACCAATAAATCCTATGTTTTACTGTAATACCACTGAAGTTAGCAGCACCTATATTGCAGTAGATGTGGTTGATTTGAAGTTTCAAAAGCCTTTTTAATTACTGACACTTTTACGCTAGCTATTATCCGAAACTTCTCTTCTCAGGGTCAGAAGAATCCCGGAAAAATGTGTTACTCAGATAGCAGCTAGAAAGCAGAATCCCACTCTTACTCACAAGATGTAATCTCCTAATATTATGTTGTGAAATATCATTTTTATTTTAGCAATTACGCACAACACCTACGCCACTGTCTAATTTAACTGAGTGCAAGAATGCTCGCGAGGTCGGCTGTAGGAAAGCAGCCGAGTACATAAGCTCCCAAACTTTATGCTGAATTTCAAGTTGTTGAAGTTCTCTGACTCCAATTTTACGGTTACTGTGAGTCAGGCTTTTGCAATTGTTTTTATGCAACCAAGTTACCTACGAAAGGGGAGAACTTTTAATAAAGATATCGCTGCCCGTTGGGATTTAACTAGTCGATGCAATTATTGGACAGTAAGACATACTCATACATAGCGGAGATTTATTATACTTTTAAAACCAGAGACATCTTACTCCGTAATAGGCTTGCAAATATATTTGGAATATATGTTTACTACAACTTCCCAAAATTTTAATTTAATGTTTTTTCTGCTCCATACTCTACGAAATCAGTGGCCGTCTAATGCTGACTCAACATGACATTGTTCGGCATATGTTCGATACTTTGCGCATGATTTGAATCTGCATGCTTATCTTACTCATCTCATTTGCCGATAAGCCTGCTAGCTGTACTGAAAGTTGACACCACGGACCCACTGGCTTCCCCTAAATGTATGACGGGACTAAGAATGGTGTACCGAGCACCACATTCAGAGACATAGCTGAATTAGTGGCAAATGTAAACGAGGCAGCTAATATATCTTTTTTATATAAAACACTACTAGTTTGTGAATTAAATAGCTCAGTACCGATCTTATCGGTTTTCAATATAAATGCCGACAACAGGACCGAAGTCATAAAATTATCATTCAGAGGAGAGAAATAAATATCCAAATGTAGACAAATGTCGCGATGAGGAAATAAACCAAAAATAAGGAAATGGACGACCACGGTGAACGATACCGTCATTAGCAGGCATATGAATTTCGAAGTATTAAAGCCAGAAGGAAACGAAATGAAGTTCAACTATTACTATACTCTATGCAGTGACGCCGCAGGTTACAAACTATCCACATTCCTCTTAGAGTTGTTTGGGGTTTGCAGGCTGAACTCACCAGAATGTTTGCCTGCCCGTCATTAACTCATAGCGATGTTGTCTATATTCTTTATGTTGATAACGGTTTGAGTGTAGATAAGTCCAAGTCAGCTGCTAAAGAATTCCTATGCCTGGTGACTAGTAACGGGGACACGGATTCTATTCTATCGAAATATAAAGCATAGGCAGTGAAAGACCTAATTGTGCACTAAAACATTTCTAGCCACGGTTAGTTGGCTATCAGCGACAGGATTTCAATGTCAGACGTTACCTTGAGACAAATCTGTCTACAGTAGTGCAAATGCTACAGCAAAGAGCGGAGTACACACAGGCAAACAATAAAATTAAACAATTAATAAACTGAAAATATGAAAAACGGCAACAAGCGTACGTGGCTGTTATTTGGACTTTCCATATCACTGTCCTGTAACATGTGTTTTACATTAAATTTAAGGGTACCAACAAACATTTATATTTACAGTCTTTAAGTTTTTAAGTTACGCTAAAGCCAATAAATATAAACAAACGATCAAAATTCATAAAATTAAACAGGGAGAATTGTGGAACTTTAAAATTCAATGCAGGCTTACTTTATTTCACGTAACTTATTTTCAAGCCTCTGATACCCCTATGTATAGTCAGACAACAAAGGTTTAAAGATGATAACAGTAAATTTTAAATACAGGGGATGCGTTTCTCACCTTGCTAAAGTTCAAGCATTATATAGGATAGTAGGTACGTAGAGGCGATCCTTTAAATCAGATATAGATATCGATGTACGTATTGAAAAATATAAATTAATACTGTAATTAAGTTGTAAATGGGTATATTTCCAAGGTATCAGTTTCATCATTCCAGGTAATTATCAAAGTATTCAGTGAGAACAAAGGAAGTAAAACGGAAATTTGTATAACAATTTAAGGAAATTCTATAAAACAAATCAAACGGATCTGTTTAAAATTTTAACAAACGATACTATCCACTAAGCTATATTAAGTTTATTTAAGCACTCAAATATGAGATGTGTTTGTGGTCGGTTATTAAGCCGCTGTTGCGAAATATTAACTTCAGCGTAAATTACTAATTTGATAGAGAAAATATACCAAAAGTTTCGGAAGGATAACCTCAAAGAAAAAAGTGAAGATAAAAGAGTTATCTAACTGTTCCTTCACACAAACCGTATGTAGGACAAGGTTGGAAGGGTAGAATCACGCTGAAAAGCTCAATGTAGCTCATTTGGACAGAGCAACAGCACGGAAAGCGGAACTTCCGTAGTTCAAATACCGGCTATTGTATTGAATTTGTTTAGTATGATTATACATTTTCCAAAACACTGATGTTGGTTTTAGCATATGCTTCAACAAACTTGATTTAACCGTACGCTAAGTAAATTATAATGCGAAGGAAAACCGCAGAAAACATTTTCTTCTGCTGAAATAACTGCTCACACACTAAAGTAGTATTATATTTTCCATTTTGCTTTGTACATACAATCACCTCCTAAGATAATAAAATCCTAAAATCCATTGCTCTTTCACTAGGTTTCAATTATCAGGGCTAGTAACTAAATCTCTGATATTAAGGGAACCACAGTAACAGACAAATCGGGAATCCACGATAAACTCACCTACATTAGTAGAAGCAGAAAGTGAAACTGGAAAGATAACTCACGACTACATTAAATTAAATGTTGTTTCTTGTTGAGATTGATATGGACATATTTCGAAAGTCATTTCAAGAAGATTTTACGGATATCAGGAACTGATAGTAAAATCGCTGTCCCGGCATTAATCACAAGTTAAGGTAATGCGAACTCATTATTCGTTACCTAGCTTGCTTTATACTTTTGGTACAGAAATATGACCTCTGTAATGAAATCAACTTACCAAAGAGGACTGCCCCTGTTCTCTGACGGTTAGCATGCTAGCCTCCAAAACCACATTATGGGGTTCGATTCCGGCTGGAGGTTGGGTAGTTTCCTTTAGCCAGAATTTCTTCCATTCTCCCTACACATGAACGTATTAAAGAGAGCCTGGAGATGTGTGTGTGTGTGTGAATTTAAAGACAACCCAAAGAATCGAATGATTGACAAAAACAATAAACGAATGAACACCATTGCCATGAGCGGCAATATATATACCAGGTGAGTCAGCTGCCCCTAGGTTTTCGTATCCATGCAACCCGAATTTTATTTTCTAATGAGAAAACTTTGACCTTTTTATCAAGCGAACTGTTATTGCAGCTCTGTCCTTCTATTCGACACTATACACAACCAACATTAAGGATTAAAGGCCTGAATGAGCCAAGGAGCCACGGCAGGCTTTAAAAAGACGTCTTTTCATGGATATAATGCTTGCATGCAGATAGAGGTATGTTTTCCCGAAGAGCGGGAGATAACACGTGCATTCTGGGAGAGTGGATTAGCTGCCGGGTTGTAGTAAAGCAACGGTTGGCTCCGGAAGTTCGAATCTAATATAAACATCAAGTTGTTTTGGTTATTTTTTTTCTTTCTCCTTCCGTTTATTTTCTGTATTTTAGTATACTAATCTATTTTTTTTGTTATTGGCTCTCCTGTGAGCCAAAGATACAACAATTACAATCAGATAATGTGTGTATTATGCTTACGATATTAATCTGTACCTATCTGGTGTCGTAAACCGTGTCACGTAGTTAGCTTTTATTTTTTTTTGGCACATATCGACGATATTAAGTCTAACAGCTTTTGTTTCATGTTTAAACCTTATGTTTCACTTCTTCTACTGGCAAAGGATTTCTAAATGTGCCAAGTTCATGGCAAACAGAATAATAAATTGATAAAGAACGTGGATTTCATCAACGATGTAAATGTTCAAAATTACGACTCCCTTCATCAATGCACATTTACGTACGTTGCCGGAAAGACCTTCTTGCATGCTGTAACATGCGCGGTGTAGTCTGCCTGCATTCTTCACGTATGAGTGCCCGGAATTGATTTGGGCTTTGCGGTTCTTCTTTACGGTAGAAAAAACATGGTGATTATTTTACACACTTATAATGTTATCAAAAATATTTTTTGTATCATAATATCAAATTATAGGCCAAAAGAAATAAAACAAAAGGTAATAAAAGTTTTGGACATGGCGGATTTGAACCCGCACAGGGGTAAAGCAACTATGCTAATACCATTCGGCAAATGCTACGTTGCGAGTTGGCGCTCCTATACGAATTAATATAATAGCAAAACTGAACCCCACCTCAAATCTTTACATGCTTTTTGCAAATTCATACAGCGTTTGGAGGACATTTTGGTAACTTTAAATCAAATACACAAACTGCATCAGCCATTACTGTATGAACTGAAATATGCCATATTATGTGACAGAAGAGAAATTATATACCTAATGCTTAGCATTTTTTGGCAAGGCTGTACAACGAACCTTTGTTGGCTGACGGCTTAAATCCAATTGGTGAACTGCTAGATCTTCCATTTTGTTTTCAAATAGTTTTTTGAACCTATGCATGTGATATGTTGTTCCTTCAGATGCGTTTTCAAAGGTGTGTATCAATGTATGCTAAACAATAAAAGTTTGTAAAATCAGCTTAGTACCACTGAAGCTCCCAGTGTCAGGGTGGGATGCTTTTTGCATCGACATACATGACGATAGCATTCTGTCCCGTAAAACACTTATGCACTGAGTTATGTATCCCTCCTCTATAAAGTGTTATGCAAATCAGCCTTTAGAAGCAATTCAAGACAGGCGTAAGTCACATATTTTGCTTAGCACGTTGCATAAATTCAAAAATAAGTAGGGGCAGCTGACTCACCTGGTATATATACATATGTGTGTGTGTGTATGTGGAACAAAAGGAATTATCGAATGGTGAATTTTATCATTAATGAGATACCCGAAAATTTTAAGTAGGGAATTTGTGAAATGCTTAGTAACCTTTTATGGACATCTTCGATTTATCGGAATTCAATTTAAGTGCCCTCGTCTAAGCACCTATTCCTTAAATTTGTTGAGTTATACCTACGCCCTCCTGATTAACTTAACTTAGGTTAACCCCAGGTTAAGCATGTCTTTAACCTTGCGGAAGTATTATGGCGCAAGATACATTACAGAGATGCTATGAAGATCAAAGCATTCTCTAAGAACACAAAAAAGTGGTAAATGGTCAAAGGAAATTATTATTTTCTAAAATGAAAATGCATTAACATTCGAGAAGTTCTACGTCGCTTATACGTAGTAGAACTATCCCAGCTGATTTAGCAGGGAACTGTGGCATTACTTTAATTTAAGAAGCAGATTGGAGGAGTTTCCTTTCTGATTCTCTAACAAACGCTCCATTCTTGTCGTAAGTGGACACACATCTTTTCCTGATACAGGACGCAGTGTTAATTCTCTGTTAAAATGAATGCTCCAGAAACCAACTCAGGAATAACCAGGCAAGTTCGCGAAACACAAGTGGGTTCATGCTGCCTTTGTCTACGGCTGTTGGTGTGAATGTCCTTAGTATTAAACATACTATGATAGTGTAATTATAAGCTTCTAAAATTCTTCAAACATAAAGTTCCTATCATTTAAATTAAGTCACGAAGGTATCAAAATGCATTATAGTACAAAATGGAATCGGAATACAGTTAACATAATATAACCTAAATGAACCACAACCAACCCACTTGCCACGGTAGATGTGCTTGAATACGGCTCTGTGGTGAGTCAGTGTGTGCTGCGCAGTGGGAGCAGTCGGTTTCTCCGAAGCAGTGGTGGTTAGTACACCAACACTGTTTTGATATGGGAGGGCACTCGCTAAAACGAAGGGCGCTCACGCCAACAAATTATTTCAGTCGTGTATCTGAAGCTGCATATTTCTTCATGGAATGTAGCGGTGGTACCATTTGTTTAATCTGTCAGAAGAAATCACAAGTGCTGAAACTATTTAGTGTTCAACGTCATTTTAATATTCTGCATGCTAATGATTATTCAGCCTTTAAAAATAAAGAACACACTGCAGAGATACAAAAACTCAGGAAAAGATTATATCGCAAGAAGAACAATAAGAAGTGGATGGCGGCATGGCAGAAACCTCAGTATATATGAGTTAGAGATAGCGCTAGATATTGCCAGGTGTTTTAGTTGTTTTCCGGGTGGTCCAATTATTAAGCGATGTACGCTTATAGCTGCCAGTAAATTAACCTCTGACAATGTTCATCAGTTCGAGTGTAAGTCTGTCACCTCCTACTACATAACGTAGAACTCAAGATTTGGCGTATAACTTTTACAGGCAGCTTATTGAAGGAGCAGAGAATTCGTTGCATTCTCTATTGCCATTGCTGAGAACACTGACATATAAAATATGGCCCAATTATGTTTTTATTTTTGGAGTAAATGACAGCCGGAAGTTTTGGAAGAAATGTTAAATCTGGTGCCAATTAAAGGCGCAACAACAGGATCAGACATTCTGAACTGTTTAGTGAAAGTTGTGGAGAATGCAGGGATCCCATCGGATAAACTTGCATCAGTAATCAAGCTATTATGAGTTCGCAAAATAGGTTTCTGATTCTCCTAAAGATAAATTAAAAGAAGAAATAACAGCGGTCAATTGCATAGCTTATTAGGACAAATTGTGTGCGAAAACAGTGAATGTAAACAATGTAATGCATGTGGCAGTAAAGTCTGTAAGGAAATGGAGCCCCACGGTCTAAAACGCAGACAACATAAAGGCTTCTTATAAAATTTTGAGCATGAGTATGATGATATACCTCATCATATAGAAGTTAGGTGGCTCAATCGAGGCAAAGTTTTAAGTAGATTCTTTGAGTTATTGGAGGAGATATGCTTGTTCTTGGAAATGTGAAGCTAACCTACTGCAGAGCTTGCAAATGCTAAGTGGAAATCTGATCTTGCATTTATGGTTAATATAAGTGAACATTTGAATTACTTGAATGTATCACTTCAAGGGGAAAATAAATTAATCACAGATATGTTCTGTAGCAAAGAAGCTTTCAAAAATATGCTGTCATTATGGGAACGTCAACTGTCAAAGGTGATCCTTGTCATTTTGTCAGGTTGGAATGTGTGATCCGTTGATACTGATTCCTTAGAGGTAGGAATGTTACATTTAAAACCTACACTTGCTTTCTCCTGCCTTTGATGAAACATTTCACTATCTAATGGGCTTAAAATGGATTTTGACTTATTCACTACAACGTTCAGCATGAATGTTGATGATACTCGAAAAGATGTACAACTGGAGCTTAAAACCTTGAAATGTGACATTGTGTTAGCTGACAGTTACGGAAACTGACAAAGTTTACTAGACTTCTACAGTCGATTTCCTAAATCAAGATTCCATAATTTATACAGACGTGCGGTATCTATGATTGCAATGTTCGGTTCCACGTATGTATGTGAAGCCTTATTTTCAGCTATGAAACGTGATAAAGACCCTCAGAGAGCCAACATCAGTGATCATGACTTAAGGTGTGCATTAAGGGTTCAGAGTTGTGTTTCACGGTCTCCAAATGTGGCAAATATTTTGAAAACCAAAAGGTGTCAGAAAGTAAGAGTGTCTATCAAGAAGAACTAAATGCAACAAATTCCTTATTGTAATATGCATTCACTTCGCAGTTTACATTTCTTTAATTTGAAGTCCTCCTTGTAATATTACCACTATATAGTGAGTTTTATTATGTTAATTTATACTTGTACAACTTTTCCATAATCAAATTTGTGCTAATTTCCACTAACAAAGTACTGTTTCATTCATATAGTAAAATATATTCCATGTATATGCTCTCATTTGGTAGTAAAGGACTAAAGGTTATAATTCATTTTATTGGGTTGTTGTGTCTATAATTCAATGCCAAGCATAAGAGGAATATTAAACAATGTTTGTGCCTGATTCCTTTTCTACTATCCTATCCTTACTTATCTTGGGCGTATGCATCGCCGACACAGACCACTGACATTCAGCACCGTGTGCACAGTAGGGATACGGTATTCTTGGGATTTGGTTGTCCCTGATTTAAATGAATCACTTTGGATTTACAAAAATTAAATTTACATTTTTATAAGGACTATATTCATTTCCTGAGGAGGTAATTTCTAGTATTTCAGTTTTAGAATTGAGTTGTTGAAACGACCTTGGTCTCATAGTGGAAGAAACTATGGCTAGATAATGCAACTGCGTGTATTTGCAGATACAAGCGTTGATTTATGAATTTCTTAAGTAGAGTTATACTCATTATTAATCCACATTAACATTTACGCTCACAGTAAGTGTGGCCATACACTTTTGACATGATGTTAAAGAAAAGAAAACATATACACGTTAGAAAACCATGCGTCACAAATGAAACTGTCGCCTAAAAAATGTAAGGGGATATATATGGATGTTCGACGTTTCAGCCTTATTTTTAAACTGCTGTTATAAAGCTCGGGGCGGCGCCGTGGCCGAGTGGTTAGATCGCTCGCCTCCCACCGAGGTGGCCCGGGTTCAATCCCAGGGACCTGCATGTGGGATTTGTGGTGGACGAAGCGGCGTCTGGGCGGGTTTTCTCCGGGTTCTCCGGTTTCCCCCGCCATTCATTCCACCAACTGCTCCATCATCACCTTTCCTTTCATCCAGTTCACCAACATTTCGTTTCATCTACTTCCTTCTCCCATACCAGGCATCGGGCTGATCACCCATCCTGGATGCTCTGTCTGATCCATGAGTGTCTGCTCCTCGACGGGCCTCTAACCCCAGGCACCCGCTTGTAAGTCCTGGGGGGTGTAAGTCCTACATAAGAGGAGGGTAAACAGATAATGAATGAATGAATGTTATAAAGCTCAAATTTTTGTTGCAATGATGATATGAAGCAAACTAAGCACCTGCATAGCAGTTTGCTGAACACACTAAATTTAAAAGCCATGACCTTATCTTCTGCAATAATGTTTGCTATAGTACGTTGCTGGTACATTAACTGACGTGTAAGGCAGTAGTAAGGGAATTCCCGCCGCTGCGATTATAGAAATCGTAAGTCATACCATCTGAGCCACATAAAACAAAAATGTGTTACACACTTAAGTATAGGTTTCTCTTCAAATCCGGGAACGGAATTTCTGCTTAAAATAACCCTTCAAAGTTCACGTAAGTTCAGTGAAACGAATTTAACGTCCGCTCATATATTTTATCCCAAGAAAATATCGTGTTGCAACGAGGTTTAAATTCGTTTGAATGCTTTGTAAAAGTTAAGCATTTAAGGTCAGATTATTTATTAATTGAGTCTTCAACTATTCGACAACGTACGCATCTTTTGAGAGATGATTAACAAATCAGTGCCAAACCTCCATGAAAACCTGTGACCCTAGTGACTGATATGGTAGCAGATGGCATCAACTGTCGGCATATAATAGAAGCAATGGTGCTTATGTGATTTTCTTTTTAAATTTTGTTTAACGCCCGTTCTTAATACATGCGGCACCACAGGTAATGGGCACTGCTGATACATGAAATTAAATAATAATGTGGAAAGGAAATTTGTAAAGGAAACGTTCACAAAGAAGGTCGTGGATTCATTGTTTATAAAGAATTATAGGTGAAACTCCAGGTTTATATTCAATTTTGTTGTATAAACAAGATAAGAAACAACAATAATATACACTTCGAAGAGAACAACGTTAGTGTTACTTCCAGGCGTAAATCTACAGCGGCTAGTTGTCTAGTTACAGATTCATTTGCTAATTACGGAGGCTACTGACTACGTTAGCTTTCACAACCAAGATCCAAAATGTCCAAAGCACTCACATACGCAAATGCTGTCCAAATTGCACCAAAACAGAACTATGCTATCATCATTGAGTAATAAAGTGGCATACCAGTTCGAAAACATGTTATCGCAGTAAGTAAAATCACTGATGCTTCCAATGTCCATTTCGTTTCACGCATATCAAACCTACGAATAGGATTGTGACAAACAGTTATTTTACATTAACGAATATAACTGTCACAGCTACAGTGTGTTAACGGTTACATTCAACGGTAACGATTAAATTATTTCCTTTCATGGTTATCACGTTCGCAATTACATTACATTAATGGTTACCAGTAACGATTAGCTGTACCTATGTTTCAATATAAACGATGTCGATACAGAGTTACTCTGCTATTTTGATAGAATCTAATCTCTTGCTGTGTCAACACTTCGATTACTACAGTGGTTTATAATCTCCAAATCCACTCAAAATTGCTTCTACGTTCCTACGCACGCGCGGCCACATACACACACACACATACACACAGCCTATTTGTTCCGTGTTGCCTTCTCGATATTGGCTGAGCTATTCGCGCTTAAGTCACCTCTCTTAGTACTTCCAGATGTAGTAAGTGCAAAATTACTCCATTCATGGAAATAAGAAGCATAGAGTTGTGCAATATTAATAAATACTATTCAACTTGCAATTATGGTGTATATGGCAATGACAATGGGGTAGCTAGGTTAGATTCGGGAAATACTGATTTAGCTGTCATATATCTGTCGGGCTTTCATTTTTTGTTTAACCATGCAAGGTTAAAGGTGTAAATATGCATAATGACAAATCCAAAAGAGCGGAAATACATACTTTCACACGTGCTTTTCGAAATCGAAAGTCGAAGAAACTTTACATTTCTTTAAGCAATTTAGAGAGTAGACTTGATGAAATTGGTAAGTATAGATCTTGAATCACCTTTGTTAAAAATCTATGTACTGTTGTTTGAGCTTATCGGGCCGTGCATATTTTAATAATGAACAGCTTTAATTGCTTATTCACACCTTCTTTTCGAGATGTATAATAACTGGTGCACCTATAATCGCATGCGAATAACCATCTTAATACAATGCATCCTGACTGACCTATTATTTTTGGCCTTTGACCTATACTCGAAGAGATAAGCAACACCCTGTAATAAACAAATATGCACTTGTAACTCCGTGCGACGATGACTCAAGTTGTAAGCAAGTTGAGGTAACTAGTTCCTGATAAGTGATTCCAATGCACATACAATTAATGATGTCACCATGGCTCGGTGACGGTGTCCCCAGTAGCAATTAACGGGATAACTAGTTGTCTTCGTTTCTTTTGTAACCGTTATTGAGTAACTAGTTACTCTGTATTCGATATCTTGGTAACCGTTTCGGTGTAACTAGTTACTTTGGTAACCGTTACTATTTATTTTATAATCGTTACTTTGGTAACCGTTACATCAAGATCATCATCACTATGTGATCGTTACGCTAATTTCTGCCTATCCCTACTCACTAATATGCACTATACCTCTAATGCAAATATTCCTCAAACATTAATCGCAAAATATGAGACAATACGGTTTAACAATGTTGTCCTTCCCCTTTGGTCACTTCTATCACCCACTAAGAGGGTTTTTATATCAAATATTTGCCCTATTATAGCTATTCATGATAATGAACTGTAACTAAGGGAATGCGGTGTGAACCTGGTTTTCCTATAAACTACCCACGTGCAGGCATCTCCAAATCGGTTTTACGCATTTGTTAACCTTCCGTAGGCAAGTGTATATTCCCCCACAGGAACCTCACCAGCTACCAAAAAGTATGGAGATAAGTTTTGATGGAAACAGATTTTTGGATTTACTTTTCCTCTGACAATGCAGTTGGCTTTACCTCTAAACAGGAATGTCATATTTCCAAGCATTGTAAGGAAGTACTGCCAACAGAACATGAAAGAGACACTTCAACCGTTTCTGACAACAATCAGAATAATGAACCCAAACATAAACTCAGTAAACAATGACATCTATACTCCACTTAACACCAACGCCAAAGTCACAAACAATACTGTAGGGGATGAGAATATATACCTAACTTCACCAAAACTAGCAGTTTGTGTAACAAAAGACCAAACAGACATCTCTGATGCCAACATTGCTGCTGAAAGTGTACCTACGCGTACTAAGTACACCAATTCGTCCTCGAGCCTAAGCAGTTGTGATGCCACAACAGACGGTGTAACAAATCACGACAAAATTGAAGAGTTCTCCAATGGCAGCGATATTCATAAACATGACGTCACTTTACCACACAAGCAGCAAAGCATTGTCCATCTCTGAATAACTATTACAAGTAAAGCCTTTAATCGAAACACCCTGAGAAATTTGCACTGAACTTGCTTCAACTTCAGAGTCCTTTTGAAAGGTCAACTGGTACCGCATAGGTCACCTCTGTAGCCCTTCAATACATTAAATATCTACAAACCCTTGGATATACGATCAGGGTATTTTATCTACACTATTCCAACAGGAACATAAAAAATAAGAGAATCCTTTTGGAAAAAATTGCTCGCCGCAATTAACGAAAACCAAACTTTCATAGAAAAACAAACAACAAAGCAAACAAAAAAAGATTACTACAGCACCTCTACAGACACTAAGTGAGTAGGATTAATATACCGGTACGGGCACACAATCAGATGCCGACAACTGATAAGATGTAATCAATATCCTTTGTGTTGCCGACTCCCGCCCCCTCCTTTGTGTGCTTCCCCGAGAAGCCGTTGACCACGTTCTCTCTTTGTGTCCTACTGCCATACCGCCAGAGAGAGGTGTAGAACAAAGGGCTATTTTCCTTTTGTGTGCTGACCGAAGAAGCCGCTGATCACGCCCCCTCCTTTGTCTGCTACCATCATGCCGCTTGGTAGAGGTGTAGAAAAATAGGCTATTGCCCTTTTGCGACCTGACCTAATGCCGGTCTGGGTATAGGAGAACAATGGGGTATTGTGCTCGTCGCTAATGTAGGTTGCGTCTTTGTGTGCTACTGATGCCGACAGCCGGGGATCGTCGAACAATGGGGTATTGTTTTCTTCGCGTGTCGCCGCCCACGCAAATCGATGTAGGTGATAATTATGTCAATCAATCAGGTAATGTTCGTTCATGCACAACATTGTCTAACATTATTGAAAAAGAATCAAGGGTTTATACTGCTAACGTCCTGGCATCGCGTCTCTAAAGGGCTGGACGCAAACCCCCGCCGCAAGTGTCTTGATTGATTAATGTAATTAAACGCTACTCGTCGATCGATAAATACGATTAAGTATTTTTAAATGATTAATGTAACTAAGTATATGAATTGAAACTCGCTCCTGTTTGCCATCGCGTGTGTGCGTGTTCAGGTGATTATTACACGTGTATAATTATTACGACTAATAACACTTGTTTAATTCTTCTTTTGAGGGAAAATATATTTTGGGTTTATAAGAATATTACATCACTTAGATGAATCCATGACTGAAAGGACAGAGTTTTCGTAACGAGACGTTAACGATGATAGTTTCGCTGAAAACCCGCACGCGGTCCATTTCCTGTGCGCTACCCCACTCGACTAATGAGGGCTCTCACATGCGCAGGCAGGATAGCTGGCATCCCCTCCCTTCCCTCTTCGTGCAGCTCACAGCCTGTTGCGCGCGCGCTCTAGCCGACAGAGCCAAAAGCTCGTTCTTTCGCTCAGTGATGAAGGTGCCGGAAGTAGCCATTTTAAGAGTTTAATGAACGCATGGCGGCCATGTTGACTCACTGTAAACAACAAGCATGAATCGTTTGAAATAGACCATAAGGAATTTCGCGCTTCAATTTAATTTTTCTAAGGTTTGTCTACACGTAGGACTGGCTCTGAAAAATAAATAGATTAACATTGCGGCAGTATTTTATATCACAAGCCTCTAAATGCCAGAGTGATTGTAGTGTAAATAAGCATTATTATATTACAATGATTTGAGATGATTTGTTAATTATAAGCATTGGTAGGAAATATGTTTACATGGCCTCACTGAAACTGACAATAGGAGCGGATAACAATGAGCGAGGGGGTGAGCTGTTTATTAATTAGAAGAGACAAGCAAATGACATCAGAATAGCGTGCTTTTCTTTAGAAATGGAGGGAATATCTTCCCTAGAGCATATGTGTTCGTAATTTTGATTGGATATAAAAATAGACGCTAATGTCGGCGCGTTTTATTAACCAATAGCAGCTCTGTTATAACCTTTAGGCATATCGGGGTGAGGGAGTATAAATTCCGTGCCAGAGACGGGTAACGCACAGTTTAATAGAATCATCCAAGGGTTACACGTCGCGCAGTTTAACAGAATCAATCACAAGACAAACGTCGCGCAGTTCAACAGAATCATTCACAGGTCACTCGTCGCTCAGTTTAATAGAATCATCCACGGGTTACACGTCGCGCAATTCTACAGAATCTCTCGCGTCGTAAAGTTAGTTAAAAATTTGAAATACGCGAATTAATAATGTGCGATAAATAAGTGATTATAGTTACATTTGAAAATATAACAGTTTCAGTCGGGCGTGTATCAAGAGTAAATATGAGAAATTAAAGAAGTGTGCCGGCAATAAAATTGTAAAAACAAATTCTTTTATCAGTGTTATCCTTTAGTAACAACTCCTTTCCGTTTACACACCCTGTTCAAGAGATTTGCTCGACTGAGTAATAATAGTTAGCCGGAGGACAAAGAACCCAACGTTCAAACTAGTAATACAATAACAGGCGCTCAGCAAATAAGATAACACGGAAGTTACCGCGACAAATTGGCTCCCAGAACGTGGGGCGAAATAACCAGGAAGAGACGAAGGAACCAGGACGTGGAGCGAATGGAGCAGTGAAATTAACTACAAGACGCAGATTCCAGAAACAACCACAAGAACGACCGACGACGTGGATGAGAGGACATCGTAATTACGAGAATAGAAGGCAACAGGGGAATTCGACTACAGGACACCAGGACAGCGAGACGACGCAGATCCATCGTAGTACGACGCAGAGGCGACATATACATCTAGGAGAGATGGGCAGGAAGCTGGACATCAAAGCAACATCATCAGATAGCATCATAAAGGTTAGAAAATTGTAAATTCTTTTGTGTATCCTAAAAAACATTGTGAGAAATTAAATGTTGTTGAGGAGTGGAAGAATTAAGAAAACAATGTCCACTAATAATACTGAAGAAACAATTATGGAAGGGAATAATGAAACAGTTAGCTGTAAGTCAATACAGGTTACAGAAAATAGCTCAAACAATGTAGGATTTGAGGGAGGAAATATTAGTGAAGAAAGTGAGAATATAATAGCAGGAAATGTTAATTTTGATGCTGGTATGGTGATGGAAATGCTGAGAAATTTTGGCGAAACATTAAATAAGAATATTGAGAAATTAGAGCAAAAATCAGATCAATTAAGGGAAGATATTGATAGGAGTTTAGAACAAAAACTAACTCAGAATAATGAGAAATTAGAACAAAAACTAACTCAGAATAATGAGAAATTAGAAAAACTAACTCAGGATATGGAAAAGAATAATAGGGAATTAAGGGAAGATATTGGTAAGAGTAATGAGAAATTAGAAAAGAAAATAGATCAATACAGGGAAGATATGGAAAATAAATTTATGGAGCTAGATAGTAGTATGATACGAATGAGAAATGAAAATCATGAAATAATAGCAAGTGAGATAGGAAAAGTTTCAAAGAAAATGTCAGACATGAGCAGGGAAATATGTAACAAAAAAGTGAGGTTAATACTAAAATTGAACATGTTGATGTAGAATGTACACAGTTAGGTAGCCGAATGAATAGCATTTCAAGTAAGCTAAGAGAGATGAAGGAGGCTACGAATGCGATTTAATTCAGGTGCAAGTTAATTTCAGAGGGGAAAAATCTGAAATTCAGAAGGATTCGGAAACACAAAGAAATAAGTTGTCCGAAGAAAACGTCTTGTCTATAAATAATCAAAAACTAACTTCTGAAATTAACAAGCACCAAACTGTTCAAAATCAAAACTCCAATCCAGTACAGTTTATTGCAGACTTGTCAGAGTACTGTCAAATTAAAAAGATACCGGAAGAATTGAAAATGATAGTTGTTAAAAGATGTGTTGATCAGAAAACTTTAGATTGGTTTCAAATGATATCATTACAGTACAGTACAATATATTAAAGTATTACAAACAGTGCTTAAGAGAATGTAACCCGAAGATGAATATTTACTCGTGAGCCCACATTCTTAAAAAAATTAAGTTTATCCTGTGCTGTGTGTGCAACTTGCAGACGCCTGATGAAGAAAGAATAATAATAAAGAGGTAGAAGTGAAGGTGCTAATCCTGCCATTAGGAGCATTTTTAGTGCTAGTCTCAAGGCTAGATAAACGGGAGAGGCACGACCACATGTGATACTATCTGGTTTACCCTAAATATCAATGATACTAGGTGAAATATCTGTTAAAATGACTCAAATACTTTTTAGCAACCTCAGTCACCTACAATTTCCTTAAATAGCTGTGATACAAATCGCTGATCGAAATTATCACTTGTATCTGCGAAACTATGCTGATTACCCCCAAATACTTACCATATTACCCAAACTATCTTTGAAATACGAAACTATGTTATAACCGACCCCTCGTACCTACCCTCCTGTAATGCTAGCTGAATTACTCTAAACACCTATGATACTTCAATTATCCTAAATACCTATGAACTCTGTGAATTAATTGTGAAATACGAAACTCTTCTAAACCCAACCCCTGGAATCTATCCTCCTGTGGTACCTGCTGAATTATCCTAAATACCTACTATACTGGCTGAATTACTTGTGAAATACATAGCTATGTTGCAGTCAGCCTCTGGAATGTAGCCTCCTGTGATACTAGCTAAATTAGCCTAAATGCCTACGATACCACCTGAATTATCCTAAATTCCTATGATAATATATGAATTAGCTGTGAAATCTTACGGAACTATGCTATACCCACTTTCCGGAATAAGTCCCACCCTGTGACACTAACTGAATTACTTACCTTTTAGCGTGAATGGGTTACCTTTTAGCCTGAGTGGGTTACGTTTTTGCGTGAGTGGTTCACCTTTTTGCGAGAGTGGGTGACCTTTTTGCGTGAGCGGGTCAGCTTTCTGCTTGATAGGTTTACCTTTTTACGTGAGCGGTTTACCTTTTTGAGTGAGCGCGTTACCTTTTTAGCATGAGTGGGTTACGTGCTGGAGCTGTCTAGAATTAGTGTTCTAGCATTGACGGCAAACAGCTTTCCATGAAGTTCTCGTCTATAATCGCTTTCAAAGTCTAGCATCACCCCTCGTATTCCTTATCTCCCCTGTATATAAGCCCATATTCCTACTCCTTCAGTTATTTTCTAACCTGTCAGCTCTCCTCGTTTTCCTATACCTCTCATACATACAAACGCATACTCTACTCTCAAACTCTGTCTAGTCTAGCATCTGTCCCGTATTCCCTATCTTTTCCATATAAACGCATACTCTACTCCTCAACATCTGTCTGGCCTAGCACTTCTCCTCGTATCCCTTACCTCTCATAAAGCGCATTCTCCTCCTGCTCCCTGTCTAGCTGAGTATCTCTCCTTGGTTTCCTACCTAACCTATATAAAACAAATTCTACCTTTAACACCTGTCTATCCTAGCATAGGTACTCTCTCTCCGTTTTCTCGTCTCTCCTTATAAACACATACTTAAACTCTCCTAGCCTAATACCTCTCCTCGATTTGCTATTTCTGCCATATAAAAGGTTTATTCTAGCCTTCAAGCCCGTCTAGTCTAACAGCTCTCCTCGTTTTCCCTATCTTTCTCCTATAAACGCATACTCTACTCCTCAACCTCTGTCTAGCCTAGCATTTCTCCTCGTATTCCCTACTTCTCCCATATAAAAGACATATTCTACCCTTCAATTTTGTCTAGCCTAACACCTCTCTTCCTTTTCCTATACCGCTCATATAAACCATACTCTATTCCTCAGCCCTGACTAGTCCTACACCTCTCCACTATCTCTTCCATATAAACCCATTTCCCTCTTTCAGCCCCTGTCTAGCCCAGTATCGGTCGTCGTATTCCCTATTTCCCCCATATAAATCCATTTTTCTCCTGGAACCGCCGCATCTAGCCTCGTTTTCCCTATCCTTTCCCACAAATGCCCAAAAAGTGTGCCAGCTCTGTCTATAATAACCTACTGATCTGTATACTAGTCCCTTGTCCCGATAAATGGTGATATTTGACGTATTCTATACATCCTAAGACGCTTAAGCTTCATTGCAGTAATTCCAGCAGATTTACGAAAGTGTATCGCCACTCTCTCTTTAATACTATGGAAGTATTGGTGATGCATTGTCGTGACTTTAAATAGACTTGAATGGGGCATATAAGAAGATGATATTTCATTGTTTTCCTCAGGTGTTTCCACACACACTTTTCTTTGAAAATTAAAATTAAAGTAAGGTTAATCTACTGCTTACCTACAAGGAGCAGCAATAGTCTTTCTTTCCACATGCTTCGCAACATGGTTCTGCGTTCTTTCCCCTGTACGTTTAATCTTTTTACAACGTTTTGTTCTTTTACACATTTTTTTCTGCAGCGGAAAATTCGCAATAGTCAGTAATAATGACTGTAAACGCAAACACCAGCGTTTACAGGAAGTGAAGCATGAACTGATCGTGAAAACTGCATTGTCACTTACAACAATTTGGATTAAAATAATACAAATAACGAATTATAATTTAGCTAAATTTTCAATGAACCAATGAGAAAGTAGCAACAATTTGAATAAAAATAGTATTTCAATTCACATGGGCAGTTTTAGTCCAAACCTCGAGAGAAACCTTTCCAACTCCTAAGATTGATGTGGCATCTTAGAAACAATTAATTCCCTTTGCTTCCAACACCAACTCAATCATTTAGTCAAAAATCATATTCAGAAGCAAGTAAATTGCCTATCAACGTGAATCAACGTGAGTGCTTACTGGTTAAAATAAACCTCCTGCTATAACTCTTACATCCTCTCACAAATACTGTTATGCAGATGTTACCTGTTCTTCTAAAATAATGGAACAAGGTCGCAAAGGACACATCCGCATGTTCACATAGAATTATCAGTGTATTAATAACAAAAATTACGGGCTGTTATACTTTCTACCTATGAAATGGACATTCTGCTTGCTACAGAAGCTAAGATACCTCCACATATACGTTTTCAATTCCCAGTTTACAGGATTTACATTGTTAATTGTACAAGTAACAACAGAAAAGCTGGTTCAGCCATATTAGTTAAATCTGGAATCATTCAAAGCGAGTAACCAGGCATAACAGAGCCTCAGTAACAAATATCCCGAATTCTTTTAGGTGTGGGTGTTATGAAATTACAAATCGGTCCCTGTCATTTGGCACCAATAAACAAAATGAACTGGGGAATCGTCGCTATACGAAATCGCATTATCTTCTTGATGGAGACTTTTATAGTAAATAATCCCAGTGGAGTCAAAAATCATTATCAACCTAAGAGGAAAGCTACTCCATGAAGTAATTCTTTAATTGAAATATAATTTTTACACCCGGCTGAACTAATTCATTATCCTCATGTTGAGAACAACCCGACGATTTAGGTTTCTTCATTGATAAACGTATTTCACGTATGTGTGCAAATGTACTTATATTGCACGAAGTGACCTCTGACTATTATCCAGTTGCAATTAATCGTTCATTTAATGTCAATTTGACAGAATGGACCCCTATGTTGATCAGGTATTCGTTTAACTAGAGCTTATGTATCAAAACACTGGAGCAGGTAGGTACCAAAGTTCAACTTAAAACGCCTAGAGACGTAGAAGTTGCGGTTTCCACAATAACCAGAAGCATACAGCATTTTGAAAAATATCTAACAATACCCAAGGGCATAGAATTGAACCGTTCCAGTGCAACCCATATATTGAAAATCTGTATCAAGCTAAAAACAACATAGAAGATTATGGGGGGAAACAGATATCCCCTTATAAAACATACTAAACAATATCTCCAGAAAACCTAGTTGAGCATTGAAGAAGCAATACTATTACTCGCTAGAGGCATAAATTAGAACTATAATTGTCAAGATGGATCCTTACGGGGAAAGTTAAACGGGTGCTTGAAAACAAAGGCAACATAGCTCCGCTAAAAGCTGGAAATCAGTGGTACTCGACACCTAAAGAAACGGCAGATCTCTTTTGTACACCAAATTGTCAGCAGTTTCAAACCATTTCTAGCACTGATGCACAATTCCCTGATTCAGTCAACAGTGTCATACCTCAACCACTCCAAATACGGAACTTTCCAAAACTCTTGACCTCTGCTCAGGTTAAAAATAAAATTAATAGGTTTCGTCCTAAGAAATCTCCTGGTGACGATCTAATAGTTCAATCTTTGCTTGCAAATCTTCCAAGAAAAGCTCTGATCTTCCTAACACAAATTTACAATGCCATTCTTCCGTTAAGCCATCTCCTAAAGAGATGGAGGCATGCATCTATTGTCATGATACCTCAACCCATTAAAGATAAGAGTAATCCAAAAAGCTAATGGATAATAAGTCTGCCTTCCCTCTTATCAAAAGTTTTTGAGAGGTTATTGTTGCGTCACCTTGGGGCACAACTTAATGCAATTATACCTAGTACACAATTGGGATTAAAGCCAATGCAGTCCATTCCACAGCAACTACACCGAATGATTGACATAATATATTATTCACATGAGGAGAAAAAAGGTACGTTTAGGTGTATTTTTGAATACAGAAAATGCGTTCCACAACGTGTGCAATAATGGTACTTAAGATCAAGAATCATATCTCAGGTACATATTTCAGAATAATAAAAGTCTACCTTTAATAACCATTCTTTTACTTTAAAAGATAAAAACACACAATCAATATGACACACAGTTTTCTCTAATATTCCTGAAGGCCATATTTCTTGCTAGGACCTTTATACAGCATATAAATCTGATTTTCCTCAGCTTGCTCAATTAACTATTGCAAATTTTGCACATTATATTGAAATTCTTAGCAAAGGGAATTGCGAATCAGCAGCTGAAACTCAAAACTCCTTCACTATCCAAATAAATGGAGTGCCCTCAACGGAGAGTTATAATGAATATAAAGAAAATGCAGGTCGTGTAAGAATCCACATCCCATGTCGCTCGTTATCTGGAACTTACTCTGGATAGCAGACTAACCTGGAAATTACACATCACACAGATCATCTTAAGAATCAGGAATTGCATCCAACAGATTAAGCACATCATTTAAGTTAAACTTTCTCATGCTCTGCCATACAAACGCCATCTCTATGTCCCACTAATAGGACCTATTTGGGACTATGGATGTTACTAATGGGGTGCTACTTTATTCTAACAAATTCAAAACTTCAAGCCACTCATAACGGATATTTAAGACTAATCCCAGGTGTTACTTAGTTTGTCAGCAACACCACACCCCACAAAGACTTAAGCATTACGGAAGTATTGGAAGTCGTCAGACTGCATGAAACCCCGTGAATCATCCAAATTCGCTACTATGAGATATTTGTCTACATCTCCCACCGGAGCCGTCCAGCAGATGACTGAAAAGAGGACGACACAAAGACCTGCTGCTTTGATTGCATACATTATGTAAATATACTCACTCATATATCTGAATAAACTGAGATTTATTTATGGACGCTGTTTAACTACTGTGGTTCTTGGCGTCCCACTCTATATTGAGCGTGAAAGACCAGAAACAGTGCTCACAGGCTTATTGAGGTTCTGTTACGTACCGTAAATCTACGACACGGGACCACCGGTTTTATCTCCCTTCCGAAAGAAGCCATGCAAAGAATTTTTACGCCCGAAAAGATCTATCACCATCCGTCGGGTTTAAACCCTTGACATCGAGAACTACAGGCTAGCATGGTACCCCTAGACCAGGGAGGACGAAACTCATGTATCTGAGCTTATGTTTCTGCACACATATTATGCCATATTCTCTGAATGCAACATCTCCATTTGTTGCTCTACGAAGATATATAAATAATTTAGGATTCTTATTGAACAGCAAACTAAACACACGTTTCACGTGGTTGCTATTCGTACTCTCACAACTAAACGTGTCTTATGTCATTGGATGCAAAAATTACCGAAACATAAAAAGGCATTACAAAATTTATTATAGCCAATGATAGCTGTACTCAAAGATTCTGAAGCCAGAATCTCCCTCACTACAATTTTTGGAGAACTTTATTCCTCCTCCAAGTTTATTCTTTGAGGAGCCTGCGATGAGAGACCTAACCTTTTCTACTGATATAGTTTTCTTCATTTTTTAATATTCGAGAGAAGAAATCTACTGATTATTTTAAAAAATTGTCTATTTACCATCTTGACACACGAAAGGGGAAATATTTACGAAACTCCACAAATAATAATAATAACAATAATAATAATAATAATAATAATAATAAAACGTTTGCTTTGTACTTACACACTCAAAACAGATCATTACATGCATGGATAAGCTGAAACGCATTTTCAAATCCCTCCAGATCCCAGTTTCACCTCAATAACCTTTCTGACAATCTGGCTGTTCAAAAATTGCTTCTACGGTGGGGCAAACGTGACCTACCACTCACATGTGAATTCGCGGTACCTACAAGGTGAAGCGTGGGGTTGACAAAAACCACTTATTTTTAGAAGTCACCTATTCATAGAAGTGACCTATGGTGAAGATTATAATTTTATTTTAACAGACTTTTATAAATATTATACTATACAGTTCGCGATCCTAAGGACAAACTCCAGGAAATTTAGCTTTTGATTTTTTGCACGTCATTTCCCGGATGTTGGAGTAAGCAGAGATTGGGTGACATGCAGTTTAGGGTAAAAGATCACTTCATTTCCGACACTTGGTTGATTTGTGTAATTTATGCTGACAGACACGTACGTCAGTTAATAGGTAGGCGATAGTAGGGGGGATTTAGCGGTTCTGGCGCAGTTAATTTATGCATGGCTATTCATATGCAAATGAGCTCCCCCACCTCCTCCCTCCCCCACCTCCTCCCTCCCCCTCCCCCGCTGTGCCTTGGTAGTTTTAGCTGCACCTGCGGTCGTAAATCATGTTGAGTACAATGGAGGCTTGACAGTTAGGTAATTAAGGCTGTCAATCAACTGTCAAAACGAACAAAGGGGTCATAAATTTAAGGTTCTGTAACAAAGGCGAGATGTTTTTCCTACCCATTCCACATCCGGCCACTTCTGCACCTGGTCAGTTACCCGCCCCCACTTCCATTGTGTGTGTCGAACACGTGGCATACTCGTTCCACTAGCTTTTAACAAAAGAACAATGCTTGCCCTTCAGCTGTCAAAATGAACAAAGCCCATGATGAATTAGGGTTGTAACAAAGCCTGACCCTTTCCATTGTGTAAGAGATTCTATTGTGTGTGCCTTTCTATTGTCCGATGCAAGCATTCTTTAGAAAGACCACCTGGCAACCCAATAACAAAGCCTGACCCTTTCCATTGTGTAAGAGATTCTATTGTCCTTGGCAAGGCTAGTTTAGAAAGACACCTGCAGCGTTCCCATTGTTTGGCAACCTGCTAGTTTAACAAAAGAATTCGAGGGTTGCTTTATACTCGTCCTGTCCTTGTTTGTGTGAAAGAGAGAGAAACTTGTTTACCAACTCTGCGTGACGTCATACTTTAGAAAGACACCTGCTCCATAACAAAGCCTGACCCTTTCCATTGTGTAAGAGATTCTATTGTGTGTGCCTTTCTATTGTTCTGTGCAAGGCTAGTTTAGAAAGACACCTGCAGCGTTCCCATTGTTTGGCCACCTGCTAGTTTAACAAAAGAATTCGAGGGCTGCTTTATACTCGTCCTCTCCTTGTTTGTGTGAAAGAGAGAGAAACTTGTTTACCAACTCTGCGTGACGTCAGGTCGGCCATCATGATTTTGCCTGAGGGAGTTCTCCCCGATGTTTTACGACCTCCTACGAATATATCCGAGCATAGTTAACAAGCATTCTGTTTCAGCCAACGACTCCGAAAAGCATCTAATATACATTTCATTACGTGCATTAAACCTCTGAGTGATATCCATAGATCGGTGTTCGATTCTTACTGTAATCAAAAGTTTATTGCTAATGAGAAATTAATGATTGATATTATTATATCATTACCCTAATTAATAAAAAGGCGTTCAGAGAATTCTAGCTCGAGTCTTACCAAGTGAAACTCTAACGCGTAATAACTATTAAACTATGCAAGGTCAGATTAAAAAAATGTATTTATCAATTATAATTTAATTTTTTATACATCATCATCCTAATTAATGAAAGACCGTTCAGAGGACCCTAGTTCGAATCTTACCCTGCAAACTCTAATGTGTAACATCTAGTAAATTACGGATGCGTACTCTAAAAATATATTAAACACATGCGTATACATAGGTATCCAAGTTGATATTTTCTTAGGGTAAAACATTATTATATCATTACCCTGATTAAAGCCCGTTCAGAGGTTTCTAGTTCGAGTCTTACCCTGCAAGCTCTATGCCTACTAACTATTTAATTACGGAAGCGTGCACGATAAGATTAAAAATGTATTTAACAAATATAATTTAATTTTATACATTACGCTGTTTTAATGAAAGGTATTCTTAGGAACCCAGAAGCCCATAGTTCGAACCTTGCCCAGCGAAACGCCATAATAAATACTAAATTATTGAAGAGTGAACGGGTCAGATTAAAATGTGTTTAACAAATATAATTTAATATACACGACATTACAATGTTTAACGATCTGTATTCTTAGGAACCAGAGGTCAATAGTTCGAATCCTGCCCTGCGAAACGCTATAATAACTATTAAACTATGCACGGGCATATTAAAAATGTATTTATCAAATATAATTATTTATATTAAACCCCTGCGTATACTTAGATATTCCGATGCCTAGACACGATTCTTTATTTTCTTTCTCCACAACTTGTACACATCCAGGCGCTCCCATATACACGAGCACATGTGCATACATCAACAGGCATACACAGGTGCATGCATGCACACACATGCACATACATGTAACGCAACAATTATCTCTTTCAAACAGAGATATCAAAAACCTTTACGTGCATTGCCTCTCTATAATAAAAGTTTTCATTTCCCTCACTGAATCATTTATTCTCTTGCATAAAAAAACACATTCATCTCCCCCCTCCCTATAGATCGCTTCCCCCACCGATCCTCTCTGCAAGTCATTACATGTGATAGAAGAACCGGTTTTTCTAGCCGCTATATATAAGCAGCCCTTCTCGCACTGCTCTGAATATTATTCGAGGAGTAATCGAGTCGATAATACAATGGACGATTTTTGGAGTGAATGCGGAGAAGAATCATACCATTATACATATTATCATAAAGAGTCGTGTAATGGCATCATGCATTCTATAGTATGTAACATGCCTTCCTATCATGACCAGATGACTTCTCGAGGCATATGCACAGACAACTGCCCTGTCTACAAAAGAAGCATCATGTAAGTATCGTTTTTATTATTGAATGCAAGCTCTAAAAAGAATGCAATTGTTCTCTAAAGAAGAGTGAAAAATTAAAATGGTTCATTCTATTGTACCTTCTTTCTTTCCAGAGAAACTGATACCGAAAGTGAGGGCGAGATGTTCAGCCTCATTTCAAATCACGGCTCTCTGTAGCATTCAGAGTACTGCAATGGGTATACTCACTCTGTACTGTGTGCAAAACCAGAGGTGCACGACAAGATGGCGTCATACTTTCCATGCAATGAGAGCTGCAGTGTATTCCTCTTCAGACAGAGAAATTTAAAGTGAGTACCTCTTTAAATATGTATCATTATTGTACATTGCTATTGTCATATACGTAACTTCAGAGAACATCAATGTAAACATTAATTGTATGCGATACTAACATACATTACATGCTACTATAGTACAAGAGCAGTTGTATACGACTAACACTGGAAATTATAATGACTTTTGCAGAATTCAAATGACGACACCAGCGCCTAAAACCGAGGTAGATTCCGATGATAAAGAACCAGAAGATATAGTGGAATATCCCATTGCACAGCAGTATGCTAAACACGTAGATGAGGAACAGGATTCCAATTCACAGCAGGCGGGGGATCTAACACAGACGACCTCCGAGTCTCCCCTTGGAAAGCCTGCAGAACTCGGGAAAATATTGACGTGAGTATTTTCACATATATAAAAATCATTGTTTCATTTTAAGTGTACACTAACAGAAATTTAATTCTTTTCAGGTTACCTCAACTTCACCCAAGCACTTTTCTAAGACCTTCATTGTGTAATGTTTCAGGCGGTGCAATAAGGGGAAGAAGAAGAAGAGGAACAGCTTTGCAGACCTGCAAAGGAGACTGACGCTATTGGAGGATAGAGTAAGCAACATCGAGACGCCCAAGAAACATGCCGGTAAGAAGCGTGTGCCGAGACGTCTACATCTCGAAAAGGCGCAGCATTAACATAGCATTCTTCTATGATCTTCCAGTGCTTTTAGTGCAAAACACAGACAAATTTGTATACATGACAATTCAAGACTGGGTGATAATTCGTGAGAGTCTTCCTACATTCAGTGCATTCCTCCAAACGAAAAAGTATCCGCGTGTGGAATATTGTGAAAATATTCTTTTTTCTTATAATATTGTTGCTTATATGCAAGAGACAGAAATAAAATTTTTGAACACTAATTTAAATGATTGTGAAATATTTTTAAATAGAGATGAAATTTGAAGGCTAAAAAGACTTGTACCGTTTATAGACTACCATTTAGGTAACATAACTGATGCAAATGTAATGCAATATTTTGGAACGAGGAGTTGGAGGAAGAAAGTGATGGAAATGCAGGATAAATAATAACAATAAAAAGATTGAAAGTATGTTTTTACATAGTGTTTTTATTCATTAATAATCCTTACATTGCTAATGAAAAAACAAATCATTACAATGATTAGTTTAAAATAAAAGCTGCATCACATGAGTCAGAGGTTTGTATGTAAATACTTTATCGTGAATTATCAAACAATACAAAGTGGTCTGTGCAGGAATATTTGCACTAGCTTGAATTTCTATTCTAATGTTAACTGCACCATTTACAACTTCCTCTGGTTGATGTGAGCAATCTATAACAAATATAGGAGCAAATTTAAGAAAATCTTTTCTCTTCAATAAAGGATAGTTCTCTTTTTCATAATAAGAGTTTTGAAACTTTGAGTACATGTCATACAAGGATGCAAATCTATAGTTTCCAAAATCCAAATTCATGTCATGATAGGGATAACATTCGCTATTAAGATAAATTCTCAAATTAGTTATGTTACAATGATCAAAAAGAGAACCGTCTTTAGATGCATTACTCGATCTTAAAGTTTGAGCACCCAAAATGACAAATCTCGGCTTCTCCATTTTTGATGTGGTGGCGACATTCCAAGTGAATGATTTAGTTTGCGGCACAGCAGGTTGAGTATGCAGATCCATGGTCCTAAATGGGAGATACAGCGCCTTGTCCGACTTGACAATCTTGAGAATTTCAACCTTTTCAGCATCAGAAAGTCGTATCACTGGCATTCTCCACTCGATTCGTGCAAGTTTAACGCTTGCATTCTCTTCACCCTCAGGCGCTATAATACAGTTTTTAGAGTCCTTGGATCGAATCAGCACCAGCTCAAACTTGCTATTGAGTATGAGTTCCTTGTGGTCGTCAGCAAATCCCAGTAGCATCGAAAGCGGTACTATGGCGTTGAAGGCTCCATTTGCTGCATTCACAATGTCCATGTCTTCTCCAGGATAGCACCATCCAGCATTCAGCAAGCGATCAGACTCCATTGGATTGAGAGCAGCATAGTTGCGTAAAGTTGAGGCGATCCCGGGGTTCCTGGTTCGATCAATAGTTGAGCCGTTCATATCCAGTCGAATCTCCTCAAACATGAATGCAATAGCGTTATTGGTAAGCTTTGCAGTAGTAGCTGTTCCATTAGGTTTAGTAATACTCCCCTCGATGTATAGATAACTTCGATTAGGTAAAGTATATAAATCCTCTGCTTGGCAAGGGATTCTAATTTCATCATTAGCGTCCAGAGCCGATGTATTATACGGTAAAAACACATGTTCCTCTTCTTTAGTGATCTTGTCATCGAATGTCGGTGCGCTGGTAACATTGAAGATGTCCATGATTATAGAAGTCTAAAGCCCAATACCTGGAGGAAGTGTCGATTGCGTGATGTTAACCCTCCGGGTGTTAAGGGTAGAGTATGATGTGTGCGTTGAATCACTCCCTTATTATATCCTCGACGTCGTTGACTTCTTCTAAAATCTATTGGCATTGCAACGGATGTGAAGCCTTATGCTTATATCCTCGTTTCTAAAGTCAATGATATTACCACTTTGGTCCACTACACGAAGACTAATTTGCTCTATAGCGTTGGTGTTTATGATTGGAAGGTAAATTGGATTTGACGGCTCTTGAGAAATATGATATCCAGGCGGAACAGAAGGGAAAAACTCGTAGATCGAGTGGCCGCTTTTACCGTCGATGAAAGAGCCTGTTGCAATACTGCACTCGATTCGAATGATGCTCACCTTAAATATATTCACCAGGTAATCAGATTCAGACAGCTGATTAGCTGGAATAACTTTACCTCTGAAGCCCAGTAGCGAGCCTATAGAACGATCACCGGAAAAATCAATAGTGAAAGGGCACTTAATTTCAGCCTTCATTGTGTTATTATTAGGTCTAATAAAGAAGACATTCTCATCTACACCTAGCTTATCTCTGATGTATTCATTAATATCAGAAATCTCATAAGTTCCATCAGGTATATCAATGATCTTAATTTCATCCTTGTGCATGTAATGAAATTGATTATTACTCCAATCAACATTAGGAATTGAATAGAAGGTTTCAAAATTCAGTAGAGCAATCTCATAATGATACTTTGGATCTAACTGAAGAGGAGGATTCAGGTATGTAGTAAGCACAGACTCGTTGCCACTGACTGCAATAGTGTAACTCATTGCGATAGAAATTGCAAGCACAAGTGCCCACAGATGACTGAGCTGAAACTCTGAAACCTCTTAGTGTTATACAGTACCTTAACATCTCTGAGGTACCTTTCTATCTCTTTTGGAGGCTTTAAGTTTCCAAAGCTATCGAAATAAAATGACACGTTGCCATCCTTCTTTATAGCAACCCAATGAGTGCCTTCATTCTCTGAAGTATCGAGATTAACAATAATTCTCTCTCTGTAACGAGGTCTTGAGGGTAGCTGATCGATCATGTATACACCCCTAAAATGAGGAATCTTTAAACGTCGGGCATACAACTCGAGGTCTATGTTACTTAATGCTTTTTCCGGGACAAGTATGGCCCTCTGCCGGAGTTTTTTGAATTTCCTTTCTTGCTCGGCCTCCTCTTCCTTTCGGTGTTCCTCGCCTTATTCTTCTTCTTCTTCTTCTTCTTCACTCGTAGGCCTTTCCCTCTTGCTTCAATTTCTTTGTTATGCCTCATCATTTCAGCAAGTTGTTTATCCGCGGCCTTTTTCTTGTTTACAGCAGAGGCTATTTGTGCAGCGCCTCCAGCGGCGGCTCCTAGTGCTGCAATAATTGGTATGAGTGGTAGAAATCCTCCTCGTTTCTTCTTCCTGGATCCAGCACCAACAGCTACCTTACCCTTCATGATGGTTGTTACTAGTCGGGCTGCCAACCTTTCACCTAATGTAGCATCAGATGATTGCACTCTTTTCCAGGCCTTTTCAGCCAAGATTTTGTCGGCAACGTTCCTCGAAGCAGAGTCCTTATGCTGTGCGTAGGCTATGTCGTGAAGCTTACACGCTTCGTCTAAAGGATTTATTCCGGGGTCTCCTCTCTTTAGTCTTTTTTCTAGCTTTGTCCCAGGTCCACAGTATCTGTAACCAGGCAAATGTGCTTCAAATGGCAGTAGGTTAATGAGAGAGTTAATTAAACCGGAACCTCTTGAGACCTTAACCCCCTTGGCGCTCATGGTACACTAATCGATTTTAATGGCACATAGTTCTTTTATACTCTGTCATTGCTTACATTTATTAACATATATACATTAAGGATGATTTATTTTATTTTAGTTGCTACGATGGAGCTGGTGAAGCAAGATTGCTCGCTGCCTATCCAGGTGCTAGACTTTGAAAGTGACTTTAGACGCGATCGTCACGGGAAGCTGTTTCCAGGCAATGTTAGAGCGCTAATTCTAGGTAGCTCCAGTGCTGGAAAAACAAATGTATTACTCAATATGATACTCCACGAGAATGGACTACGCTTTGAAAATGTGTACATTTATTCAAAGTCGCTATACCAGCCAAAGTATCAATATCTTGTTAAGCTGCTTGAAAACATTGAGGGTATAGGCGTGTATACTCACGAAGACGGTGAAAGCGTCTTGCACCCATCAGAAATTAAAGAAAATTCAATCTTTATATTTGATGACGTCATCACTGAAAAGCAAGACAAGATTGCATCCTTTTACAGCATGGGCAGACATCGAAATGTAGATTCAATATATCTAGCACAATCCTATGCCAAAGTCCCAAAGCATTTAATTAGAGATAATGCGAACATGATTATACTCTTTAGGCAAGATAATTTAAACTTGAAACATGTATATGAAGATTACGTAAATACAGATATGACGTATACTGAATTTAAAGATTTGTGCCAAGGTGTTTGGGAGAGCTCTACAGAAGGAAGACCTTTTATGGTAATAGTTCCCGAATTTCCGATGAATGACGGTCGATATAGGTGCGGATTCGATGTATATATTAAAGTTGTTAATAAAGAAATTGCTCATTCATAGTTCATCATGAGTATTGACAGGTTTGGATCACAGAGGGCTGCTCCAGTGAAAAGATCGCTACATCAATTTATCATAAACAGAGATGGAAAAGGAAATTACCAATTCAGGAACAAGAGACTGTGCATTGTTCAGGATCCTGAGGAGGACGACGACGCAAGCACTAAACGCTACGTTGATACGCTTACGTCTTCTACTGAAAATCGAATGCAGGAGTTCACGGAAAAAACGACATATCAGCGCATGGGCGAACTTCAAACTACGCTTAGGGATCACATCCAGAAGTCGTTAGACGTGCAACATGATGCTCTAATGGAATATCTGAATAAAAATACCCTTAAACGCGACGATGGAAACAACATTATCCTGGATTCTATAAGATTGAAGATAATGCTGCCACCTCAAGAGGACTATGACGTGCCAAATAAGAAGCATGTATTAGAATATATAAGTGCAAGAACACCACCGCTCGATTCAAGCGGTAACGTTTCATTCCAAAAAAGAAGGCTAATTGAAGTAGCAGATCCTGTCGATGACAGTGATGGAGCAACAAAAAAGTTTGTTAAAGTTCACGTGGGAAGGAAACAAAATGAAATGCGCCAAGATTTAAACAACAGACTTGGTGCAATAAGTACCACTGTTACAGAAACAGTGGGAAAACACATGGAAACTATGGCGAACCGCCAGAAATCAATGGATGGGCATCTGACATCTGCAATGGATAATATCAATACCCTTAAAACACAAATGAAAGTCGTAAATTCATTAGTAGAGCAAATGAGAGGGGAACATGTAATTACACTGCAGTCGTTGCCTTTCAGAGGGAAATCACAGAGGTACATGTTAACAACAGGTCTTGAATATTACAAATCAAGCGTAAACGGCGAGATTGTTTCTTGCTATATGACATCACCAACAGCTCCTACTGTAAGACCTGATACAATAATTGAAATAAATAACAAGTCTCTGAGAGCTCTACCTGCACCAATTGCAAATGGTGATAAACTAGCCTTCACTGCTCCTGCAAATCGTGTAAGGGACGGCCATTTTCTAAATATCGAGCTGAAAATCTCTTATAAACTGAAGTCTGCTAAATAAATAGGGTATATATTAAGGTGAAAGTCTAATTTCAGTGTCATTTCAAGATGGACAGCGAGTGCATACGACTTAAAGAATCTGTAGCTATGCACACGAAGGCTATAAGAGAAAAGTTACGTTCTCTTAAAGGTCAGCAGTTCGAAACCCAGAGAGTGATGAGTGAAGCTCTTCAACCAGTGACAGATCCGCTTCAAGATATACTTGAAATACAGAAAAAGAATACTACAAGCAAGGAGGAATCACCGAAAGACATGAAAGATGAGAAACTCTACAACTACCTTAATAAAGTTCGAAAGAAGGACAAAAATGAAATAGATTCATCATATGGAGTACGATATGAGGATGGCAGCTACATGCTAGGCAACAAGATTATTGATTTCATCAATAATAAAGTTCGAATAGGGGACGAAACGTATGAAACCACGCCTGGATTGAAGGAACTCATCTTCAAGAGAATACCTGAAATGCATGCATACACCGAGGATGACCTTGAAACATACAGTAAAATACTTAAAGCAACACATGTTCATCGAAGAAACTTCAGCAAGCAAGGGCCGCTGAGATCGGGTAATTCCTACAAGTATAAAAGCGTTATACGTCCTCTAGTAACGAAACACAAGGGATTAGGACTACAGTGGAAAGAACATCGCCCTAATACGAGGCAAGACTACATCTACTGGACCGACCCTAATGATCTGGTGGATCGCCTTAGGCTACTTGTGGCATCCAGAGACTCCGGCAATAACAATCATACTCAAGAAATTGAAGAGATTATTCAAGAACTAAAAGCGGCAAAGGTTATAGCATGACATCAGTGAAACAACATATAGCAAGCGAGCTCCATGCTCCAGCCCGGAGAAACTTCATGCGTCGAAAGATTATCAGCAAGGGGCTCCACGACTTGGTGCAGATCGACTTGGTGGAGATGATACCGCATGCAAAAATCAATAAGAATTTCAAGTACATCATCATTGCAATCAACTTCTACTCTAAAATGGCATATGCGAGACCTCTAAAGGACAAGACAGGACTTCAAGTTGCAAAGGCCATGGAAGATATACTGCAAGAAATGATAACCCCACCCAAGAACATACAGAGTGATAACGGAAAAGAATTTTATAATAAACATTTTAAAAGTTTAATGACAAAATATAACATCAATCACTACAGTACCTATACCCATGTGAAGGCAGCTGCTGTTGAACGATTAATAAGAACTTTAAAAAATATGATGTATCGCGAATTTCTAGCCAATGGATCATACAAGTGGCTAGACCTTTTACCTCAGATCATTGCAAGATATAACAACACTTACCACTCCACTATTCGAATGAAGCCTATAGAGGTGAAGAACAATGATCTTCTTCTGACTGTTTACAACTACACTCAAGATCGAAAAGAGAAGAGAGGGGCAAGAAAGTTTAGTGTTGGTGATTATGTGAGGATATCAAAGGACAAGGGACATTTTGAAAAGGGCTTTGAAGCTAATTGGAGTGTTGAAATATTTCAAGTTGTTCATGTGAATCACACCAATCCCGTTACATACATGCTAAAAGGTAATGATGGTGACGAGATAAAGGGGTCCTTTTACGGTCATGAACTGCGACCTACACTGTACCCTAATACATTTCTGGTAGAGAAAGTATTACGCAGGCAGGGAAATAGGATTCTTGTAAAGTGGTATGGATTCCCTAATACACAATGGATTGACAGAAAGGATTTATTGTAGAAAAATAATAATGAAAATAAAGAGGCTTTCATTCCACAATAATGCGTGTTTTTTTTATTTCACTGTATATATTGAGTTAAATAAGAAAATCATTATTTAAAAACATTTTGTGTTTACAGGGTTTACATGATTAGAAATCAATAAGTTGTTTTAAGTAAAAAAAATCATAAAACAAAAAAAAATTACACATCTATATATACAACATTATCATTTGCATTTTTAGGTCAATCTTCATATACACACACACACACAATACATACATGATAAAACACTCACTTACTAGACTGCATTTTTACATCCATTTTATAAAACTAAAAATCAATAAATTAATAAATAGAAGAGCTAAACATTTACATTATCCATGTGCATATATAAATACACACATACACAACCACTCACGCATACACCTATACACACGCATACACACACATAAAAGCAATTTGTTTAAAAACTTCACAACTAAAAATTTACACAACTAGAAATTTACATATATACATCTAAGGGTCAGTCATACTCAGACAATAGTGACCCCAGGCAATTGTCTGGTCTGAGCCTTCAATCAGTTTTCTCTTATCGTCTCTACCACAGAGAGCGACCTTATTCATTTCTATAGTCGAGACTTTATGTTTGAAACTTCGAAATGTTGTTGTTTTTGTTAAAACTTTTTTCTAATATCATTTAGACAGCCGAAATAGTGCTCAAAATTTATGTTACGCATGCCGGTCTTGTTGATGCCCTTTGCTTTCATCATAGTTTGGTCCTTGTATCTGTAAGCATATAACTTGGACCTTAGCCCAACATATTCTATCATAGGGACTCCTGCAAGCTCATCCTTGAACAGGCCGATGACTTTCTTGTTTTGCGGTGTAATTCCATAGCTGTTTTGTGTTTCGTAATTTGATGTGTCAAAATGCTCTTGATTTTCCTTAATAAATTTGTATATGTCGCTTGAGGTTTCCAGAATAAATGAATCCGTATCCATGTAATTTAAAATTAAATCTTCTAGGCCTGGCTTCAATATATTGTAATAAAAACTGTACATGATATGTTTGGATATATCAAGGATGGCTTGCCCTATGTAGATGGGTTTGTTCATGTAAATTTCCTCTCTGGCAAGTTCTATCCCTACAAGATTTTCCGCAAATAAAATGCTCCGAACGTAAGTTGATCGCGCCGTCAATTTCTTGCATTGCTTCCAACTTGTAACGATACGGAAGTCATTGTATTTGCGCACATTCTCAATAAATTTGCCATATACAGAGTTGTTCATTTTCTTCCATAAATCTGACCGAATTTGGAAGTTTCCCTTGCACGTCTCTCTGTATTTATATCGATGTAGGTTTTCAGCCATTCTGACTGATCATATGCAACCACTCTATGGATCTTCTTTAACTTCATGCCCAAGTCAATGCACTGCTGGAGGTTTCTATAGTGCAAGGTATATTTCTCTTTGTTCTCTAGTGTTGCCAGCAGTTTCTTGTATTGGCCTCCAGGTGGTATCTCACTTTTCGCGCAGAGAGGAAGGTTATTGTGCTCATCATGTAGGTGCTCAGGGTACTCGAGGTCGACTTCCAAAACGTATCCAGTTGGGGAATCAGGAGCAACAGCAAAGAAGTTTATGTTTAAAATTTCTTCTGGCAGAAGCCATCTGAGGTTCTTGTGTGGCATATGGCTCGCCATTGAAGCTCCATATAAATTGTTTATGTCGAGATATGCCAAATATAAGTCTTTTTGTGTCTGTTTGTGTCCAGGAAGGTACTTGTTGTTTGCTTTAGCATGCCTCTTTGACACTGTGCACATTCCGCCCCTGATTCCTCCCTCAAAGAATTTGATCATTTCCTCATCATGGATGAGGTCAAGCTTGACCTGAGTCACCTTGAGCATTGCATCAAATGCAAGTCCTGGTAGGGTATAGTACCAGCAGGGGTCCAAGTTATATACCTCCAGAGAAAGGTCCCTAAACTTCTCGAATGCATCGGCCAACAAGAGCGTATCCGTTTTCAAATAGAGGTCGCTGTATTCGCCTAGATTGCTGATGTTGAAGGTGTTCCAGACTTTGACAGCATGGTTGTATTCCTCTTGTGTTATATTGTCAAAATTTTCAATTGAAGGGAGTGCTGTTTCCTCTAGTTTTGAAGGAGAGTCGACGTAACTGTGAGGGAATATTCCCTTAGATCTCACTAACTGCTGATGTTCAGGATCGGGATACTCAGAGTTTGTGATCTTGAACTCATCACTACTCAGCATGCAGGCTAAACTAGATAGCTTATCGTCCAAGAACTTAAAGCTATCTAGAAACCTGAAAAAGATAGTCCTGTACTTTTTGCTGAATGATATATATCGCTCAGAGGAGCTTGAGATACACGAAATGGGGTGATCATCATATGCCAGGTGTTGCATCAGAAAATGGCTGTCATAATTGCTAAGGCAATGAAAAAAGATGGGTATAAAGTTAGGTACCCGTCTATTTAAATTGCATGCATTATAAGCAGCCCCCAGGAATACACCGGTCACATGGCAGTGGTCACGTACCTTCAAGTCATCTACCTCAAACTCCTTCTTGCATATGTGGCAATGACGAGCATTATCGAAGTCAGCCACGTCCTGAGCAGTCAAGGTCATTTCTTCATTGCGGCTATATTGCTCAATAACCATGTCGGCTATTGACCTAAGCTCAATAAAGAACTCCTTGATTGAATCAGGACCTCTGAATAGCTTAAACCTCGACAATGAATCATCATGGCGACATACAAGCTTAAGCGATATAGAAATAGCCTCATGATGCTGGATAGCCCGAGTCCAGCTCTGATTAGCCGACGGTTCACAGGACTGAACTCGGGCTAACACGCTCTCAATATCGGCATACACAACAAAATTTACAGGACTACCCTTCGAGTATGATGAGAACTCAATCACTTCACCCTGATTAGGCATTTTGAGCACCTGGCACTGCATGCACTTCAATTGATGCTTTTTAAAGGCACCTTCAGTATTGAAGTGCTTCAGGCAGGGCTCGCATACCCATTTTTTCCCTTCATATTTACTGATCTGACTTGCAATCAGTCTTGACATATCCTTAATCAGGCAGTAGTGAGATCTTCCATCTTGTTCAATTAGTAATAGGTTGACAGTTAATTCTTTCCTGCTGCTGGTTTGGTATAGTGGTATAATTGCGCACTCCCTTTCTATTCCAAATACTGAAACTGATATTCCGTTGTTTTGCTGTTCAAAGCCTGGAATCTGGTGTAGGCTTACAGGGAAGTCTATCCCACTGTAGTTGAATGCAGTGAATAACTGTTTTGCAGGGTATTTGCTCGTTCTTTGACCATCGCGCTTTGCAGGATACTTTGCAGCGAGCAAACACCATGCAAAACAGTATTCATCTTCATTTTGTATGTTTATTACAGCTTTCTTGGCCTTGATAGCAGCGGGTAACTCTATGTATCGCGATGCATTCAAGGGATCATAGAAGCTAGTTCCAATAACAAGAGCCCTGACAGCGAACAGAGATTTTCAGCTTGCACCTCCTTCGAAATTCGAGATGTTTTCTAGCATTTCATCGACCATACAAGTGTATAAGGCATTGAGATTACTTGATTGAAGACCCAGCTTTGTCTTACTATTGAAAAAGATGGTTTCTGCATGCTCTTTTTCAGGAGATTGTATTAGGTACGTGATCTCTATGGATGCATTTACTTTAAACCCAGAAGAGCTTCTCCCGAGTACAGAAACCATCTCTCCCAATACAAGATGTCTGCATTCCTGCAGAAATTGACTGGGGTCAGCTATCTCTAAAGAGTTTTCTATGCGGCTATTGAAAAGGCCGCCCTTGAACGCCGATTCAATAACCTTACACTCTAGCTGAGTATGACTAACCTTTAGTTTTTGGTGTTGTTCCCGTACTCGGTGTCGTCGCTATCGGAGTCAGCAGTGGTGGTTGGGTTGTCGCAATGCATGCGACCGATGCCTGATGGCCCTGCAATTGGTGATGGAGGAGCCATAGAAGATCCTGGGCGGGCGAGGGGGCTAATTGTTTGTCCGTGTTCCTCTTCAGCCTCGTGAAGTCTTTTGGTACCCCGGAGCATTGCATCCTCAGGCTCCGGGCACGTGGCCACTATTGAAGGTTCTATAACAATAATAAAGTGGAATTAATTGGAATGTCAGTTGAAATAGAAATGCAAGAATATAAGTTTATTAAATCATTGAAGAAAAATCTTAAAGTCACATGTTAATGTCACGATAATTATTTATATAATTGTATATTTTAATAAATAATAAAACGAGAGAAAAAGTTGATAGAGAAAAGTTATGCGTTAACGTTACGATAATTATTATGTAATTGTATTTTAATCAATAAAAATGAGTAAAAAAAATTTTTTGAGAAAAGTTTTGCGTTAACGTTACGTTAATTATTTATGTATTGATGTTACTAGAATAAATGAAGTTAAAAAAACTCACCATTCAATTCACGAAGCATCTGCAGGTACACGGTCCTGTATGCACAATTTTCACAAGTGCACACATCGATGGGAATAATCGCCCATGGATCCCCTACAAGCATCGGCGCAACATCCTCGAATCCAGGAGGTGGCGGGGTCAGGTAGTCCTGTGAAAAGATAGGCGAGGGCAAGCTACCACAATCGTCCATCTCCCCCGCCCCGTCTGAAGTTGTTTCAGGAACTAGAACAAAGAAGCAAAGCAGAATTAGCTTCACATTGAATATTTTGATTGAAAGGTGCTAGTAAATTGAATGCTTCATTCCATTATTGAAGCTCTGAATTGTTCTCTGGTTATACATGGATTAATGATAAAGATAATATTTCTAGAAAAAGTGTAATAATATATCTAAACTCACCGTTCGCTTCGTTAAGCATCTTTATTGCAGCAACTTGGTATTCGCAGTTATTGCACATGCAACATTGGTCCGAAGCGCTGCCCATGCCTGCATTCACCCCTGTAACGGGAGTGACACCCTCAAAACCAGGTGGCGGCGGGATAATATAATCACCCCCCGATAAGATTGGTGACGGGGGGCTATTAAGCATGTAAGTGCCTTGCAGCGGCACATCTGGTATCAGGTTCCCCGCCAGGGGTGTCGGCATGTTGTACATTGTGCTGTTATTAGCGGGCTCTCTATTGACTTGCATAAATTGGTTAAGTCGAGAGCCCGCTCCTCTGACGAGTGCCGCTCTTGCGACTCCCATTGAGTTTGCAGTATTACCTGTGAAAAAGTTTAAATGTGTAAATTCAATTGTTTTTTTATAACTGATAAAAGATGAATGAGTAGAGAAAGACGTGTAATATGAAATAAATGAGTGGAGGAAATCGTATGAATGTTAATAGAATGCTTTGTGAAAAAGTCGTATGAAGCTTTACGGAAAGAGGAACGTGTAGCG
The DNA here is from genome assembly GCA_030765065.1 of Deroplatys truncata. Lineage (NCBI taxonomy): Eukaryota > Metazoa > Arthropoda > Insecta > Mantodea > Mantidae > Deroplatys > Deroplatys truncata. Next base: position 520,356,725 of record CM060990.1, on the reverse strand, counting down.
AAAATCATATAAATGTTACAGAAGAATGTGTGTTGAGAATATCATGTGAATGTTTATGCATGAAGAACGTGTAACGAAAATCATATAAATGTTAATAGAAGAACGTGATGAGAAATCATATGAATGTTATTAGAGGAATGTTAATAGAAGAACGCGATGAGAAATCATATGAATGTTAATAGAGGAATGTGGCGGGAATATCATGAATGTTTGCAGAAGAAGAAGAATGAGCGGAGAAATCATGTGAATGTTAATAGAAGAAAGTGTAGCGAAATCGTATGAACGTTAATAGAGGAACACTGATTAGAGACTAAGTATGAATGTTTATGCCGGTATCTAAAGAACTATTTTTACACCATTGATGAAAGCACTACATTTTTTAACAATTCTGATGTTAATTATTAAAGAAATGAAAAATTTAGATAAACAATGTGGTATTCTTGCAATGATTCGTGTTTCACTTAGTCATGTAAAAAACTCAGTCACCTTGCATTATGTAGATGATGATGATGAATGCAGTCTGGAAGACAATATCACTAAATTCGATGAAGCGAATCAATATACTTTAACTTAAAAGTCGCAGTGGCTTTCTTATGCGCCAGCGCTGGTTTATATAGCGAGCCTAGAGCCCCTCAGGCAATTTCAAGCGTTGGTGTGGCGGGGGGAGGGATGTTACACGTCACGTGATTATTGTATCCAATGACATCATCTCTTTCAGCGCATGCGCGCGTTGGCATTGCGGGGAGACATGTTACACGTCACGTGACATCGTCTCTTGCAGCGCATGCGCAGAGAGAAGTAGCCCTCGGGCAATTCAGGTGACGCCTGGAAGTCGGGGGGGGGGGTGGAATGGGCGCTGGCGATGCTTGTCTCGTGGGAACTCAAGGCTCTCTCTTTTCCCACAGTCAGTGCACGTAAAGGTTTTTTTGATATCTCTGTTTGAAAGAGATAATTGTTGCGTTACATGTATGTGCATGTGTGTGCATGCATGCACCTGTGTATGCCTGTTGATGTATGCACATGTGCTCGTGTATATGGGAGCGCCTGGATGTGTACAAGTTGTGGAGAAAGAAAATAAAGAATCGTGTCTAGGCATCGGAATATCTAAGTATACGCAGGGGTTTAATATAAATAATTATATTTGATAAATACATTTTTAATATGCCCGTGCATAGTTTAATAGTTATTATAGCGTTTCGCAGGGCAGGATTCGAACTATTGACCTCTGGTTCCTAAGAATACAGATCGTTAAACATTGTAATGTCGTGTATATTAAATTATATTTGTTAAACACATTTTAATCTGACCCGTTCACTCTTCAATAATTTAGTATTTATTATGGCGTTTCGCTGGGCAAGGTTCGAACTATGGGCTTCTGGGTTCCTAAGAATACCTTTCATTAAAACAGCGTAATGTATAAAATTAAATTATATTTGTTAAATACATTTTTAATCTTATCGTGCACGCTTCCGTAATTAAATAGTTAGTAGGCATAGAGCTTGCAGGGTAAGACTCGAACTAGAAACCTCTGAACGGGCTTTAATCAGGGTAATGATATAATAATGTTTTACCCTAAGAAAATATCAACTTGGATACCTATGTATACGCATGTGTTTAATATATTTTTAGAGTACGCATCCGTAATTTACTAGATGTTACACATTAGAGTTTGCAGGGTAAGATTCGAACTAGGGTCCTCTGAACGGTCTTTCATTAATTAGGATGATGATGTAAAAAAAATTAAATTACAATTGATAAATACATTTTTTTAATCTGACCTTGCATAGTTTAATAGTTATTACGCGTTAGAGTTTCACTTGGTAAGACTCGAGCTAGAATTCTCTGAACGCCTTTTTATTAATTAGGGTAATGATATAATAATATCAATCATTAATTTCTCATTAGCAATAAACTTTTGATTACAGTAAGAATCGAACACCGATCTATGGATATCACTCAGAGGTTTAATGCACGTAATGAAATGTATATTAGATGCTTTTCGGAGTCGTTGGCTGAAACAGAATGCTTGTTAACTATGCTCGGATATATTCGTAGGAGGTCGTAAAACATCGGGGAGAACTCCCTCAGGCAAAATCATGATGGCCGACCTGACGTCACGCAGAGTTGGTAAACAAGTTTCTCTCTCTTTCACACAAACAAGGAGAGGACGAGTATAAAGCAGCCCTCGAATTCTTTTGTTAAACTAGCAGGTGGCCAAACAATGGGAACGCTGCAGGTGTCTTTCTAAACTAGCCTTGCACAGAACAATAGAAAGGCACACACAATAGAATCTCTTACACAATGGAAAGGGTCAGGCTTTGTTATGGAGCAGGTGTCTTTCTAAAGTATGACGTCACGCAGAGTTGGTAAACAAGTTTCTCTCTCTTTCACACAAACAAGGACAGGACGAGTATAAAGCAACCCTCGAATTCTTTTGTTAAACTAGCAGGTTGCCAAACAATGGGAACGCTGCAGGTGTCTTTCTAAACTAGCCTTGCCAAGGACAATAGAATCTCTTACACAATGGAAAGGGTCAGGCTTTGTTATTGGGTTGCCAGGTGGTCTTTCTAAAGAATGCTTGCATCGGACAATAGAAAGGCACACACAATAGAATCTCTTACACAATGGAAAGGGTCAGGCTTTGTTACAACCCTAATTCATCATGGGCTTTGTTCATTTTGACAGCTGAAGGGCAAGCATTGTTCTTTTGTTAAAAGCTAGTGGAACGAGTATGCCACGTGTTCGACACACACAATGGAAGTGGGGGCGGGTAACTGACCAGGTGCAGAAGTGGCCGGATGTGGAATGGGTAGGAAAAACATCTCGCCTTTGTTACAGAACCTTAAATTTATGACCCCTTTGTTCGTTTTGACAGTTGATTGACAGCCTTAATTACCTAACTGTCAAGCCTCCATTGTACTCAACATGATTTACGACCGCAGGTGCAGCTAAAACTACCAAGGCACAGCGGGGGAGGGGGAGGGAGGAGGTGGGGGAGGGAGGAGGTGGGGGAGCTCATTTGCATATGAATAGCCATGCATAAATTAACTGCGCCAGAACCGCTAAATCCCCCCTACTGGCGATAATCAGCATTTTGTTGGGTTTTTAAACTTAGGGATTCTGGACAGCTCTCTCTCGACCAACCACGTGCCTAGCAGGAAATCTTGATTGTCTATTCTTCAAATTCATTTAGTGTTAATTTGCAATTTCGACGTAGGCGCTAGGCCCTACGACGAGGTTATTTGCCACGTCATCTGCGGACGCAATTGGCCACGAAGGTAAATCCACCAGTTCTTTTTTAAATATGTTTTAGGTTATATTACACAAATTGAAGATTAGAAAAATTGGGAACACACGTTACATGTCTTATAAAGGCACCCTTTCTTCCCCCTTGTTACCGCAACCTGCAACTCTCGTGAGTCCATCCTGTGCTGTTTTTCCATCCTATATATGACGTCTGATAATGGTGCCGATCGTCGTCGGCTTTACGTCAGAATTTGGTGTGGTACCGGACCATTGCACAACCGTTACGCCATATCTGGTATGAGGCGCTGATTCCAGCCCCTAACCTTACGTCACAACTGGTGAGGCGCCGGACCCTACCGTTACGTCACAATTGGTTTGAGGTGCCGGATCCATTCCATTATGTCACAATTGCTGAAGGCATCATTCCCTACTTCCTTTTATTAGCGTTGTGGTTCGATTCCCAGCATTTCACTCATGTCTGTAGGGCGCCCTTGTTTTTTCCTGTATTCTGTTTTCCCCAGTGGTGTAAGGGTGTACTACTATTAAATTTTGGCTCTAATTTTTGGAATACTATGCGAGTCCTGTGGTTGTCCTTTTAAGTGATGCTTCCCATGTTAAGCATAATGGAAATGTAATTCTGTTACCAACAGAATGCTCAGACGTGCATTTAAGTTTTCTTTCTTTCCAGTATCATTTTCTCATAATTCTAATGCTAAATGTTAAATACCTAATTTTATATTTGGGTTAATAATAAAGCTAGCGTTCACTGAAGAGCATGAGTAAATTTAATGCACATTGAAGTATACAACCCACGGCTACTCTGAGTTCAGTAGTAGCATTTCTTTGAATATTGTGATGCATGTAGTTTTATAAGTATTAACTTCTTCTAAGTATCATATTGTTTGCATGGACCTTATACACCTAAGTAAGTTTTATGAGCACATATATTTTTAGTGTTTCGTTCCGTTTCCATAAATGTTCGATTGTTTCATAGAAATGCAGTCAATTTTACTGATTATTACTTGCCATTGCAATATAATTTGGAGATGCATTTGATTGTGGTTGTATACAGATTGTTAAAAAGTTTGAGGTTTTGTAGAGTAAAAACCCTTTGCTTGTGTATTCAGCAATCTATTTTTTTTCATATAGCACTGTAGTTGAAATATTCCTTTTTCCAGTAATTACACTGTGTAACTCTGCACCTACATTGCACTAATTAATTTTCACCTTACTTATATGTTTTCTTGGCTATTCACAGCAAAGACCATTACAATTTTCAGTTTCTCAATGCCTTGACCAGTGGCACATTCTATTGTTTACAGAATACACCCATTTGAGTATTTACCGCTAATGTCATACCATTCGCAGTAATGGTATTCTTAATCTTCTCTCAATTTTCTCAACCAGTGAATATTCCAATTTCTGACTATTACTGAACTATAAAGAGGTTTGCTACTAAAATCTTTTGATCTGTTGTACAATTTTGTGACCTCTGCATTTGTTTGTGTTATAATTTGGAAGCGGAATAAACTATGGATTTAGCTGTCACTCTGTGTATGGTATACGAAAGAAACAAAAAAAAAACAAGCACAAAAACAAACAAACAAAAAACTGAACACCACTAGTTTCTAAAGGTAATTCATTACAGGCATTCCGGTGCTTTAAGTTTCTTGTAGGTATATCCGCATTGTTTTCCTATGGATCTGGTTCTCAGAGGAATTCATATTCTGCGCTTGTTATATGCTGGATTATCTCAGAAATGGTAAACGTAATGTTCACCATTTCAAAGATCGCAATGTTTACTTGGTGCGAAATGCCCACTCCGTTTGCTATGCATTTACGGAGTTTTTGCAATTTTTTCTCCTTAATGATGGACATTTTTCGTGTGTTCACTTTTTCACTATACTGATTTGTTCACACAATGCAGATTTAATCTCCAGGTTACTGTCATTTACGGACAAACATGAAATTGACAGGGACGCTGTTGGATTTTCCTTTGCTTCATGTATGATACAAATCTGTCACCCTCAGGAATGTCTTTAAATGTTATAAAGCATGTACTCACTTTTTTGTATTTGGCAGATATTCGACACTCCCCACTGGAGTTCACTCAAAGTACAGCATATCACCATAGAATGACATTCTGAAGTCACTTTATTTTTTCTTTACCGTACAGGAGTAGTTACAGCTTGTTCCACACATCGCAGTTAACACGGAACTAACACTTCGCTGTATGCATTTTGCAGCTGTGTGGAAAAAAAGCTTCCATTTCTCGACCAGTCATCTGAGATACGAAGATCATTTGCTTTCAGCCGATTCCTATAGCTATACTTCTTCGCAACCTATCCGGTACCTTCTAACATGGTCCCAAAACTGTTATTTTTATGCTCCTTCCTCTTTGTCTTTTTCCCGTTGCTAATAATGCCGTTCCTTATACTCCTATGTTGCGACTAACATAGCGGCTGTTTTTTTCTGTATCAGTTTTGTGCTTTCCCTATGTTATGCTACATTGTATCCAATTACTTTGTGTTCCATACTGCGGATATTATTTATACTGATTATTCTCATGCCCTCGCGGGTTTCTTTACAGAGACTCTGAACGGGATTTCCCGTAGGAGATTATTCATGCTTACAACTCTAACAATTGATGAGTTGTTATCCGGCCATTCGTCTATTAAGATTCTCTTCCCATTAGTTTTTACTCTGTTCCCTACGGCTTACATTATTTTAAAGTCCATCGCTAACTTTTATCGACCAGGATTTTCTCCAGGCGCTTATAGCTAATTCCACCGTGCGACCTTCTTGTTTCCACACGGAAATGCTAGCCTTCGGTTCTCTCATTACTTGTGTGTTATTCTCTTTCTTTGCAATACACTCCTTGCAACTTAGTTAGTTGGGATAAAACGACTCTTTTCATGCTTATTTCTGTTTCTTCGCTACTTACATGATATTTGAGCTTTGTTACAGACTTTTCGGTGCCACAGCCGTATGTAAACGCTGCGTTTCAGTAAACTCCATTCACCCAGACCGAAAATAGCCTGATTTTGGCTATGCCATTTCTTCAGTCACCCCCTCGAGTTTAAACCTCTATAGAGCCTACTACAACTGCTACTTCGGTCACCGCCTTCTAGACTTCATTTAGCTGAAAAGAATTTTTAACGGCATAATAGAAAAAAAAATAATTCCAGAGCTAAAGCAGTAAGCAAGCACACAGATGGTGTTCCCTGCAAGTTATGTTTGACTAGTTTTTGGAATTTGGTTCCTTTCACTTTTGTCCATCACACACTCCCACTTTTATGTATGAATTCTTTATCCCTTTTTCTCTTCTTGACAAGACTATTATGTTTCTTCTAGGTTTAAGGTGTTACCTATCAGAGACCCCAATAATGTTTCTGTGCTTTGCGCGTAAGAAGCCTTACGACCCATGCGCATTGTTTCTTGAGACTCTGTGTTGTTAAACATCTGTCCCGGGGTGTCAAACCTAACGGTCTCTGCTGATGTTATTTACTGTTGCATTAAGATTTGTGATGATGTTGAATACGTGTATCCTTGTACTTTTTCCTTTTTTCCAGTACGCTCAAGTTAAAGATGCAGAGTATTATTTGTGATCTGATGGTGAAATATATTGAGCAGGTGATATAATATTATTGAGCTTTGAGTATAGTTGCCATTGATTTTTGTGTGGATGTATATATTGACGTCCCTAATAGCCCGTAGGCTCTGAGACCTGGGAAAGGTGTGTAAGCCCTGTTTTTACTACATAGTTTTGTTTCATATATGAAGTGTTACACAAAGATATGCTATGTTCAGCTAACGATCGAATGTGTTTTATTTTTAACGGAAGTCAACACATGGATGTGAAGTAGTTTGGGGTACTATCTCTTATTATTCATTTATGTTGTGGCATTGTAATTCACGCTCTGTATACTAGCTCTATCTTTTGGCATAATTTTGTTGCACAGCTGTAAACTATAACTCTATGCCACCTAAGTGAAAACACATAGGTCATGTATGTTGCTATGCACCATATGACTCAGCAATTATTTTTGTGCTACAACTGCTTTAGATTAATCAGAGAGCATGATCTGCTGCTGCCTTATTTTTGCTCCATTCAAATCCTGTGTTTCTCTTTCCTGTTTTTGTCTCTTGCATTTTTATAGTGCTATTTCTTTCATTTTTCATGCTGGTCCTGGTCTCTATTCAGCTCTATTCTTCCTCTTCCCCATTTTCTTTATTTTCTGCTACGTTTTAGTTATCCCTTTTTGGTTTTCCCCAGCTATCCCTGGATCCTGCCATCTGCCGACTTCCTCCCTATGCCGCACGGGTAATCCCTGACATGGATCCGTCCACTTCAGTTGCCCCATGGTGAGCTATTATTGTAGACACACCTAGAACGCCGCTTATGTACTGTTTTCGCATTCGCGTCTTGCCTGAGAGGACCGTTATCCCTCATGGACAATGTTGGGCATGACTGTATATGTGCGCCCAGTGACCGTCGTCAACGGAGTGTGGCTGTCTTTGTAGTGAGGTTAGGCCCGTACCACGTGATCCAAGACTATCAGTTCTTCCTGCTCACACAGACCCTCCAGCTACTACGCCTCATTTTTTCCTCACCCGTTGCGAATGAAGCTTACCTCAGAAACTTTACCTCAAGATTCATCTTATGTTGTATACAGTGCTTCAAGACGGACTTCTGTTATTGCTTTTGCGAGAAAGGCATCGATGGACAGTGACTGCTGCAGAAGCAACAAGCTTAGTCTCACCCTTATTCATAAAGGGTGCTACCAGTGTTTTAGGTGTGCTCCTAAGTGTGCGTGCTCACTGTAACAGCGAGCACACACACTGTTCTTAATTTATCTCATGGCGAATACTACTGTATTAATTTGTGTTTTTCCATTCTTTTTTCTCCATTTCCTTTCCTCTGCGTGATGGCTATTTTATTCCTCCCTTCCCTCCTCGTTATTCACATATTCTCAGTTACCCGATCTTTCCCGCCCATCATATGTAATGTGAGTATAATTTTGAATTGTTACTTGTTTTTTCTCCTCCAAGGTTAGGTACCCTAACTATTATATTCTTTATTTCTTCTCCCCTTAGTAGGTTTTATCATAGTTGTGGACAACTTTGTTTTCCTGTCGCGGCGGAGGTTGAGACGGTTATAATTTTATTTTAAAATATTTTGATAAATATGACCTTATACAGTTCGGGTTATTCAGAGCAAACTGCGTCTAAGTAATTTCAGAAAGTTTGGCTTTAGATTTCTTGCGCGTCAATTCCCGGTTACTGAAGTAAGCAGAGATTGGGTGACACGCAGTTTAGGGTAAAAGATCGCTTCGTTTCCCACAAGAGTGTGAGTTGCGTAATTTCTGCTGACATGCACTTACGTCAGTTCCCAGCTATGCACTGATCAACATTTTGTTGGGTATTTAAACTTAGGGATTTTTTACGGCTATCTCTGTCTCTCAACCAACCACGTACCAACTAGAAACCTTTGCTGGTGAATTCTTCAAATTCATTTAGTGTTACTTTGCAATCTGGACGTAGGCGCTAGATCCGAGGAGGATGGATAGTCTCCTTCTCTACGCAGGTAAATCCACCAGTTGTCTAATTCTTTGATTTTAAAATGTAGTTTAGGTTATACTAGACAAATTAACGATTAGAAAGATTGGGAACAAAACTTACATGTTTTATAATGACACCCTTTCACGCCCTTGCTACCGCAACGTGTAACTCTCGTGAGGCCATCCTGTGCTACGTTCCCCCCATTCTTTACGTGACGTCTGATATTGTCGCTGATGGCGTCGTCGTCGGCCTTTCGCCACAATATTCATAAACACATCCATTATAGTCATGTGGTTTAAAGGAGAACATTCATACTCACTCCACCCGATACATCCTCTTATGGGTGAAACCTGAACACTGGGCTGTTGCAAATCCTGCCGAAAGGTCTTGCTCGCAAATGAGCAAAGGACGATAACCTGCAAGAGAAAAGCAATAAAGAAAGCAGAGAATGCAGTCATCAACCGGGATAGGAAATCAAGAGAATATAAAATATAGTTGCTTCAACACAACTCAATGCGTATATACCACTTCAACCATCGTCCCGGTCATTCTAGGAGAAAAATGGCGCCTGCGGCAAACAGTGCAGGTATAACTCGAGTACTACTCTTATGCGCTCCTACAACTTGAAGCCACCATTGCTGAGTAAGAACCCGGATGAAATGGTGAGAGGAAGCATGAAGAGGGTGAACATTAAAGTGAATTATATGAAATGCTGGTGACAGTAAATTGATTAAGCCAAAAGAAATCCATTTGCTCATACTCAAAGCTTGTCCTCACAAAAATTATATTTCCATACTTACAATCTCAGATGCGCGAACAGTAACACACTTTCCAGGAGTTTGTGTAATACGACCCTACCCCCAGTACTAGTAGAACAATTATTCCTTAGCAGTGGTATGAGATAGGTACCTAATGGATAGTACTCAATACTAATACCATATCTCTAGGAAGATACATCGCTTTAGAGTACCTAGGTAATACGTAATTTTTAGTAGTTTTTGCGGCTTACTGTGTTTCAGATCTACAGCGAGTACAAAAGAGGCAATTTTAATACTCAAATATAACCATATCCAAAAACACGATTTAATGGTAAACTGAGGAAGAAAACTTATCCAAACTTACATAAATGGATATTCAAACTCGGGTCTACTGGATTAGTATTGTGCAGACACGCTATTCATTATACCGTATAATTTGTTGTTTATGAATAAGCAAATACGGAAGAAATATTTGAATAAGCACACTAGCAATACCCTATGTCGCTTTAAAGGGTGTCAATAGTGACTCTTCATAGGTGCAGATTTTATTTCATGTTTATTGTACTACAGATAACATTAAAGGCACAATGCAAAACGAAAATATATCCACTGTACGAGTTGGTAGTAAGAACATAAATTACGGTATTGATAACATACCTGGTATTCCAGAAATAGATAGCACCAGAATTATCTATAGAAATAATATGATTATAACTAAACATTTTTTGATAATTTTGGAAGATTCCACAAATTTACAGTTGCCCAATGGCCCATTCTGAGGAAGAAAATTGCATTCTAAACTTCTTTTCCTTCCTTAAACCTTTCGCTCAAGGAAAAATCGAACCCTTTTGTGAAGCTTGTTATACAACAGTATAGCTTACGCCCCACATAAAAATTAGACTATAAATTGTATCTAAATCTAAAAATCAAATATCCGTCATATTAATAGTTTCTCAGAAGAATCTTACAAATCGAAAGTTTATAACTACAATGTTTCTGACATCTCTTGCTATTGTTTCAGAAGTTCGATGTGATGAGCACTTAAGAAACTTTCCGAAAATTCTGTCACTGCTATGTGTACATAAACTATACATCCGGAATACAACTATTGTATGTAATTATTTTATATGATGTGGCTCCTAAAGCTAAACAAGCATAAGTAGCAGTCGTGACTTTCTAAGGAAAAAGACAAACAAAAAAGAAAGAAGGAAAGAAAAATATATTTTGTCCTGGTTTTGAAAATATATGGTGTGTATTCTATAGTGCTTTTCCTTCACACTCGAGTCACTGCACGGCTACTCGCGCACGGCCGCCATAGTTCTGGCTACCGCCGAAACAGTTATAATATCCCCGAAGCCGCCCCACGTTCTCATAGTTATAATCACAATGATAAAACCACATATCTTATCATAAGATATGTTGAAAATTGTGGCTCTATCCGCACATTTCTGGGATCCTCTCGCACTTGAGAGTTCAATATCGGAAATTGTGTGAATTTCTCTCATGTTTTCTTTTATTTCTTACAATGTAAGGGGGTTCATTGCGCACGTCTTATTTTTCAATCTCGCCCATTTCCCGATAGATAAAAATTACATATACTTAAGTAAGAGAATAGTAATAACCATAATTCTGTACTGATCACCCTACCTTAAATAATGTCGGCGAGAAATTAGCTCAATTTCAATTGTTGAGCTTTCAAGTGCGGGTGAAAATTTGCTGAGAAGATGTCAAAATGCGTAGAAAGACGACAAAATTTCCAACATTTCTTATGATAAGATATGTGCTCATTATCGTTGTAATTGTAACCTTAACTATGAGAAAATGAGTCGCTTGCGGGGATATAGCTGTTTCAGCGGGATCCTGAACTGCGGCGGCCGGCGCGTGACTAGTTTTGCGGTGGTCACGGTGGGAATAAAAAGCATTCTATTGTTTAAATAAGGGAAAGAGTGTATCGTTATGAATATTCTTTATTATTCAGAGAAATTAAGAGAAATACCAAATGGATATACTTTGAGAATTAAGAGGGAACGAGGAAAATAGGGAAGGAGAATAAGATAGTGGTGCATATACAAGGGGAATGAGGGAGAGGGAGGTTAGAATCTCCGCATTTAAAGGAATAACTCGCAATTACTATTTCTACAAATATTCCAAATACCGGAGTCTTATGAAATTTGTAGTTATTATTTACAGAAGGGAATAAAAAGACAAGTTTAGGTTATAAATTTCCATCAAAACACAAATTAAGTAGCTTCCCAAAGATCAGATTTACCAAAGAAATGGAGGATTACATTTCTTGGGATATGTGAACATTCAGAAAAGTTTAACAAGGGACACTGCCTTCATTCGAAATCCATATACCGTTCGGATAAAAAACAGCCGGTGGAAGTGGAGCACTTGTCATAAATTAACAACTTCGGTACAAAATATGATAAAGGCCGCTTTAGAGGATTCAGGATTCCAGTGCTTGGCGCGTGAGCATTTCAAGGTACAAGTTCTGACTTTGCCAGGCCTACCCTATTTGGAAATTCGCTTTCAAATTTTCCTGGATCGAAAGCATTTTAATTTCCTAGTAATACGCTACCTCAACCAGGCACTGTTGCAATTAGAACGAAACACACGGTTCCATGTTAGCATCAAGAGGTGATGAAACTACCACTTAAGTTATAAGGGGGTTATAGAAGCATTGCAATACAAAACGTTATAGTTATTGTCGCGGGGAAAGATGCTCACCCGCGTCTGTCATTCACGTGATTGATGGATCCGGGTTTGAATCCTGCCGAGCCGCTCAATCGTCCTTCAGATGGGGCTGAATATTAAGCTCTACGCATACTACTTCCTAACTCAGGGTTACTCGTGTGTGACGGCTACTTCAATAAATAATTACCACGGGGTAACTTGTAATAGGTATTTAATGCTCAAAATAAGCGCTAACTTTAAAGGCTAACAATTGATATCGACGCACCTAACAACCCTGGTTGTAACTAATTGCAGTAATGTAATCTTTGCTTCCTGCCATGTGAAGTATATGTGAAGGTATGTTTAGCTAATCAAGTCACGCGTATTTCCCCAACTCTTCTGTTTGCTGGGCAGCTTGAATTTGCCTCGAGAAGAAATTGTAGCAAAAGATGCCGCTCCGGAAAATTTTCTGTATATTTATAAGATCTGTATATGACGGCAGTTTTCTCCTTAAAATGTGTAACAGCTATTTTCATTAGATAAGAACCTGGCGTTAGTTACACAGTATGAAAACTAAATTGAACGCTTTCCTTTTTAGCGCCAGCATGACCTTTCTGGAATTCCCATGTCTCTGCCTTCCTCAAATGACCTGCCTAACACTTGTGGTTTGGCACGTGACTTCAGCTGTTTCTTACTGTTTGAGAGAAATGCACCTACCTCTATCTTTTTCTAATACTCTGTCTATCTCACTCGTCGCGTCTACAATTACCTACTTGGAATGGTTTCAAAAGTTGATCCTAAACTGATTCATTGTTAACCGTGTCTAAAACAAAAATTTTTCACATCGAGTTCTAGATTTACAGCGTATGTGAATGAAGTACAGTATTCTTTACATGTGCTTACATTAATATTATTCTCTCTATTTACATCGTCTTTCTGCTTTACTCCTTATATGTTTAACCATAATGGTTGTTACATTATTGCTCTCTGTGCTGAATTAATCTTGGTTAAAGCATCACAAGTGGCCTTCAGAGCCGTTCTTAAACTTTTGGCACAGAATTTTCAGGGCGGCTCTGAAAGTCTCCGATAAAGAACAAAACTGCCAAACGTAACTATAAGAAACATAAAAAGTCTTAAATAGCTAAATACGATAGCAAATGACAGATAGATAAAGTGTAATACATATCACAATTAAATAATAAACTGTAGCTTTGTAATACATGTCTGGCATTCCCAGGCGATGACAGTTGTTTGTGTCTTATGTTCAGAGTTTTGGTTCGTTGCCGGATCTTTGCGGCAGTAGTCGAAGGACTATGTTACAAAATTTCTAATGCAGGGCCCTTCGTCTCCCGAGTAGAACACTGTAGATCGGTTTTCCCAAACTCCGTGGAAACCATTTGATTCTATGCTCTGCTTTTCACCTTTTCTCTCCTTTGCCTGTATGCATGTTTTGATTTCAGGCCACAGCACACGCTTAATCATTCACTTAAATTTTTGTGGTAAAAATTTCTTATGTGTTTGTGCTCGACTGTTTCCGAGCAGTTACCTGTTCGCATTGTTTGCCTTGTAAAATATCATAAATTAATGAATATGTGCAAAGAAGAAAAATAAACTAATTTGAGTACAACTATATGCGCAACAACTGAAGTGAAGTCAATTATCCGTCTTTTCACAGCCTGAAAGCGGTATTTGTGTTACAAAGAAATGAATTTATTCATAAATAACGCAAGTAAAATGCATTCAACAAATAAATGTAAGAAATACCCTGATCATACCCTAACAGAAATAGCTCCGTACAACCATAGTTAAATGAAATATATACATACAGGTTGAATCTCCTAAAACGCGCACCGCAAATATTTCGGGAATAGAAGGTGCTATTGATGCGCGGCTTTAACAGAATTGATTGGTAATCAGGAGCTGGTATTTGCAGCATACACAGATTTCAATGATGCTTATAAATATTTTTTTAACGCATATGCAATTTTTAAATGGAGCAATGCCTATTGATAACAAAATAAAGGTAGGGTACTTTAGAATGTCAGTTTTCTTTGTCGCAAGATTCTACTGTAAGTCGTTTACGAGAAATGTTATTTTGAAAATTTTACACACCGCTACGCGTCGTATACCTTTGAAAGCACAAACTAAACAAAAACAAACGTGTATATACTATTTCTGTGGATTTTGATAAGTAAAGAGAGAACTGACCCTCAAAGATTCTGTTCGAAAGATCACAGCCTCATCACACGCTTCCAGTCTGCTGCACACGTTCTAGCTTTTCAGCAGAAATTTTAGCGCCGCCTGCAGCAATAGGTCGTTTCATATCATCTGGTGTAGCTGGTATTTCCTTGTAGATAGTGTGTTTTAGCTATCTCCAAATAAAAAACCAAAAGGATTCAAATTCTGTGAACGGGCCGGCCAAGATATAGGTCATCTTCGTCCAATAAAACGATTTGGAAACAATCCGTGAAGATAAGCTGTAGTAATCCGTGCACTATGGGCCGAACATCCATTACTTTGATACAACAAGTTCCTCCTAGTATACAGAGAATGTCTTCCTGCATCTGTGGAAGATGGGCTGTTAGGAGGCTTGTATAAATTCAGTGTCCTCCTTCTACGAAAAAGGTACCTATGAGCTGATGGTTCACTATCTTACACCACACTTTTAAACTCCATGGACGCTCACGGAGACGTCCCGAAATGGGCAGTGATTACAGATGGTCCTTTGTAAATCCTGTTCTTGCAATGCTACTTCTTACTCTATGCATCTGACCTTTGCTTACCCCTGACCAGAACTAGATCTCCATTCCTGGGTGTCTATTCTGTTTTATGGCGGTTTGCCTGACGTTTTCTAATCTCCGCCTTCTAGCGTATCTTTGTCAACGCCTTCCGTCATTGTTCTAATGCAGTGTCTTTCGGACTTTTGGGAATTCTGGGTATTTCAAGATTTCGTCTCATAAGCGATATACACCTCTACTGTTGCCGGGGTTTGGCCAAACTACAACTGTGTTGGCGCGTACCCTGTTGTGTCATTTATCTAATTGTTAATTATAAATTCAATTCCGGCACAATGAACGTACCATCCCGTATGTCGCTTATGAGACCAAATCTTGAAATACCCGAAAATGTCTCTTAAGACACTTTCCGTCATAATGCCCTGTGGGTAGTAATTGGAACTGCGATACAGTTTGATATAATTAACTTGTAGTGTTTGTATGAAGATTCTGCTCTTGTGAGCTGTGGCGTTATCGCAGAGCAGTGCCTTCATTTTCCCGTACTGCGGCATATAGTCATTAATTATCTTCCTGATACATGGGTTAGTTTTTATGTCCTTGATGGGGTATATTTTGTGAATTTGAAGAACACATCTAAAAATACTAAAATAAATATGCACAATTTGCTAACAGGCAAAAGACCATGGGGATCCATGCAAATTTGAGCATTAGGTCCTTCTCTTATGACGTTGTGCATTTAGATGCCATATGCGATATTTAGGGGTTTACCCATTTGACAAGTCTTGCGTTTCGAAATGATTTTGGACAGTATTTTGGCGTAACTGCTTGACGTAGATATGTGTAGCTAGTTTGTAGCTGTCCTCTCTGATCCTGTGTGTATTAATTTGTGATGGAAGGTGATTGTGATAAGCTCTCCTTGTGGTTTAGTACATACGTTTTCCATCGTGGGGTTCCTCCATGCTGTTTGTAAAGAATTCCCTCGTGTTCGTCAATAGTACTTTCTGTATTTCCATCCACATCTGGGGCGTTGTTTAACAGTGCGAAGTTTTCTGCGCTGTTGTTCTGCCATGATTTTATGCTGCACAATGCTTTATTGAGGTTCTGTTTGCCTTACATCTCCATTGTTATCACCTGGACTTCATGGAAGGGTCTATCATATTTTCTGTTAATGTGCTTGTCCTTGATAAGCGTTAACGCACATCGCTGGACGTGTTAGATATGCCGGGTATGTGAATAATGTTCACATCGTAGGCTGATATCTGGTGTGTATATTGCGAGATCTTGCTACTGGGTAGTTTACACTGTTTTATAAAATCTAAACTGACATTGTGAGTGTGTATTATAATCTTCTGTTGAACACAAATTACTTGAACGTTTATATCGCAAAAGATATTGATGCTATTTCAAATTCAGTGATGCAGTCGTTGCTTGCCGTGATGGTTAGGCCTCTGGAGGTTGTGGCGATGACAGGCATTTGATTATTATTGTCTTGCTGACAAAGTATGCAGCTGTAACCGCCTGTGCTGACATCGCGGTAAATGAGGAAATGGCAGCTCGTCATCTGTTAGTTCTAAGAGCACCGTATGTGCGAACATCTCTTTCTCTTTCTGGAATGCCGCTCTATTCTTTTCCTGCCACGCCCACCTTACGTCATTGCGCAATAGTATTCTTAATGGCGCTACTTCCTGTACGAAGTTGATAAAAAATTTTACTTTAATACTGTCAAATGCCGAAGAATCGTCTTAGTTTCTTGATATTTCTAGGCTCTGGTATTTTACGCATACTTTAAATTTTTTTTCGGATTCGGCGGAAGCCCTCTTTCGAAACCAGGTAGCTTATAAGTTGCCCATCTTGGATATAAAGTTTGCATTTTTCCATATGTAAGGTCATGGCATGTTGCCAACATGTATATAAAACAAATTGAATGTGTTCTAGATTGGTTTCAGTGTTCTCGTTACAAATCAAAAGGTCCTCAACATACTGGATAACATTGTCCGACGTTGTGTTACCAAGCATGTCATATACTGCTCTTAGTAAAATAACTACTACTGATAAATTAAAATTAAATTGAGTTTTATTTATGGACGCTGTTTAACTACTATGGTCCATTCTATATTGGGCGTGAAAGACTGGAAAATTTGCTCAGAGGCCTGCTTATCAGGCTTGAGGTTCTTTTACATGCTGCAAATTTCGACACGGGACCATCGGTTTTACTTCCCTTCAGAGGAAGCCATGCTAAAGATTTTTACGCCCGAAAAAATCCATCGCCCTCCTTTGAACCCTAGCTGTCCGGAACTAGAGGCTAGCATGTTAACCACTACACCATGGAGGGCTACTCTACTACTGCTGATGCATAACCCGTAGTAGATCCTTTTGAAATTGTAAGTGCTTCCTCGGTGAGCAGCAAAAGAAATGTAGGATCACAAATGCTTAGCTAAGTGTATGTCAAAATTCTTGTACTAAATCAATTGCTGTCAAATGGTGGCCTTTGCTAAAGTGCGCTAGCAGCTGGTCAATGCCCTCCTTTTTAAAATGCTCCGAAAATGTGTGCGAGATGAGTTTGCGCGCATCAAGTGTCATTCGTAGATTGTAGTTCGTTCTCCGCATCCAACACACTCGATTTCTATACCTTGATTTCGACAGTTCAATAATGCTGTCTTGTAGCATATTTTTGGTTACCTGATCTGTTTGCTCACGAATGACCAATGGGAGATTTGTTCATTTGTGTGTGTACAGCTCCATAGATTTAACATTATACGTATGCGTATAAGCGCTACATTTCCCTGGCTTAGGTGAAAACGCATATGTTTTGCTGGATAAAACTTGCTATAACAGATTTTTGTGATAATCCGAAAATTTGCTGGCCTCATTCGCATTAGCGGCTATCTGCACCTCTATATCTGTAAGCGAAGTTTCCACCTTGTGTTCATAAGAGTTAAACCGGTTTTGTCCTGCGTGTGAGTCATTAGTGGCATATACATTACACAGGTTCATATGTGCGAAACTGTGGCAAAATTCTTGTGTATTTAAGTATAAAACGTGTGTGTACATGCATTTTCTTTGGGTGGCAGTATTATTGTTTACCCTTTCTTCTGTTGCATTAGTTAATATTAACTCGGGCTCTTGTTGCATTTTAATTTCTTCTACGTCAAATGTTTGCTCCACTATTTAGTTTCTGCCGACGTGGGTGTATGTCCTATCTACAGCTCCCTTGAAAATGAAACGCTGGTATTTTCCTTTCTTAACAATAAACACCTGCTCTTAATATTGATCACTGACTCTCATCTATAAAAACACTCTGCCCCAATTATCACTTCTTCCTGCATGCACGAAATGTCAAGAAAGTCACATTAAATACTGTTACCCATACTGAGTGTTAACACTGGCTGCTGTTATATTCTTTCTCTATTCTTGGAAATAGCTACCGTGCAGTAAACAGTTTTGATAGAGAGTGACATGATATTGGTTTTGTTTTCCTGTGAATTTCTAGAAAGCTGTTCCGAATATACTGAAATGTTGTGCCTGTGTCAATTAATGCTTCTGTGTATACACCCATTATGACCACGGCTACCTTCGGTGACTCATTTAGCTCTGCACTTATCGGCGCTTGTGTTCCACTGTTGTCATTGTTTGCTACTATAGGTGTATTTGTTACACCTATAGGCTCTAATCGAGAGGATTGTGTCATATCGTATCTCCCGAGGATTTTTACATGCCCGCGCCAAACAGCATCAGGGTTTCCAAAATTATTTACATTGGACTGTTCCCTATTCAGTTCCGGATTTGAATCCCACCTGCTGCGATTGTTGGCATTTTCTTAGGTCTGTGTATGCGTTGAAGCTGATTTTTACCAGACGGTTGAGACTTTGTCGGTTATAATGGCCACATTTTGAATACCTATAAATTTGAACTGTATCCTCGGGCATTATTGCTGCCATAATTTCTGCGCTCATTGTTGAAGCGATTAGTTTGGTTTGAGAATCCCATTTGAGTTACATTGAAATATCCCCTGGATGATCTATTCTGCCTATAGCCAAACGTTTGCTGTTGTCTGCCAGATCTTGGTAACCGATATCTGTACCTATCTTTCGGGTGATTGAAATTTCTATTGTTGTTATTGTATATGGCAATTTGTGCCCCTGTTTCTGAAAAGGAATACTATTGCCGGACATTCTGTGAATTACCTGTTCTATAGTTCTGGCCTACCTGGGTTTGGGTTGGCCGGTTTGTGGTCGAATGCCGTAATCAGTTAAACATTGTTGCTATTTTTGCTATTTTTTCCGGTTGCGCAACAATGAAGCGATTCCTAATTTGTGGTTCGAAGTGGTTAATCATCAGAAGTATTACCTCTCTGTCGTCCATAGACGGATTATATATTGGAATTCTCTGCATTTCTTGCATGGATTGCTGTGGGGCAGCGTGAACAACATTACTTTCCCCATTGGCAATGTGTGCATATTCCTGTCTGGTTTGTTGTGAGGTAGCCTGAACAAAACTACTTTCCTAAAAATGAGTAGTCACATCTGCAGTGTGGGTGTCCGCCTTAGCCAACATGCACATTAGTACAAAAAAAAATAAAATGACAAGTTTCCTCTTTTTTTTCTGCTGTGTTCGGTGTCCCGGTCCACGTGATGGGGTATTCCTTGGCGTGGGGAAGCGTGGGTTTGAGCCTTCCTTACTCACCCGTTGGAGCCATTTGTGCTGATCTGCGTTTGTCGTTCTCGTGGTCGTCTGGTAGATCCAGGTTAGAATTCTGCCAAGCCACCCAGTAGTCCTTCAGATGAGCCTGAAAATTAAGCCCTAGGCATGCTGTTTTCTAACTCAGGGTTTCTCGTGGGTGACAACTACTATAAAAAATAATCGTCATGGGATAGCTTGTAATGGGCATTTAATGCTCAAAATAAGCACAAATTTTAAAAGCTAACAATTGATACAGACGCAGTTAGCAACTCTCGCTGTAACTAATCGCAATAACGTAATCCTTGCTTCTGACCATGTAAAGTATATGCGAAGGTATATCTAGCTAATTAAAACGCACGTATTTCCCTCACCCCTTCCGTTCGCTAGGCAGCGAGAAGTAGCCTCGAGAAGAAATCGCAATCAAAAGGCGACGCCCCGGGAAATTTTCTCTATATTTATAAGATCTGTATATGGCGGTAGTTTTCTCCTTAAAATGCGTAACAGCTATTTTGATTTGATAAGAACGTAGCGTTAGTTGCACAGTATAAAAAATAAATTCGACTCTTTTCTTACGCTTAGCGTAGATATGACACTTCTGGAATTTCCATGTCTGCTCTACCCCTTCTTCAATTTATCTTCTGTGTCTAACATTTCTCGTTTGGCATGTTACCGTAGCTGTGTTTGACTTTTTGAGAGAATTCCATCTATCTCTATCTCTTTCTAATGTTCTGGCTATCTCGCTCGTCGCGTCTATAGCTACTTACTTTCAGTGATTTCAAACGTTTTTCCTAATTGCTTCCTTGTTAGCCGTTTCTGATACCAAATTGTATTACATTGAGTTATAGCTTTACAATATATGTGAATTATGTATAATGTTCTTTACATTGCTTATATTATTATAATTCTCCCTATTTACGTCGTCTGCTTTACTCCTTATATATTCAAACATAATGGTCGTTGCATTACTTCTCCCTGTGTTGAACTGATGTGGGGTAAACCAGCATATTATGTGTATTCGAGGGTTAGTTTTAAAATAAAGTCCGTTTTGCAATAAAGTACGAACGACTAAATATTTCTCGATGGTTTAGCTTTAGCTAAGTCTCCAAACCTCACACTACTTTTCTACGAGCTGTAAGTGCTTTTGGAAAGTTGTCTTAGCATAGCATCAGTTTCTTGGACTCTCGTTATAAACTTCCGTCGCTGTTACATTTAGGAAACGTGTAGCTGTTTCCCTAGTTAAAAGTTTCTGCATTGAAAATGAGTTGTGGTAATATCTTAGAGAATTTTCGCCCATATGTGCGTAAGCTTCTTGAAGGACAAATAATTGGCCGCCTATTTTTAGGAGCATCAGAATACAGTAATTGTTTTCTCAACTGTGATTAAGGTTGGACTTCTGCAAAACCAGTTTCAATCACCCCTGAAACCAACGATATCAATTACGCATTTCATTCTGCCATGGCATCTTAAATACAGAGATATGCATGTCAGAAGTACACAAAGTTTATATGGGCTGGCGGTGAAGATCTATGAGGAACAACTAAAAGGTATTTTCCAATACAATGACAGTTTAAATGATTGTAGAAACTATGTAGAAAGACAGCTTAAGGTGTACAGAATAAGAAAAATATACTATCCAAAACATTTAATAGGTAGTTGTTATTTTATTGCATAATGGACCGTGCTTTAAAAAATCCCTTGATTATTCATAGTTCTATACCTGGAATGGCACTGAAACGAAAGTGTCTATACCTATTACGAAGCTTTTGGCTTAAGTGGGATTTGTTTACAGGTGGATAGATTTTCGTCAAGAGCATAGCTTATGATCAAAATTCTATACGTTTAAAAAGAATATTCCTGTTCCATAAGTTAAATAACAAAAATTCATAATAACTTTTTGGGAAGTCAAAATGAAAATATATTGTGAAAATTAAGTTTAGGGCGCGTATACAGCATAAACAATTGAATACTATAGAGCGTGTCTGGAAGAGGAAGTTCGTCTTTAACACACTGAATTTGAAAAATTTGTGCCTCCTGCACTTTAGATTGTTTAGTTAGTCTTTGTATTTAGTTATGGTTGTAAATAAAATATTTTTTGCAGCTTTTCATGAGAAAAACCTACAAATCAGATCCATTTCCGGCAGTATTAAAAGTTACTGTGAATGCACCCACACTATTACACATACAGAACTTGCTTCCCTTCTTAGTAGAAGACGAAACAACGTGAACAGAGTTTGTTAAGAAGTGCGTTCGTGAATTGCTACTTCACAGCACCTATTGATTTTGATTTCCTCATTTTTTAATCTGTGAGGAAGCATGAAACAACTCGCAAATTGTCGGAATGTAGGGAGTTCAATTGTTGAACATGTAAAATTTATCAATACAGTTCACTTTGGATTAATATCGGTATTAAATTAAGAGTAATTTTATTTATATCGATATCCTTTACACATTTTCAAAATTTATATTGCTTTTCCAAAACATACACAATGATAAATTTATCTCCACTGCTGTATTATTTCAGGCTGAAAATGTATATACATGGAATCTATTGTTACGTGAGCATTTACAATCTAGATTTTTACTTAATTGCTTTCACCTTAGGGTGATTAAACTGATTTTGTTTCATTCCATGTAATAAAAGTTTTCTTTTGTTTGTTTTCTGTAGCTTGAAGTTATTCACGTTATTCTATTAGAATGAGCTTTTTATAAAATCGCAAAGGCGATTCTTACCAGATATTGTAGTTTTCTCGTCATCTTAACCAGTCGCAATAGCACAAGTAGCCCTCAACTCACCTGTAAAAAGTAATAAATTGCGAATTAATAGGGAACAAAATAAAGAGCATATGAAAAAATATTCATGCAATACCCAAACAGCAAAAATAGAAAGCTGCAATGTTCTCCTATTAAGGATTGAACCCTAATGCCAACAAAAGGATATTTCGGAAATCCGGCATTGGGTTGGCATTGTAATCTCAGGTTTAGTGTATCAGATGCTTCATTTCACCATCACCTCTTAGATTGGACAGACTCTAAAGCTGGAATTTACGCCATATAAAATTGTATATCTTAAATCACGAACTGATTTATGACATTGCTTGAAAACGCGAAACGCTAGGTCATATGTACAACAGGAATAGAACATCAGAAGATTAATTGAATGGGTGCCTCGCAAAAACAGGTAAACTAACAATTCATTAAAAAGTAAGCTGCATGCTTCGATCTACTGCAGAAGCTGCAATCCATACCCTCGAAGTTCGGCTAACCTAAAGGAAATTTTCTATGGGATACAAAGCCTATAACTTAAGCCCTTTTTGAAAACATGCTATTTTCTTTTGTTATAGAAAAATTAGACCCTGTTGACACTTTACACAGGAGGACCACCAGATGGCGTTGCTGTGTAAAAATGGCTATATCGCTACTTCGTTTCTGTGTATGTTAGGAATGTCTGGGCGATTTGTTTTACTGATATTTGCAAATGTTGAATTCTTCCTGTTCTGATAAAATGATGCTTAGTCCATTTTGGCAAGCACCCATTTAGTTCCAATTACAAGAGGGATTTCGAAAATAATGCAAGGTTTCGAGAGTGCGTACTTTATATTGCACTTATGGTGCAAAACATTTATAGCAGCATCGGAACTTTCTGCCGAGTGTAGTAAACGCACCAATTTCTTTTTCATCCCTCCCCAAAATACATTGCAAGAGTGTCTACTGAAGCACGACATAATTCACCGTAAATAAACATTTGTTTAATGGGAAATTTAATGAGTTATATCAGTGATGCTTAATTTACAAAGTATATATACACCCTAACACAAAAAATAAGCAAACTCTTGAAATGTATATTTGTCGAAGTCCAAATCGTTTCCGCGGCCAGTTCACAATGGCGTCTCGAGACGCGTGCCTTTTCCTTCGTCGTATTATCACCTTTGATACTGAGTCCCAACTACTGAAGCATATGCTCTGACAAGCGGAGCGTATACAAGCAGGTACATAGTAATGAGTCCTACCAAGGTTCGCACCCCGAACATAATCTGTTTTGTTTTTGTGCAGAAAAGCAAAATGCGTATTACGCATATTGTAATGTAATTTCCAATTGCTAAGCTTTATATGATTTCAAAACATTTATGCTCACACATAGAAGATGAAACACTCTCCTTTTCGTTTTCAAACGAAATACGAAATAAGTAAATATTACATTCCTAAATTAAAAAAGCAAATAAAAACAGAAATTAACTTAATATGTGGTGTGTAAACCTTCAGCTTCAATTACTGCCCTCATTCTACGGGGCATGAATGACATCAAATTCCTAGTCATATTTTCACGAGATGATACTTCCTCCCAAGTATCCTGTATTTGATCGCCAAAGCATTTTTGACTTGTGTTGTCTTGCAAGCCAATTTAGCTCCAAAGCTTTCTTCACCTCTGCCCATACATTTTCAATAGAGTGCTAATCTAGTGAGCAAGGAGACCAATCAATCACTGTGATATCTTTCCTTAGTGAAAAGTTTGAAACCTGCCGACTTGTGTGTGTAGGGTGGTTATCCTGCTGGAATTCAATCATTCCATGGGGATATCTAGTCCTTATAGAAGGAACCATGATGTTTTTGAGGATGTCTTTATACTGCTTGATATTTAATGTGCCACAAAATCCCTAATCTTCTCATAGCATCCAAACCCAATACGACACAGATAGCGAGCTTGGCAATTCATTTGTGCCACGTACTTTGCCTCGTAACGTCCTGCTTTGGGGCGATAGACAATTACTTTTCCCCCTTTTTAGATGAAAACGTCACCTCGTCTGTGAATATAACCCTGCTCCAATTATGGTTGACATTTTCCTCTTCAAATGAGAGGCAGTAATCTGTAATTGTAAGACGCTGATTTTTAGCTACCGATCGAGCAAACAGCCCTGCTGTAGTCAAACGATGCTAGTCGTGTGGTTCGACACAGGGAAATTAGAATTACTTTTAATTTTAGACACATGCTGGAAGGTATTGCTGTCTGCCTCTTCTAGAATTTCAATGTCCTGCTGAGGAGTGGACAAAGTTTTGGACCCGAACCATCCCTTCCATGGAAAACCGCAATTACTCGTAGACGTAGATATAGAGACTTCAAGTGTTCTTGCAGCCTGAGACACAAAGTATTCAGCAACGTACACTAGCGTAAGAAGAAATCTCATAGCTTTGTATTTATGTGTGCGCTCAACCATAGCAAAAGTCATTATTGTAAACATATCATACAGAGCTCCAAGGCTATGAGGTGTGCGCGCATGATCACGCGAGCACCATTCATAACTGAAGAATGAGATAGAGTTTGCACATTCGATATTAAGTCAATTAAATGTTTGGTACAGTATTACACTTCAGAATTCTTTCTAATATTGTATTTATTTTGAAAACAATAAGGATAATTGGTTTGTGTTTCTATACATAGATGTCTTAAAATTAATAGATATCTTTATGCGTGGAAAACATACGGCATTGCCACATATTTAACAAATTAAAACTTAAATAATAATAATAATAATAATAATAATAATAATAATAATAATAATAATAATACTTAAAAGATTCTAACCCAGGTAGTTCCAATGTCGAGACACATGCGTTTCACCGCTCGGCTATTATTCATACCAAACTGAAAGACATCTTCCTACTTATGGCATAGCTTGAAGTTAATGCAGAGTGGTATTAAATTGTGTATTGTCAACGCAGTGTCAGCGAATGCTTCTGAAGTTTTCCGCATGGACCTGGCTGTTGTTCGTTTATTTTGTATGAAGTTGCAGATTCATAAAGTGTTGTAGATTCTTAAAATATTTAAGATATCAGTGTGATGTTTTCACTATAAAACGGATTATTCTGAAGTTTATTGTAGCCCATTTGTGTAGAAATAGTTACCGAGGTGATTATTGCATTTTTGAATTAATATGGATATTCTTATTTCTAAATTAACCAAACGTTCAGCTCTGATCCCTTTATTGCGTTCACTAAGAAGGAGATTCTACTCTGTGTTGCTTCCTCTCTCACTTTTTTCACACTCTCTCTTTCACTTGTTTCTCCATTCTCTTGTCCCCTCAATCTCCCGATCTTTGTATAGTCGCCATGTCATGCGAGGTTTTGAAACCCGATAGTTAAACCGTTTTTTGCCTATATTAATGAACATTTAAAACTACATATAAGGTTAATTACTACACAAAGTTGTGCCTGTTGTTTGTGCTTGTAATGAAATTCGAACAGTACTGTTTCTCGTGGTAAGCGATTTGTTATCCAAATAACAACCAAGAAACATTTCTGTAACTTCCCTAATATCCATTCATTGAAGCTTGATATATGTCAGGATCCGTAAGAAACATTACGGTTATGAAATTTTGTTATTTAACTTTTTAAAAAATAAAACCATAAACGACATATTTGTATTCTTTCATTGTGGTCCCATTAGAACCTGCCCCTTTGAGAAAGCAATTAAAATGCTATATGAACTCCTTTCCAAGTGGCACCTAAGCTATGTTGTATGTCAGAATTTGTTACAATGACTTTATGTATTTTCATAACAAGATTTAAAAAGAGGCACACACACGCACGTGTGCACGGGCGTCAAATTTAAAAACGGTATTTTAACCATCATATATCATGTTTCACGTTTATTGTACGCATATCAACTTACACTTTACAAATGTTGGCACTTTTATTTTGATGCTTCTACTTTGTTATGTACATGTCTGGTGCCCTACTTTATGTTGCACAGTCAGTGTAGCACCCTGGCCTTCAGCACTGCTGTACAACCTTTACCCCTCTTTGCTAAAGCTTCATTATAATTTATTTCACTTAATCCTGCTTCCCCTCCCTCTCACCCTCTCTTCTTCTCTTTAACCTTCCTCGCCCATTTCTCTTTCGTTTTTATACGTTCGTGTCATTTATCTAAATCCGAAAATCATTAGAAGAATTTAAGTTAATTTTATTGCATGTAAAACATGACCTCAATAAACATGTCACCTTTAGAAAGGTTACATGGTAATATCATGATATTGCATGTATGCCTAAAATGTAATCTTTCATCGTGTATAGTTCCTGAGAAACCAGGAGCATTTGTACTAAGAAAGTTAATATCTAAAAATAGGCATTAAAAAAGAGAGTTTTACTAAAATATTACGTGTAATAGAAATGTTATTTTAAATTTTTATGGTTGACAATGTCGCTTGAAGTTTCTACATCAAAATGTACAGATATATATATATATATATATATATATTCAGATCATATACTTATATGATCTCAATATTTTGACCGATATCATAATTTAATCTACCCTTAACCTATTTTCACGGTAGCTTACACAGACTATTCTAGAAGCCAAATGTTTTCCCAATATCCTAGTGCTTGAAAACTTAACTTATTTTCTTATAGACCTTCAAGCCAAAGTCTATTAAACTAAGTTTATAAAAGTTTAGTCTACTTATAGCAAATCAGATGACATGCTCCAAAATATTACGCCTACTGCATGTTTACCTTGCAGTTTTGATGCTGCAATCTACTGCTTTGTATGGTTGGAGATTGAGAAATTAAATGCTTTATTTATTGTCAACCTTACCGAAGCAAAAATAAACTTCAGATCTAAATTACTGCTATCCTGCATTCACAATATGTCACACTATAGCGATTACTAAAGGTTAGCAAAGCAAGCTATTAGTTGGAGTTCGCAATTCAAATTAAGAATTCCAAATCTCAGCTTCTTTCCCCACTTGCAAGGCGCAAATCCATAATAATCGTTTATATTAAGTGCAATATTTCTGGCAATATAAGACGCTGTTTATGAGATGCTGCAGAAGTTTAATTTACGACAAACCTTGCAGTTTCGCACTATATCCACGACAAATATGAAATAAGGAAAACTCGATTGACTGAACTCATTATGGAAAAATAGGAAGGGGAAGGTTGTTTGCCGCATGACACCGTAACAAGTAGGTAACTCTGAATTGCAACTATACTCATTTAAATTAATTCTACTAGTGTTTTCCAGCAGAAGTTCCAGTGAGAATATTTTCTAGGAAAATTTTTCGCTACATCTTTCACATACGTATCTCAATAAACGTCTCCATAAATTAAATACCTGAAAAACGACATTCTGCATAGCCGCAACTATGTATGAGGTATGGAATGTATGCACTAATACTTCAAATATGTAAGCGTATGGAATATATATTTAGATCTAAACACTATATTATCCAAATATATTAGGAAATTTAAGATATTAATGATCTAATTGAAACTGGACATTTCTGTGGGAATTTAACCGTATTCTGCCAATGCAATTGCAAATAACGAAGTCATGAAGTTATGTTAAATATAGTTTAATTTGTACAAAGGAAAAATGTGCTATAATTATATAACTTGTTCCATTAGAAAACAGAGCTCTTTCTGTCCTTCAAATATTAAATCATAAAGTAAATTAGTGAGGAGAAACGAAGCAAGGATATCCGTGTACCATCTAGAATTGTATTCAGCTGGATATAATTAGGTTTGTTATCTTGGGGAACAGTAACTCAAGTTGACTGCAGTACGGTGTGTAAACCGCTAACTTCACCCTGTGACAGTACAAGGAGTTGGTCCATACCTGTCTAGAGACACGCACTCTTCGTGGAGGCAGGTAATCTAAAAGCACTGCACTATAAGCTGTCGGCCCAGAAGATTACACGCCTAATTATAACTGTAACATTGCCCATACTTTTAATTTGCTTATATATCCTTAAGGGGAATAGAACGAGAATAACCTTACACACCGTGACTTAACATGAAAAAGTTCTCCGTGAGCTGCAAAGCTGAAGGGGCAAAGTGCCACTGCTTATGTATAAAGCTGTAGGTTAGAGTTAGGCAAAAGGCAACTTGTGACGACGTGCCTATTCATTATATTCGAGTGCGTCTACCCTACTCTGTTTTTTCTTTCCTCTCCTACTCCTTCCCATCCTAGTGACAGGTAAGAGCCACATACTGCCACATCAAACAAGTGCTATCTAAAAGCTAACGCTGCCTGATGTGTTAAGTCAGCTACACCTTTTCCCATTTCCATCCTCCTTCGGCTTTCAATTGTATCGTGGGTTTAATCTTACCAATGCAGTCTGTGTAAGATGAGCTGTGCCCACCCATGCCTTAAATGTTCTGAGAATCTTAAAAACACGGGGTGATGACAGCGGCCCAGTTCCAAAAAAAACAACAAAAAAACAAACAAACAAACAAAAACCCTGATTCATTGCGAGATATTTCATCAATGTCTCAGGCTTACAGACGTATTTATGAAAATTAGTAGACATATCAAAACATTATTTTATAAGCTGCAACGGGATCCACCAATTTAAGCAATTGGTTGCTTTACATTTTCAAAATGGTATAATTATAGTATGGGTATATTACTTTTTAAAAGGCCGCAACTTAAATCATTTTTTTCTATTAAAGCTTCTGTAAAGCGATGTCCGTAGATGATGAATTAGGTTATGAAAGTAAGATATGTGAACAGAAGAAAACGCAACATTCAACACAGATTTGTGGTTGTTAATTTTATATTATTGTGTTGCTTTCTGGAATACAAACTTTGAACGTGTGAAGCAGACAAATGCAGTTGACCCTCGAACTAGAAGAGGTAAGTCGAATCCCATCAAAGAGTTAACCCTTTCGAGCAGCCAAGGTGCTGGATAATAAAAGCAAGCACCGTTTCAGGTTAAAAGGTGACTGTAATTATCAGAGACTTACTTGAGGTAGTGGATATATGAGAAGGCTTACCTCAATTAAAAAGAAATCCAGGGTATAAAAGAAACCGAAACTGCGGCTGCGATATAGTTCTAACACCTGGTTAATTATAATATTTTCACAACACTCAGAGTGTGTAGATTAGCAAAATAAAGAAGTGTAACTGAGCAAGGATTTGTTACAATAATTTGTGTTTTGAATTAATACATGTTGTAATCGAAATATGGCTTCTGTAACAGCATCGAAAACAAGTTGAGACAGTTTACCCAAAATACTTAAGACTAAAGAATAAACGAATATGAATTCCAAAATTCATCATGTTTCCGTATAAGCACAAAATTAACAATATTTAATAATAATGTACGCCAAAGTAAGAAAAATCTGTCCCTAGAACGATTGTACTTTCTCTATTTGCACCTTCTCATGAGTGCAAAATCCAAAGGCAGAAAAGTTAAAGGGACAACGATTTTTTACCATTATGTGTAATCGTTGTTGATAATATAAAAAAGCATTAAGAATTGTGTGCTACACCTAAGTTAGGCAACGAACTAGTTCAACTTGAATGTGAATTACTTATTTTTCACTTCATAACTGGAGAGGTTTAATATAATTGAATGATTGATTAATATCTTCTATCTTCTCTCTATCATTTGATAATGTACTTATTGTCAGCCGTGATGAAAAAATGCCCCAGAGGCGACGTCTTGGTTTTCAGCCTTTGTAACAAAATCAAGTGGATGGTGTCGCATCGCGTGAGTAATATTTTCTTACATACCTTGCCAATATCCACTGAGTCAACAATGACGTCAGCTGGATTGTACTTTTTAGATTTCCAATGTTTGATAAGTGCTTTGTTGACTGCTGATCATCCAAAACATACAGAAAGGATCTGTGGTGAGAACCAATGAGGATCATGTAATTCGTTATGGTAATGGTACCATTTCTGGTTCACTTATGCAACTTGAGACGATTCTAGCATTGGAAGGGAGGAGAAAGGGAAAGAAGAAACAGATCACACCAAACCAGCGATACGTCGGCGTACTTTCTGCCAGCCTAGATTCTGTTATTAAAAAGACAATAAATGTCCCAAAATTATACGGAACTATAGTGAATGTCATATTTCCAACCAACGTAGTAGCGAATGCTTGATATTGTCCTTGATATCCATTGGCTGAAACACACATGAGTTCTTGCAGTAACATATCGAATATGCAATAAGGAGGAATCTAGGTAACACGCACGGGGTTACAGAAATTGTAGGATACTTTGTAGCATTTCGGAATTTTATAGCATAATCTGTTTATATCTTAAAAATCAAATTATCAGAGTGAAACATTTGGCTAAGACGATACCCCAAGGCGTTGGTTATTTTGTTTCGGTTCACGGAATACATGATAGGCAAGAGCAACATCTTTATGAACTAGATATACATAGAGGCCATTAAGTCTAGCTCCATTATTTATTTATATCATATATGTGTGTATATAATGAGCTTGCGAATATGAAATCGATATGGGGCTATCTTCATAGGTACATACGCAATTCACAGTAATTGAACATGCCGCTATCCATTTCATCCTTGTTCCTACCGACATATGTGGTCGAGGTCATCAGGGCACGGACTCATAAACAGGATGTCTGCGGTTCAAATAACTCTAGCTGGCTTTTTCAGGTTTTCCTCGGTCCTCATACCTGGAAAATGTCGAGGGGGTACCCTAAATTTAGGCGGAACGTTTCCTTCACAAATTTCATTTCCCAATTATAATTCCTCCCACCATTCACCTTTAATTTTAAAGACATTCGGCAGTCATCACCTGTAATCGTTGCACATGCTTCTCGAATAAGATTTCTAGGTCCTGTAGATCCGTACTTTTTGTTTCCTACATATATGATAAATCCTCAAAATAGAATACTCTTAACTGCGTCACGTCAGATGAACCTGCTGACAGTAAAGATGGCGAACCTCTGCCAATCCATTTGTTAGTAAAGCTCTGGTTGAGGTACGCTCTAACAGCTAACGGAAACTGCGTGCATGCGCCATTTTGCTGAAGGACAAAACTGCGAACAATGCCATATTGTAGTAGCTGTGGTTCCAGTAAGTTTGTCAACGTGTCTAGGTAAGGCTGCCAATAATGGTAACTTCCGTGAACACGAAAGGACCGCAAGCAGTTGTTTTGGTAAGCCCAAGCCACACATTGTTTCTTGAGAGTCCCTCTGCCATTCAGCGTCTGGCGGTTCGTTACCTCATGTGTGACAATTGTGCTTATTCAACATACCACAAATGTAGAATGCAGCCTTGCCACAAAACAGGATTTGTTCGAATAACTTGAGATTTTTCAGTCTGCATTAAGCCATAACACAATGTTCTATGAACTTCATATTTTGCTCATCTAGTCGTGTAACACTTGAACCATATAAGCACGTAGTGCACATATAGCTCGCCTTAAATGACGAGTATATGCTCCAGTAACCCTTTCGATGGCTTTTCGGATCCGTGCCTCAGTTTTCTCGGACACGAAAGGTAGACTGGAACGTGACTCATTGGCGACATTTGCTGTCCTCTGAAATTTATTGAACAAGTGTGGATATTTGCTGGTGTTGGCAACGGTTCATGAAATTTATGTCTAAGCTTCAGTTACACCTACATATGCAAGTGTTAAAGGCGCAATACAGCACTGACAACAATTCCGCATTCTTAATAATAACATACAAGTATGTCAACGTGAAACAAAAACCAAACTCCAAAGCTAACTCAAAGACGGAATGACGCTTTATAGATTCATGAAGTTTTACTCCTTATTTAAAAAATAGCAAATTTTAGAGAATTAGTTTATGTACAGCGACATTACACTGTCCCTTTTAGTAAATTAGGAAATAGGTAAAATGTATGTACTGCGAAGCTTTTAAAGAAATTTGCATTTTTTGGGAATATCGCACAACGATTTAAAACAGAGAAACGACTTCTAATAGATATAGAGTAGAAAAAGAGTAACGTCTCCCTTACTGCAGC
Source organism: Deroplatys truncata (assembly GCA_030765065.1). Lineage (NCBI taxonomy): Eukaryota > Metazoa > Arthropoda > Insecta > Mantodea > Mantidae > Deroplatys > Deroplatys truncata. The sequence goes on along the minus strand of CM060990.1, from coordinate 520,324,320 downwards.
AAATTGGCAAATTAATTTTGTATTCTAAACATTCTACTAGAAGTGCTCAGAATATAGTACGTTTATAACCGTTTTACTGATCACGGTTATCCGATACAGCATCACTCATTACAGCCTTAGGTATAAAGTAAGTTAACCGCTATTTTAATCCTGATCCCACTTTGTTTTTCTGATCTTTATATTGCAAAGTTTCCTTGAAATGTTACAGTAATTGCAAGAAAGCAAATCTAGTTGTGTACTCCATTAGAGGGAAGGCGAACAATTCTTTGCCGAGCAATGAGCAGCACCTGTAATGCTACGAGAATAAACTTATCATTATGAATAGTTTTATTTACAAGCAAAACTGTATTAAAGCCAGCTTAGAATCGGATAAGACAATACGAGCTCAGAAATTTTGAGACTGAAACAACCCTTGACGGCACACTCCAGATTTATTCACTTCGGCGTCCATCCCATTTCGCCAGTGGCCTCTTCGATGCATTACAGCCGGTTCCAATGCGTCCATCTATAATTTAGCGGCTAAAGAGGTCACGCCTCCCAGAGGACCGGCCTCTGTTCGTTTCCTTGTAGTGGCGATCCGAAATGACCTTAGAGGGAATTAAATCTCTCTCGCTGAGTTCGCACGCCCATCACTTGGCACGGCGATTACAGATTTAATGTCCCATCCTTCCGCTGGTGCCTTGACGGGCCGATAATTAATCGAGGATTTATAACATGGAAAGCATTTGTCTGAATAACATTATAGATAGCAAGTAAGCATTTTTTTATGTTTGTTATAACAACTAATAGCGCTTTGATACGGAAATGGTGAATTATTACAAAATTCGAACACGTCAAGACATTTGTAAAATAGACATGTGTGAATTGTCACAAAACACCAGCGACGATTATTGCCTGCATCTGTGGTATATTTGGTCCCCCATTATGCGCTATAGTTAATGTGATGTTGATGTTTATTTTAATTGGTAATCCCACCCCTGCACGGCTGTGGTGTGTTGACCTTTATGGCCTCATTGGCTGCTGTACTGTACTTTGTGATGGATGTCCATTTGATATATAGTTGACAAAAATAAACACATTTTAGTGATGAATTGAGTTACACTTGATGTTCATTATTTATCTAAAAGTAACAATTGTGCATGTCAATGTGTTCGAGTCAGTTGCATAGCGAAAGCTTGTTCAGTAGGAATAAGTTAGGAAATATGGGAAGTGATAACTGCAATTTGAATCATAATCACAGATCAGAGCAGAAAAATTTGTCGGAATGAAAGACCTTGGAAAAAGTACCTGATATACGTTCGAAAGGCATTAGTGTTGAAGCAGGGAAACTGGACAATGAAAATGAGTTGACATCAGTAGATCTTCAAATTATAGACATAATGTACATTTTACCAAATCGGTGGTACATCCTGCATTGCCTAAAACGAAACGAGAGTTCCAAGAAGCGTTAAGTTCAATGTGTATAAAAATATACAGAGTTGAAGGTTTTCTTTCCAAAAACTACGTAGAAAGTGAATTAGTGACTTTTCCATATGTAACAAATATATCAGTGTTGCAAAAATCACAAGCTGTCTGCATGGAAGACAAATTTAAAGATTGTGCCCGTCATTTTATCCTTTATATTCCATTCATGGCTTGCTAAATAGCACTTAAATACTATTAATTTTCTTTCCATTGCCGTATGACGGACTTGGACCGTACTACGCTGTTAAATACTTTGAGAAATCTTCTTATACCTCTTTTACATTTGTAATTGACAAATTTTCAATACATTAATTGTATACTATAAAAGCTTCTGACTCTTTTCATTCAGATTTGAATGCCATCTTATACATAAGTTTTTTGGTAATTCACCCTCCTTTGAAGTTATACACTTTTCTTTAGTCTCAACAGAACTGTGATTATGCACCAGAGCCCATAAATCCTTTCTCTAAGCGAAAAGAGAAACTTTAAAAAAAAATCATAATGAGTAAAACTACAGTAGACTCATGATTATAAATAAGAAGTGAATTGCGCACAAATGTGCAGAATAAACATAACGTTAGTTTTCAGCATTATGATGATTATCCGAGCTAATTGGGACACAGAATAACTTGGATGGAAAAAATCTCGGATAATACAGAGATAATGTGCTAATAGGTCAATAATTATGAAAAACGCTTAAAACTGTGCAGTAATTAACAAAATAATTCCTTAGAATCTACATTGAATACTTTATATATTTTAAATAAAAGATATTACAACATTAAATGAGAAGGTTATTTTTATAAAAAGGTATATGATAGCTTTTGGGTTAACATCTTGCCTCTCTTGAATGTAGCGCTGTAGCGCCAACGATGTAGAACAGAGGTGGCGAAAACGTGATTCGCGAGTTATTTTGACTCGTAGGCGCCGTTCCCTCTCTGCAACCGTCGCTTTGTTTTCACATGCTGGTAAGTGGTGGATGCAGTGCGTGTTGCATACTTGGTGACTCGCGGAAGGAAGTCGTTTTCGCCACCCTTGCTCTAGAGACAGTAATCAAAACGGGAAGGCTCTTCTTGTGGTTCAAAGTAAGCTTATGCAGCTTATATATATCACCTTCAGTCCCTCACAATGTGATATTTTTGGAGTGATCACGTCAGTGTTGTGCACCTCTTGAGGATTGATGATCACATCAACAATAGTGTCCTCAGTCTGCTGCATTTGTTGATTTACTGCACCACACGAGGACGTCTTCATTTTCAATTGGCGTATCTACAGATAGCTTATTGGATAATTAGCTACGTACCATTCAACTTCGTTGACACATGTCGCACTGATACAAAAGTATGTATTTTTATCTTCCAAAAACTCCCTTGAATAACCTGGAGCCTCGGTTAATCGTGAGTCTGCTGTGTATGTTTTGCTGAATATTAATGTAATCAAATCCTTCTACTTACCTAACAGAAGTTTGCGAATATGTTTAAACCGCAATCTTTATACATGTCATATAATACGTGTGTGCTGTTTGTTGCTGTGTTTAATTTATTCGGTATGTTTTCACCTCGTAAAGCTTAGACTTTAGGGAAACTTAAGCGTATATAGTTAAACGTTTTACAAAAATAGGTTTGAGGTGTTTTCTGTGAACCCATAGCTTAGATACTAGAGAGGTACATAAAATTGAACGCTCCTGTGTGTGAAAATTAGTGTCTTGTGAATTACTTTACCATTTAACAGCTTCTTGCGTGTGTATTTATTGAAGATAAGTTACCTACCACAAGTTGTTTTCACTTTATGCAACCAGTTAAGCGGTAAATATGGCTTAGGAATGCTTTTGTCGCTAAAAGCTATTTGGCCTATTTAAATATACAAGGGCTCCGCGCTCAATGAAACAGTGCTTTAAGGGATGCAAGTTACTTCGGGGTGAGGTCCACATATATAACATATTCGTTGTACTATAGATAAATACGTTTTTAGCCGATTTTATAAGCTTCTGTTATACCCACAGTGTACTTAGCTGCCCACTTCTGAAACATCGTAATAAATGAAACTCCTATCATCTCAATGATTGTGAATATCAGTCACAACCAAAGAAAAATGTCTAAACAACTATTGAACAGATGCCAATTGACACCCTATACTCGAACTGGGTGCCGTGCAGCCATGTCACACAGAAGGTGTTTAAATAATATATAAATTCTGATTCTAATTACACCTTGTGAGTTTGACATAGTATACACACGAGGCTGTGATGTTTCATTGATAACAATAAAAAGTATAATAAGGAAGCAACACGTATCTTGCGTAATTTAACAGTACCGAAACAATTGTTTTTAAACAATGGAATTGCAAGTCTCTTTTTTTCCAAAAATTAGCTCTTTATTATTTAGGTAAAGCGAATATAGTAATTTTTCTCAGAAACTAATTCTAATTACCTTTTGGGGACATAATTAGATACCCACTTAAAGCTATTTAGGTACATGCTTTAATTTTAAGCACATTATGTTTTATTTAACTTAATCTTTAACCATGCCATATATCCCGCACATCACACATTTCAAACGATCCAAAGAGAACTGCCACAAATATTCCAAATACTAGTGCAAAATAATTAGCAGGATGCTTTTCTGTTTCGTTTAAAAAAGTGGCATATTTGATATAATAGCCTTAATAATGGGCTACAACTTTAGTATTTAATATCCAGTATAGTGCTGTGATTCCTTTTTAAGAGCATAGGTTTTAAAACCCATTCCACAATCACTTCGAATTGTATGTAAGTAATATGCGCAGAAGTAATGATTCTGAATAGAATTATGGTACATGGAATATTTTAAAAATCTGAATGAATCGGAATCCATAATAGCTTTTAAAATATCCGCTATCCATCATTCATTCGATTACGATGAATTCTATATAGACTATATTTAGGCACATTAGTAGGATGATGCAGGATATAGTTTGGGTTTATGGAGGGGGACACCTCGCGCATTGCGACCAGCTAGGTTTATTGTGGCTACACCCCACGGGAGGTAGGGATAAGTTGAAAGAGCCGTGGGAAATTTTTAGGCCCGCAGGCAAGTAGGCCAATGGAGACGCGCAGATGGCTCTAATGTTTACAGTTTAAAGAACCCGCGCATTAGTAGAGACAAAGAATTCCGATAGAGGGTGGCGAATCGACCCCAAAGGGCGCGATAACGCACCCTGATGTTCACGGGGAGAAATATTTCCAATGCGCAAGTATCTACGCCATCTGCCAACACCGCAGAACCTGAAACATGAAAGGTAGAGATGAAATGAGAGGAAATTGGAGAAAGGAGAAATCGTGGTAGGATACGCCATCGACATTCGCCTAGGCGAGCAGGAGAAAACCACGAAAACCCCATGGTCAGAGTGGGATGCCACCGGGAATCGAACCCGGGATTTGCCAAATGTGGGCCACATACCTTCCTGCTCCAGCCATCCGCTCGGTAGGCATATTCGTAGTCCGCATTCAAAGTTTTAAGATTGTAATTTAAAACTTTTAGAAAATCCTCTCACTGTTTTCGTGGTCTCATAAAACAAGTTTCATTTTCTTCATTTTATGTCCTTTACCGTTTCGGATATCCCGAAAATATTACTAAAACTTCCATTTCATTATTTTTTCAAATCCTTAAGTTCTGTGTTTCAGCAACTATAATTCATTTTGGTACATTTGCTTTGGAACGCGCATATTGTAGCGATGTAAGATAGCAAGGCACAAAGTATCAAGGGATTGCATTAGAATTACTAATATGCCAGAAAATGTTGAAACCTTGATACACGACAATGTATAACGCAAGACCGCATAGTCAGCAGTCGAAATAATATTTAGGAGCCATGGATTTAGGTGATGGCGGCTCTTTTACTTTCACTCTCGTCTAGAGGCGAGAATCGAAGACGAAGCTCCGGCCCACAAGAGGTGCCTCGCACCCCCGCCGTAATTTAGGTAACATTTCCATTGTGCATATTTCAAGACAACCGTAACCTAGGTAAGATGCTCTACCATTAAGTTCTTGCCCACACGGGCCGCCAGTTCATGCAACGACCGACCATCAGCTGCAGTTATGTACTATTAAGTGCCAATACAATGCTTAGATTTAATTCAACCCCCGGGACTTTTATTCAGTGCTGCCCCCAGTGCCTCACCTGCACGAGTAACCCCTTCCGATGCAATACCGATTCGCTCTACCGCTGAGTCAACTGCCCCCCTTGTGCAAGCGATCCCTGCGGTTAACAACTACACACCGGGCCGTTACAATATAACAATTTTGTAATAATATGATTTTGTAAATAATATAATGTATTATTTTGCGATTTAAATGAACCCATACTTTGAATTTTTATTATCCCCTGAGTTTACTGTAATTAATCATCGATGACGGATATCATATGATGATTTCACCGGTTAAATAAGCGGTGACAAACTGTTTTATTTCGAAACTTGCTATCAGCATTTAATTAGTGAATTTAAATGTTGCGTGGGTTTATGTGTAAACTTATCCAAAGCATTTAAACCTGGTCAACGTGATTTGTTATATTTCAAATTGCATTCGTATAGTATTAGAGGAGTTGTTAAAAAATGGCTTGCTTCATATTTAAATGATTGAAAACCAAAATGAAACTCGAATTTATTGATCCAAAGAATGAATTGTTTTTCAAATTAAAGGTTCGGAAATGAAATCCTAAAATGTGGGGATCCCCAATGTTCCGTATTGGGTCTTCTCTTGTTTTGAATTTATATAAGTGTCATAATATGTAGTGTAGTAAATGAGAAAGTTAAGCTTACAGTCTTTGCTGATTATACTAATATACTTCTTACTGGAAATAACAATGATCGCATTGTTCAAAATTTAAATAAAATAAGGGGAACTATTTTGCCATGGTCTGTACAAAGCAAAACAATTATAAACAAAGAAAAGTGGTAACAATGAGATTTCGGGGTAAAACAAATTTAATTATTTCTCTTCTGGATACTTCTTTGGAAAATACTAGTAATACACATATAGGAAACAGAATTTTAGGCATCTTGATAAATCAAATTTTGGACTGGACTATTCACACGGATTTAAATAAGAAACTTAAGTAAACTTTGTTATGCAATGAAAATATTAAAAAATCAGTGAACATGAACATAGTCCGAGTAACCTGTTTTGCTTATTTTCACGTTCTTTTTAAATTATGTAATTATTTTTGGCGCAGTTCAAAGATGGTATATGAGGTGTGCTAAATAAAACTAAGGTTTATGAGAATACTGGTAAATCAACAAAAGTTTGTGAGTTGCAGAGAGTCATTTAGAAAATGTAGAATTATAATTGCTCCATGCTTATATGTGGTATAAAACTACTCTATAATAAGCTTACACTGTTTATAAATGAGTTGGACACAGACAAAATATTTAAGAAAAATTTTAAGAAATTTGCCTAAACATGTTTTTATTCTCTACAAGAATATTTAGGAATGTTGTTGGCGAACACACTCAATACGCTTTGCTATTTCTATGTAACTTTTAACATTCGTATGTCTTTATTCCTTAACATATCCATTATCTGGTATAAGATGGAACGCTGGAATAACAAGTGTACAAATTGTTTAATCTTTGAATTGTTTACTGTCATTTATAACTACGTAAGTACGGTTGTCGAGGCAAGATTTGGGAAGGAAACTTTCAGCTCATGATCACAATAATTAACAACGGTCTAAAAATGTTGACTACTTGAACATCGTCTAAAGTGCTTCACTGATGGAGTTACATTAAATAGATGAAAGTTGAAACATTGAGTTTTTTAAATATGAACTCTCTATAACTCTGTGGTCCTCAGCGTCCCATTCTATATTGGTCGTGAAAGACCGGTAATTTTTCTCAGAGGCCTATTTATCAGTCTTGAGGTTCTTTTACATGTCGTAAATCTACGACACAGGACCACCGGCTTTACTTCCCTTCCGAAGGAAGCCATGCTAAGGATTTTCACGCCCGAAAAAATCCATCGCCCTTCACCGGGTTTCAATCCGCGACCTCGGGAACTAGAGGCTAGTATGGTAAGCACTACACCACGGAGGACGATAAATGAAAATAGGTGAAAGGAAGAACACACTTGAGAACAGGGTGTGAGGATATGATCGCGCTATGTGACTGCAGGGGGTAAATGACGTCACGGGTGACTGCACCAGCGTCCCTGGGAGTCGTAATCTCCCCAATTTTATCGTTGCAAGACTATTTGGCCCGAACTCGCAGCTCAGTAGATAGAGCACCTGCCTACTGTGCGAGGGGTCCGAGTTTCGATTCCGGGCTGCGGGTGGAATTTTTCTCTAGCCAAGGTTATTCCCTATCCTACCCAGAGTGTGAAAGCATAAATGAGAGTGTGAATGTGTGCGTGTGTGTGTGGTTTAAGGATACCCATCTCTGAAATTTCTAAAGTCCACAATTTTAATTGGATTTATTTGAACTTTTAACACAATAACTAGGACCTAATGAATAATATATATAGCAAATTTCTTGTATCTGTTCAAGTTATTTCCAGAGTTGTTAATACTTTTATTGAATTTTTTTAGCACTTTGGGTAATTGCTCCACACGATGCAGCTATTTCATTTTAAAAAATTATATATCATATTTACACTGTTTAATAGTATTATAATAAATTCTAAAGATGCATTTTTTATTATGCTGCTAGTTTGGAAGGAAAAAATATTTAATATGTCATTTGAATATCTTTGTTAAGAAGTGTCAAAACATAAAAACTATTGGAATTAATTGCTCTTTCACACAAGCAGGACAGGGTTGGAAAGGTAGAATCAGATGACTGAAAAATTCAATGCCATAGCCGGGATTTGAACCCCGGATCTCCCGGTCTCCTCCCGGTTGCTCTAGCCACTGAGCTACCATCGCAACATGCCGACACGACATTAAATTCTCCAGCTTAATCGCATTTTTCCCGGTAAACCACAAGGAGATCTCACATTGTATTGAGACGTCATACCCCAATGGTGACTTACATTCATTGTAAGTACTTTAAGTCCCGGGCTTTATAGTTGTAACCACTATTAGGTCAATTAATGGAATTAATTGTTCTTTCCACAAGCCGTGTGTTGGACAGGGTTGGAAAGGTAGAATCAATGCCATAGCCGGGATTTGAACCACGGATCTCCCGGTCTCCGTCCGGTTACTCTAACCACTGAGCTACCATGGCAGCATGCCGACACATTAAATTCTCCAACTGATTCGCATTTTTCCCGGTAAACCACAAGGAGATCTCAAATTGTATTGAGATGTCATACCCCAATGGCAACTTACATTCATTGTAAGTACTTTAAAGTCCCGACCTTTATAGTTGCAACTGATTTAATTACATCAGAACTATTCACTTTAAAAGAATTCACCAAATCGTTATCTTATTCTGTTATATCTTAGCCTTTATAGAAAATTTTATACATTTATCATGAAAACTCCTTCATGCACAGCAATTTAGATTTGAAAAAGTGCTGAAAACATAAAAAAATGAAAAAAGAGGTTTCAAAATTGCATCATAAAGCTAGCAGTTTTTCTGACCTTTAAGTTCTTCAAAAATCACTTGCTGCATATGTAGGTCTCTCCTTCTTCTTTTTTTCCTCTGCTGCCAATTTAGTCACTCGAGCATTCCTCCGGCTTCTTTTAAAATATGGTCTGCTGGTTTGTTCGCTTTGGAGTAATCGAGGCTTATCCCTTTCCACACCTATTTTATGTGATGCTGAACTTAACTTTTATTTATGAAATACTTTTTAGTTCCTGAGTGGCCCTACACCCCATATAGAACTGTGACACGGCAGAAGCTACACAAACTTTCAATTTCTTTTTGGAAGCAAACATTTCCTTGGGGAATTTTGCCCAGATGATATCATGAAGCGACTCATTAGCATTTTGTGCCTTGCCTGATCTGCGTCTTTTAAGAAGTTTATCGTTGGCAAGTCTTTGATACACTGGCAAGATTTTTGTAATTACCTGAGGGGACAGAATTGTTTTCATGGATGTATCGTGTGTAGGTATTGGATCACCCTTAGCGATAGCCCTATTATAGAAGCACCATGATGTTTGCCCTTTGGGACATTTATTGTGTTGTAGCTTTTTGTCTGTTGATTAGCAGTGATTAGCAGTGATATGATTTCATTTCATATAGGTGTGGACTGTTGTCTTTTATGGCTTTCCTGTAATAGTTGATGAGTTTTACTATTGTTTGCTGTTTTAGGCTTCCTGCGTCTTAATCCCCTAGTGTTATACCCTTAGAACTGATTTCTTTTACTAAAACGAAAGTCTCTTGGCCACATGATTAATGCACTCGTATATCACAATATCTGTTTCACCATATACCCCTAATTCTTGCAAATGTTTATGTATTTTTGCATCCCCATCGAATATCATTATGTCGTCCTCCATGGTGTAGTGGTTAACATGCTAGCCTCTAGTTCCCGAGGTCACGGGTTCAAATCCGGCGGAGGGCGATGAATTTCTTCGGGCGTTAAAATCCTTAGCATGTCTTCCTTTGGAAGGGAAGTAAAGCCGGATTTACGGCACGGAAAAGAACCTCAACCCTGACAAAGAGGCTTCTGAGCAATATTACCGGTCTTTCACGCTCAATATCGAATGGGACGCTAAAGCTCACAGGAGTTAGTGAGCGTCCGTAAATAAAACTCAATTTAATTTCAATATCATTATTGTGTACCTCATGTTACACAGATTGGTTGATCTTTGCTACATTAGTGCTGCTGCTGTAACCTCCATTGCTGCAGAAGACCGAGTAAAATGAACTTCACACTCACCTGCTGCTTTGCGTGATGGCAACCAGAATTTGTATTCCTCACTTTCACTGTCTTTAAGTTTTTGTTCACAGAACCCACAAAATTGTGATAATGTTTCAAAGTCAATGGCAAGTCCAGTTATAGTGTCTATTAGTATGCCTATCCTATGAAGTGAGGAGAACCCACTTTTCTGCCACGTGCTGTCGTAACTAACTGTGGTGTCTAGTGTAGACTGCATGGTTAGACTTGGGTTCAATTCTAAATAAGCAAGGCGTGGTTCATTTCAAATACTTTTTGCACTGTAACATTGTCTTTTACCAGCTCTTGAAGGTGTGCATTGTAGGTGGATGAACTCATTCATAACTGGCATTCCCATCCCCATGCAAAACTGTTGTAATCATGCATGCCCTTTACCTAATTCCAAAAATGTGCTAACAATTATCCTGTTCTTTTCAAAAGGTGGACTCGACTGTATTATTCTGGGGCTAGTGTAATTTTCATTCAACACTGTGTCACAGCCATTGCACTTACCAAATAATTTAGATGCAAATCCCAAAATCCTTTTATGTTTGACATCCAGATTAACACTACCGCAATGATCACATTTAGTACCCTGAAAATATTCTGCTAAAAGCTTGGGTGCACTAAAGTGAGTTCTTGACAGATTTCTGAAAGCCTTACTTTAACTGTGGTAAACATTGAAAGTTTGTTGTGGCTTGTTGTTGGAAAATGTGCCTCTGTGTGACTCCTGTGAAGTAGAGGGATGAGGGATACTTGAAATGAACATGAATCTTGCGAAACTGGTATGGTTATGCTTGTGCTTACTGAATTTGTGTCTGCAGATGTATGTAAATTTACGGGCTTATCTTTACTCCACCTAGTACCTACGACATTATTGTTCCTTTGCCTGCGATTTGAAGGTCGTCTCTTTCCTGTATTTCGATGGTCTTTCAGCCTATTCATGTTTATACAAGTTTGTATTGAATAAAGCACTAACCTAACTTGTTGAAAGATAACCTACGATATTTTACGTACACTGCGATTGAATTTACGAACACTACAAACTAAAATAGCACTTATAACTCAGATGCACCTGTTACACACGTTATAGACACTGTTCGTTGCTATAATACAGCAACGAATAAGCTTCAAAACGCTAAGTTTACTTTGTCTGCACACTTCAAAACATAGATTTAGGAGGGAAACAGTTCACACGCAGACCTTCAAGTGTTTGCAGTGCAGCAAACACACTTTTAGAGACAGAGAATCATCTGCCTTAAAACATTCCGCGAAATCCAATCATGAAATTCGAAAGAATCGAAGTCAAACTCAAAAGTTACCGATTTAAATTGACACACCCACTTGCAGGCAGTCATTTAAATTACTATATGATGTGGTCTAAAGAGCCGTAGGGCTATAAAAACTATAGGGAATAGAACTAGAAGGGTTATAGTATTTAATGACATGAAAATTATTATTTGAGAATTTTGGCACTTTTTGACCTATTTTCACACATGAGTATACCTAATGAATAACACCCAACGTTTATCACAAATCAAACTACAAGCGAATACTAGTTAACACCACTGCTTATAGCCAATAATATGTTCCAAAAGAAAAGCCATCAGTAGGACCATTGTCCACATTAATGACGTGGTATGAATGGAACTACAAACAAAGGACTAAGAACCGCTCTTGCTTTTCTTCTTAATTTATAAGGCATTTAGCCTCATCTAAAATCATCGCTTGACGAATTCGCTTGTAAATTCAGGAATTTTTTTTTGTTTTTGGAAATGTCACATATTCTACATATAGAGTAAAGGCATAAAATAATGGCAATAAAAGACTGTGGCCTTTCATAAATATGATGGCCAATACACTAGAGATCTGCATGGGCTGGCGTCATGCCCTCACAACATGGCCCGGTTCGGCCGCGGGAAGGGTTGGGGTTAATTTGAAAAATATTTGTCTGCATCGTGCTTCAGAAGATGACAAAAAAGCAAATAGTTTACATTTATCATATGCATTTCCTTTGCCATGTAAAAATCTTAAACATATGGCATTTAATCAAAATCTTAGAGTCATGTTTGTGAAAATCCAAAATAACCAAAGCTTTTCCATGTGAAGGGAAAATAAAGACTAAAAACATTAATCTATCAACATTTTTGGTTTGAAATATTGAGATACAGGAGGGACATAGCCATCGCAGTATTCGCACAATGTATAGCAGTTGTATATAATAGTAATACCAATAAATACATTTTCGCTAAGGCCAATTACCGATTATAACTACAACAGCATGCCAGCGACAAACTCCGCCTCCCCCGTCCATCCACACCGGGACATTCTGTACAGTGTAGTAATAAGAGCGATATGTGGTTATTAAGGCAGTATGCTCTGGACCTCAGAAGGCACTATTTCTGTAAAATGGGTCCTCAATTGGTCCCAAGGACCTGAGTGTGTCCTTCGCCAGAACTTCCAGCAAGGGAAAAAAGTCTTCATGCTGGTACCGGAAATCGAATCCGGGTCCCTTCGCACCGCAGTCAGCAGCGTTTCGCGGACTAATAATAATAATAATAATAATAATAATAATAATAATAATAATAATAATAATAATAATAATAAGCCATAATCGAAAAATCAGTTTATTTAAAAAAGTTAGAAAATTTGGCCCAGGCCGAGTGGTAAAGTGTAACCGGGCTCAGCTCAAATTCGGCCGGGCTTAACCCGAATTTCGGCACCTGCAGACCTCAACAACACCGCGCCACGTATATTTCACTACTTTCGGTAAACTGACTAAGCGTATTGAGGCGGCTGCTGTGTAACTGAGACAATCCTGTTGCTAAGAAGAATGCAGAATACTGCTCATAAGTCGCCGACATTCTCAGAATTCGGGATGGTAGCTAATACCAAAGCTGGTATAATGTGATCGAGGGCATTCGCACTTACCCTTATTTAATCAGAATTGCTTCTTAGTTTGAAGTGCAGCTTAAACATCATCTACACAGATTCACTTTTGTGGTTTGGTGTAGAAAGCATCATATTAATCGCTAATCCAATCAAACCGTTTCAAAATGGCCTTGTTGACTCGTTTGCTTTCTCTCTCATTATGATGTACCATAATGAAATTAAAATTAAATATATTCTTTAAAGACTAAAAACGAATTTTTTTTTCCATTATTTAACATCTTCTTTGGCTGGCAACACAATTCAATGACGGAGGCAATCAAGCAATAATTCATTCCACACATTATTTCGGTATTGGAATATATTAGTAAACTTCAGTCATTACTACTTTAACTTATACTGCGCTATATCGTACTTTAACTTGTTAGCATCTTAAGAAGGATTTAGCACCAAGAAATTATTACGTGCTGGGCTGTATTGTAATTCTACAGGTTCAAAAGCACTCTCCACATCATTCTGATTATATTTGATATCAAACCCCACCCTCTCCCAAAATCAAGCCGAGAATAATATTTTCGGGTCTGCCTCTCCCACGTCCTAAGTGCATTAGCAGGCCGGAAGCGAGATAATATCTACACGTCAACCGTCTTAACTTAAAGACCGGTTTACAGCTCTCAACACTGGGAAAGATATCGAAGGTCCCACACACATTGCGGAATTAGACCACTTGCGAAACATTTTGATTGAACTTGATAATTTATGCATGAATCAAATTGGGTAAAAGTTATGCTATAATATCGAGTTTAGTGTTACTTCAAACGGGATTTTCCCGGCGAATCGATTTATGCCATCGAACTGATGCTTTGTACGCTCCAAATCATTTTTATCGAAGGGTTTAGACATATGCAGGAATCAAATCGCTAAAAATCACGCAGGAATATCTTTCTTGATGTGAAATTCACCTTATTTTCCCGCTTGTGCCATCGGATTGGTGCTACGTACGCTGCGAATATTTTTTTTTCCACTGGGTTAATTAGCTGTTAATCAATCCTGTAAAAATGGCGTTACAGTGGTGTGCCTGGTGTCAAATTCAAATAATACTTCCCGGTGAATTCGATGGTGTCATTAGATTTCTTGTATTGCTAGCCTCCTATCCCAATTAGTATTGTGTGTCTCTGTCTACCTTTCCGGGTTACCAACATTGAAAGCTGCATAACATTGAATCGATTGACATAATTAAGCGTACTATAAATGGTTCTACCTGTGCAATCAAGATCAAGAGTAACAAAACCTCAAGCTTCCCTTTAAAGGTATTTCACCATCAACTAGAGAAAATGCTAACACGCTAAACATACCATATATGTCGTTGAACGAATGTTATAAATAAGTGATGAAAAAGCTAATACAACAGTTTCAACCGTCACAAGCTGAGCGATTTTAACCGGAATAGTATAACATTCATATAATTATCATGTAGAAATGTATTTGCATATCTTGAAGCTTTGCGATTGTTGAAGAGGTAGACTTATGATTGGGATAATTTATTACAATCTCGCACACTTTATTTAACTTCGTTTGAATGACTGAAGTTCCTACCACACAATATACACCCTTTAACATACATATTCCGTGTAATGATGTTATGTACTTACATAGTACGAAGCTTTGTGATTGTTGAAGGGATCATGTAATTATGTTGTAATTTATTACAAACTACGGACTGTAAAAAGGTATTTAATTCTACAAGAGCTGTTAAAGGCGTATATTTGTAAATTAATTCACATCGTTCTAAATGGATCCAGCGGGGCGTTATTTAATGGCCTATTTGTCTCCAAGACCTTCAACACTACGTTTTAAGCAACAATCTACACACATACAAACATACCATCATATACTTGTATACGTACATACACACATATATGCATGTATAGATACATATGCGCATGTAACGTGAAGTATCCTATTTACATATCACAAATTAATATCGCTGTAACTCGCACACAAAGGCGAAGTAGCTTGCAGGTAAACATTGTTGCCACAATGAAACTCGCGCCATAGCCCTGCTAGTCAATATACCAGAGCAAGAAAGGCATATGAGTGAAACACACAAAGCCTAAAAAATAAATTTGTTGCGCTAACATGCTATTACAATGTTTTAAAACACCCAACAATTTTTTTTATGAAAATATTTAACAAGTTTAATACAGGTATATGCCTAACTAAAATATTAGTTAATATTAAGTTTTCTTACATCATTCAGAAATAGTTCAAGTGTGGTTGTAAAGCATCTTGATCTTTAAAAATCCCATTTGTCTAGCAAAACAAATTCAGAGAAGCTAGGTTTACATAATTAAGGAATATCTACACCCAGATAGACGTATAGTATGAAGAGATGTGGGGATTCACAAAAACTCGCGTAAAGAAGACGAATTTCACTTGAATGTTAAAACTATTACACACACACACATACACACAACCACCACCAACACCACCACGAGCTTCAAAAAAACTTCTATAATCCTCCCCATATACCAGAATCATAAATATCGACCTGTCGTATGATGAATGTAAGCATTTATCCTTCGTTTCAGACGCTTCTATTCTCCTTGCACCTACCTGAAAGGAAACCTGTTTATATTTTGATGATGACATAGCAGATGGGAGAGACAGCGCGAAAGAGAAAGTAATGGACCAGATTTAGTGTTTCACCATGCAGGCAAATACGGACACAGGAAAAGCGGGTATATGGAATTCTAATAGCAAGCGCATACGTACAGTGTATTAAAGAAAAACGGGGTAGAGATACCCCTATATACCCTTGGATGAAAATTGGACTAAATATAGTAATAATCATAGTAATAGTATATTACCAACGCGTCTATGAAGCAAAATACTCGATAGACGTATATATTGCAGGTAACCCCAAGAAGTATTAATACTAAAATTGAAATGCAAATTTGTAATGTACATGA
The DNA here is from genome assembly GCA_030765065.1 of Deroplatys truncata. Classification (NCBI taxonomy): domain Eukaryota; kingdom Metazoa; phylum Arthropoda; class Insecta; order Mantodea; family Mantidae; genus Deroplatys; species Deroplatys truncata. Next base: position 520,308,197 of record CM060990.1, on the reverse strand, counting down.
TTCTTTAAACTGGAGAAATATCGATCACGCTAGTCGGTGTCACGTCTTATCTTACATATACTAATGTAGAATAATACTTCAGCGTATTGCGAGAGAAAATATTAACAAAATCAAGGGAAAGTATTTTTCAGTTTAAAAGCGTTCTAGCAGCCGAATTATCTAGAGCTTATCCGCTTTAATGTGCACAAAAGGCATTATATTAATACTTACATGTTATAGCGTATTCCAGATGTTTAATTTATTAGCATTATCCCCTTTTAAAAAATTTCGCCGAGCTTTCGTGTTTTTCCATGCGCGGCGTTTACAAAATCATATTATATCATTTAAAGGGACAAGGGTTTTTAAAAAGGTAATATTTATACTTTGACCTTCAAATAAGGTTATAGTGCTCAGGAACAAGAAAATCTACGACTCTATCCATGGACGAAACAGAGCTCGGAGCCAAGAAATTGAAACGTTAATACAACCCAATTAGTTAGATGCAATCTGCGTAAAACAGACCTTACTACACAGCGCCGTAAACTAGTTGGAAAATGACTGATAATTAATCGCCTTACAGACATTGAAAGGAAAATAAAGCTTATTAGGGAACCAGTTCACTTGCATTTTCTGTCAGTTACAGACACCCAGGAAGAGTGCTTCATTTTTGTTTGAAGACCCATCTATAGAGTGCGCAGCTGGGTTGCCCAGAGGACACTATTATACAGAACCTCCTACTTATTCAGCTGGAGTATTATTAGTATTCCTATTATGTTATTAATTAAGGTCGTAAAGATGTGCGAAAATCTCTAAACCTTCCTTGTTCAAAGACCGTCCCACTACTGGAACTGCCCAGAGAGGTCGATGAACGACCCGTCCAACCAAACATCCCTCTAGTGTCCACGGGGAATGCTGTTTACTTTGAGCAAGCATACGCGCCAACTGTCCGGACCGCCGCACAACGCTAAACCCGAAAGATGAGAAAAAACATAATTAAAGGGAAAGAAGGTCGTTAACAATGAGAAACCACCAGAATTCGCCTACCAACCAAGGAAAGCCAAGAATACTCAATGTCAGAGTGTACAATTGACGAGAATCGAGCTTGGTCTCCTGAATGCGAGAGGAAAATAAACTCACTTAAAAGATTAATTGATATGCTCACCAACCCAGCTAGAGTTCGGCGGATCGCCGCATCAGGGGAAAGGCAGTGCTATTGCCGGGTTCATTCCCTCTCTCCAACGCCAGGAGTTTACCTGTGGATCTACGCAAGGACGACCAGAACAGTGACAAGATTTGCTTTGGTAGTAACACATGCAGCCAGCTATTAGCAGCGGACACGTGATGTAGGTTTTCAACAATTATTGTCAACAACATGAACACATAACTTCATCTACATTGCCACGCTTCTTTCTATTCATTATCAAAGCAACATTATTACATACTGGCTGTGCTATTTAATATCATACTCTGTTCAGTGCTAATTTAATGTCACGTTTGGCTCCTGTTATTGCTACTTCCTACTAAAATGTCGTTTCGGAGGAAACTTTGTAATGAAGAAATGCTAGGTATTTTTCAGGAGATACCTGATGATATGTCAAAAATAGGGGAAGAATTTGAATCACATGAGGGTTTTATTCCACAATAACAGACAATACCTTCAGAAAAGTCATTTGATGGTGAGGAAGCATTTCAAAGTGAAGAGGAATTTGAATCAGATGAGGATTTTAATCCAGAAAAACAAAAGAGAAATTTTCAGACGTCCATTTTGCAAAGAAATCATAGCTAAAAATTCATTCCAGAAATAGGGAAAGGGTTACTGTTCGCAATAGCTATGGCTATGACGATGACGATTATAATGAAGTTAATGCTTTGTACAATAGTTTTCAACAGTGCATCAAACGTAGAAGTGGTCATCAGCGTCGGAATGTGGAGTGGGTAAAGGAAGCTAAGCTGAAGAAGAGGGACCTACAACAGAGGATGCTCCAGGTATCTCAGCAGACTCACACTGTGGTGATGAATTGCCTGACTTAGTTGCTCCAGATGGAACAGCGTGGGAGCCATTTGGCATCGGCCTCAATACTCAAGGTAGGACCTAAGATAAAAATATTTTGATGTAATCTCCAGAGCCTACGGGATATGCAAAGACAAATGTTGTAAAATGTAGCCCTGCTAGTGCTTGACGTTTGTTCATTGACAAATTTATAATTTAGCATATTCGAAAGTGTACAACTATTGAGGCTCAGAGGCAAATGCAGAATAATATTTTTACTTTGTCCTCAGATGAGCTAGAATCTTTCATCGCAATAATGTACGCCCGAGGTAAAAGTGGAAAAAAAACTATGCTCCTGTGAACTCCTTGTGTACAGATATTTGTATGCTCCGCTGTGTAAAACGGCAATGTAAAGAAACAGTGTTTGCGAAATTATTAAATACCTATGTTTTTACGAGAAGTCTAGTTGATCTGAAAGATTGAAAACCAACAAGTTTGCTCTTTTCTCAAGTGTTTGGAACAGGTTCATTGAAAACTGCATCTCCTGGTTCAGACTGGTCCTTTTATAACAGTTGATGAATAACTTTTTCCGAGCAAGGCACGATGTCCATTTACTCAGTATATGGCATCAAAGTCCCATAAAAATGGGCAAAAATACTGGCTTGCTGTAGTTAAGGGTGGAAAATACGTTGTAAACGGGTTCCTTTATGTTGGTAAGGATGAATTACGGCATAATGAAAGGGTGGCAGGTTATGTGGTGATGCGTCTGATGTACCCTTATCTTGGAAAGGGAAGAGATGTAACAATCGACAATTTCTTTACCTCACTTCTCCTCGCTAAGAAACTAACGGATAAATCTACTAGCCTTATAGGGCAGTCAATTAATGCAGAAGAGAGTTTCCCAATGATCTAAAACGGACGAAGGCATCATTATATTCCACCACAGCCTATAAACACGAAGGAATTCCACTGATGGCTTACCAAGGTTAGTCAAAAAAGAATGTATTAGTTCTGAGCAGCATGCATACAGATGTCAAAATTTTGGATAACCAAAAGATAGGTGCGGGCATAGTGAAAAACTACAATGAAACAAAGTTTCGCGTAGATATTGTTGACCAGATGACACGGAAATACTCTGTGCGCATGGGCACCAGAAGATGGCCCGTTCATTCCTTTCAGAATACGTTGGATCTAGCCGCTCTGAATGCTTGAGTCCTTTACATCAAAATAACCAAAGAAAAGATTAGTCAGGTGGAATTTCTCAAGAGTTTGGCAACGGAGCTCTCACGTCTCAGTATGCACAACAGTGAAATCAAGAACAAAACATTGAAGAACGGAAAGAGCAGGCAAGCACAGTCTCTACCAGTAAATACTGTCAAGTGAAAGGAAGTGTAAAAAATCACACAGTTGGGACTTTTAAATCTTGTAAGAAATCACTGTGTAAAAGTGTATGGGCAAAGTTGAATACTCGTGTATAGGTTCTAAGCCAAAGTCACTCATATCTGGTTGTTCATATATGCACACCTTGATTTTCCTATAACAATATCACTCCTAATTGTTTAGACAGCTCAGGCAAGTGTGCTAGATGACATTTTGAAGGAATATACTTGTTTGCTTTTATGTTATTTTTAAGATGTTCGTTTTATTTCGTGTGATTTGCAAGAGGTGCAGTATTGAATTAAAGCATTGCATGCAACAATGCTGCGACAATACGCTTTTATTTCTAACTTGCTCTGACAACCAATTAGTATCTTAATATCATAGTAGCTACCTTATTTTAAAATGTTTATTTAGATAGTTATGGGAAAATATTGGATTTAAAAGAATTGACAGCTGTAGTAGGTCAATTAATAAAGATGCAGTAATTTAATGTTTACAAACTTGCACATAGCGTATGAATACTTTAATATGAACAACGAGGAGTAAAACGACTCCAGCGGGCATTCATGGGTGCTTGGCCCAGCCAGACATTCTAGCGTTAAGCACAGAACGATGGCGAGATTGGTTGTGACTAAAATAAGGAAAATAAGGAGATATTAACATTAGCTTTCCGTGTGCAGTTTTCTTGTAATAACATAGTTTGTTCGCGACCACGCCGAGTCTCATACTACCCTGATGACAAGGGAGGAGAAGAAAAGAAGAGGAATAAATGCTTCCTAATTTCTCAGATGCAAATTAATTCCTCCTTGTACCTCTCGACCACCGGAAGGACCAGTCTCATATGTAAGAACCATTAGGAGCATTTTTCCCCCAGGAGATTACGAGGAATCGATTTTGCAATTTCTTCATATACTGTTAAGTTTACACATATATTAGTTTTAGTTTAATAATATACTTAATGTAATAGCTTTTCCCTTCTATTTTATTAGTGTGGTTCAAACAACATGCTAATAAGAGCTTTAAGTCTGAAAGAAGCATACCTGTGGATCAATATACCCCAAACTGGCTACAATTCTAAAACAGATATAGGAGCAAATAGGAATTCAAGAAATAATCTAACACATATGGCACCACTAATTTTTCATTTACTGGCCCACTAAAGAATTAGTTTTTATTCCATCAAATTTATTCTGCAATACTAGGAAAGCCGTCAATTAGTCATCTTAGATATGTCCAATAAGAAAAACTGTATTACCAATAAATCTTATGCTACATCATTCAATAAGTGTGGTGCACCGGATGTAATTTTTGGCTTGTTCCAGTTTGCTGTGTAATCCAACCTCACCGAATGACCATTTTGTTATTCGGGGCATTAATCTAAATTATTGGTTAAAATCAAATGCAATGAACCGAATAGGTGTACAAGTAACCTAGATTCAAATTTCCAACTTATTACCCAATATTTCTGTTGGAGTCCTGGACAGTTAATACCTACATTGTGTCCTTTGTTCTACATGTTGTTTTACTGAAGATAGTTTATTAGGAAGTTAAAGTATTCTAAGCTTTATTTTTTAGTTTCAGACATTAGAATATTTACAAGATATGAAGAATTGGAATAGCAATAATACGGCTTTAAGACATTAATTAACATTAGCTGCTCACGTCACTAAAGTTCACTCTATATAGAATGTATCCAATTTAATCGTATTTGAGAATCCTTAGGAAACTGAAATGTGGTCACATTAGCTGTATCGTTATTTTAATTTCTTTTACCACCATATACTCTTTACTTACGGGAATTTTGTCTCTTCAGTATGTATCAAAAAGCAACATTATACCGATCAAGTGCATAAGACGGGTTTTATTATACGTGCTTCTTGTAGAAATCCTTAAACGAAGCTTGATTTGTCACCGTTCTATTCCATTAGTTAAATCAAAATCTTGCTCTGCCCTTGACGTCACAAACATGAATTACTTTGGAGTGTTAGGGGCGAGGAATTACGATTACCCTGGGGTCTGACAGGTTAAGGCCGAAACGCCGAACTATAGCGCATTCTTGGCAATGTGAGCAACACGTGTTCACCTGACATGTCTATACATCAGGATGTGATAATTATGAAACACATCACATATAGACAGCAGACACTAGTAATTTTAATACTACTCCCGTGGCGCTACAGCCCATGAAGAGGCTAGACCAGCCAACCCAACTGTCGGCCTCACGCTCACGTAGGCACGGCAGAGATGGGCGATCATCCAACCAATACGGGGAGGTGATGCGGCCAGCATCACGCATACCCATCCAGAATGTCGGCCTCCGCGACAGGAATTGCTGCCTATTGCAGCTCCTCACTTTCCTTATGATGCTGAGTGTTGCACCAGTCTTATACCCGCGACATAAGATCCGCGCCCCCATGGGTGGGATTGAACACGGGCGCACTCCGTTGCCGTGAACCACAGCTCCACGCTCTAACCACAGCCCCGCGGTGCAGGACAGTAAGGTAATATATGTGTGTGTGTGTGTGTGTGTGTGTGTGTGTGTTTGAAGTCAATGAATAATTAAACAGCGATCAGTTTAAAAAATGTTTAGGTAGTTAAAGTAAGGAAATTAATAAAAAAGCCGGTCCTGCTTGAGCTTAGCAGTACCAAGAACGGTTGAGATTAAGGTACGAAAATGAACATTGGGAATCGTACTTATGCTTCACCTTTAGTTTTTCATGTTAACCAAAAATTAAGTAATAGGGTAAACAAATTGATGTGTAAGAGTAATATACAGGAACCAAGCCATTTAGGAGTAGACTTCTGTCACAAGCCGCCATACTGTTCCTTGTGTTTACTAAAATGGAGAGACAGGTAACATCATGATCTCATCAGCGAGTTGATTACTTGCAACTCTGATTGAGGAATCAATCTATTATAAGACTTTTTATTACCTAGTAAGTAAAAATATATAAATTGCTTCGGACATGAGAACATTCTTTAATCCCCGACACAAATACCGCACGGCACCAGGAAGTATTACAAATTACCTCAAAGATGTAATAGAGTTTGCAGTGCACCATGTTTTCATTTTACGTATGGCTATCATCACTACTCCAGACAGTAATATTTTACTTTTGCTGTTCAGAATCTTCTTTGAAGTATACATAGCTTAAGCACCAGAAACCACCAATATAAGTTTGTTTGTATACAAAATAAAAGGTTTTGATTCTTAGGGTCTGTGACACCCTAAAAGTAGAATAAAGACAATTATCACTCATGAAAGAAACATTCCAGTTGTTTGAATGAACAAAACGTAAACATAAAAACTCATTTTATTAATAAAAACGCTGACTTGATATTATTGTGTAGGATGAGAACTGTAAAATAACATTCTGTTACAAGTAGTAGTTTACCCCTTCCTGGGAAATTGCGGCGGTCACCTCCTCCGTCCGTTGCTGTAGGCTTACCTTGATGCTTCTCCCGTTGGTTCCAGAAGTTCGCAGTGTGCTGGTTCTCTTGAATTTTATCCTCGGCTAGCTGCAGTAGTTTTCTTTAAACTATATAGGAGCATGGACTTATCCTCGGTAAAGGAAAGCGTAGATCTCGGGTGGTGATATAGGAAGACATAGATGTGCTTTGGTTATGAGAAGATGACACTGCGGTTTCTTTTTATTTAATTAGCACTCGTAGGATACAACACTGGTATTGTCGCCGTAAAATACTGTCCACCGCTGTTAAAATGCGGCGCGGATATGACACGAAGTTTAAATATGCTTATTATCTCTTTACGAGTAGCGGATCTTAGGTGTGTTTCTAAAACTGTCTTGATTCCCTTTTTTGGCGCGATATCTCACACATCCTGCAGCATCTCTCCCTGACCACACATGACAAAACTGTCCCGAATTTGCTCCAAACAGATCCATTTATAGTCGCAGGCTTCTGAGGCTGCTTCCTTTCCTATTGGTCCATTTTTAGCGCCACTCGACGCGTCTAACTATTTCGTATAAACTTCCAGGGATCTCATTGGTCCAAGTTTAATATAAATCGCGGCTTTTCCCAAGTTTACCGTTAAGCTATCTGTCTCTCTCACTTGGTCACGGCGAATTATCAAATAAAGGGACAAAGGCGTTACACCCTCGCTGTAGGAATAATGGCACTGCGACCCAAAGAGATGTCATAAAACTAGATTTTCTGCCTTCGACAGCACTATTCCTGTAGCTAAAACATTTCGTCGTGGACAGTATTTTAACACAGCGCTTAAATTATTTACATTAAACCATTTATAACTCTACTAATATTAGTAACCTAGATACATACATAACGTTAAATCACCCTTCTTACAATATACAAGCAGTATAAGAAAAAGATATTTACATAGTACGATTTAACATCAATAAAAGTTAATTAATAAATTATCTATAATTACAGTTCTCGGGCTCGGCCTAGAGTTGCCGTTTCAGATTGCCCTGTTCTGGAAAAGAATAAATTTTTCAGCACTTGATACAATTTTCTTTTCCAGAATAATTCCTCTGATTATGGGCTTTGTTGGTTTGTTTTGTTTACATAGACCCTTCGCTATACCTGTTCCTTCACAAGGGTTGTGACAAACCAGTGGTGTTTACATTTGGGTCATTCTCTCTTACACTTTGCTATGGTTGATCCCCCTCTCCATTTAAAAACAGGTTTTCCGAGAGTCATTCTAACGCACAATACACTTCACGCACACGAATAACTTGTAACGCAAGCAAATACGCTAATACCCAAATTAAGTTCTAAAATTAAATCTATTTACATACATACTGGTACATAATAATTATTATGCATTTATTTATTTCCTTACGTCCTTATTTATCAGGTGTATTACTTACTACTTGTTCACAGGCTGCCACCTCATTTCGAGTAAAACTAACCTGATTATTTTCATTACATTCTTCACCCTTCTCATTCTCTAAACATTTGTACGGTTTGAGCAACTGTTTATGATATCTCCCTACGATCTTGGAATTCTTTATTTCTTGTAACTCAAATGTATCCGAGCCAAAAATGTTAATCACCCGGTATGGACCTTTAAATAAATTTTCCATTCTATGATACCTTTTGTTCAGAATGCTAGACTATTTCTTGTCCCGTACCAATACTAAGTCTCCCAATTCGATCAACCAGTGTTTTCACTTCTTTCGTTTAAACTTTTCTTTTCTTTTCTGCGCCTTATTTGCCATTCTTTCAAAAGGTTTCTTAAACATCTCTTCTTTCGTTAGTGTTTTCGGATCTTTAGCTTCTAGTGTCTGTGGTAATTCCCCTTCAAGTGTTTCCATTAATTTCCCCTTCATCAGCTCGATGGGCTTATAACCGGTAGTAGGGCTCACACTTTCATTTAAAATACTTTCGATGCGCTGGTAGTGATTGGCCCAATCACTGTGTTTTTTATTTGCCAAAATTCTCAAATAAACTGAAATGTCCCGTATTATTCCTTCGCAGGGATTGCTTTGTGGGTGGTATTTTGAGCAATGATACAACGTGATTTCGTTTTCTTTTAAGGTGTCTACAAATTTTCTGCTGGTGCATATTGAAGCATTATCACATAAAATTGCCTTCATCTTTCCAAATTGTGGAACATACGACTTCATTATCTTCCTTAGGCATGTTTCACTTGTAATCTTCCTGACTGGGTAAATTTTCACGAATTTTGAAAATACATCTATTAGCACTACTATATACCTAAATCCAAATTTACTACAAGGCATCTCACCATGACAGTCCAAGGTCACTAACATGCCTGGTTTTTCTCTTAGTATGGAGTTTGTCTCGTATTCGTATTGTATATTCAATGGCCTTGCTTTTTGACATTGTAAGCATGTCGAAATTATTCTCCTTACTTTATGATGTAATTTTGGAATATACAGATTTTCTTGGATCATTAAAGCGTGCGTTCTGAGCCAGAATGTGCTAGAGCTTGATGGAACGTGTTTATGAGTTCATTCTCCATGTGCTTAGGTATATACATCTTCCACTTCTGTATCTCGCTGCCATGTAGTTTATATAACACGCCCCCTTTTACCCCTATGTTTCCCTTGATATTTTCATCTATTTCTGGGGCCTTTTTTATTAATTTATTTAACTTCTCATCTTGTAGCTGCTGGTCCCCTATTCCTTTTAATTCTTTTATCAATCTTTTACTCAAGGGTATTTCAATACTCATTAAGGTTACTTCATTTTTAGGGCGTTCTATTCTCTCCGGTGTTTCACTGTTGTTATGTAACCTAGACAGCAAATCGCTAAAGACATTTGTTTTTCCTGGAATGTGTTTCACCTGAACATCATACGAAATAATCTCATGGATATACCTAGATAATTTAGTACTCGTAAGCCGACAACGTTTCATAAATGAAAGACTCACATCATCTGTGTATATAGTAACCTTCTGTAGATATATATAGGATCTAAATTTCTGTAGTGCGTAATACCCAGCACAGATCTCTAATTCGGTGACCGAAGCATTTTTCTCTATTTGACTTAAATGTTTTGACGCTTTAATTATCCTCCTCTGATTTATTCCTTTTTCCAAATAATTTTGAATCTCACCCATTAGTTCTCCTAATATAAAATCATTGTTTAGCCCTGTTTTACATTTGCTATTTATTTGAGAATTTTTGCGCGCTTAGAATCCGCTTCGAGCTCTTCATTGGATTCTGTCTTAGTTTTCCGGGTTATCGACACTATTTGGTGCTCCGCTAGTCTCTTCCACATTTCCCTCTCTCTGGGTTTGCCTATAGTTTCCTCTGCTTCCTCTAAAATGTCACCGGGAAGGTCTCTCTCTCCTTTCGTTTCTTTCTGGGTAATTTTCGTCATACCTCTCTCCTACATCGCTTTCCCCTCGGTCAGAAAAATAATGTTACCTGGATCTGTTTTCATTGTTCCTGCCTCTCCTATAGTTAAAACGGCCCCTATATCTTGGTCTGGTTTGTATAGCATTTATGTGATATTGGTTATCACCTTCCCTTCTGAAACGGTTATTTTGACAGTTTCTGTTCCCGGATTGAGGCACGTCGTTCCAGTATCTCTCTCTGGGGTTATAGTTCCCTCTCGCGTTTCCTCTCCAGTTCGCATTCCTTGCATTATCCGGTATTGGTCGAACTGTATAATTTTGTCCGTGGTTCCTACTACTTGTCTCGAATGATGATACCAACTCAATCAATTCGGGAATAGAATTTGGCTTCGCAATGAGTAGGTAATGGTTTATGCGTTCTGGATAATGGGGTACAATCATATTGATGAAATCCCTCACACTTATGGGTGGCTCGATTAGTCTACTACGCTGTGCTTTAGTTAGTAAATAATCTACCATGCTTAGGTTTCCGCGTTCATCGTATTTGCCATTAACTAGGATAGATCTCACCTGGTTCTGAGTATTAGTACTCCAATACTTATTCAAAAATGCCCTTCTGAAATATTCAAAATTATTATTCTCTCCCAAAGTCAATCTTACCCATTGGAGAACCCTTTGACGTAAACCTTTACGAACGATTAACATCTTTAGCTCGTTCGGAATCTGCCTTAAACGGAAATACAGGTCATTTAGGTATTGTTTAGGATTATCAGCCGAATTTTCCTCGAAAGTAGGTACCCCTATCTCATTTAATAAATGGTAGTTTGCATTACTTGCATGGCTAGATGTACATGGTGTCCTGAATTGAAATTGTATGGGTCGGCAGCTGGACTTTGACCTCCATTTGCCTCCCTAAAGGTGGTGCTAGTTTCACTATGTGAGCTATCATCACTCTGTCTCACACTTATCCCAAGTCTACCAATAGAGCGTTTTAACTTCTTTACACAATTTTCATGCTCTTCAACCCTCTTCACAATTTCATGATGATTTGAGAGCTGTTCCGTTATTTTTTACGAAAGTTCATTTATCTTTCCCTGATCCTTTTCTACCACTGTTCTGAATTCTCTGAACTCCCTTTGAATGTTAGATTCTAAGGTACTTTGTTTTTTTTCTAAAGAAACATTTACAGCTCTTCAGTCATCATCCAATTGCTCCTTTATGGCTAAGCTGGTAACACTTAATTCTGTTTCTACATCCTTCCTTAGTTTTTCTACATCGTTTCTTAGACCTAGTTGTCCTGCCTGAATTTCTTGCACTACTTTCCCTTGCTTACTGAAAGTGGAGTCCAATTGACTTTGTAATCGGGTGATCTGTTCACCTAAATATTCCCTCATCTCCTGAGCTAATTCCCCTCTCATCTTCCTGTTTTCCTCTCTGACATATTCACCTATCTGTATACTCTGCTCATTTAATTTCCCTTCTAAATTTTTCCTTTGTTCACTCAAATTTCTTTTTGACTCCTTACTCTGCTCATTTAATTTCCCTTCTAAATTTTTACTTTGTTCACTCAAATTTCTTTTTGACTCCTTACTCTGCTCATCTAATTTCCCTTCTAAATTCTTATTTATCTCGTCTATCTTTGTGCTCAAATGTTGAAGGAATATCATCAGCTGGTTCTGACCTGGGTCAATGACCTGCTCAATCGGTGGTTGCCTTTCCAGTCTAACTTCTACCTCTGCTTTCCCCACATTTCTTCCATCTGTTGTTACGCTGACAATGGCCTCCCTATTCAGTTCTTTCAAATCTTCCCTTGACCTACTCATGGTTCCGTTAGCAAGTTCTACCTCCCTAGTAATGACTTTACCCCCTCTCAATAACATGTGTTCACAAAACTGAGTCACTACTCTGCATGCCTTTTTGTTTGTTTTTGTATAAATGTTCTAACCTGTATTTTCTCCTATGTTAATTGATGCGTCCCGGGTTCGAATCCTGGTGAATTCCTAGAAGCGATGCTCTCAGCTGTTTTGTTGTCCCACGTAGGTAGACTAGAATTTCGCGTGGTAATTTTGTTCTGCTGTGCCCCTTTCCTCTGAAGATTCTTCCTCTATTCGTTGTTTCCTAGTCCTCCGTTTGAGTTGGTCTTCCCTTCGTGTTGGTCTTCCCTTCGAGTTGGTCTTGCCTTCGAGCTCCACGTTATGGCGCCAGTTTTTGGCGGTCACCTCCTCCGTCCGTTGCTGTAGGCTTACCTTGATGCTTCTCCCGTTGGTTCCAGAAGTTCGCAGTGTGCTGCTTCTCTTCAATTTTATCCTCGGCTAGCTGCAGTAGTTTTCTTTAAACTATATAGGAGCATGGACTTATCCTCGGTAAAGGAAAGCGTAGATCTCGAGTGGTGATATAGGAAGACATAGACGTGCTTTGGTTATGAGAAGATGACACTGCAGTTTCTTTTTATTTAATTAACACTCGTAGTATACAACACTGGTATTGTCGCCGTAAAATACTGTCCACCGCTGTTAAAATGCGGCGCGGATATGACACGAAGTTTAAATATGCTTATTATCTCTTTACGAGTAGCGGATCTTAGGTGTGTTTCTAAAACTTTCTTGAATCCCGTTTTTGGCGCGATATCTCACACATCCTGCAGCATCTCTCCCTGACCACACATGACAAAACTGTCCCGAATTTGCTCCAAACAGATCCATTTATAGTCGCAGGCTTCTGAGGCTGCTTCCTTTCCTATTGGTCCATTTTAGCGCCACTCGACGCGTCTAACTATTTCGTATAAACTTCCAGGGATCTCATTGGTCCAAGTTTAATATAAATCGCGGCTTTTCCCAAGTTTACCCCCCCCAGGGGCTCACCTTCTGTGAGTACGGGTTTTTGGCGCACCCGGGGGTTCCCGAGCCAATCATCACCATATTCATCCCCTCACCCCCATCTGGACTAGCCACGTTATGTTTTCCTTACTTTACTCTTCCTCTTCTACAATTATTCCTTATACTAGGTTTAGGCTTCTTAGGGTTATTTACTCCTGTCTCACCAACAGGGATCTTTTCTATTTCCGTGGTTGCTGTCCCACGGTTTCAGCGCAGCTTCCAACTTGTGTGCTCTCTGGAGGTCTCAGGCGTGAAGGTCGGGTGCACCCTCCTCACTACCCCTTTCATGCGACACTAGGTGCGGAGCCGATCCACTGTCATGTACACCCACGTAGCCCCATAGGGGCCGGGTCCCCTCGAGCGGTTCGGTGGCCGCGCGTGGCTGGGTTGACCGGGGGGACTCGACGTGTTACCGCTGTCTGGGGCCCGACGTAATCAACCACAAGTCCCCTGAATCCGCGTTTTCTCTGTTGAGGCAGCGTGGCCTAAATTGGGGGGCCACTGGCGGTTATTCCAGTGGTAGGGGCATAAAGTCGGGCCTGCCTGTGGTGAAACTGTTGCATACCGGTACGTAGTGAGAGTCGGAGGGTAACTCCTCTGAAGTATTCTTAGAGATCGGGCCTGTAACGGGTGTTCCAGGCCGGCACAGACCGGAAGATTTAGGTGTCTTTTCTTTTTAACCCCCGGATGGCAGGCTGACGCCGACGGTTCCGGAAGGGGGCTCTTTCCATTATGGCTCCTCTGCGCTTAACCTCCTCAACACCTCGTTTTTTTGTAATGCGGCTGAATTGTGAAGGCAAGACGATGCAAGATGTCAGTCCGTTTTATATACAAAGGGAAATAGATCGCATCTGTGGAAAAGTGAAAAACGCAACGCGTTGTAGGGATGGCACGCTTTTAATTGAAGTGTTCCATGACGAACAACCGGCGAAGTTACTGAACGCCACTCTGCTGGGTTCTTACCCCATTACGGTGGTAAAACACAAAACCCTGAATAGCAGCCGCGGTGTGGTAACCACCGCCAGTTTGGACGGCCTTTCCAATGAGGACATTGTGAATTGCCTGTCAGATCAAGGCGTTACTGCGTCATATCGACTCATTGGAAAAAGGGATGACCAGCCGTTTCCTCTCCGCACGGTGTTTCTGACGTTTGAGCGGACCGAGTTACCTACCTATATCTTCTGCGGTTATGAGAGAGCATCTGTCCGACCTTATATACCAAATCCAATGCGCTGCTTCCGTTGCCAGAAGTTCGGGCACACCCAACAGCGTTGTTCCGGCTCACCTGTTTGTCCGCGTTGTGGTAGAGCCGCGCATGACGGTTCGATGTGTGCTCAGGACCCCGCTTGTGTTAACTGTGGTGCTGGTCATCCATCCAACTCCAAAGAGTGCCCACGGTTTCTAGCGGAAAGGGCTATCCAAGAAGTACGGATCAAGGATCGTCTAACGTTTCCTGAAGCACGAAAGCGTTACCACGAACTGCACCCGACTACCTCCCTGAAGTACTCCGCTGCTGTACGCGAGGGCGTTCGGAAGCAGGATGCCGTGGCGCAGACCTCTTCCGTCTCTCATCCACGTGTTTCTGTTGGCACTCAAACCGACACCGCTTCCGAATCCGTCCTTTCTCCACCTAAACATCCACAGGCCACTTCTTCCATACAGACCCTTTCAGCTTCCACCTCTGGCACTGTTTCTGAACGCACCCACCGCAAATCTCCCACACGTCGTCCCACGAGTCGCTCCCGCTCTCGTACTCGGACGACATGCTCTGACACCGGTACTAGTGACGGTGACGCGGATAGCTTCCAGGTTGTCGGTCTTACCCGACCGAGCCGTAGTCCTGCGCGCAAGAAAAAGCTCAAGTTAAACCGCGTCGGTGTAGCCAAAGGTGCTTCATAAGTATCTTCTTGTCGCATACGCCTTTTTAGTCCCATCTGCTCTTTCGTCTATCTCATGGCTCTCCTCCAGTGGAATATACGTGGTGTGCGGGCACAACGAGCTGAATTAGAGGTTCTCTTACGTCATCATTCACCACTTATCGTTTGCTTGCAGGAGACCAAACTTCGTCCTCAAGACGCATTTGTTTTGCGGAGTTTCTCAGTGGTGCGCTACGATCTAGCCCCGGAGATAGGTTGTCCTGCTCATGGTGGAGTTTCTACCTTGATACGTGATGATGTGTTTTATGAACCTCTTCCGCTCAACACCCCCTTGCAAGCTGTTGCTGTGCATGTTTCTGTTTCTGGCTTCCACTTTTCCGTTTGCAACATTTATGTTCCGCCTTCCTCTCCCCTCGCATTGGCTGATCTCCTTCATCTAGTGTCGCAACTACCGTCACCTTACTTACTATTGGGGGACTTCAATGCTCATCATCCGCTTTGGGGGTCTCCTCGAACCTGCGCGAGGGGAGGCCTTCTTTCTGACCTCATTCATCACTTCAATCTTTGCGTCCTGAACACTGGAGAACCAACATTCCTCTCTGACGCATCTGGGACTCTTTCATATTTGGATTTGAGTTTTTGTTCTGCACAGCTTGCTAGTCGTTTGGTGTGGAACATTATTTCCGATTCACATTCTAGCGATCATTTCCCGTGCATCATCACTTTACTAACTGCCACTGTATCTTCCACTGGTGTTTCTAAGTTCCAATTCAATAAGGCAGACTGGGAACTTTATTCACGTCTTGCCTGTTTCTCTAGCTGCGAATTTCCAACTATTGACCACCTGATAGCGTACCTGACTTCAGTAGTAATGGCCGCCGCTGAACGCTCCATTCCTCATTCGTCTTCCCACCCAAAACGTCTACCGGTTCCTTGGTGGAACGAAGATTGTCGGACAGCAATTCGGGAAAGAAGAGGTGCGCTGAGAATCTTTAGGCGGCATCCTACTACGGAGAACTTGATAATTTATAAACAACTGCGTGCAAGGGCTCGAAGGACTATTCGCAGTAGTAAACAGGACTCTTGGTCCCGCTATGTGGCAAGCTTTAATAGATTTACTCCCGCGTCCGTTATTTGGGACAAACTTAAGCGTGTTGCTGGTAAATCCAACTTCACTACCATACCCGGTCTTAGAATCGGTACGAACATCCTGGTTGATCCTGCTCTTATAGCAGACACCCTGGGCACGACGTTTGCAGCCTCATCCAGTTCTACCAATTACCATTCTGGATTTCTTGCCCATAAGGTTGCGATGGAAGCTCAAGATATCTCCTTTCGTTCGGGCAACACCGAGGATTATAACCGTCCGTTTTCGTTGCGTGAGCTGGAACATGCCCTAACTACCTCTCGGCCTTCTGCCCCTGGGCCCGATGGCGTACACGTGTTACTGCTCCAGCGTCTGTCTACGGATGGTAAGCGCTTTCTCCTCCAGCTGTATAACCGTATCTGGCAGGATGGTACGTTTCCCACAGTTTGGCGTGAAGCCACCATTATTCCGATATTGAAACCTGGGAAGGACCGTCAACTACCTTCCAGTTACCGCCCGATTTCCCTAACCAGTTGCGTTTGCAAGGTTATGGAACGCATGATCAACGGGCGGTTAACTTGGTGGCTGGAATCTCGGGAACTTTTAACGAACGTGCAGTGCGGTTTCCGCCGGTACCGCTCCACTGTAGACCATCTAGTCAACCTTTCGACAGCTATAATGAATGGTTTTGTGAATCGGTGTCATACTGTAGCCGTGTTTTTCGACTTAGAGAAAGCTTACGATACCTGCTGGAGGACGGGCGTTCTTGCTATTCTGCATCGATGGGGTTTTCGTGGTCGTCTCCCTACCTTCGTTCGGGAGTTTATGAAGGACCGGGTATTTCGTGTACGTGTGGGTTCGGTTTTGTCCCAGCTTTTTACTCAGGAGAACGGTGTACCTCAGGGCTCTGTGCTCAGCGTCACACTGTTTGCTGCAGCTATTAACTCTATTGTAGACTGTGTTCCACCAGGAATTTCAGCGTCGCTTTTTGTTGATGATTTTGCTATTTACCTTACCTCTCGGCGGACCATCCTCATGGAACGACTACTCCAGCGTTGCCTTGACAGTCTGTACTCCTGGAGCATTACACACGGGTTCCGGTTTTCTGTCGAAAAGACCGTGTGTGTCAATTTCTGGCGCCGAATAGAGTTCCCCCAGCCTATCCTCCGGCTCGGTCCAGAAGCTCTGCCTTTCGCAGACCAAGTGAAGTTCCTGTGTTTACTCTTTGACCGAAAACTCTGTTGGTCCTCCCACATAGCATACTTGAAAGCTCGGTGTCATCGTTCTCTTTCTCTTTTACGGGTTTTAAGCGGCACATCCTGGGGAGCTGATCGGACCGTTCTTTTACGTCTTTATCGGCTGTTGGTCCGCTCCAAACTGGACTACGGGTGTATTGTGTATGGTTCTGCGCGACCCTCCATCTTACGTCGCCTAAACGCCACTCACCACCTTGGTATTCGGCTATCCACAGGTGCCTTTCACACCAGCCCTGTAATGAGTCTTTGTGCTGAAGCTGCCGAACCTCCGCTGTCTTATAGGCGTGACGATCTTCTTTGCAGTTATGCTTGCCGCCTTTCCAGCATGCCGGAACACCCAACACATGGACCATTTTTTAACGATTCCCTGGATCGTTTATATGCGTCTCGCTCCCTGGCACTTCTTCCCCCGGGAGTGCGTTTTCGACGGTTGCTTCGGGGATTAAACGTCGAACTTCCTGGTGTGGTTTCCCGGGGAGGAAGCAGTTTTCCCCCGTGGCTGTGCCCAGAATCCTCTTTTTATCAGGGGCTAGCGTCTATGCCTAAGTCCACAACCCCCGGCTTCATTTTTCGATCTGCCTTTTTATCGCTCCAAGAGTCACTGGGGGATGGGGTTTTTATTTATACTGATGGATCGAAGGACGATCGGGGTGTAGGATGTGCTTTTGTTGTAGGTCCCCGCAGTTTTAAATTTCGACTCTCACGGCAGTGTTCTATTTTTACAGCCGAGCTTTTTGGTATACTCCAGGCTCTTTTTTATGTACGGCGACGTGGTATACGGCGGTGTTTTATTTGTTCGGATTCCCTGAGCGCCCTTCAGAGCCTCCAGCCGTTGTACACCTTCCATCCTATTGTGCAGCGTATTCAGGATTGCCTTCACACTCTCGGACGTGTCGGCACACACGTATCGTTTGTGTGGGTTCCTGGTCATGTCGGCTTGCCAGGGAACGAGTCCGCTGATACTGCTGCTAAGGCTGCTATTTTATCTACTACGCGTTTTAGCTCCTCTGTTCCTTTGCGCGATTTGCTATTGTTTTTACGCCGCGCCATTTATTTGCGTTGGGGAGCGGAATGGTCCTTGCTCCAGGGGAACAAACTCCGAGATGTTAAGCCCATCCCTATCCACTGGGTTACCTCTACGCGCCGCTCTCGTCGCGAGGAAGTTATTTTAACCAGACTGCGCATTGGACACTGCCGTTTTAGCCATAGTCATTTAATAAGTGGTGAACCCGCACCAGTTTGCGTGCACTGTGGAGTACCTTTGACGGTCCGTCACGTTTTACTCCAGTGTCACTTTTTAGCTACTTTACGCCGGCGTCTGTCTCTGCCGAACTGTCTTTCTGCTCTGCTTGCTGATAATTTTACTGTTGTGGAACGTCTTTTAGACTTTATCTCTCAAAGTGGTTTTAAAGCCCGGATATAGATTGTCCTATGAGATTTATCTGTCTCAGGGATTTCTACCTATCGTTTTTTACTCGTTTTATTCCTCTTTTACCGCTCTCGGACTTTCACATGATGTTCTACCGCAAGTGGCGCTGTTCGTCTTTACTCTTGTACTTCTATGTTTTAACTGATCGTTTAGACTATATGTTCTAACTGATCGTTTAGACTCTCTTTTATCGTGCTTATATTCTAATTGTTGACTTTTTTTTTTAACTTAGTGAGGGCGCTTATAACCTGGGCTGTTGTGCGCCCTAAAGCCTCATTGCTCTCTCTCTTCCCAAGTTTACCGTTAAGCTATCTGTCTCTCTCACTTGGTCACGGCGAATTATCAAATAAAGGGACAAAGGCGTTACACCCTCGCTGTAGGAATAATGGCACTGCGACCCAAAGAGATGTCATAAAACTAGATTTTCTGCCTTCGACAGCACTATTCCTGTAGCTAAAACATTTCGTCGTGGACAGTATTTTAACACAGCGCTTAAATTATTTACATTAAACCATTTATAACTCTACTAATATTAGTAACCTAGATACATACATAACGTTAAATCACCCTTCTTACAATATACAAGCAGTATAAGAAAAAGATATTTACATAGTACGATTTAACATAAATAAAAGTTAATTAATAAAGTATCTATAATTACAGTTCTCGGCTCAGCCTAGAGTTGCCGTTTCAAAATGTAGACTTCTGGCTTAATGAGGAAGTGTGCACATAATTTTTCATTTATTTGGTATGTTTTCATAATACGCCTTCATATCTGTAACTTTAATGAATCGTAACCTCATGGAGAAGCACTGGTCATACGCTTTAAAGCAGCACTTAACTGTCCTTATCTCGAGGAAATCGAAAGAAAGAAGCAGCAATTTTTCCTATAGATCTGTCAATAAAATTTTGCACTTAATTTCCCGTCCTTGAAAATTGTCATTGCTTAAAACTCGATAAAGGAAACCTTATTATACCTCCCCACATTTCCTACACAGCTGATAGAAAGCCTCCAGACCGCTGTGCTAGAAGCGCTGGTGTTCTATGTCTAGGCTTTTCGGCCCAGTTTCCTGTATTGATGCTGAATGCTATTTGCCGACACTTAGTGTATTGCACAGTATGATGGCAATCCTACAATTAGTTTACAAGACTAAGCTATGCATTCACGTGTAGGATGAAGCCTCTTCGAGAAATCATTTTCCGAGCCGCACAAATATCCAAGGAATAATAAGGAACTAATAAAAAGTAGGAAATAACACAAGATATAACGCAGATATAAAATAGCTAAAGACTGCAAAAACAAGACAGAGTAACTGCAAGGTGACTCGAAGTGTGATTACAAGCAACCACATGGTAATGTGGCGTCGGCAACTCTGGCAACACGGCGGCTATTAACATAGTAACGAGCTGGCAGCGCCCACTTGTTTTCCCAGCTGCAGCACTTATGCCAGACCCCAACTTACGAAAACCGAGGCATACTTGCATGTAAACACGACAACAGCGTCCCACCAGGCCAGCGCTATTACTAATATTCCGAAATCCTGAGTAATACTTGGGCGCAGCAAGCAAATCCGTAAGTCGCGTATCGGCTAACCTGTTTCACGGTTCCAAGTTTCTCTACCTGATTATAATATAAGCCAAAAGCTTCAAAGTGATAATAGAATTCGTCTAGTATAAAGCTACGGTAGAGTGGCTAGCTATCCACTGAACCTCAAGGATCAAAGCACCCGAGTGATAATAAGGCCATTGTTACTGAGGGCGTGTGTTCGAAATGTTTACTGTAGTTTAATCTTCCGCTATTCTCTTTGCTACTTAGGTTAACTCTACAGAAAATATTCTACGAAACTACTATACTCGTATGTATAAGTTAAGCTTACCAAGATATTGAAGGAAGGACGGCAAATCTAAGGAATATTTGCAGTGTTTCCCTCCGCACACATGAGAAAGAATCGGCTTTATATATTGTCACGGTGCATTTGACATTAGCATTATTCTAGCGATTAATGTATGGTTTTTGCCCGTATAATTCCAAATTGTTAAACTTGAAACTTAAAGCTACCATACGCTAGTCAAGTGGCGGACACAGAAGCCGCTGAGTCAGGTGGTATTCAACCCCGGGCCATTGCCCGGCAAATAGCTAAGTTGCAGCGAGGACGTTCAACTGAATAATGACGTATTGGTGCATCTAGCCAAATTTTGTATAAAGCATATATATATACATGGTCGATTTTGGACCGTCTTGCAGCGGGAGCCCAAGTCGGTCGGATCCTTGAACGACTGCGTGGTCCAAAGTGTTACTTTAAAGTGTGATAAACAACGAGCGCCATGTATCGTCGCCCTCCACGACAGTTAAGGTACTCCTTAATTCAATTATTTGTAAAATCCTTTCCACCCATCCCTTTCAACCCCTTCTTCCTGTGAGAACTTGGGGGAGGCGCGGTTTGTTCAGTGCCTCTCCCTCCGATACCCTTAATCCCAACCCCTCTTCCACCCGTGATAACTTGGTGTGAGGCGGCGGTCTCTCCCTACCCTTTTGACGAGAGACATGGTTTCAACCCCAGTACCTAATTTTAGTGCCCATTGTGCCCACCTGCCCAGCCTTTAAGGTTCTACAGATATACATTCCTCGCGCACCCTCCCGCTCAAGCTTATGAGATGCGTTCTGTCTCCTCACTCTCCTTCCTCACAAGAGCTAAAAGGTTCATTCTCTTCCCCCACACTCTCTCCCAGGTGCGGTATGATCAGGTCAAGGACGGGAAAGTGTGTGCAAAATTTTATTGGCAGAACTATAGGAAAAAATGCTGTTTCTTTCTTACGATTTCCTCGAGATAAGGACAGTTAAGTGCTGCTTTAAAGCGTATGACCAGGTTAGAAAAGTATGGCCCCCATAGGTTAGATTGTCATAATAATGTTCTTTAGCTTTAGGGTATTCAACCAAAAGAACCCCCCGAATTTGTATAAAATCGGAGAAATTTAGAAAGTGCATTGCTATTAGGGGATTTTTAATTTTTGTTGTTTCTTTCAACTGGGACGGTTCATTCTTGGTAACCATAGGGGAGGGCTATACGGAAAAACAAAATAAAGATATTTTTGTGGTAATGTATTAAAATGGGCGGTATTATTGGTAGTCGTTTATGAAAAGAAATTAAAGGAACCAAAGACTTCGGGTAGTGCTGCGTATCAAATATTTCGCTGAGGTGACAGCACGTGCTTCTAGCCACTTAACTCGTTCAGCAGAAGAAAGAGAAAAAACTGTGTTAGCTAATGCGTGTGTCTAAACGTTTTCATTCCATTTGTGCAGCCGTTGCCTGAACTGCAACACAAAAGTTTATGTTTGCACAAGAATGCTTTTCTCTAAAAATTAATGTGTGGGTATCCATTAAAATTAAGTATGGGCAGAAATTCTAGGTTTAAGCACGTATAGCAGTGCATGCCTATGTCTGTAAGCCTAAGTAAAACAGTTCCGTTTCCCTTTCGTGTCTACAAGGGATAGTGGATATAGCATGTGTTTGGCCTCCATTTACCTTACTGGTTTAATTTATCCACAAGCCTTATAACTTTTAGGTGAGAGCTCTGATCATTTCAGTGTGCTTTTGTCTTTCTTTTGGTGCGTATTAAGGCATAATTGCGCGCATATATATATATATATATATATATATATATATATATATATATATATATATATACAGGATGGATCATTTTAAGCTGAGACTGCACAATATCTTTTAATATATATATATATATAGACCAAAGAGTTGTAGAAAGATATGTCTTTAATAAAAGTTGCTTGATATTCTGGGGGAAAGTAAATGTCATTAGTCGAGTTTTGTTTGGAGAACGTTATGATCGTCATTTTAGCGTCAATTTAATTTTTTAAGCGGTAACCTACATTTTGTATCTTGTTTTCGCATTCCTCATAAAGAAATAAACAACTTTTGTATGAAACACCTTGCAATTATTACCTTACTAAGATAAATAGTAACGAAAATTCTGAATGGCTGTGTAAAGACGGCTCCAAATGTTTTTCGCGCCACGTAAATGTAATCGCAGGGGTCTTATCGAGAGGTTATGCCAGGTGCTTTAGCTCATACCTGCTCTACAAGGTTAGACGATGTAATGGTGCTAAAGAAAATAAATTTCTAGGACATTTTCCTTAGACTTGGCTGTAAGAAAGTAATAACTGTGAAAAAAACAGCTATAACGTTACAGCGCAGCAACAAAAGCAGTATACAAACTACTATTTTGGAAATAGAGATACTATATCATATATAACAAGTAAGTGTTAGAAAAAAATGGTTTGGTTTTCAATGTTCACTGTTTTCTTCGCTCGTTATCAACTAACATGGTCTTTATTTATCATAGCATTCCTATAAAGTATGACTTTTCGGTGCACTTTACCTTAATCGTGACAGAATTAGGGCCAGAAATTATTTGAAGTTACAGTCTAAGTTACACCTATCCCTATTTGGTTACATGCAAGATGCCGTAATGACAAACAGCCGTTCATTTATACCAGAACTCTGGTTTTTACTATCTCTACTACTTAGCTATAATAAGTAGGGAAATTATTGTATTCTACTAAAAAATTCAATAAGGAGATTCACATGAAATACACGCTTTGAGACCCCTTAATCCAAAGAAAGCATTTGTACTTTCCCTACTGCACACTTACAGTATCTAGAGGAAGTATTGTTTCCACCCAAAAATTCAATAACGTGATTCACTGGAAATACACGTTTTGAGGCCCTCTGATCCAAAAAGAGCAAGCTTACTTTCTCGACTACGTAGTTACAGTAAGTAGGGAAAGTATTGTATTCGACCCAAAAATTCAATAACGAGTTTCACTGCAAATACACGTTTTGAGTCCCATGCACCCAAAGAAATCGTTTTTACATTCTCTACTACGTAGTTCCATTAAGTAGGGAAAGTATTGAATGTCACCTAAAAATTCAATTACGAGATTCACTTCAAATACACATTTTGAGACCCCCGAATCCAAAGAAAGCATTTTCACTTTCTCACGTAGTTACAGTAACTAGAGGAATGATTGTATTACACCCAAAAATTCAATAACCTGATTCACTCTAAATACCCGTTTTGAGACCCCCTGAATACAGAGAAAGCAAATTTGTTTCCCTACTACATAGTTACAGTAAGTAGAGGTAGTATTGTATTACACCCAAAAACTCAATAACGAGATTCACCGGAAATACAGATTTCAGACCCCTGAATACAAAGAAAGCATTTTTACTTCCCTAATACGCACTTAGAAAAGTAGACGAAGTATTGTAATCCACCCAAGAATTCAATGTAACTTAACTAGAAATCACGATTGGGAATCCCTGAATTCAAAGAATATCTTTAGAAAAAGGTCCAAGCTTGTGTGTATGTGTGTATGTGTGTGTGTGTGTGTGTGTGTGTGTGTGTGTGTGTGTGTGTGTGGATCTGTAAGAAGTATTACTCAAAAACCAAAAGTTGGTTAAAAACCAAACTTAGCATTGAAGTTCAACACCTTTCTAGGATACGACACGAAAATTCTTAAAAAAAATCTGTCACTCCCAACTACGCTTTATATTGTACATTTTCCAAATTTGTTTATGTTTTCAAAAATGACTATAAGAATTTTGATTACAATACATATGTTTAAGCTATTTTCATAATAAATAAAATAATAGCATTCATTTTCTAGGAATGGTCTGTGAATTCGTCTTTATTGTGAATGACTTTTGAGAATTAGTAAACCGTAAGAGGGAGAAAAAATCTTACTCCGCAACAAATGTACATCTTGCTAAACACGAAATTTATGTCAAATAAAATTCTTATGGTGTTAACTTATTCTGAAATATTCTTTGTCATTAGTTTGAATTTTTAAAAACTTTACCTATACTTCTCTCAGGTGCAAATTGCTACTGTTTTTCTTTCATTCCTTATTTATCCTTTTCATAAAAAGAAAACAGAACTTCCAAGACGTCTACGGCCCGCATTCGGGAGGTCGTGGGTTCGATTGCCGTGGCTGACCTTCCTGTTCTATAGGATTTTTCGGGAGTTTTTCCCGGGTCTCCAGGTGAATGCTGCGAAAGATTCTTACATCCCCGAATTTCCTGTCCCTCCATTATCTTACATCCGTTAGACTCCCATCTTTCATCACATCCGTTGGGTGAGTGGTTCGGTGGGTGGGTAGGCAGCTAGATAGTTGGGTGGGTAAGTGGGTGGATAGTTGGGTGGGTAGGTGGGTGGGTGGGTGGTGGATGGATGGGTAAGTTGGTGGGTGGGTAGGTGGGTGGGTGTGTACGTGGGTAGGTGAGTAGGTGGATGGGTAAGTGGGTAGGTGGAGATGTGGGTGGTTAGGTGGGTAAATGGGTAGGTGAGTAGTTGGGTAGGTGGATGGGTGGGTGGGTAGGTAGGTGGGTATGTAGGTAGGTAAGTGGGTGGTTAAGTGGATGGCTGGGTGGGTGGGTAGGTAGGTATGTGTGTATGTATGAACAGATGCATGCATGTATGCATGTATGTATGCATGAAAGTATGCATGTATGCATGCATGCAGGTATGTATGTATGTGTGTTTAGATGTTTGCATGAGTAGTGGAGCGAGAGATTCCAATTTATGATAATATATGATTGAGTATTATACCGTTATGTGCATTGATGTGTATAGATGTCTTGGATGGCACGTACATATAACAATAGAACAAGTCGAGACATGTCTATAAGCTCCCTCCCCCACCACTCCCTACCAGCCTGCTTTAGAAATAAGGTAAACTAGAGGAGGGAAGATGAGTTTGTATCCACTGATCTGAAAGTTGTCGCGAAGAAAAGTCACAGGCTTACCATGGAGAGCGATAACGTAACCTGGTCCAACACCAAGACGTACGATGAGATGAGGGAGCATTGTTTAGAGAATCGTGTCGAGAAGTGCGATGTAGTCACTCACCGCATCATCTGCACTAACCCTTCCCAGCACAAGGAAATGATGCCATTCTCCAGCAGTGGAGAAATATGCGATATGTATCGCCATACAAACCAAACAATGTGAGTAAAAAGTTAGTATACAGTTCTATGTTTTAGCATACTGTGTTAGAAGTAAAGTAGATTTGTGACTATGATAATTATTTCCAGAAATCCGGTTGTCGAAGAAATACAAAGCTGCCGTGGTGTAGTGTGCCCACCTCCAGACACATAATAAGCGTTTGAGGGAGGAAGGTGAGATATACGCGTAGCCAACGTTGTTCTGCGTAACAAATTTTCAAGCATAGCAACTGAAGGAGTGTGTATACGTGTGTTACAGGGTGGAGAAAATGTTGGAGATAACAAAGAAAAATAATAATAAATGAAGGAAAAACAACAGCGACTTGGATAAAGATCAGGTGGTAGTAACCTTCCTGGATCTAATTGCACCTCCCCAATCGCCACCTCAATCCAAGAAAGATAATGTATCGAAATATATAACTTTTATTCTCGAACGATATCACCATATCCACTAGTGCACGTGTAAAAATAGGATTACATTGTGAAGTTCCGGTCCTCTACATCAGAAGAATCGGTCTGTCATACGTGTCTATAACAAAACTATACCGGCAGATAATGGTGCAACATATTATCATGTTTGTCACGTACATTCGGGAAGAAAGGTGTTCCAGTATTCAGTATAGTAGGAATATAATCTATGCACGTACAATACTCGTGTGTTTGAATAATGTGAATCAAATAGTTTTAGCAAACACGTGTCTAAATAAGAGGGTAGTATATCTTGATAATGTCGCCATAAGGAGATCGAAAAGACTCATACCATATTTTCAAAGGTATCAACCTCAACATGTTCATACATCGATGTTTCTTATAATGTGTTGAGTAGTAGTACTAGGAAAGGGGTAACGTAATTAATTTTCTAGATAAAATAAAAAGATAATAACATGTAAACAGCTTATTTTTACTCACAATTCTTATATACTTGATTGAACAACGTATGTCAAAGGCCTGTAAGTGAACAAAATATGATGAGCAAGTACACAAAACAGAGATGTCCATGCAAGCATGTTATACGATACTTCAGCTTCTAATCTGATGTTAACTGTTCCAGAGACGATCTCCTCAGGTTTGTAAGAGCAATCGATAACGAATAGGGGTGCAAATTTCGCGATATTCCTTTTCAAGATTGAGCAATTATGTTTGCCATAATAGGAATTCTGAAATTTTTAGTGTACTTCATATGGAAATGCACTCTTTGAAGATCCAAAATTCAAGTTCCTATCATGGGATGGATAACATCCAGTATTCTGATACAGTTTCAGATTAGTGACTTACAGTAATAAAATACAGAGCAATCCTTAATGAGTCATTCGGCAAGCCGTTTTTACTCCCACAATTACAAATCGAGGTTTCTCTAGCTTTGAAATGGTTCCAACGTTCCAAAATGAACAACTTCGTCTCAAGAACGGTGAGTTGAGTGTGCAGTTCCCATGTTCGAAAGCCAACGTGCAATCGCTTATCGGACTTAACCAACTTGAGTTTCTCAACTCTCTCGGAATCGGAAAGACTAAGTACTGGCATCCTCCATTCGATACGCCTCTGTCTAAAAACAGCTTCTTATTCACCCTTTAGACAATTATTAGAATGTTTAGATCTATTCAGAACCAGTTGAAAATTGCTGTTGTGTATGCGTTACTTGTGATTGTCTGAAAAGCCAAGAAGTAGAGAGAGAGAGAGAGAGAGAGAGAGAGAGAGAGATAAAGCAGCATTGGAACCTGCACTAGCTTTTGCAATGTCAGGTCCAGCCAGCAGTTTGTAAGCGATTCGATTCCAGTATGCTGACACTTACATAGTTGCGTATGAGCGATGAAATGCCGGGATTCTCAGTTCAATCTATAGTAGTACTATTCATATCTTTACGAACTTCATAGAAGAAAAACTCTATTACAATATTGGTGAGTTCCATAGCTGTAGGCGTCCCATCGACTTTAGTGACAGACTCCTCGGCGTAAAGATAACTTCTGCTGGGTAATGTGTGTAAATCCTCCGCTTGGTACGGTATCTTAATTTCTCCTTTGCATCTAGGCCTGATGTTTTGTATGGTAGAAATATATGCTCTTCCTTCTTGCTAATCTTATCATCAAAACTTGGAACCGCTGTAACATCTAAAATCATCATCATCGTAACATTCTGAATCCTAACCTTTCCAAGAACCTTTGATTAGAAGGTGTTAGCTCTTTCGGCGCCAAAGATTGAGTATGCCATAATCAGGAAGTAAGTGAGGTATTATAGCATTCCATTTTAAAACGTATTCCCATGTCTACTTATGTGTAGTCTTAAAGTTATGTTTTCGTTTCTAAAATTCATAGTATTACCGCTCTGATTTTACAGGCGAACGGTTATTTCATTTATAAATTTTGTGTCGATGAGAGGCAAATATATAGGATTAGAAAGGTCCTGCAAAATGCAGTAGCCTGGCGAAACACAAGAAGGAAATCTCGTAACAGAATAACCACTTTCACCAATGCCCAAAGGGCCAGTAGCAACAATGCATTGGATGAGTATGATGCTCACTTTAAATATTTTCACCAGATCGTCCGATGCAGTCAAGACATTCGCTTCTATCCTTCCAGTCTCAGTGAATTCCAGGAACGAACCGATAGAACTATCCTTAGAAAAATCTAATGGATAAGGACATTGAATTTCACCTTCCGTGGCATTATTAGGCCGTATAATGAATTCATCGCATTCGCTAAACATACCCTTCAGGATATTGTGAATGTATTCAATTTCATATGTGCCTGGAGGAAGCCCGGTTGTTATACGTTATAATATTATAACAGTGGGTTTTTTGTTGCTTTTATCGAAGTTCGGAATAGAGTAGAAAGTCTCCAAATCCATAAGTGCAATCTCGTAAGGACTTAGAACCTAGGTGGATCGGTGGATTTGGAAAGTTAGAAATGATGGAATCAGATCCGCATACCGTCATCGTGTAACTCATACTGATAGAAATTGCAGACCCACCTGAATGAAAATGAATGAGTTGAAATTCTGAAACCCTTATCTGTTTTACTTTATTTGAATACCTAGGAGATAGGTCTCAATTTCATTCGGCGGTTTGAGGTTCCAAAGCTGTGAAAATATAGAGCTGGATTTCCATCCTTGCGTATAGCAACGCAGTGAGCTTCAGCATTCAACAAAGCATCCAAGCTAACAATAATCCTCTTTCTAAGTTTAGGTTTCGATGGCAGATTGTCTATCATATATATTCCAATAAAATGAGGACTATGTAAACTTGGAGCATACTTCTCAATCTCCGCAACGCTTAACACTTTCTCGGGGATAAATACATCCTTCTTCCCAATTTTTTGGACGGAGGTACAATGCTTTTCCCTTCCTCCTATTCTACCTCAGCTTCTTCTTTTTATTCCTTCCCTTAGGCGAAGACTGCATATTTTGATTATGACGTATCAGCTCGCTTAACTGTTTATCCGCAGTTTTTTCTTATTTACGGGGAGAGAAATTTGAGCAACCCCACCTGCATAGCTACCAGCTGCACCCAAAGCCCCTAACAAGAGCATAAAAGTAGAAAACCATCCCAGGTAGATGATGAAAAAGTTATCACTCTCTTCCTTTTGAAACCTGTATTTGTGGTTAGCTTTCCCTTCATGATTGTGGTGACAAGTCTAGCAGAAAATTTCTCAATTAACATAACGTTCTTAGATTCAGTTCGATTCCAAGCTTTATCATACAGCATCTTGTCTGCCAAGCTCGAGCTCGTGTCCGATTCGTAGTGTGGGCAATATCATGTTGCTTACACGCTTTGTCCAGCGAATTTATACCTGGATTCCCGCTCTGTAATCGTTTATATAGTTTGGTTCCAGGACCGCAGTATCTATATCTAGGCTAATGAACCTCAAATGACAAAGAATTAATTTGAGAGTAAAGAATTCCTTAATCTCTCTTAGCTGACTTCTGTACTGTCTTAGATCCCATGATACAATACTAATAAATACTATACCGGGTGGACCATTTAATTTGAGACTGTACAACATCTCCAAAACTAAGCGTTATAGAAAGAAATGTCTTTAATAGAAGTTGTTTGATATTATGGGACGCAGTAAATGTCATTGGTTCAGTCATGTTTGGAAGACTTTGTGATGGTCATTTTAGATATTGTACAGTATCAACTTAAATAGCCCACCCTATATATAATTTATAATTTATAATAATTGAGTCTTAGTTACACGATGCAAACTGTAAAGCAAAAGTGTACCCTACCCATACAAGTGCTTGTATTCGATAGTGACGTGAGAGAAGTTAGACACGGAGCACTCTTTCTGTGTAATATAACACTCATCTTGAGTACTTCAAATGCGGCGAAGACGAATTCGTTGCTCAATGTACTAGTTCTCGAGAATGGTCTCAGATTTAAAAACCCGAGGAACCTATAAGGAACATACCCGACATCGGAGTCTACACGTTCGCGGAAGAATATAAGGTAGTACAGACTTCGGAAGCTACAGAAATTTCATTTTCGTTTTCGATGACGTAATCAATGATAAGCAGGGCAAACTTGCTAGTAATTTAGTATGGGTAAACATCGTAACGTAGATGACACTTATTGGTCAGCCATATGTCAAGGTTCCCAAGCATTTAATAAGAGACAATGCTAATGTGATTTACTTCTTTAGACAAGACAGTATAAACTTAAAGCACGTATACGATGATTGCGTAAATACCGATATTAGATTTACAGAATTTAAAGGATTGTATACAAAAGTTTGGGAAACTAACATTGAATCGAACTCAAGACCGTTTCTTGTTATAGCTCCAGAATTCCCTCTGAACTATGGACGTTACAAGGTGGTTTTTATATCTATTTCACCTTGAGTCAGTACGGAGCGATATTCATTGTAGCAATTACGGCTGTAATATCCTATTGTTTACTCTTGAAGCAAGCTGCGTCGAATGGACCGGATAGTTCGGCTCGTCGGAGTTGTCAGTTCGATGCCCGTCTGCCTCGAAGTTTCTCCGGTGCGATTCCGCCTCTGCTTCAGCTGCTAATCTCCGTGAAATCGTTTTTGGGTTCGTGATTTATCGCATTTACGCGAATCTAACGCGCACTTCTTTTTACCAAATGTAGTACTCAAAATCGTGGTGCGCATTAGATTAGAAAGCAAATTCGTTCCATAGAACGTCAGTAACTTCATTCAATTTTCTGGTTTATTACGTCACAATGGATTGCTGGAGTTAACATGTATCCGGAAACCCGCGACAAGCTATCCGCTCACTTATCATTGGCCTATTATTGAGTGCTTTTAGTTACGATATGGACGGCAAGGGCAAACAGAGCGGAACGTCTTATGCTTCTTTAAAGCGTAAAGTAATTTTATATGCTGTAAAAAAGATAATAGAAAGCAGGAAGGGAGTTCAATGTATGAGGGTGCAACGTTTGCCTGTGGTGAAAGCAGAATTTGGCATTATTTGCTACTAAAGCTAGTAGGAAGAAATTTGAGGGTCCTCGGAAAGGAAGACATCCTGAAGTTGAACAAAAAGTGTTGAAATTCGTGCATGGAGGGAGGAAGAATGGACAATCTGTGACTAGTGACACTATATGAAACAAAGCTAAAGAGGAGGCTGAAGTTCTTGGTATTCCGAAACAAGAGTTTAAGGCTAAGGCTTTGGTGTTGGATGTGTCACCTAACAATAGGGTACTTTCAATTCTATAATCTGATGGCTTACACATGCAATAAATCCATAGCTGTATTAAATAAATTTAAATAAAATACCTATTACTTACGTATTTTTTGTCATTGATGCGCTTTACATTGGATACGAACTTTTTTTCATAACTTTAAGTTTCAAATATGGTGTGCGCATTAGATTCGCGTAAATACGATATATGTTTACCTGGACTAGGTTCTTTCTCAGAGTAGATACAAGGATCTATGCTGGGTGCAACTAACTGTAGCGGAGATCTAGGACCGTGGACCATATAACTTCATCATTGAATAAGCCTGGAACACGTATAAATTTGATAAGTCCACTGTAATTAACACTTATTCAATTTTCGAGTAATATATCACTGTTTCACATTACCTGAATATAACATGACACTGTTATTCTAAACGCCTCGGTTATAATATTGCTGACGTAGTAAGCTTTATCATTTGTTATTCGCGGCACTAACCATCATTTCATTGACGCATGCGCAATTGTATAGTTCAATCAAATTTCATTTAATGGCATATAACGCTTGTTCTATCTCAATACTTTCGCGGAAGTAACATTTATTTAGCCGGAATAATATCATCGGCACTTACTAAGTCTGCGAAATCAATGTGCGCATATTCTTCACGCCGACGAACCCATATTCCATGCAGTTCAGATGACGAGACTGGCGTATAGATGAGTAACTCTATCATTATTTATAATAAGGCCCCCACGCTTGGAACAAGCTTAAACTATCTTCCTATTGGTTACCATTTTGCACCGCTAGTAGCGTCTGTCTCCAGTGACATCATTTTATACACTTATGATTGGCTTAAGTGCTCAAACATGTGACTATATACGTGATGCAATCCGCTACTTTCCCTGTGTTTCTCGTAATTTGGCCTCCATTGCCGCCTACTATACCTTCCCTAACCATAACAATATCACAAAAGGCTTTTCCTCTAGGCTTAAATACAATAGACTTGCGAGGTGGCTACATCGAAAAAGACACAATTTTGCCCTCCCAAGACAACTTTTTAATACATCCTATCTTGGAAAACCAGGAACATTTTAGCATTGACAATATTTATCATTACAAAAATCATCAATATTCCTGTTCCTATAACAATAATGTATGACGAGTATATATACATATGTACCTTATAATGTACTTGATTATAAAAAATCATTTGGGCTGGCAAAATACGGCCTCAAAATGCACCACTTAGGGCCGATTGTATAACGCAGTTGATCTTAGATCAGAGAGAAAACTAACCTGAGATCAAGCTGAACCTGCGAATTTTCATTGTATAAACGTTGAACTACGATCATGTCCTCTGATCTGAGATCAACTTTTGACTGGAGAAATTTCTAAGTTCAAGGTTACTGATCCGAGATCAAATAGCGTTCGGCAAATTTTCTATCAAAAGAAGTGGATTTTGTGGACATATTTGCACTTTATATCAGACGAAAAGGTACGTTAATGTTTTAATAAATAATGTAAAATAGACTTTTATCTCCTCCTTTGGTTAATTTTCACTTAAAACTAGAGCGAGACATCCCAGTACGGAATCTGTTGCAAGTAGTCCAAATTAGCAAATTAAGCTTCCGTAATTCTTTATTCTGCAGCTCAGAATTGCTTTTAATGTCATTCACATATACCTTCATAAATAAAGTTGATTAGGATTTATTACAACTTTATCTTTATCCTTCGACGACATAACCTCTAATTGCTTGCAAATATAATTCTATACGTACATAACCTCTAATTTTTCTGTTATCTTGTGATTTTTCAGATGTCGGATTATTCGGATATTTCCTCAGACGATGAGAATAATGAACTTCATCGTGCTCCTCGCACCTTCCATGAAAGATGCAATCCTCTGAGGGATTTGAATGATAAAAAATTTAAAATAAGATACAGGTTAGATAAACACACAGTGGAAAATTTGGAGCTGAGATTGCGCGAAAACCTACTTCGGCCAACAAGGAGAAATAAACCATTATCGCCGATGTTAATGATTCTATTAACTTTAAGATTCTTTGCCACAGGAACCTTCCAGATGGTTGTTGGCGATTTGTTGCAGGTGGACACAGCAACAGCTTGCCGAGTAATTCATCGCGTGTCCAACCTCATTGCTGGGCTTAAACCCCAGTTTATTAAAATGCCCACTGCAGAGAATGAAGCAAGACGCAACAAACGCGGATTTTTCGACGCAAGTCGCTTCCCTGGTGTCTTGGGTGCAATAGATTGCTCTCATATACCAATAACTTCTCCTGGGGGCAATAACGCCGAGATTTACAGAAACCGACATGGGTGGTTTTCATTAAATGTTCAAGCCATATGCGATTCAAAGCTCAGATGCTTAAATATTGTAGCAAGGTGGCCAGGATCTGCCCATGACAGCAACATCTTTATGAACTCAAGGGTCCATGCACAATTTGAAACTGGGCAAATGCCTGAAGGTGTGCTCCTTGGAGACAGTGGTTATCGGTGTTGTCACTATTTGTTAACCCCAGTGCTACATGAAGAGACTGATGCAGAGCGTGCTTATAATCATTCCCACAGGAGAGCTCGATCTGCGATCGAAAGAACTTTTGGAGTTGTCAAGAGAAGATTTCCTTGCCTTAGCATGGGGCTGAGAGTGAAATTACTTCGTGTACCTGTGATCATTGTAGCAGCATTTGTGTTGCACAACATCGCTATAGAGGCAATGGATGAGGTCCCTGAGCTAGATGAGGCTGCACTTGCTGCAAGAGCAGTATATGAGGAAATTCCACTGCCAGATGTACATGAGGGGAACAGGAGAGATAATACTGCTGTGAGAACAGCAATTATCAACAATGTATTTAGATAATAATACTTGAAATTACTTCCGATTGCCGTTAAATTCAAAAAGTTATTCAATTTAGAAACAACATACTAAAAATGCTTAATATTATGAAATCACAGTAATCTTATTAAAGAGTGCATTGGCACAAACACAGGAATTATTAACAGCGTATTTAGATAATACTTGCAATTATTGTAATGAATACCGTAAAATTTAAAAAGAAATTTAAAAAAGTATTGGAAATGCTTAATATTATAAAATCACAGTAATCTTGAAAACAGCATGTGCGCGCGCGCGCACACACACACACACATTCATAGCATTTCCAGTAAGTACTTAATATTGTATCAAAATACAAAAGAAACCCACACAGTTTTAAATCTATCTCCTGTAGATCTTTTTCATACTTGTTAACTTCTGCTTCTAATTAAAATTTGTGTATTTTGATTTAACACAATCTTATCAAGGACATGTTTCTTTCTTACAGGAGAAACTGATCTGTAGCCTGTCTTGAAGATTGCCAAGAGCTGTCTGATTGTTATTCGATTTTAATAAATATGAAATGTTTTATCACTTATTCTGTATTAATGCTGCCCACATTTCCACACCACCTTCCTCTTAAGACTGTGCCATTGGAGATGCTGCTGTGAGCAGCTGTTTTCTTTTATATTAGCTACAAATTTTGTTAATAAATATGAATAATCAAAAGAAATTAAATTTAATATCAAGTGTGTATTAATTGCTCTTTCATATGAGTCATGTGAAGGCTAAGTTGGAAGGGTAGAATCAAACTTGAAAAATCCAATGCCATGGCCACAACTTTAAAACATAGCATGCATTAATTTTTGACATTGCAGAGGATATCTTAAGCTCTTGTGTGCAACAGCTTTCAGTTTGGACTTGCTGATTGTACACATTCTACTGTAGCATACAAATAGATGATAAAGGTAACCTCAATTCAAGTTCATCTAGAGACGGTATAAGAAAGCCAGCTGTTTAAGTTTGCAGACCTCCGACATAGTGACAAACTGATGTGTTTTTGCACTTATGACTGTTATAGTCGAAAAAAGCTGGTTTATCCAAAATCTGTTTACAGATTTGTGAGAAATAAAGATGTATTGAAGTGTAAATACATTAATTGGAGAAGTATACAACTTGTTTGATTGAGACTGTATTATGTGCAATAGAGTTAAATTTTATCAAAAATTCACTGATAAGCTTAAAACTCGGAGACAACATATCTTCCTAGTTTTCAGTGACTTGTCGATTCCACTATAATAGTATTATCCCACATGACTATTAACTTAGCATGGATGAAAACTGCTCATGTATAATTTACTTGTAAAAGAATTATTTTTTTTTATAAAATGTTCATGCTGAATATACAAAACAAAAAGGGGGCAGGAAAAACATTCCAAAATAGTTTTAAGAATATACATGTATATAATCAGCAGATGTAGATTGTGAAGGTTGTAACTAAAACCAACCACTCTCTGTAATTGTTTCTCCTACAACAGAAAAATTGTCAGACCTTCTGCACAGCAGAACACATTAAAATGTGAATAAATAGAAGTGATATATAATGGTAGCATGCTCTAAGAGATGTGCTAGCATTGCAGACTTTGTTCAAGGAGCATTATAGAATACTCGTACTAAAGCATGAACTTAAATGTGACTTTTCCACTGCAATAGGATCAGTTCACATTCTCACTGAAATTAACTAGCTTTGAGATAAACTTGGAAACCATTTCCTTGAGGCGTGATGGCTATTAGAAAGGCTAAAGTACTCCACCAGTGATGAGTATCACAAAGTCCAGAAACTAAACATTCACACTTCATATGAAAGTTTGGAATAAAATGTAGTACAATGTTCAAGTATGCTTTTATTTACCCATATGCTTAATAATTAATGACTACAAGTAATTGTTTGAATGATAGTAATGACAGACAAGGTTATTGCTATTACGCATATGTTTCAAATAAATCTTTACAAGTAATTTTTAACTGAATGATAGTAATGACACAAAATATTGCTTTCTATTACCCGTATGTTAGTGAATGAATCGTACAAGTAATTCTTATTAGAATGATAATAATGACAAAATATTCTTTTCTATTAACTCATTTTATGAATCTTTACAAGTAATAGAGTAATAAATTTCATTGGAAGCCTTATACATTTCACACGAGAAAATCCTTTGTTATGTAGTAATTAAATGAAAACCTAGAAAATGTAAAACTTGAAGGTTAATTGTTACCAGAGGTAGTTTTCATATGATTAGCTTAAGGCAACCCCTTGGGAAATGGTGAAAAATACAAGTTTTATTCTTATACTTACTAGTTTTGTATTCAGCATTCTAATTGCTCTGATATTTATGAAGTAATTCATGAATTTAAAAGTATTTTGTCATGTTCTTTTTTACTTAATTTCCAACTGATACAAATTTCAATTTTGCCGACATTTTCAGCATTAATGGAGAAGAAGCCTCTGAAATTAATACTAATGTCCCAGGATAGACTTGTCCCCAATATCAATAACAAATACATACACAATGTAATGTAGTTAAAATTCAAATGAAATATCATTTATGAGTGGTAAATTCTGGAAATATCAATAGTGAATACTTCCTAAATGTGTCATAGAGGTCTAGAATAATGTTTATGTTCCCTATCTAAGAACAATGCACTATTCTGACACCATGAAGGAATTTGAGTATGAAAGGGTGAAAAGGTTAGAACAGAACAGTACCATAGCATTCTGTGTATTTTCTAAAGAATGTGACATCTTGGTTGCTGAGATTGGAATTTCTATTAACTATATTAGTTAATTCACGTATACACTCTTTGTGTAGAGACCTAAAAGGTTTCTATGGTTTCACTAAGTGAGATTTCAAGCAAAGAGTTGTGCAAATGCTTCCAATTTAGAAAAGAATAATGAAACCGCATCCTTCACCAAAATACTTTTTTTCACTTCGTAAGAAAAGTGCTCATAAGTAATTAAACAGTGCTTTTAAAACAATGAGACAAAGATTTGACTTAACTTTGTTCATTTCTAAAAGGAATAAGCACAATAAAGATCTTGAAAGAGCATAGGTTTTCAGAGCTTGGAAAACTTTTAACACCTAACAATGAAGATCTGTCAAATTTAGCTGGCTTCTTTTATATGTGATTTTAAGATACATTTTTTATAATGTGGTGCAAAAGTATAATTGAAAGGACAAGAAATTGTAAATGGCAATAATAAAAACTTTCTAATGAATTCACTTATTTGCACAGTTTATCAATCACAGAAAGAAAATGTTTTAGAGGCAAGTCCTCTTGCAGAAAATGGTGTGAGGTGTTCATCATGCACTTGTTGGGGTATAATACAATGCTCAGCAATTTAAAAAGGACTTTTTTTTAGTTCCATTTGTGCTCTGCCTTTAACTATAACTACATTGGCCTTATTGGCGGCCTTTCCTTTGGAACTTACTGCCTATTGGCAATGGTGTTAACTCGTATTCTGCCGTCGGATTTCTTGCACTTTTTGGGTTTTAATCATTAGATCACACACACATTCATTCTTACAAACTCTAGGGAGGATAGGAAATAATCGTAGCTAGAAAAAAATTCCCAACTCCCCAGCTGGGAATCAAACATGGGACACCTCGCACAGCAGGCAGGTGCTCTATCAACTGAGCTACGGGGCCAGCTATAAAAAGGATTGTTAAACTTTTTGTGCTTATCTGGTAGAAATGTATCTGCTAAAAAGTATTTTTGAATATCCTATATTACTCTGGTCCGAAGGCGAATCTCGGTTTTATGTGAACACAATGCAAATCATTTTAACAGTGAGTACAAACACCAATTTCTCTTGCGAATCTTTTAGTGAAAAATTTGCTCGCAATACTAAGATTTGGAAGATATACTCTTCAGAAATATAATATGACATTGCAGAAATCTCTTAAATATAAACAAGGTAAACAATTGCAATTCAGGTTTCGGTGAGCTTCGTCAAATACACAAAAATAATACTTAAAACAATATAATGCAATGAATCAATCTATCTCTCTCTCTCACACACACAAACATAATCCTTAAAACAATGTAATGCAATGAATCAATCTATCTCTCTCTCAAACACTCACACACAAATTAATCACTTAAACCTAATTCCCTTTTTTTTTGTAAAACCTCAAGTTGCTTGAGTTCTTTTTCTAAGAGCAACGTGTCCATTTTCACTTTGTGCTCTATTTCAAGACACTCTCGTCGTCTTTTGTAAAATTGCAATTTCTCTTCTAAAACACTTTCACTTCTTTTCCTTAAACTGGAAGTCCTCCAACCCGCCTTTGATGATGTTGCTGGAGGTGCCTGAAAGAACATGAAAAATTATTTTCTTGCCTTTAGGCTAATACAACCCAGTTTTGTTAGAAATGAAATATTTTCTTACTTGTTCCATATTAGCCGTGTTCGCTGTTTCTTCTTGAAACAGAATCTCTACATATCCTTCCTCCTGAACATCGCCCTTAACACTGCTTGCTTGGATTGCATCGCTTTCATCTGCAAAAAAGAAAACATTAAATCAGATTATAATAAAACCAGTAATACATTAGTGTACTCAACCCATCCTTAAAACGTAACAGATTAATATTCTGATGTTGCAGAGTCAATCTTAGCCCGTTTTGTATGCACTTGCCTCCAGCAGGTTGTGCTGATTTCATAATGCGTGACAAAGGAAGCAAGATGTTTGGCTCTGATGTAGTGCTTCTAATGGGTTAATAAACATAATAGAAGCACCTCTTATTAACTGAAATGTTGATTGAAATATATTCTGATAGTTGAGGTAGTATGACACAAGCTAAATATATGCTTGCATAACAGTATTTATTCACATTCAGGTTGCAAAGTGAGATATTTGTGTTTAGCAATCACAAAGAACAATGTAATCCAAAAGGTTTCTTCAGATTTTGAAAAATCAAATTAGTAGTAAAAGTGAATACAGTGCCTAAAGTACGACAACTTTCTGGCAAAACATTACGCATATTTTATTGAATTTTACAATTATCATTGTGTAATATGCTATCTAAGCTTACTTCTGACAGAACAAAGATACCCCTAAAAATATTTGTGCAGTTTTCAGTTTTGCTGTTAATTCATATAACCTTTAATTGGATAAACCCAAATTATTTATTACATGAAGTGATATTGCTGCTTATTCCAGAGAAGAATTTCATATATAATGCATATGTTTTTAAGATTTGCATTTTCCACATTGTACGTTTATTCCTATTTCTTATGGTTTCCAAATTACATAAAATACACAGAGTGAAGAGAATTTTGCAGAAAATCCTCAGAAAATGCAATATATTGTAATGATTAGAGCCATTTTTTAAAACAAAAATAACAAAAGCTCTTCCAGGTAAAGAGTAGTTCATGTGACATTATTCCATCAAAACCATTATTCAAAACCTTCAATAATATATATTATTAAATATTCAATTTGGTATTTGTCGTGGTTTTTGAGTTATCCACATATTCCCAGAACAGAGTTTCAGGGACATCTCTATCAAATTTTGGGTGGAACACAATAGTTCCTCTAACACAGGTAGAACGTGGAGAAAATAAAAAACTATTTATGGATGGTCTGTAAAATGCACTGTTACTTAGCTTAGTACAAGTGCCGCTTTCTGGTACTGCAACAGGGGAAAATAAGGCTTACTTAAGCCTTAATGGAATGAAATTTTTGTTATTTGTGGTGCATAATTATGTATAACTAGTTTCCTGGGCGATTTCCCTCATTGTCAACTGCTTCTTTACTAGGCACGAAAACTTCTATTGCTTCCGCAGCCATCACACTGGGCCTACATTTCCCAGCAGCTCTAGTACTGTCGACAATATCCTAAAACTTACTCCAAAACATAAGTTTTTGCAGAACAAAATGGATTAGGATTTGGTCTCGAATGAAACCAGTTCTTGGCTTTTTTGCATCATAGCCAGAAAAAAGATTGCTTACTTTGTTAATCAATCAAAAGGAAAAAATTTAGGTTAGGCAAGATACATCTAGTTATCATATAGTACGAATGTAGGATTGTTCCCTTACACAATATGTGCATTTTTGTTTCCATTAAATTCTTGGTTAGATTACAGCTTTGAAACAGTGAATGTTGCTATATTCTGGTTTCTTACATTCCTGGAATTAACATTTTTTGAGGTTTCGATTAGTTTAATATAATTTTCCCAATGAAAATTACACATGCACGCGCGCGCGCACACATACCACACACACCGGTTTTCATGTGTAAAAGCTACCACTTACCTACAATCCCGGCATGGAAGTTCAAATCGTCGTCATAACAATTTGCCAACGGAATGAACTGCGGGCTCGATGCGGCCATTAGTTTCTGGCCGGTTTCATCGACAGAGGGATTAAAAGTGCCCCCTCCTGCTTTGTGCAGCTCAACCTGAAAAAAAATGTATATTTATTCATTTGAAATACAAATGCCAACATTACTGCACAACGGTCAAAGTGTAACATAACCTCATCTTAAAAATACTCTATCCTTTTTAATCACAGAATAATTTGTGAATTTCGATGTTTAACTTACCTTGTCCTGGGCAATTGCTTTTTTTGTTCTTTTCTTTATGTTCTCGTAGCATAATTTTAAAGACTTCCAGGTGCGGCTGGGTCGATTTGTAATTCTACAATTAAAATCCTCAGCGATTTCCTTCCATGCGGTCTCCTTTTCAGAGACTGAAACAGCATCTGTTTTTTTTGATTCCACTACATGCTTAAATTTGCTAATTACCGTATCCACGAGCATATCTTTCTCCTCGCGTGTGAAATTTAACGCACGGTCTAGTTTCTTATTTTCCGCCATTTTGATTATTGTCCTGCGCCCTATCGAATGCATCCAAAGCTGAAAAACAAGTGAGTGCTGCTGCCCGGGGACAGCGCCTTTCAGCTGTTTTGCGACGTTGCCAAACGTTATCTTAGGAACTGCGATCAAAGTTGAACTGAGAACAGTTGATCTTAGATTAGTTTTATACAATGCAATTCTGCTCTGATCTCAGTTCATGTTCTGACCTTAGATCAAAACTGATCTCCAGTCAGCGATATTTATACAATCGGGCCTTAGTGAACGAAAAGTACGTAATTGTTATGAAAATGGAAGTTCCTTAGTTCTATAATTTCATTCCTATGTTTTCTTCACTTGGAATTACAACCTCGTGTTAGTGGTTTTGTGACTTGAAAGCTTAATGATAGATATATGCCTAAAACATCTAATTTCAAATACAATGGTTACTCATTCTTCACTCTCTCTACCTACCCACCTGCCTGCCTGCCTATCCATCCATCCATCCATCCATCCATCCATATATTACGGTTTCATTGTTTGCTAGTTTGTCACGTTTTATGCTTTTTTTAGTGTTCGATGGTGGTTTAG
This sequence comes from Deroplatys truncata, assembly GCA_030765065.1. Classification (NCBI taxonomy): domain Eukaryota; kingdom Metazoa; phylum Arthropoda; class Insecta; order Mantodea; family Mantidae; genus Deroplatys; species Deroplatys truncata. The sequence continues at coordinate 520,266,577 of CM060990.1, read as the reverse complement.
GTTTTTCCTAGTCGACTGACAACTCGTCGACTGTCAGTCGACAGTCCTGCCTATCCATCCATCCATCCATCCATATATTACGGTTTCATTGTTTGCTAGTTTGTCACGTTTTATGCTTTTTTTAGTGTTCGATGGTGGTTTAGGTTTTTCCTAGTCGACTGACAACTTCACAACATATGTGGCCAAACGCGGTTAGTCACTCTAGCAAAGAAGTTCTCTCTTGGGTATATGTATGTTGACCTGATCACAATCAGCTCGTCCTATCGTACACATTCCTTCAAAAATGACTCTCACTTTCACTTTTGGGCTCGCGTAAGGTTCCCCACAATATTTCACTACACAGAATACAACACTTACATATATTAGACTGCAACACTTTCTTATCATCTAACAGACATTCAATAAAAAGAATATGGGTTACCACCACTATATATTTCTTACATTATTTAACATTTTATACAACCAAATCAAATAAAATATTGCACAAAAATACTTTGTACAGGTTGTTTATATATATGAGGGCGTAATGGCCATCAAATGAGCAACATTAATTATACATCCGGATCTGGCGGAAGCGATGAGACTGTACAGTAACTGCTAATGGTACCGCCCAATTATCGTTTCTGAATCTTTTGGATCTGCGAGCTCGTAAGTGTCTGAGCCGAATTTTTGCTTCTTTTCAAATGGTCCTCTATACAAATTATGCATCAAAACATTCTTTCTGGAGGGCAATAGATTTCACTTGGTCTTTCACTAACACTGCATCTCCGACGCTTATTTACCACTTCTTCAGTTTTTTCTTGTTGTGCTTTTATCTTTTCAATTCTCTTAATCATATTTTCCTTGGCCTTTATAGGTATCTTTGCTTCGGTTTGAAAGGGGATATACAACACACACACACATATATACACTGGTTTGCAAAACTTAAGGACGAAAGTAATCTTCGCATCCTGTGAAACTACCAAGTAACGTAGCTCGATGAAACTTGAATCATACGTAGAGCGAACTTCTACGGTATGCTACAGTAAGCAACTAAACGAAATATGCAATGAGACGAACAGAAGTGCCACTTTTATTCATAGACCATAAGCTACACTAAAGTCAATACGACATATGATAGCACTCTAGATTTACAGAAACAGATACATGGTGATTAAAAGTGTATATGATCACCACGGACAGCAAAGCATGCTCTGCATCGTTCTTCCATGCCGGCCACAAGGTTGGTAAGCAGTTATTGTGGTAGGGCATTCCATTCCACCACCAGCGCTGTTGACAACTGCTGAATGGTCGTTGGTGCATGTGGGTGTGCTGCAATGCGTCTCCCCAATGCATCCCACACATGTTCGATGGGATTTAAATCGGGGGAACGGACAGGCGAGTCCGTTAGCCGAATATCCTCTCGTTCCAAGAAATCCTCCTCTTGCCCTGTTCGATGCGGTCGCGCATTGTCATCCATAAAAATGATGTCAGGGCCGACTGAACCCCTGAAAAGACGTACATGGGGAAGAAGTACAGAATCACAATAACGTTGACCAGTGAGCATATCGTGTTCAAAGATTTGGAGGTCGGTGCACCTATGCAAGATTATGCCTCCCCAAACCATAACAACCAGACCATCAAAACGATCATGTTCAAGGATGTTCCTGGGTTCATTACGTGTTCCCACCTCTCCCCAGATGAGGGTACGTCGAGAATCACTACTTAGAATAAATGTGCTCTCATCCGAGAAGGGCACGCGACCACATTCCTCGTTGGTCCAATTTTGATGCTCTTGGGACATCGCAAACGGTGCCGCCGATGTGCAGATGTCAATGGAATACAACGTACTGGTCGTCGAGCAAAGGGATCACCTATGTGTAGTCACCGTGCCACTGTGTATCGTGAGATTGCGTGACTAGCTGTCCTGTTGAATGTGGTTGCAATTGCACCCGATGTTTGGCGTGCATTCCTTCTTGCCTGTTTCCCAATGTAGCGGTCATCTGCTGCTGTAGTTGAGCGTGGTCGACCACCACATCTCCTTGGGACAGCAGTTCCTGTGGTTGGAAGGTTCCCTATGCACGTGAAACAATGCTGTGGGCAATTCCTAACTCCTGAGCAACACTCGTCACACTTTGCCCTTCTTCCAGTTTCCCGATGATTCTTCCCCGTGTGAAGTCATCCAAATGGTGTCTACGGGCCATGTTGCAATGAAAAACACCACTACAGTGCACCGTAACAGCTCGCTAATTGCCATAAACCGTCTTGTCCTGTTTGGTCAACTGCCTCGTGTTGCAGGACCAGACCCATTTGGCACTATAGGCTCGCTACACTCACGTCATGTAACGTCCAGCTTTCTGTGTACGTGTGAGAGACCTCTGGCAACATGGTGCGGACATATAAATCAATATCAAACAATAATTGCACATAAAAATTTAATTCAGCAAGAAATATGTCAGAATATTTAGAAGCCAAGAAATGTGCAAAACAGATTGTAACTTAGACGATTGTAAGTAAGGGACGGGCAAGCTAGGTAATTCCAGGTAAAAGGTAATTCTAGATAGAGGCCACCACCTTTCACTAAGCTAATGAGCAAGTACCTTCCAGCAATGACCAGAAATAGAAAGAGACAGATACAGAATGGAAAGCCACAGATATATTAAATCTGCTTCCGGACGTGTCACTGGGACACTTGTGCGAAAAGCTTTGGAGCAGAATATTTTCATACATAATAATGTAACGCGGTCTGAGGACCAATTATAAATGTCGTTACATTCTAAGGCGCGAAGGTGAGCGTCACTAAATTTGTGCATAGAAAGGGGAAGAAAGCCCCAGGTATTCACTCTCTTATGGAATCTCATCGACACACAGTGATACTCTCTGGACGACAGATGTACGTGTGTGCATATGGGTGGGAAGCATGTGCAGTTAGATTAGGCTTCTAATTTATTATTATGTGGGAATTGTTATAATGCGAAAAGCTAGCCGCCCATAAGTACTTATTTGTTTATAAACCGCATTTTTAGGGGAAAGCAGTGTATTTTAATTTGCCTTACCCACGAAAGCATGATACCAGTGAAATTAGTTACATAGGTAATTTATTTGGAAGGGAGAAATCATCAACTGCTGAGCATAGGTAGCCGATAACCAGAACACTGCAGCACGGGGCAACAATCAAGAGGACCAACGATTTCCCACTACAAATAGCGCCCAACGTTTTCCTGCCACAAAAGACGCTTGACGATTTTCCGCTACATGTTCTTTTAAGAGCTTTACCTCAATGAATGTATTTCGGTATGCTAGCAGCTCTGTTTTCACATACCTTTCCCACCATGGGTTCTATTGGATTAAGCAGGTTAGGGGGGTTTATAGAGTAGTTTATGGTGTTTTCTATTAATGCCACTTAGGTTATTCAACGGGCGGTCCCTTGCACGCCCAAACACGAATATAAATCGAAATGTATCTTAGTGTTCTCTCATATTAATTACTTTTTGGGTCTATGCAAGCAGCAGTGGACAATTTAATTTTATGTTCCTCTAAGGTTTTACGAACATTTTACTTGTAAATATCGAGGCATTGTCCGAGAGAATTTCTTCCATTTTTCCATATTCCGGGACATAGTGCAGTAGAATTTAGTTTAAGCACATTATAATATTTATTTTCCTCACAGGATAAACAGTTACAAATATTGAGAATCCATCCAATTAAGCGAAAATGTATCTGAATTGAAATTGTCCTCTGGGCATCTCACCGTGGCAGGTGGTTGTCACGATTATTCTTAGTCTGTATCTCAGAATAGTATGCCTCTCATAGTTATGAGCCGCATTTGAAGGCTTTGTCTTTTGGCACGTATCACAAGCAGAAATAATTTGACGCAATTTATGTCATAACTTCGGAAAATATAAGCGTTCCTCAAATATTGAAAATGCACGGTATGTCTTCGAGTGTGATAAGTACGAGTGGTATGATTGTACAACTCTTATGTCTACGCTTTTTTGCATGTACATCTTCCAAATTTGATTCTCGTGTTCCCACATTTTATATACTATTCTATCTTCTTTCCCAAATTTCCGACGACATCTGCATTAATTTCCGAAGCTTTCTTTGTCAAATCCGCAATTTTGCCGTCTTCAGCTGGTTCTCTACTAAACTTTTGAACGTCCGCCGCAAGTTTCTTATCCATTTGTATATAGATATTCTTGAGATTAGCTTTCCTTCTTGTGCGCCGGTTGCTCAGCAGAATTTCGGTATCACGGTGCACACCAGACAAGGAGTCACTAAAAATATTTTTCCGACGAGGTATATATTTAATTTCTACGTCAGAGAAAAAATGAAATTGATATATCTAGAAATTTTTGTGATCATGAGTTTGCATTCCCTGAGTGAAGGATAGACCTACGTTGTCGCTAAATATTGTTATCTTCTAGCGAAATACATAATGTTTAAATTTTGGAGCACTTAGAACACAGCGACTACCTTCATTTCTGTGACACAAACATTTCTCTGGGCAGGGCTAAGTCCTCTCGTTGCAGTGCTAATCAATTGGAATTTCCCATTGGGTTCGCGTTGTCCCAACAAACATCCGCATCCAAGGCATGAAGCATTGCTGTAAATCTCATAGTCTAGGCCGTCTCTTGGTCTCTCTAGTAGAATAGCTCAGGCGAATGAATGTTAAACGTTCTCAAATTGCATTCAACTGCCTAACTTCCCATTTCCATTTTGACCCTTGTTTAATAATTCCCTTATTGGTTCAATTTCTACGGCATAACGTGGAATGAACTTACTTTGGAAGTTTAAACTCCATGTAGCGATCGAACTTATTTAATGTTCCGAGGAGGTGAAATTATCTTCACTACCTCTATCCTGTCGGGATTCGGTGTTATTACTCTTTCGCTAATTGTGTAGACTAGGAACTCGGCTTACTTCGTAGAAAACTATGATTTCTTTAGATTTACGTTCATACCGTTTTCTTTTAGTTTTTATGACACATTATTTGTATGTTGTGCTCAAAATTGTTATCAATTATTAAGAAGTCGTCGACGTACTGTATCATGAACTCATCACTCGTGCTGCAGAAAATACCGTCAATTGGTCTCAAGAATACATTCCCCGAAGGCTTCAGCCCGAAGGGTTTGGAATTAAATTCGAATTGTTTCCCATTATGCAGGAACGAAGAATACTGTTTCACATTTACTTCTAATTCTACTTGCCAATGTAATGATGGCAAGGTCTATGGTTGTAAGGAGTTTGCCTGTTTTAATTTTTGACAGTAATACTTCAGTTCCTTCATTTTGACATTTGTTGGGCGTGGTATGTCGGTTTAGAATACGGGCAGAATTATTAATCCGTAATTCACTGTTCTTTTTAACAATCCAAAACACAGAAATTCCACATTTTGAAAATAAAGTCCTAATAATTTTGTGTTTGATTAATTTTGCAACTAATTCGCTTCTTTGCGGCCTCAGCGCATATTTATGTGTGAACTGCTATAAGTCCTTTAACTCAAAAGTGTGTGTTTAAGCTCTGCATCTAACAGGTTTGCCAGAGCACGCATCTTCGATTTGTCATCAGAATTTCGAATAATGCGTCCTTTCTTGGTTGCAAAAGTTTCTACGCGGTATGAGTGTTTACTAAAATGTTGTTTTCCTTGCCAGTTTGCCACATTATGCGCACTTTTTTGACGTACGGGCGGGAAAATCCGTACTTACCATTCTTCGACTTGAGTCACAGGTCGCAAATACCTTTCAAAACCTCCAGTGGGGTCAAACACAATCCCATCGAAGTTTCCGAAAAGTAAAATACTTATACCTGTGTGTGCTACTGCTTTAATACATTGAACACAAATGACTCTTCAGCGAGTTCCTCTTAACGGTAGTCCGTTTAATTCTTCCTTTTTCCGTGTCCATCAATAATGGAATACAGCGCCTATTATCGCCTTTTGCGAAGCAAAACGTTTCTTTGACAAAGTAGATGCTTACCTTTAATTCATACAGTATGTCACAACCAATATGGAAATCGCATATTCCGTTTATAATTAAAAAATGAACTCAAAGGTTTCTGATCCTGGAACTTAATGCGCTTACTTCTTTGTTTTCCCCTACTTTGCAAACCAGATTTTTAGTGGGCAATGCAATAAATTGTAAGTGCTGATAAATTCGAGCGCTACAAACACTGACTGATGCTCCTAAATCGGTATATACTTTATATCTCCTATACTAAAAATTAAATTGAGGTTTATTTTTGGGAGCTCATTAACCGCTGTGATCCTCATCGTTCCATACTATATTGAGCATGAAACACCGGTAATTTTTGCTCACAGGCTTTTTATGAAGCTGAAGGCTCTTTTACGTGCCGTAAATCTACGACACGGGACCTTCGGTTTTACTTTTCGTTGGAAGGAAGCCATTCTAAGGATTTTTACGCCCGAAAAAATCCATCGCCCTCCGCTGTGTTTGAACCCACAACTCGGGAACTAGGGGATAGCATATTCAATTTATATATGAATCTTAGGTGAATTTATGATTTCTGGCTCATAGCTATGACGGACGGTTGTCAAAATGTGACAAGATTCTAACATTCTTTATTTTGGATCCCTAATTCGAAGAACTGTCATCTTCATGTCTGCCGTTGGGGAGCACATTCGAACCCCCATTTTGCCCCATTAAGATTTTATTTCTGGATTGAGCTGATTAACTTCATTACTTCTACCAGATCTATTTTCCTCGCGATCTGCCGAACTGTGGTGATTATTATCCCCGTCATAGCGTCGGCCATTGCTTTTCGGAGATATGCGGCAGTTTGTATTGTGCATAGCAATGTTATCTTCTATCTGTGACGCCTCATCGTTGTAACTAAATCTACCAGAGCGATCATTCCTGTAACCTCGTCGTCTGTTTGGAAGTCCACTTTGATTTCCGCGACGTAATCTATCCCCTCGGGTATGCACAAAGTTAATGTTATGTTCTCTTTCTGATCCACGGTTTGAAGGTATGTTTTGGTCATCAAACTTCAGCACTTCTGGTTCATACCGATTTCTAACATCGTTCTTTCTCGAGCTTTCCCAAATAATTGTTTCCCCTTTTATAGCATTGATTTTGTCCGTGATGATTTCCTCTTTGATTTTGAAAGGTATTTGTATTTTGACCAAAATCTGTAGGTCCTACACGTCTCTCGAAATCTCAGATTAAGTCGATCAATCTCGGAATGGCTCTCGGTTTCGCTATGTACAAGTACTTTGTGATTCTTTTCGGAAAGCTTTGAATTGCCATACCTATGAATTCATGTTTAGAAATGGGCGGCTGCAATAGTCTACTGTTTTGTGCCTGTTCGAGTAAATAATCTAACATTTATTGGAATGATCGCTCGCCATACTTCCCGTTGCTTAAAGTGGATAGTACTGCATTTTGAATATTCATGTTCCTGAACGTGTTTAAGAACATCTTGCAAAATATTCTAAGCTCTGATTTTCTTCGATAGTATTAATCTAATCCACTGTTTGCAGTTATGGGTGGAACCCTCGGCTAACAACTACGATTTTATACCGCTCATGTAGTTACTTTAAGGTAGAATATTACTCTAGATCTGACATGTATTTTTTCGGATGGTCGTCTTGTCTTCATATAATCTAAATATATCAATTTCATTTAACAAGTAATTACATCCTCCATACATAAGTAAGGCAATGCCAAAATACTGAGAGCTACAACTGGGTGTGGGCTCGAAATTGATTTAAATTGAGTTTTATATATGGATGGTCTTTTACTGCTGTGGTACTTAGCGTTCCATTCTACATATATTGGGCGTGAACAATAGGTAATTTTGCTCAGAGGCCTCTTTGTCAGCCTTGAGCTTCTTTTACGTGCCGTAAATGTAAATTACGGGACCACCGGCTTTACTTGCCTTCCGAAATAAGCCATGCTAAGGCATTTGCGCCTGAAAAAAATCATCGCCCTCCGCTGGGTTTGAACCCGTAACCTCGGGAACTAGAGGCTAGCATGGTAATCACTACACCACGGAGGACTCGTGGCTCGACAAGTGAGTGTGTGTGGTAATTCTCTCGCTTCCACGATATTTTTCCTCATTAGATACACACAGGCTAGTATTGCCAATATTTGAATTTATACTATTTACAGAGATAAGATTAGTATTATCCTTCAGGCTGTCTTCTATTTTTTTAAAAGCTCCTTCCGTTTCCTTTATATGACTTTCAGACAAAACTCGATTCTCGATCTCGTGGTGATTGTTCTCTATACTCTGATTCACTCTTTCAATAGCATCACTCACACTTTTTAATTCCTTATGCATTGTTGCCCCTATTTCTGCGTACTTTTTAAAACCTTTGTCGTCTTTCTGTTTCATTTCACTTTTCATTCGATCCTCGAGCTGCTTGCTAATCTATTTGCAAGTTTCCATAATGCTCGTTGTTTGGTTTTGAATTATAACATCTCAGTTCTCACATTTAAACTTAATTTGTCTACTCGAGACAGTAATTTCACTTACCCTATTTGATTTTTTCTTTCCATTTGTTTTGTTAAACTTGTATTCAATTGCTTTTATAGCAGTCCTTAATTTGTTTCCAAGTATTCTTTGAACTCTAAACTAATTTTCTTGCTGATACTATCCACCTGTTTTTTTTTTTTCAAATTAATCTGTCTAGTAGTTATTTGCCTCCTTTGTTCACTATTTTCCGTGTTATCTGAAATCAGTTGTTCCTTTACGCTTATATTATTTACACATAACTGTTTCTGCAACCCTTTACTGATCTTTTCTTCCATGCTTTTATTACTAAAACTGATTTGTTCCTGGACGCTTCTACCAATGTCTGAACTTATTTGCTCATCCATCTGTTTGAGTAGCAGTCCGAATTGGTCTGAGCTGGGGATGGGAGGGGGTGTGTTCTACATGTTAGGGTTTTCTACTGAAATAACGGAACCTAACGAATTTATGGCCTCAGAGAGTTCATTGTCCGGACCTACTTGTAACATTTCATTCCTTTCACCTGACAATGACTGTCCTTCAATCTGCAGTCTGATTTCTTCCCCAACGTCTCCTACATTATATACATTATTTTCAATATTCATATTTATCCCTTCCATGTTTGCAATTTTCTTAACAACCCTTCTCTGCCACACCGGAGTAACTAGAGATGCCTCTTACTATGTATGTGTACAGTTTCATGCATTTAAACATACAATTCTGTCTTTTCCTTACTTTGAGTAGTTCCACTTCGATGAGCCCCTTCCTCTAAGATCCACACTCGTTTATCCAATCATCGGTCCAGTTATACTTTACGGGTCTCACGTTGGGCACCAAATATTCGACCGTAATATACCATTGTTTATCTTTGAAGCAAACTGCGACGAATGGATGGGATGGCTCGGCTCTTCGGAGTGTCCGGTTCGATGCCCGTGTCCCTCGAATTTCCCCCGGTGCGTTGAGACTTCTGCCTCATCTGCTAATCTCCGAAGGATTATTTTTGGGTTGTTGACTTATATTTTTGCCTTGGCTGGGTTCTTTCTCATGGTAGATAGAAGGATCTATGCTAGCGGTTACTAGCGGTAGCGGAGATCTAGGATCCTGGACAATATAACTGAATCACTGAATAGATTTAGAACACGAACACGTATAAACTTTGTAAGTCAACTGCAATCAACGCTTATTCAATTCTCGATTAATATATCACTGGTTTACATTATCTGAATACAAAATGCCGCTGTTATTGCTAACTGCCGCTATTATAATGTTCCTGGCGTAGTAAACTTTATCATTTGTGCTTCGCGCCACTATCATTTCGTTGACGCACCAGCAATTGTATAATTTAATCAAACTTCACCTAATGACATATGACGCGTGATGTATCTCAACAGCTTCGCGGGATAAGCTTAATTTATAATAAACCAGAAGTATTGTTCATTGTGATGTTGTGTAGTATTTAAAGTTTGAGTTGGAAAATGTTGATTCACATCACATACATGCGCTAGTTGTTAAGGGGTGAGGGAGATCCAGTTAGTTGGGTCTCAGCTGAAGATGGGAGAAACAAATCTCTCGAAACCGCTCCTACGGTAACAACTAGCGCATGTATGTGATGTGAATCAACATTTTCCAACTCAAACTTTAAAAGCTTAATTTAGCCGGAATAATAACATCTGCGTTTCCTACCCCTCAGGGGCTCACGTTATGTGAGTACGGGTTTTTGGCGCACCCGGGGGTTCCCGAGCCAATCATCGTCATATTCACCCCCTCACCCCCATCTGGACTAGCCACGTTGTTTCTTTACTTTACTCTTCCTCTTCTAGAATTATTCCTTATACTAGGTTTAGGCATCTTAGGTTTATTTACTCCTGTCTCACCAACAGGGATCTTTTCTATTTCCGTGGTTGCTGTCCCACGGTTTCAGCGCAGCTTTCAACTTGTGTGCTCTCCGGAGGTCTCAAGCGTGAAGGTTGAGTGAACCCTCCTCACTACCCCTTTCCTGCGACACTAGGTGCGGAGCCGTTCCATTGTCACGTACACCCACGTAGCCCCATAGGGGCCGGGTGCCCCTCGGACAGTTCGGCGACCGCGAGTGGCTGGGTTGTCCGGGGGGGCTCGACGTGTTACCGCTGTCTGGGGCCCGATGTAATCTACCACAAGTCCCCTGAATCCACGTTGACTCTGTTGAGGCAGCGTGGCCTAAAGTGGGGGGCCACTGGCGGTTATTCCAGTGGTAGGGGCGTAAAGTCGGGCCTGCCTATGGTGAACGTGTCGTAAACCGGTAAGTAGTGACGGTCGGAGGGTAACTTTTCTGAGGTATTCTCTGAGATCAGGCCTGGAGCGGGTGCTCCAGGCCGGCACAGACCGGAAGATTCTGGTGTCTTTTCTTCTACATCCCCCGGATGGCAGGCTGACGCCGACGGTTCCGGAAGGGGGACCTTTCCATTATGGCTCCTCTGCGCTCCACTATTTCAACACCTCGTTTTTTCGTTATGCGGCTAAAGAGCGACAGCAAAGATATGAAGCACCTCAGCCCCTTTTACATTCAGCGGGAGGTTGATAGAATCTGTGGTCCTGTGAAGAATGCTACACGGTGTAGGGATGGAAGCTTACTGATTGAAATTGCACAAGACGCCCAGGCCGCTAAACTGCTAAAGGCCAGTCTACTAGGTTCCTACCCAGTGACTGTGGACAAACACAAAACCCTTAACAGCTGTCGTGGTGTGGTTACGACTTCATGTTTAGACGGACTTTCTAATGAAGACATCGTCAACTGTCTCTCCGACCAAGGTGTTATTGCGGCATACAGGCTGATCGGGAGGAGGGACAATCAACCGTTTCCGCTGCGCACGGTCTTTCTTACATTTGAAAGAACCGTGCTACCGCAGTTCATCTTGTGCGGCTATGAGCGCGCAGCTATTCGTCCCTATGTACCTAACCCCATGCGTTGTTATCGCTGCCAGAAATTCGGTCATACACAACAACGTTGCACTGGCTCACCAGTTTGTCCTCGTTGTGGAAGCGACAGTCACGATGATTCCATGTGTGCTACGGACCCCGCCTGTGTAAACTGTGGGGGTGCACACCCGTCGAACTCTAGGGAATGCCCACGCTTTGTGGAGGAAAAGACCATACAGGAGATTCGAGTGAAGGAACACCTGACCTTTCCAGAAGCGAGGAAGCGCTATCACGAACTACACCCTACATCCACCATGAGGTATTCAGCTGCTGTCCGCCTCGGTGTCCGGAAACAGGATGCCGTTGTGCAGACCTGTCCCGGCTCGCCCTCGCAGGTTTCCATTGGGGTCCAAACTGATAAACCTTCGGATCTGGTACTTCCCTCGCCGGTTCCTGTTCGCACAAAAGATGCTTCCGCCCCATCAGCTTCGACCGCAGGTTCCACCTCTCTTGACCACACCAGTCGCAAATCACCTGTTCGTCGTCCCACGGGTCGCTCCCGTTCTCGCTCCAGGACTCGCACCACCTGCTCAGATTCAGTTAGCAGCGATGGTGGCACGGAGGGATTCGAGAGGCCTGCGCATTCTCGGCCGGGGCGCAGTCCTACCCGGAAGAAAAAGGTGAAACTAAACCGATCCACTGCGGCTATTCAATAGCCTTACCCGCACGCACTTCTTGCCTATCTTGATATTTATGGCTCTTAATCACATCCTTCAGTGGAATATCCGTGGTCTCCGTGCACACCGAGCGGAGTTGGACATGCTACTGCACACTCACTACCCCCTAGTCGTCTGTCTACAGGAGACAAAACTTCGACCTCAGGATACCTTTGCCATTCGTAGGTATACTCCGGAGCGCTTCGATCTTGCTCCAGCGGATGGTTCTCCTGCACACGGTGGTGTTACAGTACTTGTTCGCGATGATGTGTTTTATAATCGGGTTCCGCTTGCCATACCTCTGCAAGCTGTTGGGATCCTCCTTTCTCTTCCTGGTTTTAACTTCTGTATCTGTAGCCTCTATGTTCCTCCTTCTTCTCCTCTTGCACAGGATGACCTAGACCGCCTGATTTTACAGCTCCCTGCCCCTTATTTACTCTTGGGGGATTTCAATGCACACCACCCTCTTTGGGGTTCTCCTAGGGCGTGCGCGAGGGGCGAACTTTTGGCTACACTTCTTGATCAGCACTGCCTTTCTGTTCTGAATACCGGCGAACCCACTTTTCTCTCCGATTCAACCGGCACATTTTCCCATCTGGATTTGTGTCTTTGCTCTGCGCAGCTTGCTCATCGTGTGGACTGGTATGTCATAGCTGATACACATTCTAGCGATCACTTCCCGTGCGTAATTACTCTCCTGTCTTCTTCTGTCGATTCACCTGTCCTTCCTAAATGGCAGTTCCGCAAAGCTGACTGGACCCTTTTTTCCCGTCTAGCGCGGTTTTCTCACTGCGCTTTTTCCTCTGTGGATCTCATGGTGGAACACCTGCGTACTGTCATTTTCGCCGCTGCCGAACGTTCCATTCCCCGCACGTCTTCACATCCCAGGCGTTTACCGGTCCCTTGGTGGAACGCGGAATGTCGGGACGCCGTTCGTGCACGACGCGGTGCTCTTAGGGTATTTCGGCGGCACCCTACTCTTGCTAATCTGGTCCGTTATAAGGAATTACGCGCTAAGGCTCGCAGAGTAATTCGCATCAGCAAGAAAGCCTCCTGGGAGCGCTATGTAGCCGGTTTCAATAGCTCTACACCTACATCGGTTGTCTGGGACAAACTTAGGCGTGTGGCCGGCAAGACCCGTTCTTCTTCTATTCCCGGTCTTCGGGTAGGCTCTAGTACTATTTGCGAACCACCTGCTATTGCCGACACCCTCGGCAAGAACTTTGAACGCATTTCCAGCTCTGCCCGTTATGACCCGGGTTTTCTTCCACACAAGGCCGCTGTGGAGGCCCATGCACTCTCTTTTCACTCCAGCAACCAGGAGGTATATAATCGCCCATTTACCTTCCGCGAGCTAGAGCATGCCCTAGCATCTTCTAAGCCTACCGCACCTGGGCCTGATTCTATTCACGTGGTGTTTCTTCAACATCTCTCCTCTGCTGGACTGCGCTTTCTCCTTCAGATTTACAACCGCATCTGGGAAACTAGTACTCTTCCTACAGGTTGGCGAGCAGCCACCATCGTTCCAGTTTTGAAACCCGGAAAGGATCGCCACCTACCATCTAGCTATCGCCCGATTTCCTTAACCAGTTGCATTTGCAAGGTTATGGAACGCATGATCAACGGGCGTTTGGTCTGGTGCCTTGAGTCCCGGAACCTTATAGCGAATGTACAATGTGGTTTTCGCCGACACCGTTCTCCTGTGGATCATCTTGTCCATCTTTCGACCTCCATTCTGGACGGCTTCCTGAGAGGGTGCCAGACTGTGGCAGTATTTTTTGACTTGGAGAAGGCTTACGACACATGTTGGAGGACTGGCATTCTTCGTACACTCCATCTGTGGGGTTTCCGTGGTCGTCTCCCTGCCTTTATTTGTGAGTTTATGAGGGACCGGATATTTCGTGTGCGCGTGCGATCGATTTTATCTTCACTTTTTATCCAAGAGAACGGAGTACCTCAAGGCTCGGTACTCAGCGTCACACTGTTTGCTATAGCGATTAACCCCATTGCTGACTGTGTTCCAGCTGGAATTTCCTCATCGCTTTTTGTTGACGATTTCGCCATCTTCGCAACTTCTCGTCGCACCTGTCTTTTGGAACGCCGACTGCAGCAATGTCTTAACTCCCTTCACTCCTGGAGCGTTGCAAACGGGTTTCAATTTTCTCCGGAGAAGACAGTCTGCATTAACTTCTGGCGCCGTAAAGAGTTCCCTCCACCTTGTCTCCGACTCGGCGCGGCACTCCTCCCATTTTCGGACGAAACGAAATTCCTCGGGTTAATCTTGGATAGGAAGTTGTGTTGGTCGTCGCATATCAGCTATTTGAAAGCAAGGTGTGAACGTTCTCTTTGTATTTTACGTGTTTTAAGTGGCACATCCTGGGGTGCAGATCGCACGGTCCTTTTGCGACTTTATCGATCATTGGTTCGCTCTAAGCTTGACTATGGGTGCATTGTGTATTCTGCTGCGCGACCTTCCATCCTGAGTCGCTTGAATCCAGTCCACCACCAGGGCCTTCGTCTCTCAACTGGTGCTTTTCGTACTAGCCCTGTTTTGAGTCTTTGTGCAGAAGCTGCAGAACCTCCGCTCTCTTATCGTCGTGACGTTCTTCTTTGCAGCTATGCTTGCCGGTTGTCCTGTATGCCTCAACACCCCACTTATTCGTCTTTCTTTGAGGACTCGCTGGATTGTCATTATGCGTCTCGACCCCTGGCCTTGCTCCCGCCAGGGGTACGTTTCCGCCGGATACTTCGGAATTTAAATATCACATTGCCCACTATGCTTCCACGTCGTCACACACAGTTCCCCCCTTGGCTGCATTCTGGAGTATCTTGCTACCTTGATTTGACGTCCATGCCTAAGTCCACGACCCCCGCTCCGGTCATCCGTTCGGCTTTTGCCGAAGTTCAGTCTCACTTTGGCAGCCATTGTTTTATTTATACCGACGGCTCAAAGGATGACCGTGGAGTTGGATGTGCCTTTTTATTTGGTGTAGAACGTTTTATGTTTCGTCTCTCTGACCAGTGCTCGATTTTTACTGCTGAACTTATTGCTCTGGAACAAGCTCTGTCTTTTATCCGTCGACGTGGTCTGCAGAATTGTGTTATATGCACGGATTCTTTAAGCGCCCTTTCTAGCCTTCGTGCGCTGTACGTACGCCATCCTATCGTGCAGCGTCTCCAGGATTGTTCCCACCGGCTTACCTCCGATGGAGTCAGCCTATTCTTTGTCTGGGTTCCTGGACACGTTGGCATTCCTGGTAATGAAGGTGCAGATGCTGCTGCCAAGAGCGCTATTTTCTCTCGTTCTTGTTTTAGCTCCTCTGTTCCTGCGGACGATTTTAGTCACTATTTAAAGAAGTCTATTCTCTCTCTATGGTTTTCTGCCTGGTCCTCTGTCCAGGCTAGCAAATTGCGGGAGATAAAGCCTTTACCCTCGGCCTGGGCTACTTCTTCCCGATCCTCCCGTCGGGAGGAGGTTATTTTATGTAGACTTCGAATCGGGCACTGTCGTTTTAGCCACTGTCACTTGTTGCGCCGTGAGCCCGCTCCCGTTTGTAATCGTTGCGGTGCGCCGTTGACGGTGCGGCATGTTTTGGAGCAGTGTCAGTATTTCGCTACTCTTCGTACTGCTCTGCAGATGGACGTAGCATTGCCCGACATTTTAGCGGACAACATGTTGGCTGTGGAACGTGTTTTAACTTTCATTCGGCGCAGCAGCTTCCAGGACAGCGTTTGACCACTCTGCGTTCGTTCTTTCTGGTTTTTAGTGTTATAGACCCATTTTTTTTTTTTTTTTTTTTTTTTAGCTGCCTTGTTTTAAGCCTCTCGTTCTACAGTCCCTGACACTGACTCTTTTATTCTTTTTCGTGGACTTTTAACCTGACATTTTATAGCTTTTATGTCTTTCCTTCTCGGCCCTATTGTCTGTTTGGCTTTTTAACTGCTCACTAACCTGTATTTTATCTGTGGCGGGCGCTAATGACCTTTCTGGTTTTGCGCCCTTTATCCTCCCACTTCTCGAATCGGTTTCTCTGCGTTTCCTAAGTCCGCGGAATCAATGTACGCGTGCTTTTCTCGCTGACGAATATAAATTCTGTATGGTTCACATGACGAGATTGGTGTACAGATGAGTAAACCCGGATTTATTTATAATAAGCTCCCCCACGCTTGGAAAAAACTAAAACTGTTTGCCTGTTAGCTACTATACCTTCGCTAACCATAACAATACCACAAAATGTTTTCGCCTAGGCTTAAATGCAATAGAATGCAAGCTGGCTGCATCGAGAAAAAAAAAATTTCTGCTCTCCCAGGACACGCTTTTGAGGCATATTAACTTGGATGACCAGGAACATTTTAACATTTGTGACATTTATCATTACAAAGAACTACAACGTTTCTGTTCCTATAACAATAATGTGTGACATGCGTATATACATACGATCCTTGTAATCTACTATATTATAAAATGAATGTTTGGGTTAGCAAATATAACCTAACAATGGGCATCGACAAATTCGGTTTCCCGGAGAACACCTCCAGACAAGTTTGAATTAATCATTACATAATCAGCAGAGATAGTGAAGGAAACTATCTGTTCCCAAACAAGAGGATGTGTAATGTTGGCAATCCTTAGGAAGAGGGTGACGTGTCGGCTAGGGAATATGTGGGTATACTTACGTGTGTCATCGAGATTCGGATGCAAACATTCACAGAAAATATATCATATCAATACATGGGTGAATTCGAAATTATGTTAAGGAATCACATTGAAGCAGCACTTGACACTCAGTATAAATATCTAATGTCATATTTAACTAAATAGGTATTAGAAGGTGATTATGAAAGTATATCGATCGATCAGATGAGACTGAAAGTGTTAATGACTCCTGTGCATGAATACGATGTACCCAAAAACATATATAACGGAACACCTAAATTCTCGATCTCCCCCCTTGAACTCTAACGCAAACGTTATTTTCGGACGCAGGAAATTAGAAGAAATGGCTCCCCATACAGACGAATAGGATGCAATGAATAAACAATTTCTAAAGCATACCACAGAAGTAGCATGAAGAGGCATTAGAATATATTAAGAGGGTCATAGGCCCCTTCCCTAAAGATATCGCAGAGGTGATGAAACAGAACCTGGAACCCATGCTCACGAGACAGCAGTCCATGGATAAATTCCTAAAGACTGGTTCACAACCAACGAGAACGGTAACCAGAACGGTAACCAGAACGAGAACGAGAAAGTTGAAATACTGTATTCAAATGGGAGTGTTCACAACCGACGGGAAGCGTTCCCGGGCCCCGGGAACGGGAAAGAAGAGTTGCCCACTTTTAACTTTCTCGTTCTCGTTCCCGGGCACGGCATATTAGATCTATATTGTGCATATTAGACTCTCCAGTCTAGAGATTATTCTAGGCTGTCGAGACAGCCACTAGTGCTCTTTATAGTCGCTAGCTGGAAACATGAAACTGGAAAGAATTAGTAGTAAATGTGCTTCCTAACCTCATTCCGACACCGGCAAATCTAATCAGCGTTGGTTCATTTGGTGAAGGGGTCATTTGTAGTTTGTTTATATGCAACTCAAAACTGGCTATTACCTAAAAACAATAGAAAAAGCTACAAAGAACAGCTAATACCGGTGGAACCGAAAAATAACAATAAACAATTTTAATGTATGCCATTAAATAAAGGAATGAAAGATTGCCATAAGTGGAGGGATCTGAAATATAATGGATATGCATTTAGATAATGTTTACTCTATCGAATTTTGACGTTGGCTTGGCTAAAATGGAAGTAAGTAAAATGTCATTGTCAGTTAAAAACAAATGAAATCCCAATACGCAAAATCGACTTTCACTTTGTGATCGATATGCATTCCCGTTCTCGTTACCGGGCTGTTGTGAACCAATATCTTGCATGGTGCATTGCTTCCCGTTCTCGTTTCCGTTCTGGTTACCGTTCTCGGGCGGTTGTGAACCAGCCTTAACCATGGCGATGGATATGGTTGAAGTTCTGAAATCTCAAATGAACGTCATAAACATGGTTACACACCAGCTGAGAAGTCAGCTGGTCATTATATTTCAAATGAAACTATTCAGGGGAATCTCTCTAAGATACGTACTCACATTGGGACTCGATTACTATTCACTGTCGTTCGAGGGGTCTGTGATAGGGTGCAGTATGATATAATTCCTTCAACCTTTCACACGATCAAGTACAATGGCTGCATATCCACATCCTGCCATAAAATGGATAGAACGATATTCACAGTCCCAGTTCAACCTAAGAGTGGGCATATTATTAATACCGAAATTATCATATGCTATAGATTACTAATGTGCAGTTAATATATAATCATTTCAAAATGAATAATGAGTGTGAAACTATCTACTGAAGGAAGCAAGCAATAGCGCAGTATACTAAGAGAATTGGGGAAAAGTGGCTCTTTCTAAATGGTATTAAATTTGAAGCCCTACCTTGTCATGTCTGAGGTTCTTCAATCCGCAACTACTCATCTCAACAGAATTTTGAAAATCAAAGTAAACGGTAAAGAAGAGGAGGCAACTAAGGATGGAGATGATGGTAAAGAAAATTAAAACGAGGAAGACATTTCATGATACTTAAGTCGATCAGTGTATACCGAAGACCACCTGAATACATTTTCTCATATTCTACAAAACACATTAGTTTACAATAGTGGTTATTCGCGTAACATTCACTTGAAGTCGAACTCTGACTTTAAATATAAAACATAATGAAGAAAAGGATAAGTAAGACAGGATCGGGGATCGAATGGAAAGAGCTCCAAGGCAATATCGATTGCATTTATTGGTCTGATTCTAACATATTGGTGAATCGTCCGAGACTCCTATTTGCATTACAATAGGCAGGAAACAACAGTCACTCCCTCGAGATTGATGAAACAATACAGTAACTGAGAACTTCGAAAATCATGTCAAGATTAAGCGCAAAAGTGCGCAGTTACATTCACAGGCCCAAAAAAATTCATTCGTAGAAAAATACTTATAAAGGGACTCCATGACATGGTACAAATCGATCTGATAGAAATACCTGCATATGCAAGAGAAAATAAAAATCGTAAGTATATGTTCATTGTTATCGATTTTTATTCATAGATGGCGTATGCAAAACCTCTAAAGTATAAGTCTGGGATTTTTGTAACATGAGTAATGGAGCTCATATTGAAGGAAATGAGAACATTACAAAGCACATTCAATCCCATAACGGTAAAGAATTAATAACGAATCATTCAAACAATTAATGACGGGATATATTAATCGTTATAGTACATGCAGCATTGTAAAGACAGCCGCTGTGAAATGTCTAATAAAAACCATAAAAGCAATGTTGCATTGAAAGTTTTTTTGTACAAAGATCTTACTAACGGGTAGATCTCTTACCTAAAGTGATAGAAACGAACAATAAAACTTACAATTCAACGATTCAAATGCGTCCCCAAGATGTTACCATCAATGATCTCCTTGTCAACATCTACGATTGACAACCTCGCAGGAGAGAGAAGGGTAGACCGAAGAAATTCAAAATCGGCGATCAGTTTAGGATCTCTAAATATAAATATCAGTTCCAGAAAGGATACACACTTTATTAAAGCACAGAGAGATATTTCGGGTAAGCAAGGTATATGCTACAGATCCATCAACATACATATTCCCCTCAGGGGCTCACCTTATGTGAGTACGGGTTTTTGGCGCACCCGGGGGTTCCCGAGCCAATCATCGCCACATTCATCCCCTCACCACCATCCGGTCGAGGTGGGTTCTTCAAGTGACCGGTGGACCCAAGGTAGGCTCTCGTGCGTTCTTTGCATTCCATTCATAACGCACCTCACCATCGTTTCTTTCTTCCCTTATCACTTTCCGGCCATTTCGCACCACGACATTCGCATATCTCTCTTTTTCTTCCCCGCCGGCCTACCTTGCGTGCGAAACGCCCACACAGTTTTAGTTTCTTTTATCTTTTTATTTAAATCCTCCGTGGACACAGCCTGACGGATACCCACGCACCGCGTGCGCAGCTGGGTGAGTGGGTAATGGCGTCATCCCCACCACCCGGGGTCGTCATGTAGGGTTTGTGTTCGTATCCGCTGTTCAACTGCAGTCCCGCGAGGGGGCCATTGCATGAGCTGCTGACTTCTGACGGCGATTGGGTCCCTCTGTCTATGTTCTGGGAGGTGTGACCCTGGGGTGAGTCTGGTATAGATAGGCCACTCACCCAAGCCGGGGTAACGCCCGAGAAGTCAGAGCCCGAGGTCGGAGACGGTTGCAATGGTGGAGGATTTATTTCGCTATGGAGCACCCTTCCTCCATTAATACTAACAAGCGCCGAAAAGTTTATGTAACAGAAGTGACACCACCGACAACTGGTTGTTACTTGGTCATTTCACGAACCGAAGAAGGACAAAGCTTTGAGAAGGTGAACCCTTTCATCATTCAAAAGGGCATTGATGCAATTGCTGGTGCGGTTCAGTCCTGCACTCGTCTACGCAATGGTTCCTTATTAGCCCAAACGAAATCCGATCAGCAAAGTAAGACCTTGTTGCGCGCTACGCTTCTCCACGGCTATCCCATCCGTGTGGAGAAGCACCGCACATTGAACTCCTGTCGAGGCGTTATTACCACCCATAGCCTCGATGGTATATCGGACGAGGACCTGGTAGAATATCTTGCAGACCAGAAGGTGACAGCGGTCCATCGAGTGCAGGCCAAACGCGACGGCGTATTGGTACCCACTCGTACCCTGTTTATTACATTTGATGGCGTCGATCTGCCCACGAGCATTTCCGCAGGGTACGAACGGATTTCTGTGAGGCCTTATATTCCTAGACCTCTGCGTTGTTTTAAATGCCAACGTTTTGGGCATACGCAAGTCTCCTGTAAGAGTGCCGTTAACATCTGTGCAACATGTAGCCAGCCCTCACACGAAGGTACCTGTTCAACAGCCCCCGTCTGCGTTAATTGTAAAGGGTCACATTCTGCCTCGTTTGCCGACTGTCCGCGGTATTTGGACGAGAAGGCGATCCAGGAGATCCGGGTAAAGGAAAAACTCTCCTTCGCTGAAGCCCGGAGGCGTTTCCATGCGCGCCAACCTTCACTCCTGCGATCTGGCACATTTAGTTCTGTTGTTGCCTCGCCAGTACCACGAGTAGATGCCGAAACTCAGACCTGGACCTTGACTGGATTAACCGCCACTACCATCCGGCCGTCTATTAAGGCTACAGTTACCAAGCCGTATAAACCTGGTCCCAAGTCAATGAAGTCGCAAGCCGTTGAAAAGAAGCCCAAGCAGAAACTTCGTAGGGAAGATTTTTTAAAAGACCCTCCGCGTGCGCGCGGTAACAAAGGTTCACCTTCTCCTCCTCGGAGGTCGCTGTCCCAGGATGGTCCTGGGACAAGCCGCGCTCAGCGGCACCCTTCACCCATCGCCACCCAGAACCGATTCACGGCGCTTGAATCGGTTTCTGGCACTGAGCGCGTGGGCCCTCCCTCCGAGGAAGCTATGGAGTCTGACCAACTCCATACAAAAAGCCCGAGCCCAAAGGTTAAACAAAAGGTAATTTTAAGCCGCCCTTCTAAATAGACAGTTTATCCCCTTATTCTCCATGGCTATCCTGACCTGGAATGTACGTGGTGTACGATCGCATAGGGCGGAACTGCAACTTTTATTGCGTTCCCATTCGCCTATGGTCGTATGTTTGCAGGAGACTAAGCTTCGCCCTCACGATCCTTTTGATCTCCGAGGATATACTCCGGTTCGCTACGACCTTGAACCGGAGGAGGGTACTCCTGCTCATGGAGGTGTCATGTTGTTAGTGCGTAACGACGTTCATTTTACACCTGTCACACTTACATCCGACTTGCAAGCTGTTGCCGTTCGCCTTCATTTACCCGGCTTTTTGTTTTCTGTTTGCTCTGTATATTCACCTCCATCGTCTCCCCTCGCTCCCGCGGACATTCGAGCTCTCCTGTCCGCTCTCCCAACACCATTTCTTCTGTTGGGAGATTTTAATGCCCATCACCCACTATGGGGTTCGCCAAGGGCTTGTGCGAGGGGAACTCTTCTTTCCGACATTTTTTATCAGTTCAATCTTTCCATCCTCAATACAGGTGCACCTACTTTTATTTCTGATTCTTCCGGTACATTCTCTCACCTGGACCTTGCCATATGCTCAATCCAGCTTGCACGTCGTCTTCAGTGGAACGTCGTCGCTGACACCTACTCCAGCGACCATTTCCCCTGCATCGTTTCTCTTCTGTCGCACCACGTACAGCATTCCAGAGTACCTACCTGGATATTCGCAAAAGCCGACTGGAGCTTGTATTCCAGCATCGTGCATTTTGACGACCAGCCCTTCTCCGACATTAATCAACTAGTGCAGCACCTTACGTCTATTATTTTCTCAGCCGCCGAACGTGCAATACCCCGTTCATCCTCGCAACCTCGGCGGCCACCTGTTCCGTGGTGGAACGAGGATTGTCGGGACGCCGTTCGTGCCCGTAGGACTGCCCTTAGGGTGTTTCGGCGCCACCCTACACTTGATAATTTGGTGACTTTTAAACAATCGCGCGCCAGGGCTCGTCGCATTATTCAGGATAGCAAGAAGGCATCTTGGGCTCGTTTTGTCGAGTCTTTTAATCGTTTTACGCCTTCATCCGTTGTTTGGGATAAACTTCGTCGCTTCTCAGGTAAAGTGTCACATTGTACTGTTTCTGGCCTTCAGGTTTCTAATGCCACCATAGTGGATCCGGCTGCCATCGCTAACACTCTGGGTTCTGCCTTTGAGGCGGTTTCCAGTTCAGACCATTATTCCGCCGGCTTTCGCTCTATTAAGGACCGGCAGGATTCCGCATCATATACTTTTCGGTCTGCTAATGATGAATGCTATAACGAACTATTCACAATGAGGGAGCTGGAGCATGCTCTTCATTGCTCTCGGCACTCCGCTCCTGGGCCGGACGGCATTCATGTCCTGATGTTAAAGAACCTTTCAGCCGACAGTAAACTCTTTCTCTTACAGGTCTATAACCGTATTTGGCAGGACGGCATTTTTCCTTCCGTTTGGCGCGAAGCCACCATTGTCCCTATACTTAAGCCTGGGAAGGATCGCCAACTACCTTCCAGCTACCGCCCTATCTCCCTCACCAGTTGCATTTGCAAGGTGATGGAGCGCATGATCAACGGGCGGTTGACATGGTGGCTTGAGTCTCAGAAACTTCTAGCGAACGCTCAGTGCGGGTTTCGTCGCTATCGCTCTACCGTCGACCATCTGGTGTCCTTGTCGACGCATATTATGCATGGATTTCTGAGAAAGTGTCAAACCGTGGCTGTATTTTTTGACCTGGAGAAAGCTTATGACACTTGTTGGAGGGGCGGCATTTTACGTACACTTCACGATTGGAATATCCGCGGTCGTCTTCCCATATTTCTTAGGGAGTTCATGACGGACCGCGTCTTTCGTGTACGTGTGGGCTCGGTTTTATCTCGCCGTTTTATTCAAGAGAACGGAGTACCGCAGGGCTCTGTACTCAGTGTCACACTTTTTGCGATTGCTATCAACCCCATTGTTGATTTATTCCACCTGGCATTTCATCGTCCCTTTTTGTTGACGATTTCGCTATTTATTGCAGTTCACGGCGGACCTGTCTACTCGAACGCCGTCTCCAGAGCTGTATCGACCGTCTCTACACCTGGAGTAACGCCAACGGCTTTAATTTCTCCGCCGAGAAATCCGTCTGCATCAACTTCTGGCGCCGGAAGTATTTCCCTCCGCCCTCTCTCCATCTTGGGCCAGGGATACTTCCGTTTGCAGACGAGGCGAAATTTTTGGGGTTGATTTTTGATAGGAAGTTGTGTTGGACCTCGCACGTTTCCTTTTTAAAAGCAAAGTGTGACCGTTCTCTTAATATTTTACGTGTTTTATGTGGCACATCCTGGGGAGCTGATCGGACCGTCCTTCTTCGCCTTTATCGCTCTTTGGTCCGATCCAAACTTGATTACGGGTGTATTGTTTATTCGTCGGCACGTCCATCTGTGTTACGTCGTTTGAATCCCATTCATCATCGTGGTATTAGAGTCGCTACAGGGGCCTTTCCAACTAGCCCCGTGCCCAGTCTTTACGCTGAGGCTGCAGAGCCTCCGCTGTCTTTCAGGCGTGAGATGCTCTTATGTAGCTATGCCTGTCGACTCTCCAGCTTGCCTGACCACCCGTCCTTCGCGGCATTTTACGAGGATTCACTTGACCGGCAATATTTAGTTAGCTCCTCTGCTTTGCTCCCTCCAGGGGTTCGATTTCGACTGCTCCTTCGGCATTTGGACGTTACGCCAGCGCCGGCCCTTCCAAGGGGGGAAACGCGTTTTCCTCCATGGTCGCGCGCTGAGGCCCTCTGTCACCTTGGGTTATCGTCAATGCCGAAGAATGAGACCCCTTCTTCAGTCTTTAGATCAGCGTTTTTAGAACTTCAGTCGCAATTCGGGGACTTGCCTTTTATCTTTACTGATGGATCTAAGACTGATGCTGGAGTAGGATGTGCCTTTTTTTGTGGTGGAAATAGTTTTACCTTTCGTTTACCAGAGCAATGTTCGATTTTTACCGCCGAACTTTTTAGCATTTATCAGTCTCTTTTATATATTCAGCGGCACGACATACGGCACTGTTTTATTTGTTCCGACTCCCTGAGTGCTCTTCAAAGTATTAGCTCGCTGTACAGTTACCACCCGCTCGTACAGCGCATTCATGACCTGCTCCTCTCGCTTGATGTCTCTGGCATCAGCGTCTCCTTCTTGTGGATTCCAGGTCATGTGGGCATCTCAGGTAATGAGTCTGCCGATGTCGCTGCCAAGTCGGCGATTTTATCACCCAGACGTTTTACCTCTGTTGTTCCCTCGTCAGATTTGTTTATTGTTTTACGTCGCCGCATCCTCTCGCTTTGGAGCGATGAGTGGACGGCCCTCCGGGGGAACAAGTTGCGGGAGGTTAAGCCTCTCCCGTTAGTCTGGGCTACCTCTTCCCGTGCTTCTCGTCGGGAAGAGGTAATTTTAACACGCCTTCGTATCGGACATTGCATTTTTAGTCATAAGTATTTGCTGAGTGGTGACCCCGCGCCACTCTGTGGGCAGTGTGACGTGCCCTTAATGGTGCGTCACATTTTAACAGAGTGTCAGGTTTTAGCTGCATTGCGTGCTCGTGTGGGTCTGCCTGTTGGCCTAGCCAACGTTTTGGCAGACGACACGCATGCTGTGGAATGTGTTTTACGTTTTATTCATGACAGTGATTTTAATCTGCGCATTTAATGCGTTGAGCGTCTGTTAGCTTCGTACTTTTATCCTGTCGGTTTTTTATGGGAACTCTTATCCCCAGTGGACATATGACGCTCATGTCCCTCGCATTCTACAGTTCCTGACACGTTTTAATCCTTTACTGCCTATGCTTTTAGTGTGTTGTTTTTCAGATCTTTGTCTTGTTCTTATTATTGTTGTTATTGTTATTATTGTTTTTATTGTTATTGTTGTTATTGTTATTATTGTTATTGTTATATTTGTTATTGTTATATTGTTAGTTTTAGTTTTTTGACATCGCGGGTTTGTGTCCCGTTTTTTAATTATGCGGTTTTTTACATGTCTTTTATTTTTTGACTTTATATTTTATACCTTGCAAGGGCGCTGATGACCTCAGCAGTTTAGCGCCCTTAAGCCGCATATCATCATCATCATCATCAACATACATATTAAAGGATTCTGAAGGAAGTGAAATTTCTGAGGGTTCTACGGGCATGAGCTATCGTTGACGCGTTACCCTGAAACACTTCTAGTTGAAAAAGTACTAAAGCGACGAGGGAATAGGGTCCTGTTCAAATAGTTAGGTTTTCTTAAGTCTAAATGAATCAAAAACAAGGATTTATTACAGTGCATGTTTCTTTTAAGTAGTAAAATTACAGTATATCGAACTATATGTGTTCTTATTTCACACTATTGTAGGATATGATAGGGATGTAAGATAAAAACAATAAAAATAAGTTCATCAATTTATTTTTATACTAAATGTACAGTTCTGATTACATATGTAAATAACATAAACTTAGCTTCAAAATGTTTGTTTTTCCACATTTTCAGTGTAATTCTTTCAAAACAAAGGTTAAGTTTTACCACATATTCAGTGCAATTGTTTCATCACAAAAGTTCACATTCTTCCCAGCCCTCCCTTCCCCTCCCAATGTATATTCTGATACCCCCACACCCTCATTAAGAATTCAACAGTGGTTATGGTCAGAATTATTAGATATGGAATAGTGATACCAGGCTGAAGTTGGTGTGATCCATCAATAAACATGCACTTGTCTTCACGACCGTGCAACTTTACCTTATTCATTTCTATGGATATGATGTTTAAAGCTTCTGAGTGGAATAATGTACTGTATTCGCATCATCGAGACATCGAATGTACTCTACAAATCCAATTGCATCTTTTTGTAATACCCTTTGATTTTTAAAGCTTCTCCATCATAACTAAAAGTATGTAACTTTGATCGTAATCGTATATAATCTCTCATCACTTCACCTGCGAGCTCATCCTTGAATAGTCCTGTTACCTTCTTGTTAACCTGAGTTATACCGTAAGCATTATCCTAAGAATAGCTGGCTATGTCAAAATATTGAATGTTACTTTTTATGAATTCGTATATGTCTGTGCTGGTTTCGAAGGGGAAGGCATTCGGTTCCACTTAATTTAGAAGTATATATTTTTTTCTTAGTTTCAAAATATTCTAAAACAGTTGTACATAATAAAGTTTGACTCATCAAGAATTTCCTGACTTATGTATATTGTATTAGCCATGGGGACTTCATGTTTCGTCAATTTAATATCTAAAAGTTTCTTCGAGAAGACCACATACCTTAAAAAAATGTCAATATGTAATTACTTTACGTGCTTGATTCCAAGATGAAACAAGGTGGAAGTCATTGTATGTGCGTACACTTTCAATAAACTTACTATAAACGCAATTCTTCATTAATTTATAAGATTCTGTTTGAATTTAGAGCTCTGCTTTGCACGCAAATCAGAATTTAAATTCATGCATGTATGTTTTAAGCCAATCCGATTGAGCACATGTAACTACTAATGTGTACGACTTAAGGTCATCCTTAAGTGGATACATTGTTGCAAGTTTACAAAGTGTAATATATAACTACATTTAGGTGAGTGTATAGCTTACAGTTTTTGTATTCACCCTTGGATGGTTTCTCACTCTGTGAACGCAATGGGAATTTATTATGCGAGTCATGTATTGAGGGCTGGTTCTAAGTCTGCTTCTAAAAATGTTTGAATTGAAAACTATTGTTAAGAAATCAGTGTTATCGATTTCCTCTCTACTTAACCATCTGAGTCCTCCGTATGGCTGAACTTCCATCATAGGGCTCCTATAAAGGTTATTCAAATCGAGATATGATAAGTATTTATCAGGTTGTGAATTATCATTGTATATCGTGTGTTTATTGTTAGCTTTTGCATAGCGTTTCAATACGGTACATCAGAGGTGGCGAAAACCTGACTCGCGAGTCATTTTGTCTCGTAGGCGCCGTTTCCTCTCTACAACCGTCCCTTTGTTTTTCACATGCTACTGAGTGATGCAGTGCGTGTTGCAATTTGGTGACTCGCGGAAGGAAGTCGTTTTCGCCACTCTTGCCGTGCATAAACCTCTTCTCATAGTAGACTCAATGAACTTAATCATGTCTATATCGGTGATCAATGAAACCTTTATTTTCGTAATTTTTAGCATAGCATCAAATGTTAGTCCTGATAATGTGAAGAAATGACTAGTATCCAAACCATAAAGTTTTAATGCAAGATCACGAAAATTTTCAGATACATCGGCCAACTATAAGGTGCCTGTCATAAGATATAGATCACTATACTTTCCTGGGTTCTTAATATCAAACGCATTTCACACCGTTTGAGCATGGCTAATCTTCAGCCGTGATTTCATAAAATATTGTAATGTCAGGTAGCGTTGTTTCTCAGCTTTTCTTCACCAACTACATACATATATGAAAATATTCCATTATGTCTTAGGAATCTTTGACGCTCAGGAGCTTCGTACTTCTGAAATCCTTATTGGTTAACAATTCAGCCACATTTCACAGTTTATCATTTAGGAATCTATATGTAACCAAGAATTTAAAGAAAATTGATTTGTGCTTCCTACCGAATGAGAGATATCGTTCTGAACCCTAAGATATACTAGATATGGGTACAGTGTCATAACCTAGATGTCTGACTGTAAAATGAGCATCATAATTCGAGAGACATGGAAATGTATAGGTATGAAATTATGTGCTTTTCTATTTAGACTGCATGAGTTATGAGCTGCACCTAGAAAGTCTCCAATTAGATCTGAATAATGGTATACTCTAATATCAATTTCCAGTTTACATTTAGATATGTGACAGTGTTCAGAATTTTGAAAAGTAATTTCGTCTTCCTTAGACATTTTCAATTCATGACTCATCTAATATATTTGAGTCACTTCATCAGCAATTAAT
Organism: Deroplatys truncata; assembly: GCA_030765065.1. Taxonomy (NCBI): domain Eukaryota; kingdom Metazoa; phylum Arthropoda; class Insecta; order Mantodea; family Mantidae; genus Deroplatys; species Deroplatys truncata. Next base: position 520,237,927 of record CM060990.1, on the reverse strand, counting down.
TTCAGTTCATTGAGGAATTCACTTATTGCATTTGGATCGCCAAAAAGTTTTAAGTTTGAGAGAAACTCTTCTTTTCTACATATCAGTTTAAGAGCTATCGACATAGGTTCATGATGTTGCATCGATCGCGACCAGCTGTTAGAAGAAAATTGTTGACATAAGTGAACTCTAGAAACTATTCTTTCTATATCGCATAGACCACAAATGGACTTGGAAAGGCCTTATTGTATCATTTAAATTCTATAACATCATCTTTTCCCAACTGAGATGTTATGATGTTTTGACAATTCATACACCTTAGATGATATATGCTTAGTGATGTTTCACTTAGAAGGGGTTTTAAACAGGTCTCGAAAATCCACATTTTCCATTTACGCTTAGATGACTTCTCATGAAACGTGACATATCGGCAATTAAGGTGTAATGAGATATATGTTCATTCTCAAGGTTTAGAGGATTATTATGAGTATGCTTCCTATTCAAAGTTTGGTATAGTGCAATAATACGCTCACTGCCATCCCGAAAACATAAATGAATATATTTATGTTCTGCTGTTGGAACGTCTCTAACAGATCGAATCCGACTGCAAATTTGATTCCATTAAAGTTAATTTCTTTGTCACTCTGTATCTTGGATCTGCTGATGTTTGGATTTTATTATTCTTTGCGTGGTATTTAACAAGTAAACGCCAAACGAAGCATTTTTTTGTCTTTTTTGTACATTGAGAACAGCTCTCTTATGTTTAATGATGGTGCAAAAATTAAATGGAGTTTTATTCATGGACGCTCTTTAACTGCTGTGTTCCTTAGCGTCCCATTCTATATTGGGCGTGAAAGAACAGTAATTTTGCTCAGAGGCCTTTTTATCAGGTTTGAGGTTCTTTTGCGTGCCGTAAATCTACGACACGGGACCATCGGCTTTACTTCCCTTCCGAAGGAAACCATGCTAAGGATTTTTACGCCCGAAAAAATCCATCGCCCTCCCCGCGACGTCGGGAACTAGAGGTTCATGGTACAAGCATCGTAACCACTACACCACGTAGAACAACTGAGATGCACTCAATGCTTCATACCTACAGATGTTACTGAATGAATCTGTTGGGGAACCTTTAAACTTTCACGATTTTCGAAACTATCGATATGTGTTAATATAGATTTTTTTCATTTTATAATTGTACCATCGATTAATGTTCGTACTCTGAAGGATAGAATCAATTTCGGTGTAGAAATTGAACGTCTCAATCTGTTCTCTATTGCAAGTACTAATTATGTATGCAAGTTAGGGTAGCACAGAGTTTAATTCCTCACTTATGTATAGCTAGATTAGTTCTATCAGTTTGGTAGCTAAAGCACCACATTGCTCTATACTTCAGAGTCAATCATCTATGTTCTGTTGCTATTATAATTCTCCGTATTCTATTCTTAAATGTACTTTCTATTTGACAGAAAGATATATTGTGACCATGACTTAGTGGGATTTTATTCACATCCTCTGTAATTTGCACTGCGCCACATGCTGCTAATGATGATGTTTCCGCTTCTACTGCTTCAGTCTTGTCATACTTTGGCGATAGTTTCTTTGCTGGAGGTACACCTACACCTGTATCGTTGTAGTCTCTTATTGTTGGAGCTTGAAACTTGTTTACTTATTTTAGTTAAGAGGGGGTCAACATATTTAGAATCTAGTGGTTATATATGTATACGTGAGGGAGGAGGAAATGCGCTGTGTGTTTCAGATATAACCTTTAAGGTTACTATGAATGCTTTTATGTTGCATCTTTCTGAGATGACGTATTTCATTGAAAGCTAATAGATACGACCTTTTTACATGACTGCGGGTATTGTTAGGCCCGTCTGGTCGAGATGCTGGTGTTATTCTTATGTTCTCTCAGTTCCTTAAAATTTTAACTTTTAATACATTATTCGCTAAAATATATAATTTTATTTCACCGAATCAAAATAAGGGTAAAACATAAACATAAGAACAAGTTTATTAAAGAAAAATCATTAATAAAAAGGTACAAATCGTTAGTGTGAGCTCTTCACGTTCACAGGTAAAATAATTTACGATTATGTTCTTTATACTATATCTTCACTGATGACATATTTCTGTATGAATGAACAGATATGACCTTTTGATATCACTGCGAGTGTTGTTAAACCCGTCTGACCGAGATGTTATTCTAATGTTTATCCTCTCTCAGTTTCTTAAAATTTAACTGTTTTGTAGACTATTCAAAAAAGTATAATATATTATAACTTGTTTAACTGAGTCAATGAGAGTGGTGTGGGAAACAATTAAAAACTGACTAAATAGAATACGTTACCATAAATACAATCGCTAGTATGGGGTCTTAATGTTCAAAAACAAAAAAAATAAAAGATATTTACAATTAACTAGTAAAACATTAACGAAAACGTTTACAAGTATCAATCTTATATATATATATATATATATATATATATATATATATATATGAGTATATAGATTCATATTCTGTATGAACACATAAATCATTCACAGAGAGATTATGGTCTGCTGTATTTCATATGTTCTCTCAGTTCCTTAAAATTATAAATTTTTTACGGACTATTCAAAAAGTATATAATTTGTTTCACTAAATCATTGAGGATGGCGCAGACACAAAAAGACCTGTAAAAACCTAATAAATTTAACCGCGTTACTATAAATACAATCGCTAGTAAGGAGTCTTAGCTTTCGAAAGCAAAACAAATAAAATGTACTTACGAATAACTAATGAAATATTACCCAGAACCTAGAAAGAGCGTCCATAAATAAAATTAACTTTGAATTGTTATTTTGTTACAGAACGTATACAAGTACTAATTTCCAACGTATCAACGCACACACACGCATATATATACATATTATGCATGAACACATTAATTATTCACAGAGAAGATTATTGCCTAGCTATATTATTTCATGCAATACACCAGCGTAGAATAAGTTATGGAATCTACAGGAGCTGTTATTCAAATTAATGAATTACTGTAAATTTGAGAGATTGTAATAAGTTTACAAACTGGCTAAAGAAAATTCATTACTATAAATGGAATTCCTACTCTATAGTCTGAGGCAATATTTTATATCATAACATGCTGTGAATGCCAGAGTGATTGTAGTGTAAATTAATATTATTGTATGTACAGGATTTTAGAGGTTTGTTAGACGTAAGTATTGTTAGGAAATAAGTTTACACGGCCTAACTGAAACTGACAATAGAAGTGGGTGACAATAAACCGAAGGGGTGAGTTGTTTATCACTAAGAGGAAATTAACAAATGACGTCAGGGTAGCGTGCCTTTTTTAGAAATGGAGGGAATATCTTCCCCAGAGCATATATGTTAGTAGAAGTGATTGGCTGACCAAAACAGACGCTAAAGTGGGCACAAATTGGTAACCAATAGGAGCAATATTATAATGTTTAGGCAATTCGAAGTGAAGGAGTATATATTCTCGAGTCATAAGGAAATATCGCAGTCCTGAAGAATCTCTCGCGAGGTGCACGTCGCAGAGTTAGTTACAAAAATGTAAAGTACGCGAAATAATTGGTGCGCGGCAAATAAAACAACTAGTTACATTCGGAAATATCACAGCTTCAGTCAGGCGTGTATAAAGACTAAACATGTAAATTATTAATTAAGTGTGATGGCAATAAAAGTCTAGATTCAATTTTTTTAACGGTGTTATCTTTTAGCAAAAACTCCTTTCCGTTTACACGCCCTGCTTAGAGATACCTGCTCGACTGAGTTACAATAGCTAGCCGGAGGACAAAGAACCCAAATTTAAAATAATAAAACACGAGGCGCCCAGCAAATAAGATAACACTAGCCATTGAGAACTGCGACAAGTTTGTCGTCCTCCGTGGTGTAGTGGTTACCATGTTAGCCTCTAGTTCCCGAGGTCGCGGGTTCAAACCTGGCAGAGGGCGATGGATTTTTTCGGGCGTAAAAATCCTTAGCATGGCTTCCTTCGGAAGGGAAGTAGAGCCGGTGGTCCCGTGTCGTAGATTTACGGCACGTAAAAGAACCTCAATCCTGATAAACAGGCCTCTGAGCAAAATTACCGGTCTTTCACGCCCAATATAGAATTGGACACTAAGGATCACAGCAGTTAAAGCGCGTCCATAAATAAAACTCAATTTAATTTACTTTTGCTGTATAGTATTAAAGTTGACAAGTTAAACAAACAACATTCACGATTAATTATTAAAATGTTATCAGAAACTTTTATAAGTAAATAAATCTAGGTTATCAATTCTGAACGTATCGATAAAGAGTATATCCACTATTATATGGATATAAGGAGGTCTGTTTATATAGCTACCTATGATAGCTGTATACATCACGCAGTATACGGGTGTAGAACAAGTTATCGAGTAAACTTTCGTACTAAACATTTCTCTGATGTAAAGATCTGGTACAGCAAGCCGTAACCTACCTACCCAGCTGAAGAATTTGATCTTCATTCACGGTATTATATCTTTTTGGAAGGAATAGTTGACATTCATCCAGAGGAATGACAGTTTGGTACTATAGCGGATTTTCATGCTTCATGCCGTAATTTTAGGTGGTACTTCCTGATCTATTTCCATCAGCTCCTTCTGCGCTGGAAGTCGTGAGCATATTTCAAGTACGCATTTCCCCAGCTGCTGCCTTAGCTCATCTGATACTTAACGACTATCAATGTTAGTCAACGTTCACGTTTATACAGAGTTTTTGTTAGTATATATTAAAGTTCACATGACATTTGATATACCTTTGCTTTAATATTTACATTTTAAATAACGACTACTAATGCCGGTAGTTGCACCTTAGTACAAGTGAGTTTAACTAACACGAAATAATTAAAGAAGCATGCTAATCCGGAATGGTCAAATGTTGTTCCAATATGGTTAACATGAAATTAATTCCAGTTCACCATATGCAGAAGATAACAGTGGATTTTTTACTTTATACATTGATGTAATACTACATTCCATACGATATAGTATACTATATTCTGCTTTTATCTCTTACCTCGAGGTGGGTTTTCTCCTGCTGCCATCATGTTAACCGCTTGATGTCTCGCGTTACTATCACCTTTTATATACTCTTCGCGCAGTAGGAAGTGATGGATAGTTAACTTTAAACTATAAGGACGTTGAGTTTAAGGATACTTATGCATGTAATGAGATTCTAATCTACAAACTTCAAGCTTTATACTTAGTTAGGGGTTTATCCTCCCCACTCTCTTTACATGCACTCAGGTTTTCGATTAGTTGGCCGTGGTGGAAGAGGTGTTTTTTGTGTCGCTTAGTAGTATTACAATTGCACATGAGACACTGTATGTATTTATTTTCAGTAGGGTTCCGAGAGATTGGCATTTTTTTTGTATTGCTTTGTTTTATAGCATTCGATGTTCAAATTATTTCAGCTTGCTTGAAACCCCGCTGAGAGGGCGGATGTAGGTTTGGCTGCCACTATCGTCCTTTATTACATAATCGCTGTTTTATCACATTGGGATGTAATTCCTATCAACGGCATGTATTCATATCGATTGCTTCTACAGAGATACTTCTCAATTAATGGAATGCTACATCGTATTTCTGTTTCATAACAAACTCTGAATTGTAACTTTTGGAAATCATGCATGTATTTCTTTTGATCTACCATTTGTAACATACTGCATTTTGATTCTAAATTAAACTGAGTTTTATTTATGGACGCTCTTTAACTGCTGTGGTTATTAGCGCCCCATTCTATATTGGGCGTGAAAAACCAGTCATTTCGCTCCGAGGCCTCTTTATCAGACTTGAGATACTTTACGTGCCGTAAATCTACGACACGGGACCACCGGCTTTACTGTCCTTTTGAAGAGAACCTGCTAAGGGCTTTTACGCCCGAAAAGTCCATCGCTCTCCGCTGGGTTTGAACCCGCAACTTCGGGAACTGGAGGCTAGCATGGAAACCACTACAACACGCAGAACGACACATTTTGATTCGCTTACATGGGGATATAGGTTTTAAATGTCACTTTCATTCTATAATATACAAAAGCTACAAAATAAAGTATCACTATATGAGAGATGTATCCATGTATGCACATTGCTTCGAAAAGGGAGTTTACTCCATGCGTTATTATGACAAGACAAACTCTAAATTTACCATCATTGAAAATAGATCTGAAATTCTTTCATCCGACATTTGTAACATAGTATATTTGATTCGCTTACACAATATACATTAGGTTACCCATAGACTTCTGGATCATGTTCATTCACTTCTTTCTCTCTCTCTCTCTCATCAGTTTTTCAGAAATACACGAACGTTTTAATGACTCTAGATACATAACATTTGTATTTTCTGTCTTCTGATTGAGCAGCGGAGATTGAGATGAAGACTTTTCCTCGTATTTCTTACACAGTATATTGGAGGTATGTACAAATGAGAGCGTTTCTAATTCAGGAAGCTTCTCTACATTACTTAGGATGTGGGTTACGACGCATCATTTTTTCCACCTTTGTCTTAGTGGAAGGATGATTAAGTTGACTGGTATCCTCCAACACATTACTCATATTTCACTGCCAAGTGTCTTTTCACCCGTCTACTTCAGGATAGGATAGGATAGAAATGATTATGGAGGGGACTTGGCACTGATCCAGTGTGGATATTGTGCCTACGCACCACGAGGAAGCGTCCCCGGGAGGAAGGATGAGGCGAGGGGAGACACCAGGTGGCCGGATCTATGACTGACGACACAGCAATGACAGGGTCCCTAAGTTTCCATATAGACACTCCGGCAAACGGACAGGCAGATCGGGTACCCCACCTCACACAGAGGGACTCTAATTCCCCTTAAGGGGGTTCGGATACCTCGGCAGCCAGCCGAAATACGAGGAACAGAGAGAGTTACAAAGAGCATCCCTTTCCCCTGTCACGCTGCACCGAAACATCATCGCCGACTCTGAAAGAGACCAACGGGATGAAGGAAATGAAGAATGAAACTAAATGGAGGGACAGGAAATTCGTGGGATTATAAAATCCACTCCAGCATTCGCCTAACGACAGGGGAGAATCCCCGAAAAAAACACATGAGTCAGAGTGGCGGTCGCCGGGGATCGATCCGGGGACCTCCTAATGCGGGCCACAGACGTTGCCGCCTGAGCCATCCCGCTCGGTCTTGAATTTTAGGGTTTAGGATGAAATATTCTACCGTTTCGTCTTTTCTTCATGCATTCGATTGTAGACTTTAAACTTAGCTAATTTATTTCATTATTATTACATATTGATTACCACAATTTAAATTCAAGAGCCGTGTCTTATATTATCAATGTATATGGACCATCACGGATGTGACATCGTAACGTTACACCATATACTGAAAATAAATATGCTTACCTTTTAATGCGTACATTGGTCAATCATACGTCATCTCAAACTTGATAAGAGCGTTAGGTGTTATATTCTAAGGCGGTTATTTTTCGATATCCATTCAATAATAGGCTGTTTTGTTTAGCAATTCTTTTAATGAATTATGTACCTGCGGGATAATAAGTGCATCGTTCAATCACATGTCATACATGATATTGTCTCCAGAGGGAGCTTGTAGACATGTCCCGACTTGTTCTAACCTTATATGGACGTGTCATCCCACTACATCACGGAAAATCAATACACGTAACGGTATAATCCTCAATCACATATGCCATTAATGAAATTCTGTCGCTCCACTTACGCGCACATACATATAGGTATATATATACATATATACATACATACATGCGTACATACATATATACATACACATTACATACATACATACGCACCTACATACATACATACATACATATATACATACACATTACATACCTACATACATACATGCATACACACATACATACATATATACATACACATTACATACATACGCACTTACATACATATACACATATTTCATTTTTGTATACACATGTACAAACAAAGGCTTTCAGAACACACTCAGGGATACACACCAATCAGCACATACACAAAGTTCCCTCGCCATTCGTTCAATGGCGCACTGACGTAATGCAAACGTGAGGATTCAACGATCAACACTAGACAGGTTTCTATGATTCTTCAAGCCTCATGAGGACTCTAAATCAGTTTCATCTTGATTGTTGAGCCCTTATAATTATTCTACTGTCAACTTCTTTTGATATACATCAGTTTATGTTTTAATTTCTTTATCATAACATTTCCTACTGTGTTTTACTTGTATGAATGGTTATGAAGTGATTGTAATTTGTTTTTCGTAAAACACATAGGAATTTACTTGCATCTCCATGGATTTCTGTCCTAGAATTTTAATTCTGTTTCTTTTTGAATCCAAGAAATTTGATCCGCATCAATCATTATCTAGCCATTGCATTTTATTTCATCCGTAAATTTTATCCACATTAGTTTTAGCAGCAATCAGAGCTAATTCGTCACCAAATAAATATTTACTAACATAGAATTAATTGTTCTTTCACACAAGCTGTGTGTTGGACAGGGTTGGAAAGGTAGAATCAGACGACTGAAAAATTCAATGCCATAGCCGGGATTTGAACCACGGATCTCTCGGTCTCCGTCCGGTTGCTCTAACTACTGAGCTACAATGGCAACATGGCGACACGACATTAAGTTCTCCAACTGATTCGCATTTTTCCCGGCAAACCACAAGGAGATCTCAAATTGTATTGAGATGTCATACCCCAATGGCGACTTACATTCTTTGTAAGTACAAGTTCCGGGCTTTATAGTTACAACCACTATTAGGCCAATTAAAGGAATTAATTGTTTGTTGGGTACGGTTGGAAAGGTAGAATCAGACGACTGAAAAATTCAATGCCATAGCCGCGATTTGAACCACGGATCTCCCGGTCTCCGTCCGGTTGCTCTAACCACTGAGCTACAATGGCAACAAGGAATGTAAGTCGCCATTGGGGTATGGCATCTCAATACAATTTGAGATCTCCTTGTGGTTTACCGGGAAGAATGCGAATCAGTTGGAGAACTTAATGTCGTGTCGGCACGTTGCCATGGTAGCTCAGTGGTTAGAGCAACCGGACGGAGACTGGGAGATTCGTGGTTCAAATCCCGGCTATGGCATTGAATTTTTCAGTCGTCTGATTCTACCTTTCCAATTTACTAACATGATGTTATCAATGGCAACGGGTAAGTTATTTAGGTAGACAATACATATCACAGATCCCAATATGGAACACTTAGGCACGTAGGCACGCTTCTAACAGTGCTTACGAAGCGAGGGAGGTTAAAAATTTAAATCTACGGCACTGCCAACCCTTATGAACATTTGCCTACCAACCAAGATGTCGACTTCTCGCTCATATACGAAGGCAGAAGTAGACGATTACCCAGCCGATACGGGGAGACGATGTAGTCAGTATCATCCTTCAGAGAAGAAAGCAACTCTATCGAACACAACATTTTGTCTATTACTTAAATAAATACTGAAGAAGAGTAATGCCATATTATTAAAGTGAAAATGTAGCAACGTTGCCTTATCACATGATTTGTTTAAACAGTTCAGTAAATATAGTAGGTTTTCTCTTTTCCTCTCTACCAGGATTGCTACTGGAGGGGACACGACGTTTAACCCGTCCCCCGGTTTTGTACTTCGATTTGCTTACGATCCAAGGAGCTTCTATTCTATTAACACTGTGTAGCCGTAAAGTCCGACCACCTCCAACATACGAAGTTGGAGGAGAGAGCAGGAGAATGATACCGAGTTTCACAAAATGCCATGCCTCCTGTATAACGTTAATGCATATTGAGCAAGTTCTGAAAAGGCTATTAAGAATATTTACGGATTCTAAAACCATATTGATTGTAAATAATTGTTTTACAAAATATTGCACAATTTGGTTATTTGTGTCTGAAATACCTTGTTGTCATTGGAAGACTTGATGTAGGAATTGTATGACCCCAATAGAGCTGTTTCTCGTAGTGTGAATATCACCGTCAAGTGGTTTGCTATCCTAGCGGACTGCGTGTGTTCAGGGTTAGCTCATTAAATAATAACGTGCAACACGTGGTACTGCTTAAAATATTTACTTTAACACTTTTAATAACTAACACATATTAACAACAAAAACTAAACAGTTGCAACATTCCAAACTTTGATTCGCTTGAACTTGTATTAAAGTTGAGGAGACGCTTTATATGTGAGCCGTTCCTTGCAGTCACTTCTTGGCTGCCAGACTGTCTAAAACAAAGCAGTTTCTCAGTTTCACCCCTCCTCGCGTTTCTCAGGGCTAACAAAGATCACCCATACTGGGCAACAAACAATTCTGACAATGCTATCCCGGTCAGTGTTGGCCTCTACAGGACACGACGTAACAGAGCAATAATTAATTTTAAGCGAGAAAAACAAAGCGGATAGCCATGCACAAACCTTAATGTGTGTAGTTTGAAGACGAGAACTAATTGCAATTAGGCTCACATATCAGCTATTTTCACGTAGAATCAACAAAAATATCGTAAGTAAACATAATAACTTTAAATACAATTAAACTACTATTTAAAGCTGTTTTTTTACATATTGGAAGTTATCACCCTTCCCTTCTCATAGCCCATTCAGTGGTTTCAAAGGAATGCTATGACAGCCTAAAGCTGGTGCTGCAGAAAGTGGAATGTGATCATATGTGGTGTCTCTGTGGAGATTTTAAATTTGTTACTTTGTTATTGGGATAAGGAATTGAATTTAAAAAAATGTAAGTGTTTTTGTGTGAAAGGGACAGCAGAGATAGGAAAGGCCATTATAAGAAGAAAGACTGGTTAATTAAGCAAATATTTCCACCTGGAATAAATAACATTATTCTGGAGCCTCTATTAAACACACAAAAATGTTGTTACCAAACTTATACACTAAACTGCGTCTTATGAAGCAATTTGTAAACGCTTTGGATATAAACAGGTCACATTTTAAATACCTCACTGATAAATTCCCCTCCTAGTTATGGGTTCAAGTCTGCAAACTTCGTAGGCCCACGCATATGTAAAGTTATATCATACAATTATTTTTAAATAGTTGTGTGGGATTTGGAAAAGAATGCATGGAATAGCTTCCGACTGCCTATGAATAATTTCTAAGGTAACTATAAACTCTACAAAGAAATGTGTGAAATTATGTTGGATAACTTCAGGACCTTGGGCTGCAATATGAGTGTTAAAGTTCATTTTCTGCATTGGCACCTCAATTATTTTCAGGAGTACTTAGGTGCTTTTAGTGAGGAACACGAATGAAAGGTTTCACCTGGTCATCAAAGATGTGAAACTTATACCAAGGAAAGTGGATTGTGAGTAGGATGGTCGATTACTGCTGGATCATTAAGAGGGACAGTTCTTCAGAAACGCCTTCCAGGAAGTCAAGGAAACGGAAATTTCAAACACAGTGAGCTGAGCACATAGACAAGATAAGTTTTCATGGGTTTATTATAATGTTAATGGATTTATTATTAATTCAATTGTTCAAATATGCTCATTTACACCTACTTAACAAACATAAATGAGATATACTAAGCTGTAAAAATTATTCATTTTTTAGTTGTATTCTATTGTGATGTATACAAAAATTTGTTAGGGTGGGGTAATTGGACAGTGAGATTCGAATTCAGCAGAAAAAAACTGTTAAGAATAACATTTCGATCAAAGGCATCACAAAAAAGTTTTAAAAATGCAGCACGCTGTTATTATTATAATTACTTACAGAACCGTGAGCTAATCATGATACTGAAACAACCTAGTAACACTTGCGTCGTGTAAGCACTAGAGTACACTAGAGGGACGGCGTCCTAACCTTCCTCTGCGGTGATTCTGAGTAAACTGGCTTTTCATTAAACGAAAATGCATACACCACGTACAGACGACTCGAAATGTTTTCCGTTCCACCTGCAGGGGGTAAGTGGGGTGTTTTATCGAGAGGTTATGCCAGGTGCCTTAGTTCATACCTGCTGTACGAAGGTAGAGTGCTAAAGAAAATATCATTCCAACACATTTCCCTTAAACTTGGATTTAAGAAAGTAATAACTGTGAAAAGAAAACAGCAATAACATTACAGAACAGTAACACAAGCAGTATACAAACTAATTTTTAGGAATTAGAGGCATCATATTATTTCCTAATAAGCAAGTGTTAAAACCAACTGGTTTGGTTTTGAATATTCACTACTTTCTCTACCCATTATCAACTAAACTAAAATCTTTATTTTCATAATGTCCTTATAAAGTATGGTTTTTCCGTGCACTTTACCTGCATATAACAACAATTTAGGCCAGAAATTATTTCAAGTTACAATTTAAGTTACACTTTTCCCTATTTGGTTGCATATAAGATGCCGTAACGACAAACAGCCGTTTATGTATACCACAATTTCTCTTTTTTCTCTCTACACTATTTACCTATAATAATAAGGGAAAATACACGTTTTGAGGCCCCCTGAATTCGAGAAAAATATTTTTTATTTCCCTACTACGTAGCTACAGGAGGTAAAGAAAGTATTGTATTCCGCACAGAAATTGAATAACGAGATTCACCGGAAATACACGTTTTGAGATTCCCTGAATCCAAAGAAAGCATTTTTAATTTCTTTGCTACGTAGCTACAGAAGGTAGAGAAAGTGTTGTATTTTGCCCCAAACTTCATAGAGAGATTCACCAGAAATACACGTTTTGAGACCCCCCTGAATCCAAAGAAGGCACTTTTACTTTCTCTACTATGTACTTACACGAGGTAGTGAAAGTACTGTATTCCATCCAAAAATCCAATGATATTCACCACCAATACTCGTTTTGAGACTCCCTGAAACCACAGAAAGCATTTTTACTTTCTCTACTATGTAGTTACAGTAAGTAGAGCAAGTATTGCATTCCACTCAAAAATTCAATGATATTAACCGGAAATACTGGTTTTGAAACTACCTGAATCCAAAGAAAGCGTTGTTACTTTCTCTACTACGTAGTTACAGTAATTGGAGTAATTATTGTGTTCCACCCAAAAATTGAATAACGAGATTCACCGGATATACACGTTTTGAGACCCCCTGAATTCAAACAAATCATTTTTACTTTCTCTACTACGTAGCTACAGGAGGTAGGGAAAGTATTTATTCCACCCTAAAACTGAATAACGAGATTCACCGGATATACACGCTGTGAGACTCCCTGAATCCAACGAACGCACTTTCACTTTCTCTACTTGGTGGTTGCAGTAAGTAAATGCAAGTATTGCATTCCACCCAAAAACTGAATAACGAGATTCACCGGATGTACACGTTTTTAGACAGCCTGTATCCAAAGAAAGCATTTTTACTTTCTCTACTACGTAGTTACAGTATGTAGAGCAATTATTGTGTTACACCCAAAAATTGAGTAACGAGATTCAACGGTAATACTCGTTTACAGACCTCTGAATCCATAGTAAGTATTTTTACTTTCTCTACTACGTAATTACAGTAAGTAGAGCAAGTATTGTGTTCCACCCAAAAATTGAATAAGGATATTCAACGGTAATACTCGTTTACAGACCTCTGAATCCATAGTAAGTAGTTTTACTTTCTCTAATACGTAGTTACAGTAAGTAGAGGGAGTATTGCGTTCCACCCAAAAATTGAATAATGAGATTCAACGGAAGTACACGTTTTGGGACCCCTGAATCCAAAGTAAGCATTTTTACTTTCTCTACTACGTAGCTACAGTAAGTAGAAAAAGTTTTGTGTTCCACCTAAAAGTTCGCTGTGGTAACTTCACCAGAAATCACGTTTGTGACCCCCTGAATCTAATGAATTTATTTTTAGAAAATAGTCCAGGTGTGTGTCTGTGTATCTACGAACAGCATAACTCAAAAGCAAAAGGTTGGTTAAAAACCGAACTTAGTGTTTAAGTTCAACTTCTTCCAAGAATGCGACACTGACACTTTAAAAAAAGTTCCCCACTGCAAACCACCCTTCACATTGGATATTTTCGAAATTTTTTATTCTTTCAAAAATGGCTCTATGGATTTTGATTAAAATGCATATGTTTAAACTATTTTTATGATGAATAGAATCCATATGTTTTATTTTCTAAAAATAGTCTGTAAATTAGTCTTTGTTGTGAATGACTTTCGATATTTATTAAATCGTAAGAGAGAGAGAAAATCCTACTGCACAACAACTGCAGATCTTGTTAAAGCACAAAATTTATATTAAACAAAATGTTTATTTTATGTCAAATAACTTTTATGTTCTACCTATTCTGAAATTTTCTTTGTTATAAGTATGAATTTTCAAATACATTATACTTCTCTCAACTGCAAATAGCTGTTGTTTTTCTTTCTTTCTTCTTTCTTTTCTTCTTTCTTTCTTTCTTTCTTTCTTTCTTTCTTTCTTTCTCATGTTTATACAAAGATAACAGAATTTCAAAGCTATCACTTCTGTGACTCGCATTCGGGAGGTCGTAGATTCAATTCCTCTGGCCGACCGTCCTGAGCCATGGGTTTCTTTCGGGGGTTCTTCCGTGGTCGCCAGGCGAATGCTGGGAAGGATTCTCATATCCCTGAATTTCCTGAACCTACATTTCATCTCCATTCTCATTTCCCTTCATCTTTCATTCGTTGGCCTCATTCAGGTTTGGAAGTGTCGGCGATGGTGTTTCGGTGCGGTGTGGCAGAGGAAAAGGATGCTTTTTATAGCTGTCCGTCCCTCGGAATTCGGCTGGCGGGAGTATCCTAACTTTCTTGAGGGACGTTGAACTCCCTCTGTGCTGGGTGGGGTCCCGGTCTGCCTGTCCCTATGATGGGGAGTCTCTTCTGAAAACTTAGGAACCAAAGCTATCACATAGCGATGAGCTCTGAGGGATTTGGCTATCGCTTTAGCTTAATATGTTCTGGTTATACCTACAAGGAATTGTGTAAATAAGTGATAAAGATTTATCGGTATTAACATGACATAGATGCAAAATAAGCTTTGTAAGAACAGTTTGTAGAAGAGTGAGTAGGGAAAGTCACGTGAATGCAACACATATTTTATAGCAAAAGCTCCATATGCCTGTGTGTTTGTGAACAACAAATCCAAAGCGAAAAGTCGGTTAAATACCAAACTTGATATTTAAGTTCAGCAGCTTTCACAGATGTGACGCAAGGATTTTCAAGAAAATCTCTCCCATCCTGAATAACCATTTACATGGAAAAATTTTCGAAATTTGTTATTTTCTCAAAAATAGCTCTAAGGATTTTGATTAAAATATTATATTTCATGACAAACGAAATATATATCTTGAACTTACAGAGATGACCCTCTCAGGTCTTCTTCATTCTGAATGACCTTTGTATAATTGGTAAACTCTAAAAGATTGGACAAAGTTTCGCTACACAAGAAATGCAGATCCCGTTTAAACACACAGTTTGTTATACATATATTTTATGAGATTTACTATTTCCCAGATATCTTTTGTTATTGGTTTAAATACCTTTTGTAACTGAGAAGTCGCTATCCGTTTTGCTTTTGTTGCGGTCATACAAACAGCATGGAATTTCAAAGCAGCACGGAGTGACAAGCTTTTTGAAAATGTGATTATATCTTTATCTAGGTATACTACAACGATATGTGCAAATGTGAACTTCTTCTTTTGGTATTTAATTGAGATCCCTTTACCGGGTAGGCCATTACGGATGGTGTATGAACGAAATGGTTAAAATGATGCTCAAATGGGCCTGAGGTCCCTAGAAATTAGAATCTGGCAGCCATCTGCTCAGAATAAGAGGAAACCCTAGAATAAACTTTATCCAGGTAATTCACTCTAACCGAGATTCGAAATCGGGACCTCTTGAATGTGAGGCAGACCCCCACACCACAGAGAATGAGCTAAATGTAATTTGCGAGTTTATCTGGATTATAACATGCAGACAGAAAAATGATATTTAGAAAAACGTATTCATAGAATGGTGAGAAGAGAAAAACAATGTGAATGCAACATGTTAGATTGTTCTCGTGGTAATGCAAAGAGCGTGGAGTTCCAAAGACACCACATAAAAATGTGACTATCGTTTGAGCAACTGCATTCTTCTTATACTCACAACGAAGTTTGTAATGGCAGTTCATTTCAATTAACAAGAAGACAGTTTCACTCAAGCCGCGTGTAAGACAAGGTTGGAAAGATAGAATCAGATTGAAAAATTGAATGTCATAGCCGAGATTTGAACTACGGATCTTTCGGTTTACGTCTAGGTGGCGCCAAGGTAACGCGCGCGACTCGCATTCGGGAGATCCCTAGTTCGCTTCCCGGCGACCGCCCAATCTGACCTACGGTGTTTTTTCGGGAGTTTTCCTGGGTGGTCAGGCGAATGCTGATATGATTTTTCTCAGCTTCCGAATATCGTTCCATTCTTCATTTCATTCATCCTTAACACCGTTAGGTCTGTTTCAGGGTTGGAAGTGTCGGCGAAGGTGTGGCGTGGCAGAGAAAAAGGATGCTCTCTGTGGAACCTTATCCATCTCTCGGACTTCGGCTGGTTTCCAGGGTATACGGACCGCCTCTTGGGGCATTGGACCCTCTGTGTGTGGTGGGGTCCCCGGTTTGCCTGCCTGACTGTCAGGGCGTCTCAATCTGGAAACTTTAGGAACCCTGTTATTGCTGTGCCGTCACTCCTGGTTCCGGCCGCCCAGTGTCTCGGTGTCTTTCGCCTCGTCTCTCCATCCCGGGGGTGCCCCCTCGAGGGGCACATGCACAATATCTTCATTCACTGGATCGGGGTCGAGTCCCCTCCGTTACACACCCCATTCCATTCCAGACCAGGGAAGAGAAGCATTTTAAGAATCCAGAACGTGAATCGTAACACAAAGTACTTCAGCCCTTTTTCTTTCTTTGGCCATCTTCAGATTTGTAACTTGAAAGCAATTTAATTTTCAGAATAGAGTGCTTTCAAATGAACCAATTTCAACAAAAGCACATCAACATGTCTGGATTAACATTTTTGAGTCACTATTTTGAAAATTTAGCTTATAGGTTGTCATAAACGAATAAAACAGCTATATAGAAACTGTATATTTTGCACTAAACGTTGTTTCCGAGTGTCTATTAACATTTTCTCCTTTTGCATACAACACCTAGAAAGGTGTTTTTACTCCACGTCCACTACACGACTGGCGCGGTTTTTCTTCCCTTCTCCTGTGAATGTGTGAAAGGGAATTACGTTTCAAATACAACGATCTATATTCGTTTTTCAGTAACAAACTCAAATTATATCTTATTTTGAAGAGAATTTAATGCTGCACTTAATTGTGCCCAAACTGCTTCAACAGTTTGACATTAATATTACTTTTGCTTCCATATTTTTAAAACATTACTTAAATATTATTATTAGAACTGAATGTGCCAACTGTATGGAGCTACACTCTTGGCGCTAAACATTGTGATCAATATCTGTGAAAATTAAAAAGCAAAACGGACCTATATACAAGGTAATAAATACCCTCTGCTTCGGAGTACGCGTAGAATGTTCTACTGGTGATAATTATGAAACTATTATTATTATTATTATTATTATTATTATTATTATTATTTATTACTAGAAAAAACTTTAAAAATAAGATATACATTATATGAACATTGTTTGTAAAGAAAATTATTGAATCCTAAACTTGTGCAGCACCCGCATAAAAAGTGCAATATTTGATTTTTAAACAACATATAAAGCAAAGAAAATGTTAATATATTTCACTTGAATAGATCAGGTAAAGAGAAAAGTATTTACTTTCATCTTCTTTCCCCTTAGAGTCAGGTCGCTGAATTATACGAGCATACACTGATGTAAATGTGACATTTGAGACGATACCGGCACTTACTATTAGCTATAGCCAGGCATGACTAGTCGAGCAGACATTTCTCCTCCCTTTTCCTCTAAACCCCTTGGCCCATCGGGAAACATTTGGAGCCTTCTGTACGGAGGCTTTTGAACAGAGAGTATTTTAATCAAAATTATTAGAGCCATTTTTAAGAAAATAAGTTTCGAAAATTTTACCATGTAAAGGGTTGTTCAGGATGTGGGAGATTTTCTTGAAAATCCTTGTCGTATCTTTGAAAGATGCTGAACTTAATTAATATCAAGTTTGGTATTTAGTCCACTTTTCGCTTTGGATTTATGTTGTTCACAGACACGTAGGCATATAGAGCTTTTGCTATAAAATATGTGTTGCATTCACATGACTTAATCTTATCACTCTTCTACAAACTATTCTTACAAAGCTTATTTTGCATCTATGTCATATTAATATCGATAAAACTTCATCACTTATTTTCACAATTCGTTGTGGGTATAACCAGAAGATATTAAGCTAAAACCATAGCCAAATCCCGCAAAGCTGATCCCTATGTTAGAGCTTTAGATTGTTTAAGCTACGGAAGGGACACGGCACCGATTCACATAGTGGATATTGAGCCTACGCCCCACAAGGGAGCGTCTGCAGGGAGGAAGGATGAGGCGAGAGGAGAAACCGGGCACCTGGAGCTAGTAGTGACGGCACAGGAATGGCAGGATCCCTAAGTTTTCAGATTGAGACTCCCCGTCACACGGACAGGCAGACCGGGAACGCACCTAGCACAGAGGGGGTCCAGCGTCCCTCAAGGAAGTTAGGAAACTCCAGCAATCAGCCAAGAGAAGGAGAAAGTCACAAAAAACATCCTTTCCCCTGCCACAATGTACCGAAACACCATCGCCGACACTTCCAATTCTGAAAGAGACTAACGAATGAAAGATGAAGGGAAATGAGAATGCAGATGAAATGGAGGTTCAGGAAATTCGGGGATGTGAGAATCCTTCCCAGCATTCGCCTGGCGAACACGGAAAAAATACCAAAAAACCCCAGGGGTCAGGAAGGCCGGCCAGAGGAATCAAACTCACGACCTCCCGAATGCGAGCCACAGACGTGATAGCGTTGAAATTCTGTTATTTTGTATTAACACGAGAAAGAAAGAAAAGCAATAGCTATTTGCAGTTAAGAGAACTATAAAGAATTTGAAAATTTAAACTAATAACAAATAATATTTCAGAATAGGTAAACTATAAAAGTTGTTTGACATAAAAGAAAAATGTTATTTAATATCATTTTTGAGCTTTAACAAGATTTACAGTTGTTGTGCAGTAAGATTTTGTCTCTCTCTTACGATTTAATAATTATCAAAAGCCATTCACAATAAACACTAATTTACAGACTATATCTAGAAAACTAAAAATATACATTGTATTTATCACGAAAATAGCTTAAGCATATGTACTTTAATCAAAATCCTTATAGCCATTTTTGAAAGAATAAAACATTTCGAAAAATGTCCAACGTAAAGGGTAGTTTGGAGTCGGGGATTGTCTGTAAAATCCCAGTGTCGCATTCTTGGAAGAACTTTAACTTAAACACTAATTTCGGATTTTAACCAACCTTTTGCTTTTGAGTTATGCTGTTCGTGGATACACAGACACACACCTGGACCATTTTCTGAAAATAAATTCATTGGATTCAGGGGTACACAAACGTGATATCTGGTGAAATTACGATATTGAGTTTTTAGGTGGAACACAATACTTTCTATACTTACTGTAGCTACGTAGTAGACAAAGTAAAAATGCTTACTTTGGACTCAGGGGTCTCAAAACGTGTATTTCCGTTGATCTGGTTATTAAATTTTTGGTTGGTACGCGATATTTCCTCTACTTATTGTAGCTACGTAGTACGGTAAGTAAAAATGCTTACTTTGGATTCAGGGGTCTGAAAACATCTTTTCCGTTCAATCTCGTTATTTAATTTTTGGGTGGAACACAATACTTACTCTACCTACTGTAACTTTGTAGTAGAGAAAGTAAAAATGCTTTTTTTGGATCCAGGGAGTCCCAAAACGTGTATATCGGGTGAATCTCGTTATCAGTTTTTGGGTGGAATACAATACTTTCTCTACCTCCTGTAGCTACGTAGTAGAGAAAGTAAAAATGCTTTGTTTGGATTCAGCGAGTTTTAAAACGGTATTTCCGGTGAATATCATTTAATTTTTGGGTGGAATACAATACTTTCTGTACCTCGTGGAACTACGCAGTAGAGAAAGTAGAAGTGCTTTCTTTGGATTCAGGTGGTCTCAAAACGTGTATATCCGGTGAATGTCTTTATTGAATTTTTGGGTGGAATAGAATACCTTCTGTACCTCATGTAACTACGTTGTAGAGAAAGTAAAAGTGCTTCATTTGGATTCAGGGGGTCTCAAAACGTGTATTTTCGGTGAATCTCTTTATTGAATTTTTGGGTGAAATACAATACTTTCTCTACCTTCTGTAGCTACGTAGTAAAGAAATTAAAGATGCTATCTTTGGATTCAGGGAGTCTCAAAACGCGTATTTTCAGTGAATCTCGTTATTCAATTTTTCAGTGAAATACAATACCCTCCTTGCTTATTATAGGTAAATAGTAGAGAGAGTAAAAATAACAGTTGTGGTGTATATACACGGCTGTTTGTCGTTAGGGCATCTTGCATGTAACGAAATAGGGGAAAGTGTAACTTAGACTATAACTTGAAATAATTTCTGGCCTAAATTGTTGTCAGATTAAGGTAATGTGTATGAAAAACCATACTTTATAAGGACATTATGAAAATAAAGAACAAGTTAGTTGATAATGGGTAGTGAAGGTAGTGAATGTTGAAAACCATTTTGTTTTAACACCTGCTTATTATACAATAATATGATGCCTCTAATTCTTAAAAATGAGTTTGTAAACTGCTTATGTAGCTGTGTTGTAATGTTATTTCTGCTTTATTTCACATTTATTACATTCTTACAGCCAAGTCTAAGGGAAATGTGTTGGAATGATGTTTCCTTTAGCACTCTAATTTCGTAGAGCAGGTATGAGCTAAGACATCTGGCATAGCCTCTCGATAAGACACCCCGCTTACCCCTAAAGGTGGAACGGAAAACATTTGGAGCCGTCTGTACCATTGAGAAAACAAAATGCGGTAAAAGAACACCACCCTCCGAACAGGCGTAGGATCGAGCATTACTAACTAAAAGCAATAGCGACCGGCGCCTCCACCTATTGTGACGAAACCGGCCCTACGCCCCGGCAATGTTACGGAGGTCCATGGCACATACACCAATTCTGACATAAGGTCACTTCGTCCAAACCAGCATCTATACCAGTTGTGATATAAGCCTATCGACTCCGTCAGATGAGACGAGGAAGGGGACGTAGAAGGTGTCTAGACGGGAGAGGTACTCTTGGCAGAGGGGGTTCTGGGTATAGCAGTGGAAAATGAAAGCAAGTTTGCGTGTAACACTGGTTCTAAACTGTTTTTAATTATCTACAGTATTACTCTATTCTACAATAAACATGTCAGCAACATTTATTTAGCTAAACCTCTACTCTACATTATTACAAACATCAACCAATAAAAAGGATGCAACAGACTGTGGTACGAAAAGGTTGGGCTTTCCGGCAATCTGGCGGCGTAGCTGAAGAATTAAGTTAAGGATTAGGAGCGTATTCATAGATTTCACGTTGGTCCGGGTTATTACCAGACTCATTTAGCCCGGACCAAAGGGTCACAAGGTTTTTGAAATTCATAGACGATAAAAAGCCTCGGGCCAATAAAGGCCGTGGATCAGCAAGGAGAAAATGTTACACGACGAAGAAAGGTGGTTCTGGGCTTGCACAACTTCCATAGAGTAGTAAACTAGTCACTGTTACTCCCTAGTTTTTAACTTTCTATGGTCATTTCACAGCTGTTTTTTCATCAGTTCAGTGCTCACTCCTCACCGTCAGCAAAAAGTTTAGATAACCAAGAAGCGTTCATTAAAACGGTTCCAGGAAGAAAATGCCTGTTTTTCTTAATACAAAAATGATGGATATTATTGAAAACAAATCGATTTCTAAAATGCAAACGCAAAAAAGAGGATGCGTAGAGGGAGGTAATATACAGGTAGTTTTGTTCATGATTCTAACCCAATGCCACCCCTCCCTTTTTGGAAACGTTCTTATCCACTGGATACACAGTTTCATGGCATTGTTAATCATTTCAATAAGAACTTAACTTGCTGGAATATTAACTTTTAAGCTTAAAATTATGGAATGAAATAAAATTTAAATAGCAAACAATATTTGCTGTTATTAAAATGTATCTCACCCTAGATCATAACCAAACAATTAAATATTGTATGATAGTAATTGTACAGAAATAATTGCCCGAGGAAATCCTGATATAACATAAATCTTCCGGGAATTTTTCGCCGGTAAAACGTAAGTAAAGCCCGAATTGCTTTGAACTTAACTCAAGTGACTTAACTCAACGCGGCGTAACGTGAAGTTCTTACACATTGTATTAAATGGGGCTAATTAGGGTTGTCTTAACGTGACTTAATGTAGTGCGACATAACTTAAGAATTTGGCGGTGTAAAATTTTTCCTACCTGTTACGTCAAATTTAATGTCGCATGGTAATTAGAACCAATCAACGTGAAGCAGTAACGTGAAGTAATAAATGATTTATTCCCGTTACGTTAAGTGCATATTAATTAGACCTTTACTTTAGCAGCATTTCTTGATTTCACGTTACGTTCGGTAATGATATGGGAAACTCACCGTAGTCCTGGCTTAACGAAGGGAAGTCTAGCAATGGCACATAACATTAGTTATAATGCGGCGTACTGACGCCTGACTAAGATCAGCAGTGTTTTCTTGATATTCTCCTCTTCTGTAATACGGAAGTGCTGTTAGCATTTGTATATCAATTGAGATGCTAAGGCCTCGGTTATCGTCTCTGTCATATGGGTTAGGAGAAGTCCTTCTAACTTTTGCTTTACTAAAATCTTTTTTTAAGTTTACGTCGCAATCATACTTTCCAATTACGTCTAATCTTGGTAGATAGTTTTACTCCAACGTCTCATTTCGCGAATTCTACGCCCAGCAGCCATGCCTATCACTCCATAGTCATCCATTTTGTAAAGATGATCTGCCTTTAATCTACCCCTCTGAGGTAGACCAAAATTTAGTCCGGATCAAGGCGTTTGATCCCCGGACTAACGCAAGTTCCTGTCTATGAATAAGAAAATCGATCGTCTGCTATAAATGCACTAGAAGTAGCAAGTTGGTCGGGACCAAAATTGACTATTAATACCGTCCTAAAAGACCCTTTGTCGCAGATTTCTGTTGGCACGTGTTTAGTAGAGAGGCCGCCGTAAAAAACTCTAACCATGAATATCCGAAGAGCATGCTGATTTATACCAGGCGCATCTAGAAAGTAAATTTCCCTATTTTTTTAAACAAAGGAAGCATAGTTACATGAACAACTCTACTGGAAGCATGTACAGTAATGTTTGAGCTATTTTTCCACATAGTCACCACAAGAATTAAGATACCTGTCATATCGTGGGATCAACTTTTGTATTTTTGTTTGTAGATGTCTGCCGCCTGTGAGTGGAACCAGTGTGTGACAGTCGTCTTCAGCTCTTCGCCATTGTCAAAACGTTGACCGGAGAACAGAAATTTCTTGAGGTACAAAAAAAGCGGGAAATCGCTGGGAGCAAGATCAGCACTGTATGGTGAATGATAAAACAGCTCCCAGACGAACTCCTGCAGAACAGTCGCTGTGCGCCGAGCCGTCTGTGAACGAGCATTGTCATGGAACAGCACAACACGTGCAGTAAGAATTCCGTAACTCTTGTTTTGAATGGCACGTCGCAATTACCTCAGTGTTTCACAGTAGCAGTTGGCGTTCACTCTTTCACCTCTGGGCAGGAAGTCAATGAGCAGAATGCCCTTCCTGGTCCAGAACACCGTGCACATCACTTCGTGCACGGAAACTGTCTGTTTGAGTTTCGTCTTGACTGGAGATCCACTGTGACGCCAATGCATGGACTGCTGCTTGGTTTCCGGGGTAAAGTGCGAACTCCACGTCTCATCGCCCATGATGATCCTGTAGAAGAACTCGTCGTCATCATCATGATACCGCTGCAGAAATGTCAGTGATGCCCCTAAGCGTTTCATTTTGTAGTCGTTTGTCAGTTTTTTTTACCCCCACCTGGCACACAATTTCCTGAACAGCAGGTGCTTACTGACAATTTCATGGAACAAGGATCGCGATATGTGCGGAAAGTTGCTGCTGAGCTCCGTAATAGTGAAGCGACGGTTCTCCACGATGCGCTGCCGCACCAGTTCAACCAGGCCATCATTGATGAGGGACGGTCGCTCACTGCGCTCTTCATCATGGACACTGACGATCTTTGGAGAACTGCCTACACCAACGACGCACCATCTGTTTGATCATGATGTTCGGCCCGTAGACCTGACAGAGACGATGAATTTTTGTGCAGTAAGGAAGTTTATCACTGGCCGAACCTCACAGGCGGCGGGAGAACGAATAAGAGCCCCCATTTCGGGTCACTGCTGCCGCGCTACTGGCACCAGGTGGGACCTGTCCCGCTTGCATATGACTGATACGTCATAAATCTGTTACGCATGCACAATTTTCCCGGCTAAATACGTTTACTTTAAAGGAAACAAAATCGGGAAGCTTACTTTCTGGATCGCCTCATACTTTAGCCAGCATTGATGTATGCGCGTGTCGGCATCATTTTGTAAATTTCATCTACCTGCCGTAAGCTTTGCAAATATTGGGAAAACGATCTTTTAAAAATCACGCAACATTTGCGTGCTTACATAAGCATCCGGGAAATGACCTGCCAAAATTTCTAAATGTCATTTTATCGTTCCTCATAAACATTATTCTGGACAGCATAGCTTTATAAAATTATATTCATCACATTCTTGTAAAATAAACTATATCGGTCGCAATATCCTAAATAGTTTTTCCCATTTTGTTTCTTAAATTAGTATATTTTTATACCCCTTTCTCCCAGTAATAGAATATCTTAATTTTCAAACGAGGTTTTATTTTATTACTTAATACTAGGAAGAATACTTTTATGTTTATTAAACACACGTTTTAGGGTTAAAAAATAAAGCCGATTTAGTACACAGTAAGTGGATATTTAATACATGAAACGGATTTAGTATACTATGCGCTGATGTTGCTACAATACTTTAATAAAACAAAACCAATTTTGTACAGACGCTTCCAAATGTTTTCCGGCCCACGTGGAAGTCGGCGGGGAGGGGAAAGGGGTAAATGCTATCGAGTAGTTACTCCAGGCCAGGAGCCGTCTGAAGTGGTTTACGTGCCACACGAGGTTGATGGCTAGCGTGCTAAAGTTTTCCTGTTTCAACAAAAGAAACCATCATGTCAACAGGCTTCCTTTGGACTTCTCTGTAAAACAGCGAATTAATTGGGTCCTGGATCACTGAAGATAGGAGTGTGACATAATTGGGGTTGCAACAATATTTTCGGGAGTAGGGGTACAATAACACTACATATATTATAAAAGATATATTACGATAGTTTATGAAACGTTCACACACACAGAGAATTTCAAACTAAGGTATATGGTTTGGTAACGTTATTTCTAATTTGATTACATGCAATATGTGTCGTTTGCCACGAACTCGGGTGAATAAGTTTTACACTTTCAAGTTCATAAACAAATGTTCAAGATTAAACATAAAATTAAGGACTACTTTGGGAACCGCAAACGACAGGGAAGAATTTATTCAATACAAACAGAATATTTTAACAAGTTTCACATATCTACAAGTATTCGTCGTTCATTTTCCATTTACATATATGCATAAAGGAATTTAACATTCCGTTTATTTCGTGAATTAGGCCGATTGACCTGAGAGATACCAGAACTTTTTATGGCGGTAGAGGGAAGAATCTCGGGAGAAATCTTATTCGGAAGCTCACTTTGAACGCGATTCGAAAAGATGACCCTTAGGTATATATATATATATATATATATATATATATATATATATATCTTTTCAACCGAGCATATGGGCGTTTTCTAGTAATGTGTATAACTCGGTGAGAATTAAAAGGACTTGGTGAGCTAGTCATAAAATATTGATGATGCAAATTTGATTTGTTATATCAATGTAAAGAACATGTGCTGTTTTATTGAAAATCCGGGCGCTAGTGAACTTTTAGGTTGAGCGCCCCTAAACTGAATTCTCTCCCACCCTCTCTCTCTAATCAAAACCGCTAAGGCCATTTGCAAAAAAATAAACAAATAACAAAAACGTTTTCGTGTAAAAGGAGAGTTTTATATTCACCTCCGCATGGCATCCTTAAATGGTGTCTGGCTAGGCTACATGGCTATAAAATTTTGTATTTATCCTATTAAAACTTTTCTATTTACTTACACTATTCGTGCATAGACACACAAGCAAGCGCAATGACAATTTACTGTTTTACTCGGCGAACAAATCGTGTATTTGGTATGAAAGTTCGACATGGAAGTTTTGAATGGAATGCATTGCTTGCTCTAACAAAAACTGTTTGTGACAAATACCTCCCAATCCAAATCTTCCTCCAACAAAGTCATACCAGAAAATGACGTTGCGTTTAATATTGAGCTTACTCTAAAAAGTAAATTAACTTATGAAATATTATGCCGTTTTTACAGTTCTCTGTAAACCAGTTCATGCTAATTATACAATTTAAAAAAGACAGTATGTTTCATTAAAATCACGGGTGTGCTACATTAATCTGAACCAGCGCTAATAAAAGGACAACAAAATAATTGGAAGAAACAAATGAATATAACGGGAACACCAAAAATAAGCAGTAATGAACACAAAGTATGACAAAACACGATCATCTTAACAACATAAATATTTAGGCCGTTCGCGATTCCGGTTTGCATTTCATTGGGGTTAAGTATACCCAAATAGACGAAATTTTTTCCTGAGCATTTTAATGCTTTACAAAACTGAGAATATAGGTAATATGTAACTAGAATTGTGGTTAAAAGGGCTTGTGATCATCGAACATTCCAGCAAATGGTAGTGTTCTCCTCAGGGTCAAGGGTCAAATGTTCCCTTGGTATATAAAGACGGGAGGTTTGCAACCTGTTTTAAAGCATAGCAAACGCATCGCACCATTCCTGGTTGGATGCATAAAGAGGAATTGTTAGAGAAAAATGACACTAGCATGAGAAGTCACACGAAGCCGCATTGTTGGTATGTGGTCTATCTACCACACAAACAGCAAACGCAGTTGGAAGGGGTAATGACTGTGTTCTTTACTGGACCCGGGGTTCCAAGAAGAAGGAGAAGACGGGTTAAAAACACGAAAGAAATCCAGAAGACCAAGAGTCAGCACCCCGGAATTGAATGTAGCTATGGCGCAGAATCCAAGAAATAACCCTTTCTGTCCTGCCACATCGATAGTAAGTCATTTGAATCTTCAGGTGTCACCTTCAACGGTGGGAAGACGTCTTCACGCTGCCGGTATCCATCACAGGAAGCCAGCTCGAAAAGAGCAGCTCACAGAAGAACATCAAGCTACTCATGTGGGATTTGCTCTTCAGTTTCTCCCAATGCCAAAGGAATTCTAGGAGACTGTGATGTGGACTGACGAAAAAGTATTCTCATTGGACGAAGAGAGAAGACTGATACTTTGGCGCCCTGACAACACTCGCTATATCCCAGAGACGTAGTGACAACAACAAGAAGCGGCAGGATTAGCGTCGCTTTCTGGGCTGGATGTCTGCTGCCGGTATGGGTGTCTCCAAAATTGAATTCTGATGAGTATGTGGAGATCTTAGACGATAACATGTTACCAACCGTGCGTGCTGTATATCCTACAGAAGACATGGAGATTATTAACTGTGTCCATAATAACTGCATCCTTCAAACTTCCAGAGTAACCAAGGATTAGATGGAAGACTTTCTGGAAGCTTCTCCTCTCCCATGGCCTTCTAAATCCCCAGATCTTAATCCAATAGAACATATTTGGGCTACTATGGTCAATGGGTGGGATTTTAGAGCAGAAAGAACTCCCAAAAACCTGGAGGAACACGTCCTGGAAGTATGGGAGTGCGTGCGGAGACGACCACACATATGCGAGTCACTTTTTGCTTCAATTCTGAGAAATTTGAATGCTCTTTTGGATGTGAATGGTTGGTGGACCATTATTAAACTTGAAATTAAGAAACTTTTCTCCAGTTACCTTATTCTAACCCACTATTGACACCTGCTTGTCTTTATACCTTTCTTAGTGTCTTTTGTATGTAAAGGGACCATTCTGTATAAAATAAATTAAAATGTTTAAAAATGAGATCTGAATTCGTTTAATAATGCTAATAAACTTTGAAGCAATAACGCAGAAGTTTTTGCAGGCTATCGAATCTTTACTCCTTTTTTCAGCAATAAGCTAAAATAAATAAATGAGTGAACGAAATACGCTATGTGATCAAAGGTATCCGGACACCCCCACAAACATACGTTTTTCATCTTAGGTGTATTGTGCTGCTACCTACTGCCTGGTACTCATTATCCGTGATCTCAGTAGTCGTTAGACATCGCAAAACAGCAGAATGGGACGCTCCATGGAACTCGCGGACTTCAACGTGGTCAGGTGATTGGGTGTCACTTGTGTCAGAAGTCTGTACGCGAGATTTTCACACTCCTAAACATCCCTAGGTCCACTGTTTCTGATGTGATAGTGAAGTGGAAACGTGAAGGGACATGTACAGCACGAAAGCGTACACGCTGATCTCGTCTGCTGACTGACAGAGACCGCCGACATTTGAAGAGGGTCGTAAAGAGTAATAGGCAGACATCTATCCAGACCATCACACAGGAATTCCAAACTGCATCAGGATCCACTTCCAAGTACTATGACGGTTAGGCGTGAGGTGAGAAACCTTGGATTCCATGGTCGAGCGGCTGCTAATAAGCCATATATCACTCAGGAAAATGCCAAACGACGCCTCGCTTGGTGTAAGGAGCGTCAACATTAAACGATTGAATAGTGGCAAAACGTTATGTGGAGTGACGAATCACGGTACACAATGTTGCGATCCGATGGCAGGGTGTGGGTATGGCGAATGCCCGGTGAGCGTTATCTGCCAGCGTGTGTTGTGCCAACAGAGAAATTCGGAGGTGGTGGTGCTATGGTGTGGTCGTGTTTTTCCTGGAGGGGGCTTGCACTCCTTGTTGTTTTGCGTGGCGCGATCACAGCTCAGACCTACATTGATATTTTAAGCACCTTCTTGCTTCCCACTTTAGAAGAACATTTCGGGGATGGGGATTGCAACCTTCAACACGATCGAGCACATGTTCATACTGCACGGGCTGTGGCGGAGTGGTTACATGACAACAACATCTCTGTAATGGACTGGCCTGCACAGAGTCCTGACCTGAATCCTATAGAACACCTTTGGGATGTTTTGGAACGTCAACTTCGTGCCAGGCCTCACCGACCTACATTGATACCTCTCCTCAGTTCCGCCTTCCGTGAAGAATGGACTGCCATTCCCCAAGAAACCTTCCAGCACCTGATTGAAAGTATGCCTGCGAGAGTGAACGCTGTCACCAAGGCTAAGGGTGGGCCAACACCATATTGACTTACAGCATTACTGATGGAGGGCGCCACGAACTTGTTCGTCATTTTCAGCCAGGTGTCCGGATACTTTTGATCAGGTAGTGTATATAGAATTTAATTATTGTGAAAATAGAAATAAAACTGTAAATGAACCTCTAAAATATAATTTTGTTATACAGTTTCTCCGATCAATGTATTATTTAATTTAGAGACCAAGGAAATACTACGTATGGCTGTTGTCAGCAACACCAGAAAACTGTACTTCAGATGAAAGTTAAAGTTAACGTAGCGCAAGTGAAAGAAGTTGGTATTCGATATGCATCAGTGTGTGAGCCCACTCACAACACAACCTAGTTTTAACTTTAGCTGGCCCTCGTAGCCGTGGTCGCTGGAGCAGGTGTCTTAAACCGTTACGCTGCGCAGAGGGTCGCGGGTTCAAGTCCCGCTTCAGGTGTGGGTGTTTGCGTGTATTGTGTATATATGCAACGGACAACAGGAAAGCACAGCAAAATAAAGCGGGGAATCAAGGCAATAAAAAAAACAGGCCTTTAGTAGATTACGAGCTGCATTGCGGCCTCTCCCACCCTTTTTTACCTATCACCCTTGAAATCAGAAATCCTTTATCTAATATTACAGCTTCGACAGCAAACTACATTTGGAATTTATTTCAAATATGCCTGTCCCTTAGAAACATGTAGTATCAAATCTGGAAGCAATTGCCACTCACGGCACAAAAGGTATTTTAGATAGATATGGTTTTTGTTTGCGCATTTGAATCTCTAAAAACACCCTATATTATTATTATTATTATTATTATTATTATTATTATTATTATTATTATTATTAAGCTTTCGTATTTACGATAAAACCATCGTATATTAAAATATACTCCATAATCTTAGGAAACTGTTTCTCGGCATTATGTATATTATTTATCCGGATTTGAAGGGAATTTGTCAATTTTATTAACGTCATGCGAAAAAGTAGCCCAAAAAAGTCTATCGCCGTCTTCAACATAAAGCTATTTTTATCTGTTATACATTCATGCTCAAGCCCTGTGTTTACCGATGCAGTCAATCTGACAAAATCTTTGAAGCGAGCAGGTGTTATTTGTTTATTTATTGTTTAATTTATATAACCGTTTTTAACTACACTGATCATTTCAGGGGATTTGCTTTAGAAGCAATTCCTTGGGTTCTTTACTCGTTGATTTTTTTCAATAGGATAACATTGAAGTTTCGGGTTGTGTCTTTGAAACACACTTATATTCACACTTCCAGACTCTGCAAGGGCTAAGGAACAATTCCAATCAACAAGTAGCCGTTGCTGGAGAATGTTAGAAATGCCTCACGATATCACTGAAAAATATTAGGGATTTTGGAATTTTGAAGCCTTTTGAAAAGGTTTAAGGAAAAAATATAATTGTAGAAATTAATTTACAAAAGACCATTAGAAATTTTAGGAAAAAATTAGAAAAAAAGACCACTGGAATCTTTAAATACACGCAGTCTCCTTTAAAACAATAGAGATTATTAAAAAAACTATATATATATTACTCATAGAAGTTTTTTGGGAAAAGTTGTAAAAACCAATAACACTGACATGTTTAAATACATTCAGTCCCCTTTAAAATAATGCAAAGTGTTTAAAAAGTAGCATGAAATACTTAGAAATGAACGCAGATGTTTACAAAAAAAAAATACAATAACTAAAAATAAGGAATAAAACGATAAACGCAGATCCTTGCCAAGCATATCCTATGTATCCAAAATAAGAAGTAAACGTCTTCTACTGTCCAATGTTACGCGAAATAGCACGTAGTGTTATAATTAACACATGCTTATGATGGTAATAATAATAATAATAATAATAATAATAATAATAATAATTTGTCAGCAGACAAGCTTGATATACAAAACAAGTAAACGTTTTGTGCTATCCGATTTTCCGTGAAATAGCCAAAAGTGTTATACTTACCACATGTTTATTATTATTATTATTATTATTATTACCATTATTATTACTATTACTATTATTATGAACGAAAAATGGGTTATATTATCTTTTTAAGAAGATTTATTTAAACATTTTCTAAAACTATATTAGCACTACCACAAAATGTGCAGTAGTAATTTGTTTAAACGCGTGTGGAAAGAATGTGCAAATTTCTTTCGTTTGGACAGAAGAATTAAGTATAGAACAAAATATTCAGTTTCTTATTTCCTCAACAGAAGCTACCCCGCTCGCCTCACCTTAGACGACTGCATGCAAACGTAAATAAACACTTGCAATAACACCGCCCCAGGACAGGCACAACTACTCGATAAGAAATTTCTTCTCCCGTTTCCCCTCAACCCTCTCGCCCATCGGAAAACATTTGGAGCCCACTGTACATTAGGACTCATTTATCAGCTATGAGGTAGTGTCATCTGATTCCTCTTCTTCTCCATTTCCTTTCTTACAGACGCTGCTCCAAGGAAATTCCGGTGTAAGCAAGCAACTTCAATATATACCATGGCGAATTCGTTTAATGACCCTAATCTGTTATAACAATAAACGCAGTAGAAACATAATGAAGAAACCGTAAAAAATGCGCACAATATCTAATATTTATCGAAAATATTAGATACCAACTAATGGGATATAAGGTTCTAAAATTATTTTGCATCGAAAGTTTTAGCCTGTCACTTTCAGTATAGCTTGAGAAACGTGCATCTATTAGATGCGGTTCATAACAGCACCAGGTTTGCCTTATGTGGTTGCAACAATGTATTACACCACAAGTAGCAGCTAGGGATTCCGCAAATTGATAGTATCCTCAGAGATTTGACATAATGCCAATCAGTGGCTACTGGCTTCTATCCTTAATATCGCGCCATATCATGGGAAGACGTTTATTACTAATCTGCCCCATTGCTTTCTAAACGTGCTGTGTACCGCCCTTGTGTTCAATGACATACGAGCATGGTTTCCTAATTTTTGCTTTGAACAACATGCACTGTCTGCACTCCACTCTATGAGAATGTAGTACACTTTATTTTAGCTTACGACCGTTTATGCAATTATTTTAATATTCCACACCTCATAAGTATTGGCAGTTTGTGCTAGTTTTGTCGACATAATATCAGAGCGGATAAGTGTTTGCGCTGGTTTTACTGTGTGTCCGCGAACACCACTAGTGAAAAAGTGAGCGATTGCTATGAATGGTCCTATGAACTTTGCACGTAAAACGCCTTAATTGTCAAACAGGAGGAACTCATTCCTCAACTGCAAAAGGAGGTACAAAATTGCAAAGGAACACGTAGAAATTGCTGCAAGTAACTCATAAAGCCCTAATTTTGCTATATTTTCTAATGTAAATTGTAACTCGCCGGAATTCAAGGTAGTGTCTAGGCTAAAAATACAGGAGCAGAAGATTCTGTACTACAGGCAAACGTGGTATTGTAAAAGTGAGCAACAGTTTCGTTGTGTTAGACACAGCAACTTTGATCGGCCAGCAATTCTCGGGAACAAGTTTTTGATGATTCTGTTTCTAGAAAAGGTTACATATTGTTGTTAGGGAGCACTATGAGAGTGGCATAACATGCTAGCTGAAAGGAGATTGGGCAACCAGTTTGATGTAAGTATTTTTAAGCAGAGCGTTATTCTCGCTGATGTTAACTAAAGACGTTGCAAAGCTTCTGCCTTAGCGAAAGCGGATCATGTTATAGTGGGCGAGCCAGGAAATAGCCTGGATAGAGATAGTAAATAGTGTGTTGAAAAGTAACTAAGGGTACATAAACGGAAATAGAGGCCATACCAATGTCTACAAAACTGTAAACCCGCACGGTGTATGTATATCAGTACATCACTTAAAGCAAAAGCAGCTTTTGTATTTAGTGTTGCATGGATATTTTGTAGGAACAGAATTTTCAAGGAAAACTCCTAAGGACAAAGAGGTACGCCTATTGTTAAAACAGTACATACCTCGTAAAGTAATTGATATTTCTAAACTTTGTGTAGAACAATATATTGAGGTCTGCGCTATTCAGTAGGATATCCAGAGGGTTAGCATTGTTGTCATAGCACTGTATCAGGCTCCTATAGGGAATGTTGAAAATTTCATTAGATAATCAGCTGAAAGGACGTTTCATTCTTTATCAAGTCTAATACGGGAAATTGTGATGCTTGGTGATGTAAATATTGATTTCTTAGCTCCAAGTCCAAAGATACACAGGCTCAGTAATATGTTGGGCACATTTTATATGATACCCACTGTAAGCTTTCCTACTACAATAACTGACAGCTCACAAACATTAATTGACATATTCGTGAGTATAACTGATTTTGAGTACCAAGCCCTGTACAATTGGTAATAGTTTATCCAATCATTATGCTCAAGTATTTAATATAAACAGTCTAGTTGTACGGTCCAGAACCAAAAACACATGCGTCAGATTTAGAGGAATTAATAAAGAACATTTTGGTAAATTTTCCGGTGCTTACAACAAGATATAGCAACAATGTCTACTCTTGTAATAATGTAATTAGAAATGTGTTAACCTTTTTAGGATATTCAGTATTTATCTTGAGCCATGTATTTCGCTTAAAACCTGCCAATTTCATAAACAACGCGCCGATTGCACCACTATAGGAGTTAAAACATTATGTGTGCAAGAAAGAAAACTCTACAATAGGGTTAGAATTAGCAATTGATAAGCCATTATAAACAACATTTTAAAATTCTCTGATAGGCAATTCAAGCAAGTAAAACCCTACATTTTTAAAAAACGAAGTGATAAATCAAACAATAAAATTGAAACCACGTAGAAAATTATAAAAGGCTAAGTAAGCAAAAAACTTCAAGTCCAAAAAGCAATTACTCAAAAAGTAGTAGTAGGTAATATATAGGGATTCAAGATTTGGCAGATGCCGACAATTGATAAGATCTTTTGTTCTATGCCGCCAAGCCCCGCCCCCTCTTTGTGCTCTACTGATTGCCGCCTGGTCGCGTGCCGCTAGGCACGCCCCCTGTTTGTGCGCTACTGTTTGCCGCCCGGCTCTGTGCCGCCAGGCCCTGCCCCATTCCTTTGAGGGCATACATGCCGCCTGGTCGCGTGACGGTGGCCACCCCGCCCCCCTCCTGTGTGCTCTAACCTGAAAAGCCGCCTGGCACGCGCCCCCTCCCTCCCCTTTGTGGTCTAATCCCTGAACGCTTGCTGGTCTGATAGGTTCCCTGTGGATAGGTGGGAGAGTGTGTATTGTTCCCATACGCTGACCACGTCCCCTCCCTCTCATTGTGACCTGTCTAAATCCCACCCGGGTAATTGGTTCCCTGCGGATAGGTGGGAGAGTG
Source organism: Deroplatys truncata (assembly GCA_030765065.1). Lineage (NCBI taxonomy): Eukaryota > Metazoa > Arthropoda > Insecta > Mantodea > Mantidae > Deroplatys > Deroplatys truncata. The sequence continues at coordinate 520,203,094 of CM060990.1, read as the reverse complement.
TGTATTGTTCCCATACGCTGGCCACGTCACCTCCCTCTCACTGTGACCTGTCTAAATCCCGCCCTGGTGATGTGTGGGTTAGGGGAATGTGGATCTCGGGGCGTGCCTCTGCTCTGCAAATCCGCAAGAATCAATGTTTATATACTGCTAATGTCCCGGTATTGTACCTCTAAAGGGGTGATGTAATTAAACGCTGCTCCTCGATCGATGAATACGATTAAGTATTTTTGATTGATCAATGTGATTAAGTGTATATGAATTGACTCGCGCGCACCTGGTCGCCATCGGATATGCGTGCGTGGTTGTTAAGGTGATTATTACATGTGTATAATTATTACGACTAATAACATTTGTTTAATTCTACTTTTGAGAGAAAATATATTTTGGGTTTATAAGAATATTACAACACTTAGATGAATCCATGGCTGAAAGGGCAGAGTTGCCGTAACGAGAGGTTAACGCGTGATAATTTCACTGAAAGCCCGCGCGCAACCCTTTCTCCATTGAGCGTCTGACGCGACTGACCGGACTCTCCCATGGTAGTGAGCAATGTAGCTAGCATCCCCTACCTCGCGCTTCAGCTCGCCGCTTCCGCCAGCGCGCCGTGCGGCAATAGTGGAAACGTCTTTCTCTCTGAGCCCGCGGGGGCAAGGGCTGGCTTCTTCACAGCGCACCGTGTGGTCATTTTCGAAAGTCTTGCGTGGAAGCCTGTGATTTCGCCATATTGGGGTTTGAGGAGCGCATGACGGCCATCTTAACTCCATATAATTCCGTGGAATTGATTATGAAAAAATAAATAAATACGGTTAACATTATAGTTAAATAATACTCGTTTAACATGCGAGGTGCGCTCATGTTGTCTCGTTATAATTCCGGGGGGAATTGATTATGAAAAAATAAATAAACGTGAATTAACATTATAGTTAAATAATACATCGTTTAACATCCGAGGCGCGTTCAGGTTGTCTCGTGATATAATTCCGTGGAATTGATTATGAAAAAATAAATAAATATGGTTAAAATTATAGTTAAATATTACATACGTTATTAAAAAAATAAATAATGATCTCGCTGATCGATGAATACAATTAAATATTTTTTATTAATTAATGTAAATAAGTGTATATGAATTGACTTGTGCATTTGGTTGCCGTCGTATGTTTTCGAGTGTTAAGTTGATTATTACGCGTGTATAACTATTACGACTAATAACATTTGTTTAATTCTAAATAGATAATGAAATATGGAGACTATCCTAAACAAGACACATTCCTTGTTACTCTTTGCCAAACAACTGAAAAGAATCACAAATATATCAAGACAGATGATAAAGCACTCCACGCGCATAGGTATGAACTTTTAAAACAGTTGCTGATAAAGTATCCCACCCGCTCACGCAAGCAAAAAAATTACGATATCTTTCAATCGACATCTTTTATAAAGTCAGTCGATGTAAAGGAAAGTTTGTACACCCTTGACGAAAAAAAAAACACGACCGCTGGGGAAATAACCTTTTAAGAATACAATGGATGTCTATCATATCGTTAATGGTCAGCTTGAAAGGGTTCCTAATTGCTCTGCGCAGAAGTCCCCATACAAACAGGGGAAAATCCTAAGCCTGGCAATTATAAGCTTGCTACAGCATTCTTTTTCCTCCAATAAGTAATTTAAATTCTACATGAAGATTATTAATGATTAAGTTTCATAGTATACCTCCTCTTATTTCTTTTAATAAAATATTGAATATGACTCTCCCGTCAGGAAAATTAAACGGAGAGAAGCGATATTTTCGTTTTACGCTGAAATTATAATTAAACGCATAGTGTGTAGATTCTGTAGAAGTCTAAGTAAACATTCGTAACTATTGCAATTATCTCCAAGTATTATTTCCTTCTCAGAGGCAGTCAAGTTGTTATTTTTATTATAATTATTATTATTATGGTTAAGAAAGCTTATTCCATTTAAACAGACTGGTGTTTGAGTCATTGTGTCTAAAAAATTATTTAATTACGCTGCGCTCCAATGTAATAATTAAATTAGACTCCTCTGAGAGGTGGCGTGTCCATTCACATTCGAGAGGTCGCTGGTTCAATTCCCTGCGGAGGGCGATGGATTTTCTCTCTCGTATATATTGTATTTTTTCTTAGAATGATTTATCTTTTTTGTCTGAAAAGACCGTTCTTACAGGAAAAACCATGCTCATATAGATTATAGGAATGGTCTGGGTTTAAAACATGTATTTTTCACGCGTAGTGTATAGATTCTGTAGAAGTCTAAGTAAACATTCGTAACTATTGCAATTATCTCCAAGTATTATTTCCTTCTCAGAGGCAATCAAGTTGTTGTTGTTGTTATTATTATTATTATTGTTATTATTATTATTATTATCGCCAAGAAAGCTTATTCCATTTTAGAAAGACTGGTGTTTCAGCAGACATATCTAAAAAAATTATTTAATTACGCGTCGCTCCAATGTATACATATAATTCTATGAGAGATAACGTGGCTATTCACGTTCGAGAGGTTGCGGCAGGTTAGGTGATTTACTATGCAAAGCAAGTCCTCCCATTAAGAGCTTTATAAGTTTTGGTGTAATATTTTCCTACGAGGTATGATGTATAGGTCCTGTACGTAAACATTCCTTACATGTGAATTATTATTATTCCCGTAACAAAATCGAAAATTATTCGTGTAATAGACTTTAATTGTTTAGCGATATTGAATACCAGAGGGAAATCGAACTCTGAACTCAAAACCAATAAATACACGGGCTTTCAAAACATGCATTATTCTCTTATTAAACATAGGACGAGAACGTTTTAAACACCCCTCCCTTCGAGTGATATTTTTTTAATATTCCAGCAGAGAGATCGAACCATATTTGTTTAAAAGCTTTTTTCATTCACCGGATAGCTTCTAAAAATTCGACGAGTTATTCAGTTGCACACCCCTTGCAAAAATATTTTGTATACCCTTTGAAGACTGTATACCTGCCTGGGGTATTGGAAATTCCTACGGCGACTGGCTACCGCCAGGAGGACCATGTCGAACATCTCATTAAGGAATCTATTGTAATATCTTTAGACATTGATGGTCTAAGGAACCTAAAACGGCTATTGCCCTATATTGAAAGACATTTGATTATTTAAAATGATTTCTGCAAGTCGGGAGCAACTAATTTTTCAGGGATTAGGAGGGGGAGAACCAAAATGCTTGAAATGTATGGTAAAGTCAATAAAAGTGTTTTAGTATATGAATTCAATTTATTATTCATAAACTTATCCTAGTACATTCCTTCAACAAAACATTCAACCAAACATATACATAATTATATAAGTGCTTGCATCACGTGAGAAAGAGGTTTGTAGTTAAATACTTTGTCCTGTAGAACCGGGCAGTACAGTGACGTCTGGGCAGGTATATTTGCAGATGCTTGCATCTTGATTCTGATGTTCACAGCTCCATTTATAACCTCCTCGGGTTGGTGAGAACAGTCTATTACGAATAATGTTGCACAGTGAAGAAAATTCTTTCTCTTCAAGAGGGGTATAATTATCTCTTTCATAATAGGAACTTTGAAATTTACAGTACATTTCATATAGTGAAGCAAACTTTGAATTTTTAAATTCCAAGTTTAAATCATGGTACGGGTAGCGTTCACTGTTGAGGAATCGTCTCAAATTAGTAATGTTGCAGTGATCAAACTCGGAACTGTTCTTACTATAATCACCCAATCTTGCAGTCTGCGCACACACTATGATGAAGCGAGGTTTCTCGAGCTTAGATGTTGCTACATTCCACGTGAAAGATCTTGTCTGGGGTACAGCAGGCTGGGGATGAAGATCCATAGATCGAAAGGCAAGGTGTAGAGGTTTATCATACTTGACAATTTTTAGAACTTGAACCCTTTCAGCATCGGAAAGACGAATTACAGGCATCCTCCATTCGATTCTAGTTAACTTTACATTAGCTCTTTCGTCATTCGAAGCCTGCACACAATTTCTAGAATCTCTGGATCTTATGGGAATCAATTCAAACTTGCTGTTGAGTATAAGCTCCTTGTGATCATCAGCAAATCCAAGGAGCATCGACAGTGGGACTACAGCATTGAAAGCCCCATTCGCCGCGTGTACTATATCAACTTCTTCACCAGGGTAGGCCCATCCAGCATTAAGCAGCCGATTCGATTCCATAGGGTTGAGAGTCACATAATTTCGTATAGTTGTAGTAATTCCAGGATTCCGTGTTCTGTCTATAGTTGTAGCATTCATATCTAGATGTATCTCATCAAACATGAAGGCTATAGTATTATTAGTGAGCTTCGCTGTAGTAGGGGATCAATCTACCTTGGTGAGAGCACCCTCGATGTAGAGATAACTCTTGTTAGGTAGCGTATACAAATCTTCAGCTTGGCATGGTATTCTAATTTCGTCGTTTACATCCAGAGCGGAGGGGTTCTATGGAAGAAAAACATGCTCCTCCTCCTTGGTGATCTTGTCGTCAAAGGCTGTAACTTCTGTCACGTTTAAGATGTCCATTATAGCGTCCTGTAACCTAACCCCTCGAGGAACTTGCGGTTCCCTCGGAAGCTGGAGAGGTAGTATGCTTCGAACGTGGTGTACGTCGTCTATTATAGTATTTGCGATGTCTTTTAAAATGTATTGCCATTGCGTCTTATGTGAAGTCTTGTAGTGATAACTTCGTTCCTGAAGTTGATCGCCTTTCCGTGTTGATCTACCACTCGAATAGTGATCTGGTCTATGTAGTTTGTGTCCATGACCGGTAAATATATCGGGTTCGAGGGTTCTTGAGAGATATGATAGCCTGGTGGAACAGATGGGAAAAACTCGTAGAGCGAATGTCCGCTTTTACCGTCAATGAAAGAGCCTGTTGCAATACTGCACTTCACACGTATGATACTCACTTTAAATATATTCACAAGATCGTCAGATTCAAACGCTTCTCCAGCAGGAATTATTTTAATGTCTGTGAATCCTAGAAGCGAACCAATAGATCTAGTCTTAGAAAAGTCTATTGTATAAGGACATTTAATTTCAGCCTTCATTGTATTATTGTTAGGCCTTATGAAGAAGAATTCATCATTCAATCCTGGTTTATCTTTTAGAAATGCATTGATATCGGCAATCTCGTAGGTTCCATGAGGGATGACAATGGTTTCAGGTTTACCATTATGAATATAATGAAATCTATTATTACTTTCAGCGACGTTTGCTATTGAATAGAATGTTTCAAAATTCAAGAGAGCAATCTCATAATGACCTGGAGGATCCAGCTGTAGGGGCGGGTTTAGATACGTTGAAATAACAGTGTCTGACCCACTCACTGTATCTGTATAACTCATCTTGATGGTGTAGCAACTACTAGGATAAAAGAAAAATAGCAAGCACAAGTGCCCACAGATGACTGAATCGAAATTCTGGTATCTCTGTGTATTATAGAAGATTTTAACACCGCGTAGATATTTCTCAATCTCAGGAGGTGGCTTCAAATTACCGAAACTATCAAAGTAGTATGCGACATCACCTTCTTTCCTTATAGCAAACCAGTGTGTTCCCTCATTATCGGAGGTATCGAGATTGGTAATAAGTCTCTCTTTAAAGTGTGGTTTTAAAGAAAGTTTGTCAATCATATAAACTCCTCTAAAATATCGAATTTTTAAACGTTTAGCATAACATTCGATGTCTACGTTACTTAGGGCTTCCTCCGGTATATGTACAATCCTCTTCCACCGCTTTTGCCTTCTTCTTTAAACCCCTGCCTTTAGATCCTCTTTTTTCAAGGACCTTGCTATTTTAGATGCAGCGGCTAAAGGCGACATCAGAGGCATTGCAGGTAAGAATCCTCCCTTATTCCTCTTCTTACACCTTCTCTTTCGGAGCCCCTTTCCTCTGGTCCCCATCGCCTTGTTATGCCTCGCAACTTCTGCTAAGTGTCTATCAGCTGCCTTTTTTTTATTGACTGCAGAGGCTATCTGAGCAGCGCCGCCTGCTGCAGCACCTAAAGCAGCAATAATGGGTATCAATGGTAAAAACCCTCCTCTCTTCTTCTTTCTCTTTCAGGCTCCCACTGCAACCTTTCCCTTCATGATTGCAGTTACTAGCCCTGCAGCTAACCTTTCACCAAAAGTTGAATCTGATGACTGCACACGCTTCCAAGCCTTCTCTGCAAGAATCTTATCCGCTATTTGTCTTGAAGCGGTGTCCTTATTCTCAGCGTACGCGAGGTCGTGCTGTTTGCAAGCTTCGTCTAATTGGTTAATTCCGGGGTCTCCTCTTTTTAGACGTTTTTCCAATTTAGTACCTGGCCCACAATATCTATATCCAGGTAAGTGAGCTTCAAAGGGGAGCGAATTAATTATGGAATTAATAACTCTAGAGCCACGCTTATACTGCAAAGACCTCCCTCTCTTAGCTCTCATGATATACCAATCGAGTAATTGCATGCATTAGCCCTTTTATATCATTGCATTCAATCATTAACTACTTTACACGCGGTAATATATAAACATCGCACATACATTTTATAAGTTAGTTGTTAACATGGAGCTTGTTAAGCAGCACTGCTCTCTACCTATTCAGGTATTAGACTATGAAAGTGACTTTAGAAGTGATCGTCATGGGAAGTTATTTCCATCTAATGTCAGAGCTCTTATTTTAAGGAGCTCCAGTGCAGGGAAAACAAACGTATTACTCAATATGCTACTCCATGAGAATGGACTACATTTTGAAAATTTGTATATTTATTCAAAATCTCTGTACCAACCAAAGTATCAATACCTAATTAAAGTGCTTGGAAACATCAAAGGTATAGAAGTGAACACCTTCGACAACGGAGATGATGTTTTACATCCTTCTGAAGTCAAAGAAAATTCAATCTTTATATTTGATGACGTCATCACTGAAAAACAGGAAAAGATAGCATCCTTTTACAGTATGGGTAGACATCGAAATGTCGACTCTGTATATCTAGCGCAGTCCTATGCTAAAGTTCCAAAGCATTTAATTCGCGATAATACAAACATGATAATACTCTTCAGACAAGACAATTTAAAGTTAAAGCACATTTACGAAGATTACGTAAATACCGACATGACCTACAATGAATTTAAAGATCTATGTAAGAGCGCTTGGGAGAGTGTATCAGAAGGAAGACCTTTTGTTGTGATAGTTCCTGAATTTCACCTGAATGAGGGACGGTATAAGAATGGTTTTGATGTATATATTAAGCTCGACAAAAAGAAAATGATCATTCGTAGTTAATCATGAGCATCGTTAGGTTCTGTTCTCAGAGAACTGGTCCAGTTAGAAGAGTGTTTGATCGTTTTATCATAAATAGAGACGCCAAAGGAAACTATCAATTCAAGAGTAAGAGATTGTGCAATGTTCACGATCCTGAAGATAATCATGATGCCTCCAATAAGAATTGTGTGGATGCTCTCGAAATTAGGATGCACGATTTCTCTCAGCAAGCTGCTAACAATGTTGAGGTTAGGACTAAGACCCTGATCGATGAATTGATTTCAAGATATATCCTCAAGAGAGATAAGGAAAATAACATTGTGATCGATAAAGTTAGATTGATGATATTGCTAGATCCTGTTCACGATAACGATGTTGTGAATAAAAAGTTCATCACTGGATATGTCAATTGACGCACGCAGTCGAGAGATGGTAATGGTAACCTTATATTCGGGAATAAGAGAATCACTGATATAGCAGATTCTCTTGGAGATATGGATGCTGTAAATAAAAGATATGCTAGAGGTATGGTCATTAGGAAATCGAACGAGACGCGACAGCAGTTAAACAGGTACTTGCCAAAGGAAATCGAGATGCAAATAGGTAAAAAGCTGCTAGACACCACAGCAAATCTGAATAAAACTACGAGTAAAGTGGATACTCTAACAACTTCTACAAACTCCAGAGTGGACTCTATTAAAAAAGTTACCGCACATCTTGATAGAGAAAAAACAAATCTTCAGAATCTTTGCAATCAGAAAATTAGTAATTTAGAAAAGTTAGCAATGAAGCGATTTTCAGATTTAGAGGCTACAGTCAGGCAGTCAAAGACAGAGGTTTTGAGTACTCTCAAAACTGATTTTTGCAATGATAAACTTAAGAAAGTGGAGGAAAATGTAAATATGATGATGGACACCTACAAAAATCATATGCAGCAAATGACGAGTCTAGAAGAATCAGTCAGAAGCCAGTACGCTAATACGGCAATCTTTGCTGAAGCTTTCAAGACACATAGACAGGAGCATAAGAAAGAAACCGAGCAAATGAGAACTTCGATAGAGATGTTAGCTAAGGCTATCGACACATTGAGAACTCAAGCCGGACGCAGACTATAAATTGAAGGTAATCATCATGTGTAAGATGGATAGTGAAAGCATAAGACTTAAAGAGTCTGTAGCCGAGCATACCAGGGCTGTAAAAGAAAAATTGAAAGCTATAAAAGGTCTCAGGTTTGAGACTCAGCATGTCCTGTCCGAAGCTTTGAAGCCTGTAACCGCCCCCCTCAAGGATATTTTGGACACTCAACGAGTGTTGACTGTGAAGACCGTAAAGAATGAAGATGGTGATTCTACAAGTATTTCTACTTGCCTTCAACACGTTCGCTCAAAAGACAAGGATCGTATTGATATATTGTACGGCGTGAAATATCAGGACGGAAGTTATATGCTTGGAAATAAAGCTATTCATTTTATAAATAATCAAATATTGATAGGTGATGAAACGTATGAGTCTACCGCTGGTTTGACGGAGCTCATCTTTAAGCGATCGCCTCAGATTTCTGCATACACCAGTGAAGACTTGGAGACACGCTAAGATTCTGAAAAGTACTTTTCTTCATAGAAGTGGTTACACCAGACACGGTCGTTTGAAATCTGGTAAATCGTATAAATACAAGAATATAATACGTCCCTTGCTCAATACACATTCAGGTCTAGGACTGGCATGGAAGGAGCATAAGCCTGATAAGGAGATTGACTACGTTTTCTGGAGAAATCCTAACACATTAGTGAATAGACTGAGGCTACTTATTGCATCGAGGGACCCTGGTAATAATAGTCACGCTCAAGAGATTGAGGAAATTATCCGGGAGTTGAAAGCATCTAAAATTATAACATGACCGCCAAACAGAATATCGCCATAGAGCTTCACGGATCGGCGAGGAGGAGCTATTTACGACGCAAAACTATCAGCAAAGGTATGAATGATTTATTACAAATTGATTTCATTGAAATGATACCTCATGCAAGAGTGAACAAAAATTTCAAATACATTCTGATCGCAATCAACTTTTACTCTAAAATGGCATATGCAAAACCCTTAAAGGATAAGGGTGGAGTTAATGTTGCAAAGGCTATCGAGGATATATTACAAGAAATAGATGTCCCTCCCCGGAATATTCAAAGTGACAACGGGAAAGAATTTTATAACAAGTTCTTTAAACGACTAATGTTAAAGTATAATATTAACCACTACAGCACCTATACCAATGTGAAGGCTGCGGCTGTTGAACGTTTAATTCGAACCTTGAAGAATATGATGTACCGAGAGTTTTTAGTCCAAGGCTCATACAAGTGGCTAGATCTTTTACCCAGAATCCTTGTAAAGTACAATGATACTTTTCATTCAACTATCCGCATGAAGCCTAACGAAGTGAAAAACAACGATCTTCTTCTGACTGTGTATAATTATAATCAAGAACGAAGAGAGAAGAAGGGTTCAAGGAAGTTTAGTGTTGGTGATTATGTCAGGATATCTAAACATAAAGGACATTTTGAAAAGGGTTTTGAATCTAACTGGAGTGTTGAAACCTTTAAAGTATTTCGTGTGAATCGTATCAAGCCTACAACATACATACTAAAGGATAGGAATGGTGAAATCATAAAAGGTGGCTTATATGGACATGAACTAAAAAAGACTAACTATCCTAACACATATTTAGTAGAAAATGTTATACGTAAACGTGGAAATAAAGTTCTTGTAAAGTGGTATGGTTTTGCAGATACTGAATGGATTGATAGAAAGGATTTGGTGTAATGTGTGAAGAATTAATAAAGACTAGGTTTTTATGATTGTAGAATTATGAGTATGATTTTATTTTTTAAAAATCCTTCTTATTTTTGAGGGAAAAATGTAGGAACTTAAAAAACCCTCATACAGTTTAAATGAACATATACAATATTAGCATCATCAGAGGGAAAATTAATGCTTAAAAACCCTCACACACTTTAAATGAACATATACAATATTAACATCATCAGAGGGAAAATTAATACTTAAAAAACCCTCAAACACTTTAAATAAACATATACAATATTAACATCATCAGAGGGAAAATTAATGCTTAAAAGCCCTTACACATTTTAAATGAATACGAAGCTATATACAATATTTACATTTTTACAACGGGGAGCACTAGCAATCACCAGGTCTAAGGGAATAATGGCCCCAGGCTGGAGTCTTATAGGTTCCTTCTAACAGCTTCCTCTTGTCGAATAAGTGTTGCGCGCCGTCAGCTTCTTTGTCTGCTTCCATTTGCCAAATATTTTAAAATCTGTATTTTCTGTCATTCTCTATAAATTTCCAATATACTGCAATATTAATTTTTTTTCAAGAGGGTATGCGAAATTTGGACATTTTTTGACTACTCTTCTCTGCATTAAGAATGATATAGATCTTTTACTAAGGATGCAAAACGCTCTATTCGGCAAATCCTTCTCCTCAATCTTTTCTAAAGTATCCTCCGCAATTGAAGAAAATATCTGATTGAGGTTGCTTGATTGAAATACCCGCTTTGTCTTAGAATTAAAGAAGGAGATGGGAACGATCGTGTCTCCATCAGGTTTACGGATTGCATATTTAAGCTCCATGGAACAAATAATTTTCAATCCACGAATGCTTCTCTGCAAGACGCTTTCCACTTCTTTAACAATAAGCTCCTTGCACTCATCTAAAAAGACTCTGAGGTCGAGTATTTCTAATGTATTTTCTATTTTACTATTAAAAATACATCCATTGAATATCGCTCGGCTGGTATTGCATTTCAGGCCCTGGCAATTGCTAGCACTAACCTTGGCTGTCTTAACTGCAACTTGCTCGCTCCCGTCCGATGCCGGTCCTCTCTTCCCATTCAAATGTGCCGCATCATTGGATGATGAGGAGGTTGACGGTGCAGCGGTTTCATCAATTGCAGATGAGTAGGTTGACCATGCAGCGGGTACAGCTTCCGCCGGCGTGTTGGGTGATGAGGAGGCTGACGGTGGAGCGACCGAGGGTTGAGCGATTCCAGTTCCGAAATAAAGTCTTCTCCCTGAATTAATATTATTAATAATAATAATGGTAGTATAGCATGTGTAAACGAACTTCATAAAGTGTTGAAGGATTCTTACCATTCGACTGTGGCTGTATGTGCGGGGCAGAGCCCCATCCCTGATGATTTGGCGCAGGGAAGGCGTATGGTGTAGCTGTCGCGTGTTCAGCGACGCCGCCTCCGAAATAAATTCCTCTTCCTGGAAATAATAATAATAATAATAATAATAATAATAATAATAATAATAATGGTAGTATAGCATGAGTAAAAGAAGATCATAAAGTGTTGAAGGATTCTTACCGTTCGACTGTTGCTGCATGTATGGGGCAGGGCCATATCCCTGATGATTTGGCACCAGGAAGGTTTGAAAGCAGGGGGTGCCGGTGCAGCGGTCGAAGGATGACCCATTCCAAAATAAAGTCCACTTCCTGGAATAATATTAATAATAATAATAATAATAATAGTATAGCATGTGTAAAAGAACTTCATAAAAATGTTGAAAAAAAATCTTGCCATTCAGTGGTTGCTGCATGTATGGGGCAGGGACCCACCCTGCTGATTTTACATCAGGAAGGTCTGGAAGCCTGGCGGTTGCGGTGCAGCGGTTGATGGTTGAGTAATACCAGTTCCGAAATAAAGCCAGCTCCCTGGAAAAATATTACTATTATTATTATTATTATTATTATTATTATTATTATTATTATTATTATTATTATTATTATTATTATTATAATGTGGTGGTATAGCATGTGAAAAGAACTTCATAAAATTTTGAAAAATTCTCACCTTTCGAGTGTGGCTGTATGTGTGGGGCAGGAGCCCATCCCTGCTGATTTGGCACCAGGAAGGTCTGGAAGCCAGGGGGTGCCGGTGCAGCGGTCGATGGTTGAGTTTCTTGCTGGAGCTGATTATAGCCTTCAGCTACATTGCCAGATCTGAATGCTGAAAACATGAGTAATTTGCGTGTTATATTTTTTATTTATTTATTCATTTTTAAGAATAGTTATATTAATAAGTTAGTTTACATTATTGCGCATAGCTTATACAGGGAAATGTCAATGTATTTTTTAACACCCGAGAAATTTCTATTCCAAATAAAGCACATGTATTTCTCGACACAGACATGGAAAATATCTCTTTTAATGTAACGGAAACAGAATGAAAGTTTTCAGAATGCGTTAGGGAAAAATGTAACATAGGCAAATAGCTATTAACTGAAGAATGCTCAATCGAGGCGTGCAATCTGAAGGCTTGGTTTCGAAAGAACATCTGAAGGCCTGCATGTAAAGAACATTTTTATTCGATTCGGATAGTATTCAAATAATTGTATTTTCTCTAGAAAGGAAAAATAATTCACTCCCTGAAACCTCGTATTTAAACATATGGAATAACAAGTTTGCTTTAAAAAAATGAATACTTAACTAAACTGTTCACATTTTATGAGAAAATGAATTCGCGTAGTTAGTTATTAAATGTAGAATGCTCAGCTATTTACATATAAATGTCCGACATAAAAAACAAGAACGCAATTATAAGTTAAATGTACTGGGCAATAAGTTAACTTTTTTAATGAAAATGAATTGGTGTTACAACTTACCAGACATGATGTTCGATGAAATTTCACGAGGTAAAGTAAAGGCTTGAAGAGTGCTTAGATCGCTGTGTTCTCACAATACAGTGAAAATCGTCGGAGAAGCTGCTGCTTTTATATAATTTCCCCCGATAAAAGCTGAAGGGGGGTGAGAGGTGTGATGGTATATAATACAGCGATTTTGATTGGCTACTCCAAACCATCGAGCAGAAGGAGAGGGAATGCTAGTCTCACACAGAGGTATTTCATAAAACACGTTTAAACTTGACGCGGGAAAATCCCTCAATCACGCCACCTCTCGGTAAGGGAAATGCTTCTGTATATGACAGAAAAACAAAAATATATATTATTTTTATATTATCGCTTAAATTCAATGTTTATTATCACCCAAAAACATAAATATTCACGCTAGTGAAGTGTCCGTCTGACACGCATTGTTTAATAATGTTAGAGTGAAAATAACGAAAAAGAAGGCATTGTTTCTGTTGATATAATTTTCCTGTAAGGCTACACCCACGCTTATAAAATCGTTAATGGGCAGACTATGTATTCGTAGACCTTCATGCAGGTTCTAAAGTCGGGTAGGGCGGTCACCTGGAATCGAGTAGGTGACCTCTCCAACTCAAACATCACACGTTACCTAGACGTAATTTTTATCAAAACAGCCTTTAAACACCTTTTACCCATGTTAAATAAGGCTGTTATTCATAAAATATTTCATTCATCTATAAAGAACACCGTAAAACAGGCTAGCTTCAAAGAATAGTTAAGAAAATCTATCAGGTACATTCGATCGCTTAATTTGAATTCTTTCTCCCATTTTCATTCTAAAAATGCCATACTCTTCATATCACCCTCTACAAATCACATTTATTTGTTTAGGATTCCATAAAAATTAGTTTAATTGTCGATATCGCGCAAAAAGTATTACAATAGATTCCTTAATGAGATGTTCGACATGGTCCTCCTGGCGGTAGCCAGTCGCCGTAGGAATTTCCAATACCCCAGCCAGGTATGCAGTCTTCAAAGGGTATACAAAATATTTTTGCAAGGGGTGTGCAACTGAATAACTCGTCGAATTTTTAGAAGCTATCCGGTGAATGAAAAAAGCTTTTAAACAAATATGGTTCGATCTCTCTGCTGGAATATTAAAAAAATATCACTCGAAGGGAGGGGTGTTTAAAACGTTCTCGTCCTATGTTTAATAAGAGAATAATGCATGTTTTGAAAGCCCGTGTATTTATTGGTTTTGAGTTCAGAGTTCGATTTCCCTCTGGTATTCAATATCACTAAACAATCAAAAGTCTATTGCACGAATATTTTTCGATTTTGTTACGGGAATAATAATAATTCACATGTAAGGAATGTTTACGTACAGGACCTATACATCATACCTCGTAGGAAAATATTACACCAAAACTTATAAAGCTCTTAATGGGAGGACTTGCTTTGCATAGTAAATCACCTAACCTGCCGCAACCTCTCGAACGTGAATAGCCACGTTATCTCTCATAGAATGATATGTATACATTGGAGCGACGCGTAATTAAATAATTTTTTTAGATATGTCTGGTGAAACACCAGTCTTTCTAAAATGGAATAAGCGTTCTTGGCGATAATAATAATAATAATAATAATAATAATAATAATAATAATAACAACAACAACTTGATTGCCTCTGAGAAGGAAATAATACTTGGAGATAATTGCAATAGTTACGAATGTTTACTTAGACTTCTACAGAATCTATACACTACGCGTGAAAAATACATGTTTTAAACCCAGACCATTCCTATAATCTATATGAGCATGGTTTTTCCTGTAAGAACGGTCTTTTCAGACAAAAAAGATAAATCATTCTAAGAAAAAATACAATATATACGAGAGAGAATATCCATCGAACTCCGCAGGGAATTGAACCAGCGACCTCTCGAATGTGAATGGACACGCCACCTCTCAGAGGAGTCTAATTTAATTATTACATTGGAGCGCAGCGTAATTAAATAATTTTTTAGACACAATGACTCAAACACCAGTCTGTTTAAATGTAATAAACTTTCTTAACGATAATAATAATAATTATAATAAAACTAACAACTTGACTGCCTCTGAGAAGGAAATAATACTTGGAGATAATTGCAATAGTTACGAATGTTTACTTAGACTTCTACAGAATCTACACACTATGCGTTTAATTATAATTTCAGCGTAAAACGAAAATATCGCTTCTCTCCGTTTAATTTTCCTGACGGGAGAGTCATATTCAATATTTTATTAAAAGAAATAAGAGGTAGTATACTATGAAACTTAATCATTAATAATCTTTATGTAGAATTTACATTACTTATTGGAGAAAAAGAATGCTGTAGCAAGCTTATAATTGCCAGGCTTAGAATTTTCCCCTATTTGTATGGGGACTTCTGCGCAGAGCAATTAGGAACCCTTTCAAGCTGACCATTAACGATATGATAGATATCCATTGTATTCTTAAAAGGTTATTTCCCCAGCGGTCGTGTTTTTTTTTCGTCAAGGGTGTACAAACTTTCCTTTACATCGACTGACTTTATAAAAGATGTCGATTGAAAGATATCGTATTCTTTTTGCTTGCATGAGCGGGTGGGATACTTTATCAACGACTGTTTTAAAAGTTCATACCTATGCGCGTGGAGTGCTTTATCATCTGTCTTGATATATTTGTGATTCTTTTCAGTTGTTTGGCAAAGAGTAACAAGGAATGTGTCTTGTTTAGGATAGTCTCCATATTTCATTATCTATTTAGAATTAAACAAATGTTATTAGTCGTAATAGTTATACACGCGTAATAATCAACTTAACACTCGAAAACATACGACGGCAACCAAATGCGCAAGTCAATTCATATACACTTATTTACATTAATTAATAAAAAATATTTAATAGTATTCATCGATCAGCGAGACCATTATTTATTTTTTTAATAACGTATGTAATATTTAACTATAATTTTAACCGTATTTATTTATTTTTTCATAATCAATTCCACGGAATTATATCACGAGACAACCTGAACGCGCCTCAGATGTTAAACGATGTATTATTCAACAATAATGTTAATTCACGTTTATTTATTTTTTCATAATCAATTCCCCCCGGAATTATAACGAGACAACATGAACGCACCTCGCATGTTAAACGAGTATTATTTAACTATAATGCTACCCGTATTTATTTATTTTTTCATAATCAATTCCACGGAATTATATGGAGTTAAGATGGCCGTCATGCGCTCCTCAAACCCCAATATGGCGAATTCACAGGCTTCTACGCAAGACTTTCGAAAATGACCACACGGTGCGCTGTGAAGAAGCCAGCCCTTGCCCCCGCGGGCTCAGAGAGAAAGACGTTTCCACTATTGCCGCACGGCGCGCTGGCGGAAGCGGCGAGCTGAAGCGCGAGGTAGGGGATGCTAGCTACATTGCTCACTACCATGCGAGAGTCCGGTCAGTCGCGTCAGACGCTCCATGGAGTAAGGGTTGCGCGCTGGCTTTCAGTGAAATTATCACGCGTTAACGTCTCGTTACGGCAACTCTGTCCATTCAGCCATGGATTCATCTAAGTGTTTTTAATATTCTTATAAACCCAAAATATATTTTCTCTCAAAAGTAGAATTAAACAAATGTTATTAGTCGTAATAATTATACACATATAATAATCACCTTAACAACCACGCACGCATATACAATGGCGACCAGGTGCGCGCGAGTCAATTCATATACACTTAATTACATTAATCAATCAAAAATGCTTAATCGTATTCATCGATCGAGGAGCAGCGTTTAATTGCATCACCCCTTTAGAGGCACGATACCGGGACATTAGCAGTATATAAACATTGATTCTTGCGGAATTGCAGAGCAGAGGCACGCCCCGAGATCCACATTCCCCTTCCTCACACATCACCAAGGCGGGATTTAGAGAGGTCACAGTGAGAGGGAGGTGACGTGGCCAGCGTATGGGAAAAATACACACTCTCCCACCTATCCGCAGGGAAACAATCACCCGGGTGGGATTTAGACAGTTCACAATGAGAGGGAGGGGACGTCGTCAGCGTATGGGAACAATGCACACACTCCCACCTATCCACAGGGAACCAATCAGACCAGCCAGCGCACAGGGATTCGACCACAAAGGGGCGGGAGGGGGTGCGTGCCAGGCGGCTTTTCAGGTTAGAGCACACAGGAGGGGGGCGGGGTGGCCACCGGCACGGGACAAGGCGGCATGTAAACCCTCAAAAGGAGGGGGCAGGGTCTGGCGGCACAGAGCCGGGCGGCAAACAGTAGCGCACAAAGAGGGGCGTGGCCTAGCGGCACGCGACCAGGCGGCAAACAGTAGAGCACAAAGAGGGGGCGGGGCTTGGCGGCATAGAATAAAAGATCTTATCAATTGTCGGCATCTGCCTTTGTTCTTGAATCCGTATATATCACCTACTAGTAGGTAATAAAAGAATTATGGAACTTAATATTGTTGCTAATATATTCAATAATCTTCACCTCAATATTACAAAAGAATTAAACATAATCAGTAAAAGCAGCAAAGAAGCACTAAAGTATTTGAGAGGATAATACACAAAGAGGTTCTTGATTTTAAATTTGATTATACCAAATCAGCAGAAATAACAAAAATTATCCCTGCATTAAAACCAACACACTCACCATGCTATGATAAATTAAATTAAACTGAGTTTTATTTAGGGACGATCTTTAACTGCTGGGGACTTTAGTGTCCCATTCTATATTGGGGTCAAAGGCCGATAATTTTACCCAGATGCCTATTTTACCAGGTTTGAGGTTCTTTTACGTGCCATAAATCTACGACACGGGATCACTGGCTTTACTTCCCTTCCGAAGGAAGTCATGCTAAGAATTTTACGCCCGAAAAAATACATCGCCCTTCACCTGGTTTCAACCCGCGACCTCGGGAACTAGAGGCCAGCATGGTAGCCACTACATCACCAATGAAATGTAGAGTAAAGCCCTTTAAGAATGCTTCTCTGAAATTGCTACACCACTGTCATATATACAGGGTGGAACATTTAAGTTGAGACTGCCGAATATCTCCAAAACTAAGCGTTGTAGAAGGAAATGTCTTTAACAAAATTTGCTGGATATTATGGGGAAAAGTAAACCCGTTAGTCGCGTTTTGTTTGAAGGACGTTACTGTAGCGATTTTAAGGTCAATTTAATTATTTTTAAAATGGGAATCTACAATTCGGTTCAAATTAAATTAACCCTAAAATAAACATCACAACGTCTTCCAAATAAAACACGACTAATAGCATTTACTTTTACGCAGAATATCAAGCAACTTTTATTCCAGGCATTCCTTTCTAAACGCTTAGTTTTGGAGATATTGTACAGCCTCAATTTAAATGGTCCACCCTGTATAATCAGTCTCTCTGAAATCAATTTTTCTGTATAAGTTAAGTATTATGCTGTGGTCAAACCATTGTTCAAGAAGAGTGATAAGCATAATGTTTGTAATTAAAGATCTACATCAATTTTACTAACATTTTCAAAAGCTTTTGGAACACTACCTATTGATAAGCTGTACCATTGTATTGAACATAATAGTATCGTGATAAAAAAGAAAATTACTGACTATATGAAAAGCGTATCATCAGAAAATCAGGCGATTGCGCTTACAAATGGATTTGTATCAGCACTAAACAATAAAATGCGTGTAGCAGGAGTATTTTGTAAGTTTGCTAAAGGTTTCTACCGCGTAAATAATGAAGTCTTAATAGAATAATAAAAGTCTATGAAAGAAATACTTGAACTTGTGTATGTCATATGTAAATAATATAAAGCAGAGAATCCAGATAATACTTCAGTGCAAAAGCAGAAGTTAAACTGGGAAGCAATTAAAAAAGGCGCCCAACAGGGTTTAATATTAGGCCCCTAGTTATTTTTGGTGTTTGTCAACGACCTCTCATTAGTGTTAAGGAATGCTGCAACCAGGGCCGTTTTTTCTGACGATACAAGTGTAATTAGTATCTATTAAAACTTTTACTGATCTTAGTCTAAAGCCGAATGTTGTACTTATCTAACAAATTGTGTGAGCGGTTCGCAGTTAACAAACTATTTCCAAATATTCAGAAAACAAAGACTATAAGTTTAACAGAATACAACTCCACTTATTCTAGACTCTGCGTGTGCGTTAACATTACAATATTAGAGCAATCGTATAAAGTTTTTAGTCTTCAAATTGATGCGCATCTGAACTGGAAAATACATGTTGAACATCTTGTACCTAAAGTAAGATCGGAAACATTTGCACATATGCAGCTGTTCCGTACAATGTATTCTTACTGATCGAAGACCATATATCATGTTTAATTCTGTTCAGTAATGAAATATGGTTTCATATTCTGAGGCTAATTTTGTTGAAAGCAAGCGAATCTTTATACTGAAAAAGAAAGTCGTTTCATTAGTACGTGGAAAGAACAACTGACCATCTTGCAAAGCTCTTTTGAAAAACTAAGAATTTTAACAATATCTTGTGAATACATACACACGTGCTCTCCGTTTTGTGCTATTAATATAAACATCAAGAGCATTTCACCAGAAGTATAGATATATTTAACGTTAATACCCCATAAACGGTGAATCTACTCAGACCTAGTGGTAGCCTGACTTGTCAAAACGGCGTTCATTGTGAACTGATTAAGTATTTAATTCTCTTCCAAATAAAGAAAAATTGTTGCCAATTTGTGATAAATATAAATACAAGTCTACTCTTACAAAATATTTGTGTAACAAAGTCCACTACTCCGTAAAGTAACTTATAAATGAACAATGAATACCTAAAATGGATATTGATTCAAGATTGTCTCCGACAATGTATCACAAATACGGCCAATATTCTTTTTAATTGACAGATATGTGTAAATAAATTATTTTATTTAATGTGTCAGTTTACATCTCTTACCAAATATTGCGTCCTCTTTGAAAAAGTACTTGAAATACTATAATACTGAATTATTGCAGTACTAAACTACTGTAGATATATTTTAAGGTTACTTCATCCTTGTTGTTTACAAATAAGTTATGTTTTAATACACAAATCTATTTCTTATGCTTGTAGCCGAAACTTTATCACGATAATTAGTTGCAATTAAACGGAATCATCAATAATCATTAGTAACAAATTATAGTTGAATTAAATGTAAAAGCTATAGTGTGACTAGTGTAATCAAAGATAAAACTGTGTACTTCTTATTATCATATTTTATATTGATTTATGTTTAGCGATGTGGTAGAAAAATAAACATATGTTTGTAATTTTGTAACACTATGGAGATATGAGTTATAAATGGGCAACTTACAGAGGTAACAGCAGTCGTATTCGCAGAGTTACTATGAAAACGTAAAGTTAAGTAGCAGAGGCTATTGTTCAGTCACATACTAGTAATGCCTTTTTAAGGAAAGAACCCAATTTTGTGTAAACAGGGGAAAACGGTGGAGGAGATGTTACATTCAAAGGTTCAAGTTAGACATCACATGATTTTATTCGATCCTATAAGAAAAACGGTGGTGCAGTAGGTGAAATTTGGGTGTCTGAGACACGCCTAAGTTCAGGCAATGAAATATAACATTGTTAAAAATTCTGGAACAGTGAAAGTATAAAAGACGGAAAAGCTTAGAGAAAGCCAGAGTTATCTCGAGTTTTACAAACAACCTGTCAGCGGTAGTAAGCATAGTAAATAGGCTCCAAAGCATATAACAATAATTTCCAATAAACAAGTTATAATAAGAACGTACTTAACTGGTAATCTTAAGCAGTGTTAAGTGAAAATTGTGAAACAAATATGTAGGATAAGTATATTAGCACAATAACGGCCGGGAACTAAAATGTCGAAGTAATTACAGTGATTAATACGTAAACTCTCACATCATTATGACTGTTACGTGTAATAAAGTGTAAATATACATCTTTAATTTGCGATTATGAAAGTACTACTCTACGGTTAAATTTAACTTCAGTGTAATCATTCAACATCCTTCATACCGCAAGCACAATCTGAGACTTGGTATCCATGCTCGGCCGTAGACTTTAATGATAGCCAGATAACCCATTAATGTATCACCAAATTAATCGATTCAAAACTCATTAGTAGTTAAGACCCCGGATTAGCCAAGTGGATTAACGATAATCCTGCCGCTAGGTGGCGTTGGTGTCGCGTTAATCCTTCTTAATCCGCCTTAATCCGATGGATTAAGGTGGATTAGAGGGATTAGAGGGAAGTTTGAAATGTTGCCACTAGCGGTAGGATTAACGTTAATCCACTTGGCTAATCCGGGGTCTTTTTTATTTTCATTAAACAGGATACAGAGAGAGATTTACAATTTGTGTTATACATTTGGTAAAACGGGTACATACAAGAAGGATTAAAATACACATATGGATTATAGATAATAAAGCTATGAATACTGTGATAAAAAGCACAAAAAAACACATATGAATAATAAATGGATTAAAAGAAATCACATGGATATATATATATAGCACATATACACTGTTTATGTCTGAGATGCATTGTCACACATGTTTATGCACTCACGCACTAGGATAACTTTAAAAAATGTGACGTGTTTGGGAGGTGGACGTTGGACCGTTATATCTTGATCTTCATCGCTGCTGCTGCTGCTGTCGATGCGAAATACGTGACGACGACGGAGAGGTTGGGTGATGCAGGTGATGAGGAGTTGTGAGAAGTTGTCGCTGAGATGTTCGTCGGGAGTGGGAATGTTGATGCGTATGATGAAGTCTGTGTCGAAGCTGATGGCGTGACAACCTGAAGCGGTGACTTCGTTGCAGAGTGCGGATTTTGCGTAGTTGTTGATATAGATGATGCAGGTGGAATCTTGTTGGAAATAGTTAATTTTGTTAGGAGCACAGTTGACGTGAATAACATCGGCATGATCTATGAATAGTTTGATGGTGACGGTCTTGACGTCACCGAAGAAGGTGGTACAGGAACAGATGATGCGGATATTAGAGGGAAATTGTCCTTTGGTGGAGAGACTGGGATTGAAGAGTAGTTTGAGGGTGAGGTTGTTGCCGACGAAAATGGGGTCGGTTTCGCAGGCCATTATGCGGAGGTGAATTGTACGACGTAACGCTTGATCCGCTGCGGAGTTTTTCTTCGCCTTTGTAGTTTATGCAGAAAGGATTTTTATTTAGGTTTTGGATGAGTTCGGGGGTGGCTTTTCCAAATCTGGAAGGGAGGAAAACCTCGGTATCGTCGTCTAGTTTGTCGACGGTTTTGGTACCGTATACGGTTTCCAAGGATTTGACACTCTGCACACGGTATGGTACGTTTTCACGTAGGGATGAGACGCTGAGTATGTCGCAGCTGTTGGATAATTCTTCAAGTTGTCGAAGGGCGTCCATTTTGGCAGAAGCGGCAGTTTTTAACAAACGGAGCTGGGCCGTCGGAATGGATGCGTTTTGTTGGTACGTTGTAATGCTTGGTGCACCTTCTGTAGGGAGCACAAACTTCCTTTGCGTCGATGGAAAGCTGATGCCAAACGATGTTTACGTCGAATGGAGGGTAACGAGTGAAGATGGTGTTACCGTTTTGCAGGAGCACTTGACGTTCTTGGGGCAGAAGCACCTGAAGGCGTTTTCCGTTTTCGAGGTACTTTAACAAAACGGTGAAGCACCCGCAGGTCATGAGTTGTTTCTGCCGGCGTATTTGCGGAGGAACTCTTGGATGTGCTGGTTGAGTTGAGCGAGGTCTTCGTAGAAGCCCTGGTAGCACCGCTGGCACAGGTGAGTGAGCCGAGAACGGAGTTGGCCGCTGCACGTTGGATGGAAGCAGAAGGAGCAGTGAAGAACCGCACAGGGGTCTGCTGACATGTCACGACGACAGCTGAGCACGGACTGCGTGCTAAACTTGGAGGGGTATGCTTATTTGAAGGCTGCATGCGCAGGAAATGTATGGTGGGGATGTTAATCGGTAGGAAGCGATAATGAGTGTGGGAAAGGAAGTGGGTAAGGATATAGCAGGAAACGGGACATCGGTAGGAAGTGTTTGGGTTGTTAATTGCCAGGAAGGGAGATATGGAAAACCCCGACATCCTGAGGAAGCGATAATGAGTGTGGGTAAGGGAAGCGGACATTCGCAGGATATGTTGAACGGTTGGAAAACCGCATCCGCAGGAAGCGATAATGGGAGTGTTTGAAATGGAAGGAAATAACGGTGGACTGGAAAAAAACCAAAGCTCACTACCAAACGTTGCTTTTGCTGTAGGTAACTTTGCCTTGGTGTTCTTCTTCTTCTTGCACAATAGTTTTGCTCTGATGGACGCTGAACTTCCACTTGCCGTGTATAAGATCGGGTAGAATATAGGTTGGAGCATTGCCCAAATATACGGTTAAGCATCTCCCGAAGCACATGCGGTCTTGGTGTATCATTTCCTGCATGTTAGCTACAGAAATGTACTGTTGTTCGAAGAAGATTATGTATAAACCTCTTGTGGCAAGAAATTGGAAGCATTGTTGGGACGAATGGTGCTCTTCTTCTTCACGATTTGTGTTGCAGGAAGGCTACAAATGCGATTTGAAATGGATATCGTTGAAACTGATGTTGGAGAACACGAAATGAATTTGGCTCTCGCAGCTGTGAACTTTGACGGACACAAGTTTGCCGTCGTAGGAATGATCGATGAAACGGAGTGCATAAGGAGCATTTTTTTAGGATGCCCCTCTGCTTCGTAATTTTTAAACACCTTGGTTCCCTCGCAGTACACGGAGACGTAGTTTCTGTATCCCATGCTGGAGGTGCTTATGGGTTGGTGGTTGCGAGGCGATTGATGGTTATGGTTGAGAGATGTTTTGGATGAGGAGAGGTTTAAGGAAATGTTCTATTTCCAGGAAGGTTCGAAAAGTAGCGCACCGGATATACTTGGTGAACTGGGTAAAGTTTGTGGAATCGAAAGGTGTGTTGGAAGAATGAAGGAGGTACTTGCGGTAGGCTAATATTTGATTTTGCACGTCCATTTCTTCCTTCCTCTTGTGATAGAGGATGTCGGTAATGATTCGTTGCAAGCTTTCCAGTGCGTCCCATTCTTGCGGGGTGAGGGAGATGCTGTTGCCTTGCAGATCTTTGAAGACGATGTGTAGCTTTCCGAAAGCGCAGCTGAAGAGGATCGAAATGCGTTCGCAGAACTGATACTCTTGCAGATGTCCCTCGGATTGGTGAAGGTTGCGATGGATGATAGACTTTGTCTCGGCGAGAGTGTTCCCTTCTGTGGAGCTGAGGACGACGGCGTTGTGTTTTCCACATTTTGCAATGGTGACCACGAGCTGGTGTGGCGGGGCGGGAGAAAAGCCGACGCACATGAACTTGGGTTGTTGTGGGTTAAGAAAGTAAATATCAGAAAGGGGTCCGATGAAGGGAAGTTGCTTGGGTGGGTGTTCTTGCGGTTCTTCGGGATGTTCTTGGAGGATGGTAAGTTGCCTCTTGGCTGATGGCGATTGCTGCGGCGTTTGTAGACCCATGGGCACTGAAACGAGAGAGAGCCGAGCGTGTTAGAGCATTGTAGGATGAGATGAAGCGGAAAAGAAAAGAGCAAGAGAAGGAGTTTGCTTACCTGGGCGGTGTGTGTGCGGTTTCCATGTTTCACTGCGAATAAGGCCGGCGAGGCGCGAATGGCGCTTTATAGCAGCGGGAGCGCGTTCTGAAAACACATGGGAGAGAATGAGCACCAGAGAGTACGGAGTGTTATGAGATGGTGTTGAGAAAGTTTGTTACCTGCAACGGTTGACACGACTGTAGAGCGCCGGAGCATTTTGGGAGACATGCGTCTTTGTAGATGTTTTGAATGACGGTATCGTTGTGGTTATAATCGCTGATGTGGAATTTGGAAAGCCGGAGCAGCAGTGGGTGAGGTAATCGTTGACGCAATGACCGCACGTGGTGCTGTCATACCCTTGCAACCTTCTGGCATTGTGCGACCATCGGGTACCGCAGCAGCCCTTGAGAAACTTTAGGAAATGAGGCGATAGACCGTAGCTGTCGAAATAATGTCTGTGACCACTCTGTGCGACAAAGATGCAAACCCAGTGCTTGCCTGGCAGGGTAATGGGATCGGTGTTAGCGACCAAAGCAAACGGAAGCTTACGATGGGTGGTTACTGCGGGAAGTGTATCGCAGGCGAAAACGCCTAAAAAGTGAGGTCGCGTTGAGTGGCAGTTGGATAGAAAGCGTTCTATTTGAAGCGAGTTCATGATATGAGAATGAATCTGTTGGCATCGATTTCGAGGGTGCGATGTATTTCCGCCAGGACGAGAAGAACGACTGGTTCTGCCAACTGTTTAGCAAAACCGACTCTTATAGACACGGAACCGTGGCGCTGACCGGAGATGTAATATTCGTTTGCGCTCATGTCGGCAGTGAGATCGAAAGCCATGACGGTTTAACCGTGAGCGTAGGATTGTCTAGAGATTGAGTGGTCCTCGTCTCTGAAATGAATGCCGATGCCGTCTTGGAGCGTTTGAAAGCATTGCATGTAGTGCCCCTTATTAAGGTCGGGTTGAAGGGGTTGAGAGGGTACGGGTTGGCCGTTGACGTAGAGTTGAAACGTGTTCATGTTGAAATCTTGGAAATTGAAGGGGTTTTTGGTGACGTCGCCGGTGTAAGCCTTGTCGGAGACCAAGGCGACCACCACCCGCCTGGGAATTTGACCTGTGAAGACGTCACTACAGGTCATTGCGCTGGTCTCTTTGGGAATGCTGAGGACGTGAAAGCTGACATCCTTGAGATGGTATTTTGCGTTGCTCTTTGCTAGCGCAGCCTGATGGACAAGCTTGATGGTGGGCGAGGGTCTAACGGCTTTTAAATGTAGCGTGGCGGTCTGAATATCGGCGTAACCTTTGAAGGTGGCGTTGTCGGAAAACAAATGGAATTGGGGAGAGGAAGGTGTGAGCTTGATGGTGACGCTGACGTTGTTGAGCAGCAATGATTCCTGCCTAAACAGGGCGTTGGATAGGGGCGCTATGAGCTGCACGACCTTGCTGGTACTCGTGAACACCTTGCGAAATAAGAAACCGGCGTTGGCGGTGAACGTGTCCATGATTCCCGCCGTGTCTTTCATCCAGAGAGCGGACTGTAGCTTGGAGTTCATGGCATCTTCCGAATAATTGAGAAAAGTCTCGAGATACGTTCTATAGGGGTGTCCAGCTTGTGGCATGGAGTCGATGACGCTATTGAGCGATACCTCCAGTTGCTGAAACAGGGAATTTAGTGCATTGTTGACGATAGTGACGTTATCGTCCGGTTTGAGTGCCGCTCCATCGGCATCGACGATGCGAACGAATAGCTCGAGGACGACGTAAGTCATGTCGAGGTATTCATCCGCATTCCCGGAATAATGAAAAGTGATGGGTGCGTTCTTCATGATGGTGTTTTGAGGGTTTAGGGATACGAACCGAGACTCTTCCACGTTCACCTGAACGGGAAGGTCTTTGAAGAGGTCGAGCTCGGAACTCATGTGGACGACTGCATCGGACATTATGAGAACACGTCCTACACCTTTCGCCTGCCGCGTTTACACCTAGACTGCTTTGGCTTGAAGGGTTTCGCGCGTTTTATTGCCTTGAGACGCCTGACGCCCGATCCTATCATGGAATCGATTTTTTCGTCTGCTTTTCGCTTTAGATTCGATCCCGCCTCCTTTAGCCTGAGCTTGAGAGTCTCCTTAGGAGGTCTTCCTCTGGTGGCCACGTCGGACAGCATGTGCGCGCCCACTTTGAGCGCCTCTTTGCCGACCGCCTTGGCGCCGCTTTTTAAGAAGGGTAGAACGGTTATGAAAAGGCCTCCGAGCGCAGAAAACAGACCGCGTCCTCGCTGGTAGCGCTTACCGCGATAGAGCGCCACCGGCTTGATTGAGATAGTATTGCGTGACGGTGTGCAGGTCCATTTCTGTTGTTTTGGTCTGAATGTGAGAACTATAGTGGAGGATAATCCGTCGACAAATGGGAGAAGATCGCCATAACCGTTTCTTAAATCTATGTTGACTGTTTTAAAGTCTTGTGTTATAAGCGGTACCCAGTTGAGAGGAAAGAAGGATTTTTCGTCGGACATGTACGTGTTGTTGCTTTTTTTCGTATTCCACTGCCACGCTCTCTATCACTTGGACAAATGTGTCGCCCACCACTTGCGGTGCCACCAGATTACAGTAGATGAACATTTCGTAAGGGAACCCCATATACGGGTCTACGGGGTGTTCTGGGGCTTTCTGCAGGATGATGTTGGTGTAGGGTTCGAAAACCAGCATTTTGGCCATGACGGGCGTGAGCAACAAGCTGTGAATGCGATGAAGCGGTTCGGTTTGAGCGGAAGTTGCGCCGGTCTCCGAAGGGGTTGGAGGTGCGCCTTCGGCCGTTGGTGTCGAAGGAGCGGTAGGCTCTGGTTTAGGCTGTGGTGCAGAAGCGGATGGGGGTTGCGAGGCGGTTGTTGGTTTGGGAGAGCCCGGTGGCTTTGGCGGATGGTGTGTGCCGCTGGGCCTGGGCCTTGGTGGTGTTGGTTTCAGGGTTCTGGATGGTTTCAGTTTGCCCGGTGCGTCGCCCATCATCGCTTCGCTGAGAACGGTGATCTTTGCGACGCGGACGACGTTCTCCACGAAACCGTCAAAAGGAATGTCGGGAAGTTGCTGCGCATGCGTCACTGCAGCGTTAACGCTCACCGTTCGGTTGTGGTCGTTGTATAGAAAAACGTTTTCCACTTGCAAATTCTGCTCGATGATGGCGTTGGTTCGGCTGACGAGGTCTTTAGGGTCGTGCACGATGCCCGGAGGCATTTGCAAGCTAAATTTGGAATGCGTGGGCAGGTTCGTCATGGTGTACTTGGTGCCGATGAGCTGCGCGTCGCCTACAGAAACGTTGTAGAATTTGACGGGGTACCTCACCTTTTGCAAGGCCATTTCCCACTCTCCCTGCAGCACGATTCGCTCTGGCAATATGTTGGAAAATTTGGAAGTGGTGTTGTCGGTAAAGTGATCAATGGAAGCGTTGCTCACAAGCGTGAGCGAGAAGGGTTCGGTCTTGATCATATCGAAGCGATCGTCGAAGCCTGAATCCACGAGTTAAATTTGGAAGGATATCCCTTCCACTTGACCAAAAGTTGTTTGTTTCGCCTGCGCCCCTTGGTTTGCAGGACGCGATCGATTTTGAAAGTTTGAGGAAGCTCGCCCTTTTGCAACTCTTGGGTGCAAAAGTTGCCGTCTATGTCCTCTCCGGCGAGATCCTTGAGCTTATATACCACCGGCCGACCGCGCACGACCTTGTGGATCTCGAAGATTTCGTCTGTCCAGTTCTGCTCGTATCCGTTGTCGAATTTCATTTTCTCCTTGGATATGCGCACGTGATCTCCGATAGAGTATTTGGGTGGCGCTGTACGCGGGAGGCGCTTGTGGTCGTAAAGATTGTGGTACACTCGCACGATGTTAGTATCGTTTACGTTCTTGGGTGCCATTTTGATGGACCTGTGATACGAACGGTTGTACGTTTGCAGCAGTGCCGGCAGCACCTCCACGTATCTGTAGCGGTTCGTGTGTGTGAAATATTTCCACAACTTGGCCTTGAGAGTGCGGTTGAAGCGTTCGACGACGCTGGCTTTGACATTATTTTTTGTGGTGTAATGAAGCACGCCGTGTTGGTTAAGAAAGTCGCGAAAGGTTTTGTTGGTAACTCTGTTCCCTTGTCGGTCTGCAGAACGCGGGGAACGCGCTCGGAGAATATGGAGCGAAACGCCTGTGCCACCTCGGACCCCAACTTCGATTTCAGAGGTACGGCCCAAGCATACTTGGAGAAGACGTCGATGACGGTGAGAATGTACGCGTAAGGCTTGTTATGTTCCTTGATGCTGTTCATGACGTTGAGATCCGCCTCCCAAAGATCGTTGATGTTGGTGACGTGGTAGTATCGAGTCGGGAATCGCTTCCGCACCTAAGTGTGCAACGTGTAACTGTCCTGGGTTCGAAGAAACGATTGGACGTTCGCCTTCGATATCCCCGTGGCCTTTCGCAGTGCATTTACCGAGCCGAAGCCTGCAGGGTGTTCCGGTTTTGCATAATAACGCCTTATCGTCTTCCATTCCTTCATTGCTTACTCGTAAAGAGGATCCCACTTTCGCATGCGAAGGTTATAGCTGGGCCTGTTCGGTTTTTCCTTGGGTGAGGCAGCAGCCGTCCTTTTGTGTTTGGGCGAGAAAGGGTTGGCTTTTACGGATCGCGATGGCCCTGACTTCTCCTTCTTTACGTGCACCTCCTCCAGAAGGTAAACGTCGTCCTCGTCGGCGTTGTCGCTTTCGCGAAGGTAGGGTTTTGTCACTTGTGACACGAGATCGAGATAGTTTCCCAAGTTATATTTCATTAACCGCCACTTTTGTTCGGCAGATATTTCTTTTTTGCTCTGAAGGTCCTGCATCTCTTTGGCCAGCTTAGCTATGGTTTTGTCGATGAGGTGAAGCTTTTCTACGGTTTTCGGCTGCGGAGCCACAACGATCTGCCTGCCAAGTTTCATCCTGTAAGTTTCGACACGAGCGCGCCACCCAGAGAAGCCAGAATGGGTAGAAGAAACGTCGGTAAAAATCCTCCATTCTGAATCAAAATTTTCTTCTTCTTCTTCGACGGCACCTTCCTGTCGATTAACTTCCTCCAAACGGATTTATGCCTTTTTAAGCGATTCACGCATCTGGTGGGTAGTTGCACGTGACCTCTGCACTCGTTGAGCATGCATTCGCAAATGGTCTTTATGAGATGTCCGTTCGCGTTTTTCAACACCTTCTTGCGCACGGCAGGTTTTGCCTTGGCCAGCACCGTCAGATTTTCGTGCTGCCTGGCTATGCGGGCGCTGCTCAATTTGGCAATGCTCGTCTTACCCCGAACCATGTTTGCGCGGTAATGACGTTGGCGTCGAAAGGCGCGCTTTATTTAAAAACGACAAATCACTCATCGGCGCTCGTTGGGAACGAAATACGAGAGCGTTTCGCCCGGTAGCACGCCCGTTCGATACCTGTAGCGGTCGGGCGTGTACTGCGTGCAGTCGAGCTCCAGATACCCATGCGGTTGTTCGGTGGCCTTTTCGAAGGCCTCCAGCAGAACCTTCGAGTTCCTGGGTTCAATCTGTTGGCACAGCCTCTCTATTTGCATCTTATCCCTGTTGTTCTTGAATGCCACGATGTAGTTTGCGTTGAGAGATATCGTTGGAAATTTCTGGCCCTTCGGGAACACGTTCTGCAGGATGTACACGATTCCGAAGCGCTTGTGGTGCGAGATTCTGGTGAAAAAATTGGAAACGTTCGAACTCCCACCCTCGAACATGAGATCGTCGAGGACGACGAGGTAATTTTCGCCCACGGAACTCAGCTCGGTCACGCCGGCGTGGGTCTCGCACTCTAGCAGTAGGGTTTCGATTTTCGGCGAACCCTCCGGCGGGTGGCACCACAGCACCTTGGAGGGAGGAGGGTCGAAGGATTTGTCGGCGTTGCGTATGAGGTACTTTACGAAGGTGGACTTTCCGCAGCGCGACGGCCCCGCAACCAGCATGGTGCTGGGAAACTCCAATCGTCTAAGGCTGCGCGGTGAGCGCATCGTGCGGGTCTCGGGTTCGAAATGGACACCTAGGGCGCTTGGCGTCTCATTTATGCGTGCACTCACTCTTGAAACCGTAGGGATAGGAGTCGCAGTTGTCGGCAAGCACGCGCTTGTTCACCACCATCATGAAGGTCTTAGTGCAAGGCTCGGTGACCAACGTCCAGAGGGGTTTTCTCGATATCTGAGTACCCACGAGAGTGACCCTCTTGGCATTATCCCCGAGCACCACGTCCCAAATGACGTCCGGGTTTACGCGCTCCAGGTTGCCAGAATTCAAGGTAATGCCCTTCACGTTGCACACCGAGAAGTTCTGATGCGTCTCTGGACACCTAATTTCGAGGCAATAGCTCTTCGGGCCCGTGGAGGCGAACCGGGAGACGTAGGCGCCCTTGCCGTACTTCTCCAGCTCGTCGGTTATGTCACCGAGGAAGCGACCCACGGGCGGCATTCACTGGCCTGGTGAGTACGTGGCGATCACCGAGTCCGTGTCGAAGTAGCAGACCCGGTCCCCCAACGCGCGCAGGTACCCGTAGAGTTGCGCGCGCGTGCGCGGTCGTGTACGCGGCCACGACGGCGTTCCCGGTGGGGTTCACCCTGGGACTCTGGTCGACGTACCTCCACACGACGACCATCACTTCGTCCGTGGCCGGGAGGTAGGACAGCACCTCCACGGCTGGGTCGTTGAGCAGTTCGACGAGCGTGTCGTAGCCATCGACCAGTTCGCACGTGGACAGGTTGTCCCTCTGCCCCATCTTGCCCCAGAAGGAGTTGAGCATTAGCTTGGCAAGCTCGCGCTCCCCGGATTCGGGGCGATGGCTTCGGGGTCGAGAGCGACGCCTTCGCGTTGCAGAAACTCCTTCACGTAGGCTTCCTTCTGCTCGGGCGAGTGGCAGTCCGAAGGCCAACCGGAGGCTTCGGTCTTGATCTTGAAGAACTGGTTCACGTACGCCTCGAACAGTCCCTTCTCGCCCGTGTCGGGGTCGTACCGCACCGTGTCGTACTCCCAAATTTCGCACACGCGGAGCAGTCGGTACCCCTCTTGCAGGGCCGCCTTCACCTCGTCCAGGACCCACGTCCCCGTCAGGCACCTCTCGACCTCCGGGTGCCGGCACGCTTCTTGGCTTTCCGCCTCCGCACATGCGCGGCACAAGACGAACATCAGCTTACCGTTGTTGCGAGCCGGCAGCACGGGGTGATATAGGGCGTTGGGAGGTAACACGGTACATTTGATCAATCCGCCCTGGATGTCCTCGAGGTTGGGAAAGCGATACAAGTAAATCTTGGGGTGGCCCACGGGGTACGGCTTCGTCTTGTTCGCGAAGGTGTAGAGGGAGCAGACGTCGAGATAAAACATCTTGGTGTCGCCCGCCGCCTCGGCGTAAGTCTTGGTGCAGTTGGTGCGCCCGCAGAAAAAGACGTCCCTCGGGTTCAGGGGTTCCGGGTGGGGGAAGGCCTTCGCGAATGCCGCCAGTTGCGGGTCGGCCTTCGCCATCGCGTTAAATTCGCACTCCCACATCTTAACGACGTCGTACCCGGCGCTTCGGATCTTGTTGGAAATGTTCACGGTGCTCTCGTGCCTGCCGGCCATCGTTTCTTTCCCCGTGTTATACAGCACGGCGTGGCGATTGTGGAAACATCGCTCGCAGCCGTGGTACCAGCACCCGTGAAAGAAAAACACCCGCTTCCCCTCCCCGTCCTCCGTATACCCGTCCACCTTGTGCCCGAGAACCTTCACTTCGCGCCCTCTAAGGGCGTGCTGGAAGGTGATGGTTTTCTGCGCCTCTACCCAAGACAGCCAAATGCAGGCGATGCGCGAGTGCTTGTCCGCCAGGCGGTAACCGCCTGTGGGCAACAGCGCGATCTTGTCGCGCGGCATAAACCGCTTTCGGTAGACGCACATGCACGCATGCGCAATGGTGACGCACTCTCGGAACGGGTCGATTCCGTTCTCATCCAGGAATTCTCTCCTAAATTTCGAAACTCCCCGGTTCAGAAGAAACACGTCCATCTTGCAGTACGCCACCATTTCCTGCCGCATGTCGAACACGTACCCGGAGGACGCCCTTTCCTCGTGCCACTGCTCGAACGCCTTCCTCCCCTCCACCGACATGCCGTCCAGGCAGTAGTACCTTGCGTCGGGAATCGAACCCACGTGATGCTCGTTTTCCTTTGTGTTAAAGAGGTTTGGGAAATACCCTTTGCCGTCCTGTAATCCGAAAGTCTTAGAAAAGCGAGCCAGCGGCATGGGAATGAAGTTGAGCGAGTCTAGAAACGTGACGTCACCGTGCTTCATTTGGTAAATCTTGGTACCGTTCATGATTAGCTCGGGCGTCCACTTTAAAGTGTCCACCATGTATTTCAATAGAAATTGGCCGTCGTAGGCGCGCGTGTTATGGGCCAGCAGCACGACGTCCCAGGCTTCGAACCTCGGCTGCATCACGTGATCGAACAGCTGCTTCACCGGCGCGTCGGTAAAAACGTGTTCTTTCGTGCCTCACTCGGTGCAGAACGCCATCTTTTCGCCTTCGTCTATGCACAGGGGGCGCGCTTGGTAAAGCACGGATAAATTCGGAACGTGCTCGTAAGTGTTCTCTTTGTTTTTGTACGCCGTGTTCTGCGTGCATTCGAAATCTATGAACATGAACACGAAGCGGTTTCTCTTGCTCGGTGAACAGTATGGCTGCATGTAGCACCTGTGATTGATGTTCACGTGAACCTTGCAATAGGAGCAAAATTTTTCTCCGCACTCGTGCGCCCCTTTTCGGTGTCTCAGGTTCACCAGCTTATTGCAGGTAGTACACACTTTTCCACGTCGCACACCGATAGCGCCTTCGGGTAAATGCCGCCTTTCCTCGCATGATTCGCAAAACAGGTTGCAAACTTAAAGTCTCGGTTACACGCGCCACAGTGTATGAACGCTTCATAGCGCTTAGGGCACTGCTGGTGGCACTTTGTGCAAGCGCCATCGCATCGATGGAATTCTTTTTTGTTCACCGAGGGATAATGGCAATGCCGACAATACCACTTCCATTTAAAGCACTTGTGCAAGTCTACAATGTCGTTAAGGTGCCCCTCGTGAAACATGACGTCAATGGGTTTTTCTGTTTGCTTCTCTGAAGCGTACATGACGTGCTTGCCCGTATGATCTGCAAACACCGTCACCGCGTACCCCTTTAACATCGCGTCAAAATCTCTGACGTCATCGATAGTAAATGGCCCGTTCGTCTTTCCTACACTTTGGCACAAGGCTTCAGCTTTTTGTTTCTGCAGGTATTCCGACCGTGTAATGGTTTTATAATTAACGTCTCCATTCACTTTAGCTTTGCCAACCGCCATAGCTCTTGCTAAACACAAGCTGTTTTGTTCATAATTTCTACTATGCCTTTATTGCGGTACACGCATCGCACGGCTTGTGACACGAACCCGACACCTCCTTGGTCCAAACAAAAGTGATTTTCAAAGACCCCCCTAACAAAAACTGTTGATTGCATTGCATCACCTTCTCTATCGATTTTATAACCGCCTCCGCATTCACCTGGTCCGTGCGTCTAACGCTCATGTTAAAAGCTTTGGACGGGTGCTCCTCGTCCGCAATGCTTACGCCTAAATATCCCGGTTCGTTCCCCAATAGATTTTCTTTCGCAAAGTTAATCAAGTCCGTAAACAGAAGCGTTACCCATTGCTCTGGGTTTGCATCTCTGGGACCCGGGTTCACGGTAATTTCTGTTCCGTGTAGCCGGAGAAAAGTCTTTTCAACGTTCTCTGCCTATGGGCTATAATGTCGAACCTGGGCTGCAAGGTTCCAGATTCGCTTATCCCTTGTTCCGGCTCCATGCTTCGGGCTTTGTTCAACAACGCCTAAAAAGCTTTCTACACGTTCAAACACTTTCAATACAATTGCTGCTTTATTCGCTGCTTCTTTTACGCTATATCAACTGCGGTAAAAAAAACCTCGTTCATGTTATTTTCTTAACAACATCCATGTGCTTCCACGCGCGCGTCCTGCGGATGACAAACGCAACTTTTTCACGCAAAAACAACGCTTCCAATATATCGTAAATGTTCCAAAAGCTAAAACCTTACAATTCCTAGCCAAGTCGATTTTCTTGCACAATTCTCACTTCAGCGAGCCGCTTATCGCCTGGTGCTTTTATACGCTGCTTATCGCAACCTCAACTTCCGCATGCGCACTCAGTTAAAGGCCTCATTAAAATTCCAGGCTTGTTATCGCGCCACAACTTCCAGAGTTGTAATCAGGCTCGTTTCCGGTGCACCTCCGATCTCACCAGCGAGCCACCACACCATCCGGTTGCGATAACAATTAAATTTTCCTACCATCGACAGCACAACCACTTTTAAACATTTTGTTGCTAATGAGCATCCGTTTGCACGACCATTTTTAATGTTATCGCGCAGATTGCGGCTCTTTAATCACGGCGGCCATATTGTGACGCACATCGGCATGCCAGGCTTCCCGTCTTCACACTTAGTCTTGCTCAGTTCTTCGTCGGAACAACATGGAACCCAGTGGAGCATCAAGGTCAGCCGCCGGCGAACCTTTTTTTTCGCCAACATCTGAAAGAGTATACAGGAAGCTGCTGCCCATCCAGCAACAGCAGCCGGATCTAACCTACCAGCCGTAAGTCGCTCTTCAACAGCAGCCCTTCGTTTGGCAAGAAGAAGAAGCGCAGCACGGACAGTTGCTTCCACCCGTCTAGCCCGGTGTTCCCATAACACCCGAGGAACAGCAGCTGTTGACTTTGCCGGCCTTTCAGCTGGCGTTTGCCCATCTCCACCTTCAGTGGTCGGAGCTTCTAGCTCCCTGCGCCGACGACCCGGGTTCGCCTTCGGCTTCCTCTGCTGCCACGTCGACTTCGGTGGAAGTGTTGCCACCCTTTTCTTCCTCCACCACGACCGACAGCGGGGTGTACACGGAGGATTACACCGACGCCGCAGGCACTACGCCTCCGCACTCCCCTTTACCTTCCTCGCCCTCCTATTCCCCAGAGTCTTATCCCTCCTCTCTCTCCCTCCATTGCAACCACTCACAAAGCTCTTTTGTTTCCTGCTCCGATCCCGAAACTTTCCCACGGTACACCTCAACGCCACTTGCTTCTGCCCGCGCTTCAAATTTGTCTTCCTTCTTTCCACACCTCGAACCTGTGACCCTTCACGACATTTATGTCCAACCCCTCACTCCCTCGTCTTCCTCTGTTCAATTCATCCCCTTCACGCCTTCTCCTTCTCCCATTGACCATGTTGAACCCATGTCCATTTCTTACCAACCCTTAACCCCTCATTCACCTTCCTACTCTCCTCCTCCTCTATGTACTTCTCCTTCCTCCTCCTCCGTTCAAATCATTTCCCGCTCTGCTTATCCTACACCCCAACCTCCCACATTTACCCCTATTCTCACCCAGCACTCCATTTACCCACCTTCTCCTCCCCCTCTTCTCAACCCTGCCTACACCAACATTTCTCCCCCACAACCGAACCCGTCCCTAGTGCGGCTGCTGTCCTGCTCGCCGCGGAGGTTTTGCAGGGTTCCTGTAAGAAGGAACCTCTTTCCAACGCAATCGTCGAGGTCCGTGCAGCTGTTCCGTAGCAGCGCCTGGTGCTCCTTTGCCGGATCCCGCCCCGACGGGTACGACCCGCTCCTCGCCGGATCCCGCCCCGACGGGTACGACCCGCTCCTCGCCGCTGTGCCCGAGGTGGATAACAGCGACCGGCCTCAGGCCCTGGCCATACCGATTCTGAACCCCATCCCTGAGGAACATCATCGGCGCCGCATCTGGTGGGCCTTGCAGTGCACCCGCAACGCCACGTCGTCGGAACCTCCATTAAAGCGGCAGCGTCGCTAATGCGGCTGTGTTTTACGTGTGTAGTGGGTATTTTTGCTTTGTTCTTCTTCTTTGTTAGTTTTTTTCTTTTATTTCTTTCCCTCTTTTAAAAAAAACATCATGAATCACACTTCTGCCTACGGCAGAAGAAATCCAATGCCCCTTGTGCCAACCCTTCGACGCCCAATTAAATTTCAGTGTGGACGCTGTAAGAACCGTATGTTAAGCGTCCTGTGCACTTACAGCTGCGTGTGGAAACCCTATTACTCCACAGATACTTCAGTCAATGCTTACATCGACAAGCTCGATTTTCTGCCTTTTGATTTAGTTCGACCTAATTTGGCTCTGCAGCCAAAGTGCCTCTACTGCCAAGCTCTTAGCGTTTGCCTTAGATACGGGCTTTCCAGCCCTTTCAAACAGTAACATATTTGCCAGTGTCCTACCCCTATTACAGACCATTAAACATGTCGGCGTCAGCCAGTGGCAAGGACCGCATTCCAAACTATTCGAAATGCATGTACCAGCCACAGTGCGATCGTTCAACAAAGTTTTGCGTAGCTTGCAAGCACGCACAGTTCCTCGCAAGACAGCAAGAGCTTTTGCGAAACACATACAAACCATACACGGTGTGGTATAGCACCAAAAGCAATAACTGCTATTCGCCCCTGTGTTTGCAATGCCATGCACGGCGCTCGTGTGTTATCAACCATATACCGATTGTGTATAAACATTTACAAACACAAAAACAATCATCGTGCCCTCGTTGCACAGGGCAATTTTTTCATGATTTTATATAAAACATTGTTAATGGCATGTTCTGTCTTTCTTTCTTTGTATATGGTATGGAACAAAAGGTTGGTACCATGTTGTTTATATTTTTTGCTTTCCTACAATTATGTTTTATAATGTACTACAATTTGGCAATGTTTACAGTGTTCTCTCTCTCACTCTTTTTGTTTTAATTTTGTTTCTTTTTCTACCCACGTTTGAATACACTGCACGTATTGTGCTTTGATGCTTAATGAGTGTTTCATTTTCCTTTATTCACACTTTACCTAGTTAGGGTCCTTTCCCCTTCCTCATAAATCAATAGCACACATATATTTCAAAATATGCATATAAAAACTAATTATGAAAAATCAAACAACAGTTTAAAAATAAAAAAAAATCTTCAAAGGCCGCCATGCATTATATCAAATTACGGCATAAACATATGCCAAAATAAAAGATTCGTATAGCCAACTTATTACAATAAGTTATAATTCATGTCTTCTATTTCAGCTACCTTTTCCTTTTTTCATTTCGTCTCAAATTCTAATTGCTCTCCCTCCTCTACATCCCCTCCGTCAACGTCTTCCTCCTCCTTTCCCTGCTCCGGTATTAGGTCTTCGTCGTACGATTGCTCATAGTTAGCAAACTCCTCATCCTCTCCTGCGCCTGTACATGCGCTTTCCAATTTTCCTATCATCTGCTTTAATGCCTCAAATTCCTCGTACGTTTTACTTACATTTCATTTTATTCTATTCACTAACTCCTCTTGCTTCGTCACATTCTTCTTTTTCCTTCCTCAACCCGTAAATCACCCTGTTTCCTGCCTTCACCTTCCTATCGCATTCTTTTTTCATTTTTTGCTTTATCACATTCACCCTTTTTTGCACCTCTCAGATGCTGCTTTTCGTATGCTCGTCACAAACACCTTCCCCGCATCCCCACCATTACATTCCGAATTTATTTTCAAAGTCCCCTCCGCACCCCATCTAGACGCCCGCTTCACCCTCCCACTCATCGTCCTTCCACCACCTACATTCAACTTCCCACTCACCCCATTTTCCACATCCCCCAAATATATACATAAAATTGTCAGAAAAATAGGAATTCATCTCATTTACTACGCTATAAGCCATCATAAGCTCACTCTCCTTCGGCGTCAACTTCCATTCCAATTCCAAACCCTCCGGCAAGTCTACCGTGTCCACCAACAAACTACAATCCACCATCTCCACCAGAATCGAAGTGTTGGTTCTAGCATACATACCCACAGGCTTTTTATAAAATTTACACCTGTCATCCACACCCGCTCCACCTTCCTCACACCCACATCTCCCATTTTAAATGTAACCCTCAGGACATTCAAGTTGCCCCATCTTTACACCCCCGTACATCAACCCTCCACATCTCTTCCCCCTCTGACATCTGCTTACAGGCTTTAAACAGTTATACACGTTCTTAAGTGTCCCCAAGTTAATAAAATCAGATCCAAACCTACACCCACTCCCCTTCCGGTAGGTGCATGTACAGTTTGGCAACAATTCGTAATCCTTTTCACATCTTGTCACATTTTCCAAATGTCCCGTCTCCACATTCAACTCGAACCCACACCTCCCAAAACTAACGCAACTCCTCTCTGCCCCAGCAACTCCTACTATCACCAACGCTATCACTATCGCAATCATCATCTTTACCATATACTTCTTTACACCCACAACATTCCCCTTTTTATACCTTTCCCCTCATCTCCTCCATACCCCCATTCCCAGCTCTTTTTCTCTCAACCAATCATATTCTCTCTTATTCGCACCAATCCACACCTTTCATTCATTTCATTCCACCAATAACATCACTTCTTATTCTCACCAACCACAACATCACACGTCACTTCCTCATCCACTTTTTAACACTTACCTGCTAATCATTCCCTCTTTCCCTTCCCAACTCTCCACAAAGACACATCGCTAATTCCCTTCTCCAGGCCACGTGACCTTAAACTACCCCATCTCCCTCACCCTCTTCTACCTTTTCTTCACCACCACATATCCAACCAACCCTTAACATCAATTTTAATCTGCATCTCGGATTAACCAACCTGGATCAACGTTAATCGTTCCGCTAGTGGCCAGTTTTCAAACTTCCCGCTAATCCCACTAATCCACCTTAATCCATCGGATTAAGGCGGATTAAGAAGGATTAACACGACACCAACGCCACCTAGCGGCAGGATTATCGTTAATCCACTTGGTTAATCCGGGGTCTTAACTACTCTCATTAAACGCCGAATGTCCAAAGATATACGGAAGGAGAAGACGATAAGGACGTCACCATCTGCAACTGTGTAGCAAATAACAGCCGTGTGCTAATTATTGCGTTCTCATATAGTATTTAAAATACTGCACCACCGTAAATTAATCTTAGTTAATTGATCCATTGCCTTGTCTACATAAGTGATGTTAATGAATGAAGCCATGATTTCCTATACCCACTCGTCGGCCACGATATGGGAGCGGTCGGTGAGAAGAGGAGCCAAATAGTTACGGAACAAGTGGACGAGTCTTAGGATGGACAATCGGGTAAAGAAAACATCCGCAGTTCCGAGTTGCGTTTACTACCGAGAATGAGCCCGTAAATGTAGTTCAGTTTTTATTCAGCAACTGTACATTCCCATATCGCCTTGTCTCTCACTCCACTCTGTTCCCTAGTTGATGATATTAGACATTGTCAGCAAAAACAGTGGCGCCCTCATCCAAGGTATTCACAATGTGGCCGACTAGTATTTTTATTAACTATTGACAAAATATTGCACTGCTGCAATGAAGTATAGTAGTAGGTAAACAGATATATCTCCTAGTATAACAAGTGTAGGTATATATGCATGTATATAGTAACGTAACAGGTGTCTGATTTGTTCCATGTTCTACGCAAAGCAATCCGCCCAACCGCCAGCGCGCACGCTGCCCAATCATCTGACTGTCTATCATTAGATGTATACACGCTCTAAATCTGATTACTGAGCAACCAAACTATGAGGATTATTAATATTATTGGCGGTGGTGGTGGCGGTAGCATTGGAGTTGGGGGTGGGCGGCAGTGGCGTTGGCGGCTATGGTGGTGGTGATAAAGGGAGAAACACTGAATTTCATTTTTCGTCGCAACTGCGTAGCCTATACTAAAAAACGGACGATTACAGAACGGATGCATATCAGTTTCTACCAGTAAAATATTGTAAGTGCATGCATTACGTTAAATTCAACATGCCCTCTCCTTTAATGAAAATAATGCGGCAAAATTGGAAACATATGTTATGAACAATTGGGAAATAAGATGAAACTCATAAACAGATAATGGAGGCTTTGCATAATAACTGTCCCTTCCTGCACCTATTTAAACAAAACATGGAATATGCCCAAAATTTCTCCTTAAATATGTGGTATAACATATTTGTATGGCTTGGAAAAAATCATAATAGCAGTTAATCGATATAGATAATTATCGTTAATTTTCTATAATAATTAAAAAACGTTATCTTATTGCTGTTCTCCTCATGATACCACTCTCCCTTATTCGTACTACCCTTTAAGACAGCTTTTAATCCCTTTGTCTATTTAGTGTTCATTTCTTTTGTATTCGTAACTGCAATTTTTTCACGGTAAGCAAAATGTAGCCGATAATGAAATTAGAACAATATTTCTGACCCAAAATTATTATCATTTTTATTTATAGCATAATCAAATAATAGCCCGCCCATAAATAATTAATAATATATAACTTATATATCACAACACTATGTAATATATGCTTGTTGTAAATATGTACAGGATATTGTACTGAAATGTAGTTTTAGTTTTAGTGACATTGGAGCTTTAAGGCTAGGAAAGAGAAGTTTGTGCAAGAAATCAGAATCATAAACTCAAGAACCCTAGGACGGCAGATGACAGTATAACCTTGGTGTAGCCGAACAATACCTTAGAAGCTTGGTGAAGGTTTTCAACAGTTACTTGAAAAGTACGGTAGTAACGTCCATCTGTTTGTAAATCATCACATGTGGACAGAAAACCAATGGAGGGCAAACCAACAGTGTTCTGCTAGCAAAACTTGAGCCAATCAGAATATAAAAGCAGTAGGTTTAAAATGTTTAGGTTGTGGACGCTAAGAAGTAGAGTGCCAAAGCTAAGACAGTCGCTGTGGAAGATTCGTGGTGTATAGACGTAAAAATGTGGTAGTGAAGTGAGAAAGAAGAATATTTAACTTTCTCTAAAAAGAATGTAGTTATTAGCAGATAAACACTACGAAATTCAAATATTTTTTTAACATAATCGCTGAGCTAAATGTGTACGATATTTGATTTTATTTGTCAACTCAGATAAACAACTTAAAAAATCCATCGTTGACTGCAAATCGTTAACGAATGTAAAAAAATATTAAGTATCTTACAGTTCCAAATTTCAGTATTTCTGTAATTATAGAAAAGCATTATATATTGTTGAACAAACTGGTGTACACTGTATGTTCCTAGTTTTCCTATACCCGCACCACTCCCTGAAAAGGGATTTGCTCTAGCGATCATAACTGACGCAGCCGAGGCTTAATTAATATTAAATTATAAAAACCTCAATGAACCGTGAGAGTAACACATTTAATAAAAACCTTTATATCACCCAATATAAACCTTCGAAACTCACGCTCTCAGGATTTGGAGCCCAGTCGTGGGGCGTAAATAGGCTAATTAGGGCGTGAAGAAAGAAGGGAATTACGTCGTACAGAAGGCAGAAAGAAAACGAAGCAAGATCGACGAACATCGTAGAAATACGAAAAGCAGCAGAACTATGAGAACTACTAGACCTTCTCTACAAGAACTATGAGAAATTTAAGACAACACTAAGAAAACTACTACGAGAACTTCGACAATTACTACGAAAACTTCAAGGAACTTCTAGACCGGCGTACAGCAACAACATTCAACGACATCAAGATAATCCTTTCAGGAAAACGGGGCCCACAGCCAATAATACATCTTAAAACTACGTGGGAAAACCGAAGCAAAATAAGGTTACTAACACAGCCAAAAGTCAGAAAACCCTTATCTTTATGAATATTTATAAGCGTAAATAGGAAATTGTATGCATAGAGTTAGGTAGAGTGAGTACATTTTGTTAAGCAGTAAAAACCTAAAGATTAGAAAATTTAATTTAGATGTACCAGAAAACAAAAATCAAAATATCATAATGGATAGAGAAAGTAATGTAGATATGGATATGGGAGACGATGCACCTAATATAACTGATTTTAATGAAAGTTTGCAGCAGAGTTGGTAGAAGTAACAAATATGTTAGAGGTACGGGAACACGCAAAATCAGGTTTACATTTAGATGTAGAAAAATATAACAGTAAGCACATGCCAGGACAGTCACCCATAAATATGTTGTTCCAGGGAAAAATAGCAGAAAGAAATCCTGTCCCTCAGACATCTCACCAACAAGTGAAACACATTTTTTCTGCTGATTCAGATATAATGTGCATTCTTAAAGTTATTTCAGAGCTGAGAACAGATTTAAATAACAAGCTAGAGGAAACTAATAGTAAACTAGATAGTAGAAAAATTGACTAGCAAAGCATATAGAAAATTGTATGACAGAAAACAAAGCTAGTAGGAGGTTAGAAAATAGGATAGAGCGATCTAGTACTTTTCTGCAACAAGTGACGAATGATTGGAAATTATGAATAATGGAAAATTAGCAGTAATGGCAAATATAAGTTAGTTTGAGCTTAATCGGCAATAACAACATACATAATTGATTCAACTTGATATGTACGTTGCCTTGAATACAATTACGACTAACAGGAAACATGAATTATTTCAATTCCAACTACACTGACTTTCAAATGTATCTAGGGTCGTAACACGCACAGCTGTTCCGTGTATCTTGTTCACCCTTTCGACGGAAGTATCGGAGAGGGGTAAAGGGGGGTGTGCCAGAGACATCAAATGCAAAAATAAGCACAGCTCTAGTACATACTGCTCCAAATGTTTTCCGTTCCACCTGTAGGGGGTAAGCGTGATGTCTTATCGAGAGGTTATGCCAAAAGCCTTAGCTCATACCTGCTCTACAAGCTTAGGGAATGTAACAGTGCTAAATAAAATACCATTTCAACACATTTCCGTTGGACTTGGCTGTCAGAAAGTAATAATTGTGTAAAAAAATAGCAGTAACATTACAGCACAGCGACATAAGCAGTATACACACTAATTTTTAGGAATTAGAGGCATCATATTATTGTATAATAAGTAATAAGCAAGTGATAAAACAAAATGATTTGGTTTTCAATATTCACTGCTTTCTCTACCCATTATCAACTAACATATGTTCTTTATTCATCATAATGTCCTTTTAAAGTATGGTTTTTTTCGTGCACTTTACCTTAATCGTGACAACAATTTAGGCCAGAAATTACTTCAAGTTACAGTTTAATTTACACTTTTCCCTATTTGGTTGCATGCAAGATGCCATAATGACAAACAGCCGTTTATCTATACCAAAACTGTTCTTTTTACATTCTCTACGA
This sequence comes from Deroplatys truncata, assembly GCA_030765065.1. Taxonomy (NCBI): domain Eukaryota; kingdom Metazoa; phylum Arthropoda; class Insecta; order Mantodea; family Mantidae; genus Deroplatys; species Deroplatys truncata. The sequence continues at coordinate 520,159,343 of CM060990.1, read as the reverse complement.
ATTACCTATAATAAGTAGGGAAAGTAACGTATTCCACCCAAAAATTCAATAACGAGATTCACTGGAAATATGCGTTTTGGGACTCCCTGAATAATCCAAGGTAAGCATTTTTACTCTCTCTACTAAGTAGCTACAGGTGGAGAGAAAGTGTTGTAATCCACCCAAAAATGCAATAAAGAGATTTACCAGAAATACCCGTTTTGAGACCCCCTGAATCCAAAGTAGGCATTTTTACCTTCTATACTATGTATCTACTCCAAGAAGGGAAAGTCTTTTGTTCCACCTAAAAGTTCAATATCATTGTGACTCCCTGAATCCAATGATTTATTTTTAGAAAATGTCCAAATGTGTGTGTGCATGTGTGTATATATGTGTGTGTGTATGTGTGTGTGTATAACTCAAAAACAAAAAGTTGGTTAAAAACTTCTTCCAAGAATGCGACACGGAAATTTTAAAGAGAATCCCCCACAACAAACTGCCTTTAAAGTTGGAATATTTTCGTAATTTTTTATTCTTTCAAAAATGGCTGTAAGAATTTTGATTAAAATACATCGGTTTAAGACATTTTCATGATAAATAAAATGTATGTATCTAAATTTCTAGGAATAGTTTGTAAATTCGTCTTTATTGTGAATGACTTTTAATAATTAAAAACTCGTAAGAGAGAGACAATATCTTACTGCACAACAAATGTAGATCTTGTTAAAGCACAAAATTTATATCAAATAACATTTTTATTTTCATGTCAAATAACGCTTTTATGTTTTACCTATTCCGAAATATTCTTTGTTATTGGTTTGAATTTTCAAATACTTTATACTTCTCTCAACTGCAAATAGCTGTGGTTTTTGCTACGTTCTTTCCTTCTTTCTTTCCCGTGTTCATTCAAAGAGAACAGAATTTCAAAACTATCACGCCTGTGGCTCGCATTCGGGAGGTCGTGGGTTCGATTCCTGTGGCCGACCGTCCTCACCCCTGATTTTTTCGGGTTTTTTCCCGGGTCGACAGGCGAATACTGGGAAGGATTCTCACATCCTCGAATTTCCTGTCCCTCCATTTCATCTCGATTCTCATTTTCCTTCATCTTTCATCCGTTGGTCTCTTTCAGGGTTGGAAGTGTCGACGATGGTATTTCGGTGCTGTGTGGCAGTGGAAAAGGCTGCTCCTTATGACTGTCTCCATCCCTCATATTTCGGCTGGTTGTCGGGGTATACTAACCCCCTTGAGGACGTTGGCCCCCCGCTGTGTGGAGTGGGTTCCCCGGTCTGCCTGTCCGTCTGACGGGGAGTCGCCATCTGAAAACTTAGGGACCCGACCATTCCTATGTCATCGTTCCTGGTTTCGGCCGCCCGGTGTCTCCTCTCGCCTCATCCTTCCTCCTAGAGACGCCCCCTTGTGGGGCGTAGGCACAATACCCACTATGTGGGTCAGTGCCAAGCCCCCTCCGCAGCTAATAATCCAAAGCTAACTCATAACGATTAGCTTTGAGGGGTTTGGCTATCGCTTTAGCTTAATATGTTCTACTTATACCTACAACAAATTATGTAAATAAGTGATTAAAGTTTATCTGTATTAACATCAAATAGATGCAGGAATAAGCTTTGTAACATTGGTTTGTGGAAGAGTGAGTAGAGAAAGTCATGTGAATGCAACATATTTTATAGCAAAAGCTCCATATGTCTGTATGTCTGTGAACAACATAATTCCAAAAGGAAAAGTCGGTTAAATACCAAATTTGATATTTAATTTCAGCATCTTTCAAAGACGTGACACAAAGATTTTCAAGAAAATCTGCCCCACTCCGAACAACACTTTACATGGAAAAATGCTCGAAATTTGTTATTTTCTCAAAAATTGCTCTAACGAGTTTATTAAAATACTCCTTGTTTAAGTTATTTTCATGACAAACTAAATATATATTTTGATTTTCTGAGAAGAGCTCTCAAGTCCTCTTCATTCTGAATGACTTTTATGTAACTGGCAAACTATAAAACATGGACAAAGTTTTGCTACACAAGTAAAGCACGCAGTTTGGCATACATATGTTTTATGAGATTAACTATTTCCCAGATATTTTTTGTTTTTGGTTTGAATACTTTTTGTAATTGAGAAGTCACTATTCGTTTTGTTTTTGTCGCGGTCATACGAACAGCATGGAATTTCAAAGTATTACGTAGTGACAAACGTTTTGAAAATGTAACTATCGCTTTATCTACATATACTACAACGAAATGTGTAAATATGAACTTTTTCTTTGGTATTTAATTAAAGTTCTTAAACCGGGTAGACATTGCGGAAGGTGAGTAAACGAAATGGTTAAAATAATGCTGAAATGGGTCCAAGGTTCCTAGAGCTAAGAGGTATCTGACATTCATCTTCTCAGGGTAAGAGGAAACCCTGGAAAAAGCTTTATTCAGGCAACCAACTCTAACTGATTCGAACTTGGGACCTCTTGTATTTGAGGCAGGCCCCTACACCACAGGGATGGGCTAAATGTGAATTGGAAGTTTATGTGGATTATAAGAAATAGACAGAAAAAAAGGATTTAGTAAAAATAATTTGTAGAATGGTGAGAAGAGAAATTTATGTGAATGCAACACGTTAGATTTTTCTCGTGGCAACGTAAAGAGGGAGGAGTTTCAAAGGCATCACCTAAAAATCTGACTATCGTTTGAGCTACTGCATTCTTCTTATACTTACAACGAAGTTTGTAATGGCAGTTGATCTCAATTAACAAGACGACTCTTTCACTCAAGCAGTGTGTAGGACAAGGTAGAAAAGATAGAATCAGATTGAAAAATTGAATGTCATAGCCGAGATTTGAACTACGGATCTTACGATTTCCGTCCAGGTAGCACCGCGGTAACAGCATGCGACTCGCATTCAGGAGATCCCTATTTCGCTTCCCAGCAACAGCCCACTCTGAACCACGGTACTTTTTCTGGAGTTTTCCCGGATCGTCAGGCAAATGCTGATGTGGTTTCTCTCAGCCCCCGAATATCGTTTCATTCCGCATTTGATTCATCCTTAACCCCGTTAGGTCTCTTTCAGGGTTGGATGTGTCGGCGATGGTGTTCCGTGCGGCGTGGCAGGAAAAAGGATGCTCTCTGTGAATCCTTATCCGTCTCTCGATCTTCGGCTGGTTGCTGGGGTATACGAACCTACTCTTGGGGGGCATTGGACCTTCTGTGTGGGGTGGGGTCCCCGGTTTGCCTTCCTGGCTGTTGGAGTGTCTTAATCTGGAAACTTTAGGAACCTCGTTGTCATTGCTGTGCCGTCACTCCTGGTTCCGGCCGACCAGCATCTTTGTGTCCCTCACCCCGTCCCTCCCTCCCTCCTTCCCTCCTGGGGGCGCGCCCACCAGGACAGAAGCACAATATCCTCATTCACTGGATAGGGATCAAGTGCCCTCCGTTACACATCCCGTTCAATTCCAGGCCAGGGAATAGAAGCATTTTAAGAATTCAGAACGTGAATTATAATACAAGGTATCCAATTTTTTTTCTTTCTTCAGATTTGCAATTTGAAAGCATGTTTACTTTTGAAAAAAAGTTAATTTTCAACAAAAGCACATCAGCCGTTCTGCAATAACACTTTCGGGTCACTATTTTGAAAATTTAACTTATATGTTATCCTAACCGAATAAACAGCTATATAGAAACTGCATATTTTGCGGTAAACGTTGTTTCTTCATATCTATTAATATTTTCTCTCTTTAGATACAATAACTGTTTTTACAATATGTCTACTATATGTTGGCACGGTTTTTCTTCCTTTCTCTTATGAGTGTGTGAAGGGGGGATTATGTTTCAAATAAAACAATCTTTATTCGTTTTTCGGTAACAAACGCAAAATATATCTCATTTTGAAGAAAATTGAATGTGGCACTTAATTCTGCTCAAACTGCTTCAACAGTTTGACATTAATACTATTCTTGCTTCCCTATTTTTAAAACGTTACATGTATATTATAAGAACTGTATGTGCCAACTGTATGGAACTACAGACTTAGTACTAAAGGTGGTGATCAATCCCTATGAAAATTAAAAAAAAAAAACCAAATTATATTCAAGATAATAAATACCCTCTGTTTCGAAGTGCGCATAGAAGTCTATTAGTGATGTTTATAAATCGATTATTATTATTATTATTATTATTATTATTATTATTATTATTAGCAGCAACAAGCGTTAAAAACAAAATATACATTATGTGTACCTTGTATTTCAAGAAAATTACTGAACAATGCATCTTAAACTTCTGTAGCATCCGCATAAACGGTGTAATATTTGATTTTTAAACAACATATTAAGTAAAGACATATTAATTTATTTCGCTTGGGTAGATGTAGTAAGGAAAAAGATATTTAGTTTCGGCTTCTTTCCTCTTAGAGTCAGGTCGCTGAATTATACGAGCACACACAAAATTAAATGTGACCTTTGAGACGATACCGGCACTTACTATCAGCTATAGCCAAGCATGACTAATCGAGAGAACATTCCTTCCCCCCTCTTCCTCTACAACTTCTTGCCCACCGGAAAACATTTGGATCCTTCTGTACCTACTGTCCGGTTCGATGTAGATGTCAGCGTTGTCCTGGCACTGCGGAGCAAGGATTTTAAGTCCGGGGATAGGATTTGTAATTTTTGTTTTCGGCTAAACGAGCTGCCTCCGTGCCTTTTAGAAGTATATATTTGCTGTTTTACATGCTTTTGTTATACAAGTAGTTTGACATTCATAACCTATTACTATTGTTATTATTATTATTATTATAGTTTTATACAAAGACAAATGCATATTCTGTATTTTAGTGTACGTTTCTGCCAATGGTTATAGTATATGTTGCAAGAACAATAATAATAATAATAACAATAATAAATACCCGTTATCTATGAAAAAAACAACATAACTTTCACTAAAACTATTTGGCTGATGGTGGGCGTGAGAAGCATAATACCAAGCTTCTTTGTAAAATGTATTAATGAAAAAATCCAAGACTCGTCATCACAGTAGCTCTTTGGTAGAGCGCCGGCTTCTAAAACTGAAGTACTGAGGTTCCAATATCGATAGATGTTTTTTTCCCTTCCGTTCCTGGACTCTACCTAAATGAAAAAGCTTGTTTGAGATATAGTATTTTACAATATTCGAATAGTATACAATACACTTGTTTAGTTAACTGAAGCTGTCTTATTCTACATGCATAAACCAAATGTTCAACTTTGTATTAGAATAATGCATTATAGCCAAATTTAAGCAAAACATTGCTCTTACGTCTGTCGTATACTTCATAGTATTTCCACTGATGCAAGCTTAGAAAATAAAAAATGTTTTTTAATAAACTGTTATGGTGATATTAAACACTGGAGAACTCTGGTCTTAAACTATCCCCATTACTACCGCCACCACTATCACAAGCTTTGTCGATAACATTTATTTATCACGAGCGAAAATTGAATATGAATATTGCGCATATAATTTTATGGGTATTTAAACACAATTTAACTGTAACCGTTCCTATAAAGCACCCTAGGTGCAATTATTATCCTTAATTAAATTTCTATTTGAATTAGCAATCGTATTGTATGGCACATTTCAATTGCATAAGTGCCCTGTGCTAAAAGTGCTCATTTCTTTCTTGATCCCCCTTGAAATTATAAAAATAAGATTATATATAAAAAAAATCGTTTCTTAAATTAAGTTTCTATCAGCGCAGACTGGTATCCTACAGAGTAATAGTGTTAAGGTAGCAATGTAGAACGTAGGCATCAAAAAACGCTGGGTTACCTAATGCTTGTGGATAAGCACCTTAACTCCGCACTTCGCCTTCCTCTGTCTAGGAATGAACACCCAACGCATGCGCGACTCACTCTTTCGAATCGTAGTCCCAGATTCTTTCAACCCTCGAGTGAGCGTTCTGGCGCACAAAGTGCGCCATTGTTATACAATTTGCAATAGTAATGATGTTATTGCACCGAGAATGATAATGCTTCCTGAAACTTCTCTTCGGTTGTTCAACAAGCCTAAGTAGTACTTGTAAGGTGCAAGCGTGTATGGCTAAGTAGCCTTTATGGTTTATATCTAGAGCTGAACTAATGGCTCACACCGTGCACTAGTATACCTGGCCGTGTAAGAATTTTATGCAGATTGCTGCCTGGAAATTAGCGTTATTGCTTTGTAATTTTAAGTTATTGCGTCACATGATACATTTCTATAAAAAGGTAGGTTTGTACAGCTCTTGTAACCATTGAATGGTTCAATTTTAGACGAAAATTGAAAACCAAGTTAACTGCAAAAGTTTTCACTAGAAGTGCCAGCTGAGAAAGACAATGAGAATTATACCTTTGATGGTGACTTCTCTGACGGCGAAGAGGAATGCATTAAAAAAGCGAACATGAAACTGATTCAGAAACCGATTACAATCATGACAGTTACTATTTTGGAAATTGCAGCACTAGTTTGGTTTTTTATTGCCAAATAAAAAACTAAATGGATGAAAAGTAGCCAGAACAAATAACTTTCCACAAAAATATAATAAAAGCGTTACCATAAACTAAAAGAAAAGCGCAGGACACCAAAGACAAAGTAACTGCTTTCAGAAATATTGTCATTGTTTAACTGATCGATGAAATTGTGCAGTACACCAAAATTTACATAGAAAGAAGAAGAGTCGATATGAACTTCTCCAAAGAAAGAGAGACAAAACTCACAACAAGAAGCGAAGTGTATGCTGTATAAGGCCTTCTTTATTTGACTGGTGTAAAGGGAGAAAATCACACCAAAGCAATTGGATAATGTCTAAGGATTGTATAGGAATATCTACTTTGAGAGCCTGCATAGGTTATAGAAGATTCCTCTTCCTGATTAGGTACATAAGGTTGGATGTCAAACTATCCTGAGAAGAGAGACGCAGATTTCTAACCTGGCAGCGATCAGATTATTTCTGAACTTTTTGTAACAAACTGCAGAGAATGCTACAACTTTGGAGAATTTGTTACTCTTGATGATAAGCTGGAAGCATTTAGAGGAAACATAATATAATACATTACAATAAAATACAAAACAATAAAAACGAAAAAAAGCATTGTAATTGAAGTAAGAGCATATTGTTTTAGTGGTTAATTCACGACCTTTCGTTGCACATGTGTTCATGTGGCGTTGTTTGTGTGATGTTTTACGCTCTTCATTTACTTTAATGGTAGGCTTACATGAATAGTGTACCTATATCTCCGTTCATCATTCGCAAGGGACTTTAAGCCATTGAGCAGCATTCCACACAGGGATATATGCAGAAAATAATTTGTTCTGTATCCAGAAAAATGGATATTTTTATCAGCAACGGGAGGTCCTGGATTAACTACTATAACAATATGCCGTTACTTCAGTTACCATGCTTTTCCGTTTTTTATTTGTTCTTATGTTTTGTATACTTTATGAGCATGCTTTGTGGATAAACTATTTTGTGTATCATTATTTTTTTATATTACACGTTAATTCACGGTGTCCTATTGGTTTATGAAAAACATGAAAAGCTATACGCCCTATTTATGTTTAAACTTAATACAAATTAAAATAATGTTCAATTGGCTTTACCGCCCCAAAAGTCCTACTGGAATAGGGTATATCTAAACCAATGTACATATATTAAGGAATTCGTTATTCTTTGAAAGTAATGAAAGCGGATTTGCTAACAAAGTTTTGCATCAACATTTTTTGTTTCCTGTTCTCAATGCGTTATATATAGTTGTTAATTCTGTTTTTTCTCCAAATAGGAAGTAAGAGTGTCATTTTGTAAGTCTTCTTTATATCTGTATTAATATGTCGCCTTATACATCTCAGCATACCTGCAGTCAGCTTCGCATTCCTAGGAAGCCAATCATATTTGAGAATGAGGAAGAGAAGTAAATTTTCACAGTAGAATACAACTAAAGTTTTACGATAGTGTTGTGTCCTTCAAATGCCCAGAAACGCCATGACCATATCACAAAAGAATAGAAGTAAAACTAGGGAATATGTGAAGAAAAAACAGTTTAATAAATAGGGTTTTTAGAAGAGATAACCTATTTTATATTCAATAACCCATTTAATGGATTAGGGCATTGTAGTATTGTCCTTATTCTTCGACTTCTTGCGAGCATGGAAGGGTAGTGCCGAGGAGAGATAAGAGAGGAGAAAATGTTTGGTAGTTTCGTCATAGGAGGTTACAATGCTTAACTACCTATCCTTACTGTACCCGGACACCTATTCATCCTTGGTTGGGCGCTTTAGCCAGCACCTACCCTATATCCGTAGACAGAGCTAATACCATAAACATAACTACCCTTGGGGTAGTTAGCTACAGGAGATGCTTAAAACAGGAGGGCGATAGTTTCAGATGGCACAGCGTGTCGGTATAGGGGTTACGGTGGGGTATGTGGCGAAGGTCGTGGGTGAGCTGAAGGAGGATACGACAAATTATTACCAGGGAGTTATATAAAAGCTAACAGCTATATTTACAATTAATTAGATGATTACTGAGGGCTGTAGGGTAGTAAGAGCAAGAACTTACACAGAATACATCTTACCTGAAACCCTCTGGTGTGCCATGAGGTTCACTAATTAACAAATGCAAACCGAATTATGTTGGAGGCGTCGAGCCCCAGACGGACGTGGCTTCGGGTGTCGAAGAAGTCGGTCGGGAGTGAGGGAGCGAGTGACCTAATTGCGAAGCCATTAAATACTTTTCAACAAGCTGACAGCGCGATCCCATGCGCTATGATATCGATCTTCCTATACTTCACCATATTACAGCACTTTTCTAATTCTAACGTAATCCTCGGCACTCGGTTTCAGCTTTACATACGACTATAATATGCACCCCTTGTATACTTAACTGCTGAAGAAAAGAAAACAGATATGTCTTGGTGCATTAAAATAATAGTAAGTTTACGGTTGGTGTTCCTTGGTGGGAAATGATAGGGTTCAGTGCCAAAAGTTTAAATATACCAACCGTTATAATTGCCCACTATAAAGAATCAATACATTCGGTAGTTCCTTGTTTAAGGCCATGAAGTGAACTTTCGGTTTTTCGGTTTCATTTAGTCCAAATCTGGTTCTGCAAAACACGAAACTTACTTTTGACTAGTCAATATTGAAGTACTTCCAAACCAGGCATTTTGTGTTCACCCATAGAATTTGTACAGATTTTGCACCACATAATATAGAACAACAATGTGGAAAATAAGTGTTTTTTCTATTTAAAGCAAGCAAGTACAGTGGTCGATTCAAAAATATATTTAGTAGTTTTCTCTTCATTCTAAAATGTGTATAACTTTAACGACAAACAGACCTCCTTTTCCATAATCTTCTTTTTGTTAAAGTAAACTGTATTCGGTTTTGCTTGTTTTTCTGTGAGGGCGTAATCATTCTTCAAGTTCTGTCAGGCTTACAATAAACGTTACACATTGTTCGAAAAGACGATAGGATAGTGTTTAAAGGTGCACTATCTAAAGAATTTTATTTCGAAAACAAGTAACGTAATCTCCTTTTAACGAGACGTGTTTTTTCCCTTCTTTAAAACATGCAATGCATTGGTTTACATGCGTTGGCCGGTGCCTATATGCTTATTGACAAAGAAGAGTATATTACACGTGCCGCTGATATGGTTAGTTATGCACTTTCTGTATTTTGGTTGCTTTGTTCTACGGAGATGTTTATTAATAGCTAAGTAGTCTTCGTCTCCGAGCTAGATAGCCTCACTTATAGCACACCCCAGCGCTTCATCGTACTGAGCAGCGAGGATCAGGCAACAATCATTAATGAATGTCTAGGCAGTTAGAATGAGAACATCTTTCGGGAAAGGTGGTCATGACTTCGTATCCCACTCAAAACTTACGTACGGAAGCGAGCAACTTACTAGGCAGTTGTATATATTCATCAATGAGTTTGTCTAAACAAACTCATTTTTATGATTATTTCAGGTTCTGGGAAGTGTTAAGCGGTGTAACCAGTTGGGGTAATGTTTATTTAAATATAAATGTAATTTTTCTTTTTGATAAAATTTTACAATAATTTATAGCTAATTTAAATTATATCATATATAATTACCAATTTTGCCTGTTTGAATGTCGAGACTCTTTTTACCAGAAGCGCTTTATTCTACTTATATTTCTGTAAGCCGAGTCTGCAGAGGTCGTAGTGATGTAAATGAGAGAAAGTGCGGTATTTGATATTTATGGTTTGCTAGCATTATTCATAAGCTTGTAAACAATTTAACTACTTTATGATAGAGAGAACCAATGTCACCACTGAATTTCCCGAAAATAGGCCAATCTGATATTATATGTCCCATAATATTTTGGTATAATCCGGATGGTGGCATTTTTGTGCGTTTAGAGAAACGGGCGTAATTATTAATGTAAATGTTAGGTTAGTGCTACCCTTCATTTGTGCGTTTAAAAATGAAAATTATGGAAAGAGTTTGCCTAGAGGGTGTATCCTCTGTCAGCATCCTTTGTGCGTTTAAGAAAGGGGTTAACTGGTCGGGGAGTTAAGCTAATGTCGGCTTTCTCTTTGCGTTTAGGAATGAAAATTACGGAAAGGGGTGACGTGATGATAATAAGATGGCGGTTTAGGTCGCTAAACATCGAAGGTTACCAGCGCCCTTACATCGTATAAAATTTAAAGTCCACAAACTAAAGTACGGGACACAAACCCGCTTAGTCTAATACACTAAAAAAATAAGGTAGCAAAATCTGAAAACCACCACACTAATAACATGGGAAATAAAACAATAAAAGATTAAAGCGACGTCCAAGGAACTGTAGAAGGCAAGTGACAAGAGCGCCATATGTCCGCCGGGGAGAAGAGCCCCCATTAGAACAGACAATATAAAATCACAAAACTAAAAGACGCTCAGCGCATCAAATGCGCCGAATAAAGTCACTGCCACTGATAAAGCGTAAAAGACATTCTACAGCATGCGCGTCGTCTGCCAAGACGTTGGCTATGCCAACAGGCAGAGATACACAAACGCACAATGGAGCTAAAACTTGACACTCTGCTAAAATTTGCGGCACCGTTAAGGGCGCATCACACTGCTCACACAGTGGTGCGGGGTCACCACTGAGCAGGTGACTATGACTAAAAAGGCAATGTCCGATACGTATAGGAGCTAAAATTACCTCTTCCCGACGAGAAGAACGAGAAGAGGTATCCCAGACTAACGGGCGAGGTTTAACCTCCCGCAACTTGTTCCCCCGGAGGGCAGTCCACTCATCGCGCCAAAGCGAGAGAATGCGGCGACTTAAAATAACAAGCAAATCTGTAGAGGGAACAACACAGGGAAACCAGCTGGGTGATAAAATTGCCGATTTGGTAGTGGCGTCGGCAGACTGGTTCCCTGAGATGCCCACATGACCTGGAATCCACACGAAGGAGACGCTGATGCCAGAAGCCCCAAGCGAGTGGAGCATGTCATGAATGCGCTTTACGAGCGGGCGGTAAGTGTCCAGCACGTGAATGCCCTGAAGAGCACTCAGGGAGTCTGTACAAACAACACAGTGCCGTAAGTCGTACCGTTGGATGTATAAAAGGCATTGATAAATACTAAAAAGTTCGGCGACAAAAATCGAACTTTGCCCCGGTAAATGAAAGGTAAAACAATGTTGACCAACAATAAAGGCACACGCAATTCCAACATCAGTCTTAGACCCATCAGTATATATAAGATAAATTCCTCGAAATGCGCCTGAAGTTCTAAATAGGCTGATCTAAAGACTGAAGAATGGGTTTCATTCTTCGGCATCGACGTTAAACCAAGCTGACAGTGGGTCTCAGCGCGGAACCAAGGAGGAAACCGCGTTTCCCCTTGGGAAGGTTCGGCGCTTGCGTAACATTGAAATGCTGAAGAAGGTGGCGAAATCGAACCCCTGGAGGGAGCAATGTAGAGGAGCTGACTAAACATTGCCGATTAAGCGAATCCTCGAAAATACCTCCAATGACGGGTGGTCAGGCAAGCTTGAGAGTCGACAGGCATAGCTGCACAAGCGTATCTCACACCTGAAGGACAGCAGAGGTTTTGCAGCTTCAGCATACAGACTGGCATAGGGCTAGTTGGAAAGGCCCTGTAGAGACACTTATGCCACATGGTGAATGGCATTCAAGAAACATAACACAGGTGGACGCGCCGATGAAGAGACAATTAATCAAGCTTGGATCGGACCAATGAGCGATAAAGGCGCAGAAGGACGGTCCGATCAGCTCCCCAGAATGTGCCACTTAAAACGTGTAAACAATTAAGAGAAAGGTCACACCTTGCTTTAAAAAACGAAATGTGTGAAGCCCAGCTCAGCTTTCGATCAAAGATCAAAACCAAATATTTCACCTCGTCTGCAAATGGAAGACTATCCGAACCAAGATGGAGAGAGGGCGAAGGAAGAGCCTTCCGGCGCCAGAAATTGACACAGACGGATTTCTTGACAGAGAAATTAAAGCCGTTGGCATTACACTAGGCGTAGAGAAGGTCGATACAGGTCCGTAGACGGCGACGCAGCAGACAGGTCCGTCGTGAAGTGCAATAAATGGCAAAATCGTCAACCAAAAGGGACGATAAAATAGCAGGTGGAGTACACTCAACAATGGGATTGATAGCAATCGCAAAAAGTGTAACACTGAATACAGAGCCCTGCGGTAGACCGTTCTATTGAATAAAACAACTAGATAAAACCGAGCCCACACGTACACGAAAGACGTGATCCGCCATAAACTCCTGAAGAAATATGCGAAGACGACCGCGCATATTCCATGCATGGAGTGTACGTAAAATTCTGCCCCTCCAACAAGTGCCATAAGCTTGCTCCAGGTCAAAAAACACAGCCATTGTTTGATGCTTTCTCAGAAATCCGTTCATAATATGCGTCGACAGAGACACCACATGGTCGACGGTAGAGCGATGGCGTCGAAACCCGCACTGAGCTTTTGCCAGAAGGTTCTCAGTCCCAAGCCACCATGTCAACCGCCCGTTGATCATGCGCTCCATCACCTTGCAAATGAAACTGGTGAGGGAAATAGGGCGGTAGCTGGAAGGTAGTTGGCGATACTTGCCAGGTAGGTGCTATGGAAATATAGACGTGGTGAGACAGAAGAGAAACGATGCAAGGGTAAGAGTCCATGGAGTAGGTGTCAGTGGCGACGTTCCACTGCAGGCGACAAGCAAGCTGGATGGAGCAAACGGCAAGGTCTAAGTGAGATAATGTACCAGAAGAGTCAGAAAAACGTAGACTCACCTGTATTGATGATGGAGAGGTTGAACTGAACCATAATGTCGGAAGGAAGCGTACCCCTTGCATAATCCCTTGGCAAACCCCATTGGGAGTGATGGGCATTAAAATCTCCCAACAGAAGAAATGGTGTTAGGAGAGCGAACAGGAGATCTCGAATGTCCGCGCTAGCGAGAGGAGATAATGGAGGTGAATTGACGGAGCAAATAGAAAAGAAAAAGCCGGATAATTGAAGCCATAACGGCAACCGCTTGCAAGGAAAATGTAAGTGTGAGAGTCTGAAAATGTACGTTGTTACGCACTAATAGCATGACTCCTCCATAAGCAGGACCGCCCTCATCCAGTGCAAGATCGTAGCGAACCGGAGTATACCCTTGGAGATCAAAAGGATCGTGAGGGCGAAACTTGTTCTCCTGTCTCCTGCAAACACACGACCATAGGTGAATGGGAAAGCAATAAAATAGCAGCTCCGCCCTAGGCGATCGTATAAAAACCTAAATTCCATATCAGGATAGCCATGAATAAAGGATAAATTTCCTACTTAGAAAGGTGGCTCAAAATAATTTTCTGCTTAACCTTGGGGCTCGGGAATGCGGTTATGGAGTTTGTCAGACTCCATAGGCTCCTCGAAGGGAGCGCCCATGCGCTTAGTGTTAGAAACCGATGCAAGCGCCGAGAATCGTTTCTGGGTGGCAATAGACAAAGGGTGCCGCTGAGCGCGGCTTGTCCCAGGAGCGTCCTGGTACTGCGAGCTCCGAGCAGGAGAAGGTGAACTTTTCTTACTCCGCGCACGCGGAGGGTCTTTAAGAAAATCTTCCTTACGAAGTTTCTGCTTTGATTACTTCTCAGTGTTTGAGACTTCAGTACCTTAGGACCAGCCTTATATTGCTTAATAATTGTGCCACAGATGGACGGCCGGATGGCAATAGCAGTGGTGGCAGTCGTGATCCGGGTCTGAGTTTCGGCATCCTTCCGGGGCACTAACGAGCAACAACAGAAATAAATGTACTCGAACGCAGGAGCGGAGTTTGGTAACGCCTCCGGGCTTCAGCGAAGGAGAGTGTTTCCTTTACCCGGAACTCTTGGATCGCCTTCTCGTCTAAGTGCCGCGGACAGTTAGCAAATGACGCAGAATGAGACCCTTTGCAATTAATGCAGACGAGAGGTGATGAACAGGTACCACTGTGTGAGGGCTGACTACATAAGGCACAGATGGAAACGGCACTCTTACAATAGACTTGCATATGCCCAAAACGCTGGCATTTGAAACAACGCAGAGGTCTGGGAACATAGGGTCACACCGCAATGCGTTCGTACCCTGCTGAAATACTCGTGGGCATATCGACGCCATGGAAAGGTAGAAGCAGGGTAGAGTGGGTACCAACACTCCGTCGCGTTTAGCCAGCACACGATGAACCGCTGTTACGTTTTGATCGGATGGATATTGGACCAGTTCATCGTCAGACGTACCATCGAGGCTATGAGTGGTGACGACGCCTCGACAGGAATTCAAGGTGCGGTGCTTCTTAACACGGATGGGATAACCGTGGAGAAGCGTGGCGCGCAACAGGGTCTTACTTTGTTAATCGGACTTGCTATGTACTAACAATGAACCGTTTCGAGTCGAGTGCAGGACTGAACCTAACCAGCAATAGGGTCAGTGCCCTTCTGGATAATAAAAGCGTTTACCTTCTTAAACGATCGCCATTCCTCTGTTCGGGTAATTACCAAGTAACAACCAGATTACGGTGGTGCTACTTCTGTTACGATAACTTTTCGGCACTTGTTAGAAGTAATGGAGAAAGAGGGCCCCATAGCTAAAGTAATCCTCCACCATTGCAACCGTATCCGATCTCGGGCTGTGACTTCCTGGGCGTTACCCCGGCTTGGGTGTGCGATCTATCCATACCGGTCTCATCCCAGGGTCACACCTCCCAGAACATAGACAAAGGGACCCAATGGGCGTGGGGAGTGAGCAGCTCATGCAATGCCCCCGCTGAGGGAGTACAATTGAACAGCGGATACGAACACAGGCCCTACATGACGACCTCGGGTGGTGGGGATGACGCCATTGTCCGCTCACTCAGTTGCGCGGGTATCCGTCAGGCTGTGCCCACGGAGGATTCAAATTGAAAAAATCGGAAATTAAACCAAAAAGGGTCCAACGTATTCGTAGACCGATGTGTGGGAGTTTCGCACGCAAGGTAGGCCCGCAAGGAAGGAAAAGAGATGTGTGAATGGTCGTGGTGTGAACTGTTCGGAAATAGAAACCAGAAAAGAAAGAAACGATGGCGAGGGACGGCATGGAATGAAATGCAAAGAACCCATAAGAACCTAACTTTTGTCCCCCGGTCACGAGGAAGAACCCACCTCATCCGAACGAGGGTGGAGGGATAACGATGGCGATGAGATACTCGGGACCCCGGGTGTGCCAAACCCGTACTCACCGGAAGTGAGCCCCTGGGGGAAGGGGTGATATATATCACATTCAAACTACGGAATACATATTCGGTTGGTAACTTTTGTGCGATTAAAAACGGGGTGTGACTGGCAATCAAAGGTTTAACTAGAATCGGCTTATATTGATGCGTATAAGAATGCAAATTTGGGAAACGGATGACCTATATTATATTCAAATTATTGGATGTATTCTCGCTCAGAATCCTTGATTCCTTTAAGTAAAGGGGTGTATCTCGTAATCAACGGTTCAAATTAGCGCCAGCTTCCCTTTCAGCGTTTAAAAGGTAGAAATTAGGGAAAAGTATGACCTATAAAATATTCAGTGTAGTGTACATATCCTCTTTCGACAGCCTTTGTGTGTTTTAAAACGAGGTGTAACAGTAATGAATGTGTTAAGTTACTTTCGGCTTCCCTTTATGCATTTAAAGCTGCAAATTATAGCGAGGATATTCCAGTTATGGGAGTGTAACCTCTGTCGATATTCTTGGTGCATTTAAAAAGGGGCGTAGCCAGTAATCAAATAGATGATGTAGTGTCAGCTTCCCCCTTTCCTTTAAAGATTTAAATTAGGGGAATGTTTAACTTATATTTCATTAAAATTGGGGATCTATTCTCTGTTGATAGATTTTGTGCGATAAAAAAACAGACGAAGCCAAAATCTTACCCATATATTCCACAAACAAAGAAGAAGTTTGCCGCATATTTTAAGTAGAAATTGGATATGCAAATTACGGTAGCGGGACCGCCTGCTACTTCACAATGGTTTTAAAGGTGCATGACAGACCTATATTTAGGTTTGACGGGTGACTGACTAGCCTGTTGTTCAGATGTCTGTATCTTTTGAGTGCTTAACTTCCTCGATATACCCTGTTCCTTCGACTCTGCTTCTGAGAGGAAAGCAAATTCGCAGTTCCCTCAAACTGCTCGAATGGCTTTGTGGCGTATGAATTACGCAGTACTACTCGCACGAACAGCATCGAAGAAGCTATACCTGAAGGAGGATACTCTAGCGTTTGCAGAGGGAAATGCCAACCATGATTGGGATAATACGATATTTTTAGGCGAGATGATATTTTCTCCTTCTCATAGGGGAAATAATTTCTTATTATCTAATGGGGCATGATATGATACAAGATACGTGATCAAAGAATATTGTCATGGACGCGTACCTGTGTCTTATTGGGACTTAATATTGAAAGGTAGTTAAGGTATACTTTGAAAGCTGGGCAATGCACTTAACAATGTGCAATATTTGATCCCACTTAAGCATATTTTGGTTCCCTCTCTAAGGATGGCTAATATCCTTATGATATCGAATTCGCCCAGGATAATGGTCCCATACACACATGTCGAGCGGTTTCAAATTGACTCTCAGAGAGATAGGCTATCACAATGGTAGACTTGCCGCCCCATTCAGCACATTTCAACCTTATTGATGATGTATGGCTGAAGTGAAAGAGAGTATGCGTTCGAATTTCTCTACAAATGCTAGAAGGATAGAAGTTGCCTTTTAGGCACAAATTCAAGAAGTCTGGAAGTCTATCATCCACACCACTGTGGAAATCTGATTATCACCTATGTCCCAAATTTTGAAGGCAGGTATAAATGCTTATGATTCATACAGCCGATATTAGGTTTGTTTATTTCACTGTATTTTCATTTTAGAAGATAAAGGGTTTTATTCTTGTGGTTTTTTTTACTTATTTGCAAAAAATACATTAGTTTGTGATTACGTTTATTAGCGTGCATAGATAATGCCGTAATACTCAAATACTGCATTAAAGTATTGTATACATTAAATTGACATGGTGTTCTATACACACACATAAGCGCTATAATAAAAAATAAAACAAAACCATTGTGTGGGACTTAATACCAGAATTCTACGAAGAACCGCACAGCATTCTAAACTGCTATGCCACAACCACACTTCACAGCATTTCCAGCTTCTTTTATGTGCGACCAACGCGTATGCTGGCAGAGGATCTACTGCAGTTGTTTCGTCTACGAGGGTAATCCAGAAAGTCCCAGACGTTTTGAAATAAACAATTAACAAAATGCAAATATCAATATTTATTTATACATTTGAAAGATACACTCTTAAGTTATTTTTCTACATAGTCACCATTCAAATTGAGGCATTTATTATACTGTGGCACAAGTTTTTCAATACCCTCTCTGTAGAAATCTGCCGCCTGCGACTTCAACCACTGGTTTACATCGGCATGCAGTTCAGCGTCAGTATCAAAGCGTTGTGTACCGAGCCATTTCTTCATGGCTGGGAAGAGGTGGTAGTCGCTCGGCGCCAAATCCGGGCTGTATGGTGCATGGTCAAACACCTCCCATCCAAAACCATCCAAGAGTGTTTGGGTACGATTGGCCGGGTGTGGGCGTGCATTGTAGTGAAGAAATAACACCTTGGTGCTAAGTTTTCCCCGACGCTTATTTTGTATGGCACGCCTTAAATTTCATAGTGTTTCACAATACCTCTCTGAGATTATTGTTGTTCCACGTTCCAGAAACTCAACGAGAAGCGCTCCCTTAGAGTCCCAAAACGCAGTAGCCATGACCTTTCTTGCTGACAGCGTTTGCAAACACTTTCTTGGTTTCTTGTGAGAATGTGTGTGTCCCCATTCCATCGACTGCTGTTTTGTTTCACAATTGATATGCTTCACCCAAGTCTTGTCCCCGGTTACGATACGATCGAGCAAAGCGTTACTATATTTGTTGAAATTTTGGAGGTAGGTCAGTACTGCAGCCAGTCTCTGTGTTTTATGGTTTTCCGTTAGGTTTTTGGGAACCCACCTAGCGCAAAATTTGTGGTAACCAAGCTTCTCCGCCACAATTTGATGCGCCAAACTCCGTGAAATTTGGGGGAAATGTTCCAAAAGTTCTGTAATCGTGAAACGACGATTTTCACGAATTTTGTCATTGATTTGCATTGACAATTCATCAGTCATAAGGCTAGGCCTACCACTGCGATCCTGGTCGTGAACATTGGTACGGCCATTCTTAAAATCAATACACCATTGCCTGACTCGGCTTTCACTCACTATTCCCTGCCCGTAAACATCACAAAGTGGGCAATAAATTTCAGTAGGTTTGTTCTTTTTAGGCCAACCGCACTTCACAAGTAGCGGGATTTTATATTTGCACCACGCATTTTAACAACTCACAGAGAGCACAGTAAGGAAGATCACAGTCCTCACGCTACCACAGCTGGATGCGTACGGAATGTAGGAACGTTCTGACACCAAGATGGCGGCTCTAGCCCTACTCCTCACCATGATAGGCCGAAACATATGGGACTTTCTAGACTGCCCTCGTACATTGTGAACACAGAGATTCTGATAGTACACTAAGTTTTCTGATCGACTCAGCATCTAGCAGTGGATTATTTCTTGTAGCAAACACTGCACAATACATTCAATAAATTGTCGTTCACAGCATGTCCAAATGACTCAGATGGAATAACATTTACTAATTGTAAGGGTCGCGAAATTGTCACGCTGATAGTGAAGCCAAGATTTATTACCACAAAATCAGTACCTAATATAAGTCAGTGTCATTATTTTACATTTATTCCCGGATATGTCCTACTTTAAGAGGTCCTTCATTATATACTCGCAATTATCGTACGTAATACTAATTTACATATAAAGAATTGAGTTGGGAGGCTTATAAACTAATTCGTAAAACACTGCTATTTTAATGCAGAATTCTTTATTTCATACTGTGTTGAATTTCATTGCCTTTAAAACATAAAATAATACCGTCGTATGCAATTTTTAAGTTGGTAAATTACCTAACTTAACTTTGGTTCCATATCAACAGGAGTATTTGCCAAGCGGAGAGGATTACGGTAATTGGAACGCAAGTGAACAAGAAGGATTTGTAATATAGTTTCTACAGGGCCTCTTACTTGTGCAGCATGAGACATATCTTGTGACAAATATGTAAAATTCATTCCTTCTGAAATATGCGTACCTCAGGATTGCAACTGCTTCAAGTGCGAGAAGTACAGATTTTTCAGCTTCCGGGTGATGAACAGGAACTTGTATGTCGTATGAAGATATAACCTAGGGTAACCTCACCACGTAAAGCATCCCCAACTAGCGGATGCATCCCCACGGCTGTGTTTATAAAAAATCTTTCCTGACAAAGTACTTCAGTAACATTTTTACGAATCAATTGTTCTTCCACACTAGCCATGTGTTTTGGACAAGGGTGGATCAAGTCGCGATTACGGTACTGAATCTTCCGGTCGTCTGATTCTAACTTTCCAACATTTTCAATTGTTGTATCCGGTAGCGATAACGACCACAAACACAAGTGGATGTTTACTTAGTATGAAATGGTAAAGAGAAATATGTATAAGCACCTAAGACAATTTTTAGATGGGTCAATGTAGAATGTTTCAGCTAAAACGTATATGAAAGATGTTGGCATTCCTTCCTTTCTTAAGTGTATGCACGACGGTGCTCTTATCCCTGGGAAGTTAATACCTTGCTCCTCCTTTATTAATGATAACGTTGTAGAACCTCCCCTGTCGAGAGCAACGTCGGTTACTTTAGGCTAGTTTATCGATCATTGCCGTGTAACACCGTCGGACCTTCAATGAGGACTTATTTCTTCTTTAAGTTTTACCAATAAACCTTTTCTAATTTGTGGAACTTGTGCCTTCTTACTTGTTACGTTGCCTTGTTCTTGAGCTTAGACTTGGGTTGTACCTATAATCCCAAAAAACTTAAATATACACGACACTTCCTCTTTAAATCACTCTATATATGCTACTCAATTGTTTACGCCTAATAGGGCCATAAACTTAAATTTCAATGTACTTAAGTTTCGACTTCGCCAAATTGTTCATTGCGAGTCTTTTTGTGGTTTGCAAATAAAATTAAATATGCACCTTGAGGGACATGGGCTTTTTTATACTCGTGGAATATTCATTATGAACGTAACTCATAGTTGATCACGACCGTAACTTGTGTTGAAAAGCTATCCACACGTGAAAAATCCCACTTCAGTCACAAGTTGCGTAAATAACTATTAAAGAACCGTGTCGTACAAAACAGAACATAAAAATGCTTATTTTGCTTAGTTTGTGACTAAGGCAGTAAAAGATCTAAAATAGAATACTTTGCAGAGGTACATTACAGCTTGATGGCTGAAAAATGTACAGACAGGTTACATAGAAGTAAATTAGATACGCACCGCTTATAACGTTCCTTATAACAGTTAAATTTACAAAGGTTATGAATAGAATGAGATGATATATGCTCAAATAAGCCAGTGTCTCAAGAGCTGAGAATATTTAGCATAAAGGAGAATATCGTGAAAAAAAACCGTACCCAAATAAAATAAACAGCCGAGATTCCAACTCTTGCACTTCGGATTAAGCAGCAGGCTTGGTATCTACCTGAAGTTGTGACCTGACGAGCTGAGGTTTGAAGAGGTAATAGTGCATGCGTAACGCGTTTGCCCATATATCTCACAGTCACAATGCATAGCAGTGGAAGGCACAGGGGCATGCTGTTTTCGTAATATTTTATCCTAATGAATGCTCACAACTTTACAATCATGAGCGGACAAAAGACCATATGGAGAGTTTGGTGTTTTTTCAACAGATATCGGTACTTGTATGGCTCTTATGACTGACGTGTAACGCATGATAGTGAACCAATGGCCGGAGTACGCTTGACGTCTGGTAAACGGAAGCTCATTTTTAAGTTGTGGTTCAAGCTTTAAACTGTCGTTGAACATTAAACATGCGTCGAGGTGTGAGTTTGCACGCTTGGCAAATACACGTCTCTGTGATAAGTTTGAGACGCATGGTACAAGGGAAGATGCGAAGACCTCATACGGCTACAAGTACTTCTTCATGGGCTATTGTGTCGGAAAAGTTTACAATATCGCTTGCGAACTCTGCTACATAATGTACCAATGAGAGAGGATTTATCAGTGCCAGTGTACAACGCATTCTGAAGGCCGCCAGGAGGAATATGTAGTCCCAATTTATTGCACTCTTTAAATGAGGACGCTCCTGAATGACGAATGTGGTATAGTGAATGGTGTCATTATATGATAAATGACGATGAAGAGTTTGTGACGACGTCTGTGTGGTCTGGAGAGGTCCAATTAAAACTTAGTGGAACAAAGAATCTCATAATTGTATTTACTGTGCACCAAAAGATCCACACATTCATCTCGACAAGGCAATCAATCTACCAGGGATGGAGTCTGGTGTAGACCGTCATCCAGGCATTTAATACGGCCCTTTATTCTAAGCACATCGATTTTGTCAGCTTCGTGCACTTTATACAAACAACATGTTGTTCTACCAACAAGATCCCGAAATCTACGCTTGCGGACTTTCATGGACGAGAATCTGCAGGGACACTGGGTAGCATGAACAGGTAGCGCATTTGTGTCCCCAGCATATTCATTGGATTTAACCCGCTGGACTTATACATTTGAGGGATGTTAAAGGTTAACGTAAGTTACAGAGGCCAGCCTCGCTGAAGGCCCTTCATCAAGAAATTATAGCAGCATGTACGGAAATCCCCGTGGACACACTGACAAACGTTGTTCAAGGAATCATTCGCTGTTTTGATGCATGTATAGTCTTTAACAGCAACCATTTTGAGAAACAAATGTAAATGAACAGGTGCAGGAAGCTTGTACCTGTTATATAGAACGGTGTTTAGTGCTAACGTACAACGAATAATTTGTATTCGTTGAAGATTGTATAGATTTTTGTCGGAGCCTGTATTGTCAAGAGTGATTTAGCAAAAGCTTTCTTTTATACTAATCGTTTACTTTATTCCACTGTGTAGCATAGAGAGAAGCGGCTGGCTTACTGCCGTTGTTCACTTCATTGATAAGTGGCATTTTAATAGCTTGTCTCCCACGCGATGGGGTGTAGCATGTCCTCGGGTAATTAATTTTCCTTAGATAAACACTTCGCGATAGACAGAAACCTATTAGGGATTTTATTCTATTTTAAAGTAGTTCCCTTTGTATTTTAAAGCTAGACCTCATTCATTATCTCAATGTTCACATTCTCATTGCTGGACCATAAATATCCTGGTTATTTATTTCAGGATTTTCCCTGAAGCATATAAACTATAAACAGGGGTTTTTACAAGAGTAGGTTGAAACCTAAATTCGATGTCATTTCCAAAATACTGTTTTACACGGACCATTACTCTGTGTGGTGCTTAAAATCTCTGGTGCAATATGTGCAAACGAACATACTAATATTTGATTGCAAGGCTCTGTTGATATTTAAAACTCCATAAAATAAGCCCACCTTCATAGAACAGAAGAATCGTGTCGGCTTTCCAATCTGATGGGTTCGAGTTTGAGATCAAGACCAACGTCTTGTAATTCTAAGCTTGGTGGACTAATGCTAATTTGAGTATCATTTCATTCTTTCATTCACTGTCTCGTTAGACCTGAGTTATTTAAATAGGGTTTACAAGGAAAGAGGAGAAGGAGAAAAGAGAGAAAAATACATATATAGAGAATGCGCGAATAATTTTATAATTGTTAATTCTTAGCTTCAACGTTGCAAGCATTTGATTTCATGTTGTATGAACCACTGTTTCATATCTTAAGAGGACTAATTTAAATTTCTTCTTCCTTAGTGTTCAGTACTAGTATCCAAAGCTTCAAAGTGAAGAATGGTATCCAATAAACCCTTTCGGATCTTGAATTTACAAGAGATAGTTTATACTTCGATCGAAAATGCAGCAACGATAGATGAGTCCATAACGTTGGTTTTTCACGTTACGTTTTTTATTAAGGGGAGACTAAATGGCGGAGGTTGCCAAAATGTGACCTTTTTTGTAGTATTTTAAATTGTAATTTTATCTATAAGCGGAAATTATTAACAAAACTGTAATTCATGTTTGAAGTTTATGGGTATTTCAATAGCTAGGAGACTATTTCCGAAGTAGCTGCTGCATGGTCGCTCTCATATTTTTCTTAGCCTAAGTGTGAAATACGAGTGCTGATCAACAAAGACTCAGATCGAGTTTTTCTTGCAGCTTTATTGATAGTTTCCTGTCTGTACCATGAATATTTGAAAAGAGTGGGGCTTTATGCATAACGTCCATAGGTGGCAGCACTCTCGCATCCGTAGGTTGTTAGTTATGTTTTGTTTTGTAGATCCTGCTTGCATTTCGCATACCACAATGACTGTAATGGAATGATTTATCAGCATGTAGTTCCCCCTCGCACTACTTGTACAGCAGTATACTACACATCAGTATTGTCGTCCTCAGTGGAGTAGTGGTTACCATGCCAGTCTCTAGTTCCCGAAGTCGGGGGTTCACCCCGAGCGGCGGGCGATGGATTTTTTCGGGCGTAAAAATCTAAATCCTTGCCATGGCTTCCTTTGGAGGGGAAGTAAAGCCGGTGGTGTCGTGTGGCAGATTTTCAACATATAAAAGAACCACAAGTCTGATAAAGAGGCTTCTTGAGCAAAATAGCAGTCTTTCACGCCCAATATAGAATGGGACGCTAAAGAGCATTCATAAATACAACTCAATGTAATTTTTTTATGATAAACCAGAAGTATTATTTATAGTGATGTTATGTAACATTTAAAGTTTTTTGAGTCGGAAAATGTAAATTCACATCACATATGTGCGCTAGGTGTTATGGCAGGAGCGCTTTCGAGAGATGTTTCTCTCATCTTCAGCTGAGAATCCGACGGAGTGAGTCGGATTCTCAGCTGAAGATGAGAGAAACATCTCTCGAAAGCGCTCCTGCCATAACACCTAGCGCACATATGTGATGTGAATTTACATTTTCGGACTCAAAAAACTTTAAATAAAACTCAATGTAATTTAATTTACACGTCAGTATTGGCTAAACTGAGTAAGCACATTGCAAGGAAAGAACCAGAACATCATCGGACTGAGTGGCGACTTCATCATGACAACGCCCGGCCTCGAGTTACAAATCGAGTTATGCAATTTTTGGCTAAATTGAACATTACCTGAGCCGCTCATCTGCTTTATAACCCCGATTTTGCACCCTGTGATTTTCTTTGTTCCCATCATAGAAGACAAACATCTGGAGTATTCGATTTGAGAACTCTGAACCAGTCCTTAAGAAAAGTGAGATGATTCTCAAGGATACCACAAAGAATGGCCTGCACCATGTGTTCGGGACTGGCAGAGACACTATAAAAAGTGCATTGTAGTAAGAGGGGATTACTTTGAAAAAGATAATGAAAACATTGAGAAGGAGTAATAAGCATCTGTGAAAAAAATAGTCTCAGGTTTTGTGGATCAGCTCTTGTTCATGCACTACTTTTAACATTGCGAAGTCACCTTGTCCAAAAAGCGATCTTTCTCAGACAACGAAGCCGACAGAAGTATAGTGTAGAATAACTCCCATTTTTCTGCCGCAAGCTTTGGATAACTACATGGACAAATAACTATGACGCCTTAAACCGCATTATGTCAAAAGCCTACTGTAGTCGCGAATGATTTTGACTGGTAGGGAGGACCCGTCTCCGCAAACCCCCACTTTCACTCTCACTTTTACTCTCTCTCTCTCTCTCTCTCAGATCAGGGTTAAATGTTTTAGTGAAAATGACAAAAACTGCATTTTGTGAACAATCATTTTGAACTCCTGATTTATTAAAGATCACGAAAAACCATTTATTACTACAGATCAGTTCTGAAAATTGAGGGAGAGCTTGGCAGATGGCACAGTATTTTAAATAATTGTGTGAATTTGCATTTTCTTAAACCAATACAATTTTTCATGAAAATGTGGTTAGCAAAAAGGTGAAAGCATTTTAAGGCATTTTCTTTCTTAACTTTATGAAACTGGCATTCCCTTCTTGTAGATGAGCAAACAGTACGCATTGAAATTTTCAATCTAAGTTATTCTCGGAATATACCATGAAAAGCACTTCTTTCCAAACGCTCAAGAGAAAATGTGGCTATTTATAAAATACCCTGACTGTTTTGCTTACTTAAAATGTAGAAAATAGGAATAACGCTGACCTAATTTAGTCAATTTTGATAAAAGTCTAATTATATTTTTTGTTTATTCATTATCGCTTAATAAAAGCGTAGACATTCCATTGCACTTCCTTCATTATTTATAAAAATATACTTTCATATATAAAATGAACCAGATTCAAATAAGACCCAAAACAAATGCTATATACTAGACTATCAAGTTTAGTCATCTTCAAGCTAAGAGAAATTTAAACACGCATGTTATATATTTAGAGCAATTCTACGCGTAACAGACTGACATTCACAATATATTCTGCCGATAAACCACAGTATCGCCCGGAAGAGAGAATTGGAATATGAGCTTTGATCACATCATTCGATAGAGAAAACACAGAGGATTAAAGTGAGCAAAAAAGTGTGGTTTAAGACGAAGATTATATGAAGTGTTTATTTATAAACTTTTCGTAACCGACTGAAGTTTTTGTCAACTCCCTTTACAGGTCAAGTAAGATAACTCTAAATTTCTCTGAAAGTTTAATTCAAAAACAGTTTTCAAAACATGTATTTCTATGGGAAGATTTAAGCATTATTAGAAGGTTTTAAACAAAAAATATTCCTATTATTGAAGAAGCTAGGATCCAAAATAACAAAGTGACGTCTCTTCATAACGGACTTACATGTGTAAAATTATGCATATTGCGTTCCGCCAGAACAAATACAATGTGCGATTGTTAAAACGATCTGACAAGATGCATAAAGGAAAAAAAGGGTTTTACATATTTATTGTATTCAGTGTTATTTAAGTTTCTTTAGGGTTGTTTGCTATTAATATCAATTTTAGTATTTCGGGACTTCAAACAACAGTAGTTTGTGGCAAATATTTATTTGTAACAAGGAGTATTCATTAAAACACCTTTACTTTCACCTCCAAGACAACAGCAGAGAGAGAGAGAAGGTGAGTATGAATACTAGTTTTTTTAATGAACGTATAATGTTTTGATTACATACCATTAAATTTATTTATCAAATATAAAAGAAAACTTCACTTCATCTCCCGCTCACACCAAAACAGACCTTCGAATCATACACATGCATGCTTCCCCGAGTCAGGTGCTTCAGATAACTGGAGATAAGCACATTTATCAGCTAAATCACATAGGTTATTGTATCACAGGATACAGATCTAGCTATTACTGCAGGATCACTAAATCCTCCAGTCACTGTGCATAACGTTCTGCTAATTGCTTTGATACTGACCCGCGTAACCTGTGGATCAGTCTGACTGACTGTTCGCATGAAAGATGAGTATGCTCGGTAACATATTCACCCATGTCCTTCACACAACGTGTGCCTGGAATACGCGAAAGATGTTCAAACCTTTACTTAAGAAATCTTTTCACTTCTTCAACATCTCTACGGAATACTTCCTGATCAATAATATGTTTGGTTTTGTTTCACACTGCACAAAATGAGCTTTTCTGAATTTGCACTCCAGTTCTAGATTTAGCAGCGATCCACACCATCCTGTTTACTTGCTCTCCATTTGCATCCACAGCTCCTTTCCCGTGATAAGATTAATATAAGTTGCTCTTAATTTGGATTCCAAATGTGCTGAAAAGTCGTGTTAAATTGCTTAAGTGTACTTCAGTTTAAATTCGCATGCAGCTCCATTAAAGCAAGTTTTAAGAACCTATAGGTAGGGCAGAATCGCCATTAGTTGAGAAAATACACTTTCTAGGCAAATTTCAACGGCATATTTGTTATGTGGAACGTGATCTGGATCTCTCCACCACACTCTTTTCTAAACCAAGCAACAGTAGTGAAGATGGAAACCTATGTGGTGTCCCAATGGGCAGCCTGAATCTCATTGTATTGCTTGCATGTGTAGTGTTCAGAGAAATTTCCCTGTAATACTACTTCATTAATTGGGATAGATTCTCAAGCACGCTTAGAGCTGTGTTTGAGTCTTTTAACATAAACGTGGCTTAGTAAGTTCGCCAGCTTCTTGCTCAATTATTCAATGCAGTCTGTAAAAGAACCCTCCCTTTCTTCAATCTGAGCTGTTCCATTCCGCATTGTCCATTGATGCCAGTGATATAGTGAATTGTCCTGGTCATTCTGTAATGCCTATTTTAATCAGAAGTGGACATTCTTCACAGCCTGATTGCATACATTCCTTTTCATTGTGGTCAGAAACCACTCCAGATACGAACTTAAGAAATTCAGTTTTAACAGGTACCTCCGAATTTAAAACGTTTTTCTCTCTTATCAACATTCTCTTCATTTTTACGTTTAACATAGCGACCTTGCTCTCTTAGACGCTGTATATATTCATGTTGTCTTTCTGCTGTTTTAGCCATTTTCTTGCGATTCTTGTTTCTGCAATCGCCAGTTTTCTCCATCAGCTGAGAGCAATGTGGAGTAGCAAGAGCGCGGAATATCAGTCCGTTACGGCACTGTTACCGAAAATCCCCTGACTTTATAAAATATACTTAGATGCCTTTTTTACTAATAACTTGATGGTAACGAAGGATATGTAAGGAAATTTTAATCCCTAATTTATTTTGCACTCTTTAATACTTTATCACACGTATATGCGGTATGTATAAAAGAAGCCAGAAGACCTGTTTGGAAATGGTTATATTTGGAAGTTATTATCACTGTGAATCAAGGAAGAGCTAATGTCTGATATAAAATAAAGATCTGATGCAAATTCCTACATTTATCTTGTACGATTTGTGCGTAGAAAATGTAAACTTTGATTTTGTTGTGGTTGGATGCAATAAGTTCTTTAGCATTAAATTACCCTATCCTTTGCAATTTGTGAACAGTTTATTATCGAATAAGGCACCTCAGGGTATGAGGAATCACATACCCTTGCTTCAAATATTTAAATATTTAATTAAAAATTTACTCAGGATATGAAATTTCTTTAGCATTTATCTAAAACTCTTCTAATGTTATAAACCCTACTGATAATACCTGGACACAAATTGCACTTAATATACCTTATCTCTTATAATTTCGATCCTCTAACTTCCTGTGTGTTATTCACAAGGGAACAGTACTTCTAATGCTCATAACTGCACAAAGGCACGCTTAGAGTGTAATCACTCTTCACAAAAACAGCGGTGTAGGTATTTCCGATGCGAAAATTTGAGTTTTGACACAAGTTACATTTCCATCATCATATATTCAAGTCCTAAGGAAATAATTTCAGCATGTAAGGAAGCTATATATCAATGTGTAGCCCTAAGATATACACTTTTGAATGCAGTCATTATATTATAACACTTTCCATGAAATGTGTGAAAACCTCCGCTTAAATTATTTACTATAATGAATAACAAATTATTGTGTCTGCTGATCTGATAGTGCTGTTATTCATTCTTCAAAGTGCAGGTGTGGGATATTAGTAGTCAAAGAAATGTAGTACAGCTCAGGTTTAGTGTTGTAGAACTTATTTTCTATGCATGATGGTTTTGTACGATTTTGAAGGTTCGAGGTCCATTGCATTCCTTACCAAAAGTATCAGGCTGCTAGTAAGCTAACCGATTCATACTATGGTAGAAAGCGCTAGTTGTCTGGTGATATGCTTACTCAGCCCGATGGCTGATGAAGAGGACGGAGCAGGAAATAAGTGTTTTGATTCGTTACCAGCGTTGTCAGCTATAGGGTAAAATCCCTAAAGAAGGGACATTTTTAGTGATGTAGAGATACCGGGGCTTTTTTGTGAAAAGACCGCAATTGTAGGAATTTTCTCAATCTTTGATAATATGTATAGGAATTTCCCAATATTAAAAAATGTATTAAAATTTTATTTTGGGTAACACGTAAGCTGAGGGGTATATTTTATTATCATCGGGTACGCATAACCAATATTGCACAATTCATTATCCATGAGAAAGGGACTTCTCCTGGTTGCCTCTGTATCTGCATCCATTCTCAGTGAAGCCCACTATATTTCAGTTCCTTCATGCACCTGCTATTAGCTTGTGTGTTACTGTACCGCAGCTTAATTGCTTTACTGATGTGATTAATTATCTACAGAGATAGTTATGTAATTAATACAAATGCTTCTATTAAACGTGCTAACTTAATTGACCAGTATGAGCGCTAGTGATGACGATGTGGGCCCTATTACGCCCAAGAAGACAAGCGGAGCGCGTAGTGAATTATTAAAATGTGATTAATTGAGGTGTAGTCCGAATTGTGGGAATCGTGGTTAACGGAGTCAGGGTTGTATGAGTAAAACAGAGAACTTAAATAAGAGAAGCTTCACAACATGCAATAAAGAGTTGAAATTTGGGAAAAGTGAACTTCTACGACACAGTGCAACATTACCCCACAAAATTAATACAGCACAAATAAAAAAAAACGTAGCAAGCATCAGCATACTGTTTTCAAATTTACCTTAACATGACGAACAGATAAAAAGGACAGGGTTGAGATACGTGTTTGACATAGTTGAACACAATCCTCGTTTCACTTCTATGGGTTACCCTTCCTAATAGCATAATGTTGAATGAATGGACACTGAAACGCAAAAAGAGTCCTGCATGGTTAAAAATGTAACAAAATAAGGCAATTGAAATTAAAACTTAAGATACTTTGAAGAATAAACTTCTTCTTGTATTGGTGGATGGAGGTATAGATTTGGAAAATTGTAAAAATCCATGCATCTTAGTATGATTTCTTGACCATAATTCGTTAACGACCTACCTCCTTGACTATGTTAAAATTCATGCTACTACTGCAGAAAATTTGTTCAATGTGTTGAAGTTCTGTGTTTAAAAACATGCAAACTCAAAAGCCCAACATCTTGGTAATCAGCTTTAAATGCCACTCATTCCATTTAATATATAGCAAAGGATGTGATGCACTACCTGAAAAATGAAGCATTGCTTCACTTTATTTATTCGTATTCCTCAAGAATTCCAAAAAGGTGGGGCATTCCAGATTACCTATTGAAATTCATACGAGAAAATAAACAAAAACGTATAAATCCATCAAACACAAAATAGTTAGCTATGGGTTTCTGTGTAGCCAGGGTTCTAAAACAATAAACTATATTGCTTAGCGTCTTCTCCGAAACAAAACTGGAAGAGAAGTCACCAATAGTTGAAGTCATCTTTCAAGGCCTCATCTGTTTGTTAACAAAATTCTACCTTCAAATCTTAAATTTTGTTTTGCCTCTCTTTAACACTTTATGTTTGCTTTTTTAATGAAATAGAGTTCCCTTGCATCTCCTGGAACTGAGTGTGAAAGGTTTTTAAGGTTACTTGCAGCTAGTTTTATGAAGCCTGATATAATTAGAGGGGATGGCTTTTTAAAATCTGAATAAAAGTATCTCTCGAATTGTTACCACGTGGTAGAAACAATTATAAACGGAGCTGCCACAGAAGAATGCACGAACCAAATTAAAGGTTTGCCATATTTTCAACACCAAATTCACCAATGTTATTTCAAGTTTATTCACTTCTATCAAATGCTTTTGAAGAAATGATGAAGAGGCTTCCTCTTCAAAAGAAAGAACTCCCCTCGTAACTCCTCCTCCAACCCGTCGTTTCATTAGGAATAAGTAGTGAACGCTCCTACGTCAAATTAAATGCAATTACAGAGAAATCTGAAAAAAACATCAGATCCCATTAAAGCCCTGGATGAGTGGCACTACATACCCAAGTAATTTCATGCGAAAGAGGATATTAAAATATTAGAACCTGCAGATTTTTGGAATAGAATTAATGAATATGAAAATTTTAATGGAGAGTCAATATTCAGACATATTGAAATGATTGCTTTTATTTTTCTGGCCCTGCCACGTTCAAATTCAGACGTTGAGAGAATATTTTCTACTGTGAGTTACATTAAGACTCCAAAAAGTAACAGATTGAGTTCTACAACTGTGGCAATTTTCTTCACATCAAATTGGACACGAATTCAAATAAGGAGAAATTCAAATAAGGTGTGCATTGATTGTGCAGTGGCGGAGCAGATGCTTAAGTTACTGAACGATAGCATGTACCGACATGAGAGCAGTTCGGCGCCACCTGAAATACAATTAATTTTAACGACTGCTATTGTAGAGCAGGATCCTGTTGATGAAGTGCAATTACTTTTGCTGTCTGCCACAGGGAAATCTGCAGTATACACAAGATAAAAATATATTCTGTTCTTATTTTGATTATTGTGTGTTCAGGCGCAATTTTACCTAAAAGTAAACTTTGTAGGAGTTTTTTGTGAAAAATAGCGACATTTTTATGGTTGATATGAATTTTCTGTTAAAACAACCTGGCGAATCTCTTCGTTACTGCTGCAGTTCGGAGGTAAACTACTGTACTCCACTTACGAGAACTTCGCTGGGAGGTATTATGTATAATCAGCAGCTACAGCGATATTACATATCGACTAAGATTCGGATTCTGACATATCAACAAGGCGTACACATCCCCTAGAAAGCATACGCTCTTGTACCTGCACCGCTGAATACATGTACCTAGGGTGAAGATAAGGTTTTAATGTGGTTATTAGAGCGATTCATCAATTAACCAAGTTGCCGCACGGTGAGCTTCCCTCCGCTGCGGTCTATAGGCAGCCCAGAACATTCCAAACTCACTGTCGCAAAACCTCACGGTGCCACCTAAAGTTTTATTCAGTGATGTGTTTCATTCTTTTGAACTATTAACTCATGATAAGAGAAATGAAGTAAGAAAATTGCTGGTGACCTCTGTCTTGCATATCTAGCGGTCTAGATAGTTGATACGTGTCCTTGTATATACACGTGTAGTAGAAATATGTCACTGGATAGCAGCATGTGAACGCCAAAGAGTAGCATTGTGATATCGTTCAGTGAGAAAACGTGAGCAGGTATTATTGAGTCTGTGTGGTAGGTAAAATACAGTCCAACATGACTTTTTTTCTTTGCTAGTACATTGAAAATATTCGCTTCTCTACTGTTTATTATTAGTCGTTGATATTTATTGTAACAAAGGGAATTTATTACAAAAATTGAACATATGCTGCAATAAAGTATAAGAAAATTAATATAGACGCTCAGCAAGTAAGAGCTTGTCATCGATCTACGGTAATACAAGTTTCACAAAATGGAAAATTGCGTTTACATAATGAACATTAATAAGTTTCATATGGTCTGGTGGCAAAGCCACTCCCATTCGGCAGTGTTTATTTTTCAGAGAAACACCGTTAAATGGAAGTATTGTACCAAAACCTCTGATCCGTCATTTTCATACTACATATAGCCACTTAAAGGACAAAGCTGTGAATTAGTTCAAAGAAAACTTAAACAGTCAATCGAAACATATCGTTGCGTTTACTGCCAAATTCAAGACGTTTGAGAAAGATCATTGACAAATATCGGAGATAATTACAAACATACACTACACTACTCAGCTGGCGAGAAGACTATTATTCCAACATTCTGTGTTATCGCAAGAACTTTTGTTGGCCCTAAATACGAAGTTTAAATTAAAAAGATTCCTTTGGCTGACAACATAAGTACTTTGACGATACATTTAGGATTTGTCTGAAAACGCTTAACTTTCAGTGAGAACCAAGCTTGAATACAACAATGGCATGTTTGCATTTTAAGTTCACGAATCAAATAACTTAATGAACTTCTGCTTTATATACGTTTTACTTATGAAGGTAAAATTCTTGAAACAATTATGTTCACTGCTGCTAAATCCCACTTACTGCGAAAGGAGAAGATATTCTCTACGTTTTAAGTGACTATATGGAGGAAAAAAATACATTTGTCTTAGTTGAATTGTTGGAATATGCACAGACGGTAGTCCTTTAATGACAGAATCTATAAAAGGTTTTGTTTCATTTGCCAAAGAACAAAATAACAACATAGTTACTACACTTTGCTTTATGCACACAGAAGTGCTTATTACAAAAGGTGTCTTTGTTTAAGTGTTAAGTTTAAGGCAGTTCTACATAAAGTAGTAAGAACTGTATATTTCAGTAAAAGCAGTCTTTTAAATCTCAGATACTTGTTAATTTGCAACACGAAAGTAGAGAGAATTACCATAATCTTCTTGCCCATACTGAGGCGTGGTGGTTAACTGAATGACGAGTGTTAATTTAGGTTTATCAGTCCAGAGAAGCAATGTTAGAGGTTTCTCATCATGAAACATTTTGGGAGATGAGTTAATTCTAGGTTCAGAGTTGCTGTTTACATGTGTAAAGAGAACAAAAAGCATTATGGATATTTTTGGTAGTTATGTGCTATAGTTAAAAGTAATTAGAAATCTTTTAGTTGAGCTGTGATTTGCTTATTTATCGTTTGTTTGTATGCATGTACGGGCACTGAAAAGTTCACTCAGGCCTACAGGTTTAGTGGCAGAATGTGGACGACAGAAAACTCTTTTAAAAAGGGACAATAAACTGGTTTTCTGTGCTAAATTTGCAAGTGCTCGTTTTTGAACAACTTTGAGATACTCCAATTTTTCATTCAGACTCCGACCACCGCAGACACTGAATCACTTCACCCTGAAGATGCCAAGCGCTGTACTTGGTGAAACGTCGGTATCCACGATGCCTTCTAGACCACGGCCTACAAACCCGGATAGTTGTAATTCATTTATTAGTTCTGACGCCGGCCGTGAAAGCCTCAGTATGTACAATAATAATAATAATAATAATAATAATAATAATAATAATAATAATAATAATAACAGCAAAGAAACCTAATGCTGGATTAGATATCTGTTAGCCTTATCACATGGTAGTATTAGAATATAGAGAAGTCCATAAAAAGAGCTCTTATAACTATAAAACGATAGAAAAATCTGTAGAACATCACAACCCATGTATAATATGAGAGAAAATCTCTATAAAACATAAGGGAATTCCTTAAAGTCTGCTAAATACCCGTTTTAGCTTCCAAAGTACCGTTGCAACATCTGGATTACTTCAGTCTGTTTATCAAATATGTCCTAAAAAGCCTGTAGCTATACCTAATGTATAGTCTAAAATGCCTTTAAAGAGCCTTAAATACCCTCAACAGAACCCTCAAAAAATACCTGTGGGCGTGTCAAAATACTTTAAAAGAGCATAAAATATCTCAAAATGTTACCTTTACCGACAGCATAAACACATCTACAGCTGTTTCTAGAAAGCCTTAAGAATGCCTTAAAGCCCCAATGCTAAAACCCCACGAAAATACTTCCTCCTGCATTATAAAAATCATAAAATAGCATAGTGCCAATGCCGTGAAACATCTGCTCCTGTTTGTAACAAAAAACTCCAAAATTCCTATAACAACAGTGCAAATACCATGAATACAATTCCACTGAAGCCTAAAATAGCTCTGAAACAACTGAAATTCTACTGTCCGCGTTCAAAAAATAGCCTACAGCCAGTAAGTATATAGCAATTGTCTATTCCGCTGCATCAAAATACCATCAGAATATCTGCAGAGTAAGCTAAATGTGTCCCCAAAAATGGCTTCTAAGTACCTCCGAAGCATCTACAGCTAAACCAGTGTTCTAAATACCCCCTAAGCCACTCCATTCCTCGTGTTAAACATACCTAAATACCATCAGACCCTGTCTTTCCTTGCATCTCTCCTCGTGTTTCTATCTCTTTCATATAAACCCATTTCTACACTTCGACCCTCTAGCCTGGCGTCTCCCTTCGTATTCCCTACCTCTCTCATATAAAATCCATATTCTAGCCTCAACCCCTGTCTAATTCAGTATATCTGCGCGTTTTCCCGATCTCTTCCCATATAAACGCGTTTTATAGTCCTCTACCCCTGCTTAGCCTAGCATCTCTCCCCATATTGTCGTCCTCCGTGGTGTAGTGGTTACCATTCTAGCCTCTAGATCCTGAGGTTGCGGGTTCAAATCGGCTAAGGGCGATGTATTTTTGGGGCGTAAAAACTCTTGGCTTGGGTTCCTTCGGAAGGGAAGTAAAGCCGGTAGATTTACGGCACGTAAAAGAACCTCAAGCCTGATAAAGAGGCCTGTGAGCAAAATTGCCGGTATTTCACGCCCCATATAGCATGGAATGCTAAGGAAACAGCAGTTAATAATCGTATATGAATAAAACACAATTGAATTTCGTATTTCGTACCTCTCCCATATAAACGCATAGTTTGCTGTTCAACCCCTGTCTAGCTGCGCATCTCTCCTCAAATTCCCTATCTCCTCCATATAAAAAGCATATTTTACCCTTCAAACCATGTCTAGACTAGTATATCTCCTCGTTTCCCCTATCTCTGCCCATATAAACGCATTTTCTATACCTCTACCCCTGCCTAGGCTAGCAGCCCCCCTCGTATTCTCTATCTCCCATATAAAATGAATATTCTGTCCTTCAACCTCTGTCTAGACTAGCATTTCTCCTCGTATTCCCCATGTATCGCATATAAAATGCATACTCAATCCTCATCCACTTTCTAGGCTATAATATCTCCCCGGTTTCCCTATATGTTCCGTATAAACGCGTTTTCTAGTCCTCTACCCCTGCCTAGCCTAGCATCTCCCCTCGTATTCCCTCTCTGTTTCGTATAAACGCACATTCCGCACTTAAACCCTATCAAGCTTAGTATCTCTTCTCGCATTTCCTATCTCTCCCATATAAAAGAATATTCTACTCTTCAACCCATCTAGCCTAGCGTCTCTCCTCGTAGTCCTTATCTCTGCCATATGAACGCATATTCTACTCTTCGACCCCTGCCCAACGTAGCATATCACTTCGTTTTCCCTATCTCTTCACATATAAACGCATTTTCTAGTTCTCTACCTTTGTCCAGCTTAGCATCTCTCCTCATATTTCCTATCTCTCCCAGATAAAATGCATATTCTGTCTTCAACTGCCTTCAAGCCTGGAATCTGTCCTCAAATTCTCTATCTCTCCCATATTAAACACATATTCTAGCCTCAACCCCTGTCTATCCGGGCATAATTTCTCGTTTTCCCTATCTCTACACATATAAACGCATTTTATAGCCTTCTACTCCTGCTTGGCTTACCATCTCTCCTCGTAATCGCTATCTCTCCAATATAAATACATCCGTTCAACCCCTATCTAACATAGCATCTCTCCTTGTATTCCCTATCTCTTCCATATGAACGCATATACTGGTATTCCAACCCTGTCTAGGCATGCAAATTTCTTAGTTTTCCCTACCTCTTCCTATATAAATGCATTTCCTTGCCTTCTACCGCCTGGTCTAGTATCTCTCCTCGTATCCCTATCTCCCCCATATAAAACTGCATATTCTGGACTCTAACCCTGTCTAGCCTAGCATCTCTCTTCGTTTTCGCTATCTCTTCCATATAAAACGCATATTGTGCCCTTCAACCCCTGTCTAGCCTAGCATCTCTCCTCGTATTCCCTATCTCTTCCATATAAAACGCATATTCTACCCTTGACCCCTTGTATAGTTTAGCATTTCTCATCGTATTCCTTATCTCTTTCATATAAACGCACATTCCACCCATCCACCCCTGTCCAGCTTAGCATCTTTCCTCGCTTTCCCTGTCTCTCCCATATAAACGCATAATGCAACCTTAAGCCGCTGTATAACCTAGCATCTCCTCGTATTCCCTGTCATTCCCGTGTAGGCGCATTGTTGGTCAAAAGGTGACCTAGCTTCCCCATAACTATCCTTTTCGTGAAAGTCCGTAATAGTTTAGGTTCCAAGACCCATACCACTGTTAGACATGGCTTGAGACGGTGATGAACGACCCGTCGACTAGTCATTCTTCTAGTGTCCACGGGGAGTAACTCTTTCCTTTGAGCAAGCATACACTATCTGTTAGGATCTCTACAGGGTGAGATACCGCCATACACCATGATACTGGAAGCAAACTGAAACATGAGAAGAAAACGGAATGAATGGGAAATGATGCAAAGGAAATCGTAGTAGATGAGAAACCACCCCAGCATTCGTGTAATGGACCGGGGAAGACCACGAAAAACCAAAGGTCGAAGTGGGTGGTCGACGGGAGTCGAACCCGTTACCAAATTCCAGCCTCACACATTACCGTGGATCATCTCACTCGGTAACCTGAAGTTAAAGCACCAAGGAGGTCATCTGAACATATTTTGGATTTCACTTCAAGAACAACTTCCTCATCTGTAGCTAACGGGGTTCTTGTAGTTCTATTCCAGTATTCAAGTAAATATTCTTGCGAAGCAGGATTTTCTGTGATAACCAGTATGAGAGTAGTGAAAGGTGGCAATTAAAGCTGCGGGATGAAGAAATGCCAGTGAACTTATCCATTATTCTTCTAAATATAAGGTACATTTGCAAGGTTCCTAAATCACATGTGAGCCAGTAAAACACTAAAACCAAGGTGAAAGTAACTGGGATTGTTTTCCTAATTTTTAAAAGTCCATGTAAAGTTTTCTTCGACTCATACAATTTATTTACAACACTGGAAATACGTGTCTTTAATTGAGTATTTTATGAAGAGTGTATATGCGTATAAGTAGAATATTGATTTGAGTTGCTTTCCCTTAAGGGATAGGATGAGGCACTGAATTTTTAGAGCTTGATAGATTATCGCCATAAAAAGTATCGAAGACACTGCTCTAGGCCTTAGACACAGGTGTCAGTGATGTTCTACTAAGTGGAGAAGAGCAAATGACAGCTATGTAACAATGTCTAGTGTGTCCTCTTGATTTTTGAATAGACAACTGGATGTTTATTGCTGTAACGGAAAGATGCACTGTTTCGGAACGGCATTTCTTTTGATTTATTTTCATCCCTCTTAAAGTTCGTGAAATACAGTTTCGTCCTTACGCTATGCAATGTTTGCATTCTCTGTTACATAATACTGAGGATGTTTGCTCTTATTGTACTACTCATGTGATAAACTACACAGATATTATGTAATTACGTATTATAGATAACCTATCAGCAATAAACCTTATAGGTTTATTCTTATTTCTTATTTTATCAACTTGTTGCGCATGTGGTTTAACATACATTTTCCCAATCTTAAAACGTTACTTTTTAAGTTCCAGCTTGATCTCGTCATCATGACGACATTTGCTTTGCAATATACAGCTTAGACTAGTATTATCTAAACATTGTGACTTGAGTTATTAGTTTGTCAATAAGAGCCTTATGTGTACAACATTTTAAACGAATTTGTCTTGCGTTTTCTTCTGCTTGAAAACCACAAAGCAGCAATGAAAAATCACACGAAATCCTAATTGACCTTGTGCAGGGCATGTGACTCTATTTCTGGAACCCAACTTAAAAACGTTAACATTCACTACGGAGCAAAGCTATTCTGAACTAATTTAAACTTTGTGGGAGAAAGAAAGAAAAAAAGGTTGGTTACGGCTTTCGTTGATTTGGTTGGTCTCTGTAAAAGCCGTCTGAAAGCTGGCTTCTCCCGCCGCCACTATCCTATTTTAATCTTTTCTTTTAATGGAATTTCTTGTTAAAAACGTTAATTACCGTTTAAGCACATTTCTTACCGCGCCTTATCCTTAAGTCTTGTTTTGTAACTGGAAACAGTATGTACCGTTTCTTTAGGGGCTTAAACAGAAGCTAGTTGCATTGCAAACATCAATCACTTGTATTATCCGCAATTTAAAAATTTAAGACCTATGAATTAATTGAAAATTTATTTTCTTGGAGAGTATTTCTGCTAAAGATTTCTTTCTCTACCACTAACAGTAGAAATATTGTGATTAACCATACAATACAATATCCAGATTTCCTGGAGGTTTGTTTTGAGGTTCGCTGAACTCCACAAAACATTCTTAGAAAAATGTGGCTGTGGGTGGGTTTAAATATTAAATTTAATATTTAAGTCAGGGTAAGAGTGCCAGAATAAGATAACGAAGAATAAGAAGGTAACTCTATAAGAGGAGACTAAATGCTGAAAACCAACAAACAACTAGTTTTTAATTTTTGGGGGGCAGTTTTATGATTTGGGATTTTCTATTTAAGTTCATATATAAATGATTATATTTGAGGCACATTACCTGTACTTTGGATAAATGTTGAAATTGAGTCTATATCTGCCATTTTGGACTCCGTAATCTGCTTCGCCGCAGAAAAAAATTCATAACGTCTACACTTTATGCAGTAAAGGGGTAAGTATTAGCTCACCTTTTACGGGGAATTACGCTCGAAGTGAAAAAGCTGGAATGTGTTGGACATTTCCAGAAGATATTGGGCACACAGCTGAGGAAAATGAAACAGTAGCTAGGCAAAGCTGCACTATCCAATGGCAATACCGTCAGGAGTTGACTCACAGATGGCACCATTTTCAAACTGCAAACCTATTATGGCAAAGCCTTAAGGGACAATGTGGACAATTTAAAAAGTATGATAGAGCAGTCTGAGCCACACATTTTCACACTGTTAATTCTTCTGACTCCGAAACCATTGCGCAGTATGCGCTTGGTCATTTGGTGCAAATATCTTCAGGCTGAAGCTTCAAGCACTATCAACGACTATCACCACAGAAATTCAATAGATAAAGCTATGATGTTTGCCATAAAGCCGTGCATGAAAAACTAGCCCATTCACAGTTGTTGGTAAAGTGGCACGACTCAGAATGTTAGTGAACCTTTTAACAACATTGTATGGTGTCGTGTGCCAGAAAACACATTTATACGAAAGTATTTGGGACTGGTGCTGCCATCTCGACAGTAGTTGCAGTAGAGTTTTGTACCGCTTGATGACAATACTAGCAATTCTGATGAGTGAGTGTTTAAAGTTTCATGCAGCTGGGTAGATGTGTTGAGATTCTATAGTACTTTTCATGATACTCTGTGTGTAGTGTGTGGCGATTTTACGATAGATCCAAAATTAGAACAGAGAGTGTGTATCAAATTCTGTGCAAATCTCGGGAAAAATGCTACGTAGACCCTCGCAATGATTCAACAAGTGTTTGGGGGACAAGGCATGAACCGTACATGTGTGTTTTAGTGGCATGGTCGGTTCAGGGCCGGCCGTACAGCCGGTAGGCCCGTCAGCTGCACAAGCTGCATGCTTCTCATTTTCTTTGATACAAAAGGGATTGTGCACGAAGAATTCGTCCCACCAAACCAAACAGTGTACTCCACGTACTACTGTGAAGTTTTGCGACAGCTCGTAAAAATGTGCGGTGACGACGGCCCGAAACTTGGCGACAAGAGAACTGGCTGTTGCATTACGATAATGTGCCCTGTCACAATTTCTTGTTCACCAGAAGCTTTTTGATAAAAAAGACCATGACGGTTGCCATCCACCCACCGTACTCGCCTGATTTGGCACCCTGCGACTTCGCTCAATTCCGCAAACTGAAAATCAAGTTGAAATGACTTCGGTTTGACACTATTGAGAGGATCCAAGAAGAAACACTGTCTATGCTAAACACCCTCAGAGAACATGACTTCCAGGATGCATTTGGACAGTGGCAGAATCGCTGGGACCGGTGTATACGTGTAGACGAGAACTACTTCGATGGTGATGGCGGTCATTAGTCTCAAAGTAAGTTTTTGACCAGATGGCAGCACCAGTCTCGAATATTTTGGATACCACCTCGTAGCAAGAAAAACTTCGGAATTAGAGTGCATGGTGTGATATTAACCTTCAACAAACGTAATGTGGGTTGAATTAGTGTGCTAGAATATGTAGGATTAAAAGTGGGTAGAAACACAGCAACCATCCTAAGAGGATTCGACCAGGTGAGGGTGACAAAAGCAAAACTGGTTATGTAAAATATGACCAAACAGGTCAGATGTGCAAGACGAAGAGAAGGCTTCAACAGGAGAATACTAAGGAGGACCAGGACTACATACCCGGGTATTCAGGAGTATAATATGTGTTTCTTCAGGTGTGTACGAATTTATTTCAGCTTTTTACTTTAAAGAACGTTTTCACGAATTATATTTTCTAATATAAAAAATTACGTTTTCTCAGAAACTGCTGAAGATGGCTCAATGAAATTTTAGGATGATAAAAAGAATGTTGCAATGCCCTTATGGAACTGCATTAGTGTAGTTTTATTAAGATGATTGGTTAATTTTAAAAAAAATAATTACTGGCAAACTTGCGGATAGAGCTTTAAGTCTCCCCTTTTAAATCGAAAAGTTTTCCATATTTTTCTTTTATCCAAAATGTCCTTAACGATTTCTAAAAAACCCATCACATATTTGAGATATTAACATCACAAATAAAACCCACATCTTCAAGTTTTTCTGAACACTTTTTACATCCTCTTCAGTATTGTTAAGTTTTATACATTTTGATGTAACTGGGAATCTATAACAGAGACAAAAACTTAGTTCAGAAAAATGTAAATATATTTAAAATGATTATATAGTTTACTATCGACTGCCTGTGTGGTCTGGTGGTTATCATGCTAGCTTCGAATTCGAAGGTCCCGGGTTCGATCCTCGACTGGGGATGAGAATTTTTCTTCCCAAAAATACACGATAGTGAATATCATTGCCGATGAACAGATGTACCAAAGGTAAAGCGTCAATATGACCTTGGATGTTAATGGCGGCATATAAATAGAACCCCTCCCCCAAAATATTGCTATCAGAACAAGGGCAGAGATCTTGAATCAAAAGAGGTAAAACTTTGAGTTATAAGAAGGTGCCTAACCTTGTATTAATAGGAAAAGAACAAAGGTCCTGAACAACCACCTTAGTTTTAATACAAACTCCTTAAATCTGTAATTACTTATATCATCAATAAATTTCCCTGCAACGAGAGAATGTTGCCTCTGTAAATAATATTTTACGCACTCATTAATGAGTAGAAACGACTTTTCTTCTTCTTGCAAGTGAAAAATTAACAGCTATTAAATTCCTTATTTGTTAATTCCCAAAGTGGTCTTCAAAGTTGTTGGTCTATGCCAGCGATGGCGAAACCTTTCAAACTAGTGTACCACCTGTTGTTTGAAGGAAAACAGTCATGAGAAAACTCTTATTTTACATCCGACCTCCAAACCTCCTTCAGAAACACTGTGTTATTTAGTTAATAAACTGGACCATTTATTCGACTGCCCGTTCCAGATTTTATTTCGAAATACCGTAGAAAGGATATTGTCACAAACGTTTTGATTTAAGAATAATTTTCATTATTATTATTATTATTATTATTATTATTATTATTATTATTACTACTACTACTACTACTACTACTACTACTACTATTATTATTATTAAGCCACCTTACAATGCCGTTCATATCATCTGACCCATAATAGCCTCTACTTTCCGAGGTCGCGGGTTCAAACCGTCGGAGGGTGATGGATTTTTAGGAGAGTAAAAATCCTTAGCATGGCTTCCTTCGGAACAGAAGTAAAGACGATGGTCCCGAGTCGTAGATTTACGGCACGTAAAAGAACCTCAAGCCTGAGAAAGAGGCCTCCGAGCAAAATTACTGGTCTTTCACGCCCAATGTAAAAAAGGGACACTAAGCACCACAGCAGTTAAAGAGCGTCTATAAATAAAACTCAATTTAATTAATTAATTAATTAATTACATCATCTGACAGCCAAAGATAAATTTCCAGTCATACAGAAATTCCTTTCACTACACATAACCACTGTCCTCTGTCCAACCATTGCCCATGTCTTAACGGTCTTCTCTCCATCGCTTCCACAATGTACTTTTTTCCATGTTATCATTGGTTTTATCATTTTCCTTCTTCTTGTTGGTATCCACTCACATGCGAATCTTTGTCATCTTTCTTCTTTCATTCTCACCACATCAATTATTAAAAAGCATATAAAGATATAGGTTATTTTACCTTAAACCTAAAATAATCCATAAGGATATAATATCACACAGTTAATGCAACAAAGCTATTAAAGCATAATGGTAGAGAAAAAAATAATACAGCCAATGGACTGTAAGTGAAAGATCATAATTGCTTAAGTGTTCCTGAGGCATATTATTTATTGTTCTTTATAAAACTTGTTTAATTTATGTGTTGTTTATATTTTTGCAATGTACACTCTCTTAGTTGTGCATCTGGCAATGAATAAATATTTAAGAGATTCG
This sequence comes from Deroplatys truncata, assembly GCA_030765065.1. NCBI lineage: Eukaryota > Metazoa > Arthropoda > Insecta > Mantodea > Mantidae > Deroplatys > Deroplatys truncata. Next base: position 520,115,636 of record CM060990.1, on the reverse strand, counting down.
TCTCGAAGAGAGCAACGCTGATGACTTCGAACATAGCGTCACAAAGGTTTTTTTCATTAGTTTTTTAACTCTTTTCCTTTTCTTTCTTGTGACTCTAAAAGTCGTTTTCCATTGTTCCTGAGAAATCGGGCTTCTATCTTTATTTAGTTTATGCTCAGCACTGAAAACATGTACGTGCATGGAATGCGGTCTTTCGATGCTTAGAAAATAGCTTGAGGCACCACCACTACCATCAATAACACCGTCACCGTCGGCACCACCTTTATGTTTGCGTGCCAATTTGTAGCACGCGTGCCACAGTTTCGCCACATATCATGTGTAAGTGGTATCAGAGTGAAGGTGACTGGAAGTCATGGCACTGAAGAATAGCATAATTTTTTCACTTGTTACGGCCACCGTTTTTATTCACTCTGTACGATGGATGAAAAGTTGTTTTATCGCTAATGACGGGATCGAGTACAAAGTTTAAACACAGTTATCGCAGAAAGAAACAACGCATTGAACAGAACTACGGTGCAACAAACAATTTCTGGCTACACGAGAGTTGTCATGCAGAAACATCGCTAGTTCAGAAACAATTTTACTTTTCTGTTTCTACTTTTCCTCTTTCGTTTCCTTTTTTCTAGTTATATGTGGTCTAAATCAGTGGTCGGCAGCTGCTGCGTTTGTGACGTAAGGGGCAGTTAGAAGCAAAGAGCAGTTCAGAGCGAGCGATAGAGACAGATTACCATATACACGAGCCGGCACAGTGGCGGATATCATAGTGCAGTAGTTAAGGTGGGCCGTGACAGTGCTCATTGAAGTTCGTGTATTAATCATAGCGGATATACAAGATTGCAGTAGTGAAAGACTATCAACTCCCACGCTTTCTAAAGCTGTCACCCAATTACTGATATAAATAACTGTGTACAAATATTAAGAAAAACATATCAGGAATTTGATACCGATTTAAAGATATTGTAAACCTATACATCCAAAATCTACATATTTGCAACACCATTTTCAGTGGATATTGACAGAGTGGTATCATTACAATTAGAAATAATTGACTTAAAAGCAAATACTGACTAAAGGACAGCTTTCAAAACAAAAAGTATTTGTCTTCCTTTTATAGAAATTTTCCCCAAAAGCTCCCTCAGTGCACCAGTTTTCTGTCAAAATGCTGAGCTCCTCCGTGGTGTAGTGGTTACCATGCTAGGCTCTAGTTCCCGAGGTCGCGTGTTCAAACCCTGCGGAGGACGATGGATTATTTTTCCGGGCGTAAATATCCTTGGCATGGCTTCCTTTTTTTTCCTTTCCTTCGGAAGGGAAGTACCTAAAGTCGGTGCTCCCATGTCGTACATTTACGGCACGTAAAAGAACCTAAAGCTTGATAAAAAGGCCTTTGAGCAAAAGTTTTGGTCTTTCATACCCAATATAGAATGGGACGTTAAAGACCACAGCGGTTAAAGAGCGTCCATAAATAACAGTAAAGAAAACAGGATGGTGAGCATATATTCGGATCTACTTACGTATATGAACAGTTCTTTTCTTGTATAAAGATCATAAACCACAATGTAGAAACCACCTTTCTGATTTGTACTTGGAAAACGTTCTTCCTTTGCGTGTTAGCCAGACTATGGCCCCCAATACTACAGAACTATGGAAAGAAGGAGTAGAAAAGGGCTCGAGAAGATGTCGAGCTTGAGCAGGTCAGTGATACAAAGTAATTCTGTGTTTCACATGTATGCATGCTGTGCATAGTGCTAAGTAAACTGTATCAAACCGTATTGCGTAAAACAGTTTAAGAGAGAGAGAGGGGAGAGAGACAGAGGCAGCCTATTTTCAACATTCCAAACGAAAAATGTGGCACTGCTGCTTAAAGTGTTCGAAGAAGTTTCACAGTCGCATTTATGTAACCGAGTGCCTCCAGTTAGGTACTTCGTGATTCTATTAGTACATTAGAATAAAACATTTATTACATTGTCTTACTGTGGATCTCTTTCATACAAATGTGGTGGTATTTCTACTGTAATTGATCGAAATTTGTAGTCAGTTGCAAATAATGTGTACACCTTTATACTACATCAGAAGAATTATGCATAGTCGGTTAAAACTCAGGCTTCGTGCCGCAACTGTTCAGCTGAAGCTTTTCAGACTTCCCACCCATTCTGTGCTTACTGTAGGTATCACCGGCCAATGAGCAATTTTGCTCCAGAGTATGACGCCAAGAGCTAAGCATCTATCTGACCTTGGCTAAATACTGTGTCGAGATTTAAAATGTTTATATATTTATTAAACTGAATACATAATATTATTCATGCAATGCTAAATACTTGGTAATATTGTAATTAGTGATGAATTTAAGTGTAATATTTTGCTAGAGGGAAGCTTAATAATCATCATCATATACCAAAGCATATCTACATGTTTTAAAATATAAATGTATGAAGGAATTAACTGACGTATTATTGCGCGCAATATGCTGCCCCGATACATTGTCTATTTTTATACTTTTTTGGTAATCGTAAAAGTATTATGATTTTCCGCAAAAGGTAGAATTAAAGAATTTCATATGTTAGTCAGAAATCCTAAACAGGTAATGGGCAAGTTGCTGTTTCAGAGGACCCCTTCGTAGCAGTGTCTATAGCTCTGCTGACTTGCTTGAGGTCAATTCCCTGGTGGTGACGTATTGCTGATGTGTGACAGGGATTTACGTTACTAGTCTGAGTTTTCAGTCTCGGGGTCCACTCCTTAAAAGGTGCTGCTGAAACCCTTGTCGGTTGTCACTTCGAAATTCCAAGTGCAAAAGTACACTTTGAAGTGTATCGCCATGCATTGCCTAACATCACCTTATGCTCAAGTAAGCCCACTGATGGTTCAATTATTTGTATTTCAATCCTAGAACGGTAACCTAAATGATGTGTTAAATCTAATTAATTTAATTTGGGCTAGCATGTTGGTGTTTGAAACACCCCTCGTCATATTCACACCTCCTCTGGCAATACTCTGCGTAGTCTAAGACACCCTGGACCGTCAGCTCTCCTTACGTCACCCTTCCGATACTCCACCACTGTAAGGAGTAGGGTATGTCTGGCGAGTAGCCGTGTCCAATGATTAAGATCCGGATTGCACAAGTCACTCTTAGGCGGTGTTCGCGGCAAGTTCATGGTGACACCGCCGTCTATAGCCGCCCCTGACAAGAAGAAGTGACGCGGGGGACCGCTGTGACAATACTCATTTTAAAATGTGAGAAAACGTCATATGTGCAAGTCAATAACAAGACACTGCTTCATGACTCGAATCTTCCCAAGTGTCAAGTTAAATTCCGGGCATACGATGAGATATAATACTACTATAAACCCGATGTTATCACGACAGCTAATGTATCGTGGAAATTAATGTATGTTGCGTGTTGCATTAAATTATAAAGTCAGATCAAAAATGGGTCCATGAGTATATGTCGGGAAGCGTCAGCCTCAGTCTAATGTGGTAAACGTGTACCACCTCACAGCATACCAGCGTGGTTTCTTATTTATGAATCATTTGTGCTATTTCTAATGATTTTCATTTAATAGGTAGTTGAATGCCAGGTCGCTCAAAATTCCTCGTATGCGCAATGCAGCACGAGACCAACGAAAGAGACAGCCCACGGTGCGTCTGCCACACTCGTCTTGTCACGTGAATGACTCAGTCCCTGGTCCGCCTGAAATGATTTTTTTGCTCAGGGTAGTGTCTTTGCTTAAACGAAAACTATAGTAATATTAAAAATAATTATTTACTACTGTCGGAGAAAATAGTAAACACATTTTACGTTTATAACTCCACAATTCCTGGAAAAATAGACTATCAATCTTGCAAAAAATTTGTTTCTTTCACTGATACAATAGGCATTTGCTTTAGATATTAATGTCAATTACCAAATTAGCTATTCTTTCATATCTGAAAATTTAGTAATTTTTATAATGTGTTTCCTACTTACTGACTTTATTTTAGATTCTTTTAACTTTAACTTACAACACTTGAAGTATTTTTATCTAAATTATAACGTTAACTGTAAAGTTTATGCAAATTTCTAAGAAGTGATTCATGAATTCAATAAATAAATATATGTAAAGTTACTACGTGAGAAGCAACGGCTCTGAAGACAACTTCTAAACATTTACCCTGTTGTATGACCTCAGATATTAAGCGCAATGTTTTAAGACACTGCAGTGGTCTAGGGTAGTGTCAAAATATATCGCTGCATACACTTGAAATACATCACCTTAAGATCTGAAATTTAAATATTAAAGCAAACATTTTAAATTGTTAATGTACATTTACTGAAGTGTAAACCAAAATAAATACTTCCGTAATATCTTGATATCGTAGCTTTCTAGCTCCAAATAAGGGTGTTGCAATGTGACTTCATAGAATTGTCAATTTAACCAACCTCATACAAGAGCCATTAGTAGTAGCAAAATAAGGATTGAAGCCCACTTAATATGCATGGAATGTCTATTCATATGCAAATGAGCTCCCCTCCCCCACTTCCCCCTTCCATCCTCAGCTCCTTGGTACTTTTACTTGCAGCTGTGGGCCATAAATCCTGTTGAGTACAATGGAAGCTTGACAGTTAAGCAATTAAGGGTATCCTTCACCTGTCAAAACGAAAAAAATGGTCAAAAATTTTACGCTTCTGTGACAAAGGCGAGATGTTTTTCCTACCCATTCCACATCAGCCTACGTGCTTTCCTGCACTGCAGCAACTCACACCACTCCTATTGTTTCTCGAACACGTGGAGGAAGCCATCCATCAATGTCAAAATGAACAAGAGCTTGCAGAACAAAGGAAGAGATTCTATTGTGTGCCTTTCTATTGTGCGGGGCAAGGCTACTTTAGAAAGAACACCTGACACACTCATTCCACTACCTTTTAACAAAAGAAAAATGCTTGCACTTCAGCTGTCAAAATGAACAAAGGCCATGATGAATTAGGGTCGTGACAAAAGAGAACCTTGAGCCTGTTAACAGAGAAACAAGTTCAATTGTCCGGGGCAAGCCTTCTTTCTGGCATTTCTCATTCCACTGCCCCATGACAAAGCCGGTCCCTTTCCATTGTTTCTAGAACACCTGCTAGCTTAACAAAAGAATCTGAGGGTGGCTTTATGCTAGTCCTGTCCTTGTTCGCGTGAAAGAGAGAGACACACTTCAACAACGTCAGAGTCCGCCATCATGGTTTTTGCCCTGAGGGGCTGTTCTCTCCGATGTTTTACGAGATCCTACGAATATATCCGAACATAGTTAAACAAGCTCTCTGTTTATGTAGTTGACTTTTCAATCGCGATATAAAAATGTACTTAACCTATGTCATTACATACATTAAACCTCTGCGTGGATATCCATAGATCAGTGCTCGATTCCTACTGTAATCAAAAGTTTATTGCTAATGAGAAATTGATGATTGATATTATTATACCATTACCTTAATTAATAAAAGGGCGTTCAGAGGATTGTAGCTCAAATCTTACCAAGTGAAACTCTAACGCGTAATAACTATTAAACTATGCACCGCCAGATTAAAAATGTATTTAATAAATATAATTTTTTATATATCATTACCCTAATTAATGAAAGGGTGTTCAGAGGGTTCTAGCTCGAATCTTACCCAGCGAAACCCTAATGCTTAATAAATATTAAACTATGCAGGGTTAGATTAAAATGCATTTAACAAATATAATTTAATTTTTATATATCATTACCCTAATTAATAAAAGGGCGTTCAGGAGGTCCGAGATCGAATCTTACCCAGCGAAATTCTAATGCGTAATAACTATTAAACTATGCATGGCCAGATTCAATGTATTTAACAAATATAATATAGTTTTTATACATCATTACCCTAATTAATGAAAGGGTGTTCAGAGGGTTCTAGCTCGAATCTTAACCAGGGAAACTCTAATGCTTAATAAATATTAAAGTATGTGAGTATTGGGCCGGCAGATTAAAACGTGTTTAACAAATATAATTTAATTGGTAAGACATTACAATGTTTAACGAGCTGTATTCTTAGGAACCCAGAGGTCCCTATTTCGAATCTTACCCTGCGAAACGCTATAATAAATATTAAATTGTTGAAGCACGGGGCGGTCGGATTAAAAGTGCATTTAACAAAAATAATTATTTATATTAAACCCTGATGCATACTTAGATATCCCGATGCCTAGACACCAATCTTACTTCTACTCTCTTTTTCTTTCTATCTATATATCTCTTTCTTTCTTTCTTCTCGACTTGCGCACATTCAATCGTTCACATATACACGAGCACTTGTATACACATCAGCAAACATACACCAGTACACGCACACATGTGCATGCAGGAACTTACACGTACACACACACGCAAACACATACACACACGCACATACATACACCAGTTCACACACATACATACACCAGTACACACACGCATTCACGCACCTCATGCGTATACATACATACACCAGTGCTCTTACACTCACACATACATATACATGGACACACACACGCATACACACATACACGCACACACACTCACGTACATACACCGTTACACTTGCACATACACATACGCACACGACCGCGCGCACACACACGCAAGCACATACACACGCACACTCACTTACACACCCACACGCACACACACATATGCCTGTTCACTTACACCCAACAGCACCAACCACACACGCACACACAAACTCACGCGCATGTCCTGAATGAAAAGAGACAAAATGATTCAATAAAACTAATTATAGCTTGGGATGCAAGGCGTCATTTACGAATTGCTCGAAACTGGTCTGGATGCATGGGTTCGAATCCTAGGACTGATTACAAATTTATCTTCTAACAATCCCAAAACTAATTAAGATAAAGACGGTAAATAAACTTTGTTACTTTAATGTCATTAGCTGGTTTCTTGTGCATGTATATATTAGAGTACCAGGTGTCATGGGTTCGATCCTTAACTTTAAAATCTCAATTATCTCAGAAACTAGCAGGGATAGAGGAGCGGACCAAAGCATGATTGTTAGCTCCTATGATGGACAATTAATGCCTATATATAATTTCCAATCAGTTGTCCCTAGTTCGAATCCCGAACTTTCAGTGACTTCCTTAATTTTCCTCTGTACTCTAGAATATATCACTTAGATATATGTTGTAACTGCATACAGGTCTTTTAAACACATCAACTAATATTATAAATAATTTTGTTTCTGGCGTTCTGAGTTCGAATACTGATTCAGTGAAATTTACTTATAAATTTAATAACATAGTAAATAATTAAGATGAAGGCACTAAATAAACCTATTACGTTTTTGTCATCAGATAGTATCTTGCGGAAGTATATTAGGGTACCTGACGTCCAGGGTTCGATCCTTAAGTTTAAATCTCAATTATCCCTGAAACTAGCAGAGATAGAGCTGCGAGAGAAAGCATGTTTGATAGCTCATACAATGAACAATTAATGCTGCATATAATTTCAAATCAGTTGACCCTAGTTCGAATCCCGATCTTTCAAAGACTTCACTGATTTTCCTCTGTACTCTAGAATACATCACTTAGATTGATGCTGTAACTGCATGCAGCTTTGTGTAAACACATTATGGATGTGCTCTGTGTGAGAGAGAGAGCGAGAGGAAGTGAAACAAGTAGGGATAGAAGTGCTGAAAGTCTCTGCGCATGCGCAGCAAGAGATGATAATTCCAAGGGTGTAATAATCACGTGATGTGTAAGCATCACAGCGATGATGACGTGCTGGCATCGCCTGGAGGGGGTTTAGATCCTTATATATACAGATATCTAAGCATGTTAGAACTGTTGTGTCCTTATTTGCTTTACATTCAAGTTTTAAAGAACTTTAAAACACGCGAGGTGGAGGCCATCTACACATACAGCACATATCAACACTTAACAATGCAAGGTGAGTTTTTTACATAACTATACAAAATCAGTGTTGGCTTTTACAATACATTTAATTTGGTTTAAACGTTACAGTACATGAAAGACGATTCGTTGCAAGAGCATCATATTTTCTAATCTGTGCTTTACATTCACATGATTTCTCTGCGTACTCTTCTCCAATTCACAGGATTTTTTCTACTCATTCTTCTTCTATAAACATTCACATGGTTTTCGCTACACATTCCTCTTACATAAACATTCATACGATTTTCCCCACTCATTCTTTGTTTCCCTGCAGGTTCATACACTATTAACATTCATACATTTTCTCTGCTCATTCTTTGTTTCTCAACGCATTCATACGACCTTCGCTACACATGCTTCTTACATAAACATTCATACGATTTTCCCGACTCATTCTTTGTTTCACTATACATTCACACGATTTCCTCTACTCATTCTTTGTTTCTCTGCTGGCTCATCTTCCATGAACATTCACATGATTTTCTGTACTTATTCTTTGTTATTCTACACATTCATAAGCATACTTACAAAACATACACACACCATGGTTCTAATATAAAGAAGTGTATAACTTGTTCTTCAACTTGAATAATGTAGTGAAAATAATAATTCATGTCAATGACTGTTACAGATGGTTTAACTGATAGACTTAACAAGATGGTTGAAGAGCGTAGTTTCCTACCGACTCGTCGAGTTCAAGATCTCGAAATAGGACTTAACTATGAGATAAAGTCCTTAAAGAGAGTTCAAACAAGATATGGTACCAGGATTGTATCTTCACTGGAGGATTGTCAAGTGTTCTTGTCAGAGCGCTATAATAACGGTATGGCAGAGATGGGGAACTTTAAGTCATGTGAATTGTCTTTTTATATTCAGAGAAGGTGTGTAGAAGTGTTACACTTAAGTATTGAATGTCCCCCTATTTTAACATGAAAAAATTCATAAATAAAATAACTGACTCGTTGATATTACATATAACGATACGAAAGATGAATGATATAGAATTTTTTGTAAAACAATTTACGAAATCACATGTTTGAATTTAGTTATATCTAACGTATTGAAATAACGATATATATCCAAATGTTTATACACATCTTTTGTGTTTCATTTTACATGTATCATAACAAAAAATGTAATTATTTCAGGTTGCCTTTACTAGCCCAAATCAGTTTTCTAAGACTGTCATTGTGCAATGTTGCAGACTGTGCAATGAGAGGACGAAGAAGAGGAATAGCCTGCAGCCATGCAAAGGAGGGCTGACGCTATTGGAGGATAGAATAAGCAGCATCGACACCTCCAAGAAACATGATGGTAAGAAGCGGGTGCTGAGACATCTACATCACCAAAACACGCTAAAAAGGGATACTTATATAACATTACAGGGCATACGATGAAAAAACACGGACAATTTTGTATACAATTCAATGGATAGCTGAGAGGTAGCTCAAGCGAGTCTACCTATATTCGCTGAAATTAAGCCTTGTGAACAGTAATTTAAATGATTGTGAAATGCTTTTAAATAGAGATGAAATTTGTAGCCTAAAAGACTTGAGCCCTGTATAGGTTAACAGCATGAAGACTGTTTGCCACGCCGGAATACAAATTATGAAAATAAAAAGGCTTTCATTTAAATAATGAAGAAATTTACATAACCTGCTGTTACAAGTGTAATGACATATACAGAAACAATGCGTCGGAAGAGGAAGTGATAGAAATCTAAGATAAAGAATAACAATAAAAAGAATTAAGGTATGCTTTTACATAGTGCTTTTATTCATTAAAAATCCTTACATTCCTAATGAAAAATAAATCATTACAATGACTAGTTTAAGTTATGTTACAATGATCAAAAAGAGAACCGTCTTTAGACGCATTACTCGATCTTAAAGCCAGAGCACCAAAATCAGAAATCCCGGCTTCTCCAATTTAGATGTGGTGTCACTATTCAGGTAAATTCCTGTAACACAGCAGGTTGAGTATGCAGATCCATGGTCCTAAATGTGTGAAACAGAGTCTTATCCAGCTTAACAGTCTTGAAGATCTCAGCATCAGAAAGTCGAATCACAGGCCTTCTCCACTCAATGAGTGCAGGTTTAACAACGGCATTCTCTTCACCTTAGACGGGGTAAAGTATATAAATGTTCAGCTTGACAAGGGATTCTAAACTCGTTGTTAGAGTCCAGAGCTGATGTATTATATAGTGAAAACACATGTTCCTCTTCTTAGTGATCTTGTAGTCGAATCTCCGTGTCATTGCGGTGCCGGTAACATTGAAGATGCCCATGATTATAGGATTCTGAAGCCTAATAACTGTAGGAACTGCCGATTGCGTGATGTTAACTCGATGGACGTCAAGGGCAGAGCATGATGTTTGCGTCGAATCATTCCATTATTATATCCTCGACGTCGTTGACTTCTTTTAAAATCTATAGGCATTATGCTCATATCCTTGTTTTTAAAGGCAATGATATTGCTGTTATGCTCCTCTATACTAAGGCTGTTTGTTCTGTGAAGCGGATGTTTATGAACAACAGGTAAAATTTGATTTGATGGTTCTTGTGAAATACGGTATCCAAGCGTAACAGATGGGAAAACTGATAGATCGAGTCTCCACTTTTACTATCGAGGAAGGAGACTGATGCAATACTGCGCTAGATTCGTATGATACTCAACCTAAATATATTCACTACGAAATCAGATTCAGACAGCTGATTAGGTGGAATAACTTTGTCACTGAAGGGCCTCAGAACGTTCCTATAAAACAATCACTGGGAAAAAATCAAGTGTGAAAGGACATTTGAATTACATTGCATTATTATTATTATAATTAATTGATCTAATAAAGAAGACATTCGCATCCTAATATGAGGAATCTTAAAACATTGGACATGCAAGCCGGGATCTATGTTACTTAATGTTTTTTCAGGGACAAGTATAGCCTTCTGCCAGAGTTTTTGAATTACCTTTCTTGATCTGTCCCCCTCTTCGATTCGATGTTCCTCCCCTTATTCTTCTTCACTCTTAGGCCTTTCCGTCTTCATTCAATTTCTTTGTTATGTCTCATCATTTCAGCAAGTTTTTTATCCGCAGGTTTTTTCTTGTTTACAGCTGTAGCAATTTGTGATGCACCTCCAGCGGCGGCTCCTAGTGCTGCAATAAGTGGTATGAGCGTTAGAAATACTCCTCGTTTCTTCTTTTTGGACCCGCCGCCAACAGATACCTTTCTCTCAATGTCTCTCTTATGCCTCATCATTTCGGCGATTTGTTTATCTGCTGACTTTTTCTTATTTACTGCTGAGGCATTTTGGGCTGCACCTCCAGCAGCAGCGCCTACAGCTGCAATAATTGGTATGAGAGGTAGAAATCCTCCTCGTTTCTTTTTCGTGGTTCCTACACCTGGAGCTACCTTTCCCTTCATAATTGCTGTTACTAGTCGCGCTGCCAAGTTTTTCACCTAATGGTACATCAGATGTTTGCACTCTTTTCCAAGTCCTTTCAGCCAAGATCTTGTCAGCGATGTTTCTCGAAGCAGAGACCTTATGCTGAGCATAGGCAGTGTCGCTAAGATTACACTATTCGTCTAACGGAATGATTCCAGGGTCTCCTCTCCTTAATTTTTCTCTAGCTTTGCCCCAGTTCCGCAGTATATGTAACCAGGCAAATGTACTTCAAACGTTAGCAGGTTAATGAGAGAGTTAATTAAACCTCTTGCGACCTTAACCACCTTAGCTCTCATGGTATACTAATTGATTTTATTGCGGCATAGTTCTTTTATACTTTCTTATTGGCATATATACATTAACAGCGATTTATTTTATTTTAGCTGTCAAGCTAGAGCGGATTAAGCAAGAATGCTCACAGCCTATTCATATGTTAGACCTTGAAAGCGACTTTAGACGTGAACTTCGAGGAAAAACTGTTTCATGTCAATGTTAGAACGCTAATTCTAGACATGCCCATCACGTAACACATTCAGGGAAAAGGTGACTCGCTCAGGGAAAAAGGTGACTGCTAAGGGAAAAAGGTGACCTGCAACGTGAAAAAGGTGACCCAGCAAAGGGAAAAAGGTGATCCGCAAAGGGAAAAAGGTGACCCGCAAAGGGAAAAAGGTGACCCACAAAGGGAAAAAAGGTGACTCGCAAAGGGAAAAAGGTAACCCACAAAGGGAAAAATGTGACCCACAAAGGGAAAAAGGTGACCCGCAAAGGGAAAAAGGTGACCCATAAAGGGAAAAAAATGACCCACAAAGGGAAAAAGGTGACCCATAAAGGGAAAAAGTTGACCCATAAAGGGAAAAAGGTGACCCAGAAAGGGAAATAGGTGACCCATAATGGGAAAAAGTGACCAACAAAGGGAAAAAGGTGACCCACAAAGGGAAAAAGGTGACCCACACAGGGAAAAAGCTGACCCATAAAAGGAAAAGGTGACCCACAAAGGAAAAAAGGTGACCCGCTCAGGGACAAAGGTGACCCACACACAGGGAAAAAGGTGACCCTCTCAGGGAAAAGGGCAGGGAAAAGATGACCCACTCTCGCTAAAGGCTCTCAGATACGTGTGGCATTTTCGCCAAAGGATGATATATGAGCTTCGTACTCGTGCTAGCTAGACCAGTATCTCACTCAACTCTCGCATTCTCTGTGCTAACTATCAAGAAAACGTGTACTCTTACCTCTATGAATCCATTTCATGCTACTTGAATCTGCTTGTGCTTAATGAAATATTTATAATTAACGGAATTACATCTATTATGTGTGAATGCTACAATATTTTGCTTAGTCTAATTCGGATATGACTGTTTATATGCACTAAAGCCTGAGAACATATATAAATACGTAAATGTTGAAAAATAGCTCAGTCTCGTGTTATCGTATAGGAATTCAACATCTACAGTATACATTGACTAGTTTATATATACTGTTTGAGCATGAACACTTACAAAGATGGTCAATTACAGTCAATTTACGAGAATCTTGATTTTTCGTATGTTTCCCAAGGGGAGAGGAATCGCTTTGTTAAGTGCTGCATATGTAATAGAACTTTAAAAAACAGGACAATTTCAAGACTCAAGCAACACAGGAGAAGATGCTGTAAAGTGATGACCAGCTGTGCATTGACTACAATACCCAAACGAGATCCTGAAATCTTCTGAAGTTCCGAAGAGCGGGATTCAAGATGTACCGTACTTGGAACCAGTTAAAGTGATCCTGTAAAAACGTCAAGAGCTACCACTGATGAAACAATGAGAGCGGTTTCTTTGAATGAGCAAGCTCTGAATAAACACACCAATGAAAGCAAGCATACTAGTGTCAACTCACCTAGATTAGAGGATATATCCAAAGCGAATACAGGGGAGATGCTATACCGCTACAACAATCCTAATGATTTGGTAAAAATGCTAAGGGTAAAAATGATGCTTCATAACCTGATAAAAAAGACTTTTCCGATGCGATTAGCGAAATTATTCAGAATTTAAAGCTGGGTGGTTTTATAGCGTGATTATCATCTGCAGAACATTGAAACCAGGAAAGAGTTAGAAAGATTCCTCATATTAGGATGCGAATGTCTTCTTCATTAGATCAATTAATAATAATAATAATGCAATGTAATTAAAATGTCCTTTCCCTCTTAATATTTTTTCAAGTGATTGATCTATAGGAACGTTCTGGGGCCCTTCAGTGACAAAGTTAATCCACCTAATCAGCTATCTGAATCTGATTTCGTAGTGAATATATTTAGGTTGAGTATCATACGAATCTAGCGCAGTATTGCATCAGTCTCCTTCCTCGATAGTAAAAGTGGAGACTCGATCTATCAGTTTTCCCATCTGTTTCGCTTGGATACCGTATTTCACAAGAACCATCAAATCAAATTTTACCTGTTGTTCATAAACATCCGCTTCATAGAACAAACAGCCTTAGTATAGGGGAGCATAACAGCAATATCATTGCCTTTAAAAACAAGGATATAAGCATAATGCCTATAGATTTTAAAAGAAGTCAACGACGTCGAGGATATAATAATGGAATGATTCGACGCAAACATCATGCTCTGACCTTGACGTCCATCGGGTTAACATCACGCAATCGGCAGTTACTACAGTTATTGGGCTTCAGAATCGTATAATCATGGGCATGTTCAATGTTACCGGCACCGCAATGACACCGAGATTCGACGACAAGATCACTAAGAAGAGTAACATGTGTTTTCACTATATAATACATCAGCTCTGGACTCTAACAACGAGTTTAGAATCCCTTGTCAAGCTGAACATTTGTATACCTTACCCCGTCTCAGGTGAAGAGAATGCCGTTGTTAAATCTGTACTCATGGAGTGGAGAAGGCCTGTGATTCGACTTTCTGATGCTGAGATCTTCAAGACTTAAGCTGGATAAGACTCTGTTCCACCCATTTAGGACCATGGATCTGCATACTCAACCTGCTGTGCTACAGGAATTTACCTGAATAGAGACACCACATCTAAAATGGAGAAGCCGGGATTTCTGATTTTGGTGCTCTGGCTTTAAGATCGAGTAATTCGTCTAAAGACGGTTCTCTTTTTCATCATTGTAACATAACTTAAACTAGTCATTGTAATGATTTATTTTTCATTAGGAATGTAAGGATTTTTAATGAATAAAAGCACTATGTAAAAGCATACCTTAATTCTTTTTATTGTTATTATTTATCTTAGGTTTCTATCACTTCCTCATCCGACTCATTGTTTCTGTATATGTCATTACACTTGTAACAGCAGGTTATGTAAATTTCTTCATTATTTAAATGAAAGTCTTTTTATTTTCATAATTTGTATTCCAGCGTGGCAAGCAGTCTTAATGCTGTTAACCTATACAGGGCTCAAGTCTTTTAGGCTACAAATTTCATCTCTATTTAAAAGTATTACACAATCATTTAAATTACTGTTCACAAGGCTTAATTTCCGCGAATATAGGTAGACTCGCTTGAGCTAACTCTCAGCTGTGCATTGAATTGTATACAAAACTGTCCGTGTTTTTTCATCGTATGCCCTGTAATGTTATATAAGTATCCTTTTTAGCGTGTTTTGGTGATGTAGATGTCACATCACCCGCTTCTTACCATCATGTTTCTTGGAGGTGTCGATGCTGCTTATTCTATCCTCCAATAGCGTCAGCCCTCCTTTGCATGGCTGCAGGCTATTCCTCTTCTTCGTCCTCTCATTGCACAGTCTGCAACATTGCACAATGACAGTCTTAGAAAACTGATTTGGGCTAGTAAAGGCAACCTGAAATAATTACATTTTTTGTTATGATACATGTAAAATGAAACACAAAAATGTGTATAAACATTCGGATATTTATCGTTATTTCAATGCGTTAGATATAACTAAATTCAAACATGTGATTTCGCAAATTGTTTTATAAAAAATTCTATAACATTCATCTTTCGTATCGTTATATGTAATATCAACGAGTCAGTTATTTTATTTATGAATTTTTTCATGTTAAAATAGGGGAACATTCAATACTTAAGTGTAACACTTCTACACACCTTCTCGGAATATAAAAAGACAATTTACATGGCTTAAATTTCCCCACCTCTGCCATACCGTTATTATAGCGCTCTGACAAGAACACTTGACAATCCTCCAGTGAAGATACAATCCTGGTACCATATCTTGTTTGAACTCCTTTAAGGACTTTATCTCATAGTTAAGTCCTATTTCGAGATCTTGAACTCGACGAGTCGGTAGGAAACTACGCTCTTCAACCATCTTGTTAAGTCTATCAGTTAAACCATCTTTAACAGTCATTGACATGAATTATTATTTTCACTACATTATTCAAGTTGAAGAACAAGTTATACACTTCTTTATATTAGAACCATGGTGTGTGTATGTTTTGTAAGTATGCTTATGAATGTGTAGAATAACAAAGAATAAGTACAGAAAATCATGTGAATGTTCATGGAAGATGAGCCAGCAGAGAAACAAAGAATGAGTAGAGGAAATCGTGTGAATGTATAGTGAAACAAAGAATGAGTGGGGAAAATCGTCTGAATGTTTATGTAAGAAGCATGTGTAGCGAAGGTCGTATGAATGCGTTGAGAAACAAAGAATGAGTAGAGAAAATGTATGAATGTTAATAGTGTATGAACCTGCAGGGAAACAAAGAATGAGTGGAGAAAATCGTATGAATGTTTATGTAAGAGGAATGTGTAGCGAAAACCATGTGAATGTTTATAGAAGAAGAATGAGTAGAAAAAATCCTGTAAATTGGAGAAGAGTACGCAGAGAAATCATGTGAATGTAAAGCACAGATTAGAAAATATGATGCTCTTGCAACGAATCGTCTTTCATGTACTGTAACGTTTAAACCAAATTAAATGTATTGTAAAAGCCAACACTGATTTTGTATAGTTATGTAAAAAACTCACCTTGCATTGTTACGTGTTGATATGTGCTGTATGTGTAGATGGCCTCCACCTCGCGTTGCTTTTAAAGTTCTTTAGAACTTGAATGTAAAGTTAATAAGTACACAACACTTCTAAGATGCTTAGATATCTGTATATATAAGGATCTAAACCCCCTCCAGGCAATGCCAGCACGTCATCATCGCTGTGATGCTTATACATCACGTGATTATTACACCCTTGGAATTATCATCTCTTGCTGCGCATGCGCAGAGGCTTTCAGCACTTCTATCCCTACTTGTTTCACTTCCTCTCGCTCTCTCTCTCACACAGAGCACATCCATAATGTGTTTACACAAAGCTGCATGCAGTTACAACATCAATCTAAGTGATGTATTCTAGACTACAGAGGAAAATCAGTGAAGTCATTGAAAGATCGGGATTCGAACTAGGGTCAGCTGATTGGAAATTATATGCAGCATTAATTGTTCATTGTATGAGCTATCAAACATGCTTTCTCTCGCAGCTCTATCTCTGCTATTTTCAGGGATAATTGAGATTTAAACTTAAGGATCGAACCCTGGACGTCAGGTACCCTAATATACACCCGCAAGATACTATCTGAGGACAAAAACGTAATAGGTTTATTTAGTGCCTTCATCTTAATTATTTACTATGTTATTAAATTTATAAGTAAATTGCATTGAATCAGTATTCGAACTCAGAACGCCAGAAACAAAATTATTTATAATATTAGTTGATGTGTTTAAAAGACCTGTATGCAGTTACAACATTTATCTAAGTGATATATTCTAGAGTACAGAGGAAAATTAAGGAAGTCACTGAAAGATCGGGATTCAAACTAGGGACAACTGATTGGAAATTATATATAGGCATTAATTGTCCATCATAGGAGCTAACAATCATGCTTTGGTCCGCTCCTCTATCCCTGCTAGTTTCTGAGATAATTGAGATTTTAAAGTTAAGGATCGAACCCATGACACCTGGTACTCTAATATATACATGCACAAGAAACCAGCTAATGACATTAAAGTAACAAAGTTTATTTGCCGTCTTTATCTTAATTAGTTTTGGGATTATTAGAAGATGAATTTGTAATCAGTCCTAGGATTCGAACCCATGCATCCAGACCAGTTTCGAGCTATTCGTAAATGTCGCTTGCATCCCAAGCTATAATTAGTTTTATTGCATCGTTTTGTCTCTTTTCATTTAGGACATGCGCGTGAGTTAGTGTGTGCGTGGGTATGTGTGTGCGTGTGTGGTTGGTGCTGTTGGGTGTAAGTGAACAGGCATATGTGTGTGTGCGTGTGGATGTGTAAGTGCGTGTGCATGTGTATGTGCTTGCGTGTGTGTGTGTGCGCGCGGTCGTGTGCGTATGTGTATGTGCAAGTGTAACGGTGTATGTATGTACGTGAGTGTGTGTGCGTGTATGTGTGTGTATGCGTGTGTGTGTCCATGAATATGTATCTTAGTGTAAGAGCACTGGTGTATGTATGTATACGCATGAGGTGCGTGAATGCGTGTGTTTACTAGTTTATGTAGGTGTGTGTGTACTGGTGTATGTATGTGCGTGTGTGTATGTGCTTGCGTGTGTGTACGTGTATATGCTTGCATGTACATGTGTGCGTGTACTGGTGTATGTTTGCTGATGTGTATACAATTGTTCGTGTATATGTGAACGATTGAATGTGCGCAAGTCGAGAAGAAAGAAGGAAAGAGATATATAGTTAGAAAGAAAAAGAGATTAGACGTAAGAATGGTATCTAGGCATCGGGATATCTAAGTATGCATCAGGGTTTAATATAAATAATTATATTTGTTAAATGCAGTTTTAATCCGACGCCTCCTGCTTCTATAATTTAATAGTTATTATAGCGTTTCGCAGGGTAAGATTCGAACTAGGGGCCTCTGGGTTCCTAAGAATACGGCTCGTTAAACATTGTAATGTCGTATAAATTAAATTATATTTGTTAAACACGGTTTAATCTGACCGCCCAATACTCACATAGTTTAATATTTATTAAGCATTAGAGTTTCGCTGGGTAAGATTCGAGCTAGAACCCTCTGAACACCCTTTCATTATTTAGGGTAATAATATAAAAAAATTATATTATATTTGTTAAATACATTTTTAATCTGCCCGTGCATAGTTTAATAGTTATTACGCATTAGAGTTTCACTTGGTAAGTTTCGAGCTACAATCCTCTGAGCGCCTTTCTATTAATTAGGTTAAGGATATAATAATATCAATCATCAATTTGTCATTAGCAATAAACCTTTGATTACAGTAAGAATCGAGCACCGATCTATGGATATCCGCGCAGAGGTTTAATGCATGTAACGAAGTGTATATTAGGCGCTTTTTCGGAGTCGCTGCTTGAAATAAGCCACACAGAATGCTTGTTAACTATGCTCGGGTATATTCGTAGAATCTCGTAAATCGTCGGAGAGAACAGCCCCTCAGGACAAAAACCATGATGGCTGACTCTGACGTTGTTGAAGTGTGTCTCTCTCTTTCACGCGAACAAGGACATGGCGAGCATAAAGCCATCCTCAGATTCTTTTGTTAAGCTAGCAGGTGTTCGAGAAACAATGGAAAGTGTCCGGTTTTGTTATGGGGCAGTGGAATGAGAAATGCGAGAAAGAAGGCTTGCCCCGGACAATAGAACTTGTTTCTCTGTTAACAGGCTCAAGGTTCTCTTTTGTCACGACCCTAATTCATCATGGCCTTTGTTCATTTTGACAGCTGAAGGTCAAGCATTGTTCTTTTGTTAAAAGCTAGTGGAATGAGTATGCCGGGTGTTCTTTCTAAAGTAGCCTTGCCCCGGAAAATAGAAAGGCACACAATAGAATCTCTTCCTTTGTCCTGTATCCACATTGTTCATTTTGACAGTGATGAATAGCCTCTTGGGTGGGCTCCCACAGGTGCAGAAGTGGCCGGATGTGGAATGGGTAGGAAAAACATCTCGCCTTTGTTACAGAAGCGTAAAATTTATGACCCCTTTGTTCTTTTTGACAGGTGAAGGATACCCTTAATTGCTTAACTGTCAAGCTTCCATTGTACTCAACAAGATTTATGGCCCGCAGCTGTAAGTAAAAGTACCAAGGAGCTGTTGTGGAAAGGGGAAAGTGGGGGAGGGGAGCTCATTTGCATATGAATAGACATTCCATGCATAATAAGTGGGCTTCAACCCTCATTTTGCTACTACTGCCATTTCATGGTAAGTTCTGGTTTTGCACACTCACTACATCTGCTTCGGAGTTTTAACCTACACGAGGAGAAATAAGAGATACATTTCAATCTACAAGAGGACTTCAAAGCGTAAGTTACACATGGTTATGGCAGGCCAAGCAACTTTCACTGAATGCTGCAGTACAATGCAAAGTGACACACACACACACACACACACACACACATATATATATATATGAAGTTATTTTTCAACATAGGCACTAAGTCTCTTTAAACAAAGCCCGAACGTTTTACCAATCACTCAATTACTCGACGACAAAAATCTGTTCCTTAGTTACAGAACCTCTCTTTTTCCCCAGATATTCTTTGAGCTTACCGAACATATAGAAGTTGCACGTTACAAGATCTAGACTGTATGTCGGGTGATTCCATATCTCCTATCAAAAACGTCCAAACAAAGCTTGTGTTACGCTCCCGTTTGAGGTGTTGCATTGTTGTGCAGGAGAACAGTACCCGTGCTTAATTTGCCAGGCCCCTTGTTCTTTATCAGTAATGCACCGTAAGAATTGGCATTAATGGTTATGCCCTTTGTCATAAACTCTGTCTACATATCTCGTTTAAAATCGAAAAAGCTGGTCATATCTTCCCTGCTGAGCGCGTAACTTTGAGTTTCTTTCGCGCAGACGAGGAGGTGTGTCTCATTCCATAGATGCTGTCTGTTGAGGAGTGAAATGATGCACCCATGTCTCATCGCCCGTAATGATGTTGCTTAGGAGATATTGCCTTTCTCGGAGTAACGCTGAAGGAAGTCCAGAGATGCCATAAACCCTGAGTCTTTGTGTACAGGTATCAGTGATCGCGAAACCCAGCTTCGCAAAATTTCCACTACTGCAGACGATCTTGGACGATGGAGTCAGCACTGCCGATTGAGATGCACATTTTCTGAGCAATATCTGCGATAGTGACTCTGCGATCGCTGCGTATCATTTCATCGGTTGCCTGGGCATTGTCGTCTGTAGTGTATGTTGATGGCCTTCCTTCGTGATCAAAATCATTAACGTCTGTTCGCCTTGCCAAATTGTCGACTGGACGCGACATTGCATTTGGGTCATATACTACCAGAATTTCACAATGAATATCTGTACAATTACGAAGTTTTGCCCACAGGAATCGCAATGTCTTTGGAATATCTTTCTAGTTCACGCACCATTTCACTTGCACATTGTGATGCACCTCCTAACAGTACTGTAGCAGAACTATGTCTGGAGGAAGCCCAGAACATGAACTCCATTCTAACTATGCGCCACTCTTGTTGCGCAGCGGTCTTAGCGTGAGACAACATATGTAGCTTACTTTTTGAAGTCACCCGTAGTTTCAAAGGGATTTTTAACCCTTCAAAGTACATCTAAATCCTTATAACTTTTTTGTATATTCTAGGTGAAAGTACAGTATTCTAAAAGTTCCCTCGCCACAAATATAAGATTTAAGTTAGTTAAAAAATAAAAATTAGGATAGGGCCCTCTTTGTACGAAAAGGGAAGTTTGTGCTCATTAAATGATTGCCTGTGGGAAGATCCATCCAATTCATCCATCCATCCATCCATCCATCCATCCATATATCCCAAGAGCCTAATAATGAACAATTTAAAAAGTTTGTTGTTCCAAAATTTATTCTTCTTCCTTAAAACTGCTTCTCTTTTTTATTTAAACTGGGTACGAACTCTTACTTTGTAATTACGTTTATTAGGGCTGCACTAGAAGTATTATGTTCCTAGTTCTTTCATAAGGTAAACCAAAGCGATATTCAAGCAAATTTGTACTGCTCATTGTACGTTAGGCTTGTTTTAATGCAAGCAGACGCACTTTAATAAAACAATTGCTAGATATATTGAGACTGCTCTATTCAATATTCTTGATGCCACGCAGGTTTAAAAAACTTAAATCTGCTACGAAAATAGCTAATAAACCACAATGTATACAAAGTATAGCCTGTAGTTCAGATTTAAATTAATGTGATGTAATACCTCTGCAGTTTCACTCTAGAGAAGTTTAAACTGCATTAACATCCAGCATTTATAACGACTTACCTTAAGAGTATAGGGAGAACTACGATACCATTACAAGTATCAATATGATACGAAACAAGGTAACTTGATAATATTGTAAGACTAAAATGTGAAATGTGAAGGAAGGCTAGCTAGCCGTGAGAAGGGAAAGAATGCAGGTAAAAAGGGGACAGAGAAGGTAATGGAACAGACAACCCTGCTGCAGCAGTCACAGGTATTCGCAAGATATGAGTAAAAGTAACGCTTGATTGAGAGAGATAGCGATAGGATAGAAAGAGTAGGAGAGGAATGACATTTTGGGAAAGTCAGAATTTGTCAGGACCTCAAATACCAGGACAAACATTTTCATACCACACGCAGGGGAGATCCAATAAGAGTAAAGCTTTTAAAATAGCTAGGCAAAAGTAGCATCCCCCTGTGATGATATAAAAGGGAGCATGTGTAAAGCTCTGGCGTCTTTTGCTTTGCTGATTTTGGAGAAGAGGTAAAAATTTACGCCACGTTGGTGACAATGCGTGTGAAGCAAGCAATAAGAAGCAGTTAGATTTAGCTTGGGGAGGTAAGACTGCAGAGAGGACCCCCCCCCCGCCAGAACTGTGCATTAGACAGTCACACGGCTGGCGGCGTTGTAAAGTATTATTGTCATTGTCAATAAAAGTAAAGTGAAATCAAGAAGTGTCATTTCGTCTACTGTTACCACACCCTGGGGAAGCGTTTAGCAATAGGGCAACACACAAGTGTGCTAGTCTTACAATTTCAGCATAGACCAACCACTCACAGCTCCATCGCAGAAGGAAGAAGGTAGACGACGCGACGGGAGAGGTCCGTCGCAGGGGGTACTTACAAAATTATTATGCCACTGATTCATGTTTAAACACTTTAGAGGAGTAGAAAATGAAATAAATCTAACACATACATAAACTATATAAACAGTTAAACATGTAGGCAATAAAGCTATCCAGAGGGATATTTCTGCCATTATCAATTAATTTTATTTCCTAAAAAGAATTTTCCGCCTTAACTGCAATTCCTTAGAAAAAATAGTTCAAACAAAGTATGTTGGAGCTAAATCTAACCTAACCCTAGTTACACCTTAAGGTGGCTTTACACTCAGGACATATTGCCTTCCGCATGCGATCGTTGGTTGCCATATAGTTTCCTTTGCAGTATGCGGTGAAGAGTAAACCCTGCCGCATGTGGCTGGGCGAGTTAGATCTGCTGAGACGAGTTAGAACAGTTGCTGCCAAATTCAGTTTGCTTTGGAATGTCATTGCAGACAGTTTCTGCAGCAGCTTATTTGATTTTGGGTAGAAAACGGAAAAACCAAAACCGCTGACGATTTTGTTGCAAAGAGTGGTTTGTGAATAACGATGAAATCCGAATTTTTTTAATATACTTATAACCAATGACGTATCATTGTTAAAAAATTTCAGTTGTGTTTGAACGACTCGATTTTGAACATCTCATAGATTTGGCAGCTTCTATCATTTCGAAATCTGATAGGAATTTTCGACTAAACATACCAGCTGAAGTGAAATTCCAATGTACATTGAGATTTTTGGCAAATGGGGATTCATATTCATAACTGATTTACTTGTTTAGAATATCAGACTCAACAATATCTCTGTTCATCCTAGTGGTACGCAAAGTCATCATTCACATTTTGAAGGCATACATTAAGGCTAGTAGGCGTGTAGTTAATTTAATGAAGAATTAATTAAAAGGGATGTCTAATGTTATGAAAATGACACACTGTCTATTTACTTCAATGGCTAATGTATACCACTAACATGTCTTAAAACACCTGCCAATATTATAATATTATTACCAAAGCTGAAGTCCTTTCAGTAATGAAAACTTATTCAAATAAGCTTATTTTGAAGATTATGGTGTCATAATGGTCATTTTTCTTGAAAATTAATTGAAAATGAATTATAAATAAATTGCTATATAAAATGTGATCCTACCTCAGAACCATCTTTAAATCTTTAAGTGTAGAGACATTAGAGATTCAGTTGTTTTCTGTGTCCCTGACGATTCCGTTGGTGGTGAAGAACATGAACTGATTGGTGCTGTGTTCTGTGGACTAGGATAGGGAGAAAGGTAAAGGTAAAAGTTCGTATCACGGAGGGGCCCCCGGAACCGGGGCAAAGAACCTCACGCAGGCCAGTCGGCCCATTGTGCTTCCAACGTGACCCCTGGGAGGTAAGGATGAAGGGAGAAACCCGAAGGTCGACCAGTTCCGGATGTCGACGGGCGCAAGCATGAACGGGGTTGCTAACGTTTCGAGGTAGACCGCATCCGACGCGGCACGGTCCCTGCCCACAAGCCACCCACCTCCAGGGTCCCCCGTAGCGGAGTTGAGGAGAAACCTAACTGAGCGTACCGCAGACACCAGTGAAGAAACCTTTACAGAGCGCAAGCCACCGCCCAGCCGCAACCCGCCGAACACCATCGCCTGGTCTTACAACCTTGAAACTGGCGACCCGGGGAAACCACGAAAAACCCATGGGCCAGAGTGGGCGGTCGTCGGGAATCGATTTCGGGACCTCCCGAATGCGGGCCACAGACGTAGCTGCCTGAGCCATCCGACTCGGTTAGAACAGGGAGAACCTTGGTTGCAATGAGAAGAGTATCCATTTGAACCTTGTTCAAATGTTCCCATAGGCGCAACAAATATGTTACGTATTTATATAGTGCTTGGCGTTTGTTGTGGCACCCAGTTCCTTTTCTTCAATTTATTACCAAGTGCAGCTCATAAGTGGCAAACTCATCGTGGATAGAAGTTGTTTCAACAGACTATAAGCTTCATCAGCTCGCCTGTCTGCTTCGTCAGACAATTTGATAAGCTTCTGTTTTTGAAGGAGTTTCTTGACAATTTGATAAGCTTCTGTTTTTGAAGGGGTTTCTTGACAATTTGATAAGCTTCTGGTTTTGAAGGAGTTTCTTGAATTATCCTTACCTAGCTCGAGGAGAAGTGTTCACTGATGAGCTGCATGCCCTCTGGAGAAGCTACAATGGTGTTCTGTTTTTCAGCACTGATTGGGGTTTCACTTTCTTGGTCCTCATCATCTTATGGCTGTAAAGTGGAAAGTTACATTTAAATGGAACATATGAATCACATCTCTTTTTTCAATCTTTTCCAGATGCCTGCCATAGAAAGTGAACGGAAGGAAATTAGCAGGGATTTTTATGTTACTTCAAATTTCCCTCACTGTGTTGACGGCAGTTTCTAAAACTGTTGACGGCAAATCTTGTCATGAAGAACCCTAACAATTGCGGGAGTATGTACCTTAACTACAAACGGACTTTCAGTATTGTTTTGACGGCTGTTTGCTATTCATACCACTGCTACATATTCGCTGGTGACGAATTTCAGGAGAGAATTTCAGATGGTGGTGTATTTCGGGAAAGAAGCCTTTTTAAAAAGATGGACAATTAAGAAATGAATTCGGCAGATACCGAACCTCTTCTAGGCCGACAAGTGGAACAACCGTATATCCTATTAAGCGACGATACTTTTGCACTTAGTGAACATATGATAGATGAAGCCTTTCCTTGGCCTGCATTTGGACTACGATTCTAGGATGTACAATTACAGGCATTGCTGTGGGCACCATATCGTTGACAACACATTCGGGTTAATGGCTTCTGTATTTCGTGTGTTCAGAGGACCATTACTCTTGAGTGGAGAGAAAACAGAACTTGTTACGCTTGCATGTTGTTATTTACACAATTTCCTAAGAGAAAAAGGTGGATCCAAAAATATGTATGCCGCTTCAGAAGCCCTTGACTGTGAAAGAAGAGATGGTACTGTTATTCCCTGTCAATGGAGAAACATTTTTCAATATGATACAAGGACTATATCACTTCAGAGAGTTCCCAGAAGACCGTCAAGGGAAGCACAGGCAATTATGGAAGGAAAAGCGTCTTGAAGGATTATTACGCTTAAACATTAATATAATGAAATCCATTGTGAGGCATTTTAGCTTAGCCTTTGTTTTAAGTTCTGCTTATTCCTTTTAATTCTGTGAATTTCTGCTTATGTTTTCAATAATTTTAGAATAAACGTTAAGCATTAGCACATAGAAACCTCCTTTATCCCGCTCTAAAACGCTTTACACAGGATTTTTCAGTTAGAATATCTTTAGAATTGCTTCTTAAAATACAAGAATGCCAATTTTCTCATTTCAAATGTGAATGAGAATTGCATAATTCGCGGCATGGTGTACGAAGCCACATGGAAATTTGCCAGCACTGCGAGAAGAGCAACAATATGAGGGTTGCAAGCGGAGATAAGAAATATGCGATAAGACGATAGCCAAAACAAATTTCTCAGTTCCCAATAGGTTAAATATTGTTTTACCGATTTTGATCGCGTTTGTAATACGTGTTCACCAAATTGAAATTTGTCTTTATTTTCACACAATTGTTATATTATTACAATAAAGCGAACAGCAAGGAAACACTTCTCTCTCACTTCTATAACAAGTTCCTGGATTATTATTTATGTTAACCTATTAAAGTTACAGTATAACTTAAATGAAGTGATCTTAACTCCATATCACAAGCATAGATCTGTTAATAACAAGAGAAATGCATAAGAAGTTGGTTTCACACCATAAAACTCAAGGCGAAATCATGTATCAATACGAGCACATATTCCTTTAGGTTTTCAGCTGTTTAAGTTTCATCAAAGTAGCCTATGCATCACTGCAATTTTAATTTTGCATTTTAACGAAACTATTTATAATAATTTTGCATGTGGAGAGTTTAATGTCCCTCAGCTACTGAATCAGGGTACTGTTTTGCACTCAGTAAAATGTATAATTTGTAATGACGCTGACACTGTTAGACATATTTTCAAAAACTCTGAACAAAATCATTTACCAAAAGGGAAACATATGCCATGTCAATGCTACAGCATGTACAACTGTTTCAGATGGAAGAATGAGTTTACCTGTAACTCCCTCACAATATTATAATATGATAATATGATGAATCAACCTTCGCTCCTTATCTATTTGCAACGATACAAAGCATTTATTGCATTTCCTGATCATCAGAGCTTCTCAGGCCTCCAATCCCCGTATGTTTGCCAACATTTTCAATACACCCTCTTGAACCTATTTGAAGTCAAATTCTAACACCAGAATACTTGAAAAAATGCTAATATAAACATTACTGTCACGAATTTCCTGTGTTATAGCTAAGCTTGCATCTTTTACATGGCTATGCTCGTCTATAAAATGTAGATAATTGTTAAATTTAGTTTTCTTTTCACTTTGGACAACCTTCATGTAGTAAATATAATAATTTCCACCACTAAGCTGGCGATAAGCACCAAAGCAACCATAGCTGTTGTTTTGAAACCTGCTCAATAAAATCTAGCTGACTCCATAATTATGTAACAAATATGGTACTATTTGTATGAATGATTCAAGTCTGGTTATCAGAAGTGTTTGTAAATTTAGAGGTTCAGTTGGTGATAAAGATATCCCCATATTTTTAGCCATCTGCAATTTTCTCCAAATACTGCATTTACATATCTCCTATACTTGTAACTGCCCCCATAATTTCCTAAATGAAGCCTTTATCCTCATACACACTCGTCCCATTCACTAGTTTCCTCTAGTTAACAAAACTATTTAAAAACGCACATGTCTGATCGACACACTCTGAACTGATGTTAAGGTCTTTGGTTATACCTTTCAGAACGACAAAATAATAATAATAGTAATAATAATAACAATTATTACATTGTTATTATTATTATTATTATTATTATTATTATTATTAACAAGACTTCATGCCAAACATTTTGCTTTGGTGTGGATGAGGGATACGAAACCTTTTCGGAAAGGCTGTGTCCATGTTTAACCAAGCTATTTTTTCGTGTTAATACATAACCTTATATTGTGCTGATAATATGCCAATAATATTATCCCAACGGACGAGATGGCTCGGGCAGCACATCTTTGGCCAGCATGCTGGAATTCCCGGGGTCAATCCCCGGCGCCGCCCACGGCCAACTCTGACCCAGGGTTTCTTTCAGGGGTTTTCCCGGGTTGTCGGGCGAATGCTGGTGTGGTTTCTTTCAGCCCCTGTATTTCCTGTCCGTTCATTTCGTTCCATTCATAATTTAATTCATCCTTGATCCCGTTGGTCTCTTTCAGGGTCGGATGTTTCGGCGATGGTGTTTGGGTGCAAGTGGCAGGGGAAAAGGATTTTCTGTGTGAACTATCTTTGTCCCTTGGCTTTCGGATGGTTGCCGGGGTACCCAAACCCCCTTGAGGGGCATTGGACCCCTCTTTGTGGGGCGGGGTTCCAGGTGTGCCTGTCCGTCTGCTGGGGTATCTACGTCTGAAAACTTAGGGACCCTGACGTTTATGTACCGTTGCTCCTGGATCCTGCCGCCCGCTGTTTCCTCTCGTCTCATCCTTCCTCCCGGAGACACCCCCTCATGGGACATAATTACAATATCCCCTCTGGATTGGTGCCGATTTCCCTCCCTAACGGAAGATACGATAAGATTACTATCCATGTAAGGAAATTGCATAGTCTTATTAACATCTTTCTTGTTTGCCAATTTTTGTTACATACTTCAAAATAGTACAGTATGAAATATAAACCAACAGATTTCTAGCTGGATCCAGTGGATGTGCAATACATGGTTCTAGAATATTATGACTATAAACATCATACTATAAAATATATAAGCTCAAACCCTACTTTCTCTACCACAACCAAGACGTCTGGTGATAAACTATTTATTGTTCATTTGTTGCAAGCACATTTACATACTTTGATAAAGCAGATGTTTCGATGAAAATATGTGCTGTTTAACATGAAAAGCACAATTCCATATAATTCTCCAAATTTTAATGTCCAGGAAGGCTATACATAAATCTCGATGATTCCTAAGGAAACTGAAAGTTAATGTTGTGCCAAATTCTGAACTTTACGCTTCAAGTGTTTGCAATCTAACACACTATTTGACATGCCATAATTGCAAATTTGCTTTTTTCAGTAGATGGGGATTGGGAACAAATATTAGGCCATATTTCAATACATCCCTATAAGCAGATGTAGAGTGAGCATATAAACAGGGTGCTAAAATAATGATTTTGTTTGTTATATGTTATTTTCGGGTACCTATGACATATTTGCTCCACAAAAAATTAAGATTCTATTTTTCCTTATATCTGGGTGGGGTAGACAATGGTAAATCGGCTCAAAAATCGATCAAACCTTAA
This sequence comes from Deroplatys truncata, assembly GCA_030765065.1. Taxonomy (NCBI): domain Eukaryota; kingdom Metazoa; phylum Arthropoda; class Insecta; order Mantodea; family Mantidae; genus Deroplatys; species Deroplatys truncata. The sequence continues at coordinate 520,086,782 of CM060990.1, read as the reverse complement.
TTTCGTTTTTAGTTTTAGAATGTATTCGACACCAATCATACCATTGTTTACAGCCACATTTAAATGATACTTGGCCTAAAGTATTTTCTTTATACCCTAAACTTACTGCCTGTAAATGAGGCGAAATCTAGTCACTGCAGTGATCCTTCGTACTCTCTTATGTCACACCAAATCGGGTCACATTTCTGCTCTACATTTTTACACAGAATATATTGATATTAACAATTGATGTGTTTAATTTAACAGATTGCACTTTCCGCAAATAAACGTTTTGTTTCCTTTCTTCACCAACACATCTTGCATGATACAATTTCTTTTTATTTTCCTTGGCACTGAATCAATCGTCTAATTTTCCTGACGGAGGATCATTAGTCCTAACATTGTAAAAAGCATAAATCGTGTCATTTTTTATTATTCTTCGTTCTGTACTTTATCATATGCATCATAAGACGATAATTTTTCTTGCAAAACTCTTCTTGGTATTTTCACTACCTTAGAACTGTGTTCTAATTTGCGCTTTGGGCCAAAATTGTCTCTGAAATATTATGTGCAGGGGAACCAAGAGAACCGATTTTTCTGTTGTGGCTGAAGGTTTGACTTGCTCTTTTTATAAGAGAAGGCAGAAAGCAAATCGAGGAAAGAAACGTGCGAAGATCTGTGACCTCCCTACAAATGCTTTTTTAGAACTTGTAGCAGAATGTACAATATCAGGATCATCTGCCATTTCGTTAGAACCACCTGCAGGGGCTGCATTAGATGTTCCCGGTACAAGTTGGTTGTATTGACACCTGGGAAAAAATTGCGTTCCCTTAAGAAATCTTCATTCATTGTGTAAATCCCTGTAGACCTCAGGACAGCTTCAACAATTGCTGTTGTTGCTGATTTCAACCAGAATTTTTTAAATGCCCTACCAAATGTGATTTTGATTATTTTTCTCCCTCCCCCCACAACCTTTCTGGTGTATAAGGAATTTATTGCAATTATTTTCATATTATGACTCTAGGGCCTGAAAAATGTTCTTTCCAATGACCATATAACCTATGAGTCCTATAACTCGCTAAGCACACCATGCGGATGTCCTTTTGTTTGCAGATTATTAAAGCTTGTAACCTCTTATGAGATCCATGACCATCCACAAGAAAGTGACGCAGCCAGAACAAGAAGGCGTCGCTAATCCATCCGAAATCAGTCATCGTTATCAACGATTCTTATGCAAATCCATCAGAAAATTTGTTATGGAACTTCGTCCATTATATACCTTGCCAGAACGCTTATAAATAACCACTTTTATTTAGTTTGAAGTAGATTTGTCTACCATACTCGTCGACATTATGGATTATATGAGGTTTGTTCACTATAAAAATCTTCTCGAATATATTATTCAGCAGCGAAGAATATTCTGCAACATAATTTTAATGAAGTCCATTGCACCTTAGAAACGAAAGCCTTCTCAAATCTAGCGACATATATCACTTTCGAAATCCAGCAAGCCAATCAGAACCTGTCATTCTAAACAACTCTGCAGCATGATTCTGGCTCCTGCCCAAACAAAATTATTTTATAACCTTCTGTATGTCGTGATCAGTCTATGAACGCGAGGTTTTACGCTTATATTTTCCCCTCTGTAACAAAAACGACAAATAAGATTACTTTGTTTAATATCAGTATACTCATAATTTACTGACCCCGTTTGGCCGAAGAGTTGGTACTACTGAATAACACTTAGATGAAGATGGCAACAACCTCCACTACTTATAAAAAGCATAAACTCAACAATGGAACTTAAATTCACCAATTTACTGCATTATTTGTTGTAAAACAATAATGGGAAAATTTAAATTTAAACTTAAACTTAAAATATTGCATTCCTTTACTTTGCACACAAAATATACATGTCTGCTTCCATCAATGGCACTTAACGTACAAAGGAAGTTCTCCTGGTGGCCGGTATATGGTAGCGGTATGAACTGATGTATTCTTGGAAAATGAAGCAGTAGTTTAAAATTCACCCTCTTTACTCTGACTTTACTCTGACCTGCTTTAGACTAGTATGCCCTATAGATTTCAGAGGCTCTACAACACATTCCAATTTATTATTCATTGTGACTAAATACTTCATTATTTTCAAACAGCGACATTATACCATCAAGAAGGTTTTTATTAGTTATTTTCTCCATTTGCCAAGGACTTGTTCCCTTCTGTTATTTTCTCCAAAGTGCCTTCAAAGTTCAAATCATAATGCATTTTGGTGTATGAACTAACGTTAGTTCTTTCATTTTCCCTTGTGATTAAACATATTTACATTGCTTTGTGTGTCCTATTTGAAGGCCACTTTCCAGAATATTTATGTTTTGATACAATAAATGCGTTAATATCGTCAAGGCATTATATATAGTTTCGTTCAATAAACTGTTTGCTAGATATTTTACTTGCCTTAATATCAGCCAGTAAATGTTTTAAACATCTCCCAGGGGCTTTACTTTAGGTCACAGCTTGGAATAGTATGAAGGTGTGTTGGGGAAAATAGTTAAAACAGCATTGTCAGTATGCTTAGGTATAATTCTTGGAAATTCCTTCACCTCTTGCCATAACCTTATCCATCTGTATTGCATCTGACACTGCAAAGAGTTTTACGCACACACACGGACATTTTAAGTGTTTAAAGCCGGTTGGGATATGATCAACCACAACTTGTCCCATGTTTAATCCCTTCGTAACGTAATGGTCGTATTCTCACCTTATCTGTCATAGTTTGAGCGGCAGCCGTACATATTTCATTGTCTAGACCTGACTGCATCAATTTACCAATAAAATATAAAATGAAATGAAAATGAGTATATAATAATGAAATTGGACTCGAGCGTACCCAACAATTAATGAATGCGTTCCATCACAGCTTTATAAGCTTATCTTTCATATATGAGATTTCAAAATCAAATCTATGTCCTTACAACCTAACCTCCAATAGTATGAATGACATAAAGATTGTTGCCAGTAAATATCTCGTATGCTATAAAGAATACCATAACCCACGTCTAGGTGAACAGGAACAATCCGCATAGTGGTAAACGCTTAAATATACTGAAATTGCTGTATTTTATAAAAATTTAACAATGGTAAACACACATAACTCATGCAGGCAACTGAACAGGAAAACGCGTCATGGTCTGCCCCTTTCGTTGACCTCGATGCCGGAGTTGTAATGTCAGATAGGATCAACGACACATTTCTCCTGTACACATATAGATTTGCCAGTTATGTTTTAGCCCCTTCGAAGGAGTTTATCTCGAAGCGTAATCTCCCATAATTTCGTCGATTAGTAAAAATATTAAGTTTATTAGGGTCGGTGATATACACCCTCTCTAAACTGAACGGTATTTAGATTTAAAACTAGTTGAAAGTGTACTTGTTGTTTATATGTTTTTACAGCAGGCAATATCGATATTAGTGTATTTCTCTGGTCCCCGTTTATAATGTTACAATGTAAACACCACATGAGAAATGTCATAAGAACACAAGATTGAATTATCTATGACGAGTGACATCAGATATCCTATCACAAGTGATCATAAAAGTAAATCTTATCATGCGCTAGACTATAACTGCAATTAAAAGCGCTTGCACACAAAATAAAAGTAATGACAGAAGAGACGAGGTAGGGTTTGAATGTACAATCTTCTGCATGATTAATCCTTGTTACCTCGTAATTACTGTAATCCTTTCGTTACTAGCACACATAAAAGATACAGGAGACATGTTGTTCTCCGTGTAGTAGTGGTTACCATGCTAGCCTCTAGTTCCCGAGGTCGCGGGTTCAAACACGGCGGAAGCCGATGGATTTATTCGGGTATGGAAATCCTTAGCACAACTTCCTTCGGTTCCGTAAAGCGGTGGTCCCGTGCCATAGATTTACGGCACGTAAAAGAACCTCAAGCCTGATAAAGAGGCCTCTGAGCAAAATTACCGGTCTTTCACGCCCAATATACAATAGGACGCTAAGGACCACAACAGCTAAAAAGCGTTCAGAAATAAAACTCAGTTTAATTTAACTTATAGGAGAAATTATTTACGTAATTAAAATTTCCCTTTTTGAAACTAGGGAAAGTCCTGAGTGCGTCTATCAACAGCACGGTAATGTCTTAGAATTTGAAAGACGTGAGAAGGTATAAAAACACGATAAGTAACAGCTTGGGAAAACAGATCACAGCTGGTGGAAATCTGAACACATGCAGGGAAACGAAGATTGCGAGAAGACACGTAGAATCTTAAGAAAGAAAAGAAAACAAGGGTAAACAAAATAACTTCGTTTTCATTTAATAAATTAAGACGGTTATCTTAAAACTATTCTAAAAAGCTCCGTTTTCTGGCATATGGGTTACATATATGAAATTGGCTTAGTTATTTTTTACATTATGATATCATCAAAGACAGTATTGTAAATCCAAACGCACCTTTGTGACCTTGACTCGCCGACGTGTAGCTCTAGGAGCAAGATGCCAAGGTATTGCGGCATTAGTAAAGCCTTGAGGTACATACAAAATCCGAAGGAATACGAAAAGAACTCTTTATGTTTATGTGCTTTTTCTTGTATTTATTGACATATGATGTATGATAATAACGTTTAATATGAATTAAAATAATGATGTTAACAAAAGCAACTTTCATAAAGAAATTAATAGTCGAAAACTAAACCATTAAAAATACAAAAAATAAGGAACATTCATCTAACTTTTAACCATGGAGTTTAAAATGAAGGCGAGACCAGTCTTTAAATATAACATAAACATAACTGTCCATTACGACCTCTGTGTTCATACCTTCTGTTGTCACCTTCAATTATAACTATTCACGTGGAATATTCCACAGTGTCATTTTTTTATCATAGGCTTATTGCATATGAAGCATACTTAAAAACGCTATGATCCATTCTGAATTGAATTCACTATACTTTCGCCGTTCTTTATCCATGGTGCGAGCGTTGTACAGCCCTGCGTTACACTGTTCCTTACAGCAGCACGCACGACTCCTGTTACGGACAATACGGGCATACTAAGCACTCGAGGTGCGCGCTTGCGCTGAGGGGCAGCATTTGACATCGCTGATCTAAGGGAACTTCACGCACATAAATGTGATTTCTAGTGAAATTGTAATATAAATCTACATTACTGAATAAAGGTTTTGCAGTTTTTTAAGGTGAATAAGACGCCGTAACGCGTAGGACGTGCTATATTCACACTTAAAGAGCTGGAATATAATTATCTTCTTAGATACAGATACACTGATGCTATTACTACTTTTCTTAGAAGCACCTTTAATGCCCGTTCTTACTATGTGGCATCTAGGCGGTGGACACTGGTGGTGCTTGAAATTAAAGTGATAATTTGGGAAGAGAAATATGCGAAGGGTTAAGTTTGGGGTACCTCTCCGTCATTAGTAGTTAGGAGGACTGCGCGAAACCTAAAAAAAGAAACTGTCAGCAAGGATGGTGCTTGCGGGATTTAAACCGCAGACCTTTCGTCCAGGAGTCTGTGCCTTAACCACCTGGACTACCCTTGTCAGTATTTCTGCTTTTCAAATGCTTGGTTCCAAACTAATGCTTTGAGCGCCGATAAGCTTTTTCTTGAGATAATTTCCTTTTATGAAGTTACTCATTCTCCTGTTGTTTTCAGTGTTATATGAACACTAAGCATGCTGCGAGTACTGAGATAAACAACTCAAAATAAGAGAGAAATAAAGAGTTGAAAAAACGCAGTTCTCTCAATCTTTTTTTTACATCCGTCCACATTAATTTAGAGATTCGTGTCATCAAGCGCACCCTAAAGGTGGGCTTTCTGCTCTCGCGACACATTGTTTTTCTAGCTGAGTCAATCTATATGCAAATATTAGTACTCTCCATAAAATAATAACGTATTTAACAATAAATTACATATCTACGGAATGGAAGCATGGTTCCAGAGAGAGACTGTTATATGAGATTCACAGTGATGCATGGTTCTTAGACTTGACTGAAGCTATATTTCATGCTTACTTCGACATGCTTTACAAAAACAGATTGTTTATACCCAGTGTATTCTGTAACTGGGAATATTAGCGAAGTGCCTTTCCAAGGAATTTCAAACATCCCCGCTTGAACACAAGCCCAATAATCAAGATGAACCCATAGATGCATGAAGGGGTAAGTCTACCTGACCAAAACAGGAATTCCTTGAGTAGTCTAATTTGCCAGATAGACACGCAGGAAAAGCTTATATCCGTCGATGATGTACACATAACTGCCCATTTGGAACTTTTTTGCACCTTTATTTATATCTAACCTGGACAATCAAATTAAAGAATGAAAAGGATATCATCAATGTTATGAATAGGTATCGTATATGATCATTCCTATATTGTTTGGGCATCCATCTGCTGCTCCTCTTGAGAGATGGTCCTTTAGTAAATGTATTTTGCATCAATGCTTTTGTAGCGTTTTTGCCTTATGAGGCAAATTAGGTCCATTTGACGTATATTCAAGGCTTTTATAAATTATTCTGAAGTAAGAATTGAAAAAAGTGTCACATTTGTTTTTGTTATGTACCATTAGATTGCTTTGAAAGTGGAGAAAACTGAAAAATATTTCAGATTATGTAGATTAATTTTAGTACAATCATATCTTAACAGAAATAATTGTTGAAAACCGTAATTTCTGCTTAAAATATAAAACTAAATAGGAAATTGTTTTATTCTCCCTGTAGACATTTTGATCATATTCCAGTTATAAGGCGTTAAGACTTGTCCAATATTTTTAACTGTCACTGTTTTAATCTATGTTCTCAACGACAATGTTTGGTTTTCTTATTCAACTCAACTCCACGGGATTTCACTTCACTCTGGCACCTCACTAAGGTGAACTGTTCAATTTCCCGCCACTTAACCTCATCCATGACATAACCTCTTCTTCCGGACGGTTCACTCACTGGGGAGTCGTACACGAGACCTCCACAATCCCTCGCTCCGCATCAGCATCCGCAGATTGTCACAGCAGCGCCACAAACTCGCTCGGAGAATCGCAATTGATTCCGCACGGGAAACTCACCCGCAAATTCGCTCGCTCAGTGCCTGACCCACACAACTCAACTCGCAATAACTCATGCGAGAGCGCTCTCTTATATAGCCAGTGGAATCTCTCCAAAACGTTTTCGAATGCTCTAAAATTATTTCAACACACTTTCTGGAGGAGCGGGAGAAGAAGCTTCCAGGAGGTTCTATTTAACTGCCGATAGCGCGCCCGATGTTTACGCTGACAAGCAGCAGTTACTGTTGTTTATTCCGACTGCCCGGCGCCGGACTCCCGATAACCCTGGGACATAACCGCTGCGTTGCACAGCTCCCTCCTCAGAGCTGGCCCTCGGGGTTGAGAACGAATGCCCGAAGTTGGCGCAGGACCTGTGGTATGGATGTCGCATGGCAGGTACCACCTTTCCACGTCGCTTCAAAGAGCAGGCAGTAGAATTGGCGACGTAGAATCGGCGACGTAGCTTCGTCAAGGTCTTGACCGTCTCCAGGTGGCTCCGAGAGTGCTGGTATGGGTTTCCTTGACGATTTCCTTCGCTCTTTTCTTCGGGAGCACCAGCTGTTACACCGTAGTTATTCTGGTTATGAATCTCACACTCTCTCGGATACACCGTTCCTGAACAGCAGGGAGTCCCATCCCGAACAAAAACTCTTATAGCTCGGGTCTCTTAGAGAAACATCCTCCAAATATCCTTTATCCTGCAGGATCTGACCTATGTCTCGATCTTCCAGTTGTTCCCTTCTCAAGGTCTCCGCGTTCCAATCATCTCGAGGTTGCACCGTGACTAGTACCCTCCGTCATATGCTGGTCTAGACGTTTGTCCATTGAGGCCTCTATGATCCCCCTTTTTTTCGTTCTGCCCGTCTAAACGTTTTCCTTGCTCATCTAAATGTTCCTCCGCTGCATTAATGTCACCTTCCGGGTCAGCTTTAATGTATTTTACCTCCTTTGCAAAGTCGTCTTTCAGGGTTTTCGCCGTTGCCATTATCTCAGATCTTACATTGTCAATGACAGAACCTAGTTGGGGTTTCATTTTCTCTATTTTAGTCTTCTTTTCTATTTTCACACCCTTTATTTCACTTCTCTTTTCTGTATTCCACATTTCATTTCCTTCATTTCGGTTTTCATTTCTGTTCCCATCTTGTCCATTCCGGATTCCATTTTTGTCTCCATGTTTTCCACTTTTGTTCTCATTTCCTCACTCCAGATTTCAACGCCTTCATTTTGACAGAAAATTCTTCAATTAGTGCGTTTATCTTAGCATTTTGTGCTACTTTTGACACCAGTGTGACTTTGTCTAGTTTTTCTTATAACTGTCACTATTTTAATCTAAGTTCTCAAAGTCACTGTTTCGTTGTTTTATCTACATCAACTTCACTAGTAGTTCACTACACACTGTCACTTCATTTCCTTCGTGACGTACTCATTTCTTCCGGACAGTTCACTCGCCGGGGAGTCGAATACAAGACCTCCTCAATCCCTCGCTCCGCAGCAGAACTCGGAGCTCTCCACAGCAGTCGCCACAAACTCGCTCGAAGAATCGCACTGGATGTCGTACGAGAAACTCACACACTAACTCGCTTGCTAATTGACTTTCCGATGCCACTCCACTCGTACTAAAGGATTAACTCTCGCGAGAACGCTAACTTATAGTCATTTGAATCGTTTTACAAAGTTCTCCAACGTTCTAGAACTGTTTCGACGCATATTGTGGAGCAGGGTGAGAAGAAGCTTCCAGGAGGTACTAGTTATCCGCCAATAGCGCGCCCTGTGTTTACGCTGGCGAGCGACATTTATCGTTGTTTATTCCGACTCCCCGACGCCGGCTTCCCGATAACCTTGGGCCATAGCTGTTGCGGCACAAATTACAATTATACCTAATTGCAATACAAATATGTTTGTATCTGATAATTAACTGTTGTTCACACGAGTGGTGTGTATTCCAAGGTTAGAATGCAGAATTACAATTTTTAAATTCATTGTCAATGCTGTGACTCGACCCCGATCTCTAGATTTCCCTATCGACTTTCTGCTTCTGAGCTTCTGGGACTAAAACTTTGCTTTGCGCAGGTTTAACACACCAAATGTGTTCCTTATCACAGTGAACTACGTGTAAATATGACGGCACAGTGGGCCAGGTAGAATCATTTCATAACACTATTAGAGTATGAATTGACTGAACCACATCACCGTCATAACGCATCACATATATCTATATTTTTGCTATTACGACATTTCAGCATTTTCAGTTAATGCAGTGCATTTCTTATATTGCCGAGTCGGGCATATGCGTGATCCTCGCACTGCCTATTACACTGGAGGGTTTTCCGTTCTAAACCTTCCGCGTTACTTACTCGTGAGTGATAGTAATATGCACTCTAGTGACTACTAATCTTTATAATTTGTTTTGAAAGTTGTATCCAACTACATTCGAGACGTTTCTGGCATCTTCGGATGAAGTTTCTATTCGCACGCATAAGTTTTTCTTGTGTAAATTTCATAACTTCTGTTCTTATATTATCCTTAAGTATGTCTAAGGCGTGGCGATTGTTCATATAAGCTTTACGCTTAGGGGTTTATGTATGTATGGTACCTAAAATTTCTTAGTCAGTCGTGAATTTTTCGGTAGCCATTTTAGACTAATATTATTAATCTAATGCAATTCACACACAGCAAGATGTCCTAAATAAACGGCCACTTTTGAGACATATAGTGAACAAAACTCTGAAAAACTTCAGTCTTTACAGTGGAAAAAGGAGCAACTGACATTTAACATTCCCAGACGACCATTCCAGCCTGAAACATACTCAGGCTACTGCGGTGCAAATGAACTAGGCATATTGCAGCGGCTAATCGAATAATTGATTAAGTACTAATTTGTAGCTGACCATTCATGTCAGTAATTAAATGAGTAAAGATACGCGCTAAGAACTTAATGATTATTACCTAAGACAGTGGTAGCGAAAACAATACTCACGGGCCAGTGTGACTCCCAGGCGGAACTCTTTTTCTAGCTGTCTGTTCATTTATTTTCCATATTCATTCATTCATTATCTGTTTACCCTCCTCTTATGTAGGACATACACCCCCCAGGACTTACAAGCGGGTGCCTGGGATCACAGGCCCGTCGAGGAGCAGACACTCATGGATCAGACAGAACAACCAGGATGGGTGATCAGCCCGATGCCTGGTATGGGATGAAGGAAGGAGATGAATCGAAATGTAGGTGAAATTGATGAAAGGAAAGGTGATGATGGAGCAGTTGGTGGAATGAATGGCGGGGGAAACCGGAGAACCCGGAGAAAACCCGCCCAGACGCCGCTTCGTCCACCACAAATCCCACATGCAGGTCCCTGGAATTGAACCCGGTCCGCCTCGGTGGGAGGCGAGCGGTCTAACCACTCGGCCACGGCGCCGCCCTTGTTTTCCATATACTGCTGAGTACTATAGTGCGTGTTGCATATTTAATGACTCAAGCGGGAAAGACATTTTCACCACACTTATAGACACGTCAAAACGTTTTTAATATGATCTTTGTAAGTAAAATGTACATTGAGTATTTTTGGGGGGTTTCGGGAATTGGATGTGATTGTAGGAACGAAGTGGAAGGGAGAAGAAAAGGAGGGATATTAGGGTTCCGCTGTTGCTTCCCCGTTAGCGTGGAAGGATAACTGCCGGCACTTTGGCAGGCTCTGGGAATAAGGAATGATCGGGTGACGACCATGACCCTAGTGCCCTTGTCACCACATACGGGGAATTATGTGGAAAGGGATTGGAAGGAAGGGTGGCGTTTGTCTTTATTGGTTCTTAATTCGGACATATGAATGATGATGTTCATTTATCACAAGTTTGAACCCCCAACATTAATATTGATTCGATGTGTTTTCGGACGGGAGCGAGGCTTTCATGGAGTTCCTGGTGGTTGGCTTGTGTATACGAGAGGTAGTTGATTATATCGGTTTGTGATTGATTTTGTTGTGTCCGCAACTCTGCCACTGAAGACTTTAAGCCACTCAGCCGCTTGCTGGATTCTTGGAGAATGTCTGGTGGTGACAGGTGTAGAATGACGGAGTTGATTAAGGTGGTTTCTATGCGCTGGAGCTTCCTCTGTATGGATGCGGTGGCTTCTGGGTTCTGTTATCTCGTGGATATTGTTGTTCAGTTTTGCAAGTTGTCTAGAGGCGGCGGAGACTTTTCTAGTGGCGTTCCGCTGTTTGAATTCAACGGCAGCTAGGCGTTTGGTGGCTGAGAGTCGGAGGCTCTCCAAGCGTCTGTTGATGTTGGAAACTTCTTCAGTGATTGTGGTGGAAACCACGTTCAGGATGTTGAGTTGGGGCTCAATGGCTCCAAAGTCAGTGATCGTGGCTTCCGTTCGCTGTTGTGTAGCGGCCTCTGCCGGCGGCTGCGACTGAGTGGGCGGTGACGGTTGGTGTCGTGGCGGCGGCGACAGACGTCGAGGTGCAGCGAATGTCCGAGGATAAAGCGGGCAGATAACTTGCCCGGTTTAGTGCTCCGTCCTGCCGTAGGTGGCGCAGAACCTCTGTCTGCGTCTGAGGTCATGCTGCTGGTGAGTGAAACGTCGCCGCAGCAGTGGTACTGTGGCGGCGCGCTGCAAATGGCCGCCGAGTGATCAGATTTGCAATATTGGCGGCACGGTGTCCTCCAGGTGGTCTTGCTGAGCTCCATATTAATTGTGCGTACCAGAAAGGTCATCCCCGAGTTTATTGCGGTGTCGTAGTGTGCCGTGTCCAAAGACAAGGCGCACCAGAGGAGTAGATCTACGTTGGTTGCGTATTCTGGTCACAGAGCCCAGGGAATTTCAGAGGTGCTCTGCTTCCTCCATGGCGAATGCCGACTGTAACGGCGCTGAAACGGTCGCGTCTGTCACTGGTGCCTGAAGGAGGTGCTGCCGAAATCCTGGTTGTGGCTAGCTGGATGAGGGCACTGGATGAGGTACCTCGGCTGGCAACGGTAACAGCAGCTGCCCCTGCTGTTGGGGCGATAACAGCGACCGAGGCATAGCTCGACCCTGGTAGCTGCGGTGTAGGGGCTGCACTCCCTACCTCGGCTGGCGGATGTTACAGCAGCTATCGCTGTTGTCGGGGCGAAGCGGCGGCTGAGGCATAGCAAGTCCCTGGTAGCGACGGTGAAAGGGCTGTGTTCCCGGCAGATGCCGGGGGAGCGGCCGGCGAGTCGTCTGTGGCTGGGTCCTGTCGGCGGATGACGGGCACGGACCTCGGCGATTGCCGAAGGAGCCGTGGCGGTTTCTTCTTGATCGGGTTCGGCCAGACGGCGGTGCTTCTTCTTTCCCATCTCTCGGAGAAGTCCATTAAGTATATAAACGCATTCTTAAGACAAGGAAGGTTGTAGAATATTTCTGGAATACGAAACAAACGATTCAGCAGACGTCCCCTTAGCCCAGGTCCTTAACCTAGGGTAAAAAAAGCAGAATTCCGGGCAGCCACAATAGTTCCTCTGTCTCTGGCTGAGGCCATAGGGAGTTTGTCGGGCAGCAAAGTCTTTCAAAACTGCAAGATACTGCAAAAGAAACAGGGGAATTATGGCAATAACAATGAACGCCGAAACGTATGTACCTCATCATTAAATCTCAATCAGTGCGCGAGAAACTTCTTCTGGCAAGCCAACGGTACAGAATGGGAGCAGGGGGACCAGGAATTGCGAACTACCTATTATAATTTTTCAAAATATTTTAATCTACACATAGGAAATAAAATAGTAGTCACATGGCAAAGAAAAGACATGACCACGAAGGAGAAGGGCAAATATCCAGCATGGAAGAAGCTCCAAAATCCTGTGAATGCCTGTCGCAAACTATCAGAGTGTCTACTTAATGTCGAATAAGACGGAGGAGACCTCTGACATGACGCTGCAAATGTCGTGGCTAAGCAAAGTGTAACAATTATGCATTATAGCTGAGTAGCGAATGGCGCTGAATGAGAATCATACACCGGAAGCTCGCGTGTTTATATAAAGTAAAAAGCGCCTAACGAGATACTTAGGCGTCTGTTATACCTGTGTGGTTTGTGGTGAGGTCACGAGGAGTTGTAGAATTTTAATTAATTATAATAAATTGGTTAGTAATTCTAAAGCCGGAGTCAAGAACAAATTTATGTATCTATCATCACCTACACCCCTCACATCAATGCCTATCACTCTGAGAGGAACAGACATCACAACCCACACCTCCAGCCTTCTCCCTCTCACCTCTCTCCGCCCGCCAAATTTAAAACATCCCCACTGAGACGAATCGCCGCAATATACAAGATCAATGGCCCGGCTATAAATGAAACGCGTGGTCTAATGTTTTGAGGGCATTTGCCCCAGAAGGCGACATGACTCCAAAAATCGATGAGAGGATACCTCGCTAGTATACTTAATTCATTATCTAGCATCATGTCTACCCCAACTTTCCATTTTGTAATTTGTAAACTAAGAGTACCGCCTTAAGCGTAAAGAAAGCACAATGTCTATAAATTATGAGTGCGAAGATTCCTTGTAACTTTCATACGTAATAACCTAAATGCCGAGAGCAAATTTACTAAGTTCAGAGTTCCACAAAATAGATGGTAAAACATATTTACTTAGATTGCGCGAGGAATAGTTCAGGGGTCGCTCAGAAACTAAAGAAAATTAAAACGCTTGTTAATCGTACATCTACGTGATTGGTGGATTTTCTCAAGGGATTTCCCCAAAACAACACAGCTGTACCTTGTCACTTTGCTTGCAGGGTTACAGTTATTTACTAACATTAATTTGATGTCAAGAGAATGTGAACTACAAAACATCTGCAGCAATAAGGAGATAAATAGAATATAAATAGTAATAATAAACATTACAATAATAATATTATAATAATACAGAGAAGCTTGAAAATACGCTTCGGTTGCAATCGATGTAACTGAATTCGAAGGGGTATTCCCCACGAACCAAGTGATAATGTTTGCATATAAACTCAAGGTTCTGCTCAAACCACAAGATTGCAAAGTGCAAAATACACACAGGCCGAACCGCAACTGTGTTTGCGATGACAAAAGAAAATGCTGGCTAAAGTCCCAGTACACCGGTTCATCGAAGAAGAAGGGCTCGTTAACTCCACTTTGCCTTAGTACAAAGTGTGGATTAAGTGTCTTCAGTATGCGATTTGTGCTTTATTGAACAGAACTTGCACTGATCTCGGTTTGGGTTCTCAGAGAATTTACAGTCTCTCAGTCCATTGCAAATTAATCATGGAAACTGGCGTACAAAACACGTAGAATGTCAATGAAAGCTAACATGTGACACACATAAAAGGCGTAGCACATAGAGTAATACTGAAACAAGCAACTTTGCTTACATTGAACTGTGTTTTGCGGTCGGAAATTAAAACCTCCAAAGTGAACCTCCTTAAATTAACTGAATAGCTACTGAACAGCTTTGAAACAACACATTTGGTAAATAATACCGGAAGAAGTTTGTAAAGCATATTTCTGAAAGAAAACCATATTTAACAAACAATAACACCTTAAACCAAATTGTTGGCAATATAATACATATAAATTTTAAAATTATGCCGTTAAAATATACTGTGGCGTGTGATATATTGGAAAATTAAACCATACCTCTTGCTCATAAAGATAATTACTTTGATCGTTTGGACTGAATTAACATCATACGATTCTAAATCCAGATGCTTCTTATTACAGCATTTTTCAGATTCAATGCTTTGCAAAGATTCAGCATGACCTCCTCTTGTAAGATTCGTTGGTGTATTGCTGACGAATGTTTTAACCTGCGAAGGAAAAACCTTAACGGAACAGTTTTCTGCACAGTGATATGGCGCAGAACAAGCAGCATTTCACTAATGGCATTGTGGGCTGTTTTTGGAGAACCTAAGTCCAATCTCTGCCAAAAAATATTCCATTTGCCATGCAAAAACGACTGTGGTTACAAAATCGCAAGCCCTCAGCCTATTCTTTAATTTCATCGTTAGCAGTTAGAATGGCAAAATTTTATTATTATTATTATAATAATAATATTAATGATAATGATACCCGTGGTTAGGGACAGAATGGTCCCTTCCTTTGCCATAGTGATTTATGCAGAACTGGTTCTTTCAGTCTTCATGAAAGTCAATAGTCATCTTGCTTTAGGGATATGCATGTGTATTTGATAGGTATCGTATACAACTGTTATTTATTATGCTTTATATAATTTATATTATGCATAATCTTTTCTGTACCTCTGTTGTTCCCAGCAACTGGTCTTAATTGCTTGTATTTGAGCTATATTTATTTTATTTTCTGTTGTTTCATTAGTGTTGAAATAGCTATAAGCTTGTAAACTGGTTAATGCCATAATTACTTTCCACTTTTTAATCATTTTCTCTTTATTTTCTTAAACGTCGTTGACATACAGACATTTTTATTTTGTCAGTACCTTAGTATCTCTGCACAGCTTGGATAATTAAAACAACTAAATTGCTATGTTGTTCGATGTTCAATAATATGTTCAACCTTAGTGGAAGCCTTCCTTTAAAACTTGTGTCTCTGTCCATTCTCTGTTTTTGGAGTGTTAGTTTATCGAGTTGCGTATATGTTTCCCTTATATAATGTAGCAAAATTTCCCTATCATTGGTGTCCAAACCAACCCCTTGATGAATCAGTCTTTTAATTTTGGCACACGATTGTAACCTATGGACAATGTACAGTGAGAAGTAAAAGGTGAAGGGTTATGTTTGTCTTTAATCTTAATGGCTGAAGAGTGTTCTTCTGTATAGCTACTTCTGAATATTATTTTGCAAAGTGAACATGCATACCAAAAGAGGAGTAATTGTACTAACTGAAAACCTGAGTGCTGCAAGGGCCGCTGAGCAATACGGTGTGTTTCATTATTTTAAGTTTCTAAACTATTTAAAAAAAACAAAAAACATGACATTGTGCATACAAACACGCCACCAAGAGCCATCAAATCCTACTTGATCGAATCTATAAAGATTTGCGGTGTCCTCATTAAGCCTACATTCACATTTTATTCTTCGTAAATTAAATAATTTAAATTTTGTCTATATACCTTATTGAAATTCTGTTTGTATTCTAAAACAATTTAACGAGAGGAAGTTAAAATGCATAATTTTTAACGGCAACCGGTTCCAACTACATCCCTAAGTATAATGCTTCTGAATATTAAGACTATATTCTTTACTTATATGAATTTCGCATACTACAAATGCTTTATAAGTTACAACCGCAGCTTGAGCTTTAGACAAAAACTGTTACACATTTTTGCGGACATAATTAATTTTATAACGTAATAACGGGAGCTTATTTTAATGTCACACCAGGCTCCACTATTTGCATGGCTTTTGTCTGTTATTACGATTCAGCAAATGCCAGTTAATGTTTCCGACGATTGGCGCAAGAGAAATGAAAGTGTACGCATATTAATCAATTACAACATCCTCTCAAAATGATGCCCGCATGCTGCTATACATACGCTATTTTTTCTGAAATTGTGCCTGGAAACCGACGCAACTCTTCAAGTAAGATTTGTCTAATTGCTCTTATTGTGTATTTACCGAGCGGTATGGTTCAGGCGGTTGCGTCTGTGGCTAGCATTCGGGAGGTCGTGTGTTTGATTACCGTGGCCGACCTTCCTGGCCCATGGGTCCTTTCGGGGGTTTCCCCGGGTTGCCAGGTGAATGCTGGAAGGATCCTTACATACCCCGTATTTCCTGTCCTCCATTTCATTCCATTAACCATTTCATTCATCCTTCATCCGGTTTCGTTTGTTTTTGTCTTGGAAGTGTCGGCGATAGGTTTTCGGTGCAGCGTGGCAGGGAAAAAGGATGCTCTCTGTGAACCTTATCCGGCGAGGCCGTTAGACCCATGTGAGGCGGTTCTCGGTCTACCTCTCCGTCTGCCGGAAAGTTTATATTTGGAAACTTTAGGGACCCTGTCATTTGCTGTGTCGTCATTCCTGGTTCCGGCTGGACGGTGTCTCCCTTCATTTAATTCCTTACTCCCGGGTACCACCTTTGTGGGGGCGTAAGGTATAATGTCCGGACTCCCTGAATCAGTACCAAAATCCCCTCCGCTTCTCATTCCATTTCATTCCACGCTGTATTTTATTTCGTTTTAGGTGATTACTTTAGTATACTTAGTATTTTTTCCCAAAGGTAAAAATCATAGGGATTCATATCAGGGAACCTGGGAGGCGGGAAGTTCGACTCGGTTTCGATCCTGAAATATTAAACCCATCTTGTCCATTTAAGCAGCCCCGAACTGTGCAGTGGAATAATCTGCATAGAATGCGTCTTATTACTGTCGTGTTCTAACGCTTCAGCACAAAATGTAGCCAATATCAGTCTTTCGTATCGTTCGGAGTTGAATATTTCGTAAAAAACATGTTCGGCCAATAATTCTGTGTGCGCTGATAGAAACCATACTCCAAATTTTGAGATATGGAGAGGGACTTCGAATGTTGCATTCAGAGTTTTTTACTCTAGTAACAACTTTCCTGGGTGTTAAAATACCCGCTGAGGTGAAATTAATCCTCATAACCAGGATCGAGATGTTTGTAATGAAGGACCTGCTTAAATGTCTACAAAATTAATTCTCTTTTGAAAAGCCGTTAGTGCTAGTCTACGGAGTACTTGGATTTTATACACTTTCAATTTAAGAAGTTTTGTGACATTACTTGCACAAAGTTTACACCGATCTGTTCTGTTAAGTACTTAAAGGCCATTCTTGAACTATCTTCTAAACAAGTATCAGTTTCATTTAATTTCCCTTCCGTTAAAACGTGAAGATTTCTTCTAACTTTTTGTTTTATCCGTAAGTGAACCGATGGTATTTACATTTTCTACCAATATCTGCATATTGTCCTCTTAGAAAGAATGGGCGAATTTGGGAATTTTATATGGAATAATCACCTATGCCTACTACAACTGGATTTCTTAATACACTTCAGAAAACAAAAATCCTTTATTTAACTGTGAATCTAATCACTAAATCTAACGTAAGTTAATCTTCACTATACTACGCCTAAATACTCCGATTTGTATTTTCAAAGTTCACAACAAATCGATTCAAACAGCGACGAAGTAATGCGAAGTTGTGGCTCTCACGTGGTTAATCTTGAATTGATCGAGTTGCACAGGTCCTGGAGAATACCGTGGTTTGTAAATAGCCAGAAGGATTTTGTCAAGCATTGCCGTCAGGCTCACAGGAAAATAACCTCTCCGTATTTCATTGATTTCATTTCAATAAAGATACATGGAATAAGCCTTTCGCACTATGTGCAAGGGAGTGAAAAATTCACGGTCGCTCGTTTTCTGGCAAAACCAGGACAAAATTTAAGTATGAATATTAGTTTTGATTAATCCCGAACAAGGATTAAAGCTTGTCAGCCTATCAGGCATTCTAACTCTGTTGTCTTGGTATCGTTAGTTTACACGAGCATCCGCCTACCGCGAACAAAGAGACTGTCAATCAACACAAACTAGCAACTGAGGCTGCGACCATGCTTTATTTCCGCTCTTTAATTCCAGTTATACCTTTCGTTTCCTTTTTGTAGAACTTGGCAGAATTTTAATATCCTTAGTGTTTAACTGTTACACTTTATAACAATATGTAGAAACCTGGAGATGAACCAAGTTACTGTTCCTCCCCAACAAAAAAATACCCGTTACCTGCTTGCCTGACTACATAACCATCCATATCCCTACTGTTCCTTCAGCCATGCCTGCAAACGACTGTTTCAGGTACCAAGAAGAATAAATAAAGCTTTGGTTGAGCAAAGTCAGATTTTAGAATCTAATGGCCATAATCGTATGGAAAACAATTCAAACAGAAATTCAGCAGAAGAGTTTGCAGGAATACTACCTTCAGCAAGAAACTACAAAAAGTTATACAGAAATGAAACTGATAATCTTCCAAGAGAGTTATAATGCACAGTGACGCAGCACCTATGTCCCAAAGTTTTCGGGAGTTTGGCGCCGAGCGGCCTGAGTTTACAACGATACTCCGCTCGCCAGCGTAAACATTGAACGCGCTATCGGCAGATAACTAGAAACTTCTGGTAGCTTCTTTCCCCACTCCTCCAGAAAATGTGTCAAAATAGTTCTAGAACGTTCAAGAAACCTTGTGGAAAGTTTCCAATTACTATATATGCGAGCGTTCTCGCGAGAGCAGAGTTATCTAGTCACACAGTGAGCGATCAAATTAGCAAGTGCGTCTCTCGTGCGATATGAAGATCTTTTTTCCGGGCGAGTTGATGACGGATGTTGTGACGTGCAGCGAGTACTATTGCGGAGCGAAACGTTGTGCAGCTCTTGCGTTCGACTCCCAAGTGAAGTGAACCATCCGGCGTGAAGAGGCTACGTCGCGAAGAAGTCAAGTGACGGCGAATTGAACAAATTCACTTAGTGAAGCGACTTTAGTGAAGTGAACTCCCAGTGAAATTGAACCGGATAAAAACTTGAAACAGTAACAAAGAAAAATGATAGAGTGACAATTGATAAGGTAGACAAAGTCACATTGGCGTCAGGAGTGGGATTAAAAAGCCAAGATGAAAGAAGTGATAAAATATTATCCGGAATGGAGGAGATACAAACTGAAGACGGTGAAATCCGGAATGGACAAGATGGCAACAGAGATAAACACCAAGTGGGGGAAATAATATTTGGAATGAAGAAAATAGAGAGTTAAATAAAGAATGGTGAAGATGGAGACCAAAATGCAATCCGGAATGGGTAAGATGAGAAAAGAAATTATTATCGAATTTGAGAAATTACAATTAGATCTCCGTGGTGACATCGACTCTGTAAAATTTGCGACAAATGAAACAGTGAGAGAGTTTAAAAGCGACATTCCACAGGAGTTAGTGGAAATTAAATCTGACATGGAAAGAAAAATTAATGCAGTGAAAAAGCGTATAAATCAGCAAGAAAAATTGTAAAACCAGCAGAACAAGGAAAACAAGATGATGATGGATGCCACAGTGGAGGAGATGGCCACGACCTAGAAGCCCAGATCCGTGCCAAAAGGAACCATGATTACCAGTTGAGCTAATACAAAAACAGCAAGAGCCCCGAAATTCCACTGCACAACATTGGCGGTGTTTAAGGCGCAGTTTGAGGCCATTGCTACCCACAATGGATGGACGCCGGAGAAGAGGGAAACCCGCTTTTGGCTGCCTTACAGAGTCAAGCAGCGGAAAACTTTCGAACATGCCTGGCCGGTGGCTCGGCCGAGGGATTGATCACAATTTGCGAGTGGCGCTATGGAGAACATCGTTTGACCATCGCTTACAGAGCCCAACTCAAAGCAAGGGTGCAACAGCCATGTGAGATGGTACAGCAATATCGACATGGAGGTAAATTGGCTGACGCGCTTAGCCGTGATGGATTTACCACAAGCTTATGTTTTTGGAAAGGCAGCCCACGCATTCATCAGCTGGGTAAGAGATTGAGAGGTGGAACAAGAGCTTCTCCTGGCGGAACACCGTAACATCAGTGATGCCCTTATGGCTGTCCTCGAATTGAAGTAGCAAGGATGGCGTGGAATAGCCATTCCGGTACCGGCCATGGCTGTGACCGCCGAGATTGACGATTACCGGCGTAGACCACAACAACCCAACCGTGGTAGAAGCGGGGGCAGGAGACCTAAATCTGGAGTTGCGGAGATCCCGGGCGCATAAGGGCGGCCAGTGAACGGACCTAGACCAGGATCAGGAAAACTAATAAGGGCCGGCGTGAAGAAGGGCACGTTGGCGCCGTCATTGCCTTCCCCTCGCTTCATGTTGAACACTGTAACTAGCAATGACAAGAATGGTCTAGTAGCGCACCGATGAATTCGGATCCTTCCCTGTAAAGTGTTGATGGATACAGGGACCTTACTGAAAATAGCCAGGTTGGATATGGTACAGGGTCTACCGAAAGGAATACTGATCAGGCGCTACAAGCTAAGGACCGTCTCGGGTAAAACACTGACCGTGACTGAGTTAGACCATCTGAAGTTGACTCTTGACAGGAGACGGCTAACTATGTAGGTGTTTGTTACCGCAATCATTTAGGTAGTTATCTTGGGCGTTCGCGACCTTCGGTTCTTCGATGTCAAGGTAGACGTTGGGCACCGCATAATGCACTTGGGCCTTGACCAGATCCTGTTGTATTATCAGGAGGAGGGTTTGCAACCGATGAGGCTCTTACTTACTGAACTAGAGGCGGTTTCAACGCGGAGTGAGATGGTGGTGACGGCACGGGACGAGAAACATTTAACGACGAGCAAGATTATGGACATAAGAGGAGTCGAGCAAGATGGGGTTTACTTCGCAAGGACGCTGCTTCCTCTTCGGGAGACAGTCCCAATGAGAGTCCTTAAACCCACTTACGGCGATCAGGACCTGCCTAGTGGAACTGTCACGGGTAAATGTGAGAAAGTCGCTTTTATAATATCCGCGGCCAAAGAAACCGAGAACCGAGCAAACACAAAGAAACCGGACAGTCGTCTGAATAACCTGGTTCAGAAGGCGGCTGAGAACTACACGCGAGGTGGGAAGAAGCCCATCTTTAACCTGCTCGCGGAACTCCGGTATATCTTCAGCCTATCCCAAGATGATTATGGCCGTATCGATACAGCGATGTATCGCATCGTCACCGGCGATGCCCGACCGAACAGACAGTGGCCTCGCTGGATCCCGCTGGTGAAGCAGAAGGAAATTTACAACCAGATAGCGTACGCCAAGACCAGAGGAATAAAAGAGCAATCCGATTGCCTGTGGTTATCACCGGTAGTGCTAGTAAAAAGAAGTGTGCAAATCCGGGCTTCTGCGTTGGTGACCAAAAGCTTAATGACGTCACCAGGAAATCCTGATTCCCGCTGCCACGGATCGACGACACCCTAGATGCTTTACCGGGAGCCCAGTGATTTTCCACCCTGGGTTTTTGAATTCGGGGTACTGGCAAGTGACACTTCATCTCGACGACAAGGATAACACGGGTTTTCTAATGGACATGGCTTGTGGCAATTCGCGGCAATGCCTTTCGGATTCTGCAATGCTCCCGAAACATTTCAGAGACTGATGGAGTTTGTAAATGTGAGTCTCGCGTGCGACATTTATCCCCTTTTGCCTCCACGACATTTTGTTATAGGCAAGATATTCGAGGATTATATAACAAGCAAACATATTCATGGGGCAAAAATGCACATCCGCTTTTGCCTTATTGTCACATTTTGGTATGTTATCCAAACATCCGCCGTCGTTTACAACTCGAACAGTACTAGGAAAGGAGAAAGTTTAATATGACATTCGTAAGGCATGTAAATTGATGAAAATTCGTTTAAAGCCAGCGCATCATGGCTACGTCGTTTCTAAAAGCACTATGTAATAGTGAGTCGTAAAATAACGTCTTTCGTGACAAATGGGCACGGTAAGGAGAAACTTGAGCTTGCTCAAAACATTGAAACCTTTAGAAATCACCATAAGTTACACGTCAACAAATTCAATGAAGATAAAATATATAATCAACATGAATCATGCAATAATAAGGAAATGCCGATGGGGTGATCATTAGAGAAGGGGCGCTACGGAAGTACAGAGTGCTGTGCAATCAAAGGCCGCAACCACACATACCTACACTGCAATGCCTATAGTGTCTCAATCAGGCAAACTAATGCCAAAGTTATTTGTAATTCTTCAACAGCCCTCTGCCATTAGTAAGAAAGTGGAAGAAAAGATGTTCAAGGCAGACAATCTAATTGTAAAATGGAATTCCTCGTAAAAATGACAAAACTGTTGTTCCGTATATTTTTGAAAGAAGCATTTCCGCCGTATTCAAGCGCACGAAACCTCTTATTTCAAGACTCATATGGTGTTGATAGCGATATAGAACACATTCAGCGACTCTTGGAGGAAGAACATCATGACCCTGAAAAGCTGACAGTAAACAGCATACCAGCCAACACAACGTACGAATTTCAGCCTCTCGATCGATATTTCTTCCGGATGTACAAATATAAGATACGTGAACCATCTCATAGCGTTGACTTTGATCGGCCGGATGTTAGGTTGCAGCAGAGAGATAAGATCGTCAAACTACTGTCCTTGGCATATAAACGGTTCCTCTCTCCGATATTCCAGCGTGCACATCATTACGGATGGGTGCTGATGCGGTTAACTGAAAGACATTGTGAGCATTTTCTGAACACAACTGACTATTGTTTAAAAAATTTGAAAGCACACTGCGATAAATGTGAAAGAAAAGTTGTTATCAAATGTGGTTGGTGTACAGTAAAGCTGTTTCAAGCACTTTTTAATGACTATCATTATTGCAGTAAATTTGTTCAACACCAGCAATGTAACTTACCGCATATAAAGGGCAGAAATTGTTAATATTATTATCATTATTTGTATTATTAATTTTGTTATTGACATTCAGAGGAAAACATGTTTCACGCCTCCCTTCTATGAATTTATTTCTCTCACAAATCGATTGTGTTCGAGTGGCCAAAATTTGCAGAAGCACTTATGTTTAAATAGTGAACACCGTAAAATAGTACGATTACGACTCTTTTCTGCCCCATGAGTATGTTTGCTTGTAATATACCTGAAGAAGGTGTTCGAAAGCCTTTGATAGGCCAACCTCAGGTTGAATCCCAAGAAGTGTCAGATGTTTAAAAAGGAAGTGCGCTACCTAGGACACATCGTAAGACTCGGCGAAGTGGTTGCGGATCCTCAGAAACTATAAGAAGCCAAGGAGTGGCCCAGACCAAGGAGTAAATTAGAACAGCGCTGGTTCCTGAGCCTCTGCTCTTACCATCAGAAATTTGTGGCGGGATATGCAAACATTGCCAAAACGCTCACACAGCTGACAGAGGAACGACGAGTCTTCCAGTGACCCACCAAGGCCACACGTGTTTCGAACCCTTAAGAACGCTCTCTGTATATCTCCAGTATTCGGACACACAAATCCAAGGCCAAAAGCTTATCGTGAACACGGATGCTAGTGTCTTCGGCATTGGAGTATCCTGTCGCAACAGCAGGCGGAGAAGAGCAAATATACTGGCGTACACCTCACGTAAAACGTCGTGACACTCCATGTGCGTAAGAGAGGACAAATGAGGAGAAGTGTCGAGAGTGGCGGGGGAGCAACTAAACAGCAGTATATCAGAACTTGAAGGCGGTCGCTGATCCCCGCCTCTCTTATTATGCAAGTGAGCTGGTCAGTGCTATTGCGCATCTATTTTTCAAGAGTGGGGGAATGTCGCGACGTTTTACACTAGCTGTACTTCATTAGGACACTGTCTAAGGTCGAACGCAACCACTGTGTGACAAGCTGAGAGCTCCTCTGAACAACTTTCACAAGTAGCTTTACGGACAGGAGTTCCAGTTCCGAATGGACTATTCCGCGCTATCTTGGCTGTTAGGTTTCCGTACTTTGAAAGGACAGACGTCTCGCAGAGTCCAAAGACTGCTAGAATAAAATGTTACCTTAGAACACCATACAGGAAGGCGTTATACTAATGCAGACACGCTTTTCCAAAGACTTGTCCGAAAAACTGCAACCACTGTGTGAAAGTCGAGGCGAAGCCATACACCCGGTCACAATACAACCTGCAGTTGGTTGGGACGAAGAGACCTTGAGTAGGGAGAAGCTTGTGTTTCGAGACATAGGGATGACTCTAACGGATAAGGAATCTGGTGAACGGCATATATGGGCGGACGTCGCTCCAAGGGACCCAAAGTATAAGAGCGATTGCACCCATGGGGTCTCCCTGGTGGTCAGGGAAGGTGTATTGAAGGGAGTGTTGGAGTCCGCAGACGAAAGAAGTAAGGTGGAAAGTTGGTACTCCCGAGGTGAAATAAGTGCTTGAGGAGGCGCACACCGGTACTATCGGAGACAGGTGGGATGCAAAAGCGACCTTGAATAATCCTCGTCGCCAATTTTATCGATTACTTCTTCGTAGCGACGTGGAGAGTTGGTGCCCACAATGCGATAGTTGTGCGGCTAGTCAAGGGCTCTAGACTTGAAGTCGGGGCCGAATGCAACAATACAACTTTGGAGCGCCCGTTCGAAAGGATTGCAATCGACGTGGTGGGCCCTTTCTCAAGGATAGACACAGGAAATAGCTACCTGCTGTTACTTATGCACTATTTCACCAAGTGCCGGAAGTTTAATTGATTCTTAATTAAGAGACCTTGATCGTGGCTAATGGACTCTTGGACATCTTTTGCCGGTTCATAATTCCCAGGGAGCTCCACATTGACCACCGGAGGAGTTTAGAATCCAACATTATATGGGACAGAACATTTCCAGCTCCTCGGGATCCACAATATCCATACCACTCCCCTGCATCCATAGTCAGACGGTAAGGTGCAGCGTTATATTTGGACGTCGAGTAGCACCTCCATAAAGTGGTAGTTCGCCATCTGCGAAATTCTGATGTGCACGTGGTGTTATTCCTCATAGCATACCGCGGAGCAGTACAGGAGTCCACTGGCATGACATCGGTCAACGTGGTATTTATTTTTCGGTACGCCCCTGATGATGACCACCACACAACGAATCATGTTGGGGCACGAACGGATAGCCTGGAGGATACTCACCATCTAGTAGGAAACAACAAAAACTGGCAAGTGACCGAATGAAAGTGCGTTATGAGGCACTCCAGAAGGGTGACCTTGTATGGCTCTACCGTCCAACGAGGATTAAAGGGGAGTCCCCGAATCTGTAAGGTTCCTGGGACGGCCCGCATAAAGTAACCACCCGCATCAACGATTTGGTGTACCGCCTTCGGCGTCAACTTAGAGGAAATCTGATGGTGGTCCATCTTGGTGGACTTGTCCCAGATCACGGGTCTACTCGGGACGTCCAGCTCTGAGGAGGGAGCTGTGTGGCACAGTGTATATAGTACAAAGTTATCGGGAGTTTGACGTTGGGCGGACGGAGTAAATGACCATAACTGCCGCTCGCCAGCGCAAACACCGAAGGCGCTATGGCAGATAACTATAACCTTCTGAAAGCTTCACTTCTCTCATCCAGAAAGTATATGGAAATGGTTCTAGAACGTTCAAGAACTTTGTGGAAAGATTCTACTGACTATATAAGCGAGCGTTCTCGTGAGACGGAGTTGTTCAGTCAGTTCTGTGTGCGAGCAAGTTATCGAGTGCGTCTCTGGTGCGACATCAAGAGCGATTCCCTGAGCGAGTTGGTGACGACTGGTGTGACGTACAGTGAGTGCTACTGTGGAGCGACAGGTTGTGGAGGTCTTGTGTTCGACTCTGGAGTGAAGTGAAACGTTCTGCGTGAAGTGACGAAGAATTGAAGTAGTTGACTTAGTGAAGTGACATTACTGAAGCGAATAGCCAGTGAAGTTGAGCTGGATAAGAAGGAAATTTGAGAGGCTTACCGTTGAAAACTGGACAGAGTCAGAATACGCATTCAAAGCATGTCGATTCCTTCTTAGCTTACTTAATTGAATTGCTTCTCGTAGTAGTTATTCCTTTTACTTATCAAACAGGTCAGTGTTTTGTCAGATTTATTCAACATTGGGAATTATACAAAATTAATTGACGAATGCTCCAAAAGGGTATAAAGTAGAACCACGTTTACTGGTAGCAATGCATATGCTGGAAATTTAAATCCTACTATATTAAGTTATCTACGGCTTATTTAATTAAAGTGTTCACATAATATGTATTCTACATATTAGGTAATACGCGATCATATACAGGGTCTTCGTAAATTATAATTTATAACAACTAGAAGACTACATAAATCTATACGTTCTGCAATACTGAATATAATTTAATGATCTTACCATCAGTTGAAAGAAGAGAGTTTGAAGTTTATTTGTCTGTGTATATTCCTTTATCTGGTTGTAAATGTGGACACTGTTTACGGAGAAATTGGCTGCAATACCGACCGATTCCACCTGGTGTTGCTTGAATAAGTGCGAGGAGACTTTGTGGTGCGGCTATTGTGGTGCGGCGAGCATTTAGACGGCAAGCTCTTTTTGCGTCGTTAATTCGAACGAGGAGGAGGAGGAGGAGGAGGAGCAAAACTGGTTCAACTTCCCACAAGATGGGCTCCCTTCACTTTGGCATAACGGAAGGGCCTGGTAGGTCGATGGATGGGCTAGGCAACAGAAGCGGACAGTGTAATCTGCCCATGACCTTCCGTTCATTTGATTTTACAATTTCGTTAAGGACAATGTTCACTATCCTCTAGTGACGTTGCCAGGCATAATTGATCCAGAATGTCATTCAAGACATGCTTGAGAGATCTTGGTAATAACAGCATCACCCCTAGACATTAGCTGTATAAAATGTATGGCTTATATCGAGTGAATATAAGGTTAGTATGAGCCTTCAAACTTTCGTACTGAAAATGTTATACGCTCATTGATTTATTTCCAGGATTGCTGAAAACATAGTACAGTAATATCTAAGGACTTTGTATTAAAAAAAATGTTATCTCAACCAAAAATAATAACCAATCATCGCGAAAGTACATTACCGTCTACCATAGATTTAGAAATGAACAGAAATATGTCTCGTCATTTAAATATTATATTGTAGCAACAACGACTATTTGAGGCTTGATGGACTTGCTACACATCTTTCTTCATTAACGATGGTTTTTGGGGAAGGTGTCGAACAATTTCCTTACTTGATAAAGGCAGTCGTCTGTTTATGGTAACAATTCCTTCATGCGTTTTGTTTCTTCACATTAATATTTACACTTTCGTAATTCACTTACCACATATTTCTAAGCCGGATTAATAATAGTTTAACTATATTTCCCAAAAGCGTTGGACGCACCTATTTTTCCGCAGTCTTCTCTTTCAACTTCACATGTTACTTAAACGCGGTTTTTCTGCATCCAAAGTTGCTAACCTAACATATTTTTAAATTCCTTTTATCGCACTAGTTCCTATGCTTAGCAAATGCATCTTTATTGGTGATAGATGTGGAATATAATTATATTTATTAATAAAACCTAACAATAAAAATACGTACTCTGAATGCACTTATTCTTATTTCTTAATGCTGCCTGATATATATTCAGAATGTTACCTTTATCTGTACTATGTAAGATATATTCTAAAATAATCGATGGCCGGTTCCGGGGTTGAACCAAAGATTATGATATAATTTATTATTTTCAGGTGGGATTCAGTGAAGGGTTGTCTAGTGCAGACAATATTTTCATATTTAAACCATTAATGGTTTGTAATTTGAAATGAGAGAGGGGAAAACTTTATTGTGGCATTGTTAATTCTAAGATGGCTTTCAATAGCGTGCAGAGGGATGCTCTTTGGGGAACATTTCACCACAAAGGACTCTCCGGTAAAATATTAAAAGCTCTGATGCACATATACAATGGTGTGAATTTGAGTATTGAAATAGATCAAAATACAATAACTGAATCTAAATCGGCTAACAGAGGAGTTCGCCAAGGATGCATTTCATGGGCTCTGTTGTTCAATTTATTCATACACGATAACAGGCGTGTTAATAGCAGTGGAGATGAATGGCGTGAAGTAGACGATGTCTGCATTCCTGTACTTTTATACGCAGATGACCTAAGAAATTTATCATTGATGATAGAAGGCTTACAGAAAGGTATTAATAGTTTGGAAGAATATTGTAAACAATGTGGTATAGTGGTAAACATTAATAAAATAAAGATAATGGCTTTCAGGGATCACTTTGTGTATGTCAGATATGAAAATGGTATTACAATGGCCTGGAAATACAAAATGTTAAACATTCCTTCTATTCTAAAGTTTAATATGAGAGGAAAATGCAATAAATATATCTCTTCAATAGTTAGAAAGCACGATGGCAATTAAATGAACCATTACGTACTCTCATGCGTATACCTGATGTGCTGGTAGATACATTATAAAAGATGCATAACTGCATGGTAAGGCGGATTTCGTTATACGGAAGAGTAATTTGGGAATGGGAAAGAGCAGAGCATGTAAATAAAACGGAGGTAGCATTTTGGTAAACAGTTCGTGGAGCTTCATAAGGTGCGTCAAATTCTTGGTCATTAAGGAGGAGGAATATAATGAAGACAGAGCACATTGTAAAATAAGAGCAGTGAAGTACTGGCTGAGACTGATGCACGGAGATAATTCGACACTACCCTACAAATGTTATAAACATCAGCGAGAAAACGTGTATTCTAGTTTTGGGCAGCTGATTTCGAAAGAGGTTTCAGGAGGATAGGCATGGGATCAGTATGGTAAAGACGTGAAATAAATGATAGAAACATATGGAGAGCTGTCAAAACAACACTAAAGACATCAGCTGACAGGAAATTGAATCATATTGGAAAATTAAACATTCTGTAAGTCCAGCAAATGAACAAAATTGAACTGGGGATAAGAGAACTTAGCAACTAGAAGAACTTAACTTAAGAAGAAAGTAAAGATCAGGAATGGCATGGTTTGTGTTAGGAGGCTGTAGGGCACAGAAAATGACTGACGATTCTCGCAGGAGAATATGCCCGTTCTGTGGTTTGGATGATGACTGAGTACATATTTTGCGGAGTACTCTCAGTGAAAGAACCAATGAACAATTAAATTTGCAGAAAAATTCTAAACCCCTGTTAGAAGGAGATTGGCATGTGTGATCCACTGACTGGCCAGAGGAATTGGCAAAACATGGGCAATCTCCTGATAAACAACGCGAAGACAGATCGTATGCGTTGTTAGTCAGAGATAACTTATCTCTATTTTTTCTTTCTTTGTTTTCTTTTCTTCCTTTGATTGTTTTTGTCACCTGTAACTTATGCTTAAATATACATTTACAGCTAATGACCCATGCACAAAGTATTTGTTTATAGCTTTAATAGTTTGAAACCAATCTATGTTACACGCTCATTTGAATTTATTAACAAATTACCTATACCCAGAAACTCTATACATTATTCTTTTCACCGCTTGTCTATTGAAAGAAGCCGCACATCCAAACGATAATCTTAAGTTGTTCTTTGTTTTTTGCAAGTTATTTGATTAAAATAAAAATGCAGTTTACACTGTAGCCTTAATAAAATTTCAAATTCTTCCCACGTGTATGAGTAATACTTTTATATACGAAACGTTTGTCAGAATATACATTTGAATAAAGGCTGATACTTTACTTTAAAAGGGAATTCTCCTACAAATAATCATTTGATAATTTCAAAATCTGAAAAAAATATTACGTAATACATATAGATTAGATACATAAGTTCGACTCATCTTATAAGTCCTCTTCATCGTTCGATAAAGTTGCCTTTCCAACTCTTAAATTTAAAACACAGAGCCTTTGTTGTCAGTTACTATTATGGCTCGTATCTAGAAATTTGTAATCGGTTTGCATTTTCCTTATTTGCAGCTGGTACTTTTTCTCCATTGTGTTACTATGGTGCTGACATTCTGATTCTAAGCAAAATGTGGGTGCCAAAATATACAGAAAAATATACTATGGAACTAATCAAGTTGCTGATGCACGGTAAATGAGATTAGGGTAACCAATAGTAGAGAACCAGGTGTAGATACTACTTCATACGTATACCACCAAAATCAAGGAAACGTTTTGATTTTGTGTAAGTCTATACAGGCAAAGAATATGATATTCTTAATTCAATATGGTATTTAAATGTTTCTTATAATTTGATCTGGTGCAGTTTTGCTCTGCACTGCACAAATAATATTTTCTTACTCTTTAGCCGAAAATGTTGAGTAAATTGATTTTTATTTATTTGTTTATTACTTTGTAGGCGCCGTGGACGAGTGGTTAGACCGCTCGCCTCCCACCGAGGCGGCCCGGGTTCAATCCCAGGAACCTGCATGTGGGATTTGTGGTGGACAAAGCGGCGTCTGGGCGGGTTTTCTCCGGGTTCTCCGGTTTCCCCCGCCATTTATTCCACCAACTGCTCCGTCATCACCTTTCCTTTCATCCATTTCACCAACATTTCATCTACTTCCTTCATCCCATACCAGGCATCGGGCTGATCACCCATCCTGGATGCTGTGTGTGATCCATGAGTGTCTGCTCCTCGACGGGCCTCTGACCCCAGGCACCCGCTTGTAGGTCCTGGGGGGTGTAAGTCCTACATAAGAGGAGGGTAAACAGATAATGAATGAATATTACTTTGTATCATTAATATATTTTCGCAGAAAACTTTTATTTTGGACCTTTGACATCTTCTGCAGTCGCGTATGATACAGTGATAATTAACTCTTATGGATTAGAGTTCAATCAGTCCCACGAATTTCTTATGAAATTCTGAAATACAAGGAAAAACTAAAATAGTTAATCGTAAATTCAAGATCTGTTATCAATACAGTAGCTACATTGGTGTCACAATGCGATACTTTCGTTAGTTACATAGAAAGTGGGCCATCAACTTTGGAAACTTATTAGTAGGAAATGGGACCATTTCTTCTCTTTAATGTTTTTCATGGTCTGGAATTTTTTTAATCGCAATCCTACATAATATGCAAACCTATTTTTATCAGCATCCCAACTAAAATAAATGTATAAAACCTGTTGGCACCGAGTAACATCGTGTGAAATAACACCTTCTACTTTCTAGCGTTAATAAAGTTGGAGGGCACCTGTCGATAAGTCCTTTTGTTTATTTTTGTGTGTAAATGCCGGAAGAGGAGGTGAAGGATACGGCAACATGGAATCTAATAAATTGAAACAGTACCTTACGGTGATGTGTTTTTTTAATCACGTGCCCTTCTACATTTAGCACCTAGTCTCCGTAAATGCGGGAGATCCAAGAACACAGGGGTCCGTTTGTTCATCTTCCAGCATTCTTTCCGGATAAAGATCTGGAAAGCCTGTAGATTCGCCGCGTCTCCAACTCTTATTATCCCAAAATAGGTGGCAAAGGTTATACAAGAAATGGTATTCGTCAGTAACTTATCATCTTGATGGAATTCAAGTGCCAGATAGTCTTCCAGTGAAGACACCTGTACGCTACTGCAGATCACACAGATTCGTCCATATATCCAGTCCCAAATAGAACATACGATGGCACAGGCTACTAGTTTGTGATGCAAGGTTTCCACCATAGGACATCTACTGTACAGATTTGATGTTTCTCTGCCATGCCGACATAATTTGTCAGCTGTCGGAACAACCTCATTGACAGCCGAGTATATGCAGCTTTCCAGTCAATGGGGATATTCGGATTCGTAAAGTTGTTCCTCCATGGTCCTCCGTCGTCTCATCGAAAAGTTCCGTTGTACTCGAAGGAGTACACTGGTGGTAGTCATGAGATATTTGTAAAAGAAGGCATACCGTTTAAAAGCTAACCTTTGATTATTAGTAGTTGGCAGATTCGCAAAGGTCGCCCACCAGCGCCCAATTTCGGGTAGCCGCTTACCTGGAAGGCGAAGTTGTTCTGCCTAAAGAGATTTCTGTAGCAGAACGCCCTCACCATCCAGATTACGCAGTATAGACTTTTAAGGAGTGTCAAAGATTTTGCATCCACTGCAATCAGGCCAACCACCTTTATTAACTCGAAGCCATAGTTGTTCCCTGGAGACCCGATGAGCAGCTCCGGGCCACAGAAAATAACCAATAAGACATACAATTCTCTGAGAACATTGCTTTGTGATAGGCAGCAGTTAAGAAATGTACCAAATTCTACTGAGTGCGTAAGTGTGCACATACCACACCGGTTCAAAAATGTTGAGTGTCCGAGTCTGCTGCTCTACTAAGAAAACCCGTAACTTGGTCAGTTTTTCAGTCCAAATAAGTGCCATAGTCTCCCGAAAGCAGTGCGTAAACACAACACCCAAGATATTTATGTGGCTTACAATCCGCATACCTAGGAGGCTAAGTGGCTCTCGCCTAAGACCTCCGATTTGGTAAAATATAGTTTTACTCCAGAAACAGCGCTATAGTCTCGACACCGATGCAAGGTGACCATATCAGCATTATTTGCCACGAATACCATCACGTCGTCCGCATATTCTATAAGTTAGAATCGCTGACTATGCACTTTCACACCGCACAGGGATGTTAGCAGTTTTTAATAAGAAAAGAAGCCTTCCTGGGATCCCCAAATGTCGCATAAGCAATCAAAGATAAGAATGACTAACATTGTCAAAAGTCTTTTTAAAGTCAAGGTTAACGAAAGGCACTGGAATCTTCTCGGTTTCTACATGACAAAGAATATCCCTCAACAAGCCAATGTTCTGTATGATGTTCCTGCTACTCGATACTACAGCCTAGACGTTGCAGAGTATTGCACCATAACCGAAATGTAGTCTAGAAGTTAATGCTTTTGCCAACAACTCGTAGTCACAATTAAGAAAAGTAGTCGGCCTATACTTGGCAAAGGTTGTAACGCGTCGGTGCTTCGGGTGCAGCAGAATTACGTCCTCAACAAACCTCTCTGGAATCACAGAGGCACGTTGAACTTTCGCAAACACCGCTGTCAATTCCGTAGAAATGGCGTCCTAAAACGTGGAATAGAAGGCATACTGAATACTATTCCGTGGACCGGAGCCGTGTTCCACTTTACACTCTTCAGACCTGCAGCTAGTACCTCCGTGGTATTAAGTCGCAATAGAGTGGCGCTGATTTGCGCAGGTAGTTGATACTGCAGCCGGGACGAGGCGACACTGGTATACTCGTCTATGGAAAATAAATCACTGAAATATTAATGAAAAGAGCTAATTATAGCAGGTCATCCGGAGATTATCCGCCCATCGTGACGAAGTTCTTGTGCATAACACTGATTGTATTGCTTGAAATCTCCGGCAAGATGGAGGAGACAGAATGTTTCTTCCGCAGCCATGTGTCGACGATAGGAGACATCGCAAAGGCGAAGCGCTTCCAGTTACTTTAGCGACATTACTTCCTTGATAGCATGTAGACGTTTGTACACGTCACGAGCAGCTCTTTGCAGTTCAGCCAGATCCTGTAAAACAGCATAATAGAAATTACTCATCTAAGAAAGAAGCAATAGCAGGTTTAGCCTTATAAAGCCACTAGGAGAGTTTATTCTAGAGGTTGATGAAAGAAGATTGCAACTTCTCCCCTCAGTAAGCGAAACTCTCGTCGACAATCTTCCTCCACAAAAATTGGAAACAGAAATCCTCCAGTGGTCTCTCCCAGAAGACAGAACATGTGTAACCCCAATGATCTAACAGACACCTGCATGGTGATTACTAAATGCAAGAGGTTCAACTCGTTTATCATGGACAGTAGGACAAAATTTTGAGAAAAATAAAATCTGGTAACTCCAGAAGTCGGCAATTAATGGACAAAATTGAAGTTCACAGGAGAACCACTTTTTGACTTCTAGGCATCCACAAGGTCAAACTGCGTTGCGATCTGCTTGAGCATAGGACTAAAATTGGACATCTCACGTTGTTCTTTCGCCTCAAAAGTACAGTTAAAATTCCCACCAATGCGATATTTGTAAAACTTAGAAAGGGCAGTGAGGAGAGCTGTTTTGAAGAAGGATTCTCGTTCACTTCTACGTTGAGAGCCAGAAAGTGCGTACAGGTTGACTAGGACAATCTCGGTGTACAGGGCGGAGATGAGGCGTCCAGAGAGATGACGGTCAACATTAGTAATGCACGTTCCTTTTCTGTAAATCAATGGCGTTCCTCGGCCGTCCGGACCAGGGTTTACAAAGTGCTTATAATTACACAGAAAATCGAGATTGGGCACATTTACTTCCTGTGAAAATCCAACTCAATATCATATAGTTGTGAAATGCGGCATGTAAACCTTGATTCGCCGGATTTCAAAGGTCATTAACATTAATAAAAACAAAGACGTGAAGAAGTGTCATATAAGGAAACCATGAGAGACAGAGAGAGGATCCTCCCGGATAAGAAGCATTGAGCAAGGGAATGAAGTAGTACAAAGAAACCGGACACCAACATAATCGGAGGTTTAAACTGACCCACCACTCTTCTCGCCCGGTTTGTTCCGCTGTACTGTCGGTAAGGCATAAATACGCACTCTGTATGTTTGCGAAGATTTCTCTTTCGTCTTATCAATCTTCTCATAATCATCATCTGGGGTCACTGCGGTCATATAAGGCAAACCGGAAGAATCCATTCTGTTAGCCACCAACGCAAGGAGCGGTCCACATCCCGTGACCATGGTTGAGGAACCGTGTCGGCTTCGTGTCGTGGAAGTTCCATTTCACAAAGTCCTGGATGATGACAGCGTCTCTTTATCTGGTAGCAATCGCCGATTTACAGTTTACAGCCTCAACTTCCGGAACTCGAGAAGCTATCGCCTCACCTTTCAACTTCTTGGAGTCAGATTCGCTTTCTGGACGACTGCGCTGTAAGGAGTCCGTAGAAGCCCGTCGGATGAGAATGAATTTGCTGGTTCATTGTCAATACTGGCAATCACGGAAGGTAACGACGTCGGTACTGCGACATCCGCAGTAACCTCTGTCACGTCCAATGACACATTTTTCGCTGTAGGTACTATGTCGTTTTGAGCACCGTGTGTTTCGGACACTGGTTTAAACAAGTCACTCATAAGCTGTTGCCGTAGTCGTGACTGAGAAGGAACAGTTGCTCGTAACCAGCATTGAGGACAATCTGCTTTCAGATGTGTGTTATCCTTGCAAATGAAACAAACCTTTTCTTGTCCACTGTAGGTTAAGTATGCCTCAAAAACCTGCAACCTTTAACATTGTTGAAGGTATCGGTTTGGTAAGTTGAACGTGTAGAAAACGTATACCAGTGTAAACTGGAAATCAATAGCGACTAGACCAGCCGTCAGTATTGATGTGCAGTATTTTGCCGCAATGTTGAAGTTACTGATTTCCGGTGGCACATTGTAGTCGCGAATCAAAGTATATTCTCTATCCACCGCCGTAATTTGGCCATCCGTCACTTCACCGGACATTAGAGCAAACTGGAAAGCAACCTCGTGATTACGTAATGTCTGTTCATAAACACTGCACTGGTGGAACATGATATAAACAGCGTTTTCTCTTCCCACGAACTGACATGTATGTACCTGCTCTGAAGTTAGTTCCAATGTACTGTGCATCCATTCGTGTATTTAAAAGCCGTGGGTTGTTGCATACTCTTATTAAACACAATTTTTATGGTATTTTACGTACAGCCTTCTTTTGCTCCAAGGCACTGCCGACGCTCAATAACAACCAAACAAAGCAAGAGGCGCGGTAACACACCAAGCGCTCTCTAACTCACGCGAGGTGCAGAGGCCAAGAGCCAGGCTGCGACTGTGTTATTAGTAGAGATTGCAATAGCACGAAAATTCTGTCAGAATATGGTATTTATTTAAGGAAAATATTAAAAATTCCAAAATATCAAACATGTGCTTTAATTAAACAAAATGGTTGTTCCTAAGCCATATAGAACAGGGTTTACAGCATTATTTTGCACAAGTTGTTTCTTGCATATTAAAGAGTTCATATAGGATAATAAAGTACCGGATGAAGTACAACAAACCACAATCTTTTGATAGTATTTCAGCATCGCAAAACCCTTGCACTGAGAGTAAAATAAAAAAGTGGTTACTTTGGCTGAACAAAATACTGGTTACAATGGGTTACCAAAGTTTTTAAATACTTTCTGGCAGTGGGCATTGATGATACCTGAATGAAACGATTACAGGTATAGAAAATGTTTGAAGAAAACGTTCCGGGTCGAAGTTTAAGCTTCACCTACAAGTATTATAACTGACCTGTTCATTCACTAGTTTCTTGTGTCCGCAATAGTTATTGAGAATCCCACTGTATTCTATTACTGTTCAGCTGTTGTTGCAGGCAGCTATTTGCTTGATCTATGCGAGAGAAGCGTGTACTTTTTCCATGATGTTTACACGCAATAGTTCTTGAATTGTATTCTATGTGCGTTTTATGATTATGTTAGAGAGGGAAGCTGTTTATAATGGTTCACTGTTACGTTGCGTTGTGTAAAAATGAAAACGGCAAGGTGAAAAAATGTATGCTTAAAAGAAACATTTCCTGTGCTGATGGTTTGAGATGAAAGTACTTAAAAGCCATTTCCCGCCAAAGTATGGATTGGAGAACTTTTTTTAAATCAAAGCTGTACTTTAATTTGGCATATACCTTTTGTTCTAATTCCTCAATGAGAAACAAAAGGAATTGAATCGCAACAAGGAATCTAATCACGTATTTTAATGTGTTAATTCAGGAGAAACTGATGGACATTGGCAGCCTTCGGACCGTAGTGTAACTCGCACTGAATATTTAAAATAGAAAACTACAGAGAAAACTGTAAACGAAGGGTTCTGTAAGTGGGTTCCATCCCATCAATACTTCGCAATTATCCAGAATATTGAAGGGGTACGTCTGATTCACCAAAGAGATTATTAAAAAGAAATACTACAGACCATCTGTCACAGCATATAAAAATAATCTGGTCTATAGAAATTGACGACACAACTATGTCAACAAAGCAACGCATGTTCCATACAAAGGGGTGGAGTGTAAAACTGAATGTGTAAAAGTAAATGACATTTCTCAGCCCAAGAAATTTTGATCAGCTGCTTTTGCCTGTGAAACCAGACATGTCCTTTACTTACAACGAAGTAATCGCAGGTTAAAAAGCAAAAATGCTGAGGGCCACCATAAAGAAATTAAGAAAAACTTATAATCAGGCTAATGAAAAAAATTAATGACTTTGATATACCAGGCATTAGAAACTGAAATAGAGAATGAAGATATTAAGGCTTTATTTTTTAAAGGAAAATTGGAAGCATTAGGGAAAATACAGCATCGCTGAAGCGAAACTAAGCTTTAGATATTGCATATTATGGAGAACAAATGATCGTGAAAATACGAATTTATTTGAAATTGTGCCTTACTTAACCCGTCTAGCAGATTTACATTGAAAAGGTATACAGGGCTACATATATATATATATATATATATATATATATATATATAAAGTAAAATGCCAAGAATCTCGCAGTGTAGTGGCTATCAGAAATTATGCAGCTCGGAAGAAGAGAGGAGATTTGTTTCGCTAATAATCGATGATATGACTATTCCACCAGATGTGAAATATGTCATATTGGGTGATGTAATAGGAAGTGTAGATATAGATGGACTTGAAAAAATGGTAGACAGGAAAGTAATATTGCAATATATTAACATGCTTTGTTTTCCAAGGTTTAGCGACACATTTTCTAATACCGATACAATATTTGTTTACAAACAATATGGCCGGTAAAGAATTCAGGGAAATCGA
Organism: Deroplatys truncata; assembly: GCA_030765065.1. Classification (NCBI taxonomy): domain Eukaryota; kingdom Metazoa; phylum Arthropoda; class Insecta; order Mantodea; family Mantidae; genus Deroplatys; species Deroplatys truncata. The sequence goes on along the minus strand of CM060990.1, from coordinate 520,048,487 downwards.
CTCTTAAAGTTATCAGAAAATGAGAATGTTCTGGATTCATTGTGATAATAATTATAACCCACAATCACTCTACAAATGTAAAAGGTGTTTTTTTAATTATGTAATAGAATTCCTATGATAAATATGCCACCCCTCTGATGTTGAACGGCCGCTCTTTCTATCTAATATCTGTTGTAATATAATGAAGAGTATAAGAAATATTTTCCTCGAATTTTCTAAAAGATCACTTACTAATAATGGGAAATTAATTAGTCATAAATACCCAAAGAAGATTTTTGAAATTCAGAAAGCTAGTTGTGGGAACCAGTCCGGTTTTGACCGAAACACATCTCATTTCTAGCAAATAAAAACAAATGTAAAGGGAGAATTAAATTTTTTTCAGAAGAAATAACGGTGCTCTAATTCTCCTCAAGGAATAAGGGAGTATTTTCGGACTACAGGGGTTCCAAAATTGTGAATGCTACAGTTGAATTCTTGAAAACAATGAGAAAATTGCTTAGAATTCACAATGTGAAGAAGGCAAATTATCAAATACGTTTTCGTGGTTAGACGTCAAACCATTTTTAATTGATAATTCTTTATTGTAGTGGCTAGAGGATGAGTTTCTGAACTATTTAAATGCTTGGAAGAATAGTTGCCAACATCACAGAAAGCAGTTTCTTAGAAAACAGACTTACGAAGCTATGGTGTTAACTACCTTATGAACAGGAAAATGCTAAGGTGTCTCTCGACGTCTGGATTTCACTTTATTCTTACAAGGAAATTTTCAAGCGGTCACATAGAGGTATTGACCAGTTGAGCTAGAAGATTGGGAGGGAGCAATGGCCAAACTAATGCTACTATGGCAATCTAGGCAATGCATAAAATATTGACTACCGGAATAATTTCTGCGTCTCCCAGTGCAAATTCTGTTGGCCCTAAAAAGAAATTAAGACAACAGTGACATGTTGGGTACCACAGCAGAACCATTAATGATAACCTGTGAAAACTGTGTGAATGAGAAAACTGTATATATATATTTTTGTGTCAGATAAAATTAGCATTCTTTTACTGTCACTGTTGGAAAATATTAATCGTGATATCTATTTCCACCCTACATGGAATTTGTGGGCATTGTGGCAGCAAATGATTCCGCAACTGAAGCAGTTATACCTTACGTGTAACATTGTGACAAACCTCTTCACAAATTAATTGAACTGTTTCAGCCAGGCTTATATGGAATCCACGATTGATTTTTAATAACCCCAATAATTACGATGATCATGTGAAAAAATTGTCGACTCTTATAAGGAAATTCGTAAAACCTTACAACAGTAACTACTGCCAAAGGCCCAGGGATACTCTGAAAATTAGGAGAAAAGTTCTCTCCTTGAAATCATCATCGAAGAAAATACACACAGTATGAGTACAGATATAAATCTTATGTTTTACTAAGTGCAGTTTAATAGCTACAAGAGTCGTTTTCCGTGGTGTAATGGTTACCATGCTAGCTTCTAGTTGCCGAGATCGCGGGTTCAAACCCGGCGGAGGTCGATGGATTTTTTGGGGCGTAAATATTCTTAATATGGCTTCCTTCGGAAGGGAAGTAAAGCCGGTGGTCCCGTGTCGTAGATTTACATCACGTAAAAGATCCTCAAGCCTGATAAAGAGTTCTCTTAGCAAAATGTCCGCTCTTTCACTCCCAATACAGAATAGGACGCTACGGACTACAGCAGATAAAGTGGGTCCATAAATAAAACTCAATTTTTAATAGCTACAAGTTACATAACATTGACGAAAAGTAGGTCGAACTACATAATGGTGATAGAAGATAATAATAGGCCTAAATACATTTAAATTGTGCGGTCCTATGTTAGAGATCATCTTATAATGGAGTTCAGATTGACGTGTTGCATACAACTACGTTTTTAACGTCGCCTGACCATCAATAAGGCAATTAAGGTAATGTCCATCTTATATTAATTATAAACTGGAGTTTTGAATCATTATTGCATAGAAATAGTTTTATACAATTTCTGGATTAAATTGTGTTAAAATGCACTTCGTATATCAATGTAGACTTGACAAAACCATTAATGGATTGTTTTCGTAATAAGTGAGTGGCACACAGTCACCTCACCTTATAGCAAATATATATATATATATATTTTATAACATAATCTATCCTTTGCAGTTCGTAAACTAATTATAGCCAACATAATACTATAGCTGCGCGAATAGAGGGCAAGTAAGCCTTGGAAATGGAAAGACGATAGCGCTGTAATGCGGTTAGTTGTAGTACTCCGTGATGATATTCGAATAGTTTTCTTCTCTCGCAGTAAATGAGCAGGTGATTTATAATACTTATAGCTCGAGGTTTGAGGTACCTCCCCATCATTTACCAATTAGGTGAACTGAGGAAAACCTGGAAAAAACCTTATTCAGGAAGAACGGTCGTGACTGGATTTGAACTTCGGACCTCCCACTAACGGGTGTAAATTTTAACAAGCTTGTTAAGAGAATATTTGTATCCTGCTATATTTGAGCACTAAATATTTGTTGGTACTTCACTACTCTTGTCCTCAACTATCTTTCAAACTTGATCGAGAGAAGAGTATGATGGATTCTTTTACCATTGCAGTAAACCCAATTTTGATTTTCAAGTGTAGTTAGACCTCAAACCTTCACATAGCGGAGCGTTGTATGCATATCTACTGGTAAACCCGGATCATTGGTGTGAAAATATTAACGGAAGGCGAAACAATTCGCTAAAAATGTAAAAATAAGAGCTTAATTTTGTCACGAAATAATTGTATCTTGCAAAATAAGAAGTAATATGAAAGCTTTTGTATTCCAAAATATTATCCGGTATAGATTTTTAACACGTGCGCTGAATTCTCCTCAAAGCTATTAAAAGAATTGCTGTTGACATAATGTGAACAGCCAACCTTCAGAATATGATCGCGGAGAAAATCATACACAGCTGTTGATAAGTACGGAGCTATTTTAATAATTGTGTTATGTTCTTCATGTAAGGACCACCTTCTCTCATTAAAGAGATACGTCACTGAAACCCGAAAAATACATAAAAACTAATGCTGATTCGGTGGTTTAACAGTGTCACATACAATATTAAATATTGCTGCAAAGCTATAAAATAGATTGGTGTTATAGGAGCCTCACTTAAATGTAAGTTTTTAAACGGAAACTCCTGCTCTGTAATTGCTATTAAATAATGCTGCAATTACATGCTCGTCACCATAGAACGCATCCATGTACGTGAAGTGTAGGACGTCACGTGTATCAAAGTAGTTCATACGCGGGTTTACGGTGTAGGAACTAAGGGTGGCTGAAGAAGAAGAGTTTCAAACGTCCTTAAGACTTTTGGAAGACCTCTCATCCTTCTGTCAGATTTTAGTATCATTTCTAACTGAAGGCGATTCGAAGTTGCCGCCCAAGCGGATTGTTTATAATTACGAAATATGTTGCAACCCAGTACAATAAGGTGGTATGTAATTTGGGACGTGCAAGCACCGTACAGTAGAGCTCACTTTATTATAAAGTTTAGGAGTATGTGCCTTATTTCGTAAGTCACCACTACCACCGCCACCGCCACCGTTGTGGTCGTCATCAATATTGCTGTTGTAATCAATCTAGTTATTCAAAGTGTATGTAATGAACATTTCGTCCATCACAACAGCCTGTAAGAGTTTTGTTCTAAATTTGAAGTTAAATCTCATCCGTAATCACCATTCTAACGACCACATATGATAATAATGCTAATTATAATTTACAGGCTAGTTAAATACCTGCTATTAAACGACGAGACCTTCCACGACTAATTTTCTAAAGCCTATTTACTGAAGTCCGTTTTTCAATTTAAGGCGAGATGAATTTTCAAACAATTCACGGCAGTCATCCCAATATATCTCACAGACTATAGAATTTGTTGGAGCACACAGTCGAAAACAGAAATCGCGTTGAGAGGTAAATGGGAAAAAGATAAAAACACCAGCAAAATAGTACTTTTTATGATATTAAAGTCTTAGTTATGAAAATAATAATATGTAAATGTCCTCAGTTTTAATAGCTACTGCTTATAAATTCATGTCGGTTTCTGACGCAAATGATGGAGTCTTGAAATCAGCTTTCAGCTAAAAATATGTGCGCTTTTGACCATAAGATATTAGAAGGATTTATTGAATGAGCTCATGCACAGACCAGAGTTTTAACCATACTTACGAGGGAGAATATCTTAACGTTTCCTTTTGTGTGCGTGCGTGTGCGTGTCCTGGTCTGTAAATGCGCCATTGTATTTTTTCTGTTATTTCCGTTTTAAGTCTGTAAATGACAAAGGTTTTCTCTTCAACATGTTGCGTCTGTTCAATGATCTGCGGGCACCCTTTCATTAAAAAAGAATAGCCATATCTTACTGGAACAATGGACCCAATCAGTGTTTGCTAAATTTATGCGTCCTTACGAGGGCTGTAGCCAACCTTCCTGCGACCTAAATCTTAAGGTACGCCATCTGAGAGTTAACTGCGCGCATGCAAGGAAGGACCAGCTGCAAAAAGAGTAAATTCCGGCGGCTCCCTTCTCGGAAAGTAATAAATGGAGAAACGAACTCTCATTGATGCTAATTTGTTGTGGAATGTACATTATTATTTTTACTGTCATATGGAAGCAGTTAATGGACCGGTGTTTTGCAAGTTAGTAGGGGTTACGGCATTCTGAAGCCTCAAATGGGAATTTTAAGTTTAGTAGTAGTAGTAGTAGCAGTAGTAGTAGTAGTAGTAGTAGTAGTAGTAGTAGTAGTAGTAGTAGTAGTAGTAGTAGTAGTAGTAGTAGTAGTAGTAGTAGTGGTGGTGGGGTTTTAGAGCGCACAACTGCAGTTGTCATTAACGCCAAGCAAAACTAAAGCAAACGAAACTAAATACAGTAGCGAAAAGACAGGTACGAATTCCGCAGCTTAAAACGAAACATTTAAAGCTTCACTAAAATAATACCAGCAACTGCGAAACACAGAGCGAAAAGGGGCAAAAACCCGAAAGATAAATACATAAAATTCAAAATGCAGCAGCTTTAATACCTAAGAAATAAAACAAAAGGATAAAAACAGGTCATCAAAGCCGGCCTCCCGTACCGCTGTGACGAATAAACCGCAATACACGTTCTGCAGCACATTAAGCGCCTGCCGGCACCTTAGACAGTGTAGGTAGCAAACCCAAGGACGCACTTAACTGAGTTAAAAACTGGCACTGAAGTAAAACATGTCGCACCGTCAACGGCTCAGGACAATGAGCACAGAACGGGGCAGGGTCCGTTGATAACAAGTGAACATGACTAAAACGGCCGTACCCGATACACAATCTGGCTAAAATGACTTCTCCGCAACAAACGGCGCATGAAGAAGTACTGCAGGTGACAGGGAGGGGCTTCACCTATCGAAGTTTGTTCCCCTGAAGACCAACTCAATCAGCCTTAGAGCGTGAAAGTATAAAACCACTTAAAAATGCGCTAAAATTATCAGAAGGAACACAAGAGCTAAAAAACCTGAGATAAAAGGGCGTCTTCGCAAAAGCATCGGCGACCTCATTTCCTTGTAAGCCCATGTGTCCAGGAACCCACACAAAGGACAAACTAACGCCAACATCAGCGAGCGAGTGAAGGCAAACCTGGCCGCGCTGCACGAGAGGGTGGAAACTGTACAGCGACCGAGGCTCTGAAGGGCACTCAGTGAGCCAGAGCAAATAACCCACTGCTGCAAGGCTTGCCACTGGATGTATAAAAGAGGCTGGTAAAGACCAAACTGCTGAGCTGAAAAAATCCAGCACTGCGGTAAAAACCGAAAAGTAAAACTGGCGGCTACGAATAAAACACATCCTACTCTCCGAGCGTCTTTCGAGCCATCAGTGTAGATAAGCCCGCAGTGTCCAAGCTGCCTTTAATTTCTACAAAGGCCGAGTAAATAACAGACATTGGCGTCGTCGACTTCGGCATGAAGAGCAACCCACATTGACGTTGACCTCTTGTTTGATCCATGGGGGAAAACGTGTTTCCCCTTGGGAAATGTCGCCGGTGAGTTGACGTCTAGCAGCCGAAGGAGTAAGCAAAAATAAACACCAGTAGGAAGTAAGGCCACGGAGTTCGTCCTGTACTGACGGTTCAATGAATCGTTAAAAAAACTGAGTAAAAGACGGATGTCCAGGACTAGAGAGTCTGCAGGCGTAACTACAAAAAGGGACATCGCGGCGATAAGATAGTGAGGGTTCAGCAGGTTCCGCATTCAACCTGATAACTGGGCTCGTTGGAAAGGCAGCAATACTCAACCGGATACCACGGTGATGTATAGGACTGAGGCCATTCAATATCGATGGTCGAGCAGAGGAATACAGAATGCAGTAATCAAGTTTTGAACGGACTAGAGAGCGATACAGTCTTAAAAAACAGTACGATTAACTCCCCAGGATGTGCAACATAAGATGCGTAAAACATTAAGAGAACGTTCACACCCTGTCTTTAAGTAAGAGATATGGGAAGACCAGCCAAGTTACTTGTCAAAAATCAATCCCCAAAATTTCGTCTCTTCTGCGAAAGGCAAAACATCTGGACTGAGACGTACAGAAGGCGAAACAAACGTTTACGGCGCCAGAAGTTAGCGTAGACTGTTTTCTCGGCAGAGAACTTAAAGCCATTTTCGACACTTCAAATGAAAAGGCGGTGAAGCCACAGATGGAGGCGGCCTTCTAAGAGACAAGTCCACCGAGAATTGCAGTAAATAGCGAAATCATCCACAAACAATGAAGACGAAACAGTAGGTGGAACACAATGGACAACAGGATTTATAGCAATAGCAAATAGTGCGACGCTGAGGACGGGGCCCTGCGATACTCCCTTCTCATGAGTAACAACACGAAATGAAACCAAACCCACGCGTATGCGACTCTATCCTTCATGAACTGCCGAATAAAAAGTGGCAGACGACCACGAATGCCCGAAATATGAGGCGACGAAGAACACCGTACCTCTAGCAAGTGTCATACGTCTTTTCGAGGGCAAAAAATTCCTAAACCGTGTGAGTTTTCCACAACAAAGCATCCATGATGTGCTTAGATAACGAGACCAAGTGGTTGACCTTTGAACAGAAACCACACTGGATGTTAGAAAGCAGATCTTGAGATTCAAACCACCATATCAATCGCCTTTAGATCATGCGCTCCGTCACTTGCATACGCAATTGGTAAGTGAGAGCCAACGATAGCTGAAAGGTAGATAGCAATCCTTACGAGGTTTTAAAATTGGGACGATGGCGGCCTCGTACCAAGCTGATGGAAACGTAACAGTTCGCTAGATGAGGTTATAGACCTGCAAGAGAAAAATTTTACCGGCTGAAGAGAGGTGCTGCAATATTAAGAGGTGAAAACTATCCGGCCCAGAAACCGAGGGCTTGGGGGAGGATAGGGCCCGCTCTAGCTCCGACATGGTGAAAAGGGCGTTATAACACTCAAGGTTAGAAGAGGCAAAGGAGTATGCATGGAATTCAACGCGGTTGTTATAAACCAAAATTCCTGGTGGTAATCAGATGGGCTGTAAGCTACTGAAAAAGCAGTGCCCAGAGTGTCAGCAACATCTCTAGGGTGAAAAATGGTGGTATTATTAATCCTAAGACTAAGAAGGTTAAACTTTGATACTTTTCCAGGGACACGACGAAGCTTGTTCTAAACGACCAACGATGGAGTGAAGTGATTAAAGGACTCCACAAAATGGATCCAGGATATCCTCGCGCTTGCTTGCATGATTTGGCGAGTCCTGGCTCGTAGTTGCTAGAAAATTACCAGCTTACCAAGTGTAGGGTGGCGCCGAAACACCCGAAGGGTAGCCCTCTGTTGACGGACTACCACCCAACATTTATTGATCCACCAGGAGACCGGTAAACGCTTCGGTTGGGAAGACAATTAACGGTAGCACGATCGGCAGCGGAAAGAATGACCGAATTTAGGTGATACACCATCTGTCAACATCTTCGAACAGGCGGTCGTCGAAAGCAGCTAAGCTGAAGTAAAGATTCCAGTTCGCTATCTGAATTTACCAGGTGGGTACACATAGTGATGGGACAGAGTGTGAAAACAAGCTGATAAGGAAGGGAAAGTGATCGCTGGAAAAGGTGTCAGAGACGACACTCCACTGAAAATGATGTGCTAGCTGTGCTGAAGAAACAGATAAGTTCAGATGAGAGAAAGTGCCTCTAGAATCAGAAACAATAGTAGGTTCACCAGTGTTTAGAAGAGAAAGTGGGTCTGTTTGAAAAACTCAGCAAGATGGGTCACCCTTGCGCAAGCCCGAGGTGAACCCGATAGAGCGCGGTGGTCATTAAACTCTCCTAACAGAAGCTAAGGCGCTCGGAGTTGGGATACTAAATCTGTTAATCTGTAACGGCGAGGGAAGAACAAGGCGGTGGATACACAGAACAAATACTAAAAGAAAAGCCAGCTAAATTCAAGGTAACAGCAACAGCTTGCAGGGTAGTGGTAAGCCCCAGAGGCTGGTAAAGAAGTGTTGTCACGAATCAGGAGCATGACAATCCCATGTGCAGGCATACCAGGTTCCGGTGGTAGATCAAACCGAACCGGAGTTAAAATTGGAAATGGAAAACTGTCCTGCGGACGAAGTTTGATCTCCTGTAAACACAAAACGCTGGGAGATAGCAATTTGGCTAGCAAATGTAGTTCGGCCCTATGAGTGCGTATACCAGGTGTACTCCAGTGAAGGATGGACATTCTAAGGCAAATGGGATAAGCTGCTTATAAGGATCACTTCACCGGCGGTGGTCGCCTCAAGCTCCTCTTCTCGTTTCGCGTGGATTTTGAATGTAGCGGATTCTTGCTCCGTTAGCTCCTCTGAAGGAAGAGACTCAGCTTTACAAGAAACGGAGGATAATGCTTAGGGGTGCGCTAGGCCCTAGCCTCACGTTTAGGTGAAGCAGAAACCAAAGCTGTCTTTCGCCTGTGGACACGGGAAGAGGAGAACTCCGTTTAACTCGAATACTCGCTCTAGCATACTGAGAGCGGGATCGCCTAGGAGGCGAGAAAGAACTGGCTTTGAATGAAGAGCGTTCACTGGTAGAGGCCTGAGGGTCCTTAAGAAAATCGGTGCGTTTAGGTTATGTTTTGAATTTCCGGACTTCCGTAGTAACATAAATGGTCATGGAGCTGGCTAAATTTGAAGATGGTGCTGCAATGAGTGACTGCGACGGAGGCACAGGAGAAGTTTGAGTACTTATATCCCGCTTTGGTATGTAGTTGGAAACCACTGAGCTAAAAGTACCTAATTTCAGAATAGAAGGCTGTCGCGCAAGATGCCATTTGCGGTCTTCAGAAAAAGATAAGCGCTCTATCACTCGCAGCTCCTGAATGGCCTTCTGGTCCAAAAAACGTGGACCGTCGCGAGAAGTCTCCTGATAGGCATCTCGGCAGTTCACACAGCAAGGGGCGGATAGACAAGTTCAGTCGTGGGCATCCTTACCACAGCTCACACAAAACTGGGATGGAATGCTTACAGGATAATTTAGTGTGGCCATAGTGTTGTCCCTGAAAGCAACGCATAGGGCGTGGAATATACGGCCGAGCGGTAATGTCTTCGGAGCCTGCCTTAATTTTTTTGAGGGAGATCGAGCAGATGACATGTAAGGAAAGGCATACGGGTAGGACCAGAACACCATTATGCTTTGCTTTTACACAATAAACAGATGTTACATCCTGGTCTGAAGGTAACCCTGAATCGCTTCCTCTGGCATACCATCTAACAAGTGGGGGCTAATGACATCCTTTGAGGAGTTTAGCATGCGGTGCTTCTCGACACGGATAGGATATCCGTGGAGGAGTTTCACCTTCAACAACTTGTCAAACTACGTAGCAGTATAGTTCTCAACCTAGAAGAGAACCTGATCTAAGGAACGAACAGGACTTAATAGGAACCATCTATTTTATCAAGATCCGGTTGAGTAATAAACGAGTTAACTCTCAGATTGAACTGAGCCTCTTCCAAAATGGTAAACAACAGGTAACGAGCGGATCACATTGCATTTACCTCTTTGTCTTCTTGAACGTGTCGCTTTCGTTTTGATGTTATGGTAGCCATGAAAATATATTAATTTCACCCCCCAGACCTCCCCACTCACCACGGAGCCCAACAAGGGGTCATCCCACTGGGATGACAGGGCTTCAGAAGAGATATAGCGGGTGCGTCGTCCCACTCACTCTGGATTTCTAGTCCTGGCCGATTGGCTAGGGGTGCGTTAGGCCCTAGCCTCACGTTTAGGTGAAGCAGAAACCAAAGCTGTCTTTCGAAATGTGCATCCTCCCCGAAAAATGTAGACAGAACAAACCAGGCTCAGGCACGCATCCCTTAACCAAACAGGATATTCCTTTCCGCCGACACGGGGCTCCATGCAAGGCCGACACATAGGTGGGCGTTTTGACTGACTCGCTCACCACAAACAGGAGCCCACACCGAGGAAGTTAGGGTGGCTCGGGGCATCGGGTGCGCCAAACCAGTACCCGCAGTAGCAGGCCCCTGCGGAGATATTCGTTTAGCAAAGACCATCTCCCGCTCTCGGGATTTTGTGCTTTGACTGAACTATTGTTCGAAGGCAGAAAGTCTAGTTTTACGATATCTCTCTGGTCGCAGGGGCATTGTTCATACAGCGAGGGTGTAGAGTTTTGGTTCCTTTATACGATAATTCGCCGTGACCAAAGTGAGAGAGACAACTAGCTTAACGGTAAATTTAGGAAAAGCCGCGATTTATGTTAAACTTGAACCAATGAGATCCCTGTAAGTTATATGAAATAGTGAGACGCGTTGAGTGGCGCTAAAAATGGACCAATAGGAAAGGAAGCAGCCCCAGAAGCCTGCAACTATAAATGGATCTCTTAGGAACAAATTTGTGGTCATTTGTCATTTGGTCTTTCGCTAAACTACAGGCAGGGAGAGATGCTGCAGGATGTTTGAGAGATATCGCGCAAAAAGTGTATGAGGACAGTTTTCGCAACATACATAAGAATCGCTATGCGTAAAGAGATATAATAGGCATATATAAACTTTGCGTCATATCCGCTCCGTGTTTCCACAGCAGTGGACAGTGTTTTAACGGCGGCAATATCAGTGTTGTGTACTACGAGAATTAGCCAAATAAAAGAAACAGCACTGTTGTCTTTTCGTAACTAAAGCACGTCTATTTTCTCATTTTACCACCACCCGAGATCTACGCTTCCTTTACCAAGGAAAAGTCCATGCTCCCACATAGTTTAGAAATTACTGCAGCTAGCCGAGGATAAAAAATGCAGAGAACCAGCACACTGAGAACATCGGGAGCCAACGTGGAGGATGCAGGGTAAGCCGCGAGCAACGGGCATTAAAAACCACCACACCTTCGGACAGGAGGTGACTGCCGCAAGTAGTAAGGGAGAAAATAATGCTAGACATATTAGAATGATAAACAAGAATTTCGTATCTGCTGCTATTGATTTGTGGACAGAAACGAACCACATGGTTTTTTATAAAACATTTTGAAATAAGCTAAACGATTCTCCTCTTCATACGCCAGAGATGTATTTGATGTTAGACGTATTTTATCTCATTACAGTTAACATGAATGCAAATTTTAATTACGTAAGCTAATTTAGAGTTAGGACTACGACTAGGATTAAGAGCGCAAGGGGACTTAGAATCTCGACTTACAGAGAATTTTTGTGCCTAAACCCCAGACGGAGCGCTCCTGGGAGGAGGGTTGAGGTGAGAGGAGACAGAAGGCTGCCGAACCAGGACGTACGACAGGGCGTATAGCAGGGTCCCTACTTTATACAGATTGAAATTCTGCGTACGGCAGCTGGTACAACTAGCTCCACTCCGCTCTGCATGCACGCACATCACACTGGGGTCGGGCTTCGAGACTGCACCCATTCCGCGGGATTAAGTGTTACATAGGGCATCCTTTTCCCCTGCCATGCAACGCCGAGACTCCCACCGACACTTGCCACCCTTTAAGTGCCAAGCAGATGAACGGTGAAATGAAAGAAGAATGGAGGTGAAATTGACGGACAGGAAATTCGGGAGATGCAATGATCATTCCCAGCATTCGCCTAGCGAACCGGGAAAACGGCCGAAATTACCCGTGGACCAGAAAGGTCGGCCGCAGGAATCAAACCGACGACCTCCCGAATGTGGGCTATGGAGTTTTCCTCATGAGCCATCCCGCTCGGTAATTTAAAGTTAACGCAAAACTTCGGAAAACATTCATTTTGCTTCATGTTTGTAGAATTTGCTACAAAAATGCCTGAATATTTATAACCGCACGCAGGTAAACCTTCCTGCATTATTATACAGTGCTTTTCTTTCACACTGCTGTTCGCGCGCCGGCCGCTACAGATAGGGCTGACACCGAAACAGATATACCTAATATCCGCAAAAACGCCTCACGTTCTCATTGTTAGTTACAATTACAATGATGATAAGCATATACTTTATCATAAGATATGTTGGAAACGTAGGTCTTCCCTATCAAAACATTTTTGGCACCATCTCAGGAACTTTTATTTTACTCTCGATTGTTGAATATATGCAATTGTGTGAATTTCTCTCCTGATGTTTTCTTTTAGTTCTTCCATTGTGTGGAGTTAGTTGAATCCAATTTATGTTTGACGTGATCTTCAAAGTCGGGAAATTTATGAAACTGGATTTTGCGAAATATTAATGATAGAGTAATTGACTCAAGCTTAATTCTTCTGCGACGAAGCTCGGTTTCATTTACATAGTTACGTTCCGGCGTAGAGTAACCGACACTGAAGCACAGGGAAACCCGATTTTAAACACGAGCTTCCCTTGCATTACGCAAAATTGGTATACGGTGTGCATTAAATGCATAGGGAATAATAGGACCCATATTATATGAACAAAGAATAAATGCAGAGAGTTACAGAAATAACTTACATCATCTTATCAAAAGCTGACTGACGTTGAATATCAGTCTGGATATTTCCAACAAGACTTTTGCTACCGCTCATACAGCTGATGAATTATTATGTTTAATTCAGGATATTTTTAAGATAAGGTAATAAGTGAAGCCGGTCCTCATAGCCGTGGTCGCTGGAGCGCATGGCTTCGGCGCCCTGCCAAGCTTAATGTCGTGGGTTCGAGTCCCGCCTTAGACATGTGGTGTTTGTGTGTTTGTTGTATGTGTAATTGCGGGAAAAGTAAACAGTAAAACACAGTAATCAAAAACTGGGAAAAAAGGGAACTTAAAAAAAATTAAAATCCAGTAAAGGATTATGGCCATTAAACTTCCCTGATATATCTGTATAGATTTTTATCTTACGAAAACGAAAAATAAAGTGAATGCAACAGAAAAAGTATATATTGAAAGAAATAAAAGAAATCTACAGACGATTAATTCACTAAACTTCAGATACTGACTTTTCGAGTGTGAACGAAAATTTCCTGAGAAATACTCTAAACGTGTGGATAGAAACGGACAACATTTTCAGCACTTCTTATGAAAAGACGTGTGCTTATTATCATTGTAATTGTATATCTACTTGAGAATGTGAGGCGGATATTATAAGTGTTACGGCGGGAGACCGAGATGCTAAGCCCGGCGCGCGAGCCGCCGTGCGGTGACCATGCTGTCAAAGAAAAGCACTGCATATGAGAGCATCATATATGGATGCTACAATACACATGCTAGGTCATATTCAATATGTCGGCTTTATTAGTGGTGATATCTGCCAATTTTATTGCTTAGAAAGTCCAGTGGTACAAAAATGTACTACGAGCAACAGGTCATGTGTGTGAAACGAAGCAAAAGAAAATAATAATTGTATTTACGAAGATAAGCATTCCTGAATATTATAAGACATTTGAAAAACACTGGCGGTTGTGGAAACTATGACGCGATACACATACATATGTGGGCATGATGGCTGTTATCGTGCTCAGTCTAATAACCTAAAAACTAAACTCCGTGGCGCAACAGCCCGTTACCGGGCCAGGGTCTGCCGCCCGGCAGTTGCGTCGCCCACCTCTGCCCACAACAGGAGTCATGAGTGGGGTGCAGTACTGGAGGGTGGGACGTGGTCAGAGCCCCGGGTCCCTCCCGACCGGTATATGCGGCCTCCTTAACATGCAGCCGCTAATTTTCAATGAAGTAACTCCACAATAGGTCCCTTAGGGACCTAACGAGTCTGAGTGCACCCCACACCAGGTCTTCCAGCGGGAGAAAATTCCCACACCGTACCGAAAATCGAACCTGCGTCTCCCGCTTGGTAAGCAGCTGCACTACCACCGTGCCAAGTAATAACCCAAGTTATTGCTAAAAATCCATACAAATTAGGAAACATATTTCAGGTGCTTGTATTGGCTGATCAAGTCTCTGCAGCTTCTCTCATTTATGGTTTCGATTGATGTAAATAAAGCCTAATTTTTGGAAAGCCACTTACATTAAAGCCAACAGTCTGTAAGCTATTTTAAAATTTCCTTATGCATTGTGTAAATTTGTTACACGCGTGTAAAGTGTGTGCATGTACAATATATGTGTGTGTGTGTGTGAAAACCTTCATTACACGGCAATAAATTGCAAAAAATATAAAGAGTCAAACTGTTTACTACGGGAGACTGAACCCCGGTTTCCAATATGAACAGCAGGAATGTTAAATCATTGCAGTACAGTACAGTACTGCGAAGTACTGTATATTGTGACTCTCCAATTTTCACTGTAATTTCACCAATGTGATTTAGTTCACTATTCATTTTAACTTCACTAATGTGATTTAGTTTGGTTTTCACTGCCACTTCACTCGCTGAAGTGTCGAACATAAGGCCTCTCTAATCGCTCGCAATAGCAGCACTCACCACCTACGTAACAATTGCCGTCACAACCTCAATTGTAAAACACACTGAATAACTAGCACTTTATGCCGCATCAAGAACAACTCACTATCTCACTGACTCACTCGCAAGCATACTCGCTTATATACAAGTGCGGAGTTCGCGGGAGCGTTTCTGGTGTTTATGCTCGGTAAGAGCGCTCCTCTGTCTACTTATCTCCCCTCATCTGTCCAACCGGCCAGTCGGTAGATTGCCTTTCAAATAATAATTGTGACTATAGCTGTGTTACAGTGTGCTTATCTTCACTTAGGATACTAACGCCAAGAATGCTAAGCCGTGCACATTTCGAGTCATTCTATGTTGATCTCGTGGTTAAAACAGAATACAAGCACTCGGAGCGATTGCCCAGAGCGATGCAGGGTGAGCACAAAGAAAACACGGGTGCAAGCGACAATGCCTCGAGAGAGATCGGAAATGCCGAGCGCCGAAACTGGTTTAGATCGCTCATTAGTAGTTCTGTAGCTCAAAGCCTCAACGAAAAAACAGACCTGTGTTCGTATGTAATTTCTAAAGGTTTGTTTTACCTTTATCTTTTTCTTTCTTTTAAAATTAACCTCTCTCTTCATTAACCTTTGTCGTAAATGTTAAATTATACTCACTCTCGCTTCATTTCTGAATACGCAAGTAACATAGATATTGGTCTAAAATGGCTTCCTAACTGAAATGTGTCATAAAGCATGTAGCTCTCTCGAAGTTGTACCTCACTGGTTACAGCCTTTGGCTCCCTGTAGTTCTGCTGAGGACGTATCTGGTTATCTTTCTTTATTACACGGCATGTTTTATACAGTTTTGCGTTTGGGTTACGTTTTGCGTGAACCAGTTCATTTAGGTAAGGCGTGCTAATAGCCTACTTTGCGGCTTCTTGATCAAACTAATATAGTAATAGCAGTCTGCATGTTTTATACATACTTGGCTGATATCTGTTTCGTAGAGGCGAATCAGGCTACAATGACTCTAAAAAGTGTTTGCCTCCGCTTTAAAAAATTCTAGCAACCAAATTCACCGAGAGAAAACTCACATTTTTAACACGTAGAAACGACAAACTATAGATAAAGTTTGCGTATTCTAGATTTTTCCCAGATGTTTCATTCTACTAGATTTATAGACTGTTTTTTTAAAAAAAAATGCACCAATGTTTCAGCACTTTCAGCTGTGCTGTTTACAAAATTATTTTACGTGTGCTTAATATACCATTTTACATAATACCTGATTATGACAACAACATGTAATTTAAACTCACGCATAAATAGGTCTGCAAGCTCGTAGAAACTGAGGCGTTAATAAGGAAATCTAATACAACCTTTGATAATTCGTGACTTTCATTTTTTTTCGAGGGTACACAAATTTGTTTTCAGCGCAAATGAATGGTATATTGAAAAATTTTCTCAGTTTCGTAAATACCACGTATGAAATGTTTTAAAAATCGATTCAACTTTCATAAAAATTATGAAATTATGTGTTTGAAAAAACGCCGAGAGAACTCTAATACTGTGTTTTCTTTCCATACATTAAAATGCGAATCGTCTGCCAATTAGTTTGGCCCTTTGATTCTTTTAAAGTGGAAGCGAATAAACTTCGGAGACGCTGTGTATTTGTTGCGCATGACCGTTGAGTCTATGATGCCGCCCCATAAAACACATAAGCATATAATTACCTGCAAGGTGATATACATTTGTGAATAATTACATACGAATCTACTAAATCTAATAAGTGTAATCAGTTTATGATAATATGCTAAGTTTAAGAGTGTAATTAAGAGTATTAAACTCAATGTACACAAGTGTCAAACGTTTGTGTCGTAAGGCAGGAAAGTTGTCAGTAGAAGCCAAGTTTCGTATCTAAAAGTCGACACTAAGCGAGAAAACTTACCGTTTCATGACACCTGCTAGCTGCGTGCCTTTGTTAAGTATCAGAGGGTAAAAGTATTTTGTTCCATCATGTTTTCACAAGCGTAACAAAATTCAGAGGAGAGAATTGGCCAAAGCATATCCTTCGAGAAATACCGTCAGCATGTTTGAATATCATGTGGCGTAGTGTTAAGCGAATCAATGTAATTTGACGTAGGATAAGTACATGATCAGGGGCGTGAAATTCAATAAGGCTGTAGAAAACCTTTGAGGAAAAGTTCTATAAATAACGAGCAGAACGAAAGATTCTGGACATTCTCAATTTTACATCCCAGAGTGAGCATGTAACTCAAGTATTAAAAATATGCTGGGGAAACTCTCAAAGTATGTGTCCTGTGTACATACAACTAATGCTTTGAAAATACATCGATGGCCTTCTTAAATTTATCACTGCAAAGAAAACAAGTGATTCATGTGTCGAAGATTCACCCAGAAAATGCACTGGGTGAATCGAGATATTAACCATCGCAAAAATTGTGTTTTATAATGTCATCACCGCTTTAATACTAAAATATTCTGCCGCCTCATTTAGCAAATGAAACAGGTGCGCGAGGAAGAAGTGCGGCAGTCACCTCCTCCTGTCCGTTGCTCGTAGGCTTACCTTGCTGCATCTCCCATGTTGGTTCCAGAAGTTTGCAGTGTGCTGGTTCTCTGCAATTTTATCCTCGGCTAGCTGCAGTAATTTTCTTTAAACTATATGGGAGCATGGACTTATCCTTGGTAAAGGAAGCGTCGATCTCGGGTGGTGATATAAGAAGACATAGACGTGCTTTGGTTATGAGAAGATGACACTGCCGTTTCTTTTTATTTAACTAACCCACGTAGTATACAACACTGGTATTGCCGCCGTTAAAATACTGCCCACCGTTGTTAAAACGCGGCGCGCATATGACACGAAGTTTAAATATGCTAGTTATCTCTTTACGAGTAGCGGTTTATAGGTGTATTTCTAAAACTGTCTTTATTCCCTTTTTGCCGCGATATCTCACACATCCTGCAGCATCTCTCCCTGACCACACATGACAAAATGCCAAACTGAAATGAAATGCCTCCAATTTTCTCCAAAGAGATCCATTTATAGTCGCAGGCTTTTGGGGCTGCTTCCTTTCCTATTGGTCCATTTTTAGCGCCACTCGACGCGTCTCACTATTTCGTATAAACTTCCAGGGATCTCATTGGTCCAAGTTTAATATAAATCGCGGCTTTTCCTATATTTACCGCTAAGCTATCTGCCTCTCTCACATGGTCACGGCGAATTATCAAATAAAGGGACAAAAGCGCTACACCCTCGCTGTAGGAATAATGGCCCTACGACCAGATAGACGTCATAAACTAGATTTTCTGCCTTCGAAGGCACTATTCCTATAGCTAAAACATTTCGTCGTGGACAGTATTTTAACATAGCGCTTAAATTATTTACATTAAACCATTTATAACTCTTCTAATTATGTAACCTAGATACATACATAACGTTAAATCACCCTTCTTAAACTATACAAGCAGTATAAGAAAAAGATATCTACATACTATGATTTAACATCCATAAAAACTAATTAATAAATTATCTATAATTACAGTTCTCGGGCTCGGCCTAGAGTTATTGTTTAAAATTGTCCTGTTCTGGAAAAGAATAAATTTATCAGCACTTGATATAATTTGCTTTTCCAGAATACTTCCTCTGAGTATACATCTTTGTTGGTTTGTTTCGTTTACAGAGACCCTTCCCTATACCTGTTCCTTCACAAGGGTTCTGACAAACCAGTGGCGTTTACACTTGGGTCATTCACTCTTACACTTTGTTATGGTTGACCCTCCTCTCCTTTTAAAAACAGGTTTTCCGAGAGGCATTCTGTCGCACAATACACTTCACACACACGAATAACTTGTAGTGCAGACAAATACGCTATTACCCAAATTAAGTTCTAACAATTAAATCTATTTACATACATACTGGTACATAATAATTATTATGTATTTAGTTATTTCCTTACATC